>OX465199.1:6056950-8722783 GCA_949987655.1 Polymixis flavicincta | reverse complement strand
TTGCATGCTTAATATTTAAAGGTAGATCAGGAAGATCACCCATAGAAGCCCTCAGAAGGATCATCCATATAATATTCTAACAATATGGGCGATCCTTTGTACAATCCTTGTTTTCATATCCTGGATACATCGAAGTGTTGAGGTGTTTGTATGACGCTGTCACGATGACTGTCCTAGATCCAGGATATGAAAACCAGCCCCATCAAACTGCTCAGTGAGGTGAGACAGGGGGATGTGATATCCCCAAAACTGTTCACCAATGCGCTGGAGGACGTCTTTAAGACGCTGGACTGGACTGGACTGAACAGAGTATCACCGTGAACGGCGAGTACACCCCACACCTTCACTTTGCCGACGACAAAGTCATAATGGCAGAGACGCTGGAACAGCTAGACCAGATGCTGCATAGCCTAAATAGAGCCTCTCGGCGGGTTTGCCTCGGCATGAATTTGGACAAGACGAAAGTCATATACAGTCGCCAGCAGGTCAAGCTATCCCAATCAGATGATGATGATGATGATGATGATGGGAAAATTTGACGGTAATAATAATAATGTTATAATAATATTTATTATCATGACGAACAACTACCGGACATTTATTGTGAAAGATGGTACGGTTGACATCTGTCGGGCATGCCACCGTCCGGGAGAATCAATAAGACACATAATCTCCGGGTGTTCTCGTCTTGCTAACGAAGAGTACTTGCATAGGCACAACCTTGTAGCCAGGATTATCCACCAGCAACTTGCTCTAAAATACAGCCTTGTGGAATCGGAAGTGCCGTACTACAGGTATGTGCCCGACCCAGTTCTCGAAAATGGACATGTCACACTGTACTGGGATCGATCCATCATCACTGACAGGACTATTGTTGCCAATAAACCTGATATAGTGGTGGTGGATCGACTAGAGCGGCGTGCAATGATCGTTGACATAACGGTCCCGCATGACGGGAACCTCGTGAAAGCCGAGAAAGATAAACAAATCAAGTATCTTGACTTGGCTCGCGAGGTTGTCGACATGTGGGATGTGGACTCAGCGATCATTGTACCGTCGATAGTCGTTTCAGCCAATGGCTTGATAGCCAAGAGCCTCGACCAACATCTGAGGAGGCTCTCGTTGGGCAGCTGGGTCAAGGGCTTGATCCAGAAAGCGGTAGTCCTGGACACGGCTCGTATTGTCAGGAGGTTCCTCTCTCTGGAGCCCTGACCGCCGGTAGCTTGGACCCTGTTCCCGATACCGGTGGGCTACTATTTTTTATATTTTTAAATATTTTTATATATTTTATATTCTAATATTTAAAAATGTAATTTGTATGTATTTATTGAAATAAAGGAAAATATAATAATGTTATATTGTTCCCACTGCTGGGACACAGGCCTCCTCTCGGTGAGAGGGATCAAATTTTCCCAATTGAACATAAATCTCATTCCTTTGTAATAAAGTTGAAAAACTATCAAAGAAATTTGACAGTTTTTTTTTTTTTTTGGGGGGGTATCTTGATGTGCTGGCCTCTGTACAATTCGCACGTTTTGCCGAGTCCAATCCGCATCGAAGGGTCGCTTCTCGCAGTTTTGAAGGAATTTACGTCTACCTAGGGCAAGACCTTGGTAGATACAACTTTGAGAAAGATTAAACCGACAGGAGGATCCGGTTGGGTTGGGCAGCGTTTGGAAAACTTCGTCAAGTATTCTCGTCACCAATACCGCAATGTTTGAAGACTAAGGTCTTCAACCAGTGCGTCCTGCCCGTGATGACATACGGTTTCTAAACGTGGACACCGACAGTTGGGCTGATCCACAAATTTAAAGTCATTCAGCGCGCTATGGAGCGGGCTATGCTTTGGGTTTCTTTGAAGGATAAAATCAGAAACAAAGTTATCCGAAAAAAAGTACATAGCTTGCAGAGTTGCTCGTAGTAGATTGAAGTGGCAGTGGGCTGGCCATGTTTGTCAAAAGACCGATGGACGGTGGAGCAAGACGAGTCCTGGAGTGGAGACCGCGTATCGGCAAGCGTAGTGTGGGACGTCCCCCAGCTAGGTGGACCGATGACCTTAAAAAGGTGGCTGGGTCAGACTGGATGCGGAAGGCGGAGGACAGGGTGTTGTGGTGCAGCCTGGGAGAGGCCTATGTCCAGCAGTGGACTGCGATAGGCTGAGTTGATTGATTGAAAGTGCCTGTTTGGGTTCGAACCTACGAGCTACAACTCGTAAGTCGTGGCTATTACCACTGGGCCAAAGCCTTGTCCCTCAGAGGATCTAGTTGTGATGTTCCGTCATATTGTTTAACAAGTAAATACCCTGTTAAGTATTTATTCAATAAAGTAAGGTAACAATTATCTTATAATTGTTTACACTCCATTAATATAAAATAAATACTTAAATAAAATAATAGCCACTTTAAAAACATTGTCATTTGTGTTTATTGTTTGTTTATTGAATAAACATCTATTTGTTTGACGTCTTTGACAGTATTTACGTGAGTACACATAATTGATTGGTACGGTAAGTAATAACTTCAAGATCATATTGTCTTGTAATTATTAATTACTAAGTAGGTAGGTAAATGTTTTTTTGTTTATGTCTTTGAAGCGGGGTAGGTATATCTCACAAACAAATCTTCAATGTACAGAGGCCAGCACATCAAGCTACTTCAATCTGTCAAATTTCTTTGATAGTTTTTCAACTTTATTCCAAAGGAATAAGGTTTATGTTCAATTGGGAAAATTTTACAGTTAGGAATAGCTTGACCTGCTGGCGACTGTACAAACCTATTTATTTATTTATTTTATTATTTATGTACACACAGTAAAATACATAGAAGAGACAGCATAAACAACCAATGAGTACAAAGGTACTGCTTATTTCTTTAGAAATTTCTTCCAGCAGACCTGCGAAAGGAGAAATGAAAAAGAAATGTAGACAATAGTGTGTGAGAACAAGAAGAGAAAATATGAATATGTGACGTCTTAAACTAAAATATCCTTACACATTAATGCAGAAAATTTACATACTTATACTTAAATAAATACATAATGATAAAATATATAACTATAGTATTTATGTGCATATATAAATACATACACAATTAAGAGGAAAGGTAATGCTCTTTTACTTGACATTTGAATGTGGAAATAGTTTTTAAGTCACGAATGCTAGGCGGAAGTGAGTTCCACAATCTTACAGCATGGACAGAGAAGGAATAAGAATAATAACTAGTTTTATGGGGATGGGACATAAGGAGGGATCTAAGGTGTGACCTACACGGTGCGTCGCTAGGACGAGCGTAAGAAAAACGCTCACGCAGGTAGGAAGGATAAGAAGGGTTGTGTAAGATGTTGAAGAGGAGACATAAAATCCGAGTGTTCCTGCGAAGGCGGATTGGGAGCCACTTGAGTTCCTTGCGAAGGTGAGAAACGTGGTCTTACTTTCGAAGACCGAAAACAAAGAAGAAAGAAAGAAAGAAAGAAAAATAGTTTTATTTGTCACAGAAACACGTGCATATAAAAGATGACAACATTAAAAATAAAGAAAAAAACATGATAACAACACACAGATAAGTATACATAGTAAGGCATAAAGAACACAAATAGTCGGCAGCTGCACGCCGTGACTGTGACAAGAAGGCTTCCACTCAGCATTATGCTGTACTATGGGATCCACAGCACAGCGCTGATTTTCAGTGGTCACCCGAAAACAACGTACGAAAATCAAGCCAGGTTTTTTACAATTTATACAAAAACAAGTAACAAATTAAAATAATTATCTTTATTAAACAGTACATATTTAATATTACCCTACAACCAATGATATAAAATGCTATAAGTAAAGTAATTAAATGCGTAGCTACCCAAAATCATAATAAGTTAGTAAGTACCTACACAAAACTGTACCGCGTTTTGTCTCGCTCCCACTCAAACCTTCCCGTCGCGTCGCCTGCGCGCGCGCTTACAATAAAATACTTTAGGTGCATTTCTTTACTGCGCCTATGAGCGTGATGACGAACTGTGATTCTAATGAGTCACCAGGCCCGCGGCGCCGCCGCCGCCGGCTCGGCGGAGCGGTACCCGAGTCCTGCGTGATCACGTGTGACTAGTGCAGTGTGGATGCGCGGCTAGTACGTGCGTTTCAGTCGACGCTTGATGGAAACAGTTGTTTAGTTTTATTGATGTATTTCGATCTTAGACTACGATATAAGTGCCTACACCTACGTCACTTTCACCGCGACGACATACGCAACCCAACGTAACCAACGCATTGACCATTACGACATCGGGCATCATCAAACCCAAACACGATGCCGATGCATGCCGCCTCGAGCCGCTTGGATATTGATGTACCTAGCCCATAGATGATAAACCTAATGTGAGTATAATTTATTTATAAAATATTTGCTGGTCATACTTTTGTTTTTCTAGTAGGCTTCTTTTTAGGTGTAGTTTAAAATGTTGTTTTGTTTGCAGGAATCTTATGGGAGGTGGTAAATCGTTCGTTAAAAAGCGAATGCACATGTTTTGCAGGCGCTCAAGCTTGTTTAATACCTACCTACTTACAGAAATCTAATCATTTATCATTGCTGAAATCAAGCAAAGCTAAGACCGGTGTCTCTGCGGGGCTACTTACATCATCATTTCAGCCGAAAGACATCCACTGCTGGACATAGGCCTCCCCCAAAAGAGGGGGTTTTGCCATAACCGCCACGCTGGGCAGGCGGCTTGGCGATCGCAGTATGGTGGTAAAATGCATAGAGAACGCTGCTGCCCATTCTCTTGTAGTCCCTTAGTCGCTTTCTACGACACCCACGGGAAGAAATGGGATGGTGCTATTCTTTTACGTCCGGCACGACACGGAAGCTAAATTACCTACATAATCAGCCTATATCTTCCCACTGCTGGGACACAGGCCTCCTCTCTGTGAGTGGGGAGTGGGCCATAATCCACCACGCGAGCCCAGTGCGGATTGGTAGATGTCACATGTCTTCGAATTTTTGGTTCTAGGACATACCGCTTTCCACACGATGTTTCCCTCACCGTTTTGAGAGCAGTGGTGATTATTTTTTTTTAATTTAATTAATTTATTTATTTCAAAAAGTGTTGGTACAGTCTATTAAAGTAAATATAATTTTACAATTTAGGGTTAAATTGAATAGAAAGAAAGTAACATAATTAAATCTGGCGTCCTAGCTAGGTTTTCTTTTGGGTGGGAAATCATCAAAAAACTTCTCCCGCTCTGGGTGGAGCAGGAGGGCGTGTCAGACATTTACTGACTAAAACCCACCCGTGTACCCTCAGTAGCATGGGAATGGTTCCCACAGGGGTACAAACATTTTAATGGACTGCTTAGGACTATAAAGTACGAACAGTACCTAGTATTTTAATAGTTCGTTATTTAAAAAAAAGAAGATAGATAAACTTATTGTTTTATGTATTTTCATTGAACGTGCTTATCTACATACTTACGTTATTATCCGCGAACTTGACCGTGACATCGGAGATTTTTCGAGAATATTCTGTCGACTCAATTATCGATAGAAGACGGTCGCAAAAAGTAAGCAAAAAGTATCTTATGTACCTACCTATTTATAAAGAAATAGGTTTATGCTTGTCGGTGCCGGCAACCTGGACCGAGTCATACGGGTTTAATAAGCATTTGCCTGTGTAAGTAGTGTGTCCTCTTCTATCGTCGTGAAAATGGAAATGGATTGAGATGTTTGGATTACCTCCAACAAATGTGGTTCAGCAAATACCAATGTATTTGGTAAACCACCTTTGTGGGGACAAAAGACATAAATTACACAGCAATAGAAATGTGATTGATAAACGTTAGAAGGAGATTAGTTTGAATAATTTGATAATACGATCCATATTTCTTTCTTTTACGGTTCATATTAGAAACACCGACAGTCCTTTTTTTACATTTATAATGAACATTTTCGAGGGGCAAAAAACGAATTGTCCGACGAACTCGAAGACAAGATGGTCACTAAGAACAGATTTACCTGTTTCTTTAAGGGGACACTTTGCGCGGGCTCGAACTCACTGGTGGGCCTGGCTAAAAAACACGCTGTCTCACCAGGCTTCGTTTCCGACAGAGATAGTATCAGTGGTGAGCAGTTAGACGCTAGTCTACACGCACAACGTTATTGAGTGAGATGCAGGAGCATTTCTGGAAAAAAAATCGCGAAAAAATTTAGAAAAGTCCTTCAGAAGATCGGGTTTTATGAAAAAACCACTGCATATATCAATGACCAATAAACTTTATTGAATTTATTGTTAATTGAACTTTGTCGGTACCGTCTTGGTTTTCGAGATTTTACACTCCTTTTATTACTTAAACACGCTCAAAGTTAGGTTAAATTAGCAAAAAAAACGAATCTTTGTTGGCTCATAACTTTTGAATGGCTTTTTATTTTATTATTCTGTTTCCGTACAGACAATAATAATAACGAGACAAAACTGTACCATGTTTAATTTTTGATGTACATAGTCAAACAGTGGAGTAAAACCATCCCGAAGTTTGTATGGAAAAAATGTGGACAAGTGTCACCTTAAGGGTACACTTTGCGCGGGCTCGAACTCACTGGTGGGCCTGGCTAAAAATCACGCTGTCTCACCAGGCTTCGTATCCGACAGAGATAGTATCAATGGTGAGCAGTTAGACGCTAGTCTACACGTACAACGTTATTGAGTGAGACGCAGGAGCATTATTGGCAAAAAAATTGCGAAAAAATTAAGAAAAGTCTTTCAGAAGATCGGGTTTTATGAAAAAACCACTGCATAAATCAATAACCTATAAAGTTTATTGATAATTGAACTTTGTCGGTACCGTCTTGGTTTTCGAGATTTTACACTCCTTTTATTACTTAAACACGCTCAAAGTTAGGTTAAATTAGCAAGAAAAACGAATCTTTGTTGGCTCATAACTTTATACTTAATGGCTTTTTATTTTAGTATTTTGTTGCCGTACAGACAATAATAATAACGAGACAAAACCATACCATGTTTAATTTTTGATGTACATAGTCAAACAGTGGAGTAAAACCCTCCCGAAGTTTGTATGGAAAAAATGTGGACAAGTGTCACCTTAAGTGGTTTGACCGGTACGTATCCGTACCTACCCGTACTGACATATCGGGACCGAAAAACCTGTATCTTTATGTTTGCACCCTATCTAAATACCACGTAATTTTATCTTCCATTTGTAAGCTATTTTTAACTTCTTGGTTCAAGGCATAGTCTATCAATGTGCCAAAATGTATCCAAATGCGCTTAGTAATACTCACATAACTGTACAGACTGCACATCAAGCAACCCCAATCTATCAAATTTCTTTATAGATTTTCAACTTTATTTCATAAGCTTTTTGGTTCATGTTCCATTGGGAAAATTTGACAGTTTGGGGTATCTGGATGTGCTGGTGTCTGTACATAGCATCATCTGCCTAGCCTTTTCCCAACTATGTTGGCGGCGATCTCTCGCGGCCGGCCCTGGTCCAGGCTATGGTACGGAGCGATAGTGCATGGGTAGCCGTCACCTCCTTCTGCGAAGCAGTAATGCTCGCGAAGAAGGAGGTGGCGCACGTGAGGGAGAGGCAGTATATGTGCCCTCACGGTCCTAGCCTCCGCAGGAGACGCCCTGGGCGTCGGGAAACCCAGGCTGATTCCCGGCCACCGTAGGCGTGGACTTGCGAACGGTGAGTAATGGGTAGCTCGCTGTCCGGTAAGGACCAGGCCCAGGTCGACGGCGCGTTGTGTTCCACGCGTGCATCAAAGAGATGGCAGCAGCCCTCATGGGGCCCGCAAGGGCCGATGTCTGCCAGGGGTGCGGGTTGTTCGAAAGAGATACCGCCGCCCCTGGCACACAGGCTACTGAGGGAACACGGGTGGGTTTTAAGTCAGTAAAAGTTTGACACGCCCTCCTGCTCCACCCAGAGCGGGAGAAGTTATTTGATGATTTCCCCAAAAAAAAAATGCTCATGTCATAAAGTTGAAAATCGATCAAAGATATTTGACACATTGGGGTGCTGGCGTCTGTACCCATCAGCAGTGGCGGATTTACACATTTGCCGCCAGTAAGTTATTGAATTTTGGCCGCCCCTACTATCTTCTGCAATTCAGTACACTATAGTTTACAATAATATTAACCTCATAAATTTCTTCGTCAATAAAATTGCAATTTTATGATTTGTGCTCTATCGTCTTAATTACTTCAGTTTTTCCCATTATTAGTATGATTGTGAACGAAGGCACTGTTGAGTCAGTTCCTAGATTATTCTTACAACTTACGATTTAGTGAAATATACTTGGAAATAGTCTTGGGTATATTTCTGAGCTAAGAAAAGTTCAATCATACACTACTTATAAGCTGGGATAAAGTAAGCCTTAAAACTACTTACACAATATGAACACAGTTTACACAAAATAATGTAAAGTCGATAAGTCTTTTTTTTTGGATGGGAAATCGTCAAATGACTTCTCGCGGACTTTTATTGACTAAAACCCAACTGTGTTCCTTTGGCATTCGATTTGGCACAGTACACTCCTGTTGCCTGTGCTAGGGCAAAGGTAACTCTTTCGAATAAATCCACGACCTTGACAGGCATCGGCTTTAGCGGACCCATCAATCAATGGATTGTTTTTTGGACCCATCAATCAATTGATGCCTACATCTCTTTGACGCGCGCGTGGAACACAACGCGCCGTCAACCGGGGCCTGCTCCTCACTGGACGGCGAGCTACCCATTGCTCGAAGTCCGCAAGCCCCCCCCCCCCCCCTATGGGTCGAGACTCCGCTATGGACTCCCGACGCCTAGGGCGACTCCTGCGGTGGCTAGAGGCGCGAGGGCGCAATCCTTGCCTCTTCCTCATACTCTCCACCCATGCACCCTCGCTCCCTACCATGGGACCGCATTTGTGGGACATCGGTGATGACTGGATGCTGCGCGCCGAACTCCCTAGCGGCGTCAGCGTGATCGCTACGGTCCTGGTCCTGGCACAAGAGAGGTTTTGCCAAGGCGGCGGCCGAACTAGCGACACGCGAGGTTGCGACAATCATCGAAAAGATCTGGCAATTGGGACTCGAGGTGGCCCTGCACAAGTCTGAGGCCATGTGTTTTCATAGTCCTCGGAATGCGCCACAGTCGGATTCCCAAATAACGGTAGGAGAGATTCACATCGGCGACGAGTCAACGATGATGATGATGATGTCGGGACTTGGCCTCGATAGTGGGTGGAACTTCGTGGAGCATTTCCGACGTTTGGCTCCCAGACTGGAGTGGGCCGGGGCTGCCTTAAAGCGGCTCCTGCCCAATCTAGGGATCCAAATGCCTCCTCTCGGAGGCTCTACTCCAGGGTCGTGCGGTCCATGGACCTTTTCGGGGCATCGGTGTGGGCGCGTAGGGCGGCGACCAGCCAGTCGGCTGAGAGCGTCCCAGAGGGTCATGGCCAACCGGGTAGTGCGGGGATACCATACGGTCTCCGGTGAGGTGGTGGGTCTCCTTACCGAATTTCGCCATGTAATCTGGAGCCAGAAGTCGTCGCGCATATGTGGAGGTGGCGCGAGGAGGCAAAATATCCGCTGTGCCGCGAGAAATCACGGCACAGCGGATAGAGCTCCTGCGGGATCTCATGGCCTCATAGATTTCGATTGTCGCAACCCAGTGCTGGGCACGCCATAATTGCGGTGTTAAGTCCGCTTTTTGAGGAGTGGCTAGAGAGACGCACGGCGTGCTCACCTTGCGCGTTACGCATGTCCACACCGGGCACGGCTGATTCGGAAGGTTCTTGTTCTGGACAAAGCGGGAGGAAACGCCTAGGTGTCATCATTGTGTGTATCGCCTGGAGGACACGGTGGAGCTCTGCCCTGCCTGGGTGGAGAAACGCCGCAGTTCTGACTCTATACATAAAAGAGCTAATAAAGCGTATAGCTTTTCTTGGCTTAAAGTCGATAATATAAAATTCTTCACATGTTTAAAGCAAGAAAAGCTTCACCCACCCGAACAATTTGTTGCTGGTGTACCTACGTTGCGAAGTACTATATCGATTTTTAGATAATAGTTCTCGAAATTCTGTTTTCGCAGGAACGATGATAGATTTTAATGATCCAGAATCTGGTTTTATTGATGACATTCCATAGATTTAAGAAAGAAGCTTTATATATGCTGCTTTTTATATTTCTATGTGACATTCAAAGTGTACCTACGCATTCCTGAACTAAGTCACTTTCTAAATCATTACGTTATGCTTTTTCCGTCTAAATAAATATAAATATTGAAATGCTATTTGACTTTAAAAAGACAATTTCACAATTAAGTCCACTTTACACAGCGTCTAGTAATTTTTCACCTACAGATGTTGGAGTATTCGGTATATTGTAGATATATTACACACGTACGTACTAAAATATTACAATTTTGTTACATTTTCGAGACTTATTTTCTCCGTTTAAATAATTGTTTTTATTTTGTAGGCTCCAGCCTACTCAGCCTTCTGGTAAATCCGCCACTGCCCATCAGATTAAAAAACTATCTGTGTGGTAAAAATCCAAATTCCTTTTGCCGTGAAAAACTAGCTGGCTTGCTGTTTGGTGGGTGATAAGCTTAATAAAAATTGTTAACCTTAGAATCATAAATCCCAAATTCATTCTTTTCCACGTTTTCGTATCATATCTCCAGACTTTTTATTCAGCGTATCCGAACTTAAAATAAAATCGCATCAATCTTGCACAAACGTCAAAGTTTCAAGCTGTCACTGTCAAATCCCAACCCATCGGGACACATCTGGTAATGAAATCATTGCACCGAAAAATGTTATTTATTCAATAAATTGCAAAATCTACAACAATAATAACATGTAAATATGGCAGACAAACTCAGACAGATAGCGCAAAAGCTGAAAGACAAAGTGCATTTACCTAATTTTATAAGTGGCCATGACAAAGTCGATCAAATTATAACCAGATATGTACCAGCCACAAAAGTAACCGAAATAGCAGAAAAGCTCAAATATGAGACTGTGACGAAAAGAGTACGGGATATAGTTAGCAGATATGAGAAATTCACGGGAGTCGAAGAGATTATGGCCCTGCAAAATACTGTCGTTGATGCACAGGTTAGACACCACACCTATTTTTTTTATATACAGACTGGCGGAAGGTTAAGGCTTGTTATGCCTATGTTTTTTTTTTAAATGACGAATGTCATGGTATTCATACAATGTATCCAAAAGCTTACAAATAATTTAGAAGTTATAAATAGTATTTTATACATGTAGATTATATGCAAATAATGCTTATTCATTGTATGTGATAGACATTTAGATAACAGCTATGTATGTATAACTTTATGAATGATAGCTTATTTGCAGAGATTTAATCTGTTGAATCTTGTCATGCATACTCAGTATTGCTAATGTATTTAATAATTTTTGCCTACAAAATTGACTGTGCTATGCCCTGAAACTTTGTGTAGTCATTGACTAGACTACAAAAATTACTCATCATCATCTGGCTAGAGGAAAAGTCCAACTGGATGCTACTGAATATCAGTATTTTACATATCTGACCTCCACAACCCAGTTTTCTTTGAAGGGTGGGAAATCATCAAATGACTTCTCCCGCTCTGGGTAGAGAGCAGGAGGGCGTGTCAGACTTTTACTGACTAAAACCCACCCATGTTCCCTCAGTTGCCTGTGTGCCAGAGGCCACTGTGTCTCTTTTGAACAACCCGCACCCCTGACAGGCATTGGCCCTTGCGGACCCCACCAGTTGTTGCTGACATCTCCGACGGTGCGCGTGGAACACAACGCGCCGTCCCGCCTACAACTTTTCAACCGCTGGGCATAGGGAGAGCGGCCAACCCTGTACCGACTCTCCTCTTCCCCTGCGGCCCCACCGCATCCGCCATCAAACGGTGGCGGCCCCGTCCAGGCCACGGAAGGAAAGAGCGCTGCTCAGAAGCACCGGCAATCCTCCTCTGTCGCAGCCCGTAACCCTCAGCCGCGATGCCTCCCATTCGACATCGCGGCCCACCTCAGTTGCGGTGCACCTTACCGCAACCTACTTTTTGGCCGCTACGCCATCGGCTTGAAGGCAAAAGCCCTGACGAGCGGCCCCCCCTGTGGGTTCCTCTTTGCTTCACCGTGGCTGGGAGACCACGGTTACTGAGCTCCCCCGCAACGACAATGCGGGAACCCACTCGGGGGGTCCACTACCCAGTTACAGGGTAACATGGTACCCCTGGGTAAGACTAGGCGTCAGACTTTCGGGCTAAAAAAACAGGGTATTTTCCAAATTGATAAAAAATGTTTTAATTTGAAGATTAGGACGATATATTTAACAGAAAAATAAAAATAAATTTATTTATATCCATTTTCTCCATTAAAAACGATTAAAATCAAATTTATTTTTCGTTGTTTTGAATTAACCGCCAAAACGCTCCTAACGATGAGTTTTTATCACGTGGCATCGTGACGTCAGCTTTGTGTAAACAGCACCAGTACAACTACTTAGTTTGGCGCAGTTTTAGAAGTATTTGTGCACAGAGTCACCGCACACCAGTGATTTCACTTTCTATCCATTAAAAATCTTGTTAATTATAAACACGACACTCACTTGTTTACTTACTAACTACTTTAGTTTACACAAAGTTGACGTCACGTGATAAAAAGTCATCGTAAGGAGCGTTTTGGCGGTAAATTCAAAACAAAGAAAAATAAATTTGATTTAAATCGTTTTTAACTGAGAAAATGGATATAAATCAATTTACTTTTATTATTCTTTTACATAAAATTCTTCCCAATCTTTAAATTAGAATAGTTTTTAATAAATAGGAAAATACCCTATTACTACTTAAGTAAATACCTAACTAAGGTCTATGCCTTTTCCAACAATGTTGAATTTAGCTTCCATTAGAACCAGATGCACCTGAATACTAGTATTTTACATACTGCCACTACCTATTTGACCTTCATAATCCAGTTACTGGGTAATAGACATGGGTCGTACTTGCAAAATTCAGTACCAGGGCTTCCAAGTACGTCCACCTTAAGAAACTAGGGCCTAAAACCAGGGCTCTAGATACTTTCAAGTATTTTCTATCTACATCGAAAATTGATCCATGACTTCTTACAAATAAGAAGCACAATCGCGTATACGCGATTGTGCTGCTGAGCACAATTGAGCCCTGTTGGAAGTAAAAATATTTGCATAGGAAATTGACCCGTGAGTTCCTAGAAATAAGGAGCACAAACGCGTTTACAAATAAATACTTGAACTATTTGAGTATCTACTTACCCGAGCCACGACGAGCCAGATACTTTCAAGTGTTTTCTATGTGCATCGAAAATAGATCCACAACTCCATTCAATTAAGAATAAAATTGCAATCGCGTATTCAAAAAACCTGTTGGAAGTAAAAACACTTGCATGAAATTTACCCATAAGATCCTATAAATAAGGAGCAAAATCGCGTTTACAAATTAATACTCACAAAACATAAAAGTAAAAAATACTTGCATGCGAAATTGTTCCGTAGATTTTTACTGATAAGGAGCATGATCGCATTTGCGAAAACTAACGCGGTTGAGTACCTACGTAGTTTAGCGAGTAGGCGTATAAAATACCTTGAAGTCTTGCAAGTATTTCGGGTCGGTACCTGGTGTGTGTACTTGGAAGTAAATACCTGGTGTAAAAACCTGGCCGCGTAAATACTTACCTTACCTAGTGGGCAATACCATTTCAGGACTCAGTATCATCATTTTTTCTTGTCCTTATCTCAATTTACTAAAAGTTGGCATAACAAGTTTCTTTAAAATTTTTACTTATATTGTGTTCATAAATAATGGTTGAATAAGTTTGTAAAGCATTTAAGAGGATGGGGTCGTGGTAAATCTCACCCAATCTCATGTGGGGGGTCTCATCAATTATACGTAACAAATGTATTTTTACAACTAATAACTAAAAAAGAATGCGAGAAAACCGGGATTAAACAAAACATGTTTCTCCACTAAAATAATCTAAATTATCGGAGTCATGTGAACAACACAAAGTAGTACAGTAGCCCCTCGATTGTAAGCAGGGGCGGCTGTCCCTAAAGTGCACTCGTGCGCTGGACTAACAAATTTTAATAGGTGACGAAAGAATCACAATATGTTTCATAATCGCATTGTGGCCACTGGTTGTGGTTGTGGTATTTATGTAATACTAAAAACACACAATATAAGCTCTTTGCTAAACTATTAAGACTTATTTCCGCGGTACAGAAGATCCCTCGTGCGCTATGCCGAAGCGCACGGCGAATGCTCATACATTTCTATGAGATCCGAACTAAAACGCCTAGCGCGTGAGACAGAAGATAGTTGACATAACTGTATGGAGCGATAAAGAGTAATTTGTCCATTCTCGTGCGCCGCACGGGGGAACCGAAGTTTGTCGAACTGAACCGAATATTACCCAACGTCGATTACCGAGAGCGCCCGAGGTTTGGCGAAGTTTGCGTGCCAGCCCTATTGAATGACCGACTCATTATTGTCACAGCGAAGTTTCGTTTACGTGAAATTGAATACTATTTTTAGGGTTCCGTACCTCTAAAGGAAAAAACGGAACCCTTATAAGATCACTTTGTTGTCCGTCCGTCCGTCCGTCCGTCCGTGCGTCTGTCAAGACCGTTTTTCTCAGGAACGCGTGGAGGTATCAAACTGAAATTTCTATATGATACTTAGTTCTACTGTCCCTGGAAGCTGTAGAAAAATCAACCTTCTAAGTCAACGCAATCAAAAGATACAGCCATTTAGGCCGCAAAATTCCGCAAATTTTCGAAACTCGCACAGGAATCAAAACCTACAGGGTACTTCCCGTGAACTTAGAATCTTGAAATTTTGTACGAAGTCACGTCTTATAGTACAGATATAGGAAAAATTACGAAAACCGTAAATTTTTAGTTTCGTCATATAAAAAAAAATATTTTTGACAATTTTGAACTTTTACTTATATACCCACAGGTTTGTACGGAACCCTCGGTGCGCGAGTCCAACTCGCACTTGACCGGTTTTTTTTATTATTTATTTACTTAGTACCCCTAATACTTAGTGAGCTAGTAAAGTGCACCACCAGTTCCATGACCTACCAGCCGCCACTGATTGTAAGTCGCCATCACCCAGACAAGCCAGCCAAACGCAACGCTTAAATCCAACACAAATAAGCTCAGATTAACTTAAAATTAAAAATATAAAAATTTCAGGAAAGATTTATGGCAGCACAAGACAGGAGGCGTGAACTTGGTCGTCAGGTAGCTGACGTTGAAATGAAGCTAAAGGAACTACACGCCGAGATGCAGAACACCATGAAGGGAGACGACAAGTACTTACATCTTTGTACTGAAGAACATAAGGTATTATTATATTAATAGGTTCCGCCCGCAGGTTGGCCTGCATGGTATGTCGATAAAAAGTATGCCTGTCTTTCCCTTCGGTTTAAAGTATCCCCTTATCAAATTTCATCAAAATTGGTTCAGGCATTCCTGAGATTACCCATAACGTGCAATCAAATTTTAACTCTGTAAATATTAGAATAGACTAGCTTCACCCCATGACTTTGTCTGCATAATATTTCTTGTTACTCGACCCGCCCATTGCATCTAATCGCCTGCCTGAGCTATAAGTTCGTTTTCACTTAGTTTTCGTTCTAACTATTTGTCTTTTTGCCTGGCTGCTAAGGGTCCTAGCATGATTTTAAATAACCTTATATAATAAATAGCCTTCCTCAAAGTTCGGGCTATATACAAAAGATTTTTCAAATCCAACTGTTCCCGCATTCAAATAAACAAACAAACAATGCTAACTAGCTTTATTATTATTCGTTTATATTCATTCACATTTTTTGTACAGTTTTTAATTGAAAACTAGCCTTTTGGCATTATAATGATACCAGTTTAAAATGTTTTCCCAAATTGTGGGTAAATTCCAACAAAAAAAAAGACTGGTTAAGTTAAAATTATTTTTCGCCCAATACCGTTTTTTTGACAAAAGTTGTTTTTTTTAGTTCATCGTACAGGAGCGTGCCCTCCGCGCCGTATTCGGTGATGCCGAACGCGAGGAAAGGGAACTGTTTGCGACTATGTCTGCTGCTGTCAAGCTTGGCCACGAGCGTGAAAGAGCGCATGCTGAGCGGAACAAATATTGGTATATTGTCGCCTCTATTTTTGGTAAGTGTTATAGCATATTGACAACCATTAAGACATCTGCGCAATACGCTTTACCCGATAGCTTAGCGCCTCATGTCAGGCTGTCGACTTAGGACAAGATTCACTGATCGGTATTTGACTTAAATAACTAATGCTTACTTTAAATTTTAATTTGGACCTTAGTAGTCCTCACTCAAAGCTGTAATGGCTCTTTCTTCAGAAAGCCTTTCCATATATGGCCCTGTACACACCACATTAAATATAATAATAAAATGTTTGAACTTTAAAAGAGTCCTCTGAGATTATTTCTGCATTTCTTCTCAGGGTTCAGTCAGATATGAAATGTCGGTAGCATCTAATTTAAAAAATTGACGTATTGACGTAAATTAACGTTTCATTTCTTAATTCGTTTATTTTTTGTACCTAGATGACTTTACTTATTCTGATGTGCATAATCTTGTTTCTAATTATTTTTGCTCTCGTGTGTGTGGCGTAAACTTTTTACAAAAAAAAAAAAAACTTAAATACCTTCCGTGTTTTTTTACAAACTGGCGCTCATAATCCCTTCTACCCTTCCATAGGCACAGTACTCGGTATAGCCGGCTCATCAATCAACAATCACTTAAAAATGGCAGAGTTTCGCGACATGATGGAACAACAGATGGCTCGAAGTGCAAGTGTGTTATATACCATCGCAGGTGGTGGTACTGCCAGCAGAGCTGAGATCACAGAGGCTATGAAGACGGAGTTTGCTTATCAGGTGAGTAACGGCGGAATCTTCGAGGTTTATAAACAGTACTTGCTTTTGCTTGCGGCATCGCCTGCTTGGATGTCGGAAATCAGCAACGAGAACATTAAAATCACTCAAATTCAAATTAGGTTGCTATCGACACGCTAAAGGTTGATTTAGACCAAACGAGCAAGTGCATTTTGTGTCCCTACTTTACCAAATCAACAAACAGGGATAGAACAATTCTGCGTTGGTCTCTCTATTAAACAGTCAAGAATATGGAGAAAAGAAAACTCTTGCTCTTGTTCTTGCTCTGTGTTCGTTTAGTCTAAACCCGCCTTTAATTAGAAAATCCCAGAAGTATGTACTACTGGGATGAAAAGTACGTCTTATGCCCAAGTTATGGCTGTAGTCTATCTATGGCCAAATTTGATCCTTTCCCGCGGGTATTTGCGTAACATACATACAATGGCAATCGATCGCAGTGCGTTTCATTTTGGTAGTTCAACCGCGTTCATTGCGTTATTCAGATTGTTGAGCTGATTAATTTTTCAAGCCATTGATTAGGAATTTCTATCAGCATGTGCATGTATTTCAGAATTGTGATTAAAAGTATGTTACACAATTACGGTGCCATTTTGCCGCTATGGCAAAAGGCGTTATTAATTAAAGTAGGATACTTACTAACACTTGCTTCTTTAAGTTTCGTTATCTATTATAGGAATCTTGTCAAAACGCTGGGCAAGTTAGACTGTTGACTGGAGAAGCTTTAAACACATTTTATGTATGTAACATGAATTATCTCATCAAGTCAATGAAAAATTTAAAATAATTTTAACGTTCCTTATTTCCCATTCCATGGGCTGGCAGTTAGTTATGACTTCTAACAGAATGTGGTAAAGATAAGAATTCGTAACTGAATTTGCTTACTAAAAAAGCCCATTTAAATGCTAATACCTATATTTTTTATTAACATGAGCTATCAATGCTTTCCGTTTATAGTAGTTGTGCAATTATTTTTTTCGAACTTGTTTTTATCGTTTTGTTTTTTAATATTTTTTGCAGGACAATCTCGCGAAAAACTTAGAGTTAATGCAAGATAACATAAATCATCTAGTCGACAAACAGGAATCTTTAATAGGTAATTATATAAATACTTATTTTCTTAACACGTTCGACGCCGCGTCGGTCAAAGGTGGGTGACGCTTATTAACTAAAATGTTGCTTGTAGGTAATCATTAAAACACGTTTTGTGACGTCAAATATATCCCTCAAACCCATAAAACATACTGATGAAATTTGGATAGACAAAAAAACATTGTCTGGCTGCATATGAAAATGGGGTGTCAACCACCGTTGTCCGACACGGCTACCGAACATGTTAACAACACATAATACCGTGGAGGTCTAGGGAGTATGATTCTTGATCACTAAGGCATGGGGTTACCCTACTAAAAAGTTTATCCTACCATAATCTTTCGGACCATAATCATCTTTTCAACAGATGATGTACTATGTGTCTTTTGCAATAGGGTATTTTCCAATTTATTAAAAACTATTCTAATTTGAAGATTGGTACGAAATATGTAACAGAAAAATAAAAGTAAATTGATTTATATCCATTTACTCGATCGACGAAAAATAAATTTCATTTTAATCGTTTTTATTGGAGAAAATGGATATAAATAAATGTATTTTTATTTTTCTGTTTAATATATCGTCCCAATCTTCAAATTAAAATAGTTTTTATCAAATTGGAAAATACCCTATTATAGGGAGCAAAAGAGAGAAAGACGAAGAAAACTTGGTTTTGAGTTGTCACTTACGGAGTGCGTATAACCTGTACCTCGTGCTACTTATTATACTCATTGACTAAAACCATGTGTCATGGCGGTGGTTAATACGAGTGAAAGACGATAGTTCTCGCAAGTTAAACAGTTTAATTACACACACAACTTGTTACAACGACCTCAGCACGTGATAAAATAGGTAACATTTAATAGTTTCACAAATTTTGGCGGGAGCGAACGAGAGCCGCGAAAGGACGTAACGTGCGCACGTCGGAGCGGGCGTCGTACGACGTGTGTGCGCGGGAGGGGCGCGCGGGCTGTCAGCGCATGCGTGCGGCACTCGGCCGACATCACGTTAACCCTGCGGCAGCGCACCATACCACGTTTCAACCCGTAAATGCGTGTGATACATGTTATTATGTTTCGTTTTTTCAGAACATCTTCAACATCGTGAAAAAACTGTAGACACTCAACTCCGCGACTTAACACGAGCAATAGTGAGCGCTTCTGCATCGAGTTTAAAATCCGACGCAGAGATCACCAAAGCGTTATCCGCGGTCCATCAAGACTTGGAGGATGTTGACCAAATTAAGGATGTCGATAAAAATAAGGTCCTCCTAGAACCTAACCAGATCTTGACTGGAATAGGCATCATAATGGCAATGGCGATTATTTTCGGCAACTTCATTGGCAGGGTCAGTTGATTTTGCCGCAAAATTTTTGTGTACGAGGTTCCTGCTTTTTTTTATTAATTAGGTGGAATCATCGAATAGTTAAATGGTAGTTGTGGACTTATTAAGAATTATATTTATTGTTATATTTAGTCATTTTACGGAAGCAAGATTTTACAGACTGTCCCGGTGATATCTTGAATAAAGGTCACAGCATAGCCGACGGTTCTACAAACCTCTCTAATTTCAGCTTGATTTTATTTTGTTAACCTGCTGACTTTTCGGTGTTACGTTGCCTAAACAAATTAAGAATAAAAATACTTGTTTAATAAGTTCAGAAAAAAAAAAAATGTTCAGAGCACCATGACGTCGCTTGTAAAAAAGGGTTAAAAGCCAGCGTGTAAACAATTTATAGAGCAGGATTCTTACATGGTAAAGAAATTGATTCTAGTCAAAGCCGATGGTTTTTACATATTTCTACAAATAAATACACTATTACTAAAAATAAACAGCGGATATAAAGGGATATTTTTGATACAACATTATTTAGTGCACATCTTGGGGTAAGGTATTCTGTGGAGGTATGCTGCTAAATGTCATTGCAGGCCGAAATTATTGGAATGTATTTACGCACATACGCCTTTCTGAAAATACAAACTTTTTTGACCAATTTCTCACTCTGAGACTGCTAACCGTCCCTTTTTTATTACAATAGTTAGCTATATCTGTATCTATGAAAGCTAAGTTGAAGTTCCTATTCAATTCGAGAAGTGAATATCTCCACAGATTCTTTTCCAAGATGTATTAATGCAGGAACCTCTTACTATTTATTCTGTCACCGTACGCAAAATGGCGCCCCCTTAGCCAACAGTGGCAGTATTGTTATCACCTTAAGCTTAAACTTACAGTGTCAGACGCAGAAATGTTATGGAAATAATTACTAATCCCCAGTTTCTAAAAGCCTATAGAAATTAATCCATCGTCAAATGTTATGTCAAGCTGTTTATTTTGAACTCCCAAATGATTAATTCAATTTGGGTTGAGAACCTTTTTGAACGGCAAATGGTAAAAAAGACAGCTCCCAAACAGTCTACCTTCTTCGTCTTCATCTTTTTTGGAGCAAGAAGTCAACCAATCTCAGCAACATGAGTTTTATAGCGCAATGATCAGCCTTTTGGAAACCGGGTGTGAAGCCACAAGTCAGTGGTAATAGTTATTACAATAATTCTACATTTCGTACAACTAACTTTGGGTTATAATGCCTTGGCATTTTCTTTTTCTCCACTAGTTTTTCTTAATTTTCATAACTGTTAACCCTTTCGTGTGCTCGAGGCAAGTTTTAATTTATGCGATCTCAAAAATAATGTTTTCGGAGTAAAATTGTTTGTTTTATTTTTCTCTTGTTTTCAAGTGGTATTGTAACTTGTAATTGGTAATGCGTATAATTTTTGAGGTGTTAACAAAATGTTAATTTATTGTATGTGTATTTCGTTTGTCTTTCAGCACCTAATCTTTATTTGTCTCGGTAATAAATTAGTTTTCTTGTTGGCATATACAAATTATGTAAACTCCAGTTTTTATATACATATACAGTTTAAATAAATTCTATTACGAAGATATAGGTGTGTAATGGTGACTTCAATTACTAAGCGTTGTTTGAGATCGCTTTTATAATTGAAATCAGATTATATAGTCATACAGCATCCATTTTTAGAAAACTTCGCAGTCTGAAAGCATTGTTTTACTCTGATTCTAAAACAATGTATTAAGACTACGAAGTCTTCTACTCTGAAATTCAGAGTAACTAAATATTCCAATATGTATGTACATTTTTAATAAGACAGTGTTACTGAAATAAATGTGATTGTTGTATTAGATTTGTTTTATTGATAATGTTCTGGGTAAAATCTTGGACGGGGCAGTTTATTTATTCTATTCTATTTTAATCATCATCATTATTTCAGCCGAAAGACGTCCACTGCTGGACATAGGCCTCCCCCAGACTCCTCCACTTCGACCGGTCTTGTGCTTCCCACATGCAGCGGATACCCGTGGCCTTCACAAGGTCATCGGTCCGCCTTGTGGGAGGCCTTCCCACTCTACGTCTTCCGGTATGCGGTCGCCACTCCAGAACCTTTCGGCCCCATCGGCCATCTGTTCTGCGAGCAATGTGCCCTGCCCACTGCCACAAGTTTGGCAATTCTTCGGGCTATGTCAGTTGCCTTGGTTCTCCTGCGGGTCTCTTCATTTCTGATTCGATCGCGTAGGGAAACTCCGAGCATAGCCCTCTCCATTGCCCTTTGGGTGACTTGAAGCCTTCTGATAAGGCCCATTGTGAGCGACCACGTCTCTGTACCATATAGGTCATCACTGGCAACACACACTGGTCAAAGACTTTCGTCTTGAGACACTGTGGTATTTGGGATGAGAAGATATTGCGAAGCCTCCCGAACGCTGCCCAGCCGAGTTCTAATATATGTATTTAACAACATATTATCACGCCTGTATTCCCGCAAGATTTAGGCAGAGGTGTACCCATAGAACACCCACATTTCGCCAGTTATATTCTACTAGCTTTTGCCAGCGGCTTCGCCCGCGTGTTAATCGGAAATTATCACACGTGAACGTAGTACCGGGATAAAAAGTATCCTATGTGTTAATCCGAGTTATGATCTATCTGTATGCCAAACATCCTTTTTCGGGTTGAAAAGTACCCTATAAATGCGTTTCTGTACACCTGACAACGTATAACAGGTAGTGATTTAGGCGTGAAAAGGTAACAAACATACTATATTTTCACATTTATAATATTTAGTAATTAGTGACGTCTTTTGGCTGAAATGATGATAGTAGGGTATTAGGATTAGAGTAGGATTTATGATACGTAATGAAATTAAAACTTGAGGAATATTCTTAAAATATCACACGTTTAAATTTTAATCTAGGAGAAAATAATTTTAGGATGGTATCATTGGTTCAAAAGCCAAGTATTGCGATCAATCAAACGGACGTTATTTATCTGTCGTGTTCCGAAACTCAACAAAAGTGAAAATATCGCGAAGCCAACCAAAATAAAAATCAGTACTAATGATCTGATAGCTCTTAAATTTTTTGACTATTCAATTTGGTCGGGTTCGCGATATTATTACTTTTGTTGAATTTCGGAACGCGACAATCGTTGTCGTTGTCATCCGTTACGCGAATACGTCAAAAATTAAAAAAATGAAGCTTCAGTCTGTAGTTCTGTAAATTTGCAAATTGCGATTGCTTTTTAGCGTTGTATTGCTGAAATAATATCGTTTTTAAACCTAGATAATCAAGGAAACAGTGCAAATAATCCTCATATTTAACGTTTTCACTCAAAATGCAAGAAGGTAACTATCTAAACCAGTGATAAAACAACGCACAATTTTAACGATGCTACGAGTTCCCTCCAAAAATGACAATTTTTTTCGAAATTTTCAGATTTGGAAGTGACTGGAATATCCCGTAGCGGGCGTGTGAGGAAGAAGAGTTCTAAATTGATGGACTTTGAGTCCCCAGACGATATTGAGACTAGGTTCCGTCGCCAGACGCCTGTGAAAACCTATGTTGGGTTTAGATCAGAAGAAACTCCGGAATTTCAGCCGCAAGAGAGTGCTCTGCCTCGGCCAGTGGAGGAGGCAGGCACTGCATCGGGCAGTGAATCCGATTATTATGATAATCCAGGGGAAAATGTTGACAGGTAAATTCGCAAGTTGCCTTTTTGTTTATATTCTCTCAAAGAGGAAGTCTGCTCCAGGAGTGGGAACTCTGTAAACTGATTATGCTTAAGCTCTGTAGGTTTTCAATTCTAAGTTTGTGTAATTTATTTTATAGGTGTAGGTTATCACACTAAACAAGACCATTTACTCAAACTAGTCAGTGGGTCATACACTCACATTACATAATAATGCTATGCTATAAAATAAATAATATACGAGGCTATTGGCCAGGCCAAGGACTATTCTCATACAGAATCGGTATGAGCATTGATCACCACGCCTGCTCAAGGCAGATTGATACGGAAACTGAAACCATGAATTCAGCGCATGATTCTAGACCCTCTAGCGTAGATATGATGCATCGGTTATAAGAAAAATATCTGCTGTTTCATAGAAAAGTGCAATACCATAGTAGCCAAAACTGCACAAATATTTTTTTACTGATGAAAAATTTCAAAATGATGAAGGAAAACATCGTGAGGAAACTGGCATGTCCTAGAACCAAAAATTCTAAGACATGTGACATCTTCCAACCTGCACTGAGGCCCGCATGGTGGCTTATTGCCCACTCCCCTCACAGAGTGGAGGCCTGCATCCCAGCAGTGGGAATATTAAACGCTGATTATAATTGTTACTTATGTTGCTGAGCAGTTTATTTTTTTCAAACTTTAAGCAATGGATTGAGATATTTTTTTTTACATAATATATCAAAAGTGAGTTACTCAATTGGGGTTCAATTTTTCCTTTCTCACCTAAACACTAAAACCTCCATTTCTTTTTAGTGGAGAGCCACAAAATTGCAGCATGGAATCAGACAGCTCAGCGTCAGACGAGGGTTCCACACGGACACCCGCTAACTCCCTGTATATGATGGAAAAGAGCAGCAAGAAGAAGCTCATAGTTAAAGATGGACGAGTTGTTGGAAGAGCTAAGGCGCAGAGAAAGGATAAAGGTAAGAATATTATCATTAGACCCAGTTATGGCAAAATTAAGCAACCAACAACATTTCGTAAAGTAATTGTCTTGATTGTCAGCTGTTTTTTGCTTGAAGACAGTCTCACTTTGATGGTAGGAATTACGTCAATAAGTCCAAACAGAGTTGCCATAACATGGCAACAAGGTCACTGATTCGGATGTTAAACAAATATATAGTAGTCTTATATTTAGTGATAGTGTGCCTCGTTGGTAACAAGGGCTACTCTGCGGAGCATGAGATCCTGGGTTTGATTCCCAGTTCGAGCAAAGTGTTATTGGGTTTTTTAATCTGGAATGACTAAGTAGCAGGCCGAGGCTGTATTTGTGCCCGTTTCAGTCGCCCCCTGTTACTTAAATCAAATACGAATTGAATTATAACTAGCCCCATACTTTATAATATTGTCATCTGCTAATGAGAATTGTAGTAAAAATCCTAATAACACTTTTCATGGCCAAATGCTTAGCATGTAAAAAATCAAATTTAGTAGGTATAACATTAAGTTTTGTGTTCCCGAAGGTGGGCGGAGGTGTACCTGTAAATAAAATCCCTACCAATCCCTACTTATATTATAAATGCGAAAGTAACTCTTGTCTATCTGTCGCGCTTTCACGCCGAAACCCCTGAACCGATCGTTATGAAATTTGGCAGAGATATAGCCTGGGATATGGAGAAGGACATAGGCTGCGCTTTTTTACGCGATAACCGCCTTAAACGCGGGCGGAGCTGCTGGCAAAAGCTAGTATTATAAATGTGAAAGTTTGTGAAGATGTTTGGATGTTTGTTACTCAATCACGCAAAAACGGCTGAACGGATTTGGATGAAATTGGGCACACAGATAGATAATAATATAACCTAGATTGACACATAGGATACTTTTTATCCCGGTAGTACGTTCCCGCGGGATAATTTCGACTTCCACGCGGGTGAAGCCGCAGGCGGAAGCTAGTTAAATATAAATGTAATTCTATGAAGTCTCATATAATGGGGGCAAGTCTACCATAGTCTTTGATGTAATGAAACTAAGAACTGACGTACAATAATATAGAACTAGTGTATTCGAAAATGGTTACAACAAAATTAAATCGCTGTAGAGAGGACAACCGCTGTCAGCAGTGGCGTAGCTACCGGAGGGCAGTGCCCCGGGGCTCCCAAGCTCATATAAATTGAACTAGTGAAAATTTCTTCCACATACGGAATATAAATAAACCAGATTCCAGGATTCTTTTTATCACGTGACATGTGACGTCAACTTTGTGTAAACGGCACCGGTACTGATACTTAGTTTGGCGCCGTTTTAGAAGTATTTGTGCAAAGAGGCACCGCACACCAGTAATATCACTTTCTATCCATAAAAAATCTTGCTAATTTATTATAAACTTGACATTCACATAATTACTTACTAACTACTTTAGTTTACACAAAGTTGACGTCACGTGATAAAAAGTAATCGTAAGGAGCGTTTTGGTTGTAAATTCAAAACAACGTTAAAAAATTTGGTTTAAATCGTTTTTAATTGAGAAAATGGGTACAAATCAATTTACTATTATTTTTCTGTAAACATATTTCGTCCCAATCTTCAAATTAGAATAGTTTTTTAATAAATTGGAAAATACCCTATTGCGCCTTATCGCGTACACGTGGTGTCGTGTATCTGTTTGGATCTGGAATGATAGTTTTCAGTACCAGTGAATATACTTCATTGTAATCCAATTCTTTATTTTGGGCGCATCCTTTTATTACTAATCTCGCCTTATGTTTTGCTGTTTCCTTTCTCATCCCTTTTGGTCTTAAAACCCATTTACAGGATATTATAGCTTTCTTGCCAGTGGGTAAGTTACATAACATCCAAATATAATTTTTTATTAATTACTTATACTCCTCCTCCATGGCTTTCTTCCAAACACTGGATTCAGAGCAAGACATGGATTTCCACAGTTATGAGATCCTGACTTAGTGCCCAACATGCACGATTTAATTCTCCATTATTTGTCAATAGAAAAAGTATTTAGTAACAATTTATATCCAACTGAACCCAAAATATAATTTCAATTCACCTCTTCGCAACTTGTCCTCCTAGTAAAAATAAGTTCACAGTGGGTTCCGTTCACAATTTTTAAATAAAGGCATTGAAAAAATTCAAACAAAATAAATTAGAGTGCGCTAAATAAAATGGATCACGAGAGTAGTTGGGGCCGTGTGTGCTCACACGAAGCCGCATGCTACGACAGAGTCGTCATTCTAACGCCAAT
Source organism: Polymixis flavicincta (assembly GCA_949987655.1). Lineage (NCBI taxonomy): Eukaryota > Metazoa > Arthropoda > Insecta > Lepidoptera > Noctuidae > Polymixis > Polymixis flavicincta. The sequence continues at coordinate 8,696,448 of OX465199.1, read as the reverse complement.
GGCGACTGAACGTGTGGGCAGGTGTAATTGGAGACAATTACAGGCACTTTTGAATTGTCAAGGTCGGTGAGTTAGAAAGATGAAGCTAGTTGCCTATTTCAAATGGCACGGCGGGCCAGGGCTGCTCTCCCTCCTCGTCTACGTTTTTTTTTTTTTAATATAAACTCTAGGGATAGGGCAGACAAGACCACGTGGAAAGTGGAGTGTTCTGATTCGGTTTTGGGTATTTTTCTGATATTCATATAGTGAGAATAAAACACGAGGAATTTTATTATTGTTATATTTAATCTAATTTATAAACATATTTTATAGCATTTAACAATTCTTCGTAGGCATCCAAATGGTTCACCATTATTATACGCATCCATGAGTATTCGCACAACCAGTCTGTGAAATTATGCTTATTTTTTTTGCTATCGAAATTGCTTCTTTAAGGGGACACTAGTCGCGGGCTCGAACTCACTTGTGGGCCTGGCTAAAAAGCACGCCGTCTCACCAGGCTTCATGTCCAACAGAGGTAGTAGCAGTGATAAGCAGTTAGACGCTAGTCTACACGCACAACGTTATTGAGTGAGATCCAGGATCATTTATTGTAAAACACGGGTGTAAAAAATTAAGAAAAGTCCTTCGGAAGATCGGGTTTTATGAAAAAACCACTGCATAAATCAATGCCTAATAAAGTTTATTGAAATTTCGATAATTGAACTTTATCGGTACCGAATTGATTTTGGAGATTTTACACTACTTTTCTGAGTCTTTGACCAGTGTGTGTTGCCAGTGATGACCTATGGTACAGAGACGTGGTCGCTCACAATGGGCCTTATCAGAAGGCTTAAAGTCACCCAAAGGGCAATGGAGAGGGCTATGCTCGGAGTTTCCCTACGCGATCGAATCAGAAATGAAGAGATCCGCAGGAGAACCAAGGTAACCGACATAGCCCGAAGAATTGCCAAACTTAAGTGGCAGTGGGCAGGGCACATTGCTCGCAGAACAGATGGCCGATGGGGCCGAAAGGTTCTGGAGTGGCGACCGCGTACCGGAAGACGTAGAGTAGGAAGGCCTCCTACAAGGTGGACCGATGACCTTGCGAAGACCGCGGGTATCCGCTGGATGTGGGAAGCACAAGACCGGTCGAAGTGGAGGAGCCTGGGGGAGGCCTATGTCCAGCAGTGGACGTCTTTCGGCTGATATGATGATGATGATGATGACACTACTTTTATTACTTAAACACGCCCAAAGTTAGGTTAAATTAGCAAGAAAAACGACAATATTAATAATGAGACAAAACCGTACCATATTTAATTTTTGATGTACATTGTCAAACAGTGGTGTAAAACGCTCTCGAAGTTTGTATGGAAAAAATGTGGACTAGATCCACCTCAAACCTCTCCACTGGCTCTATACGCTGGGTGTGTCCCGCCTCGTGCCACAAATTGATTTGTTGGGACACTATGATTTATTCTTTTATGTGTACATCCGTGCTGAGAAAGACTCAGATACTCTCTACAATAAGCTGTGTGAAAGATGGAGCCTTTCTCAACATGTTTTTTTCTATGAGTCTACCACGATTATATTTTCGTTTTCCAAACTTCGATTCATCAGTTTGCACAACTTTATTAGAGCCCCATATCTACCCTTGGGCCCTTTTATCTTCCTACTCGTATATGGCGATTGTCTCCCGGCAATAGCTAAAGCAATCTGCTACTGTTCTCGTAGAAACTACCGGACCAACATCGTCTGATAATTCTTTCCTTGTTTGATGAAGTTGAGATGAAGAAGTCAGTCTCCCACTAACAACTTGGACAACCGTGCGTTTTTAAACCATGTCCCAATAACACGGGAGACTTGTTTCGTCCGGCAGTAACTTTTTCGGCATCTAAACTTGCCAACTTGTCCACATTCTTTCGACAAAGACATTGGCGAACGGTGATATAAGCACATTTTTTGTCTCGGGATGAGTCCTCTCTCCTCCGCAAACTGAATGCACTGGTCATGTGTTCCCAATTTACCGAAGATCTTTCTCCAGTTCCACATAGATCTGAAACAAGCAAAAAAAGTTATTAAAATTAGTGATTACTGCACAAAATAACATTTCTTAAATCTTTTTTTTTTTTTTTTTTTTTGATGATTGGGAAAGTCCTCATGGATGTCCTCCGCCCTGGGGAAGGCGGAGGGATCTGTCAGATTCTTATAGATTAAAATCAACCCGGTGTTCTGTTTCATGCACCGGGGATCACGGGATCTAATGTGACTTGATCTTTTAACCTAACCTAACTTAATTTAACTATTTTCATTCTAACATTTTTAAACCAAACCATTTTCAATCTAATATTTTTAAACCAGCCCATTTACAACCTATCATTTTTCAACCTTAATAAGAAAAACATGTTAAAATATAATACAATGAATCAAACTTACCTTAACTCATCCGAGTAAGGATTAATTCTTCTGCCAGATGACCCAGTAAGCCCGGGCATCACAGGAGCAATGTCCTTATCCTCGTTCTCCGAGGAACTGGCGATAGCTGGTAAGCCACTAGAGAGCCAGCTGCTACTCCACTGGGACCAGCAACCGGTTCGTCGAGTACCGACGACACACATGCGAGCACAAGTGGCTCATTTGAGTCCAACACTTGCCCTCCGCAGTAGGCACAAGCGGCTCTATTGAGTCGCATCACTCTACTCTTCAGACACAGAAGCATAGGGCTTCAGAGACGCCATGGTAGTCAAAAACGATATCAACTGCAAGAACAACAAACGATGACTGACTGACAGTGACGGACGGCTAACAGATAAAAAGACGCTATAAAACAAAATGGCGTCGTTTCACGTTTTGTTCCACAGTGTAAACAAAAATTCGTTATTTTTTGTGCAATAAAGTCAATGTAATTGCATAATACATCACGGTTATTTTGCACATTAATTACACACCTCTAATACGTGAAATTATGAGAAAATAAAATTATATTTAAGAAAAAAATATCACATAAAATTGAATAAAATACACCTGTACCGACAACGGAACGTGAAATGTAAACTTTGACAATTTATCAAACCAAAAAATTTAAAAATGGTGTGCTATTTTCCAATTTGTATGGAAACTTTAAAAAAAAATTGGATCTCGCTTTCTTGCCGCAAAGCTTAAACAGCCGAAATTATTTGAGCTTCCTGAGAAATTAATTAGACGATGTCGTAAGGAAAAGTCATCGTAAGAAGTGTTTTGGCGGTAAATTTAAAACATCGAAAAATGAATTTGATTTAAATCGTTTATATTTGAGAAAATGGATAATAAATCAATTTACTTTTATTTTTCTGTTACATATTTCGTCCCAATCTTCAAATTAGAATAGTTTTTAATAAATTGGAAAATACCCTATTACAATAGTGGTTACAATTTTATTAACATACTAGCTTCCGTCCGCGGCTTCGCCCGCGTGGTAGTCGGATTTTATCCCGCGGGAACGTACTACAGTAAAATGGGGTGAATATAGAGACTGCAGGGGTGAATCGAAACGAAACTTTAAAGGTGTATTTTACTGTTGAAATTATGATAGTTTTCCGCCAACAAAGGCACTTAATCGTTAATTATAAAACAGTAAACACATTAGAGTCCTTTTTGGCTACAAACTATCTAATTTCAACATTAAAATCCACTTTAAAGTTTAGTTTCGATTCACCCCTGCAGTCTCTATTCACCACGTTTTACGGTACCGGGATGAAAAGTATCTAGGTTATGATCTATCTGTGTGCTAAATTTCATCCAAATTGTTTCAGTAGTTTTTGCGTGAAAGCGTAACAAACATCTATACATCCATACATACAAATTTTCGCGTTTATTATATAAGTAAGGATTCTTCTATGTTTGAACGTGCGTCTAATGTGGTATTAACCAAATCTTGGAGTAACCCAGCTTGTTCCCCCCCGAGTGGGTTCCCGCATTGTCGTTGCGGGGGGGCTTAGTAACCGTGGTCTCCCATCCACGGTGAAGCCAAGAGGAACCCAACGGTGGGGCCGCTCGTCAGGGCTTTTGCCTCAAAGCCGACGACGTAGCGGCCAAAAAGTAGGTTGCGGTGAGGTGCACCGCAACTGAGGTGGGCCGCGATGTCGAATGGGAGGCATCGCGGCTGAGGGTTACAGGCTGCGGTAGAGGAGGAGTGCCGGTGCTTCTGAGCAGCGCTCTTCCCTTCCGTGGCCTGGACGGGGCCGCCACCGTTTGATGGCGGACGCGGTGGGGCCGCAGGGGAAGAGGAGTGTCGGTATAGCGTCAGCCGCTCTCCCTATCCTCTGCGGCCGAAATGTGGTAGACGGGACGGCGCGTTGTGTTCCTCACGCGCGCCGTCAAAGATGTCAGCAACCACTGGTGGGGTCCGCAAGGGCCGATGCCTGCCAGGGGTGCGGGTTTGTTCGAGAGAGATACCACGGCCCCTGGCATACGGGCTACTGAGGGAACACGGGTGGGTTTTAGTCAGTAAAAGTCTGACACGCCCTCCTGCTCTACTCAGCAGGAGAAGTCATTTGATGATTTCCCACCCAAAAAAAAAAAAAAAAAAAAACCCAGCTTGTTAAACCTGAATCTTCACAAGCGTTTTGTAAATTATGCCATACCTCTTTAGAAATCTTTAATCTTGGACGTGTTACAGGATAAGATTTTAACCAGTGCGCAAACTGTAACCATGAATTCAGCATATCATTCTAGACCCCGTCTAGCGTAGAAATTTTACATCTCTATTCTTCTTAGTCGTAACACTCTTGTCAGAGTGGTCGTGGTTGCGTAGACGAGGTACACGGAGAGATGTTCGGTGGGTCGTTGACTTTCCCGAGGATTGCCCTTTCAGCGATGTGCTTCCATATCTGTCGGTTGGAGACGTTGCGAGTACACTGGACCATGGTAGATTCAGTAGCTTTCTTGATCAGGTCAGTCCGGCGAGTTGGTGAACGGCCGCGTGATCTCTTGCCCTCCACCCGGCCCTGAACCACCAGTCTCTCCATTTTAATCCAATTTTACATCGGTTATACACAAAAAAAAAACCAGCTGTTCCATACATTTTGACCGCAAAAAAAGTGCAATACCCTAGTATTGCACTTTTTTTTGAAACAGCAGATGATTTTTTTTTTGTATAACTGGCTAAAACGTTCTACGCTAGGGGGGTCTAGAACGATATGTTGAATTCATTCATGGTTACAGTTTGCGCACTGGTTAAAAATGTACCCTGTATAATTTACCAAGTCCAAAAGCAGAATTATTTTTGATTTTGTTTCAAGTTTTGCTTCGGATTTACCGTTACGCTATCGGCAGATTCAACATAGTCCCACAACTCTTTGTGTTGTAAAAATGTATGTACTGCGAATTTTCATGTACAGTAATTCTCTCTTCCCTGTAATTTTTCTATTTGAACGTAGTTCATAACCATTTTACGTCGAAGCAAATTCAAAAATTGCTTTGTAACAGTGAATAACTAATAATCACTTTGCGGAACTAGTAATCTTTATAAGTACTAACGGAGTTTGAGAGCAGTGGTGGCCAAGTGGTAACGGCCTCGACTTACTAGTTGTAGGTCGTGAGTTTGAACCCAGCCAGGCGCTTTACTTTGTGTAAATTATTTCATCACCACTGCTCTCAAAACGGTGAAGGAAAACATCGTGAGGAAACCGGCATGTCCTAAAACCAAAAATTCGAAGACATGTGTGTGACATCTACCAACCCGCACTGGGCCCGCGTGGTGGATTACGGCCCACTCCCTCTCACCGAGAGGAGGTCTGTGTCCCAACAGTGGGAACATTATAGGCTGATGATGATGATGATGACTAACGGAGTTTCACTATTCATGATTTTTAACGGGTCTTATGCCCATAATCCGATGTAATGAAACGAAAGTAAAATAATAAAGGACTCGTTTATTCGAGAACGGTTCATAATATGAGCAGCTGTGTCGACAGCCTCTGCCTAAAACTGTTTGGAAAGTCCAGAATCGAACAGCATGCATCTGGCTCGCTGGTAGCAGAGCGTGGTTAACGGTACACTAGTCGCGAGCTCGAACTCACTGGTGGGCCTGGCCAAAAAGCACGCTGTCTCTCACCATGCTTCGTGTCCGACACAGGTAGTATCAGTGATGAGCAGTTAGACGCTAGTCTACACTCACAACATTATTGAGTGAGCTGCAGGATCAGTTATAGTAAAAAGGGGCGTAAAAAATTAAGAATAGTCCTTCGGAAGATCGGGTTTTCTGAAAAAAACACTGCATAAATCAATGACGAATTAAGTTTATTGAACTTTTCGATAATTGAGCTTTGTCGGTACCGACTTGGTTTTCGAGATTTTATACTGCTTTTATTACATAAACACGCCCAAAGTTAGGTTAAATTAGCAAGAACAACGAATCTTTGTTGGCTCATAACTTCATAATAGCTTATTATTTTAGTATTCTGTTTCCGTACAGACAATATTGATAATGAGACAAAACCATACCATGTTTAATTTTTGTTGTACATAGTCAAACAGTGAAGTAAAACCCTCCCGAAGTTTGTATGGAAAAAATGTGGACAAGTGTCACCTTAAAGTAAACAACTAATTGGAACCGTGCACCTAGCTTCTGACGTTTTATTAGTGGGCACTAATGAAAAAAATGTAGATTTATGTGAAATAAAAATATTTTGATTTTGTCCCAGTCAAGAACTGACCGCAGAAGACTAATTTAATATGTTTATCTTAGGTAAGACCCGTATCACTGCCTATATGATGTGGGCAAAAGAAGCGCGCAATGAACTCTTGCGCAAGCATCCCGATATGGACTTTTCAGCGATATCAAAACGACTGGGCGAGATGTGGTCAAATGTAAGTATTATTTATTCGTGAATTGTATTTTCCATTAGAGTCCCTAGCACGCACGCCCGATGTAAATTGGAACGATTTTGAATCGGAAACACTACTAACCGTAGAAAAGTGTTAACGCGGTCAAAAAGTATCTTTTTTTTTGTCCGACGATAAAGTTCAACCCCATCTCGGATCGAATCTATGGTAACAGATGCACAGCGATGTCCCTGCCACCCTGTAAAACACAAAATACACGCACTCTCTCTTTCTTTCTTTCTCTCTTTCTCCCTCTCTCTCTCTCTTTCTCTATCTCTCTCTCTCTCTCTCTCTCTCTCACACACACACACACACACACACACACACACACACACACTCCTCTTCTTTTTGCATTGCGTTCGAGACAATGGCGAAGTCGGAAGTGTGTGTGCGGGTGTTACGTGCTGATGCTACTCGTTCGGCGCTTCGTGAGTTAAAAATACTATTGTTCGGTCGCTGTCGGCTGTCTTCGTGGTAGTCATAGGGCGGCTGCGCGGGTCGCGCTACGCGGATGCATGAGAGGGTACGAAAGCCCGATACTTCACCACCGAACGCAACCGACGACAGATGCCTGGCTTCTAAAATCTTACTGTACAGATGCCAGCACATCAAGTTACCCCAAACTGTCAAATTTCCCCAGTTAAACGTGAACCTTATGCATAGGAAATAAAGATGAAAATCTATCAAATATATTTGACAGATTGGTGTAGCTTGATGTGCTGGCGACTGTACATATCAATATACACTGCAGGCCAAAAATTGGAGACCACTAGTAAAAATCTTTGTCACCAACAAAAAGTTCAAAAGTAAAGAAAATTGAAAGAATGAGTCATTATTTTTGTATATTTTTAACATCCTATAAAGGTCTTTTGTTTCAAAACATCAATGAGTACCGCACAAAGACCAGCACCCTAATTGCGTAACTCACGATTAATCATAATCTGTTCCAATTTGACAGTTCAACAATGTTCATTGCGTTATTTGCGTTGTTGAGCAGACACGTTTTTCGAACATATGAAGCAATGGTTTAACAATCTGTTTCAAAACGAAACAGATTATGATTAATCGTGAGTTACGCAATAAGGGTGCAGGTAGTAGTCATTGTGTTAATTATATCAGCTGTTTATTACTGATTATTTTGGTTTTGTTTCACGTTAACCGCAATTCTGGATTATTTTAGCTTCCTAATCTACACTTAATAATATTATAAAGAGGTATAGTTTGAAAATTCTTTCACCAATAGAAAGCCACGTTATTTGTGAGTGTCATAGGCTATATGTTAATCCTAAAAATGAAAATACTTCTTCGTGGTAGTCGGATTTGCAAAGTAAGTCGGAGAAAAAATGGTCGAGCGGAAAAGAATAGGGATCCCACCCGTTTGAAGCCTGAACGAGCAGATAGTACAGAGTCAAATGTATTTGATAGATTTTCAACTTTATGACAAAGGGATAAGGTTTATGTTCAATTGGGAAAATTGTACAGTTTGGGATAGCTGGCGACTGTACATTGCATTCCTAATATATTACATATTTATTAGCGTTACGGTCCATTTTGTTGGTATATAAAGTCCAAATTAGGTCAATACAACTGCATAATGTTATCCGTAACCCAACCAATCCTAATCTATATATTTTTTGTTTACAGGTTAATTACAATGAACGCTATCTATGGAAGCGGAAAGCTAAGCGGTTTGCGATGCAGAAGGAGCAAAGTAACCAACCTACAACGAATAAGATCATCATTTCTAATCCAAGTGAGTATTCAACCTTATTGATAGGTAGATACAGTACCCCGCGAAAAATATTGCACATCGACCTTTGGAAAGAGACAATCGGCTAATTTCGGCTTCGTAGAGCGTTGTCTCTGTCGCACACTACTACCTATGTGACGTTTTGTCAGTCGTTGTTCAAGTGCGATGAGAGTGCGGTCGCGTCCAGTTCAAAATATATATTTAGAGTTGTTAAAACCCCCAAATTTAAATAATTTAAAGTTTTACTATGGCATCTCTTTTTTATTTTATTTACCCCAACCTAAAGCCATCACTTATAGAAAAAAAATTGTATTTTATATAAAAAATAAAAATAATTATCAAAGAAGCAAATCATAATTATTTTAACAGCTCCTAATAGGTACCGGACTGTTTGTATTTCGTGCGACAGAGATAACGCTCTACGAAGCCGACATTAGCCGATTGTTTCTTTCCAAAGGTCGATGTTCAATATTTTTCGCTCTATCACTTTAGTTAAATTGTTAGGTTAGGTTATATCCTAGCTTTTTCCCATACTTGTGTCCGATCAAAAGTTAATGTCAATGTGTGTGTGTGTGTGTTGTGTGTGTCAGATTAAGCTACGCTTACATCGGTTAGTCCGTGGATAGGTGACCATCTTTCCATACCAAGACCTCTCCGCGCCTCGGAAAGCACGTTAAGCCGTTGGTCTTGGCTGTCATTTGTGTCGTGTCTGTCGTGGGTTCGAATCCAGACAGCCGCTTTACTTTGTCTTAATTATTTCATCACCACTGTTCTCAAAACTGTGAAGGAAAACATCGTAAGGAAATTGGCATGTCCTAGAACCAAAATTTGGAAGACAGAAGACATAAGTAACATCTACCAACCCGCACTGGGCCCACGCTCTCACAGAGAGGAGGCCTGTGTCCCAGCAGTGGGAACATAATAGGCTGATTGTGTTACAAGATTTCTGACACATGCGTGCGCTGACTTACACTATATCATTGCCTACAGCTCGCCCGCTGACGTCGGTAGGGCCGGGCCGGCCCCCCCGCGCGCCGCCCAAGCCGCAGCCCGCGCCGCCCACACCGCCCACGCAGGCTTTAGTGGTAAGTTGCCCTATCTACATTAATTTCTTGTCTCACCCTGCGCTAATCTGCATCCGCATTAACAAACTCATTGATGATTGCGGATTCGTATGTCCAAATCGATGTGGAAAAAAATTGTACAAAAGTAAATGGGAGGATAATGTGGCCCTCAAAATCATCATGTAGTCTGTATTGGTGACCGTATTTTGCAAATTTTCAACTTTTGGCTTTAAACTTCTCAATACAATTTTTCTTTACCAATTTTATATACAGGGTCAAGTTAAATTAGCTGGCAATACTTTACCCACCATGTTGGGTACCAGTAAAGAAAAGTAATGATCTTTTTTTTACCATTCCAACTTTGTTCAAAACTTTAAATGACACTGTGACATGTAATATCAAGGAAACTAACATCTGTACACCGTAAGGACTGTGGCGGCCATCTGCAATGCCACATAAAACTACAAATCAGCAAATCAGAAACACAAAAAGTGATGTGGAGCCATCTACAATGCCATATGCGAACTACACAAGACTTGACGTCGCACCGTAGCTACATCGCGCAATCAGAGTTTACCGCGCGACCCGCATATATACAACAACCCGACATCAACCGTCGGTCAGTTGCCCACCAGACACAACACCCGTCTTGGTCGGAGAGCGAACTTTCACGTCGAAGCTATTATTGCTTGCAGCGCTCAGCCGCTATAGTAAGGCTTGCTAACAGATGTAGTAACGGGATTTTGTTTTCAAATTGGTCAGATGTAAGTTTCCGATAGTACAACAAAAATGGGATTCAAACGACTTTTTGTTTTTTAGAAGTTCGTAAAAAATATCTATAATAATCTAACCTAATACTAAAAATAAAGCTGAATAGTTTGTTTGTTTGTTTGCTTGAACGCGCTAATCTCAAGGACCACTGGTCCGATTAGAAAAATTATTTCAGTGTTAGATAGCCCATTTATCGAGGAAGGCTATAGGCTATATAACATCACGCGAAGCGACTCTGTGGGTCGGGGAAGCAAGAAATTTGACGCGAACGAAGTCGCGAGCAGAAGCTAGTATAATATTTTGTCGGCTAATTTAATTTGACCCTTTATACATATTATCATTAAAGCTGTCAATATGTAGTTGTTACCTGGCCCTCTGCCTAACCAATCGGAGCAAACAAGCTTGATGTTACCACTAAACCGCCTTTCCCTTCTCCAGCCCGTATCAAGCTCAGCTGCAACCAGCGCCGGAATGTACCGTGTAACAGGCTGTGGTGCTGTTGAAGTGGCCGCGCATCTGCGTCTTTTGGGAGAGAGTCTCGCTATAATAGGAGAGAGACTGAAGGAGCATGAGGTAAGTCTCGCTACAATAGACAGAGAACGGCGTCGTTTTATTTGTTCGTATATTGGCATAGCCAACCTACATGGGTTCCCTATTTGTCTTTGAAAGTTGATGATTCGATTTTTATTAGGTATATCGAACACGGTGCGTCGATAATTCAGTTGTTCGATGTTTTATTCCATCGATGCTTTATTGGTACGATGTAACGTTTGTGCGAAAAATCCTGTTGCGAAATACCCTACAGCGATTGCTTTATTGCGATTAATTAGTTCGATAGTATGGCGGTTCGCAAAGCCTACGGTTGTCCTCGAAATTTAATTAATAATCTTATTTGCAATATAGACATTATGGAAATACATAAAATACAATACATATCTCCACGTCTATTTTCCTAAAAATGAGGAAGACGGGTAACAATAAAATTTACAGTAGGCAACATATAATTCTTTTTTATTAAAATTAAATTATTTAGGTATAGGTAGATTAGGATTATTTTAATAATAATTTAAAAATAATTCATTACTGTATCCTGATGTAAATACTAAACTAGAATTGATAATTTTTTTATTTTATTTATGAATGTATTTCCTTAACGTCTGTAATCTATTCTATATCTATATCTATTCTATATCTATACATATAATAAATCTGTAGACGAACTTTTTCTGTACATTTATAATATTTCGAAAAAAAATTGTTGGGGTGGTAAGGGATAATCAACAGATGCCATTTTAATCCTTTTCGAAATTTTTTGTCTGTTTGTCGGTTTTTCTGTTTAGATGTTTGAATAGATCAAGTTTCACGTCAAAAGAACGAAACTAATATGGTTAACTTCCATACTCAAATATTTTTTATAACTCGGAGTAAATATTAGTCTTTGTTTCATCGCGATCGCTTCGGTCAATCTAAAGTGTTCAAGAAGAATTTAAGTACGTAATGTTGAAACACTTAGCGACATCTATTGGCGCGAAACGGTACTAACGAATACTTAATAATAACACGTCATTCTCCTTTAAGTTACTGTGTCTGTGTTATTTCAAAGAGTAATGATACTGATTAAAATTGCTTACCGTTGGTGGTTGATTCCCACGAATCAAAAAAGCTAAAAGAATATCAAATAAAAAGTAGTGATAATATTAATTGACTTGGTGTTCTGAGTCATAGAATGCAATGTTAGATAAATATTTATTAGTTTTAAAAATAACAACTTTACAAAATCAATATAAAAAGAGGGGAAGAAATCTCATAGAAAAATAAAATTGTGATAAAAATCTCAGTGACGCCATCTAGAATAATATAGCAAAATTAGAGCGGCCAAGGGAACATCTCCATAATAAATCTTAATCTCTAGCGTCTGTAACGCCATCTAGGTTTGAATAGCAGACATATAAAGACAACAACTTGATTTTGCCTGTTTTATTGATTTTCTATCGAATATACGTAGGTACCTATACCTATATCCGAGAGGCCAGGTCCAAAATCCGTAGATCTATGGATAAACCGGTAAATCCGAGGTCTGGCAATGCGGGGTGACGCTAGGTAGAAACTAGATGCCTGTGGTAGGAATGTTACCATTTGGATTTAAGGTAGGTATCGATAATATTGTTAACTTTCTACGCAGTCTGTTTTTTTTTTATTGTTCGATCAGTGTTTCCGAAGTAGATGTCTGCTTTTATAAACTACTTTGAACAATATTTTGACTAAGCAGATGGAAGCCAATAGGGTATTTTACTACCTACTTAAAAATCTACAAATGTATTATTATTAAATAGTATTAAGGACAAACAATTCATCCTAAAGTAGGGTATAATTTACTGGGAGTTTTGGGAGTAAACAGAGTTTTAAATATGTGCTAATTTTCGTGATGTTAGTTTTCGAGGTGGGGAGCCCCCCCCCCCCCTGGGTTCGAGGGAGGTCGGGTGGTGAAAATCAGGAAAAAAAAAATTCCAAAATTGCGGCCATAACTACTGGTGGATCTGAGTAAATAGATAGGTTTTCACACGGGTAACTGTAGGTATATCGGTGCTTTTCCGAGCAACATCGCTTACAGAGAAGCATTTTGTTAGTTAAAACAAGTTTAAAATATATTTATTTATCCATTTGGTATCTCCAACAAAGTATACCTACATACATAGAAACAATAGAAATCAAAATAGTAAAATATTGACAAATAAATAGTTTTTTGCCTGGTTTGGATTTCTTTTTTCAACAGCGCTCTTAATGTGGATAATGACCGACGTTACGGGGCGTAATGTAACATTTGCATCGAGCATGTCTTTACGCCGTGTGCTAAAATCAGTGTTGCTCGCTCGCATGTTTTGCCGTAGGTACCTACTACTGACTGCACGAATGCTTGCTTGGTAACATGTTAGGTGCATTTTGACCCGTGACGCCGGTCAGTATCCACCTTTACAGCGTGATCTTTCTTCATCGTGATAACGCCACGGTCCCACGGGCTGTTAACTGACAGGTGGCGCCAGGTGTTACTGCACTGCTACCTGTCGAGGCCTATCGCAGTCCGTGCAGAGCATTCCCACTGCTGTGGTTTTATTCAGTGGTCAACGTTTGATAAACAAAGCTAAAAGACAAGCGCCTGTATGGGCCGAGATAGGCGCCCGCTCCCGCTCTGCGCCACCCCGCGCTGGCGACGACTGGCAATCGGAGACCTCATCGGCATCGAATGTTCCCACGGCCTGTCGGCCTGGCTTGACGCAGTCTGGCCTGTGAGAAAGCGCGCCGTGGAAACGTGGAATAATGCTTCAGCACACTCAACCAGACGCGTAGTCGATTTATTGAGTACAGTAAAAGCTCCTTATTCGCGCTTCCTTCATCCGCGTTTTCATTATTCGGGGATTAAAAAAATGCGACCAAATTCCTATATTCGCGGCTAAAGACTTCTTTATCCGCGGATCTAATCGTTACATCGGTACATTACATATTCATAAAAAGGATTCCATTAAGTATCCAAACCAATATCCTCTGTAAGCGCGCCAAAAAAGTAAAATAGACCTTATTACAACTGTGCCTAAAGTACATTGTTAAGTGATATCGCCATTGTGTTGGTTCGGCTTTTGACATCTAGGTATAGCCGCCTTCGCCGCGGTCGGTGTTTTTGAGAATGTAAACAAACAGAATGAAAGCAACCTTATCACCATAAAGTATATTTATTAATGCTGCCACATAATAGACATTCCATCCTTTGGTAAGAGCCGCTTTGCGTGTTTTACCTATTGTTTCATCTTTCCATGCGTTACCAAATATTGTCAATTCAAGCTGTGGTAGGTTCCTACCAGGATAGATCGGAAGATTCTTCCTTTTTAAAGGTGTAGTAACCTACACCATCTAAGCGACACATTATTGTTTTCCGACACGGCACGCGAACGAAGTCGCGGGCACAGCTAGTGCAAAATAAGATTAGGGATTCATTAAATGTCACGGACAACAGTAGGCGTTGCGAACCGACATACTATCGAACTAATGAGCAATCGCTGTAGGGTATTTCGCAACAGGATTTTTCGCACAAACGTTACATCGCATCAATAAAGCATCGATGGAATAAAACATAGTACAACTGAATTATCGACGCACCGTGTTCGATATAATAAAAATCGAATCATCAACTTTCAAAGACAAATAGGGAACCCAGCCTACGTATGGCAAATTATTAAATTTAATGTTTTATGTCTCGTAATGTCAATTACTTTGCCCACCTACTATTGTATAGAATCAAGTTCTTCTAACTAAACAGACAGCTGTGCTGCTGGGGAGTTTATTGCGCCACTTCTTCTTCCCAGCTAAAGCACTAGGAAGTGGTGAAGGGTGGGCGTGCCGGGTGACTGTCTTTTGTAATTTCGACGTTCGAAAAGTGTAGAGTTTTACCCTAATTTGAATAAAAAGCTTCTGATTATGTCTATAACAAACATTTATTTCCTACAGGGCCAGATCGCAGTCTCAGGCTCAGTATCAGTGCTACTGGACACATTGCTCTGCTCGCTTGCTCCGCTCCTGAGCGTGTGTCGCGCTATACCCGCCATCGCGCCGCCGTCTCGTCTACTACAAGATACACTGCACAACATAGCGTATATTATGCCTGGGTTGTAATGTTTTTTTACCAAAAATTTTAGAAATAAAATTTTAATCTAATCAACAATATTTTTTCATTTAATCGTACAAAAAACGTAATAAACGAAATGTAATTTGTTGGAATTCTGGTTGGATTTATTCTGCTATTCGGGGCGGCGGGCGGCCCCTAATAGTTATCTATTGCAACAAAGAAAATTTTCTGGAAAAAAATTAGGATAATTCATTTTCTCATGTATTTTGTATGGAATGGCTTTTTTGATGACATCTCTGCCGTGTTCCGATATGCAACAAAAGTGATAATATCGCGAACCCGACCAAATTGAATAGTCAAAAAATTTAAGAGCTATCAGATCTTTAGTACTGATTTTTATTTTGGTTGGCTTCGCTATATTATCACTATTTGTCTAATACGGAATGCGCCCCTCGAGAACATAAATATATTGTTTTTTTGCGAAACACTCGGCATTGACCAAAGTTTTCAACATCATAATGGATGAATGCACAATGGCCCACAAATGCGCATTGGAAGCACTTCTTCGACAAACATGGCCATTGGCCAACCCACTGTCACTTCAGCTTATTCAGCAAGCTGTGTCGGTAACCCGGGTTATTTTCCGGATAATTAGATTTTAGATTTTATCCTTCAAAGAAACTTCGAGCATCGCTCGCTCTATAGCGAACTGAGCGACCTTGAATTTTTGGACCAGCTCGTGGAAACAGGGGCATGATCAAAATAAAACATTCAAACAATTATCTACTCATATTTATTATATTACTGATACAAAGGAATAATATGTACAACAAATTAAACTTATGAACTAACACTTCAAGAATAGTATTTGAATATGATTACAACTACTAGTATTTGACTTGAGTACAATGTATAGTACGGGAATTCATTGTTTATCAAATTGAAAAGTAATAAAAAACATCACACGCCACTCTAACGCCACTTGCAAAGCATCTAATGAGCGAACCAACCACCGACCACGCCAAGAGGGCTTAAACGGAAAAACCCTTTCGACGTAGTACTGTAGACTGACTGAGACAAAGCGGACCTGTCATTGGATATGTAAGACACAAGCCTGATTCAAACAAATACCGAGCTATTGTTGAATATCAATTAGATAGATCGCAATAGATAATAATAAAAAAAAAAAAACTATGCCACAACTTTTTTTTTACTATCTTAGTTGATTATCACTTATCACGGATACCCACTTCCCTGTGTATATTATTCTAGCGTTTAGTACTCGTGGGTTGCATATGAAAAATCAGCATCAAGTGGTACACCTTGGTCGTGTTCCGAAATTCAACAAAAGTGATAATATCGCGAAGCCAACCAAAATAAAAATCAGTACTAATGATCTGTTAGCTCTTAAATTTTTTTGACTATTCAATTTGGTCGGTTTCGCGATATTATCACTTTTGTTGAATTTCGGAATGCGACACTTGTGTTGTCATGTCATTATACTGGGCTTTGGCCCGTTTGGCACTAAAATATTTTTTCAAAGGTTTTTATAACTTTTTTTTTTAAGCTTTAAAAGTTTATGTATAAAATTTTTGTTTGTACTATTTTTAAACAGCTCTGGACACTAGACATACAGAAGTGGAAAGAGACTAGGTATTTGCTCTGCAGTGGGACATTAATGCTATTTATAAATTAATTACATTAAAATATTTACAAACAATATTATTTAGAGTTTAATTTTTTTAATGTCATCATTCCTATTAACACAGACAATTTTAAGTTGATAGTAATTTCATGAACAATTAATTCCCAGGTCTTTATTTTAAAAGTGTTGGCATACATTTAGACACTTATCATAGACTGACACCATATTATATTTTAGACACATAAGCCACGCCCACGCGCGATATTATATCGCACATAGGATTTTAACTGTTTTTTTTTTTTTGAGTTGAAAATGCAATGCGAAAACAAAACACCCATGCCTAACTCAAGCGTTGCATTTGCAAGACCCGCTGAACGAATACATATTTTTTTATTCAGTATCAAGCTAGTAATTCAATTCAAACTACTTTTTTTTAAACATCTATTTAATGAAGAAATCCAGCGACAGTAATATTGTTTTATCTCTTTCTTACGATAAATCAATGAACAGTTAAAAAAGCCTGTTCAAAGTCTAATTTGTACCTTACTTCTCAGCTATTAGGCGCGAATTAAACAGAAACGCCGTAAGGCGAAGGAGCGTCTCAGGCGGGTTTTTTTGTATGAAAACGTTTAAGAGCGGCATCGTGCCTACACACAAAATGTAGGTACTGCGTACGCTGCGCTTGCGCCGTGCCTTTACCTTACGCCGTTTCTGTGTAATTCAGGCCTTAGGGTTTTATCAATAACCAACATGAAAGCGTTATTCAAAATTAGTCACAAAATCAGTCTTACCACGGGGTATCGTTGTTAACGGATAAGGGCCGGTTTTATGATCCGTAAGTTAACTCTACCAATGGTTAAAAATAGTAACTAATGGTTAAATTTCTGCAAAATGTCTTTTTTGATCAATTGTTAGTTAAACCAATGGTCAAATAACTACTATTCGTTAAAATAATTAACCACCCAATGTTGGAGGGTTTAACAATATGGCGGATGGTTTACTCAAGCACAACATGTTTTGTACATTTTATTATGTTATTGCTGCAACTGCTTTGTGCAAAGGTATTTTGTTACTTGTTTACTTGTTGTCTGTTTTGTGACATTTTTAAATAAGAAGATGCTTGGCGATCGAGGTGAAAATTTAAGAACAAAAAACTTTTTTCAAAAAAATTACAACCGACTTCCAAAAAAACACTACAAAGTGCAAAATAACTTTAATTTCGGAAGTCGGTGACTTTGGATGTGTATTTTAATTATTTGTCACCGCCTTCCGAAATTAAAGTTATTTTGCACTTTGTAGTGTTTTTTTGGAAGTCGGTTGTTATTTTTTGAAAAAGTTTTTATTTTTCACTTTTTAGTTACCTACCCCACACCAATTCGAAATTTCATCATCCTTGAGGTCAAAACAATGCATATTTATGCGATAGCAACATTCACGGTTGATTTGCTGTAATTATTTTAAGAGTTCCGTTGTCTGTCTCCGAAACGCATCATCAGATCTATATGAAATCCTTTCGAACAAAAAAATAATTTTGCAAATCCGTCTTTAAACGACGGAGTTATGGCCGAACATACAAAAAAAAAAAAAAAAAATATCGAAGTCGGTTAAAAATACTCGGAGTGAAATAGCTTTAATCTCGTGTCATTTTAATGCAGTTTTCATTAAGGTTTGACATTTACACAGTCTAAAAAGAAGTTTCGTTACAAAATCATGGCTATTTTTAGGAAACGATTTCTCATAAGACTGGCTATATGATGTAAGTATTTACCAATATGTAGTTAAGTTTGACTTTAGTTAAAATAGATATAGAAAAATGTAATAGCCCTTTAACCATTAGTTGACCAGTTGACACCGGTCAAGCCCCGGCCGCACCCGATAGGGTACGATACAATAGAAAATCAATTGTGTCTCATTAGCCGAACTTGACAGATATCTAACAAATGTTTATACGGGTTGACTACAGATCAAAAAACTGGCCCTAACTGGGTTGAGTAGTTCGATAGGCAGTCGCTTCATGTGAAATACTGGTATTCAGTTGCATCCGTTCAGACTGGAAGCCGACCCCAACATAGTTGGAAAGAAGCTAGACAGATTTTGTAGTCAAAAATTGTATTTTATTACATCGATATTATTGATACTATATTAAATCATAAGTGTGTGTTTTATTCTAACACATAAATATTCGAAGAATGTTACCAAAATGTAGTTGCACAACATTGAGATATAAAATGCAATAAAATAATATTGCTTAAAGGCACTACCGACAAGAGGTGAAAATTTAAAACTATTCATAGTTATCATTGATATACAAAAAACCCAAGATACAGTCTCGAACAGAAGTGACACGCAAAACTGCCTCCAATTATACGTCAGTGGTTATAGTTGTGATAAAAACACATATTTTTTTGCAAATTCAACCTTACAAGCATGACTTAAAGTAGTTTTTTACAAAGCAATGTTTAAAAGGACTGACTGAAAGATGACTGACGAGCGCACATTGCGCCCTATTTATAAGGACGTTTTTGAAACGCTGATTGTGTATTTTGAGTTTTTTGTATATCATTGATAGCATAGATATACTGTTACCATAAGCATATATGTCAGTGACGCAAATCCATAAGATTACCCCCTCCCAAGTCTCCCCCTCCTAAAAAAGTTTTCACTTAAAAATTGTTTCTTTTTTTTTTCAAATTAAAGTGTGAAAGGAAGAAAAGGAAACGATTTTTAAACCGTATATGGTATCAGATCTTTTAATATAACTAATTAAAAATCGTATGAAAAATTACAAGTCTTATTATTTTAGCCACATTGAGAACCGTTATAAAATGTTATCGAATACAAGTCTTCTACAAAACAGAAAGCCACATATTTGTTAACGCTTTTGCTGACAATACATACAAAAAATGACCGAATTCGGTCCAGTAACTTGGTGAAAAAGTTCAATTTTAATTTTGAGCAAAATTGAATAGCTGTAGAATTGGATCATTAGGTCAATGATTCAATGAATTTGAATCTTTGAACATTGAAAAGTGCAAACTATCACGACGCTGTTACGTATGCTACTTATTTACGTAAAATGTAATATCGGTGCACTTAAACGACAAGGTACGAAGGTACGTTGTCTCAAAAGTTTTTACTTTTACCGAATTTCTTTTTTTTTTTTCAAATTTTTCAAAAATAATTCCAATTTGAAGATTGGACTGAGATATTTAAAGAAAAATAAAAATAAATTTATTTCCCTCCATTTTATCAATTAAAAACGATTTAAACCAAATGTATTTTTGGTTGTTTTGAATTCACCGCCAAAACGCTTCTTACGATGACTTTTTATCACGTGACATCAACTTTGTGTAAACTAAAGTAGTTAGTAAGTAATTATGTGAATGTCGAGTTTTTAACTAACAAGATTTTTAATGGATATAAAGTGATATTACTGGTGTGCGGTGCCTCTGTGCACAAATACTTTTAAAACGGCGCCAAACTAATTATTTGTACCGGTGCCGTATAAACAAAGTTGACGTCACATGTCACGTGACAAAAAGTAATCGTAAGGAGCGTTTTGGCGGTAAATTCAAAACATAGAAAAATAAATTAGGTTTTAATCGTTTTTAATTGAGAAAATGTGTTAATAAATTTATTTTTATTTTTCTGTTAAATATATCGTCCCAATCTTCAAATTAAAATAGTTTTTATGAAATCGGAAAATACCCTATTATTTTACTTGAAAGTTTTCAATTTAATTTTGGTATTGAACTTCTCCAAAGAAGTACCTATACTACAACAAATAATTCTAGTCCACAATAGTATCACTTGTGGTCATTTCTTTCATTCATGTCATTTATTATGTGGTTTTCATACTGTATTAGGATATATAAAGACACTGAGGGCTTTGTCCACCGCCACCGTCACTACGACGTTACCGAAAATATGAAAGCATTGCTAATTATTCATAATGTACTCAATTATTGTGCCCGACAAGACCCATATGAACTTTGTCACTATTTATTAATATCTTTAAACACATGAGATATGCAATAAAGATCCATACGTCATGTTCGTGAACGGGCGCCGCCAGTAGTGACTAACTCTAGCTAACATTTCTGAATTGTTTTTTTATTTTTTGTTTTAATTACGGACGCTTTTAATGTGCACATCGTGCAAACGTCAGGGATTGGCTGGACTCTTTCCGCCTTATTACAGAACAAGGTTTTTCTTTAGGTATGGTTTAAACCATCGAACCTGTTTTTTAAATAAGAACCTAACTGAAATCGAAATACAGCTCCTTTTACAAAACTGACAAGTTAGTCCAGTGCTAAATTGTCAGTTTTGGAAAAGGAGCTGTAATTCTATTTCAGTTCTAAGTTCTTATTTTAAAAACAGGGTCGGTGGTTTAAACCATACCTAAAGAAAAACCTTGTTCTGTAATAAGGCGGAAAGAGTCCAGCCAATCCCTGACGTTTGACTGATAATTCCAATGTCGATCTATCGGAATTATATTCCAGAGTAAGCACCCTGGTCCGGGCACCTGTCAAGTGTCAAAGCGTCTACAGACTGAATGGTGAACGAATGAATGAAACGAATAACAAAAAATATTTTAAGTTCAATGTCGGACTGGAAGACCTCTCGTCAAGGTGGCGCCAACTGGTGACTTGAATATTCAAGAACACCCTCATTGTCAAGGGGTCGGTGAGTTGAAATATGAAGCTAGTTTCCCATTCCAAAGCGTAGTAGGTACCTATGGAGAAGAACGGGCAAGAAACTCCATGGACACTCTTTTTAAATCGTAATATTGTTACAAAAAGCACACGTGTGCAACGTGTGTGCACGTGTGTCCTTTTAATGTGCACGATGTGCACATTAAAAGCGTCCGTAATTAAAACAAAAAATAAAAAAACAATTCAGAAATGTTAGCTAGAGTTAGTCACTACTGGCGGCGCCCGTTCACGAACATGACGTATGGATCTTTATTGCATATCTCATGTGTTTAAAGATATTAATAAATAGTGACAAAGTTCATATGGGTCTTGTCGGGCACAATAATTGAGTACATTATGAATAATTAGCAATGCTTTCATATTTTCGGTAACGTCGTAGTGACGGTGGCGGTGGACAAAGCCCTCAGTGTCTTTATATATCCTAATACAGTATGAAAACCACATAATAAATGACATGAATGAAAGAAATGACCACAAGTGATACTATTGTGGACTAGAATTATTTGTTGTAGTATAGGTACTTCTTTGGAGAAGTTCAATACCAAAATTAAATTGAAAACTTTCAAGTAAAATAATAGGGTATTTTCCGATTTCATAAAAACTATTTTAATTTGAAGATTGGGACGATATATTTAACAGAAAAATAAAAATAAATTTATTAACACATTTTCTCAATTAAAAACGATTAAAACCTAATTTATTTTTCTATGTTTTGAATTTACCGCCAAAACGCTCCTTACGATTACTTTTTGTCACGTGACATGTGACGTCAACTTTGTTTATACGGCACCGGTACAAATAATTAGTTTGGCGCCGTTTTAAAAGTATTTGTGCACAGAGGCACCGCACACCAGTAATATCACTTTATATCCATTAAAAATCTTGTTAATTAAAAACTCGACATTCACATAATTACTTACTAACTACTTTAGTTTACACAAAGTTGATGTCACGTGATAAAAAGTCATCGTAAGAAGCGTTTTGGCGGTGAATTCAAAACAACCAAAAATACATTTGGTTTAAATCGTTTTTAATTGATAAAATGGCACATCGTGCACATTAAAAGGACACACGTGCACACACGTTGCACACGTGTGCTTTTTGTAACAATATTACGATTTAAAAAGAGTGTCCATGGAGTTTCTTGCCCGTTCTTCTCCATAGGTACCTACTACGCTTTGGAATGGGAAACTAGCTTCATATTTCAACTCACCGACCCCTTGACAATGAGGGTGTTCTTGAATATTGAAGTCACCAGTTGGCGCCACCTTGACGAGAGGTCTTCCAGTCCGACATTGAACTTAAAATATTTTTTGTTATTCGTTTCATTCATTCGTTCACCATTCAGTCTGTAGACGCTTTGACACTTGACAGGTGCCCGGACCAGGGTGCTTACTCTGGAATATAATTCCGATAGATCGACATTGGAATTATCAGTCAAACGTCAGGGATTGGCTGGACTCTTTCCGCCTTATTACAGAACAAGGTTTTTCTTTAGGTATGGTTTAAACCACCGACCCTGTTTTTAAAATAAGAACTTAGAACTGAAATAGAATTACAGCTCCTTTTCCAAAACTGACAATTTAGCACTGGACTAACTTGTCAGTTTTGTAAAAGGAGCTGTATTTCGATTTCAGTTAGGTTCTTATTTAAAAAACAGGTTCGATGGTTTAAACCATACCTAAAGAAAAACCTTGTTCTGTAATAAGGGGGACTGAGTCTAGCCAATCCCTGACGTTTGACTGACAATTCCAATGTCGATCTATCTGAATTATATTCGAGAGTAAGCACCCTGACGTCTCAGTGCTGCCAGAAAACCGTCATTCAAGTGTCAGTAATTGGTTTATTTGAAATAAATGCTATGAGTTTGATTTGAATTTATTTGGATAAGCTCGTTTCTCGGTGACGATGACGTCGCGGTGACGTTGGAGGTGGACAAACACCTTAATAAATATTTGTTTTGCATTATGAATGTCAAAACACGACAGCTAATCGTAGACTGAAAAGGTTCTAAGCAACATTATTGAAATATATATACACCACCCTAATTACACACAATCTCAAATATTCCTGTAAATTCCAATCACATACCAATTCTCGTACAACTTATATCAAAGCAAAGATTTAAATCTTTAGATTTTAACCACAATTCCCGCAGGCGACGGAAGATACGATTTTTACTATGAGCGAGCGGGATAATACTATTCAAATGTCATTGGAGCAGACACGTGACTATATTTTGACGCGGTTTGGTGTATCTAATGATTTAAATCTTTGTATCAAAGTTCTTAGCATACCTTATATCATATAAATGAGTTTTATGACGCTTCCTTGGGCATCCAATGTCACGTGATTCGTCGTGTTATAATGTAATGTTATTATGTCGATTTTTTGTTACAACAATGAAGAATATTTCTAGTCTTGATCATAAATTCCCGTATTTTAAGAACATTGGCATTTTAATCTGTGTAAGGGCTGAATTTTCAATAGTCAGATAACTGTTATCTGCGAAATAAATATGTCGGTTTGACAGCTTTTGTATAGAAAAATATGCCAAACTGTCAGAATTATTCTTCAGATAATAGTTATCTGACCAATGAGAAATTTGCCCTAAATCTAACTTAAATATATCTCCCTACATTTCTTTGACACTGGTGCCGATTCTGTTGTTCACCACCTTAAGTAACATAAAAAGTATTGCTATCTCTTACTGACAGACCGCGAAAGAAAAAGAAAAGTGATACCTTAGGACTGTCTAACTAAATTACGTCTCGATCGCCTTGAATTTGGCGTGATTTTAAGCATAATGAATTTAGTTAAAATCTTAGTTCAACTAAATTTGACAGCTCTTATTACTTTCCGTCTCTTTCTTGTTTCATTGGAAGGGAAAAGATAGCAATAGCCTAAATTAAGTTTAGTTGGCGCACAACAGCATCATCACCAATTATTGTCACTAGGATGAGGTAACGGATTCTAGCAAAAAGGGGTTTTAAAAATGGAAGCGAGATCAATGTTGGTTGCAATCGAATTTGAACTTTGACATTGGGTTGTTTTTTCTGTATATTAATTTCAAAACAATTCCTTGGTAAAACGAGTAAAATTTTCCTTCTCAAGCTACCTTCATTTCACAAAATTACAACAGCCGTCCCCTGCAATTGTCAGCTCCGCATAAACAGTAAAGTATCTTCCCGGGAACGGAACCCACGTCATAGTTGTAGTTCCAAGTGAGTTCGGTGCCTGCTTTGATGTGAGATAGCGCGAAGAACGCCACCCAAGGGAAGCGAGGGTCGTGGGTGTCCACGAACACATTTTGTACGAAGACATTCGGGCAGCAGGAGTGCTGGGGAAGACATTAAATAAATCAGTTAACATATACTCTTGAGGGGCTTGTGGCTAATAACACAGGTCGATCGATCCGGTTAAGGTAGGCTTGCTGCGGTTGGTCCCTGGATGGGTGACCATCTTTTCATACCAAGACCCTACCTCTTAGTAAGACTGGTTGTCAGACTCTCGTCATTATTTGACATTATACATCAATTTTAATATCGACTATTTTTTTAGTGTTTGTCATGGAAATTATGTCACTTTGTTTAAATAGGTTCATTTTATTTATGTAGATTCTTTTACATATTGTGAATGAGAGAACGTTGTAGGCCTTACAGACTAAATTTGGAGACGATTTTCAATTCTGTATTTTCATTTGTCTAAGTACCTGGTACTTATTGATAGGCCTGCAATGTCCTCCCATACCTATAATCATTGTAATTTGAAAACATTGTTAAAGCCAATTATTAGTAAAAGAGTAATCGTGGAGTTTCTTGCCGGCTCTTTTCCATAGGAAGCGAAAATTTGGAACCGTGCTCTTAGCTTCTGACGTTTCATAAGTGCCCATGCAGGTTTATATGAAATAAAATATTTTGATTTGATTTGATTTCAGGTTTCTGACGAACCGTAACGACTGTCAAAAATTTACAAGTGACAGCCGAGTCAACGGCTTAACGAGCGGAGATATATTATGGATGGAACCTTCCACAAACCGACCGCGGCGAGCGTAGCTTGACAATAATCAAAAAGTCATTTATGCAAATTAGGCTGACAGTCTGAACTTTTTGAAAGTCAAAATTACATAAAACCACCACTTCCTAGTGCTTTAGCTGGGAAGATGTGGGAACTCTCCACCAGCACAGCTGTCTCAGATGTAGGAACTCTCCACCAGCACAGCTGTCTCAGATGTGGGAACTCTCCACCAGCACAGCTGTCTCAGATGTGGGAACTCTCCACCAGCACAGCTGTCTCAGATGTGGGAACTCTCCACCAGCACAGCTGTCTCAGATGTGGGAACTCTCCACCAGCACAGCTGTCTCAGATGTGGGAACTCTCCACCAGCACAGCTGTCTCAGATGTGGGAACTCTCCACCAGCACAGCTGTCTATTCAGTTAGAAGAACTTGATTCTATACAATAGTAAGTAATTCACATTACGAAACACAAAACTTTAAATAAAAATTATTTGTATTATGTCAGCTAAGACACGCTAAGATACTTACCACCTTTGATCGACCCGTGCGGTCAAAAAAGAGTGAAATATTTTCTACTTACATTGAGATATCTGCCAATGTTGCCTTGAACCTTAGCGTCCATGATGTAGCACGACTCGTCTTCGCCGAATAACGTGCGAACAGACCTGAAAACGTAGGGCGCATTCCGTATTAGACAAATAGTGATAATATCGCGAAGCCAACCAAAATAAAAATCAGTACTAATGATCTGATGGCTCTTAAATTTTTTGACTATTCAATTGGGTCGGGTTCGCGATATTATCACTTTTGTTGCATTTCGGAACACGGCAAAAAATAGCATTATTAGTCTAGTCTATAGTCGTAGAAATAAACTGGATTGCGTCATCCTGAACAAAATATTAATTGGAACGATACATTGCAGTGAACTTTTGAGTGCATTTTAAGATTAAAATTCCGACTCGGATTCCCGGGCATAACACATTTAATTTATTTTATATCCCACATCGCTATGCCGAGGTTTTGTAGCCAAAACTAAGAACAAAGACATCTGCGAGTCTCTATCTAAATAAAAGAAACGGTTAATAGATTTAATTTAATTGAAGCGGATATCTCTAAATGTTTTATTTCTTCTTTTCCTCCTCCCTGTCCTTAATGTTTTAACTGTGTAAAAGGTAAACGGCATTATCTGTAATTGCTTCAATTTCAATCTTTTTACCTATTTTGGTATGGTAATTTTATTCTGGGTGCATCGTTTTCACTCATAATTATATAATGAATATATGTTAAATATTGTAGTTAATTAAAACATTCTTCTCCATACGAAACTACACTTTGGAATAGAATCAATTTTATTTTAATGTAAATGTTGACGTTCAAAAGTGCCTTTTAAGTTCCTATTTGAAATAAATGCTTTCTTTGACTTTGCAGGAAGATGAACACTTACTTGTATTTAGAAACATATTCTGTAGCTCCCATATTCGTTTGCGCCATGAATCTTGAAGGTTCTCGAACTGTCAAATAAATAAATATACATAAGCATATGCACAGCGTAATCCTACTATCCTACTAATATAATAAACTAGTTTTTGACACCGGCTTCGCCCGCCTGGACTTTGAAAATTGTCTCACGGGAACGTCTTACCGGAATAAAAAGTATTCTATGTGTTATTCCAGCAGACTTAGCACGAGCACCGATTTGTCGACGGAAGAATAGACATGATTATTAACTTAATGATGTACAATAGGAGAAGATAGCTATGTTTTTAACCCCCGACGCAAAAACGACGGGGTGTTATAAGTTTGACGTGTCTCTCTGTGTGTGTGTGTGTGTGTGTGTGTGTGTGTGTGTGTGTGTGTGTGTGTGTGTTGTGTGTGTGTTGTGTGTGTGTGTGTGTGTGTGTGTGTGTGTGTGTGTGTGTGTGTGTGTGTGTGTGTGTGTGTGTGTGTGTGTTTAATCAGGGCATTGTCAAGTCGGGGGACGGCTAGGCCTCTGTTTGGCGTTTTCATTGACCGTCCCCCGACTTGACAATGCCCTGATTAAAATATTACGTTCAAATTAAAAGGCCTATAAATATTATTTTTTACTTTTTAGAGTTTTTGTTTGGGTCGGGGGTTTTTAAATTTTTTCATTAAATTTTTCTATTAATTATCACAGTTATGCGTTCTAAACGAATCATGATTTTGTAAATAATCGTATATACTTTGTGGCCGTCGAGTAGAAAGTTTGTTGTCAGTGTGATTTTGACAGTTTGGGAAGAAATATTCTTCTGAAATAGTCTACATTTATAAGGACCTAGACAAATATCGTTAGGAACGAAAGACTAAATGACAGATTGTAGAAGGATATCTACGGTGCGATATCAAAAATGTAGGAACGAAATATCACTTTGTAGGTATTGAAAAAGCACTGTCTATTCTTTGTAGAAATACAAAGCGTCATGCTAAGCCTGCTGGTTACCTGTGTGCCAAATTTCATTCAAATCCGTTCAAACGTTTTTGCGTGAAAGACTAACAAACATGAGTATGGATGTATGCATGCACAAACTTTCACATTTATAATATTAGTATGATGTGAAAGTTTTGTATGTTTAGATGTTTGGAGTTTTTGTATATAATTATTTAACCATTTATGTACGCACAATGTAAACGGACAAGAAGATTAGAACATAAAAACTTTTTAATAAAAAAATTAAACCGCCGAAAAACCGAAAAGTAAAAAATAATAAACTTGCTTTGTCCAACCTCAATAACTAAGTTCGGAAGGCGGTGACATATAATTAAATACATATCCAAAGTCACCGAAAAGAATTATCAAAATCGGACTACTCTGGAAAAAGTAACGCGTGGTCATATATAATAAAAAAATTAAAAATAATATACGCGTCGAATTGAGTAACCTCCTCCGTTTTTTCGTCGGTTAAAAAATAAGTACAGAGGTGATGCTTATTTGTAAAGAAATCTCTTCCAGCATACCTGCGATAGGAGAAAACATAAAGAGATGTAGACAACGTGTGTAAGGGTAAAAGGGAAAATAAACTACATTTATCCTTGCTAATTTTATAAATGCTAAAGTAACTATTGCTTTGCTAATTTTATAAATGCTAAAGTAACTCTTGCTAATTTTATAAATGCTAAAGTAACTCTTGCTAATTTTATAAATGCTAAAGTAACTATTGCTAATTTTATAAATGCTAAAGTAACTCTTGCTAATTTAATAAATGCTAAAGTAACTCTTGCTAATTTTATAAATGCTAAAGTAACTCTTGCTAATCTTATAAATGCTAAAGTAACTCTTTCTGTCTGTTTGTCTGTTACGCTTTCACGCCTAAACTGCAGAACCGATCGTCATGAAATATGGCACAGATATAGCCAGGGATATGAAAAAGGACATTTTTACGCGATAACCGACATCCACGCGGGCGGAGCCGCGTGCAAACGCTAGTGATATTATAAATGCGAAATTAAGTTTATCTGTTACCGTTAAACACTGAACCGATCATCCTGATATTTTGCATATACGTTGCAGAAACGGACATAGGTTACCTTTCATTCCGAAAATAAAAAAATGCTGTTTCCGAGGAAAACAACAATTACGTTCTTATGATTATAGATGGCGCCACATGTCTCACGAATCATGATTGAATTATATTATTACAAGCAGAATGCAACCCGAATTGATTGTCAAATTCTAAATTAACGCGAGCGAATCCGCGGGCAAAAGCTAGAAATCCTCGGCTTGGCCGTTTCATACATTATCGGACCGATTGAATCTATACCTTAACCAAACGCGTTACGATTTAATTTAGAAATAAAATGAACAAAGCAAAATTTTAACATACCTTCTTCATCATCACTAATAGTAATACAATCGTCTTCAGCATTCGGGTCTTTGGTCGTATCTTTATCCTTTTCCTTTTCTTTCTCTTCACTCGCCGTGTTTTCTTTTTCTTTATCTTTCTTTGATTTTTCACGTTTACGGAGACGTTTGCTGCTAAAAATTACAAGAGTCATTATGATTTCATTAGATGTAAGCATACATTGATATTAACAAAAATTTAAACCGCCGAAAAAACTGAAAAGAAAAAAATAATAAACCTTTTTTGTTTAACCTTAATAACGAAGTTCGGAAGGCGGTGACATAAAATTAAAATACATATTTTTTTTTATTGTTTTTTCGGCGGTTTAATTTTTTGTTAAAAAGTTTTTATTTTACATTTTTTTGTACTAATTACTACATCCTTAATTTTTGATTACTTTTTGTAATACACAACTCAGCATTAACAAATCTGCGAGTGAACAATCAATCATACCCTGTTTTCCTACCCTTAGGGTTGTAATTCTTTTTCGAAATTTATATGGGACCAACTTCGGGGTATACCCTTTTCAAGAAAAAAAGAATTATCAAAATCGGACTACTCTGAAAAAAGTTATGCGTGGTCATACATAAAAAATATATATATACGCGTCGACTTGAGAACCTCCTCCGTTTTTTTCATCGGTCAAAAAAAACCCAGGATACACAGTCTCGAACAAAAGTAGCACTCAATACTGTCCCCAATTATACGTCACTGGTTATAATTATGATAAAACACCTTTTTTTTTGCAATTTCAACCTTACACGCATGACTTAAAGTGGTTTTTACAAAGCAATGGCCAAAAAGACATACAAACTGAAACATGACTGACGATAATATGTGATACCTGCGCACATTGCGTCCTATTTATGCGGACGTTTTTGAGACGCTGATTGTATCTTGGGTTTTTTTGTATCATATACAGGGTCTAGCCTTTTCCCAACTATGATGGGTCGGCTTCCAGTCTAACCGGATGCAGCTGAGTCCCAGTTTTTTAAATGGAGCGACCGCCATCTGACTTCCACAACCCAGTGACTAGGTAATACGATACCCCTTGGTAAGACTGGTTGTCAGACTTTTTGGCTTCCGACGACCCGTAACGATAATCAAAGATCAACAAAATGACAGCCGGAGCCAACGGCTTAACTTGCCTTCCGAGGCATGGGGGTCTTGGTATGTGAAGATGGTCACCCATCCACGGACCAACCGCGGCAAGCATAGCTTACACTTAGGAAAAGGATCATCATCATTTCAGCCGTAAGACGTCCACTGCTGGACATAAGCCTCCCCCAAGCTCCGCCACTTCGACCGGTTCTGTGCTTCTCGCATCCAGCGGACTCCCGCGGCCCTCACAAGGTCACCTGTCCACCTTGTGGGAGGCCTTCCAAAACTACGTCTTCCGGTACGCGGTCACCACTCCAGAACCTGCCGGCCCCGTCGGCCATCTGTTCTGCGAGCAATGTGCCCTGCCCACTGCCACTTAAGTTTGGCAATTCTTCGGGCTATGCCTTGGTTCTCCTGCGGATCTCTTCATTCCTGATTCGATCACGTAGGGAAATTCCGAGCATAGTCCTCTCCATTGCCCTTTGAGTGACTTTGAGCCTTCTGATAAGGCCCATTGTGAGCGACCACGTTTCTGTGCCATAGACATTGCGGTATTCGTCTTGAGACACTGCGGCATTAGGGAGGGGCTTGTGGCTAAGTAACAATAGCTACGCGGGTCGATCGATCAGGTTAAGCTACGCTTGCCGCGGTTGGTCCGTGGATGGGTGACCATCTTTACATACCAAGACCCCTCCGTGCCTCGGAGAGCACGATAAGCTGTTGGTCCCGGTTGTCATTTGTGGATCTTTGACAGTCATTACGGGTCGTCAGAAGCCCGAAAGTCTGACAACCAGTCTTACCAAGGGGTATCGTATTACCCAGTTACTGGGTTATAGAGGTCAGATAGGCAGTCGCTCCATGTAAAATATTGGTATTCAGCTGCATCCGGTTAGACTGGAAGCCGACCCCAACATAGTTGGGAAAAGGCTAGGCAGATGATGACACTGCGGTATTTGGGACGAAAAGATACAGCGAAGCCTCCAAGCTGCCAAGCTGAGTCGGATTCGACGATTGGCCTCTTTCTCGTAGGAAAGGGAGGAAAAGGAAAAGCAGATTAATTTTGACTTACTTGAACTCCGTCACGTCTAATCCAATGTATCCTGGTCGAAAATCATCATCTTCTTTGTCAGTCTTGTTGGTTGTCTCCTCATCCTCGGAGGATGACGGGTCATCCTCTGCACTGCTTTCACCATCATCGTTACTTCCTTTCTATGGAAAGAAAGAAAGAAAAAAAAAACAGTATTATTTGTCACAGAAACACGTGCATTCAAAAATATTGTTACGCGGCACGTTTAATGTTTGGTTACCACTAGCGCCATCTAGTACCGAGTAGTAGAATTAATAGAGTCAAGATCTTTCCAGAAATGTCGTTGCTAGAACTTTCTAGAACTATCGACATCTGTTCAACCAGGGCCGGTATGTACTCGAACATTCTAGATGCTTCTACGGTAGAAGGTTCTGGAACTATCCGAGGGCCCTATATAAGCGGGAACGGAGCGCGTTCCAGAGAGTTTCATTGGAAGCGATAAATGCGAAAACATCGTAGTGCAATTGTGTTGTTTAATTAAAGTGTCATTTTTAGTAATTCATATCGGCAGTTTTTAATTGTCACGAACCCCTAGCTCGTAACAATATAAAAAAACATGGAAACAAAACATATGAGAAGTGAGATCATTCAGGACTTGAACATATTTTACAGACAAAAATATTTGGAGGGCAAATCATCATCGAAAGACGTCCACTGCTGGACATAGGCGTCCCCCAAAAGGGGTGTTTTGTCATAATCGCCACGCTTGGCAGGCGGGTTGGCGATCACAGTATGGTGGCAAAAAGCATAGAGAACGCTGCTGCCCATTCTGTAGTAAGTCCCTTAGTCGCCTTCTACGACAGCCACGGGAAGAAATGGTATGGTGCTATTCTTTTACGTCCGGCACCACAAGGAACAGGGCAACAGGAGGGCAAATAATGAAAAGAATTTTAATTTCGGAATTTTTATCTGAGACTTCCAAAAATAAAAGTAATTTTTTCATTATATTTTTGCTTAGAGCCTTTGCATTTTTCTGGCTTTTCAACATCTCGAAATTATTCGTAGCAGCCCGAAGTATTTGTGCCCGTCTGATGGCAATAGGCTCGCTTTCATTTTAGAGCTTCATAACGTGATGGGCATCATTAAAGTGCCTTTTATATTTTGTAAAATTATGCAAAAGAAAAAAATTACCTACTTTTAAGGTGTTTCTGCTTTGCCCTCTTTAACATGATAAATATGTATCTAAACTTAATAATAAACAACATTCTTTGTATGTGTGTATGTTACGCTTTCACACTAAAACGGCTGAACGGATTTGGATGAAATTTGCCACTTTTGTAGACCATAACCTGTATTAGGACACATGTTCCTACTATAAAGCAAACATTTACAGGGTACTATCTGCTTGCATGTGCCGTGGCAGCTGAGAGTATGTCATGCTCACTCAAATGTCTCGCTGGTGGTGGCGTGTGTGTTGGATCATTAAGTTCCCTTCAAAATGGTTGAGCTAAATGGTGCTGATGCATACGTCATGTCCGTAAACGGGCGCCGCCAGTAGGGACTGGTCATCTCTTAGCTCCCACGGCTTATTTTAATTTCTGAATTGTTATTTTATTTTTGTTCTAATTGCGGACGCTTTTACTGTGCACTTTTTACATCGTTCTCACATTAATAATTTCAAAATAATGATGTAACCAACTTTTTGTAACAAAATCATGATTTTAAAAGAGTGTCCATGGAGTTTCTTGCCCGTTCTTCTCCATAGGTACCTACGCTTTGGAATGGGCAACTAGCTTCATCTTTTGAACTCACCGACCTTGACAATTCAAAAGTGCCTGTAATTGGTTTATTTGAAATAAATGCTTTGTGTTTGAGATACTTTTTATACCGGTGTTACATTCTCGTGGGATAATTTTCGATATAACTTAAAAAATTGGATGTGCGTAACCTCGGCCTACCTTGTCAGGAATCACAGGCGTGATATATGTATTAACATACCTTATCTAATTTCTTATCGGCTTCAGGGATGTCCTCTTCATAGCCCTCTTTCATTTGCTCCACGACTTCGATGTAGTCTAATTCTGCTAGGTATTCATCGCCCTCGGTCAAACCATCCTGTAACAAAATGTCATAGGTTATTTGACTACTAACAAAAATATACATGAATCAATACTTATTTTGAAGATATTACAAAAAACATCGACTTGCAAAAAAAAAAAAATATCGATGGAAAAATTGAAAAGCCTTTGAAGTTCTTCTTCTATTGTTGTCATGCAAAACGATCATTGTGCTGAATGGCGCGAAGCTTGTTCAGGAATAAAACCGTAACTGTATCATCATCATCATTTCAGCCGGAAGACGTCCACAGCTGGACATGGGGTGGGCTTGCCATAATCGCCACGCTTGGCAGGGTTGGCGATCGCAGTATGGTGGTAAAATGCATAGAGAACGCTGCTGCCCATTCTCTAATAAGTCCCTTAGTCGCCTTTTACGACACCCACGGGAAGAAATGGGATGGTGGTATTCTTTACGTCCGGAAGGAACTCCTGCATCACACGGAACAGGTAGTGCGATCATATTGCTTGACTTTAATCTATACAGATAAATAAAAATTGGAGCGTCTGTTTGTTATATTTAAATAACCGCTTGTGCTTATGGATGTATACACGGTACATTTACCAAAATATCATTTTTTTAAATTTTTGTCTGTCTTTTGTTACGGCTAATCTCAAACCCTTGAACCTAGAAAGCTGAAATTTTGCACAGAGGTTCCCTTTATAATGTAGACAAGGAATAAGGAAGGATTTTCCGAAATTCAACCCCTAAGGGAGTTAAATAGGGGATGAAAGTTCCGCGCGGGCGAAGCCGCTGGCTAAAGCTAGTTATTTACATAAAAGCTAAATATACTTACTAAGTTAGCAGTAGCGTCAGTGAGCAGGTTTCCTGCGTATACGCATAAGAACGCGCCTTTGGGGACGTCGTTCAGTGCGCGTATACCCCAACCACGATTCGGTGTTTTGAATACCTGTCATATAAAATGAATTGAAACATCTAGGCGACGTCAAAATAACACAGCGGAATTTAAGCCACACTGGATTTTGAACTCTCGGTGTTGAATCGAGCGTTGAGAATCCAACTGAGTGGATCGCAGCTCGTCGAAAAAACAGAGTGTTTGATTTTGAATTCTAGGCGCTAACCAGTGCGTTGACTATCAAATGCGCGAGATTATCCCGCCGTCACAAGTCACCAAATGCGATATGTAACCTGAGCCGTCGGTCTGTCCAATGTGCACGATAGTCTGTCGAATGCTTGTGA
Organism: Polymixis flavicincta; assembly: GCA_949987655.1. NCBI lineage: Eukaryota > Metazoa > Arthropoda > Insecta > Lepidoptera > Noctuidae > Polymixis > Polymixis flavicincta. The sequence goes on along the minus strand of OX465199.1, from coordinate 8,661,724 downwards.
ATTGCTACGCAGATCAAAATAAGTGCGCGCAATTTTGAATGCATCTAATTCAAAATTGCGCGCACCAGTATTTTAATACGATGTTTGAATTCATCTAATTCAAAATTGCACGCACCTGTATTTTTTACGATGATTTAATTCATCTAATTCAAAATTGCGCGCACCTGTATTTTTTACGACGTTTGAATTTATCTAATTCAAAATTGCGCGCACCTGTATTTTTTTTACGATGTTTAGATTGCTTGCACAGAGAACCAATCAAATCTTTACCTGTAATTTTAACTGTAGAGGGTGTTGCGCTACGCGGTTCAGACACGTACGCTTGCATTTACACCTGCAGAGTAAAATTGTTAATTACTAGAATAAATTGATGGAATTGGTAAATTAAGGTAGGTAAGGTAAGTATTCAGCTGCATCCGGTTAGATTGGAAGCCGACCCCAAGATAGTTGGGAAAAGACTAGGCAGATTTCTTTTTTCGTGTAACATTTTTTTTAATACAAAAGGGCATTTCATAACTAACATTTCGACTTTAGGAGAACATGTATCCGAATATCCGATTTCTGGTTATAATATAATAAAACTTACCTAGAATTACACTCGTATATCCCAGAAGGTAACGGCTCGGGCAACCTCTTATAAACATAGCCCACATTAGGCCCACGCAGCCCGATGGTACGAGCGCCCTCTAGCGTCAATTTCCAACAAGCGCATTTTGATTTATCCTGAAACAAACATAATTATATCAGTTTATACTTTGGAGGATTAAAAGACGGGCTTGTGGGAAGTAATAACGGCCACACTGTCGATCAGGTTAAGCTACGCTTGCCGCGGTTGGTCCATGGATGGGTGACCATCTTTACACGCCGTGCCTCCGACAGCACATCAAGCCACTGGTCCCAGCTGTCATTCGTGGATCTTTGACAGTCGTTACAGGTCGTTAGAAGCCCGTAAGCCTGATAACTGGTCTTACCAAGGGGTACCGTGGTACCCTTAACAGGGTTGTGGAGGTTAGATAAGCAACTGCTTATCTGACCGCGTATTTACATGGGGCAAATGCTCCATGTAAATACTGATACCCAGCTGCATCCGGTTAGACTGGAAGCCGACCCCCGGCATAGTTGGGGAAAAGATTAGGTTAGACTTTGGAGAATTGAACAAATTGCTGCTCCTCTTAGGAATAGTTATGGTATAGGAATAGTAGCTGATGATCAAAGTGGCAATATAGCTCCTCAAGGAATATGGCAATATCTTCTTTCTAAAAGATTTTGGCAAATATTTTGAATGACTTCAAAATAATAATAATAATATGCAGTACTTACTCCTCGATACGGTTCGCATCGTAAGGAGGTTCCTATCTCTGGAGCCCTAACCACCGGTAGCTTGGACCCAGCTCCCAATATCGGCGGATCCCTATTTTATATATTTTTTAAATTGTTTTACAAAAATATTTAAAAATGTATTTTATAAGAAGTTAAATGAATAAAGGACATATTAATAAAATATATTTTTATTTGATGTGACAACATTGGTCTACTGGTTAGTACACATCATATTTATTTATCCCTGCCGCACAAGCAACCGGACAGCGTGTCTTAGTATTGGTGCATCGTGTTGTTCAGCTAGGGTTTTCAAAATACTGTTGCTGCTAGCCCTCATTCTGCTTATTAAGGATGCGGTCTTCTTCCTCAAAATGGCATAAAAGTCGTCAGTTCGTGCTACAGCAAACATGCTAGACGCGCTGCAGAATCGGGGCAACCTCAACAGTACTCTGAAGCAATTATTATATTGCACACACAAAAAAAAAAAAAAATCACATTACTATACCTCACCTGTCCGATCTCAAACTGATCCATAGTGGTCTACGATGGCCCACTGTGGCCTACACGCTGGACTATAGTTGTCCATGATGGGCCATAGTGGTCCGTTGACCTATTTTCTCACCTGACAGTCGTCGGTACAGTCGCACCCGCACAGGAACTCGGCGTCGATGTTGAGAGGCACGCCGGTGGTGGCAGTACGTGCGGTGTCATACGTACAGAAATCTGGCAACGTGTCGTCGTAGTAGTTCACGCAAGGTACTGGGACGTTCTCTTTGCCATGGGAGAGGTCCTGAGAAAATAATTAATAGGAGTTTCGTTTATTAAGTGAATTATTTTTGATTATATGTATTTTACTAGATTTTGCCCACGACTCCGCCCGCGTGGATATCAGTTATCGCGTAAAAAAGTAACCTATGTCCTTCTCCATATCTGTATCTCTACCAAATTTTATGACGATCGGTTCAGCGAAATTTTTTTTTTTGTTTTTTTTGTTTGGGAAATCATCGAATGACTTGTCCCGCTCTGGGTGGAGCAGGAGGGCGTGTCAGACGTTTACTGACTAAAACCCACCCGTGTTCCCTCAGTAGCCCGTATGCCAGGGGCTGTGGTATCTCTGTCGAACAAACCCGCACCCCTGGCAGGCATCGGCCCTTGCGGGCCCCGTCACTTTGTGCTGACATCTCTTTGAGGCGCGCGTGGAACACGACGCGCCATTACTCGCCGTCCGCAAGCCCATGCCTACGGTGGCCGGAAATCGGCCTGGGATTCCCGACGCCCAGGGCGTCTCCGTATCCTGCGGCGGTTAGGGCCGTAAGGGCGCATAGACTGCTTCTCCCTCACGTGCGCCGTCTCCCTCTTCGCGAGCATCACTGCTTCGCTGAAGGAGGTGACGGCTCCCCATGCCCTCTCGCTCCGTACCATGGCCTGGACCAGGGCCGGACGCGAGAGATCGCCGCCGCCGATCGCCTCCACGAGGACACGGCGGTGCTCCGCCCAAGCAGGGCAGACCGCCACCGTGTGCTCCACCGTGTCCTCAGGGCGATCTTCGCAGTGGAAACACCCGGGCGTTTCCTCCCGCCCTATCCGAAACAGGAACCTCCCGAAACAACCGTGTCCGGTGAGGACCTGCGTCAGGCGGAAGGTGAGGACGCCATGCCGCCTCTCAAGCCACTCCTCAAAGTGGGGACTTACCGCCGCAATAGTGGCGTGCCCAATCGGTTCAGCGGTTTAGGCGTGAAAGCGTAACAGACAGACAGAGTTACATTCGCATTTATAATATTGGTAGGGATTTTCTATTTTACTCTTACACACGTTATCTACATGTTTTTATGTTTTCTCCTATCGCAGGTATGCTGGAAGAGATTTCTTTAGAAATAAGCATCACCTCTGTACATATTTTTCTGCTTTTTTCTTCTTGTTTGTTTATGATCACCAGTGATAGCAATAGGTAGTGCCTATTTGCCTAAACTTCGAAGAACAGAGACAAGAAACGGAGACTTCCTTAGGACTAAATTGTTTTTTCCCGGGATTTGGGAAAAATCTTCAGTAAGTTAAAATTTGCGCATTGGATAAAAACTTATCCTGTATAAGATTGTGTAAAAGCTATTTTTAACTAAACTTGCAATTACAAAAATAAATAATCTAACTTTAATTCATGTATTCGAATTATATTTACGATCCAACTAACCGTTGTATCAAATCATGAATTAAAGTTAGATTATTTATTTCGGGATTTTACGTGAAAATCCTGAAAATTTAGTAGCTGCAAGTTTAGTTAAATATAGCTTTTACATACATATATACTCAGCCTATAACGTTCCCACTGCTGGGACACAGGCCTCTCAGTGAGAGGGAGTGGGCCATAATCCACCACGCGGGCCCAGTGCGGGTTGGTAGATTTTTTGTTCTAGGACATGCCGCTTTCCACACGATGTTTCCCTCACCGCTTTTACACATCTTAAATAAAGCTTATTTTCAACTTATTGAAGATTTTTCCCGAATCCCGGGAAAAAAATGTAGTCCTAAGGAAGTCTCCGTTTCTTGACTCTGTTCTTCGAAGTTTAGGCAAATAGGCACTACCACTGATGATCACATGTTAAACTACAAACACAAAAATCTATGAAAAACAAAATTTCTTATAAGAAAGTAAAAAAATAAATAAACAGAAAGTCCTGTAAGAGGCCAAAAGGCTCCTATCTCAGCATGATGCTGCGACATTTAAAAACCTGTCACAGCGCTGGTATTTTGATAGGACTCGATGTATTTTTTCGGGCAGTTTTTTTTTTATATACTAACCCTGAGGGGCTTGTGGATAAGTAATAAACGGTCCGACGGGTCGATCGATCAGGTTAAGCTACGCTTGCCGCGGTTGGTCTGTGGATGGGTCATCTTTATATACCAAGACTACTCCGTGCCTCGGAAAGTACGTTAAGCCGTTGGTCCCTGCTGTCATTCGTGGATGTTTGACAGTCGTTACGGGTCGTCAGAAGCGGAAAGTCTAACAACCAGTCTTACAAAGGGGTATCGTGTTACTCAGTAACTAGGTTGTGGAGGTCAGATTGGCAGTCGTTCCATGTTAAATACTGGTATTCAGCTGCATCCGGTTAGACTGGAAGCCGACCCCAACATAGTTGGGAAAAGGCTAAGCAGATAATGATACTGATGATGATGATGTTGATGAATGGATGTATGTTTGTTACTCTTTCACGCAAAAAATACTGAACAGATTTGGATGGAATTTTGCACACAGATAGTTTATAACCTGGATTAACTCATAGAATACTTTTAGAGGTATGAGGAACAGGGTGTAAAGTTCACTCAAACCTTTGTTGATAAAGGAGGATCATCCAAATCCAGACGGGTATTGTGTCTGGTGGGCAACTGCCCCACAGTTGATGTCGGGATTTTGTATACGTTCGAGTATCGTGGTAAACTCTGACTGCGCGATGTAGGAATTCTTAATTTAGTTCGCCTGTGGCACTGTAGATGGCGCCACTTCTCTTTTTGCGTTTCTTGATTTGTTGCGAAGTATTTTATTTTGTAGTGCCGCTACATAATTTCCGACCACCACGCGAGCGGAGCCACTGGCAAACAAAACTAGGAAGTAATAATTGACATACCCTTTTTCCCACGACGGATTTGCTCATCACGTACTCGGCCAGACAATGCGTTGTATATTGGAAGTCGAAGAGATCAACAGGTAAATCGCTGTCAATCGTACGTAAATAGTTGTGTAGTTCACGCATGTTCCGTAAGCGACGGCCGCAGGGCGCGCGGTACATTACTTCCCTGTGGCCTTTGTAGCGCACTATTTGCCTGGAAACAAAAAAAAAAAAAATGGAGAGAATATTAATTCAGTGGGCTTTTGCACAGCTTCGTTTTCAGTCAAAAAATCATGGTTCAGCCCTTTGATATACATTTTTTTCCGCGATTTCAGGTTTGATCCCATAGTAAAAGTTGTTCATAATGATGAGTAAAATGACCTCTTAAGAGTTTGTTGGTGTTTTTCCAATAACCCTGTATAATATGGTATTACAACCATTTTTGAAAAGTGTGTTAATAAGATTCTATAGTGCTAATAAAGTTTGGCAATTCTTAGTGTTCAACCAAGATACTTAGAGTAAGATACCCTATTAAAGACATGTTTAAAACTCACCGTTCCCAACCGCTGAGCAGTGGTTTGGCCAAAGGATTGTAAGTCCTCAACTCTTTGAGTGAAAGAACGTCGCTCCTCTTACATCGTGGACCACATTTGTGCGGCACCATCTTCAAAGGTTTCACCGCGTTCTTTGGTGTATAATACTGCGAATTAAAAATGCAAATAATTGTCACAAGCAGCCCACATTTTTCCCACTGCTGGGACACAGGCGTCCTCTCTTTGTGAGAGGTCATAATTAGAGATAGCATATTCGGAAGCATATTTATACAGGGTGTAAGAGAAACGCTTCAGAAACCGAAGACAGATGAAAGGGCTAGTGATTATCGATACAGTATCATAAAAAAATCAAGATTTTGTTTAAAAAAAAATATCTAATTTTTTATACACTATGCTGTGAGAAGAGTTAAATAAACCATTATTTGAGATTAAACACATTTAAAAATTACCCCAAGTCCAGGCGGCGACTTTAGGTTTAGACATCCTTTGTAAATCGCCGCCAAAATAAAATAAGTAGAAACATTACAGAAGCGTCAAACGTTTTAAATTGATGCAAAATAACCAATTTAAGGCGAAAGGTTATTGGTATCCGTTTGCATTTAGGATGTAAACTACCCGGCGATAAATATTGCACATCGACCTTTGGAAAGAGACAATCGGCTAATTTCGGCTTCGTAGAGCGTTATCTCTGTCGCACGAAATACAAACAGTCCGGTATCTATTAGGTGTTAAAACAATCATGATTTGCTTTTTTAGATAATTCTTTTTATTCTTTGTATAAAATACACCAATTTTTTTTTAAGTGATGGCTTTAGGTTGGGGTAAATAAAATAAAAAAGAGATGCCATAGTAAAACTTTAAATTATTTAAATTTGGGGGTTTTAACAACTCTAAATATATATTTTGAACTGGACGCGACCGCACTCTATCGCACTTGAACAACGACTGACAAAACGTCACATAGGTAGTGTGCGACAGAGATAACGCTCTACGAATCGAAATTAGCCGATTGTCTCTTTCCAAAGGTCGATGTGCAATATTTATCGCCGGGTACTGTATATAACCTACGTTCTGGCTTCGGAAGCGTTCCCCTTGCAACCTGTATAAAGTTAATTTTGACTTATGAAAGTATGGAAACGGCTTCTTAAAATATATTTTTTTGTAAGAAAAAACCGGGACGCTAGGAACACCGGGAATGCATAACTAGTGAGGTGTATAATATGGAAGCGACTTCTAGAATACTAGGATTGCTTAACTATTCAGACGCATATTTATTTAAAATTAAGAGCGCTGTCACGGGTCCACTAGCGCCACTCCTTTTAAAAAATATTATCTCGTGACTGAAAAGGAATGATGAAAAACGGATCAATCAGCTGTCTCGGTAAGTGTGTCTAGAATTTTCTAATACATTTTATAAAGTTTCATATTGAGACACGAAGCACTAAAATTCGATCTATCCTCTAGACAGTCTTTTCAGTCTCGTGACTGAAAAGGAATTATGAAAAACGGCTAATGAAAAAAAAAAAAAGGATAATATTTTTTTTAAGGAGTGGCGCTAGTCGACCCGTGACGGCGCTCTTAACCACGATGCAAATATGTGTCGATAAATCAAAATATTGGATAATTCAATATCGCTCAAAAATATCGATACATCGAACAAATAATATCGATGTATCGATATTTTTCCACAAGCCTACCACTTACCACAACTCTGCTGGTGAATGGATCCGCCAGCTTGGGGGCCACGATCTGTTGTGTTGGTGGGAGCACTTGAGGAAGAGCTGATGTAGACTTCCTGGCTACGGCGCGTTGACGACGTATCTCCTGTGTAATGGTAGTATTGTATGAGATAAGTTTTCTGTGCACTTTTTAGGGATTAAATGTGTCCAAACTCTAAACTGTGGTATCCGGAGAATGTCGCCTAAAAAAGCAAGGCACAAGTTTGGTGGCAAACGATAATGCGACGTTTCTCTTTGAAATTGTAAAGCGAGGTTATGTTGTATTTTTTCGTCACGCGAATATACGCTTAAAAAAATATGTATTTATATAGGGTGACTGGTAATTAGTGACCGACATTTAAACACATGATTGTACTCATCATTATGAACAACTTTTACTATGGGACAAAACCCGAAATCGCGACCAAAAAAAATCAGGTGTCCCTACATTTTGACGAGTTATGCGAACATAAATGTAGGGAACAGCAGATTTTTCGCAATTTCAGGTTTGGTCCTTTATTAAAAGTTGTTCATAATGATGAGTACAATCATGTGTTTTTTCGGTCACTAATTACCAGTCACCCTATATACAGGTTGTCCGGTATTTAATGGACAACCTTGAAATGGTTCATGGTAGAATAAATGCCCATTCTGAAAAAAAAAAACAGTTTTTATTTGTATTTTTTCTGTAAAAAATCTACATAAAAAAAACAACCGACTTCCGAAAAAACACTACACTGCGAAAAATTACTTTAACTTTGAAAGTCGGTGTCTTTGGATATGTATTAAAATTTTTTGACATCGCCTGCTGAAATTAAAGTAACTTTTCACTTTGTAGTGTTTTTTTCGGAAGTCGGTTGTTTTTTTTTTACAGAAAAAATACAAATAAAAATGTTTTTTTCCGAATGGGCATTAGTTCTACCATGAACCATTTCAAGGTTATCCATTTAATAACGGACACCCTGTATATTTAATATTTCAGACCATCTCGTATTAGCTTGAATTGAGCCTGATAAATCTTTAAATTCATTTTCGTTTTAGATCGAAATTACGACTAGACCCGAAGCTTGTTTTCCGTTTTTAGCTAAAATCCACCTTTCATGTTGCTAGTCAAACCTTTCAGAAACCTGGAGGGGTAAGATGAAGATCGCACGACTCCTACCTCATTTTGTATCTCAGGCAGCTTGTCCTGCTGTAGCGGCTGCGGAGCCTGCACATCCGCTTGGAGGGCCACTGCTGCCGACTCGGGCTCGTCTGACCGAGTGTACTCCACGTACGGCATATTTGACTGCAAAAAACAAAAGAATCAATTTATTGGAGTTTACTCCTTAAGAGGAAACTAGTCGCGGGCTCGACCTCACTAGTGGGCCTGGCTACAAAGCACGCTGTTTATGATAAATTAAACAAAGGTATCTTGATATTCTTTTACTTAGGTTTTTACAATATTTAGTTATTTTTTTATACGTAACGCTTAGAGGAGTTTTTGAGATGAGAGATTTGAATGAGTGAAGTAATGAATGCGGAAATGAATATATGAATGAAAGTTATTTGAATGAAAGTACTGAATAAAGACACACGCTGTCTCACCCGCACCACGCCCGGGAGTGATATGCACGATAGTTAATAGTAAAACAGGCGCGTAAAAAATTAAGAAAAGTCCTTCCGAAGATCGAGTTTTATGATAAAACCACAGCATGAATGTGTAATGTTGTTTATATTTTGAGCTTTGTTTTAGAGATTTTACACTTATTTTATAAGTTTAACACGCCCAAAGTTGCGGTTAAATTATCAACAAAAACGAATCTTTGTGGGCTCATAACTATTTAATAGCTTTTTATTTTAATATTCTGTTTCCGCACATACAATATTAAAAATGAGACAAAACCGTGCCATGTTTAATTTTTGATTTACATTGTCAAACAGTGGACTAATATGCTCCCGAAGTTTGTATGGAAAAAATATGGACTCGTTTCCTCTTAAGAGTCGATTTATATATATATAAGGCCCCCGGTATGGAAATTGTATGAGGCGGGAAATTAACACAAGCCAAAGCGCAGTGATTAAGCGATTGACTGCTGCGCTACGTGTCGCGGGTTCGATTTCCGCACGCAACAAATATTTGTATGAACTACAAGCAGTTGTCATCCGGGTCTGGATGTTTGTATATGTGAGTTTAAATGTTTGTAAACGCACCCACAATACAGGAGAAATTCCTAGTGTGGGACAACATTAAAAAAAAAAGAAAAAGATAGTGGTCCGTGCTAGCCTGTAGCGGACTATGTTGGGCCATGATGGTGTAATTTGGCCACGATGACAATGTTGGTCCAAAGTGGTACGTGCTGCCCTAAAGTGGGCCATGTTGGCGCATGATGGTCCATGTTGAACCCGTGTTTGACCATAGTGGACCATACCGGCCCACGATGGTCAATGCCGGCCCTAAATGGTCGGTGCTGGCCTGTAGTAGACCATGTTGGCCCAAAGTGGTCCGTGCTGGCCCATAGTGGTCCATGCTGGTCCATGTTGGTGTAGGCAGTAGGCACTCACCTTGGGCTGCGCCTTGCTGCGCGGCATGGGCCGGGCCCGGTGCCTCTCGGCAGCCTGCAGCTCCAGGTACAAGGGCGCGAGGATGGTCCATGTTGGTGTAGGCAGTAGGCACTCACCTTGGGCTGCGCCTTGCTGCGCGGCATGGGCCGGGCCCGGTGCCTCTCGGCAGCCTGCAGCTCCAGGTACAAGGGCGCGAGGATGGTCCATGTTGGTGTAGGCAGTAGGCACTCACCTTGGGCTGCGCCTTGCTGCGCGGCATGGGCCGGGCCCGGTGCCTCTCGGCAGCCTGCAGCTCCAGGTACAAGGGCGCGAGGATGGTCCATGTTGGTGTAGGCAGTAGGCACTCACCTTGGGCTGCGCCTTGCTGCGCGGCATGGGCCGGGCCCGGTGCCTCTCGGCAGCCTGCAGCTCCAGGTACAAGGGCGCGAGGATGATCCATGTTGGTGTAGGCAGTAGGCACTCACCTTGGGCTGCGCCTTGCTGCGCGGCATGGGCCGGGCCCGGTGCCTCTCGGCAGCCTGCAGCTCCAGGTACAAGGGCGCGAGGATGATCCATGTTGGTGTAGGCAGTAGGCACTCACCTTGGGCTGCGCCTTGCTGCGCGGCATGGGCCGGGCCCGGTGCCTCTCGGCAGCCTGCAGCTCCAGGTACAAGGGCGCGAGGCGCGTGGACCCGCGGTAGATCCACTCACGCCGCCCGTCGTTTAAGAACATCACTTGAGCCAACGCCGCGTCTACACGGATCACTCGGGCTGACCACCATTTTCCTGGAAGAATTAAAAAAAAAAAACAGTTTTCAAAAAAGTCTATCGCTAAGGGCTGATTTCTCAATAAGCAGCTAAAAAGAGACAAAATATGTTTATTCTGCACAAACAAAACGCACATTACGAACAAAAAGACAAAGATACAAAGCGGCCAAAAGCCCCGTACTCAAGTAAACAAAAAGAAAAAGTTTTTACAATCCATTACTTGTTGATGTTAGAGCTAGGGACTAACGACAATACATATGGATCTGCGTTACGACACTGGCAATTATACATATAATAACAATCAAAACAAAAACGAAATGCCGATTGCAGAGTACATTAATGACTACTTTAGCAACAAACAAACCACAACAATAATAAGAATTAAGCCATGCGTATCTGTGCAAGAACAGGTTCAGCAAAATGTTGTGACTTCGGTCGAACCTTCGTTAACAGCGCTGATTTTCAGCAACTACCCTTAGAAATGACCTAAAGACTTTCGTCGTGTGATTTTGTAAATCGGGTAAGCATAATTATTTTGACTAATTTTATTCAATCGTTTATCTCTTCAATTTTTGTCTAGTTTTATATTTATGTAATTTAACGTTGTTCTATTTTTCTGTGATTGTATATGTTATATGTAACTTGTATTGACCAATAACTTGTATGTGTAGTGCAAACTGTTAATATAAGTTGGTTATTAATAAATAAATAAATTTTCCACGAAAATGCCGCTGAGTACCTCAGGAGAGACAAACTATTCGCGTCTTAATGTTTGTATGTGTGCTCTTGTGGTTATGCAGATTTATTGTTAGATTGTGTGCCACGTAAGTTTTCCTATACATACGTGGCCAATAATTTAACAAATAATGCATACATAGTCAGTGGCTTTTTTTACGCTTTTCTACAAAAACGAGGAATTATGAAATTTACCGAAGTTTTCCGAACAAAATTGGTTATGCGACTATTTTAAAAAGTAACGACAATTCAATGAAACAGTTCATTGAAAGCCAACAATGGACCATGCTAGGCCAATAGTGGTCCATCAGGATTTTTTACACTTTTACTCACCGTTCCACTCAGTCTTCAAATGCTGTCCCTCATGCAGCCTGACCATGGGTCTCTCAGGGTACGACATTAGGTAGTCGCGGACGAATTGTCGCGAGAATGGATGTACTTCCTCCCACACTAAAGAAGAGCTCTCGCATACCAGGCGAGTGTGCTGATGCTGCACGTACTGAGCGTAGCCATCGTCGAAAAAGACCAGGTATCTATGAAAAGAAACATGTTTTATTTGTGTCTAGCTTTTGCCAGCGGCTTCGCCCGCGCGGAGCTTTCATCCCCTATTTAACTCCCTTAGGGGTTGAATTTAGTAAAATCCTTCCTTATTCCCTGTCTACATTATAAAGGGAACCTATGTGCAAAATTTCAGCGTTCTAGGTCCAAGGGTTTGGGCTGGGCGTTGATGAGTCAGTCAATCAGTCAGTCAGGACTTCTCTCTTTATTTATATAGATAGATAGATAGATATCGTTTTTTTTTTTAAATCCATTAGCTATTGCATCATCATCATCATTTCAGCCGAAAGACGTCCACTGCTGGGCATAGGACTCCCCCAGGCTCCTCCACTTCCAGCGGATACCCGCAGCCTTCACATTATTCACATTCATCAGCTATTGCATAGTGCAAAATAATTCCGAGTTATGGAATTTGGGTTAGGTAATACCGCGTGGGCAGGCAACGTTGTATTACTAGTGGTTTTACGTGATTATCTTAAAGTCAGATCAAAGTCCAATTTTTTTTTCAGGGTTTTGTATGTATTTTGCTGTTTCTTATGGCCTTCGAATAAGGCCTATTGTGAGCGACGACGTTTCAGTACCATAGGTCATCACTGGCACGATTTACTTACCTGTAATTATTGACTGGATTTGGTATTTCCGCTACAACACCGGAGTAGTAAGATTCACGTTTGGTCGAATCCTTGAACAGGGCGATCAGACGAGTACCTACAAAAAAAGAAGAGAAGTAAAATGAGTTTAATTCTGAAGAATTGATTTTCTAGTCCTAAAAGTAGTTTGTACCATAATTGACTATTATTTTGCCTTAGTGACTGCCGAATGAGCCAATGAAAATTAAATCTTATTTCAAGATTTTAAGATTCAATTTTTTATACATCAAGTATAGCTGGGTTCAACGCTATTTTCGAATTAATAATTGTTTTAATTTTGATATCAAGGACTCCACGCTTTATTACTTCAAAATTATTTCATTTATTAATCACGCTGTCCTAACTTAAAAAAAAAAAAAATTCTTCGTTTTAGATTGGTTTTCTATTCAATTCAATTCATTTATTTCAGATAAATTACAATAATATTGTTAGTAGCTATCATAATCATCCATAGGTACATACATGTTTTTTTAATAATCTAACCTAATATTATAAAAAGGAAAGATTTGATTTTTTGCATTGAATAGGCTCCGAAACTACTGAACCGATTTAATAAATTCTTTCACTGTTGGGAAGCTACACTATCCCCGGGTAACATGGGCTATATATATTTAAAAAAAAATTGGGATCCTTACTAAAACTATATTATAATAAAGAGAGTACAAAAATAGACACAGAGAACAGTAGAAACATAAACATTTGAAATTTTTAAGCATGTTGATTTTTTTAAGTAAACTCAAAAAAAAAACTCAAAACTCAAAGCATTTATTTCAAATAAACCAATTACAGGCACTTTTGAATTGTCAAGGTCGGTGAGTTAGAAAGATGAAGCTAGTTGCCCATTCCAAAGCGTAGGTACCTATGGAGAAGAACGGGCAAGAAACTCCATGGACACTCTTTTAAAATCATGATTTTGTTACAAAAAGTTGGTTTCATCATTATGTTGAAATTATCAATGTGAGAACGATGTAAAAAGTGTACATTATTAAAGCGTGGTTTTTAGTTTTTCAACCTATTATTAATTTTTACTTACCAATAGTCATTCTAACATCAGCGGGCTCAGCGTACGCAATGCACCTGGCCTGCAGTATTTTCCCATTAGTCCTGATTTTGTGGTCGAATTTTACAAGACACACAGAGTATGGGTTGCCCTGAAATAAAAATAAATGTTGCAATATCATTAATTACTTTGAAACCTATCTGTCTTTTAGGACTCATTTCTAATTTGAATCTAATTTTTGAGCTCCTTAAGGGGTTACTTGATTTTAAAGACGTACTTTTACGGTTAAAATACTGCATTTCCATAAGTTTTAATGCATAACATGAAAAATCGTTTCAATTATTATTTAAACTGTGAAGTGACGACTAATTAACACAGTTGCTTTTCTATTGTTATCAGACTCAATCCCCCTTATTACAAAACAAGGTTTTTCTTTAGGTATGGTTTAAACCACCGAGCCTGGCTCGATGGTTTAAACCATACCTAAAGAAAAACCTTGTTCTGTAATAAGGGGGATTGAGTCTGGCTAACAGACGAGGGGTTTATGAAAAAGCGCCTTGTTTGTCGAGAAACATAATTTGAGATTTAGGTTGTTTTGAAAGATTATGTACTGCCAATTCTTTTTTTTTTTCAACTAAGTTTATTACTGTAGTACTTTTTAACCGACGAAAAAACGGAGGAGGTTCTCAAGTCGACGCGTATATTTTTTTTATTTTTTATGTATGACCACGCATAACTTTTTACAGAATAGTCCGATTTTGATAATTCTTTTTTTATTGGAAAGGGTTATACTCCAAAGTTGGTCACATATAAATTTCAAAAAAAAAAAAAAAACAACAACCCTAAGGGTAGGAAAACCGGGGATGACTGATTGTTCACTCAATGATTTTAAATACTGCGATGGGTATTACAAAAAAACTTTTTCAAAAAAAAAAACAACCGACATCCAAAAAAAAAAACACTACAAAGCGCAAAATAACTTTAATTTCGGAAGTTGGTGACTTTGCATGTGTATTTTAATTCTTTGTCACCGCCTTCCGTAATTAAAGTTATTTTGCGCTTTGTAGTGTTATTTTTTTTTTTGGAAGTCGGTTGTTATTTTTTAAACGAGAGTTTTGAGTAGCCGAAATCAAAACCAATGCATTGCACAATTTCTTTGAAATATTAAGTTCAATATACAGGGTGGAAACTTTCAGCGGGGCAGTAAGGGGAAGTACCTTATCCGTTGCAGCTACGCGAAAATGGTCTTAGGAGACTATCCATAATTTTTTATGGAATTTTGATCCCCATTCACAGATTTTCAAAAAAAAATACAGTTACCAAGAAAATAGCCATTTTACACAAAAACATTTTTTGATGCCAATCGATCCTGTTTCTAATACTGATCAAAAACTTTTATAGGACCAACCATCGTTGGAGTACTCAAAAAGTCACAAATTGCAAAAAACTTTTCCCTTACATTTTGTAAAGAATTTGTGTAACTGAAATACAAAAAATAAAATAAAAGACAAATGATCACGTAGAATTTTACTCATATCAAAAAGATGGCATATTAAGTTTCTTTTTTTATTAACTAACATCATCATCATCATATCAGCCGAAAGACGTCCACTGCTGGACATAGGCCTCCCCCAATTAACTAACATAACTTGATGTTATTCTTATTTAAAATCTTGCTGTCACTTGCCCTACGATATCAAGTGGTCGAAGTGACCGCCATTTTGACGAATACCTAAATTGATTCGTTTCTGTACCGACCTAGTGGCTGCTGACAATTTGTTTGTATGAATTCCATACAAAATTGTGGTTACTGAGTCTTTAAGTTCTTGAACACTATCGTATTGCTTTTTTAAACCTCAGTTTTCAGGTAGCCCCACAAAAAGAAATCAATAGGCGTCAGATCTGGACTATGCGCTGGCCAAGAAATAGGACCATGTGTTCCCATCCATTGATCACCAAACTGTCGGTTCAAAGTCGAACGCGTACTGCGGCTGTTGTGAGGTGGAGCGCTATCTTGTTGAAAAAACATTCTTATTGATTCCGACAGTGGTAAATCATTGACGAGGTTTTCAAGATTCTCTAATATTCTGTTGTTATGAATGTTGGAATTCATGGTGCCTTCATAAAATTCCACCATTACCACATTATACCACACCAACAATAAAAAGAAAATCGCACTTGTTAAGTGTTTCGCGAAACCTGAGAGGATTTTCTCTACACCAATAACGAGTTCGAAATTTGAATTGTTTTTAAACTTTATCTTTTTATTCATTCAACAAAAAGATTTCAACCGTCACTAAAAAAGCTTTTGCGTAAAATTTTCATACAAAATGTACGGGAAAAGTTTTTTGCAATTTGCGACTTTTTGAGTACTCCAACGATGGTTGGTCCCATAAAAGCTTTTGATCAGTATTAGAAACAGGGTCGATTGGCATCAAAAAATGTTTTTGTGTAAAATGGCTATTTTCTTGCTAACTGTAATTTTTTTTGAAAATCTGTTAATGGGGATCAAAATTCCATAAAAAATTATGGATAGTCTCCTAAGACCATTTTCGCGTAGCTGCAACGGATGAGGTACTTCCCCTTACTGCCCCACTGAAAGTTTCCACCCTGTATATATATATATATTTTTGATTTGCCTGTAGCTACCTTATTAAATTAAGGCATCATGCCAGGGCTTTAAAACTAAACTAAAGGGACTACACGCTAAGGGGGCCCCTGGACGGGACGGAACTGGGCTTAGGGCGTCGCAGGAAGAGGACAAAAAGGGACGGGTTGGATTGAAAATAGAAATAAAATATTTTCCAATTTTTCAAAAACTATTTTAATTTGAAGATTGGGACGATACATGCAACATAAAGTAAAAATAAATTGATTAATATCCATTTTGTCAATTAAAAACGATTAAAATAAAATTAATTTTTCGTTGTTTCGAATTTACCGCCAAAACGCTCCTTACGATGAGTTTTTTATCATGTGACCACACGTGACCTCAGATTTTGTAAACTGAAGTAGTTATAAGCAAGTGAATGTTAACACTGTGCATAAATACTTCTAAAAGTGCGCTACGCAAAGTATTTGTACCGGTCGTTGTCGTTTACACAAAGCTGACGTCACATGTGGTTTTTTTTTTTTTTTTTTTTTTTTTTTGGGTGGGAAATCATCAAATAACTTCTCCCGCTCTGGGTGGAGCAGGAGGGCGTGTCAGACTTTTACTGACTAAAACCCACCCGTGTTCCTTCAGTAGCCCTTAAGCCAGGGGCTGTGGTGTCTCTTTCGAACAAACCCGCACCCCTGGCAGGCATCGACCCTTGCGGGTCCCATCGCTTTTTGTGCTGACATCTCTTTGAGGCGCGCGTGGAACACAACGCGCCGTCGACTTGGGCTTGGTCCTTACCGGACAGCGAGCTACCCATTACTCGCCGTCCGCAAGCCCATGCCTACGGTGGCCGGAAATCGGCCTGGGATTCCCGACGCCCAGGGCGTCTCCGTATCCTGCGGCGGCTGGGGTCGCGAGGGCGCATATGCTGCCTCTCCCTCACGTGCGCCGCCTCCCTCTTCGCGAGCATCACTGCTTCGCTGAAGGAGGTGACGGCTCCCCATGCCCTCTCGCTCCGTACCATGGCCTGGACCAGGGCCGGACGCGAGAGATCGCCGCCGTCGATCGCCTCCACGAGGACACGGCGGTGCTCCGCCCAAGCAGGGCAGACCGCCACCGTGTGCTCCACCGTGTCCTCAGGGCGATCTTCGCAGTGGAAACACCCGGGCGTTTCCTCCCGCCCTATCCGAAACAGGAACCTCCCGAAACAACCGTGTCCGGTGAGGACCTGCGTCAGGCGGAAGGTGAGGACGCCATGCCGCCTCTCAAACCACTCCTCAAAGAGGGGACTTACCGCCGCAATCGTGGCGTGCCCAGCACTGGGTTGCGACAATCGCACTCTCCATGTCACCATGAGATCCCGCCGGAGCTCTATCCGCTGTGCCGCGATTTCTTGCGGCAGCGGAGTTACGCCCCGGCGTTTGGCCTCCTCGCGCCACTCCCATATTTGCGCGAGGACCTTTGCCTCAAGATCCCATGGCGGTAATCCGGCAAGGAACGTCACATGTGGTCACGTGATAAAATTCATCGTAAGAAGCGTTTTCTTGGTAAATTCAAAACAACATAAAATAAATTTGATTTTAAACGTTTTTAATTGAGAAAATGGATATAAATCAATTAAGTATTTTTTTTTTCTGTTACATATCTCGTCCCAATCTTCAAATTAAAATAGTTTTTAATAAATTTTAAAATATCCAATTGACGATGCTTTAAAAAAAATTATACATACCCCAGACGAATTCTTGGCCTGCATCTCCGCCACCCTGCCTTTAAGCCAGGGCCCGAATGCGTTCTTCATGGCGTACACCGGCATGCCCACGCGCAGGGGCGGCCGGGATATCTCCCCGGGAGGGGGCAGGTCGGCCGGGGCGGCCTCCACTGACAGTTTCACTACTGATATGTCTTTCTGTAGGATCCAAAAATAAATCTATGTATTAAGGGAACACTCGTCGCGGGCTCGAATTCACTGGTGGGGCTGGCTAAAAAGCACGCTGTCTCACCAGGCTTACAGCCTGGCCACGGGGATCGGCGGTGCGTACGGCGGTGCGGCAGGCGGGGCGACAATTCGCGCGGCATCGTTTGCAGGCCACGGGGAGTCACGTTCGCCGCCGCGACCAGTAAGGAAGTCCGAGAGCGAAATGTTTTTATCAAAGTTATTTCGATATTGCTTAGAAAGTAATAGTTTTTTGGTTCAATTATAATATTTGGAAGAGATTGTGAAGTATTTAAGTTGAATAGGAATCGAGGTATAGATGGAGAATTCCACAAGAAGTACGAGAAAATCTAGAAATTTTATTTTAATTTCTTCCCACAATCATTTCACTACACATTTATATTTATGCTGTGGGTGGCCAGACTTCCAAATAGGTGGCCTTGCTAGTATTTCAGCAATAAAAATATCTGTGTTCATTATTCGCGGCGAAAACAACTAAACTCGTTTGATCGCTGCCCTAGTCGCCGCGACTGCCGCTTGACGCCGTGGCTCGCGCCGTACTGATTCATGTATTTGTTTCACTCGCCGGCCGCGCCGCCGGCCGCCCGTGCCATTCGCTTGGTACATTCCGCCGGTCGCCCCGCCGGTCGCCGCCCCGCGTGGCTTGATTAGTACATTTCTATGCGTTTGTTTCAGTCGCTAGACGCCTCGGCGGTCGCACCGCGCGTTTTTTCGCTATGGCGTATTTCCCGTGGCCAGGCCGTTCGTGTCCGACAGAGGTAGTATCAGTGATGAGCAGTTAGACGCTAGTCTACACGCACAACATTATTGAGTAAGCTGCAGGATCAGTTATAGTAAAACAGGCGCGTAAAAATTAAGAAAAGTCCTCCGGAAGATCGGGTTTTCTGAAAAAGCCACTGCATAAATCAATGACCAATTAAGTTTATTGAACTTTTCGATAATTGAACTTTGTCGGTACCGACTTAGTTTTGGAGATTCTAAACTTCTTTTATTACTTAAACATGTCCAAAGTTACGTTAAATTAGCTAGAAAAACGAATCTTTGTTGGCTCATAACTTTTTAATGGCTTTTTATTTTAGTATTTAGATTCCATACCGACAATATTAATAATGAGACAAAACCATACCATGTTCAAGTTTTGATGTACATTGTAAAACAGTGGAGTAAAACCCTCCCGAAGTTTGTATGGAAAAAATGTGGACTTGTTTCACCTTAAATACGTGAAACAAAATCTATGTACTCCTTTTTATGAAAATTACGCGAACGGAGGAATATGAAATTTAACATTATTAAAGTTTATATATAGAGAGCAGTGGTGGCCAAGTGGTAACGGCCGCGACTTACGAGTTGTAGGTCGTGAGTTCGAACCCAGACAGGCGCTTTACTTTGTGTAAATTATTTCATCACCACTGCTCTCAAAACGGTGAAGGAAAACATCGTGAGGAAACCGGCATGTCCTAGAACCAAAAAATCGAAGACATGTGACATCTACCAACCCGAACTGGGCCCGCGTGGTGGATTACGGCCCAATCCCCTCTCACCGAGAGGAGGCCTGTGTCCCAGCAGTGGGAACATTATAGGCTGATGATGAATGAATGAAAGTTTATATGGAGACGGAGTGCAGAAAGTTACTATTTTTATAAAATAATGCATTAGAAATACATTTTAAGTTTTATATTAATGAGGGTTTTCTGAAATATCGTTCACTAGGTGGCAGCACTGAGACATCAGGTCCGGGCACCTGTCAAAAGTGTCAAAGCGCCTACGGACTGAATGGTGAACGAATGAATGCAACGAATGACATCAAATATTTTAAGTTCATTGTCGAACTGCAAGACCTCTTGTGAAAGTAGCGCCAACTGGTGGCTTGAATAATCAAGAAAACCCTCGTTCTGGTCGAATT
Organism: Polymixis flavicincta; assembly: GCA_949987655.1. NCBI lineage: Eukaryota > Metazoa > Arthropoda > Insecta > Lepidoptera > Noctuidae > Polymixis > Polymixis flavicincta. The sequence continues at coordinate 8,641,840 of OX465199.1, read as the reverse complement.
GTGAAGGCCGCGGGAATCGGCTGGATATGGGAAGCACAAGACCGGTCAAGTGGAGAAGCCTGGGGGAGGCCTATGTCCAGCAGTGGACGTCTTTCGACTGGAATGAATGAATGGTCGAATTTCGACTACTAGGCGAACACTAGTATTCATTATTGCACACATCTTTAATATTAAATCAAGAGATCTGAAAATTGAAAAAAAAAATCTTATTTATAAGGGCCTGTTGAACAGTGGTGGCTTCAGGGGTGCGGGTTTGTTCGAAAGAGATACCACAGCCCCTGGCACACGGGCTACTGAGGGAACACGGGTGGGTTTTAGTCAGTAAAAGTCTGACACGCCCTCCTGCTCCACCCAGAGCGGGAGAAGTTATTTGATGATTTCCCACCCAAAAAAAAAAAAAAAAAACCAGTGGTGGCTCAGTTGTAACAGCGACAGGTCGTAGGTTCGAACCCAGACAGACGCTTTGCTTTGTGTAAATTATATCATCACCACTACTCTCAAAACGGTGAAGGAAAACATCGTACAGACGCCAGCACATCAAACTATTCCAAACTATCAAATTTTCCCAATTGAACATGAACCTTATTCTTTTGTAATAAAGTTGAAAAACTATCAAAGAAATTTGACAGATTGGGGTAGCTTGATGTGTTGGCCTCTGTATATAATAAGATAATATTCCTTTCATAAATTCATTAAATAAATAAATAAATAATTTCCTAATATTTTCATTCATAATATACATAATTATATTCGTCGCGAAGTACCCTTTGTTTGAAAGATATGTGGTTAAATCATTTAAATTTACATGTTCTAAAGTTAAAGACATTAGACCAAGAATGCATGCAACAAAGGTCGAACCTTTGTTGCCTTGACGGATGACGGAGACGATAAAGGAGATTGCCCATTTTGTTGTGTAATTATTTCGGCGAACTATAGAAAGAAAGGAAGAAAGAAAAATGCGTTTATTGGCATTACAGGGTTGCTGTTGCTATAAATGACATTGAGAAAGTAAGGGATTATAGAATACTACTTACGTCATCGTCTTGTTTATTATCTGGTCCGGGGATTGCTGCTTTTTCCTGTAAAATCAACATTAATTGTTTAAAATGTGAATACAGGGTAAGTTTTATCATTATATCATTCTAGAACCCCTAGCGCAGAAATTTTTCGCCGGTTGTACAAAATAAAATCAGCTGTTCCATACATTTTGGCCGCGTAGGTATTGCATTTTTCTATGAAACAGCTGATTTTATTTTGTACAACCGGCGAAAAATTTTTGCGCTAGGGGTCCTAGAATGATATGTTGAATTCATGGTTACAATTTGCGCACTGGATAAAAGCTTTTCCTGTATATTTACTTTAAAAAAAATTTTTTTGGAACAATTTTGAAAGTCATTGCTGAACACAAAATTATTTGTAGAGTTTTGTGTAAAGAAAGAAAGAAAGAGTATTTCTTAGGACTCGCACACGAATATCACAAACAAAACTAAACATACTAATAGAAAGTTAATAAAAAAACAAAAAAAAAACAATTTCAACTCAAAATAAAGTCCTGTACGAAGCCAAAAGGCGTAAAAACAAAAACTGTTTTTGTTTTGTTTTATATCATTCGTTTTCGATATCGATATCGAACACGTGGGTAAAGTATTACCAGTTAATTTAATTTGACCCTGTAGATAACTGTGTTTATATTCTACTAGCTTTTGCCAGCGGCTTCGCCCGTATGGAGGTCGGTGTATTCATATAAACCTTCCTCTTAAATCACTCTGTCTATTGATGAAAACTGCATTAAAACACGAAAAGCGACTTTATTTATACTGTGTTAAGATACAAATCAAATCAAATAAAAATATTTTATTTCACATAAACCTGCATGGGCAGTTATGAAACGTCAGAAGCTAGGTGCACGGTTCCAATTTGTTGCTTCCTATGGAGAGGAGCTGGCAAGACACTCTAAGGTTACTCGTTTAAAAACAATACAACAATAGGGTATTTTCCAAGTTATTAAAAACTATTCTAATTTGAATATTGGGAAGAAATATGTACGTAACAGAAAAATAAAAGTAAATTGATTTATATCCATTTTCTCAGTTAAAAACTATTCAAAACAAAATTATTTTTAGTTGTTTTGAATTTACCGCCGAAATGCTCCTTACGATGACTTTTTATCACGTGACGTCAACTTTGTGTAAACTAGTTGTTAGTAAGCAAATAAGTGAATGTCGAGTTTATAATTAACAAGATTTTTAATGGATAGAAAGTGATATTACTGGTGTGCGGGTGCCTCTGTGCACAAATACTTCTAAAACTGCGCTTAACTAAGTATTTGTACCGGTGCCGTTTACACAAAGTTGACGTCACATGTCACGTGATAAAAAGTCATCGTAAGGACCGTTTTTTGCGGTAAATTCAAAACAACGAAAAATAAATTAGATTTTAATCGTTTTTAATTGAGAAAATGTGTATTAATAAATTTATTTTAATTTTTCTGTTGAATATATCGTCCCAATCTTCAAATTAAAATAGTTTTTATCAAATCGGAAAATACCCTATTGGCTTTAACAATGTTTTCAATTTACAGAGATAATAGGTATGGAAGGACAGTGCAGACCTGTCAATACTAGGTACTTAGAGGAATGAAAATAAAGAACAGAAAATCTTCTACAATTCTACAGTCTGTAAGATTACCTTATTAGAGTCACCACCACCTAAAGGAGCGTATCCCAGTGGTATAGCGGGACGCTTGGCTGGAATCGTATTGGCTGACGACAAACGACGCTTGGCTTGACGACTCTGTAAGTTATTTTAATTATTTAAAAAAATAAACTTAAATATAACGCAGATTATAATGTAACACAAATCTATACTAATTAATATTAGTATAATATAAAAGATCTGACTTATAGACAAGTCGGCGTCGGCGAAAACGTAAACAAAATAATAATCTGGTATTATATGCAAGAAAAACGCATATTTTTTAAATAACATTATATTTATTTGCTAAGACATCTGTAAACATTCAAGAATATAACCGTGCATGCAGGATAACATAAAGAAACGAATGACGTGACGTAACGTAACGTGTCGTGTCGTAACGTGACGTGACGTGATTTTCTTATAACTTATTTTAGTTGTTTTTACTATAAATTTTCCTCGAATAAACGAATTGAATATATTCATTCGCCGCAACTTATTTTTTCAGCCGAAAACTAAAATGACCGAAAATTGTCCGAAAACGAAATTCGGCGGACTCTCGTTCAAAAATAGATTGTCCAACGATCTTGCAAGGTACGGTAATGATCGAATATGTAATTTGGCTACACAAAATTGCTAAAATAATACTTACTTCAATTATCTCGGCAGCGGTAGAATTAGTGATTTGGTTTACTAAGTTCTCCAGTCCGATATACTGCAAAAAAGAGTGGATATTATATATGACTCTTTAAGTTTTGCACTAAGTAATAGCTTTACAAGTCATTCGACCAACGCTTGCCGTGTATGGGTCACCAGCTGTACAGGATAAGTTTTTAACCATTGCGCAAACTGTAACCATGAATTCAGCATATCAGCGCAGAAAATTTTCGTCAGTTATACAAAAAAAAAATCAGCTGTTTCATATAAAGGTGCAATACCTACGCGGTCAAAATGTATGGAACAGCTGATTTTTTGGGGGTCTGGAATGATATGCTGAATTCATGGTTACAGTTTGCGCACTGGTTAAAAACGTATCCCATATATCAGTATTTTCCAAGAAGCAGCTGCCATTTGACTTCCACGACCCAGTCACTGGGTGACGATACCCCTTGGCAAGACTGGTTTCAGATTTCCGGGCATCTAACGACCCGTTTCGACTGTCAAAGATCCACGAATGACAGTCGGGGCGCTAGTCCCGGCGCGGAAGAGTGCACGAAAGGGTCTTGATATGGAAAGATGGTGAAACGCGGCAAACGTATCTTTACTTGATCGATCGACTCGGGCGGCTGTCATAACTTTGCCACAAGCGAAATGTGGATGTACAGTCACGAGCACTAATACGTATACACATAGCCAAATTCACAAGCAATTTTCTCTTAAATAACGCTTGCAACCTTGAGATAACTTAGGTATTCATTATAGTCTCAGAATACAGAAAGAACCAGAAGTCGCGTTTGTTAGATTATTTATTTTCTTATTGTAATATTGTGTGGTGATAATGTCATCTGTCACATAAACAAAGCGTTGAACAAATGTAGAAGTACCTAATTTGACTACATGTTTACAAAAATAACTATCTTAGCTTTTGAAAATAACTTGGATGTTGTTACTATAAATGATTACGTAGTATTTAATTATATTTGTATTTCATTTAAGGTTTTCTAATGTTATTTAATATAATACGCTGATTCAAATGACTGGCAACATACTCACAGTTCACATTGATAGATACTTTTATTTGTCTTAAATTACGAATCAGTTCTTATTAAATTGCTTAATTACCATAAAATGTTTTAAAACGGTTTCACTACTTATCCTTTGTTTAATAATATCTGTGTTAGAAGTTATTAAGCCAAAATGTGAGACGATCTGTAACTTGTTCAAAATGGCGGGAAATGTTTAACGTAAAATGACATTGGTAGGATATAAAAAGGAGGTTAATAAAGTTATCGAGACAGTTGCTCAGTAGATATTCAGCTGGTTAGTCCTATTGCCGTTGTTGTGTGGAATAAATCAACCAGATGCCATGTAAGTTAAGAAATTTGTTATTATACCATAATAGTTGCTTATTAAATACCATGTTGTTGTAATAATGCCGAGTTATCTTGGATAAAGCTTCAAGAGTTGTAATTAAAAGTAATAGCAATGTAAAAGATACCTATGTTGATGGAATATATCTGTACTGTTTCCATGGAGTTTCTTGTCCTTCTTCTCCATGAAAGACCTAGCTTTGGAACGGACAACTAGCTTTCTGATTTAATAATGACAAGCCTAATTTAAATAAATATCTAGTCTTGTCTTTCTGTGCTTTACTTCATGAAATCCTTTCCCTACATGTTCATAAGAACATTCATACACAGTAAATAAGCAGTAACCATTCTGGCATTCAAACTTTAATATTTGTTTTTACATATACACAACTATAAATAAATATACATATATATAAACATCATCATTTTTCTGACACGTTCAACTGATATTGCAAGCTGCAGGCTGTGTCCAAAAACAAAACAAGTGACCCCCGCTCGCCTCACTTCCCACCCGCGTAATATTGCTAGCTCAGACATTATTTGCCCATTTTTGGGGTAAATGTTGAAAGTATTGGTGGTACGAAAATAATAAAATCAAAATTTTATTGTCCTTTTCTATACATGCATTAATACATACGGTTTGCTTTGATAACATTTTTTTTTTCAAGTCGTTTCAAATATTTTTTTAAGTAGCTTTATACATACTACAATGAATAAAAGCCCTCAGTAAGTAATAAAATGAAGGGAAATCAAAACTCTTAAATTGACAACACGTACAAGATGGACCCATTATTCACGATGACAATTGCAAATTGAACAAATTATTCAATAATTAAATAAGACAATAACTGAATGCGCTACTTGCACATGAAATGTGATCCCATCCTGTTTTTATTTTAGCCTGGCTGAATTTTTCGAGGTAGGAACGACACAAGACGGCAGAATTTAAATAAATTGAACACCGGTAAAACACGTCGCGCGATACGACAGTCACAGAGTGACTGATCGGCTGCGCGTCAAACTACTCTATTTAAGAGTAGTTTTTGTGGCTTCAGTATTAGGCGCTCTCACGGCTTCTGGTTCTTTCTGTATTCTGAGATTATAGTGTGGGTTCCAAAATATTATTTTCGTAATAACATACAATAATTGTATGTTATTACGAAAATAATATTTGTAATTATTACAATTAATACAAGAGGAGAAAATCACTTTCAAAAGTTCTTAAGCGTATACATATTGGTGCTCGTGACTGTACTTTAGTTACACCCCTGCCCTACTGTTCGGGGAAACAAGGTGTGATGTTCAGTAGCGGCTGGTAGGTCATGGAAGTGGTGGTGCACTTTACTAGCTCACTAAGTATTAGGGTTAATAAGTAAATAAATAAAATTTATTTATTTCAGATAAGTAATTTAAATCTAAACGAATAAAAAATAAACAATGGTATTCAGTTTCACGTAAACTAAACTTCGCGGTGACAATAATGAGTCGGACATTCATGGCCGGCATGCAAACTTCGACAAACCTCGGGCGCTCTCGGTAAACGTCACGAGAATGAACAAACTACTCCGTATCGCTCCATACATTTATGTCAACTATCTTCTGTCTCACGCGCTAGGCGTTTTAGCTCGGATCTCATAGAAATGTATGAGCATTCGCCGTGCGCTTCGGCACTGCGCACGAGGGATCTTCTGTACCGCGAAAATAAGTCTTAATGGTTTAGCAAAGAGCTTATATTGTTTCGTCAGTTTTTTTAGTATTACATATACCACAATCAGTGGCCACAATGCGATTATTAAACATTTTGTGATTCTTTCGACACCTATTAAAATCTGGTAGTTCAGCGCACGAGTGCACTTAAGGGACAGCCGCCCCTGGTGATGTTATGTGTACTTACTTGCGAGTCAGGGGTGTCGATTATAGCGACGGAGGGTAGTTTCTGTCGCCGACACTCGAACGTCGCGTATAACTCACAGCGAAGCTTGTCTGTCGCTACTTGACACTCATTTAGCATTGCGTCTATTTCTTTGCTGTCCTCTGTTACAAAAAAAAAAAAAAAGTTATTCTAGTTAAGTTTTGAGGCTATGGTACTTATATCGATTCCATGATAGAAAACGTATTCAAAGAATTATTTGTTTTAATGAAGTTTCTTTTGAAGGGAACTAAATCGATCTGTTTATTTTTTAAGTACAAGCTGTGTCAATTGTCATCGTGTTCTTAGCGCAAATTTCTTTGTATGTATCTTCTCAAACGAAAATGACGAAAAGAAACTTAAAATTAATAAAGAATGAGAAATGTTGTGTGTGAGACAGAGAAAGATTATTTTTTTTCTCATTAAACCGAAACCACATGGAGTTGCGTCGTTTTAATACAGGGTTCCTATAGCTGCCTCCCAGGGTTCCTATATCATTTAAGATCAGAATCATTGTCAAGACGAATCAAACGAGCCCAAACTCGATGGATTTACGTCGTTTCATTACAGAGTTCCCATGCTAACCTTCCAGTTCCATCATCAGATCAGCTCCACGTCATAATAATATTGCATTGTCACCCAAATTACACATGCATAAAAAAAATCAGCTCAATCGGAAACCGGGAAGAGGGTCAAATTTAACTTGCCAGTTTTGATTACAGACACCGGAACAGGTGAAAAAGAATGCAATTTTCAATACTTACGTTCAAGTTTTTCGATCTCATCATCTAGCATAATCTGTGTCTCCTTGAGCCGCACGTCCATGTCGTATTTTTTCCACGTATCGTTCAAAAACTTGGCCAGATTGTCTTCTACGAATCTGTTAACAAATACAATGTGAAGACAATACCCTTTAGCTACAGTAAAATTAACAAAAACTCACATATCCATTCTCTAAACACTACCCAGTTTACACACGCACACACGCCACTTACTCCCATGCACACTCTACAGCTCATTGTAAGTGTAATCTATTTCTCTTTTTTAAATTTAAAATACTGTTTATTAATAAATATTTTATCAAAATTGGAAACGTTGACAAAAAAAATCTTAGTCTGTTATCTGTATGGCACTGTAGCCGAGATACAGGTTTTTCGACTAGTTCGGTTACAGATACTCGGGATGCACCCATTATCTTCATTACAGCCCACAAAATTTTCATAAAGTGTCAATAATAAATTATTATAATAGGTCCTTTACCTATGAAATTGCCGTTTTGTATGAAAAAATTTAAACGAATTTTTTTCATGAATTTTTTATTTGTATTAATCGAAGTAATCACCCATGCAATCAATGCATCTTTGCCATCGCAGTGGCAGTTTATTGATGCCCTTCTTAAAGAAATCAGCTGGACGGGAGGCAACAAATTCTTCAAAGGCATTTTGTACTGCCTCTCGGGTATTAAATTTTTTTCCCGCCAAGAAGTTATCCAAATTCTGGAAAAAGTAGTAGTCTGTAGGCGCAAGGTCTGGTGAGTAGGGCGGATGACGGAGAGCTTCCAACCCCAGTTCTTGCAACTTGGAGACCGTCTGCTGTGCAGTATGAGGTCGCGCGTTGTCGTGCAGGAGCAGCGGAGACGAGCGGTTGACCAATGCTGGTTGGAGATGCGCCAGCTTCTCCATCATTGTGTTCAGTTCTTCACAGTACACATCTGCAGTAATGCTCACCCCGTTTGGTAAGAAGCTGTGATGAATCACACCGGCGCTAGACCACCAAACAGTGACCATCACTTTTCTAGGGATAAGTTTTCGTTTAGGGCATTGTTTAGGTGCTGAACCAGGATCCAACCAACTTGCTGAGCGCTTACGGTTATCAAACAGAATCCATTTTTCATCGCAGGTAACAATGCGGTTCAAAATTCCTTCATTTGTGTGTCTGTTGAGCAGTGCAAGGCACGTCTCGACGCGTACTTCGCGCTGGCGATCATTGAGTTCGTGGGGCACCCATTTGTCAAGCTTTTTTACCTTGCCAATTTGACGCAAATGGACCAATATTGTTTTGACGCTAACGTCGAAAGCTGCTGCTAATTCAGCCGTAGATTGTGTATCATCAGCTTCCACAATCGCCTTTAATTCGTCATTGTCGACCAAAGTCTTCGGACGACCGCGAGGTTCATTTTTCAGGTCGAAATTTCCAGAACGGAAGCGAGCAAACCAATAACAGGTGGTGCGTTGGTTTGTAGTGTTAGCTCCGTAAACGTCGTTGATGTTGCGTGCCGCTTGTGCCGCGTTGCTGCCACGACGGTACTCATATTCCTTATTTACTCGAATTTTTAACGTATCCATGATGACGAAAAAGATTGAAATGCGATGAAAATGTAAGACTAATCAATAAAGAAATGACTACTTTTAGAAAAAAAAATCCATGTTTTTAAAATAAAATTAATTTGAAATTAGAATTCTTAGCCAAACAAAAATTATTTTGATTTGAAATGGCCAGTACTGCAGAACGGCAATTTCATAGGTAAAGACCTAATATTATACAGGGTAAATTATTGACCAGTGCGCAAACTGTAACCACGAATTCAGCATATCATTCTATACCCCCCAGCGCAGATACTTTTCGTCGGTTATACAAGAAAAATAATTAGATGTTCCATACATTTTGACCGTGTCGTAACGCGTCGTTTCGTCGCGGCGAAAAGCTGATTTTTTTTTCTATAACTTTTTATATTAAATGGAATAAGTATTGCAAGGGCTGGATCGAGGAGGCCCTGGAAAAGAATGCCTGGAAGGATTTGGGGGAGGCCTTTCCTCAGCAGTGGGACAGTGTAGGCTAAATGAAAAAAAAAAAAAAAAAAACTTTTTATATATGCGGGTCTAGAATGATATGCTGAATTCTTGGTTACAGTTTGCGCACTGGTTAAAAACTTATCCTGTATAATGAATGAAAACATCGTCAGTATTTTTGGAACTATGAAATAAAGCTAGTGTTTTTGTTCGTTGTTTTTTTTTTTTTTTTGTAGAAAAGTTTTTTGTATGAATTATTGAAATTTTAACAGGTCAACGTATGTTTAGTCAGCCGGCACTAACATAAATTGTACACAAAACCGCTTTCTAAAAGATCATAAACCAAAATAACTTACTTAGCCCCCTTCTCTCCGATACTTTCTTTCGGTTCTTCAGGACTCATATCCTCATCTTCAGACTCCGAGTCGGAAATCTCCACCAGGTCTTGTGATAACTTGCCCATGTCTAGATCTAACAGTGGAGTTAGATCCTTTATGCCTTGAATAAGACTCTGTAACAGCAATAAACGGAATTCTGATGATAAACACTCCTTTGTCTGCACCAACAATGACTAGCACCAATACAAAATGGGGGGTCATTTTGTATTGGTGCTAGTCATTGTTGGTGCAGACAAAGGAGTGTTTATCATCAGAATGTTCGTGGTACTTGGCATTTTGGGTGGAATGCCATAATCGGTAGCTTGACTGATCTTAGTTAATAGGGTATTTTCCAATTTATTAAAAACCATTCTAATTTGAAGATTGGGACGAAATATGTAACAGAAAAATAAATGTAAATTGATTTATATCCATTTTATCAATAAAACATGATTTAAACCAAATGTTTTTTTTTTTAATTTAAACTAACGTAGTTAGTAAGTAAACGAGTGAATGTTGAGTTTATAACCAATATTTTTAATGGATATAAAATAATATTACTGGTGTGCGGTGCCCTGTGCACAAATACTTCTAAAACTGCGCCAAACTAAGTATTTGTTTAAGTGCCGTTTACACAAAGCTGACGACACGATGTCACGTGATAAAAAAGTCATCGTAAGGAGCGTTTTGGCGGTAAATTAATTTGATTTTAATCGTTTTTCATTGAGCAAATGGAAATGAATAAATTTATTTTTATTTTTATGTTAAATATATCGTACCAATCTTCAAATTAAAATAGTTTTTATGAAATTGGAAAATACCCTTATTGCTTTGCGCTTATTGTTTAATTAGCTTCGACTCAAAATTAGTCGTTTACATTCATTTAAGTGCTTTAAATGGATGGACCAAAATAATAACCGAATGGTAGCAGCAGCAGAAGTAGAGGAAGAGCGAAGAAGCGATGGGAAGACGATTTGAAGCAAGTAGCTGGGCCAGAATGCAAAGGACAGAAACAAGTGGAAATCCTTCGAGAAGGCCTTTGTCGAAAGACAAGCTGTTAAGAGGGGAGAAGCCGAATGCTGAGAATATGTTTTAGTTTGAGTTAATTTATGGTTTTCTTACCTCCTATTGTAATAATTTTTGAGTACTGCTACTGCTCCACCTGCGTCTTAACGCGTAAATTAGTACGTTAATTTAGACGTTACGTAAATGTGGCCAACGTTTTAATGTGTTAAATTACAAACGGCATTACTAATGGCATTAAACGTTAAGCGATAGCTCGGGTGTCGGTTTTTTGGACACGTCAAAGAGTTTTAGCACGTAGTTTAGCGCGCTAAGCGATGTTGGCTACATTAACGCCGTCTCATTCTGCGGGACGCGCGCGCACAGCAAGGACGAATGTACTTTGTTTTAGGCGGGAACTGCATTTACGAGAACGACAATGGAGTGGTCGAATGAGAAAGCTTTAGAGTTTTTAGAACTTTTTCAATCAGAGCCGTGCTTTTGGAATTCAAAGCTGCAATCACATAAGAATCGCTCGGCCGTTAGTGATACGTGGCGACGTGTTATCCAGTCTTTGTCGTTTCCAGTGACACAGGAAGAATTAAAAAAGAAAAAAAAGAGTCGCTAATGGGATTTATTTATTTATTTATTTTATTATGGATACTATCGTATTCATTTTAACAATTTTTTTTTTTTGTTTTTTCTCTTTTTTTAAATTGCATAAATGCATAAAATAATTTATGACGCTCATTGTTGCAACTAGTGCAGCTACTTCAAGCTCCATTGTGTGTCTTACTTTAACCTCCATTTTGTGTGTTAACGCGTGACTTCTCAAAGAATTAACTCTTAACGGCATTGTAACCTAAATGTAGCCAACGCGCATTTTTAACGCCTTAATTAACGAGTAGTTGGCCATTATCGTTAACTTTAACGCTAACCCAGGTGGAGCAGTAGCATAATGTTTGGTCAAATAAGTTAAATCTAACAGCAACTTTTTTATTTTATTTATTTAAGTGACTAGTTAGACTAAAAGGTTGATTTTTTGCTTTTTAGTTTTATTTTTCGTCGGTTTATTTTTTTGTTAACTAGTTTTTCTTATTTATTTTTTCAGTTTTATTTTTTCAATTTTCAATGGGTCCAACTCCGAAGTATAATGACGCTCATTGTTGCAACGAGTGCAGCTGCTTCAAGCTCCATTGTGTGTCTTACTTTAACCTCCATTTTGTGTGTTAACGCGTGACTTCTCAAAGAATTAACTCTTAACGGCATTGTAACCTAAATGTAGCCAACGCGCATTTTTAACGCCTTAATTAACGAGTAGTTGGCCATTATCATTAACGTTAACGCTAACCCAGGTGGAGCAGTAGCATAATGTTTGGTCAAATAAGTTAAATCTAACAGCAACTTTTTTATTTTATTTATTTAAGTCACTAGTTAGACTAAAAGGTTGATTTTTTGCTTTTTAGTTTTATTTTTTTGTTAACTAGTTTTTCTTATTTATTTTTTCAGTTTTATTTTTTCAATTTTCATTGGGTCCAACTCCGAAGTATACTATTTCCAATAAAAAGAATTAAATATGTATCAAAATCTGACTGTTCGTAGAACAGATTGCCGATGAGACCGAAAGGTTCTGGAGTGACGACCGCGCACCGGAAGACGTAGCGTTGGAAAGCCACCCACAAGGTAGACCGATGACCTGGTGAAGGCCACAGGAATCCGGTGGATGCGGGAAGCACAGAACCAGTCGAAGCGCTGCTGGTTAGTTAATAAATGCTTACCTTAGTCCTAGCAGCGACCACATCGGCGCATGGCTGGCACACCACGGCGCGTCTCTTCTTGCCCGGGTCGTAGAACGCGACCACTGACGCCTCCGCCGGTATATAAGACACTTTGTTGTCGCTCTTGCAACAATAGTTGATACATTTGGATGTTTCGCGTGCTTTTTCTTGTTCTACTGCTGTTGTTTTGGGGGATGTTGGTGGTGATTTTTCTGGAAGAGTCATTAAGCATTTGAGATAAGATTCATGCTCCGAAGATGTAATATTCCTACTATACAACGTGTTGTTTTGCATCCTCGTCAAATTCAAGGAGGGAACTATGCTAATGATTCTCGACACGAATCAATAATAAAATAAGTAGGTTTTTTTTTTCATATTTTCAGAAATCGGAATTTGGCTTTTTTTTTTCGGACACGTATGTTAAAACACGGCCCGTGTGATACCGCACTGTAACACACAGCGATATAGTCGTGCGACACTGCCCACCGCATACGGAACGGGGCGATTTTGTTCTTTGAAAGAGGTGTTTTTTGAAATATTGTTAAATTTAAATAACGAAAAAAACAAGGATGTATTCATTAGTGAGCAGGTATCGTAATTTTATTTGATTATTTATGTCTTTCATAACAGCCTCCTGAAATTTGACGAGGATGCAAATCAACACGTTACCGATATCTAAACACATGATTATACTCAGCATAACAAACAACTTTCCCAAACAAACGATTTTTTTTTATTCAACTGGCATGTCTCAATCACCCCATTATAATATTGAGTAGGTGTCTAACAAGAATAATACACCATCAGCTATAATTTAGTTACCTACAAAAAAAAAAAAAAAACAATATTGCCATGCATTCGTTTTTTGAATCACCGTACGGATCCCGCGCGCTATCAGCTGTGGGTCGTTGACCCCGGGGTCAAGAGTCAACAGCTGATGCGAAAGAATAATGTATGGTAAAAGCGGTTTTTGTTTGTAGGTAACTAAATTAAATTACAGCTGCAGGCTTAGCACGAGCACCGATTTGTCGACGGAAGAATAGACATGACTATTAAATAAATTATGTACAATAGGATAATATAGCTATGTCTTTCTATTCATTATCACAGTTATGCGATCTAAACGAATCATGATTTTGTAGATAATCGTATATATGTTGTGGCCGTCGAGTAGAAAGTTTTGTTGTCAGTCTGATTTTGACAGTTTGGGAAGAAATATTCTTCTGAAATAGTCTACATTTATAAGGACCTAGACAAATATCGTTAGAAACGAAAGACTAAATTACAGATTGTAGAAGGATATCTACGGTGCGATATCAAAAATGAAGGAACGAAACGTCACTTTGTATTGAAAAAAACTTTTTTCAAAAAAATATCAACCGACTTCCAAAAACACACTACAAAGTGCAAAATAACTTTAATTTCGGAAGTCGGTGACTTTGGACGTGTTGGTATTTTAATTCTTTGTCACCGCCTTCCGAAATTAAAGTTATTTTGCACTTTGTAGTGTTTTTTTGGAAGACGGTTGATATTTTTTTGAAAAAAGTTTTTATTTTTCACTTTTTAGTTACCTACGCCACACCAATTCGAAATTTCATCATCCTCAGGGTCAAAACAATGCATATTTATGCGATAGCCGCATTCGCGGTTGATTTGCTGCAAAGTTTTGAAGAGTTCCGTTGTCTGTCTCCAAAACGCATCATCAGATCTATATGAAATTTATATGGGACCATTTCGGAACAAACCCCTTTCGAACAAAAAAAAAAATATATATATAAACATGTCGAATTGATAACCTCCTTCTTTTTGAAGTCGGTTAAAAAGCACTGTCTATTCTTCGTAGAAATACGAAGCGTCATGCTAAGCCCGCTGATGGTGTAATATTCTTGTTAGGTACTCATTACTCTATTGGGTTAATAAAATTGGGGTCAATAAAAAAAATGTTTGTTTAGGAAAGTTGTTTGTTATGATGAGTACAATCATGTGTTTAGATATCGGTCACTAATTACCAGTCACCCTATACAGGGTTATTTGAAAAACACCAATAACCTCTTAAGAGGTCATTGTACTCATCATTATGAACAACTTTTACTATGGGACCAAACCTGAAATCTCGAAAAAAAATCATCTGTTCCCTACATTTATGTTCGCATATCTCGTCAAAATGTAGGGAAAAGATGATTTTGTTTTTTCGCGATTTCAGGTTTGGTTCCATAGTAAAAGTTGTTCATAATGATGAGTAAAATGACCTCTTAAGAGGTTATTAGTGTTTTTCAAATAACCCTGTATATCCTACTTATATGATAAATGTGACAGTTTGTGAGAAGTGCTAGATGGATGTTTGTTACTCCTCCACGCGAAAATTCCAAAACGGATTTGCATGAAATATGGCACACAAATAGTTATACACTACTTGGACAACATGCTCCCGTGGTATAATTATTGATCTCCACGCGGGCGAAGCTGCTGGCAAAAGTTAGTACACCCATATTTCGCCAGTATGGGCGGAAATCGATAATACGGTGTCAAATTAAATAAGCTGATAATACTTTACCCACGTGCTGGGTCATCATCATCATCATCTGCCTAGCCTTCCCAACGATGTTGGGGGTCGGCTTCCAGTCTAACCGGATGCAGCTGAATACCAGTATTTTACATGGAGCGACTGCCTATCTGACGTCCACAACCCAGTTACTGGGTAATACGATACCCCTTGGTAAGACTGGTTGTCAGACTTTCGGGCTTCTGACGACCCGTAACGACTGTCAAAGATCCACAAATGACAGCCGGGACCAACGGCTTAACGTGCTTTCCGAGGCACGGAGGGGTCTTGGTATGTAAAATGGTCACCCATCCACGGACCAACCGCGGCAAGCGTAACTTAACCTGGCCGATCGACCCGTGCGGCTATTGTTATTTAGCCACAAGCCCCTATCAATATAGAAAACGAACGAAACAAAAAAAAAACATCATTTCACACTATGACAATCAAACGACTCTTTATGTTATGGTTTTTGGAAATTCGTAAAAATTTCAAAGTTGATCCACGAAAAATTACGAAAACAGCTGAGCGGCGCTGACCGATTGCGGGCAAAGACTTTTGCCCTTCGAATGATGAAAAAAAAAAAAAAAAGATTTTGTGTCATTAAAATTTATGACACTTAATTTGACACCGTATGAACTAGGATTCGAACCCCCTAAAGAGGCCTGCCAGGGGTGCGGGTTTGTTCGAAAGAGATACCACAGCCCCTGGCATACGGGCTACTGAAGGAACACAGGTGGGTTTTAGTCAGTAAAAGCCTGACACGCCCTCCTGCTCCACCCAGAGCGGGAGAACTTATTTGATGATTTCCCACCCTAAAAAAAGCCCCTGGCATACAGGCTACTGAGGGAACACGGGTGGGTTTTAGTCAGTAAAAGTCTGACACGCCCTCCTGCTCCACCCAGAGCGGGAGAAGTTATTTGATGATTTCCCACCCTAAAAAAAGCCCCTGACACACAGGCTACTGAGGGAACACGGGTGGGTTTTAGTCAGTTAAAGTCTGACACGCCCTACTGCTCCACCCAGAGCGGGAGAAGTTATTTGATGATTTTCCACCCAAGAAAAAAAAGAGGTACCTAGTCAAATAACAATAAAATTGTTACTTTTTATCCTGTGTTGACCTGGATTAGAGCCCTTTCAAGTCCCTTTCTTATTTCACTCCACTCTCATAATATCTAGGTTAATAATAATTTAATGTTACCTTTGGCTGCGCTTTCATCGTCATCAGAATCTAGACTGAATATTTCTAGACTCAGCCTAGGTTTAGGTGTTTGATTAGTTTCATTAATCTGAAAATAAGACAACACATTATTAACAAACACAGTACATACATTACATAATCAATATACAACGTGGTACATAATTAACGGAAGACCTCATACACACCAATTTAAGTATAGAGTAAGCAAAATGTTTACTTTTGAAGTGAAAACTTCTTCAGGCGCGTTGAGCACTTTTTGGGTGAACAAAAATCATGGAACTCGCGTCATCGTCACCGATAGCTTTCCATGAGCTATATGTAAACTGTGTATACAACCTTATTTTTATTATATGCGAAACCCGAAACACGTGTCTAGTATTCTTATGTAAAGAATTTATGTACAAAATTTCAAAGCTGTATCATGAAAAATCACAAAGTTATAAGCTTGTTATGTTACCTGGTCGTTTACACAAACATGGTCACCATAGGCCTCAAACGTCGCCCGCGCGTCCAGCGTCGTATTGTACTCATTGATAATATTAGGCAGTAGGTACCTAACTGAACTTAGCGATGGAAAGTTTAAAACCCACATCAAACGTGTCCTTATCAAAAAAGCATATTATAAGATAAAAGACTACGTTGAATTCCTTCTGCACATGTGGCTTCCATGGTACCTCATTAACAGCATAACTATGTGAAAGTCTATTAACTGCTCTCAAATACAATGTTCTATTTTATTCTTTTTATTTTTACAATGCTGACATATTCTCGTCATTATTTGACATTATACATCAATTTAAATATCGAATATTTTTAGTGATTGTTATGGAAATCATGTCACTATGTTTAAATAGGTTCATTTTATTTATGTAGATTATTTTACATATTGTGAATGAGAGAACATTGATGGCCTTACAGATTAGACGATTTTCTATTCTGTATTCGTCTAAGTACCTGGTACCTATTTACAGGCCTGCACCGTCCTCCCATTCATTTTATGTCTGTAATTTGAAAACATTGTTAGAGCCAATTATTTTTAAAAGAGTAAACGTGAAGTTTCTTGCCGGCTCTTCTCCATAGGAAACAACAATTTGGAACCGTGCACCTAGCTTCAGGTTTATTATGAAATAAAATATTTTGATTTTTTGACTTTTGAATGTATGGCAATTGTATTGTAATTAACTGGTGATAGCTAAAAAAAAAACATGCGATAAAATATAACATGGTGTAAAAACTATTGGAATCGATTCAGTTCCTTATTCTGAGCAAACTATATTCAGGTTTCGCATATACTAAAAATAATGTTGTATATGCGTACTTTTTGGGTGAACAAAAAGCGTGAAGCGTGCCTGTGTATAGGCAGTCGCTCCATGTAAAATACTGGTATTCAACTGCATCCGGTTAGACTGGAAGCCGACCCCAACATAGTTTGGAAAAGGCTAAACAGATGATGATAGATACTAATCCTTCTATTACTATCTTGCTATAAGAATTTTCTTTGGCTCAATCGGCGGTAGATATGGCAAAATACATATTTTTTTAACAAAATACCCATACTAAAAGTTACTTTAATCCAATCAGTAGACAATTAGGAACTACCTTCAGGTTTTGCTTTTATTCTGCTACATATTTTTTTAACCGACGAAAAAACGGAGGAGGTTACTCAATTCGACGCGTATATATGTTTTTTTAGGGTTCCGTACCTCTAAAGGAAAAAACGGAACCCTTATAAGATCACTTTGTTGTCCGTCCGTCTGTCAAGACCGTTTTTCTCAGGAACGCGTGGAGGTATCAAACTGAAATTTCTATATGATACTTAGTTCTACTGTCCCTGGAAGCTGTAGAAAAATCAACCTTCTAAGTCAACGCAATCAAAAGATACAGCCATTTAGGCCGCGGATTTCCGCAAATTTTCGAAACTCGCACGGGAATCAAAACCTACAGGGTACTTCCCGTGAACTTTGAATCTTGAAATTTTGTACGAAGTCACGTCTTATAGTACAGATATAGGAAAAATTACGAAAACCGTAAATTTTTAGTTTCGTCATATAAAAAAAAATATTTTTGACAATTTTGAACTTTTAATTATATACCCACAGGTTTGTACGGAACCCTCGGTGCGCGAGTCCAACTCGCACTTGACCGGTTTTTTTTATTTTTATGTATGACTATGCATAACTTTTTCCAGAGTAGTCCGATTTTGATAATTCATTTTTTATTAGAAAGGGTAATACCCCGGGTATACCCCGAAGAATTGTAAGAAAACAGGGGACGATTGATTGTTTACTCACATATTTTAATACTGAGTTGTGTATTACAAAAAACGTATTCAAAAATTAAGCATGTAGTAATTAGTACATTATAGCCACAAAAAAATATAAAATAAAGATAAAGACGTTTAATAAAAAAATTAAATCGCCGAAAAACCGAAAAGTAAAAAATAATAAACCTGCTTTGTCCAACCCCAATAACTAAATAAGTTCGGAAGGCGGTGACATATAATTAAATACATATCCAAAGTCACCGACTTCCAAACTTAGTTATTGGGGTTGGACAAAGCAGGTTTATTATTTTTTACTTTTCGGTTTTTCGGCGGTTTAATTTTTTTATTATAAAGTTTTTTTTGATGAGAAATCATCAAATGGATTCTCCCGGTCTCGGCGAAGCGGGAGGGAGGGCGTGTCAGACTTTGACTGAGTAAAACCCACCCGTGTTCCTTCAGTTGCCTGTGCCAAAGCCACGGTAACTCTTTTGAACAAATCCGGGACCCTAGCAGGAATCCGCGGCCCTAGCAGGATTCTCTTCACCATCATCATTTCAGCCGAAAGACGCCCACTGTTGGACATAGGCCTCCCCAATTGGGGGGTGGGGGGTTGCCATAATCGCCACGCTTGGCAGGCGGGTTGGCGATCGCAGTACGATTGTAAAATGCATAGAGAACGCTGCTGCCCATTCTCTAGTAAGTCCCTTTGTCGCTTCTTACGACACCCACGGGAAGAGATGGGATGGTGCTATTCTTTACGTCCGGCACCACACGGATTCTCTTACAACTTATAAATGAATAGATTTTACATATTATTTACGTTTTAAGCATACAGTGGGCTACATGTGCTCGCTTTTTCCACTTACCATAGTTTCAGGTATAATCAATGGTTCCGTGTTACTAACAGTCTTGATTGAAACCTCACTGGTATTCAACCTTGCCTGAAATAAAAATAAACTATAAGTCGGAAATACGTTGTCACTCGGTAGACTTATCGGGACGCTAGTGCCACCAAGCGGCGCTCGACAGAGTTAATTTCAGTTTTTAGGCAGCAGTCAAGCAGTGAACACGTTTAGAAACTATTGCGCGTTTAGTTGTGTCGTGTAGTATAGTGTGGGATTCGGTAGTGTGATTAATTTGTTCGTAAATTATTATTCAATTTGAACAGCAAACGGTTTTTCTATTGCGCAGTAATAAAAACTTCCCACAGTAGTTAAAATATGACTAAGGATAACCAGGCAAGACGTACCTTCTCCGTCATATAAATAATTAAAATATTTATATTATTTAAATATTTTTCTTATCCATACGAAACTACATTTTGGAAGGGGCGACTAGAATCAATTCTATTTTAATGTAAATGTTGACGTTCAAAAGTGCCTTTTAAGTGCCTATTTGAAATAAATGCTTTGACTTTGACTTTTTGACTTCACATGTATTGTCACTAACTCAGCTATCTACTTTAGCGACATGTACTAAAGTTGACTTTTAATTGGACATTTATAGATAGTTAAAAAGTCCTAAATAAAATTTTGCTTACAATGTAATTTGAACTTTGTATTGTTTCCCATTGAGTTTATTATTCCAAAACACGAAATTCTGTATTGAAGTTTATGTATACTTACAGGCTTATGCGGCGGGGGTTTAGGCACGCCACTAATAACAACTTGGCAGAGGTTGTCACTAGTGGTTATCTCTGACGTATTTCCGCCGGAGGTACACATTATATCTATGCCCGTTGGTATCTTAACGTTGGTAACATCTGATTCCGGGGAAGGAGGTTTCTCGTCCTCTATTGCCTCTGGTTCCGGTTCCTTTTGTACTTCTTGTATGTCTGTGGGTTTTTGAGAAAGAAATAATTTTGAAAACTAAGCTAAGTGTGAAAAAAGATGTGTTGAATCGAACATTGAGAATCTGAGTGCACCCCAGGGCGTCGAAAAAATAGACAGTTCGATTTAGAACTCTCGGCGGTGAACAGTGCGTTGAAGATCCCATGCGCGAAAAATTCCCGCAGCGATATTTTTACGTTCATGTTTCATCATCATCACAACATTTCAGCCGGAAGACGGCCACTGCTGGAGATAAGCCTCCCTAAAAAGGCGAGGATTTGCCATAATCGCCACGCTTGGCAGGCGGGTTGGCGATCGAAGTATGATGGTAAAATGCATAGAGAACGCTGCTGCCCATTCTCTAGTTCATGTTTTTAAATTGATAATGAACTCAATCACAACTAAACAGAGTTCTAAATAGCGTGCATAAGATGATTCCATATCGCGTGTATTGATTCTGCGCGCGTTTTCACTCCTATTTCAAAGCTAAGAACATCAAATCAACATCCTGAGGCATTTGACTATTATTGATTAATTTATAATTTATTTATTTATAATTTAATTTATAATTTATTTATTTATAATTTATTTATTTCATAAAAAAAACAGTACTTAGATTACATTACAGTTAAGTGCTATGGTAAAGTACACAAAAGTTTTAGCATCTGAAACCGAACTAGCAGGAACCTGTATTTCGGCTAACAGCGCCAATCCCCTCGAGTTACAATAAGATAGAGTTCTTAAATGCTAGCATTTTACAAAACAAAGGAATAAAAAGTAGTCTAAGGTTGTATTCATGGTCTGCTTTTGATTACTAGCTTTTGGCAGCGGCTTCGCCCGCGCTGAGGTCAGTGTATTATACATATAAACCGTCCTCCTGAATCACCTCCGTTGAGTAGTTTAAAGGTAAGCGTACAACTTAACAGCACACATCAACATCGTTACAACTGAACAGCGTGCACCGAAGGATCATCGTGGCGGGTGGGGAGGTTTGAATATGTCGATGAGTATCTCTATCTCGACTAAATAGTCTCTTTCTAGGCAAGACAAAACAAAGAAGTTGTAAGACGCACCGAAAATGCCTGGAAGAGCTATTGGACCATGAAAGATTCAATGAAGAGCGAAGACAAGACTCTCAAGAGAAGACTCATCGACGTATGTATTCTGACCATTCACACGTATGGTTCTCAAACATGGTCTTTGAAAATTCAGCAGAGGTCCACGCTCGAGGTTTGCCAGAGAGCTATGGAACGGAGTATTCTGGGTATCAAACTTATGGACCGGGTTGAGATTACAACAATCCGTTCCATTCCGAAAATAACTGATGTCACTCGGAAAGCTGCCACGCTTAAATGGAATTGGGCTGGACACATCTGACGTATGTCGGACGATCAATGGGCCAAACTTACGATCCAGTGGGTTCCGCTTAAATGACCTAGTCGCTAGCTCGTACTCACTGATGGGCCTGGCTAAAAATCACGCTGTCTCACCAGGCTTCGTGTCCGACAGAGATAGTACCCGTGATGAGCAGTTAGACGCTAGTCTACACGCACAACATTATTGAATGAGCTGCAGGATCAGTTATAGTAACACAGGCGCGTAAAATATTAAGAAAAGTCCTTCGGAAGATCGGCATAAATTAATGACCAATAAAGTTTATTGAACTTCTCGATATTTAAGCTTTGTCGGTACCGACTTAGTTTTGGAGATTTTACACTTCTTTTATTACTTAAACACGCTCAAAGTTAGGTTAAATTGGCAAGAAAAACGAATCTTTGTTGGCTCCTAACTTTTTAATGGTTTTTAATTTTAGTATTCTGTTTCCGCACAGACAATATTAATAATGAGACAAAACCATACCATGTTAAATTTTCGTTGTACATTGTCAAACAGTGAAGTAAAACACTCCCGAAGTTTGTATGGGAAAAATGTGGACTAGATTCAAGATTCTTTATTTGTGGAAACATGGGTACACATACAGAGCATGCAAGTTATTAAATTACAATAGTTGAGATCAGTCATGTTTGGCCTTAGTGGCGTACAAATATTTAAATTTCGTAATAATTACTACACAACAATTATTAAATGTCAATTAAAATATTTTATCATCATAGCAATAATATGTTGCTGCATGTACGGATTGTGTCAAAGATGTATTGATAACATTGTCATTAAGAAATTCTAGCACACTGTAAATGATAAATGATTTTATTTCTGTAAGTAGGTTTTTACAAACACTTTTACACGTCAATCATATTTTTTAACTAGGTCGGCGTTTCCTATCTGACTGTAGTATGCGTTCCCTTCTAGCACTATCTTTACTTTCAACTATCTCCAACTTCCAACTATTAGGGATCTATCTTCCAACTATTAGGGAGTTTATTGAAAATTTTAGATTAGGTTAGGACTAGGTTCACCTTAATGACGAATTCAACAACGAATATCTTACCATCTTCAGAAGAGCTGCTCTCCTCTAAGTCCACAATATTAACCATAGCTCTGGCTGACTGCGCGGTGATAGCTAAATTCTGCATCTTGCTCGGGGATGGCTTACAGGGCGACTGGCTTAACTTGCTTGGTGATTGCTTGGGCGATATGTTGCTCTTGCTCGGCGATTTAGATCGTGAGCGGTCTTCTTTTTCTGAGGATAGAAAGATAATTTACTTAATAAACAATCTTAAATCTATTCATTTACTGCGAGACAACTCACAGCCTAAACCGCTGGGTCTGGAAACATGAAATTTTGCGCAAGAGTTCTCTCTAACCGACGAAATAAAAGGAGGAACTTTTCGAAACCTATAACACCCAATTTATTGATTTTGATATTTTCGCGCTGTCGCTATCTAAATTCAAAAGAATGATTTCACAATCTCTTGCAAGTCGTCTGTAAGACGATTCCTCGGTGTTTTTTTGCAAAATGTATTATTTATTTTATATTTGTTTTTAATTTTAATTTTTATATTTTCATTTATCATGCGTTCGCTTTCATAATCTTATGTCATTTCGTAGACAATAGTGTGGGTTATACGTTTTTACTACTTTAATGTAACAACTTTTTCTGTAAATGTAATGTATAACTGTTTTTTGTCCCAAATAAATAAAATAAAATAAAATAGGAAGTTCTCAAGTCGACGCATATATTTATATAATATCTGGATGGCTTGCTTTGTTCAGTTCTTTTTTTTTTTGTTTGACGGTTTCTAATAATGATACCTAGCTAGATCGATTTATAGCCCCAGAAACCCCTGCATACTAAATTTCATGAAAATCGTTGAAGCCGTTTCCGAGATTCAGATTATATATATTCATATTTACAAGAATTGCTCGTTTAAAGGTTTTCGATATTTTTTTTTATTGGAAAGGGTAAACTTAGAAGTTGTTCCCATTTTAAATTGAAAAAAAAAAAACTATATCTACCCCCGAAAACACTTTAAGGTTTAATTTTTTGTTCGGAATTTTAAGTATCGATTAGTATATAAGTTTCAAAATCAAAATATTTTATTTCGCATAAACCTACATGGGCACTTATGGAACGTCAGCAGCTAGGTGCAGTGTGCTCTAGGTATACCCATAACGTCTGCAGTTTCTCTAGCAAATTTAAGTTGACCCTAATGATGTTGGAGATCTTTTAAAAATAAATAATTCTGGTTTTACTTTGCCATTTCAGATATTGTTTCGATGCAAAAGTGGCCAAGTGCAGTTCAGCCGGAAGACGTCCATTGCTGGACATAGGCCTCCCCCAATTTGGGGGGGTTTGCCATAATCGCCAAGCTTAGCAGGCGAATTGGCGATCGCAGTATGGTGGTAAAATGCATAGAGAACGCTGCTGCCCCGTTCTCTAGTAAGTCCCTTAGTCACCTTCTACGACACCCACGGGAAGAAATGGGCTGGTGTTATTCTTTACGTCCGGTACTCCACGAAACTATACTATGATAGTAAGATAATAAATATCTTGACCTACCTGTACCCTCCTTGCTTGACCCAGCCACGGCCTGCTGAACCTCCGTAGGTTCAACGTCAATTTCATTGTCAGAAGTATCAGACAGTCTCACCGTCTCCATATCCATTTGGTCTATGGTTTCTTGTTGGTCCTGTGACGCAAAATATATACAACAGTATGTTCACAGTTATTTTCGCTCACCGCAACAACGCAACAGCAACCTTATTGTAACAAGAATAAAGATCACTTTGATATCGGCAGAGTTGTTAGTGGCAGCGACCTAAAAGCAACCTTATTTTAACGCGAATAAAGATCACTTTGATATTGAGAGACTTGTTACTGGCACAAACCCAAAAGCAATCTTTTTAACCCTCGACGCAAAAAGAGAGGGGTGTTATTAGTTTAACGTGTCTGTGTATCTGTCTGTGGTATCGTAGCTCCCAAACGGATGAACCGATTTTCGTTTAGTTCTTTTGTGTCATAGATAATTTTATCCCGAGTGTTCTTAGCCATGTTTCATGATGTTCAGCCGTTGGAAAATCATCAGCTCTTTTCGAGTTGATGAGGGGATCTAACTTCTTCGGTACCACGGTACCGTGTTACTTAAATGATATTGAAAATTATGGTAAGGTAACCATGACCTGATCAACTGTTTGAAGATCATCAGCTCTTTAATAGTGAATGAGGATAAATTAGTAACAAACTACAGTGTGTGAAAAATACGCAACGCTGCGCAGATTTAAGCGAGACAAACAAAAACTGTACCTACAAAGTAAAATAATATTTATTGGCCTTTTAAGTTGAAGGAAATATTTTGATCAAGCCATTGTGCCAAACAGAGGCCTAGCATTTTCATTAGCCGTCCTCCGACTTGACAATGCCTTGATCAAAATATTACCTTCAACTTAAAAGGCCAATAAATATTATTATTTTACTTTTTAGAGTTTTTTTTTTTTTTGTAATGAGTAATAAAGATAACTGTGATATTGAGACATACTTCTTAGAGACAGCACCCCAAAAGAAGCCTTATTGTAACAAGTAAAAACGTAACTTTGATTTAGACAGTGTCACAAAATCAGAGTTAAAATAGGTATTCAAACTGTAAACATACAGACAAGCGCTTTACTTTGTGTAAATTATTTCATCACCAATGCTCCCAAACGGTGAAGGAAAACATCGTGAGGAAACCGGCATGTCTTAGAACCAAAAATTCGAAGACATGTGACATCTACGAACCTGCACATGGCCCGCGTAGTGGATTATGGCCCACTCCCTCTCACAGAGAGGAGGCCTGTGTCCCAGCAGTGAGAATGTTATAGGCTAGGAAAGACTTGATTGTTTGTTTGCATTGAGTAGGCTCCGAAACTACTGAACCGATTTGAAAAATTATTTCACTGTTCGGAAGCTACACTATCCCCGGGTGACATAGGCTATATTTTATCCCCGTATTCCCAAGGGAACGGGAACTACGCGGGTGAGACCGCGAAGCGCTGCTAGTTATATTATACTAGCTTCTGCTCGCAGCAACTTCGTCTGCGTCAAATTTCTTGCTGCCACGTCCCATCCCGTCGCATTGAACAGCCTGGCTTTTTTTCGTTTTGCTCTGCTCCTAAGGGCTCTAGCGTGATGTTATATAGCCTATAGCCTTCCTCGATAAATGGGCTATCTAGAACTGAAATAATTTTTCAAATCGGACCAGCAGTTCCTGAGATTAGCGCGTTCAAGCAAACAGACAAACTCTTCAGCTTTATATATTAAGTACTAGCTTTTGCCAGCGGCTTCGCCCGCGCGGATCTTTCGTCCCCTATTTAACTCCCTTAGGGGTTGAATTTCGGAAAATCCTTCCTTATTCCTTGTCTACACTATAAAGGGAACCTCTGTGCAAAATTTCAGCTTTCTAGGTCCAAGGGTTTGGCCTGGGCGTTGATGAGTCAGTCAGTCAGTCAGTCAGGACTTTATTTATATAGATAGATAGATTAGTATAGATAATAAGTACCTCAACTTGTTCATCAGGGGGATTATCAGCATTCAGCAAAGCATTAACGGCCGATTTTGTCTCCTCACTCATCTCATTTATCGTTTCCGCATGTAATGCGATCTGCAAAAATAATTGATCAACCATTGAATCATCATCATCATCATAATTTCAGCCAAAAGACGTCAACTGCTGGACATAGGCCTCCCCCAGGCTCCTCCACTTCGACCGGTCTTGTGCTTCCCACATCCAGCGGATACCCGCCGCCTTCACAAGGTCATAGGTCCACCTTGTGGGAGGTCTTCCCACTCTACGTCTTCTGGTACGCGGTCGCCACTCCAGAACCTTTCGGCCCCATCGGCCATCTGTTCTGCGAATAGTACTCAATAGTTGCGTATGGTGCCGAACGTAAAAGAATAGCACCATCCTATTTCTTCCCGCGAGTGTCGTAGAAGGCGACTAAGGGACTTACTAGAGAATGGGCAGAAGCGTTCTCTTTGCATTACGGGCCATAACCCCCTTAACAAACATCTCTATAATATAGGCGCCACAGACAGTCCGCTTTGCAGGGGCTGCCTTGACGCCGAGGAATCAGCCGCCCACATCATCCTGGAATGCGAGGCCGTGGCTTCTCAACGAGAAGAAATCCTCGGAACAGTGAGGTCGCTCCGCGAAGCCTGTGAAGCTCCCAGGAGGCTTCTGTGCTTTTGGGCGGAGCTAGGCTGGCTCTGTTAGCCAGAACCCCCACGCACAACGGACCGAATGGGAGTCTACGTTTGGAAAAGGTAGTCCCCATCATCATCATCATCATCATAGTACTCAATAGTTCTGTGTGTTACCGTACGTAAATTAATAGCACCATCCCATTTCTTCCCGCGAGTGTCGTAGAAGGCGACTAAGAGACTTACTAGAGAATGGGCAGCAGCGTTCTCTATGCATTTTTACAACCATACTGCGATCGCCAACCCGCCTGCCAAGTGTGGCGATTATAGCAAGAATCCCCTTTTGGGGGAGGATCTTTTTAAACCTTGTATAACATATATTTTTCATAACACGACTCGCATCGCATCGGATCGGAAAGAATACGAACGGATTCGGCGACAGCCGATCGCGTCCGGCAGGACGTCGACGCATATGGAAATTATCCTTTAAAGTTCGGCGATTTACGCACATGTTTATGGAACCGCTTTCTTTCTTTAGAGGTAACATTTGTTTGTTCATATGTAGGGGGGAATCTCTAGAACTATCAGGAGGATTTGAAAAATGTTCGCTTGTTACGCGTCACTGACATGCTAATGTGACTTGAGTGTGAATTTCTTTTAACAATCTCGACTCTACGCATGGACCGCGTTCGGCGCTTTTGTTAATTTTATTGTTTATTTTTCCGAAACGGAACCCCTCAGCGCTTCAGAGGGTTAAAGTTTGCACTAGAACTAATCATCATCTGCCTAGCCTTTTCCCAACTAGGGAACCAGTCTAACCGGATTCAAAATCAAAAGTCATTTATTCAAACTAGGCTGAGAGTCAGCTCTTTTTGAACGTCAAAATTACATAAGAGAGTCCCCCAAAACGCCCGCCCTTCACCACTTCCTAGTGCTTTAGCTGAGAAGAAGAAGACTCAGCTGAGTACCAGTTTTTTACATGGAGCGACTGCCTATCTGACCTCCACAACCCAGTTACTGGGTAATACGCTACCCCTTGATAAGACTGGTTATCAGACTTTCGGGTTTCTGATGACTCGTAACGACTGTCAAATATCCACGAATGACAGCCGGGAGCAATGGCTTAACGTGCTTTCCGAGGCACGGACGGGTCTTGTAAAGATAGTCACCCATCCACGGACCAACCGCGGTAGAATAGAATAGAATAGAATAGAATATTTATTTGCGTAAAACATGGTATACAATGGTGTTAAATACAAATTGAGGCACAAGCATGTTTAGCCAGGATAAAACATAGCATGCAAAATTTTAAAAACAAGTTTAGCAACAACAATCAACATTTTTTATCTAGAAATTCTTTTACACTATAAAAACTACACTCGAGTAACCACTTAAGAAATTTAATTTTAAATAATTTTGTATTTAAAGCTTTGAGATGCCTTGGTATTTTATTATAAATGCACACACACATTGCCAAACAGTTAGCATTATATTTAGACAGTCTAGGCAAATCATTTAACACTAGTTTATATGGATCTCGTCGGTTCCGAGGATTGACATCATTTGCAGTCTTAAATAGTTGCTTATTTTTCATGACAAACACACATACTTCGTAAATGTAAAGCGACGGTAACGGTAACAAACCAAGTTTTTTAAATATTGGTCGACATGAGTCGTCGGGCTTAAGTCCACAAATTGCTCTCATACACTTTTTTTGAGCGATGAATGCTCTTTGGAAGTCAGTGCTGTTACCCCACATTATTAGTCCATAACGTAACAACGATTCGACGTACGCGTGGTATGCCATTGCAGCAGTTTTTATATTAGTTACATTTTTTACTTGTTTTAATGCATATACAAATTTATTAATTTTAGTGCTAACATTGTCTATGTGCTCTTTCCAGTTAATGTCTTTATCTATTATAATACCTAAAAATCTGGTACGCGTTCCTTCAATGATTTTATTAATATTGAGTTTAATGTCATTTTTGGAATTATTTGATCGATTAAATTGGATGTAAACGGATTTGTCTAAATTTATCATCAAATGGTTAATGTCAAGCCAATGCAATAGTTTGTCAATTGTATTATTGATGTCAAGTTCATGTTCTGAAATGGTATTTAGTTTTTTATTAGATGTCACTATAATAGAAATATCATCAGCAAATAATACGCATTTATGGTTAGTTATTTTTATGATGTCATTTATATAAATAAGGAATAATATTGGGCCCAGCACACTTCCCTGTGGAACGCCATATTTATTATGTTTATATTCCGATGAGTAGGACATAATTACATTATTATCATTTTTTTTATTGATGATGACACATTGTTTTCTATTGCTTAAATAGGACGACAGCCACTGAAGAGCCGGTCCTCTAATACCAACAGCTTCCAATTTTTGTAGCAATATGTCATGTGACACCAGCTCGAAGGCTTTCGATAGATCAAAAAAGAGGCCTGTAGTTATATAATTATTATTAATATTTGAAAGTATAGCTAATCGTAACTTAAGATGAATCTAGTTCACATTTTTCCCATGCAAACTTCGGGAGTGTATTACTCCACTGTTCGACAATGTACATCAAAAATTAAACATGGTATGATTCTGTCTCATTATTAATATTGTCTGTACGGAAACAGAATACTAAAATTAAAAACCATTAAAAAGTTAGGAGCTAACAAAGATTCGTTTTTCTTGCTTATTTAACCTAACTTTGGGCGTGTTTAAGTAATAAAAGAAGTGTAAAATCTCTAAAACTAAGTCAGTACCCACAAAGCTCAATTATCGAAAAGTTCAATAAACTTTATTGGTCATTGATTTATGCAGTGGTTTTTCATAAAACCCGAAGGACTTTTCTTAATTTTTTACGCGCCTGTTTTACTATAACTGTGCGTGTAGACTAGCGTCTAACTGCTCATCGCGGGAACTACCTATGTTGGACACGAAGCCTGGTGAGACAGCATGCTTTTCAGCCAGGCCCACCAGTGAGTTCCGAGCCCGCGACTAGGTTCCTCTTATCATGATTGATCAAACCTTGCACCTGCTATTACTTAGCCATCGATTGTACTAGAGCTATGGCAGGAATTCTTCGTTTCTTTTACTTTAAGTCTACAAAGAAAGAAAGAAAGAAAGAAAAAACGTTTATTTGCGGTAAACATGACGCAAAAAACTTAAGGGAAACATGCGTCACATCCACGCAAAACGGCTATCGCTCAGCATTATGCTGCGACCCTATACAAGACAGAGCCCCAGCGCTGGTTTTCAGTAATAGCCGGCTTTGACGTATTGACGTCGCCCGATGCGTCAAACAAATTATTAGGACACTGAACTGGTACATCGAAAAAAAAAAAAAAACTCACAGTCCCATATTCCTCATCAACGTCCATCTTGTCCGCTTTGTCCTGGGAGGTGCTGTCACAAATCATGAACGGGAACGCGTCCTCCTTAGGGTCTGGAGTCTCCAAATCCTTGTCCTCTTGGTCTCTGACTGGTTCAGGCTCTAGGACTGCTTGATTCGAGTCTTCTGACTGTTCGGGTGAGATTTGGTTACTACTTTCTGTAATTTTAAAGTAAATAATTAGTAGAGTAGCCGCGAATAATCGCTATGCATAGAGGTTCCCTTTATAATGTAGAAAAGGAATGAGAAAGGATTTTTCGAAATTCAACCGTTTGAAATAATTAAATGAAATGAATTATTAAAAGTTCGTTTTCAAAATAGTCATTTTTGTAGTTGATGAAAATTTGTGTTTCTCATTCTGATTAAAAATTCATAAAAGCCCCTGAGGGCGTAAAATAGGGGATGAAAGTATAAATGGGAAACCGGAAATAACCGTACGCCACCTCGGCTCGGTCCGCGAGTAGGACCGACGATTTGCCGACATCCGCGCGGGCGAAGCCGCAGGCAAAAGCTAGTACAGCGCAAGATCGTTTTTTTTTTTAGTTATACTCGGTACGCACGGATTTAAAAAAATCGCGGTGAGATGATTCGGCTCACTGGATCTTCAACCCACTGCTTAGAGCCGAGGGTCGAGAATCCAACATTGTGTATTTTCGATGCGCTGAGATGCACTCTGTTGTATAACTCAATACTCGGTTAAACATCGAGAGTTGAAATCCCAGTTCGCTATAAAATCGTCCCGTGACATTTTTACGTCAGCCCAAACATAGAAGCTTTAGTCAAGAAGCTTATAGATAAAAGTGGAGGCAAATCTCTAAATACCTAAGTGAAGACGACTGTGGACTGGCGCTCTCTTTCTAAATACATACATAAGAACGAGACAGTGATACGTGTTTTCTCTCTCTTATGTATGTAGGTATTCACAAAGCTAGCCCACAGGTCGGCTTCACTTTTTTATTTGGAGTGTGGCCTCCACTTTTATTAACCGACTTCTAAAAAAGGAGGAGGTTATATGTTCCACCGAACATATTTTTTTTAAATGTATGTTCCCCGATTTCTTCCCCATTTGTGGACCGATTCTCAAAATTCTTTTTTTCTTTGAAAAAGTATACTCCTGAGATGGTCCCATTCAGGAGTATACTCTTACTCTTAATAATAATTATTATTAAAACCTAATATTGGCTGATCAAAAAATATTACGAACAAAAACGTTGCTAAAATTCTATAACTCACCGTCATGATCAGAATCATCATCATCATCAGCATCAAAATCATCATCAGGGTCGTCATCATCTTCCATCATCCGTCCCGCAGACTCAGCCAACAGTCCCAGACTGTCATCTATCTCCGGGACCTCATTAGATGTGTCTGGAGTCATACGGGTCACGGATGTTGCTTGATGTTCCGTTGGGACTTGAGCTTGGCTTGTGGATACTGAAAGAAGGTTGAATGTCTTAAAAAAAGGTAGAAATTGCAATAGTTCGTTTCAAAATATCTGACAGGAGTGTAAACAAACCCAGGTTAAATTCTTACACTATGGCGCACTTGCATGTTTAGTTGGGTTAAATGAATAAATGATGTGTTTGTAATTAAAAGCGTTCATTCCTCGTCGGCTAGCAACGTCGCATTTATAGTGGTTTTTCGTGATTATTTAATCTTTACATAGTATAAAACGAAGTTGCTTTTTATGTTTGTACACTTAGATCTTTTAAACTACCCAACAGATTTTAATGCGGTTTAAATCAATAGACTGAGTGATTCAAGAAGAAGGTTTATATGTACATAATACATCGACCTCTACGCGGTTGAAGCCGCTGGCAGAAGTAGTTAAATATAACTCAAAGTACATTTTTTTTTTAGCCAAGAACTATATCGTTGGTATTAATAATTATTTTTTTAACATTTACTCTTAAATAAAAATATTTAATCGTAATAAGTATTGCAAAGAGAAAACAACTGACCGTATGTCGATTTTCTTAAATAGCAAAATAAATGTTTAAAAAAAGCGCATTTATATCTATAAATACCAACAATCTAGCGATTGCCTGAAAAAAAATTTGTAGGTACTTGGACTTAAACTTAATGATATAAACACACGAAAGACCACTTGAACATCAAAAATGTATGGTTGAACAGACCCTAATCACTATTTAACTTTAAGCAACGTTTATGAATAAGGGGGTTTGTGTTCTTTGAGTTAGGAACGTACATTGAAGTTCAATGGGAAACGTAATATAGAATTGCAATGACTGAGCCCTGACATGTAATCCAACTAAAAATGAAAATGATAGCTGTGTTTCTTCTTTTTGAAGTTTCCATATTTAAAAAAAATAAAAAGATTGCAGAATTACCTCTCAAGAACCCAGTTTCTGAATAGAAAAACTCAATAACAACAATTGGGGATCTAACCCAGGATCTTACCACCAGCAGTTGTGCTAGCTGTGCATATTTAGTGCATATGACATTCCCACTGCTAGGACTCTCCTCTCCTCTCTGCGAGAGAGAATGGTGGGCTGCTGTGCAGGACGCTGGATATCACATGCCTTCGAATTTTGGTTCTAGGACATGCCAGGTGCTTATAGAAGATAACTTGGATTAACTTACCGGTGCACTCTGCAATTTCTTTAGCAACTTCTGGCTCATCATCCGCAAACAATCTTTCCATGGTTTGTTCGATCGTTGTTTCAGCAACTGTTTCAACTGTCTTTGCAATTTCCACCATATCACTTCCTGATTGGACTTCACTTACTATTGATTCAATTACTATGGCTGCTTGGTCTACTGATTTTTGTTTTACTGTGTCTTCATCAGCTTTAGTATGTTCTACTGATTTCTCACCGGCTGTAGTGTCATCAGTGGCAAAGTTCTGACTTACTGTGATATCATCAATGGCAGTTGTATCTATTGTTTTATCTTGTATGTCATCATCAACATTTTTGTCAACATCATTAACATAGTCAATCACCTCAGAATGGTCTAAACTCATAGATAAATCCGTATCATCCATGTCTATTAGTTCTTGTGTAGGTATTTCTAACATTACATCTGGTTTATGTACACCATGGTCAGTTTTGATACAACATGAATCATCTAGAAACATTGACGAGTTGTTAATTGAAATTTCATCAACCTCCTTGTTTTTATCTGAGCTTGTGTCTGAATTGACAGTTCCTTTACTTGTTTCGGGTTTGTCTAAATCTATGTCTTTGTTCACATATTCAGTAATTTCTTTAAGCTTTTCTGGATCTCTTTTATTTTGAATTTCTTTTTCAAGAGTAATTTTCTCCGAGATCGTTTTCGTTAGACCTTCAGAGAGGATGTTAAGAGTATTGGAAACAGTGAGTGCATCTGTTTCTACAGGATCCTCAATGGACGGTTCTTTTGTATTAGTTTCTAGAGCTAATTGATCCTTGTCTACAGTCTCTTTTTCAGCTATATCTCGATTTGCAATTTTCTCTTGGATTTTGGCTTCAGCTTCAATAGGTGTATCTTTAATAACATATGCTGTCTTAGTTGTGTCTTTAGTTGACTGATCATTATCTTGCTCAATTATTTTGCTTTGGTCATCAGATTGATCCATAACTTTAATTCCCTCTGTTGTTTTATCTAGCTTTTCTATATTAGTTTGTTCATCTATTGGGAGGGCTATTTCTTCCTCTGCTACTTCAGATTGACTAATTGTTTGATCTATAACTTTGTCTTCTACCTTAACCTGATCTCCAATAGATGTATCAGTATTGTCCACATCCATAGGAGTGTGGCCATCTTCTTGACCTTCATCTTCTTTCAGTAACTCTCCTTCTTCCTCATAATCAACATCCATTGTTATTTTACCTTCAGGAATAACTTCGTCTGTTTCGGCTTCTAGTAATAATCTTTCTTCTAGCAGAGCATCATCATTATCTTCTTCATCCTCTGTGGCTTCTTTTGTAGGAACTATTGTAAAAGGTTCAATGTCTTTCTTAGAAATAATCAAAGAACTTTCGCCTTTAGAATCAGGTTCTTTTAAAAGATTTTCTTCTGACATAACATCATCAATTTCTTTATTTAAATTAACGTCTGTAAATGATTCCAACTGCATTGGTAAAGGCTCCTTCTCAGTATTACTTACAGATTCAATAATAAGTTCATCTTCTTTAATAATGTCAGATGGATCTTCTTTTGCCTGTTCATCAGGAGTAACCTCCTTCCTCTCTTGTGTTGGTTCATCCATACTTTTCTCTTGATGTATATCTTTTGCCCGAGCTATTAATGCTGCTTCAATGACAACTTCAGATTCTTTCAATGATTTATCTTTTACATTGATGTCATTTCGATCCATACTTTCTTCTGCGGAGAAGTCCATTTCCGGGCTAGTTATTGGTTCAGTATTTAGATCGTAGTATTTATCTTCTGACATTTTCTTATCTGTAGGAATGACCAATTTTGGACTTATTTCAGATTCTTTGGTAATTTCAATTTCTTTAGAATTATCATCTGTTGAGAAACTGTTTTCTTCACTGTTGATGTTATCAAGGTCGGTTTCAGAACCTTTGGGATCACGATCAGAAGGCGTTTCAGTCTTTTCGTCATTTAATACATCTGAAAGTTCTTTCAAAAGTTGGTCTTCAGACTGTGTATCATCAATCAAACTAGTGTTTTCATCACCTTTATTCTTCACTTCATTGCTAGCATCATCATCATCATCGTCATCCCATCTTAGCTCCATATCTTCAATTTCTTCAAGATCATCTGCCTTCTCAGAATCAATTTTTACACATTTCTGGAGGAAAGTGTCACTGGTCCTATCTTTATCAGCAATAACATAATCAGTTCCACTGGCCATTTCTTGGACTGAGAAGTCACCAGCACCCTTGCCAGCATCAGTATTTAAGACTTGTTTTGACATTTCTGTCAACTCTGTTTCTATTTTGTCAAGTTCCTTTTTATTTTGTAAAACGAGTGATTCATCATCTCCAGGCCCTTTTAGAGGCATATTTCCAGATATGGCGCCACCATTTCCAGTATTTTTATTGGAATCTAAAGATACATTATCCTCAGTGATTATTTTTACTATTTTGCTACCTTCGTCTTGATTTATTCGCGTTTGTTCGTCATCAATACTTCTTTTTCTTTCTTCATCACTCATTTTGAACTAAAAGAAATAATTAATGCAAAAAAAAAAATTAAGTTCATAAACACAAGGTTTATGCAATGCACTGTAGACACAGTTGATGAGCTTGGTTATTAGAACTATTATCGTAGGAATGATTTTATCAACAATATGCACTTTAGAATTGTATAGAATATCAACAGTTATCGGTAAAATAATGCTGCACCGAAAGCAACAATGCATCTGCCATTTTTTCGATTTGACATCTTTGACATTTAAATTTTTTAATTGAAAGTTTCTTTTTTTTTTATTAGTTTTATGGCCTGGTTTCAGAGACCTTTTAGCCAAGTCTTTATTAAGAACGTATCATAGTCATAACAAAGTTATTGTAAAGCGGTAGTAACTTTACAATAACCTATTAGGAGTTTTTGGGGAACACGAAAAGTCCACGTTAGTCACTTATTTTCACCGTCACTACACTTGTGCACTCACACGTAACTAAATTGGATAATTCACTACCAAAATTATACAATTTAATTCGCTATTTCACAAAATTTAATGATAATGAAAATTCATGCGACATGTTCCAACGCGATCCCGCCAAAAACTCCAATTGACAGTTTCATTCTTAGTTTTGCCATTTAGTTTCTCTGTCTACGAGATTTGTGGAAAATAATTTAGTCCTTTTAATTGATTTATTGCGCTAACCCTGTGCGCTAACCTTATTTTTCTACTACCAGTCCACACTGCACTCTTGTACCACCATACTGCGATCGGCAACCCACCTGCCAAGCGTGGCGATTATGGCAAAACCCCCCAAAAATTACAAGGAGCCCAGGCTCCTTGTCATTTTTGGGGGGTTGGCATAGGCACTGCTGGACATAGGCCTCCCCCAGGGGAGGCCTATGTCCAGCAGTGGACATCTTTCGGCTGAAATGATGATGATGAACATATTTTTAAATGTAGAACATAATAATTATTAGAGAGATTTCATGTGAGAGACAGACAGAGAGAGAGTGTGGGTTTTGGTCTTTATTCTCTTTCATGAGACGAAACACTCTCAATTCTTGTCCAATTTATGTATCGTCCGGAACCCTAAAGTGCACACACACCACGTTTATTTATTTTCATTTTGTACCTGTGGTAAATGCGTTTCAAAGTATAATGTCGGTATGTTAGGCATATTTTTTTCAAAAAGAAGACTTATGAGAGATATCGTTGCCCCAATGGACCGGTCTCAGGAAGTCTGGAACGCGACCATAAATATTTTGTTTGCTTTGATGGACTGCCGATTTCGCTTGCAAATTTAGCGAAATTATGTGGAATTTCTAATTAATCTAACGAATTCCAATTAATGTCGCGCCAAAATTTATTATTAAACTCATATTTTTAATTTTCGCTGTAGGTATTCATCTGCTGCATTTGATTTTCGTTCCTGCTAATTACTTTCCAACGATTAGTGTTTTATTGCGATTATCATCGTAAATATTGTTACGAAATAGTACTTGTTCGCTTAATTAACGTTCTTGCATCGCGTGCGTCTGCTCGTCAAGTGCTAAAATCAGTCTAAATCAGTTTTGTGTCCGAGGAGAAAAAATTGTGGTTCAATCATGAATAGTAGCTATGTTTCACCTCGTCTGATGGTTGGGGCTGCTATTGTGGGCATTGTTGGAGCCGCTGGAGTCTTTATTTATGAACAGATTTATGCTGAGAAGCGGAGATCTATGTTGGGTCAGTAGAACATCTTTTTTTTTTACTTACAAAACGTATTTTTCGATAGGAATCTAGCACCATACGTTACATTAATATCCAAAAATGTATACTTAGTCAATATCCGAATACCACTTAGATATTAGCACACAATTAGTTATGAACTTTGCAATGTCATTTAAGGTTATGTTTGTGTTGAAACTGTATCTTAAGAATCCTACGACCGAAGCTCGCAACTAGGATTCGGGCGGAGACAATATTTCGTCCGAATATTGCTATCGTTGCGCTAGTGTTAGTACCTGTCGAGGATACATACCTACAGTGATCAGTACGATCACACACACATTGACAATGGCTTGACGCGATAGCGCTACTAGCTACTGACCATTTATGATGAATTTGGATGTGTTCCGTAATACCAAAAATGATGAATGAAAACTTTTTGTTTTTTAATTTTTTTTTTGACATTTTACAACTTGATAATATGAGCTATGCTTCTGACTCAATAATAATACGGAAATTGTTGGTTATAATACCAAAAAAACAGTGAGAAAACATGTCATTTACGCTGTAAAAATGTGCAAAATGCAATTCGCTTAAACTTCATTTGAGGTAAGTATTTTGGAAAAAAAAAACCCTACGAGCCTAGATAAATACTGTCTGAATCCGAATATCACCATAATATGGTGGAAATATGCTCAAGTTGCAAATGATTTAGGTATTACGTATGTATGGACAGTTCATTGTACGTAGGCCTCTTAATATTTCTTATCGTTTTTTGAACTCACTCCTGTGTATAACATTAGCAACACTGATTACATTTTGTAGTTAACTTTATCTTATCTTTAAAATCTTTTTTGATATGACAACATGTGTTTACCGTGTGCATACGGCAAAGATTATCATTGCATTATCTTCATAGTGTATTATGTCAAAAGCATTGGAGGTGTATAGTACCTACTGAATGGCAATAAGATGAAAAACAAGAGATCACAACAACAGAGAGCCAATTCTCATAATTTTAAGAACATTCACAGTCTGATCTCAGTCTCAATCTTTCAAAAATAACTTGAGTTTCCATACATTTTTGACATTTGTTTGTTGCCGCGATGACACTGTTTTTAACTATTTGAGTTGACCTTCTGATCTCAGTTGTAATCTGTAAAAAATATCTCGAGTTTCCATACATTTTTGACAACTTTTTGACATTTAATTGTCGCCGAGATGAGAGTGCGATTCGATTTTGAACGTTGTTAATAAAAAAAAATTTGGCTTTCTTATCATCAGCATGTCTTTTTCTTCCGTACTTCTTTATTAGTTGTCATCTCAGTAGTCACTGCTTTTCTAGCCAAATCATCCACACACTCCGTCCATTGTTTCTTTGGTCTTACCGTACTCTTATAGACATCAACCGTCATACTCAATGAATCCTATTAATATTATAAATATGAAAGTTTGTGAAGATGTTTCAATATTTGTTACTCAATCACACTAAAACGACTGAACGGATTCGGATGAAATTTGGCACAAGGAGAGATCATAACCTAGATGACTAGAGACCAGAACCTACCAGGCTAAAAAGTATCCTATGTGTTAATCTAGGTTAGGTTAGGTATGTTCCCGTGGAATAATTTCTGACCTCCATGCGGGCGAAGCCAGCAATTATATAACAAATGTTTGCTGTATAACAAATTTTTGACCCACATGTTAATTGTGAGTACCATACTGGCTAGATTGAATACAAGACTTTGTAACTGTCTGGCGGTTTTCGCCTTTTCGCTTTTGTTTTATATGTGAGTGTGGGATTTATGTAATCTATATACAGGGTGTGGCGTAAATAGTGGTCCACCGTTAAGGATTCGATATACCAGATAATTTACTCTAACATATTAAAAAAAAAAAACATTTTTACCCAAGGATTCCGAAAATATTTCTTTTTTTGTTTTATAAGTATTTAGGAAATTTGTACCTTAAAAAATGTTTCTTTAAAAAAAAAGAAGGTTTTTATTGAAATTATAATTTCGCGTGTCGCGGGTTCGATTCCCGCACGGAACAAATATTTGTATGAACTACAAGTAGTTGTTCCGGGTCTGGCTGTTTGTGTATGTGAGTTTAAATGTTTGTAAACGCACCCACAATACAATTGCCTAGAAATATAAATAGAAATTCCTAGTGTGGGGCAAAGTTAAAAAAAAGAGAAGATAAGATAATATTTATTTGTATATATTTTGTTATAATATATGTGGAAAAGAAGCGCTGAGTTTATTTAAGTTTATCAAAGCATATAATAATAACATCTGCCAAGACCATACAATAATGCCAATAGAAGTTGAACAATCTCTAGTTATTTAGTTTATAATGTTAAATCAATCTGCCTAGTCTTTTCTTAACTACCTATCTTAGATTCGGGTTCCAGTCTAACCGAATGCAGATGAATACTAGTATTTTACTTGGACTAACTGCCTATTTCTCCGATCTGATCTGACCTATTATTTCTTTTTCAACAACATCAAATCAATCAAAATCAAAATATTTTTATTTCATATAAACCTGCATGGGCACTTATGAAACGTCAGAAGCTAGGTGCACGGTTCCAAATTGTTGTTTCCTATGGAGAAGAGCCGGCAAGAAACTCCACGGTTACTCTTTTAAAAATAATTGGCTTTAACAATATTTTCAAATTACAGAGATTAAATGTATGGGAGGACAGCGCAGGCCTATCAATAAGTACCAGGTACTTAGACGAATACAGAATAGAAAATCGTCTACAAATCTACAGTCAGTAAGGCCTACAACGTTCTCTCATTCACAATATGTAAAATAATCTACATAAATAAAATGAACCTAAATAAAATTGATGTATAATGTCAATTAATGACGAGAATATGTCAGAATTGTAAAAATAAAAAGAATTAAAAAGAACTTTGTATTTGAGAGCAGTTAATAGACTTTCACATAGTTATGCTGTTAATGAGGTACCAGGGAAGCCACATGTGCAGAAGGAATTAATGCCAAACTTCCCTGTCTTCAACGTAGTCTTTTATCTTATAATATGCTTTTTTGATAAGGACACGTTTGATGTGCGTTTTAAACTTTCCATCGCTAAGTTCTGTAACCGACTTTGGCAACTTGTTATAGAAGCGGATACTGTTTATTAGAAATGACTTGCTAGTTTTAGTCAATCTAAATTTTGGAATCACAATTTCATCTTTACTACGTGTATTCAGATTATGGAAATCGCATCGTTTTTTGAAAAGGCCTAAGTTTTTGCGAACATACAAGATATTTTCTAGGATGTAAAGAGAAGGCAGAGTTAATATATCAATTTCGCTGAATTTGTTTCTAAGAGACTCGCGAGGCCCCATTTTATAGATTGCGCGGATTGCCCTCTTTTGTAAAATGAAAATTGAATCTACGTCAGCTGCCGATCCCCACAGCAGAACGCCATAAGACATAATACTGTGAAAATAAGCAAAGTAAACTAACCTAGCTGTGGCTACATCAGTCAACTGCCTTATTTTTCTTACTGCGTAAGCAGCTGAGCTTAATCTACTTGAAAGAGCTCTAATGTGAGCACCCCATTGCAATTTTGAATCTAAAGTAATTCCCAAAAATACAGTTTCCGAAATAGCATCCAGTTTCTTGCCATCAAGTTTTAAGTTTAGACCTACTTGGGGTACATTTGGTAACGAGAACTTAAGACATTTAGTTTTGTTCGCATTGAGTAAAAGATTATTAGCA
Organism: Polymixis flavicincta; assembly: GCA_949987655.1. NCBI lineage: Eukaryota > Metazoa > Arthropoda > Insecta > Lepidoptera > Noctuidae > Polymixis > Polymixis flavicincta. The sequence continues at coordinate 8,600,902 of OX465199.1, read as the reverse complement.
GCAAACCATTTCGAAAGAACAGCTAGACTATCATTGACATGTAAGACATCCGTATCTTTCCTATCTATTCTAAAAATAAGAGAAGTGTCATCAGCGAATAAAATTATATCCGAGAATTTAGCCATCAGGTAAGGAAGGTCATTAATATAAACTAGAAATAAAAAAGGGCCAAGAATTGAACCTTGAGGCACGCCCATCTTAACTAGAGACCCCGAGGACGTCGCCCCATTAACGTTTACCTTTTGCTGCCTGTTTGATAAATAGGAAAGTACAAGATCAGCAGCTTGTCCACGAATTCCGTAGTGGTGTAATTTACAGATCAGTGTATTGTGGTCAACGCAGTCAAACGCTTTTGAGAGGTCACAGAATATGCCAATGGCGTCCTGGGAATTCTCCCAGGATTCCAAAATGTGACTGATGAGTTTTACTCCTGCGTCAGTCGTCGACCTACCTTTCGTGAAACCAAACTGTCGACTATGTAAAATCCCATTCGAGTTAAAGTGTGATAACATCTGGTCCAGCATGATTTTTTCATAAATTTTGCTCAATGCTGGAAGCACAGATATAGGTCTATAATTAGAGGGATCACTCTTACTACCCGATTTGAAAATTGGTACTACTTTACTATGTTTCATTAAGTCAGGAAACGTACCGCTGTCTAAACATTGATTAAATATGCCTGTTAGGACAGGGGCAATTGTGTCAATGATATTTTCGAGAACTTTAACGGAAATCCCCCATAAGTCTTCAGTGTTTTTTATGTTAAGACTTTTAAATGCTGTTTTAATTGTGGCAATAGAGATGGGTTTGAATCCAAAACTTGGAATGTCCTTGCTGAAGTTTTCTTTAAGAAGAGATTCAGCTAATACAGATGATGAGGGGAGAGATTTCGTAACTTCTATTGGGATGTTGGTAAAGAAATTTTCTAGAGTCTCAGCAACTTGTAACTTATCTGAAATGGTTTCATTATCAATTTTTAGAGCTAACTCATTCTGATCTCGCTGTTTTGTGTTTCCAGTTTCTTTGTTAATTACCTGCCACACAGCTTTTATTTTATTTTTAGAGATACTAATTTTGTTACTTATTAATTTAGATTTAGCGTGAGCGCAGACTCTTTTGAATATCTTAGAATAGTTTCTTACATAATTATGAAGGGCCTGATCAGAAGTCAATGATTTTTCGTGATACAAATTATATAAAATATCTCTGCTTTTTCTAATGCCAGCAGTGGCCCATTCGCTAAATTTTGGTTTAGTAGCTATCGTAACTTTTTTTACAGGACATGCTTTATTGAATTCTTTGCATACTGTAGAAAAAAATGTGCCATAGTTTATATTGGGGTCTTGTGAATCAAAGCTCGCTGTTGAGAGCTTGCTAAGAACATTATTATTAAAAGATTTCAATTTATTTTTAGTCAGAGGTCTCAATTCAATGGTTTTATCTAGATGTAACTTTTGATCTAAGTCAAACAATACAAGCTGACCAGTATGGTCTGACCTGACGCCACTAATTAAGGAGGAGTCCTTTATTTTGCAATTAGTAAATACGTTGTCTATGCATGAAGCTGTGGTTGCTGTTATTCTAGTCGCTTCATTAAATATACATTTTAAATTGAATGATTTAAACAAAGAGATAAGCTTACTTTTTTCTGGTGAATTAACTAATAAATCAATATTTAGGTCACCACACACAAAAACTAATTTATTATCTTTGAAAAGTTTACCTAATATTTCTTCCATAACTATCAAAAATGATGACAAATTCGTGGCTGGTGGTCTATACACAGATAAGAAAGTATGGCCCTCAACCTCCGCACATGCTACCTCACATAAGCGATCAACAGAGCAAGCGGTGATATCCTTTCTTTCCTTATATCTAAAACAACTATTACACAATATCAAAGTACCACCCCCTATCGAAGACCTATTGTACGCACTGGCAACTGAAAAATTATTTACATTAAACAACATCCTATCCGGTTTTAACCAAGTTTCAGTAAAACATAAGATATCCATATGATATTTATCTATTAACATTTCCACGTCTAGAATTTTGCCAGAGAAGCGATTTATATTTTGGTGATACAGTAAAATACACTTATTATGCTTCTCTTTTGTCGCGTCTAAAAGTTTAAAGAATTAATTACAGTATTATTAGAAGTACTAGATAATACTGTTTCGTCACTTAACCTAGTCTCAGTTAAATTATCAATAACTGCGTGTATATTGTAAGCTAACAAAGTAGCTAATACATGTCGACTAGTCTTGGGAAGAAACATATGTTCCCGAACTAGTACAAAATCTCTAACAAAATTGTTAGTATCAAAATACAATAAACGGTCACTATGACGACATGTCAAAATATGCATTAAATTATTTAGGCTAAAAATGTAATCATTTTCTTCATAATTCAAATGATTTGAATATGGCAAAGCACATAATATTATTTTACCTAATTTTAATTTAAGTAGGGTGTCAATACCATTAACTATGTCCCTTTTAGTTAAGCTCAGACTGTTACCAATTAAAAGAACTACCGTTGACTGCTCATTCAATTTTGTATGTTTTATTTTATGAACAAGCTCATTAAAATGCAGGTTATGGTAACAACAATTAGTTATAGTAAGTTTAGAGCGGTTATTTAACAATGGTCCAAAACCTGTTCCTAATCTATCAGAATACACCAAAACATTACTTTGAGTGGGATAGACACTGTCTAGTGAATGAGGTAAAATGGGTGAAGCGGCAGAAACAACATGCTGTGACATGAGAGGTGGCGGAGTGGGAGCACAACTACAGGTGAGATTGTTTGTCAGTGACTCATACCTCTCTGCATTGTACTTAACCAGGTCCACCAACTCACAGGCCTCCTGCAAACGTTCGCTTAACATTTGTTGACTAGACTCATACTTACAGGATATTTCTTTAAGTGTATTTTCCCTGCTCAGTAATTCCTTTTGAAGGTTTTGTATGTCAACATTATACATGAATCTACTTGTTTCCAACTTATTATTACATTCATTTAGTTGGCTTTGTAAGTTGACACGTTCTTTCCTAAGATTTAGGTTAAATTTGTAAACACTATGTGTCTTCAAAAGTTTCTTATACTTTTTAATATTCTTACTAATTTTAATATATTTCTTAATTTTATTATGACTACTTAGAGTTGGACATCTAGTTATGGTATCGTCCCCAGTCAGGTCTATGGCAACGGTGGGCTTCACATACTCCAGTCCGGATATACTACCAACCAGCTCATCGAAAAGGTTACTGGTGTTGGCAACCTGTTCGCTGGCTTTCAGAGAGTTGATGGTGGAAATCTTGTTGTTGGCCTTGCATAATTCTGCTTCAAGGCCTGATATCCGTTTCAGTGCCTGGTCATGAGTGTCACTGCAATGTTGGAAGTCTGACACTAGTTGACGAAGATGGCGATGCTGGTCAAGTATGTCCATGTGCTGGGTGTGAAGTTCAACAAGCTGGCTCTTGAGTTGAGTGTTTTTGTCAATTATCTTCTTCACTTCAATCTCACTGTCCTCTCTTTCCTGTAGCAGCTGGTCACATTCTTTTCTTGATGCCTCCAGCTCCTTCAGCGCTGCTTTCAGCTTGTCACTCATGTCACGAACAGTGGCTCCGCGGGTCATCATGTTTAAAAATTACCCCAAGTGGCACCTGGAATGTGACAAGAAACAGCTAAGTGTATGAGGAAGCTAGATAAGTTTAGAACTTGGGAAGATAATTACGAGAGTAAAATTGGAAGAAATAGGTAGATAATTAACAATAAATAAAAATAACAGACAAAAGATGAAGTTTAAGAATAGATTATAAAAAATAAAATAAAAATGGAGGTACTTATAAGAAAAAGGAAGCTATTCAATTTATTCTGGGGCTTATCACAATTTTAACTGTTTACAGGAAAACATTTATTATCGTTTAGGATAATAACTGGGCTAGCTAATTTCCACAGAGAGAGAGTACCTAATGTAATAATGTATTTGGACATGAGATTAGTACATAACAAATTACCATTCAATTAAATAAAAGTCAATCAATTAGGGATAAATATGTGTGAAGTAAAGTTTGTAGTGTGGGTTTTATGTCTGGGGCAAGTGTTTTCGTCTTCGATTTTGCTTCCACAATAATTGTCAAGCGAAAGGAGACAAACGGTGCCGGTGTGTACTGGACGTTGCTCAGCTAGCCCTGAGCAGTGTTTTCAGATGTTGTATTGAGTAAACATTAATAAAACAATGAATAATATAAAACAAAATACTCCCCAGGTTTGATGAATTCAAATCCGCAGTCCAAAGTTTCAAAAGTTGACAGCCGGTAGATGATTTTTCGGTATCGAATATAATATGAATAATCACGACAAAAACACGGCACAAACACTTTGTGAAACACTTTATACTTAGATTCTAAGATAAACAATAGTTTTAACATAAATTAAACACAATTTTTTAACTAATTTAGTATTATTTTACCATCGACATCCGTCCAACATAACTATCTTCTCCCAACATAATTATATTCATATATATCAAGCACTAGCGGCGCTCCGCGGTTTCACCCGCTTAGTTCCCGTTCCCGTGGGAATACGGGGATAAAATATAGCCTATGTCACCCGGGGATAGTGTAGCTTCCCAACAGTGAAATAATTTTTCAAATCGGTTCAGTAGTTTCGGAGCTTATTCAATGCAAACAAACAATCTAATCTTTCCTCTTTATTATTAGTATAGATGTACAATGTTGCCCATGCGCATGTGACCGCCCGTAATTTTCTGAATATTCATGAAAAAATGTCGAAAATAAACATCAATTTTTTATTTTTTAAGTAGAGTTTGTAGATTTGCTTTCTATTTTTTGACACATCTCCGAAGTTTTATGGGTCGATTTGGATTCTTTTCATTATTTCCAAAAGCTTATGAGTTATTTTAACAGGTTATTTAACATTTTACTAAAAAATATCGACTACGAAATAAAAAAACGGAATCGAAGTCATTTTTTCGGTAAAAAATTGTGTATTTATTTAAAAAAAATAAAAATTGAATAACATAAAACATGTTATACATAGACTCCCCTTTTGAAGTTTATTTGCGATATTTATTCATGAATATTCAGAAAATTACGGGCGGTCACATGCGCATGGGCGACATTGTATAAAGCATATAATAAATAAATAAAATAAAATAGCCTTTTATTCAGACAGTACTGTTACACAATTTAGTTTCTATTAATCTATATTTGTTCTTCCGGTTCACTGTCTGTTTGCCTTTTGGCAAAGGCCTCCTCCAACTCTCTCCACCTAGTACGGTCCGCTGTCCTTGTCCATATATTACTGTTGCCTACTGCCTTTTTAATCTCGTCTGCCCATCTTCTAAACGGTCTGCCTCTTTTGCGGTTCCCATCCCTTGGATACCACTCTGTCACAACTTTACTCCATTTGTCCTTTCCTCTTATAGTGTGACCTGCCCATCTCCATTTTAGTTTTTTCACTTTGACTGTTAAATCTTCAATTTTGGTTTTCTTTCTAATTGTTGTGTTTCGGATCTTGTCACTTTTTCGTTTGTTCAGCATGCTCCTTTCCATGGCAACTTGGCAAACTTCTAGTTTTTTTAAGTTGGATTTTGTTAGAGCCCATGTTTGGCATCCATATGTAAGAACGGGCAGTATGCAAGTATTAAATAATTTGGCTTTTATTGGCATAGCCATTTCTATATTTTTCATTATGTCTTTGAGGGACCAGTATCGCTTCCAAGCTTTGCCTATTCTAGTTGCGATTTCTTTGGTCAATCAGACAAGGGAACAAGCCGGGTTTAGAAGTGGATTCTCAACAATTGACCATATTCATGTCGTCAGACAGGTTTTTGAGAAGTACAAAGAGTACCAGCTAACATTCTATTGCTGCTTTGTAGACTACTGTAAGGCATTTGACCCCCTGCATCACGAAAATATATGGCAGGCTCTAAACAACCAAAGAGTAGAAGGTAAATATATAAGACTGATACAAAACATTTACAAGAACAGCACTGCACGGGTGAAACTAGAGAAGGAAGGAGAAGTGATTCAGATCCAAAGAGGGGTTCGGCAGGGCGACCCGCTTTCACCAAAACTCTTCTCGGCAGTCCTAGAGGACATCTTCAGAGAAATGCCGTGGGAAAAATTAGGCCTGAATATCAATGGCGAAAACTTAACCCATCTTCGATTCGCAGACGACCTAATTATTTTCGCGACAAACCCAGCAGACCTACAAACAATGCTCAACGACCTCGATAGGGCAAGCCGTAAGGTAGGAGGACTATCAATGAATACACTAAAAACGAAAATCATGTCCAACGGAGAAGAAGTACCCATTGTAGTCAACAGCAACCCTATTGAGTATACGAATGAGTATGTTTATCTTGGCCAACTGATATCTATCGACGAACGTATAAAGCATATTCTCCTGCAAATCGTTATTTTTGTGTTTGTGTCCGTTTTCTGTGTCATGTTTATGGCAAATAAATGTATTTTCTTTCTTCTGTTTCAGTAAGGGAAGTAGCAAGACTAGACAAGCAGGTTTCTTCAATGAGGACAGAACTTGAATCTCTGAGAGAGCTACAGAAAGAAACGTGAGTAAACTTTATCATCATCGGCCTATAGCAGTCCACTGCTGGGCATAATTAAAATAAGCCTTTTATTCTGAAAGTAGTCAGCAAAATATTGAGAAATGGTTACAAAAAAAAAACAGTGGCACTCGACAGAAGTGAAAACTTGAACAATTACGTGTGTATTTTTTAATCGTCAATACAGGATTTCACATTAGGTCCTTGGGTCCTGATTGCTCTCGGTAAAAAATGATAAATGGGCGATCGACTTCAGCCATTAAGGGTCACAGCACTGATTTTTACGTTAAAAATACAAAGGGAAAGAAAGGCATAAAAGAATTTAAATTTCCTAATGAAAGAAAGGGACTTTTCTAAAAGACATCAACGCGCGACTCATCCGTGTGCTCGTTCACCCATACATATAGATACAGTATACATGCAGGAAAAGTTTTTATTCAATGCGCATGCAGTGCGCAAACTTTAACCATGAATTCAGCATATCATTCTGGACCCCCCAGCGCAGTTATTTCCCGTGGGTCTTACAAAAAAAAATCTGCTGTATCATAGAAAAGTGCAATACCTACACGGTCAAAATGCATGGAACAGCTGTTTTTTTTTTTGTATAAATGACGATAAATTTCTGTGCTGGGGGTCTACAATGATATTCTGAATTCATGGTTACAGTTTGCGCACTGGATAAAAACTTATCCTGTATAGCTCATGGAAAGTGTTCGGTGACGATGACGCGAGTTCCATGATTTTTGTTCACCCAAAAGGTGCTCAACGCGCCTAAAGAAGTTTTCACTTCAAAAAACTCGAATTTCGGTGTGTCTTTTGGCATTTCCTCCTCTAACTATTTCAGTGCCATCTGTCGCGAGGTACCTCCCCTGCGTCAGTTTGGATCCGCGGTCAGCTTTATTTCCTCCTCCCATCGGGTGAGCAGTCTTCCCCGCTTTCCTTTGCCCACTGCTTGACACAGGCCTCTCCAATGGCATGGCATTTAACTCGATCTTCGGCTACTCTCATCGAGCTAAGTAGTCTGCGAAGATCGGACTAACTTGACACTATAGTTTTTCCAATTGAAACCAAACTAGGTTTCTGCAAGGGGTGCGGGTTGTTCGAAAGAGATACCGTGGCCCCTAGCACTCTGACAACTGAGGAAATACGGGTGGGTTTTAGTCAGTAAAAGTCTGACACGCCCTCCTGCTCCAACCAGAGCGGGAGAAGTTATTTGATGATATCCCACACTAAAAAAAAAAAAACACGCAATGACCGTGTCTGTCTAGAAACAGCAGTAGGTACTAATAAAATTAGTGATGCCGAAGGAGCGTTGAGTGCACTATTTCTGTCATGGACTATGGACCATACGTATTAGTGTCGTTCTACCAGTAGACGGTGACATGCTTGGTATGTGCAGAAATTGTTTGCCTCGAAGCTGTGTAGTATATACTACGACGTTCGTAGCAGCCGCGGTCATAAAAAGCGGGAGCGAGATGGCACGAGACACATGATAGAGATTTTCTGCACTAAATATTCACCATCCTATTCGCACGTTTTATGACAACGCTTGCCATGAGTCTTGGCGTTAGTTACCTTACTTACAGAAATTATAGAAGTAGGATAAATAATGTTGATTTCTGTAAGGAGGTTTACACAAACACATTTACACGTCAGTAATATTTTGAGAACTAGAGCAGGGGAATATCTCTTTTCTCCAAGTAATGAGCAGTACATAAACATATTTTTTATGGGATGGGCTCCATTTTAAATTACCCATTGTTCTTCATACACTGTTATCTCTCGAACAACGACCCGACCTATGGTTGTCACGGTTCGTAAATATAAAATTAGCATATTTATCTGTCGTTTAAATAGTTGAATATGCTAAGTTAACTCCTAGCTGGTTAAACTCTCACGTATATGGTACTAGCTTCTGCCCGCGGCTCCGCCCGCGTGGATGTCGGTTATCGCGTAAAAAAGTAGCCTATATCCTTCTCCATATCCCAGGCTGTATCTGCCAAATTTCATGACGATCGGTTCAGCAGTTTAGGCGTGAAAGCGGAACAGACAGACAGAGTTACTTTCCCAATTATAATATTATACAGGATAAGTTTTTATCCAGTGCGCAAACTTTAACCATGAATTCAGCATATCATCCTAGACCCCCCAGCGCAGAAATATTTTGTAGGTTTTACAAAAAAAAAAAACAGCTGTTTCATAGAAAAGTGTAATATACCTACGCGGCAAAAATGTATGGAAAAGCAGTTTTTTTTGGGTAGGAAAGGTTTTATTCAAAATATAATATTAGGCATTATCCAGTTGTAGACAAGTCACAATAAGTATAGTCGATAGAAATATCGGTTTTTCAAATGTAAACATTAATTGCAATGGTGCGATTGCCTATGTCTTGCTGTGTTTTTTCTTTAAGCATTGCATCAATCATCAAAGTAGATAATATAACCCATACAATGTAAGCATTAAATAATAATCGATGGTAAACATTAAATAATCCAATGTAAACGTTAATTATTCATCGTAAACATAATGTAAACATCAATTATCAAATGTAAACACAAAATTTTCAACGTCAAAATTCTTCCTTCGTTTCCCAGGACCCTACGTCGTCTAAAACATAGGAAGGCTCGTAAAGAGAAATCTATAAAGAAGGTTCCCAGCGGCGACGCGGCTGAAATAGCTGAACACAGCTACGCGTCGGACTCCGAGTATTTCACTGACTACCAGTCTGTGTTGGGTGAGCATGCATTTAGTCATACAAAACCTGCATGAAATGGAATTAGTTTCCTCCAAATGTGTTTCCGTGGAACCACTACATTGACAGCTTCCAAAGAATAATTGAAGAGAGACCTCTTTGAAAAGGACAACGCACCTGGTATGCCTCTGGTATTGAAGATGTCCAAATACGGTGGTGATCATATACTATCAGGTGACCCGCCCGTTTGCCACTGCCATCTATCTAGCCGTTTCTCAACTATGTTAGTGTCGGCTTCCAGTCTAACCGGATGCAGCTGAATACCAGTATTTTACATAGAGCGACTGCCTATCTGACCTCAACAACCCAGTTACTGGGTATCACGATACCCCGTGTCACGTGAGTCAAAGTCATCGTAAGGAGCGTTTTAGCGGTAAATTCAAAACATCGAAAAATAAATTTGATTTTAATCGTTTTTAATTGAGAAAATAGATCTAAATAAATTTATTTTTATTTTTCTGTTAAATATATCGTCCCAATATTCAAATTAAAACAGTTTTTATAAAATTGGAAAATACCCTATTGATACTAGATAATAATCATTTCATCCGGCAGTTAAAGTATATTTAGCTAAGAAGTGTGGGAACGCTTTCAAGAGATGAAATCATCCAAAATTATGTTACTTAACGCCCTACAAACTTTTCATATCTCGCAAACTATTTGTATTGTAAAAATGTTTGTTAGACAGAAAGTTAGAGAATGTTGAACTCTCTTAGATTCTATTAAAAAGTAAAAATTGACCAAGTGAGGGTTAACGCCTTTCTGGTTAAAGGAAGGCAGAACTGGTTTCTATGTAATTGTTTTTTTTTTTTTTTTTTTTCTCAGGCACAGACGCTGAGATGGACAGCGAAGAGTTCTACGACGTACCCACAGATGATGATGAAGACGACACTCTCAGGGAATCTCTACGCAACGGACACGCGAACAACGAGTTACAAGACGAGGTACAAAATACAATCTAAACTGTATAGTTGTTTAGAGGTATGAGGAACAGGGTTCACTCAAGTTAATTCTTACTCATGTTGGTAAAGGAGGATCCTCCGACCAGACGGGTATTGTGTCTGGTGGGCAACTGCCCCACAGTTGATGTCGGGATTTTGTATACACTCGAGGTTCGTGGAAAACTCTAACTGCGCGATATAGGATTTCTCAGTGTAGTTCGCCTGTGGCACTGTAGATGGCGCCACTTCTCTTTTTGCGGTTTCTTGATTTTTGTTGCGAAGTATTTTATTGTACAAGGAACTTTTGGCGCGCGGCCAAACTTAATAGACTACCATGCAGGTTAGATTCGATATTTTGTACAGCATGCCCTACGAAAATTTCCTGTAGGTCTGGTAGCGTCTTGTAATGGGTCGTTGAGCTCCCTAAAATAGGGTTGAGCTACACGATGACTTGTGCAAGCATTTGTCAGTCGTGTATCTCAACTCAGAACTTGAGCTCAACGACGTTGACGATAAATACCAATAAGGATATTTGGGTAGAATAAATAAATGAGAATGGGCAGCAGCGTTCTCTATGTATTTTACGACCATACTGCGATCGCCAACCCGCCTGCCAAGCGTGGCGATTATGGCAAAGCCCCCCTTTTGGGGGAGGCTTATGTCCAGCAGTGGACGTCTTTCGGCTGAAATGATGATGATGATGAAGAAATAAATGGAAAAAAAAAAATACGCGTATTGTCCTCACGTTCACAATAATTAAAGTAATATTGTGAGAGATTTATAATACATAGTATTCTACTGGTATACAAATTATGACGTTGTCTTGAGCAAATGGCTAGTGACAGCCACGTGACGTCGGACGTCTACTTGCGTAGCAGTGCGTCATCGAACCAACGATTAACATGCCTCGACGAGAACCTGTAATAAATGTGTAAACAAATAAAATTAAAATAAATAAATATTCTTTATTACTTATGTGTACTTCAAATAATAGAAATATGTACAGGATAAGTTTTTATCCAATGCGCAAAGTTTAACCATGAATTCAGCATATCATTCTAAAACCTCAGCGCAGAAATTTTTCGTCGTTTACACAAAAAAAAAAAAAAAATCAGCTGTTCCATACATTTTGACCGCGTAGGTACTGTACTTTTCTATGAAGCAGCTGGTTTATTTTTGTATAACCGACAAAAATATCTGCCCTGGGGGGTTTAGAATGATATGCTGAATTCATAGTTAAACTTTGCGCACTGGATAAAAACTTATCCTGTATGTCAATATAGAAATTAGATTTCATAGGGTGACATAATAGGCGGTCTTATCGCTAAAAGACATATAATAAATATAATTTCATTCAAATTCAAATATCATGAAATACCACATTCAACAATATATGTACTTATGCTATTACTAGCTTATGCCAGCGGCTCCGCCCACGTGGATGTCGGTTATCGCGTAAAAAAAACTAGCCTATGTCCTTCTCCATATTCCAGGCTATATCTGTGCGAAATTTTATGACGATCGGTTCAGCGGTTTAGGCGTGAAAGCGTGACAGAGTTACTTTCGCATTCATAATATTAGTGGGGATTACATTCATATTTAGAATGACTGTTGCACTACGAAATGGTTATTTTATGTGTACAAAAAACTTTTTTTTAAACATTCTTTTTTACGTTTTTTTTTTTACTTTTGGTTATAGTACCTACCCTAATCCAATTCGAAGTTTCATCATCCTTGGGGTCAAAACGATGCATATTTATGCGATAGCAGCAATTGCGGTTGATTTGCTGTCATTTTTTGAAGAGTACCGTTGTCTGTCTCCGAAACGCATCATCAATATACTCAATACGTTTATTGCATTCCACAATGTGAACTTAGGTGGTAGGTACATAAAGACATACATTCGTTTTGGAGCATTGTGGGCCCTGTCGGGCATAACAACATAAAAATTAGGAAGAGGGCTATTATAGATATTAATTAACAATTTTAATATTAATCTACTCTTTCGTTTTATGTAGGTAGGTAGGCTGATAACTAATTGTGTACAGTCGCCAGCAGGTCAATCTATCCCAAACTGTCAAATTTTCCCAATTGAACATAAACCTTATTCCTTTGTTATAAAGTTGAAAAACTATCAAAGAAATTTGACAGATTGGGGAAGCTTGATGTGCTGGCCTGTGTACATATAATTTTTACTACTCATATATTGGATGTATACATTAGTATTTATTTAAATTATACATATATTATTATTATCATTGGTAATTATAAATAAATTATTATTGCGTTTTTTTTGTATTATTGTTTATTTATTAAATTTATCATTTAAATATTCATGTACATTATAATAACATTTACAGATTAGATATTGTTTTAATTTATTTATAAAGATATCAAATTTTTGTTCATTTTTAATTTCATCAGGTAGTTTATTATATATTTTAACTGAAATTACTAAAGTGCTTGTGGAGTGTATTTTTAGCTTAGAACCTGGTTGGTTTAGTATATTTTTGTGTCGTAGTGTATAGCGAGTCTGTATGTTTTCGCGTGTAGTAAAGAATTTTTGATTATTTTTAACAAATTTGCACATTTCCAAGATATATATGCAAGGTAGGGTTAGAAGTTTATGTTCTTGGAAATGGGGTTTGCAGCTGTCTGTGTTATCTATGTTAACTAGTATTCTAATCAGTCATTTTTGTAGTATGAATAGTGTTGAGATCTATATGAAATTTAAATGGGACTATTTCGGAATAAACCCCTTTCAAACAAAAAAGAATTTTGCAAATCCGTCTATATATGACGGAGTTATGCCCGAACATACATTAAAAACAATAAACATGTCGAATTAATAACCTCCTTCTTTTTGAAGTCGGTTAAAAATATTGTAAAACATTTTAAAAGAGGTGGACCAACGGTGGAGTTTCTTGCCCATTACGAAACTACCTTTTAGAAGGGGCAACTAGAATCAATTCTATTTTTTAACCCCCGACGCAAAAACGACGGGGTGTTATAAGTTTAACGTGTCTGTGTGTGTGTGTGTCTGTCTGAGGCAACGTAGCTCCCGAACGGATGAACCGATTTTGATTTTGTTTTTTTTGTTTGAAAGGTGTATTAGTCGGGAGTGTTCTTAGACATGTTTCATCAAAATCGGTTCAGCCGTTTGAAGATTATCAGCTCTTTTCTGGTTGATGAAGTGATTTGAGCATCTTCCACGGGGCTGATCAACTCGAAATTTTGTATTCTATTACTTCAATGATATTAGACGAACAAGGTAACATTGAAATGATGCTGGAGCAACACCTGAAATTTCCAGGATGCCCAAGTTGCTCACCAACAAACAGCAAAAGTATCGTGTTTGGGCTCATTGAAAAGGTCTCAATGCATAGATTATAGATAAATAGTGATCAGGACGAGGAATGAGGATAAATTAGTAACAAACTTCACTGTGCGAAAAATACGCAACGATGCAGATTTAAGCGAGCGAGACATTAAGTTTAAAAAGCAGGAAATAAAAATTAAATTTAAAATTTAAAAAACCCCCGATCCTAACAAAAACTCTAAAAAGTAAAAATAATAATATTTATAGGCCTTTTAAGATGAAGGTAATATTTTGATCAAGGCATTGTCAAGTCGGGGGACGGTCAATGAAAACGCCAAACAGAGGCCTAGCATTTTCATTAGCCGTCCCCCGCCTTTACAATGCCTTGATCAAAATATTACCTTCATCTTAAAAGGCCTATAAATATTATTATTTTTACTTTTTAGAGTTTTTGTTAGGATCGGGGGTTTTTTAAATTTTTGTAGTTTTTGACGTTCAAAGTACCTTCTATGTGTCTATTTGATATACAACATAATTTTTAGTATATGCGGACGGCGCGGTGTGCGCGTGGTGACCATGTTTGTATAGATAACTAGGTAACATAACGAGCTTAGATTTTTCATGAAACAGTTTTGAAATTTTGTACATAGATTCTTTACATAAAAATACTAGACACGTGTTTCAGATTTCGTATATACTAAAATTAGGTTTGTATAAATGACTAGCTGACCCGACAGACGTTGTCCTGTCGTAACTATGGAGTTATACAAACCTAATTTTAGTATATACGAAATCTGAAACACGTGTCTAGTATTTTGATGTAAAGAATCTAATCAAGAAAAAAATAAAAAGTTGCGCGTAACATATATCCAAATACAAGTTGTAACGTAAATAACGCACAACCTCTTAAGGGGTCATTGTACTCATCATTATGAACAACTTTTACTATGTGACCAAACCTGAAATCGCGAAAAAAAAGTCAGTTGTTCCCTACATTTTGAAGAGTTATGCGAACATAAATGTAGGGAACAGCAGATTTTTTTTCGCGATTTCAGGTTTGGTCCCATAGTGAAAGTGGTTCATAATGATAAGTACAATGACCCCTTAAGAGGTTGTGCGTTATTTACGTTACACCTTGTATATGATACGCGCAACTTTTTAATTTTCTTCTTCCTCCTTCGAACCTTCTGACAATAACAAACACACCAAAAAACGAATTAGCAAAATTGGTCCAGCCGTTCACGTGTGATGCCGTGACCAAGGAAAATGGGGATTCATTTTTATATATAAGATTTGACTCCGACATGCTTATAGCGACATGATAGTAAAACCATTTAAAACGACAAAATCAACTTACTTCAAAATCGATCGAAAAACTAAGTAACAAGTGGCGTAAGATGGTGGCAATAATTTCAATCTTTTAATCATTTAATTATATTTGTTTTCAGGAAGTATTAGAAAAAGACAAAGTCGAAACACCTGCCACTACGCTCAAGACTGCGACATAGCTGTAGACTATTATACAGGTAAATTATTTTAGTATTTTCTTAAAGCTTGAACAGTCATATAAAACGTGTAAAAGCACATTCTATGACAGCCGATTCCTGCCAGGGGTGCGTGTTTGTCCGAAACAGATACCACAGCCCCTGGCATACGGGCTACTGAGGGAACACGGGTGGGTTTTAGTCAGTAAAAGTCTGACAAGCAATACAATATATTTAAAACAATAAATTATTCTTATTCTTAAGCCCTCCTGCTCCACCCATAGCGGGAGAAGTTATTTGATGATTTCTCACCCAAAAAAAATGACAGCCGATTTCCACACAACTTTTCAGCTATCGGTGCCACTTTCAATATTCCTCTTATGTATTCATTTCTTATTCCATCCATTCGTGTAACACCACACATACCTCTAAACATTCTCATCTCAGCTGCATGCAATTTCCTTACATTCATCTTTTTTGTGGCCCAATATTCTGACCCATACAGGACAACAAGTCTCATCATCATCAGCCTATAATGTTCCCACTACTGGGACACAAGCCTCCTCTCAGTGAGAGGGATTGGGCCAAATCCACCACGCGGGCCCAGTGCGGGTTGGTAGATGTCACATGTCTTCGAATTTTTGGTTCTAGGACATGCCGGTTTCCTCACGATGTTTTCCTTCACCGTTTTGAGAGCAGTGGTGATGAAATAATTTACACAAAGTAAACCGCCTGGCGGGGTTCGAACTCACGACCTACAACTCAACAAGTCTAATCATGGTTTTATACAACATGTTACATAATTAACGCAAGACGTCATAGATCCCAATTAGAGCATCAAGTTAAAAGCATAATACAAAAAACTAAAAATTATTATTTTTAAAGCTAACTGATGTTATTAAGAAAAACGTGTTGACCCTAGGTTTGCTTTATACGTTTAAAATTGAGTTTTATTGCCTTGAAATAAGGTTGAATTTTCTTTGACTCAATCGGCAGTAGGTATGGCAAAAAACAGATTTTGAAAATAAAAATACTTTAATAATGAAATCGATTTAGTAGTCAATTAGGAGTACTACTTTCAGGTTTTGCTTTTTTTCTGTTACACCTTATCTTCGCTTTAAGTTTAAGGGTAATGCGAATTAGTAGACTGTTCTCGTGGCCTGCAGCCATTTTATGCATCCAGTGTTAATTCGACTGTCACAAACTTTGGCATATAATATAATATTATATTAGTATAATATTGTTCTGTGTGTTGCCGGACGTAAACGAATAGCACCATCCCATTTCTTCTTCTTCATTTTCTGTCGTAGAAGGCGACTAAGGGTCTTACTAGAGAATGGGCAGCAGCGTTCTCTTTGCATTTTACCACCACACTCCTATCGCCAACCCGCCTGCCAAGCGTGGCGTTTATGGCAACCCCTCTCCCCTTTTGGGGGAAGCCTATGTCCAGCAGTGGACGTCTTTCGACTGAAGTGATGAGTGAATATAACATTAGTATGGTATAATTATTATATTAGTATGGTATAATATTATATTAGTATAGTATAATGTTATATTAGTATAGTATAATAAAAGTTTATTTTTCTATTCCAGTGCGAGTCAACGCTAGTGGGAGTTTAGTATTAGTCGATTAGTTGGGAATGGGGTATAACCACCGTAGCTAGAGTAAAGAAGACTTCGGAATAGAACGCGAAGGAATGACGGAGTATATGTCTATAATACATGTTTAGTGGTTTTGAGGTCTTGAAAGCGTTTGATTAGAGATTGTTCTAATACTTATGACCAAAGATCCAATATTCGGATGCATATTCACCTAAAGTAGAGATGTTGGCTAGTATGGAATGCGCTTTTGTATCGAAAAAGAATCTTAATGTAATGAGTATTGTTTTAACTAACACTTGCCGCCCCTTCTCTTACAATCTTACATACACATATTTTTATCGGCGTGTAACCATTAATCTATATAATTATATAAAAATTTATCGCCTAAATGTATGTACGCGCATAACTTCCGAACGACTGCACCAAATTGGATGATTCTTTTGGTCAGGGCAAGGTTTGTATAGCTAATGCCAATTCAATATTCATAGCAAAGACAGGACAACGTTTGTCGGGTCAGCTAGTTTTAAATAAATATGCATCTAAATAGTTATGCAATCCTAACAATTTAGAAGTCGCTTCCATACTATACACCTGACTAGTTAAGCAAGGATTTTTGTACAAAGAAATTTATTTCAAGAATCCGCTTCCGCGCATAGCTAAAAATGAACTTTAGGTAAATATGCATCCGAATATCCGATCTCTATTTCTGACTTAATCTTGTGGTTGTACTATAGGTAAATCTCTGCCTTACCCTTCAGGGATATATAACCGTGATCTTATATTTCTTTTTCATATAAACTGCTCGAACCAGTGTTGCCAACTCCTAAAAATTCGAGTCGCCAGACTCAATGTCAAAAGTCGCCAGAAAGTCGCTAAAACTGATTCTATCAGGAACGGACTCAGGGTTTTTGTTCTGGGAGGGCATAAAAGCTAGTGGCGGTAATTTAATTATAATTTAAATACATTTAAAAATACTAATGTTTTTTTTTTACCATCGTTGTAACAATCACATAAATTGTTGTTTCAATGAAAATTTTCCAGAATTACTAGAAACGTGCAATTGCATTTATAAAAAAAAAAGAATTATAATTAGATTATGAAATCTATGTTTTGAGAAATTAAGCAAGCGCGTTTGCGTTTTCCTTAAATATCTTTTGGCACTATATAATTCTGTGCCGAGATAACAAAAAAAAAAAAATATTACAAGCTCTAAAATTGTTTTGATTTGTACTCCAAAAGTCGTCAGATAAGTCGCTAAAACATTTTTGTCGTCAAATCTTATTTTTTGTCGCTAAGACATAAACGAAAGTCGTCACTTCTAGCGACAAAGTCGCTAAATTGGCAACACTGGCTCTAACGTGTGACCATTTTTCACACAGCGAGATTTTGAGAAGCCTATTCAATTTACAATGTTGTAAAATGTCTTGGTAATTGTTTCGATTAGTCGCAATCCTGCTCTGAAATTTCTTATTGTGGTTTTTGTATTCAAAAGTCAACTAAATGGAAAAACAGTTTTCGCTGAGAAACCTTAAGAGCGCTGTCACAAGTTCACTAGCGCCACTCCTTTGAAATATATTATCTCGTGACTGAAAAGGAATGATGAAAAACGGCTCAATCAGCTGTCTCGAATTTTCTAATACATTTTATAAAGTTTCATATTGAGACACGAAGCAACGAAATACAATCTAGAGGAATGTGATCGTATTTTGTTGCTTCGTGTCTTAATATAAAAGGTATTAGAAAATTCTAGACACACTTACCGAGACAGCTGATTGAACCGTTTTTCATAATTCCTTTTCAGTCACGAGATAATATTTTTTTAAAGGAGTGGCGCTAGTGGACCTGTGACAGCGCTCTTAATGAATGTTGATGAAATTTACATCAACATCATTATTCCAGCCGAAAGACGTCCACGTGCTGGACATAGGCCTCCCCGAAGCACCGCCACTTTGACCGGTTCTGTGCTTCTCGAAATTATAATTCTTTTGATAAAACTATAAAACGTCAAAAATTTAATTTGGTGCTCCTCGAAAACGAGTCCTGCAGTTTCGAATTCTCGAACAAAAAAAAAACTAATTTAATCAAATCAATCCTCTAATTAAACGTTTACTAGACTTTCATAAAATTCCAAGTAACAATTTATTCCATTAAAAAATTGTAATCAATTGTAAAAATTATAATTAATCATGATCAATTAATTGGTTAAACATATTAAAATTCAATGTGACATTCAATTAATTGATATTTATGTACTTTTTTGTCAATGGTCATGTTATTTGCATTACCTAGTCATTATAAATATTGCACAAAGTACAGAACTTGGGTAATGGTGATAGTATGAGTTTTGACCACATCTATGATATAAAATTGAAAAAATATTAATCGTTTAGTCGACATAATCATTGGTGCTGCATGCATCAAGAATGTAAAGTCAGCTCCTCTATGTAAGAGGAAATGGGCCGTGATCCACCACGCGGGCACAGTGCTTGTTAGTGGATCTCACATGTCCTCGAATTTTTAGGGTCAAGACATGCCTATTTTCTGATATTAACTACGCAGTCTGGTAGTAGTTATACAAGATCTTTCAGATTCGTTTCCGTAAATTTCAATGATATTTTTTGCACTTATCTAATCTGTTTCTCACTGCTGGGCCACTACAGCCTGTATATAAATATCAAACAACAAAAAATCACGACAATCCGTTGTAGCTTAATAGAAGGACAAACCAATAAACGCACTTTGTCATTTATCAAATAGTCAGTCAGTGAAAAAGATTTTTTGAAAGGTCAATTACTACTCATAAGTAGACTCATCATCTTCAGCCTAGGCTTGTCCTAACTATGTTGGAGTCAGCTTCCAGTCTTACCAAATGCAGCTGAACACCAGTATTTTGCATAGAGCGATTGTCTATCTGACCTCCGCGATCAACTTTTAATAGTCGACTAAACGATTATAATTTATATCAATAATAAAATCGACTAATCAATACAGGTTAAAAAGACATGTATTCATAATAAACTGTAGCTCTATTTACTCCTAGTTTAGTCTTAAAAGCTTTAGTAATGGAAATTCAAGCTTTATTTTTATTTAGGAACTTTGATTTTTAGGGGTATGTGACAAAAGACACTAATTAATTTTTCATTTTCCTTTATAGGGTACGGTACCCAAAGAATCCCGATAGGTAGATGTACAGACGCCAGTAGGTCAACCTACCCCAAACTGTCAAATTTTCCCAATTGAACATGAACCTTATGCTAACGGTATAAAGTTGAAAATCTATCAAATAAATTTGAAAGATTGGAGTAGCTTGATGTGCTGGAGTCTTTACCTTTACCACCGAACCGTACCGTACAGACAGTTATAATTTTCATAGAATACGTGTAACTATGGCCGCTATTTCTAAATAATAATAAAAATGCCAAAACCTAGGGAGATCTCCATACAAGAAACATACGAAAAATGAATTTTATATAGGGTTAATGTCTCTGTTCTATCTTAATAGAAAGAAAGAAAGACGGTTTTTTTTTTATTCTACACGAACAAAACGCACATTATAAAAAAGACACAAAGTAGCCAAAAGCCTCGTATTCAAGGAATTAAAAGTTCGTCAAATTTGTCCATTGCTTGATGACAGTGCCAGAGACTAAAGACAATATACATTCGTAAAACGGTAATACATGAAAGCATTCAACTAACCCTACGTTCCGAGATACGATAATATCGATTTGAGCGCGCTCACACCCGTTCCGAATTGGCGTGAGCGCGATAACGATTTCTCGCGAAACGTCATAGATGACGTCATGACATTCGCCATCTTGCGATAACGCCGACCATGCAATTTACTAATATCACCGTGAGCGCTGTCAGAAATGACAGTTGGGCTGTTTTGTTTTGATTCGCATCGTATCTATAACTAACTTTGATTTATTTGAAATAGTGCTTCTATCTAAGAAGAAGAAATGTGTGGTGTTTACAAGTCTAATATGGTGAAAATATGTTTTAACATTGAGTGAGCACTTTTATCTCGATCACGAGCGTTCCGTATTGATGACAAAAATCCGTATTTAATTTCTGTTGCACAAAAGGGTTGGTGTCTTCTGTCACGTGCAACTAAACTAATATATATCTAGTTAGTGTCGGTGCTATGGCGAAACTTACTCTAGATACTAAATGTAGTTTGATATAATATAGTATACGTCTGAACTAGCGCCATCTATTAGAACTACGTATATAGGCCTCATGTACATTCTGCCATGTGCCCTTATATTATATCAAACTACTCACAATATTCTCTTATTTAATTAAGGTTTTTTGGTTTTTTGGAGGTAAAGAATAAACCATAGCAGTGACAAAAAAATTAAATAAAAATATCTCTATATTTGAGAACTAAAATAAATTCACAAATTTTCAAGAAAATTGTAGGAAAATATTTGTAGAAGTATTTTCTTTAATGTCAACTCAATCAGAAAACTTGGGAATTGAATGAAGTAACTGCACAACATGTAAAAAAATATATATATGAAATAATATTCTTATGTTTAACCAATGAGGCGAACACACAGGTTTTATGTTAATATTAATGTATTTGAAGTGAAACTTCTTACGTGGCGATTAGGTAATTTGGACGTGAATTGAAAGTGAAAGGAGATCAGCCATATTGGGCCCAAAATCCAAAGTTGCAAAGAAAAATAAATGCTTTACCTTAGTCGGGGATGTTTTTTTTTTTATTGCGCTGAATCTCTATGACTATTCCTTCATCTTGAACAAGTAAGTATTACCTACCATGACAACAAACCTCTGCCAGTGTTCACATATTATTTTTCATGTTTACTAAACATCAAGGTCACCTTTGATATATTTTTCAATATGAAAAAACAGCTGAACGATTTGTCCTTCAGCTGGTTTTTTAAGTTATAAAATATAGCTTTATACATTTTATAATAAAATATATAAATGCCGATTGGCGAAAATAAATGAAAGGTGACCTTAATATGCAAAAAAACAATAGTTTTGGGCCAAACTTTATATGAAACGTGAGTGGTCTCCTTTCAAGGACGCGTCACATTTAGGCACATTTCGTTACATGAGATAGAAGATATATCTCTCTCTCTGTCTCTCACACGAAGTCTCTCTTCTTGTTTACTTTTTAAGAAGTTTCACTTCATCACGTGTACGTTGCTACGCGCGCAATTTATTTTATGTACAGAAAGGTATGTTTGTGTGGGGATTTTTTTTTTGTTAATTGTTCTTAGGCACAGATGGGGTGGAGTCGCCAAATATTTTTTTTAATGTTTTGTTTTGCCAATAATAATTATGAATTAATAATGAATTTTGCCTTAAACTTAAATAATTATTTTTTTACAAATAAGTACTTATGTAATTATTATTTTTACATATTACATAGCTATATTTATTATTTTTACTTAGTCCATTAAAGTAAGATTAAATTGATTTCTGGCGCCTTCACCTATTTATTTAATGTACAGAAAATGTATTATGTATTTCAGTGATTATGTAAAATGTTAATTATTGCGCCTGTATACATCAATGCATTTATTGTAGATGACATGTATTTTAATATGTAAAATATTAATAAAATTCTCAGTAAATTTTCTTCAAATTATTATTTGAGGAAGGTTAATCTCACAAAAATAATTAAAAAAATACAATAAAAGCTTTTTATTCTGCAAGCTTAACATAAAAAAACACCTAAATATTTTCTATTTCAGAACTTATTTTAATTATTTTCGGATATATCTCTCTCTCTCTATCTAACAAAATAACATACATTAATTATGTTACTCAAAATGCTCACTTTATTGCTCAATCGTACAAAATGACATTTTAACATCGAATTATTATTTCTCCTAAAAATATATATTCCTTTTCAATTCTTTGCAAGCTGAAAAGCATCCAAATATGATTTTATTCCATTTTGCTAACTGAAAAGTTAACTAAATATATTTTTGGCATTTTTTATAATAATTCCGAAAAGCATTTTACTATTGATTAATTATTTACTTAAACTAATATTGATGCAGCTTTTCATTCCATTTAATATTAATAAATATAAAATAATGCGTTAACCGTTCCAGGCTTTTAAATTTTTGATTATCTTTCCATATCTCGACTTTTGTTTCTTAAGAAATCTCTTTGCAATTGGTACCTGCATTCTTCTTTAATTTTGCACTATAAATATCTCGTCAAAAACGAGATCACCAACATAATAAAAAAGTTACTAAAATGTATGTTTTTAATTATGTTATTCAATTTAATTGTAATTATTAACAAAGATATTCAATTGAACTGTAATCAGCTGAAGTTATTCAATAAATTGAATAAAAAGTTATATTTTCTTTATTAGAATGCAGTACTCGAAGTTGTTAATAGTTGTAGGCATTTTTTGGGATAACCGTTTGGTGTTTATTTTGTTATAAAAATAAAAATATTATTCAGCTTTATGCATTTTTATTTTCTGCCAGTATCGTAAAGCTACAGTTCCATAGACGAGTGGTGTCCACCACATAGTCCCTTATTAGTCTGCGTCTTCTGCAGCACCTTTATTTCGTAGCAGTAATGGCGAAGTTCGACGTGTGGATCAGCATCAGCTCGACGATACGCACCCTAAGATTAAGATCTACTATGTCACCGTTACATTATGAACATCAGTTTATAATCTATCTCGGGAGATTATTGACGTGTAAAAGTGTTTGTACAAACCTACTTACAGAAATAAAATCATTTATTATTTACAAAGTATCGAAACATTGTGAACTGCAGACGGATAGTACCTTGCGCTGTTACTATGTAGCCAAGTAACTGCTACTAAGTTGGAAGTAGCGCTCGCCGGCCGCTGCCGCGGCACCGCTCGCTTGGCTTTTAACTTTACCCATTTTTTACAAAATCTTTTTGCAGTCTTTTTTGAATTATCGCCCTGGTCGCGCCATCGAAACGCACTCGTTTTTCAGTTAGTGTATCGAAGCACTACCAAATACTATAATAAGGATAGTGATTGGAGGGAAAGGCAAAGATAAGCGAAAAAGGTTCATTCACATTATTTCGTTTTTTTTTTTTTTAATACATATTCAGTATATTTTTAATTTTTTTTACAAAAATGATTTAAAAAAAAAACATTTAAAAATATAAAAAATAGTAGCCCACCGGTATCGGTAACAGGGTCCAAGCTACCGGTGGTCAGGGCTGCTGAGAGAGGAACCTCCTCACTATACGCGCCGTGTCCAGTAGAACTGCTTTCTGGATCAAGCCCTTGATCCAGCTGCCTAACGAGAGCCTCCTGAGGTGTTGGTCGAGGCTCTTGGCTATAATGCCATTGGCCGTCACGACTATCGGCACAATGACTGCTGTATCCACATCCCACATGTCGACAACCTCGCGTGCCAGGTCAAGATACTTGATTTTTTTATCTTGCTCAGCTTTCACGAGGTTCTCGTCATGTGGGACTGCTACATCAATAATCATTGTGCGACGCTCTAGTCGATCTATCACCACTATGTCCGGCTTATTGGCAACAATAGTCCGGTCAGTGATGATAGATCGATCCCAATACACATTATTATTATTAAGTAACTAAAATAAATAATAATTAAAAAAAAAACACATAATATTTTGTATATAGCATTTATTTAAACTAAATACATCAAATATAGAATGGACCTAGTCTTATTTGGATATTCTTACAAAATATTAATACTGAATACAATTCTTTATCAAGTATGTCGCATATTGATTTATCCATATTGGAGCAGAGTTAGCACTGCGTGGCATTATTTGTAGACATGCCAGTAGCTTGCCTTTGTGATATTCACCAATCAGAAGTTGGTATGACTTACTTTTGCATGCACGATAGATAAAGAAAAAAATAATTGTTTATCCAATTGACCACCGTCAACGTCATTTTATGACAGTTGTATGAAACGGCTAAAACGCGGCAAATTGATTGAGAAATCAATTTGATAAACAATTTCCCAGGCAGTATTTTCATATATTTTTGTAAGTTACTGGCATGTGTATTTGGAGCTTTAGGCTTAGCCTGCAAAAATGGATGCTGAGATTGCCCAATTTGTAATAGAAAAAATCAATTTTGCAAGCAAGCCTTTGCCCAATAAAAAAAATAGCACAGTGCAACTCTGCACATCTGCAGATTTGTCCTTACATACATACATCAATAACATAGCCACCAATTTATTTCTGTTTTTCTAAAAGTTAAATAAAATGTCTCCAAAATTGAATTCTTTTCTTAAGTCTAAAGTAAATTATTATTTGTTATTGATTTTTTCAATAATAAATTTACATATTTTTTAATTGTCTAAATATTTAAATATAGCCAGGATGAGACAAATAATTGCCGGAAAAGGAAAGTAATGTAAAAGATATCGTTGATTTTAAGAATCTTTGATCAAGAGTTTTTGATCAACATCTTTTCCTCAAATGAAGTCAGGAAAATTAATGGTTGGCCAAATTGACACTAAGTCAATTTCCGTCAAAGAAAGACGCGGTTGTTATTCGAATGTATACGGATAATTAGATTTTGACAAAATTTAATTGTCCGTACACATCCAATAAAATAAAAAAAAAATTGAAAAGTTTTATAATTTTGCCTGATTATATTTTCTGAGGTTTCCATTTCACCTGGTTTGCTAATATGATCCTGGCTACGGATACATAATAACATGTACTTATTTATTAAATTTCATGTCAGCTCCATATTTCTGCACCTTTACTTTGTCTTCAAATAAATAAAAAAAAAAATAAGAAGACTTTAGGTATATATTATATCAAGCATAGATATTCTTTTGTATAATGTATATATACCAAATACTTTAATTGTAGATTTGCCCTTACCTTTCAACAAAGGTACTAGGAACGTAGAAAAAAAGTTTATTAAACTAAATAATTGTAAATGTTTATTTGTCTCGACTTTTTAACCGACTTTAACCGTTTTTTTTTTATTGTATGGGAAGGCAGTTAAGAAATAAATCTTTGCCGTCCGGTGCAAGTGCACACTCTGCACACGGGCCCGATATTGAGAAGAGTAAGCTGTGTGAAGTTACTCTTGTCTCATAAAAGTAACGGCGTTTCCATGACTACGAAATCACCGAGTTATTGTGTGTGACAGGTGTCAAACCGAAACAGAAACGCGATCAGTTTGACGTCGTTAAGAGTTTACTATTTAAATCCATGGTACAAACGTAATAATTTTAAACAAGCGTAAAGCTTCGAGATTTAACATTGCATTGCAGCGAGATCAATCGATTCGTGTATTCCACGATTTTTTCACTTGTATATATTTGAGGTATTGTGTTATTTTTAGACTTACAGGACGTATTGCCAATCCATTATTCGTTTATATTATCTACGCTTCATTCGTTTCTCTATCTAAACTCGACGATCATTCTTCAGTAAGATATGATAAAATATTTTATACATATAATATATATTTATACAATTAAATATTTTTTTATATATTTCCAAAGTTTCATTTTACTTATACATAATATATGTACATATACATGATATATACATTCTTAAATACCAACCTTTACCCGTGCCACTCAGTATGCAACATATTATAAAATTTAACTTTTTTTTTACTGCTCGCCTCAAAAAAGAAATCTTATACTTACTGAAACTGCCTAGCCTCTTCCAAAAAAAACTTATTCTTATTAAAATATACATAATATATTTACCTGAAATGTAAGTGGGACATAGGCATGATCTATTTATCCTACGTCTATAATAATTTCAATGATTTTCATTTTAAATCTACTTTGAATATAGATTTGAAAATATATTTAAATATGATTAGCAAAAATTTGTATAGTTGAGGACATTGGCTCAAGTTACTAATCAATTCAAATCACATTTCAAGTATGCAAGTGTCTTGCAATTATGGGGCTCGTGGCTAAGTAAGTCTTAGGCGCACGGGTCTATTGAAGGTGAAGCTACGCTGGCCGAGGTCAGTCCATGGATGGGTTGACATCTATTACATATCAAAACCCCTCAGAGCCAGAAAGCAAGCACGTTAAGCCGTTGGTCCTGGCTGTCATTTGTAGATCTTTGACAGTGGTTCAGGATAGTCAATCAAACAGTCTTATCCAAACGTATCGTATTACCCAGTAACTGGGTTGCGGTGGAGTATGAATGACTTGTAATCACTAAGTTCGCTTCTTATTACGAGCTCGTCAAAGGTGCAAGCAAGTCACTTGCACACTGAAAATATGACTAAAGTTTTGCTCTCTCTAAACTGTAAGTACAAATTATAAATATCATAAATAACAAATATATCTACATCTAATATAGGCCTATAAATTGTGAAACACCGATACACATTCAGATTAGTTGAAAGGATCTTAAAATAGCACGTTAAATTTGCCACCTTTTGCCTAAAGATGAATTATTTTAAGATGTTATTATTTTAAGATAAATATGTGCAATTACTTTTATCCACTGTCGTGTTGTTTCCCGTATAAAGTTGTCCCTCAAATGCAAGGTCATCTTATTGCTTTATTATTTTTATTAAAGCATTACAAGGTGTTTAGTAAAGTGATGTCTTTTCTTAAAAGAGGGATGTCAGAGGATAATTTTACTGACAGATTAAGTCTGACTTTTTTCAATATGGCAACAATTTTCAACTAACCTACGTTAAAATTTACTTTCTAATAAATAAAAATACAACATTATCTTTGCAAAATATATCGAAAATAACTCGATTTTTTGGTACAAGTTTGCATGGCATTTCCCGTTATAATGAGCAAAAAATACAATACACTGTGTGTTGTTGTACCCCCTGTATTTCCCCTTTAAGAACTGAAATCTTTACAAACCACCATGTACATCATATTTTATGATGTACTTACATAACTTTATGATTGTTCCAAATTTTTTAATTAAATCTTTCTAAAAATCTACAGTCCGATCATTTTTTTAAACATTAATTACACTGTCAACACTTACATAAATCAATTAATCAAAACCGTTTATGTACGTATTGAAGTATAATATAACATTAAGTATAACTATTCAATCTAACGACATCTATAAAAGTACGACGCTTTAATTTTTTAACACAGTTCTACCTACAAATGTTCGCTAGCCTACCATATTACACAGATAAACTATTTAGGTGCGAGTTGACACAGGCAACGATTTTTTATATTACTTTAACTTTTTTGTGTAGGAGCCAACAGTTAGGTAATCTATAAATACATTTATATTTGTAAATCATTTGTAAAAATAATAATTTTTGTACAATTTTTTTTAAATAACGTATTAGTGACTATTAAGCGAAAACCTGGGGGCATCACCGGCTTTATATTTTTAGGAGTTCTCCTCGAAAATATTTAATTAATTACACAATCAATGGACTACATTTATTTGTAAAATATGGCACTAAGTATTTTTAAAGTCAACAATTGGCTCCCCCACCTTACTATCTAAAACATTTACTAAATCAACTAAAAGCTAATGTACAGAGGCCAGCACATCAAGCTACCCCAATCTGTCAAATTTCTTTGATAGTTTTTCAACTTTATTACAAAGGAATAAGGTTTATGTTCAATTGGGAAAATTTGACAGTTTGGGATAGCTTGACCTGCTGGCGACTGTACTACAATAAAATAGGCAATTTTTTTAGTATACTAAAAAGTTGTGACATTTTTCTGTGTGCAGCAACGTCTAGTTGTATAGTACCTATATTATCTAATAATATAATTATTTACAAGGTGTTATTGAAATAACTGAACCTCTGAAGTGATGCGGTAAGGTACCCCGCAAAATTCATATTTAGTTATAGTTATATACTTATTGATAAACAAAAAACCCAAGACACACAATCAGCGTTTCAAAAACGTCCGCATAAAGTGTCACATGGTATCGTCAGTAATTTTTCAGTAAGTCTTTTTGGACATTGCTTTGTAAAAACCACTTTAAGTCATGCGTGTAAGGTTGAAATTGCAAGAAAACCCGTTTTATTATAACTATAACCACTGACGTATAATTGGGGACAGTTTAGAGTGTTACTACTGTACGAGACTGCATCTTGGGTTTTTTTGTATATCAATGGTAAATAAATCATACACTGTATATAAATCAATGAATTAAAACCGTTATGTAATGCGCGTTCTGAAGTATAAAGTAATATATATAAATACGAGGTATGAAAATACGATTAAAATGATTTTCCAATTTAATAATTTTGTCATAATAATTTTTAAGTGTTTTGAAAGAAATATTTAAATTTATGTGTAAATTTTGCATGCCCATGTTAAGGCAGAGCATGGAGAACATTATAAAAACATTGTAACATCTATACCCCTACCCAGTTGGCAAAAAATAAGTGATTTGATTTGATTTGAGGTTCTTTTTTACACAGATCTATATCTACCAACATAAATCTAACGATATCAATGAAAAGTACGACGCTTATTTTTTTTTGTAAATACAGATCTACTTAAAGTTTGCTAGGCTATATTACACAGATAAACTATTTAGGTGCGAGTTGGCAACACTTATATTCTAAATTGGGGTTTCATAAAGCAATTTAGGTAATAAGCTTACTTTTACAGCTAATAAACGTCACAATATTGCTTTCTATGAGGCAGTTCTAGGTCTTCGTGCTCAGTTAAAATATGTTCTGACAAGATTGTAAAACTTTTTCTAATTGAATACGAGGCTTTTGGCAACTTTGTATGTGTGCATTTTATGTATCTTTATTTTGTATTCTGTGCGTTTTGTTTGTGTAGAATAAACGATTTTTCTTATGTTTCCTTTTTTATACTGCCATGTGCGTCATATGTGTACAGTCACGAGCATTAATATGTATACACATCGCCAAATTCAAAAGCAATTTTCTTTTAAATAGCGATTGCAACCTTGAGATAACTTGGGTATTTCATTATAGTGTGGGTTCCAAAATATTATTTATATTTTTAATAAAATAAGATTACAATGAGTAAAAGTGGAGAAAATCACTTTTAAAAGTTGGTAAGCGTATACATATTATTGCTCGTGACTGTACCTGGTCGTTCAAAAACGAGAAAATAGCATGGATTGTAAAATATCATGTTTGTCTGGCTCCGTCCTTAGGGACACAAAATAAGGTGTAGCTACACTACACCACATTTCGCTAGTTATGTTAAAGTCCTATAGTAATAGACGGTGTGTTCATTGCCATCAACCGAACACAAATCTACGCTGCTATTGAGAATTTCCTGATAGAAAAAACCCAATAACACTTTGTCCGACCTACGAATCGAATCTAGGACCTCACGCTCTCAGCAGCGGCCAATAGATAGACCTGAGAGATAGTTCAAACATTTCACAAAAAAAAAGTGGCACTCCGGGAGTGCCGACAAAAGTGAAAACTTGAACAATTACGTGTGTATTTTTTTATCGTCGTACAGGATTTCACATTGAGTCCTTGTGTCAGAACATTTCCGATTACTCGGTTATTGAAAACACACGTAATCTTAATCTGTAAGATATTCTTAAGGTGACACTTGTCCACATTTTTGCATACAAACTTCGGGAGGGTTTTACTCCACTGTTTGACAATGTACATCAAAAATTAAACATGGTATGGTTTTGTCTCATTATTGATATTGTCTGTACGGAATCAGAATACAAAAATAAAAAACCCAAACAAAGATTCGTTTTTCCTGCTAATTTAACCTAAGTTTGGGCGTGTTTAAGTAATAAAAGAAGTGTGAAATCTCAAAAACTAAGTCGGTACCGACAAAGTTCAATTATCGATAAGTTCAATAAACTTTATTGGTCATTGATTTATGCAGTGGTTTTTTCATAAAACCCGATCTGCCGAAGGACTTTTCTTAATTTTTTCGCGAATGTTTTGCTATAAATGCTCCTGCATCTCACTCAATAACGTTATGCGTGTAGACTAGCGTCTAACTGCTCATCACTGATACTAACTCTGTCGGATACGAAGCCTGGTGAGACAGCGTGATTTTTAGCCAGGCCCACCAGTGAGTTCGAGCCCGCGAAAAGTGTCCCCTTAAAAGCTTGTATGGCACCTTATGAGTGGTATATACGGCATGAGGCTTAACTTAGTTACATTTGAGGAATCGGCAGCTAGTACTCTTACTCGTTATCGCGTTATAATGTAGTGGCGGTTACTTTTTCTTGTACAATACGTTTCTTTCGGTTTGGGGTTCCGATTACGTCATATCCTTGGGTTCCTGTAAATAGAGTATTATGGCTTTAAATGTGTAGAATATTTGCTGGAAATCAGACTACGTTAAAATCTAACAGCAGTCTCATTGAACTAAAGTTCTGAGTTGAGCTGCACGGTTATTGACATATGCGTACACTGGCTGGACAGGTCCACTCCAATCTGTGTGGTTCTTTCCTCAAAAGGCCATTTCTACACCGGTTCTACATGGTTCATCATCATTTCATCCAAAAGACGTTGCTGGATAGGCCTCCCCCAAGCACCGCCATTTCGACCGGTTCTGTGCTTCCCGCATCCAGCGGATTCCTGCGACCTTCACCAGGTTATTGGTCCACCTTGTGGGAGGCCTTCCAACGCTACGTCTTCGAGTACATGGTCGCTACTCCAGAACCTTTCGGCCCCATCGGCCATCTGATCTGCGAGCAATGTGCCCTGCCCACTGCTACTTAAGTTTGGCAATTATTCTACACGGTTACGGTTATAAAATAATACTTACAAGTAAATAGGAGCGTCCTCCGTATTTACTCTTCGTCCTCATGCTAGGTGTCCTGAGGCGGACAATACAACGTCGTTTGCCGATGTACACCTGGAATTAAAAAGAAAATATACAACTTTAGTTTTAGAATAAGGAAAACCCAAAACTCAAAATTTATTTTGTTTAACCGTTTATGTACGTTTAGCGTCACCGACCGACTGGAGCCGAATGTAAGCGATTCAGCGTCACCGACGGACTGGAGCCGAGTATATGCGATTCAGCGTCACCGATGGACTGGAGTCGAGGAGAAGAGCATACGCGATTCAACATCACCGATCGACTGGAGTCAAAGTTTTCACTAAGTACAAAATACGAAAGATCCATCACGCTTTGGAAGACACAGCCAGCTTGGTGCCAGAAGGTACCAGGACTAGCAAGGGATAGATTTTTTGGGTAGATCGGGAACTATTCGAAAAGTGTATCCCACGCGACCGGATACCTATCCTGCACACAGGAGTCCAGATGTCCAATGATGTTTTCATGGGGACTAAAAAAGTTTTCCAAAAAAAAAAAAAACTGCCGACTTCCGGATAAACACTACAAAGTGAAAAAGAACTTTAATTTTGGAAGGCGGTGACTTTGTATTTTTTTTTCAGAGGTTTTTTTATTTTTCACCAATTCGAAATTTCATCATCATTGGGGTCAAAACAGTGCATATTTATGCGGTAGCAGCAATCGCGGTTGATTTGCTGTCATTTTTTTAAGATTTCCGTTGCCTGTCTCCGCAACGCATCATCAGATCTACATGAAATCCAAATGGAACCATTTCGAAATAAACCCCTTTCGAACTTTCGAACAAAACAAAGGAAATAATTTTGCAAATCGGTCTATATATGACGGAGTTATGCCCGAACCTTCATCTAACTCCTAACCGTTAAAGAGTTGTACCTTCCTTCATCAGCTCAGCGTCATGAGATGATGATGACCATACGCAAATGTCTCAATAGCTTTAGAAAATTGATGAAAGACATTGTTAAAACCTATAACATTTGAGGGTTTCCCTCATTTTCCCTGGGATTCCATCATCAAATCCTGACTTGGTGCCAATGGGACCACCTGAGGAGTATACTCTTTTAAATAAAAAAAATATTTAGAGAATCAGTCCACAAATGAGGGAGAAATCAGTGAACATACATTTAAAATAATACATACAGTGGAACACATAACCTCCTCCTTTTTTTGAAGTCAGTTAAAAATATAAATCATCTACGCAGCAATTTCCCAAGTATGTCAGGGTCGACTTTCTGTCTGAACGGACGCGGCTAAATACCAGTATTTTGCATAGAGCGACTGTCTATGTGACCTACACAAGCCAGCAGTAGACAAACATGTACACAGTTTTGTAATTTTTTATATTAACTATTTTAATATCTACACAAAATGGAATCAATATAGAAGATATAAGTAAAAAAAATGCAGCTCTGAAAAGATGTATGTTAACAAAGCTTCAAAATAAAACAATTTAAAACATTTCCATAAAAATCTAATTTGGTTAATTACAAATATTTTAAACCAAAAAATGTTATATGTAAGACTTAAATGTACACAAAATTTTAAAAGTAAGTTATATTATAAGTAATAAGTAATATTTTTTGCCAGCGGCTGACTGCGACACGCAGGTGACTGCGTTAGCCAATTGACACAAAACCTTAACAAATTGTACATCTAATCTTCTTCATGAATCACTGTCTATTATAATTATGTAGTGTAATATTAGAGAATACAGCTCTGAAATTAAGGCTTCATGTTTAGAAGGCGAAGTCAGGGAAATTAATTGTTTAGTAAATTGGCTAACAGCTTAAACAGTCCGTACATTGAAATCGCGACTGTCATTTTTGACAGTTGTTTGAAATGGCTAAAGACTAAGGCTTTGTAGTGGAGGTGGGCAGCAGGTGGTGCTGAGTTCTAACGGAATGGTTGCCAAGAAACGTTTCTTACGTTTCTTGGCAACCATTCCGTTAGAACTTAGGAGCGTTGGCATATCATAAGCCAGGTGGGTAGAAACCCAACAGAAGATCGCAGGAAAGACCTGGATCTGCCAGGGGTACGGGTATGTTCGAAAGAGATACCGCAGCCCCTGGAACACAGGCTACTGAGGGAACACGGGTGGGTTTTAGTCAGTAAAAGTCTGACACGCCCTCCTGCTCCACCCTGAGCGGGAGAAGTTATTTGATGATTTCCCACCCAAAAAAAAAAGACCTGGTTGAGACTCGCACATGGTAAGCATGGCACAAAAAGAAGGAGGCCTATGGTCAGCAGTGTTAGTAAACCCAGTATCTTCCCGAAACTTCTTGTATTCATCTTCGTCGCGCCACGCCGTGATGATAAAGGCACCCGGCCCAGCGAGATAGACATTTTGGATAGACAGCGTGACAACTATTCAGGATGTGTATCTCGCTGACCCGAGTGCCATCGCTGCTCCCAGGAACGTGATGCTTTCGACCAACGAAATAGCTTTTTATTTTTTTTGTTACGCAAACATTATTGTTCATTTTTTTTCTTACAAAGAAGAGATATAGAGTTCATTGTTAACAGTAGTTTTGAGTCTTAATCCATGCGTGAGTCGTTTAAAGTCGATAAGCCCGTCCTCCATTATATGGAACATACAGGTGGCATACATCGACGCGCAAACTGTAAACATGTTTATTTTTATGTTTCCCCACACTAGGTATTTCTCCTTTATTGTGGGTGCGTTTACAAACATTTAAACTCACATACACAAATAACCAGACCCGGATCAACTACTTGTAGTTCATACAAATATTTGTTCCGTGCGGGAATCGAACTCGCGACACGCAGCGCAGCAGTCAATCGCTTAACTACTGCGCCAACCGTGAATTTATCAGCACAGCTATATAGCGTAGACAAGTTTCAGAGTTTATAAAAAAAAAACTGCTGTTTATAGAAAAGTGCAATACTTACGCGGTAGAATTGCATCTATAGTACACCCAAATGTTGCCAGTTATGTTTAAGTCCCATGTGATAGGGGGCGAGCCTATTGCCATCAATGCCCTATTGTCAAATCCAGACTCAAACAACTGACAGATTCAATAGCACCAGCGCTTGCGACCACTACACCAACGTGATAATAATTTTACTTACAAAGAAAAACAAAAAAAAATGGCTGCTTCA
The DNA here is from genome assembly GCA_949987655.1 of Polymixis flavicincta. Classification (NCBI taxonomy): domain Eukaryota; kingdom Metazoa; phylum Arthropoda; class Insecta; order Lepidoptera; family Noctuidae; genus Polymixis; species Polymixis flavicincta. The sequence goes on along the minus strand of OX465199.1, from coordinate 8,566,333 downwards.
TTCATTTTATAGTTTTCTTATTTTCTTTCCGAGTCTTGATATGCCCGCCAATTTACTAAACAATTAATTTCCCTGACTTCGCCTTCTAAACATGAAGCCTTAATTTCAGAGCTGTATTCTCTAATATTACACTACATAATTATAATAGACAGTGATTCATGAAGAAGATTAGATGTATAATTTGTTAAGGTTTTGTGTCAATTGGCTAACGCAGTCACCTGCGTGTCGCAGTCAGCCGCTGGCAAAAAATAGTTATTACTTATAACTTACTTTTAAAATTTTGTGTACATTTAAGTCTTACATATAACATTTTTTTGGTTTAAAATATTTGTAATTAACCAAATTAGATTTTTATGGAAATGTTTTAAATTGTTTTATTTTGAAGCTTTGTTAACATACATCTTTTCAGAGCTGCATTTTTTTTTACTTATATCTTCTATATTGATTCCATTTTGTGTAGATATTAAAATAGTTAATAGAAAAAATTACAAAATTGTGTACGTTTGTCTACTGCTGGCTTGTGTAGGTCACATAGACAGTCGCTCTATGCAAAATACTGGTATTTAGCCGCGTCCGTTCAGACAGAAAGTCGACCCTGACATACTTGGGAAATTACTGCGTAGATGATTTATATTTTTAACCGACTTCAAAAAAAGGAGGAGGTTATATGTTCCACTGTATGTATTATTTTAAATGCATGTTCACTGATTTCTCCCTCATTTGTGGACTGATTCTCTAAATATTTTTTCATTTGAAAGAGTATACTCCTGAGGTGGTCCCATTGGCATCAAGTCAGGATCTGATGATGGAATCCCAGGGAAATCAAGGGCAACCCTCAAATCTTATAGGTAATAACAATGTTTTACCTATGTTTTCTAAAGCTATTGAGACATTTGCGTATGGTCATCATCATCTCATGACGCTGAGCTGATGATAGCAGGTAGAACTCTTTAACTTAGGAGTTAGGTGCAGATTCGGGCATAACTCCGTCTTAAATAGACCGATTTGCAATTTTTTTTTTATTATTTTATTCCGAAATGTTCCCATTAAAATTTCATATAGATCTGATGATGCGTTTCGGAGACAGACAACGGAACTCTTCAAAAAATGACAGCAAATCAACCGCGATTGCTGCTATCGCATATATATGCATTGTTTTGACCCCAAGGATGATGAATTGGTTTGGAGTGGGTACTAAAACTAAAAAGTGGAAAATAAAAACTAAAAGTTTTTTAATTTCTGTATCTGTCCGTGACATCACAGCGGGTCCTATCAGAATACTAGTGCTGCGACACTTTTTTAAATGTCGCAGCATCATGCTGAGATAGACTTTTGGCCTCGTACGGGCCATGTTTTTTTTAATTTATTTTTTATTAAACATATTGTGTGGTTAAGTTTCTGATGTGCCTGTGCGAGTCGAATAAATACTTCTTCTTTCTTAATTAAGGCGTATATCTGCAAGAAATTTCTTTTCTTACGAATCTTCTCGTCTTGAAGTATCTTCAAGTCTTCTTGATGCTATGAGACACCCGGCCCAGCGAGATAGACATTTTGGATAGACAGCGTGACTACTATTCAACATGTGTATCCCGCCGACCTAAATGCCATCGCTGCTCGCAGGAGAATCACACTCGTCCAATGATTGAAAGTCTTTGAACCGACTTCCAACAAAGGTTATCATCATCACCATCATCATTTCAGCCGAAAGACGTCCACTGCTGGACATAGGCCTCCCCTAAGCTCCTCTACTTCGACCGGTCTTTTGCTTCCCACATACAACGGATTCCCGCGGCCTTCATAAGGTCATAGGTCCACCTTGTGGGAGGTCTTCCGGTACGCGGTCGCCACTCCAGAACCTTTCGGCCCCATCGGCCATCTGTTCTGCGAGCAATATGCCCACTGCCACTTAACTTTGGCAATTCTTCGGGCTACGTCGGTTGCCTTGGTTCTCCTGCAGATCTCTTCATTTCTGATTCGATCAACTAGGGAAACTTCGAGCATAGCCCTCTCCATTGCCCTTTGGGCGACTTTAAGCCTTCCGATAAGGCTATGTAAAAAAGGTTATGTCTTCGGATAATATAGTCAGTTGGTATATGTATTCAGCTGCATCCGGTTAAACTAGAAGCCGACCCCAACATGGCCATAATAAGCATATAATATTCCCACAGCTGGGACACAGGCCACCTCAAAATGAGGGGAGTAGGCTGTAATATACCACGCGGGCCCAGTGCGAGTTGGTAGATGTCACATGTCTTAGAATTTTTGGTTCTAATACATGCCGGTGTCCTCACGATGTTTTCCTTCACCGTACAAAAAAAGCGAGGCCTATAGTCACCTGTGGGTGGACCGAAGGTGCCAATGATGATGCAAATATGTGAGCACCATGTTTCTATCATGTCATTAATTTATCTCTCATTGCTTCATTTTTTATTCTTTTACCTGCAGGCTTAGCACGAGCACCGATTTATCGACGGAAGAATAGACATGACTATTAACTAAATGATGTACAATTGGAGAAAATGGCTATGTTTTTCTATTAATTATCACAGTTATGCGTTCTAAACGAGTCATGATTTTGTAGATTAATTAATTATCACAGTTATGCGTTCTAAACGAGTCATGTTTTTGTAGATTAATTAATTATCACAGTTATGCGTTCTAAACGAGTCATGTTTTTGTAGATTAATTAATTATCACAGTTATGCGTTCTAAACGAGTCATGATTTTGTAGATTAATTAATTATCACAGTTATGCGTTCTAAACGAGTCATGTTTTTGTAGATTAATTAATTATCACAGTTATGCGTTCTAAACGAGTCATGATTTTGTAGATTAATTAATTATCACAGTTATGCGTTCTAAACGAGTCATGTTTTTGTAGATTAATTAATTATCACAGTTATGCGTTCTAAACGAGTCATGATTTTGTAGATTAATTAATAATCACAGTTATGCGTTCTAAACGAGTCATGATTTTGTAGATAATCGTATATACTTTGTGGCCGTCGAGTAGAAAGTTTGTTATCAGTGTGATTTTGACAGTGTGGGAAGAAATATTCTTCTGAAATAGTCTACATTTATAGGGACCTAGACACAGATTGTTAGAAACGAAAGACAAAATGACAGATTGTAGAAGGATATCTACGGTGCGATTCTAAAAATGGAGGATCGAAATGTCACTTTGTATTGAAAAAGCACTGTCTATTCTTCGTAGAAATAGAAAGCGTCACGCTAAGCCTGCTGTTGTAGTATGGTAATTTTATACTAGGTGCATCGTCTCCACATATAATTATATAAGTAATCTATACTAATAATATAGAGAAAAAATTCGATTGTTTGTTTGCATTGAATAGGCTCCGAAACTACTGAACCGATTTGAAAAATTCTTTCACTGTTGGGAAGCTACACTATTCCCGAGTGATATAGACTATATTTTATCTCCGCATTCCCACGGGCACGGGAACTACGCAGGTGAAACCGCGGGGCGCTCCTAGTTTATGACAATATTGTAAAACATTTTAAGGTGTTATGTTTCTTGCCCATTCTCCATACGATTCTACATTTTGGAAGGCGCGACTAGAATCAATTCTATTTTAATGTAAATGTTGACGTTGAAAATTGCCTTTTATGTGCCAATTTGAAATAAATGCTTTGACTTTTTTGATGATGAAGATCACGATAGCTTACCAGGGTACCGGTGCGCGTCGCTGGGATCCGGGTGGTCGGGGTCGGGGGGCGGAGCCCTGGTCAGCGCCTCGTCCCCGCCCGGTAAGCAGGTCTCCACCATTGCCTCGAGGCAGTTCACGAACAGTTCGCTGCTTTCTGCCGTGCATTGGTTCTAGGTGGAGAAATGTTTTTGAGAATAAACAAACTCTATACGAATAGTGTACACTGTGTAGGGTATGGAGGTATGAGGAATAGGGAGTAACGTTCACTCATCTTCATCAAAATTTGAGTAGTAAATGAAGTAACATTCGGAGGTGAACAGAAAGCGTAAGAAAATTCGTTCCTGACGTGGGCCCCCTGGAAGCAGGATTTTTTCGAGCCTCGAAAGACCGTAGACTGTATTTGATATTGATTTCAACTTGATGCCTCCACATATTCCTAAAAAATTGGGTATTTACAGATAGACAGACGGACAACGAAGTGATCTTTTAAGGGTTCCCTTTTTTCCTTTTGAGGTACGGAACCCTAACAAGTAGAAATACTAACATCTGTCAAAGTTTACCGTTTACCACTCAGACCTGTTTGAATAAGTAATTTTGTTTATAAAACTGAATATCAATTAAGCTATACCTTCGTAAATGGTCCAGCGAATCTCCACAGTCCACCAAAGCCGCAGCTCTGCATGTAATGTAACTGTTGCTGACTCGCATCCTCACTGGCTATCATGTTCTGAAACGAAATTGTTACATAAATATTCTTAAATTCATATTCAATGTAGCCAGCACATCAAGCTCTCCCAAACTGTCAACGTTTCCCAATTGAACATGAACCTTATTCTTTTGTGACAAAGTTGAAAATCTTCCAAAGAAATTTGAGACATGGGGGTAGCTTTATGTGCTGGCGTCTGTACCTGGTAAAAAAAGGAGATCTACATGATTTTTGTTTTTCAACACAAACAGATCCGTGAACCAGCTTGTTTAATTTATTTTATTTTTTATAATCCTTTGGTGTTAATTGTTATTTCCGTAAGTGTGATAAGAAAATACTTTTATTTGTAGAATTGTGTGTCACTTGCATCACATCTGCCTATCTGAATACCAGCGCTGAGTTAGTTTTTTTTTTATAAATATCACAGCCTTATACTGAGATAGGAGCCTTTTTGGTCACGCACAGGTCTTCGTCTTTTTTTTTTTTTTGTTTTCGATATATTTTGTTACTTGTATTTCATAATTATTTCCTAGTATTTTCTGTGCGTGTCTCAAATGAAATATTTTTCTTTCTTTCTTAATGTATCACTGTACGTTTTAAATGAAAACAGGCATTATATTATGTAAGAGACCATTCAATGGCTCTTTAAATAAGACAATTTTATTTAAAATACAATAAGTTTAATTTGTTAGCGATTCATTGTCAGCCAGGGCGATAAATAAAACAAGAATCATAATATTTACCTGTATAATACTCTGCACTGCGCTTAGTATCAGCTGATCGTGGCAATGCATCAGCACGTGATTGATTTTCATGTCTAGCAGACTGTGACTGTTGACCAAAAAGAATAATTGTAAAGGAATAAAAAAACTTTTGTGCTGCATAAAACAACCGACATAAAAAAAAAAAACACTAAAATGTGAAAAATAACTTTACTTTCGGAAGTCAGTGGTGCCGATTCTGTTGTACACCCGAACTGAACTATCACTAAAATTCCTTACTTTTGGCTATGAGAATCTTAAAGCTATTCTGCAAAAATATCTCTAAATTTAAAAACAATTTTGACACAACTAAAATCGAATTTGACAATCGCGACTCGCACGTTTTGGCTTCGCAACGTGGTACTTGTTTGCCCTACCCCATGATTTTTTTAGAGCCGCAGGCGTACAGGGCAGCCTCGACGTTTTCTTTTAAAGAATTTTCACTTTTTGGATAGAAAATATGAACAATTATTACCCACATGTTTAGATTTAGAGGTCTTTGCGTTTTATAAAGGGGGTCGAAATTTTAATTATTTTTGCGATAGGACACTCCATTTTCGAGATATAAGCAAAAGAAAAAAAAAAAGATACAGTACTATTTTTGCACCAGAAGTCGAGGTGTGGGTGTGAATTTTAGTTCTTGACAACTAATTTTATTCCACACCTTTTTAATCGCGATTAAAAATAGTCAGATTTTAGTTAGAAAATCAAAATTTTAGGTTGAATATAATAATGAAATTGACAACAACAGAATATCAAAATTGCCATTTTCACAAAATTAATAACTCAGTGCAATCTTAATGCTGTCAAACTAAAATATAGTTAAGTTGTGTCACTTTAGTCAATTTCAGAATAGGAAATAGACGTTTGAGAATTTTGTGACAACAGAATCGGCACCAGTGTCTGTGGATCAGTATTTTAGTATTCTGCCACCGACTTGCGATTTTTTTATTTATTTAGTACATGAAGGACTAACAACTAACAAAAACAGTACAAGTTATTTTTCACTTCGTAGTGTTTTTTTTTTTTAGCAAAAATGTTATTATTTTTCACTTTTTAGTTATGGTACGAAGTAGTTAATACTTACATAACAGGGAACACTTTCGGAAACACAACCGACCCCTCAGCCAAATACTGGTATAGTATTCTTATCTCGTCTTCATCTGTAACAAAAAATAAGCAATCAATCTTCTGTCATTACCGTTTGAGATAGGACCAGCACAGACCAAAAAGTGGCGTAACGCACAGATTTTCTTCTGTTGTTGACTAATAAATCTTATTTTCAGTGTCTTCAAGTGGAGGTCATTAGAGTATACCGATCTTATTTGCGCTTGCTTTAGACAGGTCAGGAGCGTAGTACTTGTAAGGGGCCATCCATAAATTACGTCACAATTTGAGGGGGTGGAAGGGGGTCAACGAAATGTGACATTATGTGACAAGCGCCAAGGGGGATAAAAAGCTTTATGACGTCACACGTTACAATCACCATTAAGTGTCTAAATTATTTGACTTTATGTTAATTTATTAAAGATTATTTTTAATTTAAATTAAAAAAAAACTGGAAAAGCTACTGTTTTAATTTAAATTTGTACTTCTTAATACAAAATTTTAAAAATATGTGACGTCACACAAGGGGGAGGGGGTTTCACAAGTGTGACTAGAGGGCCCGGGGGTCAAAAAACCATAAATTTTGTGTGACGTAATTTATAGATGGCCCCTAACCGGCCTGCGTGTATGATCAGAAGTATGAACGAAACCGAAGGAACGTAGAAGGTGGCGTTCTGTAGAAATAAACTCAGACCTACTCCCGAAGTAGGCCTGTATGTAGTGTATTTATTGAGCTTATTTAAGCTCGCTTGAGATTTATTTCTGCGTCGATGTCCGTACAATTTTGCACTCTAAGTTACTGGTGATAAATGTATTATTCATAGTACCAGAAAATGCATTGCTTTGCGTCCTGTTTTTTGGTTCGCGCGAGATAAGAGCAAGTTTTTACAAGTATTTCTTAGTGAGTTATAGCCACTTAAAAAAGTGCTTACAGAGTGAAGTCTGAGAGCACTCTCGGGTCGAGCAGACTGGTCCTATTAGGGAGCAGCCCTGTGTCTTTGTTGATGCTCGCTGCAACACTTACCTGTAGTGTACTTGACGAGCGTAGCAAGCACGGTGAGCACGAGTGCTTGCGTGGTAAAGTCAGAGAGCACTGACGGGTCGAGCAGACTGTTGCTTTCAGGGCTGCTTGTATCTTTGTCAGTTGAAGCTTGCTGTGAAATAAAAACGCCACTTTGAAATCACTCATCGATACCTCAGTCAGTCATTCATTCATTTTACCACCATTTCATTCATACAATCTTTTTGATATTCACCAACCAACTCATTAACTCTCGGTTACACAATAACTCATTCTTTTATTGACTTACTCATCCGATAAATCAGCTACAACTTACTACAAAAATTTCAAAGTTATTAATTTACCTTTGACCGCAGCAACCCAAAACCAACATTATTGCAACGAGAATAAAGATCACCGTGATATTGAACAAACTTGTTAGTGATAGTAACCCAAAAGCAACCTTATTGATACAAGAATAAAGACCACTTTGTTTTTGATAGTGACGAAAAATCAGAGTTACAATATGTGACTGTACAATCAATAATTCACTGTTTCACTCATTCATTCGATCACTGACTCATTCAGTTGTTCAATCAATCCCTCATTCATTTTAACAATGCTAAGATGTCTGTGGTGATCAATGACAGATGTGTGTTTTATTAAATAGTTACAATAACTACATTACAGCACGTCCTCATAGACGTAAAAATAATGCGGCGAGATTTCATCACGCAAAGAATTTTCAACTCAACAGAGTATATCCCGGCGCGTCGAAAAAAACATTGATCAATTTGGAACTCTCGGCGCTAAACATTGCGTTCAAAATCTAGTGTAAATTTGAGCTTAATCTCACCTTAGTAGACGTTTCAGGGTAGTCGCTGTCTCCAGACTTGGTGGATGGAGGTCGCTCGGTGTCATCCGTGCTGCCCGGCGAGCCACGACCGTCGTCATCAACCATCTAACCATTATATAAGAAGAAAAAATACGTTAGATGCTTATTAAGGTTTTTTGGCATAGCGTAGAAGTTCAAGGTTCAGATTCTCATCGACATCGCAGCAGTTGAAATGGTGAGATGGTGGAATGAGCTCAATCAGCCCATGTTTCCACTGCTGGTACACAGGCGTCCTCTCTTTGAGACGAGCGGGTTGGTAGATGTCCATGTCTTAGAATTTTCGATTCTAGGACATGCCGGTTTCCTCACGATGTTTTGTTTCACCGTTTTGAGAGCAGTGATGATGAAATAATTAAATAAAGGGCCTGTCCAATCCGCTGGATGCGGGAAGCACAGACCCGGTCGAAGTGGAGGAGCTTGGAGGCCTAAGTCCAGCAGTGGACGTCTTTCTACTGAAATTATGAATGATGAAAGCGCCTGATGGTTCGAACCTACAACTTCCAACTCGTAAGTCGCAGCAGTTTCCAGTAGGCCACCAGTGCTTTCATGGATGACTTGGAATTATTTAATAAAGATTGGTTCCTGGCAGCTCTAGGCAGAGAGAGGCGGAAACCAAGTAGGCTGGCATTTGCCCAGCATTGGGAATGACTGATGGGTAATAATAATAATTAAAAAAATCAAGGGAATTCTATTAGTCACAGCTAAACATCTCCAGCCTTAGTTATAAAAAACTCGCTAATCACTCACTAGCCACTGTTTAGCTTATCAATTGGTTACCTCCTAATCATTGATTAACTTTTCTTTATTTATAAACGCTAGTTTGCAGGTGATTAGTAGCGAAACGAAATAGAGGTGAAATTATGCGTTCAGCACAGATTATAATCAAAATAGTCGCCTAAAAAACAGGATTTTATGTCAAATGCATGATTTTTGTATCTGTGGTGACTTCGACAGACTTATGTCAAAAATTTCATTGATATAATTGTATTTGAATAAAATAATTTATTGTGTTTATTTTATTGTGTTTACGATGGAAGCAAATCAGCAATGAAAATAATACGCTCCCATGATTGGAGTAAACAGGAAAAGGTAATGTATCGTCTGAATTTTTATCTAGTTTCTATTGCAAAGTGACCCAATTTAATGCTATCGTATTAGCTGATAATAACTATGTATTTACAAGTTCTTTACTTTTATTTACATGGATATTATCTTTTAAAAACATATGCGTATATATGTATGTATATTCTATGAAAATTCCTAGTGCTTTTGCAGGGTTTCAGTGTATTTTAATAACAATAAAATTATACTTGTTTACAGTTACAATTTTGACTGCTGCTATGAAAGCTACTAGCACGTAGCACCAATACTATTCAATCTTGAGATGGCAACGATGGAGATGATGCTACGTGAAAAAGATGAGCAATGATAATAATATGCTCCCAAGAATGGAGTTAACAGGAAAAGGTAATGTATCTCTGAATTTGTACCTATTTACTTTCTATTGTAAAGTGACCAAATGAATGATAACACAGTAGCCGATACAGCTATGTATTTACATGCTCTTTAAACTTGTTAACATGGATATTCTCTTTGAGAAACATATGTAGGTACTTGTGCCTATTCTATATAACTTCCTATTGCTTTTGCATTGGGGTTTCAGTGTCTTTAAATAACAATTATTATTCTTGTTTACAGTTACAATTTTGACTGCTGCTATGAAAGCCACTACTTAGCAGTTAGCACCATTACTATTCAACCTTGCAAAGATGGCAACGGGGGTCACCATGCTAAGTGAAAAAGATGAGGAATGAGAGTGGCATGAGAAAATAAGTGCACCCGTCTTTGGACAAAGAAGAATTGGAAATCAAAAATAATGAAATTATAACACAAATATGGCTTTATTGCGTATCGAAATAAATTGGTTTTTATAAAAAGTATCTTGTTTTATTGTGCATGACTGCCATAACGTGGCATTTCTTTAGTTCTGGGCCCTAGAAGGCGTCATCAGTATCATAAAGTACTCTCTGCGTCATAAAACGAGGGGTACATGGGATAACAATGGATAATCACTATCTCCGATGAGCTTCCTCACGAACTGACTGAACCTCCTACTGATTGAACTACCCTATAAATCCTATCATCACGTGTACTTAGAATGAGGAATATGTTTTTTTCGTAGCGGATTTGAACGAGTCTTGTATGTAGGTCTTCCTCCGTTTACTAACAATAGGCGCCCGCGGCGTTTCAAAACTATTTAATTCTTCGGTGTCGTTCTGAAATCCCGTAAAATATTGTCGAAATCCACATTTACTAATGATAATTCCATATTTAAGAACAAAATAACCTTGAAGTACACTAAAAATCATTTTGAATCGATCAGCTGATTAAAATAAAATCCGCCATGTTGCCTCTTAGCAAGTTAAACAGGGCACCGGTGGTGTTTAAATATGACAGCTACAAATCATTTGCTTAGCGACCTTATAGCGCTAAATAGCGTTTATAAATAAGAATTTTGCTAATCAGTTAGTTAGCAATTGATTAAAAGTTACAAGGCGTTTATGAATAAGACCGCTCATTTTTAAAGTTCACAAAATAATTGACGAAAATACCTACGCAATTTTCCAGATATACTCACATCAAACCCACTATCACCATCACCCTGCTCCCTGGCCGACTCGCCCGTAGCTCCGTGCTGCATACTGTGAGCTCTGCCTTCACTGTCCTGTTCGCAGCGTGAAGGTATTAGCGTATGTGCGGCACAGAAGTGGGACATTTAGGAACACGGAGTGGTGTGGTCTTGAAGTTTGGTTGACAAGAAAATATAAAAGCATTAAAAAAAAATTAAGGAAGTACGTATTTGTTCCGGTTGTGAATCAACATATCAAAAGTTGTAGTGTTGGTAGCTCGAGTCTAGTACATACATACATACTCAGCCTATAAACGTTCCCACTGCTGGGACACAGGCCTCCTCTCCATGAGAGGGAGTGGGCCGTAATCCACCACGCGGGTCCGGTGCGGTTTGGTAGATCACATGTCTTCCAATTTTTGGTTCTAGGACATGTCGGTTTCCTCACGATGTTTTCCTTCACCGTTTGAGAGCAGTGGTGATGAAATTATTTACACAAAGTAATGCGCCTGGCTGGGTTCGAACGCACGACCTACAACTCGTAAGTCGCGGTGAGTGTAGTGCTATAATAATATTTGAGCTCCCTAGCTCCATAGGTTTTATCATGGATCATGTCCTTTGCAGTTAAATTCTGATTATGAAACTAAGTCGCCAAGTGACCCTGGTAGGGACTTACTTTTAGGGAACTGTATTTATTTACCAACATTTGGAGAAAATCTGGCGATGCCCAGACACGTGTTGGGCATGTAGGCAACATCAATTTTAATGAATGAATCTATGAAATCTAGCAAGAAACGCCATTTTGCACCGCATGCCCTGGCACCAGCACACGTGAGGACCTCATGGTTGCGTCAGCAGACAGGATTTGCGTTGCCGAGTTTTGACACAAAAAAAAAAACTATTCGAAATTAGAACTATCCTAGTTGGTCCGCAGGAAGGTGGTAGCATTCGTGATACAGTGTAATCCCAGTATGAGTGTCAAAAAACTCATTTGACACTTAACTGCACATTACAAAATACCAAATTTGTTTTTTTTTTTTTAAAGGAGATTTACTGTACCTATTTTTCTAGTAATACACGTTTTATTATTGTTATTTATACATATATTTTTTCCAGTTATTTTTGCCGTCGGCACGCTAAGAAAAATAAACGCTAAAAGAAAAAGAAATATCGAAAAACATATACCAAAAAATCACTAAAAACTTCGAGACCACACAATACGACAAATATATTGGACGTGGGGGGTGAAAGACATAATAAAACGGACATCAGGGAAATATTGAGAAGCAACTATGTATGTCATTTGAAAAATCTATTTATTAACTATTTTGTTTCGTTTAGTTATTTTATATTAGCTAAATCTAGAAGCGCGTTGTGTGTTAGACTTGGTCGTCTTGTGGCTTTTGTGGCGAAGTGTCGGATTAGAGTTCAAAATGAAAGTTTTTACATTCTGTTGCGCTAAGTCCTTGTTTTTAGGGGCTCAAACGAAATCCTATATCGCGTGATATTGAACCTATTCCCAACTATTTGGGGGTCGAGTTTTCAACAGTGCAGTGTTTTCTACAAAATAAATTATTTTTTAAGTGAAAACTACCTTAGGCGCGTTGGGCATTTTTTGATATGGGAAAAAACAATTGAACTCGCGACACTGTTACCGTTACCGACTCCTCTGTATATTAGTATGTAGGTATATTGTGTATGTACGTACAATAGATACACATGCATGTACAAATAGGTCATTAAAATAATAAATGAAAATTTTAAGTTTAATAAGTTGAATTACAATTAGTTCGTATAAGTTTTCACTTCTGTCGGCACTCCCTGAATGAATGAGTCTGCCATGGACCTCGATCCTGCCTAATGGAAAGCAAATGAGGTCAATGATGGAACGAGCGCATCCAGAAGATGCTCGTTTACTCTTGCTTTGAAGGCAGACAGGGTTGAAGGATGGGAAATCATCAAATAACTTCTCCCGGCGTGTCAGACTTTTACTGACTAAAACCCAACCATGTTCCTTCAGTTGTCTGTGTGCCAGGGGCCACGGTATCTTTTTCGAACACCCCGCACCCCTGGAATGCAGACAGGGTTAAATGTGGAAAATACCGGTTATTTATTGGTATTTTACCTTAGGATCGATACATTTTTGTAATTATTTTTATTGACATCCTTCACTCTTGCAGATGTTTAGCAATTTGTTAAATATTATTAGAGTGCGTTCGGAAGCCGTATAGTGACCTCCTCGTTTATTCTTATAGGCGATTTCGATGGCAGTAATTATAAGTTTAAATTATTTGGATTAAATGAGAATAGATTTAATAGTGCAATTAAAAAACTTCGTTCGAGCCCGAAGCAAGGAGTTTGTATTTCTTTTGACTTAAAATAAGAAACATATTTGTGCATGTGATTTGTGTTTCATATTATACTCATTCTACAGTGTATATTATCGTGTAGCTATTAGTGTTAAAAACTCTGCCGCCCCTAAGAAATTTAGTTTTGTATTTCAATGTTAAGTCAGTAGAATCGTTTCAGTCAGATTTTGTAATTTTACTGTAAATTGTTTAATGTTTAGAGTTTATTTCATTATCTAAGATAAAATTGTGAGAAGAATCACTGGTTTTTTTATGAGATAGAATGTATATTTAATCATGTTTAAATGTTTTTAAAAAATATATACTGTGAAAGTCTGTTTTTAATTTTCTTTAGAAGTAAAAACCATTTTTAATTGATTTTTAGATTGCTTTGGTTTGTAATAAATACACTCCCGGACTGCGTAATCGAGCCTCTTAAAAGTTATAAATTCAAATTTGGAACAATGATAACACCAAAATAATCGCCATTATCTCTGCTTCAAAATTGTATAAAACTTTTTTTTAATTCATGATTTTTATGTCTTGCTACTTTGCATGGAAAATCACGGTGGCTCGATTCAAGGAGTCCGGGAGTGCATAATTAAATAAGTTCAGATATATTCTTCTCACAATATTGAAATAGGTACGAAACTAAGTTAAATAGCCAATTATTAAGGGTAAACCATGCAGGTTTAAATTTTGAATAATTTAACAATAACGGGATTTTCTAGTGGACACTATTCATTAAAAAGGTTCTGCAAATTTCAGGGATAACGGGTAAAATAACGATTTGCGATAAAATTATAGTTACTTTTATCGACAATTTATAACTGTTAAATTAAGTAAATGGTAGTTTATTTTTAACAGCATGTGTCGGAAAGGTGTGATTGTATTTAACGGTGTGGTATAAACCATCAAACTGAACAGACATATTGTGCTTTTTATACAAATCCAAACTACGAAATGAAATACAATTCCGATACTAACACCCAGTTGCACAGAGACAAATATTAATGCCACTAATAATAGCATTAATGTAATGATATTGCACAAAAAAACTTTCAAGGCGCAAATGGTGCTTGCTTTGCGCAACAAAAACTGTGACAGATTGATTCGTTTGACACTCCGATATTTAAAATTAAAGAACGATTAAAATCCAGTCTTATGTTGCTTTCTGCAACAAGTCAATGGAAGATTAGTATTGAATGAGGGCTTTAAAAGTTCAAATTCGTCTCTGCAACTGGCTGTACATCACATATCGCAAAACGTTATCCGGTAATTCGGTTTTCCTCAAAATAACGTTAGAAAAACGACGTTACTCTTGGCGGGCCGATGGTATCTTTCGAAGTAGGTACAGAGAACGACCTCTGCGTCTTGAAAAGCATTCTAGCTGATGTCTATTGAGATAAGCAGTGCACAAGCATGTTGATACACATAGGCAATTATTTACGCAAAACAAACGTAGTTAAATAACGGTTTTATTTAAAGTTCAAAGAAGTAAGAGTAACTTGCGTAAATAATTGTTGGGATAGAGTGACGTTTTGCGTTATATTCGTTTTGTTTTTTATTGACATTATCGATTGATCAGTAGAAGGTGGCGGAAAATGTTATAGTTATAGAAAACGAGATGTTAAAGAGAATATTTAACGTGAAAAATAACGTAACAAAAACGTGTTATAAACAAAAATCGTTACAGAAATAACGGTTACGCATATAACGCAATACAGCGAGCGGGTTGTGGACATTTATCAGTTTACAATACAAACGATATAATGTAACCAAATCCATAGGAGCGTGTAAAAGACAACAGTGACATGAGTACGTACGTGGGCTAACTGGAAGATAAAGATAATTAGTTAGGTTGGCGGATTGAAGAGGGTCGAAAATGTGTTTTTACAAACTGTGTAATTTTGAGTTACTAGTGTAATTAGTAGTTGTTCAGAAGAATGGAACGGTAGAAATATTTGTATTGCCTACTGTTGTGACCTTTTGAGTCTGTAAATGTTTTTATTTTTAATGTCATCTCGTAGTTAACCTTGAGAGGTCGTGACTACTTAACCAGGCAATCCTGTGGCTGCCTTAAGGTGAACCTAGTCCACATTTTTCCCATACAAACTGCGGGAGTATATTACTCGACTGTTTGACAATGTACATCAATAATTAAACATGGTATAGCTTTGTCTTATTATTAATATTGTCTGTACGGAAACAGAATACTAAAATTAAAAACCATTAAAAAATATGAGCCAGCAAAGATTCGTTTTTCTTGCTAATTTAACCTAACTTTAGGCTTGTTTAAGTAATAAAAGAAGTATAAAATCTCCAAAACTAAGTCGGTACCGACAAAGCTCAATTATCGAAAAGTTGAATAAACTTGATTGGTCATTAATTTATGCAGTGGTTTTTTCAGAAACCCCGATCTTCCGAAGGACTTTGCTTAATTTTTTACGCGCCTGTTTTACTATAACTGATCCTGCAGCTCACTCAATAATGTTGTGCGTGTAGACTAGCGTCTAACTGCTCATCACGGGTACTACCACTGTCGGACACGAAGCCTGATAAGACAGCGTGATTTTTAGCTAGGTCCATCAGTGAGTTCGAGCCCGCGACTAGGTTCCCCTTAAGCGAACTCAAAGCCTCCAGCCAGGGGTAAATTACTTACAAAACTAACCAACACCCACTGTGGGGTACGAACCTCGGCTTAGAGCGTCGGTGGGAGGAGGACAGCAAAATGGGACTGGCCGGATCTGTTCTGGATATTTTTTATTAACAGGGGAATTTAAATCTACAGGCTCAATTGCAGCGTGGGCTTGCACTTCGCCGAGCAAGGGTCAGGGGACTATTTAGACGAGGTCGTCGCGAAGGACCTCGTCGGCATATGCACTTGTGACGTTTAATAAGGGACTGGTGCTGTGGTAGGGGTTGCGTGGTAGAGGGAGTGCGGAGCGAAGTTCCGCACTCGCAGTCTTGTCCGAGCAGCAGTAGCGACAGCACGCAGTAATGTTGGAAACGGTGTTTCATTGTGTATACCGAACCTAAACCTAACTTAAAAAAAGACACCACGGCACTCACGATACAGAAGATATTATAGTATGAGAGCCCGTTGATATAAGATTATTTTACCTTTACCTCAAGTTATTAATAGTATTGCTGGCAAAGCAGTTACTTCTTTCAAAAGTTAAGTATCGAAAGGTTATGCTTGCTTCTTCCCAAATTATACCATAAGGACACTGTATCGATGGATGGGTTGCAAATATGTATTTTAGAAATAGCATCTGTCAGTTGTTTTTTACATAAAATAAAATCAAACTCGTTAGTCTACTGATCGCAAGTGCTTCTGCTGAGCAGGTCTAGAATACCAGGCCGGGTAAAGTGTTAAGAATTTCTCAGTACTAGCCCAGAGTCTGGCTTAGTACCCAGTTGATCCCAATAGGTTCGCTCCAAATTACATGCGACTAAATATGGTGTACACCTCTGCCTCACTCTTCAGGAAATACAGCCATGATGTTATGTAATAAAATCAGGCCCGCAGTGGGGTCGTTTGTCATACACATAAGGAACATTATTTTGTGTTGTCAAACACTGCAGACGAGATGGGTCTATATGCATATAAACGTGATAATTAATTTAATTTAACTTTTTTTGTTAGGTCATCGGTCATTATACCCATATAATGACCGATGACCTAACAAAAAAAGTTACCTAGCGAAACTCTGGTGCCGTACTGGGGTACGGCACCAGAGTTTCGCTAGGTACTTTAATTTTACCCTGTATGATTATTTTTACAATGGTCTAAAAACGAAAGCCTATGTGTAAGTCGTTTTGGATTAAGTTTATATTTTTTCAATTCTTTGCTGGAAATGCTGACAATTACAAGATTTCTGCTAAATTGTAGTCTTCATTTATACTATTATGCTCCAGTTGTAGTGTATGTTCTTCAGAAAGATCAGGTGCGTAGTAATCGCAACCGGCGTGCGTGTGAGTGGCCCTAGTTTGAGTTTCATTTAACCATCTCGATCAAACGCATCGAGCGTGCTCGGCGCTCCGGTTGTCTCTGGATTGGTGACGTACCAATGGGAGTGCCGAACGCGGTCGATGCGTTTGATCACGATGGTTGAATGAAACTCACACGAGGGCCACAGATGTATAAACGCAAACGAGCCAAAAGGAGTGTTACGGATCGTGGTGGCGTTTTGTTTTTTCTGCCTACCTCAAAGGTCAAAGAAGTGAGTTTATGTTTGAATGATGTAGTGTATTTGTAAGTAAAACTCTTCAAACCGCCACAAGAAAAGGAAGTAGAACAAAACATAAGTATAATTTCTAATTACGTCACTATCAGACAATGGCTGCATGATTCTGTAACGATTGATAAATTGTTTTGTGTTGTGACTCTTGTACTGAATGACCAATTCAGGCGTATTTATAAGTAATTAATGGACGCCCAGTCGAAATTCGTCCAGAATTCTTTTAAAATTTATTAAATAATAGTCGAAAATATTAGCTTTCTGCGCTCTGTTACCACATAAATTTTAACTGTGCCAAATTTCATACTCCTCTGTCCTATCGGTTTATAATATGACGCACTTCCATATGAAGTTTTACCCCTTTTTTTGTTAGGTTGTTTGTTACTGAATCACACAAAAACCGCTGAACGGATTTGGATGAAATTCGTCACACGGATAATTTATAACCTGGATTAACATGTAGGATAATTTCGGACATCCATGCGGGCGAAGCCACTGGCAAAAGCTAGTTGAGCAAAATATTGTATTGTAACTTTGGTCATTCTGTACTAGATCATTTGATCAAAATACTTGTAAAATTGCCCTGGGCATGTAATTTTCTAACATGAAACTATTTAATTATTTTTTTTTCGTATTTATGCTTACCAAAAATATCTTTACTAGTATTTTCAACATAACACATGATACATTTCGTTCTGACATGATATTTGAATGTCACTCAACACAAAAGCTCATCAGACTCTCAAATGAAATGATTATAAGCCAATCGGTCATCTGTTTGGGAAATACGTATCTTCGTACTGTGCTCTTTGGAATGAGAAGGAATTAAGAGCACTATCTTATTGTGTAGGTTATAAGGTTGATTTTCCGAGACATCGACGCACAATCTACTGCCACAACTCAGTACATGGTTTTGGACCCATGGTGGAAATTTTTCGTCGGTCACCAGAAAATGTCAGAATAATGCATTGAATCCATTTGAACAATGCCTGTCGATGTCCTTGCAACCTTGTATTATTTTTATGGTCAACAATATTAAAAAAAAAAACCCCAGACTTGATTCTTTTTACGCCCAGTGCCCAGTAATTTAGGTATTTTGTAATAATATTATACCGGTAAAATAATTGATATATAATTTTGAAGTTATATGAGAGAAGTTAAAATATTTGAATATGTTGTTCATTCCAAGCTATGCCATTGCATAGAGCGTAGCACTTCAACTACGCAAGTCGTAATAGATGCAAACGAATTAAAGTTCTTTTTTTTTCTTCCATAATTTCAATAATAATGTTTTATTATTTTTAAAAGGCATTTTATTATTGTATTGCTTTCCCAAACTAGACGTGTAAGAAGAAAATGATAAATAACTCCTGTTTTTGCCATTCCTTGTCTAAACACCGACATACAATTTTCTATTGAATTTATTGCACCACTATCTTCGGTTAGGTTTACATGGGGTATTTGCAAGTGACATATCCCATTTTAACTCTTTAATACCACTTTAGAAGAATTATTTGCTTTCGTTTTCTTTCAACAATTTTTTTTTGTATATGGTGGGTACTTAGCGTCTTATTCATAAAACGTTATCGAACATCTAAAAACTTGCTCGTCTAGTTTTCAATAAGTCATCATCTGCCTAGCCTTTTCCCAACTATGTTGGGGTCGGCTTCCAGTCTTACCGGATGCAGCTGAATACCAGTATTTTACATGAACCGACTGCCTATCTGACCTCCACAACCCAGTTACTGGGTAATACTACCCTTGGTAAGACTGGTTGTCAGACTTCCGGGCTTCTGACGACCCGTAATGACTGTCAAAGATCCACAATTGACAGCCGGGAACAACGGCTTAACGTGCTTTCCGAGGCACGGAGGGGTCTTGGGTATGTTAAGATGGTCACCCATCCACGGACCAACCGCGGCAAGCGTACCTTAACCTGATCGATCGAACCGTGGCGGCTATTGTAACTTAGCCACAAGTTTTCAATAAGTGTTATTCATAAATGCATTTTAGTACTTAAACGCCAGAACCCTACTTTAGCAGTGCTGGAAAATAATTAGAGAATAAGACCGTTAGTATATTACCCAGTTTTTATGACTGAATGACATTTTCAATACAGATTTATCCCACCTTAAATCAATTTGAAAGAGTGGTCAAGTCAAGTCTTTTTACATTCAATTTACAGTAATTTTAGTGTCACAAAGCAAAATTTTCGATTACAAAACTTTAAATAGGACTTTGGTATATCATCCTGGTCCACATAGCCTTAACGTACATCAAGATAGTGGTGCAATAAACTGTTCTATATTAATAAAATATTTAGTAAAAGCTTAATAATCTAATAATGATATTACCTGATGCGGTATCGTGACCAGATGGGGACTGTGCCCACCGCTGCTAGACTGTAACGTTGGTGATTTACCTGAGAAATTATATCAGTTTAAAGGGGAACTTGACACCTTTATTAAAGATTCGCCCTAGGCAGACCCGCACAGAGAAAGGAGGAAATACAGTAGGGAGGCTTTTGTCTAGTAGTGGGACCTTCATCATTTCAGCCGCAAGACGTCCACTGCTGGACATAGGCCTCCCCCAAGCTCGGCCACTTCGACCGGTTCTGTGCTTCCCGCATCCAGCGGACTCCTGCGGCCCTCACAAGGTCATCTGTCCACCTTGTGGGAGGCCTTCCAACTTTACGTCTTTGTGGGACCTTAGTGGCTAATAAAATTAGAGATCGGATATTCGGATGCATATTTACCTAAAGTTCATGTTTAGTAATGAAAGTATGGAAGCGACTTCTTTTTTTTTTTTTTTTTTTGTAAAAAGTATCCCGGGATTCCAGGAACACCGGGAATGCATAAATAGTCAGGTGTATAGTATGGTAGCGGCCGACTTCTAAGTTATTACGATCTCTACATACACGTCCTCCTTAAGAGCATTCATCCCACGTGGGTTGGCAACGGCGTATTTATTATTGTCGGCGATTATTTCATTAAATACAAACAAAAGTAAACATGTTTTTCAGCCATGCACTAGATCATTGGTATTTTTTTGTTTGTATGCTATTTTTTTTGCAGAGATTTTGTTATGTAATTACAAAAATCGACATACCGTCAATTATTTTCTGTTTGCATTATTTAGTATGATTATATATTTTTATTAAAGAGTAAATGTTAAAAATAATCATAAATACAGAATATCTAGTGCTTGGCTGAAAAAAAATTGTACTTTTGTTTGTATTTAATGAAATAATCACGAAAAACTACTATAAATGCGTTCTTGCCAGCCCGCGTGGAATGAATGCTAGCCATGTTAATGCGTAACGTATTTAGCCCTTAAATTTTTTAAAACAACATTCTGTCTCTATCATCTTAAAACGATCGTTAGTTGCAGAACGATGTTTTAAACGCTAACTAAACACATTCCCCCTTATTAAAAAACAAGGTTTTTCTTTAGGTATGGTTTAAATCGTCGAGCCTGTTTTTTAAATAAGAACCTAACTGAAATCGAAATACAGCTCCTTTTACAAAACTGACAAGTTAGTCCAGTGCTAAATTGTCAGTTTTGTAAAAGGAGCTATAATTCTATGTCAGTTCTAAGTTCTTATTTCAAAAACAGGCTCGATGGTTTAAACCATACCTAAAGAAAAACCTTGTTCTGTAATAAGGGGGCTTAAGTTGTGGTGCAACATGGTGCAAGCCAGCCTAAGTATAATCAGCCCATAATGTTCCCACTGCTGGGACACAGGCCTTCTCTCTGAGAGAGAATGAGCCTTAATCCACCACGCAGGCACAGTGCAGTTTCGTAGATGTCACTTGTCTTAAAAATTTTGGTTCTAGGACATGCCGGTTTCCTCACAATGTTTTCCTACACCGTTTTGAGAGTAGTGGTAATGAACCTACGACCTACGACTTGTACGTCACGGCCGTTATTTCAAATTGAAATTAAATATATTGTACAGACGCCAGTATATCAGGTTAACCCAAACTGTCAAATTTTCCCAATTGAAAATAGACTTTATGCTTATGGAATAAAGATGAAAATCTATTAAATAAATTTGACAGATGGGGGTAGCTTGCTGTGCTGGCATCTGTACGAAAAATAAAAACAGCCCCGAAAAAGACCCTGTTTCACAAATTGACACTGAATTTGATTGCTTACCACCGTGTGCCGAAGATATAGCCACTTGGTCGAGCACGTCCCACGATTTCTGTCGCCGACTGTGGCACGAGCTATGCGATGTCGACGGCTGAATCAGGATTGATGACTAAAAAAAAAACATTTATTTGATAATAGAGCCTCGTTTGATGACTTTTAGAGGCATGAGGAACAGGGAACCCATTTCTTCCCGTGGGTGTCGTAGAAGGCGACTAAGGGTCTTACTAGAGAATGGGCAGCAGCGTTCTCTATGCATTTTACCACCATACTGCGATCGCCAACCCGCCTGCCAAGCGTGGCGATTATTGCAAACCCCCCAAATAGGGGGAGGCCCAGGTCCAGCAGTGGACGTCTTTCGGCTGAAATGATGATAATGATGAGAAACAGGGTGTAAAGTTCACTCATCCTCCATAGAAATGGGAGGATCCTCCGACCAGACGGTTGTTGCGTCTGGTGGGCTACTGCCCGACAGTCGATGTCGATGTAAAGTCTATCTTAGATTATCCACAAGCAGTGATCGGAATAGGCTGACTATATTTGCCTAAACTTCGGAGAACAGAGACAGAAAGTGGAGACTTCCTTACGACTATAATTTTTGTCCCGGGATCCGAGTAAAATCTTCAATAAGTTGAAAATAAGGTTTATTCAAGATGTGTAAAGGCCTTTTTTTAACTGAATTTGGAATTACCACATTTTCGGAATTTTCACGTGAAATCCCGAAAAAAATAATCTAACTTTAATTCATGTATTCGAATTATACTTACGATCCAACTAACTGTTGTATCAAATCACATTACGTTTTGTCAATGGGTATTTACGGTATTTAACGAGAAAATCCCGAAAATTTGGTAATTGCAAGTTGTTATAGGCATGAAAAGTGGACTTTACACGCCTATAACAGCAACCATTTAGAAGTGAAGTGAAAGAAGATTAAGTAGAAGAGTTTAATGACAGTATTACTAACCTGATGATGTTCAGCAGTGGGACAGTAGTGGTCACAGTTGTCGGGCAACCATTTAGGTAGAGAATGTTTCACGTGGCAGCGGGAACGGACTTCTTCGCTCACGCAGACGAGCGCTGTGGTAGAAGAAATAATATGATTTTGTGCAGACATCATATCTAAGAGGTTGTATACATTTTTCTGAAGTTCTAAAGATGATGAGGATATTGACCGGGAGCGGAGGGCGCTGTGTGTGAGAGCTAATATGATTGTCTGCAGATGCAGGCGTGCCTCCAAGGAGGTCAGACGCAGTATATTTAGTGCTTACTGCACGTCTTTTACTCTTGTGGTATGTGGGCTCATTATACTCAGAAATCATACGGCACCCTTCGCGTTCAGTACAATAACGCTTCAGGGTGCTGATGGAGTTGCAGCGCGTCAGGGATGTTGCTGAAGCGTGCTTTGACTGCTTCTACACTGTGATGCGGAAGCGGTGCACATCAATGGTTATAGGGTGCGGGGCAGCACCAAGGTTATATTGTGCGTCTATAAGCCATATATCACAGATTGTTTCTGCGTTAATGTTTTACTAACATATTTTGTAAGTTTTTGTTACTGATGAGTCTTGTTGCTTGAAATAAAATAAATAATAATAACGAGCGGGGTTCACACTGGACCACTGTAATCATGGGTGTTATTTTTGTAGTTTTTAGGGGTGCTAATGCAAAAAAATACTGTCGAAATTAAACCTAAGATGGCGGTTTAAAAAAAATGCATCTCGACTAGGCGCTTGTAAAACGCCTTACCTGTAATTAACTACCTGTTGTCCGCGACTTCATCGGCGATCCAGGATGAAAAGTAGCCAAGTAGTCTCAAAATATCCAAATAATATAATGTTAGGACGTAAAAGGTCCCCATAAGTTTGTTTCGGTATTTGTTCTCCGGAATCAGTCAGCTAGGAAATGCTAATGAAATAAAAGTGCCTTAAAAAGCCTCTACTTACCTCTATTTACATCATTGATACATAAAAAACCGAAGGTACACAGTCTCGAATAAAAGTAACAATATCAACTATCCCCAATTATCCGTCAGTTATGATAAAGGATTTTTTTTTTGTTGAAAATTCAACCTTACACGCCTGACTTACAGTGGGTTTTACAAAACAATGTAAAACAGACTGACTCAAAGATGACTTACAATACTATTAGACACCTGCTCACATTGTGCCCATTTATGCAGACGTTTTTGAGACGCTGATTGTGTATCTTGGGTTTTTTTTTGTATGTCAATGACTCGCAATAACAAATAAATAAAATGGTAGAGAATAAGTTAGGCAGTTTGTTCCGTGTAGTTGCGGACGTAAAATAATAGCACCATCCCATTTCTTCCCGTGGCGAGGCGACTAAGGGACCAGAGAATGGGCAGCGGCGTTCTCTATGCGTTTTACCACCATACTGCGATCACCAACCCGCCTGCCAAGCGTGGCGATTATGGCAAAACCCCCCTTTTTGGGGCGGCCTATGTCCAGCAGTGAACAACTTTTGAAATGATGATGAAGTTAGGCAAATTATGAAACCATAGATGTTATTTACCAGTAAGATAAGCCACAGTGTCGGGTGTGACGTGGAACTTATCGCGGTGCGTGGCCGCACTGGCAGTTAGAGACAGAAGTTTGATGAGGACGCGGCATGTGCGGGACACTGTGGCCGCTGCAGGATGCCGATAGCCTTTTATCAAGTGCCCTACTAGAGCGAAGTGGAAGTTTGAGCGAAAGCTGTGGAAAAAATTTAAGTATTAGTTTCTTCTGTAGGAGTTGTATATTCGTACTAGGAAGGGGTGATTTTTAGCTTGTCTTATTTTGTAACTAGCAGCGCCCCGCGGTTTCACCTGCTTAGTTCCCATTCCCGTGGGAATACTGGGATAAAATATAGCCTATGTCATCCGGGGATAGTGTAGCTTCCCAACAGTGAAATAATTTTTCAAATCGGTACAGTGGTTTCGGTGCCTATTCAATGCAAACAAACAATCAAATCTTTTCTCTTTATAATATTAGTTTACATAGAAAAGCATGATATGAAAATTACGAGTTTTCGTATGTATTCTACTACTTTTAGTTGTGAAATCAAAGATTAGATTTTTGTGAGAAAAATATTTGCCTGGAATTATATGAAAAACTGTTTCGAAATCTCAGTTACCCATTTTTGTTTTCTAATTGCACAATATCACGAATTGCGACATGTTTTTAACCATTTAAGATGACGGTTTTTATTGAAGATTGTGCAATTATTGAACAAAAGTATGAACGAGTTTAACTTGATGTAAACACCATTTTTCTGTGATATCTCGACCCCTGAACTAGGATATCTTGTTTGGCAGGGGCGAGGTTTCTGCAGTTACATGCATCAGCATGTGAAGGCTTAGACTTTGTTTTTTTTTTTTACAATAATTACAAGAGAGAAAAAAAAGTAAAAAAACAGTGGCACTCCGGGATTGCCGACAGAAGTGAAAACTTGAACAGTTACGTGTATAATTTTTTAATCGTCAATACAGGATTTCACATTGGATCCTTGGATCCTGATTGCTCTCGGTAAAAAATGATAAACGAGCGACCGACTTCAGCCATTAAAGGTAACAGCACAGATCTTTACGATAAAAATACAAAGGAAAAGAAAGGGATAAAAGAATAACACTTTCCTAATGAAAGGAAGGGACTTTTCCAAAACAAATCAACGCGCGACTCATCCGTGTGCTCGTTTACCCATATATACACAGTATACATATAGCTCATGGAAAGCGTTCGATGACGATGACGCGAGTTGCATGATTTTTGTTCACCCAAAAGTGCTCAACGCGCCTTAAGAAGTTTTCACTTCAAAAACGTAGGTAATAGAAAAATAAAAAGAATTAATAATTCTAATGAAGGTGCAGGGATCGCCTTAGTTAGGTCACAAACAAATTAAAACCCACCTCAATCCCACAGCATGATCCATTTGCTTGAAGTGCCATTCCAACGGCTCCCGAGTTTCCATCATAACGAGTTCCAACGTCTGTAAGAAACGATTCAAGTTAATTTCCTTGTCAAATTAAATTATTACCTGCATAATCAGCCTCACAGCTGGTACACAGGGGGCCATAATCCACCACGCGGGCCCAGTGCGGGTTGGTAGATGTCACATGTCTTCGAATTTTTGGTTCTAGTACATGCCGGTTTCCTTACGATGTTTTCGTTCACCGTTTTGAGAGCACCGGTGAAGAAATAATTTCTACATCGTTTATCTGGGTTCGAACTTACGACCTACAACTCGTAAGGCTAGTAAGTAGTCGCGTCGTAAGTCAAAATAACACAACTGATTGAATGAGGGTTTTCTGGCAGCACTGAAATGTCAGGTCCGAGCACCTGTCAAGTGTCAAAGCGCCTACAGACTGAATGGTGAACGAATGAATGAAAGGAATAACATCAAATATTTTAAGTTTGGTATCGAACTGGAAAATGACCTCTTGTCAAAGTGGCGCCAACTGCAGGCTTAGCACGAGCACCGATTTGTCGATAGAAGAATTGACATGACTATTAACTAAATGATGTACAATAGGAGAAGATAGCTATGTTTTTCTATTAATTATCACAGTTATGCGTTCTAAACGAATCATGATTTTGTAGACAATCGTATATACTTTGTGGCCGTCGTGTGGAAAGTTTGTTGTCGATGTGATTTTGACAGTGTGGGAAGAAATATTCTTCTAAAATAGTCTACATTTATAAGGACATGGACAAAGAACGTTCGAAACGAAAGACTAAATGACAGATCGTAGAAGGATATTTACGGTGCAATGGCAAAAATGGAGAAAAGAAATGTCACTATGTATTGAAAAAGTACTGTCTATTCTTATTAGAAAAAGAAAGCGTCAAGCCTGCTGGTGGCTTGAATATTCAAGAAAACCCTCATTGTTTCTTGATTTAAAATAAAATATATCCTATTCACAGACTAACAGAATGCTAGAGCAAACCTGCTCGATAATCTTTGATAATCAACTACAATAGAGTTGCTAATTGCGTGCATGAAAAGAGAGAATACACCTTGACGTGGGTAAGCAATTTTCAGCTTAATTTCAGTAGAAATTAAGTTCATTCTTTACCTTATGTTGGAACTGTCCCTGTGACTCCAGCGTGTGAAGGTTTTGCTCCATAAAGGCTAAACCAGCTGCGTACAATGTCGGCTCGTCTAGTTGTAACACGGATAACGCTACCCAGAATAGTGCCTTGTGAATTGGTGACGCCTAGAAACAAAAATGTCTTGTATTAACAAATATTATAGAACTAGCTTTTGCCAGCGGCTTCGCCCGCGCGGAACTTTCATCCCCTATTTAACTCCCTTAGGGGTTGAATTTCGAAAAATCCTTCCTTATTCCTTGTCTACTTTATAAAGGGAACCTCTGTGCAAAATTTCAGCTTTCTAGGTCCAAGGGTTTGGGCTGGGCGTTGATGAGTCAGTCAGTCAGTCAGTCAGGACTTCTCTCTTTATTTATATAGATAGATGAAATAAAGTCGTGAATCTTGCTTTAAAACTATTGTTCGTATGTAAACTATTGTATTGTCAATAATACTTATTTTTATTTTGTTTTCCTGGTGGAACCTCATAACATTTGATTAAGATGTAGGAAAACCCTTCCAAGATAAAAATAAAAATGGAATCTTTCAATGGATGTCGTTAAATCACACGTGATTGCTTTAACAGCTTGCGTTGAAGAGAGTTGGGGTCAGTATGGTTTAAAAACAAATAGGTGTATGTACATTAAATAATGTTTTTTTGCATCGGGGTGGGCAGAAACTATGGAAAGCAAAAATATTTTATTTCATTCAATTCTAATGGACTGGCTAAACACATAATAGTACATTATGGTACAAGTGTGTAACGTTGGTGACTACCGCTGAGGCGCCATTGAGTCTCAATATGTTTTAACAATATGTTATATGTTTTAACTTTGAAAGAACACTTTTATCGCGATCACGAGCGTTCCGTGTTATTGACATTTTTAGCTGTCAGGATCGTGATATGAAACTCGGAACGCAAAACATCGAAGTGACCGCTCACAGCGCTATTTTTCAAATTCGGAATGCGGCCTTGGTCTATGGCCGATCGCCATTGTTAGATGCGCGCGCATTGGAAAACTGATTAATTTTTCCCGCCATTGGCAAAAATAAATTACAAATCGTTTTCACTATTGAAATTATAGTTATATAGTCATTAAAATGACTACAAGTAATAGTTTTGAAGAAAATGATTTATGTTGTAACACCGCCCGATATAAGATGTGCACCCCTTAACGTTATGGAAACTTTACTACCTAAAAACTCCAAGGACAAATTTTTTTTTTAGTACTTATTATTTTCTTCACAAGTGTGTTGAAAAACGTCGTATGATACACGTGTGTATTGATGATTAACGTCCTCGGCTCTATACGCTTCAGCGGTAATCACCAACATTACACACTAGTACCATAATGAACTATTTATTATCTTTGCGTGTGATGTCGGTTTTCCCATCTTTACTATAGGTACCTATTATCTAATGTGACTTAAAGTTAAAAAAAAAATACACATACCGGGTACAACAGAGGCTGTAGTCTCGTCAAAGCCATGATGAGTGCTTCCAGTAAAGCTAAGTCGTTGAACGATTCCAAGGCTTTTACTAGAATTCTTAATAGTTGTTTCATGTCGTCATCGGTTACATTCTTACCTGAGAAATAATATAAATGGTTAATATAGGTCGCGTCATGTAAAAAGAACGCTGGCTGTCAAGCTGCGCATAGACCATTTTACGGTCTATTTGGTGGTATGAGGTGCGCCGCGGGGCGGGCGGATCACGCGGCGCATGCTTGCCGGTGCGCTATTGATTCGTCAGTCGACCTTTGCTTTCCGCGCTGTGTCCACGTTACGTTCATTCTCAAAATACCATCGCGCACAAAAGTTTAAAATTACGAAATGGTTTTGCGAAATTACGAAATTTGAAAGGAAATAGAAGCCGAATATTGTAAAAGCGATCATGTGGTTGACATGATGACAGAAACATTTATTATTCGCGTAGGGGATGATGATTCAGACACAAATGGTGATGAAAGCTCAAGTGACGACAGCGACGACAGTGAAATAGCCACCTCTAGCACCAACACCGCGTCCTCATCTGGTTTTCACGTCATCCACGACGACTTAATGGAAGGAGTTTCAACATTAATTTAATTTTTTGTAATTAGATTAAACATTCTACACTGAATCAAACATGTTTTTAATTCTATTTAATAATATTCTATCTAATATATTTTTCAATGTACCAATAAACGAAGCTGCGAGCGAAAGGCTAGTTCAAAAATAAAACAACATGCCTAGTACTTTCGTGCGCGAGTGTACCCATGCGCAAACACACCCCCTCCATTTTCTTCCAGCGTTCTTTTTACATGACGCGTACTGTACTTACAGGAAAAATGTATTTCTATACTAATATTATAAAGAGGAAAGATTTGATTGTTTGTTTGTTTGCATTGAATAGGCTCCGAAACTACTGAACCGATTTGAAAAATTATTTCACTGTTGGGAAGTTACACTATCCCCGGGTGACTTAGGCTATATTTTATCCCCGTATTCCCACGGGAACGGGAACTACACGGGTGAAACCGCGGAGCGCTGCTAGTTACATATAAAATTACTAGCTTCCACCCGAAGTCGGAAATTATCCCCCGGTAACGTACTACCGGGATAAAAAGTATCCCATGTGTTAATCTAGGTTATCTATCTGTGTGCCAAATTTCACCCAAATCCGTTCGACCGTTTTTGCGTAAAAGAGTAACAAACATCCATACATACAAACTTCCACGTTTATAATATTGGTAACGATTCACATATTTTATTTTATAATCTTGTCCACACGCATAGTCCACAGAAAAGAGCAGTGGTAACTGGGATGCGCGATGGTGAGAGGTTTTATTCGATTGTATCGATTGTTCGAACATCTCGATGGTTCTCGATTGTTTCGACTTGGACTCGAGTCCGACTCGGTCTGTTATTGCGACTGGCGCATGACGCGTTCATTCGAGTCGAGAGTTGTTCCTCGATGGTTTAGGGTTTCGTGAGTTGGTTGGTTGGCGCGATTGTTTAAAAATCCGTGGCATTTTGATGAATTTAATATTAGTTAAAAATAAAACAGTGCATCGTAATCGTAAGTAAAGGTAAACGTTCACAAATTACGCGCAGCTCGCTCGACTCGAGTCTGGCAAGCTCTCGCCTCAAACTAACAGGCGCCTCGGCTCGATGCATGCAATCGACTGACCGCGGGGACCGAGCGAGACTTGGTGACAATCGAAAACTAGCGGTTGAATCCACTGACTCGAAACAATCGAAAAATTAGAACGGCGACTCGATGGTTGACTCGATGGTTTATTTTAACGACTTCGATTCTTTCGATTGTTAAAACATCTCGAAATCGCCCATCCCTAGTGGTAACCCAGTGGTAACGTCCGCGACTTACGTATTGTAGGTCGTGGGTTTGAACCAGACAGGCGCATTACTATGTGTAAATAATTTCATCACCACTGCTCTCAAAACGGTGAAGGAAAACATCGTGAGGAAACCGGCATGTCCTAGAACCAGAAACTCGGGAAGGCATGTGACATCTATCGACCCGCACTGGGCCCTCGTGGTGGATTACGGCCCACTCCCTCTCACAGAGAGGAGGCCTGTGTCCCAGCACTGGGAACATTATAGGCGGGGAATTTTTGGTTCTAGGACATGCCAGTTTCCTCACGATGTTTACCTTCACCGTTTTGAGAGCAATGGAGACGACATTTTTTTCTTTTTTTAACCGACTTCAAAAAGAAGGAGGTTATCAATTCGACATGTTTTTTTTTTTTTTTTTTATGTATGTTCGGGCATAACTCCGTCGTATATAGACGGATTTGCAAAATTCTTTTTTTGTTCGAAAGGGGTTTACTCCGAAATGGTCCCATTGAAATTTCATATAGATCTGATGATGCGTTTCGGAGACAGACAACGGAACTCTTCAAAAAATTACAGCAAATCAACCGCGAATGTTGCTATCGCATAAATATGCATTGTTTTGACGCCAAGGATGATGAAATTTCGAATTGGTGTGGGGTAAGTAACCAAAAAGTGAAAAATAAAAACTTTTTTCAAAAAAATAACAACCGACTTCTAAAAAAACACTACAAAGTGCAAAATAACTTTAATTTCGGAAGGCGGTGACAAATAATTAAAATACACATCCAAAGTCACCAACTTCCGAAATTAAAGTTATTTTTATTTAGTCGGGCCGATACTTATGAGCCATCACTGCTCTGAACTGAGAATATGAGTCTCATAATTTTCGCTTAGATAAACTTACTTATGCATCCAAATACAATTAGAGCTCTCGGCTGCAGCGCGGGATTGAAGCAGAATGCGAAGCTTTTGGCTAATGATGTCCTGGAACAAAAAAAAAAAAAACTTGTCGTCAAATAGGTGCAAAACATCATATCTAGCTTTCTTCCTTCACCATATAAACATGAACTGTGCCAAATTTCATACTCTTCAGTCCGCGTAATTTTCGTAAAAGTACAAAGTTTTTGTTTTACGTATTATTATACACTGTGACATTTTAGACGACTACAATAAATGATAAATGATAAATGATTTTATTTCTGTAAGTAGGTTTGTACAAACACTTTTACACGTCAATCATATTTTTTAAACTAGATGAGGTCGGCGTTTCCTATCTGACTACTCTGAGAAGAAAGGCCGAAACAAACTCAGAGGTCACAGTCTCTTTTAAAGTCCAGACATAATCTTGGTCAGATCATGTGAAGACCATGTGGATTGGTGTCTGAAATGGTCTTTTGAGGAAAGAACCACACAGGTTGAGTGGACCTGTCCATTCAGTGCACGCATGTATCAGTAATCATACGGCTCAACTCAGAACTTGAGGAGCTCAACGATTTGACGAACAATACCAAAGAAAGGACATTTGGGTAGGCCGCATAAAGTACTCAAACTGCCAGATTAACATTAAAAACGAACTGAGAAAGAGACGAAACACGAAAACAAAAATACCACATAGTCCTCACATTCACAATAATTAAAGCAAAAATAATATTATACTTCTCAAAGTAAATATTCATGTCAAAGTGTATATTATAATAATCAAATGTCAAAGTGTAAATAATAATAATCAAATGTCAAAGAGCAAAACAAAGAAAAAACAACATTCAGTATACAAAATTGGAGCATGTCAATCCCAAGCTTTTTTGTCCTCAATATAATCTTTAACGGTATAAAAGGCTTTCAGGCACAACTTACGTTTGATGAATGATTTAAATTTATTGAGACTTAGATCTTGAACATGGCTTGGAAGTTTATTATAAAAGCGTATACATTGACATCTGAATGACCCACCTATTTTTTTGAGCCTTGTTGATGGTACAACAAATTTGTGTTTGTTCCTAGTATTTATACTATGGATATCACTGTATTTTTTAAACAATTTAATATTTTTATGAGCATATAAAAGATTTTCATAAATATACTGTGAAGGCACAGTCATTACATTTATCTCCTTAAATCTATCTCTGAGAGAGTGTCTCGGACTTAATTTATAAATTGATCGGACAGCTCTTTTCTGCAAGACAAAAATAGTCTGAATATCGGCGGCATTTCCCCACAATAGAATACCATACGACATTACACTATGAAAATAGCTAAAGTATACTAAGCGGGCTGTCTCTACATCAGTTAAATTACGAATTTTCCTAACAGCGTATGCTGCAGAACTTAGCTTTTTCGACAATTTAGCTATATGTGGGCCCCACTGAAGCTTGGTATCCAAAGTTAAGCCCAAGAATACAGTGCTATCTTCAGGATTCAATTCTTCGCCCTTTATCAACACATTAGTTTTCACCTGCTTAACGTGAGGTAGCGTAAACTTAATGCATTTGGTCTTTTTTTCATTAAGAAGCAAATTATTAGCATTGAACCAGTGAACTACTTTTGAGATTGCGCTATTTACATCGTCATTAACAAGTTGCTGACGTTTAAGTCTAAACAAAAGTGAAGTGTCATCCGCAAACAACACTATATCATGATTATCCTTTATGAGGTAAGGCAAGTCATTAATATAAATAAGAAACAAGAAAGGACCAAGAATTGAGCCCTGTGGGACTCCCATTGACACTACGGATCCCGGAGATCTTTTTCCGTTTACATCAACACACTGAATCCTATTACACAAGTATGAAATAAGAAGATCCAGAGCGGTGTTCCGGATCCCGTAGTGGCGGAGTTTCCTGATTAGAGTTTCATGAAGCACGCAATCGAAAGCTTTAGATAAATCGCAAAAGATACCCAAGGCATCGTATTTATTTTCCCATGCATTGTAAATATGCCCTAAGAGTTCAACACCGGCATCGGTAGTTGAACGACCCCTTGTGAAACCGAACTGTTTGCTATGTAATAAATTATGTTTATTAAAAAATCTTTGCAGTTGGTCTAAAATTAATTTCTCAAAAAATTTACTAAAGGTAGGTAGTACTGAAATAGGTCTATAATTAGAGGGGTCTGATGTACTACCTGATTTAAACAAAGGTATTATTTTACTATTCTTCATTAGGTCAGGAAACTCCCCGCAGTCTATACAATTATTAAATATAAGAGCTAAAGTAGGTGCTACAATGTCAATAATAGACTTAGCAACTTCTACAGAATTACCCCACAGATCTGCAGTCTTTTTTACATTTAAAGTGTGAAAGGTTTTAATTATATCTCTACAGCTAATATGTTCAAAATGAAATTCTGAATCACAAACATTAACATTTTCCTTAAGCAAAGACTCAGCAACAGAAGGTGATGAGTTTAGTGATTTTGTAGTTGAAACGGGAATATCTGCAAAGAAATTTTCAAAAGCCGCGGCGACTTGCGAGTCCGATGTGATTATGTTGTCATTGATAGACAGGCTGTAGTCAGTATTTCGGTTGCTAGACCTTCCCGTTTCACTATTAATAATATTCCAAGTCGTTTTAATTACATTACTGCTGTTTTTAATCTTTGAACTCAAATAACGCGACTTGGCCATCCAACAAACTTTTTTAAATAATTTGGAATAATTCCTAACATACAAATTAAATTCAGCAGTGTTTACAGAAGTCCTTTCATCGTATAGCTCATAAAGTCGTGCTCTACTTTTATGAATACCAATGGTAGCCCAATCACTGAAAGAGACGTTACTATTAATCGAGATAGTCTTGGGAATAAAAGTGGAATTAAATTGTTTACAATATATCTTAAAAAAATTATCATATAGATGATTAGGATCAGCATTTGCAGACAAAACTGGTAATTTATTTTCGAGTTTAACTTTAAAGGCCTCTAGGCGAAATGCAGTTTTGGGGTTAACAATGATATCCTTTTTACCCATTTTTTTATTTTGATTTTTAATGGTAATCTGTTGCCCGCAATGATCAGAATCTAATAAATTAATAATTTCTTTGTGGCTCGGTACAACATCTGTAAAAATATTATCTAGGCATGTGGCACTAGTAGGGGTTATTCTTGTGGGCTCCATAAACAAGTTTACAAGATTGTACGACTGAAATAAACTTATTATTTTACTACAATAACCTGAGTTATCTAATAAATTAACATTAAAATCACCGCAAACAATAATGGATTTGTTCGAGTTACAAATCTTGTGTAATACTTCATCCATTACCTTTTCAAAGCAGTCATACAATCCTGAAGGTGGTCTGTACACACTTAATACAACAAACTGCTCCAATTCTATACAGGCTATTTCAACTGTCCGCTCAACAGAGAGGCTCACGATATCCTTACGTTCTTTAAATTGTAACAGGTTACTTACTAAAATTAATGAGCCACCATGTATAGCATTTACTCTGCTGAACGAACTACCAACCTGGTGATTATTAAAATTAAACATGAACTGGTGGCATTTAAGCCAGTGTTCTGTCATACAAAGAATATCTATATTGTTACAATTAAGGAATAAATCGACTTCTAAATCTTTGTTCAAAAACCCTTGAATGTTTTGATGCACCAGGTTGATACCATATAATTCTTTTACACTTTTGCAAGAGGTTGCCTCCATTGTCTTACTTTCTAATTTAAATGAAGATCAATGTCAAAATTATTTGCCAAATTATTGGCAGTACAGTTTAATATTTCATTGCATTGCTCAAAAGGAGCAAGTTGTTTAGCCAAATTTTTGGCTGAAATAGAAAAAAAATATGATAGCGACACAGCTATCTGTCTTCTATGATAGTTAGAAAGATAGTACATCACAATATTATATCTATCTTTTGTCAAAGGCAAATTATTACCAACATAATTGTTGGTATCAACTAGATTAAACAAATTATTATTAAATGTCAAATTATACAAAGTCATATTTATCTCATATCTTAACCTATTTTCTTCCTGTGGCAAACCGTTGCTATATGGGAATGTAAACAAAACTATTTTTCTTAAACTAAGATTACTCAGGGTTCTATAATACTGGAGCAATTCTCCTTTGTTCACTTTTCCCCTATTACCCATAAAAATTATTAATGTGGTGTCTGGGTTAAAATTACATTTAATAATTTGTTTCATAATATTAAATAAGGAACAACCAGGCATACAGTAATTTATTATAGAGTGACCTGGATATTCCTCTGTCAACAAATCGCCTAACTCTTTTCCAATTTCATCACAGAATAACACAATGTCATTTTTTTCAATTGGCTTACACTGTTTTTTGGAACTGTAAATATCAGGAAAGCTCAAATCAACACAGGGCTGTGGTAAGGTGGATTTGCATGTTGTCAATGAACGATCCGGTGTAGGTACATTGGATGGTGTTTGACACTGCTCACAGTTGTTTTTTTGTGAGTTTACCAGCTCATTCATTGCCAACACATATTCCCTCATGATATCTTCTGAGGTATCATATCTTTTAGTCATTGAACTTAGTTTCTCCTGTAAATGGTCAAGTTCAGATTGCAAGTTCTCTGTGTCAATGTTGTACCTCCTAGTACTTTGCTCCAAATTAGAAGAATACATATCTAATAATTTAAGCAAGTTTAGTCGTTCTCTATTAAGTTTCACATTTTTTATGAAGAATTTATGTCTTTTAACTAACTTTTTCGTTTTAACAATGTATTTATTGATCTTTATGTATTTTTTAAGTTTATTGTTACTAGTTCTTACCCTCATTGAGTGACCTGACTTTGAATCGTTATCACCTGTCAAATCTATAGTGTAACAAGGTTTTATGGCAGAAACCATTGAGGGGGCGACCGGCATCAACTCATCGAACAGACTTTGATTCAGCGAGGCGGTGATGTTAAGATTTGTAGTCTGAAGTTCAGTTATTTGACTATGAGCCTCAAGTAGCTGCTGTTGTAGTAAATGTTTGTGACTAAGAGCTTGTTCATACTCTATGCTACACTGGCTGAATCCGTCCACAACGAGCTGAAGTCTGTCGCGTTCTTCTATGGCATCAGTGTATTGAGTATATATCTGAGCCATTTCACTTTTCAACTTCCTATTCTTTTCATGGGCATCAAAGAGCACCCTTTCATTGTCATCTATTTCCTTATTGAGTTGGTCACAGGACTTCTTTGACGCCTGTGACCAATAGATTTAAATCTATATATAATAAAAGGAGAAACTGACTGACTGATCAATCAACGCACAGCCGAAACTACTAAGACCAGGAACGTGAAATTTTGCACACGCCTTCCTTTTCTAATGTAGGGGAGCACTAAGAAGGGGTTTTTGGAAATTCGACCTTTAAGGGGGTGAAAAGGGGGGATTTTGTTTGTATTAAAAATCTTTTCCTTGAGTTAACAAACTTGAAACTTGGCACAAATACTTTTCTAAGTAAATTATAAAGTTGGTTATTTATTGTTTTTCTAAACTACCCCCTAAATGGGGATTGGGGATCTCAAAGTTTGTATGGAAATTTTTTAACGCGCTCTCTGATTAACTCGAAACCACGTTGGATACTTTTTATCCCGGTAGTACGTTCCTGCGCGATAATTTCCGACTTCCACGCGGGCGAAGCCACGGGCGGAAGCTAGTAAAATATATATATTGACTTTTATGAATAATTAAATAAAAGAAAATATTCACAAAGACGCATGACGTAGTTTGAAACACCCTGATATGGAGATGGAATGAATGATTGAATGTAATGTTACAGGTATCTTCTACCCTTTGATACGTAAACATTATTAACAGGGTGTTTCATAATTCTAAAGCATTATTTATTATTCTTTGTACCTACTGTCTTCATTAATGGTTTAAAAAAAAATCGCGCCTAGAGGTATTTTATGTCGGATACATTGAGTTTCCCATCTTTGTAAGACGACTAAAATTTCACGGTGTATATACGTAGGTAAATAACGGTCTGATACATTACCAAGTGTGCAGCCAGTCACAGTCGGGTATGTCCCTCATGCAAGCCTCCATGATCTCTAGCAAGGCGTCAGTGATGATCTCAAGGGACTGTAGAGGCAGTCTTTCGCGGTCCGTATGTGTGGTGCCCGTACAAGTGCCCGTTGTTGTCGCGTCCGTGCATGTTGTGTACGAGTGTTCTGAGTACCTGGAGAAGAGAAATCATCATCATCATTTCAGGCGAAAGACGTCCACGGCTGGACATAGGCCTCCCCAAAGCAAATTTTTAGGCTTAGTGTCTTTACTGGATTAGGAATATTATGCAAATTGTTTGCATACATTTTGTATGAAGTTGCAAACTCTAGGTTTTTTTTTTACTTTGACTAAGAAGTGAAAAATAAAAACTTTATCCAAAAAACAAAAACAACTGACTTCCGAAGAAACACTACAAAGTGAAATATAACTTTAATTTCGGAAATCGCTAAAAAAAACGAAAATACTTTTTTTTTTAGTTTCATTATTATTTCATTCTACATTTGATTGTTATTTTTTTCTTTAATTTTAATTCTTGATTCTTATTTAGTTTGTATTTTGTAATTTGAAGCAAACATACTTTGAGTTTATTACCAAACATGTTTTTAGAGTCAATGTTAAACTGGTTAAACCTCGATTTTGGCGCCCAAGATACAGACTTGCCTAGTTTGGGGCCAATATAAAATCTGTGTAAATGTTTCTTTAGCAATTAAGTTGTATTTATTATTCATTTATTTAAAGACACTGAGTTCCGAAATTAAAGTATTTTTTTTTTCACTTTGTAGTGAAGAAGTCGGTTGGTTTATTTTATTTTTATTATGATTTTTTTTTTGTTTCAATATTTGACCGCATCTGTTTTGACTGGTAAAAAATGACAATTATAGTATAGTTAAAATCTAGCTGCAGACTCGGTCATAAATCATTCGAGTGTTTCGCTCTCTTTCCCACTCACGGGCCTTATGGGCAGGCCACGCCCACACGTAGTCCTGTGCATTACTGCAGTCGATGAGTGATATCGATAGTTTTATATATTTTATAAAGCGAGATTTTAACTATACTATAGTTACAACTACTTACCAATCATTAGTATGTCTATTATAAGGACTCCTGAAGGCGGTGACGGCGGCTGACTTGACTTTGGAAATGCCGAACATCTGGTAGAACTTCGGCAGAGCGAACTCGTCCAGAGACAGACGGAGAACGCGCTGGGTGTCCTCTGAAAAATATAACCAAATTTTAGTGTTTTTGAATGACAACAACTAGCACAGCACTATTGAACCAATATGGTTGACAAAGGTCATGCATAAAAACTGAAAAAAGAAAACAATCAGTAAATAAATAATCAAGCAATGAGACGTGCCAATGTCAAACGGGTTTATATTTTCCATTATTTATTTTGTGGGCTCTGTGACTAGTTCTTTCAAAGCTTAAGATGGCAAACTTCATTAAACCATGGATAGTTAAGTATTGGTAAACTGAACCCATTTTATTTTTACTTAAAATGTCAACCTAGATGTCAAAAATTGAAATCATCATAGTTATGCTTAAGTTATTCGGGGAATCTGTGGGTCAGTCACACCAAAATATCGCTGGATATACCGGACGCTGATGTAGGGGCTGCCTCGCTTCTGTAGTGCATCGTGGATGTTTGCGCTGTATCGCACTGATGGCTTTCTTGCCATCATCCGTAAGATAACTGTATCCCTGATTTTGAGAATTCGTGGCAGCTGCAACGGAATTCTGAAGACTGTAGCAGATAGTATCTCTTCTCCGCTATAGAGATTCTTTATTAAACGGGGAATTTGAAGAAAGTGTTTTATTTTTCAATCTTTTCATATCTTCAAGAAAATAATCACAAGGCATCAAAAAATACGTCCGCATCGTTGTCAACGGGAAAAGTGCCCAAAAGGCTGGCAGCATTGCCACGTTGTATGGCAATGCTGATTCTTTGGCCGAAAAACAGGCCAGCCCTTTGGTCACGTGAAAGGTCGACCAACAATTGGTAATTTGAATGGATTTTAATTCTGATTTTAATTATAATTTTGATTTTGTATTTCAATTTCGATTTTAATGTTAAGTTTGATTTTGATTGTAATTGTAATTTTTAAATTAATGTTAATTTTAATTCTTGGATTTGGTCTGAATTTTGAATTGATTTAATTTTTTGATGTTATAAAGTTATCCGAAATAAAAAATAAAAAAAATTATTCACAACTACTCGTCAACTACGTTTCCGTACCGAATCGAACATGAACCATTATTATCGTAGGAGTTCTCTAAACGCTATTCACAAATTCAAAACCGTATAATTTTACCAGTTTAAATCAAATAGGCGACTGCTACTTACCGGTTTTGATTTTGCAATCGGTTAGACTGGAAGCTGACACTGACACAGTTGAAAAAACGCTAAGCAGACGATGATGGTGAAATGTACTTACCAGAGAAGCTAGGCGTGGTACAAGTACACAGCGAGTGTATGATGTTGATGACCAGGCCGTGCGTGGCTGCGCGCATGGACACTGTTCCGGAGC
This sequence comes from Polymixis flavicincta, assembly GCA_949987655.1. NCBI lineage: Eukaryota > Metazoa > Arthropoda > Insecta > Lepidoptera > Noctuidae > Polymixis > Polymixis flavicincta. Next base: position 8,526,885 of record OX465199.1, on the reverse strand, counting down.
AGACGAGGAACGTAACGGTGTGGAACAGGTATGGGAGATGGCGAGCCACGTCTAGGCAATTGTTGAATGATAACATAAGCTGCAATAAAAAAAATACTTTGTTAGTAACTTAAAGAAAGGGCAGTAACTTCCTCATTTTCTGACTGAAAAATTAAATACTTATTTTTTTACGCAAGAGTTCTCGACGTCGCTTTGAATTGTCGTATAAACCGGGCAATTTCGCATACAAGGCACATGGTTTGTCTCGCTGTCATTAATTCGAATTTAATGACCCTTGCATCAATATGTCAACTTCGCTAATAACCTTATTTAGTGTTCATCATCATCTGCCTCTTATTCATAAAGTGTTAAACACTTGCTCGTCTAGTTTTCAATAAGTCGTCATCTGCCTAGCCTTTTCCCAACTATGTTGGGGTCGGCTTCCAGTCTAACCGGATGCAGCTGAATACCAGAATTTTACATGGAGCGACTGCCTGTCTGACCTCCACAACCCAGTTACTGGGTAATACGATACCCCTTGGTAAGACTGGTTGTCGGACTTTCGGGCTTCTGACGACCCGTAACGACTGTCAAAGGTCCACAAATGACAGCCGGGACTAGTTAGTTCAACCTTATTTAGTTATTAATTTGTCATATTTTAAATTAGAAAATGGGACTTAATAAGCATCACGCCGGTAACCCCCAAAGAGTAAGGCAGAAGTGTTTCTACATATAGTACACCTACATTTCTCCAGATGTAACATGCCCCATGTTACATGAGACTTAAACAGTCTATGGAAATCCACCGGGCACAAACCCAGACTCTAGGCTGGTATTGAGAAATTCCTGATGTAAAAATCCAATAGAACTTTGCCCCGACCTGGGAATAGGGTATTTTCCAATTTATTAAAAAACTATTTTAATTTGAAGATTGGGACGAAATATGTAACAGAAAAATAAAAGAGTTATTGATTTATAACAATTTCCTCAATTAAAAACGATTAAAATCTAATTTATTTTACGTTGTTTCGAATTTACCGCCAAAACGCTTCTTTCGATGACTTTTTTATCACGTGACCACATGTGACGATCAAATGATTATCTATTTCAACGAAGTATGGACACAGCTCTTTCTATACAAAGTGACATTTCGTTTCTCCATTTCTGAAATCGCACTGTAGAAATCTTTCTACTGTCTGTAATTTTTTCTTTTTTATATAGACTATTTCAGGAAGTTTTTTTCCCAAAATGTCAAAATCACACTGACAACAAACTTTCTGCTGACTGTCTACACAGAACATCATTTTTGTCTACTCTTCCGTCAGTAAAACGGTGCTTGTGCTAAGCTCGCTGGGCAGTAAATACTATTTAAAAAAACACTTACCAGATATCTAGCTAATATAGCTATATCATCCCACATCATGTGCTGTTCCAACATGGCGGTCGGAGAATGACAGGTTTTATCCACCACCTGAAATATTCAATCATATTAGTTGGATTGTAACATAAACCAATTAAATAATATAGAGCAACCGTAAGGATCAAAAATTTCTGTAAAGCTACGGTTCCCTAGCGTCCGCAATTTAACGGTGAATGACGTGAAATATTATTTATGAAAGTAAGGGTACATTCCGTATTATGCCATAATCGTTCACATCATTATGATGCCACTCGTAAGGCTGCTCTTCCCGAATAAAAACATAATCGCTCACATTAATCATTTGCGTTCCGATTTAGATACTTGTATGCACAAACTTTTTCTTCTTATTAGTTAGTTAGGTTAGGTGGCGACTCTAGAGCATAATGTCATTTCTGACAGCGCTCACAGTCATATTTATTTAAGGCAAGGACGGCGTTATCGCAAGATTGGCCCATGTCATGGTATCATTTATGTGGTCACGCTAATTTGGAACGGGTGTAAGCGCGCACAAATCGATTACAGCGCAATTCGGAATGCGTCATAAGTTGGTAAGTTTTTCTTCAGAGCGTCATTTTCATAGCAGTCGTGACTGTGGCCGTTATTTGGCGGGCACCGCTTCTAGGAAACCGTAGCTTAGTTAGAGGCACAAGTTCAAATCTCTGCGAAAACGTCAAATGAATTCGTTTGATCGATTTTACGATAATTCTTCTATTTTCGAGAAAATTAAAGATTCAGTTAGGGCTAGACACTGGTACAGATGCCAGCACATCAAGCTACTCCAAACTGTCAAAATTTCCCAATTGAACATGAACCTTACGGTTACGTGATAAAGTTGAAAACCGATCAAAGAAATTTGACAGATTGGGGTAACTTGATGTGCTGGTGTCTGTACAATGAAATTGAGAATTTTTACTGCAATGTGTGAAACAGGTAAAGGTACTATCGTGCCTCAAAGCAGACAGAAAATAAAGACAAACTATGCCTATATGAATTAATGCATATAAATTCGAATTTAGCCTGTATTGCTGACACATAGAACTTAAAGTGACGCAGCAAAAGTTGCGAGTCTTTTGACGGTCTGCGGTAAGGTACGAAATTATACCTTGAGATTAATTAAGACTTGAGAACATTAATATTCTCCAGTTACACAACCAATCGTGCTTTTATTTACTCTAATTGATAACGCAAATTAACAACAAAGCCTTACATCAAAACTACTTAAAAGCTCACTACAATAAATATCTAAAAACACACAAGGAATTTGGAATTTCGGATCTTTACGGCCAATTGTGTTTCTATGACAAACTCAAAATAAAAGCAAATCAAAATGTATGACTAAGAAAAAAAAATCAACGAAAAATAGCTTCTTTGAGCCGTTGTTTAAAGTCTATATTCGAATAAGCCTCTGGTTAGTGAACCTGCTGTAAGAACTTCTGTAAAATGTTCTGATTGATTAGTATAATAGCCCATAGTGCCCATAATAGCCCATAATGTTCCCACTGATGGGACGCAGGCCTCTTCTCTGTGAGAGGGATTGGGCCGTAATCCACGGTCGGTCAACTATATAAAGTCTTTTTGAATCCTTGTTTCTAATTGATATTATTTCCCCTCAACGAATATCAACTTTATACTAATGTAAATTAAGTTAATTTCAGAATGACGAAAACGATTTAAAAAGTCATTAGCATGTTTGAAGTTGCAGCGCAATCTGAACTTGATGGGTGGGTATTAAAGTTGTTTTTCCAATAACACATATTTGTTTCCATGTTTAGAAACAATATCGTGACCACAGTTTAGATATATTGAGTTATCACACGAGATTTGACGATCGATTTGCTGATTAGAGACTTTCAGTAATCAGAGGTCAGTTTTGATATTCATTATCGATATCTCGTAATTCACAATTTCTTAGGGGTCAGTTTTGATATTCATTATCGATTCTCGTAATTCACAATTTCTTATGTTTTTACTTTTTAACGAGATGTTCATATTAATATTTATAATTGAAATCATTTTGATACTTGTGATGTCTACTGGACTATGTGTGCCGGGTCCGGGTGACTACAGGGTGATCAAGAAATTTAATTTTCATTTTAGAATCCACAAATTCAAATAGGTCAACGAAGTCACTGTATTTTTTTTTTTTGTTACTTAATTGTGACAGGATTCAAGGATTATCCAGTGAATTTCTACATAGAATACCTATTTAAAAACCCTTGCAGAGTGCTTAAAAAACATCGTGCGCCAAAAACAATATTGTGGCAAAACTAACTGAAAATAAATCGACCTTTGCAAAATATAACAAAACAACTGCCATTTTAACAAGTAAGTTTTTGAATAATTGTGTAATTCGACTCAGATTGAAGATCCCAGCTATGCCAAAACGAACCAGTCCACAACCTGTCAAAAAAATCAGCATAAATGTATAATATACATCTAAATCTTAGTACACACGGCGACATATCAATCTATACATTTCCAATCAAACTCAAAGCATTTATTTCAAATAAACCAATTACAAGCACTTTTGAATTGTCAAGGTCGGTGAGTTAGAAAGATGAAGCTAATTGCCCATTCCAAAGCGTAGGTACCTATGGAGAAGAACGGGCAAAAAACTCCATGGACACTGTTTTAAATCATAATTGTATAGGCTTTTCGTACAATGAGAAGTCTATACTGGAAATGTATAGCTTAATTTTTCACCGTGAGCACCAAGCATAATATATTTATTCAATAGCGTTAACTGTCGAAAATATAGAATGACATCGCAAAATGCATCATACTTTGATGTGGTTTTTTTTTTTTTTTTTTTTTTTTTTTTTTTTTGGGTGGGAAATCATCAAATAACTTCTCCCGCTCTGGGTGGAGCAGGAGGGCGTGTCAGACTTTTACTGACTAAAACCCACCCGTGTTCCTTCAGTAGCCCTTAAGCCAGGGGCTGTGGTGTCTCTTTCGAACAAACCCGCACCCCTGGCAGGCATCGGCCCTTGCGGGCCCCATCATTTTTTTGTGCTGACATCTCTTTGAGGCGCGCGTGGAACACAACGCGCCGTCGACTTGGGCTTGGTCCTTACCGGACAGCGAGCTACCCATTACTCGCCGTCCGCAAGCCCATGCCTACGGTGGCCGGAAATCGGCCTGGGATTCCCGACGCCCAGGGCGTCTCCGTATCCTGCGGCGGCTGGGGTCGCGAGGGCGCATATGCTGCCTCTCCCTCACGTGCGCCGCCTCCCTCTTCGCGAGCATCACTGTTTCGCTGAAGGAGGTGACGGCTCCCCATGCCCTCTCGCTCCGTACCATGGCCTGGACCAGGGCCGGACGCGAGAGATCGCCGCCGCCGATCGCCTCCACGAGGACACGGCGGTGCTCCGCCCAAGCAGGGCAGACCGCCACCGTGTGCTCCACCGTGTCCTCAGGGCGATCTTCGCAGTGGAAACACCCGGGCGTTTCCTCCCGCCCTATCCGAAACAGGAACCTCCCGAAACAACCGTGTCCGGTGAGGACCTGCGTCAGGCGGAAGGTGAGGACGCCATGCCGCCTCTCAAACCACTCCTCAAAGAGGGGACTTACCGCCGCAATCGTGGCGTGCCCAACTTTGATGTGGTTGGGTTCGTTTTGGCTTATCTGGCATTTTACATTTCACAGTTATTTGTCTTGTTACAATTTACAGCCATAAAAATGCACAGCGCACTTGACGTTTCGCTAAAAACAAAAAAATAAATTAATAATATAAATAAAATAAAAAAAAACTAAAAAATTAAAAAATGTAATAAACTCACAGTGGCCGGGGTGACGGGACCCAGGATATTATTAGGCAGTTTGGATAGGGCCTGTGACAGAAACACATGTACTATGTACACATATTTACATAGACAGACACAAACACTTATGTATCTAGACACAGTTTTTTTAGAGAAAAGCGCTTCGTCAGACATACAAGCTATATTTTAAAAAGCTACAAAAGTGTAATCGGAAAATTGTTGAAAACTGTAGGTTGTTTTTGACACCTAATCTTTGACCCTTTTATTTATAAATAAACGTTGCTTAAAGTTAAGTGATTATTATTGACTATTAAGGGCTGATGAACCAGATGGAAAAGTGTAATTATAAAAAAAGTATGTTAGTAATTAGACATTAACAAAAGTGGAGCTACGTCTGCCAACAAACTGCTATGCAGTTTGGCGGAGGGAAATTTAACGTATACGAACTCTTTTTTGTGAATAAACACTTTTTAATTATTTTTTTTTTTTAAATAAATAATCATGTAACTTATATCTGAGTTATAAATATTTCGGTTTGTTGGTATATTGACTAGCTGTTCCGTGTGGTGCCGGACGTAAAAGAATAGCACCATCCCAATTCTTCCCGTGGGTGTCGTAGAAGGCGACTAAGGGACTTACTAGAGAATGGGCAGCAGCGTTCTCTATGCATTTTACCACAATACTGCGGTCGCCAACCCGCCTGCCAAGCGTGGCGATTATGGCAAAACCCCCCTTTTGGGGGCTTATGTCCAGCAGAGGACGTCTTTCGGCTGGACTGATGATATTAATCAGCTGACAAATTATTAAATTAATGTCTGTGTCTCGTAATGTTAATTACTTTGACTACCTATGTATAGGATCAAATCTATCTAACTAAACAGAAAGCTATGCTGCTGGGGAGTTTGTTGCGCCACTTCTTCCCAGCTAAAGCATTAGGAAGTGGTGAAGGGTGGGCGTTTTGGGGGACTGTCTTATGTGATTTTGACGTTCGAAAAGTGCCGATTCTCAGCCTAATTTGAATAAACTACTTTTGATTTTGATAGCTCTTTATAGAAAATATGTCAAATTGACTTAATTATAGACTTGATTATTGACCAATATCATTATATGACCTATATAAACTATGTACCTTAATTGTGACAAATAAAATGATTTCATTTATTCTTCAGATAAAAGTTATCTTTTTATAAAAAAAAAATCAGCCCTTTAACCATACATTGTTGACGTTGAAACATCTCTTAACTTCAATCAAAGTTTATAAATAAGCCCCTCAAATTATTGAGTGAATTTAACAGCCTCTTCCAGGACTTCATTGATTTTTATAATAATAATAATATTTTTAAATGTTTTTTAAATATGTTTTTAATATTTTTTAATGTTTTTTTAATATTTTTAAATGTTTTTTAAAATTTTTGTTTTATGAAATATTTAAAAATGTATTTAGTAAGAACTTAAATGAATAAAAGAATAATCAAGAAATTTAATATGGAAATGAAATGTTGAAAAAATTCCCAAGAAGAAACGCCAAAAAATCTGGCAAACCTTTTCTCGACCCTAGGTTATTTTTGACAACTTCTCTTCAAATGATTTTGATTGAATTTAACAGCCTTTCCTAGGACTTAATTGTAATACATTTAATACAGCTGTAATAACTTTACGTAGATACTCTTAATTCTCTCTGACATGAAGCGACAAGTTTTTGCAAGATTAAAGGTCGTGTTCTTTTTTTAGCTCAATAACTTTATCGTGGACGAGGCGCTTCGAAATAACATTTCTACTTTAATTTACACAGACAAACACATAGGCGGAGCAAAGCCAGCAAGGTCTCCAAAGTATATTTTCTAAAATGTTATAATTACGCAAATGAAATGGTAAAAGTCATGTAAAAAACCGGCCAAGTGCGAGTCGGACTCGCACACGTATGGTGAGATTTTTAGATTGATTTAAGTTTTGTAATTCGTTTTTATAGCGGCAACAGAAATACACATTCAGTCGAAATGTCAACTGTCACGTAATACGGATCATGAGATACAGCCCGCTGACTGACGGATGGACAGCGAAAGCTTTTTAATAGGGTTCCGTTGGTTACCCTTCAGATACGTAACCCTAAAAACTAAATAAAACGGTTTACGCTTACTAGAGGTCGCCCAGCCCATTTAAAATTTAATGCATTTTAAATATTAGATTTCTGCATATACCTAAACTTTAACTGTGCCAAATTTCATACTCCTCCGTTTATATAATTTTCGTAAAAAGGGGTACAAAGGTTTTGCTTTACGTATTAATGTATACTTTACGCCTGGGAGCGTTACGTGTCCTCATCCAAGCTTTAAACTGTAACACAGCCACTTTGCATGGTGGCAGAGATCGATATATACTTACAGACACCTTGCGGACTTTGTCCCTAATACAACATTTATATAATGAACGACTAACAGTTTTAAACTTTTTAAATGATGATGGTAATTTATTTTTTGACAAAAAACGATGTTGTTTTTTTCTGTTTACTGAAAGATTCATGCATGAATGAGAAACAATCTAACATATTTAAAAAAAATACTGCCTTCAAATAATTTAAGTAAGTAATTGAACCCGGTATTTGGGGAACTTCATTTAGAAAAAAAAAAAACTGTATAATATTGGTTTAACAATTCAACACATTTTCTTACAAGTCGAAAATAAACATATCGTTATCATGCAAATAAAATTCAAATATCAGTTCTCAATATTCTCAAATTAAAAAAAAAACATCCCTAAACTGTAATATACGCCTGTATTTCCTTAGGAGAAAAAACCCAATGACACCCAGAACAACTTGGGAATCGAACCCTAGAACCCACGTTCAGCGGTCGAGCTTGCAACTACTACACAAATAAGTCTCTGAATCTTTAAACAGTTATAGTTCATACCCCATCATTTTCCAGACCTTAGCATTAACAACTTACCCTGCACATCCTACCGATGACTTTCTTTGACACTAGTTGTACGTTGGCTGAAGCTAGCGCCACTGCTGTATCTGCCATTATTTCTATCATTGGGGAGCCGAGACCTGAAAGCGAAAGAATAATACCTCTGAAACATTACAATGAGGCCTAGGAACTTATTTATTTTTATCCCGGTTAAAATCAATATCCTAATAACACCATCATGTTATGTGTTATTTTCGTAGTTTTCAGGGGTGTTGATGCCGAAAATGCGGCCAAAAACGAAATCGAAGATGGCGGCCACGAAAATTCTTACTTTTTATTCCGGTTCGTACGACATAAAGAGCTAAGTTTTGTAAGAACTTATAACAACGTTATTACAGGGTAAGTTTTAATCCAGTGCGCAAATTGTAACCATGAATTCAGAATATTATTCTAGAACCCCTAGCGCAGAAATTTTTCGCCCGTTATCTAAAAAAATATCAGCTGTTTCAACATTCTAACCTACGCGGTCAAAATGGAACAGCTGATTTTTTTTTGTTTATCCGGATAAAAAATTCTGCGGTAGAGGGGCTGAATTCATGGTTAAAATTTGCGCACTGGATAAAAACTTACCCTGTATGAAATTGATGGCTATTTACAATTTTGCACTGAAGAATGCCCACCAAATGTTTTCATAGTTTTAGCCCGTACAACGTAAATTCGTACTGTTATCCCGGTTCGTACGATATGATATAGAGTTAACTCTATACGATGTCGTCGCTTTGTTACGCGTTATGTCGCGTAAGAAACAAACAGACAAGTTTAATCTTTTCTTTTTATACTATTGTAATATTATTGAGTCCGATAAGAATCAATCCCAGCGCTGATTTGCTTCATCGGTATTCTCCTCTACCTATCGTTATTTTACAAGAAAAAGTTTTTTGCGGTACATAACGTATGTATGTGTCCAGGTATTAGTATGTATTATTTTTCGAGTTAATTATCCCTTATGTTACACCTGGCTTTGTCTCTGCATCACCGTAAGGTTGAGTGGTAGAAAATGCCTTAGACATTAAGTCCGCCTATGTACAAAGGCCAGCACATCAAGCAACCCCAATCTGTCAAATTTCTTTGATAGGTTTTCAACTTTATTCCAAAGGAATAAGGTTTATGTTCAATTGGGAAAATTTGACAGTTTGGGATAGCTTGACACCTGCGGGCGACAGTACAATATTTTTTAATTGCACATTCAGTTCTAATAAATAAATAAGCTCAGTTGTAGAACGCTCACCAGAGTTAACGCTTCGCTGTATGAAGCTATCCAACACCATGTCAATGAGTTCGGGAACGTGTCCAATGGATCCCCATATCTTGGCCTGCACCGAGGGATACATCTCCGTCTCCTCAATGGTCAGGGTAATCAGTTTCTCCAGGATTTGGGCTACTTGTTTCTGGCGACGGGATTCTTCGGACGGTTTACAAAATCTATGGAAGAAATTAGAGTATATGAGAATACCCGGTAAATATGATAATTATATTGACTTCTAGAAAGAGACACATTATTTTAGGAATTGTTACTTTACTTGACACAATATAAAGCTCAAATTGGATTGCTATACTTTGAATTGTGTCGAGTAGTTTAGATGTGCGACGGTAATAATGCTTTTTACAGGTAAGACTTGTGTTATAACTTACCGCACTAAATTGGCCAACCAAGGTGTCATGTACTCAAGACATAAATGCTTCAACTCAATCGTGGATCCACGGAAACCCTGGAATAAATTTCATTATCAATATAAAAACAAGACGGAGTTTCAATAACTCTTAATGTGAACGATTAGTAACGCCATTTTTATTTGTTTCTTTTTTCTTGCCTTAAGGAGCCTATTTCTTAAGTTCTCACTTGTTTGTCACTCTACGGGTCAAATGAGGAATAATCATCATCATTTCAGCCGATAGACGTCCACTGCTGGACATAGGCCTCCTCCAAAAAAATGGGGGCGTTTGCCATAATCGCCACGCTTGGCAGGCGGGCCGATCGCAGTATGGTGATTAAATGCATAGAGAACGCAGCTGCCCACTCTCCATTCTCTAGTAAGTCCCTTAGTCGCCTTCTACGACACTCACAGGAAGAAATGGGGTGGTGCTATTCTTTACGTCCGGCACCACACGGTACGAGGAATAATACCCCACTGTAATACAGTATCAACTCTTACGATCGCTTATTTTTTTTATGATAACAAAACCATATTTTAAAGCGTCGCTTTAGTGACGCCATAAATTAATTTGAGTAAAAATGTTGAGATCATTTTTTTTATTTTTATAAAACTTAATTTAAAAAAGTTTTCTGAATGTGTTTCCGTTCCGTGCAAATCGAGAGGAACATAAATCAGAGCTTACAGATGACATTGAAAAATACATCTTATTTACAGTTGCTAAAGAACGAAAACGAGTAAACATCGACGCAGACATTAACTAACGGCCTCTAGAGTATATTCTCGTTAAGAAAATAGTGACTCATCGTTGTCACTCAGCTTAGTCACGCCCTTGGACCGATTAGGTCATAGTAATTAAAAAGTCGTGTTGACATTGACCAGTTGAAGTAAGCCCTTCAGACATACACTATCTCAACGTCCATACTACGTTGAATAAACCGGTCCTCATCCAATCACTGAGGTTAAGCAACAATTGGCGTGGTCAGTACTTGGTTGGGTGACCGCCTGGGAACATCACGTGACGTTGACTTTTCTGCCAGGGGTACGGGTTGTTCGAAAGAAATACCGTGGCCCCTGGCACAGGCAACTGAAGTAACACGGGTGGGTTTTAGTCAGTAAAAGTCTGACACGCTCCCCGCACCACTCAAATCAAATCAAAATATTTTATTTCACATAAACCTGCATGGGCATTTACGAAACGTCAAAAACTAGATGCACGGTTCCAAATTGTCGCTTCCTATGAAGAAGAGCCGGCAAGAAACTCCACGGTTAGTCTTTTAAAAATCATTGGCTTTAACAATGTTTCCAAATTACAGTGATAATAGGTATGGGAGGACAGTGCAGGCATGTCAATAAGTACCTGGTACTTAGAGGAATGAGCGGCGGGACAGAGCGGGAGAAGTTATTTGATGATTTCCCATCCCCAAAAAAATAAGACATACACTATAATTTACTATGATCTAACTCTCAAGGTGCGTGGCTAAACTGAGTGACAACGATGAGTCACTATTGTCTTAACGCGAATAGACTAAAGTGAGCTTTGCACTTCAAGACATTGGTTTAAAATACATATTAAAATGCCATCAGAAAGAATATCTGCTTTGCGTTCCTTTCAGACGGCGATGAACAAATCGTTGTTTTTTTTTTTTCAATTTCGTCATTGAAAATTAGAACATATTCAATTAAGATAAGGTTTATAATAGGTCTTTACCTATGAAATTGCCGTTTTGTATGAAAAAATTTAAACGAATTTTTTTCATGAATTTTTTATTTGTTTTAATCGAAGTAATCACCCATGCAATCAATGCATCTTTGCCATCGCAGTGGCAGTTTATTGATGCCCTTCTTAAAGAAATCAGCTGGACGGGAGGCAACAAATTCTTCAAAGGCATTTTGTACTGCCTCTCGGGTATTAAATTTTTTTCCCGCCAAGAAGTTATCCAAATTCTGGAAAAAGTAGTAGTCTGTAGGCGCAAGGTCTGGTGAGTAGGGCGGATGACGGAGAGCTTCCAACCCCAGTTCTTGCAACTTGGAGACCGTCTGCTGTGCAGTATGAGGTCGCGCGTTGTCGTGCAGGAGCAGCGGAGACGAGCGATTGACCAATGCTGGTTGGAGATGCGCCAGCTTCTCCATCATTGTGTTCAGTTCTTCACAGTACACATCTGCAGTAATGCTCACCCCGTTTGGTAAGAAGCTGTGATGAATCACACCGGCGCTAGACCACCAAACAGTGACCATCACTTTTCTAGGGGTAAGTTTTCGTTTAGGGCATTGTTTAGGTGCTGAACCAGGATCCAACCAACTTGCTGAGCGCTTACGGTTATCAAACAGAATCCATTTTTCATCGCAGGTAACAATGCGGTTCAAAATTCCTTCATTTGTGTGTCTGTTGAGCAGTGCAAGGCACGTCTCGACGCGTACTTCGCGCTGGCGATCATTGAGTTCGTGGGGCACCCATTTGTCAAGCTTTTTTACCTTGCCAATTTGACGCAAATGGACCAATATTGTTTTGACGCTAACGTCGAAAGCTGCTGCTAATTCAGCCGTAGATTGTGTATCATCAGCTTCCACAATCGCCTTTAATTCGTCATTGTCGACCAAAGTCTTCGGACGACCGCGAGGTTCATTTTTCAGGTCGAAATTTCCAGAACGGAAGCGAGCAAACCAATAACAGGTGGTGCGTTGGTTTGTAGTGTTAGCTCCGAAAACGTCGTTGATGTTGCGTGCCGCTTGTGCCGCGTTGCTGCCACGACGGTACTCATATTCCATAATTACTCGAATTTTTAACGTATCCATGATGACGAAAAAGATTGAAATGCGATGAAAATGTAACACTAATCAATAAAGAAATGACTACTTTTAGAAAAAAAAAATCCATGTTTTTAAAATAAAATTAATTTGAAATTAGAATTCTTAGCCAAACAAAAATTATTTTGATTTGAAATGGCCAGTACTGCAGAACGGCAATTTCATAGGTAAAGACCTAATATTAAAATAATCATACCTGTATGCACTCTTCTAGGAACTCTAGAGTTAGATGTGGTTCGTTGTGTGCGAGCTTCTCGCTTACTGACTTGATGAATATCGTGTTGTTGGACGGAATACATAGGCCTGGTGAATGGAAAAAAATATTCTAAAAATCATTCTTCCCTATTTTGTAATAAAAAATGGTAACCATTGTTGCTGCCCCTCAATCTTCAAATGGAAGGTGGCCGTAAGCGCACACAGTTGGTTGTTCTTAGGTTATGGTCACACGACCCTTTCAAATTGAGTACTATACAACGTGTCGTTTTGCATCCTCGTCAAATTTCAGGAGGCTGTTATGAAAGACATCAATAATCAAATAAAATTACGATACCTGCTCACTAATGAATACATACTTGTTTTTTAGTTACTTAAGTTTAACTCAATCTGTGTGACACCAATCCACATGATCTGACCAAGATTATGTCTGGACTTTAAAAGAGACCTCTGAGTTTGTTTCGACCTTTCTTCTCAGAGTAGTCAGATAGTAAACGCCGACCTCATCTAGTTTAAAAAAAAATATGATTGACGTGTAAAAGTGTTTGTACAAACCTACTTGCAGAAATAAAATCATTTATCATTTAACAGTATTTCAGAATACACCTCTTTCAAAGAACAGAATCGCCCCGTTCCGTTTGCGGTAGGCAGTGTCGCACGACTATGTCGCTGTGTGTTACAGTGCGGCATCACACGGGCCGCGTATTATCATGCGTGTCGCCCACATACCGATTTCAGAAAATATGAAAAAAAATCCTACTTATTTTACTATTGATTCGTGTCAAGAATCATTAGCATAGTTACCTCCTTGAATTTGACGAGGATGCAAAATGACACGTTGTGTATATTGACCTTCGTATCTTTGACTTTCGTTCGGGGTGTCTTAAAACCGAAAGTCTGACAACCAGACTTACCCAGTAACAGGATCGTGGAGGTCAGATAGGTTCCATGTAAAATATTGGTATTCAACTGCATCCGGTAAGACAGGATTACAACCCACCAGGGAAAGGCTGAGCAGATGCTGATAAATTGTCCCTCGATTTTCAAATGGAAGGTAGCCGCCAGCGCACACGCTGTACGCTGCATTCTTAAATTAGGGTCACACGACCCTAAATTTATAAGGTTCCCTATGCTGACCTTATAAATTATAATATAACTTTGACAGTCGTCACGGGCAGTCAACAACGCGAAAGTCTGACAACCAGTTTTACCAAGATGTATATTGTTACCTAGTAACTGGTTCGTGGAGGCCAGATGTGCATTCGTTCCATGTAAAATACTGGTATTACGGTTTACGGTTTGAATTCATTTATTTCTAAAGATTACAAATCACTTATACAGAAATAAATACTAAACATTATTTAAACATTGTGTTGTCCAGGAGTAGCGAGAGCTTAAAGCGTTAACATTATGATTATAAATATGAAGGTAGTTTGTTGTGTGTTTTGTATTGTCTACCGCCGTGCGGCGCGTTGACGCGGTCGACGTGCGGTGACTCGTTATCTTGGTTCTTGTGTTTGAAATCAAAGGACTGGTTTACACTATAGGCAAATTAATTATATTAATACGTTTTTTTTTTCTTCTTAGGTACCTTTTAAAATATGGCATTTTAGTAGTTTTTTAAATAGTAAAAACGATTGTGTATTCAGCTGTACAGAATATTCAGCTTAAGTTTTGAGTTGAGTTGCACAATTACTGACAAACACGTGCAGACTGGACAGGTCCCCTCAAACTGTGTGATTCTTTCATTTCTCAAAAGACCATTTTAGACATGAATCTACATGGTCTTCACAAGATTATGTCTGGTCATTAAAAGAGACTGTGACCTCTGAGTTTGTTTCGGCCTTTCTTCTCAGAGTAGTCACTTATGAAACGACGATCATATCAAGTTAAAAGACGGGTAAAAGTGTTTGTACAAACTTATTTTCAGAAATAAAAGCATTTTTATAGTTAGACTGAATGCTGATCCCAACAGGGAAAGGCAAATGATGAAAATGACTTTTGCGTACCTGAAGTCTCCAACAGCTGACCCTCGATCTTCAAATGGAAGGTAGCCGTCAGCGCGCACAGTTGGTTGTACGCTGCAGTTCTTAGATTCGGGTCACAGGACCCCAAGTTTAATAACGCCATATTTAATAAAGTGCCAGGTACGTCTTTCGGCCGTATCTTCTGATGTACTGTTACCGAGTCCTGTAATAAAAGTGTTACGATAGAGATCGCTGATATATTAGTTGCTGGGGAGTTCGTTGCGCCACTTCTTCTTCCCAGCTAAAGCACTAGGAAGTGGTGAAGGGCGGGCATTTTTGAGGACTCATATCATTTCAGCCGAAGATGTCCACTGCTGGATATAAGCCTCCCCCAAGCATTTTGGGAGGGTTTATCATAATCGCCACGCTTGGCAGGCGGGTTGGCGATCGCAGTAAGGTGGTAAAACGCATAGAGAATGCTGCTGCCCATTCTCCAATGAGGCTGAATGTCAGCCTAATTTTAATAAATAACTTTTTATTTTGAAATATTAGTGAAAGTAAAATAACTTGACAGTACATGACGCCTTGCTTCCCGGAAGGGTTTTCGCAAAGTTGAACCGATGGTATAAATGGGCGCCAAATCGTTATTTGATTTCACTTTTAAGCTTGTTTGATTGTTTTGTACCTAATAAGACTTTCATGTTATATTCTAATCAATGTATACTTGTATTTCCGGTTAAGTCTATAATTAGGTTTTATTTTGATGTATTTAAAATATTATGGTTTCCGGTTTTATTTAAGTTTCTATTCTGATACTTCATTTTGATTTGTTTATAATATTGTACGATTCCGGTTGATTTTATTTTAAGATTCTATGTTGATATTAAGTATTTTATACCTGCACCCTAATTGCGTAACTCACGATTGATCATAATTGGTTTCGTCTTCACAGTTAAACAATATTCATTGCGTTATTTATGTTGTCGAACATACACATTTTTCGAACATATGAAGCAATGGTTTAACAATCCGTTTCAAAACGATACAGATTATGATGAATCGTGAGTTACGCAATTAGGATGCTGGATGACCGAGCCAAGCTCGATTTTTTTTGACCCTTTCTAAAAATAAAGTCTAGTTAGATTGATTTATCGCCCCGAAACCCCCTGCATACTAAATTTCATGAAAATCGTTCGACCCGTTTCCGAGATTCAGATACATATATACATATTTACAAGAATTGCTCCTTTAAAGGTATTAGATTTGGCACATTCGATTGAATTATTTAAAACTAGCTTTTGCCAGCGGCTTCGCCCGCGCGGAACTTTCATCCCCTATTTAACTCCCTTAGGGGTTGAATTTTCAAACATCCTGCCTTATTCCTTGTCTACATTATAAAGGGAACCTCTGTGAAAAATTTCAGCTTTCTAGGTACAAGAGTTTGGGCTGGGCGTTGACGAGTGAGTGAGTGGGTGAGTGAGTGAGTGAGTGAGTGAGTGAGTGAGTGAGTGAGTGAGTGAGTGAGTGAGTGAGTCAGTCAGTCAGTCAGTCAGTCAGTCAGTCAGTCAGGACCTCTCTTTTTATTTATATAGATGTAACTTCCCGTGAGTTTATATTATTAAGGATTTATCTTGACACATCCGCTTGAATAATTTAATATGTTAAGGATTTATCTTAAATTGAATGATGGAAATTGACGATGTTAAGGAATTATTTTGATACATCCCCTTAATTTCTTTAAAATTATATTTGGCGGCAAAAAGTTTCGCGGTAATGTTTAGCGATAATTTTGTGTATAAAGACTATTATTGTGATGGGATTGAAAAGATCCATTTGTTCGCCTCACGTTTAATGAATACCCTGGGCTGAATGTACTTACTTAATAATAATAAAAAAAAAAAACACATTTATCAATAGCACTACGGGGTCCGCTTTTGTTCTACTGCGGAAATGAGATGGTGCTATTCGTCTTGTATAACTCCGTCTCTCTCTTACAAACATGGCTAGAAGTAATAGCATACTTACTGGTTGACTTAGCTCCCATCTGTTTCTAATATGTATGATAGACTGCACTATATTGTCGCAGTCGTTGTGAATGAAACTCAGTGGCGTCGACTCGTTGATTATCGATAGAGAAAACTGGTTGTCATCCACTAGACAGACCTGCGAACAAACAGATATACAACATTTTATATAGCTAACGCAAAACCTCATAGTCCCCAATTAGAGTATTGCGTTAGAAGCATAATACAATGACAAGAACTCAGCTTTTTTTTAAAGGATAGTATCTCTGGGATGCTAATCCAACACGTGATCTGTATACGGATGAATGAACGAATATTTTTTTGGAATGTCAGAAGTACTATTAGAGGGATTCATGAAAGTGTTGAAAATTATTTGTTTTCAAGCTCAGAATACAGAAAGAACCAGAAGTCGCGTTCAACTGATATTGCAAGCTGCAGGCTGTGTCCAAAAACAAAACAAGTGACCCCCGCTCGCCTCACTTCCCACCCGCGTAATATTGCTAGCTCAGACATTATTTGCTCATTTTTGGGGTAAATGTTGAAAGTAAGGGGGTACGAAAATAATAAAGTCAAAATTTTATTGTCCTTTTCTATTCATGCATTAATACATACGGTTTGCTTTGATAAAATATTTTTTTCAAGTCGTTTAAAATATTTTTATAGTCGTTTTATACATACTACAATGAATAAAAGCCCACAGTAGGTAATAAAAAGAAGGGAAATCAAAACTCTTAAATTGGCAACACGTACAAGATGGACCCATTTTCACGATGACAATTAAAAATTGAACAAATTATTCAATAATTAAATAAGACAATAACTGAATGCGCTACTTGCACATGAAATGTGATCCCACCCTGTTTATTTCCCAGCGGACTCTCCGTCTGCTTACCGGCCCATTGTACTGCTCGACGAGGTGGGCAAGCTCTTTGAGAGAGTAATTGCAGACCGCCTCGTCGGGCGGCTGGTGCGGGTGGGGCCGGATTTGGCGGAGAGCCAGTTTGGTTTCCGCAGGGGGCGCTCCACGGTGGATGCCATCATGCGCGTGCGAGCCCTCACGACGGGGGATGCTGTGGCCCGGGGTGGGGTCGTCTTGGCGGTGTCATTAGACATCGCCAATGCCTTCAACACCCTGCCCTGGAGTTGCATAAGGGAGGCACTCCGGTATCACCGGATGCCGACCTACCTCTGTCGTGTGGTCGAGGCCTATTTTACGGACAGGGCCGTCATCTACCCCGGTCACCTCGGAGAGCGGAACCGGCGAGAGATGTCGTGCGGTGTCCCACAGGGATCGGTCCTGGGGCCGCATCTGTGGGACATCGGATACGACTGGGTGCTGCGCGCCGACCTCTCTAGCGGCGTCAGTGTAGTTTGCTACGCTGACGACACGCTGGTCCTGGCGCAGGGGAGGTCGTACCAGGCGGCGGCCGACTTAGCGACACACGGGGTTGCGACAATCGCGGATAGGATCCGGCAACTGGGACTCGAGGTGGCCTTGCACAAGTCCGAGGCCATGTGGTTTCATGGTCCTCGGAATGCGCCACCGACGGGTTCCCAGGTAACGGTGGGAGGGGTTCACATCGGCGTCGAATCGACGATGAAGTACCTAGGACTCGTCCTCGACAGCCGGTGGAACTTCGCGGAACATTTCCGCCGTTTGGCTCCCAGTCTGGAGCGGGCCGGAGCTGCGTTGAAGTGGGTCTTGCCCAATCTAGGGGGGCATAACGCCTCCTGCCGGAGGCTCTACGCGGGGATCGTGCGGTCCATGGCCCTATACGGGGCGCCGGTGTGGGCGCCTACATTGAGGCGCCAACCAGCTCGCAAGCTAAGGGCGTCCCATAGGGTCATGGCGATCAGGATGATCCGGGGATATCGCACGATCTCCGTCGAGGCGGCGGGCCTCCTTGCCGGATTACCGCCATGGGATCTGGAGGCAAAGGTCCTCGCGCAAATATGGGAGTGGCGCAAGGAGGCCAAACGCCGGGGCGTAAGTCCGCTGCCGCAGGAAATCGCGGCACAGCGGACAGAGCTCCGGCGATTGTCGCAACCCAGTGCTGGGCACGCCACGATTGCGGCGGTAAGTCCCCTCTTTGAGGAGTGGTTTGAGAGGCGGCATGGCGTCCTCACCTTCCGCCTGACGCAGGTCCTCACCGGACACGGTTGTTTCGGGAGGTTCCTGTTTCGGATAGGGCGGGAGGAAACGCCCGGGTGTTTCCACTGCGAAGATCGCCCAGAGGACACGGTGGAGCACACGGTGGCGGTCTGCCCTGCTTGGGCGGAGCACCGCCGTGTCCTCGTGGAGGCGATCGGCGGCGGTGATCTCTCGCGTCCGGCCCTGGTCCAGGCCATGGTACGGAGCGAGAGGGCATGGGGAGCCGTCACCTCCTTCAGCGAAGCAGTGATGCCCGCGAAGAGGGAGGCGGCGCACGTGAGGGAGAGGCAGCATATGCGCCCTCGCGACCCCAGCCGCCGCAGGATACGGAGACGCCCTGGGCGTCGGGAATCCCAGGCCGATTTCCGGCCACCGTAGACATGGGCTTGCGGACGGCGATTAATGGGTAGCTCGCTGTCCGGTAAGGACCAAGCCCAAGTCGACGGCGCGTTGTGTTCCACGCGCGCCTCAAAGAGATGTCAGCACAAAAAGTGATGGGACCCGAAAGGGTCGATGCCTGTCAGGGGTGCGGGTTTGTTCGAAAGAGACACCACAGCCCCTGGCTTAAGGGCTACTGAAGGAACACGGGTGGGTTTTAGTCAGTAAAAGTCTGACACGCCCTCCTGCTCCACCCAGAGCGGGAGAAGTTATTTGATGACTTCCCAACCAAAAAAAAAAAAAACCCTGTTTATTTTTTAGCCCGGCTGAATTTTTTAGAGGTAGGAACGACACAAGACGGCATAATTTAAATAAATAATTGAACACCGCCGGTAAAACACGTCGCGCAATACGACAGTCACAGGGTGACTGATAGTTTTTGTAGCTTCAGTATTCGGTGCTCTCACGGCTTCTGGTTCTTTCTGTATTCTGCGTTTTCAAGTATGTTTTCGACAAATTTTATATTTTCTTTGTCATTTGTGTCTCTGTATTTAATTACTGTAATGGTACAAGTGGATAGATACATAAACATAAAATAGGCCTCCTCCAGGCGTTGTCAATGCCATCAACACTTTACTGAGAAATCCTCTGAGAAAATCTCCCATACCTATAAACATTCTTTTAATAGCCAATTATTTTTAAAAGAGTATCCGTTAGGTTTCTAGCCGGTTCTTCTCCATAAGAAACAACCAATAGGAACCGTGCAAGTAGCTTCTGACGTATCGATAAGTGCCCATGAAATAAAATATTTCGCTTTAGAAATAGATAATCAAACCAAAGAAATGCTTAGCTGCTGAAATAGGTAAGGTAATTATCTCACCAGTTTCTGCAGCTTACTTCCTCAGTAAATCTTAATTACCAAATTATATCTGAAGTGACTTACCTCGTCGATCTCCGAGGCATAATATACGTCATTTAGTAGAACAGGCAGACCAAGTACTTTGGTCTTCTCCACCGATGTTATTTGAAGAGCTGTAGGTCCAACCTACGACACAATTTTTTTAAATCAAAACTTACAGTTGTTTAATAAACTAAGCAAAAGGTTAAATTAAAAAATTACAACTAATACAGGGTAAGTTTTTATCCAGTGCGCAAATTACACAAAAAAAAAAATCAGCGCTGCCATACATTTTGACCGCGTAGGTATTGCACTTTTCTATGAAACAGCAGATTTTTTTATCTACAACCGGCGAAAAATTTCTGCGCTAGGTGGGGGTCTAGAATGATATGCTGAATTCATGGTTACAATTTGCGCACTGTATAAAAACTTTTCCTGTATATGGACTTTTTTGAGGTGTAAAACGCCGTATTTGGTATAAGACGATAGCCGTCGAACCTCCTCGTATACCTTACTTAGTTTAGTAATGGTAAATTAAGTAGGTAATTATTGGTAACTGCCCTCAGATTGAGATCTGGACACATTCCTCTAAACAATTTTGGATTTCTAATGAAAAAGTGTAACTCTCCAAACTGTGAGACATGTGTAGGGTTGCCATCTCTAAAATTTGGCAACCAGAACAAGACGCGTGAAAACCCCGGATTTTAGAACCCAGAACCCGGACATGACAACAGGTTTTTTTAAACATAGTGTAATAAAAAACAGTTGAAAATGTTTATGACATTTTCATTTATTTTCAGACCTTTAAATTGTTCGTCATCTTTTATCATCATTTTAAATGTACCTAACAAAACAGAATCTTATTACGTTCGTCGGTTGATCGCGGCGTGCGGGCACAGTGCGTGTGTCGCGGGCGGCCCAAGACTTAATTTTTTTAATCCCGGACTACAAATGAAGCCCCGCCCGGACGCTCCCCGGATGCCCTCTAAACTAGGACAACTCTGGGGAAACCCGGACGGATGGCAACCCTAGACATGTGGTAAGGCAGACGACATTGTGCATTTGTTGACGGAATGTGTCCTCTTTCAGACTGAGAGAGAATAATTAATAATAGATCTACAATTAAATAACAATAACATAGGATTGTTTCACGGGATTTTGTCTATGCCACTGTCTGATGCTGTTAAAAGTCTGTTTAGATTTGTAAGTCTTTGTCGTATGTCTACTTAATGAATTGACATTTGGTCTAAGAGGTTAATATGTTTTTTTTTTTTTGGATTGTAGCTATAATACGCTACGATGGGACTGTC
The DNA here is from genome assembly GCA_949987655.1 of Polymixis flavicincta. Taxonomy (NCBI): domain Eukaryota; kingdom Metazoa; phylum Arthropoda; class Insecta; order Lepidoptera; family Noctuidae; genus Polymixis; species Polymixis flavicincta. The sequence goes on along the minus strand of OX465199.1, from coordinate 8,505,354 downwards.
CTGTATTTTATATAAAAGTCCCAAAATTAAATGAAGAGAAAAAAAATGACTTAGGAAGCCCGATTAGCAATCAGAAGATTGTTGTTCCATTCGCATTGGACTCCTGGGGAACCAGGCTGAGATTATTCGAAGCTTGACCTATTTTCAAATTCAGAATAAGAACGATTTAAAAAACATAATGTAATTAGTTCAATAGAAATTGAACTTTGTAAAATAAACTAAAGCTTTCTTATTAGAAAACGCGATCTAACTTTTAGTTCTAACCTATAGCTCTAAGTCAGTTTTTGCATTACCAACTTTATTTCTATTTATGGTAAAGATCTTATTACAAAACTGTCAATTTAGCACTGGACTAAGTTGTCAGTTTTGTAAAAGAAGCTGCATTCCGATTTCTGTTAGGTTCTTATTTCAAAAACATTCTCGATGGTTTAAACCATACCTAAAGAAAAACCTCGTTTTGTAATAAAGGGAAATGAGTTTTATCCAATATATTTTAAAGATTCTCACCTTGATAGCAACTTTAGTGTCTTTATGCGACAATTTCAGCGCATTATTGAACACTTTGAGATCCTCTTCCAACGCGAGGGTCGCGCCTGGCAGCTTTTGTTGTTCCACTTCCACGTACTCGCTGAGGCGGCTGTGGTTGTCTATGAAGATTAGTTTGCGGTTACCCTGTGTAGAAAAAATGCAATAAATATAAATAGAGATGTTTTTTAGAAACGTCAGGTCCCTAGTAACGCCGTGCGCCGACCCCAAATTAATTGGAATAAGGATAGAAAAATGATGATGATAATAATAATATTCCTCATATTTTAGCCTAGTGCTCTTGACAAAAAAAAAAATCGTGTGTATACCCAACTTGTAGTTTCTTGCCGTTATCCATAGGAAGCTACAAATTGGAACTGTGCATCTAGCTTCTGACGTTACATAAGTGCCCATGCAGGTTTGTGAAATAAAATATTTTTAATTGAACTTTCGAGTTAAAAATAACTTCTTTTATATCCAGTGGCGCCAGTATGGCCTCATGAAATTTCGTGTACTCTCACACCCCGCTGTTACAGTTGTTATATAGCATAATCAGACTATAATGTTCCCACTGCTGGGACACAGGCCTCCTGGACCCACCACATGTGCCCAGTGTGGTTTGGTGGATAGAAAAAAAGATACATGTTGCGCCGAACCTGTTGGGCAGGCAGAAAAATTATGATGATGGATTTCCTCATATTTAACGTAAAAATCGTTTGTAACGTTCTAGTAGTGTTTGGGATAAATTTTTAACCAGTGCGCAAAATGTAACCATGAATTCAGCATATCATTCTAGACCCGCTAGCATTTAAATTTTTCGTCGGTTATACAAAACATCAGCTGTTCCATACATTTTAACCGCGTAAATATTGTTTTTTTTCTATGAAACAGCATTTTTTTTTCTGTCTAACCGACGAAAAATTTCTACGCTATGAAGAATGATATGCTGAATCCATGGTTACAGTTTGCGCACTGGTAAAAAATTTACCCTGTAAACTCAACTTTCGAGTAAAGATAACTACTTCTCTGACCACTTACCCGTAGTGGCGCCAGTATCGCCTCATGGAACTTGGTGTACTCTCGCACCCAGCTGTTACAGTTGTATATATAGCACGCGTGTATGTTTATATACGCCACTTCGGGCAGAACTGTGAACCATTTCTGCAGGAAATCCGTTCTGAAATTAAGGAGTTATTAATAGTTGTCGATTTGAGGCTATATGAGGGCTTAAAAGTGGCATAATTTTTACAAGCAACTTGTACGTGCTGTAAAACGGCAGTGTGTAAAATTGGTGCCTTTTGTTTTTATTTGATAGCAGTCGATCGGAAAAAAAAACTAAAACACTTATCCAAAGACTCCGACTTCCGAAATTAAAGTAATTTTTCACTTTGTAGTATTTCAGTTGTTTCTTTATTTTTGGAAAAAGTTTTTAACAAGTGGGTTTTTTTTATTGAACTTTTTATCCACTAGTTAGTTGTTTCTGTTTACGTAAGAAATGCTTCCAAAGCTTACTTTTTGTCTAGTCACTGTGTATTCTGACCTTACCATTTTTATTTCGTACATTTTAGATAGGTCGCCTTGCTGCCGGATTGGTTGTCTTTATTACAGGTTTTTTTTTTTGTTTTTCGGACCTTACAATGCATAATTAGCCTATAATGTTCCCACTGCTGGCCTCCTCGTTGAGAATGATTGGGTTGTAATCTACAACGTGGGCCCAGTGCAACTTGATATATGTCACACGTCTTCGAATTTTTTGTTTCCTGGACCGTTTTGAAAGCAGTGGTGATGAAATTATTTAAACAAAATCTGGGCCATTATCACCGCTCCTTACAATGCGGTATGGGTTACTCCTCGTTTGAATTTGGTTATTTCATATTTTCTGAGTTATGCCACTTTTACTTCAAATACCTCAAATATTAAGTAATCTTAAACATACAAAACAGTGTTAGCAACTTAATTTAGATTTCTGAAAGCTTAATGGCTTCTTCAAACAGACCCGACGCAACACTTTCATAGAAATGTTCAACGAGAGTCGAGTCGAGCCTGTTTGTGGGAGTCATAAATCTGTTTTCAAATCTCATGTCTATTCATTACCTGTAAATAATAATACCCTCTAGCCTATTCTCATGCAGAGAAGGCGTTGTGTTGGGCGGTGATTTATTTATTTATATGCTTTATTTAAAAAATAAAATTAAAAATAATAATAATAACTGGCTCTCTCTGGAGCCCTGACCCTGACGTAACTTGGAACTTGTTCCCGATACCGGTGGGTTACAATTTTTTTTATATTTTTAAATGTTTTAATATTAATATTTAAAAATGTAATTTTTAAATATTAATATTATTATATTATTATTATTTTGCAGTGTTTTTTCTTCTCAGCTCTTTGGCTGGTTTTTGCAACATTTACGGACCGAAGCCAAGTAAATGCAGCGTGTGCTGTGTTATGTTTAAGATGTGTTTTGATGAGGCCCTATTTCGTTTTCATCTATTTGCATGAACTTTCGGACAATACGACATGTATTTAAAATTGCAGCTTTTTGTAAGGTGATATAGAGGGTTTCTTTTAGGTTTAGTAATTTAAGGCTATGAATAAGGTGATTTGGAATGACGCCTGTTGTGGAGAGGACTATAGGGACCACGTAAACTTTTTGCTGGCGCCAAATTCTAGTTACTTCATCTTTGAGTTCGGCGTATTTACTAATTTTTTCAGATATTGTCTTCTGAACGTTGTGTGTGTTGGGAACGGCTATATCTGCGTATTATTTGCTGATGATATTTCTATTATAGTGACATCTAATAAAAAACTAAATACCATTTCAGAACATGAACTTGACATCAATAATACAATTGACAAACTATTGCATTGGCTTGACATTAACCATTTGATGATAAATTTAGACAAATCCGTTTACATCCAATTTAATCGATCAAATAATTCCAAAAATGACATTAAACTCAATATTAATAAAATCATTGAAGGAACGCGTACCAGATTTTTAGGTATTATAATAGATAAAGACATTAACTGGAAAGAGCACATAGACAATGTTAGCACTAAAATTAATAAATTTGTATATGCATTAAAACAAGTAAAAAATGTAACTAATATAAAAACTGCTGCAATGGCATACCACGCGTACGTCGAATCGTTGTTACGTTATGGACTAATAATGTGGGGTAACAGCACTGACTTCCAAAGAGCATTCATCGCTCAAAAAAAGTGTATGAGAGCAATTTGTGGACTTAAGCCCGACGACTCATGTCGACCAATATTTAAAAAACTTGGTTTGTTACCGTTACCGTCGCTTTACATTTACGAAGTATGTGTGTTTGTCATGAAAAATAAGCAACTATTTAAGACTGCAAATGATGTCAATCCTCGGAACCGACGAGATCCATATAAACTAGTGTTAAATGATTTGCCTAGACTGTCTAAATATAATGCTAACTGTTTGGCAATGTGTGTGTGCATTTATAATAAAATACCAAGGCATCTCAAAGCTTTAAATACAAAATTATTTAAAATTAAATTTCTTAAGTGGTTACTCGAGTGTAGTTTTTATAGTGTAAAAGAATTTCTAGATAAAAATGTTGATGTTTTTTTTTTTTTTTAAAAAAAAAAGATTGTTGTTGCTAAACTTGTTTTTAAAATTTTGCATGCTATGTTTTATCCTGGCTAAACATGCTTGTGCCTCAATTTGTATTTAACACCATTTTATACCATGTTTTACGCAAATAAATATTCTATTCTATTCTATTCTATTCTATTCTATTCTATTCTATTAGGTAAGTAACTTTATTTATTTTATCTTGTAGGGTTATATCCGGTCTGTTGTAGTGAATTGTCCTGTCGGTTAGTATGGCGCGGTCGTAATAAAGTTTATGTGTGTCATTTTCTAGGATAGTTTGTGGTGTGTAATTGTAATACGGAGTGTTTGTGTCCTTTATGAGTGTGTATTTGAGTGCTAATTTTTGGTGAATTACATTTGCTACCTGGTTGTGCCTATGTGTGTAATCTGTCTGCGTAAGAGTTGTGCACGCTCCTGTTATGTGTTGAATTGTTTCTGGTTGTGTGTGACACTTTCGACATTTATCATTTGTTACTGATGGATCTTTGATGATATATTTTCTATAATTTTTTGTGTTAATAATCTGGTCTTGTATCGCAATTATGAATCCTTCAGTTTCTGGGAATAAGTTGCCTATTTTCAGAAACTTATTTGAGGCTACTTGGTTCACATGGGATTGTTCTAGGTCATGAGGATGTCGGCCGTGAAGTACCTTTTTCTTCCAATCCTCAATTTTTTGTTTCTGCGAGTGTTCGCTAGTAATTTGTGGAATATCTAGCTGTTCATTCAAGTTAAGTGGGGTGTAGTTACTATCATTTTGAACTATGGCTTTATGAATGTTACTAGTGCGAGATTTTGAGTGAAAGAATGTTTTTAGTAGACAGACTTGTTTCCGCCATAAGTGCTGGATGTCTATCAGGCCTCTCCCTCCATTTTGTCTTTTGATAATAAATTATTATTTTTGTAGAGTGTTTTTCTTCTCAGCTCTTTGGCTGGTTTTTGCAACATTTACGGACCGAAGCCAAGTAAATGCAGCGTGTGGTGTGTTATGTTTAATATGTGTTTTGATGAGGCCCTATTTCGTTTTCATCTATTTGCATGAACTTTCGGACAATGCGACATGTATTTAAAATTGCAGCTTTTTGTAAGGTAATATAGAGGGTTTCTTTTAGGTTTAGTAATTTAAGGCTATGAATAAGGTGATTTGGGATGACGCCTGTTGTGGAGAGGACTATAGGGACCACGTAAACTTTTTGCTGGCGCCAAATTCTAGTCACTTCATCTTTGAGTTCGGCGTATTTACTAATTTTTTCAGATATTGTCTTCTGAACGTTGTGTGTGTTAGGAACGGCTATATCTATTAGGTAAGTAACTTTATTTATTTTATCTTGTAGGGTTATATCCGGTCTGTTGTAGTGAATTGTCCTGTCGGTTAGTATGGCGCGGTCGTAATAAAGTTTATGTGTGTCATTTTCTAGGATCGTTTGTGGTGTGTAATTGTAATACGGAGTGTTTGTGTCTTTTATGAGTGTGTATTTGAGTGCTAATTTTTGGTGGATTACATTTGCTACCTGGTTGTGCCTGTGTGTGTAATCTGTCTGCGTAAGAGTTATGCACGCTCCTGTTATGTGTTGAATTGTTTCTGGTTGTGCGTGACACTTGCGACATTTATCATTTGTTACTGATGGATCTTTGATGATATATTTTCTATAATTTTTTGTGTTAATAATCTGGTCTTGTATCGCAATTATAAATCCTTCAGTTTCTGGGAATAAGTTGCCTATTTTCAGAAACTTATTTGAGGCTACTTGGTTCACATGGGATTGTTCTAGGTCATGAGGATGTCGGCCGTGAAGTACCTTTTTCTTCCAATCCTCAATTTTTTGTTTCTGCGAGTTTTCGCTAGTAATTTGTGGAATATCTAGCTGTTCATTCAAGTTAAGTGGGGTGTAGTTACTATCATTTTGAACTATGGCTTTATGAATGTTGCTAGTGCGAGATTTTGAGTGAAAAAATGTTTTTAGTTGCCAGACTTGTTTCCGCCACAGGTGCTGGATGTCTATCAGGCCTCTCCCTCCATTTTGTCTTTTGATAGTAAGTCTTTCTATTGCAGATTTAGGGTGTAAGTTGTTATGTTTTGTAAGGGTGGTGCGTGTGATTCGTTCTAATTGTTCTGTGTCTGTTTTTGTCCATTTAATAACTCCAAATGAGTATGTTAAAATGGGGATGGCAAATGTATTTAAGGCCTTGATGAGATTCTTACTAGACAGTTGTGTTTTACATATGGCGTTTAGTCTCTTTTTGTACTCTGTAGTAAGTGTTTCTTTAATCCTAACATGATCTAGTCCCTTTAGTTGCGTGTACCCTAAATACTTATATACGTCGGTCGGTTCCATTGCTGTTATGGTGTCTGTGTTATTTACGACATAGTTGCCGGGTCGTATCTTGCCACGCATGATATGAAGTGTTTTACATTTATCGAGACCAAAATGCATGTTTATATCTAAACTAAACTCTGCTGTAGCTTCTACTAATTTCTTCATATCTTTTTCAGTTTGTGCGTATAGTTTAATATCGTCCATGTAAATGAGATGTGAGACTGTTGTTGGATCTGATGTGTGTTTGAGACAATAGCCGGCCCGACATCGCTGCAACAGATGAGACAGAGGGTTCAGTGCTAGACAAAACCAGAGGGGACTCAGTGAATCACCTTGGTAGATACCCTTCTTGATAGATATTTGTCGCGTTGTAACATTATTGTGATTGCAATTTAGTTGAAGTGTGGTTTTCCACAGTGGCATTATTTTTCGTAGGAAATCTATTATTTTTGAGTTTATTCTATAAATTTCTAGTATTTGTATCAACCAAGAATGTGGAACACTGTCGAAAGCTTTTTTATAATCTATATAGGTACAGTGTAGATTTCTATGCTTTGAGGTGGCATGTTTATGGATAGTAGAATCAATAATTAACTGTTCTTTGCACCCCATATGGCCCCGCCTGCATCCTTTCTGCTCCTCTGCCATTATGTTGTGGTGTTCAATATGTGAGTTAATTTTGGTTGTTATAGCCGACGTTAATATTTTATATATCGTGGGCAGGCAAGTGATTGGTCTGTATTGGGAAGGTAGTGGTGAATTTTTTGTTTTAGGTAGCATGTATGTTATGCCTGTTGCAATAAAATTGGGTATATTTTGTTGACCTAATATAATTTCTGTTAAGTTTTTTGCTATGGGTTTGTGTAATGAAGTTAACTTTTTGTACCAAAAATTGTGTATTTTATCTATACCAGGAGATTTCCAGTTATGTAATCTGCCTGTCATGTGTGTGATATCTGACTCGGTAATCTCTACAAATTCCATTTCCTGAATAGCCTTCCATTTCGTTTCTTCTTCTGTTATCCACGTTGCTTTATCGTTATGTTGTTTGTGTTCTTCCCAAATGCTAGACCAATATGTTTCTAGTTGATCTTTTGTAGGTTGGTGAGGTGTGTCTGTGTTATTCTCATCATTTGTGTCGGTGTCTGGTTTGTGTAGGTTTCTATAAAATATTTTTTCATTTGTGGAAAATATGGCATTATCGTTTTTGCGCTGTTGTGCTTTTTTGTATCTTCTGAGTCTATGAACTTTAAGAGCTAGTTTTTGTTTTAAGGTATCTAAGAAATCTTCAGGTTTTCTGTTGTTATTTTCGTGTCTGGTGTGCGTGACATTACTCCTAAATATAGCCTCAACTCTACTTACTACTTTACTTGACCTGATGTTGTTAATGTATTGTGTAAGCCTACCACAATCTGCTCTTAATTTTTCGATGTCTTTTTCTAACCTCTGTTGCCATGCTGGTTTGATATTATGTTTTGGTATCGCGTTTCCGGTGTGTAGCGTGATTTTAAAGTTAAGCTCTTCAGATACGACTACGGCTGTGCAATATATAAGTGTGTGTATATCTATGAGTTGACTGTCATCGCAAATAAATTGGTTAAGTATGTTTTCATTAAATAAGTTTACTAACCGGAAAAGATTAGGACTATATCGAAGTTTAGGTAATTTTGGTCGAACTGCTGGGTCCATCCCAGAGTATTGTGCTAGGGTTGTTCTGAATCTGTCATGTATTTCTTGGATATACATATCTGTCGTTAGATTTTGATCTACAGCAATTATGGTCTCAATATCATTTTCTAGGGTTAGGGTTATAGATTCAGTTTGTGTGGATGTGTGTGAGGTTTGCGTGTAAGCTTGTGATTGGTTGTATGATTGAGACTGAGTACATGATTGTATTTGGGTGTGCGGTTGTGCGTGTGATTGTTCAGCAATGTCGGTTATGTTTTGCGGCATTGAGATAGCGTTAGCGCTTGTATTAATTTCTGCTTCTTGTAATTGTATTCGTGTTTCTTCTTTTAATTGTTCTATTATTTCTTGGGATAAAAGCTTATTTCTAACTATAGCTCTTCTCTGATCTGAGATTCTTTGTTCTGAAACGGTTATTTCGGGATAGTGTCGGATAAAAAGTTCATGCAATTGTTGTCTGTAGGTGGTCATGTCGGTCTCTAATTTAGTGATATAAAAGTAAGTTCGCATGATAAATAGGTTAACTTCTTTACTCCATCTCATGCGAACTCTTGCTTTTCCAGCCTTGGTGGACGCAGGTAAAAAGGAACTAGCCTCCCGCGCAACATTCAAGGTCGGAGTGGGTGGAATTGAGTTTAAACTATTGATAGGGGGTGATGATAGTATGGGTGACGATGGTCTAGATGGTGACGATGGTCGAGAAGGTGTGTAAGAGACTGTGCTTGGACTATACGGTTCTACAGGGGTGTTTGTCCTGTCCGTTAGTCTGTCACCATCGTCACTGATTTCGGCTGTAGCATCTTTGTCGGTGGGAGCCCGCCTGTTCAACTCCTCACCGCTGACGGTTCGCATGCTGAAACACCCAGCGTCAGCTCCAGGTGCGCCCCGGCGATCGCCCCCGGGCAGCGGCCCTATACGTTTAGTTTTCGATCGTGTCTCCATTTTGAATGGGTTTCCAGAGCCACGTTAGCCACGCCAGTAATTTCTCATTCGTGTGTCCGCCCCCCACGTGATTAGATGGTCAATCAGGACGTGTGGTTGTTTAGGGGGCAAAAAAAATATTATTATATTATTATTATTTTGACATATATTTTATATTCTCGGCTAGCCGGAAAAGCTGATAACACGGGCCTAAGCCAAGTGATTATCAGTTGGATTAAGTGCGGTCACGTGCAGAACATTGCACAGAAGATGGTACAGTATTTGTGTTCTGATGTGGGTTATTTTTTTTTTTTTTTTTATGCATTTTAGGCAACGGACCCAAGCTTTATGTGACCTTAACGCAATGTACAAGGACACTGTACTTAATAAAGTCGACACCACAAAATTTCTAGGAATTATTATTGACTCCAAATTGAACTGGAAGGCACACATCGAACACCTAAGTAAACGACTGAGCTCCTGTGCATACGCCTTATATAAACTGGCCCCAGAGCTTAACGCAGATGCCTTAGTAACAGCCTATCATGGTCTAGTAGCATCGTTACTGCGCTATGGTATTATATTTTGGGGGAATTCCACAGACAAAACAATAGCGTTTAAGGCCCAAAAGAGATGCATTCGTGCGATGTTCAATTTGAAGTCAACCGACAGCTGTAAGCCATTATTTAAAAAACACAAATTGTTAACCCTACCATCTCTTTATATTTTTGAGATTGCGACATTTGTTAGGGTAAATCAATGTTTCTTTCCACGACTAGCTGACACCTTCCCCCGTAATAGGCGTGACAATAATCAACTGTGTTCGCATACGTCAAAGACTGCATTAATGGGAAAAAGCGTTTTCTGTATGGCTCCTAAAATTTATAATAAAATACCACAGTCATATAAAGCATTGCCGGTAAACTTATTTAAAAAAAAAGATGCGAGATTTATTAACGGACAAGTGTTATTATGATTTATATGACTTTTTAAATGACACTATTTGAATTTTTGTTTTTTTTTTCCTATTTCTTTATTTTTAATTTTATATTTTCCTTAATTTTTGAACATTTTATGTGTGATTAATTCTACTGACATATTTTTGTTTACTAACCATTGTGTAATTTTATTTTGTAATTTTTTATTTTATTCTGTAAATTTTATAAATTTGTACGCCATACGGGTGAAACATGTACGCACGAATCATTAATATTGTGACATCCTGCATGCTTAATTTGCATGTATACACATGTTTTTGACAAATAAAATTATCTTTATCTTTATCTTTATCTTTATATGAAATAATAATAATAATAAAAGCAGGGCGGTGATATCATACTTAAATATAATAACTATAAGACCAGGTTTCCTCAATAAGTGTTTCCTTCACCGATGACAGTAATGTCAAAGATAAACACAGAAAGTATTTCGTGATGGCCTAATTTAAGGCTTCGCCTCTCTAGCAAGAGGTTGTGGGTTCAAATCCGGGTCATCATCTGACAATGTTGGGGTCGGCTTCTAGTCTAACTGGATGCAGCTGAGAACTGGTATTTTATATGGAGCGACTGCCTATCTGACCTCCGCAACCAAGTTAATGAGTGATACCGTAGACCTAGTTGTCAGATTTTCGGGATTCTAACTACCTGTAACGACTGTCAAAGATCTACGAATGACAGCCGGGACCAAATGCTTAATGTGTTTTCCGAGGCACGGAAGGGTCTTGGTATGTAAAGATGGTCACCCATCCACCGAACAACCGCGGCAATCGTAGCTTGACCTGATCGATCAACCCGTGCGTTTGTTGTTACTTAGTTTTTTTCTGAGTTTATTACCAATTAAAGTTTTATTATTTCGTCAACTAAAATTCAACATGACATTTGAATTGATCAAGGCTTTCAGAAACCGGGGTTATTTCTTATTATTTCAGCTGCATAGATACATTTTTAGTCACCTTGTAAAGCCTTATTTACATGACGAAACAAGTCGATAGTTTCACGTGTATAATAATTTTCTTACGACGTCAAACAATTTATGAATACAAATATAAGTTTGTGTAACTAGTGAGCAGTAAATTCGGCTTTACCGTAAGCAAAATTAGTAAGTGTATTTGTGAGGAGAAAAGTCTCAAAAAGCAATTTTTTTTTCTATGCTACAAAATCATAAATACTCCAGCCAAAATTATAGTATACTCTTGAAAATACCATTTCTATCTATCTCTAATGGATTCTAAACGGTCGCTTCGACGCCGAGCGTTGAAATTCCAGAGCATGGTAAAAACGGGCTAACTCTTGTAAAGTATCTCACTGAAGGGAAGTAAGACCCACCCATGTTTAATGACTCTCAAACAGAATTTATTTCCATTACATTACAATGTAAATAAATGTCTTGAATGTTTCATCTATTTTGGCTAAAGTAAAAGAAATCATGCATTAAGGTTTTGCAAGCGACCTACCTCACCGCTCATTTACATTAGTCGATATCAAACGACTCTGTACAACCATACAATCCACAGGGTATGAAGAACGCACAAACAGTTACCATGAATTCAGTACAAGATTCAATCAATCCGACACGGTTGGCGCAGTGCTTAAGCGATTGACTGCTGCTCTGCGTGTCGCGGGTTCGATTCCCGCACGGAACAAATATTTCCTAGTGTGGGGAAACGTCTTTTTAACGAAAAAAAAAAATACTTCCAGCGTCCTCATCAAACTTATGTCTCTAGCCGCCAGTACGGCCACACATCGCGATAAGTTCCACGTCACACCCGACACAGCCGCTTATCTTACTGGTAAGTAACATATATGGTCTTATAGAGGTATGAGGAACAGGGTATAAAGTTCACTCATCCTCCATAGAAAACGGAGGATCCTCCGACCACACGGGTGTTGTGTCTGGTGGGCAACTGCTCGATGATTGATGTTGGGACGTTATACAACGTGTAACGGAAAGGGTATAACATACCAAGGGTATATTGGAAGGGTTTTTTAATCCTATCTCTACATGTTCGGAAGTTATGAGAATTTGTAATCCAAAAACCGAACTTTTCAAATTGAAATAAACACATCACTAGGAAGAGATTTATCGTGATATTGGCAAGTAACGTGGAAAGTTATTGACCTACGTAGTGCGGTAACACGTTTGTTATAATTTGAATTTAAGAAACATGAAACCGAAAATTTGGTATCAATTCCTGGAGTATTTTATTTTGTGCTGAAACTATGTGTAGTGCATTATTCTATACCAACCCTTTATCTTTAGTGCATAAGGATAGCAATATAGTTTCTCTGTATATAAAGTTACGTGATAAACTCTGCTTGTGCGATGTAGAATTACGTGTGACGTCAAGGTGATACGTAGTTCGCATGTGGAGGTGTAGATGCCGCTACAGTTGACAAACTGAAAGCGCTGGTTGTGGCACAGGCGGAGAATTGCTGCAGATAAGCCTATCTGCTTGTTCAGCCGAACAAGTCTCAAAACTGTATCCTTATGCTCATCATCATCATCTGCCTAGCCTTTTCCAACAATGTTAGGGTGGCATCCAGTCTAACCAGATGTAGCTGAACACCAGTATTTTACATGGATCGACTGCATATCTGGCCTCCACCACTCAGTTATTGGAGTAGCGATCCCCTTGGTAAGAGTGGTTGTCACTTTCGGGCTTCCGATGCCCCCTAACGACTGTCAAAGATCTGTAAATGACAGCCGGGACCAATTGCTTAACGTGTTTTCTGCTTCGAGGCAAGGATGGTCTCAATCTCGACCCGACTGCGAAGATACCAGTTAAAAACAAAAACCGACGGTGGATTACTCCGCGGGGAGTCTAGAATAATGTATTGAATTCATAGTAACCGTTTGCGCGTCGACGTCCTTCATACCGTGTTCTTATATCATTTGCGCTAAAAGGGACATGAACCTAATTGAAAAGTTTAATTCCGGAATGAATGTAGGCAGAAAACGAACACTGAAAAACTGACTATCAGTAACCGGGGAGTTAAAGTGAGGTACTAAAGTCAAGTAAGACGTAAAAACCGGATGGTCTGTCCGTTTGTCATACTAATATTTACATTTGAATATAGCATGTATTAGAAAAGTGTGGTCTTTAAGGATGCGGTGCAGACAACAAACTGAATAATTTGCATTAGCCGTCCCATACATTTGATAAATGATTTTATTTCTGTAATTAAGTTTCTACAAACACTTTAAACGTCAATCATATTTTTTAAACTAGATGAGGTCGGCGTTTCCTGTCTGACTACTCTGAGAAGAAAGGCCGAAACAAACTCAGAGGTCACAGTCTCTTTTAAAGTCCAGACATAATCTTGGTCAGATCATGTTTGATATTGGTGCCGATTCTGTTGTCACAAAATTCTCTAAACTAGACTAAAAATCACCAAAATTTAGTTTATTCCTGTCAAACGACGATTTCCTATTCTGAAATTGACTAAAGTGACACAACTTAACTATATTTTAGTTTGACAGCACTAAGATTGCACTGAATTATTAGTTTAGTTTAAATGGTAATTTTGCTATTCTGTTGTTGTCAATTTCATTATTGTTTCAACCTAAAATTTTGGTTGTCTAACTAAATCTGACTATTTTTAATCGCGATTAAATAGGTGTAGAATATAATTAGTTGTCAAGAACCAAAATTCACACCGACACCTCGACTTCTGGTGCAAAAATAGTACTGTATTTTTTTCTTTTCTTTTGCTTATATCTCGAAAACGGTTGCGAAGCCAAAACATACCACGTGCGAGTCGCGATTGTCAAATTCGATTTTAGTTGTGTCAAAATAGTTTTTAAATTTAGAGATTTTTTTTTGCAGAATAGCGTTTAGATTCTCATAGTAAAAAGTAAGGAATTCTAGTTATAGTTTAGTTAGTTTAGTTCGGTGTACAACAGAATCGGCACCATTGTCTTTTGAGGAAAACAGGGTTGAGTAGGTATTTATGTTTTGTATGGAACAGTTGATATTTTGTTCGCGATAATGATGTTGGACTCATAGAGAAAGTTGTTCAGATGGTCTATACCACACCCTGAAACGATTTAAGCTTCGAACATTTTGTGCCCAAAAAATTAAAGTTTAAAGCCAGAAAATAAAAACACGGTTTTTTAAGGTTTTAAACAGCATAATTTTCGGGTACGAAATAAATGATGCCCTTACATCACACCTTTCTAATTCACGCTATATAACAATAATAATTAAGTTTCAAAAATATGACAAAATCTATAAGAAAGATAGGCGCTAATAGGGGATAACAGGGCTAATAGGAACTACAGAAGTCGTTTTAAAATATCAAAATAGGATTTACTCTAATTTTACTAAAGGTTTGCTAAAAGATTTGTTTACAAGGTTTTTTTTTGAAAATATCTGCAATTTTTAGATGTCGTTCAGATGTAATCTATATATATAAAAAATAATCTGTATTTCCCTTGGTCACGGCATCACACGTGAACGGCTGGACCACTTTTGCCAATTCTTTTTGTGTTGTGTTCGTTATTGTGAGAAGGTTCTTACGAAAGAAAAAATTAAGAAACTAGTGCGTTTTTTTTAAATATTTTTTTAATAAATTTAATATTCATAGTCAAGACAGGACGTCTGTTGGGTCAGCTAGTTAAATAATAATAATAGCAGCCTATTATTGTCCTTCTGCAGGTTAAACGGCATCTTCTCATACATACAAGGCCCGAGCATTGATCACCACAATAGGGTATTTTCAAATTTTTTAAAAACTAATTTGAATAATGGGACGAAATAAGTAACAGAAAAATAAATTGATTTATATCCATTTTCTCAACTAAAAACGATTAAATACACATTTATTTTTCCTTGTTTTGAATTTACCGCCAAAACACTCCTTACGATGAGTAGAAAAGTGCAATACCTACGCGGTCAAAATGTATGGAACAGCAATTTTTTTTTTTTGTACAACCGGCGAAAAATCTCTGCGGTAGTCTAGAATGATATGCTGAGTTCATGGTTAAAATTTGCGCACTGGATAAAAACTTTTCCTGTACATGCAACAGAAGACTTTTTTGTCGTGATTTCAGAAATTCCCCGATAAAAAGTCTTCACATATATTTTACCTAATACTGTTTGTCTGTCTTCCAATAATAAATATGTCAACACTTACATTTGTGATATTAGAATAGTTATTGCTTTACTGAGGTTTTATTTTTATTCAGTATCAAAACTTTGTAACATTTGTATCGGCACAGTTTTTAACATTTAATAAACCACAAAAATCATGATAATAACAAATCAAAAATGTTTTATGAACAAGTGCCCACAAAAGTTGCGTAACGTCATAAATTACAACTTTATTATTTAGGTAATTTTTATGTACAGGTATATAAAAAGAAAATAATCATAAAGCATCAAAAAAATACGTCCGCATCGTTATCAATGGGAAAAGTGCCCAAAAGGTAATTAATACTTTTAATTTTTAACCCCCGACGCAAAAACGACGGGGTGTTATAAGTTTGACGTGTCTGTGTGTGTGTGTGTGTGTGTGTGTCTGTCTGAGGCAACGTAGTCCCGAACGGATGAACCGATTTTGATTTAGTTTTTTTTGTTTGAAAGGTGTATTAGTCGGGAGTGTTCTTAGACATGTTTCATCAAAATCGGTTCAGCCGTTTGAAGATTATCAGCTCTTTTCTGGTTGAAAAGCGGATTTTAGCCTCTGATCAACTCAGAAGTCGGGGGACGGTCAATGAAAACGCCAAACAGAGGCCTAGCCGTCCCCCGACTTGACAATGCCCTGATCAAAATATTACGTTAAAATTAAAAGGCCTATAAATATTATTTTTTGCTTTTTTGAGTTTTTGTTTGGGTCGGGGGTTTTTTAAATTTTTAATTAATTTTTTTTAATGAGTAAATTACAACATTATATGTCGGACATATTTATTGTGTTACCTACGACTCCTATGCGTTCGATGTTCCAAATATTGTTTATTTTTAAACATCTGAATTATTGCGGATTAATCAGACATCAATAACCATATTCGTAAATTCGAAATGACATCGAGTCCGGATTTTTTTTTTAATAAAAGGCCCAAAAAGAATTGGGACTGGTACATCTGAACAACATCAAAAAATCTCAAGCAGTTATTCCAAAATATACCTTATTCTAATGTCTAAAAAACTAAAATCGACTAATGTAAACGAGCCTAACCTACAAAGTATGATCATCACCTGAACCTGTTGTCAGAGTTGGTGTGCGTGAAGTCCACTATCAGCTCGAAGGGCTGCTGGCAGAACGGCTTGAGGGTCAGGATCACGTGGTAAATCAGCAGGTCAGCGTTTACTTCGCCAATTCTGGTGACGGAAAAATATACTATATTTTGAAACAGATTTATGATATTATGAGACGTATTTGAATATTTTGGGACATATAAATGATATAGGGTATTTTCCAATTTGATAAAAACTATTTGAATTTGAAGATTGGGACGATATATTTAACATTTTTCGTCCCAATCTTCAAATGAAAATAGTAAAAAAATTAATGGAAAATACCCTATTGTGGGACAAACTTATGATACTGTGGGAAATACTCATGACGTTTTGCGATATCTATCTATATAAATAAAAAGAGAAGTCCTGACTGACTGATTGACTGACTCATCAACGCCCAGCCCAAACCCTTGGACCTAGACCTGTTAACAAGGAATAAGGAAGGATTTTTCGAAATTCAACCTCTAAGGGGGTTAAATAGGGGATGAAAGTTCCGCGCGGGCGAAGCCGCTGGCAAAAGCTAGTATACTATATTTTGAGACAGGTTTATGATATTATGAGATGTATTTGAATGTTTTGGGACATTTAAATGATATTGTGGGACAAACTTATGATACTGTGGGAAATATTCATGACGTTTTGCGACATATTTATGATATTGTCGGACATATTTATGATATTTTAAGACATATTTATGATATTGTGGGACATGGATATGATATAAATAACGAGCCATATCGACTTGTCTTCGCCCATCGTCCACAATCTAGCTGCACCCCAACGTATCTAGAAAACACCTCATCACAGGCAAAGTGGTAAGAAAATGAGAACGAAACCACAAACAACACATTGACATGAGTAATCAAAACGAACTGGCGGATAATCATACAGGAAAAAGTGTAGCGGAGAAGGAAGCCCAAAGAATAGAACATTATCAGCACAAATAGCTGCTGAAAAAGGAATGGACCATTCAGATCACGTGGTAGATTAGCAGGTCGGCGTTCACTTCGCTTATTCTGTAGATAAAGAGTTTGAAAATTCAATTTAGTACTCGACTCACAAAGCAATCTTCTTGTACAGTCGCCAGCAGGTCAAGCTATCCCAAACTGTCAAATTCTCCCAATTGATTATGATCCTTATGCTTATGTTCTAAAGATGAAAATCTATCAAAGAAGTTTGACAGATTGGGTAGCTGTGGCGTCTGTACAGTAGCCCCCACTAATGGTGCCCCAATCTCAAAAAGCAATAGATTGACACTTCGCTTTAACTTACGACCTTCTTATAATAAGCAATTTCTATAGGCTATAATACTATAGACACACACACTCTCATACGTTTACAAATGAATGTATTTCCTAAATTCAACCGATATAGCAAATGGCATGATAGCTGAGCGGTTACCGCACTTGATTATCGCGTTTGAGCGCAGCGAGTCGCGGTTTCGAATCCCACTCGCTGTGTGATAGTCTTTTTATTGTTTTAAAAATCACTTTTGACTATAGTTTCTTGTTCTGTTCGTCGTATTCACTAAACTCGTAAAACTTTATCATTATACCCACAGAAACCTAAATAAATTTAAATGATTTACGACTCATTCACCGCGACTTATAGAACGGTGTTGGTTGATATTGTGTGCTAGTGACATGTGTTTCATCTATTAGCGTTCTTCTAATTCATTTTAATATGTAAGCAAATTTAAATATAGAAATGAAAGCGAATATTATTGCGCTGCATAAAAGTGGACTTAATACCTATATCACAAATACCTATGTGATGAAACCGGACTGAGTGTGAGTATTATGATTTAAATATTTTATTAAACATTTATTTAATTAAAGTATAACTGCTGATCCTTGTAGTTATTTTAAAACGTTTTATAAATATCATAATGTCTAAATAGAATAAAAATATAAAATTTCGATGTAAATTTATTTCCTAGATTATAGAACGATGAAAATAACATTATACTTAATATTTATGTGAAATTGCCCTTTTAAATAATTTTGTTTCTAAATAGTAGGTAATACATAAAGTGTGTATTTTGCTTAGTAGCCTAACAGTACCCCTTTTTTGTTTTAGTGAAATACTGTGAGTCGGTGGGTGAAAAGATATGAGGAAGGGGGTAGCCTTGCCCGTGGAAAGCAAAGTGGAAGACCCCAGCTCCTATAACAGGCACACGTTCAGCGAATTTGAAACAAGTGGTTTCAAAACGACAAGACATTTTGCCGAATTATTCGACACATCTGTACGAACCGTGCGCCGTGCACTCAACGCAGAAGGTTCAAGGCATCATCGAAAACCAGCTCGAGAATCTGCTTAAAAAACATAGTAATATAGAAAAAACATTAACATTAAGTTATAAATTACAAAAAATTATTTATTTTAGTAATATTCAAATAATATTTTGTCTTATCCGTAATCAGGATTATTTTGAGGTTTAGTTTCAATCTTCTTTTCGGAATGAAAATGAACACTTAAGCTATAACCTCTTTAAGTCCTATTAAATACGATTTGTTAACTTTGATGTTTGAGTTAGAACGAACTCACTCACAGTAGAATAAAAGTAGTACTACTGAGTCATTTAATTGTATTGTGACAACTTGTCTGCATTTGTTACTTTTACGTGGGTAGATTTTTGAAGAATATTGTGATTTATTTAGAGTACCGACACACAGTAGTAATCAGCACAATATTATTATATTACTAAGATACAATAGCCTGATTATCATGGTTCACCAACTAGCTTATTTACTTCAATAAATTGTTCTTTATGAGAAAATAAACTGTTTTAACAAGAAGTTATTATTAGTTATTTTTATACATTCTTCATGAAGTTATAACGAATAAACATTTTGTAATCATTTATTATTGTTAAACCTTTATTTAGATAACAATACGAGTAATAAAAAAAAATTGTTACATTATTATTCTGGTATATTAATAAATCGAATAATAAAAGAACAGATGAAGATGATTGTTGAAAAGAAAAATTAAAGCTTCATCGCGAGATTTGAACCCAGACCTATGAGTTTCTTAATCCAAGACGATACGCTGCACGCTACCGGAACCCTAATTATACAAGTTAATTTTAGCAATGGTATGAACCGACCAAGGTCATGTCTGTGCGTCGCCGACGGTATGTATAAAATACAGAACGCTTGTGTGTGAGTGCAGCAGTGAGTTAGGCGTTCTGTGTTAATACATCACTTATACACACAGCTGTAGGTACGGCCTGGACCGCCACTTCATAGCAATATAGCCCTTAGTATGCGACTGCTATTGTGAATCTTGATTGTACATACGCGAAACGTTTTATCAAAATAAATTCCTTTCCCGTAAAACTCACCATTACTTGTGCCGCGTGAAGTCTCTTGTTTTAACATAAAACATGTCATTTGACACTCGGCAATTCCGTAGCTTTCCATTAGAGAAAGAATCTTCGGAATCCGGTCAGTGGTTTCGAAGATTACCCCATACATACAAACTGTTAAATTTTACCTTTTGATAAAAGTACGGTTGAAAATTATACTTACTTATATCTCCTCGAAATAAAATAGAAAACGGGATTCCCCAATTTACTCGTCCCAGCCTGATAGAAGATATTCAAGCTCTTGATACTCTTGAATTCCTCCTTCTTATGCATGTTATGTTTCACTATAAACTCTTCAAAGTTGGTGGAGGAGATGTCAATGGATGACCAGCGCGCGTACGAGGAGAAGAGGAGACTTGATGTGCTGGAAGAGAGACTGAGTAAGAGTCATTTTGTTATAGGATATAAGGGATTGAGATGAGTCGGGAGGAATTATCTGTTTGTGTGAAGTTACATCCAAGTTTGCAACAGTTACTTGGGTTTTTAGTATTTTTAAATTCCAATAATCTATACAGGCTGTAAGGGTAAACACCGTTATCCTTATACCCAGTGGTTTGGTTTCGTATATAGAACGTAAAACTGCTTTGAAAAGAAAATCACCTTTTTTTCATAAGAACATTTAATTCTATGCGCGAGGTCAAGAAACTTGCGTCTCAATACGGAGGGGGCGCGGGGAGCGGGGACCACGCCGCGTGGCCCGACTCCGACGCACGGGTCGCGAGCCCGGTCAGTCAGCTGTCAGTCTCGCTAGCGAGCGCACGTAACGCCGCGTCGTAGCTTCGCTCATTTCTCGCGCGTATTTTTGTTTTAACTCGCTCGTTTATTTTATATTAGCTTTTGCCAGCGGCTTCGCCCGTGCGGAACTTTCATCCCCTATTTAACTCCCTTAGGGGTTGAATTTCGAAAAATCCTTCCTTATTCCTTGTCTACATTATAAAGAGAACCTCTGTACAAAGTTTCAGCTTACTAGGTCCAAGGGTTTGGGCTGGGCGTTGATGAGTCAGTCAGTCAGGACTTTTCTTTTTATTTATATACATTTATTTAAGTCAGTACCCATGGTTTAAATGACAACGGTGGTTACCCTAATATCCTGTATATTAATAAAGCAAAAACTTTGTTACCCTTTTTATGAAAATTACGTGGACGGAAGAGTAGTCATACTTTTTGGAACAGTTATGTTAATGTGGAGAATTTTTTATTTATGCTTTTTATTTTTATGATTTAAAGTCGAAAAGAGCGCATAATGGAGTATTAGAGGGTCAGTTAGATACATGCCAATAAATAATGATAATAATGTTAATTCGATACGATTTCATGCATAAAATCCGTCTATAAAAATAAATAAAAAATACTTACGACTCAATCGGCTTATGTTCCGGGGGTCCCAGATATGCGAGAAGCGTTGCCATCTGAAATGAATAAATGTATTTACTAAAAAGAACAATGTCTTTGTAAAATCTAGACAACCTACGTAAGCACGGATGTAAAAATATCGATCGGGATTTAATCGTACAGTGGAGTTTCAAAGTTCTTTTCATTTGGGAATAAGTGGACCAAAGTGGAAAATTCTTTATCCTCCATAGAAAAGGGAGCTTCATTTAACCAGACGGGTTCGTTGTAGATGCCGCCACAGAACGAACTACGTCGTAGCACAGAACGAGCAACGTCGTAGCACAACGAACTGCGGCGCCGAATAGAGCGAGCTACGGCATAACATTACGCGAGCTACGGCGTAGCAGAGAGCGAGCAACGGCATAGCACTGAGCGAGTTACGACGTAGCACTAAAAGAGCTACGCCGGCGGCGTAGCTCTCAGCCAGCTACGACGTACCATAGAGCAAACTACATCATGGCACAGATAGAGCTACGGCGTAGCACCGAGCGAACTACGACGTTGCATTGAGCGAGCTACGGAGTAGCATCGCAAATGCAACGGCGTAGAACCGAATGACCAAAGGCGTAGCTCAAAGACGGCATAACCATAACAGAGCCCGTTACGGCGTAGCATAGAACGAATTACGGCGTAGCATAGAGCGAGTAACGGCATAGCACAGAGCTTGCTACGGCGTAGCAAGTATACTACGATGTAGCAAGCAGCTACGACTACTGCGGCTGTGCAAGCAACGGCTTAGCACAGTGCTACAACACAGTTTAATAACAGCGAAGCAACAATCCGAGGGCCGAAGACCTTACAGTTATTTTACCTCTGACAGCAGCAACCCAATAGCAACCTTATTGTAACCCCGATAAAGCTCACTGTGATTTTGGCAGAATTGTCAATGACAACAACCGAGCCATATTGCAACCGCAATCACTGAGATTTAGAACTGTGAAAGGACTGTAGTGCAAATCCACAACACGGGACCAGTCGTGGCGAGTCTTTGGGGAAGCCTATCTCCAGCAATGGACATCTTTCACCTGAATGAAGCCCTACCTTGTCGAAGGGCCTCCTGCCGACCGCCTTATGATCGCGGCTGCAGGATAGGTAGTCTCCGATCCTCTCCTGATGGTTCCACAGCAGTCGGTGCAGCGCCACCACGTTGGCGTCGCTGATGAACGACAGGTTGTGTGAAGTCTGGTCTACTGACTCGCAGTCTGAGGCTATTTGGATGAAGAATCTGGGGACAAGGGGTTTCAAATTAGTTTTTTAGATAGTTGCGCAGGAACGTGCAAAATCTGCGTTAGATTAGGGGTATCAGTTGGCAAATCTCAAAAGACCAGTTCCCGAAATTAAAAACGTTCAGAATCTAGTCATTATCTTGGTGACAATCAATGTCATAATCTTGTCAAAAATGTACGGAAATAGGAGGTATCTCATAAAGACTCCGGACTCAGGTGGGCCGAAGTAAAACCTGCCCAGGTGATGTAGCGGCACTGCATTAAAAAAATACTTGGCAACAAAAAGCTCGAAACACAAAAAGAGAAGTGGCGCCATCTACAATGCCACATGCGAACTGTAACCATGAATTCAGCATATCATTCTCGACCCCCCAGAAATTTTTCGCCGGTTTTTTGTTTTTCTATAACTGGCGAAAGATTTCTGCGTTAGGGGGCTAGAATGATATGCTGAATTCATGTTTACAGTTTGCGCATTGAATAAAAACTTATCCTGTATCCAACATCCCGACAAGACACAATACCCCACAGATGACTCCGTCCTTCAGGCTTAGCACGAGAATCGTAAAGAAGCGTTTTGTAGACGGAAGAGTAGACAAAAATGTGATTTCCGTGTAGATAGTTGACAGTGTTTTACCGAGAAATGTAACCAAGCGATTTCTATTCTTCGGTAGAGTGGAAATAGAAAGCGTCATGCTAAACCAGCTGGGGTGTAAATGTGGTGCTATCCCACAAACACTGGGGCAGTTAATATCTTGTCCAGCGTGTCCTGTTGTCTGCACACTACAGGAGCTGATGGACGCTGCTAAAAGTGCCAAGCTCGTAGGAAAATTCTGGGCTGACGGTTTTTAGATTGCTATCGACAAGCTAAGAAGAAGAAGAGGTATTTTTGACGGATTGTGACTGAGTTCAGAAGGCCAATTCTCGTAATTAAAAACGTCCAAAGTCGCAGTATCATCTCGGCGACAATCAAATGTCACAAACTTGTCATACATTTATGGAAACTCGAGGTATTTTTGACAGACTGAGACTGAGACCAGATTGGGAACGTTCTTAAAATTACGAGAATACTCTGACTTTGAACGTTCATAATTGCCCCTCTGCCCCGCCATGACACATTTCAAAGACTCGTTATTGCAGTGGCGAAACGCTCAATGTTGCATATACCAAAAAGATTCCTAAATGAAATTTTAAGGCTACAACATTAACATACATACATACATAATGTCACGTCTTTTTCCCATGGAGGTACGTCCCATTAAACCGTAGGATAAGCCCATTTATATTCAAAGTACTCTAGTCTTTGTTCCAAAATTATAACCCAGTATCCGAAATCTTACATGAGGGCGTAAGATACGCCCATTTATATTCGAACTAGTCTTTGAGCCACAATTATAACCCTTCTCCCCTTATACAGTCTCAAAGGCCTGAGGTCCCAACATTGTTTTTTTTTTTTTACTATGTTAGTAACTCACTTGCGCCCCTCCTCGAAGTGCTCCCTCAGGAAGTCGTTGAAGGGCAGCATGTGCTGTTCCTGGGAGAACTCCACGTGGTTGGCGATGTTCTGCAGGATCTTGGGCATCAGCACCCAGCCGCGCTTCGCGTGACTGGAGGGGTCACTATGCCGCAGAGCACAGATAAAGAAACTCCCTATGATGACGCTTAGTGTCAGTTTTGGGGCGAAAGAAATGCTTTTGGTCGCTTTTATATGAAGAATTGTTTCAGTATAGGCCTTGATTTGTTATGAAACCATTCAAAGTTAAAGATTACAACCATAGGGGCGCAAGAACCGCCCAATTTCACTTTAATAAATTCTTATTTTTTTTTTGTCAATAGCAAATACCAGTTTTTTAAACACACTTTTTCATATTTAAACATGCTTTTTCTTATTTCATGGACACTTTTTCACATTTTAAAATGGTTTTTCAAAGACTCCTTTTATATCCTTTCTCATCCCGGCTCTCATAGCGGCGTAAGATACACCCAATATCTCTTTTATGGAAAGTATTATTTGTTTTTCAATAGAAATGCCCTGATTCGCTCCGAAACCGCCAAGCCTTAGCACCTTGATACCTGATACGCCATATTGTACCCGCTCCTTCTCACAGTCTCTAAAGCCTGGGTTCCAGCAGTCTGACCATTATCTGACTATGTTAGTAAGTGACTCACCATTATGAACATATTCGTCTGACTTGTGAAGATTTCCGTCTGACTATGTTAGTATGTAACTTACTTAC
This sequence comes from Polymixis flavicincta, assembly GCA_949987655.1. NCBI lineage: Eukaryota > Metazoa > Arthropoda > Insecta > Lepidoptera > Noctuidae > Polymixis > Polymixis flavicincta. The sequence goes on along the minus strand of OX465199.1, from coordinate 8,480,813 downwards.
GTCCCGCCTCAAAGTGTGCCCTCAAAAAGTGGTTGAAGGGCAGCATGTGCTGTTCCTTGGAGAACTCCACGTGGTTGGCGATGTTCTGCAGGATCTTGGACATCAGCATCAGGCCGCGCTTCACGTGGGAAGGGACCGGGCGGTTTACTATGCCCATTTCTTGCGGAGACACTGTAGGATGCAAAGTTAACGTCACTGATTGCTGGTCTCAATAAAAAAAACCGGCCAAGTGCGAGTCGGACTCGCGCACCGAGGGTTCCGTACAAACCTGTAGGTATACAGGGTAAGTTTTTATCCAGTACACAAATTTTAACCATTCGCCGGTTATACAAAAAAAAAAAAACTGCTGTTTCATAGAAAAGTGCAATAACTACGCGGTCAAAATGTATGGAACAGCTGTTTTTTTTTCTTTTCTAGAATGATATGCTGAATTCATGGTTAAAATTTGCGCACTGGATAAAAACTTTTCCTGTATAAGTAAGTTATGGTATTTTTGTTCATGTTCATGAGGAAAGGGGTAGTAAGTTTAAAATTTTTAAAATATTTTTATTTTATGATGTACCTAAAAAAAATTGCTTTTCGCAATTTTTCGTTTATCTGTGCTATAAGAAGTTGCTTCGTACCAAATTTCAAGATTCTGAGTTTACATGAAGTACCCTGTAGGTTTTGATTCCCTTGCGAGTGTCGAAAATTTGCGGCATAAACGGCCTGTATCTTTTGATTGCGTTGGCTTAAAAGCTTGATTTCTTCACAGCTCCAAGGGGCAGTGGACCTGAGTATTTGATATGAATTTCAGCTTGATACCTCCACGCGTACCTGAGAAAAAGGGTCTTGACAAACAGACAGACGGACAACAAAGTGATCCTATAAGGGTTCCGTTTTTCACTTTTGAGGTACGGAACCCTAAAAAAACGTAATTTAAATCTGCCCGAGACAAAGAAAAAAGAAGACGTTATTATTATTATAGCCAAAGTCTCTTCCCACGTCTGTGTCCAGAGGTAAGAATCATTCTTTATTTAAGGAATCCAACTCATCCGCACCATCTCCGTCTGGGCCTGCCGCGATGTCGTTTGCCTTTAAGCAGAACCCACTGAGTCGTAAGTTTGGCCCATCGATCGAAGACATGTGATATCTACCAACCCGCACTGGGCTCGTTTGGTGTTTTAAGGCCTACTGCCTCTCACAGAGAGGAGGCTCAGGTCCCAGCAGTGGGAACATTATAGGCTGATTATGTGATATGAGATAAACTTTAAAATTTGCGCTGAATCTGGATTCCCATGCTTTGTCACAGATACTTTGACACCCAGGGAAGATCCGAGTGTTGTAGATACACAAAAGCCAATTCATGGGAGGTATCTTTTTATAGAAAAAGTATTTGTTTTTATTTCCAGTAAATGTTGTGACCGGAGTCGGTTTCCTTCAGTATTTAAATCAGTCTGAAGCCCTATATGGCGGGTTTATGCCAATTTATCAGGCATCATTATAGGTTGTATCCGCAAGCCCGCGCCTACGGTAGCCGGGAATCACCCTGGGATTCCCGACGCCCAGGGCGTCTCGTGCGGCGGTTAGGGCCGTGAGGGCGCATATACTGCCTCTCCCTCACGTGCGCCGCCTCCCTCTTCACGAGCATTACTGCTTCGCTGAAGATGACGGCACATTAAAAACTTATATTAAGCGACTAGCTGGTGTTCGCAGCTTCGCCCTCGTTTATATCGGTCTTTATTCCACGGGAACGCTAAAGTAGCCCATAATAACTGGCTAAAATCGGTCCAACCTTTTCGGAGATTGGCCGGAACAAGCAGACGAACAGATTCAAATTTTATAATTTCATAAAATTTCGTATGCATTTAGTAAATAAGCTAACGGACAATTTTATTTATTTTTATATATTTCTAGCCCAAAAATAACTATATTGTTGACAAGAAAATAATAATCGTGAATTGTGTTAACATACCAATAGCTGGGTTGATGAATCTCAAGAACAGTACAGTGCCGACAGCGCCAACACTGGTCTGCGGGAACTGCGCGAACCTCTTGCTTAGGACCTGCGCAAAAAGCTAGTTTTCGTTACTTTAAAACATGTTCAAGTTAATAAGGGTGAAAATATCTGATACAGCCATCCTGTGACGAACAAACATCTCAGTATCATCAGAGGCTTTGCCATTATGGTAATTAACTGTATTAAACATTTTGATCGTGCTGATACAATCTTAGAAGATTTTTTATTTTTTAAATGATTTCATCACTTTAAATCACGAAAGAAGTCAGTATATATCATCATTCCAGCCGTAAGACGTCAACTGATGGGCACAGGCCTCCCACAAAAGCGGGGACTTGCCATACTCGCCACGCTTGGGAGGCGGGTTGGCGATCGCAGTATGGTGGTAAAACGCATAGAGAACGCTGCTGCCCATTCTCTAGTAAGTCCCTTAGTCGCCTTCTACGACACCCACGGGAAGAAATGGGATGATCCTATTCTTTTACGTACACCACACGGAACATCAGAATATTACGGCTTACCAAATTTGATATTCGACTGTATTAAAATATGGATCGTGCTGATGGCATAGAGTTCACCCTAGATTAATTATAATTCTTGAAAAAAAGTGGTGAGATATAACGTTGACGCGTTCTAAAAACAGATGAATATGTTTCTAATTCGCTGGAGAGATTGCGTAATAATTTGACAGTGATACTGTTTACACTGTCATCAAATACTTTTCTATATACCTCTGCCTGTTCCGTGTGGTGCCGGACGTAAAGAATAGCACCATCCCATCTCTTCCCGTGGGTGTCGTAGAAGGCGACTAAGGGACTTACTAGAGTATGGGCAGCAGCGTTCTCTATGCATTTTACCACCATACTGCGATCGCTAACCCGCCTGCCAAGCGTGGCGATTATGGCAAGCCCCCTCAAATTGGGGGAGGCCTATGTCAAGCAGAGGACGTCTTCAGGCTGAAATGATGATGATGATGACACCTCTGCCTAATTATTCGTGTAATCCATGTAATGTAATTTATTTAAAATTTCTTGCATAATACCCTAACAGCTATAAAGCGCCAATGCGATGTTACTGCTATAAAGGTATTAACTAAATTCAGATTTTTATTTTTACAATGCTGACATATTCTTGTCATTATTTGACATTATACATCAATTTTAATATCGACTATTTTTAGTGATTGTCATGGAAATCATGTCACTATATTTAATTAGGTTCTTTTTATTAATGTAGATTATTTTACATATTATTATTGTGAATGAGAGAACGTTGTAGGCCTTACAAGACTGTAGATTTGTAGACGATTTTCTCTGTATTCGTCTAAGTACCTGGTACTTATTGACAGGCCTGCACTGTCCTCCCATACATTTTATCTTTGTAATTTGAAAATATTGGCAAATTTTTAAAAGAGTAACCGTGGAGTTTCTTGCCGGCACTTCTCCATAGGAAACAACAATTTGGAACCGTGCACCTAGCTTCTGACGTTTCATAAGTGCCCATGCAGGTTTATATGAAATAAAAATATTTTGATTGATTGATTGATTGACAGAAGAAATTTACCTCTAAATATTTGCAATGCACTTCAGTGACACTTTTGTTCACCTCTTCAGGCTGCACTGAAATATATCTATCCATACAAATAATATTCGATACAGTTATGTTCATAATACTAACCTGATATAAACAATGGCACATGCTCCTCAGTTGTGGTGGAAACTTCTCAGCCGAACCGACTATTCTGTCGAACACTTCCTTAGTGAGGTCTATCAGGTTTGACCTGTTCATTTCTATATCTTGGTTTGGGTCCAGTCTGAGACAAGGAAAGGAGAATTATAAATTTTATTTCTCACATACATACAAAAAAAGTTGTAGGATACATTTCTCAAGGGTCCCACATGTTAAAGACATAATATTTTGTAGTCCTTATATTACTACCTTTGCAGGATACCAACATCGACCGTTTTTGTGAGTGGCCAGGCTGTAACTCTGAAGTTAGTCTTCTGAGATTCGGTGAGGGACCAAGTTTGAACACCGTAGGATAGGATGGCCACAATACAATTGCGATAAAATTAATTCCTGCTTGCCTAATTCTAATTTAAAAGTAAAACGTTAGTAAAAATTATAATTATCGCCACAATAGGAAATGTGTGTGTCTGTGGTGTGTGTGTGGTGCGTGTATTGCTGTGTGTGAGTGTGTGAGGTTGTGGTGTGTGTTGTGTGAGTGTGTGTTATGTGGTGTACGTGTTGTATAGTGTGCGTATGTGGTGTGTGTGTGTGCGTGTGTGTGTGTACGTATGTGTGTGTGCGTATGTGTGTGTGCGTATGTGTGGTGTATGTAAGTGTGATATGTGGTGTTTAAGCGTTTGGTGGAGTTTAGTAAAGTGTTAAAATTGTCTACCTTGCTGGATCCACTTCAAAGCTGATATCCCCTCGCTCATCAGCTTGATCGAGGAGAGCAGTGATGAGAGGTTCCAGCAAGTTCTGCAGGTACACGTAGCCGTAGATCTTGAAGCAGAACGCCATGATCTTGCTGCCTAAGGAGTTGCCTCGGAAGAGGGTTTGCATGCAGTCGGACACCTGGGAATAAAAATATGAAGTGTATTTAGAATTATTCGTGGATATTGTGATAACCGTATTATTTGGGTTAGTAAAATAGCGGTTTAAGTTGTCCTAAAAAGGTCCTGAGTCTATTAGAATGGGTTTTTTATCGAGCCTACTTATTATTTCAGCCTATCTACAGTTCACCATTTCAGCCGAAATACGTCCACTGCTGGACATAAGCCTCCCCCAAAAGGGGGGTTTTGCCATAATCGCCACGCTTGGCAGGCGGGTTGGCGATCGCAGTATGGTGGTAAAATGCATAGAGAACGCTGCTGCCCATTCTCTAGTAAGTCCCTTAGTCACCTCCTACGACACCCATGGGAAGAGATGGGATGATGCTATTCTTTACGTCCGGCACCACACGGTATCTACAGTTACTCAGAAAAAACTATCCAGATCCCATTGAGAAAATTGTTCAGTCTGATGGTCTGTACCACACCTTTAAATTTGACAGATATTTAAAATACAACCATACTTCGCAATTCAAATACTAAACTAACCCTATATATTTCTGCCAGGGGTGCGGGTTGTTCGAAGAGATACCACAGTCCCTGGCACACAGGCAACTGAGGGAACACGGGTGGGTTTTAGTCAGTGCAAGTCTGACACGCCCTACCACTCCACCCAGAGCGGAGAAGTTACTTGATGATTTCCCACCCTCAAAAAAAAACCCCTATATATTTACAGTTTTTTAAAAAGATAAGATAAGATAAGATATTTTTTTATTTGTCCAAAACATGAGTATACACACATAGCATGCAAGATGTTACGTCAAATTATGTTTAAGACAGTCATGTTTTGCCTGAACGGCGTACAAATATGAGATGTCGGACGCTACACAGCATCAATTGAATCTAAATTCGTCCATTAGACACAGAAAATAATATATTAATTAACAATCCAATATAGACCATACTTAACTAAATGGTACAACAAAAATACAATAAAATAGTGTCATAGACTCATCATAGTAAGTAATACAAATCAGAAAAATACAAATGTTAAAGCAATTATTAATAAAATTATGATGTCAATAAATAAGTCAAATTAATTTGTCCGTTAGAAATTCGTCAGTGCTGTAATAGACTTTCTCTAACAAAAGGCTTTTTAAAATATTTCTTAATTTTTTAGTGGTCAGTTCTCTCCAATGTTTTGGCAACTTATTATACAGAATTGGCGCCATACAGAATATACTTTTACGCATTAAAGTTGTCCTGGATCTCGGGATACATAGCTTACTATTGTCGCATCTATTTCGAACTACTTTATCTGACACTAAGGGGAATAGGTGTGGATACGATTTGACAAACATGATGGTCTCTAAAATGTACATTGACGAAAGGGTTAATATTTTATATGCTTTAAAAAATGTTTTGCAACTCTCTGTAACATGAAGACCAAACATAGCCCTCAGACACCTCTTCTGCGTTTTAAAAATCACTTCCTTATTTGTTGAATTTCCCCAAAAAATTAGTCCATACCTCAAGTTAGAGGATACCAGGCCGTGATAAGCAGTTAGCAGTGCAAACCTATTAGTTAGCTAGTAGTTCTCTGACGCAATTTTCTTACTTGCACATTGTAAGAAAGGTCTAAGGCAGATCAAGAGTTAATTTTTAAATCATTTATTCGGCATTTTTCACTCAAAGTGAAATGTCTGAACACAATTTGAATCAAAAGTGAAAAATTAATAAATCAGTGAAGTTTTTAAACTATGTTGTATCTAGCCACTCGGCATCATTCAATAGGTCTTGCTCGTTTCATTCGATTGAATGAAAATTCATTCCCATGTCATTTGGTTGAAGGTAGAATGAAACGAAACTAAACATTCACTCGAGTGAAGCGTCTGATATCAGATTTATAGATATTAAAGTTATTGACATTTTAAACCACAATGAAAACAGAACTTTATACCATCAACTTTAAGATTGATTTTAAAGTGCCTTCTACTAACCTCAACTTCCCTATAGAATATGTTCCACAGTAGCGGCGCTAACAGATGCTTCGCGTCGAATAGCGTGACGAACACGCGCGCCAGCTCGTCCATCTGGGATGTGCTCACCACGTTGGCTAGGGCCATTGCTATTGGTAGCTCGCCCTGTTGACAAAAACGGTAGGAATAGGGTATTTTCCAATTTATTAAAAACTATTCTAATTTGAAGATGGGGACGAAATATGTAACAGAAAAATAAAAGTAAATTGATTTATATCCATTTTCTCAATAAAAAACGATTTAACCAAATTTATTTTTCGTTGTTTTGAATTTACCGCCAAAACACTGCTTACGATGACTTTTTATCACGTGACGTCAACTTTGTGTAAATTAACGTAGTTAGTAAGTAAACAAGTGAGTGTCGTGTTTATAATTAACGAGATTTTTTTATGGATAGAAAGTGAAATCACTGGTTTGCGGTGCCTCTGTGCACAAATACTTCTAAAACTGCGCCAAACTAAGTATTTGTACCGGTGCCGTTTACACAAAGCTGGCGTCACGATGTCACGTGATAAAAACTCATCGTAAGGAGCGTTTTGGCGGTAAATTCAAAACAACGAAAACAAAATTTGATTTTAATCGTTTTTAATTGAGAAAATGGATTTAAATACATTTATTTTTATTTTTCTGTTAAATGTATCGTCCCTATGTTCAAATTAAAATAGTTTTTATTAAATTGGAAAATACCCTATTAGAAGAAACAAGACGGTTTAAAAAATAACGTGTGTTTCACATCGTCATTTGGCGTATTTCACAAAATATTCGCGTAATTTCATTAACACAAAATCACCTTTCTCTCAATATGTTAAGGGTACACTAGTTTCGGGCTCGAACTCACTAGTGGGCCTGACTAAAAATAAAAAGCACGCTGTCTCACCAGGCTTTGTGTCCGACAGAGGTAGTATCAGTGATGAGCAGTTAGACGCTAGTCTACACGCACAACATTATTGAGTGAGCTGCAGGATTATATATAAGTAAGACTGGCGCGTAAAAATTAAGAATAGTCCTTCGGAAGATCGGGTTTTCTGAAAAAACCACTGCATAAATCAATGACCAATTAAGTTTATTGGACTTTCCGATAAATGAGCTTTGTCGGTAACGACTTGGTTTTCGAGATTTTACACTGCTTTTATTACTTAAACACGCCCAAAGTTAGGTTAAATTAGCAAGAAAAACGAATCTTTGTTGGCACATAACTTTTTAATGGCTTTTTATTTTAGTGCTCTGATTCCGTACAGACAATATTGAAAATGAGACAAAACCATACCATGTTTAATTTTTGATGTTGCACATATGCAAACAGTGAAGTAAAACCCTCCCGAAGTTTGTATGGAAAAAATGTGGACAAGTGTCACCTTAAGGGTACATGTTAAATAGATCACGTTAGGCGAATATTTGGGCAAATACGCCAAGTGTGTGCCAGCCTAAGACATAATTGCAATATTTAACTTATACACTAGATTTACAACAACTACACAAAAAGAATCTTGAACAACGAGTCATGAAAAGGGTATATACATACCAAGGGCACGGCTTCTTTGGATGATATCAAACTATATTGGAAGGGTTTTTTAATCCTACTACTATTTTTTAATACTACTATATACCAGAAACCGAACTTTCTAAATTGAAATAAACACATCACTCGGAAGAGATTAATCGTGATATTGGCAAGTAACGTGGAAAGTTATTGACCTACGTAGTGCGGTACCACGTTTGTTACAATTCGAATTTAAGAAACATAAGAAACCGCAAATTTGGTACCAATTCTTAAAGTATTTTATTTTAAGCTGAAATTATGTATAGTGATTCTTTACCAGCTGTTATCTTTAGTGCAACCAGCTGTTATCTTTAGTGGTTGTAACAGAAACCCTATTGCTATCCTTAAGGATAGCAATAGGGTTTCTGTTACAACCTGTATATATATTTTTTTACTTGAAAAATTACATTGGAGATGACACAAAAAGAATGAAGATGGCATCCTTCAAGTAGACTAGGTGTTGTGTAGTCGGTGTCAATGTCGGCGAAGGACTGACATTATGCAGCATAAAAGATACTTAACTTAAATAAAGCGGACTTAACGCCTTGAAGCTAGGGTTTCCTAGAAGAGTGCTGGCCGCCACATAACGGCCGCCATGAACATGATTTTACCGGGATTTGACTTTGTGCCAAAAACGGTCTCTACGGAAACACACCAACACACTTTCACTTAACGTAATTACGTTTCAGTGGCGTCATTTGACGGTAGATTGGGGATGCTGTTGGTACATTCCGAATTATGCCCTAATCGCTCACAGTTCTCGCTCAACGTTAGTATGGTACCAAAACAAAACAACTGTCATATCCGTCACGATGATATTAATGTACGGAATGATCGTTCACGGGACATCGTTTTCGCGCTCAAGCTAATTCCGAATTCAGCTGTAATTATGCACCTGCCAGGGGTTTGTTCGAAAGAGATACCGCCGCCCCTGGCATACAGGCTACTGGGGGAAATGATATCCCACCCAAAAAAAGAAAAAAAACTGTAATTATGCGGCCTGAGAAACTCAGCATTAGACAACACCGCCACCATCATTACTTAAAGTCGCGTTTACACGAAGACTTTCTCGACCCTCGCGAAGCTCTCTTCATGTAAACAGGGCTAATATATTGATTTATTCATTTATTTTATTATTTATGTACACACAGTAAAATACATAGGAGATACGGCATTATTAAACAAGTGAGTACAAAGGCACTGCTTATTTCTTCCAGCAGACCTGCGAAAGGAGAACCACCACCACCACCACCACCACGTCCTAAGTCAGCTCTTGTAATATTTACCGTGCATAATTAGCATTTAATGTTCCCACTGGGACACCGGCCTCCTCTCAGTGAGAGTGATTGGGCCGTAATCCACCACGCGGGTCCGGTGCGGGTTGGTAGATGTCACATGTCTTCGAATTTTTGGTTCTAGAACATGCCGGTATCCTCAAGACGTTTTCCTTCACCGTTTTGAGAGCAATGGAGATGAAATAATTTAAACAAAGTGAAGCACCTGTCTGGGTTCGTACCCACGACCTCCAAATTGTAAGTCGGGGCTTATACATCTGGGCCACCTCTGTTCTTACCTTATCAGAGATCATAGTGACGAGCTGAACGAGTTGTTCGAATCTATCAGCGAGCACGGTCTCCGCCAGCGTGTCGAACTCTGTGCCTTGTTGGAGTATCTTCGTGAGGACTTCCATGAATGCTGCACGGGTTTGTAGGTCGCGGTGGTAGCCTAGATCTGTGGGAGAGAGGAAGGTAGATTAAGGAATGGAAATGATAATATGAGCCAAAACGAACAGTACATTTACATATTTTATATTATGTTTGCAATATATTTTGCCACGCAAATATAACTTAAAAGATGGCGCGGATGAAGGAAGCTGGAGAAAATACACGGCCAGTGGTCCACTTTAGCCCTGGAAGTCATGGCGAGAGGCTTCTGTCTAGTAGCGGGATGACGCGGGATAGCAGTACAGTAATTATAACTTAAGTCTTTCGCCAGCTTTTTGAGCAACGATGTTATACCAAAAAAAAAAAAAGCGATCGAGGACAGCGGTTTTTTTTTTTCGTTCAAACAGAACAACTTTATTGAGTTTTTTTTTTTAAATACTATCAGTTTTGACTGAAAATCGTCGATTTTCTAAACCCAATAGTGTGTTCATAGGTTTGTCTTTCTTTTACGCATCAAAGAAGCGTCGGAGAGAGACATCTTTATTTTTGTACCGAAAGAATGCACGGTTCCTGCCGAATGTACAACGGGAGCGAATCTGCGGGCTAAAGCTATTAAATAACGGTCATAATCTACATACCAATACCTCTTTGTGTAGCTCAGGAGTTACATGCCACAAACAGTTTTACTACCATACATTTAAAGACGAGAGTCGCTTGCAACATGTAACATTAACATACCGATGAATAGGTTGGGCCATGTAACATTAACATACCGATGAATAGGTTGGGCATTGCCTGTATTGTAGCGTTGCTCGTGAGACCGTGGGCTATATGCAACCGACACCTTTATCTGCTATACTTTTAGAGACGAAAGTCGCTTGCAACATGAAAGTTAAACATACCAATGCTGTGCATGAGCCCGGAGTCGATGTTAGCGCTGAGTAGGTTGGACATGGCCTGTATAGTAGCGTTGCGGAGCGTCTCCAGCCGACCAGGACCTTCGGCCATTTCTACTTCATTGCAGTCGTTGAGTAAATTCATGAAGAGGGTGAAGTATCTGGGAAGAGAAAGAAGAATTACTTACTAAACATAATATGAAGGTGTTCAAATTTTACCTGATAAAGAAATGAAATGTTTATTTTGAAAGTATTTTTTTAATCTGGGTTTGTGTCCGGTTGATGGCAATAGGGTCGCTCCCTGTTGCGTGGGACTCAATAATAACTGGCGAAATGTTAAAAAATAATATACCAGGCACTTTTCCCAATGAAAACGATGCTGTTGCTGACGAATTTTTGATGCTCTGTGATTTTCTCTCTTTTTTAGGGTTCCGTACCTCTAAAGGAAAAAACGGAACCCTTATAAGATCACTTTGTTGTCCGTCCGTCCGTCCGTCCGTCTGTCAAGACCGTTTTTCTCAGGAACGCGTGGAGGTATCAAACTGAAATTTCTATATGATACTTAGTTCTACTGTCCCTGGAAGCTGTAGAAAAATCAACCTTCTAAGTCAACGCAATCAAAAGATACAGCCATTTAGGCCGCAAAATTCCGCAAATTTTCGAAACTCGCACGGGAATCAAAACCTACAGGGTACTTCCCGTGAACTTAGAATCTTGAAATTTTGTACGAAGTCACGTCTTATAGTACAGATATAGGAAAAATTACGAAAACCGAAAATTTTTAGTTTCGTCATATAAAAAAAAATATTTTTGACAATTTTGAACTTTTACTTATATACCCACAGGTTTGTACGGAACCCTCGGTGCGCGAGTCCAACTCGCACTTGACCGGTTTTTTATATACAACTAGCTTTTGCCAGTGTCTTCGCCCGCGTTGAAGTCGAAAGTTATCTCACGGGAACGTACTATTTTTTTTAAGCTCGCCATGTGCCTTAAGGAACATACGAAAAAAAAATGCCGAATTGGTCGAGCCGTTCTCGAGTTTTGCGCTTAGCAACATTCATTTTTATTTATTAGATTATACATGTGTACATATTATTAATTTTATTTTATGTCCGTTAGCCTACATTCGATGTAAATCCAGATTAGTAGCAATAAATTAATGATTAAGTTGTAATTGAAAAACAGTGGTTAAAAATCACTTCATAATAAGTGGCACTACAAATGGCACGTTTTCTGGTCCATCAGTTTACATTTTAATCAAATACTCTTTTTACAGGGTAAGTTTTTATCCAGTGCTCAAACTGTAACCATGAATTCAGCATATCATTCTAGACCGCAGAAAAATTTCTACGGTAGGGCCGCAGATTTTTTTTGCGGGTTATAAAAAAAAATCTGCTGTTTCATAGAAAAGTGCAATACCTACGCGGTCAAAACGCGGAACAGCTGATTATTTTTTTGTATAACCGGCAAAAAAATTGTGCGCTAGGGGGTCTAGAATGATATGCTGAATTCATGGTTACAGTTTGTGCACTGGATAAAAACTTTTCTTGTATACAACATTTTCCAATTACTTACTTGAGAAACAGCTGACTCTTAGCTTCCATCAGGTCGCCTCTATCCGACTCCTCAGGTTGTAATGGTAGACCCTTCAACAATGATGCTACAGCTTCCATGCACGCTTGGTCTAGTTCACGGCAGCAGACCAGGTATCTAGGTGTAAGAAGTAAAGTTTTTTTAGAATAAAATATCATGTAGTTTTTTGTTGCAATGATTATTGAATAAAAATCCAAAGAGACTTCCAAATTCACGGAAATTAAATAGTTTTGACTATAAATTATGGAAATCTCAGACTGATGTCTTTAAAAAGCAAGCCTTGTGCAGCAACTTGACTTGGTGTATTTTATGTAGGTATTTAACGATCTTTCCAAACACTTAAATTATTTTCTCAAACTAATTACTAACTAATATTACAAAGAGGAAAGATTTGATTGTTTGTTTGCATTGGATAGGCTCCGAAACTACTGAACCGATTTGAAAAATTATTTCACTGTTGGGAAGCTACACTATCCCCGGGTGAAATAAGCTATATTTTATCCTCGTATTCCCACGGGAATGGGAACTACGCGGGTGAAACTGCGGAGCGCTGCTAGTTACTAATAAATTACTAAACTCTCGCCGAGTTATTAGAAAACGCGATCTAACTTTAGTTCCAGCCTAAAGCTCTTGAGCCAGTATTTGCCTCAAAGTTTATTTCGATTTGGGTAAAGTTCAACAAACAGACAACTTAGCACAAGACTAAGTTGTCAGTTTTGTGAAAAATAACAAAATTTCTTTACATTGGGTTGCTAATTCAAAACCTGACTTGGTGGTTTAAACCTGATCGAAACAATACCTTGTTTTGTAAAAAAATAGTGTACGTTTTTACTTTTTACATAAAGTTTATTTTATTTAACAATATAAAGAAAACCCTTGTAGAAATACGCACTGAATGCCAATATTACAAGGTTACTAAATTAATTAATTGGTTCTGTAAATACAGTATTTATGAATAGCTTATGGACCGGAGAGAGACTTTTGTGATTTTCATCTTAGAAAAATACCAGATGAGTGAAGTCCCGTGTAAAAGCTATTGTATTGATGAACTGACCTGGTGATTGAAGATGCATCAGCTCGAAGAGGCGGCGCTATCTGATGACTGGTACCCAACACCCAGTCTGTTACGTATTCCACCATTTTGTTACGGAATTTCATTTCCTGTACAAAAAAAAAAACCATTATGTTATGAGAAACGCGAAGATTTGCTGTCGTAGCCATAAAATGTGCCAGTAGGATGGTGGTGGTGGAATTTCATCTCACATCATTTCGCTCCAGCGGTTTAAAACCGCGGCTGCTATGAAAGTATACGCTTAGAGCTAGGTTATGTTTTTTTTAGATTTAAGAATATTATACTAAAAATATATTATTGAATACTATTCTCATAACTAAGACATCATAATATTAATTGCCAATTTGTAAATTTTTATACTTTTATAATATTATTTAATTTTATTTATTTTCTAATGTAAACTTAGTTTAATTAATTAATTCTGTTATTTGATTTTGAGATTTCTATTCTACGCTATTTTTATGAAATATATATAGTATAAATAAATTAGTACATGTGGTGTTAGCCCTGTAAGTAATTGTTGCACTTATAAATGTTAGTAAGTGCACGCACTTTTAAATAAAATGTAACGTGTAAACAATTGTAGGCTAACCAAATAAATAAATATAATTATCAAGTTTTAGGAAAAAATATCCGTTGTCATCATCATCATCACCGGCCTATATATATATTATGGGAGATCGCATCACTACGGTGTCACCGAGACTATAAAAACCCGGCGCACACCAGTGACGGCCCTTTTTCGCCGCCAGCCATCGTCGAGACAACATCGTTTCCGTGTAATATTGTGTCTGACATTTTTCTACCCACATTATTATTTTGTTGTATTTGATCATTTCATTAAAGCGTTAAGTTATATATCATTGTGAGTTTTTTTAAATGAATTAGGGTCAAATACACAAGATCAGAAGTGGGATAGGATCTTTGAGATTCTATCTCGCCCACCTGGTTTTTGTTTATTTGATTTAATTAAAAGAAAAATGTCAGACGGGTCTGAAGGTGAGTACCGTCGCAGCCGACGTGGTAGTTCGGCTCGGCGTTCGAGAAGACATCGCCACCGCACGCCTGATGGTAAGTTTAGGCAGATGATGGAGACGATGATGAGTAGGCTCACAGCGTTAGAGGAGCGATCCGCAGCGCGACCCTATCGATCACATGAACGACACGGGCCGCGAGCGCTTGACAGTACTAGCCAACCCTCACCGCCGTCACGACGCCGCCGGTCGCCGTCACCGATGTGCCACACTCCGCCGTTATGTAGCCGGCGTGGGCACACGCCGCCGCCACAACAAAGGTATGCAACATTACAATCATCAGCGCGGTCCGAGACGGCGCCGCAGATGGCCGAGCCAGCGGTTGACGGCATAGCGAAGGCGTTGCCGTCGCAACCACCCGCGTTACCGTCCTTCAGCGAGTCACGTCCGGACAGAGTGTTGGGAGACAGCTCGGAACGTGCCGACAGGGAGGCGAGTGTAACAGCGCAGCCATCGGTAACAGACAGGATTGTTGATGCTATCAGGTCAATCAACACCACGGTAAGGTCAAATCAAAATTTTGACATATCCAGATTTGATCCTAATTTACACAATATTGACGATTGGTGCGCCGAAGTTGATCGTGCAAGGTGTCTAAATAATTGGAGTGATTCTGAGTGTCTCTCACGTATAGGGAATTGCTTAAGGGGAGATGCTCGATTATGGTTAAATGAGTGGGTAACTAACGACCGTTCATGGAGCAATTTTAAGCGCGAGTTTAAACCTTTATGTCCTAAAACGCCCGATATCGCAAACATTCTATTCGAAGTTATGTGTAAAAATTCTGACGAATACCCTACGTATGCGGATTATGCTCGCCGCTCCTTACTTCGGTTACGTATAGTGCAAGGACTTAGTAATGAATTAATATCTGCTATTGTGATTCGCGGTATCACTGACCCGCACATACGAGCATCGGCTACTAACGCAAAACTGTTACCTGACGATTTAGTAATATTTTTTTCAATTTATGTTAAATCTAATAACACTAAAACTGGTACAGTTCGGAATACGTCTCAAACTTTTCATAATACGAAAGATAGACATAACCATAATAATGCAAACAGAAAGCGTAGGTTTGATGACGGCAAGTGCTTTACGTGCGGACAAAAAGGGCATACCCAAGCCTCGTGTAAGAAACGTAAAATTGATTCAGTCGACGGTTCGATTAGCAGAAATTCCAGTAATACCGACATTCCGAAGCCCAGTTTTGTACCAACAAAAACCGAACCTTGTTCTTTCTGCAAAAAGTCGGGTCACAAGATAGATACCTGTTTTGCGAAGCTCAAATCTGAGTCACGTAATAAAAATGATGTTAACCTTTGTAAGGAAACATTATCTACCCGCAATAACGATGTTATTGTGGCAGTAATTCAGGGGGTACCTGTTGACATTCTAATAGATAGTGGATCTACTATTTCACTCGTTTCTGTATCAATGCTGAAACATTTTGATTGCGCTCGTAAACCAACATTTCGCATATTGAAAGGTCTCGGTGGTCAGGAAATTGAAAGCACGTCATATGTGACTTTACCTGTGGAATTTGACGGTATAACTTTAGAAGTTGATTTATTCGTTGTGGAGTCTGAATTTATGAATACACCGATCATAGTGGGTACAGATGTCCTTAATAGAGAAGGTGTACGGTACGTTCGTACACGTGATTCTCAGCAACTTACTAGGTCAGTAAGTAACCCGGCTGGGGTTATGACGGTACAGTCTGACGCGTCAATACCAATTAATACGTCACTTGCTGGTGATCAATTACAACAATTGTTAGCCGTTATTAACAATTTCTCTCAGTATTTCATTACCGGTACAGCGATTTCTACCGTTAATACGGGCAGCATGTCTATCAAATTAAACAGTACTACCCCGGTCAATTATCGACCTTACCGTCTTTCCCACGCCGAGACCCTTCGCGTTCGAGAAATTATTAAAGATCTTCTAGATAAGAAAATAATTCAGGAATCTGAGTCAGATTACGCGAGCCCCATACTTCTCGTTAAGAAGAAAGACGGCTCAGACAGAATGTGCGTCGATTATCGGAAATTGAATGAGGTGACTGTAAAGGACCGTTTTCCATTGCCGAGGATCGACGACTGTATAGATCGTTTAGGGCAGAGTCAGTACTTTACAAGTTTAGATATGGCCACTGGATTTCACCAGATTTTGCTCGAGAAAGAGTCAGTTCACCTCACTGGATTCATAACGCCTGAAGGGCATTATGAATATTTAAAGATGCCGTACGGTTTAGCCAATGCGCCTGTAGTGTACCAGCGAATAATTGCAAAAACTCTTCGTAAGTTTATCGAATCTGGTGATATCCTTGTGTACATCGATGATGTATTGATTCTCAGTAAAACAGTAGACCAGGGTCTTCTTCTTTTACGGGAGGTACTTACGGTTTTGACTTCGGCAGGTTTTTCTGTTAATATAAGAAAGTGTTCATTCCTTACAACCGAAGTCGAATATTTGGGTCGTTGTATCGGTCGTGGTCAGGTACGGCCGAGTCATAATAAAGTTAAAGCGTTAGCTGATTCCGTCGAACCGAAAAATGTTAGACAGGTTCGACAGTTCATGGGCTTAGCCAGTTATTTCAGGAGATATATACCTGGCTTCGCTCAGAAAACTGCCTGCATAGCTAGTCTAACAAAGAAGGGAGTAGAGTTTTCTTGGGGCTTAGAGCAGCAGGCTGCTCGTGAGTATGTAGTTGAATGTCTTACGAATGAACCTATTCTCGCTATTTACGATCCTTCCTTGCCCATTGAAGTACACTCCGATGCAAGCTCAATAGGTTATGGGGCAGTCCTACTGCAAATTCACGAGGGCGGGCTCAAGCGAGTGGTAGCATATTTTTCTAAGCTCACACAGGGGGCTGAAGGTAAATATCACTCGTATGAGCTCGAGACTCTCGCGGTTGTGAAAGCACTTCAGCACTTTAGGCCATATCTTGTGGGGGTACGCTTCACCGTAGTCACTGATTGTAATGCATTGAAACTCACGCAACGCAAAAAAGATTTATTACCTCGAGTGGCTCGGTGGTGGGTATACCTCCAAGATTTCGATTTCGAGTTGGAGTATCGTAAGGGCACGCTCATGAATCATGCAGACTATTTGAGTCGAAATCCTATTAACGTGTGTACGATTCAAAAGCCACAAAATTGGGCGCACATAGCTCAGGCTGCTGATCAGGAGACTTTAAGTCTCAGACAGAAACTGACAGACGGACAATTAGACGCGACACGTTATTTTGTTAAAAATGACATCCTATACGTAAAATATTCCCCAACTGGAGAACAGTCCCGACTTCTTTGCTACATTCCCAGAGGGCACAGACTAAGTCTCCTTCGTATATTTCACGATGAGCACGAACACCCTGGAGTTGACAAGACAACTGACCTAATTACTAAACATTTTTGGTTTCCTGGGTTACGTACATTTGTTCAAAAGTATGTTTCACACTGTTTAGTGTGCTTATCTCATAAAAAGATAGCACGAGCCCCTTTACAGCCAATTCATTCATGGGAAAAACCCAATTCTCCGTTCGATACCATTCACATGGATACCCTTGGACCCTTACCCGAGGTAGATGGGTACCGCCACTTACTAATAGTAATCGATGCTTTTTCAAAATTCTGTCTTTTATACCCCATGTACCAACAAGATGCAAACGAGTTGAAAACTCATTTTACGAATGTAATTTCCCTATTCGGGACACCTAAATTAATTGTGGCCGATAGAGGTCGAATGTTTCAAAGTAACAAATTCCTTGACTGGGTTAAGTGTATGGGCTGTGATGTACATCTGATTACTCCGGAGATGCACCAGTCAAATGGTCAGGCGGAGCGTTATTGTCGCACGGTACTCAATATGGTGCGTATTAAATGTAATTTTCGGCAAGAGAAATGGCCTAGAATTATGTGGAAAATTCAACTAGTGCTAAACATAACCAAGCACCGAGTCACGCAGTATTCTGCCCTGAACCTGTTAGTGGGTATAGACGCAGCGACGCCACTAATACGAAGCTTAGTTCGAGATGTGGCATTGGAAGGGGCAAGCCCTAACAGAGAAGCACTGCGTGAAATGGGTCGTCAAAGAGCCTCGGAGCGGCTCAGGCAAAACCAAGAGCAGCAAGACTCTTATGTTAATGCGGGGAGGAAGCCCCCTCGGGCCTTTAAAGTTGATTCTTTAGTTTTTGTCAGGAAACAAGCTCAATCAACTGGCAAGATGGACTCCTGCATGCGGGGACCATACCGCGTGATGAAGATACTGCCACATGGGCGGTATGAACTGCAACTCCTGGCTTGCTCCTATGGGAAGTCAACTCAAGCAGCTGCTGAGTACATGTTCCCGTGGCGCGGAGAGTGGACCCCTGAAGTATGTGCTGCTTTCTTCGATGGTGAGTTGTTTTCTGTTCGGATGAGTGACATGCTGTGTTACTATCCCAAAGGTTGAGAATAAGCTTCACGTCGTGCCTCTTTTCTCAACCGTAGCTTAAGTTATTTGCCTCACGTCGTGCCTCTGGCTTGAGCTGGTCATAACCTAAGTAATGCTTCACGTAGTGCCTCTTACTTAGCTAACCTTTTGTGTTACTAAGATATGCTTCACGTCGTGCCTCTATCTTATTTTATTTTGTTTTCTGTTTTATGTAACTGAGATATGCTTCACGTCGTGCCTCTATCTTATTTTATTTTGTTTTCTGTTTTATGTAACTGAGATATGCTTCACGTCGTGCCTCTATCTTATTTTATTTTTGTTTTATGTAACTGAGATATGCTTCACGTCGTGCCTCTATCTTAGTTTTATTTTTTCCCCTGTTGTGTGAGACTAAGATACGCTTCACGTAGTGCCTCTATCTTAGCTTGTATTTTATGGTACCCACTAAGTTATAGCTTCACGCAGTGCCTCTGACTTAGTTATATATGCCCTGTAAATATCATTGTTTTGAAAGCCATAAACTTATTTTCTTGTATGTGTTACACAGATGCAAGCCCGAATTACGAGGAGTCTACTGAAATTGTTGTCCAAGGCAACAACTTACCATCCAGAGCCACGGAGCCAGCTGTCAGTGAGAGGCAGCAGTCCAGCACGCCCCGAGTACAGGGTGGCGTGGCCCCAAGCACACCAGCTGCTGAGACGCATGACAGCGTCACCCACGAGTTGCAAGAGGACCAGCCAGCGACAGGAGCTACTATTGAGGACGGGAGCTCTCAAAGCCCAGAACAAGAGCTTCATGAGCCTACTTGTGGACACCCTGCCGATGCTAGAAACTGACCTGAAGAGCTAGAGGAGCCCGAGGACGGACTCTTGTCAGGAGAGGCCGTATGGGAGATCGCATCACTACGGTGTCACCGAGACTATAAAAACCCGGCGCACACCAGTGACGGCCCTTTTTCGCCGCCAGCCATCGTCGAGACAACATCGTTTCCGTGTAATATTGTGTCTGACATTTTTCTACCCACATTATTATTTTGTTGTATTTGATCATTTCATTAAAGCGTTAAGTTATATATCATTGTGAGTTTTTTTAAATGAATTAGGGTCAAATACACAAGAATATACACAGGCCTCCTCTCAGTGAGAGGGATTGGGCCGTAATTTACAACGCGGACCCAGTGCGGGTTGGTAGATGACACATGTCTTCGAATTTTTGGTTCTAGGACATGCCGGTTTCCTCACGATGTTTTCCTTCACCGTTTTGAGAGCAGTGGTGATGAAATAATTTACACAAAGTAAAGCGCCTGTCTGGGTTCGAACTCACGACCTACAACTCGTAAGTCGCGGCCGTTACCACTTGGCCACCACTGCTCTCCGTTGTCTTACTTGACTAAGTTGCGATTATATTGTAACCAAAATTTTATGGTCAATCAAAAAATCAAGTTAGACTAAATAACCCCCAAAATGATAAATCAATTACTTATACACTAGTTTGTATTTTTACTCATCATCATAATTTTAAACCGAAAGACGTCCAGTGCTGGACGTAGGCCGCCCCTAAGCTCCGCCACTTCGACCAGTTTTGTGCTTCCCGCGTCCATTGGATTACTGCGGTCTTCACCAATCATCGGTCCACCTTGTGGGAGGCCTTACAACGCTACGTCTTCCAGTACACGGTGGCCACTCCAGAACCTTTCAGCCCTATCGGCCGCCTGTGCTGCGAGCAATGTGATATCTTTACTAACCTGTCTAAAAGCGAGGTCATCTCTCCTCCTCATCATGGCTTCAACAACTTGGCAGAGCTTGGTCTTGATGTGAACTGACAACACTGTCATATCCAAATGACGTACGTATCTATAGCAAACATGAAATTTATGAAATATTTTTGATACACAACTTACATTTTTGTAAGAACTTAATTTATATTGAGCGATTATTTAAGAGAATGTGGATGGTTGAAAAAGTAACCATGAATTCAGCATAATGCATGGAACGGCATTTTTTTTATAACCATCAAAAAATGTGTCCTCTAGGGGATCTAGAATCATGTGCTAAATTTATGGTTAAAGTTTGCGCACTCAATAAAATTTTATTTTTGTATATAGCTAAACATTTAGGTGACAGCTGATATGGATGAACAGAAGAAGACATTTTGCGCCGACCACTAATACATTCTGCTAAAGAAAGGAGTATTACTGATCTCACAGACAGAAAGCCCGAGTCCTAGCAGTGGTTACATCATAAGCTGATTGTTTAAAGTAGTGTGGCTCGCCCCAGCTAGAAGGACTGACGACCATAAGACTTAATGCGGAAAGTGTCGCAGGGGGCCAGACTGGATGCGGAAAGTGGCACAGGGGGACAGACTGAATGCGGAAAGTGGCGCAGGGGGCCAGACTGGATGCGGAAAGTGGCACAGGGGGACAGACTGAATGCGGAAAGTGGCGCAGGGGGCCAGACTGGATGCGAAAAGTGGCGCAGGAGGATAGACTGGATGCGGAAGGTGGAGGACATGGTATTTTGGCGCAGACTGGGAGGAACCTTTGTCCAGTAGTGGACTGCGATAGGCTGAGACGATTGGTGGATTGATGTAAAGCAGAATAATATCTTACCTGACTATAGACAACATCAAAGTTTCAATAGAAGTGGTGCTAAGATGTTCATTGGGCTGACCACTCTTCTTGATGTCCAGAATACTCTTCATTATGAAGATTGTGTGCTCCACGAATTGTGTGTTTATGTCCGTTAGCATTACCTGTGAAAGTACATATATTATCTGCGATGAAAAGCATAGAAAAATAATACATTTCAGTAGTTAGCAGTACAATGTGTAACCGAATTAATGCACATTATGGTTTGTTTAGATTTGTTTATTTGAATCGATTTCTGTTATTTTTAATTAAGGCAAGTTTTTATCCCAAGAATAAATTTAAACTACGTAAATTACAGTCACGCTTCCGTTGTGCTATCAAATCAAACCAAACCAAATTGGATTCAGTACAAATCATTATTTGATTTTTGATTCATATCCGCCGAAAGACGTCCACTGCTGGACATAAGCCTCCGCCAAAAGGGGGATTTGCCATAATCGCCACGCTCGGCAGGCGGGTTGGCGATCGCAGTATGGTGGTAAAATGCATAGAGAACGCTGCTGCCCATTCTCTAGTAAGTCCCTTAGTCGCCTTTTACGACACCCACGGGAAGAAATGGGATGGTGCTATTCTTTTACGTCCGGCACCACACGGAACAGCTTATTTGATTATCTTGTACTTAATGTGAATTTCATGTTATTTACTAAATGAATACTTGTATTTCCGGTTTAGTCTGTAATGAGGTTTCATTTTGATGTATTTAAAATATCTTCGGTAAAGGGCTTCCGGTTTAATTTATATTAGGTCTTTACCTATGAAATTGCCGTTCTGCAGTACTGGCCATTTCAAATCAAAATAATTTTTGTTTGGCTAAGAATTCTAATTTCAAATTAATTTTATTTTAAAAACATGGATTTTTTTTTCTAAAAGTAGTCATTTCTTTATTGATTAGTGTTACATTTTCATCGCATTTCAATCTTTTTCGTCATCATGGATACGTTAAAAATTCGAGTAATTATGGAATATGAGTACCGTCGTGGCAGCAACGCGGCACAAGCGGCACGCAACATCAACGACGTTTACGGAGCTAACACTACAAACCAACGCACCACCTGTTATTGGTTTGCTCGCTTCCGTTCTGGAAATTTCGACCTGAAAAATGAACCTCGCGGTCGTCCGAAGACTTTGGTCGACAATGACGAATTAAAGGCGATTGTGGAAGCTGATGATACACAATCTACGGCTGAATTAGCAGCAGCTTTCGACGTTAGCGTCAAAACAATATTGGTCCATTTGCGTCAAATTGGCAAGGTAAAAAAGCTTGACAAATGGGTGCCCCACGAACTCAATGATCGCCAGCGCGAAGTACGCGTCGAGACGTGCCTTGCACTGCTCAACAGACACACAAATGAAGGAATTTTGAACCGCATTGTTACCTGCGATGAAAAATGGATTCTGTTTGATAACCGTAAGCGCTCAGCAAGTTGGTTGGATCCTGGTTCAGCACCTAAACAATGCCCTAAACGAAAACTTACCCCTAGAAAAGTGATGGTCACTGTTTGGTGGTCTAGCGCCGGTGTGATTCATCACAGCTTCTTACCAAATGGGGTGAGCATTACTGCAGATGTGTACTGTGAAGAACTGAACACAATGATGGAGAAGCTGGCGCATCTCCAACCAGCATTGGTCAATCGCTCGTCTCCGCTGCTCCTGCACGACAACGCGCGACCTCATACTGCACAGCAGACGGTCTCCAAGTTGCAAGAACTGGGGTTGGAAGCTCTCCGTCATCCGCCCTACTCACCAGACCTTGCGCCTACAGACTACTACTTTTTCCAGAATTTGGATAACTTCTTGGCGGGAAAAAAATTTAATACCCGAGAGGCAGTACAAAATGCCTTTGAAGAATTTGTTGCCTCCCGTCCAGCTGATTTCATTAAGAAGGGCATCAATAAACTGCCACTGCGATGGCAAAGATGCATTGATTGCATGGGTGATTACTTCGATTAATACAAATAAAAAATTCATGAAAAAAATTCGTTTAAATTTTTTCATACAAAACGGCAATTTCATAGGTAAAGACCTATTATTAAATTTCTATACAGTTACTTACTTCCTTTTGACTTGTTTAAAATATAGTAGTTTTCGGTTGAATTTAAAAGTTACTCAAAATCAAGTCATTTGTTCAAATTAGCCTGAGAATCAGAACTATTCGAACGTCAAAAACAAAAGACAGTTCCCCGGCACGCCCGCCCTTCACCACTTTCGAGTGGTTTAGCTTGGAAGAAGAAGTGGCGCAACAAACTACTATTCCGATACTTCCTTTTGATGTATTTATAATACTGTGCGTTTCCGGTTAACTTTATTTAAAGATTCTTTGTTGGTTTTGACACATACGCTTGAATTATTTAAAATATAACATCCTTTGAGTTTGCATTATTATCGATGAATTTTGACAGATCCGCTTGATTTATATAAAATTCAACTTCGCATCAAAAAAAATCGCGGTAATTTTGTGTTTATAAACTGTTGTAATGCGATTGAAATGACATTATTTATTCGCCGGTCGTGTAATAAACATTGGATTAAAGTAAGGTATTTCGTTTGTACTATCTTACGTATAATGTGCCCTGCCCACTGCCACTTAAGTTTGGAAATTCTTCGGGCTGTCAGTTACCTTGGTCCTCCTGCCGATCTCTTCGTTCCTGATAGGCTTACGTAGTGCAATTTAGAGTCAAAAACCCCAAACAAATATCATTAATATTTCTACCGGATTTTGTAATTTTGACGATTTTTTATTTTGTCATAGCGTACCCGTATTTTAAATCCTATATTTGTTACTAGCTTCCGCCCGCTGCTTCGCCCTTGTCATCATCATCATCAGCCTATAATGTTCCCACTGCTGGAACACAGGCCTCCTCTCGGTGAGAGGGATTGGGCCGTAATCCACCACGCGGGCCCAGTGCGGGTTGGTAGATGTCACATGTCTTCGAATATTTGGTTCTAGGACATGCCGGTTTCCTCACGATGTTTTCCTTCACCGTTTTGAGAGCAGTGGTGATGAAATAATTTACAAAAAGTAAAGCGCCTGTCTGGGTTCGAACTCACGACCTACAACTCGTAATTCGCCCTTGTGCAAGTCGGAAATTATCCCGCGGGAACGTACTACCGGGACAAAAAGTATCCTATGTGTTAATCTAGTTTATAATCTATCTGTGTGCCAAATTTCATCCAAATCCATTCAGTAGTTTTTGCGTGAAAGAGTAACAAACATCCAAACATACAAACTTCCGCGTTTATTATATTAGTAAAGATTTTACTTACTTGTTGTTGTTGATCAAAGAATTTGTCAATGATAGCCTTGATCTGATCAAACAGTATCGGGTAGAGCGCAGGAGACATCTCGTGTCCTACCAACTCCTTGACGTGGGTTTGTATTTGTTGGCCAAAGCGTTCGTTGCTGCAGAGTAGAAGGCGTAGGAGTTGGCCGATAAATCTGAGGAAGAAGATTCTTATCTAAATAAGAACATAGGCCACGTTTTTGTTTCGTTGACAGATAGACATATAGATGTTTCAGCCGTGTTTGATCATAAATTTCTATAAGATTTTTCAAAAATTTAATTAAACGTTAATCTCATGTGTTATGAAAATTTGCGCACTGGATAAAAACTTATCCTGTATAATATGTGTAAAAGCTATTTTTTACTAAACTTGCAATTACCAAATTTTCGGGATTTTAAAGTAAAATCCCGAAATAAATAATCTAACTTTAATTCATGTATTCGAATTATATTTACGATCCAACTAACCTTTGTATCAAATCATGACTTAAAGTTAGATTATTTATTTCGGGATTTTACGCAAAAAACCTGAAAATTTGGTAGTTGCTTTTACACATCTTAAATAAACCTTATTTTCAACTTACTGAAGATTTATCCCGAAACCCGTGAAAAAAAAATGTTGTCCTAAGGAAGTCTCCGTTTCTTGTCTCTGTTCTTCGAAGTTTAGGCAAATAGGCACTACCTATTCCTATTACTGGTTATGAACTCATGACTAATTGCACTTTTTACCACAGTTAGATAATACAGTAGAATCTCACTAATCCGGCACTTCAATAGACCGATACGTCCAATAATCCGACACCGTCCGCCCACGCAAAATGTTTTCAAACACGGACTGCAAGTTGCAAAAAGTCAAACTTTAATCAAGGATTATTTTAAGACCATGTAATTATTTAGTTGTGAGATTTGTTACAGTAAAAAAGACGCTAAGAAAATTAATACAAATATATCTTATTCTCTTTATGCAATTATTTATTTTATTTACAGTGAAACCTGGTTAAGTGGGACCTGGATAAGTGAGAAACCTCTATTATTGAGAACTACAATGAGGTCCCGGCACTTTTTCATCGAATTACCTCTGTTAATGGGACTTTTCGAACTTGGTTAAATGAGATTTGATTTCTAGGATTTTTTCGATGTTTACCTCTATAATTGGGACTCTGGAGCTCAATTCCCTTTATAAGTGAGACAATTTATCAGGTTGGGACAGGTTACGACACGATTGTTTATAAACATTTGAATTTCTTTCACAAAATTTCCACCTTTATAAATGGAATAACGGTACATTTCGACCTCTATAAGCGGGCCCTCTGTAAATGAGACAACTAAATTTTAAACCTGTCTAATTGGAAAACTGGATAAATGAAAACCTCTTTAAATGGTACAAAATCCTTGGTCCCTTGAGATCCCAATTAACCAGGTTTCACTGTATTATGATTTTTCTATCTAATCCAATAATCCGAACATTCCAGTACTCCGGCACCCTCTGGTTTTTAATAGTGCCGGACTAGTGAGATTCTTCTGTAATAATAATCCGATTGCATGTTGCCCCCTTGTCGCAACAACATTATGTGCCAGCGGGTGCTCATTATTGATTGAGAATGTGCAAGTCACTGTTTGCCATTTTAGGTGTAGTTTAAAAAAAATGACATTGGTCAGGCACGGGCTATATACAACGTGTAACGTTAAATGCGCAAAACCTCATACACCCCAATTAGAGTATTGAGTTAAAAGTATAATACAATGACTATATCATTTTTTTTAAACCCTAACTGTATTAAGAAAAACGTATTGACCCAAGCATTGCTTTATGCATTTAAAATTAAGTCTTATCGCTTTGAAACCCGCACCCCTGGACCTACCCATTAT
This sequence comes from Polymixis flavicincta, assembly GCA_949987655.1. Lineage (NCBI taxonomy): Eukaryota > Metazoa > Arthropoda > Insecta > Lepidoptera > Noctuidae > Polymixis > Polymixis flavicincta. The sequence continues at coordinate 8,454,180 of OX465199.1, read as the reverse complement.
ACCGCCACAACAAATAAGATATGGGCAAATTCAGATTTTCGCGAAAACTTGTTAGTACCTTTCCTTTAATTTTCAACCTTTTTTATTTTTTGGAATTTTTCCTTTATTTGAGCTGTAAGACCTTGTTTTTGCCAAATTTCGTGATTCTCTCTGATCAACACGAACTATCATTTAGGTTTTCGACCCAAAATCTATAGGGTACTTCCGGTTGACCGAGAATTGTCAATTTTAGTTAAAAGCAAGGTCTTATAGCACAAGTAAAGGGAAAATTCCGAAACATGTAAAAAGTTAATGTAAATTATGGAAGGTACTTACAAGTTTTCGCGAAAATCTAAATTGCTCATATATTTTTATCGTGTTTTTTTTTTACTTTTTGAGATACGAAACCCGAAAAATCCGATCCAATAGATTTGACGATAATTTCCCAAAGAGTATTATCTCAGATTCAGATTATTTATTTGTAAACATACGTTACAGATACACAAGTGTGTGAGATGTTACAGTTTTGTTAGTTCTCTATGCTTTGCCATTAGGCGTACAAATGTTGGTATCAATGTCAATTATCAATTTTACAACATCAAATAAAAATTATAGAATGGGCTAGAGTGTTGGGTAAGTTCATATAAAATATGCCCCTGACAATTAGTAAAATTTTGAACAAAAACTACAATGTTAAAACAAGTGCGAAATTAATTAAATATTTAACAGATGTCAAAAAAAAAAACTAAGATAAAACAGAAATGTCAAAAAATAGGCAGGTTGGTAATGCTTATACTTAACTACTTATTTAGGCTATTTATCCCTACAAAATATATTGGATTATTGCATATTAGGCTCGTTGTCCAAAAACATGTCCGGGGTAATTACTTTGATTAACGGCACGGTTGGCGCAGTGGTTAAGTGATTGACTGCTGCGCTGCGTGTCGCAGGTTCGTTTCTCGCACGAAACAAATAATGGTGTGACCTACAAGTATTTGTTCCGGGTCTGGCTGTTTGTGTACGTGAGTTTAAATGTTTGTAAACGCACCCACGATACAGGAGAAATTCCTAGTGTGGGCAACGTTTAAAAAAAATGAATTTACTTACTGTGTCACAGGGCAATACTGCACTTCTTGAGAGCTGTTCGCCAATACGTTGTATTTTCTTGAATCTGCTATCAAACATAAATACAAAAAAAAAACAAATGTCAATAAGCTACGTTTCAGTAGAAACCTTGTATTATTAATTTGCATGCCTAACATACTTGGGTATTTTATTGACAAATAGGATTAAAACACTACCCTCTTTTTGGCTTTCGCCGCAGTCGGGTAAAAATTATACTACTATTAATATGAACGTTCCCAATCATCATCATCATCATCATCATTTCAGACCAAAGACGTCCACTGCTGGACATAGGCCTCCACCATTTCGACCGGTCTTGTGCTTCCCACATCCAGCGGATACCCGCGGCCCGCGGCACAAGGTCATCGGTCCACCTTGTGGGAGGCCTTCCCACTCTACACTCTCCACTTCCTACTCTATCTCCCAATTTGATACATTTATGTTGGAATAACTTCCGCTGTTTTTATGAATTTGTCTCAATCTCAGATTTATTTATTTAAACTTCTCGTAAACAAAAAAGGTACAAAGGCGGACTTAATGCCTTAGGCATTCTCTACCAGTCAACCAAGGGTGGTGAAGAGATTAGACTCATGCAAGAGAAAGCTTTTCATTCCTTGAAGTCATGAAATTTGTTTGAACTAGTGATGTACCGACTAGTCGGCTAGTCGGTTAAAGTCATAGTCGGCCCATCCCTAGTTTGACCCTTGAACTTTTCTTTGGTCATCATCTGCCTAGCCTTTTTCCAACTATGTTGGGGTCGGCTTCCAGTCTAACCGGATACAGCTGAATACCAGTATTTTACATGGAGCGACTGCCTGTCTGACCTCCACCCCTTGGTAAGACTGGTTGTCAGACTTTCGGGCTTCTGACGACCAGTAACGACTGTCAAAGATCCACAAATGACAGCCGGGACCAACGGCTTAACGTGCTTTCCGAGGCACGCAGGGGTCTTGGTATGTAAAGATGGTCACCCATCCACGGACCAACCGCGGCAAGCGTAGCTTAACCCGATCGATCGATCCGCGCAGCTATTGTTACTTAGCCACAAGGCCCTGCAACCTTACCTTGTATAATAATAACGTAGGTATGTAACAATCATTAATAGTATGTCAGAATCGCAGCAGGATTATTTCTATCTATTCCCATAGTAATAGGTGTGAGTTTATGTAGCTTTCACCCGCGTGGAGGCCATAAATTATCGCACAAGGATGTCCTACCCTGATAAATAGTATCCTATGTGTTAATCCAGGTTTTAGACTATTTACGTGCCTAATTTCATCCAAATTTGTACAGCCGTTTTAGCGTGACTGAGAACAGCCAAACATACAAACTTTCACATTTATAACATTTATTTTATTTACTAGTGTTTGCCACGTTAAGCCGTTGGTCCCGGCTGTCATTTGTGGATCTTTGACAGTCGTTACGGGTCGTCAGAAGCCCGAAAGTCTGACAACCAGTCTTACCAAAGGGTATCGTATTACCCAGTAACTGGATTGTGGAGGTCAGATAGGCAGTCGCTCCATGTAAAATACTGGTATTCAGCTGCATCCGGTTAGACTGGAAGCCGATCCCAACGTGATTGGGAAAAGGCTAGGCAGATGATGACTAGCGTCTGCCATTGACTTCGCCCGCACGGAGGTCGAAAAGTATCCCACGGGAATGTACTACGGGGATAATCAGTATCCTATGTGTTAATCCAGGTTATAATCTATCTGTGTTACAAATTTCACCCAAATTCGTTCGGCCGTTTTTGCGTAATCGAGTAACAAAGATACAAAGTTTCACATTTATAATATTTATAATTTATTCATTAGTAGGACGTAGCATCGGGTAAAACACTTACCATGCCCATGAAGATGTGACCAAGTGGTGGACGGTCTTCGTTGTAGACACACTCCACCTAGCGCGCATAGGAACGATGTTATGTTTGCCCACTCTTGTATCTGCATCTGAACAAATATTTATCACTTAAACTAATGTACACTACAGCCACGGGTGCGGGTAGTTCGAAAGAGATACCGTGGCCCCTGGCACACAGTAAAAATCTGCAACGCCCTCCTGCTTCACCCAGAGCGGGATAAGTTATTTGATGATTTTCCTATCGTACACTGGGATCCCATCTGTGCGAAGCCGGGACGGGCCGCTACCGTCCCGGCTTCGCACAGATGGGATCCCAAATTTTTGATAAAATATAGCCTATGTTACTCAGGGATAATGTAGATTTCTAATATTGAAAGAATTTTTGAAATCGGTCCAGCAGTTTTTGCGTTTTTTTGATTTACTGACGTTTGATCGAGTTATAGGATTTTCTCTTCGATGGTGCAGTGTTTCATTTCATTTTGAATAAATTATATTTCTATTCTCACCTCAAAGTCATGTTCACTGCTGGTGTGGTGTGACACTCTGCGCTTGGCTACGGCTCGATGAAGGGCCTCCATTTGACAATCGTCCACCTTGTCGCCTTGTCCTTTCGGGTATTTTTGAAGAAGCTTGCAGAGGGAATCCCTGGTGGTAGAAGTATTGAAATTAGACAAAATAAATGCACGTTTTCACTTATACTACGCCCCGTTAGTAACCCAAAAACGTAACTCGACTTGGATCAATTTTGCATCCACAATTGACAGAGGAATCGGGTAAAATAATAATACATTAAAAAAATATATACATATGCAGTGGAACATAGAAACTCCTCGGGTCGGGTCGGTTAAAAACAAAAGCGCGCTGTTGAATTTCCAACATTCGGCGATGAGCAGACCGCTGAAAACCCAACAACTCGCTTTTAGCCGCAATGCACGTTAAGATCGAGTTACTGTTTGATCTGGCGTAGCAAATTGAGGGCCCAGCGGATTACTTACAGAAACACACATAACATGACAGCTGATTGCAATTTCTTTAATTTTGACAGACCAGCGTCGTTCATTGCGTTATTCACGAGTAAACGATTTGATTAAACCTATTAAGCAATGGTTTAGACATATGCCACATCACATGTCTTCGAATATTTGGTTCTATGACATGCCGGTTTCCTCACGATGTTTTCCTTCGCCGTTTTGAGAGCAGTGGTGATGAAATTATTTACCCAAAGTAAATCGCCTGCCAGGGTTCGAACTCACGACTCGAACTCTTTTTCGACTGTTCCCCTACTGCTCCTGAATAGATATTTTTTTTTACAGAATGCGTAGATGAAGGCTTCGTGCAGGATCTTGTACACCCTGGTTAGGTAAAATGTTTTAATTAGCTACTCACCAACATCGAAACGTCTCCTCCCATACCGGTTGGACACCATTCACACAGTGTTCGATCTTCCTTAGTAACGCCATGATCCGCTTTTGAAGAGCTGCTGAACCTGTCATATGGAATCAAGGTATAGTGGTGTTGATGGCATACTATGTATAGTATCCGATGGTTATGGCACAAAGACAATCGCCACAGATGGGTGTTCACGAACGGCTCAGATAAAGTGCGTATGCGACAACTCCCTACAGACAATGGCTCACCTACCAATCAGTGAGCGGAGTTCGCGAATTTTGACGCCAAGAATGTTACGAGAAGAATATGGAACATCGTCTATGTAATACGTAATCAGCTGCGCTGGTCTGGAGATGTTGCGAGGATACCTGACGAGAGAATAGCTAAGCGCATCTTCTTTTCTAAACTCAAGCCCCCATATTTATAAACGTTCATTAAAGTTAAGAGGTGTTTATACGTCAAAAATGTATGATTAAACAGACGCTAATCATTACTTAACTTTAAGTAACGTTTATAAATATGGGAGAATAACGGCAAGCGGAAACTTGGCGGCCATTTCCTCAGATACAAAGACGTTCAGGAAATACATGTGAAGAGTTGCAATATATGTATATCACTCTCATTAGGAGGAGTTGGCACAGGATAAGATCTATTTCGAGGTGTTTGGTAACACATAATGTTTATTACTTTGAAGACAAGCGAACGAGAGATCTCGACAGCTGGCGAAATCACCTCAAGAGTAACACCGTCCAACATAAAATACCATTACCACAATGGCATTGTGCACACGCCCGTAACCAATAGACGTCGGAAACAAGAACAGTCACCGTAGCCCAAATCGGATTCATTCATGGCACATTGACTTTTTGATCGTGTTAATGCGAGGAGTCGAGTATCTGACACTCATACATGTGATTGTTTCTAAAGCTAGTTGGTGCCTCCTCAGAGTAGCGGTAATTATGTTATGCTATGGGGATTGGTTGGCGCACTTAGTCCTTAAGGGTACACTAGTCGCCGGCTCGAAGTCACTGGTGGGCCAGGCTAAAATCCACGCTGTCTCAACAGAATTCGTGTGCGACAGAGGTACGTACGTTAGACGCTAGTCTACACGCACAACATTATTGAGTAAGCTGCAGGATCAGTTATAGTAAAACAGGCGCGTAAAAAATTAAGAAAAGTCGTTCGGAAGATCGGGTTTTCTGAAAAAACCACTGCATAAATCAATGACTAATTAAGTTTATTGATCTTTTCGATAGTTGAGCTTTGTCGGCACCGACTTAATTTTAAAGATTTTACATTCCTTTTATTACTTAAACATGCCCAAAGATAGGTTAAATTAGCAAGAAAAACGAATCATTGTTGGATCATAACCTTTTAATAGCTTTTTATTTTAGTATTCTGTTTCCGTACCGACAATATTAATAATGAGATAAAACCCTATAAAACCATACCATGTTTAATTTTTGATGTACATAGTCAAACAGTGGAGTAAAACCCTCCCGAAGTTTATATATGGAAAAAATGTGGACAAGTGTCACCTTAAGTGAGCCATTGTCATGGTGTCCGTCACTGGTTATTCCAACCAGCCAACCTTCCTCCAGAAGCAGACTAGATCTCCTAGTCTGTTCAAAACGTGACCAAAAGATCAGGGATCTCCGAGGGTTTGTTCTAATTTGGGTGACGCCTATGCATTTAAAGCAGGGGTTCCCAAACTTATTTTGTCTACTGCCCACTTTGAGAATAAATCATTTTTAGCGCCCCCATTTTTTCACCTACTTAAAAACCACTGTAACTTCAAATTAAATTAATTATTGTGAGCTATATTAGCGGAGACTGATCGGAATTAGCGGGCCTCTTACCGCTCGCCTTTAGGCCTGCAGCGCCCATAAGGGGACGTTATCGTCCACTGTATGTTTTATGTTCTATGTTATTCGGTCTGGTTTCCGCACTTAGTCCTTTAAGTGGACCATTGTGCGTGAGCCATGGCGGCCGTCAGTGGTTATTCCAACCAGCCCACCTCCCTTCAGAAGCTAGCTATAACTCCTGGTCTGTTGAGAACATCCGTGTAAGCTTTGGGTGCCCCGAGGGTTTCTGTTCTTATCTGGGCTACGCATGTACATTCAAAAAGCACATGCGCAACGGTTTCCTCAGCCTCCATGCAGGCCCTGCACAGGGGGCTGTCCGTTATGCCTATTGTGTAAAAGTGTTTGTTTAGCGGGCATTGTCCCGTGATGGTCCCAGTCACCAGACGCAGGTCCTTTCTGTCCAGGCGTAACAGGCTTCTGGAAAGCCTGCCATTCAAAGATGGCATTACTTCCTTAGACTGCCTGCAGCCTGGTGTCAAGGTCCACCAGCTTTCTGTTTGTTTGTGTGTGTGTGTGTGTGTGTGACAGTCCTGGAGCCACCTGCGTATCTGGTTAAATGGGATGGACACGATGGGCTCGGGTCCACAGACTGATGTGCTGGATGCCCTCCTAGCCAATTCGTCAGCGGCATCGTTGCCTAGTGATCCGCTGTGTCCTTTTATCCATTGCAGTGTCACAGCGTTGCGGTTAGAAAGTTATCGCCCACTTTTGGAAACGCTGATTTAAAGAGCACGTGCGCGACGGTTTCCTCACCCACCAGACATGTTCTGCACAGGTGACTGTCCGTTTTAATAATAAGCAGCTTGTAATGTTCTCACTGGTAAGACACAGGCCTCCTCTGTGAGAGGGAGTAATCCACCACGCGATCCCAGTGCGCTGGTAGATGTCACATATCTTCGAATTTTTTCTTCACCATTTTGAGACCACCGTTGATGAAATAGTCTATTAAACCTATTACTTTGTAATTTTAGTTAGTAGTAAGCGCAACTGTGATGGGTTGCTTTATTTTATGGGCAAAAAAGCAGGCTGCTTATCTGATAATAGGTGTTCTCTGCCGAGTGCCGCCTGTAAAAGGCATCGCAGTTGCGTTTCCCTCCTAGAGACAGAGCTGTAATGTCTCATGTGTAGCACATCAGACATTACAGCTGTGTCTTGGCTGTGTCGTCATCATGAATGTCGTCGTCGTCACACATACCTAAGATGAGCTCCGTTACAAAGAGCTCTACTGTCGTTTGTTTTTCTCGGTTGTCATTTCTCATTAAAAAAAGCATACTTACTGTGAATATTCTTATAATAACAGCCTCTTCCCATATCCTGACTGGCTGCTTGCAAAGTTAAAAGGGAAAAGGTTTCAATACTATTACGTGACAAAAATAATTTAGAGCTTAAAGTACCATATGCAGGTACGGCTTTAATGAGGAAAAGCTTTTTTTGTATGGCCCAAAGAATATTTAATAAGTTGCCCTGGTCAATAAAAAGTTAAAATATAGCAAATTTCAAGCGGAAACTATGTATTTTTAACCGACTTCAAAAAGAAGGAGGTTATCAATTCGACATGTTTATATATTTTTTTTTTATGTATGTTCGGGCATAACTCCGTCATATATGGACGGATTTGCAAAATTCTTTTTTTATTCGAAAGGGGTTTACGCCGAAATGGTCCCATTGAAATTTCATATAGGTCTGATGATGCGTTTCGGAGACAGACAACGGAACTCTTCAAAAAATTACAGCAAATCAACCGCGAATGTTGCTATCGCATAAATATGCATTGTTTTGACGCCAAGGATGATGAAATTTCGAATTGGTAACTAAAAAGTGAAAAATAAAAACTTTTTTCAAAAAAATAACAACCGACTTCCAAAAAAACACTACAAAGTGCAAAATAACATTAATTTCGGAAGGCGGTGACAAATAATTAAAATACACATCCAAAGTCACCGCCTTCCGAAATTAAAGTTATTTTGCACTTTGTAGTGTTTTTTTGGAAGTCGGTTGTTATTTTTTTGAAAAAAGTTTTTATTACTACAGAAATGTTACTATTGTCTCAATGACTATTTTGAAGACAGTTCTTTGACATGATGATATTTGTATACTCATAACGTGACTTTTTATGCATGACGACTCTAATAATTCAGCGGACAGTGTCAACTTTGAACATTTTTCATTTCAGTAGCTTGTTGACATTACTATTAATTATTTAATATTGACATTACCTGACATTTCTTATTGCATTTTTATTACATTCGTTTTAAATAAATTTGACATTGATACTACTGAATTATTATACTGAAATCTATTTAATTAATTGGCAAAAGCCTATCATAATTGTATATTTGTACGCCAAATGGCAAAACATAGAGAAACTGTAATTGACTATTGTACCATCTTACACACTGTTGTAACCTATGTTTACAAATAAAGACTATTGATTGATTGACTGATTGATTGATTGATTGTATATCTTTAAAAGCGGAGACTGAATTGCAACGATTGTTTGTAATGTCTCGAGGTTTTGTAGCGCGATACAGTAGTCAGTGCAGCGAGACGAGTCGCTCGGTGCGAACGCCGGATCCTTCACACGATTGTCGGCTTTTTCGTGAATTCTTTTGAAACGAATTACACTAGTCAGTGCAGCGAGCGGAGCCGCTCGATGCGAGCATTGCGAGCGCATGTTTACAAACAAGTTAGTGCAGGTTAAATAAGAATTTATTTAGTTCATTTATTTACTATTAACACATACAATTGAAGACATGAGTCGATGAAGGTGATATGTCGCATTTTCTGATTTTCGCTGTTCACGCCTTTTTTGGCCAAATACACTTAATCGGTTTTCAAAACCGATCAAGTGTATTAAGCCAAAAAAGGCGTCTAGCAGCGTAAGCCGTTTAATATTTTTTTTATAATCGGAGAGAAATTAAATAATTCGTTGAACAGCGTAAATCCGAAAATGCGACATATCACCTTCATCCACTCATGTCTTCAATTGTTTTTACAGGTTGGAAACCCAATACAACAATGTAGTCATAATTTTCCCAATAAGAGAACGACCCAAAATAAAATTCAGTACCACCACCAAAAAAAAAAAAAAAAATTTACTGTCCTGACTGACAGTGAACAATCACAAAAATAATAAATAAAAATGAATATGTACAGTTTACACAGAGGACAATTCGTTAAGTGTCACCCTCTAAAATTCCGCCAAAGAGCAAGTATAGATATCCAATCGCAGATATACGCTGTTGAGTATCTTCATTGCCAGCCCCACTGGTGCAAATTTATGTGTGTATGTTATTGAGTGCGCTTGAGCCATGTACTCGAGGCGAGCTTTCACCGCGTCTTTTGTATCGCCGTTTTGTAACCTCGAACGATACGTTACAAACAAACGATGCAAGTCAGTCTCCCGATTCTCAGTTTAAATAATAACTTTGGGAACCATGTCAGTGGCGTTCTGTAAATTCTGCCCACTCCCATGGGAATACGTATTCTTCCCAGCTAAAGCACTAGGAAGTGTCGAAGGGTGGGCGTTTTTGGGGGACTGTCTTATGTAATTTTGACATTCGAAAAGTGCTGACTCTCAGCCTAGTTTGAATAAATGACTTTTGATTTTGATTTATTAGAATAGGGTATTTGACAAAAAAAAAGAGTTTTCGAAAACCACAAAAAGAAATATCACAATAAAAAAATGTTAAATATCTCAATTAATGGTGACGATGGATGACGTTTATGTCTATACTAGATAGCGACATTATCACTAGTGCTGACTCTATCTAGCGTTACACATCACAAACGCAATATTAACTTCGCGCCATTCAGTAGGTACGGTTCAATTATTGTTTTGCGTGACAAGGATAGAAGAATAATTTTAAAATCGTGTAGCTTCTCTATTTTTGCATTTTTTTATTAATCCATGTGAAATTTTGATAGTAATTAAATACCCTATATCAATAAATATTCATTAATAATTATAATTATTGTAGAACACACACGATGTTATTCAAGCTTAATTCGACAAATCTATCAAGATCTCTTACCAGTGGTCAGAACAGTGGACGTATGTGCAATCTCCTGGAAGACCGCGTAGTTAGGCAGGAGACATTGCGTGGTGATCTCATCTGAGCCACACCGGATGTCAGCTTCTTGACAGAGGAGCGCGAAGCAGGACATCGCTACTAGTACCACATCTGTGTCTATTGACCATAGACACATGAAGAATACCACCTAAAGACAAAATAGATATATTTAATAACAATAGTTGCACGGGTCGATCGGCCAGGTTAAGTTACGCTTGCCGCGGTTGGTCCGTGGATGGGTGACCATCTTTAGATACCAAGACCCCTCCGTGCCTCGGAAAGCACGTTAAGCCGTTGGTCCCGGCTGTTATTTGTGGATCTTTGACAGTCGTTACGGGTCGTCAGAAGCCCGAAAGTCTTGACAACCAGTCTTACCAAGGGGTATCGTATTACCCAGTAACTGGGTTGTGGAGGTCAGATAGGCAGTCGCTCCATGTAAAATACTGGTATTCAGCTGCATCCGGTTAGACTGGAAGCCGACCCCAACATAGTTGGGAAAAGGCTAGGCAGATGATGATGACTCTGACTAGTACCGTGTGGTGACGTAAAGAATAGCAGCATCCCATCTCTTCCCGTGGTTGTCATAGGAGGCGACAAAGGGACTTACTAGAGAATGGGCAGCAGCGTTCTCTATGCATTTTACCACCATACTGCGATCGCCAACCCGCCTGCCAAGCGTGGCGATTATGGCAAGAACCCCCAAATTGGGGGAGGCCTATGACCAGCAGTGGACGTGTTTCGGCTGAAATGATGATGACTCTAACTAGCTTTAGCCAGCGGCTTCGCCCGCGTGGAAGTCGGAAATTATCCCGCGGGAACGTACTACAGAGATAAAAAGTATCCTATGTGTTAATCCAGGTAATAAACTATATGTGTGCAATATTTCGTTCAAATCTGTTCAGCCGTTTTCCCGTGACTGTGTAAAAAACATCCGAACGTACAAACTTTCTCATCTATCTATATAAATAAAAAGAAAGGTCCTGACTGACTGACTGACTGACTCATCAACGCCCAGCCCGAACCCTTAGACCTAGAAAGCTGAAATTTTGCACAGAGGTTCCCTTTATAATGTAGACAAGGAATAAGGAAGGATTTTTCGAAATTCAACCCCTAAGGGAGTTAAATACGGGGTGAAAGTATCGCGCGGGCGAAGCCGCTGGCAAAAGCTAGTTTACAATATTAGTAAGATATGGACCTCTTATTTTTTTGGGTGGGAATTCATCAAATAACTTCTACCGCTCTGGGTGGAGCAGAAGGGCGTGTCAGACTTTTACTGACTAAAACCCACTCGTGTTCCTTCAGTTGCCTATGTGCCAGGCGCCACGGTATCTCTTTCGAACAACCCGCACCCCTGGCAGAGATATGGACCATTAAGGAGTATCTTGTTGCCAAGAAATTGAGTTTTGGAGGCAGCCACTCCATATGAAATACTGGTACTCAGGTGCATCCAGTTATAATGGAAATTAGCCAAAACTAGTTGGGGTAACACGATACCCCTTGGTAAGACTAGTTGGCAAACTTTTGGTTCTACTAACTACCTGTAACGATTGACAAAGATTTACGAATGACAGGCGGTAACAGCGGCTTAACGTGCTTTTCGACGAATGGAGGGTTCTCGATATGTAATCAATGAGCTTTGATTGAGCTCTTCAATTGATGTGTATATGAGATAATGTATATTTGGAAATAATATTAGGACAAGTAATTAGTAGAACTCAGACTTAGCATAATCAGCCTAGAAGCCCACTGCTGGGACACAGGGCTCCTCTCTGTAAGAGGGAGCGCGCCATAATCCACCACGCGGGCCCAGTGCGGGTTGGTAGATGTCACATGTCTTCGATTTTTAGGTTCTAGGACATGCTGGTTTCCTAACGATGTTTTCCTTAACCATTTTGAGAGCTGATGACTTGGCTGGTTTCGAACCTACGACCTACAAATTTACTTTACTTTACCTCCAGTTTAATATGTGCCTGTTTACAGATGGGTATCTGCGACCCAACGTTGGCATACTCCTTGTGCTTGGCCAAGAACTCGTTCCGACATGTCAGGATATCTCGGAGCCATCGAAGAACTTCACGGTAGTTGCAGATCTGACGCTGTATCAACTTCTGACTTATGTTGTACAGGACTTGAGAGCTGTGGACAAGGAAAAATTTAAGGTTTAATTATCTATATATTAATACCAGCAGCGCTCGCGGTTTCACCCGCGTAGTTCCCGTTCCCGTGCGAATACGGGGATAAAATATAGTCTATGTCACCCGGGGATAGTGTAGCTTCCCAACAGTGAAATAATTTTTCAAATCGGTTCAGTAGTTTCGGAGCCTATTCAATGCAAACAAACAAACAATCAAATATTTCCTCTTAGAAGAAGAAGATTATTAAAATATATTAATACGTTAAGCTAGTGTACTTATGTTACTATACTAATTAAATGTTGTAACTAAAATAATTCAGGGAACAACATTCATATATGTACGAGTACATCTATAAAATAAACCGAAGATTTTGTTTGTTTGAACGCGCTACTCTATGAAACAACCAGTCAGATAAGTATAAAATATTATTTTTGCATGTGATGCAAAAGAGCTATTTAACACATACGACTTTTAGAACCCGAGCCAAAAGAAAGAAAAGTCAGAAATAATGCTAAGCGACAACGGAGTAATAGTGCGGGCGGGCGATGCGATGCGACGGGCAGGACTTTACGCGTACGAAGTCGCGGGCATAAACTAGTTGAGAATATTTGTCAAAAACGAAGGTGTGGGATACTCGTAGTTTTACCAATTCTTTTGAAGATCATGAATTTTAAAGATAAATTCAACCTTATATTTATGCACAAGTACAGATAGCGCGCGAGTTGAATGCAGTCGGGGTCTGAGGTAAAGAGCGGGAGCATCTCCCCCGCTATCCGCACGCCCCACCTCACGCGCCTGCAGTGTAGTGCTGTGCCATCCTTGTCAACTATAGTATCGTGGCTTCGATGATCACGTCATAATTTTAGAAGAAAATTATTGGCAAAGAGATGGATTAATTGAAGATACCATAGATCGATTCGTCATTGAGGTCAGCGACGGCGAGGATAGTGACACCGATTCAACCATATCTGCCATTTCTGAATCTGATTAATTTTTTTTTATTCCGTTTTGTGAAATGATTATTAAAAACGTGTGATAATTATGATATTGTTTTTTTTTTCATCATGTTAACCTAGTGTAAAAAATAAAATTGTACTTATAACATTGTTTAAATTTATCGACATTCATTACTCATTGTGGTCATAATTAGGTCACAGCACTACCGCATTCCTAAGCTCTGCATTCAACTCGCGCGCTATCTGTATATACAAGAGAAAATAATCATAGAGCAACAAAAAACAACTACGTCGCTGTCAACAGGAATGGTGCCCAAGAGGCTGGAAGCATTGCCACATTGTATGGCAAAACTGATGATTTTTTTGCCCAAAAAATAGGCCAGCCCTCTGATTCACGTGATTTTTTTAAGACTTAGCTTTTATACAACGTGTAACGGAAAGGGTATAGACATACCAAGGGCACGGCTTCTTTAGATGATATCAAATGATATTGGAAGGGTTTTTTAATCCTATCTCTACATGTTCGGGAGTTATGAGAATTTTAAATACATTGATACCAGAAACCAAATCATCAAATTGAAATAAACACATCACTCGGATGAGATTTATCGTGATATTGGGAAGTAATGTGGAAAGTTATTGACCTACGTAGTGCGGTGACACGTTTGTTATTATTTGAATGTGAAACCGGAAATTTGGTATCAATTCTCAGAGTATTTTATTTTGAGCTGAAACTTTGTATAGTGATTCTATACCAGCTGTTATATTTAGTGCTTAAGGATAGCAATAGGGTTTCTGTTACACCCTGTATATTGTAAAATAATTAATAAAAAACCCACAGTAAACAAAGCCACAAGTTTTATGTAAACACAAATAAAACCACTACAAAATTGCACCCGCGCAAAGTCGTAAGGGTAACAAGTTTGTTATATTACCCAACATGAGAAACGCAAAAAAAAAAAACTTTAAAATTACATAGTATTAAGTCAAAAATGTCCGCGACAAAAAAAAAAACAACATCCGAAAAATAGCCGAATTTAACCGAGATAACCCGAGTAATCCCCTTTCTAAAGATCCTATACTTACCAAGAAATACACCAACTTGATATCTTTTCCGCCTGATGTATTTTCTACTCCTGCATATCGCTGCCCTAGTTCAATAGTAAGATATGTTGTTCAAAGTATGTTTTGAGTTATTCATACTTTTATGATTTTAGTGTCAATATTTCACTCGTTGTTAATTGAAATGTGTTTTTATAATTCCATATAAGGACATTTGAAGAAGTCTCAGTGTAGAAATAAAAGAAAAGTAAAAACCTTCCTGACTTTATAAATATCTTAAGATGTCAGAATCTTGAACTAAAGGTCGGTAAAAATATGCTTAAATGTCTCAGTGAGACATTGAAATTTAGGCACTTTGGTTGCGTTTTATAAATAACCGATTTTTGAACCAGACAGAAGAGCAAATTTTTCACATGAAACAAAACTTATCTCAATTTTGTTTATTTTTAAGATATCTTACTGTTGAACTAGGGCAGCGATATGTTCATAGCATTTACCGGGGTAAATGCTATGAACACTAGCAAAAGTGAAGTGTACGGGGCGACGATCTTCGCAGGGTGGCTGGTAGCAGCTGGATGAGGGTTGCCGAGGATCAATTTAAATAACGTGTGTTTCAGTGTAGCCAACCCAATCAAACTAAAAAACACAAAACAACAAAAAAAAAACCCGTAAATAGTAATAAAATCCGAAAATGCACACTGTTGCAGCACATTTTTTTTTTTTTTACAATCTATCTACAGATTTTGTACTGAAAATTATATTAAAATTTAGAGACCTACGATACACAGATTTCTTTTAACATTTTCTCTTTAACGCCTGAATCAGTAGACAGTAAGACCTTGTTTGTGCCCGCACGAAAAAGAAGAAACAAGGATTTTGGATATTTTACGTCAAACGGCGCCTAAAGTACAAAAAGCAGTAGAAGTAAAACAGAAAACAGGGACGCCATTAAAAAAACAGTTACATAACGTACATTTGTTATACTTATTAATAAACATGAGTAACACAAAAAATACACAATAAAGTTAATCAAAAATACAGCAGACGGAAATGGCCGAGCTTTGTCGAGCACACCCTAGATATTCCTTTGTAAAAATCCTATACTTACCAAGAATACACCAACTTGATATCTTCTCCGCCTGATGTATTTTCTACTCCTGCATATGTTCATAGCATTTACCGGGGTAAATGCTATGAACGTAAGCAAAAGTGAAGTGTATGGGGCGACGATCTTCGCAGGGTGGTAGCGTCGAAGCTATTTTTTTTTTAAACAGTTGGGTCGAATCATGCGTGAACATACAGGTTGATTTTTGACAAGAGACATTAAAGGTAGGTTCTTTAACCAAACGCGCGTTTACGGCTGTATCATAAATGCTGTGTTGTGATGATGTTTGTGTGTGCTGTGCAAGAGTATCCGAGTATCGAATTCAATGTGTGATTGGAGAGCCTATGTCCGCAGTGAAATAAATGTATTTTCTTTCAGTGGACTGCAAAACAAAATATGGCTAACTCTAATTAAACTACGTACAATATGTCCGAGATTTACGAACGACACACTCACACATATTTGCACATGTGCACATTTGGTTTTTTAACATATTTTGAACTATACATTTCCCTAGAAACAAAGATTCTTTGTTTAAGTTATTGTACAAACTAATCAACATACTAAAAAAATCACATAAAATAAAATAAAAATATTCTTCTAGTAACAACCAATTGCAAAAAAAAATTGCGGTACAAAAAATATTACAGCGTCCGGAAATTGCCGAATATTGCCGAGCTCACCCGAGTAATCCCATTGTAAAAATCCTATACTTACCAAGGATATACCAACTTGATATCTTCTCCGCCTGATGTATTTTCTACTCCTGCATATGTTCATAGCATTTACCGGGGTAAATGCTATGAACGTAAGCAAAAGTGAAGTGTATAGGGCGACGATCTTCGTAGGGTGGTAGCGCCGAAGCTTAATTATGTACAGACATTCCTAACAATTAGGTGTTTTCTTGGACATATTACCACACTGGCAACAAATAATATAGCTGCGACGAAAAAACGCGTCAAGAATTAGCCGAACTTTGCCGAAGACTCCCGAAACCTCTCACTTTCCTTCCGAAAGTACTAGTAACCAAGAAATACACAAAGTTTATTCTTCTCCGCCTGATGTATTTTCTACTCTGGAGAATGTTTATAGCGTTTACGTTAGTATCACAAACGCTGACATTAGTTACCATGGCGTCAATACCTGATTCTGAACGTTTCTTCGTTGGTTTATTAGCATTTTAGAATCTAATTAAGACACTTTTCAGAAATGGGTGTAATACCGAAAAACGTTAGAAAATAATGTATTCCCCGGGCTTCTGGACCTGCCACCTTTAGATTGTTATATCTTGGGAGCGACATAATTATCGTATAGGTAATCAGCCAAGTCATCTCACCTGATATCCCAGAAAGTGTTGAGCGGCGCCTCAGGATTCCACATGTGCACTCGGTCCGGCCTGTGCAGGGCCAGTAGGGCGTCCATGGCGGCTTGTGATATCTCTCCCATGCCTGTTTGATGGACTAGGGACACCAGGCCGTTCATCAGTTCCGTTGTGGAAGATTGGATCTCAATGCTGGAGCGGCCTGGGTTCTGTAAGAATAGAAAATGTTTAGAAGTAGGGTACAGAAGTAATTGTGGTACTTGTTGACAACCGACCTAACTGGTGGGGGTACCCTAGCTTAGTTACAAAGTTAATAAAGGTCTCAACTATTTAAATTAATTTTAAAAGTGTCCTTCATCAGAAGTGCAAAACGTTTTAAAAGGTTGATTGATTTCAAAAGTGTCCATCATGAGAACCGCATAAAGTTTTTAGAGGTTGATTAATTTTAAAAGTGTCCACCATGAGATGTGCAAAAAGATTTTCAAAGTTCATTAATTTAAAAGTGTCTATCACGAGGAGTGCAGAGATTTAAGAGGTTGATTAACTTTTAAAGTGTCCATCATCAGAAGTGCAAAACGTTTTAAAAGGTTGAATGATTTCAAAAGTGTCCATCATGAGAACCGCATAAAGTTTTTAGAGGTTGATTAATTTTAAAAGTGTCCACCATGAGATGTGCAAAAAGATTTTCAAATTTCATTAATTTAAAAGTGTCTATCACGAGGAGTGCAGAGATTTAAGAGGTTGATTAACTTTTAAAGTGTCCACCATGAGAAGTGCAAAACGTTTAAAAAGGTTCATTGATTTCAAAACTGTCCATCATGAGAAGCGCAAAAAGTTTAAGGTTCAATTAAATATTTCCCTTTAAAACTATTATACTTACACTCAACATCAACATCGGGTCAGCATGGATCAGCTTTACCATGCATAGCAGTAGATTCCTATAAGCTGGCATTTCTTCACTCTTGTTGAATTTCGACTGCACTTCCTTGGATTTGAGTGAGAGGGAGATCATTCGTAGCGGTGTGTGGACTACGTAACCCTGTAGAGAGAAAGACATGTCATAATCACAGTCAAAACAGAGTATTTTCCAATTTATTAAAAACTATTATAATTTGAAGATTGGGACGAAATATTTTAACAGAAAAATAAAAGTAAATTGATTTATATCCATTTTCTCAATTAAAAACGATTTAAACCAAATTTATTTTTCGTTGTTTTGAATTTACCGCCAAAACGCTCCTTACGATGAATTTATATCACGTGACGTTAACTTTGTGGAAACTAAAGTAGTTAGTAAGTAAATAAGTGAATGTCGAGTTTATAATTAACAAGATTTTTAATGGATAGAAAGTGATTTTACTGGTGGGCGGTGCACAAATACTTGTGAAACTGCGCCCAACTAAGTATTTGTACCGGTGCCGTTTACACAAAGTTGACGTCACATGTCACGTGATAAAAAGTAATCGTAAGGAGCGTTTTGGCGGTAAATTCAAAACAACGAAAAATAAATTAGATTTTAATCGTTTTTAATTGAGAAAATGTGTATTCGTAACATTTTTTTTTTTTTTAGTTAAATATATCATCCCAATCTTCAAATTAAAATACTTAGTTTTTATCAAATCGGAAAATACCCTATTACATAAGATAGGGCCTTCACCACTTCTCTCTTGTCACTCTTACTATGTAACTACTATTTTTCTGCTAAAGGGGAACCTAGTCACGGGCTCGAACTCACTGGTGGCCTGGCTAAAAAGCACGCTGTCCCACCAGGCATCGTGTCCGACAGAGGTAGTATCAGTGATAAGCAGTTAGACGCTAGTTTATACGCACAACGTTACTGAGTGAGATGCAGGATAATTTATAGTAAAACATTCGTGAAAAATTAAGATAAGTCCTTTGGAAGATCGAGTTTTATGAAAAAACCACTGCATAGATCAATGACCAATAAAGTTTATTGAACTTTTCGGTAATTGAACTTTGTCGGTGCCGACTTGGTTTTGGAGATTTTACATTTACTTAGGTTAAATTAGCAAGAAAAACGATTATTTGCTGGCTCCTAACTTTTTAATGGGTTTTTATTTTAGTATTGTTTCCGTACAGACAATATTATTAATAAGACAAAACCATACCATGTCTAATTTGTGATATACATTAGTGCCGATTCTGTTGTACACCGAAGTAAACTAACTAAATTCCTTACTTTTGATTATGAGAATCTTAACGCTATTCTGCAAAAAAATATCTCTAAATTTAAAAACAATTTTGCCACAACTAAAATTGAATTTGACAATCGCGACTCGCACGTGGTGTGTTTTGGCTTCGCAATGTGGTACTTGTTTGCCCTACCCCGTGATTTTTTTTAGAGCCAGAGGCGCGTAGGGGCGGCAACCTCGACGTGATTTATATGGAATTTTCACTTTTTGTATGGAAAATATGAAAAATTATTACCCAAATGTTGAGTTGTAGAGGTGTATTGGGGTTTCATAAAGGGGGTCGAAATTTTAATTATTTTTGCGATAGGACACACCATTTCCTAGATAAAAGCAAAAGAAAAGAAAAAATACAGTACTATTTTTGCACCAGAAGTCGAGGTGTCGGTGTGAATTTTAGTTCTTGACAACTAATTTTATTCCACACTTATTTGATCGCTATTAAAAATAGTCAGATTTAGTTAGACAACCAAAATTTTAGGTTGAATATAATAATGAAATTGACAACAACAGAGTAGCAAAATTGCCATTTTCACTAAACGAATAATTCAGTGCAATCTTAGTGCTGTCAAACTAAAATATAGTTGTGTCACTTTAGTCAATTTCAGAATGGGAAGTCGTCGTTTGACAGGAATAAACTAAATTTTGGTGATTTTTAGTCAAGTTTAGAGAATTTTGTGACAACAGAATCGGCACCATTGTCGGACAATGGAGTAAAACACTCTCGAAGTTTGTATGGAAAAAATGTCAACAAGCTTCACCTTAACCGTCTCTATAATAAATTACCAAAAATGTTTCAAACGTTAAACTGTACGTTATTTAAAACCCAATTATATAAATGGCTTAATAATAATAATTTCTATAGTATTAATGAATTTTTTATTGTGAAATCAATGTAATGTATTCAATGTAATAATGTATTTTTAATAAGTAAGTTTGCACGCTTTAGTTTTAAGCAAAACATGTTTGATCTATATTTTTCCAATAACACCTTGTATACCATCTTTTATGCAAATAAAATATCTTATCTTAATTACTAATTCTGTTAATATGCAAATATTAATGTTGTATATTGCATAAAACACTGGCTCCTGTAACACAGCTGTTTTACCTAGCGCAGGAGTCAGGACTCCACTTTGTTTACACATTTTTTTATGCCAATTAAGAATGTATTTATTACTGCAAACACTTTTCCCGTGACCTAAGTACGGTGGGTATATCTTACGATTAAAGGATCAAAAAATCTCCGAATATATAAACCGTAATGTTTTTAGTTATTATGAACCGTTATTATTAGTGTCAACCACCAATTTTTCTTGATTTAAGCTCAGCCTTTGATACAATTGACCACAAATTACTCATTGCAAAATTGGAGCATTATGGGGTGAGAGGCAAAACTTTACAACTTTTATCTTCATATTTGAGTAACAGGAAAATGTATGTGGATATTAGCAAAATGCAAGCTAATGGTAATGGCACTTGCAATAAATCTTCTATGCAGGATATAGTAGCGGGCGTACGCCAAGGATCGATTGTAGGGCCTATTTTGTTTATATTATTTACAAACGATTTAATTAATTACATTAATTCAATATTTTCTGACACACTGCTGACAGTATTTGCAGATGACACCAACGCAATAGTGGAAGCTAACGACATACAGGAGCTTTCCGCTAAGGTTAATGCAGTGTTAACAATTTTTAATTCTTGGTTTGAAAGTAACAAGCTAATTATTAACACAGAAAAAACCAAAATTATGTTATTTAGTACAACAGCTCGTAATAAAGACAACATGACGATCGCACTTAATGAAGTCAAGATTGATATAGTTAATGAGGTAAAGTTTCTAGGGGTATACATTGATAAATATTTAAATTGGAAAAGGGAATTGCAAGCAATTGATTCATATATTTCCTCAGCATGTTATGCCTTACGCAGTCTTAGGGATGAAATTGATATGAAACACCTTAAAATGGTATACTATGCTCTAATAGAATCAAGGTTAAGATATAGTGTCCAGTTTTGGGGAAATAGTTTTAAATATAACTGCCAGAGAGCCTTTGTACTCCAAAAGAGAGCCATACGAACCATGGTCCGGATATCACAAATAGAGAGCTGTCGGCCACATTTTATAAATTTAAAAATTCTTACTGTACCAAGCCTCTATGTTTTAGTATTGTTGGTGAATTAAAAAAAAAACTTACATAATTATGAAACAGATGAAGAGAGACAGTTGAGGGAAAGTACGCGCAGGAAAGATTTTAAAAACAAAATAAAACCCCAACTTAATATTGTTGAACATAGTCCTCAATATCAAGCAGTTCGGATTTTTAACAGGTTACCATTGGACTTGAAAACCTTAATTTACAAGTGCTCGTTTACTAAAAGACGACTAAGACAAGAAGAAGAAAGACTAAAAGACTAAAAGCGTTCCTATTGGATAAATGATAAATGATTTTATTTCTGTAAGTAGGTTTGTACAAACACTTTTACACGTCAATCATATTTTTTTAAACTAGATGAGGTCGGCGTTTCCTATCTGACTACTCTGAGAAGAAAGGCCGAAACAAACTCAGAGGTCACAGTCTCTTTTAAAGTCCAGACATAATCTTGGTCAGATCATGTGAAGACCATGTGGATTGGTGTCTGAAATGGTCTTTTGAGGAAAGAACCACACAGGTTGAGTGGACCTGTCCATTCAGTGCACGCATGTATCAGTAATCATACGGCTCAACTCAGAACTTGAGGAGCTCAACGATTTGACGAACAATACCAAAGAAAGGACATTTGGGTAGGCCGCATAAAGTACTCAAACTGCCAGATTAACATTAAAAACGAACTGAGAAAGAGACGAAATACAAAAACAAAAATACCACATAGTTCTCACATTCACAATAATTAAAACAAAAATAATATTATACTTCTCAAAGTAAATATTCATGTCAAAGTGTATATAATAATAATCAAATGTCAAAGTGTATATAATAATAATCAAATGTCAAAGAGCAAAACAAAGAAAAAACAACATTCAGTATACAAAATTGGAGCAGGTCAATCCCAAGCTTTTTTGTCCTCAATATAATCTTTAACGGTATAAAAGGCTTTCAGGCACAACTTACGTTTGATGAATGATTTAAATTTATTGAGACTTAGGTCTTGAACATGGCTTGGAAGTTTATTATAAAAGCGTATACATTGACATCTGAATGACCCACCTATTTTCTTGAGCCTTGTTGATGGTACAACAAATTTGTGTTTGTTCCTAGTATTTATACTATGGATATCACTGTATTTTTTAAACAATTTAATATTTTTATGAGCATATAAAAGATTTTCATAAATATACTGTGAAGGCACAGTCATTACATTTATCTCCTTAAATTTATCTCTGAGAGAGTGTCTCGGACTTAATTTATAAATTGATCGGACAGCTCTTTTCTGCAAGACAAAAATAGTCTGAATGTCGGCGGCATTTCCCCACAATAGAATACCATACGACATTACACTATGAAAATAGCTAAAGTACACTAAGCGGGCTGTCTCTACATCAGTTAAATTACGAATTTTTCTAACAGCGTATGCTGCAGAGCTCAGCTTTTTCGACAATTTAGTTATATGTGGGCCCCACTGAAGCTTGGCATCCAAAGTTAAGCCCAAGAATACAGTGCTATCTTCAGGATTCAATTCTTCGCCCTTTATCAACACATTAGTTTTCACCTGCTTAACGTGAGGTAGCGTAAACTTAATGCATTTGGTCTTTTTTTCATTAAGAAGCAAATTATTAACATTGGAGAAATGTCTGTATTCGATAGACGATGACATATCTACGTTTTGAAAATTTGATATTAGTTAATGTGAGACTGGGGAATATTAGTATGTAATAGTTGTAATGATTTTGAATTTTTATTAGTATTGTTTTTTTCATATTATTTATAATGTTATTGAATTTATTGTATCATGCATGAATGTGTTAGTTTATAATTTTAATGAGTTTGTTTTTGTTTGTTTTTATTTATTTGTTATGTATGTTTTCAAACACAATATGAATTGTTCCTGAAATAAATAAATTGAAATTGAAATTGAATTGAAATTGAACCAGTATATTTACATTTTATGGAATGAGTAGTGAATTGGTCGATTTAGAAAAAAAAAAACTGAACTGATAGTTTACCTTTTTTTTTTCTAAAAAAGGTAAAATCAAATAAATTATTTTTTATTTGTGTAACATAGGTATTGAAAACAGCTCTTAAATTAAAGTCGCTATGTTATGCCAAAAGGCGTACAAATATGTTTGCATGCGAAATAAAATATGGACCATGCGAGAGGTAAACAAATGATTAGGTAGGTATGTCAAAATTAATAATAATATAATAATAAACAATAAAAATTACAATAAATGTCACAATTTCTACAAAAATAAAATAATCATAAATTAGAATTAGTCACAATATTCAATTAAACATTATTTCTCCAGTCAAATAAATAAGTCTACATTAATTTATAATTTAGAAATTCATCAGTCGTATAGTACATTTTTTCAATCAATAACAGTTTTATTTTTTATATAGCTAATAAAACTGTTATTATACATTCAATTTTTTTATGGCATCTGGTAATTTATTGTTAATGAGCGGTGCCATGCCTAAAACGCTCTTTCTCACAAAGGCAGTCTTAAAAAATCGTTCCAGATACTGTTATTTACTGTTAAGTCTATGCTCAATATAAAAAAAATACGTTTCTAAATATGATTAATAGTGCCTTTTTTGTACCCCTAAAACCACCAATTTCGCACTTTTACTGGAAATCGAGGCCTATACAGAAACGATCGAAAAACATTGCCAATGTTAAAAAGTGACTTGCCTGCGTAGCCTTATTAGACGTATCCGTGAACATTGCTCGAAGTTCTGCTGCCCTGGGGTACAGTAGCTCGATCTGTGGCCACCAGGGTAGGCGGGGCTGTTTTATTATCCTGTAACAAGATATTAATAGTTCAGTAATTAAAATGGAAGACAATTTTACAAATGATAAACGATTTTATTTTGGCAAGTAGGTTTGTACAGACGCCAGCACATCAAATCAAAATATTTTATCTTCTATACAACGTGTTGTTTTGCATCCTCGTCAAATTTCAGGAGGCTGTTATGAAAGACATAAATAATCAAATAAAATTACGATACTTGCTCACTAAAGAATACATACCTGTTTTTTTCGTTATTTAAGTTTAACAGTATTTCAGAAAACACCTCTTTCAAAGAACAGAATCGCCCCGTTCCGTATGCGGTAGGCAGTGTCGCACGACTATATCGCTGTGTGTTACAGTGCGGTATCACACGGGCCACGTTTTAACATGCGTGTCCGAAAAAGAAAATGCCAAATGCCGATTTCCGAAAATATGGAAAGAAAACTACTTATTTTATTATTGATTCGTGTCGAGAATCATTAGCATAGTTACTTCCTTGAATTTGACGAGGATGCAAAACAACACGTTGTATAAATAAAAATAAAAGTCCTGACTGACTGACTCATCAACGCCCAGCCCAAACCCTTGAACCTAGAAAGCTGAAATTTTGCACAGAGGTTCCCTTTATATGACAAGGAATAAGGAAGGATTTTTCGAAATTCAACCCCTAAGGGAGTTAAATAGGGGATGAAAGTTGAAAAGGTTGGTCCTTACAGATCAAGTGGACCTGTCCAATCAGTGGACGCATTTATCAGTAATCATGCAGCTCAACTCAGAACTTGATGAGCTCGACGATTTGAAGAACAATACCAAAGAAATGACATTTGGGTAGGCCACTTAGGGCCGATTTTTCAATCCTCATTTCGTTACGTCGTTGGTGTGTGGGAGTAGACTTACTGGGTCTGAAGAAAGGACTTTAATGTTCCACACCCTACACAACACTGTTGTTTATACAGCGTGTAACAGAAACCCTATTGTTATCCTTAAGCACTAAAGATAACAGCTGGTAAAGAATCACTATACATAGTTTCAGCTCAAAATAAAATACTCTAAAAATTGATACCAACTTTTTGGTTTCGTAGGTTTCTTCAATTCAAATCATAACAAACGTGTCACCGCACTACGTAGGTCAATAACTTTCCACGTTACTTGCCAATATCACGATAAATCTCTTCCGCAATTCTGCGCGCCTAGTACCCTAGTAGCCGACCGCAGGCGGTGTTCTTTGTCGGCACGAACTGACGAAATAAAAGTTGCCGCCGCGGCACCGCACAATCGCTTTGATGGCGCGCGCGCGCACTAGACTAAACCATACCTACTTTACTTTACCGTGAATCCGTGATGTAAAAATTAATGCGTAATTATTGATTTACAGTTTACTCATTGATATCAAGCCAGAAACTGCAGGAAAAAAAAATCGAAACAAAGTTTAGGTAGGTAACTAGTTTCAGCCCTTATTTCTTATTATTACCGAGTAAACAGTAAAATCTTAAAGCTTTATTTAAAAAAAAAAAACTTACATTTTCATAGATGGGGTTCGATGTGGTGACCTTGGTGTTGTATGCACAAGGCCGCTCGCTTGTTTATGGACACCTGAACATTGCGTAGCATGTCTGTTGTTATTGTCCTGAAAGCGGCCTCAATGCGCACTTTCATAAGCTCCATTGTATCACACTGCACTGCGTATACTACATTTTTAATGTACCCCCACATAAAAAAGTCTAATGGGGTTAGGTCTGGGGATCGCGGAGGCCAAGCCACGCTTCTACTACCACGCCCAACCCACTGGGGAAAGCGCGTATCTAAATCATGGCGCACATCTCGAGCAAAGTGTGCCGGTGCACCGTCGTGTTGAAAAATTAAATTATTCTCCATCACAAGATTAATGTAACTTAACACTGGTAGCACTGAGAGGACATCGTCTAATTCATTCCTCAGGAAGCTTAAATAATTTTGGCCGTTTAAGCTTTGCGGCAAGAAAACTGGTCCTACGACGACGTCTCCAATTATACCTGCCCACACGTTCAGTCGCCATTGGTGTTGGAATGACGACTCTGTCGAAGCATGCGGGTTCGTGTGAGACCAAACATGTTCGTTGTGGATGTTGCTTATTCCCGCTCTCGTGAAGGATGCCTCATCAGTCCATAGCACTCTTGAACCGAAATCTGGCGAAGCTTCTAACTTTTTTCGGTACCACTCGCAAAAGGCCACGCGAGGTAAAAAATCTGCCGGTATCAGCTCCTGGGTGCGACGGAAATGGTATGGGTGCTGACCGTCATTGCTCAGCACTCGCCATACCTGCATGTGGTTAGAGGCACCCAGCGCTAATGCAGCTCGACGTGTGCTAGTGCGTGGATTGAGTTCAAAATGCTCCAATACAGCTTCTTCAAATTCTGGATCGGTAGTACTCGGGCGACCCTCTGAAGCAGTGTGCTTACTCTTGAGTTTAATTCCGATCGATCGACATTGGAATTGTGACGTTTCGTACTCTTGAGTTCGACGCTAGCGCCAAATTGTGTTTAAATTGCGTGTCTTTTTGGAGAACTAAATGAAATCGGGATCGGGCTTGGCGCGCGGTAATCGCTACTCTTGAGTTTTTTTGACAGCTGTGTATTGCATCAATATTACGCTGGGATTGTTTGTAGATTGTGATTTTTCCAATAGCAAAAGTGTAACTTTTTTGAAATTGTTTTGCATTTTAGGTGGTTCTAAACAAGTAAAAGGAGTTTAATATGGCACGATTAGCAGTATTAAACAGTGTTTTACGTAATTCCCTAAAAAAGAATGGAAACAAAGACGAGAAATGTTAAGAGATTTTGGCTCAACTCAATGTATAGGTTTCTAATTAACTAGTTAATTTAATTTGATCTCATTACTATCTACATAGTTTTCATAATAAAATCCAGTTGTACTAATTTGAGTTTTATACGGAATATTTGAAAATAATGTAAGGTTCTCGTATAATTACGTAAGTTGAAAATGAGATTTCTTATTTATGTACAGTTTTTATTTATTTTGGTTTTAAACGATAGATCTATGGATAAAACCATTTTTACAGTTGGAATTATGTAAAGCGTACCACGGGTTCCAAAGATATTCAAGATTTAATGTAAGAGAAAATATACCACACTACATTTTCATTGGTTTTCTTCTAGGTTTTTTTTATTATTACTAGACACACTCAATATTGTTATTTTACATAAATAAAGAACGCCATTGGGTATTTCTTACTACAAAGAAACCAAACGCGAACAATATCTAACTGTTCTAAACAAACTAAAACTTGAGTACTTTTACTATAGAAAATTGAGACCTTCTACGCCGTCTTTTTTATTAGTAGATAGTGTAGGGCATGGCAACGATCCTACCGCATGCAGCCAAAGTCATGGTTAATTTTATGATTTTAATCATTTTCTTACGCCCAAATGAATTGATTACGTCACAATTACTCAATTAAGCAACTATCTATAAGATATTTATTTATTGGCCGAGTTATTTAAAGGATAAAGCATTTTAATTCTCTATTACCGGTTCATTGTAATGAGTCGAACAACACTATTGCGGCCCGTAACGTAGCTAACTTCACGTTGAATAAAATAATGGCGGGGCAATCCCAATTTCAATCCAATGTTGACACTATTGTGTTCAAGAGTACCGAATCACGTGACTGCAAAATTGACATTGGAATTGTATTGGGTTTAGATTGAAATTAAAATTAGTTTCAAGAGTAAGCCCCCAGGTGCGTGGAATGACCCAGTTTGGTACAGACGATGTACCATCCGACTAAAACATGCCGACGAAGGCAGTTCTCGACGCTCAGCATCTGGTCTACCCGCAATAAAACGGCGACGGTACAGTTCTCGGGCAGCTCGCAAATTACCATCTTCTGCTCCGACACACATCATCATTTCGTAATATTCGCTATTACTTAACGACATTTTGCAAACACAACTAAAAAGAAATTGTTAGGTGTAGCCGAACTGAACCGATGCGCGTATCACAGGGATAGAAACGAGTGCACTAGAAGCGGAAAAGAATACGACTGACGAGCAAAACAATAAACGAGATTTAAGAATAATGCTAAATAAAGCTCCTAGTCCCTGCTATTCTGGTACCTAAATATTATTTCGTTAAAATGACTACCTACCTAACCTATAGGGTAGCTAGTCCTATTAGTGTCCACTACTATTAAAAAATATTGTTCAAGAATTTAAGATTATTTTACATACCTACCCCGCCCTGGGTGGCGTGGAAGTAGGTATCTACTGACTGAAAACTTTTCTGTTCCTTTAGTTGCCCTTGCATTCCGGGGCCGCGTTATATCGTTAGAACATTCTAGGAACCCCAGAAATTCCCGCAACTCCGGAAAATCATTAATTTCAATCCATCAAAGATCATATGATTGGGCCGCGTTATTTCGTTAGAAGTCTGAATTAGAAGTTGTATTTACCAGGAGTAATTGGACAGACTGCAATTGGTTAATATACCCTAAGACCCTAACCCATTGGGTTTACACACATTATGATAATTACATTGTGTGTGTAATGTCGTAATCAGGGTTCTGTGAGCAAACGATTTTCAATTCATCAGTAACAATTCCTGTTACTCATGCGGTCCTAGTACTTTTATTAATTACTTTCCACAATTAGATGCAGTTTTGCGACATTTTTTACTGACTACATTTGAATCATAGCCGCAACGGTTTAAACTGTGGTTTTTTTTTAAACCAACGAACGCCGTGGTTATTATCGGAACAAATAAATAAATAGGTACACACGCCCCCAACCACTCTCGTGGCCCATTTTATTCAGCGCACTCTTTTTTATTTTGTTTGATTTTTTCAATGCCCTTATTTTAAAAATTATGAACGGAACCCACTGTGAATTTATTTGTACTAGGAGAAGAATAAGCTGCGAAGAGGTGAATTTAAATATTTTTTTGGGTTCAGTTGGACATAAATTGTGACTAAATCCTTTTTCTATTCTAAGTTCTAATGGCAAATATTAATGATTATTTAAGCAATTAATTCCTGGTAGGATGCACGTAAGGTTCAGATTTTTATGATCGATTTAATTGTACGAGCTGACGATTTATCAAACCGATTCGTGTTAATGCGATCTTCAAGCAAATTGATTCAATAGGTAAGGTTTTTGAATGAATTTTTAGAAGATCGATTCTTTCAAAATCGATGGATCGAAAAAGATGGATTCGATCTGTGAATCGAATAAAAAAATCGATTTAAAGCAAAACATCGTTCATCCTTATGGCCACCAAAATAAAAGGTTAGGAATACCGTAAGGAAATTTACAGGAATATTGTTCTTGAATTCGGTATTTACTGTGTTGTAGGTACAGTGGTAAGGTGGGTGGAAGATTACTATGTAGATAATTTATCAACAAAGTGATCTTCTACAAAAGGACCACTACGTAAAAAACCAACAGGTGTGTAAATGATACGTGACAATGCAAGCAGGTATCTAAATATTATTTCGTTAAATGTTGATACCTACCTAGACAAATTAATTGTATTGTAACTAGTTCACAAACATAAACAAAGTTAAGGAAAAATCTGTAATAATATTTTGTAAACAAAAAATAAACATGCGGAACCTTTTATTCAGAAATACCAGGAGTAAGAGGTTTATTTTTACTTACAAATAGTTCGCTGACACCGATCAGCTGACTTAGTGCTAGTGATGTGTTTAATTCAATTTGAAAAGTTCGGTTTCTGGTATCAATGTATTAAAAATTCTCATGACTTCCGAACATGTAGAGCTAGGAATATAAAACCCTTCCAATATCGTTTGATATCATCCAAAGAAGTTGTGCCCTTGGTATGTATATACCCTTTCCGTTACACGTTGTATAAATAGGAAGGCACAGTAAGTACCAAGTTTGTTCACACAAGCAGTGAGCACGAGAAAGATCGAACAATAAAAAGTTACACAGCGATTTAGCGCGGGTACGCAAGCCGAGCGTGCGTCAAACGTCACAGGTAGATAGATCTTGATTGGCGACCCGCAAATTCCGAAAGCGCGGTGAAGGAAAGGAATGCGTGCGCGCACGTAACTTCACGCGCCTTGGACCAAGGGACACAGCAGGCGACGCGCGTGTCCAGTGTACTACTATTGTATTGACGGACGGACCGTGCGGTAAACTTGAGAATATAATATAATAAATGCTACCAAGTTATTATTGTTTAGTGTTGTATGTTTACTAATTAACTAGCTTCTGCCCGCAACTTCGTTTGCGTCAAATTTTTTGCTCCCCGACCCACCCCGTCGCATCGAATCGCCTGGCCGTGCGAGTACTTCGTATTCGTGACTTTTTGCTTGGCTCCTTTTGGCCTTAGCGTGATGATATATTATAGCCTTCCTCGATAAATGGGCTATCTAACACTGAAATAATTTTTCAAATCGGACCAGTAGTTCCTGAGATTAGCGCGTTCAAGCAAACAGACTCTTCAGCTTTATAATATTATATTATATAATATAGATAAATGCTTTGAGTTGCTTTTTTTGAGTGTCGTAGAGTAAGGTTTTATGTAGGTATGTGACTGTTTTTAACACTTTAGGGGACACGCAATGCCGCCAGAGATATCAAAATATTGTATAAATAAAAAGCAATTGCCGCATGTATGAATGATCATTACTTGGAACGGCTCGACCGATTTGCCAATTTGAAATTCACAGGTCAAGGTTTGTATGTACAAAGATTTTTTTTTGGAAAATCTACCGTCGGAAATTGTAACCGGGCGACGCCGGCCACGAACATGCGGTTATAACGGTAACGGTAACGGTGGTCGCCACATAACTTTTGACGATTTTTAAAATTGTAGTCAAGTTATATGATGAAGTTGTAAGGAGGATCAGACGGGTATTGTGGTGGGCAACTGCCCAACAGTTGATGTCGGGATATTTTATCTATTCGAGTGTCGTGGTAAACTCTGATTGCGCGATGTAGAATTTCTAAGAATAGTTCTCCTGTGGCATTGTAGATGGCGCCACTTTTCTTTTTGCGTTTTTCGATTTTGTTGCGAAGCATTATTTGTAGTGCCGCTACATGCCTATGTCCAGCAGTGGACTGCAAAAGGCTGAGTTAATGATTGATGATCAACTTACGGGTTGTGCACGAGCGTTGTGTTTACGAGAGCAGTGGTGGCCCAGTGGTAACTGACGCGACTTACGAGATGTAGGTCGTAGGTTCGAACCCAGACAGGCACTTTACTTTGTGTGAAATATTTCATCGCCACTGCTCTCAAAACGGTGAAGGAAAACATCGTGAGGAAACCGGCATGTCCAAGAACCAAAAATCCGAAGATATGTGACATTTACCAAGCCGCACTGGGCCCGCGTGGTGGATTACGGCCCACCCTCTCTCACAGAGAGGAGGCTCGTGTCACAGCAGTGGGAACGTTATAGGCTGACTATGACATGATGAACTTACGGGTCTTCAGAAGCCCGACAGCCTGACAACCAGTCTTACCAAGAGGTATCGTATTACCCAGTAATAGGGCATTTTCCAATTTTTCAAAAACTATGCTAATTTGAAGATTGGAACGAGATATCTAACAGAAAAATAAAAATAAATTGATTTGTATCCATTTTCTCAATTAAAAACGATTTAAACCAAATTGATTTTTCGTTGTTTTGAATTTACCGCCAAAACGCTTCTTACGATGACTTTTTATCACGTGACGTCATCTTTGTGTAAACTAAAGTAGTTAATAAGTAAATAAGTGAATGTCGAGTTTATTATTAACAAGATTTTAAATGGATAGAAAGGGATATTACTGGTGTGCGGTGCCTCTGTGCACAAATACGTCTAAAACGGCGCCAAACTAAGTATTTGTACCAGTGCCGTTTATACAAAGTTGACGTCACACGTCACGTGATAAAAGTCATCATAAGGAGCGTTTTGGCGGTAAATTCAAAACAACGAAAAATATATTATATTTTTAATCGTTTTTAATTGAGAAAATGTGTATTAATAAATTTATTTTTAATTTTCTGTTAAATATATCGTCCCAATCTTCAAATTAAAATAGGTTTTATGAAATCAGAAAATACCCTATTGGGTTGTGGACGACAGATTGGCAGTCGCTCCATGTAAAATACTGATACTGACTGCATCCGATTAGACTGGAAGCCGACCCCAATATAGTTGGGAAAAGGCTAATCCTTCATTACTTCCTAGTGCTTTAGCCGGGAAGGTAAAGTGGCGCAAAAATGTCTTGCGTAGTTTGTAAGTAGCCGTATAGATGTCACCACACAACTTTTGGCGATATTCAAAATTGCCGTATATTATAATCAACTTACCTGAGTAAAGAGTTTACGATGACATAATGGTAAGAGATATGCGTGTTGAGATTTAGGCACACTTTGAGGGCGTCGTTGTTATGCGGCATGATCCGGAATAAGGAGACGAAGCAATCCGTCATTAGGTCCAGTTCTGAGTATCCGGAGATAAGGTTGCCACGAATGTAGGATTTTGAGGGGTTAAAAAGTAGAGACTGAAACACAAAAAAAAATTATTTGATTTAAGGATATAAACGGCTAATAATTTTCGCAATGATGGGAACTAGGACGTCTAGATTTATTATGAGAAACGGCGTTTCATCATTCCAGCCGAAAGACGTCCACTGGTGGACATAGGCCTCCCCCAAAAGGGGCGTTTTGTCATAATCGGCACGCTTGGCAGGCGGGTTGGCGATCGCAATATGGTGGGAAAATGCATAGAGAACGCTGCTGCAGATTCTCTGGTAGGTAAGCCCCTTAGTCGCCTTCTACGACACCCACGGGAAGAAATGGGATAGTGCTGTTCTTTTACGTCCGTCACCAAACGGGGTTTATCTATTGCAAAATGTGGGTATACTATAGAGTACATTCTGCCATAGGTAAACGCTGTTTCTGCACACCACTGCCATCGTGCCAAATTTGACACAGAGGAGACGTCAGCTAAGAAAGGATTTTAAGAAACTCCCTCCGTAAAGGGGTGAAATTGGAGCGGGCGGAGCCGCGGGTAGCAGCTAGTTCTATGATATAGCTCACCTTGAGATCGTTAATGACAGACTTCACGAGTATGAAGGTGACGTTGCCCGAGTCAGCTATGTTAAGATACGTGGATGCCTTGCACAGCTTGACGCACGTCACTACAGCAGCTTCTGTCATCTGTTTCGAGTTGTTCTGAGGACCTAAAAAAGAATTAGGTTAATATTTAATCATCATCTGCCTAGCCTTTTCCCAACTATGTTGGGGTCGGCTTCCAGTCTAACCGGATGCAGCTGAATACCAGTATTTTACATGGAGCGACTGCCTATCTGACCTCCACAATCCAGTTACTGGGTAATACGATACTCCTTGGTAAGACTAGTTGTCAGCCTTTCGGGCTTCTAACTACCCGTAACTACTGTCAAAGATACACGAATGGCGGCCGGGACCAACGGCTTAATGTGCTTTTCGAGGCACGGAGGAGTCTCGGTACCTATGTAAAGATGGTCACCCATCCACGGACCAACCGCGGCAAGCGTAGCTTAACCTAATGGATCGACCTGTGCGGATGTTTTCACTAACCCACAAGCCCCGCATTACGTCTACTAGTATAGTATTAAAAAAATACTTACTGAGTCCTCGTTTGACGGAGTCAATAAAATGTTTCTTTTTTGTATGTCGTGGACTGCATGGCGCGCCGCTATCTGCATTCACGATTTCTTCCAGAACTTTCTGTAATAAATATTATTATATTTCATTAATTAGCTTACTTGAGAAATGTTTTATAGAAGATGCTTCTTGAAAAGTCAATACGTTGGTCTCGTATAGTTTCGACATTCTCAAGCCGCTCATTATTCAATTTGTAAACCGATTGCATGTTTTTTTTTTATGTCAATTTCACATGATAGTATTTTTTTTACATTTAAAGACATTTTGTTGTGCTCACACCACTAATGGCCGATTCCTAGAATTAACGAGCAGTTGGAGGATACAAGAGTCTTAATTTTAATTAAGACTCTTGTATCTTTACCAATAATCTAATACCTTTAAACGAGCAATTCTTGTTTACATGTATATAATATAATTTGAATCTCAGAAACGGCTCCAACTATTTTCATGAAATTTAGTATGCAGGGGGTTTCCGGGGTAATAAATCGATCTAGCTAGGTTTCATTTTTAGAAAACGTCAAATCAAACGAAAAAAAAATCGAGCAATGCTCGGTTATCCAGATATTTAAGTCAAAACCTAATACCTTCGCATAGTAGACCCGTATTCGGAAGTAGCTATCACCATTGGTAAACAAAACGATCCGTTTTTGTTTATTGGAACCGAACATTAGTCAGTCCGTGTAAGGGTACCTACGCACTATGCGGTTAGCCGAAATGCGTTACGCTTGCGGTTAGCCGGGTGGCGGGTAGCCGCAACCGCAACCGGAACGAAACCGTCGTGGTTTGCGGTTGGATCGACTCATTTCCAAAACGGACGTTGAAGAAGTCGCAGTAGTATTAAAGTATTTATTCTATTTACTCTCGTTATATAAACCTAAGGCCTATTTTGTATCTCAATTATATTTTTTTTGTATAAAAATCCATAGTTAATTATCTGTTGTCATCAATAAAATGCACGAGCGTCGGTGAACACGTACACCGTCAATGGCGGGCAACCGCAAACTAGCACTATCCGCGTAGTGTGTATAGCAACCATCCAGCTCGCCGTCGGTTGGGCCGGAGCGGTCGGCAGACAGCCGCATCGCAGTGCGGATAAAAATTACTTTCTCGTATATATTTTTGATTGCAGTCAACCGGACGGCTGACCGCATTCCGGCTAACCGCATAGTGCGTAGGTACCCTAAGTCACTTCAGAATATTAACGAGAACGCAGGATTTCGTATAACCTTTATGGCTTTGAGGTCACCAGCGAAAATGAATATATTGCAGTTCGAGAAGCATTTGTGAATATCATTTATGAAAAGTATGAATAATATATCAAATCATGTGTCATTTCGGATATAAACAGCCACTTAACGAAGCCGGCAGTCACTTGTACTCCCCGTCAATTTAATCATTTTATGTACCGGACCATACCTGGGAAACTTCTGGTTACGCATATATTGAAGGTCAAAATTACAAATTTTACTGATTGTTTTTTACGAACGCAAGTTTTCGAGTAATGCGTAGCTCGCCGTCCGGTAAGGACCAAGCCCGGGTCGACGACGCGTTGTGTTTGTTCCACGCGCGCCTCAAAGAAATGTCAACACCAACGGAAGGAGCCCGCAAGGGCCGATGACTGCCAGGGATGCGGGTTGTTCGAAAGAGATACCGTGGCCCCTGGCACACAGGACTGAAGGAACACGAGCAGGTCTTAGTCAGTATAAGTCTGACACGCCCTTTCGCTCTGTCCAGAGCGGGAGAAGTAATTTGATGATTACCCATCCTCAATAAAAAAACACTGTACCGTTAGATGCAACCATTTTTTTTTTTTTGGTGGGAAATCATCAAATAACTTCTCCCGCTCTGGTTGGAGCAGGAGGACGTGTCAGACTTTTACTGACTAAAACCCACCCGTGTTCCCTCAGTAGCCCGTATGCCAGGGGCTGTGGTATCTCTTTCGGACAAACCCGCACCCCTGGCAGTACATGCACCCATAAGGACAATGTTTTCATATTACAGAAAGCGTAGTTGATGGCTATATGATATGCCTTTATTAAAAAACATTCAAATTAGAACCATATTCTTATACTTACAGGGTTCAAAACTAGTAGCATGATCTGTAGAGGCCACATAGCCACTCTGGATTTCTTGTTGTCAGAGAAACTGTCTTGTAATATATCGAATAACGTGTCACAACACTTGCTTAGTTCATCATTAGGCCGACATTGGACTTCTGCGAATTCCTGAAAAAAAAAAAAGGTGAAATCATAATACGCAAGACATAACTGCATTTTTATTACTTCTTGCTTTTCGTTTTTTTACCGACTTCAAAACAGGAGGAGGTTCTATGTTCGACTGTATGTATTTTTTTTATGTATACGTGTTTTTTTGTTCGAAAGGAGTTTATTTCGAAATGATCCCATTTAAATTTCATATAGATCTGATGATACGTTTCGGAAACAGACAGCAGAACTCTTCAAAAAATGACAGAAAATCAACCGCGATTGCTGCTATCGCATTAATTATGCATTGTTTTGACCCCAAGGATGATGAAATTTCGAATTGGTGTGGGGTAGGTCCACTTCTGACTTACTGATTCTTCATAAAATTATTAATGGCTCCATAGATGCGCAACTTATTAACTATTTTAGCTTTAAAACTAGCCAACGTAGCAAACGACATCATCGCATATTTCAATTGCCTACATCTACCTTACACACCACCTTTAATAGCCCTCTAACACGTATGGCAAAGTTATATAATGAAAGGTCCAATTTGACGGTTTACCCTATCGAAGTTTTCTTAATGAGTTTCGTTTCATACAGACGCTCCCTATATAAACAGTGCGAACAATGTACGCCTATATAGCTCATAGTGTTTAGTTTTTATAGTGTCCTAGATTTAGGTTTACTGGACACACTTTTATTTTTTTCTTGTCTCTAATTTGCATTAAGTCAGTGTCATGCATTATACCTGTTATTTGCACGGTTACTGAAATGCCCTTCTTAAATGTAAGTTTATTTGAAATGTAAGTGACAGTGCTGTTGGTGTGCTTATTATAAATAAATAAATAACTAAAAAGTGAAAGAAAAACAACCGACTTCTGCAAAAACACTACAAAGTGAAAAAGTATCGGTCAATTCGAAAAAAAAAACAATCAAATACCCTATTCTAATTCTACGTCAAACGGGAAATTAATGAAAAGTGCTCCAATACCTGGGGGTAGGTATCCATCCAATTCCAAATAGCTTTCTCCAGTGACGACACTAAAACTATGTGCGCAGATTTCCTTAATAATTTAAACTTTTGTATTGATTCTGAAACAAACATACTCTATTAAGTTAACCAATAGATCTTTTTTTAAGCGAAAACTTTACGCGCATTGGGAATTTTTGAGATGCGATTAAACAATTGAACTCGCGACACTGTTACCGTTACCGACACCTCTGGATATAAGTACGAGTACATATATTGTGTATGTACGTACATAAATAGACATGCATGTACAATAGCGCATTAAATGAAAATTTTAAGTTTAATTACATTTAGTTCGTATAAGTTTACCCTTCTGTCGGCACTCGGAGTGCCACTGTTTTT
The DNA here is from genome assembly GCA_949987655.1 of Polymixis flavicincta. Classification (NCBI taxonomy): domain Eukaryota; kingdom Metazoa; phylum Arthropoda; class Insecta; order Lepidoptera; family Noctuidae; genus Polymixis; species Polymixis flavicincta. Next base: position 8,416,903 of record OX465199.1, on the reverse strand, counting down.
TTTTAAATAATGTTTCGAGAAAGGGCGTTTCTAAAAGTATTCAAAGTTTAAAAGTATTACGAGGATAAATTTACATTTTTTACAAAGTCTAACAGAATAAACGCAAGCCCTGAAAGTAGTTTGTTCATAATTAACTACTTAATTTATTTCTAAAAATTTTTTTTTTTTTTAAATAGTTATTTTAAAAAAAAAAAGAAAACATTTTGGCACAAGTCAAAAATCCAACCTTTTTTCAAGACTCAATTTTAAATGCATAAAATACTAGGGTCAACACGTTTTTCGTTTCGTTTTAGTTTTGGTAATTGTGTATTATGCTTTTAACTCACTCAAAACTGAGGTGCATAGGGTCTTGCGTTAGTTATGGAACATGTTATATTACCTGTTAATAGCCGTATAAGCCTCAATATATCAACGTTGATGTGTTGTATTAACTCTATGTCTGTATAATCGGGGTTTTCTTCTGAGCTAGATGATAATTCCTGAAATAAAGAAAAATGTCAGGCCTTATTGCGCACAAGCAAAAGTTATCAAAGTCAAAAATCTGTGGGTTTTGCGAGAAGAGGTTTCGGCTTACATAATCAGATTAAAATGTTCTCTCTGCTAGGAGACAGACCTCCTCTATTTGAGGAGTGGGCTGTATCCACCACACGGGTCCAGTGCGGGTTGGTAGATGTCACAGTCATGTCTTCAAATTTTTGGTTCTATCTAGGACACGCCGGTTTCCTCACGATGTTATCCTTCACCATTTTGAGAGTGGTAATGGAATTATTTTAAACAAAGTAAAGCGTCTTTCTGGGTTCGAACCCCAGATCTACAACTCGTAAGTCAGGACCCGAAGTTTTATTTAACACGCTTTTATTAGCTTCAGCTATATGTTTGTTTGTAACAGTCTCCTTTTTTGGACTTGATTTTGACCAACTTCAAACGGTCACATTTCATTTAAACTTTTTAGACTTATCGAGGACCGATGACAATTCAATAATTACGAAAAATAAAAAACTTTTAAATCACGCTTTTGTAGTTTTAAGTTGTTAGGTACAGTGGTACCGATATTGTTTATTTTTTAAGCTAGTATATATTATACCTCAGCCATCAGCCTATTTAAACTTTAAACCGTAGATGAAACCAAGTAAAAATGTTCGAACTCTCAATTTAAATAAATACTGTAACCTTATGGGTAACTACAGTTTTGAGCCGTTTGGGGTCGAAACGGTCGGGTCATGGGGCCCGAGCGCACGTCTCCTCTTTAAGGAAATTTCTCGCCGGCTGGTCGACACTTCACGTGACCAGAGGGCTGGGTCTTTCTTCGGCCAAAGAATTAGCATTGCCATTCAACGTGGCAATGCTGCCAGTCTTCTGGGTACGTTTCCTGATGACAGCGATGCGGACGAATACTTCGACGCCTAAGTGTCCTTTTGTTTTTATTTGTTCAGTTATTTAGTTTACATTTTTGTGATAAACTGTCAATTTTAAATTAAAATCTTGAGATTCATTAGTTTCTGTATAAAAGTTCAGTTCACAAAAATAGGTGCATATACCTTACACATTTTTTGACGTTGACAAGAAAATCATCTTCTGCCAAACCTTTTCCCAACTATGTTGGGGTCGGCTTCCAGTCTAACCGGATGCAGCTGAATACCAGTATTTTACATAGGACGACTGCCTATCTGACCTCCACAACCCAGTAACTGGGTAACACGATACCCCTTGGTAAGACTGGCTGTCAGACTTTCGGGCTTCTGACGACCCGTAACGACTGTCAAAGATCCACAAATCACAGCTGGAAACAATGACTTAACGTGCTTCCGCGGAGGGGTCTTGGTATGTAAAGATGGTAACCCATCTACGGAACAACCGCAGCAATCGTTGACATAAGAGATAGTTAATTATTGATGAACTTACCTGTAACCTCGCACTGATCCTATTGAACACCGCATTGAAGAAGTTCAAACTGAGCGCGAATAACACTTTGCTTGCCAATTGCCTCAGTAGCGTGTTGTTTAGTGTACTCTCATTGCGCATGTCCGTGTAGTAGTAGATGGAAACTGTGGGAACAAAGATTTAATTAACATTTAGAAAAAAAAAATCGGTTGTCTGTAAAGTCGGTTTACTGACGATAGTTGAACGTGACAACGTCATAAGATAATACTATTGTTTATTATTGTATAGCAGCTGTCCACGCAGACGCATCGCTTACTCAAGTAGGAGAGAGACTGATGTCGAACGCTGCTGAACGCGGAGGCCGATTGTGCCTCTTTGTCGCTCGTTCCGCGCTCTCGCTTGCACTTCAAGCCTTAAATGGAATGCCTCAGAGCGAGGTAACGCCGCAAGAGTCATGTTTTTTCGTGCGTGCAGCCGGCTCCATCGAATTATAAGACGTTGTCACGTCAAACAACTAGTAAAATTCGAGTATGCCTCTGCCGACCCCTTAGGGAGACACGTGATGTTCTGTTTTTTTTTTTCATTTAGCCTACACTGTCCCACTGCTGAGCAAAGGCCTCCCCCAAATCCTTCCAGGCATCCTTTTCCAGAGCCTCCTCGATCCAGCCCTTGCAATACGCGTCTATTATTGGTCGTCACGCCACCTTTTCTTGGGCCTGCGTCGGCGGCGCCGTCCATCCTCAGACACCCACTGTGTGGCGACAATTGCCCAGCGGTCATTGTGCATGCGGCTGGTGTGACCCGCCCAGTCCCATTTTAGCCTGGCAGCCTTTTTGCCTACGTCTAAGATTCCCGTTTTCGAGCGCAGCGTGGTGTTTCGTATTCGGTCGGTTCGTTTAACGCCTAAAATGCTGCGCTCCATTGCTCTTTGGCAAACCCCAAGGCGGAACTTTTGCGACTCGGTGAGCGACCTCTTTTTATTCGAATATTCGTTTTAAAGTCAAAGCATTTATTTCGAATAAGCACATAACAAAAGGCACTATCAAACGTCAACATTTACATACATTAAAATAGAATTGATTCTAGTCGCCCCTTTCAAAACATAGTTTCGTATGGAGAAGAATGGACAAGAAACTACACCGTTGTTACTCTTTTAAAATATTTTACATACATTCATTATATCAGCCGAAAGATGTCCATTAGACATAAGCCTCCCCCAAAAGGGGAGGAATCGCCATAATCGCCACGCTTGGCAGGCGGGTTGGCGACTGCAGTATGTTGGCCAAATGCATAGAGAACGCTGCTGCCCATTCTCTAGTAAGTCCCTTAATCGCCTTTTACGACACGCACGGGAAGAAATGAGATGGTGCTATTCTTTTACGTCCGGCACCACAAAGAACACAAAAAAAAAAAAACAATTCAAAAATTTACATTAATTATATAATAATATGTTTGCGAAAACGATGCGATGTGAGAAAGTCGGTGACTTCTTACTTACACTGCTATAAGAATCTTTTGGCGCACGAATTACGTTTAAAGGAGCTCTGTTGGTAGCATTTTTGCTCTGCACTGATATACTCTTTAATGATAAATTATAAATTAATGATTTTATTTCTGTAAATTGGTTTGTACAAACACTTTTTCACGTCAATCATATTTTTTTAACTAGATGAGGTCTGCGTTTCCTATCAGCCTATTCTAAGAAGAAAGACCGAAACTTTATAAATGAATATTAAACGGGGACTTTGCTCTTTATGAATGGATATTAAACGGGGACTTTGCTCTTCATAAATGTATATTAAACGGGGACTGCTCTTTATAAATGGATCTTAAACGGGGACTTTGCTCTTTATAAATGGATCTTAAACGGGGACTTTGCTCTTTATAAATGGATATTAGACGGGGACTTTGCTCTATATAAATGGATATTAATCGGGGACTTTGCTCTTTATGAATGGATATTAAACTGGGAATATGTGTATTATCCATTTATTCCCGATCGCACTATCTACACACACCCGTTCACACGAGCGCGCGAAACGACCAGCAGGCTTAGCATAACATTTTCTATTTCTACTCTACTGTAGAATAGAAATCGCTTGTCTACATTTCTCGGTGAAAAACTGTCAAGTCTATACGGTAACGTCATTTTTGTTTTGTCTACTCTTCCGACGACAAAACGCTTGTCTACGGTTCTCGTGCCAAGGGCGCTCAATCCTAGTAGGTACAAACAACTAGGGACAGCAATGGGTATAAGGATACAAAATCACGGAGTATATGAAGTCCCTGTACAAAATAAGTTAAAAAGTGTTTTATAATTTTGTTGGATTATAATCGTACGTAGATGAACTTTACTTCAACTAAATATGTGAGATTGCAGCTCTGTAGCAATGTTCAATTTTAATCCCAGACGCAAAAACGACGGGGTGTTATAAGTTTGACGTGTCTGATTGATGATTAATGATGATATGTCAAAAACTTGTCAAAAATTTATGGAAACTGGAGTTATTTTTGACAGATTGCGACTGACAGACTGTGAACGTTCTTAAAATTACGAGAATTTTTACACGCACGCCGGTTGCGAGTACTACGCACCTGCCCTTTATGAAGAACGTCACTGACAAGGTCACCATGTCTTAGGACGTCCCCTCCCAGTGTCTGCCTTGTAAATACCTTTTGTCGTCTTATATTCATCGTTTCAACATGAATAAACCATTCAAGCATACTCTTTTAAATTTTTATCACTGCATCTGATAAATTATTTAGTATTCATAAAACAACAATAACGTATTCAGGATGCTGTTGAGACTCCCTCCGTTTTTCAGCGCGTCTGCCATGTTTATGGAGGCACGCAAAGATGTTTCGCGGAAATTCTACGCAAGAAAGCGGTGTCTCTGCTGCACAGAGTACGTAAGAGAAGCAACAGCATCCTGAATCTGATTGCGGACAGGTATACTGTCCGTTCTTTAAAAAAAAAATGTATGCGTTTATGTGTGAACTAACACAGTTTTAAACACCATTTTTTACGAACGACGTATACGTGACGACGGATTATCGATGTTGTATACTTACACTTCTGCCAATTCCTTTGGGATTCCCCAAAGCCCAACAGACTACAATTTATAAGTATAAAATCAACTCACCAATGAACTGGCAGACTTCCCTCAGCAGGATCTTCACATTCATAGCCTCGTCATACTTGGCGGTGTCCTTAGGCTGGGAGCTAAGACATATCTCCAGCGTGTCCAGGACTATGACCAGGCTATCGTGGTACCCTTTCTCTAGTTCTGTCTGTGGACGGTTCGCGCCTATTGATATTGTGGGCTGGTACTGCGAAAAGTAATACTGGTTCAGCTATAATGTGACTGATGTGTGCATGCTGCTTGTTAAAACATGTCAATTTAAATGCTATTCTCTCACGAGAATGTTAAGAAGGATGGGTAATGTTACACGGATGGATAGAATAAGAGTACATAAGAGGAAGCCTGAAAGTAGCACCGATAGCTGAAAAGTCGTGTTGCAATCGGTTGTCATGGTATGGGCATGTGATACGGAGGAAAGAGGAAAACGTCGTGAGTAAAGTTTTGAGTATGAATGTCGATGGCTATAAGAGTAGATGGAGACCAAAGAAACGATGGATGGATTGTGTGAATGATGATATGGTTAGAAAGGGTGTGGACTACGGAGATGACGACTAATAGAGAAGGATAAGGGCAGGAGAATGACTGATGAAATGCTATGGCTCTTACAGTAATAGGCCATTACCAAAGGATGTGATGGGAGTTGAGATATCTTAGAGATGCGCTAACGTAGCTTGCGAAAGTGTTCTTAAGTTTTTTTCAATTTTCAGGTCACTCTCAGGCTTTAGGTATGTTAAACGAAATATTATTCGCGATCGCAAATACGTAGTTACATAATTATAATCATGAAAATAATCACTTCAAATATCTAGCCCTGGTTCATGCCATGGTACGGAGCGAGAGTGCATGAGTAGCCGTCACCTCCTGCGAAGCAGTAATGAGCGCGAAGAGGGAGGCAGCGCATGTGAGAGAAAGGCAGTATATGCGCCCTCATGGCTCTAGTCGCCGCAGGAGACGCACTGGGCGTCGGGAATCTCAGGCTGATTCCCGGCCACCGCAGGCGCGGGGTTGCGGATGACGAGTAATGGGTAGCTCGCTGTCCGGTAAGGACCAAACCCGGATCGACGGCGCGTTGTGTTCCACGCGCGCCTCAAAGAGATGTCAGCACCAACTGGTGGTGTCCGCAAGGGCCGATGCCTGCCAGGGGTGCGGGTTGTTTGAAAGAGATACCGTGGCCACTGGCACACAGGCAACTGAAGGAACACGGGTGGGTTTTAATCAGTAGAAGTCTGACACGCCATCCTGCTCCACCCAGAGCGGAAAAAGTTCTTTGAAGATTTCCCACCCTCAAAAAAAAAACCGTAAGCAATATTTATTACGATCGCGAATCATATTTTAATCAACATACAAACCCGCCAATCACTTGCAAATTGCAAAAAAGTTAAGTAAATTTGAATTACGCGAGCTACCCTGGTGCTCCCACAAAGATTTAAAATAGAGTCTAGTTTTGGTTCTAGTACTTGGCGGTTTCCACACGATGTTTACCTTAACCGTTTAGAAAGCAGTGGTGATGAAATAATTTACACAAAGTAAAGCGCCTTTGTCTGGGTTCGAACTTACGACCTACAACTCGTTAGTCGCAGCCGCTACCACTAAGCCATCACTGCTCTAGACCTTTATTATTACAATGACTATGCTTTATTTTGTTCTTAAATTGTCATTATGTTTCATACTTCAAGACAAAACTAAAAAAATGCCCCTTAACATTTCTTTGATAATGTGGTTGTGTGTTCGGTATATTGACAATGTCATAAACTCAACCATAGCCAAATTATTTATAAGTAGATCACATTTTTTATTATAGCATTTTGCTAGTTGTTACAAAAATAAACAATACAAATTAACACTTACCAGTTCATTAACTCTCTGCAGAATCTTAGTGAGGCCGGCGATGACTAACGAGAAACGGTGTCTGCTGATCTGAACGAGGCACGCCTTGCACTGCTCCTCGTTGATACGGGAGTGCAGATTCTGTGCACCTGTCTTGTAGGGTAGCTAGAGGTAAGAAAAATTAAATATAAATATAATATTCCTTTGGAAAAGCCACCTTGTATAACATCCCTTGTGAAAAACCACCCTGTATAACATTCTTTGTGAAAAATCATCCTGTATAGTGTCCATCATAATAATAACTACCCCGTATTTCTCTATCAAAAACATTTTTACTGTAAGTTATCTGTATGATGTAGGAAGAAGACAAAAAGAGAAAGAGATAGTAAAGTTGTAACTAAAGTTCAATTCTAAATCCTCCTATTTCAATCCTGTATTCAATTATAAATTCTTTTATTCATTAATATTACAATCCCTATCCCATTAAATAAACCACCCTGTATTCATTTCTTTTTTTTTTCATGAATTTAATTCGAAGTGGCGGAGCTTGGGGGAGGCCTATGTCCAGCAGTGGACGTCTTTCGGCTGAAATGATGAAACACAACTAAATGTCCTTCAACTAATTAATATTATAAAACAAAGTTACATTTGATATGTGTGACCGCTAAGTTCTTCTAAACTGCACAATCAGTTTTGATGTGGATTTTTACCATAATTTAATTTATTTTTAATTTCCTGAAAGATTTTTGTGTGTTAATCAGTAAGTGTGTAACATTCAATTCAGATATATCTCGATTTTTAAACATGTTGTCAAATCAGTTGCACCCATCCGAAGCAGGGATAGATTGCAAATCCTTACTAATATAATAAACAGCTTTCACACAAAAACAGCTGAATAGATTTGGATGAAATTTGGCATACAGATAGATTATAACCTAGATTAACACATAGGATACTTTTTATCCCAGCAGTACGTTCCCGTGGGATAATTTTCGAGCGAGATTTTTTATGAGGAAATAAAAAGGTATTTTGTTTTTATTCTAATAAGGGCTGATTTTTCAATAGTCAGATAACATTTATCGCAAGAATAAATCTGACAGTTTGGAATATTTTCTATACAAAAGCTGTCAAACTGACATTTATTCCCCAGATAAAATTTATCTGACGATTGGGTCAGTGGGTCGTCTTGAAAAATCAGCTAATGGACTTCTTCCCAAGTTATCTAAATGATGGTCTTCAGAGGAAAGTGCCAACTTGATGATTCTGTGTTGTTATTGAATAAACTAGGTCAGCATTATCATTTCAACCGAAAGACGTCCACTGCTGGACAAAGGCCTCCCCAAACGTCGCCGCATCGGCCAGTCCTAGGTACAATACGAGGTGTATTCCATTATAATTCTATTAATATAATAAAATAAATAATTTACCCCACCTATCCCAACAATTATCCCAAAAGTATTCTTAATACTGGCTGTATGACTGTAATGGATGCCTATAGTTGAAAGCAAACCATTCGATATTTCGTTCGGATTGTTCATAAACAGAAGTCTTCGTAAGTACCGGATTCACAATGCCGGGTCGCCGATCAATAACTTACAAAAAGTTCATTCATTATTTCATATTAAATTAGTTAACTGAATGAAATGCTATAAATTACGCACTAAAAAATTAGAGAACGTAACAAAATCTGCTTGTAGTTATTCTTAACATGAGATACGTTGATAATGCCGAAGAAAAAATATATTTTGTTTACATACCCAAAAATCTCCTAATAAGGGCGGGTCTTAGAAATTAAATTAAACGCCTACATTGAGACTTACCTGCTCTTCGAATCGGGCAATTAACGAATTGGCCCATTCTCCAGGCTTCTGCGTCCCCATTTTGTAAATTAAAGATGTATATTTTGTATAAATAAATTAAAAACAACAATTTATTTCTTTCACGTCCATTTCAGATCTGTGATTCCTAAAAACTACTAAAATGATACAAGCGTCCTTAACGTCAACACTGCTAAACTTTTATAGTAGTTTTCTTTCACAAGCTTATTCCAATTTTTGGAGACATCGAGTAGTGGCACACTAAGTTTAATAAATCTAAAATCACGAAAATTATACAATACGATTACCAATTTTCTATTAAAATGAAGTTTTAACTCCCATGAAAAGTAAAGCTTCAAAATTTCTCCTAAAATATTTTCATTTTTATCATAGAGAACACTAACTAACTCCCGTCAAGTGAAAATCGATAGTCTCTGACATGCGCGTTCAAATACTCCGCCGATTCCTATCGATTTACATACAAATCTTAGTATAGCAGCCTCACCTCAATGCTGTGTCCGCATGCGCGAGTTCTAGCTAGATGAACCTCGCTTTGTTAGAGTAATCATTCTAGCCTTGAATTTTGGGCCTGGCTAGAACGTTGATATATATAAGTCTCAATGGGGTAGAGCACAAACTTCATAGAGATTCTACCCACGTATGGGTAGAGTGAATGAGATTGTGCCCAATGGGCTCGCTTTAGCTCTGCAACTGCATAAAATAATATGACACCAATGATGAAAACAGAAAGAATTGAATTTTATTTAGGCTGTTGAGCTATGGAAGGCATCGCAGCTGAGAGTTACAGGCTGCGGCGGAGGAGGAGTATCGGTACTCTCCCCTTCCGTGGCCGGGACGGGGCCGCCACCGCTTGATGGCTTAAATAATAGGTAAATGATAATAAGCACACATAAAAAAACGCTTCCTGACTTACGGCAACCCTGGAGGGCACCCCTGGGGGTGCCACGGGAACTTAGTTTCGGACCAGTGGCACCCCCAGGTCCCCAAATCTACCAATCGAAAAGTGATGGGGCAGATGGACAACAGTGACAAAATGATTTCAATAGTCTCATTTTAATATTTATTTAACGCAATTCCTCCAATGCGTGGCCTAATATTATTTCTTTGTTCAAAAACTGCATTTGAATGTGCACTATCTTATATTTATAATTGTTTTTTTTTTTACATTGTTCTCACACAAAGAAGCAGCAAGAATAATGTTCCCAAGATTTTGTAATACCTAACATGATTTAAAAGAGTGTCCTTGGAGTTTCTTGCCCGTTCTTGTCCATAGAGATCTACGTATTGGAATGGGCATCTAGCGTCAACTTTCCAACAGATCGTTTTTTTGGCAATTCAAAAGTGCCTGTAAATTGAAATAAATGCTTTGAGTTTTAGTTTGAAAATTACTTAACTATGTGTAGATTTTCTGGCAACCTATAACACACGTACCTATCATACCTATGTATGTACAACACACCGGACCGATGAGAAGATTACCGATCTCCAGGATGATTTCAGCAGGTTTCGATTATATTTAGAACTAGCTTTTGCCAGCGGCTTCGCCCGCGCAGAACTTTCATCCCCTATTTAACTCCCTTAGGAGTTGAATTTCGAAAAATCCTTCCTTATTCCTTGTCTACATTAAAAAGGGAACCTCTGTGCAAAATTTCAGCTTTCTAGATCTAAGGCTTTGGGCTGGGCGTTAAAGAGTCAGTCAGTCAGTCTGGACTTTTCTTTTTATTTATATAGATGTCTTTGGATGGGGTGTACCGGTAGGTTTATCTGAAATCCGAAAAGAGGGGAAGGACTGGATAATCTCTCGTAAATATAATAGACTTGCTCAAAAATTGGTCTTAATATGGTGCTGTTGTAGCTCAGCCATATACCAAATGATCTACAGCTTAGCAGCTGATATTGTAATGCACGATTCTAAGTTTCAAACCTCCCGAGATGCTGCAAGTGAGAACCCCGAGTATTAAGTTACTCTGTAACCCGCGGAATCGACTAGCAAGAAGCTTAAAGATAATAGTACATTATGGTACTAGTGTGTAACGTTGGTGATTATCGCTGAGGCGCCATTGAGACCCGAGCCGTCAGGCGAGGGTCTTAAGAGCCGAGGACGATAATCATCAATACACACGTGTATCATACGACGTTTTTCAACACACTTGCGAAGAAAATAATACTAAATCATCATCATCATCCATCATCATCCATCATCATCCATCATCATCATCCATCATCATCCATCGTCATCCATCGTCATCCATCATCATCCATCATCATCCATCGTCATCCATCATCATCTATCATCATCCATCATCTCTCATCATCACCCATCATCATCCATCATCATCATCCATCATCATCCATCGTCATCCATCATCATCCATCATCATCATCCATCATCATCCATCGTCACCCATCATCATCCAGCATCATCCATCATCATCATTCATCATCATCCATCGTCATCCATCATCATCCATCATCATCATCCAGCATCATCCATCATCATCCATCATCACCCAGCATCATCCATCATCATCATCATCATCGTTTTTAAGAACAAAGCAACTCAAACAAAAAACAACTTATAACTCACTAAGAACAAAGCAACTCAACCAATAGGGTATTTTCCAATTTGATAAAAACTATTTTAATTTAAAGATTGGGACGATATATTTAACAGAAAAATAAAATAAAATTTATTTAAATCCATTTTCTCCATTAAAAACTATTAAAATCAAATTTCTTTTTCGTTGTTTTGAATTTACCGCCAAAACGCTCCTTACGATGACTTTTTATCACGTGACATCGTGACGTCAGCTTTGTGTAAACAGCACCAGTACAAATACTTAGTTTGGCGCAGTTTTAGAAGTATTTGTGCACAGAGGCAGTGATTTCACTTTCTATCCATAAAAAAAACATGTTAATTATAAACACAACACTCACTTGTTTACTTACTAACTACTTTAGTTTACACAAAGTTGACGTCACATGATAAAAAGTCATCGTAAGGAGCGTTTTGGCGGTAAATTCAAAACAACGAAAAATTAATTTGGTTTAAATCGTTTTTAATTGAGAAAATGGATAGAAATCAATTTACTTTTATTTTTCTGTTACATATTTCGTCCCAATCTTCAAATTAGAATAGTTTTTAATAAATTGGAAAATACCCTATTCTATAACTCACTAGTGAATAATAGTAATGAAAAAGTCACAGTTTGATAATAGGTGTCATTATGTGCCTAACTGTAGTGAAATTAGAGCCATTTTATGAGCAAGTGTGTTGAAAAAACTTTTATCCAGAAGCTTCTTGTTGACTAGCGACACCTGCCGGCATAATCCGAGCTTAGACGTTAGGCGCGCCGCCGCCGCTCCATTGCGTTGTCGGGTTGATACAAGGACTCCATTTCTTGTTCAAAACTTATGCGTTTGATCATTGTAAAACAGTTACATGTCAACAATGGCATAATGTTCACTTTCCTATTAAGTAATTCATCATCATCATCATCATATCAGCCGAAAGACGTCCACTGCTGGACATAGGCCTCCCCCAGGCTCCTCCACTTCGACCGGTCTTGTGCTTCCTACATCCAGCGGATACCCGCGGTCTTCGCAAGGTCATCGGTCCACCTTGTGGGAGGCCTTCCTACTCTACGTCTTCCGGTACGCGGTCGCCACTCCAGAACCTTTCGGCCCCATCGGCCATCCGTTCTGCGAGCAATGTGCCCTGCCCACTGCCACTTAAGTTTGGCAATTCTTCGGGCTATGTCGGTTACCTTGGTTCTCCTGCGGATCTCTTCATTTCTGATTCGATCGCGTAGGGAAACTCCGAGCATAGCCCTCTCCATTGCCCTTTGGGTGACTCTAAGCCGTCTGATAAGGCCCATTGTGAGCGACCACGTCTCTGTACCATAGGTCATCACTGGCAACACACACTGGTCAAAGACTTTCGTCTTGAGACACTGTGGTATTTGGGACGAGAAGATATTGCGAAGCCTCCCGAACGCTGCCCAGCCGAGTCGGATTCGACGATTGACCTCTTTCTCGAAGTTGGACTTGCCTAACTGGACAGTCTGTCCTAGGTAAACGTACTCGGTCACAACTTCGAGTGTAGCGCCTCCGATCGTCATGGGAGTGGGTGTTACATGGGCATTCGACATGACCTTTGTCTTCTCCATGTTCATTTTAAGACCCACTCTTTCGGAAGCTCTACTGAGGTCATCGAGCATTGCACTGAGGTCCTCCATGGTCTCAGCCATGACGACTATGTCATCGGCAAACCGAAGGTGAGTAATGTACTCGCCATTGATGTTGATGCCAGCCCCTTTCCAGTCCAGAACCTTGAAGACATCCTCCAGTGCAGCGGTGAACAGTTTCGGAGAGATAACATCTCCCTGTCTCACACCTCGCTGCAGAAGGATAGGTTTCGAAGTCCGGTCCTGGAGTCGGACTGACATAGTGGCGTTTTCATACAGACACTTCAGCACCACGATGTACCGATAGTCGATCTGGCACCGTTGAAGAGACTGCAGTACAGCCCATGTCTCGATCGAATCGAAGGCTTTTTCGTGGTCCACAAACGCTAAGCAGAGAGGCAGGTTATACTCTTCGGTCTTCTGTATAACCTGCGGCAGCGTATGTATGTGGTCTACGGTGCTAAAGCCTTTACGGAATCCGGCTTGTTCGGGCGGCTGGAAGTCGTCAAACCTGCGCGCGAGACGGTTCGTGATGACTCTCGAAAACAGCTTGTAGACATGGCTCAGAAGTGAGATGGGCCTATAATTCTTAAGAAGAGTATTATCACCCTTCTTAAAGAAAAGTACCACCACACCTCTGTTCTATGCCTGTGGCGTTTTGCCCTCGAGTATGACGGAATCAAACAGCTTCTGGAGGGCCTTAAGAACGGGTTTTCCGCCGGCCCTCAGGAGTTCGGCCGTGACTCCGTCATCACCCGGCGCCTTGTTGTTTTTTAGCTGCTTCAGAGCCATCCTAATCTCGTACAAGCTAACGTCCGGGATATCTTCGGTGTAGTGTCGGGTCAATCTGGCTCTTGGGTCGTTTGCCAGATCCGTAACGGGGTTGCTTGTTGACGTGTATAACTGTCCATAGAAACTCTCGATCTCTCTCAACAGCTCCGGCTTGGAGGAAACGATCCTGCCATCATTGGTCTTCAGTTTCGCAAGCTGACTCTGCCCAATAGACAGATCTCTTGAAAAGACCTTGGAGCCCTTGTTCCGCTCTATCGCGTCCTTTATGCGGTCCGTATTAAAACGGCGAAGGTCGCTTTTCAAGGCCTTAGATATCTGTCTTTTGAGCTGTCGGTACTTTAGCGCGTCGTCTGAAGACTGCAGGATCATTTCACGCCTCTCCTCCATTAGCTGCAGAGTAGGATCAGAGAGTTTCTTTTTGCCATTCGTACGGCGGGTCTTGAAGAACTTAGACCCGACCGTATGGACAGTTTCCACGAACCCATCGTTATAATCGTCCACGGAGCACCCTAGGCATTCAAAACGATTCTGAAGTTCGAGCTGAAAGCTCTCGGGGTTTTGGACCTGAATCGGTGCTGGACGGAACGTAGACTTCATTAGTCGACATCTTTCTAGCTTGATGTTGATATTCAATGTGCCTCTTACCATGCGGTGATCGCTTCCGGTTTTCACCGCGTTGATCACAGAGACATCATTGAATATTTGCTTCTTCGTCGACTTATTGAAGTCAATCTCGTTTTTAGTTGCACCATCAGGGCTCTGCCAGGTCCACTTTCTGTGCTCCCGTTTTCTGAAGAAGGAGTTCATCATGAAGAGGCCTTCCTTCTCCATAAAACTGGCCAGTAAGTGACCCCGGTGGTTCCGTCGTCCAACTCCAAATTGCCCCACTCTCAGCTCATCCTCGTTCCGTTTGCCCAGTTTCGCGTTGAAGTCCCCCATGACAACGGTGAAATGAGTTTTAGAGCCATGCATGGCTTTGGATATATCCTCATACATGGTCTCCACCTCATCGTCGGGGTGTGTCGAGGTCGGGGCGTAGACCTGTATGACCTTCAGCGAATATCTTGCGGATATTCTGAGTATAAGGTACGCCACCCTGGTCGACACACTCTCGATCTTCACCACGTTTGTCACAAGGGACTTATGGACAATAAACCCGACACCACCTTGGGACTGCTGGTCGCCCTCCCGGAAATAGAGCAGGTTACCGGATTTGAGCATTATCGAGTCCTCCCCCTCTCTTCGAACTTCAGATAACTCTACTATACCCCACCGTAACCTGCTCAATTCTTCCTCGAGTTCGGTAATCTTCTCGTCGGTCCGGAGTGTACGCCAGGTACGTTGCCAGGTGCAGTTTCCGTTTGTTTTGGTAGCCAGATCTCTTCCGGAGATTCTTAGCACCCCTTGCCTCACCGTTACCTTGGCCGCTACCGTAGCCAAGGGTAGGCGGGCCGCCGGGTACTAGGGGCCGTTTTGTAGGGCTGCTTGTCATTTTTTGGGGGGGTTTTGCCATAATCGCCACGCTTGGCAGGCGGGTTGGCGATCGCAGTATGGTGGTAAAATACATAGAGAACGCTGCTGCCCATTCTCTAGTAAGTCCCTTAATCGCCTTTTACGACACCCACTGGAAGAAATGGGATGGTGCTATTCTTTTACGCCCGGCAACACATACGGGACAAATAATAATTGGAGACTGTTAATAACGATCGTTTTATCTTGAAGTTTCTTTATTGGATGTTTTTCAAAATTATGTTGCCAAGATATGAATAGAAATAGTTTTTTGTAGGGGAGTTTTTGGCGGGATCGCGTTGGAACATGTCGCATGAATTTTCATTATCATTAAATTTTGTGAAATAGCGAATTAAATTGTATAATTTTGGTAGTGAGTTATCCAATTTAGTTACGTGTGAGTGCACAAGTATAATGAAGGAGAAAATAAGTGACTAACGTGGACTTTTCGTGTTCCCCCAAAAACTCCTAATAGGTTATTGTAAAGTTACTACCGCTTTACAATAACTTTGTTATGACTAGAATACGTTTTTAATAAAGACTTGGCTAAAAGGTCTCTGAAACCAGGCCATAAAACTAATAAAAAAAAAAAAAGTTTTTTGTAAACACTCTGCAACACTAATGCCGTGTTCCGAATTGCAACAAAAGTGAAAATATCGCGAACCCGACCAAATTAAATAGTCAAATATTAGGACTGATATTAGAGCTATCAGATCATTAGGACTGATTTTTATTTTGGTTGGCTTTCGCGATATGATCACTATTTGTCTAATACGGAATGCGCCCTTACACTAATCTGCTGTCAGGCTCTCTCTCGCTGTCAGTTTCGTAATGACAGAAGCGAATTTGACAATCATTTTTCCTGGTGATTGTCAAAAAAAGTTTATCGTCGATCGTCGCTCAATTAAATTGTTGATTTTAGAAGCAGGAAAGTAAAATATAATTCAATTATTTATAACCAGCGGCAAGCTGCGAGTTTATTTTACAAAATGATGGTGAGTTTTTCCGCTTAAACATTAGTAATAACGTGTAAACTGATTGTTTTTCCTACTTTGCCGGGGGGCGTCTCCGTCAATAAGATTTCACTTATTATTCGTTAATTTCGCCGGATATCTAAAGGTTATGACTCATTTTCGTAGAGATAATGAGATTGCGGTGCATTTCTTTGTAAGAATTCTTTATTTTTGCTTCGTTCTTTGATAATTAGTTTAATGACGTGGATCTATACTTTTTGTTATTTTTTTCGCTTGATAGCACAAACGACCTTGTTTTTATTGATGTATTTTATGAGTGTGTTAATTTCATTTTTCACGTTCGTAAGTTTTCATAATTGTGTGGAGGATACATTGTTTTTGATGTGTTGTGATGGTACCTACATGTTTGTGTTGTATTGTATTAAATTCGAATTAAACACTGAATATGTTATGAACGTTTAAATAAAACGTATTGCAGACCACTGCTCATCATAGGCCTATCCTAAGTCCACCAAAATGTATAGGAGGGAACAATCTCATGTAGAACCAAAAGGCATGTCCTAAGGTATTGAATCTCCTCTTCTTGGCTTTGGTGTCAAATGGACCTTAGTTTTGGCCAGACAACACACTTCTGCATCCTGTATTTAGTCTATTTCACTTCCAGTATAACTGCGTCAATGAGTGGCCGCACATTTTGGTTAAAAGATGTTTAAATTTTTTGTCATCTGTATGCTTTGAAGAAGTCATAGTAAAAGACTATATTATGACAAAAAACTTAAACTGTACATTTATTTCAGGACTGCGTTGAGGATACGAACCATGATCCCCTGTCAGCACCATCAGCTCAAACTCCTGGCTCTGCAGACCCCAAGCTGGATAAGAAGAAGCCAAATGAGAATGTCTGTCTAGCTGATAACAGCTTGTTGGTAGGTGTTTAATTTCTTAAGTGGATGTGGTAGGGAACCCGGAAAAGTCAAAATTTCTTTTCGTTTTTTATATATTCTGGTCAGTGTTCGATTTTTTGTGGATTAAAATATGATTTGCAACCATAAAAAACATGCATAATCAGCCTATAATGTTCTCACTGCTGGGAGCCGTAATCCACCACGCGGGCCTAGTGCGGGTTGGTCGGGGGTTAGCGGGGGTTTGGTTCTAGGACATGCCGGTTTCATCACAATGTTTTCCTTCACCGTTTTGAGAGCAGTGATGATGAAATAATTAACAGAAAGTAAAGCGCCTGTCTAGGTTTGAACCTAAGACCTATATCTCGTAAGGCGCGTCAGTTACCACTGGGCCAACACTGCTGGGCAGTGCAGGCCTGTCAATAAGTACCGGGTACTTAGACGACTACAGAATAGAAAATCGTCTACAAATCTACAGTCTGTAAGGCCCACAACATTCTCTCAATCACAATATGTAAAATAATCTACATAAATAAAATGAACCTATTTAAACATAGTGACATGATTCCATGACAATCACTAAAAATAGTTGATATTAAAATTGATGTATAATGGTGCCGATTCTGTTGTACACCGAACTAAACTAACTAAACTATAACTAAAATTCCTTACTTTTTACTATGAGAATCTAAACGCTATTCTGCAAAAAAATATCTCTAAATTTAAAAACTATTTTGACACAACTAAAATCGAATTTGACAATCGCGACTCGCACGTGGTATGTGTTGGCTTCGCAACGTGGTACTTGTTTGCCCTACCCCGTGTTTTTTTTTAGAGCCAGCAGCGCGCCGGGGTCGGCAGCCTCGACGTGATTTATATGGAATTTTCACTTTTTTCATGGAAAATATGAAAAATTATTATCCACATGTTGAGTTGTAGAGGTGTTTGGGGGTACATAAAGGGGGTCGAAATTTTCATTATTTTTGCGATAGGACACACCGTTTTCGAGATATAAGCAAAAGAAAAGAAAAAAAATCAGTACTATTTTTGCAACAGAAGTCGAGGTGTCGGTGTGAATTTTAGTTCTTGACAACTAATTTTATTCCACACCTATTTAATCGCGATTAAAAATAGTCAGATTTAGTTAGACAACCAAAA
The DNA here is from genome assembly GCA_949987655.1 of Polymixis flavicincta. Classification (NCBI taxonomy): domain Eukaryota; kingdom Metazoa; phylum Arthropoda; class Insecta; order Lepidoptera; family Noctuidae; genus Polymixis; species Polymixis flavicincta. The sequence continues at coordinate 8,398,692 of OX465199.1, read as the reverse complement.
TTTTAGGTTGAATAGAATAATGAAATTGACAACAACAGAATAGCAAAAGTACCATTTTCACTTAACTAATAATTCAGTGCAATCTTAGTGCTGTCAAACTAAAATATAGTTAAGTTTTGTCATTTTAGTCAATTTCAGAATAGGAAATCGTCGTTTGACAGGAATAAACTAAATTTTGGTGATTTTTAGTCTAGTTTAGAGAATTTTGTGACAACAGAATCGGCACCAATGTCAAATAATGACGAAAATATGTCAGTATTGTAAAAATAAAAAGAATAAAAATGAACATTGTATTTGAGAGCAGTTAATAGTCTTTCACATAGTTATGCTGTTAATGAGGTACCAGGGAAGCCACATGTGCAGAAGGAATTAATGCCAAACTTCCCTGTCTTCAACGTAGTCTTTTATCTTCTAATATGCTTTTTTGATAAGGACACGTTTGATGTGCGTTTTAAACTTTCCATCGCTAAGTTCTGTAACTAACTTTGGCAACTTGTTATAGAAGCGGATACTGTTTATTAGAAATGACTTGCTAGTTTTAATCAATCTAAATTTTCGAATCACTATTTCATCTTTACTACGTGTATTCAGATTATGGAAATCGCATCGTTTTTTGAAAAGGCCTAAGTTTTTCCGAACATACAAGATATTTTCTAGGATATAAAGAGAAGGCAGAGTTAATATTTCAATTTCGGTGCATTTGTTTCAAAGAGACTCGCGAGTCCCAATTTTATAGATTGCGCGGAATGCCCTCTTTTGTAAGATGAAAATTGAATCTACGTCAGCCCGATCCCCACAGCAGAACGCCATAAGACAATACTGTGAAAATAAGCAAAGCAAACTAACCTATAATTAGGCATAACATAACTAAGTTCTGATAGTAAACATTAAGCAATTTTCTGTGTTTAAGTGATAAGATAAAGTATCACTGGAATTGAGTATCTGTCATTTCCAAATAATAGCATAGGGCTTACTTTGGAGTGAATATTAGGGTTTTTTTGCCTGTTATTGCGTACCTAGTGACAGGTTATATGGGTTCATATATTATTATTTATTAAATTATATTGACCAAGTATTTTTTATTATTATTATTAATTATGTCATTAGTTATTGACATGATCTACTCCTAACAATAATCCAGCATTGCATATGTAAGCTATCACACCCTTTATACCAAGAGGCTTTTTTTTGGTGTAATGCTTCATTGTTTATTACTTTGCCTATGTATGTATAGAATCAAGTCTATCCGACTAAACAGACAGCTGTGCTGCTTGGGAGTTTGTTGAGCCATTTCTTCTTCCCAGCTAAAGCACAAGGAAGTGTCGAAGGGTGGGCGTTTTTGGGGGACTGTCTTATGTATTTTGACATTCGAAAAGTGCTGATTCTCAGCCCAATTTGAATAAATGACTTTTGATTTTGATTGCCCCACTGCTATGCAAAGGCCTCTGCTCATATAGATAAAGGGATGAGCTTTGATCATTGGGTGGGATGGACTGGATGCGGAAGGCGGAGGATAGAGTGTTGTGGCGCAGCCTGGTAGAGGCCTATGTCCAGCAGTGGACTGCGATAGGCTGTAGTTGATTGATCAACAGACTTGCTCAAGACGATTGTGGGACAATTATAATGTCACTGAAATGAGCCTGTTAAATTGTAAGAAATGAAGGCGGTGACAAAGTTTCGTGCAAATAATTTAACTAGTGAAATAATAATATCACCGGTTTGACAATATCCCTGCGACATATAAACCAGTCGCGCGGTAAACTCTGCTTGCACTATGCCGGATTTCTGTGACGTCAGATCGATGATGTGTTCGCATGTGGCGTTGTAGATGATGCCACAGACAAAATAAAAATTACCTTTAACCCCACAGGTCGACATATCAGACGCTCTAAGTGAGAAAGAAAAAGTGAAGTTCACCGTTCACACAAAAACAACACTGCCAGAGTTCCAGAAGTCTGAGTTCATTGTTGTGCGGCAACATGAAGAGTTTGTGTGGCTTCATGACAGATATGAGGAGAACGAGGAGTACGCTGGTTATATTGTAAGTATACAAGAAAAGTTTTTTAATTTCCAGTGTAACCAGTGACTGCCTTGTTGGTCTAGCTAGACCAGTGATTCCCAAAGCTGTCCAGGTGGACCCCGGGCCTGGGATACTCGACGGGGGTCTACGTTGGCGTGAAAAAAGGGGGTTGTCCATCGTTAGATCTAATCTTCACATTTTTTGACGAGTTATGAGGATATGGTAGAAATATAGCGTGGATTTTTTTTTTTCGAAGACTGCTTTCAAATTTTGGTCAAAACCAGTAAAAACTTGAAAGAAGTTATTGAAAAAAAAAAAAAAAAATTTGGAACCTCTGGTCTAGAGCAACGAGGCCAAACAATAGTGGCGAATGCTAAGAGCGAGAACGAAGTAATAACTAAGGCAAGAGTTGCGCTGGGAGGCGGTGGGCTGACGGAACATGAAATTTCCCGCGGACGAATTGACGTACAGAGCTAATCTTTACATAGTATAAAACAAAATCGCTTTTCACGAAACACGAAAAGCAATTTTGTTTAGTGCTTATGATTTGATTTTCATCAACATACATAGTGATTCAAGTGAAAGGTTTAAATGTAAAATACTCCGACCTCCACGCGGACGGGGCCGCTGGCAAAAGCTAGTGCATATATAACTAGGTTTTGCCCGCGGCTCGGTGCACGTGGATTTCGATTATCGCGTAAAAAAGTAGCCTATGTCCTTCTCCATATACCACGCTATATCTCTGCCAAATTTCATGACGGTCGGTTCGGCGGTTTAGGCGTGAAAGTGTAACAGACAGACAGCAGCAGTTACTTTCGCATTTATAACATTAGTGCGGATAGTACGGGGGCTTGTGGCTAAATAACAAAAGCTTCACGGGCCGATCGGCCAGGTTAAGCTACGCTTGCCGCGGTTGGTCCGTGGATGGGTGACCATCTTTACATACCAAGACTCCTCCGTGCCTCGGAAAGCACGTTAAGCCGTTGGTCCCGGCTGTCATTTGTAGATCGTTGACAGTCGTTACGGGTCGTCAGAAGCCCGAAAGTCTGACAACCAGTCTTACCAAGGGGTATCGTATTACCCAGTAACTGGGTTGTGGAGGTCAGATAGGCAGTCGCTCCATGTAAAATACTGGTATTCAGCTGCATCCGGTTAGTCTGGAAGCCGACCACAACATAGTTGGGAAAAGGCTAGGCAGATGATGAGTACGGATTGTGAATTTGTTATCGGCTTCCCATACAAACAGGAAGTTACTGTATGTTTTCCTTTAGCTTACCCTAAAAATAATGACGTCATTGTTTTAATAAACACCAGATACCACCGGCACCACCTAGGCCGGACTTTGATGCGTCCCGTGAGAAGTTGCAGCGTCTCGGTGAGGGCGAAGGCGCTCTTACAAGAGAAGAGTTCTTAAAGATGAAGGAAGAGCTTGAAGAGTGAGTAATATTTATCATATTAACACTAAGTTCTGGCAACACGTAATGGTCCTTGATGGCCCACTGTCTCTTCACACAATGGGCCATGGAGATCAGTGCTGGCCCATTGCCTCTTGGCACAATAGACCACCTTAGGCCGTACTTCGATCTTATAACCACTAGATTCCGGCAGAGCATGATGGTCCATGATGACCCATAATAGTCCATAATAGCCCATTGTCACTTCGCAAAATGGGCCACGTTACAGCCGCACTTTGATGAGTCCCGCGAGAGGTAACAGCGTTTTGGTGAGGGCGGAGGCACTCTTACAAGGAAAGAGTTCTTAAAGATGAAGGAGGGGCTTGAAGAGTAAGAATTCTAATAGATAAATAATCAAAGTTCTATTTTGTGAAAGCCCATCCTGTATTGACCATAACCCATCTTTTTGGGAACTAAAAGAAGTGCCATAGATATTCGAATTATAAGTCTTATAAGTTGTTTTCGATTTTTAATACAAAATTTTGCCAAGTCTTTCATAAACAATGAATAATTTTCCAGTCATTTTAAAATATTTGAATAATTCTTACAGTGAATACTTAGCAACATTCAAGAAAACTGTGGCAATGCACGAGGTGTTTCTACAACGCTTGGCGGCGCACCCGGTCTTCAGGAATGACTCTCATCTGCGCGTATTCTTAGAGTACGAACAGGATCTGTGTGCCAAGCCGAAAGGACGAATGGACCTTATTGGTGGACTGGTAAGTCATAAATTACATTAATTATAACTGTCCACAGTTTTGCACGACACATTGCACGTAGTGTGCAAAATTAGGGCGGTTTGCATGAATGTAGGACGGTTTCCATGACACATTGCACGAAATGTGCAAATGTTTGAGGGTTTGCATGACACATTGCAGGAAGTGTGCAAATGTAGGACGGTTTGCATGACACTTTGCACAAACCTACATTCTACCCAAAAATATTTTCTAATATATTTATTTACCTTTCGCAGATGCGCTCAATGACAACAACAACAGACGAGATCTACCTCGGTGCCACAGTGCGAGATGTCAACGACTTCTTTGAGCAGGAGACCACGTTCCTGCAGGAGTACTACTCGCATCTGAAGGAGGCTGTCGCTAAGGTCGACCGGATGACCAGCAAGCATAAAGGTGGGTAATAATCAACAACAGACGAGATCTACCTCGGTGCCACGGTGAGAGATGTCAACGAGTATACTTATAAACTTTTAGAACGAGCTATACTTGGAGTTTCTCTGAGGGATAGAATCTGGCAGAGAATCAAAGTTATTGACATAGCTAACAGAATAAGCAAGTTGAATTGGCAATAGGCCGGTCGTATTAGCCGTAGAACCGATGACCGTTGGAGTAGACGTGTTCTTGAGTGGAGACTGCATATCTGCAAACGTAAGGTAGGACGCCCTCAGGCTAGGTTCAGCGACGACATTAGCAGGGTGGATGGATGCCGACAATTGAGCTAAGTGGCGTGCAGTTGAAGAGGCCTATGTCACAGTATAAATATGGACAGTATAGAACTATTTGTTGATATAATACCTATATCTTCGTTCCATCGGAGCGTTAGAGCTCAAACGCACTAGCGACTGGCCGTGACGCGGCGTGCCGTTGCGGTTGACCGCACTTATTTATTGATTTATACTTTATGCACACACATGTACAGAGGCGGACTTAATAGCATAGGCATTTTCTACCAGTCGACCTTTGGGTGATGCAGAGACAAACAGTGGTAGGTGCAATAAATGAGAAGAAATTAAGTGCATAAAACTATTTGAACTATAAATATAATATATATACCTAACTATATATATAAGATATCTTAAGGTCCGACGTCCGTAAAATAACTAAATTGCGTTTCTGTAATAAAGAAACAACATTCAAAGCTATTATATTCACGAATATCGTCTCCTTTACATCCTTGTGGTATTTTCTATTTCATAGGTTTTTCTTAACCTCACAATCCGAATGACATGCACCACATTGTCATTGTCGCACGTCAGTTCTCACTCGGTCACTCAAATTAGAGAAATGATAGGTATGTGTCATTTCCTTACATCCCCCCCCCCCCTTCGGGGAGAGAATTGTATCACAAAACCTCACTAAATGTTCTTTAAGCTGTCGTCTTCAAATGCGGGAGCTGGGACAAGTTTGGTGATGTGGAATAGATTTGATTCTGATTTTCTATGTCCTGTATTTATTCTGTATATTGAGTTGGAAAGTTTCTCTATTATTTCATAAGGTCCTATCTTCAACTCATCCAGTTTTCTTCTGTTTAATTTATTGCCATTTTCTGCATATACCATGTCTCCTACATTAAACTCATAATATTTTCTATTTCTATCAGATAGATTTTTATTGTAGTTGTGTGATTTTATACTGTTTTTCAGTGCCAATTTTCTATCTCTCAATAATTCATTTTCTGTTCTCTCTTCTTTTAGTTCTCTTGGTTTTAATGTAATATCTTTTCCTTGTAACAAGTACACAGGTGCAAATCCTGTAACAGTGTGTTCAGTTTCATTGTACTTTTCCACGCATTTATGTGCTATCGTTGTCCATGCTATTTTTTTATTTTCTTCATTTATTTTGCACCTTATTTTATTGACCAGGGTTTGGTTAAGTCTTTCATTCATTCCATTTGAAAAAGGTGCATTTACTGCTGTGAAAATAATTGGAATATTATTTTTTTCTAGAATTTTTTTAAAATCCTTTGAATTTATTCCTGGGTACTGATCTGTTAAGATCATACCAATATTATTATCTTCTGTGACATTTTTGATAAGTTTTATAAAGTCATTTGAATTCTGTGTTTTTGAATTGACAATGTATGCAAATCTGGTAAAATGATCCACTAAGAGGTGCATGTATTTCTTTGTTGATCTTGAGCCCCCAAATCCACCAATTGTATCAATGGACATTATTTCAAAAGGATGTGTGGCTGGTCCTAGATGAGACATTAGTCCAAATTTATCTTGCCCTCTTGATTTGTTCATAATGCAAATTTCACATCTTTTACATGTTTTCTTTATATTCTGTCTTAAATTCTTAGCCGTGTAATACGGTGTTATTTTATTTTGCATTTGTTTAATCCCAATGTGACAGTATTCTTTATGTATTTGTTTGATGAAACTTATACTGAAGTCTTCTGATAAGACAATTTTATTTTTATTCTTGATTTTCCTGTAGTACATGGAATGCTTTAATATTAATCTGTTTTTTTCTTTTTGTACATCTTCATTATTTTCTTGATCAACAATAATATCTTCCAGTTGTATCCAATTGACTACTTTTAATTGTTCCTCTTCATTTTCATGTGCTTCTAATACAGGATTCCTACTTAGACAGTCAGCTTCAAGATTATTTTTTCCTGGTGAATATTTTATCTCAAAGTCATATTGAGAAAGGTAATAGGTCAAGTCTCCGAGTTCTTCATCTGTTCTTGATTTAATGTTCATTTTTTCTAGTGGTTTATGATCAGAAAAAACTATAAATCGTTTACCTATGAGCCAGTGCTGCCAATATTTAACTGCTTCTTTGATTGCTAGACATTCTAAATAAATTGCTTTTTTCCTTTTCTGTACTTCATTTAGTTTCTTGAAAAATATGCAACTGGTTTTTCTTTTTTGTTTTGTTGTCTCTGTTTCAATACTGCTCCTACGCCTAGTATACTTGCATCTGTGTAAATTAGTATAGGTAGGTCTGGGTCAAATATCTCTAAAATAGGTTCAGAACATAGCAGTTGTTTCATTTTTTCAAAGGACTTTTGACATTCTTCTGTCCAGATGAATTTTTGATTCTTTCTTAGTAAGTTGTGTAATGGATCCAATGTTATTGCAATATTTGGTATGTATTCGTTGTAGAAATTTATTTTTCCCAAGAACTGTCTCACATTTTTTTGATTTTGTGGTACTGGGAATTTTTTTATTGATATTAGATTATCTTTTATTGGGCGTACTGAATTATTATGAATAATATGCCCTAAATATTTCACTGTATCCGATGCGAATGTGCATTTAGAAAATTTCAGTCTAAAGCCTTCCTTCTTTATTGCTTCTAATAATTTTGTTAAATGGCTCATGTGTTCCGTAAAGGATTTTGAGAAAACCAATATATCATCTATGTAATTTACTGTAAATTCTGTAAGTTTGTGTTTTCTTATAATATTACTCAATATTCTTTGAAATATTGCTGGTGATGTTTTTAGTCCAAATGGTAAACAGGTCCACTGAAAATGGCTGTCTTGCGTTACAAAAGCTGTTTTTCTTCGGTCTTCGATTCGTAATGGTATAGACCAAAATGCGGAATTTAAATCCAGTGTAGAAAAATATTTGCAATTTCTTGTTTTTACCATCAGATCTTCAATAAGCGGAAAAGGTTGCGACTGTGGGATGATAAGTTTATTCAAATCGCGAAAGTCAATACAAAGTCTTGATCTTCTATTGTCTTCCTTTTTGTATGCCAACGTTACGGGAGCAGCAAATGGACTGTATGATTCCTCAATTAGATTTTTCTCCAATAATTTTGATACTTGACTCTCTATTTCTTATCCTCAATATTACATCTATAAGGTCTTTTACTGCAATATTTATCGACCATTAAATCAATTCTGGCTTCATAATCCCTGACTGTTCCAATATCATATTTGTCTTTTGCGAAGATGGACTTGTATTTTTCAATTAGTTCATTTATTTCTACTTCTTGTTTATATTCAAGCTGGTTTATTGTAATTTTATATTTTGTTTCATCAACGTCTTCGTTAACGTTTACTGTAAACTTGTCACAGCTTATTGTTTTATCTCTCCCTCCATCCATTTCTGCATTTCTATTTATTTCTTGTGTTTTTTGTGTAATTTCTAGCTTTTCATTTTGGATCAATTTAAACTGTTTTATCATATCCAATCCAATTAAAAAGTCATAATCAAAATTGTTCTTGTTAATTACAAACACATTCACTTCTTCTTCTATTTCATAGATTTTTATTTTCAATTTTACTATTCCATTTGTTTTTTTCACACCATTAATCGTATTTAACTTCACAGTCTGTGCATTATTTATTTCTTCATCTCTTAACTTCAGCAATTTTGAATTAATTAATGAGATATTTGAACCGGAATCATATATTCCGTATGCATCAAACGTGTTATTTAATGTTAATTTGACTTTAATTAATGGTGGCACTACTAGTTTTTTTGATCCATATTATTTAATTCTGTTTCTACTTCTGAATTGTTAACAAAATTGATAACATTTTCTTTTTCTTTAATACCTTCATACGTTTTAAACCAGCATGAGTCTTCTGGGTGATATCTATTTCCTTTATTTAGTTTTCTACAAATCTTGCATGGTTCTTTAACCTCTTTTGTTTTCACTGCAGAATTTGTTATTTTCCTTTTATCAAAACTTTTTTTGTTAACTAAATGTTCCAAGCTTTTCACTTCATTAAAAAGATCTTTAGTCTCATTTATTTTCTTTCTATCAATTCTGTCTGTTATGAAACTAGGTAGACCTACTGCAATCAGATCAATTAGAGTACTTTTGTTTATTGTACTGTCCATTTCTAACAATATTTTCTCTTTTCTTATTGCATATTCTAATAGTGATCCTGTTTTGTATTTAAATTCTATTGCATATCTTATTGGTGTCCAACCTTTATTCTCATAAGTATCACAAAAATCTTCCTTCCATTGTTTCCATTCTGAACTAAGTGTAAGTCTTATTAGCATAGAACTGTACCAATTCAAACATGATTTATCCAAAAACAGTCTAAATATCTCAATTTTTTTTTCATCCTCAACTATTTCGAATCGAGCACATTCTTTTTCAAAAATGGCCATCCATTGAGTTACATTTGTGTTTTCACCGGTGAATTTTTCAATTACAAATTTGTCTGAGATTTTTTTTAAACTAGTCTGCTTCGGTAATTGTGGATTCATATTTGCAATTTTTTCTAGGATTCTTGACAGTGATTCTTCAGATATACCCTCATTTATTATAGGTTGTGTGACTCCAGTTGTACTTACAACTTCTTCCAGGAAATAATTCTTGAATTGGATATTTTCATCATCATCCATGTAAGTCTTTCTTAGTTCCTCTGATAAAGTTATCCATAAACACCTTTTATCGTGTCTTTTTTGTAATGTATTTTTTAATATTTTATAAGTCTCAGTTTCCATCAATTTTCCATGGTATTTTATTGGCTGCAGTTCTTGTGGTATAAGATAGATTTTACCTTCTTTTGTGGTTATTGAGGTTACTGCCAGCACATTGGTTTTTTGATCATCGAAACTTTTAATTGTAAACTCAAATTTTAGTTTATTCATTTTTGCAAGATATCCTTTGCAAAGAATGTTGTTTTATAAGATATCTTAAGGTCCGACGTCCGTAAAATAACTAAATTGCGTTTCTGTAATAAAGAAACAACATTCAAAGCTATTATATTCACGAATATCGTCTCCTTTACATCCTTGTGGTATTTTCTATTTCATAGGTTTTTCTTAACCTCACAATCCGAATGACATGCACCACATTGTCATTGTCGCACGTCAGTTCTCACTCGGTCACTCAAATTAGAGAAATGATAGGTATGTGTCATTTCCTTACATATATAAATATAAGCACAAATAAATATACATAAATAAACTAATTAACTAAAAACAAATGAGTAAAACAATGAGAAAACATTACCGTTGTAATGATACTGCCAACTTTTTGCGAATGTACTCGCGAACTTTAATTTTGAAGGACAAACGGTTGGTTGCCATCCTGATTTCTTGGGGGAGCGCATTCCACAGAGAGATATTGACCGCACTTCAATTTTAAATGAAACCGCTTGATACCAACGCACTGACTTGCGGACAGCCGTCAACCGTTCCGGTTGTCTTGGAGCTGCGGTGGGCCGCACCGGTTGAATGTAGCGGCGCACCGCACCCCCTCCACGCATTCGGCGCGGTTAGCCGCAAGCGCTTCCCAATACAGCAACTTCTTCTACGTCCAACATTTCTAGAAGCACTGACGATGACGGCCGACACGATACGGTGATCCGGAATACGGAGTGCCGTTGCGGTTGACCGCAGTATATACGGTCTGCCGCAACGGCACGCCGCGTCACGGCCAGCCGCTAGTGCGTTTGAGCTCTTTAGAGTTGTCACTCTTAGTGTTTGTAAAATTGAAAAGTGTTTGATGGGAATGAAGTTCATTAACGCGGATTGCGGTAGGAGTTCAGTGGTAGAAATCGTCACGCACCGCGACCTTTGCTGAGTGGTTTCGTAAATCACAAACGTTCGAAATGGCACACTCAGACAGACGCGCGCTCTATTTTAGTGTGCCGTTTCGAACATTAAGTTCGTAGTTTCTTTACTGCTCATATTTATACTGTGTCTATGTCCAGCAGTAGATTGCTCAAGGTTGATGATGATGATACTCACCATGTTTTAGTACTGACATATCATGCATCTCCCTTAATTTTGACAGAGGTAGCCGATGCCCACATCAGACTATCGTCGTGCATCACACAGTTGGCCACACGAGAACAGCCTCCCACCGAGAGATTCCTCACTAGAGCTGCTGAGACCTTTGACAAGTGCAGGGTAAGTGCTAATCTATACAGGGTTATTGGAAAAACACCAACAACCTCTTAAGAGGTCAGTGTACACAACCTAAAATCGCGAAAAAAAAATCAGCTGTTCCCTACATTTTGATGAGTTTATACGAACATAAATGTAAGGTACAGCAGATTTTTTTATTCGTGATTTCTGGTTTGGTCTCATAGTAAAAGTTTTTCATAGTGATGAGTACAATGACCCCTTAAGAGGTTGTTGGTGTTTTTCCAATAACCTTGTATATATGTGAAGCAAAAACTTTGTACCCCTTTTTACGAAAATTACGCGGACGGAGGAGTGTGAAATTTCGCACAGTTAAAGTTTATATATATGGAGAAGCAGTGCAGAAAGCTGCCTCTATTTAGTGTAGATGTGTAAACGAGTGGCTGCCCTGCTGGTCTAGTGGTCGCAAGTGCTATTGCTGACCATTTTTTTTTGGTTTTTTTTTTTTTTTGGGTGGGAAATCGTCAAATAACTTGTCCCGCTCTGGGTGGAGCAGGAGGGCGTGTCAGACAATTACTGACTAAAACCCACCCGTGTTCCTTCAGTAGCCCGTATGCCAGGGGCTGTGGTGTCTCTTTCGAACAAACCGTGCGGGTTTGTGCAGGCAGTATTGCTGACCATGAGGTCCTGGGTTCGATTCTCAAGTCGGGCAAAGTTTTATTCGGTTTTTCTATCTGGGATTTCGCAGTAGCAGCTTGGAGTGTGGATTTGTGCACGGTTGATGGCAATAGGCTCGCCCCCTATTACAGGGGATTCATACATAACTGGCGAAATGTGGGTACTAAAGGAACACCTCTGCCCAATTCTTCGGAGGAACAGGGCGTGATGTTATACAATTTGGATGTAAACGTTTCTACCTGTTTTCAGAAAATCGAGGGTCGCATGGCATCAGACCAGGACCTCAAGTTGGCAGACACTCTCCGCTACTACATGAGGGATGCTCACGCCGCTAAAGCTGTACTCGTGAGGAGACTCAGGTCAGTAGCAGTAGGTTATGCAGTTTGGGTAGTTGTAGGACAGGTAGGATGGACAAAATAAAAAAAAACACTACAAGTAGTTGTTAGTTCTGATTTATTTGCGAGTATCAAAATATGTCGAATTAATGGCCGTATATTTTTATTGCGTTGACTTAGAAGCTTAATTTTTAGGGTTCCGTACCTCAAAAGGTAAAAAAGGAACCCTTATAAGATCACTCTCTTGTCCGTTTGTCTGTTCGTGAGTCACCACCGATTTTCTCAGGAAAGGGTGGACCTAGCAAGTTGAAATTTATACCAGATACTGAGGTCTATTAATAGTCCCTATTAGGTGTATAAAAAACAAGGCCTTGAGTGAACACGATAAAAAGATATGGGCAAATTTAGATTTTGAAATTCCTAATTTGCCTAAATCTTTTTTATTATGGCGGTATAATGGGTAGGTACGGAATCCTCGGCGCAAGAGTTCGACTCGCACTTGATCGTTTTTTTTATCTTAATAAGAGCTCCAAGGGACCGTTGGGAGACCTTTGTATTTGCGATTAATTTCAACTCGATACTTCTATGTGTTCCTGAGAAAAAAGGGTCATGACAGACTAGACATCCTATGAACAATCACTTCGTTGAAACAAAACCTTTTATAGATAAGGGTTCCGTTTTATCTTTTTTTTTTGGGTGGGAAATCATCAAATGACTGCTGAGTAGAGCAGGAGGGCGTGTCAGACTTTTACTGACTAAAACCCACCCGTGTTCCCTCAGTAGCCCGTATGCCAGGGGCTTTGGTATCTCTTTCGAACAAACCCGCACCCCTGGCAGTCATCGGCCCTTGCGGACCCCACCTGTGGTTGCTGACATCTTTGACGGCGCGCGTGTGGAACACAACGCGCCGTCCCGTCTACCACTTTTCGGCCGCAGGGGATAGGGAGAGCGGCTGACGCTATACCGACACTCCTCTTCCCCTGCGGCCCCACCGCGTCCGCCATCAAACGGTGGCGGCCCCGTCCAGGCCACGGAAGGGAAGAGCGCTGCTCAGAAGCACCGGCACTCCTCCTCTACCGCAGCCCGTAACCCTCAGCCGCGATGCCTCCCATTCGACATCGCGGCCCACCTCAGTTGCGGTGCACCTCACCGCAACCTACTTTTTGGCCGCTACGTCGTTGGCTTGAAGATAAAAGCCCTGACGAGCGGCCCCACCTTTGGGTTCCTCTTGGCTTCACCGTGGGTGGGAGACCACGGTTACTGAGCCCCCCCGCAACGACAATGCGAGAACCCACTCGGGGGGGAAAACTTATCACGGTGAGATTTGTACAGAATAGCACTGCTGCTTCGAGAGTCATTAAATCCGTCCTCATCATGATACATGTTCTTATTTTCTTACCAATAACCCATCACGGAACAATAGAAATAAAATGTTATACCTAGTTATTTCTTCAATTATGTTTTGATCTTCAGTATCCAATTACCAATCTCCTTGGTTTCAGATGCCTAGCCGCGTATGAGGCTGCCAACCGAAATCTCGAAAAAGCCAGAGCTAAGAACAAGGATGTTCACGCGGTAAGTTGCTTACGTAATATTACACGAAATCAACGATAAAACCGGGAATTATTTATACAATACATGAGGCTGTAGACTCATAGGTACCTCTGGCTCAGGGCTTCCGTAGACCGGTGACTCTAGTAGATCAATTTCCACAAAGTTTTCATACAGGATACGTTTTATACAGTGCGCAAACTGTAACAATGAATTCAGCATATCATTCTAGAACCCCAGCGCAGGAATTTTTCTTCGGTTATACAAAAATAATATTATGCTGTTTTATAGAAATGTGAAAACTTATGGAAAAGCTGATTATTTTTGTAAAACCGCACTGGGGGGTCTAGAATGAAATGCTGAATTCATGGCTACAGTTTGCGCACTGGTTAAAAACTTATCCTGTATAAATTGTAAGTCGCGTCGCATGTATCCATGGGAGCATTAGCCCTTCGTCCTCAGGCGTGATATTATTATGTTTATGAAAAACATTTACAAACGCGAAAATATTTACTCCCACGTTGGCACGAACAAAAAAATATCACGGCGAGATTTTTACGCATTGGATCTTTGACGCACTACTCAGCGCCGAGAGTCGATAATCGAACACTGCGTTTTTTCGACGCGCTGAGATGCACTCTGTTCGATTCTCAACGCTCGGATCAAAACCGAGAGTTGAAAATGCAGTGAGCGATAAAATTCTGCCGCGATGCGAACGCGTACTTGGTCTTATTGCCTTGTAAATTAATAAAAATTGCAATTTTGATTTTGCCTTGAGAGCGTTCATTCGGCCCGTGCTGGCAACGTCTAATTTCATTAATAATTATTTTATTAAATACAAATCATTTTAATTAAGCCAAGCACTAGATCGTTGGTATTTATCAGTTTGTATGCAATTTTTTTACAGTTATTATTTATTTATAAAAAATATACCGTCAAATATTTTCTATTATTAATACTTATTACGATCAGATGTTTTTACCTGTCAAGCCTCAGCCGCACCCGAAACGGGTTCGTAACAATAGCAAACCAATTGTGTCTCATTAGTGGTACTTAACAAGAAGAATAAATAATAATTATAAATACCAACCGGTACAGTGTGGTGCCGGACGTAAAGAATAGCACCATCCGATCTCTTCCCGTGGGTGTCGTAAGAGGTGACTAAGGAACTTACCAGAGGATGGGCAGCAGCGTTCTCTGTGCATTATACCACCATACTGCGATCGCCAACCCGCCTGCCAAGCGTGGCGATTATGGCAACCCCCCCCAAAATGGGGGAGACCTATGTCCAACAGTGGACGGCTTTCAGCTGAAATGATGATAAATACCAAAATCTAGTGCTAGGATGAAAAAAAAATGTACTTTGATTTAAAATGAATGAGATAATCCCGAAAAATCACTTGAAATGCGACGTTGTCAGCCCGCCCAAGATGAACGTTCTTAAGAGCGTTTGTTCTGAAAGTTGGCAACGTCGCAAATAGCTGTCAAATATTTACGTGAAATTACGTGTTTTGATTAATTTGGCAATATTACTGTATGAAAATATGAAATATCGCTAACTAACTATCTAAAATATGAATAATGATTTGCAATTATAACACTGAATTAGATATTGTAACCGTTTTAGGTGTAAAAAAGGCATTTGGAAAGTTTCCAAGTTCTTTTTTTACATCTAAACTAATTATTCGATGTTAAAACATTAATTATTGCATTTCATAATCTGTATTTTAGATAGTTAGCTAGCGATATTTCATATTTTCATACAGTAATATTGCCAAATTAATCAAAACACGTAATTTCACGTAAATATTTGACAGCTATTTGCGACGTTGCCAACTTTCAGAACAAACGCTCTTAACTCGAAATTCGTCGAACACAAAATGCTCGTAGACGTTATAACCATAAAAATTCTTTTGTGTCTCCATCTGTGTCCTTAAACCGATTATAAACATTCGATTTAAACGTTTGTAAAATGATTCACCAACAACTTCAAATTCATTTAGCAAGTGTGGAGTGATTCTGTGATTCATGTTATTCACATTTATTTCATAAGTGTTTTATGCTGGGTACATATTGAGCCAACGATGACTGGTCATGGATTTTCAGCGAGTATTTTTTTTTTAATAAAACCTCTTTACGTCCCGCGCATGCTTGTGCACTGTCAAAAGCGTATGTGTTAAATCACGTTAGCAACGCACTAAAAAAAATATTTTTGGTTGTTTAAAATTATTACATATTTTATTTTATTGGTTATTTAAAATCGTACGATACGGTTTAAAAAATGTAAATAATAATAATTATTATTGGTAAAAAAAAAAATATGCTGCAGTTTTAGCTGACCTCTCATTGTATTTCGCTTTTCGGACAATGAGAAGTCAGTTTATACTGGAAATGTATACCTTGATTTATCATCGTGCGTGCGACGGCCAGCGATTTTATAATGTCCCATGCCGCGTATTGGTCATATTTGGCTCACTGTGTACCCATACCACAAATGTTTGACGTGTAATCTTTCTGTGCAATATGCAGCCAATGGAAGTTCAAGAGGTAAACACCAAACACGCTTGTTTTGTGTAGAACTGTTGATTTTTGTAGATATTGTGGCGTATATGTATGTAGCGTTGTTGTTATTAGAAAATTTCTAAACGCAATCCGTTCCATCACTAAAATAACTAAAACCCTCGTTAAGTTGCCACGCTTAAATGGAATTGGGCTGAGCCAAACTTACGACACAGTGGGTCCCGCTTAATGGGAAACGATATCGAGGCAGGCCCATACGGAGCGGATAGCGGGATGAGTTGGTCCCGGCTGTCATCTGTAGATCTTTGACAGTCTTTACGGGTCTTCAGAAGCCCTAAAGCCTGACAACCAGTCTTAACAATAGTATTGTATTACCCAGTAACTGGGTTGTGGAGGTCAGATAGGCAGTGACTCCATGACAGAGATAACGCTCTACGAAACCGAAATTAGCCGATTGTCTCTTTCCAAAGGTCGATGTGCAATATTTATCGCCGGGTACTGTAAAATACTGGTATTCGGTTGCATCCAGTTAGACTTTAAGCTGCCCCCAACATAGTTGGGAAAAGGCTAGGCAGTATGATTGAATTAAATGTAGCGTTATATTGTCTGTAATGTTTGTGCATGTTTGTGTATTTAAGAGATTAGAAATTTTATGTATGTAAGCATTTGTAAACGCACCTACGATACGTCTTCATATTTAGGGCAGTGTTTCATGTAAAAAATTAGACTAAATGAAGGTCCTTACTAAAATTATGAGTTAAGAGAAAACGTGATCACACGGTCATTGGATTTCGTTCTATAGAGAACCTTGTGGAACTGGGTGTAAAATTCACTCGTCCTCCATAGAAAAGGGAGACTTCCTCCTCCGACCAGACGGGTGTTGTCTGGTGGACAACTGCTTGACGGTTGATGCCGCACACTGGTCCCAAATTAAAAAAAAGTGGACATTGATAGTAGACCGCTGATATTTTTTTTTATTGTTGATACAATGATAACAGATAAGGCAAAAAAATATTATTGTCCTACTTCAAATACTTTTCTGTAAAAAAAATATTTCTTTTTTTTTGTATGGGAGCGATTACATTTTACTCAATTTCTCAAAAACTTTTAGCGATGTCGAGATGGCAATCTCATATGTTAGAAAACTAATAATTCTGAGTATTTGGCTCGAAGAAACTTATTGCTTATCTCTGCGTACTTTCGAGATAATAGTGACAGAAAATAACAATTTTTTTTTAATGTTAATTGTTTGCTTTTTTTTAATCATAGCCTTACTTTAGCACATAATTATAATGTATGCGTAATGTCAAATAAATAAAAAGAGACTTCTCTGTAAAAGAGGTTATGGGGGCTCACTAATGACTGAAAAGCTATGACCTTTCTGAAGGAGTATTTTCATCAGTTTTAAAAAA
The DNA here is from genome assembly GCA_949987655.1 of Polymixis flavicincta. Taxonomy (NCBI): domain Eukaryota; kingdom Metazoa; phylum Arthropoda; class Insecta; order Lepidoptera; family Noctuidae; genus Polymixis; species Polymixis flavicincta. Next base: position 8,381,188 of record OX465199.1, on the reverse strand, counting down.
CAATCAAAATGAAGACAAATAAAGCTGCAAACATAAAGTTGAATATGTTCACAAACGATTCTGAAAAAATATTATGGTGAAAGATTAATATTTGGGTCTATATTCTCTTGAGAAATCTCTATTTCCTCGTTTTCCAACGAAAGCAATTCATTGTTCAAGATCAAAGCACTAGCCTCTGGAAACAACTGTTTATGTAAACGAGCAAACTTTGGTTTGATATGGCTGATGTAAGGATCTGAGCTAATTAGAAAGCTGTGGATAATGTCTAAATTAGTCTGAACTCTACCGATTTTTCTTGTATGTGCCATTCTAACATTCCGGAAATCTTTATTCCTCGCTTCGGAAGCTTCTTCGGAAAGCCTGCCTATCGGAATAAAGGAGAAATTTTCACAAATATCAGCACCGCGTATCAACAATTTATGGACACTTGAAGGCATGTAATACCATGGATATAAGTTTACATACAGCATTGCTGTTTCTTTACAATATTCCCTAAACAAGTTGGTATTAATAAGTTGACCAGATGAAATTGTTTGTAAAATGACTGCAAATCTCTTGATTAAAACAGGGTGGATACCCGTTATTTCAGCAGATACTTCATAATTTTCAAAAAACCTTCTTGCCGTGTTACCGTCATTGGTTGTACCAAATCCCTGTTTTACTATGTCAATTAACAAACCAGTTCTTTCCCGGAATTCTTCTTGTGTCAAATTCTTTTTAATTTCTTTTAACAATTTATCTTCTTTTCGTGCAGCCCACTTTTTGAAGTCTAAGTTGTACGAAATGTGTAAAATACATTCCATACATCTTATCCACATATGAAGCGAAGACAGACCATATTTATACATATCTTCTCTGATGAGTCTTTTGGATACAAAGTCCAAGTCATTCATTTTGCTAGGTAGGGTATTGCAAATATTACAAACAGCTGCAGAAGAAGTATTGGAAATCACAGTAGAAATTTTCCCATCAATACAACAAAACATGTTTAATATCAAAATTATCTACAATTGTGGGAACAAGATTACGAATTTCTTCCTCTAAGGGTGCACTTTCCTTCTTTATCAATTCATTTGTTTCTTTTGCAAATATAAAGCCAATTGGACGACAATAGTTTGTTGAAGAGGGAGCAGGATTTTGCCACAAGATAGTACCACTCTCTTCTTCCAAACGAAGCGGAACCAAACTAATCATGAAAACTGAAGAAACGTCAAGTTTAGTGTCGGAGTGTGACTTTTGTTTATAATTCTTCTTAAGTTCTTTTTAATTCTTTTTATTTTTACAATGCTGACATATTCTCGTCATTAATTGACATTATACATCAATTTTATTTAGGTTCATTTTATTTATGTAGATTATTTTACATATTGTGAATGAGAGAACGTTGTAGGCCTTACTGACTGTAGATTTGTAGACGATTTTCTATTCTGTATTCGTCTAAGTACCTGGTACTTATTGATAGGCCTGCGCTGTCCTCCCATACATTTAATCTCTGTAATTTGAAAATATTGTTAAAGCCAATTATTTTTAAAAGAGTAACCGTGGAGTTTCTTGCCGGCTCTTCTCCATAGGAAACAACAATTTGGAACCGTGCACCTAGCTTCTGACGTTTCATAAGTGCCCATGCAGGTTTATATGAAATAAAAATATTTTGATTGATTGATTGATTGAATTACTTTGAGAAGATGACCCGTCAAAACCCCATTTGCTTATTAGTTTTAGCGATTTTTTGTCGGCAGAGTTGTGCTGAATTGTTTTTAATATCCTATTGGTTGTCAAATCTAGAAGCGATTGAAGTCTTATCTTAGCATCAGATTCAGTTACAGTTATGTCTGACTCTGGAGGATAACAAGTTTTTTTAGCTTCCAGGAGCTTTTGATAGGATGGAAGACCATACATTTTCTCTGAAGCAAGAATAGTTCTTAAATTTCGATATTGCCATTTTGACAAATTTGTTGAGGTGTAAAGCGCTAACGTTTTATCATCTGGTAAACACGGTTTGTCAGTCTTTTTAGCGAATAGTACATCATGTACCATCTCACATTTTTCCTTGTTTTGGCTGAGTTCGTTTAATATAGCTGCTAATTTTGTTTTTTTAGACTCTTTTAATTTGGCACATAAAGCATAAACTAATTCCTCCTCTGTGTGATCTAGAAGTGTTAGAGAACGCCTTTTCTTCTGTTTATCAGATATATCAACAAATGGTTTTTTACTTGTACCACAACTTAATTGATGAGTATCCACTTGCGTTTCGAAATTTGAAATTACTTCCTCGGCAACTTTAAAAATGCTGCTTAAATCGATATTTTGACATTTTGGCCAAACTATTTGGGATTGTAACCAGTCTGAATTTTTGTTAAGAAAGGTCTTTTGAGCTCTACTGGAAGCAGACCATCTTTTTGAGATATTACTTGAAAAATTACGACAAAATAATTTAATATTACTCAAATCTTCGGAAGACAATTCAACACCAATACGTTCAATAAGGGCATTAAATAAAAATTCGACATTTTTAAAACCACCTCCTGATTTAAGAACAACGTATAAGTCTAAGTTGGTGACAAATGCGGACATATTATAATTTTAAGGAAAATTGAAAACAAATTAGAATCAAAGATATCAAAGACAAAGTGACTTTGATTTAAAAAAAAAAATACGAAAACAAATTCGACGAAAGAAAGAAAAACAAAAATTATTTGATTTTAAAATCCAAAGACTCAAAATACAACAATAACAAAACAAACAAACAACAAGCATTTCTTCAAGCGCACAGAAAAAATAAGGACACGTCTTATCGCAACCACATTTAGTTGTACACTGAGGTGTACGCGCGCGATTCCTGACCGTATTACGTTACGTCATGAGAGGCGGCCATCTTGTTATCCCGGCAAACTCGCGTCGAAGCTCCATTTTGCTGGCCAGCGGACCTATTGCGATATGAGTAAGGCTATGAATAAAAAAAAGCGAACAATTAACATTAAAAAAAATTGATATTTTCTGTCACTATTATCTCGAAAGTACGCAGAGATAAGCAATAAGTTTCTTCGAGCCAAATACTCAGAATTATTAGTTTTCTAACATATGTGAATGCCATCTCGATATCGCTTATGGTTTTTGAGAAATTGAGTAAAATGTAATCACTCCCATACAAAAAAAAAAGAAATTTTTTTTTTAGAGAAAAGTATTTGAAGTAGGACAATAATATTTTTTGCCTTATCTGTTATCATTATATCAACAATAAAAAAAAATATCAGCGGTCTACTATCAATGTCCACTTTTTTTTAATTTGGGACCAGTGTGTGCCGGGACGTTGTATACCTATATGCTAGTTGCGTTGTAACTCTGCTGGCTCGGTGCAGAATTTTGAATGACGTCAGTGTGATTCGTAGTTCGCATGTGGCGATGTAGATGTCGCCACAGTTGTATATACAAAATACGTTAGTAAAGTATAAACGTCAACGACCCCGTGACCGCGTTTCCTCTAAAGAGTTTAAATAAAAATTTCGTTTTAATATTTGTGGTTTAATTTTCTTAAGGCTGATTTTTTTATAGTCAGGTAACTTTTATCTGAGGAGTAAATATGTTGGTTTGACAGCATTTGTAGAGACAATATTCTAAACTGTCACATTTATTCTTCATATTAAAACTCTTCTGACTATTGAAAAATAACCCCTTAATGTAGTTTAGTCACGGTGATAAGGTTGATTTTTGCTTGTTAGAATTACTCGGAATAAAACTATGTGTAGACTGTTTGACGGTTTATTTCTCACTAACTAATTTAAAGTAATGTGGACTGTAAACATGCGTAGGTACATATGAATAGCTATGTATAGGCTACTAACTAACAACATTCACTGTTGCCCTTGGACAGCATGACTTTAAAAGGGGGAAGCGCCAAGACTTAATGACGAATGACTAGTTGATGAAAAAGTAATTCTATGGGATTAAATGAACTTGAGAGGGTTCTTTTGATAATTTTAATAATAAAAATTATGTAAAGTCATATTTGTAACGCTCACTGTTTGTTTCGATCATATTTCAATCAACATACAACCAGACACTGAGGGGCTTGTGGCTACCCTTGCCGCGGTTGGTTCGTGGATGGGTGACCATCTTTACATACCAAGACTCCTCCGTGCCTCGGAAAGCACGTTTTGCCGTTGGTCCCGGCTGTCATTTGTGGATCTTTGACAGTCGTTACGGGTCGTCAGAAGCCCGAAAGTCTGACAACCAGTCTTACCAAGGGTTATCGTATTACCCAGTAACTGGGTTGTGGAGGTCAGATAGGCAGTCGCTCCATGTAAAATACTGGTATTCAGCTGCATCCGGTTAGACTGGAAGTCGACCCCAACATAGTTGGGAAAAGTCTACACAGATTATGATGATACAACCAGACACTGACCTGCAAATTGGAAAAACAAAACTAAAGAAAATTTGAATTTCGCGAGCTACATTGTGCTCCACCCTGAAAACTTCGCTGCGAGATGGTGCAAACTGTTATGTCTTCCTGCCAGATGTGCGGGTTGTTCGAAAGAGATACCGCGGCCCCTGGCACAGGCAACTGAAGGAACGCGGGTGGGCTTTAGTCAGTAAAAGTCTGACACGCCATCCTGCTCCAAACAGAGCAGGAGAAGTTATTTGATAAATTCCCACTCCCAAAAAAAAAAAAAACTGTTATGTCTTGGCGCTGATAGGTCGCTTTTTATTCAAGACTAGCTTTTGCCAGCGGCTTCGCCCGCGCGGAACTTTCATGCCCTATTTAACTCCCATAGGGGTTGGATTTCTAAAAATCCTTCCTTATTCCTTGTCTACATTATAAAGGGAACCTCTGTGCAAAATTTCAGCTTTCTAGGTCCAAGGGTTTGGGCTGGGCGTTAATGTGTCAGTCAGTCAGGACTTCTCTCTTTATTTATATAGAAGATCACTTTGACAAGTGACTAACACTAAGCGCCTTCTCGCGACGAAGCCAGCAAACATGGAGTTGTTTGCTTAAGAGGGAAGCGCCAGAGAAGCTCGAGACATGCAAATTTTCTTACGTTTTTTGCAATTTGCAGGACGGGTTGTAACGTCGCTTTTATAGTTTTTAGTGATTATTTAATTATATATAAATCAAAGTACATTTTTTTTTAGCCAAGCACTTGATCGTTGTTATTTACAATTAATAAAAGCTTTTAATCGTAATAAGTACTGCAAATAGAAAATAATTGACGGTATGTCGATTTTTATAAGTAAATACCAAAATATCAGTTTAAAAAAAATAGCATACGAACTAATAAATTCCAACGATCTAATGCTTGGTTGAAAAAATAGTAGTTCGATTTAAACATAATAAGATAATAATAAAATAAAATAAAACACTTGAAATGCGACGTTGCCAGCCCGCGCCTGATGAACGCTCTTTATGTAGAAATGTTTGAAGCTAGTACCACATAGTTTACTGTATATTATTTAACTGATAATTATTTCCATCATAGGCGGAGCAAGCACAAGCAGACGCATGCGCAAAGTTCGAACAGTTATCAGCGCGCGCGCGGGAAGAACTTATCGATTTCCGTACTAGAAGAGTAGCGGCTTTTAAGAAGAGGTAATATTATATCATCGTCATCATTTCAGCCGAACGACGTCCACTGCTGGACATAGGCTTCCCCCAAAGGGGATGGCGATTGCAGTATGGTTAAAAAAATGTATAGTGTCATAATATGATATCCATCATTATCATTTGATAAGTGTGTATTTTGGGGGTGTAATATGCCAAATCGAATGTCAATTGATTGACCACCATAAATCGAACGTCTAAATACTCGAACGTTCATAATTTCGAATGGTTAATAAATCGAACATTCAATATATCGTACACTCGATACATCGAGTGTTTAAAATATCGAATGATTGTTTTATCGAGCGTTCAACGAATCGCATATTCATTTTATCGAAATATCAATGGGCTGTATAGATACTTTTTTTTTTAAATATAGAATACAAGAAAAACACAAGTTTACTAATCATTCATCATCTATTTAATGAGATTAAAATGTGATTCTATATAAAAAGTACCTATATAGTATATATTTCGATAGAATGAATATGCGATGGGTTGAACGTTCGATCAAACAAATATCCGATATGTATTGAGTGTACGATGTATAGAATGTGTGATTTTAGTGATTTATTAACCATTCGATATTATGAAAAGTTTCAAAATCACACATGAGTATAAGGCAAACCTTGAAATAAAATCAATATTTCAATTTAAGAAAATACAATACCTATTATTTTTCCATATTAATTTGAAAGTTTGTATGTTTAGATGTTTAATACTCAATCACGCAAAAACGGCCGAACGGATTCGAATGAAATTTGGCACACAAATAGATTAACACATAGGATACTTTTTATCCCGGTAGTCCGTCCCCGTGATAATTTCCGACTTCCACGCGGGCGAGGCCCTTGGCAACAACGAGTCAATAATAATTTCTTTCTTTTCCAGTCTATTGGATCTAGCCGAACTGGAGATCAAACACGCGCGCTCTCAGCAGGAACTATTCAGGAAATCTCTACAAGTGCTCAAGGAATGCCAATAAATACTATTTATGTATGTTATATTATACTAAATACTGAATATTCCATGAGATGTAATAATGAACTGAAGGATTGGACGGATATTGTGGGATATTGACGTAATTGACGGATATTCGGATAAGACGTTTTCGGTGCAAGATCTATTAAAACAGTTCATAGTTTTATCGATTTTTTTTTATTTGATAGTCTTGCCAAGGGTATAGTGTTGCCAAACTGGGTGGTGAAGGCAGTCGCTTTATATAAAATACTGGTATTCAGCTGCATCGAGTCAGACGAGAAGCCAACCAAAACGTAGAAAGGTACAGGCTGGGCAAAAGAGGATCCGAAAAATACATTCACCATCCTACAAAATCATAGATTCAATCCTAAATTATTTTATTTTATATTTTTGTGTATAATTATTATTATTCAAGCGTTTAGAATAACGAGATGAGTCATTAGTTCAAATTGTTTTTGAACGATGACGGGTGAGCATAGTTGTAGCACTTCATGAGCTAATGCAATTGATATACGGTTTAAATTGCATTGGCACACGCTCTTGACATGCAACAAATATTGTTACACTTTACAGTAAAATTCAGTTACTTTTTCTCAGACTGCAAGGTTTAAAATAGAATTTCGTAGTAACGACAATCCTTTAGTGAAGTTATAGCTATCATACATTCATATTTAAACATAATGTTAAAAAAAGAACTCAATTTTATGTTGTCTTTGAGTTCCGTACTATCTCTTTCACTTTAAAAGAGAAAATTTGCAGGTTAATGTGTCGAATAAATGTCATACATGCTGAATTTGAGATGTTTGTGTATATCTCAAAATAGTATTGAACGGTTGTCCGTTCAAACACAGTCTGTTTCTTTATTTGAACGAGTCAACAGAAATACTGTAGTACACGCCAATGTATGTGACAGCTATGGTCTTAAAACGAGGGAGCGAGACGACATGATACACCATCCTACTCGCACGTTTTATGACTGCGACTGCCACGAGTCTTGGCGCTTAGTGTAGTATTCCTTTTTACATAGCAATTGTATTTGTTAAATATGAATGTTAATTAATATGGTATCGGTTTCTCAGTGTTATTAATGTAATATGTTGTCAAATTGATTAGTCGTCAGTCTACCAATACCATAAGATTTGACACCAGATTTACTAATAGGAGGCTTGATCTGGGGTTTTTAAAATAGTAAGTCGAATATTTAAATCGCTAGATTGGCGCTCACCGTGCGTATCGGTTTAGCACCACATGGATCCAATTCGATCCATAACAATAGAAAACCAATTGTGTCTTATTAAAGGTACTTGACCGATTAAAGTATCCAATTTGAAGAAACTAACTAGGATAACTCTAATTAGGAAATGGGAAGCTAGTTATGGGGTTGCGTGTTGTAAATAAGAAAGTGAATAACGATCTGTGTCATTTATTTGAGGGCGCTGCTTATACAACATTATTTTTAGTTTATGCGAAACCTGAATATACATAGTTTGTTCAGAATAAGGAACTGAATCGATTCCAGTAGTTTTTACACCACGTTACATTTTTTCCCAATTTTTTTTAACTTATCACCAGTTAATTACAAAACAATTCCCATACGGTTAGGTACGAGTACCTACTGCCTAATATTTTCAATGAGCATGACACGACGCTGGACGCGCGGGCGTCGCGTGGTACCTATGGTGACCATGTTTGTGTAGACAACTATAGGCCGACAGGGGCGCGGGGGTATGACGACAAAGGCGACTGAGACAGGTGCGGGCGGTGGGGGCGCTTAGTTCACCCACCGCCCGCACCTGTCTCAGTCCCCTTGGTCGGATACCCCCGCGCCCCTGTACCGCGCAGGCGAGGACTCAGTTAGACGGTCGGCCTATAGGTAACATAACAAGCTTATAACTTTGTGATTTTTCATGATACAGCTTTGAAATTTTGTACATAGATTCTTTACATAAGAATACTAGACACGTGTTTCGGGTTTCGCATAAACTAAAAATAGGTTGTAAACAGTCCCAGTTCCATGAATACAAAATAAAAAGGGTACATTAACAAAACTTAGGACTAACACAATGTGGTAATGTCGGTAGAATGTGCGGCGCTCCCTACGGTGTGTGAGCGCGTTTATACGGTTGGCCACTCCACATTCCTTTCACCTTGGCTAGGTTCGTGTGCGCGGGCGCGCAGTGACGAATGGCCATATCATCATCGTCATTTCAGCCGAAAGACGTCCACTGCTGGACATAGGCCTCCCCCAGGCTACTCCACTTCGACCAGTCTTGTGCTTCCCACATCCAGCGGATACCCGCGGCCTTCACAGGGTCATCGGTCCACCTTGTGGGAGGCCTTCCCACTCTACGTCTTCCGGTACGCGGTCGCCACTCCAGAACTTTTCGGCCCCATCGGCCATCTGTTCTGCGGGCAATGTGGCCTGCCCACTGTCACTTAAGTTCGGAAATTCTTCGGGCTATGTCGGAATGGCCGTATGCGCTTTTCTAATTGTATGTATGTAAGTATGAGCCTACACTAGTGATCACCAGTGATAGGAATAGTTAGTGCCTATTTGCCTAAACTGCCTAAACTTCGAAGAACAGAGACAAGAAACGGAGATTTCCTTAGGACAATTTTTTTTTCCCGGGATTTGGGAAAAATCTTCAGTAAGTTAAAATTTGCGCACTGGATAAAAACTTATCCTGTATAAGATGTCTAAAAGCTATTTTTGACTAATCTTGCAACTACCAAATTTTCAGGATTTTCACGTAAAGTCCCGAAATAAATAATCTAACTTTAATTCATGACGGTTAGTTGGATCGTAAATATAATTCGAATACATGAAATTAAAGTTCGATTATTTATTTCGGGATTTTACTTGAAAATCCCGAAAATTTGGTAATTGCAAGATTAGTCAAAAATTTCGTTAAATATAGCTTTTACACATCTTAAATAAAGCTTATTTTCAACTTACTGAAGACTTCCCGAATCCCGCGAAAAAAATTTAGTCCTAAGGAAGTCTCCGTTTCTTGTCTCTGTTCTTCGAAGTTTAGGGAAATAGGCACTACCTATTCCTATCATTGGTGATCACACTGAACTAAATCGAATACTAAATTTTATGTTATGAAGTAGAATTATATTGGGATGCAACAATTTAGCAAAAGTAGTGTGGTCGGGACCTTCCAATCGCACTAAATCGGATCCAACTTTTCTAACTTCGATTACATCTTCCGATTTCCTAATTAGATTTCCTACAAATTGGATAGTGCAATACGCACTTTAGACACGCATTTTTATTTCCATTACAACCAAGTCAATTCATTGCTTCACTGTGCGTCAGAAGTGTCAAAGCGAAACAGAAACATGTCTATATTTTGACGCGGTAGGGCGAATCTAACGATGAAAATCTTTGGAGTAAGTCTATCTAGAAATATAGATAGATACATTTAGTTGGTATACATGTCTCAGTAATTAATTTATAGCATTTTATTGTTATCTATGCATTTTAGTTAGACTGTATTAAATAGAATCAGTAAAAAATTATGGCTCATACACTCACTACATAAGAGATTTTATGATGTAAATTATCGAATAAAAATACAAATACATGCATATTTCCTATTGATTTACTTTAATTAAATACGAAATTAAGTAAATAAGATTTCGAAACACGCGCCTTCAAGTATGTGTGCTTTAAGCGCTTATTACACTTGGCTGAATTTAGTCATCTAAATTCAGTCGTTACTGAATTTAGTCAAGTGTAATCGCAATTAGCAAGCTAGCTTCCATAGCTTTAAGTTGCTTCTGAATTTAGACGACTAGTTAGATGACTAAATTCAGCCAAGTGTAATAAGCCCTTTACTTATTAGAGACAATTTATAAGTATTGGACCGACATAAAAAAAAAACAGTAGGTTTTATTTTATTTTATTAGTCTAGCAACGCATAATCGTTAGTCAATAATAATAACCTGCAACACTGATCTTAGATTGGTGAAGTCAACATATTACTCGTTATTTTTTAATGTACGGTGCAAATATTATTATGATTTAAATAAAATATATCATTTAGGTTAATATTTTTCTGTTAAACGTGAAACGTGGACCAAATTCTTTTTGTTACTTTGTAATGATTTTTATGCAGTCCCATTTGCATTCTTCTTGGTCTTTTTTAGGGTTCCGTAGGAAATAACGGACCGTTTTAACATAATTCTTGTGTCAGTTTTAATAATTGATACGTAATCGATGGGTTATCCAGCTCACACTTCACCGGTTTTCTTCTGAGGTCTTACATGTGTTCTAATAACCTCAAAGTCAGAAATAATACAAAAAATTTCTTCAAAAATACATTACTTATGATTAAGTATTAAAAAAAAGGTACTGATTTATGTGTAAACAACTTTTTTGTAAATGATTAAATTAACATGTATAAGTAATCCTATTCGGTGTTAAGTTTACCTAAATCACTTGTTTTGGCTATGCAACAAATTAATTTAGAGCGATTTTTGTAAGCAAGACAAGATTATGCAAGATATTATTAACAACTCGCGGTTTTTCTTTGAAAAATGGTAAATAACAAAAATACCAACCTATTTTTGTCCCACTATAGGGCAAAGGCCTATTATTATACAAAGAAGGCGCGAACATTGATCACCAGCCTTATAACTATATCTCCAGGTTTCCTCATGATGTTTTTCCTTCACCGATGTCAGTAATATCCAAGATAAACTCAAAAAGCACATAAGAATTGAGAAAGCTACATTGGTACTTGCCAAGATTTGAACCTAGAACCTCATGCATGATTACCTACGTCAGTTGTTTTTCATTCCAGTTTCTGGCATTCTTGTCCCACTGGCAATAAAATCCCTGTTTCTGGTATTTTGTATTCTACAGTATTCTTGTGTCTATTTCTTGCATTCTTGTCTTGCGTTATAAATAGTCGTTTTAACCAAAGTCTTCGTACAGCGTGTATGTATCGTGTAAGAGAAATGTGTTATTTTTAAATGTTTATATTTTAAGAAAATAAATGATTATCCATATTTATTTTGTGTTTCATTTATTTGTCTTGATTTATTGGTGCGTTTTAGAATGTGCTTGATAAGGAAGTTGAAAAGAAAACCCCAAGGAATTAATAAAATTAACATTTATTTTAAGTGTTCACTGCAATTAAAAACATTATTTTCAACATTAATTAAATTAAAAAAGTAATTATAACTAAAAAAAAAAAACTTTAAGCGTCGATTAACTTAAAAAAATATAAATATGGCAGAATTTGGGCTAAGAATTTACAATCGTAAATAAAAATGTATTTACAATCCCCAATGCTTCAACCGCAGGCACAGAACACATGTACTCCAAGACGACGGCAGACATTTTATTTTGTAAATAAATAAGTTCTTACGGTGGCCAGGTAAACTTAAAAAAAATCTACCCAGCCAGTTTTATAGAATTAAAATTTAATGATATAAGAGGTTTAAAAAATATACATGTTTTTAGATATAATTATACAAAAATAGTTAATTTATAAATCTATCTTACAACACAATTTTCGCACAGGTTTAAAAAAAGTCGCATGAAATAGTATACTCGCTACTAATGAAGAAACTACTATTTGGTAGAATGTTTTTCTATCAGAAACATTTTAATTTGATCAATGTGCCCCACATAAAAAAAAAATTGCATTATTAAAGATTAGGAGTATATGTGTTCTGTGATCGAAACAGTGTCGATAGCAACAAGGGCCTAGCCCCTATAGGTATTCTACAAGAAGCGAACAAAGTTGACAGGGCCTGGGCTAGGGTACCAAAACACTTTCAGAATTCGAAGGATTTTGAAGTAAATTCCTAAGCCTAAATGCTGCCTGCCATACGTTCGCCAGTGCGAACGTCTTATGTCAATGTCATAAGATATGAATTGGTATGAGTGACACGCGTTCGTGAAATGCAACATCTGTACAATATTATGATGATTACCTTAATTGGCACCGTTCCATCATTCTTCATATTTTAATTTATCACGAAACACTAGCCTAGTTGCGTTGGTTTGCTCGCCGAAGAAATATGTAGAACTTAGCACAGTCGTTCCATTTTTTTTTTTTTTTTTTTTTTTTTTTTTTTTTTTTTTTTTTTTTGCTTCATATGTTTGAAGAATTCGTCGGCTTCACAACGTAACGTAACGCGATGAGTGTTGTCGAATTTACAAAACAAAAGTCTGTGATTGTTAGTGTGCCACGCTAATACCTCGCTGGTCAACAATTTTTACAGTTCGCAAAATCTAACAGCAAATAGAGCGAACTGTCAAGATCATGCACAATATATTTTCTATCGATCCTGCAAGTGTAATAATGTTAGCAATGTTTCCGTTGTACAGACGGCTACACATCAAGCTATACATTTCCAGTATAAGCTGATCTCGCATTGTATAGGATTTCCGTACAGTTCGAGATCAGCGTAAACTGGAATGTATAGCTTGATGTGTAGCCGTGCGTACAGAGGCCAGCGCATCAAGCTACCCCAATCTGTCAAAATTCTTTGATAGTTTTTCAACTTTATCACAAAGGAATAAGGTTCATGTTCAATTGGGAAAATTTGACAGTTTGGGGTAGCTTGATGTGCTGGCGTCTATACCTATACCATATTTTTATATTTACTTATTTTAAAAATTACCATAGCACGAACACATTATGCTAGTTCATCATTTTCAAAGGTTTTCATAGGTATCTCATTGGCAGTTGAAATCATAACATTTCCTTATTCAATCTGTCAGCCTATCGCAGTCCACTTCTGGGGGCCTACTCTGTAAGCACGAAGTCCATAGTTTCGGCCGAAGTTACAGGCGTTTCGTACTACGTACCTATCACCTTCGGACATAAGATTAGTTTGGGGCCCGAACTAAAAATATATGACAATTTGATTTGACTGTTGTGCCAGTCCGAAAAAGTTAACAAATCGGGCGTAAGACTTAGATGATTACTTTGATGACTGAACCAAAAAAAATATAAAAACAAAAGGGGCATACCCTTTTGGTTTTATATTTTTTTTGGTTGGGAAATCATAAAATAACTTCTCCCTCTCTGGGTGGAGCAGGAGGGCGTCTCAGACTTTTACTGACTTAAACCCACCCGTGTTCCCTCAGTAGCCTGTGTGCCAGGGGCGGCGGGATCTCTTTCGAACAACCCGCCGCGCACCCCTGGCAGAACCCCCATATTTATAAACGCTGCTTAAAGTTATGGATGTTAAAACGTCAATAATGTATGGTTAAACAGTCGCTAATCATTACTTAATTTTAAGCAAAAAAGGGGTTTTTTATAAATAAGGGGGTTAAGACATTCGTCGCAGTCAAGGGTGGAAACTCCTTGATTGCTCTCGATGACGTCAAGTACACCGTCAATTATACAGCCAATGGAACGGCTACCAGCTTAGAATACAAAGTCGTAAGGGAAATCCTTCGGCATTAGTCGTTTCACTTCTCGGTTAATACGTTATAATTATAGGTAAGTACCTAATACTCTGATTTTTCAATATATCTAGGTAAGCCGTGTGATGCCGGACGTAAAGAATAGTACCATCCCATCTCTTCCCGTGAGTGTCGTAAAAGGCGACTAAGGCACTTACAGAGAATGGGCAGCAGCGTTCTCTATGCATTTTCCCCCAACCCGCCTGTCAAGCGTGGCGATTATAGCAAATCCCCCCAAATTAGGGGAGGGCTGTGTCCGGCAGTGAAAGTCTTTCGGCTGAAGTGATTAATATAAACATTACAAAATATTTAGTTCATTTTGAAGTATCGAACTACTTTCGGCTATCTTCGTTGGCGCCTCACGTTGCCTCACGCATCTCCCAAATAACGCCAAATCTCCCACATCTTCATCACCAACATATCCTGTCCTACGCGTAAATCTCTATAGCATAATCCAGTCTGTAACTCCGTTGGCTCTTCAGCCGTAGCTCAACGTTGGTGTATCCAACACCGCCCGATGTGATGTTGACGGAAGCCTCACTGTTTTGAAAGTCGTAGCAGCTGATTGCCTGGAAATTGAGAAAGAAATGGACTCAATGAAAAAAACTTTTTTCAAAAAAATAACAACCGACTTCCAAAGAAACACCACAAACTGCAAAATAACTTTAATTTGGGAAGTCGGTGACTTTGGATGTGTATTTTAATTATTTGTCACCGCCTTCAGAAATTAAAGTTATTTTGCACTTTGTAGTGTTTCTTTGGAAGTCGGTTGTTATTTTTTTGAAAAAAGTTTTTATTTTTCACTTTTTAGTTATCTACCCCACACCAATTCGAAATTTCAATGGGACCATTTCGGAGTAAACTCCTTTCGAACAAAAAAAGAATTTTGCAAATCCGTCTATATACGACGGAGTTATGCCCGAACATACATAAAAAAAACATGTCGAATTGATAACCTCCTTCTTTTTGAAGTCGGTTAAAAAGTCCTTGATCGTACCGAGACCCTCACCACGAAACCACGCTGTTGATTCCTGCTGTCTTTCGTAGAACATTGATAGGCGTTGCGGCTAGTCGAAAGCCCAAAAGTCTGGCTATCAATTTAACAAGAGGTTCCCGTATCGTGGTACCCAGTGACTGAGTTGCAGAAGTTAGACAATCGCTCCATGTAAATAATAGGGTATTTTACGATTTCATAAAACTATTTTAATTTGAAGATTGGGACGATATATTTAACAGAAAAATAAAAATAAATTTATTAATACACATTTTCCCGATTAAAAACGATTAAAACCTAATTTATTTTTCGTTGTTTTGAATTTACCACCAAAACGCTACTTACGATGACTTTTTATCACGTGACATGTGACGTCAACTTTGTCTATACGGCACCGGTACAAATACTTCGTTTAGTATTTAAAATAAAAAGTATTTGTGCACAGAGGCACCGCACACCAGTAATATCACTTTATATCCATTAAAAATCTTGTTAATTAAACACTCGAAATTCACTTATTTATTTACTAACTACTTTAGTTTACACAAAGTTGACGTCATGAGATAAAAAGTCATCGTGAGAAGCGTTTTGGCGGTAAATTCAAAACAACGAAAAATAAATTTGGTTTAAATCGTTTTAAATTGAGAAAATAGATAGAAATCAATTTATTTTTATTTTTCTGTTAAATATCTCGTTCCAATCTTCAAATTAGAATAGTTTATTTTCAACGCTCGGCTTAGAAGCGTGAATTTAAAACATAATCCTCCTTCTGGCGCAGTCGGGTCAAAAAGCGCCTGTGCGAACGCCTTATGTCATTGTCATAAGGTATGAATTTGGTATGAGTGACACGCGTTCGTAAAATGCAACATCTGTACAATATTAAGATGATTACCTTAATTGGCACCGTTCCATTATAAGTATAAGTCTTGATCCGTTTCTTCAAAGGAATGGCTTCATATTTCAATTTATCACGAAACACTAGCCTAGTTGAGTTGGTTTGCTCGCCGAAGAAATATGTAGAACTTAGCACAGTCGTTAATGTCATTAATAGAACACATAGTATTAATGTTAACTTCATTTTGACAGTTTTTTAAACACTGAATTTAGTTCACACTGTATTTTTATTTGCTTGTGACAAGATGACAAGATCTGCAAAAAGAAACATAGATTATAGGTTTATTTTTTAAATAAGGAACATGATTAAGTTATGTGGACGCCATTATAACGGTTACTTAATAAATTACTTTTAGCCTTTTAATTTAACAACAAAGAATACTCTATCTAATCTATTTTTTATTATGGCAAGCAAAGCCGATGTCGACTATTCTGCCAATGTCTAATTTAACAACAAAGAATACTCGAATCGTTTTCTCCACTTAAAAACAGAAGGCGGTGACAATCAAAATTCATTTACCTACCGACTACCTTCAATTTTGAAACATTTTTTTACTAATTTATGTGTCGTCGTATGGTGTCGTAGTAGACAATTAAAACCAAACTTTTTCTTTAACATATGTGTAGGTATGTTTGCGTGATTGCACTAATTGCCTATTCGTTTTTAGTTGACAACTTAATAATAAAAAAAAACAAAATGGGCGTTATATGAATTAGTATCAAAGATACACATATAAAGGAACCTAATTAATACTTTCATTACACATAAATCATAATCTTCTTACGTTAAAGCGAAAACAAAAATATTAACGCATAACTTACGTAAAAACACGATTAAAAGAACACGCGACTTACATAATATAAAAATAAAAGATGTTTTCATTATTTTTTGAAGTTTAAGATAGCATTATCATTTAGGTAATGTTTATTTTTAAAGTATAAACAATACCGAGAAAGATTGTGTGATTAACGTTATTAGAGACGTGGTCACATTGTGAGCGGAGAGAGATAATTAGGTAAGTACAGAGGTCAGCATATCAGGCTACCCCAATCTGTCAAATTTCATTGATAGATTTTCTTCAAGTTTAATGCAAAAGTATAAGGTTCATGTCCAATTGGGGAAATTTGAGATTTTGGATGTGCTGGCATCTGTACTTATAGATTTCACAAAAATGATACACGAATTTTCACAATACTTATAGGCCAGAACTTAGGACTAGCTGTAGACCTAGTCCTAAGTTCTGCCCCATGCTGCATGCCCAGATGCCCCATGTTAAAACATGGGGGCATCTGTAGCCGAACTAGGACCAGTCTTGTATCTTGACATACAGCGCCAGACTACCTACTCAATACAGACAATAAATACATATTAAGCCCAAAAAATTGAGTTCTTAGTCGCCTGATAACAATTAATTTATGAATAGTGTCACAGTCATGTGTCAGTGATTAACGCTTTTAGGGACGTGGTTACATTGTGAGCGGAGAGAGATAATTAGGTACGTACAGAGGTCAACCTATCAGGCTACCCCAATCTGTCAATTTTTTAACCGACTTCAAAAAGAAGAATGTTATCAATTCGACATGTTTATATACATATATTTTTTTTTTTCTGTATGTTCGGGCATAACTCCGTCGTATATAAACGGATTTGCAAAATTCTTTTTTTGTTCGAAAGCGGTTTACTCCGAAATGGTCCCATTGAAATACAGACAACGGAACTCTTCAAAAAATTACAGCAAATCAACCGCGAATGTTGCTATCGCATAAATATGCATTGTTTTGACGTCAAGGATGATGAAATTTCGAATTGGTGTGTGGTAGGTAACTAAAAAGTGAAAAAATAAAAACTTTATTCAAAAAAATAACACCCGACTTCCAAAAAAACACTACAAAGTGCAATTAAATAACTTAAATTTCGGAAGGCGGTGACGAATAATTAAAATACACATACAAAGTCACCGACTTCCGAAATTAAAGTTATTTTGCACTTTGTAGTGTTTTTTTGGAAGTCGGTTGTTATTTTTTTTTCATAATTTTCAACTTTATTACAAAAGAAAAGGTTCATGTTCAATTGGGAAAATACTGTTTGATGTGCTGGCGTCTGTACAAGCATAATGCCGAGGGCTCAAGGCTAAATTACAGCTGGTCGATTAAAAGTTAAGCTACGCTTGCCGCGTTCGGTTCGTGGATGGATAACTATAGGTAGGTACATTACATTTTGAGACCCTTCAGTGGCTCGGAAAGCACGTTAAGCCGTTAGCCTCGGCTGTCATTAGTAGATTTAAGGTTCCTGCACCACGCGACAGGGCGATGCCACTCACGCAGAATAATTTCTGTGAAAACTTCATGGAAATTGTTCTGCAAATGTCGTGTCGCGCCTGTTTGAAGAAGCCTTTAAGACAGTCGTAACGGGACACAGTGGAGGATCAGAGAGGCAGCCGCTCTATTGTAATATACCGGTATTCAGCTGCATCCGGTAAGACTGGAAGCTGACCCCGATATAACAGTTGGCAAAAGGCTAGGCAAATCGATTGATTTTAATTGAAATATTTTCAAAATTCACATAAATATACCTATTATGTAGGTATTAAGTGTTTAGAGGCATGAGGAACAGGATGAAAGTTCATTCACTCATTCCGATGTTGATAAAGGAGGAACCTCCGACCATACGGGTATTGTATCTGGTGGGCAACTGCCCCACAGTTGATGTCGGGATGTTGTATATATCTGAGTGTCGTGGTAAACTCTGACTGCGCGATGTAGGATTTCTTAGAGTAGTTCACCTGTGGCATTGTAGATGGCGCTACTTCTCTTTTTGCGTTTCGAGCTTTTTGTTGCGAAGTTTTTTTTTGTAGTACAGCTACAAGTGTACTAGGAATAGATTGCTCTGTGTCCATAATACCTAGTAAAATCTAGTTCTGGCCTAGGCCTACTTCTTATAACATTGAATTTGACACATGATTCTAGAACCTATTAGACTACGTAGTCTAGATGCTTCATAATATCTAGTTCTAGCTTCTGTCAGCTTCTTCGTTGGAGTAAAGTTTCTTGCTATACATATATCCTAAAGCATCGCAATGCCCACCCCCACTTTAGGTACTACGTTTTCGCGACGCGTACTTTCTGACCTTTCTTTCTTTTTG
This sequence comes from Polymixis flavicincta, assembly GCA_949987655.1. Lineage (NCBI taxonomy): Eukaryota > Metazoa > Arthropoda > Insecta > Lepidoptera > Noctuidae > Polymixis > Polymixis flavicincta. Next base: position 8,362,145 of record OX465199.1, on the reverse strand, counting down.
CTCATTTCCTAAGGTTCGCAGCGTGAATCGGGCGTGAAGTTTCTTGCTATATATCCTAAAGCATCGCATCGCCCACCCCCACTTTAGGTATTTCGATTTCGCGACGCGTACTTTCTGACCTTTCTTTTTGCTCATTTCCTAAGGTTCGCAGCGTGAATCGGGCGTGAAGTTTCTTGCTATATATCCTAAAGCATCGCATCGCCCACCCCCACTTTAGGTATTTCGTTTTCGCGACGCGTACTTTCTGACCTTCTTTCTTTTTGCTCAGTTCCTAAGGTCCGCAGCGTGAATTGGGCTACTAAATGCTAAAATATTTTTTCAAATCCTACTGGCAGTTCTAGAGATTATCGCATTCTTTAAAATCAATAAAAACATTAAGTATTTACTAAGTAGCAACACAATCTTTAACTTAATCTGTCAAATTTCTTTGATAGATTTTCATCTTTATAACATAACCATAAGGTACAGAGGCCAGCACATAAAGCTACCCCAGTCTGTCAAATATCTTTGATAGATTTTCAACCTTATTCTGAAAGCATAAGGTTCAGTTTCAATTGGGAAAATTTGACAGTTAGGGATAGGTTGATGTGCTGGCGTCTGTACCATCGTCAGAAAATCATCAAAAACTTGAACGTAAATTATCATATTTTAAATAATGATAAAAATCAATCAACTAAAGAAATGCCTTAAAATATTCCACTGAGCCATGTTATATTTTATTAAAACTGCGTCTGCACTTTTACTTTTATTTTTGTGATAATTGAATTCAACTTCTTGCCGCGATGCACTATTGTCAAATACCTACATTAAAATTTGGCCATTTATATGCAGTCTTAAAAAAAAAAATACAGAAAATTTACCGAAATACTGCAATACAGCAGTCGAATTCATTTGTAACAATAAAAACACTATCTTAGCATTAATACATCATTAAATCTATCTTTCAGAAGCACAGTTTATTTCACAAGATTGAAGTTATTGACTGAATAGTTCGGCGACCGTCCAGTAAGCGCTACTTTAACGAATTATTGTTCGCGACTCCGTATGCAAAGCGTCTCCGAATCGATACGAACGACCTTTGGTATGTACTATGCACGTATTGGATATAACTACTAACGATCTCTAGGATCTATACAGCATGTATCATAAATGTGTGGTCATATTTATGAGTGTAAAGCAGTGGTGACACTGGTGACGTAGTGATGACGGCCCCGACTTACGAGATGTAGGTTTTGTTAGGTTTATCGTCGAAACTTCATGTTGTTTTAGTTTTAACTGTAAAACATTTCGATACAATGTAAAAATTGTAAATGAATTAAAGGTGTGCGGTCTAGCTTCTGCAGTGCAGCGCTCGATAAATGCTGCCTGCAACAGCATTCATGATCGCGTCTGACGATCTAACCGGTGCTCTATCTTGATTGCGTTTTCTTTCCACCCGGCTCAGTGTCATCCTACTATCCTACTTCTTCATACTCATTTCAGCCGAAAGACGTCCACTGTTGGACATAGGCCTCCCCCAATTTGGGGGCGTTTGCCATAATCGCCACGCTTGGCAGGTGGGTTGGTGATCGCATCATGGTGGTAAAATGCATAGAGAACGCTGCTACCCATTCTCTAGTAAATCCTTTAGTCGCCTTCTACGATACCCACGGGAAGAAATGGGATGGTATTTTTTACGTCCGGCACCACACGGAACTCCTATATCATACTTCTTACTAATATTATAAATGTGAAAGTTTGTACGTTTGGATATTTGGATGTTTGTTACTCAATCACGCAAAAACGGCCGAACGGATTTGGATGAAATTTGGCACACATGTAGTTTATAACCTGAATATTAAGATAATATAGGCTACTTTTTATCCCGGTAGTACTTTCCGGTGGGATAATTTCCGACCCTTTCCGGTGGGATAATTTCCGACCCTTTCTGGTGGGATAATTTCCGACCCTTTCTGGTGGGATAATTTCCGACGCTTTCCGGTGGGATAATTTCCGACCGTTTCCGGTTGGATAATTTCCGACCTACACGCGGGCGAAGCCGCAGGCATAAGCCCTTAAAAAATCACTATCAAGCATCCCATACATTTATATTATACATTTATAGTTTTTTTTTTTGGGGGGTGAAATCATCAAATAACTTCTCCCGCTCTGGGTGGAGCAGGAGGGCGTGTCAGACTATTACTGACTAAAACCCACCCGTGTGCCCTCAGTAGCCTGTGTGCCAGGGGCTGCGGTATCTCTTTCGTACAACCCGCACCCTTTATTCGCGATCTAGTAGATCGATGTTGGTGCAATGGAGAAAGTTCTTCAATTCGATGGTCTGTACCACACCATTTAATACTAGTTTTTGCCAGCGGCTTTGCCCGCGTGGAGATCAGAAATGTTAATCCAGGCTATAAAAAAAAAATCAGTTTTCCAAATTTCATCCAAATCCGTTCAGCCGTTTTTTCGTGCTGAATGACAAACATCCAAACATCTAAACATACGAACTTTCACATTTATAATAATACAGTAGGATTACAAGGATGACCAAATAAGATTTCTTTTTGATATACACGCTGTATATATAATATATATGTACATTACAACTAAACTTTTGGTCATAGCTTTATTTGGTCATCAATATTTACAATTCTCAAGGTAAATTTTCTGTATCGGCCGTTATTGGTTGAAAAGTGACACGTGTATCTTCACAAAAATCGGACCTAGCTTCATCATTTCAGCCGAAGGACGTCCACTGTTGGACATAGGCTTCCTCAAATCTCCGCTATTTCGACCGATTGTGTGCTTCCTGCATCCAGTGGATTCTTGCGGGCTTAACAAGGTCATCAGAGGGTCAATTCTCGTAATTTTAAAAATGTTCACAGTCTGATCTCCAGTCTCAATCTGTCAAAAATACCTCGAGTTTCCACACATTTTTGACAAGTTTTTGACATTTGCTTGTCGCCGAGATGACACTGCGACTAGATTTTGAACGTTTTTAATTAAAAGAATTGGCCTTCAGATTTAGCTTAGCGTAGAAGAATTAATGTTCCTAATGACGGTCATCTGGGTACCTATATGTAATTGCTTCACTTTCTTTCTTTTTATCTATTTTGGTATAGTAATTTTATTCTGGGTTTTCACACATAATTATATAATGAGTGTATGTTAAATACTGCACTCAAAACATTTTAAAAGAGTAACGGTGAAGTTTCTTGCCCATTCTTCTCCATACGACACTAAATTTTGGAAGGGGCGACTAGAATCAATTCTATTTTTAACCGACTTCAAAAAAGGAGGAGGTTATATGTTCGACTGTATGAATTTTCGTAATGTATGTTGCGCATCTGGGTATGCAGCATGGGGCAGAACTTAGGACTAGGCGTAGACTAAGTATTGTGTAAATTCTGTATCATTTTTGTGAAATCTGAACATGAACATGTTTCTATGTTGTTGTTGTTGTGAGTTGGACATGAACCTTTGCATTAAAGTTGAAGAAAATCTATGAAAGAAATTTGACAGATTGTGATAGGTTGATGTGCTGGCCTCTGTACAATACACATTTAACGTTCAGTAAAATCGTTTATTTTGTTAGGAACCACCAGACGGATTTGAAAATTTCTTAACATTTGATAGCCCGAATTTTGAGTAAGGTTGTAGGCTATTAAGGTGACACTTGTCCACATTTTTTCCATACAAACTTCGGGAGGGTTTTACTCCACTGTTTGATATGGTTTTGTCTCATTATTAATATTGTCTGTACGGAAACAGAATACTAAAATAAAAAGCCATTAAAAAGTTATGAGCCAACAAAGATTCGTTTTTCTTGCTAATTTAACCTAACTTTGGGCGTGTTTAAGTAATAAAAGGAGTGTAAAATCTCGAAAACCAATTCGATACCGACAAAGCTTAATTATCGAAAAGTTCAATATACTTAATTGGTCATTGATTTATGCAGTGGTTTTTTCAGAAAACCCGATCTTACGAAGGACTTTTCTTAATTTTTTACGCGCCTGTTTTACTATAACTGATCCTGCAGCGCACTCAATAATGTTGCGCGTGTAGACTAGCGTCTAACTGCTCATCACTGATACTACCACTGTTGGACACGAAGCCCCTTAATATCACGCTACGACCCTGAGAGGCCGAGTTAAAAGAGAAAAAATATCCGAAAAATTGCAAAGAGAAAAGGTAGTAATATCATAGTTGGGCGATGGCATCGCATATGATATAATTATTTCATGTTGATACTAGTTTCATGGCGAATGAAGTCACGGGTTAGTAAATAAAAAAATATTTAAATTATTAAAAAAAGAATTGTGTTACAGATTACTCACCACAACACAGTGTGACTCACACGCACAATACCTACCAATGTAAGATTTTCTTTTCACTGAGAATTTTGTCCTCTTAAGATTAGATAGAAAATTGATAACACTTGCAACACTCAGAGAAATAGGTAAACAATACAATTTTAGTATTGGTTTTCAATAGCACACTGAACAGAAATATTTTTTGACAGAACTTCGCAATTATTAGAACAGAAAAAAAAAAACGAAACTGCTTTAGCCGTGGATAAAATCTTATTTGTTTTTTAATTTACACATAATTTTTTTATTGTTTTTACAGTTTTGCTCGCCAAACTTTGCAGTTTCATGGCGAGAAGCGCTTGTTCTTGTTTAATAAAATACCTATTCTAATGTTATTTTAAACTTGCAAGATTTTCTTGCTCTTTCTAGGACTGGCCTCAAGAAACAACAAAAGTTGAGAGTTTAATGGCAATTCGTTGGTTCGTTGGTCCATAAAATACACCGAGCTGAAGCGGTTTCGTCACTAAACGGGACATTGGTAGTAATTTGAAGATATACGACCAACTTGGTCCAACACCGCAATTGCAATGACCTCTTTCCTGTTGACTGGTTGAGAATATGACGTTCTGATTCATTCTGAGAATTCCGTAGGCTGTTCTGGATAAATATTAGTAACAGGACTTTTGGTAGACCGAAGAGGTCATAAATTTTCCTGAATATGTCATGGTATGTAAAGATGACACATCAGCGGGCAATTCTCTTTAATTTTAAGAACGTTCACAGTCTCATCTCAGTCTGTCAAAAATACCTGTAGTTTCCATAAATTTTTGACAAGTTTTTAACATTTTACTGTCGCCGAGGTGAGACTGTGATTGAGACTTCAAACTTCAATTTTTTTCTAGACTGTTATTTCATAACAATTTGGTGACATTTCAATTTAAATTTTTTATGCTGATAATTTATTCTTCTCTGAAATAATTTTATAATTTAAATAAATGTTTTTTTTATTTGTTATATGGGTTTTGCCTAAAATAAATGAATTTTATTTATTTTTTATTATGAGAATTGGCCTTCTGTACCTAATCGTAGTCTATGTATATACCTATGTGAGAAGTGGCAGCGTAACATGCCAAACGTCCTTGAATGTTAGAATAGAATACAATAGAATATTTATTTGCGTAAAACATGGTATACAATGGTGTTAAATACAAATTGAGGCACAAGCATGTTTAGCCAGGATAAAACATAGCATGCAAAATTAAAAAAAAAAAAACAAGTTTAGCAACAACAATAGTTTTTTTTTTTTTTTTTTAATTCTTTTAAAATATAAAAACTACACTCGAGTAACCACTTATGAAATTTAATTTTTAAATAATTTTGTATTTAAAGCTTTAAAGCTTATTAAATGAAATATCAATCAAATAGGGTTATATGAACTTACAGGGCTCGGCAGGGAATGATTATAATGTTCTCTCATAAGGTGGACCAATGACCTCTGAAGGTCGCAAGAATCTGCTGGAAGCGAGAAGCACAGAACCGGTCGAAGTGTTTTTCTAAATAAGTTAAGAGAACTTTTTAAGTAGTCGGCAAGCCATTGCAATTCTTTGTCTACGTCTCACTGGCATGGCAGTTGTTCAAAATTGTTTTTGCCTAAAAATTCGCCACTTCCACGGCGTTATTGGTGGCAATGCAGAGGTCAGTTTGGTGCATGTTGTTAGGCATAGAAGGCAAGATGGAGTAGACTAGGAGGTGGAGTAGAGTTTTTAACTCAGAAACCCTGCTGCAGTTCCGTCGAGGTAGCCACACTTTCCGAGGTTCGACTTAGGACTTCCATCACGACTACCTACCCTGCAGGAAAATGCTCGTTTGCAATTACGGTATGATCATATCTACTAATATTCACACTTGATGCGTGAATTGAATGCGTCGTTTTACTCGATCATTAATGTCGTCGTCGTCGTTCAGATTCGACCTAATGTTCTTTTACGCAATTTGTCCGGAGGAATTCGGAAGAGGCAGTTTAAGGATATCAGGATACGCCTCATAGCTTGATGACATATATTATGAAGCATGTCTTGTCAAGGTTAGGTACCTATGCGTTGAGGCAATTTGTCGGAGAACCAGAATCGGTGACTCCGGCTGCCGCTGAAAAGGATGACCAGCGCTGGAGCTCTGTTTCATATAGGATCGTAGCACTAAGCGATATTTTTACGTCCTTGCAAACGTCGAATTACTTGGCGTTAATAAGGTCCACGGCGACCACGGCTAAGCACAGGACATGCAAGCGAATAGTTTCGGGTTCAAACTTCAAAGAAGTGATAGGTTCAGTCGCCAGCACATCAAGCTACCTCAATCTGTCAAATTTCTTCGATATTTTCATGTTTATCACTTAAGCATAAGGTTCATGTTTAATTGGGAAAATTTGACAGTTTGGGGTAGCTTGATGTCTGTACCGGAATCTTGATAAAACATAAAGCCAGTACAAGATAAAAAAGTTTAATAGTCTACCTCTTAAAATGAAAGTTTATATTCGTTATTTTCATCTTTTAAGTTCACTTTTTGCCCAGTTAGGTCTTTATTTTTTAATTTTATTTTACACTTAAAAAGTGTAAAATAATAAGTGTTAATGTAATACCGCAGTGTCTCAAGGCGAAAGTCTTTGACTAATGCGTGTTGCCAGCGATGACATATGGAACCGAAACGTGGTCGCTCACAATGCCTCATAAGAAGGCTTAAAGTCACCCAAAGGGCGATGGAGAGGGCTATTCTTGGAGTTGCCCTCCGTGATTGGATCAGGAATGAAGAGATCCGCAGGAGAACCAAGGTAACCGACATAGCCCGAAGAATTGCCAAACGTAAGTGGCAGTGGGCAGGGCACATTGCTCGTAGAACAGATGGCCGATGGAGCCGAAAAGTTCTGGAGTGGCGACCGCGTACCGGAAGACGTAAAGTTGGAAGGCCTCCCACAAGGTGGACCGATGACCTTGTGAGGGCCGCAGGAGTCCGCTGGATGCGGGAAGCACAGAACCGGTTGAAGTGGCAGAGCTTGGGGGAGGCCTATGTCCAGCAGTGGACGTCTTTTTGACGAGACCTATTTAAGAAATCCTTTATTTTGATACATCACTCGATAGATCTTGAGAAAAAATATAGATATTTGAATATGGCGCCGAAAATGGCCATTTAATTTTTTATAATTTTTATACACTTGTCACTTTCACAATTGAGACGAATCTAACGACGTGGACGCCCTTCAAACTAAAATCCATCAAGCCGTTTTATACAGAGCATGCCAAAGAAATTCACATCCATACACTTGAAAAACATGACGTCTCCTTCTGGCGCAGTAGGGTAAAATAACACAAGTATTGACATTATCTCCTTTTGTTTTTTTGCAGAATATCGTGTGAAATTTCTTCCGTTATCATACGCTCCGCTGGCAGTGGCACCTCGCTCGGATCTTTACTAGGAAAACCGAAAGTGTTATCAAATGATAACTCTATCTTCGCCATGGTGTCATTCAGATGAAAGGTCACTGATCTTTGCAATGCGTAGGTTCCGTTTTGTAAATTATCAATTTTTTACCGACTTCAAAAAGTAGGAGGTTATCAATACGCCACTTTATTTTCAGTGCGTGTCTCAGTGCATCCGTAATCATTGTTTTTTTTTTTTGGCAAACGAAAAGCCGGAAGACCAAAGCAGCGATGGACAGACGACATCGTGCAGGCGGTGGGCAGAGATTGGTTCGACTAGGTTGGACAGACTACTGATTCAAGAATAGGGAAAGGTGGAAAAGGTTGGGGGAAGCCTATTACCCAAAATGGGGTCCATAGGTATAGATTTAATTAAACTATTATCTGTAAATAACACTAGCTATTAAGTACGTCTTTAAAAATACTAACAACATTTGAAATGTATATTAAGGGTTATGGAATAAAAGGCTTTATTATTAATTTATTACACACACGATCAACAATGGATCAGTCTAACTCTACAACTACACACACACACACACACACACACACACACACACGCACACACGCTAACACACGCGCACACACGCTAACACACGCGCACACACACACAATCACTCCTCACTATTATTTTTTAAGCCCATTCAACAAATATGTACGAGTATGTGATCATCAGTATTGTTAAGTAACCATGTAATATGTTGTAAAAATGTGTCAATCGTTTCTAAAGTACAATGTCCTTCAAGATACAGGATTCTCCGAGTTTGAAGGGCAGGGTCTTACTCATCTGTATTAGCCATACATATCTCTTACTAAACAATCTCTGATGTTACCTAGGCTAAGTCTTTTGTTAAATAAACGATAACTTACTTACTATTATATGGGTACAGCTCTGTATATCCCTTTGGGGTATACATACAGGCGTGATGTTATCTTAAGTTATCTTTAAGAATTTGTATGATTCGTTCCCACCGACGAAATATGAAAACGGTTTCCTGGGCAAACTTAGTTTTAAGAAACACGTTACTCCAGTAGATAGTCTTTTAGTTAAAAACAGTTACGTATGTACCTGTAAATAAATCATGATAATTATGTTTCTAACTTCAAACAAATTGAACGCGACCAATTCGAACAATACGAAATTAAGTAGGTACATATACGGACGCGTTACCATGGTTACCGATTCCACAACAAATTATTAGCTTCAAAACAAACTCGCAATTTAGATGAACATAGTTTAAAATAATTTAAAGAAATAATTGTCTTATTATTATTATTATATTAAATAACTGTAAGTAGGTACATAACCTAAGTTAATCTTTGAGTGAAGAGTGTTCTGTAAGAAATTTGGAATTTTTAATACCTAAGGTAAGGTAAGTTAAATTTATGCATGGTCTATTAAATTATTTACTAAGTAAGTTTTAAGTATTGTCCTTGAGATTATTAAACTATTGACTCTTTTAACTTTAAGTAAGATTAAGAAATAGTTAAAAAACGAAAAAAATATGACGACTAATTTGTTTGTATTCTTTGCTAACAGCTTATTCATCTATTTTTCATTAAGTAGTCGTCCTTGAAATACTGGCTATTATTTTACCAAGCTACATCGAAAACCCGATTCTCCCCTTACACGGGTAGATACAAACGAAAGAAGCACTCAATAATCGTGTAGATAAAATCGAAATCGAGAAGTATTTAATATCGATTCTTACTTTAAGTAATAAAAAAACCAACTGCTAGTACCTATGTCCACTGACGAGCATTCGAGAATTATTTAATTTGTATGAAACGACCAATAACATGGTAAGTAACGTATCTATATAAAGCAGTGGTTTTCAGTTGTTTATCTACAGAACAAATATCAAGATTCTAAACTTTTCACAAAATGCCCAAAGCAAAATGCATAAGAAGTTGAGAACCTAACTTCATATTTATATACGACTATTTCAAAAGCTAACTATTGAAAGAGGCGGGGTGAATGCAGGATTTTAAAATTATGATATAATAAATAAATTCTAAATATATCTACTCCATAATCATTCATAAATATGTTTCAGGTTCAAACTAAATTCTACAAAAAGAAGAAAGTACAAAAGTACCAGAAACATTACGTATTTAGAATATAAAATCTTTTGAATAGGTACATTAACAAGGAGTTAATAAATCAATAATGTACTGGTTACCAGGAGCGTGTATCGTGGTGTGTTTACTTATGCTGTCACGGGTTCACGCCAAATGGGTGGAAGGCAGGATCGATACTAAAGACGTAAGTTTCATGATTTTTGTCGTACAAAAAGTAGATCAACTTTAAGTTTTCGGAAAGCAAAAAATAAAATGCAAATTTTATTAGCATAAAAAAAACTTATATTTCTTTTTTGTATATTTAAACAAAAGAAAAAAATATTTTTGTTTAAATTTCCGAGTTTCATAAAAAAAAACACATGTATCTGAATAACACTGACACAGCATTCAAAAACTTTTCCTAGGATATCTTAGTATCTTGCAAAGATCATTGATCATCCGGTGGATTTGATATACTCAATACTCAATACTTTATTGCATTCCACATGTAGGTATTCTTAGATAGTAAACTTATAATTAGATCATGTGGACCCTGTCGGGCACAGCAAAATAAGTAAGTTAGAGAGGAAGCATTTGATAATTTTTAAACATTTAACAAAATCACTATATTATTATAACATGCAATTACTTAATAATCTAAAATATAATCAATTGACATAGAAATAAATATAATTAATATAAAACATAAACAGGTACTAATGAGAATTGTAATAATAATAAACAGGTAAAATAAAATTTAAAGTTGTGGGAAACGTAACATAAGTTATGACTTTACAAGTTTGTCACTTAAATATTCGTTAATCGAGTAATAGGTTTTATTAAGCAAAAAATGTCTAAGTTTTTTTAAAAATACGTTGATTTTCTCTTCTTTTTTTATTAGAGCGGGTAGTTTATTATATATTTTAATGGACATTACATAGGGACTTGTTGGGGACTTGGTCTTGTTGTGTATATAATCTGGTATCGAGTCTACACCCCGTAATACAGAAAATTAATTACTAAACTACTGCGTGAACATTCAATAATCAACATAGTCCTTTTCCCCCCCAAGTGGGTTCCCGCATTGTCGTTGCGGGGGGGCTTAGTAACCGTGGTCTCCCATCCACGGTGAAGCCAAGAGGAACCCAACGGTGGGGCCGCTCGTCAGGGCTTTTGCCTCAAAGCCATTGACGTAGCGGCCAAAAAGTAGGTTGCGGTGAGGTGCACCGCAACTGAGGTGGGCCGCGATGTCGAATGGGAGGCATCGCGGCTGAGGGTTACAGGCTGCGGTAGAGGAGGAGTGCCGGTGCTTCTGAGCAGCGCTCTTCCCTTCCGTGGCCTGGACGGGGCCGCCACCGTTTGATGGCGGACGCGGTGGGGCCGCAGGGGAAGAGGAGTGTCGGTATAGCGTCAGCCGCTCTCCCTATCCTCTGCGGCCGAAAAGTGGTAGACGGGACGGCGCGTTGTGTTCCTCACGCGCGCCGTCAAAGATGTCAGCAACCACTGGTGGGGTCCGCAAGGGCCGATGCCTGCCAGGGGTGCGGGTTTGTTCGAAAGAGATACCACGGCCCCTGGCATACGGGCTACTGAGGGAACACGGGTGGGTTTTAGTCAGTAAAAGTCTGACACGCCCTCCTGCTCTACTCAGCAGGAGAAGTCATTTGATGATTTCCCACCCAAAAAAAAAAAAAAAAAAAAAAAAAAAAAAAAAAAAAAAAAAAAAAAAAAAACATAGTCCTTTAAACAATACATCTTGTTACAGAATTGGGCATTTCTCTCTCGCTTCTGCTTCCTGTCCTTAGAAGGGCAATTTGAGTACCTGATAGAATATGACAAGGAGTCGGGAATACCCAACCTATTGCTGTACTATGATGATGACAGCCAGTGGCCTTCAGTCTACCATAGCAGTAAGGTAAGTACGGAAAGATTCATGGTGTTTTGCATAACTTTTTCTCAGAAAAACAGTAATAAACATGACTTTTTCTAATTTTCCACAAATATTGTCCCATTTGGGCGCCAGTATCAATTTTGGCGCCCAACTGGGATCAAATTAGAATCTAATAGAAACTGTGATCCAGAACGACAAAAATACGTTTTTGTTAAGGTAACGTGGATATTTGTCTAGAACTCGACTTGCCTCAATGGTATAGTGGTGGCAATCATGACTGCTGAGCAGGAGATCCTATGTTCAATTCCCAGGTCGAGAAAGACGAGAAAAGTAGTAGTCAATAATCTGGATTATGGCGCAGTAGATGGCAATAAGCTCGCCCCTATTACATGAAGTATTAAACGTAATTTACGATATCAGGGTACCATAGATCTGTGTCAGGTTGGGAATACAAGCGTGATTTAATATTATATTTCACACCGTTTTCTTTCCAGACATGTAAAGAACGAGAAGAAGTACTAAACCGTGCAGGCCAGAACCAGATAATAAGGCTATCCCACTGGTACCCAGACACTGAATACTCTGGCTGCATTATCACCAAGCACAATAAGGAAGTACCAGCAGCCAAACAGAGGTAAGGCTTTTTTATTTCTATTAATTGAGAAGGAGGACTCATCATCATCTCCCTTTTCCTATGTTGAGTTGACTTCCAGCCTAACCAGATGCAGCTGTATTTTACATGGATCGACTGCTTATCTGATCTCCACAACCAGTTACTTCTTCTTCTTCTTAGCGTGTCGATGGCAAAAATAAAACGAAAAAAAATTACATAGTGTGTAAAGTTTTTTAAATTTGTTCCGTGTGGTGCCGGACGTAAAAGAATACCACCATCCTATTTCTTCCCGTGGTTGTCGTAGAAGGTGACTAAGGGACTTACTAGAGAATGGGCAGTAGCGTTCTTTATGTATTTGACCATCATACCATTTGACAGCTACCATTACAACTGGCATAGGGCATTCGTTCTTCAAAAAAGAGCAATCCGAACCATTGTCCGAATTTCTCAACGAGACACTTGTCGACCATATTTTAAAGAACTTGGCATTCTCACAGTGCCTTTACGTAGTAGTACTCTTAAATACCTTTAAAAAAAATATATTTGACTACGAAACAGACGAGGGCAGGCTGGTTAGGAAAAATACGCGTAGAAAGGACTTTGGGAACAAAGTCGTCCCGGCTTTCGAAATAATTAAGCATAGTCCACAGTACCAGGCAGTTAAATTGTTTAATAAATTACCGCTTGAGTTAAAAAGCACACTGTACACAGGCTCATTCAAGGCAAGGCTGAAGGCATTCTTGTTAGAAAAATGTCTCTACTCAGTAGATGATTTAATGCTCTTATAACTGACATGTCTAATATGTTGTTGTACCTATTGTGTTCCGTGTTCATCTGACTTTAGTTTTTGATTAATGTTACTTTATTGACATGTGGTTTATTATTTTATTTTAATTTTCTTTTATCTATTTTTTTTTTAATTTTTAATATATTTTCATGTAGGTATGTGAATTGTTACTCAAATAAATTGAAAAAATTGAATCATACTGCGATTTGCCATAATCGCCACGCTTGGCAGGCCAAGCGTGGCTATTATGACAAATCCCCTCTTTTGGGGGAGGCTTATTTACAGCAGTGGATGTCTTTCGGCTGATATAATGATGATGATTTTTTGTTTGGCCCAAAATTCAGCAACGCGAACACTGTTCGCTGATGCAGCTATTAGGTCCTCACGTGTGCAGGTAATAGGGCATGCGGTGCAAGATGGGAGCCATTATCTGTGGAGAGAAGCCGCACACGCACCGATCTGAGCCGTCCGTGAATCCCCACTTGTAGAGGTTGTCCTTGCTGCGACCTACTTTCGAAGTCTATTTAAGGTTTTCCAATTAGGCCACGGTAACTTGTGGCCGGCTGAGAGGTACAAGTTACTTGGTAACACGATACGCCTTGATCCTTAAAGGCACTAACTAGTGTCTAACCTGAAGTAGGTTTAGGTGTAGATTCATTTCTTAACAAAAATGCCTGGATATATATAATAATATAATATGTACATATTTTTCTGTCATGGTATGGGCCATGTGTTGCGGAGGGATGAGGAAATTTCATAAGGACAGATTTCAGTATAAATATGAGGACAGCATGAGTTGGGGAAAACACAGAAACGACGTACCTATAGACTACGCGAAAGATGAAATGGCTAAGGGCATCCCCTTTCTAGGCATTTCATCTTTCCGTCTCTACTGATATGACGACTAATAGAAAAGTCATGTGGCGACAACCTCAAATAAATTAGGATAAAAGCAGGGCTGTTTTAAAAATGATGAGTGTCTTTCTAGTAATTTATAGAGCCTCTACGAATTCTGATAGGTACTAAAGCAGGCCCTAGGACCGCACCCTGGATAGACAGTGTTGTTAAGTTGGTACTAATATACTGGCTGACTGATTAAACCCTCTTCTAAGGGAAGAAAAATTTAAGTTTGTTGTAGGTTGTAGGGTCGAGTCTAATCTCACCCAATCTCACGTGGGGGAGCAGTCTCGAAAATATCACGTAATTAACAAAAAAAAAAAACTATGTGAAATTGCGAGAAAACCGGGTTAAATTTAGTAAAACGAGTTTCGTCGCCAATATAGCTAAATCCTACAAAATAATATTTATCGCGGTTATGCGAAAGCCACAAAGTAGCACGGTAGCTCCTCGATTGTTAAAACCGCTACCGGCCAGCCGAGGCAGCCAAACGCAACGCATAAATCAAACGCAAGTAAGCACAGATTAACGTTTTTTATTATGGGGTGGGGGGGAGGCTCGAGCCAAATCTCACGACATCTCATCAGGAGGGTGGGGGTCGAAAAATTGTCTCAATTGCCTCACGTAATTAATGGACGTCCCATAATCAAATGAAATGAAATTCAATAAAAAGGATATCGGAATCAGTTTTAAACGTCTTTATAGCGAGATAGAGCCATTTTCTGTCTGACTTACCCTGAAAAGAAATAGGGAAACAAACACAAGAGTCCAAATCTCTTTTAAAGTCCAGACATGATCTTGGTCAGATTATTTAAGAACCACGTAGATTTATGTCTGGAATGGTCTGTTGAGGACAGAAGCACACAGATCTGCGTTGACCGGTCCAGTAAGTGCAAGCATAATTGTCATTAATCGTGAAGCTCAACTCAGAAATCAAGGAGCTCAACAACTCGCGAAACGAAAGGATTTTTGCGTAGATTATATTTGCAAGAAATATTCTTAAAGACCAGTCCAGTATTTCAGTAATCTTAATTTCATCGCTTCAATTTCCCCATAATGTGTTGCCCCACATACCAAAACTAAATCTAAACGCTTCTTTGACGAACAAATATTGCCTTCAAACTAACTAAGTGTCTCCCAACAATAATATCACTGCAATAGTACTTTAGTCGACCCACGAATGAATGAGTTAACTGCACAAATATCTGGGTCATTGTTGTATTCATAGACGAGTCAGTTACCAAGACTTTGTTATGAAACGGTTCGTATTTATAGGCTTCTAATGGGTGTTAAGGGACGACGGTATTTCTCAGTAGGTAATTGGGTGGTAGAGGTCAGATGGTAATCTCATCACGTAAATAAAATACTTATACTTAACAAAGTCGATACAAGGGCAATGGATGTTAAATATAGGTAGCTTGACTTGAATACATCAAACATACTTACAGTAGTAAAGGGTTTCATTTTGAGACTTTTGAATATTCATTGTGTTATTAACGTTGTTGAGCAGACAAATTTTTAGAATATATGAAGCAATGAATGAGCAATATTCTTCAAAATGATTGATAGTGTGTTACACAATTTAGGTGCTGATAAATTGTTCAAAAAAAAAAAAAAAAAACTCAAACTCAAAGCATTTATTTCAAATATACCAATTACAGGCACTTTTGAATTGTCAAGGTCGGTGAGTTAGAAAGATGAAGCTAGTTGCCCATTCCAAAGCGTAGTACCTATGGAGAAGAACGGGAAAGAACTCCATGGACACTCTTCTAAAATCATGATATTGTTATCTACAAGAAGTTGGTTACATCATTATGTTGAAATTATCAATGTGAGAACGATGTAAAAACATGTACACGTTAAAAGCGTCTGTAACTAAAACAAAAAATAAAAATATAACAATTCAGAAATTAAAATAAGCTGTGGGAGCTAAGAGATGACCAGCACCCTAATTGCGTAACTCACGATTCATCATAATCTGTATCGTTTTGAAACGGATTGTTAAACCATTGCTTCATATGTTCGAAAAATGTGTCTGTTCGACAACATAAATAACGCAATGAATATTGTTTAACTGTGAAGACGAAACCAATTATGATCAATCGTGAGTTACGCAACTAGGGTGCAGTTCCTACTGGCGGCGCCCGTTCACGAACATAACGTATGGATCAGCATCATTCAGCTCAACTATTTTGAAGGCAACTTAATAACCACAAGCCAATAGATAAGACCACGCCATGACGCCACGCTAATAGATGAAGCTTCCAGCGGTTTGTCTGCAAATAGCTGATTGTTCTTCGCACAATAAGTCATCCAGTAGTCTCTTATCCTAATGCCCAAACTGAAATCATGGATTCAGCACTTGATTGAAAGACGGAAATTGTTCAACATTTATTTAAAAGAATTGCTGTTCCGTGCATGTTGACCGCGTAGGTATTGCACTTTTCTATATGGAACAAGAAAAAAATTTTTGGTAACTGACCGTAAATTCATGGTGCTGAATTCATGGTTTCAGTTTGCGCGTCGCTGCTACTCTGTATAAGACTATTTAGGTACTTACTTACTTAGATAATTGACCTAGCTTCCGCCCGCGGCTTCGCCCTCATGGAAGTCGGAAATCATCCCACGGGGCCACACTACCGGGATAAAAAGTACGCTATATATATGTTAATCCAGATTATTAAAACTAACATGTGCCAAATTTCATCCAAATTCGTTTGGCCGTTAAAGCGTGTTTGAGTAACAAACATTGTATAATATTACCTAGTAGGATAAAGATCTATATAATTCTTCTTTTTCAGCACAACCACACCAAAACCAACAGATCCACCGAAAAAACTGAAGAACTCAACAAAATTACAACCCCCAGAACCTTCTTACTACGACCAGTTCCTCAAAACGACAACCCTCAACCCCAGACCCACATTATCAGATACCAATACTAATACAACTTGGTTTGAATTACTACCGACGGATGAATTGAACTTCACCACTATGGCCCCTGAAGACGAATTGTGGGAGAGCATTGGACCAGGGAACAGCAGCCATTTTGGAAATTTAAATGACGAAGTTGAGATTCTGTTTGATAATAGGAATAAGAGCGGGGTGAGTGATTTTATTTTGATACTATCTTTTGACCGCAGCTCCGCCCGCGTGGATGTCGGTTATCGCGTAACAAAGTAGCGCATGTCCTTCTTCATATCCCAGGCTATATCTCTGCCAAATTTCATGACGATCGGTTCAGCGGTTTCGGTGAGAAAGCGTAACAGACAGAGTTACTTTCGTGTTTAAAATATTAGTAAGCATAGTAGGGACTACTAGTGTTTGCTCTTTTTGTTTTAATCGGTGCAGAATCAGTCTATAATGTTCCCACTGCTGGGACTCAGGCATCGCCTGAGAGGGAGTGGGCCCATAATCCACTAAGCGGGCCCAGTGCGAGTTGGTTGATGCCACATATCTTCAAATTTTTGGTTCTAGGACTTTTTTCCTTCACCGTTTTTGAGAGCAGTGGTGATGAAATTAGGCACTTTATTTAATGTATTTAATTTGATGGAACTCACGACCCACGACCCGTAAGTGGGAGCGGATGTCACTAGGCCATCACTGCTCTTTTTTTTTCACATCTCTACGTACCGAAATCGGTGAACTAAGCTACAAGCAAAGACCAGGAGGTCGCCAAATGGCGAAAAAAAGAATGAAATGTAAGGTGGTCTTGTAGGACATAGGTAAATTTTCACTTTATCTAAATTGAAGACTCTACCTGACAAGAAATCTGTAATGATAATTTCATACGATGGGCAATAAACTGTTTGAGTCTAAACGAACGTCAAAAATATTGTTGGTTAAAAATATGATTTTTGGTACTTTCAAATTCAATTAGCAGACAATTAATTAGACGTTAATTGTAGGTACACGTTCTTTGTCGTATTAACAAATATTCAAGATGTCATTTTCCATAAGAGAACACCTTTTTTTCCACTTTCGTCTAAACAAGTTTCTTGAATACGAAATGAATTTCATCTTTTTTTTGTTTAACTTATTTTGCAAAGTCAAAGTCAAAGCATTTATTTCAATTAGGCACTTAAAAGGCACTTTTGAACGTCAACATTTACATTTAAACGGAATTGATTCTATTCGCCCATTCCAAAATGTAGTTTCGTATGGAGAAGAACGGGCAAGAAACTCCACCGTTACTCTTTTAAAATGTTTTAAATACAATTTATCATAGTACATTCATTATATAATTATACGTGAAAACTATGCACCCAGAAGAAAATTACTATACTAAAAAAGGTAACAAAATGCAACTGAAGCAATAAAGATAAATTAATTCTATGATAGATACATGGTGTCCACATATTTACAAACATTGTAAGAGTAAATACTTAAGCGATTTTCCTAGAATATTAACAAGAAATAAGTCAGTGTATGAGTGTAAATCAATGTCATAGATATAATTATTTATATAATTCAATTAGCAACCAGTTTGATTTTGTCTAGACTCTAGATTGTCCTATGGAGCAGGACCAGCATGTTTCCAAGCATTCTTATCTTGGATATAATCCTCTAATTTATAATACGCTTGTTTACAAAGTGTACTTTTAATATGAGTTTTAAATTTCCTTTCATTTAATTGCAATATATCACAAGGTATTTTGATATAACATTTAACACAGTACCCCATAAAAGATGAATGTACTTTAGCTAATCTGAAAAATGGTTGATCTATTTTGTCTTTGTTTCTAGTATTAAAATGATGTCTATCACTTATTTTATTAAAAAGATGTAGATTTTTTCTTACATACATGATATTTTCGTAAATGAATTGGCAAGGTACTGTCATGATATTAATCGTTTTAAACAGTTCCCTGAGGAATTCGCGGCGACGTATATTATAAATGGCTCTGACAGCTCTCTTTTGCAAAATAAAGATGGATTCAATGTCAGCAGCCCGACCCCACAGTAAAATGCCATACGACATAATGCTGTGAAAGTAGCTAAAATAGACCAAACGCGCGGTTTCTACATCTGTTAACTGTCTGATCTTTCTAACAGCATAAGCGGCCGAGCTTAGCTGCCCCGCAAGAGATGTTATATGAGGTCCCCATTGCAATTTATCGTCTAGCGTGATTCCCAGGAACACCGTTTTTTTTTTTTTTTTTTGGGTGGGAAATCATCAAATGACTTCTCCTGCTGAGTAGAGCAGGAGGGCGTGTCAGACTTTTACTGACTAAAACCCACCCGTGTTCCCTCAGTAGCCCGTATGCCAGGGGCCGTGGTATCTCTTTCGAACAAACCCGCACCCCTGGCAGGCATCGGCCCTTGCGGACCCCACCGGTGGTTGCTGACATCATTGACGGCGCGCGTGTGGAACACAACGCGCCGCCCCGTCTACCACTTTTCGGCCGCAGGGGATAGGGAGAGCGGCTGACGCTATACCGACACTCCTCTTCCCCTGCGGCCCCACCGCGTCCGCCATCAAACGGTGGCGGCCCCGTCCAGGCCACGGAAGGAGCGCTGCTCAGAAGCACCGGCACTCCTCCTCTACCGCAGCCCGTAACCCTCAGCCGCGATGTCTCCCATTCGACATCGCGGCCCACCTCAGTTGCGGTGCACCTCACCGCAACCTACTTTTTGGCCGCTACGTCGTCGGCTTTGAGGCAAAAGCCCTGACGAGCGGCCCCACCTTTGGGTTCCTCTTGGCTTCACCGTGGCCGGAATCCACGGTTACTGAGCCCCCCCGCAACGACAATGCGGGAACCCACTCGGGGGGGAGGAACACCGTTTGATTAACAAAATCCAGTTTTTCTCCATTCAATATGATGTCACATTCGCTACTTCTAACGTTTCGTTATTGAAATCTAATGCATTTGGTTTTTGTGCCATTTAGTACCAAATTATTTACCGTAAACCAATCTTGGACCTGAAGAATAGAGTTATTCACGTCGTCAAGATTTTGTGTACGTCGATCTATTTTAAATATCAATGATGTGTCATCTGCAAATAACACCATCTTCGGTTGATTTTGAAGTAGGTATATACGGTAAATCATAAATGTAAACTAAAACGAGGAATGAACCCAATATTGAACCTTGGGGAACGCCCATTACCATTTCAGCCCCTAGTGAGTTTATGCCGTTTACTTGAACTTTAACTTTTCTGTTTTTCAGGTACCTATGATCTTAGTAAATCTAGAGCTGTATTTCTAATCCCATAGTGCTCCAGTTTCAGCAGAAGTGTCTCATGGCTTACGCAATCGAACGCCTTGGAGAGGTCGCAAAAGATTCCAACGGCATCTTTTACTTCTTCCCAGGCTTTAAAAATGTTTTTTATTAGGGTAACACCAGCGTCAGTGGTACAACGCCCTTTGGTGAAACCGTACTGCTGTTCATGAAAGATGGCCAATGCCAACGAATTATACATAAATTATTCATTTTCAGCATAAAATAAAACGCTCCCTAGAACTGTACGAGCGTTTCCGTCGCCGTCATCTGAAATCCGACACTCACAGTTTAGCTAGTCAGAGCGAGAAAGAGAGACTGTTGGTCTCATGTCACAACTCCCGGAGGTTCCGATCTGCCAGGGAACGATGGTGGTTCATTGCTATTAGCAACTGTGAGAGTACCAAGGTTAGTGAGTCTGCCATAGTCCATTGTATACAGGGTAAGTTTTTATCCAGTGCGCAAACTGTTACCAGGAATGCAGCATATCATTCTAGATCCCCTACCGCAGAAATTTCTCGCCGGTTATTAAAACAAAAATCAGCTGTTTCATAGAAAAGTACAATAGTTACCTACGCGGGCAAAATGTATGGAACAGCTGATTTTTTTTGTATAACCGGCGAAAAATTTCTGCGCTAAGGGGTCTATAATATGATATGCTGAATTCATGGTTACAATTTACGCACTGGATAAAAACTTTTCCTGTATTAAGGAAGATTTTAAAAGCCACATATAAATAACTCTAGAAATTGTGGGTGTGAATATAGACACTAATAAAGCTTAAAGTATCAAATAAGCGTAGAAAAGCATTCAGTATGGGCCTGGCAATATGTTTTTTTTTTAGTTTGTAATTAATAACCCCGCAACCCTTTAGCACATGAAAAAAAAGAACTGACATCATATCATTTACAAATGCTTGTGAAGCACGAAATGGTCTAATATATTCGATATTACTCGTCCTTTTATAAGTGTCTATACGTTCGCTCTAACGTTTTATTTGCTTTTTTCAATCGCGGCTTCGCCCGCATGGTAGGTAGGTATGTCGTTAAAAACTAGTTTATAAATGTCCTTCCGCAGGGCTCAAAGTATCCCCATCAAAATCGGTCGAGTCGTTTCAGATATTAGCCTTAAAAAAACAATTTTTATTTTACTTACCTACCTAGAATTATTTTGACATTACAAGAGTTATGTAATACATTTTATTTGTAAAGATAAATGTCAAATTTCTAAATTTTGCAGTTTTCTTATTTTCGTTTGTTTATTATTTTCCAGGGTCTGGATGTCAAATACAAGTTCTTGATGACAAATGGACCTGATGGTGATTTCTGGCATGAACACTTTTCCGCCGACGAATTTTGTAAGTATATTTAGAATAGGAGTTTTTGCGCCACTTCTTCTTCTCAGAAAATGTCCTAGGAAGTGGTGAAGTGTGTTCGTTTTGGGGGACTGTCTCTTATAATTTTGTAAGTATATTTAGAATAGGAGTTTTTGCGCCACTTCTTCTTCTCAGAAAATGTCCTAGGAAGTGGTGAAGTGTGTTCGTTTTGGGGGACTGTCTCTTATAATTTTGTAAGTATATTTAGAATAGGAGTTTTTGCGCCACTTCTTCTTCTCAGAAAATGTCCTAGGAAGTGGTGAAGTGTGTTCGTTTTGGGGGACTGTCTCTTATAATTTTGACGTTCAAAAAGTGCTGGTTCTCAGCCTAGTTTGAATAAAATGACTTCCTAAGACTTCTTGCCCCGTCATTTAATGACAGTTGCTATTTCGGTTAAGCAATCACAGCATTCTTACCTACAAGTTGTATGTCGTGGGTTTGCACCCAGACTAGAGCGCTTTACTTTGTGTAAACTGTGTCATCACAACTGCTCAAGAAAGGTGCAAAATGGGGAAGGAAAACATCGTGAGGAAACCGGATATGTCCTAGAACCTTTTTGTTCTAATTACGGACGCTTTTATTGTTCACTTTTTACATCGTTCTCACATTAATAATTTCAACATAATGATATAACCAACTTTTTGTAACAAAATCATGATTTTAAAAGAGTGTCCATGGAGTTTCTTGCCCGTTCTTCTCCATAGGTACCTACGCTTTGGAATGGGCAACTAGCTTCATCTTTCTAACTCACCGACCTTGACAATTCAAAAGTGCCTGTAATTGGTTTATTTGAAATAAATGCTTTGAGTTTGAACCAAAAATTCGAAGACAGGTGACATCTACCAACCCGCACTGCGCCCACGTGGTGGATTACAGCCCACTCCTTCTTGGGTCTCAGCCGGCTGATTATGTAATCACAGCAGCAAAATTTTGTGGTTCAGCCTTCTTGAAACCGAATGAAATACCAGTGACTGACTCCTTTTAACATTCCACAGATGTCCTACCAGTCCTTCTAGCCTACACGTTCGCCTACGTCATAGTAATGATAGCAGTAGTGATGTGCAGCGTCGAGCTCAAGTCTCGACATCTTCTCCACTCGACATACAAACTGTTCCTGATGTCGATAGTGTCACAACACTTGGGCGTTATGTTGCAAAGTTTGGCATATATACGATACGCTGCTAATGGATTTGGGACCGAAAATGCTAGGATTGTTGGTGAGTTTATTTTTTATTAAACCTCCTCATTTATAAACGTTTACGTTATGAGACTTTTAAACGTCATAAAATGTATGGTTACTATGCAGACGCTAATAATTACTTTTATCTGTTAGCAACTAACATCCCTCCTAATATTATAAATGCGATAGTTACTCTGTCTGTATGTCATGCTTTCACGCTTATACCGCTGAAACGATTGTCATGTAATTCGGCAGAGATATAGCCTGGGTTATGGAGAAGGACATAGGCTACTTTTTTACACGATAACCGACATCAACGCGGGCGGAGCCGCGGGTAACAGCTAGTACACTGTAAATAAGGGGATATTCTTTAGAAGAGAGTCTTTAGAAGACCATGGGAAACGAGAATTTTGTTCCACTTCTACGAGGCAAAGTCCTTTTCACATTCATGTTATTTCGATATAGATTTAAATGAAAAACAAAAAGAATTGCCTTATCTGTCGGGGAATACATAGAAAATAAATTAAAAAAGCCTTTTATACTACTATATTAATTTCACTTCACATATTACATTTTATTGTAAAAAAAAGTTTATAATTATTTAAAAATTTATATTTTTACTATAACATTTTTTAGTTCAATTTGGATTCAAATATGAATTAGAGTAGGCATGCACTGAAGATTATTTATTTTGGTACGGAAGTCGCCTCTGCGTCTGCCATTTTTCCGTATCTCTGGCTCGACTTCTCCAGTCTGGTCCACATCTTTCCAATATATCTTCCCAGCGTTTCCGCGGCCGTCTTTGTTTTCTTGTTCCGTCTCTAGGTAGCTACTATGATTTTCTTTGCCCACCTTTCGTTTTCCATTCCACAGTTCGGGGAATATAAGCGTGATTTAATTAAAATGAAAATACTCATAACTTGCTTGAACTTTGTACCTAATTGCACAACTGTTCTTTTCCATAATGCAACAAGTAAAATGCCCGCACTTCATTTTATCATGTAAAATTTCATTTTTGTCCCCACCTAGAATATCATGACATCATGGCCGTTATTTCTAAGTGTTGCCAAAGTAAAATAACACATTCAATTGCCTGATTTGTAATAAATGATAAATGATTTTATTTCTGTAAGTAGATTTTTGTACAAACAGTTTTACACGTCAATCATATTTTTTAAACTAGATGAGGTCGGCGTTTCCTATCTGACTACTCTGAGAAGATAGGCCGAAACAAACTCAGAGGTCACAATCTCTTTTTAAATCCAGACATAATGATAACACACCCCAAAAGACACTTTATGATAATTTATGTTACAATTTATGATAATACTTTTACGGTGTTGCCACGACGGCGTGTTGTCTTCCACGCGCGCCTCAAAGAGATGTCAGCACAAACCGATGGGGCCCGCAAGGGCCGATGTCTGCCAGGGATGCGGGTTTTTTCGAAAAAGATACCGCAGCCCCTGGCATACAAGCTACCGAGGGAACACGGGTGGGTTTTAGTCAGTAAAAGTCTGACACGCCCTCCTGCTCCACCCAGAGCGGGAGAAGTTATTTGAAGATTCCCAACCCAAAAAAAAAAACGGTGTTGCCACAGCAGAAATTGTAATTCGGTATTTAGATAATTATACACTATTTCCAAACTAAATCAATGAAATGACGACATAAAATTATTATTTTCTGATTTCCAGGCCAATTCTCCTGCGGTCTCTCCGAGATGACGTTCCTGTTACTCCTGGTACTAATGGCGAAAGGATACACCATCACCAGAGGGCGCCTCAAATTGGGCTTCACGGTCAGATTGACTGTATTCATGTGTTGTTATATGGTCACATATATTGTGCTGTTCGTTTATCAGGCAAAGGTAAGACTTTTTCTATGTATCTTTTTTATGATAGGCTGGCATTAACAATTTTTTTAAAGAATACAGTTAGATCGTTTGAACATGTTGAAAGAGAAATATGAATGAAAGGTATTTATTTACAAGGCAGATGTGAGTGGAAACGCCATGAAGGTACACCCTAGGAATACATTAGTGAGCTTATTAATTGGTGATGTTCTTCAGAAAGTTCAAGTAGACACTTGTAGGTATATCCCGGTTTGAAGGGGGATATTGGCAAAATGTGGAACTTTCACAAATAGTTAGTGTTCAAAACAAGAGTGTACAGGTCTCAAATCTCGCTGCTGATGCGCTCGTCGGCCGCCGCCACAACTCTGCTCCCTTCGCTCGCTCGGCTTGCGAGCGGTCTGTGACAGTACTAACCTTTTTTTGTGGAGCAATGCTCATGCATACTGCACGGGGAGTTAGCGCTGTTATGTGGGTCTTTAACCCACTAAAACTCCACGGTGTCCTCCAGTGCCGCTTGAGGCGGGAACACGTGAACGCGCAAGCTACCGCTGTCCCCTCGGAGGGTGATAACCTCAATCACTAGCGCACCAGAACACATGACACGTCGTGACCACCCCAGACTCAAAATAGCATAAGGGCACCTCAATCACTAGCGCACCAGAACACATGACACGTCGTGACCACCCCAGACTCAAAATAGCATAAGGGCACCTAATGACCCCGTGTATGGCACCCTTGGTTGCCCTGCGACGGGTCACCACAGTGGCCCCTCCGCTTACCACTTTTCAGCCACAGGGGAGAGCGGCCAACGTTATACCGAGACTCCTCCTCCCCTGCGGCCCCACCGCGTCCGCCATCAAACGTTGACGGGCCCCGTCCAGACCACGGAAGGGAGGAGCGCTACCCAGAAAGAGAGAGGAGAAGTACCAGTGGTACTCCTGCTCAGAAAGAGCATCCTGTAACCCTCAAGCGCGATGCTTCCCATTCGACATCGCGGCCCACCTCAGTTGCGGTGCACCTCACTGCAACCTACTTTTTGGCCTCTGCGTCATCGGCTTGTGGGCAAAAGTCCTGATAAGCGGCTCCACCTCGGGGTTCGTCTTCGCTTCACCGTGGGTGGGCAAGCCACGGCTACCGAGCCCCGCTGCAACGAGAATGCGGGAACCCACCTGGGTGACAGTTCTAACCTAACCTAACTCATTTGGTCAGGGTGCCTTAGTTTAGTTACTGTGACAAACTGTGACGAAAGGCCAGAAAGTTTAAATGAGGCTCAACTATTGAAAAAGAGTGAGCACCATTAGAAGGTCAATGCATTTTTAGAGGGTCAGTTAAATATTTCTCATTTAAAACAGGTCGAAATCGCCCATTCATGTTACGAGGAAAATGAATAAATTGTTTAACACAACATGACAGAAGCCAGTAAAATAAAACTACTTAAATAACAAATATGTCAATGTCAACAAATATTTGCTTCCAGGCTTTCGATCCAGGTGAAGTGCTATACCTATACGAGAGTCCAGCTGGCCACGGTCTCATTGTGTTGAGGATCTTAGCGTGGTGCATGTTCAGTTATTCTACCTTCTGCACCGTCAGGAAGTATCCGGAAAAGGTATGCTCAAATACTTCAACAAGGAATAGCATCTTAGGGCACACACTGATGATATTTTGAGCCTTCCTGCTGCAATTATTTGTGGTCCTGTAAAATTAATTGAAAACCTTCGAGATTGCATGAACAACGTAATTATTAAAGGACTAAAAACATCGCAAAAAACATTTTGTAGAAAATTAATACCGCCTCACAACCAGAAACATTCATCAGCTGAAGACGTCCACTGCTGGACATAAGCCTCACCCAAAAGGGGGGCTTTGCCATAATCGCCACGCTTGGCAGGCGGGTTGGCGATCGCAGTCATCATCATCATCGTCATCATTATATCAGCCGAAAGACGTCCACTGCTGGACATAGGCCTCCCCCAGGCTCCTCCACTTCGACCGGTCTTGTGCTTCCCACATCCAGCGGATACCCGCGACCTTCACAAGGTTATCGGTCCACCTTATGGGAGGACTTCCCACTCTACGTCTTCCGGTACGCGGTCACCACTCCAGAACCTTTTGGCCCCATCGGCCTTCTGTTCTGCGAGCAATGTGCCCCTGCCCACTGCCACTTAAGTTTGGCAATTCTTCGGGCTATGTCGGTTGCCTTGGTTCTCCTGCGGATCTCTTCATTTCTGATTCGATCGCGTAGGGAAACACTGAGCATAGCCCTCTCCATTGCCATCCATTTGGGTGACTTTAAGCCTTCTGATAAGGCCCATTGTGAGCGACCACGTCTCTGTACCATAGGTCATCACTGGCAACACACACTGGTCGCGATCGCAGTATGGTGGTAAAATGCATAGAGAACGCTGCTGCCTATTCTCTAGTAAGTCCCTTAGTCGTCTTCTATGTCACCCACGGGAAGAAATGGGATGGTGCTATTCTTTTACGTCCGGCACCACACGGAACCATTAACATTAACCAGAAACATTAGTGCTAAATACCATTTCTGAAGGTAAATTCAAGACTACCGGTTCAGGGTCAACCCTGCCTTATGTGTATTTGTATCTATAGGGGTATGAGGAACAGGGTGTAAAGTTCACTCATCCTCCTTAGAAAATGGAAAATCCTCCGACCAGATGGGTGTTGTATCTGGTGGGCTACAGCCCGACGACTGATTTCGGGACGTTGAATATGTATATCCCAGTTGTGCGGAAAACTCTGCTTGCGCGATGCAGGATTTTTCGTGCCTTCACTGTACTTCACTTCGTAGTTCGCATGTGGTGGTGTAAATGTCGCCACAGTTATGGTATAGGTTAGGTTAAGTAAGGTAGAGTGATTTGGATCAAGAAGATCAAACCAAAAACAGTTTTACGAAAAAGTTACCGTAGGTTTTTCGAGGATTGCGAGGACCGCGATCGAATCAGAAATGTTGAGATCCGCAGGAGAGTCAAGTTTACCGAAGAATTGCCAAACTTCAGTGGCAGTGGGCAGGGCACATTGCTCGCAGAACAGATGGCCGATAGGGCCGAAAGATTCTGGAGTGGCGACCGCGTACTGGAAGACGTAGTGTTGGAGAATGCTCCCACAAGATGGACCGATGACCTGGTGAAGGCCGCCTATGTCCAGCAGTGGACGACTTTCAGCTGAAATGATGATGATCTGAGGTTTGTGCGTGCAAGCTGCACTACAGTATAAAGCAATGGGTGTAAAGTTCACTCATACTCTATTGAAAAGGGAGGATCCTCCGACCAGGCGGGTGTTGTGTCTGGTGGGCAACTGCCCTACAGTTGATGTCGGGATTTTTGTATATGTTAGAATTCCGTGGTAAACTCTGACTGCGCGGTGTAGGATTTCTTAATTTAGTTCACCTGTGGCACTGTAGAGCAGTGGTGGCTAAGTGGTAACGGCTGCGACTTACGAGTTGTAGGTCGTGAGTTCGTACCCAGACAGGCGCTTTACTTTGTGTAAATTATTTCATCACCACTGCTCTCAAAACGGTGAAGGAAAACATCGTGAGGAAACCGACATGTCCTAGAACCAAAAATTCGAAGACGTGACATCTACCAACCCACACTGGGCCCGCGTGATGGATTACGGCCCAATCCCTCTCGCCGAGAGGATGCCTGTGTCCCAGCAGTGGGAACATTATAGGCTGATGATTTGTTGCGAAGTATTTTGTTGTAGTGCCGCTACAACAGTATTTTTATCTCATGAAGCGACGTGCGCTATACCTACTTGTGATTACTAAATGTACAAACACGTTGTAGGTAGGTAAATGTGTGTATAAACGTAAGAGCTCTCGGTACCGTGCGAGACAATGGTGAAGTCGGAAGCGTGTGTGCGCTGACCCTACTCGTGGTCACACACATTCACAGCGTGTTTGTACACTTGGTTATAACAAGTAAAGCGCGCGACGCTTCGTGAAGGCTCCTGCAGATAGACACGAGGCGACGGTGCCACGCGATTCTGGTAAAACAATATCCACATACTTTTCATAGAAATCGTTCTCGCGTCTGGAGCCTTGCTACAAAATATAAGTTAATTTAAAAAAAATCTTCTGTGTGTACCTACTTCACGTTGATGGAATTCATAGACGCTAGTGATCGTGTCAAAATTACTAGTACGGTAGAAAAGCTTCAAATAGAAAACATTTCTTTATGGTTCTTTTTTTTTTTCCAGAACATTTTCTACTGTCCCTTCTTCATATGCGGTACACTTTGGTTCTACGCAGGACCTCTGTTTATTCTAACTGCTAATAGTTATATTGGTAAGTACCGATATTATTATCATCATCATCATTTCAGCCGAAAGACGCCCACTGCTGGACATAGGCCTCCCCCAGGCTCTTCCACTTCGACCGGTCTTGTGCTACCCACATCCAGCGGATACCCGCGGCTTTCACAAGGTCATTGGTCCACCTTGTGGAAGGCCTTCCTACTCTACGTCTTCCGGTACGCGGTCGCCACTCCAGAACCTTTCGGCCCCATCGGCCATCTGTTCTGCGAGCAATGTGCCCTGCCCACTGCCACTTAGGTTTGGCAATTCTTCGGGCTATGTTGGTTGCCTTGGTTCTCCTGTGGATCTCTTCATTTCTGATTCGATCACGCAGGTAAACTCCAAGCATAGTTCTCTTCATTGCCCTTTGGGTGACTTTAAGCCTTCTGATAAGGCCCATTGTGAGCGACCACGTCTCTGTACCATAGGTCATCACTGGCAACACACACTGGTCAAAGACTTTCGTCTTAAGACACTGTGGTATTTGGGACGAGAAGATATTGCGAAGCCTCCTGAACGCTGCCCAGCCGAGTCGGTTGCGACGATTGACCTGTCGATATTATTATTTGACGACCAATATGATATGTCTCGTAGGGACCCCGCCCAAATCAGTACTGTCCAGCCATTTCTCAACTCTATCTGGGTAGGTTTCTAGTCTAACCGAATGCAGATGAATACCAGTATTTTACACGAACCGACTACCTTCCTGACCTACACAACCCAGTTACTGGGTAACACGATAACCCTTGATAAGACTGGTTGGTTATCAGACTTTCAGAATTCTGATGGATTATTCAGTTTAGGACAGATTCGGGTTTGGGCAGATTCTTTTTTTGCGGATTCTTGATAAGACAGACATTTTACAGTCATCTACAGAAGTAGGTATTGTGTAATACCTATACACTGCCAGGGGTGCGGGTTCGTTCCAAAGAGATACCGCAGCCCCTGGCATACGGGCTACTGAGAGAACACGGGTGGGTTTTAGTCAGTAAAAGTCTGACACGCCCTCCTGCTCCACCCAGAGCGGGAGAAGTTATTTGATGATCTCCCACCCATAAAAAAAGGGTAATATACAAAAGTGTGTATTGATTGGAAAAATATTTGTTGCGGATAAAAGGTTTTACACGTGACAGTCTATACAATTACGAGTTTGCCAAATAACATTTTCAAAAGTACTAGGAGATCAGGTTCTGTAGGAGGTATATCTGAGTTAAGATAAAAGTATAAAACATTGTCTACTATTTGTTTTTGACTCTATTCTATTCTATTTTTTATTATGGCAAGCAAAGCCGATGTCGACTATTCTGCCAATGATAAAAAAATAAAAAAAAAACTGTGGATCTTCGGTGATACAGTTGGGCTTAATGTTGATCTTGTGGGGTTAGTATTGGACTGAAACAAACAAAAAATAAACATACTAATTGTTTTTGACTCATTTTATTGTAAAGAAACCATAGACATTTGACAGATTGCGTATGTTCATAGACTGTAGGTACCTATAGACAATATAACACTATTTAAATAAATTGCCTTCACATAAGGTGCTCTAATACGTATGTTTTCTTTTCAGATAAATGGGTGCGAGAGAGCGTGGTTACTGCCGTCCTTCTCTTTATAACATTTTGCGGACACATCATGTTTCTGGTAAGAGTCATTGTACTTTACCTATACTACTTTTTAACTCGTGTGACATAAACTCGCAATTAAGTCAGGCTTTTCTGTGACTTACGTAGTAAAAAAAACGATTTAAGTCACAGAAAAGCGTGACTTAATTGCGGGGTTAGGTCACACAGTGCTATAAAATATGATAAGCTAAAAGACTTAAAATAATACTATGTACCTACCTACAGTACCCGGCGATAAATATTGCACATCGACCTTTGGAAAGAGACAATCGGCTAATTTCGGCTTCGTAGAGGTTATTTCGGTCGCACACTACCTATGTGACGTTTTGTCAGTCGTTGTTCATGTGTGATAGAGTGCGGTCACGTCCTGTTCAAAATATATATTTAGAGTTGTTAACACCCCCAAATTTAAATAATTTAAAATTGTACTAATCTGTGGCATTGGTGTCTATGGCATTTTGTTTTACCCCAACCTAAAGCCATCACATAAAGAAAAATTGGTGTATTTTATACAAAGAATAAAAAGAATTATCAAAAGAAGCAAATCATAATTGTTTTAACAGCTCCTAATAGATACCGGACTGTTTGTATTTCGTGCGACAGAGATAACGCGCCACGAAGCCGAAATTAGCCGATTGTCTCTTTCCAAAGGTCGATGTGCAATATTTATCGCCGGGTAATGTGCATGTATTTAAAAACGGAAGGGAAAGAATCGTAGGGCATCATTTAGTAAAAACATCGTTCACATCAATGTCAACAGAAAAAAAAAAACCCAAAAACTGACAGCCTCGTAAAGACAAACGATTTTGCTTTGAGTTAATTTATTCAATTTTTTTTTTTTGTAAAAGACTTTTAAATAATTATGTTATTTATTTATAGTTGCTGACATTACCAGTATTCGCAAACAAGAATTTCCCCTACCACGTCAGGACAACTCAAATAGGTGTCATGGAGGTATATTTTTTTCTTAGTATTTTTAACATTTTCACACCTTTTTTTTACCATAACTTCACGCCTTGTTTCCTCTAAAAGTTGGGCACACATTTCTCGCCAGTTATGTTTAAGTACCATGTAACAGGGTCGGTTTTTTGCAATCCAGACTCGAAGCTCTGAGAAATGCCAGAACGAAAAATCCAATACCTACCCCTTCCCCGACCCGGAAATCAAACCCAGGATCTCGTACTCAAAAGTACTTCTTCTTTTGTTGCAGTTTAATCTCTAAAACCGTAATATATCTGGCTAGCGAATTTACACTTTGCCCTTTTATATAACTGTGGTGAATCTACGTTCAAAAATAAAATGCGATTCGTTGATACGCTCATCACTTGAGAACGGCTGAGTAAATTACTTTTTTAAAATGTTCCTCTTTTAGTCCGAATAAGGTTTTTCGGGAAAGAAAAATTGGAAAAGTTTCCCGAAATTGGAAAAAAACTAAAAGTGCTTTTTCAAAATGATTCTTGTAAGAATGTATTATTTGGATAGGACAACTCTGTTAAGTCTAGTAGTTTGACAGCACAACTAAAGAGTGGAACTGTCTGCGAATGTCTGTGATCTCTTTCACATTTAACCCGTCTGTCTGCCTTCAAAGCAAAATTGAACTGGCATCTTCTGGGCACTCTCGTGCTCGAGGTCAAGACCAGACCCATTCAGCAATTAAATAAAAAACTTTTTTTTTTGCAGGTGACTGGTAACTCAGCTCTCGACGGTTTTGGGCCTAATGCCTATCACCCTACTAATGCACCGCCACAGACTGTTATCATACCACTAACTAGGTAAGTTAACTATAATTAAATTTAGTTTTATATAATACTAAATATAATTATACATAAATAACAGAATTTAGTATTTAGTATCTACCTAAGTATGTTTCTATTAAGTATTTAAAATATTAGGTTCGTGTGTAACGCAATTATAATCATCATCAAATTTATCAAAGTCAAAGCATTTATTTCAAATAGGCTTTTAAAAGGCACTTTAGAACGTTAACTTTTATATAGAATTGATTCGTATGAAAAAAGAATAGGTAAGAAACTCCACCACTATATAACTGATAATGAGTACATTATCAGTTATATATTAGGTCTTTACCTATGAAATTGCCGTTCTGCAGTACTGGCCATTTCAAATCAAAATAATTTTTGTTTGGCTATGAATTCTAATTTCAAATTAATTTTATTTTAAAAACATGGATTTTTTTTTCTAAAAGTAGTCATTTCTTTATTGATTAGTGTTACATTTTCATCGCATTTCAATCTTTTTCGTCATCATGGATACGTTAAAAATTCGAGTAATTATGGAATATGAGTACCGTCGTGGCAGCAACGCGGCACAAGCGGCACGCAACATCAACGACGTTTACGGAGCTAACACTACAAACCAACGCACCACCTGTTATTGGTTTGCTCGCTTCCGTTCTGGAAATTTCGACCTGAAAAATGAACCTCGCGGTCGTCCGAAGACTTTGGTCGACAATGACGAATTAAAGGCGATTGTGGAAGCTGATGATACACAATCTACGGCTGAATTAGCAGCAGCTTTCGACGTTAGCGTCAAAACAATATTGGTCCATTTGCGTCAAATTGGCAAGGTAAAAAAGCTTGACAAATGGGTGCCCCACGAACTCAATGATCGCCAGCGCGAAGTACGCGTCGAGACGTGCCTTGCACTGCTCAACAGACACACAAATGAAGGAATTTTGAACCGCATTGTTACCTGCGATGAAAAATGGATTCTGTTTGATAACCGTAAGCGCTCAGCAAGTTGGTTGGATCCTGGTTCAGCACCTAAACAATGCCCTAAACGAAAACTTACCCCTAGAAAAGTGATGGTCACTGTTTGGTGGTCTAGCGCCGGTGTGATTCATCACAGCTTCTTACCAAACGGGGTGAGCATTACTGCAGATGTGTACTGTGAAGAACTGAACACAATGATGGAGAAGCTGGCGCATCTCCAACCAGCATTGGTCAATCGCTCGTCTCCGCTGCTCCTGCACGACAACGCGCGACCTCATACTGCACAGCAGACGGTCTCCAAGTTGCAAGAACTGGGGTTGGAAGCTCTCCGTCATCCGCCCTACTCACCAGACCTTGCGCCTACAGACTACTACTTTTTCCAGAATTTGGATAACTTCTTGGTGGGAAAAAAATTTAATACCCGAGAGGCAGTACAAAATGCCTTTGAAGAATTTGTTGCCTCCCGTCCAGCTGATTTCTTTAAGAAGGGCATCAATAAACTGCCACTGCGATGGCAAAGATGCATTGATTGCATGGGTGATTACTTCGATTAATAAAAATAAAAAATTCATGAAAAAAATTCGTTTAAATTTTTTCATACAAAACGGCAATTTCATAGGTAAAGACCTATTATTACTAAAATAATACCTAATCATTTTTCAGTATTTAAATTTTCCATTCAACTCAGTACAAAAATTTCACGTTTACATTGCAGGCGCACAGAAGAACTAATTGGCAATATGTACAGCCAATACATGGCTACAGCCCCACCCCTATCCTTAGAAGATCAAATTCCAAAACTGAAAAACATACCAAAAAGAATAGACTCAATATCTCCGAAACACCGTCTTATTTCTCAAGACAGCACAGATACAAATTCTTCAGCAGACATCAAACCTGTAATCCCAAAAGACGAAACGCCCAAAGAGATTTTTACAGTTGAAAGTCAAATTTCGAAAATGGAACATCCTGTGTTGCCAGTTCAAAACAAGATGGTGTTGCCAGGGGATAATTTGGAAGATATTAATAGGGGTGACCTGCCTAATGTTATGAGGTCTAGGAGGAATATTTTGGAGCCTATTAAGAGGGAAGATAATGTGCCAACTTGGTCGTTGGCAAAAGGACCTTGTGTTGTTGGTATGCAGAGGAAAACGGTAGCTAAGAGTGTTGATGAAGGTATGTGGATTTTGATGACTTTAATATTAAATTTCTCATTAGCTTTTTCCAGCAGCTTCGCATACTACAGGGATAAATTGAATCCTATCTGTTAATCCAGGTTATAGGTAATGCCAAATTTAAACCGAATTCGTTCAGCCGTTTTTGTGTAAAAAACTTTCACATTTTTGTAATATTAAGTAGGAATAACGGTGTATCCACACACCGGGGTCGTATGTAGGTACTTTCTAATTCCGTCAACGAAGATACGGGTCCGTCCAAAAGTAGTTCGAAATGTCGAGATGAATCCAACGGCCGATTAATTCTAATCTTCTATGGACGGGAAAAAACACATCGGGAGTAGGGACAACTGTCAAATCGTAATGTCATTCTCCTAAATAGAGTCACCCTGATTTTTGTTTAAGAGTCTGCGACTGGAGTTTTTGGCGGGATCGCGTTGGGACATGTCGCACGAATTTTCATTTTCATGAAATTTTGTGAATAGTGAACTAAATTGTACAATTTTGGTAGGGAATTGTTCAATTTAGTTGCGTTTTAGTGCACAAGTGTAGTGAAGTTGAAAATAAGTGACTAACGTGGACTTTTCGTGTTCCCCCCAATATCTCCTAATAGGTTGTTGTAAAGTTACTACCGCTTTACAATAACTTTGACTTGACTGACTAAAGACGACTATGACTTTTTGCAACTTCGTGCCTGATAACGGGCCATTTCCTTGATCGAAAAGAAAATTACTTGACACTCAACTGGCTAAATGCACAAACCGTGCGAAGCCAAAACCAAAAATAAAACAAAAGTCTGCGACTGCGATAATTGGTCTAAAATTCACATTTGGAACATTAATGTCAGTCATTTGAAGAATTCACCATTTTGTAGTTTTCGGAACCATGCACCAAACACTACCCATACAATTTAACCGATAAGTGTGATACAAATAAGTCACTGTATATTCTGTGGGCCAAATCAAATCAAATCAAATCAAAATATTTTTATTTCATATAAACCTGCATGGGCACTTATGAAACGTCAGAAGCTAGGTGCACGGTTCCAAAATGTTGTTTCCTATGGAGAAGAGCCGGCAAGAAACTCCACGGTTACTCTTTTAAAAATGATTGGCTTTAACAATATTTTCAGAGATAAAATGTATGGGAGGACAGTGCAGGCCTGTCAATAAATACCAGGTACTTAGACGAATCCAGAATAGAAAATCGTCTACAAATCTACAGTCTGTAAGGCCTACAACGTTCTCCCATTCACAATATGTAAAATAATCTACATATATAAAATGAACCTAATTAAACATAGTGACATGATTAACATGACAATCACTAAAAAATAGTTGATATTAAAATTGATGTATAATGTCAATTAATGACGAGATTATGTCAGCATTGTAAAAATAAAAAGAATAAAAAAGAACATTGTATTTGAGAGCAGTTAATAGACTTTCACATAGTTATGCTGTTAATGAGGTACCAGGGAAGCCACATGTGCAGAAGGAATTAATGCCAAACTTCCCTGTCTTCAACGTAGTCTTTTATCTTATAATATGCTTTTTTGATAAGGATACGTTTGATGTGCGTTTTAAACTTTCCATCGCTAAGTTCTGTAACTGACTTTGGCAACTTGTTATAGAAGCGGATACTGTTTATTAGAAATGACTTGCTAGTTTTAGTCAATCTAAATTTTGGAATCACAATTTCATCTTTACTACGTGGCCAAACAGGAAAGCAGGAAGTAATCAAATGAAATGTAAATTCGAGCGATTTAAAAGTATAATTACGACTTAATCATACATATATCTAAGGGTGTACATTCAAGTGTACTTGTCATAAAAATTTATACTAAAGTACTACAGGATAATTTTATTTTATGATAAAAAATCGTTCGAATTTACCTTCGTTACGATAACTATCCGTGTTCGTGCTAAGGCTTCTGTGGTCATCATACAAGTAATTATAAACTTTTAATTACAGATACAACTGAGATCAACAGTTTATTAGTGAACGGGAAGAAGGTTCCTCCAGTGAGAAACGGTCTTCAGTCCAGTTCAGGAGAAATATCCACGATTATGGAAGGTCGGATACAAAGTTTTCCTAGCGGTGTCAGTAAGGCAACTATAGACCTATTCACTGCTGGCAGTAATAAAGGCTGATTGAGGGTGCATAGGCATACTCATTTTGTATTGTTATAAAACTTTTTCCAAAAAAAAAAAAAAACCATCTGAATTTAAAGTTATTTTTCACTTTGTAATATTTTTTTGGAAGTCGGTGTTTTTGTTGGAAAAAGTTTTTCTTTTTAGTTATGATACAGAGGTCAGCACATCAAGCTACTCTAATTTGTCAAATTTCTTTGATAGATTTTCAACTTTGTTCACAAACGAATAAGGTTTATGTTCAACTGGGAAAATTTGATAGTTTTGGGTAGCTTGATGTGCCTGTACATACCCCACACCAATTCGTATACCACTACTTGCTATGTAAAAAAACAGTGACAGAAAGCAGCAGCATATCATTGTGGTACATAAAGTGGATTAAAAACGTATTATCGAGGCTAACGCAAAAACTACCGAAGCAAAGTTAATAAGATTTATATGGAATTACCCTTGAAGTATTAGAAATTCTTTTTTATTGGATTGGGATCGAATAAAAAATATTTTTTGAAATCCATCCACAGTTGACGGAGATATCGTATACTCGTAAAAAACATGCAAAAAAAAAAAACATACATACGAATTGAGAACCTTTTTGAAGTCGGTTAAAAATAATAATGGCTCGGAGGGATATATCGACGCACAACTCGTAACCACGGAATCAGTAATGATTCTGAACCCATAAGCAACAAAATTTTACGTCGGTTATTCAAAAAAATCAGCTTGTCTAATTTGTCTATACATTCTGACCGCGTAGTAAGTTTTTCACTTTTCTACGCTGGGGGTTTTAGGATCATATACGTAATTCATGGTTACAGTTTGCGCGTAGATGTCCTTACCACCCTGTATAGAGAATAGCGAGGGAAAATGGCGCCCAAATGGGATTTAAAATAACTTAGGCTGACTTACCAAACTAATATAGATCCAGATTAACTGGAAACAACTTGTGATCTGTGGACTTGTGTTTTATCACTTAAAACTCGAATTTGATGCCTTTTGGGTGCCATTATTTGTATTGACCTACCCAAATTGGAAAAAATTTGAAGTCAATAATACGCTGTCAGTGATTTGTGTGGTTGTGCTGATACAAACACTGTGAGAACGATTAAGATTTTATTTTGGAATTAAACATAATAAATATACATAAAAATCAAGAAGA
This sequence comes from Polymixis flavicincta, assembly GCA_949987655.1. Classification (NCBI taxonomy): domain Eukaryota; kingdom Metazoa; phylum Arthropoda; class Insecta; order Lepidoptera; family Noctuidae; genus Polymixis; species Polymixis flavicincta. The sequence continues at coordinate 8,324,357 of OX465199.1, read as the reverse complement.
ATAGTGATTGAAAATAGTGCTCAATCTAATCATAAGTTATTAGAATTTTTAATAAACCGTCTGCTGTTAGATTCTACAGAGTTTGGGTCAAATTATAATATCTATAATCACAATATCATCATTGGGCTCAGTGAACACTTAGAAAAATAATTTAATCAAATAAAAAAATAAAAATTGATGCAATCCCATTTGGGCGCCACTTCTCTACTAATGGCACCCAAATGGGACTAAATGGTTTTAATTTTAAATGACAAATAACGAAACTTAACGTAGACTGAGGAATTATAAACTCATTTTTTGTGTCTTTCTAGAGTTGATTATCAAGTCTCAGTACTTTTAGCAATGTAATAATTTTAAGCAATTTTGTAAATATCACTTACCTAGTCTTATGATACAGATATTAATATTTATAGTAAAAGTAAGAGTGTGTTTTCTAGTCGTAGATTTAAAATAAAAATTGAGGGAATACCGGTTGTTTGATTGAATTTCAATTTTATGTTATGACTGAATGAAAAGACAATGAATGTGGGAACTTAGGCATCTGTCCCACCGCCAACCAGGAAGCGACTAGCTTGAGATTGTAGATCCCGTGTAAGTATACGAGATAGGTACATAATTATATCAATAGTTCATAGATAGCTGACTCTTAACATCGCTAGTGAGTATCCTACTTGTTAGTCGCAGTGACAAGAGCTATTAAAGAGAGCACTATCTCAGCGACGCTTGCTTAGCAAGCAGAACACTCGCTAATTCACTCTTGCTACATACGCATACCAGCGAGTAATAGTTCCTCGCCATAGCGCACTCGCTGCTCACCAACTCGTCTTTAGTTGCTAGCTCTACTCATAATCAGCCTATAATGTGCCCACTACTGAGACACAGACCTCCTCTCTGTGTGAGGGAATGGGCCCAATGCGGGTTAGTGGATGGTACATGTCTTCGAATTGTTGGTTCTAGGACATGCGGTTTCCTGACGATGTTTTCCTTCACCGTTTTGCGAGCTGTGGTGATTAAATTAAATACACAAAGTATCTGCCTGGGTTTGAACTCACGACCTACAACTCGTAAGTCGCGGCCATTACCTTTGGGCCACCACTGGTGTACTCGCTTCGTGGTAATCGGTGGCGGTGGGATAGGTGCCTCGTGCCTTAACAACTTTGTTGTTTTGCTCACACCTTAGACCAGCCTTTCTCAAAGTGGACGTTAACGCCCGTTTGTGAGCGCTGCAGGCCTAAAGGGGGGTGGTAAGAGACCCGCTAAATCCGCTCAATCTCCGCTAATATGAGCTATATTGCTGCAATAATTAATTTAATTTGAAGTTAGAGTGGTTTTTAAGTAGGTGAAAAAATGGGGGCGTTAAAAAATAATTTATTCTCAACGTGGGCAGTAGACAAAATAAGTTTGGGAACCCCTGCCTTGGACACAGCACGCAGCGGATACAATATTCTACAGTATAATTCTGAGTTCGAATCTGGGCTTTGGTTTTGCTTTATGAATATTTTTTGTTCGTTTTGATGCTTTTTTTTAGCATTTTAAATACCCTTTTATCCTTTTAGGGGATTGAAACGTGCTGCATTTTTTTCGGAACTATTATTATCACTTCTAAATTTAGTTTATACCCAAACAACCATACCATTTCGGCCACTATCAGGGTTGTCGTAGTAACTACGTTGAGTAGGTCAGCATACAACTGCTTAAACTGGAAGTCTAACTGGATGCAGCCGAATTTGCCGGATGGACTAGTATTTCAAATTAATACCTCTAGCTGACCCCAACATACGTAGTTGGTAAAAAGCAGGCTGGGCAGATAACGATGTAGGTATAATTACCCAATTACATAGTTACTTTCCTTCCCAACTTTGTATTAGGTAATCAATTTTACTTAATTTAATCTTTCTTCAAAATATTAAAATGTCACCTCGTTTAATGTTTTAAACGACGACCCCACTCTTCAGTAGAATAAGAGGCAGTCACAATAGCACCCTGAAGGGTGGCGGCACCCTGAGGACATGGTGGAGCATATTGTGTAGGTTTACCCGACTTGGGTGGAGCACCGCCGTTCGCTCGCGGGGGCGATCGGCGGTGGCGATCTCTCGCGTCCGGTCCTGGTCTAGGCCAAGGTATGGAGCGAGAGTGCATGGGTAGCCGTCATCTCCGTCTGCGAAGCAGTAATGCTCGCGAAGAGGGAGGCGCACACTGGTCCCAAATTAAAAAAAAGTGGACATTGATAGTAGACCGCTGATATTTTTTTTTATTGTTGATACAATGATAACAGATAAGGCAAAAAAATATTATTGTCCTACTTCAAATACTTTTCTGTAAAAAAAATATTTCTTTTTTTTTTGAAAAAATATTATGGTGAAAGATTAATATTTGGGTCTATATTCTCTTGAGAAATCTCTATTTCCTCGTTTTCCAACGAAAGCAATTCATTGTTCAAGATCAAAGCACTAGCCTCTGGAAACAACTGTTTATGTAAACGAGCAAACTTTGGTTTGATATGGCTGATGTAAGGATCTGAGCTAATTAGAAAGCTGTGGATAATGTCTAAATTAGTCTGAACTCTACCGATTTTTCTTGTATGTGCCATTCTAACATTCCGGAAATCTTTATTCCTCGCTTCGGAAGCTTCTTCGGAAAGCATGCCTATCGGAATAAAGGAGAAATTTTCACAAATATCAGCACCGTGTATCAACAATTTATGGACACTTGAAGGCATGTAATACCATGGATATAAGTTTACAAGTCCAAGTCATTCATTTTGCTAGGTAGGGTATTGCAAATATTACAAACAGCGGCAGAAGAAGTATTGGAAATCACAGTAGAAATTTTCCCATCAATCATAGTCATGTACAAAACATGTTTAATATCAAAATTATCTACAATTGTGGGAACAAGATTACGAATTTCTTCCTCTAAGGATGCACTTTCCTTCTTTATCAATTCATTTGTTTCTTTTGCAAATATAAAGCCAATTGGACGACAATAGTTTGTTGAAGAGGGAGCAGGATTTTGCCACAAGATAGTACCACTCTCTTCTTCCAAACGAAGCGGAACCAAACTAATCATGAAAACTGAAGAATCGTCAATTTTAGTGTCGGAGTGTGACTTTTGTTTATAATTACTTTGAGAAGATGACCCGTCAAAACCCCATTTGCTTATTAGTTTTAGCGATTTTTTGTCGGCAGAGTTGTGCTGAATTGTTTTTAATTAATATCCTATTGGTTGTCAAATCTAGAAGCGATTGAAGTCTTATCTTAGCATCAGATTCAGTTACAGTTATGTCTGACTCTGGAGGATAACAAGTTTTTTTAGCTTCCAGGAGCTTTTGATAGGATGGAAGACCATACATTTTCTCTGAAGCAAGAATAGTTCTTAAATTTCGATATTGCCATTTTGACAAATTTGTTGAGGTGTAAAGCGCTAACGTTTTATCATCTGGTAAACACGGTTTGTCAGTCTTTTTAGCGAATAGTACATCATGTACCATCTCACATTTTTCCTTGTTTTGGCTGAGTTCGTTTAATATAGCTGCTAATTTTGTTTTTTAGACTCTTTTAATTTGGCACATAAAGCATAAACTAATTCCTGCTCTGTGTGATCTAGAAGTGTTAGAAAACGCCTTTTCTTCTGTTTATCAGATATATCAACAAATGGTTTTTTACTCGTACCACAACTTAATTGATGAGTATCCACTTGCGTTTCGAAATTTGGAATTACTTCCTCGGCAACTTTAAAAATGCTGCTTATATCGATATTTTGACATTTTGGCCAAACTATTTGGGATTGTAACCAGTCTGAATTTTTGTTAAGAAAGGTCTTTTGAGCTCTACTGGAAGCAGACCATCTTTTTGAGATATTACTTGAAAAATTACGACAAAATAATTTAATATTACTCAAATCTTCGGAAGACAATTCAACACCAATACGTTCAATAAGGGCATTAAATAAAAATTCGACATTTTTAAAACCACCTCCTGATTTAAGAACAACGTATAAGTCTAAGTTGGTGACAAATGCGGACATATTATAATTTTAAGGAAAATTGAAAACAAATTAGAATCAAAGATATCAAAGACAAAGTGACTTTGATTTTAAGAAAAAAAAATTACGAAAACAAATTCGACGAAAGAAAGACAAACAAAAATTATTTGATTTTAAAATCCAAAGATTCAAAATACAACAATAACAAAACAAACAAACAACAAGCATTTCTTCAAGCGCACAGAAAAAATAAGGACACGTCTTATCGCAACCACATTTAGTTATACACTGAGGTGTACGCGCGCGATTCGTGACTGTATTACGTTACGTCATGAGAGGCGGCCATCTTGTTATCCCGGCAAACTCGCGTCGAAGCTCCATTTTGCTGGCCAGCGGACCTATTGCGATATGAGTAAGGCTATGAATAAAAAAAAGCGAACAATTAACATTAAAAAAATTGATATTTTCTGTCACTATTATCTCGAAAGTACGCAGAGATAAGCAATAAGTTTCTTCGAGCCAAATACTCAGAATTATTAGTTTTCTAACATATGTGAATGCCATCTCGACATCGCTTAAGGTTTTTGAGAAATTGAGTAAAATGTAATCACTCCCATACAAAAAAAAAGAAATTTTTTTTTTAGAGAAAAGTGTTTGAAGTAGGACAATAATATTTTTTTGCCTTATCTGTTATCATTATATCAACAATAAAAAAAAATATCAGCGGTCTACTATCAATGTCCACTTTTTTTTTTATTTGGGACCAGTGTGAGGCGGCGCGCGTGAGTGAGAGGCAGTAAATACGCCCTCACGGCCCTAATCCATCCCAGGCTGATTCTCGGCCACCGTAGGCGCGGGCTTGCGGACGGCGAGTAAAGGTTTTTTTTTGAGGGTGGGAAATCATCAAATAACTTCTGCCGCTCTGGGTGGAGCAGAAGGGCGTGTCAGACTTTTACTGACTAAATCCGCACCTCATCAATTGATGCTGACATCTCTTTGAGGCGCGCGTGGAACAAAACGCGCCGTCGACTCGGGCTTGGTCCTTACTGGACAGCGAGCTACCCACAGGTTGTTCGAAAGAGATACCGTGGGCCCTGGCACACAGGCAACTGAGGGAACACGGGTGGGTTTTAGTAAGTAACAGTCTGACACGCCCTCCTGCTCCACCCAGAGCGGGAGAAATTCGAATTTGATGATTTCCCAAGCTTAAAAAAAGGGGTGGGGGAGTTACTTCGTCCGTTATAATAAGGCATTTTTAGCGAAGAGTGATACCCTAGGTATACAGTTGTTGCGTGATTATTCCATGAATTCGTATTTAGTTTAATTACCTACTTAGTATAATATAATTTCATGTGCAAACCTCTATACTAGCAGTTTATCAATCTTTTAGGTGTCTGAAATAAAATGATATATTTATTTTTTAAAGCCAATTTACAAAATCAAAATATAATTTAATATCATAACTCAAAACAGCAAAAGGAAGTCAAATTAGCTACTGCCGGGGGGTTGAGACCGAAATCTCTCTTTAATTATTTATCAGTTACCTCACTTCATTTTGACATTGTTTTATTACCTCTTGAATGCTTTTGATTGAAGCTAAGCGCTTCGTACTTATTTGGTGCTAGGACTTAGACCGGCTCCTAGCTAGACCGGTTAACGGAGTAGCTACGGACCTCCCGAAATCTCAACCTAAAATCGGATCAGATACAAAATTGACGGAGAAACTTCGCTTGCGCGATGTAGGATTTTAATTTTGTGAATTAATTACGCGAAACTTGCTACACCTAAACCAAATGTGACGATGCGAATGGGAATAAAATGGATTAAAGATTATTGTGTTATTTTTTATTTTCGTGTGGAGTTTTCGTTTAGTATTTTATTTCAGGTTGTCAATGTTTCGAAAATGTTTTTACGGTTTTTCCTATGAGAGCAAACAGGAGGCTAGATTTCTGTCCGTGATGGTTTCACGTATCCCCATTGGATTTCAGCTTCATTTGAAACCGAAATTTCTCTTGTGTGACGCCTTATTATTGATTATAAGACGTAGATATCAATAATCTTTTTAGGAACGACTAAAAGAGAGCACCGATAAGTTTCAGTACCGTTTCAGTCATTTCAGTGCACTAGTAGCGACACCTATTCGGGTTCTTATAGACTAGATAGTCACACAGCGAACAGCGGGTTTGAAGTTTGGAACATATATCTACGATCACAATAAAATTATGGGAACCAGTGACAACACTTAGAAACATAATAAACGAGAACAATACAAAATATTGGAGTCCCATTTGGGCGCCACTTCTCTGTTATTGGCACCCAAATGGGGCTAAGTTTTTTTAATTTCGGATAACAATCTATGAAACTTACCGTTGACTGAGGAATTACAAGCTCATTATTTTTGTTTTTTTTTGTAGCAGTTCCCAAAAAAAAGAGTTTTTAATTCTCTTAATGTTATCTAGTCTTAGTTTTTATACCAAAATAATAATTTTGAGTACTTAAGTAAATGTAACTTAGCCATAAGATAAAGAGTATTAAATGACAAAAATAAGTTTGAGAGTGTGTTTTAGTAGTAGATTTAAAATACAATTGAGGAAATATGGGTTGCTTGATTGAATTTCAATGTATATGTTATGATGACTGAATTGAAATTGAAAGACAACGAATGTTGGAATATAACAACACCATTGTTCGCTGAAAACTTATACACTGCGGTTACAATTTTCTGAAGCGAGTTCGAATCTCGGCCTCGGCTTTACTTTTTATATCATTTATTTAAGTTTTTTGTTTTGCTTTCTGGTTTTTAATTTTATTTTAGTTTAATTTTTATAATTTTACGGGCTTTTTCGCTGTTTTTTTGCGAAACTTTGAACCTTCTTTTAAATCACTTCTATCTGTTCTTTAAACCTAAATACAAACACTGCCAAAGGATATGACGTTAAGCAGTCGCTCCGTGTAAAATAGCGGTATTCAGCTGCATCCGGTTAGACTGGAAGCCCCAACACTGTGGAAAAAAGGCTAGTTTCAAATTTCTTCCTAATTTTATATAGTTTTTACGGACGTACTTTTCTTCATTTTATTACAGATCTCAATTTTTTTATCATATAAGTACAGGTAGCTTGATGTGCTGGCGTCTGTACATAAGTACCTATCATCATCATCATCATCATCATCATCATCATCAGCCTATAATGTTCCCACTGCTGGGACACAGGCCTCCTCTCGGTGAGAGGGATTGGGCCATAATCCACCACGCGGGCCCAGTGCTGGTTGGTAGATGTCACATGTCTTCGAATTTTTTGGTTCTAGGACATGCCGGTTTCCTCACGATGTTTTCCTTCACCGTTTTGAGAGCAATGGTGATGAAATAATTTACACAAAGTAAAGCGCCTGGCTGGGTTCGAACTCACGACCTACAACTCGTAAGTCGCGGTCGTTACCACTTGGCCACCACTGCTCTCATAAGTACCTATACACTGATTTATTTTGACGTCTCAACAGTTTTTTAAAACCAATTCACAGAAATTAAATATCTTTTATAAATCATAAGCTTAAGCCAAACCAACCAAAACAATTAGATTTATTTTTTTATTTCCGATTTCATTTATTTGATTTCAAATGTTTGTTTGGAAACGGGTAAAACAAAACGGGGTGAAGTCAAACAAAATCAATAAATTACCTGAAAATACAATTATTTTATTATTTTTTATTTAAAACAGCAAAGGGAAGTCAAATTAGCTACTGCCGTGGGGGTGAGACCGAAATCTCTCTTTATCAGTTTCTTCATATTATCATTTTGACAATGTATTATAACCTCATGATTGCTTACTGCTTAGCTCCATCATTATTGGTGGCTAGGACTTGGACCGGCTCCTAGCCAAACCGGCTTCCGGAGTAGCTACGGACCTCCCGAGAGCTCAATATTAAATCCACTCCTATAGAAAATTGACGTGAACACTTCGCTTGCGCGATGCAGGATTTCAAGTTTCGTAATTAATTATGCAAAACTAGCAATACCTAAATCAAATCTGACGATTTGAATGAGTTTAAAATGGAATGACGTATGAAGTGTTATTTCTTTATTTCGTGTGGAGTTTTCGTTTAGTATTTTATTTAAGGTTGTAATTTCTAAAATTGTTTAATAGTGCTTGCTATGAGAGCGAAAAAGACGCTAGATTTCTGTCCGTGATGGTTTCCCACGTCCCCATTGGTTTTCAGCTTTATTTTACACACACATTAGTCTCTTGTATGACGCTTATTATTGATTTTAAGACAGAGATATCAATAGGCTTTCCAGGAACGTAGAAAGGAGAGTACCGATTTGTTTCACTACTGTTTCAGCCGTTTCAGTGCGGTCGTAGCGACACCTTTCCTGATTCATAAAGACTAAATAGTCAGACAGTGAGCATCGAATTTGAAGACATACAACACAGGACTGAACGCCGGATAGAGGCCGCCACACAATTCGGAATCATGCCTGTTCGTTTAAAGAAATCGGCTAGGCTCTAAATGGATTGTAAGCCGAAACAATTGAAAAAACAGTCGAGAGGTGTCGTCCAGTTAAGTTAGCTCCTTTCGCGTTTGTAACATTAAAAAATATATTTTCTTATTCAAAAGTGCCTGTATTTTTTGCATACTTTAGTGGAAGGGTATACCTACTTATCATCACGCTTCTTTTTCTTTTCGTGTCGATGGTACTCGTACATAATTTTTTTTTTATAAGTTTGGGTGCCGTAGGTGGCCACGTTTATTGCGGCAGAGGTAGCATTATTTAGATTAGCCAAGGTGGACTGGCACACAAGGCACTCTAGCAAGAGTGAACTTTCACATCATCACGCTTAAGCTCTTGGCAGCCGAGCAAAAAGGTAAAAAGTAAAATAACGCTGAGGAAAAATCTATTACCCAGGGGAGTACCAATGAAAAATGGCGATTAGGGCACGCATCACATTTGCGCCCCGTTGTAAATTATCTTCTCGCTCTACACTGAGCAAATCCAGGTCGCATAACCTTTGAAGGTATTAATTTAAATTTCCTAAAAAATCGCTTGCAATGCTGCAATTTTAATGCGGAATGTGGAATCCCGACGCACCCTTAATTGTATATTTGTCCACCAAATAGCAAAACATAGAGAAATAACTATAATAAAACAATTATTCGTTGCAATTGCACACCGTTGTGACCTAGGTATGTTTATTAATAAAGACTATTGATTGATTTGATAAACGGAATTTGATTCACTATAAGGTGCAGATTTTACCTAAACAAAAGTACTTACTCTGCGGTGGAGAAACGAAATAACCCAGCTGCCACAAAGCAGCGGTGCTGCGCCGGATTGCAGGTGTTGGCGATCTGTGGTGACCACAGGTGCATGACACATTTCAATTATTTTCGCTATCTGAGGGTAGATGGCGAAAATGAGGTAAAAGTCGGTACGCCAAAATCAATGGCGCCATCTTATAGAAAATATACCATGCCGAATCCATTTAAAGCTACCTGCCATCTTGAATTTTCTGTCTCCTTGAACGAAAAGAGACTCGAGTCAGACAGTCGAGTGACAGTTAGTATTTTCATCGTCCTTGAGAATTTTTGAATAACGTCATAATAAAAAACAATATTATTGTACAAAAAAAAATATTTATTGAGTAAATTTAATAATATTACAGTGTAGTTATTTTGGTCTCTCTACACAAGATTCTAAGCTCTTCACGCTTCGTTTTGAGAGGTCAGCAGAAGTGTAACCTTGCATCAAGGCCAAACTAAAATATTTCCGGCGCTTTCTCGAATCGAAGATCAAGCAATGGTAACGAAGAAAAAAACGCTCAAAAATCCAAAATACGAATTTTATGTCAGTTTAAATCAAATAGACGACCGCTATTCTTGCGACCAAGGTAACCGACACAGCCCAAAGAATTGCTAAACTTAAGAGGCAGTGGGCAGGGCACAATTCTCGCAGAACACATGGCCGATGGGACCGAAAGGTTCTGGAGTGGCGACCGCGTACTGGAAGACGTGGAGTTGGAAGACCTCCCACAAGGTGGACCGATGACCTTGTGAAGGCCGCAGGAATCCCCTGGATGCGGGAAACATAGAAGCTTGGAATAGGCCTAGATGGGTAGTGTCAATCCAATCGATTTCATTTTGACAATTCGACGATACACAACACCATAAGTAAAGGGCTTATTACACTTGGCTGAATTTAGTCATCTAACTAGTCGTCTAAATTCAGAAGCAACATTAAAAGCTATGGAAGTTAGCTTGCTAATTGCGATTACACTTGACTAAATTCAGTAACGACTGAATTTAGATGACTAAATTCAGCCAAGTGTAATAAGCGCTTCAGTATGGTTAAGGATCTTAGCAATTTTCTAACCATTTGAACCGTTGTACAGTACCCGGCGATAAATATCGCACATCGACCTTTGGAAAGAGACAATCGGCTAATTTCGGCTTCGTAGAGCGTTATCTCTGTCGCACACTACCTACGTGACGTTTTGTCAGTCGTTGTTCAAGTGCGAGAGTGCGGTCGCGTCCAGTTCAAAATATATATTTAGAGTTGTTAACACCCCCAAATTTAAATAATTTAAAGTTGTACTATGGCATCTGTAGCATTTGTGTCTATGGCATTTTATTTTACCCCAACCTAAAGCCATCACTTATAAGAAAAATTGGTGTATTTTATACAAAGAATAAAAATAATTATCAAAATAAGCAAATCATAATTGTTTTAACAGCTCCTGATAGATACCGGACTGTTTGTATTTCGTGCGACAGAGATAACGCTCTACGAAGCCGAAATTAGCCGATTGTCTCTTTCCAAAGGTCGATGTGCAATATTTATCGCCGGGTACTGTATTTCAGTGTTATAAAAACTAAAGCGAGTTCCTTTTGAAGGACGAATAGGCCAATAGTTAAATTTTATTAGTTTATAATTCTGCTTACCTCTTAAAACGAAGCCTCAAGACACATAATATAAAATCGTACTTCATTACATATATTGGCCAATACGGCCATACTTGCTAAGGCCAATACGGATTGTTTTAGGGCGATTGTTCGTAAGAGAGTGGCCTCCCTGATGCGCCGCGTGCGATACAGCACCAACGGCCTTCTGAATACCATATTGGAAAGAGTTGATTGCCCGGTTGTGAGGCACTGGAACTCAGTTCACGGCTCGGGTGGTGCCCTATTTAATGTGAAGTAGCTCAATTTTGTATATTGTTTAATTTAATAGCTCAGTTATTTTTTTAATAATTATTAATTTTACTAACATAGTTTTAAGTATTTTTTACTAACAAGTTATGGAATGCAATGAGTTCTGAATTAAATTGATTAATAATATATACCACAGTCTATTTTTAATTTCCATACAGTTAAACAACGCAATCTTTACCGCCCGAGTTGTCATACTGTTACTCTGGGGCCAGATACTCTTGTGGCATTTTACTTGCTGATAGAGAGAGATGAAGATATACAAGACATGGAGTGCCATCCTTGTCTCGCACTGAAAGAGACTTTTGATACTATACGTCAGACTCCATTTTGAAATATTATATTGAAATTTTCCACTACTAAAATGAATTTCTGTATGGAATAAGTACATTATGACTAATTTAGTAGTCATTGTAAATATTCGTAAAAGAAAGATGTATGGGGCTCGTGGCTAAGTACTAGCCCACGGGTCATTTCATACCGAAACCGACCGAGTTGGTCCCGGCTGTCATACGTAGACCATAGACATTATTTCGAGTAGCCAGAACTTCGAAAGTCTGAAGAACTATCGTGTCACCCAGTAACTGTGTTGTGGAGCACAGAACAGTCACTCCATGTAAATACTGGTACTCAGCTGCATCCGGTCAGACTGGAAGCCGACCCCAACAGGTACCAGCTGTACATTCATATATAAAAATATTTCCACATAATTCAATTTACGAATATTCCCTTTGACACAACATTCGTTAATGGAAATAATGATACATTAATTCATTTTCAAAGTTACAAATATTTATTATTATATTTATTTTATTAATCTACTCCCATTTCTTGAATTCAACGCCATCTGGTGGTTTCATTTCAACTTTATCTTGACCTACTTGGTTCCAGTTTGTGCTTAGGACCGTACCTCCGGATTCAACCTGTAATTTGAAAAATAGCATATGCATAATCATTATCACATTGGGCCTTATTAGATGGCTTAAAGTTACCTAAAGAGCAATGGATAGGGCTATGCTTGGAGTTGCCGCATGAGAACCAAGGTAAACGTTATAGCCCGAAGAATTGCCAAACATAAGTGGCAGTGGGCAGGGCACATTCAACACACTGCTCGCAGAACAGATGGCCGATGGGGCCGAAAGATTCTGGAGTGGTGACGGCGTACCAGAAGACGTAGAGTTGGAAGGTCTCACAAAAGGTGGACCGAGGACCTCGAGAAGGCCGTAGGAATCCGCTAGATGCGGAAAGCACAGAACCGGTCGATGTGGAGGAGCTTGGGGGAGGCCTATGTCCAGCAGTGGCCGTCTTTCGGCTGAAATGATGAAATATAATCAGCAGTGATAGGAATAGGTAGTGCCTATTTGCCAAAAATCCGAAGAACAGAGACAAGAAACGGAGACTTCCTTAGGACAAAAATTTTTTTCCCGGGATTCGGGAAAAATCTTCAGTAAGTTTAAAATAAGCTTTATTTAAGATGTGTAAAAGCTATTATTATTATTATTTATTTCAGACATAATTGTGGTCCATAGTTTTACACTCATACATTCAAAATTATAAACTAAGTATCATAAAATCCAAAACAGATAAATCCCAAAATAAAATTGTGCTTCATTATAACATATTCATCAGCTCATTACAAGTAATAATTAAAATTGCTAATAAAAATAAAATTAATATTATAAGATGTCAGAATTGTATTAAATATTGAATGTCAAATATAAAATTATTAAATTATCAAATTGTATATAAAAGTCAAAAATTAGGAATCATATTTTTTTATCTATGGTAATTATTTAACATTTTTACCTTCCCCAAGCCCGGTATACGGGTGCATGTAAGGCCTGCCAGTGCTGCATGAAAGGCCCGTCCAACCTGTCAGCCACAACTGTAAGAAGACTGTTGCCGCTGCCCCGCACTCTACTCGCTATTGAGGTCGCCCTCTTGCGCATTATGGCATAAAAACAGTCAATGCGGATGTTTGCGAACATTCCCGAAGCACTGCAGGAGCGAGGCAGCCGCAGCAGCGCCCTCAGCGCGTTATTGTATTGAACTCGGAGAGCGCTGTAGGATTTCTGCAAATATGACACCCATAGACTACTCGTATAAAAAGATGTGCAGTAAGCTCGAAACAAGGTGATCTTCACATCCTTGGAGCAACGAGCGAACCTGCGGGCAATCATATTCGCCCTCACCGACAGCGCCCTCCTTTCTCGCTCAATATCAGCGTCGTCCTTCAGATCGGACGTCACAATATGGCCCAAATACTTAAAAGTATGTACCCGCTCCAAGGGCACCCCACATAGCCTTACTGGTGGAACCTCCGCCGGACACTTAGAACCTGCATTGAAAACCATAAGCTCACTTTTCTTGACGTTATATTTTAGGCCATGTGTATGAGCGTACGTTTCGCAAATGCTTATTAGCTCTCTGAGTCCTCCTATTGACGCGCTCAGCAGCACCATATCATCAGCATAGCTGATGTTGTTAAAGCAAACATCATCAACATGGCATCCAACATGGCGACTACTGAGCTCGGCAACAAGTCCATCGATATACAGATTGAAGAGCGTTGGTGAGCTCAATCCTCCCTGCCTCACCCCGCACTCCAACCTGTACGAGTCCGACAGAGCTCCCGACCATTTTACATTATTGACCTGGTTTCCGTACCAGTGCCGGAAAATTTTAATGACTTCAGGCGCAACTTGCCTATCTAGCAACTTTTTCCACAGCACTTTGTAAGAAACCAGGTCAAACGCTCTGGACAGATCGAGGAAGCAGGCGTAAACAGGCGTGCTCCGATCCGTGTAATATCTGACAGCATGCTTTAAACTCAGTATAGCACTATCTGTAGACAGTTTGGGCCTAAACCCAAACTGGTTATCGTGCAAAGTTATTGTATTGTTTAACTGAGCATTAAGCATGCTGTCAAATACCTTCGCGATGACTGTTGCTAATGAGATCGGTCTGTAATTGTTTTTATCTGATATATCACCAGTTTTATCTTTAACAATTGGTACTACGACCGTCTTCATCAGCTCGTCCGGCAAATACGAATGCCGGAGACTATATTTAACTAAACTTGCAACCACCAAACTTTCAGGATTTTCACGTAAAATCCCGAAATAAATAATAATACTTTCATTCATGATTTGATACAACGGTTAGTTGGATCGTAAATATAATTTGAATACATGAATTAAAGTTAGATTATTTATTTCGGTATTTTACTTGAAAATCCCGAAAATTTGGTAATTGCAAGTTTAGTTAAAAATAGCTTTTACACATCTTATACAGGATAAGTTTTTATCCAGTGCGCAAATTTTAACTTACTGAAGATTTTTCCCGAATCCCGGGAAAAAAAAATTTGCCCTAAGGAAGTCTCCGTTTCTTGTCTCTGTTCTTCGAAGTTTAGGCAAATAGGCACTACCTATTCCTATTACTGATGATCAGCCTTTAATGTTCCTACTGCTGGGACACAAGCCTTCTCTCGGTGAGAGGTGGGCTGGTTGGAGGGATTGATCACGCGGACCCAAGTGCGGGTTGGTAGATGTCACATGTCTTCGAATATTTGGTTCTTGGACATGCCGGTTTCCTCACGATGTTTTCCTTCACCGTTTTGAAAGCAGTGGTGATGACATAATTTACACAAAGTACCTATCTGGGTTCGAACCTAAAAGTTTTGAGTTCGATGACAACAAGAATAGAGGAAGACCAAGAAACGATGGATGGACTGTGCGAATGATGATATGGGTGGAAAAGAGGTGACAAGATGGTGCTAATCCACGCGTAAAGTTCGTGAACGGGCGCCGTCAGTTGAGACTGGTCATCTCCTTACCTCCAGGGCTTATTTTTAATCTTTTATTTCGAATTTTTTCTTCATTTCTTTACATTGTTTTCGCAAACAGGGTGTAAGGGAAACGCTTCCGAAGCCAGAACGTAGGTTTTAAACAACCTAAATGCAAACGGATACCAACAACCTTTCGCCTTAAATTGGTTATTTTGCATCAATTTAAAACGTTTGACGCTTCTGTAATGTTTCTACTTATTTTGTTTTGGCGGCGCTTTACAAAGGTTACTTAAACCTAAAGTCGCCGCCTAGATTTGGGGTCGTTTTTAAATGTTTAGTCTCAAATAATAGTTCAATAGTAGTCCCGTATGTGTCGCCGGGCGTAAAAGAATAGCACCATCCCATTTCTTCCAGTGGATCTCGTAGAAGGCGACTAAGGGACTTACTAGAGAATGGGCAGCAACGTTCTCTATGCATTTTACCACCATACTGCGATCGTAAACACGCCTGCCAAGCGTGGCGATTATGGCAAAACCCTCCAAAAATGACAAGACCGGTCGAAATGGAGGAGGCTGGGGGAGGCCTATGTCCAGCAGTGGACGTCTTCCGGCTGAAATGATGATGATGATGAATGAATAGTTCATTTGTTCTCACAGCACAGTATACAAAAAAATGCTAAAAATTGTAAACAAAAATCTAGATTTTTTGATGGTCACCCTATCACCTGTCTTCGTTTTCGGAAGCGTTTCCCTTACATCCTGTATAGAAGCAACAAGAATAATGTATCCAGGATTTTGTAATATGTTGATTTAAAAACTTTTTTCAAAAAAATAACAACCGACTTCCAAAAAAACACTACAAAGTGCAAAATAACTTTAATTTCGGAAGTCGGTGACTTTGGAGGTGTAAGCATTTTAATTCTTTGTCACCGCCTTCCGAAATTAAAGTTATTTTGCACTTTGTAGTGTTTTTTTGGAAGTCGGTTGTTATTTTTTTGAAAAAAAGTTTTTATTTTTCACTTTTTAGTTACCTACCCCACACCAATTCGAAATTTCATCATCCTTGGGGTCAAAACAATGCATATATAAGCGATAGCAGCATTCGCGGTTGATTTGCTGTAATTTTTTGAAGAGTTCCGTTGTCTGTCTCCGAAACGCATCATCAGATCTATATGAAATTTATATGGGACCATTTCGGAATAAATCCCTTTCGAACAAAAAAAGAATTTTGCAAATCCGTCTATATACGACGGAGTTATGCCCGAACATACATAAAAAAAAATATATAAACATGTCGAATTGATAACCTCCTTCTTTTTGAAGTCGGTTAAAAAGAGTGTCCTTGGAGTTTCTTGCCCGTTCTTCTCCATAGAGATCAACGTTTTGGAATGGGCGACTAGCCTCAACTTTCCGAATAACTGATTGACATTTTGACAGATTGACGTTTGAGCTTTGAGTTTCACTATCAAGATAAAAACTAATAAAGAAGTATGGAACAAAAAAACACCAAATAAATCGGAATGGCGCAGGAGAATGCTGAATACTTACATAGCTCTTGTTCATCGCTCGCCTCACTTCATCGGAACCTTCTCCGTATATCTTCTGAAAGAGAGCATTCAATGCCGCTTCCCCTTCTGGCTTCTCTTCTTCTTCCTGCAATGAGAAGAAAATATTGCAGGATCAAGTTAAATTAGCTAGAGAAACTGCAGCAGACCTCATGGTTATATTAAAACACTAGAGTTTGCCAGTTTGCCGCGTGGAGGTCGGGAATTTTCCCACGGGAACGTTCTACTAGGATAAAAAGTATCACATGTGTTAATTCAAATTATCTGTGTGACAAGTTTCATCTAAATCTGTTCGGTCGTTTTTGCGGGACTGAGCAATAAACATCCAAACATCCACATTTAAAATGTTAGTAGGATAGTGGGATAACAGAAAAAAATATGATTTGATGATTTTGTTTTTGGGTTAAATACCGTTGTTTTTTTTTTATCAATCGAATCAAGCTTTTGCAGTCCACTGCTGGACATATGCCTCTTCCAGGCTGCCACAACACCCTGTCCTCCGTATCCAGTCTGACCCAGCCACCTTTTTAAGGTCGTCGGTCCATCTAGCTGAGGGGCGTCGTCGCTACGTTTGCCGGTACGCGGTCTCCACTCCAGGACTCGTCTGCTCCACCGTCCATCGGTTCTTTGACAAACATGGCCAGTCCACTGCCACTTCAGCTTGCTAACTCTGCAAGATATGTCGGTAGCTCCGGTTCTTATACGGATAATTTCATTTCTGATTGTATCCTTCAAAGATACTCCGAGCATAGCCCGCTCCATAGCGCGCTGAGCGATCTTGAATTTGTGGACCGGCCCAACTGTCACTGTGCACGTTTCGGCACCAAAATCGAAAGTCATTTATTCAAATTAGGCTGAGAATTTTCGAACGTCAAAATACATAAGACGGTCCCCCAAAAAATTCCAAATTCCCTTCACCACTTCCTAGTGCTTTAGCTGGGAAGAAGAAGTGGCGCAACAAACTCCCCAGCAGCACAGCTGTCTGTTTGTCATCACGGGCAGGATGCCGGTCGAAGACCTTAGGCTTCATACATTGCAGGATAGACAACGAGAAGACTTGACGAAGTTCGCCAACCAAACTGGATCCTTCTGTCGGCTTCTTTCTCAAAGTTGCTTGATGCTTTCGATTTCTACGAAGAATAGACACAGCTCTTTCTATACAAAGTGACATTTCGTTTCTCCATTTTTGACATCGCACCGTAAAAATCCTTCTATGATGTCATTTTGTCTTTCGTTTCTAACGATCTTTTTCTAGGTCCTAGGAAGAAACTTTTCTATCCGAACCTGTCTAAATTACTCTGACAACTGACAGTTGTGACAGTGACAGAAAACTTTGTCTACACGGAACGTCATTTTTGTCTACTCTTCCGTCGACAAAACGGTGCTCGTGCTGAGCCTGCTAGAAGACTTGCCCTAGGTAGACATACTCTGTCACAACGTCGAGAAGCGACACTTCGATGTGGATTGGACTCGGCAAGACGTGTGAATTGTACATGACTTTCGTCTTGTCCAAATTCATGCCGAGGCCAACGCGCCGAGGCTTTATTCGAGCTATGTGGAACTGGTTGCAGGCCTCAGTTTTTAAACGCTGCGGGATAGTAATGCAGTCGCTAATTTAGTTACTTAAGGGAAACCTAGTCGAGGGCTCGAACTCACTGGTGGGCCTGGCTGAAAAGCACGCTGTCTCACCAGGCTTCGTGTCCGACAGAGGTAGTACCCGTGATGAGCAGTTACGACGCTAGCCTACACGCACAACATTATTGAGTGAGCTGCAGGATCGGTTATAGTAAATCAGGCGCGTAAAAATTAAGAAAAGTCCCTCGGAAGATCGGGTTTTCTGAAAAAACCACTGCATAAATCAATGATCAATAAAGTTTATTGAATTTTTCGATAATTGAGCTTTGTCGGTACCAACTTAGTTTTAGAGATTTTATACTTCTTTTATTACGTAAGCACGCCCAAAGTTAGGTTAAATTAGCAAGAAAAACTAATCTTTGTTGGCTCCTAACTTTTTAATGGTTTTTATTTTAGTATTTTGTTTCCATACAGACAATATTAATAATGAGACAAAACCATACCATGTTTAATTTTTGATGTACATTGTCGAACAGTGGAGTAATACATTCCTGAAGTTTGTATGGGAAAAATGTGGACTAGATTCACCTTAAGACATCAGTTCTAAAATCAGTTAGTAAATCCAACTAACATTAATAGGATTTAGATGAAATTTGTAACACAGATACTTAATATGTATTAACACACAGGATACGTTTATCCCGGGGGCGAAGCAGCAAGAAAAAGCTTGTATTATAAATGTGAAAGTTTGTGAAGATGTTTGGATGTTTATTACTCAGTCACGCAAAAACAGCTGAACGGGTTTGGATGAAATTTGGTAGAAAGATAGTTTATGACCTGGATCAACACATAGGGAAATTTGTATCCCGGTAGTAAGTCCCAGTGGCGAAGGCACCATATAACACGATTCCTACCGGCTTCCCTTACGAGATTCGCATCAGCAACTCTACCGCTATTTAAAAATGGCACGTTAGTGGTGGTTACTATTGTCAAATTTAGTTACCTACACTACGGGTATTTGATTCATCAAAAAATTAGAACAACAAAAACGCTAGCTTTGTATTTTAACAAAACTAAATGTGACATATTAACCCGGCGCCAAAGCGTCAAAATCGGGAACTAAAAATGTATTCAACAGCGATCCCGTAATGTCACTTTAGGTCACGTGGCACAGCCGCTGTACAACGGGTTATGACAGAGACAGATTTAGAAAAATGTGTCAGCGAGAACGAGATGGAGGAATATTGTACATTTTATTTAGTTTTGAGCTTATCAATTTTATTGTATTACATTCTTTACATTCCTATATTAATTTCAGAATGATAGTAAGTATTCTTTCGCTTCGACTTGTCTGTTAGAAAAATTGACACCTCGCCGCTGGTAAGTCCCTGTGGGATAATTTCCCGCCCTCCACGCGGGCGAGCCGCTGGCGAAAGCTATTAGTAAATAATTTCTTACCATTTTCTTCATTTCCTTCTCAATTTTATCCCAGTCTTTTTTGAACAGTTTCGGCGGCGGCTGTGGGCCAGACGCGTCTAGTACAACTGTAACATAATGCAAGCAAGTATAATAACTTCAAAGTTTGTTACGATTATTCTATTGAGTTTTTGGATAGTAATCACGGACCTCATAGTTTTAAAACACGATTTATTTTTTTGTAATGTTATAGAGATATGAGGAACAGAGTGTAAAGTTCGCTCATCCTCTATTGAAAAGGAGGATCCTCCGACCAGACGGGTATTGCGTCTGGTCCGGGCAACTGCCCAACAGTTGATGTCGGGATTTTGTATATGTTCGAGTGTCGTGGAAAACTCTGATTGCGCGATGCAGAATTGCTCAGTTAGTTCGCCTGTGGCATTGTAGATGGCGCCACTTTTCTTTTTGTGTTTCTTGATATTTGTCGTGAAGCATTTTTATTTGTAGTGCCGCTACAGTGTCATTTCCTTTTTAGTGTTACGTACCCTAACGGTAAAACGGGACCCTATTAGTAAGACTCCGCTGTTCGTTCGTCTGTCTGTCTGTCCGTCTGTCACCAGGCTGCATCTCACGAACCGTGATAGTTAGATAATTTAAGTTTTCACAGATGATGTATTTCTGTTGCCGCTATAACAACAAATACTAAAAAAACAGAATAAAATAAATATTTGAGGGGGCTCCCATACAACAAACGTGATTTTTTTTGCTCGTTTTTGCCCGATATTGATAACGGCGACAGGTAGACGCTAGAAATATTCACAGAATATTTAGTTATACCTATATTCACTTTAAAAGTAAATAATTAAAATAAAACAAATATTTAAGGGGGGGCTGCTACCATACGACAAACGTGATATTTTTGCCGTTTTTATAGATAACAGTACGGAACCCTTCGTGCGCGAGTCCGACTCGCACTTGGCCGGTTTTTTAATCTTATTACGTGATGGTCCTGTGTTTAAAGTTTCGCCCCTCATGCAAGAGGTTGTGGGTTTAAATTCGGGCAAGTACTAATTTATATCAATTCATAAGTACTTTCTCCCCCTTATTACAGAACAAGGTTTTTCTTTAGGTATGGTTTAAACCTTCGAGCCTATTTTTTAAATGAGAACCTAACTGACATCGAAATACAGCTCCTTTTACAAAACTGACAAGTTAGTCCAGTGCTAAATTGTCAGTTTTGTAAAAGGAGCTGTAATTCTATTTCAGTTCTAAGTTCTTATTTCAAAAACAGGCTCGAAGGTTTAAACCATACCTAAAGAAAAACCTTGTTTTGTAATAAGGGGGACTGAGTTTATCTTGGATATTACTCCCATCGGTGGCGGAAAAAGATCGTGACCTGGAACTAGACTTCAATGACTAAAATTGAAGCTGAAGAGTTTTTGTTTGTTTGTGTGAACGCACTAATTTCTGAAACTACCACTCGTAATAGAAAAATCTTTTCGCATTTGATAGTGTAATTCAAGAATTACACTATCAAATGCGAAAAGATTTTTGCGCAGGTTTTAATTTTCTTTAACAAAAGCAAACAAAGTCAAATATTTTAGATAAGATGGAAGAAATATAGAAAACTACCAGTTACCGAAGCCAGTTTAAGGCGCAGACAGCCGACTTTTAAGGACTTTTTATTGAAAATCACGCCTAAACGGCTTGTCTTATGTATTAGAAAAATATATATGTGAAACTAGACAATTTTTTTCGTCATTTGATATGTGAATATTTTAAATAATATTTTTATAACATAACGTAATTAATTGGTAAAGTAATGTCTATCGCGGACATAAAAACGATAATCACGCAAAAACTATCGGGTGTATTTCCATGAAACTTTCACCATCTAAAAGACAATTTAATCACCCAAAATTTAGTATACGGTTTTTCTTTGAATTGTGTTTGATAAATCAACATGGGTTGTTTTTCGAAAAACTTGATGCGCGTTCAGGCGGGGTCTCTTGCGAGCGACGGGCGGCAGTGCATCGCTGTAGGTAGCTGTCAGCTATCGTCGCCTTAAAGCGCACGCTACACTGCCAGCTAGAGAGCGAGCTGGCGGACGAAGCGAGGCGAGGTAAACTATATGGGTTCACACCGTAAACTCCGGACTGACGGGTGAGCGCGCGAGCGAGGGGAGCGTTCCGTTTCATTATCACTCGCATGGGGGTGCGGGTTGTTCGAAGATATCGTGGCCCCTGGCACACAAGCAACTGAAGGTACACGGGTGGGTTTTAATCATTAAAAATCTGACACGCCCTCCCGTTCCACCCAGAGCGGGAGAAGTTATTTGATGATTTCACATTCTCTAAGGAAAAAAAAAAACAGTTGCATAGCGCACGCTATAGAGCCAGGCGAGCATAGTTTGACCTCTTTTCATACTTCGGGTCACACTGCGAATTACACAGCTAAGCTATGCTAATGAGGTGAACGATTAGCATCTCTGGCATTTTCGGATATTTCGTTCGCATCGTTTGTATCGCTGACGTAGCTTATCTCTGTAGTTGGGAGTGAGAAGCGATGAAAAAAAAAAGTTCCGGAAGTCGGTTGTTTTTTGAAATCAACTTTTTAGCTATAGTTTAATTTTAATTTCATCATCCTTGGGGGCAAAACAATGCATATTTATGCGATAGCAGCAATCGCGGTTGATTTGCTGTAATTTTTTGAAGAATTCCGTTGCCTGTCTCCGAAACGCATTATCAGATCTATGTGAAATTAAAATGGGACCATTTCGGAAAAAAAAAAAAACGAACATTGCAAATACATGACGGAGTTATGCCCGAAAATACATAAAAAAATATATTTATAAACATGTCGAATTGATAACCTCCTTCTTTTTGAAGTCGGTTAAAAAGAGGTGAAAAGATGCTCGCCTGGCTCACTCGCTAGCTAGCGGTGTGGCCTGCGCTTCAGACTTCCTCTTATGTACTCATTTGTTAATGTATCCATTCGTGTAACACCACACTCCTTCTACACTAAGATTTAAAATCTCACTCACCCTGCGGTATAGCCTTCACATTGTCCTCTTTCCTATCTCCTTCCAACTGCGTCCACCTCAACCCCTCCTTCTTCCGTAGCTTAACCTCTATTTTGGATGGGGTGACAACATGGGCGCACATGTTGGGTACTACTTCATGAGCTAAGTCTAGTTCTAGACTGTATTCCGAGTCTGATTCAGGTAGGGCACTTGACAGGGACAGCTGGAATTATAAAACATTTTGATAAATAACTAGGTGAATAGGGATTCAGGGGTGAATCAGTAACAACCTTTTAAAAAGATTTTTACACTGACATGATTTGCTGCCAAAAATTTAAATTCATCTTTATTATAATAGGTTACAGAAACTTTTTTGAAGCCTTTCTGACTCCTGAACTAGGTGTACGTGTATGTCAGGAGTGAGCGCCCTCCCTTTTTTATTGGCTTAGATACTAGTGTCAACGGTAGGAATAGAAACATATGTACAGAGGCCAGCACATCAAGCTACCCCAATATATCAAATTTCTTTGATAGTTTTTCAACTTTATCACAAAGGAATAAGGTTCATGTTCAATTGGGAAAATTTGACAGTTTGGGATAGGTTGACCTGCTGGCGTCTGTACTACAAAATACAGTTTTAAAAGAAGCAAAAATAAAATACACTAAAAGAGATAAAAAGGATGAGAAAATACGAAACAACATAAAAATATAATTTATTCTTAAATTATTATTATATCATGCTCTGTGTTTGTGACACAGGCCTCCTCTGAGTGAGAGGGAGTGGCCCGTAATTCATCACGCGGGCAGTGAATGTGTACCGTATTAAAATTAACTATTGAGGGTCAACATGGTCTAAAGAAGCCCAGTGGCTCAAACCTACGAGTAGTCACGAGTTCGAACCCACACAAGCACTTTACTTTGTGTATTTAATTTCATCACCACTGCTCTCAAAACGATGAAGGAAAACATCGTGAGGAAACCGGCATGGTTAAGAACCAAAAATTCGAAGGCATATGACATCTAGCAACCCGCACTGGGCCCGCGGGGTGGATTAAAGCCCACTCCCTCTCACGGAGAGGAGGCCTGTGTCCCAGCAGTGAGAACGAGAGGCTGAATATGCAGGTATACAATTTGGTTTGGTACCACGGTCTGTCATACAACGCCCTGCATGTGCAGAATAACAACGCGTTCAGGATGCTGGCAGAACTACCGTATTTTGGTATCGCTTCGGGGATGTTTGCTGAAGTGAGGATTGACTTTCATGTCATCATTCCGACAAAATCAGAATCAAAAGTCATTTATTAATACGAATAAATGACTTTCGATTTTAATTTTGGCTGCGAATTAGTACTTTTCGAACTACATAAAACAGTCCCCCAAAACGCCCGCCCTTCACCACTTCCTAGTGCTTTAGCTGGAAAGAAGAAATGGCGCAACAAACTCCCTAGCAGCACACCTGGTTTAGTTAGACAGCAACCTGAGCACATTCTGAGGTGGGTGGGAGGGATTGTCCAATGCTGAGCTACTCAGAGTTTCCCTACGTGATCGAATCAGAAATGAAGAGATCCGCAGGAGAACCAAGGCAACCGACATAGCCCGAAGAATTGCCAAATTTAAGTGGCAGTGGGCAGGGCACATAGCTCGCAGAACAGATGGCCGATGGGGCCGAAAACACTGGAGTAGCGACTGCGTACCGGAAGACGTAGAGTAGGAAGGCCTCCCACAAGGTGGACCGATGACCTTGTGAAGGCCGCGGGAATCCGCTGGATGTGGGAAGCACAAGATCGGTCGAAGTGGAGGAGCTTGGGGGAGGCCTATGTCCAGCAGGAACCCCGGATCTAGGGGGGGGGGGGGGGGGGGGGGGGCAACCTTGCTCCAGGCGGCATTTTCAGGGGGCGCCAAAATCATAATATAGTATCATTAAAAACACACACAAAGTGCCTAGAATACGGATGCCTGGTTGGCTCACCAACTTGTCATAAAAGGGCACCACGCAGGCCCACACCTAATTAATTTAGCTCAAACGCTGGAGAGGGGCGCCACTAACAAGTTTCTGTCCCGGTTCGAAAAAATCGTAGATCCGGGGCTGTCCAGCAGTGGACGTCTTTCGGCTGAAATGATGATGAGCCACTGGGTCGGACGTCATATGTCTACTGATGATGGTTCTGTAAATTCTGCTTACTCCCATGGAAACAAGGAATGAGTTTAGGTATGTGTTTGTATACTTACACTTCTTACTCCATAATTGACTTTGACTTTATCCTTAGGTGCGTTCTTGACAAGTATTGTGATGACAACTTGAGCTTCCGTTTGATACCAGTCATGTTTTATTTTAAGCCGCGGTGGCTGTGAACAAATGAAATGCAATTTAGAAAGATACTGATAATTCACATAAGCCCTTTTATTTATAAACATTGCTTAAAGTTAAGGGGCCATCTGTCAGGGGTGCGGGTTTGTTCGAAAGAGATACCACAGCCCCTGGCATACGGGCTACTGAGGGAACACGGGTGGGTTTTAGTTAGTAAAAGTCTGACACGCCCTCCTGCTCCACCCAGAGCGGGAGAAGTTATTTGATGACTTCCCACGCAAAAAAAAAAAAAACTTAATGGGCCATCCATAAATTACGTCACAAAATACTTTTGTTTTTTTTTCCACCCTACCCCCGGCCTTGTCACAGGTGGTCACACTTGTGAAACCCCCTCCCCTTGTGACGTTACATACTTTTCAATTTTATGTCTAGAAGTAATTAAAACAGCAGTGTTAATTTTTTTAAATTAATATTAAAAATAATCTATAACAAAAGCAAACATAAAGTCAAATATTTTAGATGGATAGAAGAAGCCTTATAAATATAGATCAAGTAATATTTTTAAGTTTTTGGTTTGCGTATAAAATTCACCTCTTGGTATTTTCGATTTAAACATGTGACGTCCAAAAGCTTTTGAACCGCTCTGTCTCCTGTCACACAGTGTCAAATTTCGTTGAACCCTCTCCCCCTTAACGTGTGACGTAATTTACGGATGGCCCCTAAGTAATGATTAGCGGCATTTTAACCATACATTTTTGTCATCTATTAACTTTAATCAACGTTTATGAATATACCCCAAAGTTGACAAGTTCTCTGGTCAGTTCGCTAGTTTGTGCACTTTTATACTTCTAACGTGACGATATCATCGTGGAAATCCACATCCATAATCGTCTGGCTAGCCCTTTTCCAACTATGTTAGGGTCAGCTTCCAGTCTAACCGGATTCCGCTGAATTTGCAGTGATTGCCTATCTGACCACCACAACCCAGTTCCTGGGTAATACGATGCCCCTTGGTTGGACTCTAACAACCAGTCTATTTTCAGGATTCTGATGACCCGTAATGGCTGTCAAAGATACACAAATGACACAGTGTCAAAGCTACACGGCCACCCATCCAAGGAACAAGGTCAAGTGTAGATCTTTGCGGCTGTCAACTAAACCACAAGCCCCCCACAACCACAACAACTTGTCAACGTCCATAAAACGTATGGAAATACATTATACTTATAACATTATTGTGAATGGAAATTTAAAAGCGTCTTCATATTTCCATACATCTTACTTTCCGATGTCATAGTGACGCCGAAGGTGTCGTTAGAAATTATAAAACAGCAAAATACTACACACAAAATAAAAACAAAAGTAAAATCTTTTTTTCGAGACTGTTTTTCTAAAGTACAAAGATGTGCCACTTTTCGAACCGACGAAAAAACGGAGGAGGTTCGACGCGTATTTTTTTTTTTTTTTTTTGTATGACCACGCATAACTTTTTCCAGAGTAGTCCGATTTTGATAATTCTTTTTTTATTGGAAAGGGTATACCTCGAAATTGGTCCCATATAAATTTCGAAGAAAAATTCCAACCCTAAGGGTAAGAAAACAAGGGATGATTGATTGTTTACTCACAGATTTTAATACTGAGTTGTGTATTAAATCAAAAATTAAGCATGTAGTAATTAGTAGATTATAGCCACAAAAAATTATAAAATAAAAACTTTTTAATTAAAAAATTAAACCGCCGAAAAACCGAAAAGTAAAAAATAATAAACTAGCTTTGTCCAACCCCAATAACTAAGTTCGGAAGTCGGTGACATTGGATATGTATTTAATTATATGTCACCGCCTTCCGAACTTAGTTATTGGGGTTGGACAAAGCTAGTTTATTATTTTTTACTTTTCGGTTTTTCGGCGGTTTAATTTTTTTATTAAAAAGTTTTTTTCATGAAAAACATTAAGGCGTCTTTCAAGATCGGATGGAATCTTTTCAGCACTACTCAGTAGCAGTAAAAATCATATAGAGATAGAGATGATTTTTAATCACATTTTAATAGCAATCTGTTAAAAATTAAGTATATCATTTCTTTTTCTAAGAAAATTACTTAAGTACAAACATATTATTAATATGGCTTAAAGCAGTAGGTAATTCTAAATTCATAATTAATATTCTTAATTCATTGAAATGCAAAATGGCATTAAAAACTTTCTATTGCATACTTTCAGTTTTTGTGGGCATCTAGATGCCCACAAAAACTGAAAGTATGATAATAGATAAATAAGTAAGTTGTTGTTCCCATTTGTTCTATAGAACATGACATAATCAGAAAAAAGTCACTGTGAAGTTTTTAGCACATAGCATAGCATCTACAGCTATAGCCACAAAAGCCTATAATGACATTTTGTATTATTTCGCTATTATTTGATCATCATCATCATTTCAGCCGAAAGACGTCCACTGCTGGACATAGGCCTCCCCCAGGCTCGTCCACTTCGACGGGTCTGGCGCTTCCCACATCCAGCGGATACCTGCGGCCTTCATGAGGTCATCGGTCCACCTCGTGGGAGGCCTTCCCACTCTACGTCTTCCGGTACGCGGTCGCCACTCCAGAACTTTTCGGCCCCATCGGCCATCTGTTCTGCGAGCAATGTGCCCTGCCCACTGCCACTTAAGTTTGGCAATTCTTGGGGCTATGTCAGTTGCCTTGAAATAAAAGAAGTCAGTAATGCACTCTGCTTTCGGCATTTTGTTTTCTTGTTAATAATTATATAATTGCATGTGTCGTACGTAATTCATTTGTCTATGGTCGGTCCCAAGCCTTGACTGACACTATCAGTCAAGTCAATGGACAATATTGTAAAAAATAATCGACTTGAATACGGGGCTTTTGGCCACATTGCATGTGTGCATTTTATTTCATAGTTGATTTTATTTTATGTAATGTGCGTTTTGTTTGTGCAGAATAAACATTTTTTCTTTCTTTCTTTCTCTTCTTTCCTTGGTACTCCTGCAGATCTCTTAATTTCTGATTTGATTGCGTAGGGAAACTCCGAGCATAGCCGTCTTCATTGCCCTTTGGGTGACTTTAAGCCTTTATTTGATAAATAATTAGGCCCTTAATTAAAGTCTATTTGTCTTATTTTATCCAATGCCGTTATGTTCCATGGAACAAATGGGAATTACTGAACAAGTAATAACAAAAGAGTCCTATTGTTATTTCAAGATGACCATGTTTTTTTGGGTCCTTGCCAGTTCTTTGTTCAAGAAGTATTGTAGTTCAAGAAACTAGTGAAGACAACAATATTTTGATTTGAAAGAATATCCTACATACTTTCGTTTATTTGAAATATTATTTAGAAATATATAAACTATCAAAATATCACATAAGAGGATCACGGTCAAAGTTTCTCAGTTTTTATTTACAACAATGTAAAATTATGGTCATCATAGCCAAGGTTACATATTCCAAGTATGAATTAGCATAATTTTCTGCCTTTTGCTGATAAACAGTAACCATAACTAGAGCAGCAACTTCCAGATATGTTACGACAAATCAATGATTTAAGACATTTTAAAGTACTTATGTCACATCTCTTTCACATTTAATTTTAAATCGAAACCACAGTATAATCAACATTATCAATGGATAATTAGGTTGCTTTAGACACCAGACTTTTATAGGAAGTTGTCTTATTGTTCAAAATTGGTTAATCCGATACTTAAGCGTAATACTTACCATGGTAACACATTTAAAAAAGGTTTATTGTTTTTTTTTTTATCGTAAAAGCATGTAATACTTGTACTTACCAGGTCATAATGCCATTGAATCCTTCTGTTTATTAGTTGGAGTAGTTTTTGTTTTTAACCCATAAATATGCCAGCCAGTTATTTTTAAATATGTATGATGCTATTTAGAATACCAAATTGAGTGTTTCTACATGTAGAATGTGGTTGTAAATTTGTTCACTAAGTTAAGACTAAGGCATTAATTCTATTTATCTCCTACAGAAGCAAGAAAACTAAATAAAGGTAATCATTTCAATCTCTTTGGATAGAAAGTGCATCAGATTCTATTAAGAAAGCTTTAAGTAAGTAAAAGATAAAAACATACCTGGATAATCGTATTATCTTGAGTCTCAGTCATATTTCCTTCTCCTACACCCGGAAAAAGTAAATCTCCCAGAAATCTTTAAAAATATTTATTTTTACACCGCCACCCAAATCAGCAGATTTTTCTAGACTGATTGTGCGTTCAGAATCTGTGTTCGAACTTAGCAACCGGATTGTTTGGTCGAATTCTTGCAAAAAATTTACAGAATATAATGATTAAATTACTTATATATTAGTTAAATACAGTTATAGTTAAATGTAATAATGTATAAATTAGGTGCCTGTGGCTAAAACCTTTTTTTATAACGAATTTTTTAAATATCAACACTTCAATTTTGTTTATTGTTTAGATTTGGTTTTTGAACGCAACAGACATGAGGTTTCATTACACGTTTTGTCTATTCTAATAAACCAAAAGTAAGTAAAGGTTATATCGTGATTCTTAGCTACTTTAGTAGCTGATATAATTTTGAATTAATTTTGTTCTACATTTGGGCTTTGTGCTGCAATTATACGAAAAACATTAGGTATAATATTTTTCTGTTACAACTTCACATCACATGAAACAGAACGTACATGTCAAAACGAAGGGCGCATTCCGTATTAGACAAATAATGATAATATCGCGAAGTCAACCAAAATAAAAATCAGTACTAATGATCCGATAGCGCTTAAATTTTTTGACTACTCAATTTGGCCGGGTTCGCGATATTATCACTTTTGTTGCATTTCGGAACATGGCAGAAAACATCGCCAATATTCGCTAATGTCAATGTCATTTTGTGATTTGAAGAGGTATTGCAGAAATTATTGTATGGTTAAATATTTCTTAGAGTATTTTATTTAACCTTAAAGAAACCTTTATTTTAGGTCGTATGATGCGGGTAAGCAGTACTTAAAGATTTTTCTGTGAACTTTTCTGTGAGGTTAAGTATGTTCAAGCATTCAATTCATATTTACATAATAATTGCATTGTTGGTGGATGTCGTATCAATAAGACAATAAACCAATAAACTTTGGAAGGTCAGTCAAGATTTTAAAGAGTTTAATTTGTGAACAGAAGATATTTCAGTACCTAACTTTAATTCGCAATAACGAAATTGAAATGCAAAATATTTTTATTCAATAGTACTGAATTAAAGAAACCTTTAACAAACTAACTAACAACAAACTAACTTTACCAAACTAAGTACACTGAAACGACTGAAACTTAATTTTTGGTGTGAAAAACCACTGTTTACGGCTCAGTATAACGTACGCGAAAGATTGTGGAAGATTGTGGAGTATAAAGAAGTATGTACTATTTCATTTTCAGCCTATTGTCGCGTTCCGAAATTCAACAAAAGTGATAATATCGCGAACCCGACCAAATTGAATAGTCAAAAAATTTAAGAGCTATCAGATCATTAGTACTGTTTTTTATTTTGGTTGGCTTCGCGATATTATCACTTTTGTTGAATTTCGCAATGCGACACAATTATGTTGTCTTACTACAGGGCAAAAGGCTCTCCTTTCTTTCTCAATTTCTCTTGAATCAGTGTTGGGCTAGTGCGGACCAGTCTTTTCTGTAAGACAGACAGAATGTCAGACACACAGATAGACTTTCAAACAGACTGTAAATGTATATTTAAAAAAGTGTTAAATGTAGTTGCATTACGTAAGTGCGGACCAAGCCGACTGATAGACAGAAAGATAAACAGGCAGATAGACAAACAAACAGACTGACGGACAGATCAAACTACTTATACAGTATAAACTCTGAAGGGACTGCACATTTTATGGCATTACTGAGAGTTGTCGTTAAATGGAGAGAAGAAAAACCTGTATTAGAAATAGAAAAAGTTTATTTCAGACTTTGACTTAGAAAAAAAGTTTGTGAGCAACTAAGAATATGATAGATAACGTATGGATAATCTATGACTCCTACTAACATTATATCGGGTGACTTACATGGAGTTTACAATAAACATATTTAATTTATTTTAAAAAAAGTGTCTTGTTACTGCAATATAATATACCTTTACAGAGTTGGCACCTAAACCTACTAAGAACAGTGACGCGTTTAGATTTCATACGACAAGCGAGTAACCGAAGCATGGCTGGTATCAAGAGAATAGCAGTATGTCAAATGACATCCGTCGCTGATAAGGCAGCAAACATGGAGGTTGTCAGCAGTTTAATCAGCAATGCTGTCAAAGAGGATGTACAGGTTTGTTGCGAGTTGCGACATTCGAAATATTAGAGATATAGAAGATTATTTTAAACTATCTTTTGCCGTTGGCTTTGTGGAGGTTGGAAAGTACCCTATGGGAATGTATTACCAGGATAAAAAGTATCCTTTGTGTTAATTTATGATTAAAACTATTTGTTTACCAAATTTTATCTAAATTCATTCAGCCGTTTTTGTGTGAATGAGTAACAAAATTTCACATTTATAACATTTGAAGGATAATAGGATTTGATATTTGTCCGTAAAATGCATGTCACAACAAATTAATCTCATATTTGTCAGAAGAATTTAGTCCATTGACATAAAATTTGTCAGGCAAAATAAACTTACTGATTTATGCATTGATTTAAATAGTAGATATATGTATGTCAGAAAAAAGGTCCCTATTGATATATAATAGAACAGATTAGCTTACGTACTGATGACATTATGAAACTATCAAATGCTTCATGGGTGTGCCCCATGATGGTTTAAAGGCAAAAAAATAAAAAAAAGTTTGAATTTCGCGGCTTAGCGCTTTCTCCTTAAACTACTTAGCATTGAGCATTGTAAGGCAAATAATATGGCAATGATATAAAACGTTTTAATTTCAAAAGTAACGTGACTTCAGACTAAAGGAAGGCCACATTCCGAATTAGAAAAATAGCGCTGTGAGCGCTCACATCGATATTTTACGTTCCGAGTTAGATATCACGATTCTGACAGCTATGACCGGGACCCGCCACGCCACTATTAAAATTTTGTAATTGTTATTATTAGTACTAACACTAGTTTGTAAGTTCACAATTATGCTAACAAATTTTGGATGTTATCATAAGGTGAATCCGAAATAAATGAATTTTATTTATTTATTTATGAACCGTCATTTTTGTCAACAATAGCAGCTCGTGATCGCGATAAAAGTGTTCACTCATATTAAACTTGTATACACCACACATTTCTTCTTAGATACAAGCACTATTTCAAATAAATCTAAGTTAGCTACTGTCATTTTTGATACAACGTATATGGTCGGCGATGACGATTCGTGGGACATCGTTATCGCGCGCACGCCAATTCGGAACGGGTGTGAGCGCGCTCAAATCGATTTTATCGTATCTCGGAACGTGAGCGAACTTTAACAAAAGCGAATTAAATGTCAAGGTAATTTACACTTTCTTTGTTAACAAAATTAATTAGCTTCATGCTATTATGTAGTGGGTAATGAAATGTACTGTTATTAAACTATGTTCTTATCTGCTTACATGAAGGTTATACATATAAACTTACATACAAACCTTCACGTAAGTTTGTTACTCAAAAACGCTAAAACTGCTGAACGGATTTGGACGAAATTAGGCGCACAGATATTTTATAACCTGGATGAATATAATATGGGGTACTTTTATCCCGTTAGTACAGAGGCCAGCACATCAAGCTACTCCAATCTGTATTTTTTTTAAAATAGGTTTTCAACTTTTATCAAAAGACTAGCTGAGTTTCCCGGCTTCGCTCAGGGAGTTGATATGAGATTGTGTGGTATTTTTAATAAAATAATTAACTTTAAAATATTTATTATACCTACATTTTTTTTATTTAAAATATGACGCTTAATTTACTCCTACCAATGGGTACCCCTACCAATACCATTGGTTCCACCCATACAAAAAAGACTCGAATGATCCATAATGTTCCAGAATATTCCACAACATTCCAGAGTGTTCTGGAACGTTCGAACCCACGACAAATGTTGCTTTATATGCTACCCTATCAATAGGTAGCTCCACTCATACAAAAAAGTCTTGGAATGGTCCACAATGTTCCCGAATATTCCACAACATTGGAGAGTGGCAGCTGTAGCATACGTAGTAATGGCGCGAAATTTAAAAACTTAAATTTTAAAATGTTTTCAGAACTAATTTGAATAACTAAAATTATGTCGCTTTAACTCCAAAATATAAGTTAGCTACTGCTGTATACATACACAAATGTTATTTAAGACTTTATTGAAATTGGAATTTTAAATTTCGCGCCATTACTACACACGCTGCAATTGCTCTTAGCGCCTTTCGAAATGCAACCCTAATATTCGTTGTTCTGAATGAAGTTCAAATACTCGACAACAGATGGCGCCACTACACTTAATTTCCAAGTTGAAGGGTTGGAAAAGCCCCTAAAACTTTAAAGACGCGCCCTTTAGGTTAAAACGGGAACTTTCTTGTTCGAAGGGCGATTAAGAGCTATCACACTATATGTATAAGTCCCTTTATCGTGCCGGGACTCCTTTTTAAGTTTTATCGGCACGCACATTTTATCAACTTAGTTTTATTATACTAGTATATAATGATTAAGGTACAGACGCCAGCACATCAAGCTACTCCAATCTGTCAAATCTGTTTGATAGATTTTCAACTTTATGCCATAAGCATAAGGTTCATGTTCAATTGGGAAAATTTGACAGTTTGGGGTAGGTTGACCTGCTGGCGTCTGTACATGTTCAATTCGGAAAATTTGACAGTTTTGGGGTAGCTTGATGTGCTGGCCTCTGTACGTTGAATTTCTGACCTCCACGCGAGCGAAGCCGCATAACATACAAACTTTCACATATATATAAATATTAGAATGGTCATATTATTAAATATAATATTAGTAAATTAATGTCGAACATATTTATATTTTTATGAATGTTTTTTTTTTTTGCTTTTGGCTTCGCACGGTTTGTGCATTTAGCCAATGTCAAGTAATTTTACTTTTCAATCAAGTAAATGGCCCAATCTCAGGCACGAAGTTACAAAAAACTCAAAGTCAGTCAAGTCAAAGTTATTGTAAAGCGGTAGTAACTTTACAACAACCATTAGGGGGCGTCCATTAATTACGTGAGGCGTTTAGGGAGGGGAGGTGGTCGAGTCGAATCTCACTCAATGTCACGTGGGGGAGAGGGGGTTCTACGCAATTATCACGTAATTTAAAAACCGCAAAGAAACAATGTAACATTGCGAGAAAACCGGGTTAAATAAAGTAAAACATGTTTTGCCGTCAATATGGGTTAAATCCTACAAAATAATATTTATCGCGGCTATGCGAACGCCACAAAGTAGCACACTAGCTCCTCGATGGTTAAACCACCACCGGCCAGCCAAGCCAGCCAAATGCAACGCATAAATCCAACGCAAATAGGCACAGATTTACGTTTTTACACTAATAGCACGTATTTGAGATATCGGGAGGGGGTGAGGGTCGAGCCAAATCTCACGACATCTCACCAAAGCGGGGGTGGGGGTCGAAAAATCGCCTCACGTAATTAATGGACGCCCCCTTAGGAGCTTTTAGGGGGAACACGAAAAGTCCACGTTAGTCACTTATTTTCACCATCAATACACTTGTGCTCTCACACGTGACTAAATTGAGTAATTCACTACCAAAATTGTACAATTTAATTCGCTATTTCACGAAATTATTTATGAATGTTACTGTTGGTATCAGATTTGAAATTAAAATATTGCATTTATTATTTAATTTTATATGAGTGTACACACGGCTACACATCAAGCTCTACATTTCCAGTTTACGCTGATCTCGCACTGTACGGAAATCCTAAGCAATGCGAGATTAGCTTATACTGGAAATGTATAGCTTGATGTGTAGCAGTGCGTACTAAACATCTGACGACCACTTCGGAGAATACAAGCGTGATGTTTTTTTTCCAGATGCTATTTTTCCCGGAGGCCTGTGACTATCTCTGTGACAATAAAAATGATACACTAAACTTCGCTGAGCCGATCATAAGTGGCGCCACAGTCGGTGGTTACAGAAAACTGGCAGCTATGCATAATGTTTGGTTGTCTATGGGAGGGGTTCATGAAAAGGTTTGTATCTTCATCTTCTGTAATTTTTTGCACCCGCTGGTGTCACGCCAGGGCAATGAATGCGACGAATAGAAATGTACCTAATTTAATAAAAAAATAATTTATAAAATAAAAAAAGCCTACTGCCTAAAAAGTGAACTTTATTTAAAAAGATGGAAACAAAAAACTGTTTTTAAAAGGACCACTATTAGACTGAATACTATAAGCAATCTCATGCAGTCGGAGGCATCATCTTAAATTTAACAATAGACCACTGCATGAGATAACTTATAGTATTCAATCTCATAGTGGTCCTTATATAAACAGTTTCTTGTTTCCATCTTTTGAAATTAAAGTTCACTTTTTAGGCAGTCGAGTTTTTTGATTTTGTAAGTAATTTTTTTATGTTCACAGTTTTTAGTTAATAATATAATTATTGTTGACGTTAATGAGACCTATTTATGAAACCCTTTATTTTGATACTCCACTCAATAGGGTTTGAGAAAAAAAATAAAAACTATACCTATTGCGTCAAAAATCCGCCATTAAAGTTTTTTTCAGTTTTGGTATACCCAGTGTCACTCTCACAATAGCGTCCTCCACACGTACAGTTCGGGCCGCGGGAAACAGCACGCGCCATTCCATCCCTCGCTCCGAACTTTACGTGTAGATGTGCGGGTCTAACAGTCCGATCTGGCATATCGACGCGAACCAATTCAGTCAAAGCCATTCAGTCCAATCTGTACAGATCTAACTGAGGTTTGGAACGCAGTCCAAGATGCGCGGTCCGAACTGTACGTGTGCAGGGCGCTAATGAAGACAACTCTAACGGTACCTCTCAAGTTGAAATCGATCAAGCCGTTTAGGCTACAGAGCGTGCCAAAGAAATATACATACATACATACACTCGAACAACATAACCCTCCTTCTGGCGCAGTCGGGTAAAAATATGACATTAAAATTGAAATTTCAATGATGATGCATAAGAATGTCGCGGCAAGTCTACGGATATTATAATGGTCGTTTATTTATAAAAAGGGGCACATTTTCAAAGTACCTATCTTAACAATTAAAATAGAGCACAGTTGCTTATTTGCCTGAACTAGGTTGGACCTGTGCTTCAAGCTAGGAAGTGCATAAATACTTAACAATGAAAATAAAGTACAAACTAAATTAAAATTAGAAAAATAAACGGAAAATACCTTGTTAGTCGTTCTATTAGTTGACAACAAGTAGATCTTCTGTCTGATATTGCGGCATCTGTGCGCTCAGAAAGCGCTTGCATGTGGCGATGCCAAAGGATCCCCGCCATGCCGTGTCGCCAGTGGGGACAGGCCCTAACGGTCTATGTTCTAAGCTAAACGGTTTCCGCACTGAATCTTACAGTTGGACCATTGTGCGTGGGCCAAGGCGGCCGTGGGTGGTTATTCCCACCAGGCCACCTGCCTCTAGAAGTTAATCAGAAGTTTTGGTGTTTTGTGAATATCTGTAAGATCCGGGTGCCCCGAGGGAGTCTGTCCTAATGTGGGTGACGCCTGTGCTTGGCTCTAAGGGCGGGTATGGATCATATGGCGTGGACACGTCTACGGTGCGGCACCGGCCGTCGTGTGGCGGCGCGGCGTCGTGACGTGGCACAGTGCCGTGTACGGTGCACTGCGGGCACGCTTCATATTACCCCTCAAAATGACCTCCATCATGGTTCAATATAGAACGATATGGATATGGATACACCCAATATTTTCTTTGATTCTGTCGTGTTTGAGGTCATTTTGAGAGGAAATATGAAGTGTGCCCGCGGTGCACCGTACACGGCACCGTGCCGCGGCACGACGACGCCGCGGCGATCCGTAGACGTGTCCACGCCCATAGGCGCATATCTTAAGGTCGTGGACACATGTCTACGGTACGGCACCGGCTACCGTGTAACGGCACGACGCCGCTACCGGGAGACGACACGGCGTTTTTGGGTGGGAAATCATGAAATAACTTCTCCCGCTCTGGGTAGAGCAGGAGGGCGTGTCAGACTTTTCTGACTAAAACCCAGCCGTGTTCCCTCAGTAGCCTGTGTGCCAGGGGCAGCGGCATACCGCACCGCCATACGACGGCCGGCGCCGCACCGTAGACATGTGTCCACACCCTAAGATAGCGTTACTTACAAGTCGAACTTATTAACTAAGCAGGTACACAGTTCAGTTAGAGCGAGAAAGTAGCATTTATTGTACCTGGATGAAAATGAAAGTCCATGTTATCATTGGTTAGTTCTTATCATTTAGTGCTTAGAGATGTAATCTATAGTTGATAACACAATCTCAGTGTACTTTAACAATTTTGATAAACGCTTTATTGTATTGTCAACAGCACGTCAGTAGTAAAACCGCCCTTTCAAAGTAATACTGGGATCGTGCGGTTGGTAAAAAAAAGACCTAGCCTTTTTTGTAATTTTACCGGGAAGAAATTCCTGCTTTCTTTCGACAAAGCTACATAGCTATTCACTATTCACAAGCATACGACAGGCTCTCACACTGTACGGAAATCCTATACAATGCGAGATCAGCTTATACTGGAAATGTATAGCTTGATGTGTAGCCGTGTGTATACATATGTACAATGATACATTTCGCTAACTTGATTTGCCTTGCCCCCGACGGCAAACAGCTGTCGAAAGAATAGCGGTCATCTATTTCATTTACCCTGACAACATTTTCGGGATTTCGATTTGTGAATAGCGTATAAAGGAGTCCTGCTATAAAAAATGATTGATGTTCGATTCAGAGAGCAGTGGTGGCCCAGTGGTAACGGCCGCGACTTACGAGTTGTAGGCCGTGAGTTCGAACCCAGCCAGGCGCTTTACTTTGTGTAAATTATTTCATCTCCACTGCTCTTAAAACGGTGAAGGAAAACATCGTGAGGAAACCAGCATGTCCTAGAGCCAAAAATTCGAAGACATGTGACATTTACCAACCCGCATTGGGCCCGCGTGGTGGATTACGGCCCAAACCCTCTCACCGAGAGGAGGCCTGTGTCCCAGCAGTGGGAACATTATAGGCTGATGATGATATGATGATGATGTTCGATTCGGTACAGAAGCGTATCGACTGGTTGTGAATAGCTATGCTTGAACTCTCCTTGGTCGCGTACATACTTCATTACTGAAGGTCGTGTCCTGGAAAGGCCTTCGTGGATTAATGTACGATGTTCTCCCTTCGTTCTGTTCTCGGCTTCTCTCATGGCGGTCGTAACAGAGAGTCCTGTGAAGGGCGGTTACTTGGTCGGACCAGCGGTTACGTGACCGGCGTCGAGGTGGCTTCCCATCTAGCTTGCCCATCACCACCAACTTTTTAAGGCTATCTGGTTCTCTACGAGCAATGTCACTAAAGTAACCGAGAATCCTTTGGTATCAGATCGTGGGTAGTCTATCTCTTAAGGTGAATCTAGTCGACATTTTTGCCATACAAACTTCGGGAGTGTATTACTGCACTGTTCGACAATGTACATCAAAAATTAAACATGGTATGGTTTTATCTCATCTATACTAATATTATAAAGAGGAAAGATTTGTCTGCTTGTATGTTTGTTTGTTTGCATTGAATAGGCTCTGAAACTACTGAACCGATTTGAAAAACTCTTTCACTGTTGGGAAGGTACACTATCCCCGGGTGACTTAGGGTATATTTTATCCCCGTATTCCCACGGGAACGGCAACTATGCTGGTGAAACCGCGGGGCGCTGCTAGTAATATTGTCAGTGCGGAAACAGAATACAAAAATAAAAAGCCATTAAAAATTTAGGAGCCAACTAAGATTCGTTTTTCTTGCTAATTTAACCTAACTTTAGGTGTGTTTAAGTAATAAAAGAAGTGTGAAATCTCCAAAACCAAGTCGGTACCGACGAAGCTCAAATATCGAGAAGTTCAATAAACTTTATTGATCATTGATTTATGCAGTGGTTTTCATAAAACTCAATCTTCTGAAGGACTTTTCTTAATTTTTACGCGCCTGTTTTAAATGATCCTGCATCTCACTCAATAACGTTGTGCATGTAGACTAGCGTCTAACTGCTTATCATTGCTACCTGTGTCGGACACGATGCCTGGTGAGACAGCGTGCATTTTAGTCAAGCTCACCAGTGAGTTCGAGCCCGCGACTAGATTCTCCTTAATTTTTTGTATTCTCTAATACTGAACACTTTTTTTTTTTTTTTTTTTTAGGATGAAGAATTCCCCTCAAAAGTTTGCAACACCCACATTATCATAGACAATAAAGGCAACATAGTGCAGACTTACCGGAAGCTGCATTTGTTTGACGTTGAAATACCGGAACGTAACGTCCGGTTGAAAGAGAGCGACTTTTGTATGCCGGGGAACCATATTGTTGCACCGGTTGATACTCCAATTGGAAAAGTTGGTGAGTTTTATACTGTACTTTTAGTATATGCGAAACCCGAAACATGTGTCTAGTATTTTTATGTAAAAAATCTATGTACAAAATTGCATGTAGGTACCTATCATGAAAAATCACAAAGTTATAAGCTTGTTATGTTACCTAGTTATCTACACAAACATGGTCACCATGCGGCACCACGCGCCGCCCGCACGTCCAGCGTCGTATTGTATT
The DNA here is from genome assembly GCA_949987655.1 of Polymixis flavicincta. NCBI lineage: Eukaryota > Metazoa > Arthropoda > Insecta > Lepidoptera > Noctuidae > Polymixis > Polymixis flavicincta. Next base: position 8,284,727 of record OX465199.1, on the reverse strand, counting down.
CATTGATAATAATTAGGCAGTATGTACAGAGGCCAGCACATCAAGCTACCCCAATCTGTCAAATTTCTTTGATAGGTTTTCAACTTTATTCCAAAGGAATAAGGTTTATGTTCAATTGGGAAAATTTGACAGTTTGAGATAGCTTGACCTGCTGGCGACTGTACCTACCCGTACGGCGATTGTATTGTGATTAGTTGGCCATGACACTCATAACATTTTCCATAACACTTAGCATGGAGGTAAAACATAGCATGGAGTAAAAATTATTGGAAGCGATTCATTTACCTATACTGTGCCGGACGTAAAAGAATAGCACCATCCCATTTCTTCCCGTGGGTGTCGTAGAAGGCGACTAAGGAACTTACTAGACAGTTAGCAGCCGCGGTCTCTATGCATTTTACCACCATACTGCGATCGCCAACCCGCCGCTTGGGGGAGGCCTATGTCCAGCAGTGGACGTCTTTCGGCTGAAATTATGATGATGACTTATTCTGAACTTTATTTAGGTTTCGCATATACTAAAAATAATCTAACCGAATATGAAAGGTTTGTTTGTTTGTAAGTCAGTTGTTACCACTTGGCCACTACTGAGCTGAAATTGGGCGTTTGAGCTTGCGCAAATTCCAATGTGACTTTTTGTATACTAATACAAATTTACTGTTTATCTTAGTAGTTACTGACTATAAATGGCGAAGGATAACACCTATACTAATATTATTAAGAGGAAAGATTTGATTGTTTGTTTGCATTGAATAGGCTCCGAAACTGAACCGACATGAAAAATTCTTTCACTGTTGGGAAGCTACACTATCCCCGGATGATATAGGCTATATTTTATCACCGTATTCCCACGGGAACGGGAAGTACGTGGGTGAAACCGCGGAGCGCTGCTAGTGTTGTATAAAGTGTAACAGAATACACGCAAATCCTGAAAATAATTTGTATATTATTGACTACAATCGACATCAGTCACTTTTATGCGTTTTTCTAAATAATTATGTATTTTGCCATACCTACCACCGATTGAGCCAAATAAAAATAAATCTTATGTCAAGGCAATAAGACTCAATTTTAAATGCATAAAGTAATGTTAGAGGCGACCAGTGTAACCATTCGGTTATTATTACTATTCGGCAGCTGAATACCGGTATTTTACATTGAGCGACTGCCTATCTCCACAAGCCAGTAACTGGGTAATGCGATACCCCTTGGTAAATTGGTTGACTTTCGGGCTTCTGACGACCCGTAACGACTGTCAAAGATCCATGAATGACAGCCGAGACCAACCGCTTAACATGCTTTCCGAGGCACAGTGGGGTCTTAATATGTATAGATGGTCACCCATCCGCAGACCAACCGCGGCTAGCGTTGCTTAACCTGATCGTTTCACACGTGCGGCTGTTATTACTTAGCCATAAGCCCTTAGTTAATAAATATTTTGTCCTTTATTTTGCAACTAGCTTTTGACCGCGGCTCCGCCCGCATTTATGTCGGTTATCGCCTAAATAAGTAGCCCATGTCCTTCTCCATATCTCTGGATATATTTCTGCCAAATTTCATGACGATCGGTTCAGCGGTTTAGGCGTGAAACCGTATCAGACAGACGAAGTTACTTTCGCATTTATAATACTACGTTTTTCCCGCGGCTCCTCCCGACTGGATGTCAATTATCGCGTAAAAAAGTAGCCTATGTCCTTCTTCATATCCCAGGCTATAAGTATCTCTGCCAAATTTTATGACGATCGGCTCAGCGGTTTAGGCGTGAAAGCGTAACAGACAGACAAAGTTACTAATAGGGATTAAATAGTTACAATAAAGTCAATCAAGTTTTTCTTTCATTTCCAATTTCAGGTCTCGCAATATGCTACGACATGCGTTTTCCAGAACTGAGTACATCACTCAGTGTATTGAAGGCTGAGATACTGACGTTTCCTTCAGCGTTCACACAACACACGGGGGCAGCTCATTGGCATGTATTATTGAGGTAAATATAATAATTGAGTACTTTTTTGGAGTTTTCTCTAAACTTGTCAGCTACTCTGTAGGGTCAGTCGGCTAGGAAATCTGTGGCGGGAGCTATACACGAAAAGTTTTTATACAGTGCGCAAATTTTAACCATGAATTCAGCATATCATTCTAGACCGCAGAATTTTTCGCCAGTTATAAAAAAAAAATCTGCTGTTCTATACATTTTGACCGCGTAGGTATTGCACTTTTCTATGAAACAGCTTTTTGTATAACCGGCGAAAAATTTCTACGCTAGGGGCTCTAGAATGATATGCTGAATTCATGGTTAAAATATGCGCACTGGATAAAAACTTATCCTGTATAAACCCGCTGATCATTTTATCGAACCATCTGAGAGCCTTCTGCCTGGGCACGCGTTACCGTGAAAAAGACTTCGAACCCAAATCGGCCGGAGAAAAGACAATCTCTACAGAGGGCTCACGGTCGGCTCATGTCAAGTGCGTATGCGGCACCTCCCCACAGACAATGGCTCGTTACCTGTGCATTTGACGATCTTTTAACTTTGTCAGTGAGCGGATTTCGCGCAGCTGAATTTTGGGCAAAAGATGTTTTTTTTTTTTTTTTGCCATCGATACGCTAAGAAGAAGCTAGGAAATGGCGGCGCCATCTAATTTCGTAATCTTGACCAGCAAAATATTGATGTGTAAAAGTGTCTTAGAAGATCTAGTTACTTGAAACATTTCATTTCTTGTTGTAAAAAGAAAATTATTAATAATAATAACGTTAATAGTTATGATGACGAACAACTACCGGAAATATATTGTGAAGGATGGCACGGTTGACATCTGTCGGGCATGCCACCGTCCGGGGGAATCAATCCGACACATTATTTCTGGCTGTTCTCGTCTGGCTAACGGAGACTACTTGCATAGGCACAACCTTGTAGCCAGGATTATCCACCAGCAACTTGCTCTGAAATACAGTCTTGTGGATTCAGAAGTACCGTACTATAGGTATGTGCCCGACCCAGTTCTCGAAAATGGCACTATCACATTGTATTGGGATCGATCTATCATCACTGACCGGACTATTGTTGCCAATAAGCCGGACATAGTGGTGATAGATCGACTAGAGCGTCGCACAATGATTATTGATATAGCAGTCCCACATGACGAGAACCTCGTGAAAGCTGAGCAAGATAAAAAAATCAAGTATCTTGACCTGGCACGCGAGGTTGTCGACATGTGGGATGTGGATACAGCAGTCATTGTGCCGATAGTCGTGACGGCCAATGGTATTATAGCCAAGAGCCTCGACCAACACCTCAGGAGGCTCTCGTTAGGCAGCTGGATCAAGGGCTTGATCCAGAAAGCAGTTCTATTGGACACGGCGCGTATAGTGAGGAGGTTCCTCTCTCAGCAGCCCTGACCACCGGTAGCTTGGACCCTGTTCCCGATACCGGTGGGCTACTATTTTTTTTTTTTAAATGTTTTTTTTATCATTTTTATAAAAATATTTAAAAATATACAGAATATGTATAAAAGAAAATAAACGAAATAATAACGTCATGTGGACTTGACTAAATGTAACATAATTCAGTTACCGGTTTTATTCCTGAACTAGCTGCTGCCCGCGGCTTCGCCCGCCACAATTATCCAAAGGGAACCATCTCCCGGGATGAAAAATCTCTTAAATAGCATTGCATGGCCCAAATAATAAAAATGTTCATACATATTTCTACCCCTTTACTAACTAAATAACTCCCCCCGAGTTCCCGAAAAACCCTTTCTTAGCTGACGTCTCCTACTCATAATTTACCTCTGTGCCAAATTAAATTTCATCTTCGTAGATCCAATCGTTTTTGACATTTCGTGTTTAATCAGTGAGTGAGTGAATGAATGAGTGACAATTCGCTTTTAAATATGTCATCATCTGCCTAGCCTTTTCCCAATTATGTTGGGGTCGGCTTCCAGTCTAACCGGATGCAGCTGAATACCAGTATTTTACATGGAGCGACTGCCTATCTGACCCACAACCCAGTTACTGGGTAATACGATACGCCTTGGTAAGACTGGTTGTCAGTCTTTCGGGCTTTTGACGACCCGTAACGACCGTCACAGGTTTGAGAATGAGCCGGCTTAACGTGCTTTCCAAGGCACGGTGGGGTCTTGGTATGTAAAGATGGTCACCCATCTACGGACCAACCGCAGCTAGCGTAGCTTAACCTAATCGATCAACCGAAATTATAAAGCATAGAATGTAAACTAGCATAGAATAGAATAGATAGATGTTTATTTCCCTAGTTCATAATGTTACATTGTATTCACAGGTCGGTGGTGTACCTTTGACAGTTCAAAGGTCCACATCGCTTTTATATATGTATACAGGCTAATTTTTTAACTAGTTTGCAAACTGTAGCCATGAACGTAACTATTCGGCATATAATTCTAGACCCCCAGCGTAGAAATTTTTCGTAGGTTATACAAAAAAAAAAACTGCTGTTTTATAGAAAAGTGCAAAGCCTACGCGGTTAAAACGTATGGAACAGTTGTTTTTTTTTTTTGAAAAATTATATGCTGAATTCATGGTTACAGTTTGCGCACTGGTAAAAAATTCAACCTGCATAAATGATGGCAAAAAACCTGAATTCAAACCTGTTTTATTTTTCACCAAAATCAAGCAGTATTCTTTTTACTATTACGCTTTATTTTTCAAAACTTAGTTTTAGCCCAAAAACTCTGTACCGTGCCAACGAAACACCATTTTTTTTTTGTCTTCAGGGCTCGAGCAATAGAAAACCAATGCTATGTAATAGCAGCGGCCCAATCAGGCAGCCATAATGCAAAGCGCAAGTCTTACGGGCACGCCCTCTGCATAGACCCGTGGGGCGAAGTCCTAGCTGACTGTGAGGAGGTCTCGCCCTGTTACAAGGTGGTGGAGATCACTGACAAGTTGAAAGAGGTGAGGCGGAACATGCCTGTTTTTCAGCATAGGAGGTATGTGTATTTAATACTTTCTTTTTATAATAAAGAAGCAGTGGTGGCCAAGTGGTAACGACTGCGACTTACGAGTTGTAGGTCGTGAGTTCGAACCCAGACAGGCGCTTTACTTTGAGTAAATTATTTCATCACCACTGCTCTCAAAACGGTGAAGGAAAACATCGTGAGGAAACCTGTTGAAATGTGTGTGAAAATGTTCTAGAACCAACAATTCGAAGACATGTGACATCTACCGACCCGTACTGGGCCCGCGTGGTGGATTATGGCCCAATCCCTCTCACCGAGAGGAGGCCTGTGTCCCAGCAGTGGGAACATTGTAGGCTGATAATGATGATAAAGGAGCAGAAAGTCAAATGTATTGTTTCAATCAATAAATTATTTGGAGTATTGTAAAAGGATAAAAATTTATAAAAACAGATATTAGTTGCGTAAATTTCGTCGTGGGGCTTGTGGCTAAGTGATAACTGCTGCACGGGTTGATCGGTTAGATTAAGGCTATGTTGGGGTTGGCCTCCAGTCTAACCGGATGCAGCTGAATACCGAGATTTAACATGGAGCGACTAACCATCTGAACACAACCCAGTTACATACTGGGTAACGATACCTCTTGGTAAGACTGGTTGTCAGACTTTCGGGCTTCTGTAAACCCGTTACGAGTGTCAAAGAATCGCGAATGACACCCGGGACTACCACCCATCCACGGTTAAACAAGGGCAAGCGTAGCTTAACCTGATCGATCGAATCTCGGGTGTGTCCACAAGTGCATGTTTTTGGTAAATTATAGTAACGCTTATGCCACGACTAGCAGCGCTCCGCGGTTTCGCCAGCGTAGTTCCCGTTCCCGTGGGAATACGGGGATAAAATATAGCCTATGTCACCCGAGGATAGTGTAGCTTCCCAACAGTGAAATAATTTTTCAAATCAGTTCAGTAGTTTCGGAGCCTATTCAATGCAAACAAACAATCAAATCGTTCCTCTTAATAATATTAGTATAGATGTTATCCGTCGCCATTTATAGTCAGTAACTTCTAAGTTAAACAGTAATTTTGTATTAGTATACAAAAAGTCACATTGGAATTTGCGCAAGCTCAAACACCCAACTTCAGCTCAGTGGTGGCCAAGTGGTAACAACTGACTTACAAGTTGTAGGTCGTAGGTTCGAAACCAGACAGGCGCTTCACTTTGTGTAAATTATTTCATCAGCACTGCTCTCAAAACTTTGAAGGAAAATATCTTGAGGAATTAGAATCAAAACTTCGAAGATATGTGACGTCTACCAATCCGCATTTTGCCCGCGTGGTGGAGTACGGCCCACTCCCACTCCCTCTCGCCGAGAGGCCTGTGTCCCAGTAGTGGGAACGATAAAGGCTGCTTAAGCTAAAGTGTTATCAATCTAAGAAGTCGGATTTGACGTTTCTCATTTGACATGCCGCTATAACTTTGTATGAACGTCTATGTAAGAAATTGAAAAATCAAATTCATAATCCAATTTAATTACTATTGTTACGTGGCACGATTAATGTTTGGTTACCACTAGCGCCATCTCTCATCGAATAGCAGAATTAATAAACCCAGGATCTTTCTAGAAAGTTCTAGCATCGAACTTTCTAGAACTATCGACATCTGTTCAGTCAGGGTCGATATGTACTCGAACATTCTAGATGCTTCTATGGTAGAAGGTTCTGGAACTATCCGAGGGCCCTATATAAGCGGGAACGGAGCGCGTTCCGATTTAGTTTTTGGCTAAGCGATACATGCGAGAACATCAAAAGCGATCTTCAAGTGCGACTTATGAGTGATCAGTAGTGCAATTGTGTTGTGTAATTAGTGTGTTTAAGGTGACACTTGTCCACATTTTTTCCATACAAACTTCGGGAGGGTTTTACTCCACTGTCTGACTATGTACATCAAAAATTAAACATGGTATGGTTTTGTCTCGTTATTATTATTGTCTGTACGGAAACAGAATACTAAAATAAAAAACTATTAAAAAGTTATGAGCCAACAAAGATTCGTTTTTCTTGCTAATTTAACCTAACTTTGAGCGTGTTTAAGTAATAAAAGGAGTGTAAAATCTCGAAAACCAAGACGGTACCGACAAAGTTCAATTAAGAATAAGTTCAATAAACTTTATTGGTCATTGATTTATGCAGTGGTTTTTTCATAAAACCCGATCTTCTGAAGGACTTTTCTTAATTTTTTCGCGATTTTTTTGCTGTAAATGCTCCTGCATCTCACTCAATAACGTTGTGCATGTAGACTAGAGTCTAACTGCTCACCACTGATACTATCTCTGTCGGGTACGAAGCCTGGTGAGACAGTGTGATTTTTAGCCAGGCCGACCAGTGAGTTCGAGCCCGCGCAAAGTGTGCCCTTAATAAAAGTGTTATTTTTGGTAATTCATATCGGCAGTTTTTAATTGTCACGAACCCCAAGCTCGTAACACTATGTTACCCATACACTATCACAACGCGTATCATTCGTAAGCATCAAGTTTAACTTTATATTGAAAAAATGTACTCAAAAACACGAATTAATCGTTGATTAATATTCCGACAGGACGTTACTACAAAGTCATGTCTTTGGGTTGGTTGTTGTAGTGTTGTGAATAAAATCGATTTACTGAAAAATCGTTTACAAAAATGAATTTATTATAGGAGTAATCGACGAAGACAGTTCAAGTATTGATATGTTTTCTGGATCGAGTGACGAAAGTACATAAAAATGTAAAAAAAAAAATGAATTCATTTATTTACCTGTTTATTTATTCTAATTTTATTCTTTACTAGCGACCCACCCGCCCAGGCTTCACACGGGTACATGATATCAGTGGCTTGCCCTAATCTTGCGTCTAGGTACGCCACTGATGCATAACATATAATGTATTATTATTTAATATACATAAACCTTCCGGAAAAAATCAGTATGTCGGGTTTTAGTTTGTCTTGGTTTGGCTTTGAATTTCGCCCAAATTTAAACTTCGTTGGAATTTATGTAATAACTGTTAAATATAGAGGGGCTTGTGGCTAAGTAACAATAGCTGCACGGGTCGATCGGCCAGGTTAAGCTACGCATGCCGCGATTGGTCCGTGGATGGGTGACCATCTTTACATACCAAGACCCCTCCGAGCGTCGGAAAGCACGTTAAGCCGTTGGTCCCGGCTGTCATTTGTGGATCTTTGACAGTCGTTACGGGTCGTCAGAAGCCCGAAAGTCTGACAACCAGTCTTACTAAGGGGTATCGTATTACCCAGTAACTGGGTTGTGGAGGTCAGATAGGCAGTCGCTCCATGTAAAATACTGGTATTCAGCTGCATCCGGTTAGACTGGAAGCCGACCCCAACATAGTTGGGAAAAGGCTAGGCAGATGATGATGAACTGTTAAATATTACAAAATCAAACTGTCGATTACAAACTCTAATTATTTCTAATCGATATGTCTCAAGAATCGGTTTTTAAAGCATCCGATTTTTTTCCCCTCACTACACAAAGTATTTTTATAGCTGTCAAATCCGACTTCTTAGATTGCGACACACCCAATATTGGACTCGAAAAGCTGGCCTACATCAAGATATTTTTATTTCTTCTCGTTCTTAAATACTATTTTTGTCAAAACTTTTCCAGATCAAAGGTATACTCCCTATACTGTTTAAGTCTCCGCAAGGATCTTCTGCCTACCCACAAAGAGCCGTCCGCTCTCACCCCGGACCGAGTGCCCGCTTCGGACACAGTGTCGGACGGAGTCAGTCCGGACGAACCATTCTACGCTTTCGGACACGTGAAAATTCCTGAAACTTGTGTCTTCTTCGAGTCGAAACTATCGTATGCTTTTGTTAATTTGAGGTGAGTAAAGACATTAAATGAAGGGTGATCTACCGATTTCCCTGAAGCGAAAACTCTTCGATATATGTATCTTGCCAGTCCTAACTTACGGTGCTTAGACCTGCTGGTCTAGACAAAATACATTTCTGTTAGCGTTCACGCCAAACGCTACGTAAAAATGTATGGGAATGTATGTATCTGCGGAAAGGTTACGTCGTGTCCTTTCCGCAGGTAATGTCATTCCCATACATTTTGGCGTAGCGTTTGGCGTAAACGCTAACAGAAATGTGTTTTGTCCCCCCCCGAGTGGGTTCCCGCATTGTCGTTGCGGGGGGGCTTAGTAACCGTGGTCTCCCATCCACGGTGAAGCCAAGAGGAACCCAACGGTGGGGCCGCTCGTCAGGGCTTTTGCCTCAAAGCCGACGACGTAGCGGCCAAAAAGTAGGTTGCGGTGAGGTGCACCGCAACTGAGGTGGGCCGCGATGTCGAATGGGAGGCATCGCGGCTGAGGGTTACAGGCTGCGGTAGAGGAGGAGTGCCGGTGCTTCTGAGCAGCGCTCTTCCCTTCCGTGGCCTGGACGGGGCCGCCACCGTTTGATGGCGGACGCGGTGGGGCCGCAGGGGAAGAGGAGTGTCGGTATAGCGTCAGCCGCTCTCCCTATCCTCTGCACAGACTTTTACTGACTAAAACCCACCCGTGTTCCCTCAGTAGCCTGTGTGCCAGGGGCCGCGGTATCTCTTTCGAACAACCCGCACCCCTGCCAGGCATCGGTCCTAGCGGGTCCCATGAGTTGGTGGGTGCCTGAGGATGGACGGCGCTGCCGAGGCCGGCCCAAGAAGAGGTGGCGAGACGACCTAGAGACGTATTGCAAGGATTGAGGTGTTCATGGAAAAGGATACTTGGAGGAATTTCGGGGAACCTTTGCTCAATAGTGGGATAGTGCGGGCTAATTTAAAAAAAAAGTAGACCTTGGAGTGGGACTAATAAGGTCTTTTTTCTGTACATTATTTTAAGATAATATATTTTTTCAATAATCTAAGAAAGTTCATGGAGATATTTATCTTATTTCTTCAACAATAACTTTCAAATCAATAGTTTATTCAAAGATTTGCTTATCACATGATTTTGAAATGTTAATAGAAATGTGTGTCGTATTTCTTGAACAATATGTTTGAGAATAGATTTTCGTTTCGTTACAACGCTTCGTAGGTTTACTGTTATTTTATAAGTTAGTAATCCGAAAAATTAAGGCATGAATAGCCGACAGAAGCTTGGCTGTTTTTTTTTTAAATATTACTGTCGGTTGTCCTCCACAGCACTCAGACAAACTCGCTCCACTACGGGCATTTCATTGTTTATTTTTCTGTACGTAGGTAATTCATGAAAATTATGCTATTTCACCTATTTCAATACAGTCCACTACGTCTTTTATTACTAAGTCCAGTTGAGCCCATCCAGCAAATAATATCATACTCAAACACTTTAAAATAAAGTCGAAAATTAATAAAATAACCGCGAAGGAATCGCAGTGGACAGATGCACGCGGTCGGAATATTTTATTTTCGACTTTATTTTAACGTGAACAGGGTTGATATATCTTTATTACATAAATGGGTGAATCTCTGCATATCAAAAATAATCGTAATGAATTTTGAACATTATTACAACTTACATAGGTGATATTTCTTGAAGAAACCAAAAATAATGTGCTTATTTCTTATATATTTTTCAGGTGTGTGATTCCTGGTCACGTGTTAGTAGCACCAATCAGAAAGGCTGAGAGAAACAGAGATTTGTCAGAGGAAGAAGCACAAGATTTTTATAAAACTATAAGAATTGTACAAAAGGTAATTATTTTTCGCTCTTTTTAAACCGACTTCATTAAGGACGAGGTTCTCAATTTGTCCGGCTTGACTGGCCAATCGCGGCAAGCGTAGCTTTACCTGATAGACCCTGGCTGGCTGGAATTACTTAGCCACTAGCCCCTCAAAAATCAACTTCATAAAAATAAAATAAATGTAGTTTACAAAAACAATATCATCTTCATTTCAGCCGCAAGATGTCCACTGCTGGACATAGGCCTCCCCCAAGCTGTGTTACTTCGACCAGTTCCATGCGCATCCAGCGGATTCCTGCGGTCTTCACAAGGTCATCGGTCCACCTTGTGGGACGCCTTCCAACTATACGTCTTTAAGTACGCGGTCGCCTCTCTAGAACCTTTCGGCCCCATCAGCCATCTGTTCTGCGAGCAATGTGCCCTGCCCACTGCCACTTAAGTTTGGCAATTCTTCGGGCTATGTCGGTTGCCTTGGTTCTCCTGCGGATCTCTTCATTCCTGATTCGATCGCGTAGGGAAACTCCTAGCATAGCCCTCTCCATTGCCCTTTGGGTGATTTTTAGCCTTCTTATAAGGCCTATTGTGAGCGACCACGTTTTAGTGCCATGGGTCATATTTTATTAAAATGGTCTTAATATAAATCATAATATTGTTTCGTGTGGTGCCGGACGTAAAAGAATGGCACTATACCATTTCTTCCCGTAGGTGTCGTAGAAGGCGACTAAGGGACTTACTAGAGAATGGGCAGCAGCGTTCTCTATGCATTTTACCACCATACTGCGATCACCAACCCGCCGAGCAAGCGTGGCGATTATGGCAAATCCCCCCTCTTGGGGAGGCTTATGTCCAACAGTGGACGTGTTTCGGCTGAAATGATGAATCAGGGAACGTACATCATCATTAGTTAATGGTACGGCAGCTCGATATATAATGTATTAGCTTTCGCCAGCGGCTTCGCCCGCGTGGAACTTTCATCCCCAATGTAACTCTCTTAGGGGTTGAATTTTGAAAAATCCTTCCTTATTCCATTTGTCTACATTGTAAAGGGAATTTCTGTGCAAAATTTCAGCTTTCTAGGTCCAAGGGTTTGGGCTGGACGTTGATGAGTCAGTCAGTCAGGACTTTTCTTTTTATTTATATTAGATTTACAACTGTATTACTTGTGTAATCTGTATCTTTTGTTTACAGTTAATGGAAAGAGTTCACACAGCGGATTCGTGTACAGTGACGATACAAGATGGCAGGGAGGCGGGGCAAACTGTTCAGGTAATACTTTATTAATAAATCATCGGTACATTTGCCTCCCGGGCGTGATCTGCAGTGGCATATATGGAAATCTCTGAATCGATGGTGTACTTAAGTAGGTAGCTGCAGAAACATTTTTTTAAAGGACTACGGATTCATCCAACAGCCAGATATTATTACGAAAAACGCGTTGACCTTATTACTTTATGCATATAAAATTGAGTCTTAAGGGGAAACTAATCGCGGGCACGAACTCACTGGTTCCAAATCTCCAAAACTAAATCGGTACCGACAAAGCTCAATTATCGAAAAGTTCAATAAACTTTAATGGTCATTGATTTATGCAGTGGTCTTTTCAAAAATCCGATCTTCCGAAGGACTTTTCTTATTTTTTTACGCGCCTGTTTTACTATAACTGATCCTGCAGCTCACTCAATAATATTGTGCGTGTAGACTAGCGTCTAACTGCTCATCACTGGTACTACCTCTGTCGGACACGAAGCCTGGTGAGACAGCGTGAATTTTAGCCAGGCCCATCAGTGAGTTCGAGCCCGCGACTAGGTTTCCCTTAACAGAACTTTAGACTAATACGACTGTTTTCTATTCTATTTCTCTATTCCAGCATCTCCACTGCCATATCATGCCGAGAAAAAAAGGTGACTTCATTGAAAACGACCTCATATACTTGGAACTAGCAAAACATGACCAGTAAGTTATCTATACATATAAATCAAATTTAAGTCATCATCATCATTTCAGCCGTAAGACGTCCACTGCTGGACATAGGCCTCCCCCAAGCTCCGCCACTTCGACCGGTTCTGTGCTTCCCGTATCCAGCGGACTCCTATGGCCCTCACAAGGTCATCGATCCACCTTGTGGGACCCCTTCCAAGTTTACGTCTTCCGGTACGCGGTCGCCACTCCAGAACTTTTCGGCCCCATCGGCCATCTGTTCTGCGAGCAATGTGCCCTGTCCACTGCCACTTAAGTTTGGCAATTCTTCGGGCTATGTCGGTTGCCTTGGTTCTCCTGCGGATCTCTCCATTCCTGATTCGATCGCGTAGGGAAACTCCTAGCATAGCCCTCACCATCGCCCTTTGGGTGACTTTAAGCCTTTTTATGAGGCCCATTGTGAGCGACCACGTTTCGGTTCCATATGTCATCACTGGCAACACGCACTGGTCAAAGACTTTCGTCTTGAGACACTGCGGTATTTGAGACGAGAAGATTTTGCAAATTTAAGTGTCTGTTTGTAATGTCGAAATAACAGCGTTTTACTAAATGCATATGAATGTATATACGGTACTTATAAAGTTTTTTTTTGTCTGTCTGTTTGTTCCGGCTAATCTCCGAAATGGCGGGACCGATTTGACGAAATTTTGTAGTGACTTGGGAGTAACATAAGCTACTTTTTTGTCTCAGTAGGACTTTTCTGTGGGTTAATTTACGCGGGCGTAGCCGCGCGGTACTTATAACAAAATATTTTTTTTTGTCTGTCTGTTTGTTCCGGCTAATCTCCGAAATGGCGGGACCGATTTTGACGAAATTTTGTAGTGACTTGGGAGTAACATAAGCTACTTATTTGTCCCAGTAGGATTTTCCCGTGGGATAAATTACGCGGGCGTAGCCGCGGCCAGCAGCTAGTAGAGAAGATTTCTAAATTAACAATCTGCGTCATATAGAAAAACGACTGCACCAAATTTAAAACAATCATTGGGGGCCATTTTTATAGTCATCCTACTAAAAATATATAATTACTCTAATTGATACAGGAAGACATCGGGTACAGACGCCAGCAGGTCAACCTACCCCAAACTGTAAAATTTTCCCAATTGAACATGAACCTTATGCTTATGGTATAAAGTTGAAAATCTATCAAATAAATTTGACAGATTGGAGTAGCTTGATGTGCTGGCGTCTGTACATAAAAAAACTTCGAAGACTTTTCTTGAAGTGCAATAATATGCATGTTTTATAGAAGATCGAACCGAAGTTTATTATTTGGACAATTTTATGATTGAAATCTAATAGATACAGGAAAAGTTTTTATTCAGTGCGCAAACTTAAACCATGAATTCAGCATATCAATCTAGATCCCCCAACGCAGAAACTTTCCGCCGGTTTTCCTATACCTACGCCGTCAAAATGTATGGAACAGCTGTTTTTTTTTGTAGAACCGACGAAAAATTTCTGTGAAACTCTGTGAAACTTATCCTACTTATCCTGTATATCTTTAAATCAATAGGTGATTCAAGATTAAACCTTACCTATATATCTTTTAGGTTCAAATCCGGACACCCGGGGAAGCCACCTAGAACGCGTGAAGAAATGATAGCAGAGGCAACACTTTTAAAATCAGAATACCAGAAAATGATTTCTGAGGATGGAAGTAGTTGATAAGTCTTAGTATGTATTGTACTGGTAAACCAGAGAAGGTATGCACTTCGGTAATGTTCGTGTATCCGAAGTGTCACGAATGTCGCGTCATAGGGTAAACCCCAACTTCTAAGTGTTTTTTTGGGAATGACATCTCCCAGGTCGACCTGAGTAGTGGTAACGTCCCCGACTTACGAATAGGGTATTTTCCGATTTGATAAAAACTATTTGAATTTGAAGATTGGGACGATATATTTAACAGAAAAATAAAAATAAATTTATTTATATCCATTTTCTAAATTAAAAACGATTCAATTAAATGTATTTTTCGTCGTTTTGAATTTACCGCTAAAACGCTCCTTACGATGACTTTTTATCACGTGACATGTGACGTCAACTCTGTATAAACGGCACCGGTACAAATACTTAGTTTGGCGCTGTTTTAGAAGTATTGTGCACAGAGGCACCACACACCAGTAATATCACTTTCTATCCATTAAAAATCTTGTTAATTATAAACTCGACATTTACTTACTAACTACTTTAGTTTACACAAAGTTGACGACACATGATAATAAGTAATCTTAAGAAGCGTTTTGTCGGTAAATTCAAAACAACGAAAAATAAATTTATTTTAAATCGTTTTTAATTGAGAAAATGGATTTAAATAAATTTATTTTAATTTTTCTGTTAAATCTATCGTCCCAATGTTCAAATTAAAATAGTTTTTGTTAAATTGGAAAATACCCTATTGTAAGTTGTGGGTTCGAACCCAAGCTGGCGCTTTATGCCGTGTTCCGAAATGCAACAAAAGTGAAAATATCGCGAACCCGACCAAATTGAATAGTCAAAAAATTTAAGAGCTATCAGATCATTAGTACTGATTTTTATTTTGGTTGGCTTCGCGATATTATCACTATTTGTCTAATACGGAATGCGCCCTTAGTCTGTGTAAATATGTATTTTCATCACAACTGTTTTAAAAAAACGGTGAAGGAAAACATCGTGAGGAAACCGGCATGTCCTAGAACCAAATATTCGAAGATTGTGACATCCACCAACACGCACTTGGACGCACGCGTTGTGGCCCACACCCTCTCATTGAGAGGAGGCCTGTGTCCCAGCAGTGGGAATATTAGAGGTTGATTATGAGGTCAACCTAGAAGGTTGTCGGCTGCTTAACCGGATTCTATAATTTTCCTATAGTTAATATTAATTCAAAATGGGCTAGTACGTCCATGGTTGTAACAGTTCCATATTAGATCTCATCATCGTGCGTTCGTATTTCTGAAGATAGACGTGCATTCCCGAAGCACATTCTGTTCTTGGGATATCTGTATACAGGGTTATTGGAAAAACACCAACAACCTCTTAAGAGGTCATTGTACTCACAATTATGAACAACTTTTACTATGGGACCAAACCCGAAAAAGCGAAAAAATAATAATAAGCTGTTCCCTACATTTTGATGAGTTATACGAACATAAATGTAAGAAACAGCTGATATTTTATTCGCGATTTCAGGTTTGGTCCCATAGTAAAAGTTGTTCATAATGATGAGTACAATGACCTCTTAAGAGGTTGTTGGTGTTTTTCCAATAACCCTGTGTAGGTGTTTGGAAAATAACTGGTTAGACGATATCATAATTGCTTTAGCACTTGTCAAAAAGGTCCCTTTAATCTATTATTTTCCAAGCACTTTAAATTAATTTATAAAAGTTAGTTATAAGATTTAAATTAATAATAACAGCTCAAATTAAATAATATATTGTTTGTTTATATATTAACTGATTAAGTGTTGTAGTAGAATTGACGAAAAAATGGGATTATTTTAAGACCCAATGTCTTTCAATTCAATATTATTTCATGAAGATTACTGATGGCCCAGTGGTAACTGTCTCGTAGATCCTGGGTTTGAACCCAGGCAAGCACTTTACTTAGAGTAATTTATTTCACGACCACTGCTCTCAAAACGGCGAAAGAAAACATCGTGAGGAAACCGGCATAGAACTAAAAGTTTGAAGGGACACGTACCAACCTAAACTGGGTCCGCGTGGTGGAATACGGCCCACTCCCTCTCACAGAGAGGAGGCCTGTGTCCCAGCAGTGGGTTTAATATACATATAACGAATCCTGAAGATACATGGTAGATTAGATTTATTCGTGGATTATTTTACCATAACATAAAACAGTTTCAAAGACATCTGACATGACATTGAGTTGCCACTTGAATGATCAAAAATAACTACGTATTATATTTTCGGTTTTATTTAATTTAGGACTGTTCAAACCGTGAACAATCAAGAACATCACAGCGTCAGCGTTAAGAGCGACATACATCTTTTCCACGCACCGGCAATACCGGTACACCGTCAGCGCTAAGAAGTGACCTACTGAGATCTTCGCTTCATCGGCTCAATACACACACAACACACATACAAATAGATGTCAATGTGTATTGACCAAAAACCTGTATATAATTAAGTTAATTATTGTAATAAATTAGTCATCAAGCTGGAGTCGAGTGTGATTCATCTCCTATAACCTCTTACTGTGGCCAAGACACCTTTAGCCATCATCGATCCTATGAGTCTGTGGGATCGGCAGTGAGAAAACCATTTCCTGTGTACATTGCACGACGTACACAAATCCCTATTCCTTCCCAAATTCCGTCTGTTACCGTAGGTCTCCGTGTAACAGGCTTCCCTCTCGTCAACCGACGTAACTTACGAGTACGTTTGGTATGGTTTGTATGGTAGGTTAGGGCGTAGGGATAACTCGGGTGCTAGGTAGTCTATAGGGCTAGGTTGATAGTCAGTTGGGTCTTAGATACTAGGCTCAATTGTTCTAAACGTAGCCACACTGTACGTAATTGGAATTACAGCAGTACTAAGCTGTGAGTCCCACTGCGTACAGACAATATTACTATGAAATTACCTAATTTGGACTAACAAAAAATTAGCATTACTTGAAACAGTCATTAGCTTTTTTATTATCTAATAAATATTTATATTCCCTTGGGAAATTTGCAGTCTAAAAACTACTATTTAGAAAGAAGAAAAAACGAGACAAACACAATGCACCAGTGTTACAACTAAAAAATAAAGTATTATTTATGACCTAATATTGTGGGTCCTTCACAATATTTTTAATGTTGGCAATGTCATATTTCTGCCCCAGGTACCTTGGTCTACATTGGCCAATAGACAGTTGGTACCTCCTGCTTATGCCCCCTCCCCTCCGTTGTCACGCGATGTCACACTTTGTCCAACCCCTCTCTACCCCTTTACGTGTGACGTAATCTATGGATAGCCCCTTAGCTGCACGGATATATCACTGTTTCCGATTCAAAATGTACAAAAATAAGTATTTTATTTACCTTGTAGATTTAAGCTCATTTCAATCGAATGTAAATTGTAAATAAATGTGTATACAGGCTGGGTTATTCGAATGGGGCAGTAAGGGCAGGTACTTTAACCGTTCTAGCTACAGGAAACCGTTCTTAGTAAACAGGGTATTTTCCAATTTCTTAAAAAGTATGTTAATTTAAAGATTGACACGAAATATGTAACGGAAAAATAAAAATAAATTGATTTATATCCATTTTCTCACTAAAAACGTTTTAAATCGAATTTACTTTTCGTTGTTTTGAATTTACCGCTAAAACGGTCCTTACGATGACTTTTTATCACGTGACTACACGTGACGTCAGCTTTGTGTAAACGGCACTGGTACAAACACTTTCTATTAATTAAAACTATTGTTAACTCGACATTCACTTGATAAAAACGACTTCAGTTTACACAAAGTTGACGTCACGTGTAGTCACGTGATAAAAAGTCATCGTAAAGAGCATTGTTTCAACTTACGGTTCGCGATCTGTAATTTATTTCGAAACTTAATTATTTACTCGTTACATTAATGATTATGCTAGAAAGGGACCTCATTCTTTTCCGTGCCAGCCTGCCAGGCAACGACTTCACGCGCTGATTTTGTTTCTACTTACGTCCTGCGGTTTTTTTTGGTTTCTTTTCAGCTTTCAATGATTTTTGTAAAATGGTACAGTCAGCTAGAAAAACGCCAATTTTCTCGTTTTAATTTTATAATGCCAATCGATGGTTGCTAGTCTATAATTCGCCCTGTATATATTTGTTAAATAAATTATTCTTAAAAAAATGTTACGTATTGTTGTGTTTTATTTTGCCAAATAGGTACAGGCCTCAGTGGTTTAAGAGTATCCTAAGTACCCGTTCACGTGCACCTCGGATGACCTAAAGTACCTATGCCACTGCTGCTATTAACGTGGCCACGTACTGGACTCTAAGTATTCAAACTATAGATTTAAGCAGATTTTTACATTTTTAATTTAAATTAATAAAAAAATACAAATAGTTTTATAAAAATTACCTATTTCACTAGAGTCCTTTAGTATCACAAACTGGGAGGAGGATATATTGTGAGGAGGGTTCTTAAGTCACACACACTGGGAGGAGGATATGTCGTGAGGAGGATCCGGTATGAGCGCCTTGTTGTCTATTGGTGCTCGGTTCTAGAACGAGCAGTGGAAACAGGAGGGACCCGACAAAACTCCGAAGCTCAATAGTAGGGCCGCAGCAGTAGTATTAGCAGTAGTAGTATTATTAGTGGAGGCTTTTCAGAAAAATAAACAGCACCTCCATACATCAAATTACGTCGCTGTCCCTCTTCGTAGTTCCCTCTCGTAGTAGTCCCGCTTTCTGCGCTTCGTCCTCTATTTATACTAGTTTCAGCCGTTCCAGAACATTTTTTACATTTTAAAATTATATCCTCCAGTGGCCAGACACATGTAACCAGCCAGCACATATTATACAACCACGTGTGTGTAAAGAATTTAAAGATATCATTTAAAATTAAGAAGTAAACAATCATAGTTAATAAAATACAATATTTCAGCTAATAATATTGATAAAAATAATTTATAATAATTAAACCAAAAAGTAATTCTTCATAGACTAGTGAGAAACTCTATGGGAAAAAGAAAAGTAACTGACAGTGACAGTTTGACAAATCTTGACATACATGTCACAACATAGAAAATTACAAAGATCAAATTTTATTTTATTACAGATATTAAAGAAATAGTTATTGTAACACGCAAATACTATATTTCCTTCCAAAAAATGAGTATGAAGGTACATAGAGAATGCTTAAATTTCAAGGTTAATGTTAACAAAATGTAAGTATAAAGAATAATCATTACAATAGCAATATCTGAGACAAATAAATGGGTACTTACATATTTGTAAATACGCATATTAGACTGGCTTTGAATACCAGGGGTTTTCTGTATTCCAAGTAGGCGGGAGGCCGAAAAATGTGACGTAATTTCTGCATCCAGATAGATTAAGTCACGCATCAAAATATATTTTTTTTTTTCAAAATTTACCAAATTATGTGGTCCGTACGTCGATGAAGTTTAACGCATTGTTTGTAACATCGATACACAAACAGCTGAGAAACACTTGAATAAATCTGAAGAACACCTTTTAAGTTACTTGGTATTTTTCATCATCATCATCATTTCAGCCGAAAGACGTCCACTGTTGGACATAGGTCTACCCCAAGCTCCGCCACTTCAACCGGTTCTGTGCTTCCCGCATCCAGTGGACTCTGTTATTATTATTTAGCCAGAATATAGTAATTAATCAGTTTATCTCTGGCATAACAACGGACCCACAATGGCTCTGGCTCTGGTTTTGCAGATTTCATAAACAGCGGTCACCTTCTACATCAGGTTTACTATGTACTTCTTCTTAGGTTGCCTTGAATGTGTCTTAGCACCTGAGAGTATTTCATGTTCACTCTAATGTGTCACTAATGGTGGTGCATGTGTTCAATAAGTTACTTTCAAAATGGTTGACCAGAATAGTAATGATTCACGGGGTATTTTGTGAACTGGCGCCGTCAGTAGGAACTGGTCATCACTTAGCTGCCACGGTTTATTTGAATTTCTTATTGCGTTTTTATGTTTTTATATCAGACACTTTTAACGTACTGCATTATGCTCACATGTTTAATTTCAACATGAATGATGTAACCAATATTTTGTAAACAATTTTTTTTAAAGATTGTCCGTGGTGACACTCTTAATCAAATTGTTGAATGAAATGTTTCTTGTCTGTTCTCCTCCATAGATACCTACAACCCTTTGGAATGGGCAACTAGCTTTGTCATTCTGACCAATTGACTGACCCCCAGTTAATTTAAAACTGCCAATTGTAATTGGTTTATCCTACTAAATTATAAATGTGAAAGTTTGGATGTTTGTTACTCAATCACGCTACAATGGCTGCACGGATTTGGATGAAATTTGGCACACATATAGATTGAAACCTACATTAACAGATATAATACTTTTTATACCGGTAATATGTTCCCGTGGGATAATTATCGACCTACGCGCGGGCGAAACTGCTGGCAAAAGCTAGTGTCAAATAAATATTTTGATTTTGAGTTTGGTGGGCCTCCCAATAAACAGTATCATTTACCGCCATCAGCGTTTAAAACCGCGTTCTCCCTGGCCATGTTTATGTCTCGGCATCACCTGCCGCGCTCGACACCTAGATACCTATCGCGCTAAAGAAGAACGTATTGTTTTTGCTCCGTATAGATTTCAGGATATATTTTTTTGAATTTTATTTTGCTGTCGATTGGATTGGTTCCGATTCTTTTGTTTGGTCTTTGTTGATTCATATTTTTTCATCGTCTGCAGTATTGTGTACCGTTCAATGGTATTTTGTTTTTGTTGACATTGTGCCGTACTTTAGAACTTGATGATTGAGTGTTGGGTACGGCCAGGAAAAATATTTGTGCTACGTCAATTAGCCGCCTTATAGCCAAATAAAATAGCTGTCAAAGAAAAACCGTTGTGATTTAAATATATCTACGGACGAATTATGTTGGTCGTCAATTTGATTTAAAAACGTGTTTCTCTGATAAAGATACATCATTATTGTTAAAGTGAGTGTGTCTTAGTAATTTCAAATGATATGAAAGAACGAAATTGTAAAATTGCTTTTAAATGAGTATGTAACGTTCGCAGGAACGATTCCATGTTCTTTTTTCATAATTATATAAGTAGGTACAAAAAGCGACGTGAAAATCATATCCATTTCTATATGTAGCAGAACCTTCTAAGTATATTAGGTGCGTTCCTATTATGCTTTATTTAATTCAACATACGACAGACTTACTTTAAGGTACTTAGGTTTCACCCCAGAAGCCTACGTTACGTATTTGCTTTCAGTGACAGATAATTCGATTTTGGTATGGCAAAAAGTGCCATAAATTAACGGTAAAAGGTTTCAGATACCTTAAGGAAAAAGGGCCAGGAAACATTTTTAGAGTAGCATTAGGTAGGTACGCGAAAAAAAAACATTCCACATCGAATTGAATGCACAACATTTATTCCGAAACTAGAAATACGTAGAAATTAAGGTTTGTAACGATGAAAGTATATTGTTTTTGAAAATAAAATAATGTTGGGAATATTTTCACCCAACGTAGGACACCGTAAAATTTTCAGTTTTGTGGCACAGTTAAGCATATTGGTAAATATCACAAGCTAGAAAATTATAAAGTGTACTGCCAAATGTTCAAAGACAAGCGGTATTGAATTATATTTTATAAAAATAAAATAGTATCATAATCTATTAAGTCGTAAATCAGAGCAAAAAAAATATTATTAATCGCCTAGTTCTCATTTTGTGCGTAACATTATTCCCTTGAGCCGTGCGTTTATTTTTATTTCGTGAAAATTGCAAAGCTACTTTTATATCGGCAGTCATTCGTTTCAACTAACATTAAACGCCTCGCTATTTTGAACATATCTTCTTCCAAATACCTAAAAATAACTTCTCACTCTTGTTACGCCTTAATAAATACAAACACAATAACTTTATTCAACGTAAACTGCACATAAAATCCTAAAATTATCGAATTGTAAAACAAGCATGAATAAAGAACCATAATTTATGCTGTTACAATTTAGAAAACCATAACAGCACCAAAAAGCCTCTACATTCCAAAACCGCAACACAAAATCGATCGAACGTATTACCGAGAACAATACAGAAGGTATACTTACTTCTAAAACTTTAGTGTTTCCCTGTGCAAAAAATAGCATTACCTAACTCTTTCTGTGGCTGCAGTAAAAATTGACGCTTAGAAATAATTACTATGAATGTGATGAACAGATGATACTGCGTTGCTAGCAGATCCCTTATGTATGGGTACTTACTGCAGAGTATTAAAAGTTTCCCGTAGCTGTCTTATCATCCTTATAAGAGTTCGCTTGCCATGCGTGACCATTCTAACCATTATAACTTAAATGTCTTGTTAGTCTAGTGGTTGCAAGCGCTACTGGAACATGAGGTCCTGGGTCAGACAACGTGTTGTTGGAATTTTTCATCATTTATTTCCGGAGTCTGGATTTGTCATCATCATCATCATCATTTCAGCCGAAAGACGTCCACTGCTGGACATAGGCCTCCCCCAGGCTCCTCCACTTCGGTTGCCTTGGTTCTCATGCGGATCTCTTCATTTCTGATTCGATCGCGTAGGGAAACTCCGTGCATAGCCCGCTCCATTTCCCTTTGGGCGACTTTAAGCCTTCTGATAAGGCTCATTGTGTGTTTTTGAACTAACTCCCCTTGACCTGTACATACAGCAGGAGGCGGCGCTAGCTGCCATCAGGCTAATGCATCTAGGCATATGGGGCAAGAACCTTACCAGTCCACACGCTAAAATCCTGGATCGGGCGATTGAGTACCAGCCTCTCATCGCTGCCCCGTGTGATAGAACACCAAACCAACCTATGTTCAACAAAAACTATATCATACAAACAGTAGAGGAAGAAAGGATTCAGTCAGGAGCCAATGAAGTGCGCATCTACACTGACGGCTCAAAAACACAAGACGGTTCAGGTGCTGGCGTACACTCCCTTGACCTCAACATCAACCTTCACATACCGCTAGGCACACACAGTTCGATCTTTCAATGTGAATGTGTTGCCTTAACACAAGCCGCAACAGCAGTAAAGCGCTTAGGCATCCGGAACTACGGCATTAAATTCCTATCCGACAGCCTATCTGTGCTCAAAGCTTTGGAAAACAAACAAACTAACAACAAACTAATTTTTGAGTGCCATCTAGCCCTGGAGAGCTTATCGACGTCCAATCGTATTGCACTCCAGTGGATCAAAGGGCACAGTGGATCTTTAGGCAATGATGCCGCAGATGAACTTGCAAAGAGAGGCTCTGATATGAAAGTGCTAGGCCCGTACCCACTTCTCCCCCTGCCTTTCTCACAATTTCGTGCGTGGATTCGCCAAAGGTCGACCAAACTCCATAACAACAGATGGTCACGGGCAACAGACTGTAGACAGTCAAAATTGGCTTTACCGATTGTACACCCGCGATTAACCAAAAAACTTCTCAGCCTGAGTAGAAATAACCTTAGAATAATAATAGGAACAATTACGGGCCATAACACACTTAACAAACACCTTTTTAACATAGGCGCCACAGACAGCCCGCTTTGCAGGGGCTGCCTTGACGCCGAGGAATCAGCCGCCCACGTCATCCTGGAATGCGAGGCCGTGGCTTCTCAACGTGTAGAAATCCTCGGAACAGTGAGGTCGCTCCGCGAAGCCTGTGAAGCTCCCAGGAAGCTTCTGTGCTTTTGGGCGGAGCTAGGCTGGCTATGTTAGCCAGAATCCCCACGCACAACGGACCGAATGGGAGTCTACGTGCGGAAAAGGGAGTCCCATCATCATCATCAAGGCTCATTGTGAGCGACCACGTCTCTGTACCATAGGTCATCACTGGCAACACCCACTGGTCAAAGACTTTCGTCTTGAGACACTGTGGTATTTGGGACTAGAAGATATTGCGAAGCCTCCTGAACGCTGCCCAGCCGAGTCGGATTCGACGATTGACCTCTTTCTCGAAGTTGGACTTACTTAACTGAACAGTTTGTCCTAGGTAAACGTACTCCTCCACAACTTCGAGTCTAGTGCCTCCGATCGCCATGATTTGTCTGGATTTGTGACCGGACATAAATGGCAAAATGTGAGTGTACTTATAGGTACAGTTCTGCCTAACCTTTCGGGGATAGCAGGCGTGATGGTATGCCATTACTAATATAATATTGTAAACGCAAAAGTAAGTATGTGTGGATGTTTGTTACTCTTTCACGCCAAAACTACTGAATGGATTTGGATGAAATTTGGTAAACCGATAGATTTATAACCTAGATTAACACGAAGGATACTTTTATCCCGGTAGTATGTAACCGCGGGATAATTTTTGACTTCCACGCGGACAAAGACGCGGACGGAAGCTAGTTACATACCTAATATATTTAAAAATCTATCCTTTGGTCGTAATGGTATTGACACCAGTTGGATAATATTTAAGCCTAGAGAAATCCAGCGAGACAGTGGTTAGTAAGTAAACATAATTCTCAGTAAATATCTGGCTACCTAAATCAAATGTAAGTCCTACTAGTTTTAACCTTCTCTGTTTCCACGTATCCTGAAACCCTATCGGCCGTCGAAAGCGCTTTCGAGACCTAATGGGCGCTTTTTCCACTTTACCTGCGTTATTTAGCGCGTCCACCCGGAAAACAGATATAAATGAGACACTTTGCGAAATGTTTTAGCTCCAGGGCTCGCAGGGAACTTTCGGCAGCATTCTAACAGATAGACGAAATTATGTGCCTCGTTAGTCTAGAGGTCAAAGGTGTTAATGCTGAGCATGACTTCCTGGGTTTAATTTCTAGGTTCGGCAAAGCGTTATTGGGTTTTGTTCATCAGAAATTTGTCAATAGCAGCTTGGAGTCTAGGTTTGTGTTCAGTTGATTGCAAAAGGCTCACCTCTTATTGCATGGGACTTAAATACCGATTGCTGGTGAAATGTGTGTACTAAATACACCTTTGGCTAATCTTTCAGGTATTGCAGGTGTAATGTTATGTTTGTATGTATTGATTAATTTCGTCATATCTTAAGAGTAGTCAGTAGTGGCATATTCAAATAAATGCGACCATAATCACAGAAACCGCTTGGCTAATTACATATTACACTCATTGTGGCAACATTTTATAATTTCGAAATCGATTAATAGTGAACTCGTCTTTCTGCGACGTACTGCAGCCAATCAGCGTCTCTGCCGCTCACCCTGACCCTATCAGCTCCTCCAGCACACATTCACGCTACAGGAATAGCACCCTGATGCCATCACTACAAGGGAATACGGATCCTCAATGTATGTTCAGAATGTATGTTAAAATTCTTCTGACCGATATTTGTTTTTCAAAATTCTTCAACTATTTGAAAAAGGTACATCTCCAGACAAAACCATTTGAACGCATGTTACGTTATTATAATTTGGATGAAATTTGGCAAACAGGGCCTCAAGTCTGCTATTACAATAGTGTCAGAACGGTCTATCATTGATTTCATAATTGTTGATTTTTATTGGTAATCTACTAATAAAATGGCGTCATTATGACTTTCCAATAGTCAGCCACTGACACTCCATTGAAAGAAATGGCATTTATTGGTAATCTCGTACACAATGACAAAAGAATGACTGACTTATGCGGTAATCTGCTAAAATTTTGACAGTTCCACACAAAATCTTTTGTTTTAAACAAAAATCTAATTAAAACACTCAAATGTAAATAAATATCTATAAAAAACCAGCCAATAGAAATAAAAACAGATAAACGTCAGTAAGCAGTAATATCATATTTGACTTTGACAGCATGACAGCGAAACAGATAACATATTATTGAGTTGTGAGTTTTTTGCTATTTACGAACTTCCTACTACATAACATACATATAACACTAATAAAAATATGTAAAATTATATATAAATGTAATTTGGCATTAATAAATGTTCATATTTAGTAGTAGTTTTTCGAAAATCATTTCTACTAACGGGTTTTATAATAATGGCAATACGACAATGCCATTTTAACACAATTCTATTACGAGACCATTGACCGACCACTGATCGACTTTCATGAATTTAGCAGATTACGGCAGGTGAAAACTAATGTGTTGATAAAGGGCGAAGAATTGAATCCTGACGATAGCACTGTATTCTTGGGCTTAACTTTGGATACCAAGCTTCAGTGGGGTCCACATATAGCTAAATTGTCGAAAAAGCTAAGTTCTGCAGCATACGCTGTTAGGAAAATTCGTAATTTAACTGATGTAGAGACAGCCCGCTTAGTGTACTTTAGCTATTTTCATAGTGTAATGTCGTATGGTATTCTATTGTGGGGAAATGCCGCCGACATTCAGACTATTTTTGTCTTGCAGAAAAGAGCTGTCCGATCAATTTATAAATTAAGTCCGAGACACTCTCTCAGAGATAGATTTAAGGAGATAAATGTAATGACTGTGCCTTCACAGTATATTTATGAAAATCTTTTATATGCTCATAAAAATATTAAATTGTTTAAAAAATACAGTGATATCCATAGTATAAATACTAGGAACAAACACAAATTTGTTGTACCATCAACAAGGCTCAAGAAAATAGGTGGGTCATTCAGATGTCAATGTATACGCTTTTATAATAAACTTCCAAGCCATGTTCAAGATCTAAGTCTCAATAAATTTAAATCATTCATCAAACGTAAGTTGTGCCTGAAAGCCTTTTATACCGTTAAAGATTATATTGAGGACAAAAAAGCTTGGGATTGACATGCTCCAATTTTGTATACTGAATGTTGTATTTTCTTTGTTTTGCTCTTTGACATTTGATTATTATTATTTACACTTTGACATTTGATTATTATAATATACACTTTGACATGAATATTTACTTTGAGAAGTATAATATTATTTTTGCTTTAATTATTGTGAATGTGAGGACTATGTGGTATTTTTGTTTTCGTGTTTCGTCTCTTTCTCAGTTCGTTTTTAATGTTAATCTGGCAGTTTGAGTACTTTATGCGGCCTACCCAAATGTCCTTTCTTTGGTATTGTTCGTCAAATCGTTGAGCTCCTCAAGTTCTGAGTTGAGCCGTATGATTACTGATACATGCGTGCACTGAATGGACAGGTCCACTCAACCTGTGTGGTTCTTTCCTCAAAAGACCATTTCAGACACCAATCCACATGGTCTTCACATGATCTGACCAAGATTATGTCTGGACTTTAAAAGAGACTGTGACCTCTGAGTTTGTTTCGGCCTTTCTTCTCAGAGTAGTCAGATAGGAAACGCCGACCTCATCTAGTTTAAAAATATGATTGACGTGTAAAAGTGTTTGTACAAACCTACTTACAGAAATAAAATCATTTATCATTTAGTTAGCTTTTAAAAATGTTAAAGAAACCATTTGAGATAAGTTAAAAGTTGCTGAGATTCTAGAACATTTCTTTATCAATATCCCAATAGAGGTTACGAAATCTTTCCCCTCCCCTCGAATCTCTTCTTAAAGAAAACTTAAGAAGAGATTCGGCGGAGTAAGGACATTCCAAGTTTTGAATTCAAACCAATTTCTATTGCCACAATTAAAACAGCATTTAAAAGTCTTAACATAAAAAAAACACTGAAGACTTATGGGGGATTTCCGTAAAGGTTCTTGAAAATATCATTACACAATTGCCCCTTCAACGATAGCCTAGCTGTTCTTTCGAAAAGGTTTGCTGCTAATAATCTTTTACTCAATACGAACAAAACTAAATGTCTTAAGTTTTCGTTACCAAATGTACCCCATCTTGATGGCAAGAAATTAGATGCTATTTCGGAAACTGTATTTTTAACCCCCGACGCAAAAACGACGGGGTGTTATAAGTTTGACGTGTCTGTGTGTGTGTGTGTGTCTGTCTGAGGCAACGTAGCTCCCAAACGGATGAACCGATTTTGATTTTGTTTCTTTTGTTTGAAAGGTGTATTAGTCGGGAGTGTTCTTAGATATGTTT
The DNA here is from genome assembly GCA_949987655.1 of Polymixis flavicincta. Taxonomy (NCBI): domain Eukaryota; kingdom Metazoa; phylum Arthropoda; class Insecta; order Lepidoptera; family Noctuidae; genus Polymixis; species Polymixis flavicincta. Next base: position 8,256,498 of record OX465199.1, on the reverse strand, counting down.
CATCAAAATCGGTTCAGCCGTTTGAAGATTATCAGCTTTTTTCTGGTTGATGAAGTGATTTGAGCATCTTCCACGGGGCTGATCAACTCGAAATTTTGTATTTTATTACTACAATGATATTAGACGAACAAGGTAACATTGAAATCATGCTGGAGTAACACTTGAAATTTCCAGGATGCCCAAGTTACTCACCAACAAACAGCAAAAGTATCGTGTTTGGGCTCATTGAAAAGGTCTCAATGCATAGATTATAGATAAACAGTGATCAGGACGAGGAATGAGGATAAATTAGTAACAAACTTCACTGTGGGAAAAATACGCAACGATGCGCAGATTTAAGCGAGCGAGACATTAAGTTTAAAAAGCAGGAAATAAAAATTAAATTAAAAATTTAAAAAACCCCCGACCCTAACAAAAACTCTAAAAAGTAAAAATAATAATATTTATAGGCCTTTTAAGATGAAGGTACTATTTTGATCAAGGCATTGTCAAGTCGGGGGACGGTCAATGAAAACGCCAAACAGAGGCCTAGCATTTTCATTACCCGTCCCCCGCCTTACAATGCCTTGATCAAAATATTACCTTCATCTTAAAAGGCCTATAAATATTATTATTTTTACTTTAGAGTTTTTGTTAGGGTCGGGGGTTTTTTAAATGTTTTATTTAATTTTTTGGGAATTACTTTAGATTAAAATAATATCGCAATGGTGGTTCAATGCTAATAATTTGCTTCTTAATGAAAAAAAGACCAAATGCATTAAGTTTACGCTACCTCACGTTAAGCAGGTGAAAACTAATGTGTTGATAAAGGGCGAAGAATTGAATCCTGACGATAGCACTGTATTCTTGGGCTTAACTTTGGATACCAAGCTTCAGTGGGGTCCACATATAGCTAAATTGTCGAAAAAGCTAAGTTCTGCAGCATACGCTGTTAGGAAAATTCGTAATTTAACTGATGTAGAGACAGCCCGCTTAGTGTACTTTAGCTATTTTCATAGTGTAATGTCGTATGGTATTCTATTGTGGGGAAATGCCGCCGACATTCAGACTATTTTTGTCTTGCAGAAAAGAGCTGTCCGATCAATTTATAAATTAAGTCCGAGACACTCTCTCAGAGATAGATTTAAGGAGATAAATGTAATGACTGTGCCTTCACAGTATATTTATGAAAATCTTTTATATGCTCATAAAAATATTAAATTGTTTAAAAAATACAGTGATATCCATAGTATAAATACTAGGAACAAACACAAATTTGTTGTACCATCAACAAGGCTCAAGAAAATAGGTGGGTCATTCAGATGTCAATGTATACGCTTTTATAATCAAAATCAAAATCAATCAAAATCAAAAGTCATTTATTCAAACTAGGCTGAGAGTCAGCACTTTTCGAACGTCAAAATTACATAAGACAGTCCCCCAAAAACGCCCACCCTTCGACACTTCCTAGTGCTTTAGCTGGGAAGAAGAAGTGGCGCAACAAACTCCCCAGCAGCACAGCTGTCTGATAAGTTGGAAGTACTTGATTCTATACAGTAATAGGTAAGTAATTAAATTTCATCAAAAAAAATGGAAATTTCAATATTAAAAATAAAAAAAATAAAAAAATGGTTTATACAGTCAAATAAAATAAACAATGCTATGGAGTAACTCATATAACCTGTCAGTAGGTAAGCTAATTCTGGTGAAAGAACACAAACGTTGTCTTGAGTTAATCACAGCGACCAACAATTCTTATCGTTTAAGTAGTCGTTGATTGAATAGTATGCCTTCGAACAAAGATTTGATTTTACTTTAGCTTTAAACGCATTAAAATGTAAATCTAGCAAAGAAGAGGGAAGCTTGTTATAAAAGGTGATACCGAGCCCAACGAATGAGTTATGAACTTTATGAAGCCGGTGAAAGGGACCACGTAGTTTGTCCTTATTTCTGGTATTAATATTATGAATATCACTGTTTTTAGTGTATAAGTGTATATTTTGCCTAATATATAAGATGTTAGCGAAGATGAATTGTGATGCCACCGTGAGAATACCAATATCTTTAAAAAAATCTCTCAGAGAAACTCTAGCACCTAATTGGCAAATTGCACGTACAGCTCGTTTTTGCAGAACAAAAATATTTTGAATGTCAGCGGCTTTGCCCCACAGCAGAATGCCATAGGACATAACGCTATGAAAATAACTAAAATAGACTAACCGAGCTGTATCAACGTCAGTGTATTGTCTTACTTTCCTGACGGCGTAGGCAGCCGAACTGAGCCTTCCCGCTAGGCTTGATATGTGTGATCCCCACTGAAGTTTGGCATCTACTGTGATGCCCAGAAAAACTGCCGAGTCTACAGTTTCAAGCACCTCATTTTCTAAGACGAATAAACTTCCAAGCCATGTTCAAGATCTAAGTCTCAATAAATTTAAATCATTCATCAAACGTAAGTTGTGCCTGAAAGCCTTTTATACCGTTAAAGATTATATTGAGGACAAAAAAGGACATTAAGTTTAAAAAGCAGGAAATAAAAATTAAATTAAAAATTTAAAAAACCCCCGACCCTAACAAAAACTCTAAAAAGTAAAAATAATAATATTTATAGCCTAGGCCTTTTAAGATGAAGGTACTATTTTGATCAAGGCATTGTCAAGTCGGGGGACGGTCAATGAAAACGCCAAACAGAGGCCTAGCATTTTCATTACCCGTCCCCCGCCTTACAATGCCTTGATCAAAATATTACCTTCATCTTAAAAGGCCTATAAATATTATTATTTTTACTTTTTAGAGTTTTTGTTAGGGTCGGGGGTTTTTTAAATGTTTTATTTAATTTTTTGGGAATTACTTTAGATTAAAATAATATCGCAATGACGTGCACATTAGAGCGGCAATAGTTTCTTCAAATACGTATTTTTCAAATTCCTCGCAGACCCCGTCCCCTCTTAATGATCCAGAATCTGGTTTTATTAAATAAAGATGGCATTGAAATACGCATTCCTGAACTTATTATTAAAAATATCTTCTTAAAATACTCGTACTTACGCACAAAAAAAAAGATGTTTGATTAAAAAAAAAGTTATGAGCCGTTAAAATTACGTTTTTTAATTAAAAAAGCAATTGCTCGATTGAAAAAAAAAATTGGTAAGTCCATTGATCATTTTCCTTTCTAGATGCTTGTAGTACCTATTTATATAAACGTAAGTTTCATCTGTTAATTACGATATAATGTAACGAAACACCGAGATCTTATTTCATAGGCGCTAACAGAGCATACCTTCGTGTGTTATCGGGTTGTGTAAGTGGACCTAATAATATTTAGGTAGTTACACAGAAAACAAAAAAAAATTGACGCCCTAGGCTCCAGCCTTCTCAGCCTGCTGGTAAATCAGCCATTGCCTACTTAGTACTTACTTATCTTTCGCGTCAGGTGCTTTAGTCAGAGAGCGGGTTGAAAATTTCGTTACACATGGAATCGAGTTTGAAGAGGTCGTGTCACAGCCGCTATACGATTACTGAGCACCCTTCAACTAGTGATATGACTGTTCGAATATCCGAAATATCCGCGAAAAATTAAATGCTATAAAAATTAATCGCAATTGTACAAAATATAAAAATCGCTTTAATGGGATGTTGGCTTTAAGGGATGTTGGCCCACAGGTTTGCAACGTGCAAACCTGTGGGCCAACACTACGTACGGCTCAGGTTAAGGTGACGCTTTTCAAAGTGTACTGCCAATCCTTTTACACGTGCAGCCTGTGGGTGAACTTTACGCAAAGGGCATAGGTATAGTGGCCTGCGCATACAATACAACAACACGTTCCGGGTGTTGATGGGGTTGCCGCGTTTCTGTAGCGCGTCCGGCATGTTTGCGAACGCTGGTGTTGATAGTTTTTCGGCCATCACGCGCAAGAGATGCGCTGCTCTGCTACGCCATGTTCGCGGCAGCCCCAATACCATCCTTAGAACGTTGGCTGATAGGTGGGACTCGCCGATCTTGGGGCGGTGGATACGACTTCACGCAGTCAAGTAGACAGTCCCCAGGATCAGCGTGTCTCGCGCAGCTTCTTTCTTAGTGTGTTACTAACACTAGTTTGTAAGTCTACATTGTTAAAAATGGAAATGATTCTGAAAATAAATGTTTATTAATATTATTATTATTTAAGATACATACATAAACTCAAGACTTCTTTTCATGAAAATAGGCAGAAACTACAGAAAGCCAATCTGCGACGATGCTTTTGTGAAATCCTTTTGATTTTACGAAGCCTTTTGCTTCGTTTTCGCTAGTACTACACACCTGAACTCGCCAATAATGTCACTATACGTCGCTTATCGGTAGCTCGCTGTCCGGTAAAGACGAAGCCCAGGTCGACGGCACGTTGTGTTCCACGCGCGCCTCAAAGAGTCAGCACAAACCGATGGGGCCCGCAAGGGCTGATGCCTGCCAGGGGTGCGGGTTTGTTCGAAAGAGATACCGCCGCCCCTGGTATACAGGCTACTGAGGGAACACGGGTGGGTTTTAGTTAGTAAAAGTCTGACACGCCCTCCTGCTCCACCCAGAGCGGGAGAAGTTGTTTGATGATTTCCCACCTAAAAAAAAAAAACTATACTTCGCTTGATCTTTAACAATATATCGACGGTCTTTACGTATAATCCCCTAACTACAAATGACAAAATTTACAGGAGAGCAATTCAAAGTTTCAAACACGTGTATCTCATGTTCTATGATGGATTTAAAGTGCATTTTGCCATTTTAGACTTATTTTTGTTAAACTAAACTATAGCTGGCCTGAATGTCACGAAAATAAAACTACATGCAAATCACGTAGGATTGTACGTAGGGACCGTCGATATCTATATAAATAAAAAGAAAAGTCCTGACTGACTGACTCATCAACGCCCAGCCCAAACCGTTGGACCTAGAAAGCTGAAATTTTGCACAGATGTTCCCTTTATAATGTAGACAAGGAACAAGGAAGAATTTTTTGGAACTAAACCCCTAAGGGAGTTAAATAACTGGCAAAATATAGTAACAGTACCTACAAGACTGGTTATTTATTTATGAAATACTAGTTTTTGCCCGCGGCTCCGCCCGCGTGTATGTCGGTTATCTCGTAAAAAAGTAGCCTATGTCCTTCTCCATATCCCAGGCTATATCTTTGCCAAATTTAATGACGATCTGTTCAGCGGTTAGGGCGTGAAAGCGTGACAGACAGAAAGACAGAGTTACTTTCGCATTTATAATATTAGTACGGAAGTAGGGATAGGGATTGTTCATTACGCTTGCTCAAAATGGTTTGCAGATTTCAGAGTTTTATTAAATACTAGTTTTTGCCAGCGGCTTCGCCCGGGTGGGCGTCGGAATATATCTCACGGGAACGTACCTATTACCGGGATAAAAAGCATCCTATGTTAATCCCGGTTATGTTCTATACTATTATAATCTACTAATATAATAAAGAGGAAAGATTTGTTTGTTTGTTTACATTGAATAGCCTCCAAAACTACTGAACCGATTTGAAAAATTCTTTCACTGTTAGGTAGCTACACTATCCCCGGGTGACAGGTTATATTATATCCCCGTATTCCCACAGAACTACGCGGGTGAAATCCAGGAGCGCTGCTAGTGTTTTATATGTTTGCCAAATTTCATACAAATCCGTTCAGTCGGTTTTGCGTGATTGAGTAACAAACATCCAAACATTCACATTTATATTATTATTAACTTTTGCCAGCGGCTTCGCCCGCGCGGAACTATCGTCCCCTGTTTAACTCCCTTAGGGGTTGAATTTTGAAAAATACTTCCTTATTCCTTGTCCACATTCTAAAGGGAACCTCTATGCTAAATTTCAGCTTTCTAGGTCCAAGGGTTTGGGCTGGGCGTTGATGAGTCAGTCAATCAGTCAGTCAGGATTTTTCTTTTTATTTATGTAGATAGATAGATATAGGATTACGAATGGTTTTCATTTTAAACGTTCAGCAACATTCATTATGTTATCTATGTTGCTGAGCAGACACATTTTTCTAACATAATAATATGCATGGTGCTGGTTCCCTCCCGATATTTTCCTTCATCGATCTCAGTAATGTGTAAGATATACATACTCAGAAAGTACAGATGTTAACACATCAAGCTACCCCAAACTGTCAAATTTTCCCGATTGAACATGAACCATAACCTTACGGTATAAAGTTGAAAATCTATCGAAGAAATTTGACAGATTGGGGTAGCTTGATGTGCTGGCGTCTGTACGTTTGAATTGAACTCACATTGGTAATTTCCCGGATTTTAACCCAGAAACTCGTGCATGAGAGGCAAGGCCTAAACCTAACCACTCCACCATTACGGCGGTACCCAATTACGAGACCAATATCCATCACCATTCGATTACAAGCCGATATTACTGATTGATGATTTTAATGTAGATAACGTTACGTCTATAATGGGCTTGGCTCGCACGAATTAACTCGCCCGAATCGGATGAATCGCCACCTTGTAAATAATATCATACTTTCGATTTATATTTTTCTTTCTATTCGTGGACGAATCGGCAATTCCAGAAATTCGTAATAGGCTACTGGCACGTGTTGCATAAAACATCAAGGAAACAACGAAAAGTTAAGTAAAAGTACACTAACTTTATTAAATACTAGCAGCGCGCCGCGGTTTCACCCGCGTAGTTCCCGTTCCCGTGGGAATACGGGGATAAAATATAGCCTATGTCACCCGAGGATAGTGTAGCTTCCCAACAGTGAAATAATTTTTCAAATCGGTTCAGTAGTTTCGGAGCCTATTCAATGCAAACAAACAATCAAATCTTTCCTCTTTATTATTAGTCTAGAGAAAATGCAAAACGTGCCAGTTGCCTAATACGAATTTCTGAAATTGTCGATGCGCCCACAAATAAATTAACTTCGTACGATTCGCTTAGAGAAAATATTACCTACATCATTTAAAAGTGACTATTCACCCGGTTTCGGCCGTTTTAATTCGTGCGAGGTGACTAACAAGACCTACAATGTACCTTACCTACCTATGTATATAAAGGATTCGAGAAGCGAAGCACGTGTATCATTAGCTCAGTCATTTGTCAATAATGTTGTAGCGGCTCTACAGAAAAAATACTTCACAACCAATATCTTGAAACACAAAAAGTGATGTGGCGCCATCTACAATGCCATTTGCGAACTACTCAAGTCTGGACATCACAGAAATCCTACATCGCGCAGTCAGAGTTTAACACGAGACTCACATACATACAACATCCCAACATCAACCGTCGGGCAGTTGCCCACGAGACACAACCCTCAGTCGGAGGTTCCTCCTTTACCAGTAGAGGATGAGCGAACTCTACACCCTGTTCCTAATACCTCTAAAACTTTTTAACAAAAAATTAAACCGCCGAAAAACTAAAAATTAAAATACATTTATATGTATTTTAATTTTATGTCACTGCACTTCCGAACTTCGTTATTAAGGTTAAACAATTTTTTTTTTAATTATTTTTTACTTTTCAGTTTTTCGGCGGTTTAATTTTTTGTTAAAAAGTTTTTATTTTATAATTTTTTGTGGCTATAATCTACTAATTACCAGATCCTTAATTTTTGATTACACAACTCAGCATTAAAAATCTGCGAGTGAACAATCAATCATCCCTTGTTTTCCTACCCTTAGAGTCGGATATTTTTTCGAAATTTATATGGGACCAACTTTGGGGTATAACCCTTTCCAATAAAAAAAGAATTATCAAAGTCGGACTACTCTGAAAAAAGTTATGCGTGGTCATACATAAAAAAAAAAAAAAATATACGCGTCGACTTGAGAACCTTCTCCGTTTTTTCGTCGGTTAAAAATGACAATATTGTCACAGTATTTAGGACCCTGTTATAGATTATTATTCAAAGGCAGTTATTACGTCACTTCGGAAGCACTTTCGAAATTACTATATAGGAACAAGTCACGGTGTGGCCCTATAATGTACTTTACCTACATATTTATTGTATAAAGAATTCGACAAGCAAAGCACGTGTATCATTAGCTCAGTCATTTGTCAAAAACGTCAATATTGTTACAGCATTTAGGACCCTATTGTAGACTACTCAAAGGTAGTTATTACCTATGTAACTTCGGAAGCACTTTCGAAATTACTAGGAACAAGTCACAGCGTGTTGTGAATTATTGATTCAGAAAATGATGAAGTAAAGAGGACCTTGTACCGATTGCCGTGGTTGGTTCGTGGATGGCTTTTTTTTTTTTTGGGTGGTAAATCATCAAATGACTTCTCCTGCTGAGTAGAGCAGGAGGGCGTGTCAGATTTTTACAGACTAAAACCCACCCGTGTTCCCTCAGTAGCCCGTATGCCAGGGGCTGTGGTATCTCTTTCGAACAAACCCGCACCCCTGGCAGGCATCGGCCCTTGCGGACCCCACCAGTGGTTGCTGACATCTTTGACAGCGCGCGTGTGGAACACAACGCACCATCCCGTCTACCACTTTTCGGCCGCAGCGGATAGGGAGAACGGCTGACGCTATACCGACACTCCTCTTCCCCTGCGGCCCCACCGCGTCCGCCATCAAACGGTGGCGGCCCCGTCCAGGCCACGGAAGGAAAGAGCGCTGCTCAGAAGCACCGGCACTCCTCCTCTACCGCAGCCCGTAACCCTCAGCCGCGATGCCTCCCATTCGACATCGCGGCCCACCTCAGTTGCGGTGAACCTCACCGCAACCTACTTTTTGGCCGCTACGTCAATGGCTTGAAGGCAAAAGCCCTGACGAGTGGCCCCACCTTTGGGTTCCTCTTGGCTTCACCGTGGCTGGAATCCACGGTTACTGAGCCCCCCCGCAACGACAATGCGGGAACTCACTGGGGGGGGGGGGGGGTTCGTGGATGGGTGAGATCCATACTAAATATCGAGGTTCCTTCGTGCCTTGGAAATCATGTTAAGGCTGCCTTCTGAAAAAATGGTTGAAAACAGCATGCAGATGAAACCACTTTTCGTCACAGTACACACACTCGTCGTTTACAGTAATCTACATATTATGATACGTCATTTGGTTTAGGCATAACTTTTCTATGGGTATCAAATAACAAGAAAAAAAAAAAAACACCAAATCACCTCCAAATCGTTGAGATGAAACCATTTTACTCCTTCATTTTTAACAAATGAGTAAAAAAAAATGTCTACTGCCAAATCATTTTCCTTTGTATTGCAAACAATACAAAGGAAAATGATGTGATTGTGTTACTTTGGTCCTCACCGGACAAGGTTGTTTCGGGAGATTCCTGTTTCAGATAGAGCGGAAGGAAACGTCCTGGTGTTTCCATTGCGAAGGTCTGCCTGACGACACGGTGGAGGTCTGCCCGGCTTGGGCGGAACATCGCCGTGTCCTCGTGGAGGCGATTGGCGGCGGCGATTTCTCGCGTCCGGCCCTGGTCCAGACCATGGTACGGAGCGAGAGTGCATGGGTAGCCGTCACCTCCTTCAGCGAAGCAGTAATGCTCGCGAAGGCACGGCGGCACAGGCGGTGCACGTGAGGGAGATGCAGCATATGCGCCCTCACGGCCCTAACCGCCGCAGGAGACGCCCTGGGCGTCGAGAATCCCAGGCTGATTTCCGGCCACCGTAGGCGTGGGCTTGCAGACGGCGAGTAATGGGTAGCTCGCTGTCCGGTAAGGACCAAGCCCAGGTCGACGGCGCGTTGTGTTCCACGCGCGCCTCAAAGAGATGTCAGCACAAAAATGATGGGGTCCGCAAGGGCCGATGCCTGCCCGGGGGGGGCGGGTTCGTTCGAAAGAGATACCGCCGCCCCTGGCATACAGGCTACTCAGGGAAAACGGGTGGGTTTTAGTCAGTAAAAGTCTGACACGCCCTCCTGCTCCACCAAGAGCGGGAGAAGTTATTTGATGATTTCCCAACCAAAAAAAAAACCCTGTTTATCTGTAGAATAATTTCTATGAAAACAAAGTCGCAATGCGACACGTCGTGCAACGAGTCACGCCTTTACAGACTTGAACGGGGCACAGAGGTGTCATACTAGTTGTAAAAAGTAATGGTTGAGTGTCCATTATGTATGGTGTAGGTACTATGGAGTACACCTCTGTCTAAACCTTTGGGTATTACAGGCGTGATGTTTTGTTATAAAACTTTTTTCAAAAAAATATTTATTTTGCACTTTGTAATGTTTTTTTGGAAGTCGGTTGTAATTTTTTTGAAAAAAGTTTTTATTTTTCACTTTTTAGTTACCTACCCCACACCAATTCGAAATTTCATCATCCTTGGGGTCAAAACAATGCATACTTATGCGATAGCAACATTCGCAGTTGATTTGCTGCATTTTTTTAAAGAGTTCCGTTGTCTGTCTCCGAAACGCATCATCAGATCTATATGAAATTTTAATGGGACCATTTCGGAGTAAACCCCTTTCGAACAAAAAATTCATTTTGCAAATCCGTTAATATACGACGGAGTTATGCCCGAACATACATAAAAATATATATATATATATATAAATAAACATGTCGAATCGATAACCTCCTTCTTTTTGAAGTCGGTTAAAAATGGTGCAGAATAGCTAAGTATTCTAGATTGTTTTACAAATCCGCAGAATACTAGTCTTTATCATCACCATTGATATACAAAAACTCAAGATACACAATCAGCGTCTCAAAAATGCCCGCATAAATGGGCACAATGTGCGCAGGTGTCAAATAGTATCGTCAGTCATCTTTCAGTGTCTTTTTGGTCATTGCTTTGTAAAAACCACTTTAAGTCATGCATGTAAAGTTGGATTTGCAAAAAAAATAATTTTAACATTATTGTAACCACTGGGGACAATAAAATTATGAGTGCTACTTTTGTCCGAGTCTGTGCATCTTGGGTTTTTTGTTTCCCAATGTCCGGGACTAACGATTTAACGTGGTTTCCGAGGTAAAGAGGGCCTTGCTATGTCATGGATCACCCATCCACGACTCTACCGCAGCAAGCGTAGCTTAACCTTCATTGAAGCCTTTTTATTTAACCACAAGCCCTTCTGTATGTAATTTGCCTTTGTTCGTAATCAGTAGCAATTTGGCAATGACGTCGCAATAACACGTGCATATATATAGATATTTATTATGTTTGTCGGCAGTTATTAAACAAGGTACCTATAGAGATTATTTCACGAATCAGTACCTATCTGTTACTATTACCTAACAGTTGGTTCAAGCCAGTTCATCGTAATGTGCTGTAGTAAGTAATTATTTTGGCGTATTTCCACAAACCAATGAAAATGTTATTGGAGGTATTTTTGTGTTATATGTAATTAAATAAAAAAAAAACTATTGTACACCGGTTAGAAAATGCGTAGCGTTTTTTTTTTTGGAGGTTATGGAAATCATCAAATGACTTCCCCGCTCTGGATATAGAGCAGGAGGGCGTGTCAGACTTTTACTGACTAAAACCAACCCGTGTTCCCTCAGTTGCCTGTGTGCCAGGGGCGACAGTGTCTCTTTCGAACAACCCGCACCCCTGGCAGGCATTCACATTCTGACGGCGCGCGTGGAACACAACGCGCCGTTCCGCCTACAACTTTTCGGCCGCAGGGGATAGGGAGAGCGGCCAACGCTATACCGACACTCCTCTTCCGCTGTGGCTCCATCGCGTCCGTCATCAAACGGTGGCGGCCCCGTCCAGGCCATGGAAGGGAAGAGCGCTGCTCAGAAGCACCGGCACTCCTCCTCTGCCGCAGCCCGTAACCCTCAGCCGCGATGCCTCCCATTCGACATCGCGGCCCACCTCAGTTTCGGTGCACCTCACCGCAACCTACTTTTTGGCCGCTACGTCATCGGCTTGAAGGCAAAAGCCCTGACGAGCGGCCCCACCTTTGGGTTCCTCTTCGCTTCACCGTGGCTGGGAGACCACGGCTACTGAGCCCCCCCGCAACGACAATGCGGGAACCTACTCGGGGGGAATAAGATAGCGTTACATGATATCCAGTGACATTCACTACACACACACCACATACCCCACCCACACGCACATCCACACACACACACACACCTCATTCACAATTACTCTAACTCCTAACAGAACGCAATGGTAGGAAATACAGCTAAAAACCTCTTTTATTATTATTACTTTTTTCTTCTCTTGTATATTGTAAACCTTTAAATTTCGGTTAACCTTTAAATCCTCTAAAATCGCACGTAGAAACTGTGAACTTGTGATACACGAACTCCTAGTAAAAGAGTCAGGGCTTCACAGATGTTTATAAAAAACTCAATCTCAAAGTTACAGGTACTTTTGAAGTGTCAAGGCGTCGGCGTCAGCCAGTCAGAAAGATGAAAAGGATTATTACAAGGGACTTAAACGAAATGTGGGTTTTACTAAAACCTAAACCTCTACCTATAAACCTCCAGGGATTACAGACATGATGATTCTTATGCTTGCAAAAAGTAAAATTTTGCGCAAAGCAATTTTTTCGGATAAAAATATCCCAAAATACCTATCCCACATCCCATCACTACCCGGACAGTTGAAAGTAGTTGAGAATAGTTCCGAGCGTGGGGCGGCTCCGCTTTGTGACTTCGGAAACAGCGCTTGAAATATTTATACCCCTTGAAAGGGTGTAGTTCAGACTATAAAACATTCGGTTACCAAGGAAACTTTGAAAATGGAATCGATTTTTAAGAATGACTAGAGTTGGAACGTAGATTCGGTGACACATTTACTGCTGGAGTATCCGTATCCGCATTTTGATTTTTAGGGCTGTATTCTTGAATTGAAGTTGTCGACATAGCTCAAGGAAGTATTGAAAAAGCTTTTTGAATCGCAGGATTGGTGTTGGATGGACATTACTTTTTAATCGACTTCAAAAAGGAGGAGGTTCTCAATTCAGCTGTATTTTTTTGTATGTTTGCTACGCGATATCTCCAACAATTATTGGGGATGGATTTCGAAAATGCTTTGTGAAATTGTGGATGGATTTCCCGGGGGTTACACCTCAATCCGCCTGCCAGCCTGAGGTAGCCTCCAGCCAAAGGCGGGCTGTCTCCAGCCGGGGATCGTGGAAGGCACACAATTTTCCATGGTCCCCGGTCCAAGTGTGAGAAAGGAAATCCGGGGAGATTTTTGGTCAGTAAGAGTCTGACTGACCCCTCTGCCCACGCCAGGGCGGAGGACATCCATGAGGATTTTCCACTCCGGAACAAAATGTTTGTCTCTGGGACTTATTAATTGTTAGTGCAAATGATACTTTAACTGGGAACTGAAGCCTCTTTTATCATACTAGCTTTTGCCAGTGGCTTCACCCGCGCGGATTTTTCATCCCCTATTAAACTCCCTTAGGGGTTGAATTTCGAAAAATCCTTCCTTATTCCTTGTCTACATTAGAAAGGGAACCTCAGTGCCAAATTTCTGATTTCTAGGTCCAAGCGTTTGGGCTGGGCGTTGATGAGTCAGTCAGTCAGTCAGGACTTCTCTTTTAATTTATATAGACAGATAGAAGATAGGAAAATCCGTCGGTATCATTGGAGCGAGCTGTCGAACTACGGGCCCGGTGATAATGTTGGCTACAATGACATGAACGGTTTGCTTATTCCATTTTTAACCCGCGACGCAAAAACGACGGGGTGTTATAAGTTTTAGTCTGTGTGTCTGTCTGAGGCAACATAGCTCCCGAACGGATGAACCGATTTTAATTTTGTTTCAAAGGTGAATTAGTCGGGAGTGTTCTTAGACATGTTTCATCAAAATCGGTTTATCCGTTTGAAGATTATCAGCTCTTTTCAGGTTGATGAACACACATGCCGGTTTCCTTCACCGTTTTGAGAGCAGTGGTGATGAAATAAATTACACATGTCTGGGTTCGAACCTACGACCTACAACTCGAAGTCGCTGCCGTTTTCTACTTTTAACTCGTTTCTAACTTTAATGCCTTAAATAAAATAAAATCGATATTCGGTAAAAACAGTCTTCATAAATACCATAACAGTAAATGCCAATACTATTTGTAACTGTAACCTTTAGCTAACCAATCCAATCGATACTATAGTTAATGTCGTGAATAATTGAGCATCCAATCAATCAAGTAGGTAATCATAACGGGGCAAGTTTCGGTTGACCGCTGGGGCAAAGTTGAAGCGTGTTCTTTTGTGAGTTAATCAAATAAGTGGAGAGTTCATTAGTTTAATGAATTATTGGTGCCTATACCCTATCCCCCTTATTACAGAACAAGGTTTTTCTTTAGGTATGGTTTAAACCACCGAGCCTGTTTTTGAAATAAGAACCTAACTGAAATCAAAATACAGCTCCTTTTACAAAACTGACAAGTTAGTCCAGTGCTAAATTGTCAGTTTTGTAAAAGGAGCTGTAATTCTATTTCAGTTCTAAGTTCTTATTTCAAAAACAGGCTCGGTGGTTTAAACCATACCTAAAGAAAAACCTTGTTTTGTAATAAGGGGGCATAGGTTTAGGTAGTTAAATAAAGGTAAACAAAAAAAAAAACACGTGACTCATAGATTCGAAACATTTTATTTCAAACATTAAAATCATGTTATTTATAGTAATTTATTAAAAGGCTCTATTCTGAATCTGAATCACATTACTAATAAATCGTTCCGTTGCATCAATAACTATTTTATCTAATTTAAAAAAAATCTGTTCTTTTTTATTATTTTTATTTTATTTAACCGACTAAACGTAATATCTGCCAGTTCTGTTACCATTACTACATCACAGTTATACTTTTCAATTTAGCACTGTTATCTAATCCGTTGTATTTTCTAAAAGGTTTTGGGAACCTGTCTTTTTGGGCTCTTTACAATAGGCAGATTACAAAATATTATATTATTATAACAAATCTAACTAACAAATTGTGCTCAAGTAGTTACACATCTAGGAAGAATAGTTTAAGAATATAAGATAAAGTTTAATACACATTAATAAAACAGAAAACTGTCGTATAAATCGAAAATTAATGTTGTCATACCGTATTGTTAAACAAGAAAGTGTCACCTATATAAGACCCTTTTTACGATTTGTTATCTTTATTTAATTACCTAAACCGACAAAGTATAGTATAATATGCCTTCTAATAAAGCTGTAGAATCACCAAAGTTATCTATACAGGGTCAAGTTAATAAGCTGGCAATATTTTATTCACGTGTTGGGAATCGGTCTCCAAAAATGGAACAAAAATAAATAAATTATTTTTTCTTAATTTGGTGGGCGAAGTTGCCAGTGGGCCCGTAATCGGTCAGTCGGAGAGCAGTAGTAGCCCAGTGGTAACAGCGGCGACTTACAAGTTGTAGGTCGTAAGTTCGAACCCAGGCAGGCGCTTCACTTCGTGTAAATTATTTCATCACCACTGCTCTCAAAACGGTGAAGCAAAACATCATGAGGAAACCGGCATGTCCTAGAACCAAAAACTCGAAGACATGTGACATTTACCACCCCGTACTGGGCTCGCGTGGTGGATTACAGCCCACGCTCTCTCACAAAAAGAAGGCCTATGTCCCAACAGTGGGAACTTTGATTCATCATCATCATAATTTCAGCCGGAAGACGTCCACTGCTGGACATAGGCCTCCCCTAATTTGGGGGGGGCTTGCCATAATCGCCACGCTTTGCAGGCGGGTTGGCGATCGCATTATGGTGGTAAAATGCATAGAGAACGCAGCTGCCCATGCTCTAGTAAGTCCCTTAGTCGCCTCCTACGACACTCACGGGAAGAAATGGGATGATGCTATTCTTTACGTCCGGCACCGCTTTCAATGCTTTCAATGTTCAAACCGTTTGCATTTAGGTTATGTTTACTCAGCGCGTTAGTGTTCCATATACGGTTTTAATATAAAAAAACGTTTTGTTTGAACCTTTGTCGAAACAAAACAAATGAGTCTCCCGAAGTGGTACCCGCCGTACCTAATGTTAAACTATGTATGGGCGTCAAAGTTTTCGAATTAATTGAAGTAAACGCGGGCAGTTTTCAACTTTTAATTGAAAGTAGGTACGCAACGTACGTATTGCCACTCCGAACTATCTCTGTAAGCAGTTAAGAGTAGGAGCTGGGAAGTATTTGATATGCTATCATCATTAATCCAACTTTTTTATTTGCTTGGGATCGCTGCTAGTCAACTCGGACGCATCAGAATACTAGGATTTAACATGGAGCGACTGTAGAGGGGCTTGTGGCTAAGTAACAATAGCTGCGCGGGTCGATCGATCAGGTTAAGCTACGCTTGCCGCGGTTGGTCTGTGGATGGGTGACCATCTTTACATATCAAGACCCCTCCGTGCCTCGGAAAGCACGTTACGCCGTTATCCCGGCTGTCATTTGTGGATCTTTGACAGTCGTTACGGGTCGTCAGAAGCCCGAAAGTCTGACAACCAGTCTTACCAAGGGGTATCGTATTACCCTGTAACTGGGTTGTGGAGGTCAGATAGGCAGTCGCTCCATGCAAAATACTGGTATTCAGCTGCACCCGGTCAGACTGGAAGCTGACCCCAACATAGGTGGGAAAAGGCTAGGCAGATGATGATGAACATGGAGCGACTGTCTATCTGACCTCCATAACCCAAATACTGTGTAACACGAAGAGACCCTTTGGTAAGACTGGTTGTAAGACTCTCTTTCGTATTACCCGTACTTAAGGGGAATCTAGTCGGGGGTCGAACTAACTGGTGGGCCTGGCTTAAAAAGCACGCTGTCTCACCAGGCTTCGTGTTCGACAGAGGTAGTACCCGTGATGAGCATTTAGACGCTAGTCTACACGCACAACATTATTGAGAGAGATGCAGGATCAGTCATAGTAAAACAAGCGCGTAAAAAATTAAGAAAAGTCCTTCAGAAGATCGGGTTTCGGGGGTCGGGGTCGGGGAAGTTTATTGAACTTTACGATATTTGATTTTTGTCGGTACTGACTTGGTTTTGGATATTTCACACTTCTTTTATTACTATACTTAACACGCCCAAAGTTAGGTCAAATTAGCAAGAAAAACGAATCTTTGTTGGCTCATAACTTTTTAATAGCTCTTTATTTTAGTATTCTGTTTCCGTACATACAATATTAATAATGTGAATAAACTATATCATGTTTAATTTTTGATGTACAGTCGCCAGCAGGTCAAGCTATCCCAAACTGTCAAATTTTCCCAATTGAACATAAACCTTATTCCTTTGTAATAAAGTTGAAAAACTATCAAATCAATTTGACAGATTGGGGTAGCTGCATGCGCTGGCCTCTGTACATTATCGAACAGTGGAGTAATGCACTCCCGAAGTTTGTATGGAAAAAATGTCGACAAGATCCACTTAGCCCGTATGCCAGGGGCTGTGGTATCTCTTTCGAACAAACCCGCACCCCTGGCAGGCATTGGTCCTTGCGGACCCCACCGGTGGTTGCTGACATTTAATGACTATCAAAATTTCTACGAATGAAAGCCGGTACCGAAGGATGGATGTGTTTTCCGAGGATCGGAGAGGTCTCGGTGCGAAATTGTTAGTCAGCTACACGCCCTGATGGCAGACGACGAGCTGTCGCATAGCATTTCTTTACCCTTTATTAAAGATAACCCAGTTCTTAATAATTAATTACAATCTAGTCTCCTTTCAGACGCGATAAGACAAGGAAGTTGCTAGATGCACCAGAAGCGCCTAGAGGAGCTACAGGTCAAGAAAGGTCTTCTGAAATGAGTAGTATATCTCAAATGGATAATTAAGGACGTGTGTATTCTTCGCTCTCTCACCTCTGGTGCTCAAATCTAGTCTTTGACACTTCAGCAGAGGTCCAAGCGGTTTGCCAGAGAGCAATGGAGCGCAGTATCCTGGGGGTTTGGGTTTCAGACCGTATATGGAACACAACACTGCGCGCGAAAACCAAGGTCACGGACGTTCCCCAGAAAGCTGTTCAGCTTAAGTGATGGGACTGGGCCGGACATGTCTACCGCATGTCCATGTTAGATGACAAAAAGGCTAAAATAACGATTGGGCATTTGGACACCACTAAACGCTAGACGCCATCGCGGCAGGCCGAGACGAAGATGGCGGGACGGGGTTGACTCCTACTGATAGGATTGGTCAGTACTAGGCAAAGACAGAAAAGGGAGAGGGATGCCTTTGCTAACTTCATTTTTTACGTGATAATGTTATTTCAACTTACAATAGTGTTGATTGTATTATTGTTGTTGTATTGCGGGGCTTGTGGCTAAGTAATATTAGCCGCATGGATCAATTGATCAGGTTAAGCTACGCTTGCCGCGGTTGGTCCGTGGATGGATGACCATTTTTACATAACAACACCCCTCTGTGTCTCGGAAAGCACGTTAAGCCCTTGGTGCCGGCTGTCATTTGTGAATCTTTGACAGTCGTTACGGGTCGTCGGGAGCCAGAAAGTCTGACAACCAGTCTTACCAAAAGGTATCGTGTTACCCTGTAACTGGGTTGTGGAGGTCAGATAGGCACTCGCTCCATGTAAAATAATGGTATTCACCTGCATCTGGTTAGACTGGAAGCTGACCCCAACATGGAAAAAGGCTAGGCAGATGATGATGAATAGTGCTGATTTTAGTTTTAGTCACCGACTTCCGAAATTAAAGTTATTTTTCCATTTTGTAGTGTTTGTCCGGAAGTCAGTTGTTTTTACACTACTCTAACTGTATCATAGAGTGCACCATGTATCTAATTATGAATGTTCCTCGTACACTGTACAGCGGAAGTCATGTCTCTACGTAGTATTTATTCTCAGAACATTAAGTGTCCTGCTGTCAAGTGCAGTTTCAAGAATTTTCATCATGCAATACCTAGTTATTTTTATGAACGGTTGAAACGGGACGGACTTGAGATTCTTGGTAAAGAAGAAATGGGGTTTAAATGCCTTTGTTTAGTATTTTACTTTGCCGTAATGGTTTGAAAGTTCATCTATCATACTACATATCATAAATGTGTAAGTTTTTATGTATGGATTTGGAGGTAAATTTTGAACCAGTGCGCAAACTGTAACCATGAATTCAGCATATAATTCTAGAACCCCTACCGTAGAAAAACCGGTTATACAAAAAAAAAAAAACAGCTGTTCCATACATTTTGACCGCGTAGGTATTGCACTTTTCTATGAAACAGCTGTTAATTTTTTTTGTATAACCGGTGGAAAATTTTCGATCTCCACGAGGGCGTGGTTTAATTATTTAATGGTAACTTTTGCCAGCAGCTTGTTGACAAAAGCTAATATTGAATAATTTGTTCTTGGTATTAAAATCAAATAACTTCTCCCGCTCTAGGTGAAACAGAAGAACGTGTCAGACTTTTACTGACTAAAACCCACCCGTGTTCCTTCAGTTGCCTGTGTGCCAGGTGTCACGGTATCTCTTTCGAACAATCCGCACCCCTGGCAGGCATCGGTCTTTGCGGACCTCACCAGTTGGTGCTGAAACCTCTTTGAGGCGCGCGTGGAACACAACGCGCCGTCGACCCCGGGCTTGGTCCTTTTCGGACAGCGAGCTACGCATAACCGCCGTCCGCAAGCCCGCGCCTACGGTGGCCGAGAATCAGTCTGGGGTTTCCGACGCCCAGGGCGTCTCCTGCGGTGACTACGGCCGTGAGGGAGCATATACTGCCACTCCCTCACGTGCGCCGCCTTCCTCTTCGCGAGCATTACTGCTTCGCAGAATGTGGGTAAAGTTTTATTATGTTAATCAATTTGGGTTTTCTCAGTGGCAACTCGGAGTGTGGATTTCAGCCCGGTTGGTAGATATGGCTCGCCCATTATCTATATAAATAAAAGAAAAGTCCTGACTGACTAACTCATCAACGCCCAGCCCAAACCCTTGGACCTAGAAAGCTGAAATTTTGCATAGAGATTCCATTTATAATGTAGACAAGGAATAAGGAAGGATTTTTCGAAATTCAGCCCCTAAGGGAGTTAAATAGGGGATGAAAGTTCCGCGCGGGCGAAGCCGCTGGCTAAAGCCAGTTCTACATAATTGTCGAAATATTGGTGTTCTAAACACTTCTTCCTCTAGAAATTGAAAGCGTAATGCTAAGTGGTATAGCTTAAGCTTAGGAAAATCAGCCTATAGATAATATTCCCACTGCTGGGACACAAGCCTCCACTATGTGGGACAGAGTGGCCCGTTATCCACCGGGCAGTGCCCCTGTAGGTTAAAAGATACGAGTATCATATGTCTTCGAATTTTCAAAAATCCTCCAAGCTATGCTGGGGCATGCCCCAGCATAGCTTGGAACCAAAAATTCGAGGACCCACTACCTCACGATGTACTTATGTGGCTATGAAACATTAAATTATGTTCACTGTTCCAATCTCTTCTCTCAAAGACACATTTATAATATTACTAGGTATGTTTGATATTCAAGAAAAGCTAAGTAAGACTTGAAAGCCTGTCAGATGCAATATTCTAGATATTTTCATTTCACATTATTGCTTTCAACATGAATATTATTAAGAAAACATTGCGAAGAGTTTGCTAATTTATGTTGGATCAGATTTTATTACTGACTATGCTTGGGTTTTTAATGTAAGTATGCCATATGTGTGTGTGGTGTGGAGTGTGAGATAGGCAGTTACACAACAAGGAAAATTCTGCGCTGCTTCGGCTAATTTCGGCTTCGTAGAGCGTTATCTCTGTCGCACGAAATACAACGAATACGAATACGATATACAGTCCGGTATCTATTAGAAGCTGTTAAAACAATTATGATTTGTTTCTTTTGATAATTCTTTTTATTCTTTGTATAAAATACACGAATTTTTCTTTACGTGATGACTTTAAGTTGGGGTAAAATAAAATAAAAAAGAGGTGCCATAATACAACATAAAATTATTTAAATTTGAGGGTGTTAACCACTCTAAATATATATTTTGAACTGGACGCGACCGCACTCTATCGCACTTGAACAACGACTGACAAAACGTCACATAGGTAGTGTGCGACAGAGGTAACGCTCTACGAAGCCGAAATTAGCTGATCGTCTCTTTCCAAAGGTCGATGTGCAATATTTATCGCCGGGTACTGCAAGACTATTTATGTACACAGTAAAATACATAGGGATCCGTAGTAAAATACATAGAGGGAGGGGACCTAACCATAATACATAGAGGGAGGGGACCTTACTCTAATACATAGAGGGAGGGGACCTTACAATAATAATAAATCATAAACGACAATTACAAAAAATTTGTTAAGTAAAATCAAACAAAACAGATTTTGATTAAAGTCTAAGATGGATACTTTTTATTATGATTGACACTTTGACACAGTTTTAAGCTATTGCATAGCTTCCTTGAGCGTGGAGACCGAATCCAGAAATTCCGTAACGAAAATAACCTAACACCCCCCACTCCGACCTCAGCAACAGGTCGGACTGTTGCATAGCAACGGAGGAATGACATCAACAGGTCGGACTGTTGCATAGCAACGGAGGAATGACATGTTACAATTGCAATTTTGACTACTTTATCTGAATTTTCATACACAACATCGTATATTTATGGATAGTTTATGAAATTTTCTTTCCGTATTTTAGCCATTTCATACAAAATACGCACACGAAAAGTCACAGCAAATATTTTATGATTTTATATGGCGGCCATTTTTTCACTAAGTGCAATTTTTTCCGTAAAATATATGCGTAAATATATTAAACTGCTTATAACTAATACATAAATAGAAAGTTGATTAACTGTACATACGTATTCATGCTTGAAATATGCACTTTCACTTCAAAAACACTCAGCACAATCGATAAAAAGAGTAGCACGGATCCGCGCCGTACCAACTATCAAAGTACTATGTTCTGCGATGAATACCGCGAAAATTTGCACTATGACGTTGGCATCAGTCCAAGAAACATATCTAGCCTTGTCTATCCTGATCATTTTAATACAAGAACGAAAGAGATAGGTTGCTTAGTTTCATAGAGAAACGTAAAAAAGCGCTCCCACCGGCTCCCATAAATAAAATAAATAAATAATTATAATTGCATAAGTTGATAAAAATGCTATGCAATAGCTTTACCGCCGCAGTCCCCGAGTGCCACACGTATTTTTTTTTTTACATTACTGTGGAAATGTCATTAATGAAATTAGTCTGTTTTTAGTTTCTTTTTTTTTTTGTAATTCTAATTATTTGACACTTATATTTATTCGGTTTCAATAGAATTTTTGTTTAATTTTGTAATTTAATATTATTTGCATGCCCATGAGACGGTAGAATATGGAGGCGAACTATTTTAGGAAAACATCTATGTACCACCATGTTTGCAAAAATAAATGGTTTGATTTTGATTTGAAAACTAACAATTGAAAAGTCGGGCCCCGATACATTGACAATGAACCAATGGCCGATGGCGCATACGACTTCTGGAGTCAAGACCGCGTATTGACAAGCGCAGTGTGGGACGCTCCCCAGCTAGATGGACCGAAGACCTTAAGGTGACACTTATCCACATTTTTTCCATACAAACTTCGGGAGGGTTTTACTCCACTGTTTGACTATGTACATCAAAAATTAAACATGGTATAGTTTTGTCTCATTATTAATATTGTCTGTACGGAAACAGAATACTAAAATAAAAAGCGATTAAAAAGTTATGAGCCAACAAAGATTCGTTTTTCTTGCTAATTTAACCTAACTTTGGGCGTGTTTAAGTAATAAAAAGAGTGTAAAATCTCGAAAACCAAGTCGGTACCGACAAGGCTCAATCATCGAAAAGTTCAATAAACTTAATTGGTCATTGATTTATGAAGTGGTTTTTTCAGAAAACCCGATCTTCCGAAGGACTTTTCTTAATTTTTTACGCGCCTGTTTTACTATAACTGATCCTGCAGCTCACTCAATAATGTTGTGCGTGTAGACTAGCGTCTTACTGCTCATCACTGATGCTACCTCTGTCGGACACGAAGCCTGGTGAGACAGCGTGCTTTTTAGCCAGGCCCACCAGTGAGTTCGAGCCCGCGACTAGTGTACCCTTAAGAATGTGGCTTGGACAAACTGGATACGGAAAGGACAGGGTGTGGTGGGGCAGGTTAGGAGAGGCCTATGTCCAGCAGTGGACTGCGATGGGTTGAGTTGATTAATTGTTTGAATTGATTTAATTACTTGATTAAACCTGAAGCTAAAATTCGTAACTCACTATGACAATCCGAGGATGAAGACAATTCATAATCCATTGTTGCTTGTTTGAAACTTATCGTTAGCGTCAACACAAATAATGCAATGAATACTGATGCATTGTCAAAATCGGCAGCATTGCTTGTGTTAAAATAGGCTGCCGTTTCGCGGTCATACTTTTACACAAGGTAGAAATTATACAATTTCGTCCAAGTCTTGCTACGCGTCAAGCTACGTCGTAGCTTGCACTGTGCTACGGCGTAGCTCGCTGCGTAGCAAGATGCTGTAGTAGAAATTGCTCCCATAGTGGCATTTACAAGTGATTTACAATTGTTATAATGTCTTAGTTTAATTACTGTATTCAGCATAAGCAGCCTATTACGTTCCCACTGCTGAGACA
Organism: Polymixis flavicincta; assembly: GCA_949987655.1. Classification (NCBI taxonomy): domain Eukaryota; kingdom Metazoa; phylum Arthropoda; class Insecta; order Lepidoptera; family Noctuidae; genus Polymixis; species Polymixis flavicincta. Next base: position 8,233,008 of record OX465199.1, on the reverse strand, counting down.
CAGGCCTCCTCTCTGTGAGAGGGAAAGGGCCGTTATCCACACGGGTTCAGTGCGGGTTGGTTGAGATGTCACAGGTGTTCGATTTTTTGGTTCTAAAACATGCCGGTTTCCTCACGATGATTTTCTTCACCTTTTTGAGAGCAGTGGTGATGAAATAATTTACACAAAGTAAAGCGCCTGTCTGGGTTTGAACCCACGACCTACAACTCGTAAGTCAGGGCCGTTACCACTTGGCCACCACTGCTGGATGTAGGCCTCCCCAAAAAGGGGGGTTTTGCCATAATCGCCACGCTTGGCAGGCGGGTTGGCGATCGCAGTATGGTGGTAAAATGCATAGAGAACACTGCTGCCCATTCTCTAGTAAGTCCCTTAGACGCCTTTCACGACATCCACGGGAAGCAATGGGATCGTGATATTCTTTTACGTCCACACGGAATCTCTCTATGCATATCCACAGAATATAAATACCTGCCCTTGCTAGATAGATTTCACGATTGTCTGGCAGTTTTCCTAGTTTGTGTGGTCTTCCCAAATGTCCTTTCTTTGATAATGTTCGTCAAATACTTTGCTTAAGTAAGTTCTGAGTTGAACTCCATGGTTAGTGACACATGTAAAGGCTGTATTCCACATGGACATATCCACGGTGGGGCAGACTGGGGCACTTGCCCCACCCTGCTCTCTGAGTCGAAGCTAGGAATTTATAGGCAAAATTAATCATCATTTTTCAGCCGAAAGACGTTCACTGCTGGACGTAGGCCTCCTCCAAGCTCCGCCACTTCGACCGGTTCTGTGCTTCCCGCATCCAGCGGACTCCTGCGGCCGGTAAAATTAATATAATGACAAAATTAAATATTCATTTGGGTACCTACTTTAAAAATTAGCGTTCACAATTTTCGTTCATGTTTAGATTTGAACAAAAACTACGTGCGCATCGTTACTAGTCAATCGATGAACTGATTGCGCAGCCGTAGCGCGGGAGTTGAGCTGCAGTCGCGCGTTTTTTAACCGACTTCCAAAAGAGGTTGTTATATGTTCCACCGAATGTATTCTTTTTCGAACCGACGAAAAAACGGAGGAGGTTACTCAATTCGACGCGTATATTTTTTTTTTTTTTTATGTATGACCACGCATAACTTTTTCCAGAGTAGTCCGATTTTGATAATTATTTTTTTATTGGAAAGGGTATACCTCGAAGTTGGTCCCATATAAATTTCGAAGAAAAATTCCAACCCTAAGGGTAAGAAAACAGGGGATGATTGATTGTTTACTCACAGATTTAATACTTGTTCGTGTATTAAATCAAAAATTAAGCATGTAGTAATTAGTAGATTATAGCTAAAAAAAAATTAAAATAAAAACTTTTTAATAAAAAAATTGAACCGCCGAAAAACCGAAAAATAAAAAATAATAAACTAGCTTTGTCCAACCCCAATAAATAAGTTCGGAAGTCGGTGACTTTGGATATGTATTTGATTATATGTCACCGCCTTCCGAACTTATTTATTGGGGTTGGACAAAGCTAGTTTATTATTTTTTATTTTTCGGTTTTTCGGCGGTTCAATTTTTTTATTAAAAAGTTTTTATTTAATGTATGTTGTTCGATTTCTCCCCTATTTCTGGACCGATTCTCAAAATTATTTTTATTTGATAGAGTATACTCTTGAGGTGGTCCCATTGGCACCAAGTCAGGATCTGATGATGGAATCCCAGGGAAATCAAGGGCAACCCTCAAATCTTTCGGATCTTCTTCCAGGTATTAACAATGTTTTTCATATGTTTTCTAATGCTATTGAGATATTTGCGTATGGTCATCATCATCTCGTGACGCTGAGCTGATGATGGAAGGTACAACTCTTTAACTTAGGAGTTAGGTGCAGATTCGGGCATAACACCGTAATATATAGACCGATTTGCAAAATTCTTTTTTTAGAAAGGGTTTGTTCCGAAATGGTCCAATTTAAATTTCATATAAATCTGATGATGCGTTTCGGAGACAGACAACCGAACTCTTCAAAAAATGACAGCAAATCAACCGCGATTGCTGCTATCGCATAAATATGCATTGTTTTGACCCCAAGGATGATGAATTGGTGTGGAGTGGGTACTATAACTAAAAAGTGAAAAATGAAAACGTTTATTGGAAGTCGGTTGTTTTTTTTTTTTTGGAAAAAGGTTTTATTTATAAGTATTAACAAAGCAGCGCGATGGCAACGCTGCAGCAGCGCTGCCACCGCGCGGCAGTTTGAGGCAAATTTGACGGCGCCGTTAATTTCCTTCTACTTATTTACTTCTGCCCCATCCCTTAAAAAATGCTGAGTACAGTCGTTACGCGTCGTCAGAAGCTGGAAAGTCTGACAACCAGTCTTACCAAGGAGTATCGTATTACCCAGTAACTGGGTTGTGGAGGTCAGATAGGCAGTCGCTCCATGTAAAATACTGGTACTCAGCTGCATCCCGTTAGACTGGAAACCGACCCCAACGTAGTTGGGAAAAGGCTAGGCAGATGATGATGAGCAGGCGAGCCTATTACCATCAATCGGGCACAAATCTAGACTCTGGTCTGCTTCTGAAAAAATCCTGAAACCTGATAACATTTAGCATGCGGGAACGACCCACCCCGAGACAAAAAGTGTACCTATGTAACTCCATAAACAATTAGCTATCTGTTAGTGAAAGTCCCGTCAATATTGCTGGAACAAACAGAAAAAGAGAAAAAATTGATAAAAGTTCCGTATTTATCATTTCATTTAGTAAAACCTGGCAGAGGAAAGTAGCTATGGAAGAATATTTTTTTTTTTTGGGGTTTTGGCTTCGCACGGTTTGTGCATTTAGCCAGTGTCAAGTAATTTTACTTTTCAATCAAGTAATTGGCCCGAAATCAGGCACGAAGTTGCAAAAAGGTCATAGTCAAGTCAAAGTTAAGTCAAAGTTATTGTAAAGCGATAGTAACTTTACAACAACCTATTAGGAGTTTTTGGGGGGCACACGAAAAGTCCACGTTAGTTAGTCACTTATTTTCACCTTCACTACACTTGTGCACTCACACGTAACTAAATTGAATAATTCACTACCAAAATTATACAATTTAATTCGCGATTTCACGAAATTTCATGAAAATGAAAATTCGTGCGACATGTTCCAACGCGATTCCGCCAAAAAATATTGTAATTATTAAAATTATTTTGGAAGAATTGATCATTATACTTATAGACTAAACCAGGGGTTGGCAACCTTTTGAATCGGAAGACTCAAAAATTACAATTTACAAAATTATAAAGAGCCACAAAAATTTAAAATATCATATAGATTACGAAACAAGTCACAGTTATTATTGGTTTTATAGTAAAATTGCGTGAACTCATGGTTTAAACGCAAGGTGACCGAAAAGGGGCGTGGCCTAATCTACGCCATTTGAAAACTCGCCATTTTTTTTATTTGATAGCTCGCCAGGTGAAGAGAAAATAAATAATATTTGCGTATGGAACTAAAGAGCCGCAGCGTCACATCCAGAGAGCCGCATGTGGCTCGTGAGCCAATGGTTGCAGACCCCTGGACTAGACTAAGAAATTATGTAAAATTAGTTAAAACGAGTGACGTGTGAGTAATTAGCAGTTAACTGGGAGTAACTAATTGCGAATGTACGAGTACCTAGTGAGCTGTCAGTAATGTGCTCTTTGAAGATAATCTACAGCTCTCGGCTTTTAGAATTATTAGCCGGGTGTATACGGTTCTCGATGTCTATATCGAGAACCGTATAAACCCGGATAATAAGTACTCAGTATAATATGTTGTTTTGATGTACGTCGACTTGAAAAAACGTGGTAGTTGAGAGTATGTCATGCTCACTGAAATGTCTCACTGATGGTGGCGTGTGTGTTGGATCATTCGGTTCCCCCCCTAACTGCCATGGCTTATTTTGAATCTTATTTTTTTTTTTTACATTGTTCTAACATATAGAAGCACCAAGAATAATGTTCCCAAAATTTTGTAATACCCATGATTTAAAAGAGTGTCCTTGGAGTTTCTTGCCCGTTCTTCTCCATAGAGATCTACGTTTTGGAATGGGCACCTAGCTTCAACTTCGACAATTCAAAAGTGCCTGTAAAAGGTTTAATTGAAATAAATGCTTTGAGTGTGAGTTTGACTTTGAGTTCAGTTCTAACCGAGTTGATACTGAATGGTTAAACTGACAACACGGCGGCATGTATCTATTCTTACTAGAATCTGTTCCCAACAACATTACCAATGTTTTGTGACCTTGGCGTGGGGCACCGCTCTTTCGCCATAGTGAAGCGAACTTTAGCCATGAGGTCATGTCTTCTTGTGGTACGAACTAGACTGTGAACTTGAAGAATCCTGCACCAGTCTTCAACTAATCTTTGGCCACCTTGCAGTGCTTGTCTGAAAACAGTTCAAGAATATATTTATCCATAATAATATCCATAAAGCATAGCACAGACATATCCCGAACAATTGCCAAACTTAAGTGGCAGTGGGCAGGGCACATTGCTCGCAGAACAGATGGCCGATGGGGCCGAAAGGTTCTGGAGTGGCGACCGCGTACCGGAAGACGTAGAGTGGGAAGGCCTCCCACAAAGTGGACTGGTGACCTCGTGAAGGCCGCGGGAATCCGCTGGATGTGGGAAGCACAAGACCGGTCGAAGTGGAGGAGCCTGGGGGAGGCCTATGTCCAGCAGTGGACGTCTTTTGGCTGAAATGATGATGATGATGATAATATCTTTAATGTTTCTTTCTTCAATAAGTTTATGCGTTGTCTGCTAGTCAATGAGTCACAACACTATGTATAATTACTTTTAGATGGTAATAAATTAAAAGAAAGAGGAATAAATTGTATTTTATTGGCAAACGCAGTACATTAAGCAATATACGAGTAATTACGTAACAAAATAATAGGTTCTCGTGCCAAGGGTATTTGGTTCAGTCTATTATGGTCTTATAATGTATAAGTTCCAAATAGAATAGATATGAACTTTTTTTTGCGACCTAGTTCACCAGAACATAGGCACAAACTGAGGGCTGATCCAGCTTTCGAGTCAGCCCCCCCCCCCCCCTTGCCAGCTTTCGAGTCGAGTCAGAAGGGGGGCTTCCCATATGGGGCTATCCCACAACCAGGGTCAGTACAGGCCAGCCAGGACCGGACTACCATATTGACCATTTGACAATATACATTGCGTTATTGATTTTGCCAAGCCAAAGAATATTTCAAACATATGAAGCAATGTATTAGGAATTTTCTTCAAAATCTTTCGGATTGTGAAAGAAAGTGTGGTACGTAATTGGAGTGCAGTTTGGCATCTAAGAATTTGATGTTAACTCCAAACAATAATGATTAAACCTTTCATTCACTATCAAAAAGGGTGGTGTAATAAATCAAACGTTAGTTTGAATGAAGAAATCGTGAGGAATATTTCCTTAACGACAAGTCTTACCGAAAATACTGGAGAGCGCATAGTATGTTAGTACTCAAAATCAAAAGTCATTTAATCAAACTAGACTGAGAGTCAGCACTTTTAGAATGTCATCTATCTATATAAATAAAAAGAAAAGTCCTGCCTGACTGACTCATCAACGCCCAGCCCAAACCCTTGGACCTAGAAAGCTGAAATTTTGCACAGAGGTTCCCTATACAATGTAGACAAGGAATAAGGAAGGATTTTTCGAAATTCAACCCCTAAGGGAGTTAAATAGAGGATGAAAGTTCCGCGCGAGCGAAGCCGCTGGCAAAAGCTAGTAATTACATAAGACAGTCCCCCAAAACGCCCGCCCTTCACCGCTTCCTAGTACTTAAGCTGGGAAGAAGGCTACGTTACTGCCTAGCCTCTTAACACAATCCTATATAGTCACTTTGAAACTCATATTGAACCTCTAAAATTATATCTAACAATGTGAGTTGTGAGCATGAAATCTACTTATTCAATTTTCCAGCCTACAAAATAAACCATTGAAAGATATATGTATAGTAACCACAGAAAAAATACAACAAATTTAATTCCCTGCTCATTCGTAAACAATAAAAATTAAATTCCACAATACGAATTTCTGAAATCCTTTTTTCATACATTTCCTTTGTTTAAATACGTATCCTTGTAAATTATTTTCAGTTGATCGTCAGCCGTGGTTGCGCGCGGACGTCATACTCGTGTCGAATTTTCCGGGATTTTCGTAAAGTTTCATAGTGTGTAGTGAAGTGGGAAAGTGTGTGTAGTGTTTGAAAGTGTTCTAGTGTCATTTTTGTGTGTTTTTCGTGTTTGGAAATGGATGCTTTCTAAGTTTCTGCTGTTTTCCGCTGGATAACAGGTGAGTTTGATTTTTTTTTTGTTTTATGTCGTTCGTACTGATTGCATTCGGGTTTTTTCGTGGGATTATCTTTTAAATACGGTTGGGCTCGTATTTTCCATTTAACGTTTATTTACGGTAAGTTTAAAGATTTAATTTCAAAGGTTATAATGAGCTTTTATTGAAGTGTTAGATACAAAATAAATACAACACTATTTATCCTTTAATTAAAATTTAACACATATGCATTTGCTTTTTCAAAATCGATATTATGTTGATACAACATAGGTTTATTAAAATGTTCAGAATTATGCGCAAAATTTTGTAAAAAATAGGTCTTGAAACTATAATAATTTAGTCTTCCAAGTACTTATATTACAACACAACTAACTATTAAATCTACGTACTGAATTAACGTAAAAGAATAGCACCATCCCATCTCTTCCCGTGGGTGTCGTAGAAGGCGACTAAGGGACTTACTAGAGAATGAGCAGCAGCGTTCTCCATGCATTTTACCACCAGACTGCGATCGCCAAACCGCCTGCCAAGCGTGGCGATTACGGCAAAACCCCCTTTTGGGGGAGGCCTATGTCCAGCAGTGGATGTCTTTCGGCTAAAATGATGATGATGATGATTAAATGACTAACTAACAATACAAATAAGTACAAAAACAAAAGAACGTGTAAGCGTTAAAGTACTAGTCCGCATTGCTGTCATACATAAAGCTTTTTATACACGGTAGCTTCTTGTGTCCTTAAGAAAGTGTCTGGGACACACTGGATGCGAGTAAAGGAGGATGTTCGAGCGCTGCCTGAGAGAGGCGTTAGTGAAATTTGTCGTTTTTGTTAAAGAATTCAATAAAATAAATATGTTAAGACAAACCCTTAAACTTAGTAAAGGTGTTCTAAAAGCGAAACTAAGGAATTTATTTCTCGATAATGAGTTTTCAGCCAGTATCGAGAAATGAACTCACTTCGAATCTTATTATTAGTATTTTGTTTAGTATTAATTAGTTAGTAGTTTCATTTAAGGTGACACTTGTCCACATTTTTTCCATACAAACTTCGTGAGGGTTTTACTCCACTATTTGACTATGTACATCAAAAATGAAACATGGTATGGTTTTGTCTCATTATTAATATTGTCCGTACGGAAACAGAATACTAAAATAAAAAGCCATTAAAAAGTTATGAGCCAACAAAGATTCGTTTTTTTTGTTAATTTAACCTAACTTTGGGCGTGTTTGAGTGATAAAAGGAGGGTAAAATCTCGAAAACCGAGTCCGTACCGTCAAAGCTCAATTATCGAAATTTATGCAGTGGTTTTTTCAGAAAACCCGATCTTCCGAAGAACTTTTCTTAATTTTGTATGCGCCTGTTTTACTATAATTGATCCTGCAGATCACTCAATAATTATGTGCATATGGACTAGCGTCTAACTACTCATCACTGATACTACCTCTGTCGGACACGACGCCTGGTGAGACAGCGTGCTTTTAAGCTAGGCCCACCAGTGAGTTCGAGCCCGCGACTAGTGTACCCTTAAGGTTAGCTTCTCATAAGTTTAAAATAACATTGAAAATGTATTAGAAAACAAGCGCCTCTCGCCATAAAACTGCAAAGTTTGGCGAGCAAAATTGTAAAAGCCAAAAAATAGTACTGTTTTGTAAAATTAAATTAAAAATAAATAGCACACCTGAAATATAACATACATTCAAAATAAGAGTGAACAGGCATCTTCTCAATCATAGATCTCATCAATCGCTTTCCATCAGACGTGATCGAGGTCAAGAACAGGCACATTTTTTTTAGGAAAGGCATGTTCTTTCTATCTAAGGGTAAATTTCACCAAATTTTTATACCTAGAATAAGTCTTATCCTGAGAATTAATTTGAATTTTTTGACAGATACTTGAACTGTCAGATTTATTTATTTTTAGGCAAATTAATTCCACGGAAACTAATATTAGATTTTGGTAACATCAGCCTTAGCAATGACACACCCTTTGCATTCAGAAGCAACTTTAGTGAAAGTCAAATTTAAGAGTAATTTATTGCTTTAAATGCGATAATACAAAACGTGGTAATAATACACACATGTACCGTGTGGTGCCGGACGTAAAGACTATTCTTTGCTGTCCATCCCATTTCTTCCCGTGGGTGTCGTAGAAGGCGACTAAGGGACTTACTAGAGAATAGGCAGCAGCGTTCTCTGTGCATTTTACACCCGCCTGCCAAGCGTGGCGATTATGGCAAGCCCCCCCAATTGGGGGGAGGCCTATGTCTAGCAGTGGACGTCTTCCGGCTGAAATGATGAATACACACATAGCCTGTTAAAATATCAAAACTTCGTTAGTCGGGTAAAAGTTTCTTGTGCAATGGTACATTAACTGCCATTTTGGTAGGTCCAACTTCGAGAAAGAGGTCAAGCGTCGAATTCAACTCGGCTGGGCAGCGTTCGGGAAGCTTCGCAATATCTTCTCGTCACAAATACCGCAGTGTCTCAAGACGAAAGTCTTTGACCAGTACGTCTGTGATGACCTATGGCACTGAAACGTGGTTGATCACAATGGGCCTTTTTAGCAGGCTTAAACTCACCCAAAGGGCAATGGAGAGGGCTTGGAGTTTCCTTACGTGATCGAATTAGGAATGAAGAGATCCGCAGGAGCACCAAGGCAACTGAAATAGTCCGAAGAATTGCCAAACTTAATTGGCAGTGGACAGGGCACATTGCTCGCAGAACAGATGGCCGATGGGGCTGTAAGGTTATAAATTGAAAGCCAGCTTTTTTATGTATCTCCCCGAACATTGAGTTTCATGGCCCTGCGTTGTCTCACTCTTTCCATTTAGGCTACTTAGCATCTAGGCCACTGTTTGTTTTGGTCTTGTTTTAAGTTTATTTTAATTTTAGTTTAATTAATTTCTATTAAGTGCAACTTTATCATAGTCTTTAATTTATTCTTTTTTTGTAAGTTACAACAACGTTTTTATGTTTCTGATTTGTTGCTTTGTTTCCTTTACTTATACCAGTGTATGCAATTGTTGGTGAACCAAATAAATAAATAAAGGTTCTGGAGTGGCAACCTTGTACAAGGTAGACCGATGACCTTGTGAAGACCGCAGGCATCCGCATCTGCGGGAAGCATAGGAAGGTCCGAAATGGCGGAGCTTGGTGGAGGCTTATGTCCAGCAGTGGACGTCTTTCGGCTGAAATGTTGATGATGTATGATATATTTATTCATATTTTGGTGTGAAATTATTCATGTTGGTTTTAGGATGGTTCGAAACTTTTTTGTAAAAATAATAACAATCCTTTAGGTACTATATTGCGCTGATCAATAATATTACTGATAACGATAAAATACTGTAGATAACACGATGTTATCTTACAAAACATGGACAGGAAATTACAATTTTCCTTTATTTTAATCAATTTAATTAATAGCACACTAATAATTTCCGTTCTAATATATTAAATCTTTATATATTTTATAAAGATATAATATATTAGAACGGTCATCGGTCCACCTTGTGGGAAGGCTTCCCACAAGGTGGACCGATGACCGTGTGAAAGCCGCGGGTATCCGCTGGATGTGGGAAGCACAAGACCGGTCGAAGTGGAGGACCCTGGGGGAAGGCCTATGTCCAGCAGTGGACGTCTTTCGGCTGAATTGATGATGATGATATCTTATAGGAATAAGCTGTTCTTTACAATTTATAATAAATACATATATCTTGATTAGGAAACCCGTACTGATTGATGCCAACACATCAAGCTACTTCAAACTGTATTTTTTTTTATAGATTTTCGACTTTATTACAAAACGATCATAATATTGAATACGAAAAATTGACAGTTTGGGATAGCTTGATGCTAGCACGTCTCTATAATTTGCTATGCCTCATCATATTTAATATATGCCTGTAAATTACGGTGTTTCTGTGACTTTACCTGCGGAAAGAACACGACGTAACCTTTCCGCAGGTAATGTTATTTCCATACATTTTGACGTAGCGTTTGGCGTGAACGCCAACAGAAATGTGTTTTGTCTAGGCCTGCTGCTGGTGTCCTGAAATACCTAAAATTCCTTACTCCTAACTTAGAGACCACTCTCGCACAGGATAATTAAAATTAATATGTATTGTTCTTGATAATATTTGTACCTATACGACTTAGTACAGGGGGTGATAGCTTGGGTCAATACCTACCAAAAAAACATAATACATGTTCCGCAAAATGTTACGGATTTACAGGTATAGTGTTAAGCTTTAAGAAAATTGTTCAATGACATTTTAAACCAATATAAGTATTTCTTGAAAACATTCCTGTTTTTATACAAAAAATACTTATCAATGAGTAGAGTAACTATTCACGAAAAATTTGATGTAAAAAAAAAAAAAAAAAAAACTACAAAAAGGATTTTTGTAGGAAAATAAATTTTGTAAGACTGCAAATCCGTAAAATTTTGCGGAACATATATTATATTTTTTTGGTAGGTATGGACCCAAGCTATCACTCCCTCCACTATGTCGTATTATTTACTGGACAGCCTGTATAATGTGGTGAGAAATAAGTCATATCTAATATCATCATCTACCAAGTCTTTTCCCAAAGATGTTGGGGTTGGCTTCCAGTCTAACCTGGAAGCAGCTGAATAATAGTATTTAACATAGAACGACTGCTTATCTGACCTCCACAACTCATTTACTGAGTTACACGATACCCCCTATAAAGACGTAAGTAAAAGTAGTCATAAAACCTACCTTATTTTCAATCAATGTGAATTTTTAAAAGCTACACTTCATTCGCAGATTACATAACATTGTGTATTTAATCTGCGAAGATTAAATTGTATTCAGTTACATAATATTGTGTATCAAATTGTATTCATTGATGACGTAATATAGATTCTGTTATTGTACTTATTATCCCTGTACACAATGGCCTACATTGGGCCAGGTTCATTGGCCATTGTTCTATGACTGACTCCGAGAAAGCTTGACAGACTAATTCGTTTTTAGAGATGGAGGTCGTTGGTTTGAACCCAGATAGGCGCTTTTTTATAGCCTGTACTGTCCCACTGCTGGGCAAAGGCCTCCCCCATCCAGGTCATCTCCTCCTCGAGTTGACCTGGATGCATACCGCGAGGGCTGGTTTGAAGTGGCGCTGGAAAAGAGCTCCTGGAAGGATTTGGGGGACAGGCGGTTTACTTTGTGTAAATTATTTCATCACCACTGCTCTCAAACGGTGAAGGAAAACATCGTGAGGAAACCGGCATGTCCTAGAACCGAAAATTCGAAGACATTTACGGTGTATATTACATCTATCAACCCACACTGGGCCCGCGTGGTGGATTACGCCCCGCTTCCTCTCACAGAGAGGAGGCCCGTGTCCCAGCAGTGGGAACGTTATAGGCTGATTATGATGATCCATAAAGTACTATTTGACGCCTGCGCACATTGCGCCTTGTTTATGCGGACGTTTATGAGACGCTGGTTGTGTAGGTATCTTGGGTTTTTTGTATTGCAATGATCAGAAATTTACATAATAATAATACTTTGGAATAATGCTGTTGTTTGGTCGTATAATTTAGAGTTGCATAATTTTTTAAGGCATAATATTTATCCGTCTATTAACCATGAGCCATAAACATAAAAAAGTCATCATTACACTGGGCTAAGCATTTTATATTGGGCTAAATGTCTAAAATATTGAGGCTAAATTATGCAAAATACACAGTTGGTATGCGAGATTCTCCCCAACGTTTTTAGGTCACACAAACAACTACGTGTGTATTACGTAGCTGTAGGTATATTACATGTATATTTTGGGCTTTTTAAAAAGGACACGTATTTCTCTTACCTATAGGTCTGCCGGTCGGAATTTCTTTTGCGTTTTTAGACTTCTTTACTTTATAAGTATTTCGTAAGCATTTACTTTCGTACATTGTTTTTCAACGTAAATCAGTGGTTTGTAAAACTTTACATTTAAATAAAAAAAGTAGGTAGGGTACACTTATCTCTGCTCTGAATTAGTTTTTAAACACTTAATGGATCTATATTTCTTGTTTTTTAACCGACGAAAAAACGGAGGAGGTTACTCAATTCGACGCGTATATTTTTTTATATTTTTTTTTATGTATGACCACGCATAACTTTTTCCAGAGTAGTCCGATTTTGATAATTCTTTTAAAAAGGGTCTTTTCTTTTGGAAAGGGTATACCCCGAAGTTGGTCCCATATAAATTTCGAAGAAAAATTCCAACCCTAAGGGTAAGAAAACAGGGGATGATTGATTGTTTACTCACAGATTTTAATACTGAATTGTGTATTACAAAAAGTAATCAAAAATTGAGCATGTAGTAATTCGTAGATTATAGCCACAAAAAATTGTAAAATAAAAACTTTTTGATAAAAAAATTAAACCGCCGAAAAACCGAAAAGTAAAAAATAATAAACTTGCTTTGTCCAACCCCAATAACTAAGTTCGGAAGTCGGTGACTTTGGATATGTATTTAATTATATGTCACCGCCTTCCGAACTTAGTTATTGGGGTTGGACAAAGCAAGTTTATTATTTTTTACTTTTCGGTTTTTCGGCGGTTTAATTTTTTATTAAAAAGTTTTTTTTTAAACTGAAAACTTAGTGTCAGGTTTAAAAAAACCTCTAAAAATTCCATAAAATTAACTAAACTAGGTCCTTCTACTTTTCGAAATACTCGTCCAATATAGCACACACTAATCCCATGTAGACGTCTTAGAAACGAAACTGCACTAAAATGGGAATATACATTTTTACTCTTTACATAGTATAACTTTACATAGTAAAACTAGGGAAGTGAAACTCACTCTGTTCAAGGCGTTTTTCCAGTCCTTTTACACGTGCAGCCTGTGGGTTAGTCATACGCAGAGGGTCTACAACGTTCTTCGCGTACAGTACAATAACGCCTTTAGGGTGCTGATGGGGCTTCCGCGGGTCTGTAGCGCATCGGACATGTTTGTTGAAGCTAATACAGACAGCTTTCAAGCTATTATGCGCAAAAGATCAGCATCCCTGATGCGAAGGATTCGCGGGAGCACCAACAGCATCAGTGAATAAGCCTGATTGCCCGTTCCTGGTGCACTGGACCAGTATGCACAGCTGCAGGTCTGGTGCAGCGGGAAACGCAGATAGTAATTATCATAGAAATATTTATTTATTTATTTATTTATTTATTTATTTTATTTTAAAGAAGGCTTACAGACTAACAAACCAATGACATAAAAAGTAAAAATAAAAAATTGCTAATAACAAGCCTCCACATATAGTTACTAAAAATGTCGATAAAAAAAAAGTACATACAAGTAAATAAAATTAGTTAATATTAGAAAAGTCAACTATCCATAAAAAATAACTGTGCCAAAAACCGTCTTAAGGTCGCTACACTGGTGCAGAACAAGTCAACATTAAGGTCCATAGGAAGCCTATTGAAACTAAGTGCACTTCTTATTGAGAAAGCATTCCGCCTATAATTAGTCGTTGCGATGATATGGTAATTATAATAGGTTTATGAATTAGATTTATGGTTAATGTTTACTAACATAGTTTTATAAGTATTACTAACTATTACATGAATCATTTGTGTTCGATTTAAATAAATAATAATAATAAAACAAAGTAGCTTTTAGAATAGAATAGAAAACATTTATTCGACACAGACACTACACAACAGCAACAACACATAAAAAAAGAGAACGTTAAACTTAAAAAAAAAAACATTCAGTATCAGTTGTGCTGAGCGTGTCCATACCGAAAGGGTTACCATCTCAGCATTTGCTGAGCGTGAAACACCGAGCGCTGGTTTTCAGTAGGCATCACGCAGCGAGGAAAACAAAAAAGACCCGCAGCGACTTTTTGTGTCTGTACCCTTAGATCTTTTCAACTACGCAACGGATTTTAATGCGGTTTTTATCAATGGACAGGGTGATTAAGAGGGAACAGAGCGTGCAATTCTCCATACAAATGTCATTCCCCTTTTTTCTTCCTGAATAATGCCTCTGGAGCAATTTTTTTTTCATTAAATCAAGGTCTGCTGTAATCACGTCCCTGTCATTTTCTTTTTTTCAGCAACGTATAAGTAAAGAAAATATGACCCTCTAAAAATTACAAAAAATGCCCTATTTTTACCGCCGTGATTATAGGACTACCAGGCAAATTAGAAAAGTTTTTAACATAACAAAAAAATTATAGGAACCTAAACAAACTATTTCTTGAAATTGTAATGTAAAAATTTTATTGAATCCGCTTAGTTTTCGAGGAGAAAAAAGGGGAATACGAAATCTCTCGAATACCTCGTCAACAATTTTGTGATAATTTCGGTCCGAGCTGCAGCTGTCCCTATCACACACTACGGGCGCAGACTTACTGACAGCGCGACGGCAATAGTTTCTTCAAATATCTATTTTTCAAATTACTCGCAGGCCGTCCCCTCTTAAAGAGGAAGGTATATATGTATAATGCATTGACCTCCACGCGAGCAAAACCCTCTGTGCAAAGCTCTCTAAATCTAAATTCTTTATCTTAACTTAAAATTTTGAGCACACGAACAAATGACTGTATTCCGTGGAAATGTGAATTAGCCGGATGCTTGATGTCCGGTCCGTTGGTAAACCGGACACGGACACATCACTCTAGGGAATAGTTCGGACGAAAATAGGACATGTCTGAAGTCTGACAGTGTTAAGATCGTTAAGATCTTTGACAGTCGTTACGGTACTAAGTACTGGTATTTAGCTGCGTCTGGTAACACTGGAAGCCAACCCCAGCATAGTTAAGAAAAAGCTAGGCAGATGCTTCTCCCATGAGGGATGAAGGTGTGAATTTAGGTATGTGTAGGTACATAATGAACATTAGACTTCAGTCGCACTGTTATAATAATAAAAAAATAAAAAAATATACAAATCCTTCAACAGTTCAAAATAAGATTTCTCATAATATCCTTTACTCTTTTATTCTTGTGGCTAAATAACAATAGCTGCACGGGTCGATCAGCCAGGTTAAGCAACGCTTGCCGCGGTTAGTCCGTGGATGGGTGACCATCTTTACATACCAAGACCCCTCCGTGCCTCGGAAAGCACGTCCCGGCTGTCATTTGTGGATCTTTGACAGTCGTTACGGGTCGTCAGAAGCCCGAAAGTCTGACAACCAGTCTTACCAAGGGGTATCGTATTATCCAGTAACTGGGTTGTGGAGGTCAGATAGGCAGTCGCTCCATGTAAAATACTGGTATTCAGCTGCATCCGGTTAGATTGGAAGCGGACCCCAACGTAGTTGGGAAAAGGCTAGGCAGATGATGATGAATATGGGAAATCTTATTTTTTCGGATGCTGAAATGAGGTTATAAAACAAGTTTTTTTTTTTTTTAAACATATTTGAAATTCGACCGCGTACCGGAAGACGTAGAGTGGGACGGCCTCCCACAAGGTGGACCGATGACCTGGTGAAGGCCGCGGGTATCCATCGCTGGATATGGGAAGCACAAGACCGGTCAAAGTGGAGGAGCCTGGGGGAGGCCTATGTCCAGCAGTGGACGTCTTTCGGCTGACATTATGATGATGATACTTGAAATTGAAATACAATATTGTTTAAGTATTAGTATTAATACGTGAATTTATAAAACACTACATAACTTCTCTTGCTAGATATTATGTAAGTATTTGTGCTTACAAATATCCCTTGCCATGCCGTGCCGGCAGTCAGCGTTAAGTAGGCTGTGCCGTCACAAATTGTAGGTAGTGTTGCTGAAATAAAGACTTACCTACTAGTAAAGCCTCAGGTTAGAGAAGCTTACATAAACATATATTGATGGAATAAACCCTGACTCCCAAACTAGTAGAACCTGTGACTTAGGAGTCAGTTTTCCACTGTCACTATGATACCAAAAACCTTTTCTGATAAAAACTTTTTTCAAAAAAAAAAAAAAAAAAAATACAACCGACTTTGAAAAAAGTTTTTATTTTTCACTTTTTATTTATTTCAACATCCTTGGGGTCAAAACAATGCTTAAATATGCGATAGCAGCAATCGCGGTTGATTTGCTGCCATTTTTTGAAGAGTTCCGTTGTCTGTCTCCGTGTACGCAGTGGGACTCACAGCTTAGTACGGCTGTAATTCCAATTACGTACAGTGTGGCTACGTTTAGAACAATTGAGCCTAGTATCTAAGACCCAACTGACTATCAACCTAGCCCTGTAGACTTTACCTAGTACCCGAGTTATCCCTACGCCCTAACCTACCATACAAACCATACCAAACGTACTCGTAAGTTACGTCGGTTGACGAGAGGGAAGCCTGTTACCCGGAGACCTACGGTAACAGACGGAATTTGGGGAGGAATAGGGGTTTGTGTACGTCGTGCAATGTACACAGGAAATGGTTTTCTCACTGCCGATCCCACAGACTCATAGGATCGATGATGGCTAAAGGTGTCTTGGCCACAGTAAGAGGTTCTAGGAGATGAATCACACTCGACTCCAGCTTGATGGCTAATTAGCCATCAAGCTGGAGGATTACAATAATTAACTTAATTATATACAGGTTTTTTGGTCAATACACATTGACATCTATTTGTATGTGTGTTGTGTGCGTATTGAGCCGATGAAGCGAAGATCTCAGTAGGTCACTTCTTAGCGCTGACGGTGTGCCGGTATTGCCGGTGCGTGGAAAAGATGTGTGTCGCTCTTAACGCTGACGCTGTGATGTTCTTGATTGTTCACGGTTTGAACACTCCGAAACTCATCATCAGATCTATATGAAATTTAAATGGGATCATTTCGGAATAAAACCCTTTCGAACAAAAAAATAATTTTGTAAATCGGTCTATAAATGACGGATACTTGTGCCCGAACATACATAAAAAAAAAATTGAAACATGTCGAATTGATAACCTCTTTCTTTTTGAAGTCGGTTAAAAAGTGTGTTATAGCGATATACAAAATCATGGCAAAAACAATAATAATTATTACTATCAGGTCCTCGATTAAAACCTCACGATAACATATCTGCCATTCGATACGGTTGGACAACGATAATTTTAATTTGAAATAGCCGTGTAACAGTGATATTGTTGCATCATGGGTGACCGAGATGTGAAGTATCGGGTCTTCTTCACGATCCGACATAGTTTAGGTAGTTGTGGGCACTGTAGTAGGTACTCGAACGAAAATATAATTTGATTTGAATTTAAAATAACTTTTGGAACGATGTTCCTTATCGCGCGTTGTGAAAGGGGGCTAGACTGAAAAAAATCATACGAAAAGTTGTAACGACACTTTTTGCTTTAACATACAAGAAAAGTTTTTATCCAGTGCGCTAATTGTAACCATGAATTCAGCATATCATTCTAGACCCCTAGCGCAGAAATTTTTCGCCGGTTGTACAAAAAAAAAATCTGCTTTTTCATAGAAAAGTCCAATACCTACGCGGTCGAAATGTATGGAACAGCTGATTTTTTTTTGTGTATCCGGTGAAAAATTTCTGCGCTACGGGATCTAGAATGATATGCTGAATTCATAGTTACAATTTGCGCACTGGATAAAAACTTTTCTTGTATGTTAAGTATACTTTCATGGATGAACTTTATCGATAATTGTCAAAAACAGGCGTAACGAGACACTTAACTAAAACTCAAACCATTTATTTCAATTAAACCGTTTACAGACACTTTTGAACTGTCAAAAAGTCAATCAGTTAGTTGAAGATAGTCGCCCATTCCAAAACGTAGATCTCTACGGAGAAAAACGCGCAAGAAACTTCAAGGACACTCTTTTAAATCAAGATATTACATAATCCTGGGTTACATTATAATTGTAGCTTCTATATGTGAGAACAATGTAAAGAAATGAAGAAACAATTCTAAATATAAGATTAAAAATAAGCCTTGGAAATTAGGAGATGACGACCAGTCTCAACTAACGGCGCCCGTTCACGAACTTGACGCGTGGATCAGCACCATCAGCACAAACATTTTCATTTTTTCAAACGTGGAGGCGATCGGCGGCGGCGATCTCTCGCGTCCGGCCTTGGTCCAGGCCATGGTACGGAGCGAGAGTGTGTGGGTAGCCGTCACCTCCTTCAGCGAAGCAGTGATGCTCGCGAAGAGGAAGGCGGCGCACGTGAGGGAGAGGCAGTATATGCGCCCTCACGGCCTTAGTCGTCGCAGGAGACGCCCTGGGGTTCGGGAATCCCAGGCTGATTTCCGGCCACCGAAGGTGTGGGCTTGCGGACGGCGAGTAATGGGTAGCTCGCTGTCCGGTAAGAACCGAGCCCAGGTCGACGGCGGGATGTTTTCCACGCGCGCCTCAAAGAGATGTCAGCACAAACCGATGGGGCCCGCAAGGGCCGATGCCTGCCAAGGGTGCGGGTTTGTTCGAAAGAGATACCGCCGCCCCTGGCATACAGACTACTGAGGGAACACGGGTGGGTTTTAGTCTGTTAAAGTCTGACACGCCACCCAGAGCGGGAAAAGTTATTACACCCAAAAAAAAACCGGTCAAGTGCGAGTTGGACTCGCGCACCGAGGGTTCCGTACAAACCTGTGGGTATATAAGTAAAAGTTCAAAATTGTCAAAAATATTTTTTTTTATATGACGAAACTAAAAATTTTCGGTTTTCGTAATTTTTCCTATATCTGTACTATAAGACGTGACTTCGTACAAAATTTCAAGATTCTAAGTTCACGGGAAGTACCCTGTAGGTTTTGATTCCCGTGCGAGTTTCGAAAATTTGCGGAATTTTGCGGCCTAAATGGCTGTATCTTTTGATTGCGTTGACTTAGAAGGTTGATTTTTCTACAGCTTCCAGGGACAGTAGAACTAAGTATCATATAGAAATTTCAGTTTGATACCTCCACGCGTTCCTGAGAAAAACGGTCTTGACAGACGGACGGACGGACGGACAGACGGACAACAAAGTGATCTTATAAGGGTTCCGTTTTTTCCTTTAGAGGTACGGAACCCTAAAAACCAGTCTCAACCGACTGCGCCTGTTCACGAACTTGGCGCGTGCCGAAAGACATAGAGTGGGAAGGCCTCCCACAAGGTGGACCGATGACCTTATGAAGGCCGCGGGAAACCGCTGAATGTGGGAAGCACAAGACCGGTTGAAGTTAAGGAGCCTGGGGGAGGCCTATGTCCAGCAGTGGACGTCTTTCGTCTGAAATGATGATGATGACCATAGACTGTAAGACGCTCAATAGTGCCATGGAGCGAGTCAGCACAGCATGCAGATCAGGCGCGTCAAAACGCTCCTGATCTGCATGCTGTGCTGGCTCGCTTCTTTGACCCAGACAATTACTGCTGCAGCAGAAAGCACAGGCTGTATGCTATTAGAAAGATGAATCTAGTTGCCAATTCCAAAGCGTAGTAGGTACCTATGGAGAAGAACGGGAAGAAACTCCATGGCTTCCAACACAAGCAAGACCACAGAACAAACTAGTGATATTCATTTAAACCGTGCTTGGTACGGTCTCCACCAATTTATAGTCATAGTTGCAGACGAAAATAAAAATTTGATGAGCAATAATACGTTTACAAGGTTAAATTTTGTTTGAAAATTTTAATAGGTTTGTTCAATATGATTTTGATGTAGTAAGAAAATGCTGTTTAGGGTTTTATGGGTTAACCCATAGACTGGGATGGCGAACCTCATAACCTCTACGAGCTATTACTTCCAAAAAAAAAAATTAATATGGCATTGACGTGCCAGCAAGCAATCTTGACTTTTTAACCGACTTCAAAAAGAAGGAGGTTATCAATTCGACATGTTTATATTTTTATTTTTTATGTATGTTCGGGCATAACTCCGTTGTATATAGACGGATTTGCAAAATTTTTTTTTGTTCGAAAGGGGTTTACTCCGAAATGGTCCCATTGAAATTTCATATAGATCTGATGATGTGTTTCGGAGACAGACAACGGAACTCTTCAAAAATTTACAGCAAATCAACAGCGAATATTGCTATCGCATAAATATGCATTGTTTTGACTCCAAGGATACTGAAATTTCGAATTGGTGTGAGGTAGATAACTAAAAAGTAAAAAATAAAAACTTTTTCAAAAAAATAACAACCGACTTCCAAAAAAACACTACAAAGTGCAAAATAACTTTAATTTCGGAAGGCGGTGGCGAATAATTCAAATACACATCCAAAGTCACCGACTTCCGAAATTAAAGTTATTTTGCACTTTGTAGTGTTTTTTTGGAAGTCGGTTGTTATTTTTTTGAAAAAAGTTTTTTTGTCTACTAGAAACAAACCAAATACTTTCACAATCATTCCTTGCATTTATCTTGCCAATATTGAGCGCCAATAACCCATCTAAGGGTAATATACAGGGTGTAACAGAAACCTTATTGCCATCCTTAAGCACTAAAGATAACAGCTGGTATAGAATCACTATACATAGTTTCAGCTCAAAATAAAATACTTAAAAAATGTATATAACATTTTCGGTTACATTTGTTTCTTAAATTCAAATCATAACAAACGTATCACCGCACTACGTAGGTCAATAACTTTCCACGTGATTTGCCTCTAGCACGATAAATCTCTTCCGAGTGATGTGTTTATTTCAATTTGAAAAGTTCGGTCTCTGGTATCAATGTATTGAAAATGCCCATAACTTCCGAACATGTAGAGGTAGGATTAAAAACCCCTTCCCATATCGTTTGATATCATCCATAGAAGCCGTGCCCTTGGTATGTATATACCCTTTTCGTTACACGTTGTATAATTGTTATAAACTAATTTAATTAAACTTTTTAAGGTTGTGTAATATCTAGAAACTTCTAATAATTCAAAACAAACCAAATCAAAATATTTTTATTTCATATAAACCTGCATGGGCACTTATGAAACGTCAGAAGCTAGGTGCACGGTTAAAAATTGTTGTTTCCTATGGAGAAGAGCCGGCAAGAAAACCACGGTTACCTTTAAAAAAAAAATTGGCTTTAACAATGTTTTCAAATTACAATGATCATAGGTATGGGAGGACAGTGCAGGCCTGTCTCCAGGTACGTAGAGGAATTAAAATACAGAATAGAAAATCGTCTACAAATCTACAGTCTGTCCTTTCACATACCTACACAAAAGCTGAGGATTTCATCAAGGTACTACTATTACTGTTATTAGGCTACTATTACTGTCTATCCCTTCGTGGAACAGAGGTGTGATTTTATTTGCTTGTTGAAATTACTCGCATCACTTCTCTATGAGAACTTTAATTTCCATCATCATCATCATCATCAGCCTATAATGTTCCCACTGCTGGGACACAGGCCTCCTCTCGGTGAGAGGGATTGGGCCGTAATCCACCACGCGGGCCCAGTGCGGGTTGGTAGATGTCACATGTCTTCGAATTTTTGGTTCTAGGACATGTCGGTTTCCTCACGATGTTTTCCTTCACCGTTTTTAGAGCAATTGTGATGAAATAATTTACACAAAGTAAAGCGCCTGTCTGGGTTCGAACTCACAACCTACAACTCGTAAGTCGCGGCCGTAACTACTGGGCCTGGTTGTTAACAAAAATAAATAAAATCTTAATGTTAATACCAACATGTAAGAAGGTTTATGGGGCTACATAAAATTTACTTCTTACAGATTCCCTATGGAGCCATGGGGTAATATGTACTTACTTATTACCTCAATGTATGGAGCCGTGTGTAGGTAACGAAATCTTATGTGACTGTCTGTGCCATCATAGCTGACAAGAAAAATATTATACTCTCCAGGCTCAGTACGAGCACCGTGTAAACAGTAGAAAGTTTTATGTCACTGTCACAACTGTCAGTTGTCAGTGTGATTTTGAAAAGAGTAGAAAAATATTATGTATGGTATCGAACGTACGCACGGCTACACATCAAGCTATACATTTCCAGTTTCGATGAACTCGCTCTGCACGGAAATCCTATACAATGCGAGATCAGCTTATACTGGAATTGTATAGCTTGATGTGTAGCCGTGTGTACAACGAAACATCAATGAGTCATTATTTTTAAATGACACAATAATTTTGCTGGTTAGATTTTTATACTAAAACTAAGATATACAACCTTAGTTTTAGTAAATGCGAAACACGAAACACGTGTTTAGTATTTTATGTAAAGAATCTATGTACAAAATTTCAAAGCTGTATCATGAAAAATCACAAAGTTATAAGCTTGTTATGTTACCTAGTTGTCTACACAAACATGGTCACCATGCGCCCCCGCGCGTCCAGCGTCGTATTTATTTATTTATTTAGGATCTCCAACAAAGGATACACATATACATTATAAATTAAAGTAATAAGAAGGTTCTTTTACGTGTGCTCCTTCCATTACAGGAGACCACAGCATGCACGTAATATAACTAAGTGTAAACACGATAAACATTAAAAAAACAATGATAAATGATGAAAAAAAAAAATGATGAGATTACAGAGAAAAAAAAAATACATGTAAGATTGAGCATTTAAATATCGATTCTGCAAGTAGGATAAAACATTAAAATACATGATTAAATTTGAGTAAAGTTAAGTAAAATTTAACTGTATTGTGCTCTTTGATAATAATTAGGCAGTAAGTACCTAACCGTACGGCGATTGTATTGCAATTAACTGGTGATAATATTTTCCACAACACTTGCAAAACTTTTTTCGTTTTTTGGGACAAAATAAATCGCATGATGTAAAAATTATTGGAATAAATTCAGTTACTTATTCTAACTATATTCAGGTTTCGCATATAAGTACTAAAAATAATGTTGTATAGTAAAATGTATTGTAAATTATAGTATTCCAATCCCTCAAATATACAATGTATAAAGTAAGAATTATACACAATGTATAACATAGTTGGGATCATAGAATTTGTCAGTTACCCGCACGTGCGCCTGCGTAAGCAGCTGAGTGTAATGTCGTTAACAATCGTGTTATCCTTGGCAGTATTATAATATTTTTAAGATGCAAATTAGTTGGCCTTGTTAGTTGTTAGTTAGAAGAATCTAGTCGCGGGCTCGAACTCCCTGATGGGCCTGGCTAAAAATCACATCACGCTGTCTCACCAGGTTTCGTGTGTGACAGAGGTAATACCCGTGATGAGCTGTTAGACGCTAGTCTACACGCACAACATTATTGAGTGAGCTGCAGGATCAGTTCTAATAAATCAGGCGCGTAAAAAATTATGAAAAGTCCTTCGGAAGATCAGGTTTTCTGAAAAAACCACTGCATAAATCAATGACCAATTAAGTTTATTGAACTTTTCGATAATTGAGCTTTGTCGGTTTCGACTTAGTTTTCGAGATTTTACAATTCTTTTATTACATAAATACGCCCAAAGTTAGGTTAAATTAGCAAGAAAAACGAATCTTTGTTGGCTCCTAACTTTTTAATGGTTTTTAATTTTAGTATTCTGTTTACATACAGACAATACTAATAATAAGACAAAACTATACCATGTTTAATTTTTGATGTACGTTGTCAAACAGTGGAGTAATACAGTCCCGAAGTTTGTATGGAAAAAATGTGGAATAGGTTCACCTTAAGTAAACTACATACAACCATTTTGCGATAATAATGTGATTTGAGGTCTCAACCCTTGTAAGAGAGGTTGGTTAAAATACATGTAACCTCTTCTTGCCTACTGTTTAACTATTGTGTCGAATAATCGTGACCATAGACATCATTTCGTACTGTCAACTATTATTCTTTCTACAGTTTTGACGCGGTGAGTTGACGTCATTGTTATCAAAAGGACAACACCTGTTTTGCTAGCAATTTGGGATAAAAAACGTAGTCGGCGTCCAAGAACGAATTACATTTTCTTTGAATGGTGGCAGTAGTAGAAAAATGTCTTTGCATGGCGACAACGCTGTAATTAATTTTCGAACAAAGATATGAAACTATCTTTAAAAGTATTAAATTGTATTCTTCCGCCATTTCGTGTAAGGTCCCGTACGATTATTGTTCCACTATTGACTTTCACGCCTTAGTAAAAAACAATGCCTTTATATGTAGTTTAAAAATATGTATTTATAATTGACAGGCAGGGAGTTTTTGGCGGGATCGCGTTGGATCATGTAGCACGAATTTTAATTTTCATGAAATTTTGTAAAATAGCGAATTAAATTGTTTAATTTTGGTAGTGAATTATCCAATTTAGTCATATGTGAGTGCACAAGTGTAGTGAAGGTGAAAATAAGTGACTAACGTGGACTTTTCGTGTTCCCCCCAAAAACTCCTAATAGGTTGTTGTAAAGTTACTACCGCTTTACAATAACTTTGACTTGACTGACTTTGGACGACTATGACTTTTTGTTACTTCGTGCCTGATAACGGGCCATTTACTTGATCGAAAAGTAATTTTTTGAAGATTCATTATTTGACACTGGCTAAATGCAGAAACCGTGCAATGCCAAAACTTGAAAGGCGCCAAAATAAACAGCAGAAGGGGTGATCTCCTTTGTCAATGATTTGAAATTTTTACTGTCAACTAGTCAAGCCGAAATGTCATTTGCTGTACCACAACATGTGTACATCAAATGTAATTTGCTTATTAATCAGGTCTCAGAGTTCTGACTTCTACAACTCTACGTTATTAGAACGTATAAGTGCTAAAATGCGTTTTTGAATAACACTTTTTGAAAACTAGACTTTAGCAAGACAAGTGTTTAGATGTTCGAAAAAGTTTAGACGTAGGTATCAAGTATCGAGATATTCAAAAACTTTTTTTGAATAAGACCGTAAAAAATTAGCAAATAATAACATAAAGAACTCAAGATTTTTAACAAAAAACATTAATTTTAAAATCTAACATGAAAAATCACTTTTGTGCTCGCCAGTAGGTACAACCTTATTTATGCTCAGAGTTGAATTAATCACGCTCCATGAGCATTGGGGTGAGCAGAGTTATATAAATATGTGCACAAGATTTATTTACAAGGACTTTACAATAAATAATAGGTATTTTACTTTAAAAATTGATATCATTATAAAAATTATGTAGCTATCAATTTGCTCAGCTTTTTCATAGCTATTTTGGGGTCGACATCCAATCCAATCGGATGCAGCTGAATGCCAGTATTTAACATGGAACGACTGTCTATCTGACCTCCAAAACGTAAGTAAGACTGGTTGTCAGACTTTCGGGCTTCTGACGAAGCGACTGTCAAGGATCCACAAATGACAAACTCAAAAAAAACTCAAACTCAAAGCATTTATTTCAATTAGACCTTTCACAGGCACTTTTGAATTGTCAAACAAAAATCGAAGTTGAAGCTAGGTGCCCATTCCAAAAACGTAGATCTCTCTGGAGAAGAACGGGCAAGAAACTCCAAGGACACTCTTTTAAATCGTGGGTATTACAAAATTTGTGTGTGTG
This sequence comes from Polymixis flavicincta, assembly GCA_949987655.1. NCBI lineage: Eukaryota > Metazoa > Arthropoda > Insecta > Lepidoptera > Noctuidae > Polymixis > Polymixis flavicincta. Next base: position 8,207,322 of record OX465199.1, on the reverse strand, counting down.
GGAACATTATTCTTGGTGCTTCTATATGTGAGAACAATGTAAAAAAAATGTAATAAAATAAATAAAAAAAAATAAGATTCAAAATAAGCCATGGCAGATAAGAGATGACCAGTCTCAACCGACGGCGCCCGTTCATGAACTTGACGCATGGATCAGCACCATCCAGCTCAACCATTTTCTAGGGAACCGAATGATCCAACACACACGCCACCATCAGTGAGACATTTAAGTGAGCATGACATACTCTCAACTACCACGTTTTTTCAAGTCGACGTACATTAAAACAACATATTATAAGGATGCATGGTACTCACATTTACAAAAATTTGACAAAATGCTTCTAAATTATACAAAACTATAGTTTCAATCCTATTTGAGAAATTCATAAAATTTGACTTCCAAAAAGTATAATAAGTGTAATAAGTATCTATTGAAATTTTAATAAATAATACTTGGTTCAGTAAAATCAAAAACAAAATCGTAATGTCACAAAATTAATAAAAATAGGAACAGAAATGTTCGCAATGTCAGAAAAATAATAATAATAGGAACAGAAGTGTTCGTAATGTCAGAAAACATAAAAAAAAGGGGAAGCATCTCTTCCAAATATTAAAATGTTAATTAGTAAGCCCAGGTGGCTGTGGAGCAGGACCAGCATTAAGCCAGGCATTTTTATCTAAGATATAATCATCTAACTTATAATATGCTTGTCTACATAGTGTGCGTTTAATGCATGACTTAAATTTATTTTCACTTAGTTCAAGAATATCGACTGGTAGTTTATTATAACATTTTACACAGTACCCCATAAAAGAAGTATGTACTTCAGACAATCTGAAACGTGGTTGATCTAATTTGTTCCTATTTCTAGTGTTAAAATTATGCCTGTCACTTCATCATCATCATCATCAGCCTTATAATGTTCCCACTGCTGGGACCCAAGCCTCCTCTCGGTGAGAGGGATTGGGCCGTAATCCACCACGCGGGCCCAGTGCGGGTTGGTAGATGTCACATGTGTTCGAATTTTTGGTTCTAGGACATGCCGGTTTCCTCACGATGTTTTCCTTCACCGTTTTGAGAGCAGTGGTGATGAAATAATTTACACAAAGTAAAGCGCCTGTCTGGGTTCGAACTCACGACCTACAACTCGTAAGTCGCGGCCGTTACCACTTGGCCACCACTGCTCTCCTGCCACTTACCTGCCTGCCTGCCTGTCACTTATCTTACTAAAAAGATGTAGATTTTTCCGAACATACATAATGTTCTCATAAATATATTGAGAAGGTACCGTCATGATGTTAATTGTTTTGAACAGTTCCCTTAGAGATTCGCGTCTGCGGAGGTTGTAAATGGCTCTGACAGCCCTCTTTTGCAGAATAAAGATCGACTCAACATCCGCAGCCCGACAGCCAAGACCAACGGCTTAACGTGCTTTCCGAGGCACCACTGACCAACCGCGTCAAACGAAGCGTAATATAATCGATCAACTAGATCGATCGATTACATAGCCGTCGTCGTTCATATCCACGTCGACCCTTGCTCGACCTAGCCCGTGCCGCTGGGTCTATAGCAATAAATTCGTCCCTTAATTAGTCAATCTGGTCTAACCCGTCCCTTCCAGCGATGCCCTAAGTTGAGGTCCGATCACAAAGGAGGTTAGCGTGTAATGGCTTTAGTTTCAATAAATCCATATCGGTCCTCCTTCGAGTAATCGGTGAAAATAAATAAAAAATAAAAAAAGGTTCAGACGAATTGAGAACCTTCTCCTTTTTGAAGTCGGTAAAAAACTGTTCATAGATAAGTCTAACAAAACTATTTTCCTACCATTTCCTTTAACAAAGTAATCTGTTTTCAGTATCGATGGCAGATTCAATTTTAAGATTATCTGAACCTCGAGTGTTGAAGGAAAATAAGCGACGTTCCACGAGGGAAAGATGCGCAATTTATGTGATTTCCTCTGGGAAGGAAATGTCGCGGTTCAATAGCTCACACAATGTGCCATTTTTTCATAGTTCCAAAGCTGTATAGTGACGTTGTCTAAACATCACTTTGAAATTCGAACGGTGTCTCGTCGTGAATCCGCGATGATTTACTTTTAAAAACAAATGAGTTCGCTTTCGAATTGTGTGCGCTCACTTGAGTGAGATGAGCAGTGAACTTTAGAAAATGGCAATACTGTTTCGTGAAAAGCGGTTATTTACTCCTTAGTGATCATCCATCCATCTAAAATGAAAATCCTACTAATATTATAAATGTGAAACTTTGTATTTTTGGATGTTTGAATTTCTGTCAATCGGAAAAGTCCCCAAAAGGCTGCCAGCATTACTATGTTGCATGGCGATGCTGATACTTTGGCCAAAAAATTGGCCCATCCCATTAATACATAATTATATTTCACTCAAAAACGTAAAAATTCAAAACACGAGACCAAACATTTTAAAAAACGCAGTGTTTTTTCATTATTGTGTCTTACCACTGGTTAAGTCCGGCGCGGTCTGTTCCGTGTGGTGCCGGACGTAAAAGAATAGCACCATCCTATTTCTTCCCGTGGGTGTCGTAGAAGGTGACTAAGGGACTTACCAGAGAATGGCCAGCAGCCTTCTCTTTGCATTTTACCACCATACTGCGATCGCCAACCCGCCTGCTAAGCGTGGCGATTATGGCAAATCCCTCTTGGGGGAGGCTTATGTCAAGCAGTGGACGTCTTTCGGCTGATATAATGATGATGAAAACCGTAAAAGAATAAAACACAAGACCAGAAATTGCCTCAATGAGATGTCAGCACAAACTGATGGAGTCCGCAATGCCGATGCGATACCGTGGCGTCTGGCACACAGGCTACTGAGGGAACACGGGTGGGTTTTAGTCAGTAAGTCTGCCACGCCCTCCCGCTCCACCCAGAGCTGGAGAAGTTATTAGTTGAATTCCCACCCTCAAAAATTTTTTAAATAAAAAGACCAGAAATGAAGAAAGAAAACCCACAATTTGGTCACAACCTTAAACATTATATCGTGGTATTAAATCATATCTACAAACACCACATGAAATCGCTTTACAACTCCCTGAAGTACGTAGGTACATACTTCTCCTCCCGAGAGTACAGGTATGAACATAACGAAAGTGTTTGCATCGGAATTATGTAAATTGTTCCATGTACCAGGAACGCTACACGCCGCTCAAGATTTCATGAAATATTCATTATTTCAATCTGAATAGTTTTCAGCTGAACGTCACACGTATGCGAGATAATATAATACTGTGGATGTAATTATACCGACTAGTATAATATATAATAATTTGCGAGCTATAATTTAACTACTACATGCCTCAGAATAGTACTAGAAAGATAATAGGATTACAAAAAAAAAATGACATCGTGCTTTATTCTACCTCGTAGCCATTGCGGACTTTTTTCTGATTCCTTCATTCACTCACTCACTCCGTCCTTCACTCACGTTTTGTTCACTCTATTCCTTCCGCATTCATTCCCACATAAATAAATACCCAAATTAATATAAACAAAACTTCTTGAATGCTGTAATTACTTGAAAGTTTCACTGTTTTGGGCCAAGGGCCATAGTTGGGCCTCAAAAATAATTAACAACGAAACCAATGAAAAAATCCAAAGACGAAAACTTTTTGAATCATGTTCTTTTTCTTATACGAATAACTTATTTAAGGTGAAACAAGTCCACATTTTTTCCATACAAACTTCGGGAGGGTTTTACTCCACTGTTTGACAATGTACACCAAAACTGGTATAGTTTTGTCTCATTATTAATATTGTCGGTACGGAATCAGAATACTAAAATAAAAAGCCATTAAATAGTTATGAGCAAATAAAGATTCGTTTTTCTTGATAATTTAACGTAACTTTGGACATGTTTAAGTATTAAAAGGAGTGTAAAATCTCCAAAACTAAGTCAGTACCGACAAAGTTCAATTATCAAAAAGTTATATACATTTAATTGGTAATTGAATTATGCAGTGGTTTTTTCAGAAATCCCGATCTTCCGAAGGACTTTTCTTAATTTTTTACGCGCCTGTTTTACTATAACTGATCCTGCAGCTCACTCAATAATGTTGTGCGTGTAGACTAGCGTCTAACTGCTCATCACGGGTACTACCTTTGTCGGACTCGAAGCCTGGTGAGACAGCGTGCTTTTTAGCCAGGCCCACCAGTGAGTTCGAGCCCGCGACTTGTGTACCCTTAACGGTATGGCCTATGCAATCTAATTTGTTCACACACCTCGGGACTATGGAGGCTAATAAATAAAGCGCTTCTAATGAGAACTTCTCCTTGTGTATTGTCTCTTGAGATGCTGATGAGTCAAGAACATAATTTAACGTCTTGTTTCGCCGCCTCTAGATGAGTTTCAGTTAATTTATCTGTCAAGTATTTGTGTTGAAATTAACCAGTGGCGTAAATGTAACACACTTATAATGACACAACTTTGAGAAGTAAGCTGATAAAGGATCCAGTTGCCTTGGGCAGCGTTTGGGACACTTCGTCAAATCTTCTCGTTCCCGATCCCGCAATGTTAGAAAACTAGGGTCGTTAAGAGGGCTATTACAAATCGAAGTGCTCAATTTTAGGAAAATTTTACGGCGCGTGGTAGCCGATCGTGGGTGTGTGTCAAGTGAAGTACGCTACGCACATATGCTATCCGCTATGCGTTGGACGCCCAGGAACAAACCAGCGCGGACTAAAAGTTAGAGCCCGCGTGTCCCGACTTTTATTACTGATTTACAGCATTGCATTCAACAATTGCTAAAACATATTAGTTTTACTTTTAAATATACAATTATTATTTTTATAGCAAGCTGATTTAGTAACCTTAGTTATAAAATACTTTTTGTTTGAATTTTGATTAAAAATACACAGATTAAAAAAATAATTTCAGACGGCAAATTTACATAAATTCTGTGTTTTACGGAATAATTTTTGGTGAATTACTGTATGAAACATAAAAAAAAATATTTGAGCATTCCAAAGAACAAGGTATAGTCCTATCATGGACATTTTCTAAATTACTAAACTAATACATGTTCCATGTAATAAAGCATCAAAGATGCCCAAAAGTACAATTTTATGAAACATCATTTGCCGAGACAAGGATTTTACTGACAAATATGTAAACAAATTAAAATATTTGTTTAGGATACTCCCTAGACCAATAATGAAATTTTCTAGGACATATTTTTGTTTTGAATTTTTGGCTATGTCTAAACCATAATCACTCATCAAATATCGAGTAAAACGTTCAAATTCAAGCAAAAATGTGATAGCGCCCTTAACCAGTGCCTCCTGCCCGTAATGACATATGGTGTCGAAACGTGGACACTGACAGTGATCCACAAAGTCAAGGTCGCTCAGCGTGCAATGAAGCAGGCTATGCTCGGAGTTTCTTTGAAGGATAAAATCAGAAATGGAATTATCCGGAAAAGAACCGGTGTCACCGACATAGCTTGCTTACTCTGCAAGCTGCAAATGATAAAACATTAACCGTCTTATTACCTAAACAAGATCTAACTGTACCCCCGAGGTTAAACCTATTGGTCAGTATTTGTATTTCGAACGTTATTATATCTAACAGACTTTTGTTTACTTTGTATTTCGAACGTTATTGTCAATAACGTTCGAAATATAAAAACCGACTGGTAGGTCTAACCTTGGGACACGGTTTTTCTCAAGTCCCAAATTCAAACCATTGACCCATTTTTAAATTTCGAACTTTATTCCAGCAAAGTTTCTGTTCAAAAATAAGTACAGAGGCCAGCACATCAAGCTGGGCCCGATCTGTCAAATTTCTTGTCAATCTCGGCATTTCTTTTAAGGGAACAGTCAGCTAGAAAATGTCGGCGCCATTTTTTTTTTGTATGTTCACCGTTTTTTTTAAAATATAATTTATAGATAATAATAATTTATAGACCAACAAAATATTGACGTGTTAAAAGTGTCTTACTAACATTTCATTTCATTTCATTTCAAACTGGGTGATATTTTCAAAAATTCCCTCTACGTCTTTATAATATAGAACAGCAATATAAAATATTATTATCTACATCGACTACCCTTACCCTAATGCACTATAAAACTTAATTGACTTCTCTCCGCGTCCTAATTGAATTATTAAACACATTTATATCGCTGATCCAGGGCGGCGTACTTGCAAATTGTATTAAGGCCAATCACAGTTCACGCGTTGAGTTCACTACTCTATTACCGCCTTACGTAATACAGACATGACCCCGTGGCCACGAGGGCTATTACCAATATTGAACTTCAGTATAAGAAGTGTACTATTATATGCGAGAAGTGTAGTGTACTGTATTTAAATGAAACGGGCAATATACGAATTTTTATTTTTATTTAGCAACAGGCATCAAAATGTCAGTGGACACAATCTCCAGTACTTACATTACATCAGGCATTTTGGGCAAAGGGCGCCAGTGAAATAAAATAAAGTTATAAGTTTAAGTTATACAATATTATTTTTAGTAGGTATATACGAAACCTGAATATACAAGTTTGTTCAGCCTAAGTAACTGAATTGATTATAATAATTTATACACTATTTTATATTTTGTCCCAAGAAAGTGTAAAGGAAAATGGTATCATCAGTTATTTACAATACAATCGGCGTACGGTTAGGTACCAAATTATTATCAACTAGCTGCCCCGACCCGGCTTCGCACGGGTTTTTTTTTTTTGGGTGGGAAATCATCAAATAACTTCTCCCGCTCTGGGTGGAGCAGGAGGGCGTGTCAGACTTTTACCGACTAAAACCCACCCGTGTTCCTTCATTAGCCCGTATGCCAGGGGCTGTGGTATCTCTTTCAAACAAACCCGCACCCCTGGCAGGCATCGGCCCTTGCGGGCCCCATCATTTTTGTGCTGACATCTCTTTGAGGCGCGCGTGGAACACACCGCGCCGTCGACTTGGGCTTGGTCCTTACCGGACAGCGAGCTACCCATAACTCGCCGTCCGCAAGCTCAAAGTCAAAGTCAAAGTCAAAATTATTTATTTGCAGTAAATGCGGTAGGTACAAAAGATGGTAGTTACATAAATTGTTAGTACGATGACACATTTCGCCATAAGTTGGCATGCAAATATTAAAGTAAGATGCTAGGGGTAGCATGATAGGCAAATCGCTACACAAATGTACAGAATACTTTAATGTCAATTTTAAGCTTCAAAAACTCAACAGTTAAATAAAATAGGTAATTGCTATTCCAATATACAAACAAAGTTTGCTAATATTATATAAAATGGTAAGATTATTTACAATGCGTTCCTGTAATGATAAGACTGACAAGGAGTTTTTTTGAGGAATTCAGATATAGAATAAAAACTATGTGAAATGAGCCATTTTTTTAGAACTATGCAAAATTTTCTGTAAGGAAGATCAGTTATAAAACTTGGAATTGAATTATAAATAAGTGGCGCCATATACACGCAACTACGTCGGAATAGTTCGATCCTAGGAACAGGCATTTTTAATAAAAATTGCGTGGCTTTTCGTTTATTTGTTTTAATATTAGTTTCAAAAAGTGAATAATTAGTTTTAACAAACTTAACTCATGCCTACGGTGGCCGGAAATCGGCCTGGGATTCCCGATTTGCGTGATTGAGTAACAAAGACCCAATCATCTTCACAGACTTTCACATTTATAATATTTCGGACTACCCTTTATTAACCCTTTAGGGGTAGATTTTCGAAAAATCCTGAAACATGTTATTCTTTATATTTGATTTTAGACATAAATACTGAGTTTCGAGTTAATCAGACCGCGCGTTAAAATTCTTCCATACAAACTTTGACACCCCTGAATCCCCCTTTAGGGGGTAGTTTAGAAAAACAATATATTACCAACTTTATAATTTATTTAGATAAGTATTTGTGTTAAGTTTCAAGCTTATTAACTCAAGGAATAAGATTTTTCATACAAACAAAGTCCCCCCTTTTCATCCCCTTAAAGGTCGAATTTCCAAAAACCCCTTCTTAGTGCTCCCCTACGTTATAAAAGGAAGCTGTTTGTAAAATTTCACGTTCCTAGTCCTAGCAGTTTCGGCTGTGCGTTGATTGATCAGTCTGTCAGTTTCTCCTTTTCTATATATAGATAGATAGATTGATGTGCTAACAACTGATTACATCAATTATGTAGGTATATCAGCCACTCGTACTTGCTGAAGGGCATTCGTCTACATTTGTATTCACGTAACGATATTCATATATTTAGAGGTTATATTAATTCATACGGACGCTTATCAATTCAGGCCGTATTCACCCCTAAAGCCACAGAATAGTATAGAAGGCCACCACTGCCTTTCATATGTTTATTGGTACGTACCAAGTTACATATATTATGGAGAGTAGTTGTGGCTCTGTACTCACGGTCCTGACTTACGAGTTGTAGCTCGTGCGTTCAATTTCGAACCCTTATTTTGTGTTGTAGCGGCACTACAAATAAAAATGCTTCGCAACAAAATCGAAAAACGCAAAAAGAAATTTGGCGCCATCTACAATGCCACAGGCAAACTATTCTTAGAAATTCTACATCGCGCAATCAGAGTTTACCACGACACTCGAATAGATAAAACATCCCGACATCAAATGTCGGGCAGTTGCCCACCAGACACAATACGAGCGAACTTTACACCCTGTTCCTCATACCTCTAAACCGGTGACCCCGAGAAAGAACGTCAGCGCAGCCTTTTTTTTTTTTTTGGGTGGGAAATCATCAAATAACTTCTCCCGCTCTGGGTGGAGCAGGAGGGCGTGTCAGACTTTTACTGACTAAAACCCACCCGTGTTCCTTCAGTAGCCCGTATGCCAGGGGCTGTGGTGTCTCTTTCGAACAAACCCGCACCCCTGCTTCGGCGTGACGTCATCTTCATCATCAAGACCACTTCCTTAAGCTTTCGAGCGGTGAGAAAATATTTCATCATCACAGAAAAAACCGTGATGAAAGCGGCAAGTCCTAGAACCGTAAATTCGAAGCCATTCACATGTCTTCCAATTTTTAATACGTAGGCAGATGTCTCCATTCAGCAAACAGCGCTGGTTCCACGTACTGGGTTACAGCCCACTCCTGTTCACAGAGAGGAGGCCTGTGTCCCAGCAGTGGGAACATATAGGCTAAAATTGCTGTGGCTGATGACGATGATGAAATTATTACGGACATGACTTATTTTGTTTACGAGTAAATTTACTTCAGAACACAGCGATCCTCCTGTTTCTTTCATTAAGTATTACGACAACTTCCTTCGCAAGAGAAAAATCTCCATTTTTATAAAAGTTTGAAGTAAATCGAGGTCAAGTTTTAAGAGTAAAGTTTCCAATATTATGACATCCTTTGTGGAAGAAATGGTAACATTTTTTTTTTTACTGATATAAGATAAGATACTTAGGTAGGAACCATATTAAACTAGAAAAGTAAAGTCGTTCATTTAACTAGATAAAAGCTTACTTTTATTTTGGACTTGCTTTTGCCCGCGGCTAAGCCCGCTTGTAAGTCGGTTATTGCGCAAAAAGTAGCTTATGTCCTTCTCCATATCCTAGGCGATATCTCTGCCAAATTTCATGACGAAGAAGCATAACAGACAGACAGAGTTACTTTCGCATTTATAATATTAATAGGGATAGTAGGGATTTAAGTATTGGTACCTAATTCCTCGTGTCAGCTCAGATTCAAAATTTTAAAAAGACAGGTAAAGGTTCAATTCTGGCAATAATTAAGTCAACCAAATGAAAAAAATCGTGGCTTTTTTTCAAAAGACTTTTACCAGAGTACAAGTATAGACCAGGCAATCCTTAGTAAACAGTATCCATTATTATCGGCTCACTATCCATCAAATAGCCTATTTACCAACCAATAAATAAAAATAATTATCTACATCGTTTTAAGAAACAATCACTAAAAAACTCATCCGTCAAAAAGTTTCCCGAAAGTTATTAACAGATTGGGACAGTGACACGGAAATAAAGTTCAAAATGGCGTCCCTTTTCCGTTGATTGGATTCCAATTACAAACTAATTCGTGCGCGTCAAGTGTGAGTCGCGGCAGGACAGCTCTGCGTAGGACGGCATGAGATGGGACAAGTTTTGATTGTCACGAACTTATTGGAATGTGGTGAATTGTGGTGTGGTTGAAGTTGCAGCGTTTTTAATGGAACGGTCTTTAAAATATAATTTTAAATTACTGTAGTATTTCCAAATCTCGTTTGTATAGTGAAAGGAAATCCTATTGTGTAAGTGTTATGATTTAAAGATTCTAATGAAGTGCCAAGAAGTTTGCAATAAAAGTTAGGATATTTTATTTTGATTTGATAATTAATTCATTAGGAAAAACGTGTATATTTAATATCAGAAAATTTAATTTTAATTCTGAATCAAACAACAAAACACAAAACTAACAAAAAATATTTTCTAAATAAGATGCGTGTTTTCTAATTAAAGCGTGAACAGAGCTCTTATTAATTTCCGTCTCTCGCTCAAATTACACCTCAACCTATTACAAACACTAGGTACGTATAGTACGTACCTAGTGTTTTTGACAGAACAGTTGTAAACTAGGACCGACTTGTTTTTGTAAACATAACCTTGGTCTAGAATTCTAGATAGGAATTATGTGAATGTGTCTAGTTTGGAACGGAATAATTAGGGTAGGTACGGGATACCTAATGAGAAATTTAAACGGGTCGATGTTCGCCAACCTCAACTTATTTGTTAAGCCCGTTGATTGTGAAATAAAAATTTAGCGAAACCCGAAACACGTGTCTAGTATTTTTTTATATAAAGAATACTAGACACAAGATTTCAACACTAAATCATGAAAAAACCTAGTTGTATACACAAAAATGGTCACCACGCGGCCCCCACGCAACCCGCGCGTCCAGCGTCATATTGTGTTCATCTTCTATAACAGCCTTTCCCAAAGTGGGCGATAACGCCCCCTTGTGGGCGCTGCAGGCCTAAAGGGGGATGGTAAGAGACACGCTAATTCCGCTCAATCACCGTTAGTGAATATAGCTCACAATAATTAATTTAATTTGAAGTTATAGTGGTTCTTAAGGAGGTGAAAAAAAGGGGGGAACTAAAAAATCATTTATTCTCAAAGTGGGCAGTAGACAAAATAAGTTTGGGAAACCCTGCAATCTATATTATATTATAAAGAGGTAAAGTTTGTGAGGTTTTTGGGGGTAATCTCTGGATACACTGAACCGATTTAGAAAATTATTTTACCAATAAAAAGCCACGTTACTTGTGACTGTCATAGGCTATTATAATAACCTGAAAAAACGGTCGAACGAAAAAAATAGGTATTCCACCCTTGCGAAGCCTGTGTGCGGATGCGGGGTGAGTCGGTGGTGGACATTTCGTTCGCCAGCCCCGCTCTGTCGCCGCGTGTCATCGACTGGCGCGTCATGGAGGGGGTGGAGACGTATTCCGACCACCGGTACATCCGATTTGACGTCTCCGCCATGACCTCGAGCGCGCCGGTCCGACAGGCCCCGTGTGGTCCGCGGTGGGCGTTGAAGCAGCTGGACCGGGAGCTTCTCCTGGAAGCCTCGATCGTGCAGGCCTGGGTGTCATCACCGGACAGGCCTGCCGACATAAACGACGAGGCCGAGTGCTTCCGGGAGACCATGTCCGAGGTATGTGACGTGGTAATGCCCCGGGTCCAGCCAGGTCGTGCTTCACGCCAGGTCGCCGCAGTTGACAACTCTGCGCGAGGCGTGTGTTGCTGCGCGACACCTTTACTCTAGGCAGCGCAGGCTCCGTACCCGCCCTCCGGATACAGAAGCCATTCAGGCGGAGCTGTACGAGGGGTACAGAGTGGCGAAGACCGCCCTACGAGATGAGATCCTGTGGGCCAGAGTAGTGGCCCGCGAGGAATCGCTGGAGACTCTGAACAGAGACCCGTGGGGACGCCCCTACAAAACGGTGCGAGATAAAATCCGCCCGTGGGCTCCCCCGCTGACGCATAATCTCCGGCCTCAGCTCGTGCAGGACGTGGTGAGTCGGGTGGTTAATATAACCTCTAAATATATGAATATCGTTACGTGAATACGAATGTAGACGAATGCCCTTTAGCAAGTACGAGTGGCTGATATACCTACATAATTGATGTAATCAGTTGTTAGCACATCAATCTATCTATCTATATATAGAAAAGGAGAAACTGACAGACTGATCAATCAACGCACAGCCGAAACTGCTAGGACTAGGAACGTGAAATTTTACAAACGGCTTCCTTTTATAATGTAGGGGAGCACTAAGAAGGGGTTTTTGGAAATTCGACCTTTAAGGGGATGAAAAGGGGGGATTTTGTTTGTATGAAAAATCTTATTCCTTGAGTTAATAAGCTTGAAACTTAACACAAATACTTATCTAAATAAATTATAAAGTTGGTAATATATTGTTTTTCTAAACTACCACCTAAAGGGGGATTGAGGGGTGTCAAAGTTTGTATGGAAGAATTTTAACGCGCGGTCTGATTAACTCGAAACGCAGTATTTATACATAAAACCAAAAATAAAGAATAACGTGTATCAGGATTTTTCGAAAATCTACCCCTACAGGGGTAAAAAAGGGTAGTCCGAAATATTATAAATGTGAAAGTTTGTGAAGTTGGGTCTTTGATAATCAATCACGCAAAAACGGCTTAACGGATTTAGATGAAATTTGGCACACAGATAGAATGTAACCTAGATTAATACAGGAATTAATATAGGAATACCACAAGGATCCCTTCTGGGTCCTTTACTTTTATAATTTTTATAGATGACATTGGTTCATGCTTTACCCGTTCCAAAATAATTCTTTACGCATGATATGAAAATTGTATGCCCTATATCAGAACTTTCCGACTGTTCTGTTTTGCAGCGGGATTTAGATGGACTACAAAACTATTGTCTACTTAATAAACTTGAACTGAATGTTTCTAAATGTTTTGTTAGTACTTTCACACGCAAACCACGTGCAATCACGTTTCAGTATAAGTTACATGATACTATTATAAACAGAATAAGCGTTATCAGGGACCTGGGTGTAACATTTGACTCTAAATTGCTTTTTGATGCACACATCGAAAACATTATTAGTAAAGCTTCCAAAGCCCTTGGATTCATACTTAGGTTGTCAGCTGACTTAAAAAAAATAAAAATGTTTAAAATTCTATATTGTGCTTTTGTCCGCAGTCATTTGGAGTATGCCTCACAAGTATGGAATCCTAATTATAACATTTATGTTGACAGAATTGAGGGAATTCAAAAGCGATTCCTACGTTTTTTTCAGTACAATACTAAGATGTATACTCCCAATTATATAGCACGATGTTAGAGGTTTCACATCTTACCACTTTATGAGCGCAGATCCATTGCAGATATGTCGTACCTGTTTAAAATTGCAAATGGTACTGTAGATTGCCCTGAACTGTTAGGTAGCTTAGGATTAGTCACACACTGCAAAATGTTTCGCAAACCTAGCTTGTTGCATGTCCCTCATTCCAGGTCCGCGTACAGGCAGAATTCATTTCTAATCCGTGCGAGCAGAAGTTTTAATAAACTGTCTTTTGAACATGATTTGGATATATTCAATACCAGTGTTTCTCGGCTTAAGCGTCTGATGGTTGAAAGCTTTTTTAAGGAAAAGTAATTGTTTGCTCTGTATGTATTTATTAACCCCCGACGCAAAAACGACGGGGTGTTATAAGTTTGACGTGTCTGTGTGTGTATGTGTGTGTGTGTGTGTGTGTGTGTCTGTCTGAGGCATTGTAGCTCCCGAACGGATGAACCGATTTTAATTTAGTTTTTTTTGTTTGAAAGGTGTATTAGTCGGGAGTGTTCTTAGACATGTTTCATCAAAATCGGTTCAGCCGTTTGAAGATTATCAGCTCTTTTCTGGTTGAAAAACGGATTTTAGCCTCTGATCAACTCAAAATTTGGGATTCTATTACTTCAATGATATTAGACGAATAAAATAACCTTGAACTGATGCTGGAGCAACACCTGGAATTTCCAGGAAACCCAAGTTATTCACCAACAAACAGCAGAAGTATCGTGTTTGGGCTCATTGAAAAGGTCTCAATGAATAGATTATAGATAAATGGTGATTTAAGGGAGACATTAAGTTTAAAAAGCAAGAAATAAAAATTAAATTAAAAATTTAAAAAACCCCCGACCCACACAAAAACTCCAAAAAGTAAAAAATAATATTTATAGGCCTTTTAATTTTAACGTAATATTTTCATCAGGGCATTGTCAAGTCGGGGGACGGTCAATGAAAACGCCAAACAGAGGCCTAGCCGTCCCCCGACTTGACAATGCCCTGATCAAAATATTACGTTAAAATTAAAAGGCCTATAAATATTATTTTTTACTTTTTGGAGTTTTTGTGTGGGTCGGGGGTTTTTTAAATTTTTAATTTAATTTTTGTTTTATTTGCATTAGTTAAGCGTGTATTATTTATTTCTTATGTCATAAGTAAGTAGTTATTTTGTACCTACCGACCTATTTTTTTTGTTATTGTTTAAGTTAAGTGTTTATCTGTGGAAACTTGTAAATGGCCTTCAGTCTCATATTGTTTAGTAACATTGATTATGTTAGCTGTAAGTTTCCCGAATAAAATAAAATAAAATAAAATACACAGGACTTTTCATCCCGGTAATAGTACGTACCCGCGGTATAATTTCCGACTTCCATGCGGGCGAAGCTGCGGGCGGCTAGTTATTTATATAAAGGGGGCTTGTGGCTAAGAAATAACAGACGTACGGGTTGATCGATCAGGTTAAGCTACACTTGTCGCGGTTGGTCCTAGGATGGGTGACCATCTTTACATAACAAGACCCCTCCGTGCCTCCGTTGGTCCCGGCTGTCATTCGTGGATCTTTGACAGTCGTTACGGGTCGTCAGAAGCCCGAAAGTCTGACAATCAGTCTTACCAAGGGGTCTCTTGTTACCCAGTAACTGGGTTGTAGAGGTCAGATAGGCAGTCGTTCTTTGTCATCATCTGCTTGCATCATGTTGCTTGCTCGCATGTTTTGCCGTGCTGACTGCACGAATGCTCGTTTGGTAACATGTTAATGTGGGTACTGACCGCCGTTACGGGGCGTGATGTAACATGTTACAATGCGAGCATTCATGCGGTCAGTATGCGGAAACAAGCGAGAGAGCAACACAGATTTTAGCACATGGCGTAACGACATGCTCGCTGAGAATGTTACATTACGCCCAGTATCGCCAGTCAGTATCCACCTTTAGGTGCATTTTGCCCCGTTACGCCGGTTAGTATCCACCTTTATAGCGTGATCTTTATTCATCGTGATAACACCGCGGTCCCACGGGCCGTTAACTGACAGGTGGCGCCAGGTGTAACCTATCGAGGGCTATCGCAGTCCGTGCCGAGCATTCCCACTCCTGTGGTTTTATTCAGTGGTCAACATTTGGTAAACAAAGGTAAAAGACACGCGCGTGGGGCCCAAATCTGTATAGTTATAATGATTCCCCGCGGAATCTTACTACGTTCAAACAACGTCAATATCGTGTTTTTTAGAAACCAATGTAAAGGTAAGGAATCAAAATGTCATATGCTGTATGTTCCAAGGCAATTTGTCGATATTAGCAGATTTCGCGTGTGATTGACGTGGTTACGAGCAAGGAATCGTTAAGTGGTCATAGTGAATTCAGGCCCTGTACGGGCCGAGACAGGCCCCCGTGGTGCGCCACCCCGCTCCGTCGACGATTGGCTACCGGAGACCTCATCGGCATCGGATGTTCTCACGGCCTGTCAGCCTGGCTTGGCGCGGTCTGGCCTGCGCTCTCTCAGAGCGGGCCATGGGAACGTGGAATAACGCTTCACGCACACTTGCGCAGTCGATATATTCCGTACGGCAGGTATACAAATATTAAAAAAATAAGCCTTGACCTCGATCTGAGTGAGACTTCGTCGCATTAAAATTTTAAAACCCTGAAGATTGCATTCGAAAGCGGTTGTAGGTTCCTATAAGGCTAGATCGGAAGATTCTTCCTTTTTAATGGAGTAGTGGAACCTACACCATCTAAGAGACACATTATAGTTTTCCGACATACAGACGAACAAAGTCGCGGGCACAGCTAGTCATTATTATAACTGTGAGAGTTTGAACCATAGACTACTATTTATGTTTGAACGTTGAACGTTTTATATTTTTTGAAAATACGAATCTCTGAATGCTTCCAGAGATTCGGATCAAAAATATCTAGGGTTTTTACAATATTACAATATTTTTGTAATAGGTGTCGTGGCAATGATGAGGGGATGTCATTAAACGCTTGTAACGAAACCATAGCGCGATTCAGAAAAAGGCACACCGCCATCTATTGAGTAAAGAGGTGAACTTAAGGTGTTCTATTAAACCTTTATTACGCGTATTTAATCCTACTTATTATTCTACTAATATTGTAAATGTGAAACTTTGTATGTTTACATATTTGGATGTTTGTTACTCAATCACGTTAAAACGGCCGAACGGATTTGGATGAAATTTGGCATACTTAGAGTTTATACCTGGATTAACATATTATAAAATACTAATTATCCCGGTGGGTACTACGTTTCCGCAGTATAACTTCCGATCTCCACGAGGGCGAAGCCGCAGGCAAATGCTACCTTGGCTGAATAATCTCATTAATAAATCTATTAATATTATAAACTTGCTGACCCGGCGAATTTCGTACCGCCATATTTTATTTCGGTAATATCAAATCAGTTGGATTATCAATAATTTCACAATAGTTCTGATCAATTTTCTTATATAGAAACCTTGTACTGACAATAAGGAATACTTAAAAAAAGAATCATCCCATTTGGTGTAGTTGTTCGGAAGTTATGCGCGTACATACATTTCGGCGATTCATTTTTATATATATACTAGCTGACCCGACAGACGTTGTCCTGTCCGTCCAATAGTCATTCATACAAAATACCTACCTACCCTACCTACCCTACCTACCCTACCTACCCTACCTACCCTACCTACCCTACCTACCCTACCTACCCTACCTACCCTACCTACCCTACCTACCCTACCTACCCTACCTACCCTACCTACCCTACCTACCCTACCTACCCTACCTACCCTACCTACCCTACCTACCCTACCTACCCTACCTACCCTACCTACCCTACCTACCCTACCTACCCTACCTACCCTACCTACCCTACCTACCCTATCCTATCCTACCTACCCTACCTACCCTACCTACCCTACCTACCCTACCTACCCTACCTACCCTACCTACCCTACGCTACCTACCCTACCTACCCTACCCTACCTACCCTAAACATAAAAAAACCCTAAAAACCATCCATGGACTTCAACGAACATTAAAAAAAAAGAATTTGTAAAATTGGTCCAGGCGTTGTTGAGTTATGCGCTTACCAACACATTTTGCGATTCATTTTTATATTATAGATATAGACTGGCTGACCCGACAGACGTTGTCCTGTCCGTCCAAAAGTCGTTCATACGAAATCCCTACCCTACCTACCCAACCTACCCTATCAACCCTACCTACCCTATCAACCCTACCTACCCTATCAACCCTACCTACCTACCCTAATTACACTACCCTACACTACCCTACCATACCCTACGCTACCTACCTACCTACCCTGCCTACCTTACCTACCATAAATTGAGATGTAAGCTATCCTATCTTTTAAGTTGGACCATATTATAAATGGTTACAAAATTTTATCAAAATCCGTTCAGTCGTTTCGGAGTTTATCGCGAACATACATCGTGACACGAAATTTTTATATATATAGATATGACTGTTTGTATGTTTTGATGTTTTTTACTCAATCATACAACAACGGTTGAACGGAATTGGATGAAATTTTATTTTAAAATATTAGGAAAGGAGTAAAGAAAGCAAGAAAAATATATTTATTTCTAAGATTATGACGTAAACTGAATGAAAGCTTTGGCAATTGTTGATTGATTTCTTTTTTTTTTCAGCCGTTTAGGTCCAAGGGTTTGGGCTGGGCGTTGATGAGTCAGTCAGTCAGTCAAGACTTTTCTTTTTATTTGTATAGATAGATCACATTTATCATCAACGGAGAATAGACACTTATCTAGTAGGAATGCTTTTTTTTTTGGGTGGGTAATCATCAAATAACTTCTCCCGCTCTGGGTGGACAGGTGGTGGACTGGTGTCAGACTTTTACTGACTAAAACCCACCCGTGTTCCCTCAGTAGCCCGTATACCAGAGGCTGCGGTATCTTGTTGAACAAACCTCCACCCCTTGCAGGTATCGGCCCTTGCGTACCCCACCAGTTGGTGCTGACATCTCTATAAGGCGCGCGTCGAACACAACGCGCCATCGACACGGGATTGGTCCTTACCGGACAGCGAGCTACCCATTACTCACCGTCCGCAAGCTCATGCCTACGGTGGCCGGAAATCGGCCTGGGATTCCCGACGCCCGGGGCGTCTCCGTATCCTGCGGCGGCAAGGGTCGCGAGGGCGCATAGACTGCCTCTCCCTCACGTGCGCCGCCTCCGTCTTCACGAGCATTACTGCTTCGCTGAAGGAGGTGACGGCTACTCATGCACTCTCGCTCCGTACCATGGCCTGGACCAGGGCCGGACGCGAGAGATCGCCGCCGCCGATCGCCTCCATGAAAACACGGCGGTGCTCCACCCAAGCTGGGCAGACCGCCACCGTGTCCTCAGGGCGTTCTTCGCAGTGGAAACACCCGGGCGTTTCCTCCCGCCCTATCCGAAACAGGAACCTCCCGAAACAGCCGTGTCCGGTGAGGACCTGCGTCAGGCGGAAGGTGAGGACGCCATGCCGCCTCTCCTCCTCGCTACTCCTCAAAGAGGGGACTTACCGCCGCAATAGTGGCGTGCCCAATCTAGTAGGAATGCTTACACGTTTGTTTTAAATGCAGTTGTATATATCAAGCTTTTAAAGTACGTAAGTCGTTTATTTGCAAATATGGGTACAGTGCATGATGAGACATAGACAGGTTAACAGATAGGATCAGCCATATTTTTCCAATAGGCATGCAAAAATTATATTTTGACGCTAAAGCAGTAAAGGCAATTAATTATAGGATAGTATACATTGAAGAGTTTTAAATCACAACATCATCATCAGCCTATAATGTACCCATTGCTGGGACACAGGCCTCCTCTCGGTGAGAGGGATTGGGCCATATCCACCACGCGGGCCCAGTGCGGGTTGGTAGATGTCACATGTCTTCGAATTTTTGGTTCTAGGACATGCCGGTTTCCTCACGATGTTTTCCTTCACCGTTTTGAGAGCAGTGGTGATGAAATAATTTACACAAAGTAAAGCGCTTGTCTGGGTTCGAACTCACGACCTACAACTCGTAAGTCGCGGCCGTTACCACTTGGCCACCACTGCGCACTGTTCCAAATCACAACATAAATAAATAGATCATTATACATAATAATTATAAATGTTTTTTTTTTTTTTTTTAACAATAACACTACACAATACTTTATACAAAATTCTTTTTCAATAAGGAATTAGCTGACATTATAGTAAGCTTTATGCGTTAAAAAGCTTCGGAGCTTGTTTTTGAATAATGATAGCGGCAATTCTTTCCATTGCTTATGTAATCTATATCTATATTAATAATAAAGAGGAAAGATTTGATTGTTTGTTTAGTTTATTATAAACTAGCAGCGCTCTGCGGTTTCACCCGCGTAGTTACTGTTCCCGTGGGAATTCGGGGATGAAATATATTATGTCAAGCGGGGATAGTGTAGCTTCCCAACAGTGAAAGAATTTTTCAAATCGGTTTAGTAGTTTTGGAGCTTATTCAATGCAAACATACAAACAAACACTCAAATGTTTCCTCTTTATTATATTAGTAGATAAAGATGACCGAAGCCATGCAGTAGACACTCTTGCGCATTAGTACCGTTTTGGTTGGATGGAATTTAAGTATACCTCACTAGGTATTACCAGGATTACCAGGGCCTTAACACGTTACCACTGTAACGTGTTAAGGCCCTGGTAATCTTGAATGTACTCGTCGTATTGTCGTTATAAGCGATAATAGTTCTTACTGCAATCCGATACGGGTTAAAATCTGTTGTAATAAATTCGAATAATAGATGAGCAAGCAGTGTCGTAAAAATGCAAATAAAATCAATAAAATTGGATAGTATCTATTTGATAATAAATAATGCATCACTGGATGCAGTTTGGCATTTAGAATTTTATGGTATATTTTTAATTACAAAAATAATTGTTATTGAAGGGAGAAACTGGTTTTAAAGATAATTAAGAGGTGACTTTGATGATTTTTTTGATGCATTAAAGTATATTTAATTATATTTTGAGTTCCATCACTGTATGCAAAAAAGACTTGAAAATATCATTTTTTTTTTGTTTTCAAAATTATTTACGGTTAAAGAGATACACTGGTTTAAAAAACCACAATTTTGAGCGTTTTCAAGAAATCTCCGCCTTAAATATTTGCACTGCTTGATATTTTTATTTTACTTTATTTCATGATAAAAAAAGGAGTACAATCAAATGTTATAAATAATATCTTAATGTTACAATATTGTTAATAGACAGCGTTATCATATCGCTCTCAGCTATTAAAACCAAGCTCTTGTCTATTCACTACCTCATACGACCTACTGATACTCGTAAAACTGAAACCAATCTTCGAAATTGGGTTTCCTAATCCCACCCAAAACTGAACCTTAGAACTTGAGAATTAAAGTTCAGAATTGCATTATAAGGTTGTAGGACATAAGAATCTGTTAATCAATAGCGAAGAGATGTTAATGCGTTATATACAAATTCTATGGCAGTTGGAAGTTAAGACTTGGTTTATTGGGCTTTAAGATGTTGTGTTGAATTAGTTTGGGAGGGAATTTGTTATTAAAATCTGTAAAGGGATTCTCGAGAGATGTATAGTCAATACAATCCAAAGACACTGATTTATTTACATAACAACTACAAACACAATAATATACTATACAAAACGGTAGGGCGTTCGGCGCACGATCGCAGCGTGCGCGGTTTCTCATGTGTACGTAGCAGGGGCCGACTATCCAAGCGAGCGAGCTAGGGCGACGGGAACCGAGCGAAGTATCTTTGTAGCGGCGGGTCCCGCGCGACCTAACTTTGACGCGGTGATGTGTACGCAACACACCGTTTTAAATATTCTTTCCACCTTCCCACCCTCCAAAAAAAAGTCTCTTAAGTCCAGACATAATCTTAGTCAGATCATGCGAAAACAGTGATAAAATGTGGCACACAGGTACTATGACCATGACCTGGCCCTACCCAGGCTAGTTTTCATCCTGCACCCCTCCTGCCGGATTCACCAGATCTTGTCGTCATGCATAACTAGATATAGTTGACCTCAGTAATCCTACTATCCAACAATCCTACTATAATATTGTTAATGTGAAAGTTTGTATGTTACAAGACGAAAGTCACGTCCAATTCTTACGTCTTGCCTGCGTCAAGTAGTCTTTTCGTCGCCTATTCCGCACTGATTAAAGACTAAGGTCTTCAGGTCCTGCCCGTGATGACATACGGCGCCGAAACGTGGACACTGACAGTTGGGCTGGTCCACAAATTTAAGGTCGTTCAGCGCACTATGGAGCCGGCTATGCTCGGAGTTTCTCCAAAGGATAAAATCAGGAATTCAATTATCCGGAAAAGAACCGGAGTCACCGACATAGCTTATAGAGTGAGCAAGCTGAAGTAGCAGTGGGCTGGCCATGTTTGTCGAAGGACCGATGGACGGTGGAGCAGACGAGTCTTGGAGTGGAGACCGCGTATCGGCAAACGTTGTGTGGAACACCCCCCAGCTAGATGGACCGACGACCTTAAAAAGGTGGCTGGGACAGACTGGATGCGAAAGGCGGAGGATAGAGTGCTGTGGCGGAGCCTAGGAGAGGCCTATGTCCAGCAGTGGACTACGTTAGGCTGAGTTGATTGATTGATTGATTGATGTTTGTTACTCAATCACGAAAAAAATAGCTGAACGGATTTGGATGAAAATTGGTACACAGATCGTTTCTAACCTGGGATAACATATAGATACTTTTTATCCCGGTAGTACGTTCCCGTGGGATAATTTTCGACCTGCACGCAGCAAAAGCTAGTTGAATTATAATTTTCGGTAACAATAACCAGTAAATTGAAACTGCACTAAGCTAGGGAATGCAAATTTCGCGAGATTGGGGCTCAAGCGAGATTCCGCGAGTTTATGAATAACAACACTGCGAGATCTCGCGAGATTGGCAGTTTTGTGTGTGTTTTTTTGACGTGACAACGTCTTATAATTCGATGGAGCCGGCTGCACGCACGAAAAAACATGACTCATGCGGCGTTACCTCGCTCTGAGGCGTTCCATTTAAGGCTTGAAGTGCAAGCGCGGAACGAGCGACAAAGAGGCACAATCGGCCTCCGCGTTCAGCAGCGTTCGACATCAGTCTCTCTCCTACTTGAGTAAGCGATGCGTCTGCGTGGACAGCTGCTATACAATAATACATTAATAAACAATACTATTATCTTATGACGTTGTCACGTTCAACTATCGTCAGTAAACCGACTTTACAGACAACCGATTTTTTTGCAAATAATCACAATGTTTGAATAAATTAGGAAAAAAAGAATAAAAATTAAAAGTATTATAAGATAAACATTTATTTTCACGAATTTTTTCGCTAGACTTTTATGCATTTAACATTGTTTGACGTATTTGTTTTTAATTTTTTAATAAACTTCTTAGTAGAAAAACTCCCTCTATAAAAAAAAAAACTCTTTTACCGCGACCGCTACCTCAGGCCGCCGCCTCCCGCGCACCGAACGAAACCGACAGATCGCAAATCCGTCCGTGTCAGTGCGCGCTTCGAATAAGACGTTTTTATGCTCCAGTGCAATCTCGTTAAACTCGCAAGATCTCGCCCTTTTTCTGTCCGAGATCAATCTCGCTAAAAAAGGCCGAGATGTCGCGAGAATGTGACCGCATTCCCTACTAAGGACTCGTTTATTCATGGAACATCATTAAATTAATGAAATTAAGCGTTAATGATCCACTATGTAATGTGGCATTAATGTTTGTCTTTGTGTAACTGGGTGTTAAACTAGAATAAACAAAAAAAAAACTACATTCTAAGTTCTAGTCAAAATCCCTTATCTAATACCGACCACAGCAAATTATAAAATAAAACCACAACGCAACGGATCGACTATGTAAATATGAGGCTCTGAATAATATATACCTAATAGTTAAAATTATTTTTACCATTAGATTATAGCCGATTCCAATCGGCCACGTCATAACAAAATGCATTTGACTATCGATGTATTTGACCTTTGCATAATAACCATCTTGTGCTGAAAGCTATTGTATTTATTATTTCGCATTGATTCGAACGGTTTACTTTAATTTTTAGTTACAGTACCTACCCCACACCAATTCGAAATTTCACTATCCTAGGTCAAAACAATGCATATTTATGCGATAGCAGCAATCGCGGTTGTTTTGCTGTCATTATTAGAAGAGTTCCGTTGTCTGTCTCCGAAACGCATCATCAGATCTACATGATTTTTTATGTGACCATTTCGAAATAAACCCTTTTCGAACAAAAACATTTTGAAAATCCGTCCATAAGTGACGGAGTTATGCCCGAACATACATAAAAAAAAACATGTCGAATTGATAACCTCCTTCTATTTGAAGTCTGTTAAAAAGAAATGAGTTCGCTTTCGAATTGTGTGCGCTCACTTCAGGGCGGTTCCCAGAGATCTACCAAATAGCATTCTGATATCCGCTAACCTAAAAACTATACTTCTATATGCAACCCAGAAACACCAGCACCATACGTGTAAACGTTCTCCCTGAGGTCCCATAATTTTCCTAACCCGGAAATCCCGCAACACCGCGTGATAAGTACCTTCAAACGACCTTCAAAGCCTCCCTTAATCCCATCATCCTACGATCGTTCTCAACCACGTATTATCCTACCTAGTTATGTACTTGTGATCCTGTTATATTAAATAAAATATGTGGTTTAGTTTATTTATAGACATTAAGTCTTTTGTTCAGTTAGTGTCAAAAATATCGGGACCAAAAGACTGTTTTCCAAATGGTTTGGGCAACTAAGAAAATTCAATAAGGCCTTCCTTTCTTTTTTGGATGGGAAATCATCAAATGACTTCTCCCGCTTTGGGCGGAGCAGTGTCAGACTTTTACTGACTAAAACCTACCCGTGTTGCTTCAGTTACCAGTGCCAGGGCCACGGTAACTCTTTCGAACAAATCTGCGACCCTACTAGGCATTGGCTCTAGCGGACTCTTTTAATGATTGCTGACATCTCTTTGAGGCGCGCGTGGAACAACGCGCCGTCGACCTGGGCCTGGTCCTTACCGGACGGCAAACTACGTATTGCACGCCGTCCGCAAGACCGCGCCTAAGGTGCCCTGGAGTCCGCTATGGAGTCCCAACGCCCAGGGCGTGTCCTGCGGCGGCTAGGGGCACGTGCGCGCAATCCTTGACTCTCCCTCACGCCTCCTCTGTCGCGAGCATTACTGCTACGCAGGAGGTGACGACTTCCCATGCACTGCCATCGCATATTTCGATTTCGCTTAGCGTTACTACTGAATTTTTTTTGTTGCTCCGCTGCTAAGGTGTAGAGCGAGGTTTAGTCGTATTTGAAGAATTTATTCAATAAGGTCTTGAGTCTACTATTAAGGTGAAGCAAACCTTTATTGCGTTTTTAATCAAGAATTTCTTAGAAGCAACCCAGAGTCTGATTGAAGGCTAATACCGTCATTACAATTTATTATGGCAAAATATGGTTGTGCCTACAAAAAAGCTGCATTCCCATTCCCATACGGGGAATAGGTACAAATCTTTTGTTCGAGTAAGTATTTATGTAAAAATATTTAATCCTATTATCTTCTCGTATATACCTATCTGACCGAATATCCGTTTTTAATTTCGAGAACCGGATACTTTCCGGAGATTATTTCATAAATCTTGAACTCATTCTTCGCATAATTAATAATTTTTAGTAGACATTATGTTGGCAGAACCCAACTGATTCATAACTCGCACGGCCAGCCTGAAATTATGAATTATTAATACCGCCCGACTTCCGGTGTTGATTCACACGGCTACACATCAAGCTATACATTTCCAGTATAAGCTGATCTCGCATTGTATAGGTACGAGATACGGTGCGAGGTCAGCATAAACTGGAAATGTATCGCTTGATGAGTAGCCGTGTGTACTATTGTGGATGCTTTTCGTGTTATTATTGAAGCCTACAGATCTGCCATTGTACAGAAGTAAACATGACATAACATGACGTTTGCTTTCCCCAAAAGGGTTGGCAGATCTGTACAATAGCATACCATAGTCAGCCTACAATGTTCCCACTGCTGGGACACAGATAAGAGGGAGTGAGCCATAATCCCACACTGACCCAGGGCGGTAAGGGCGATAATCTTATATATAAAATTTCCATGTCACAATGTTAGTTACCGTACTCCTCCGAAACGGCTTTACTGATTTTTATCAAATTTTATATGCATATTCAGTAGGTCTGAGAATCGGCTACTATCTATTTTTCATACCCCTAATTACCTGCAAAACAACGTTTGCCGGGTCAGCTAGTAATCCTATATTTCGCACTACAGGTAATCGACACAGTGGTTTTAGGAAATAAAACGTTAAACTAATGTTAGTTTCCAAATAATAATTTTAACTAAGTAAATTCTGGTAGATTCACCAATTTTCTCTGGCTGCAAAACTCATGTAATTAGTTAATGTCGTGATGGAGGAGGATCCTGCATTTGTCTAACATTTTCTAAGATAACTGGTAAAAAAATTACTGACAGATTTATCAAAATTTATCTAGACAAATCCATTTCTACGCACGGCAGACACTTTTTAAATTCCCTCCAATTTGTAAAAACAAATGATTTATGGATTCATTACACATCTACAGATTCTCAAAGAGTTCCTAATTCAATTTTAAAAAATACATTTTTCATCGGTTGCTTTTCTTACTGGCCTGTTCTAACCAGCGGGCTTAGCATGACGCTTTGTATTTCTACGAAGAATAGACAGTGCTTTTTCAATACAAAGTGACATTTCGTTCCTACATTTTTGTTATCGCACCGTAGATATCCTTCTACAACCTGTCATTTAGTCTTTAGTTTCTAAAGATATTTGTCTAGGTTCATAAAAATGTAGACTATTTCAGAAGAATATTTCTTCCCAAACTGTCAAAATCACACTGACAACAAAACTTTCTACTCGACGGCCACAAAGTATATACGATTGTCTACAAAATCATGATTCGTTTAGAACGCATATCTGTGATAATGAATAGAAAAACATAGCTATCTTGTCCTATTGTACATCATTTATTTAATAGTCATGTCTATTCTTCCGTCGACAAATTGGTGCTTGTGCTAAGCCTGCAGGTTGTGTTAATATAAATGTTTTGTCTTGATTTCTTAAACCACGTCAAATCGCTAAACAAAACAACCATACTTCATGACAACTAAATTAAAAAATTTCACGTCACGTCACGTCGACTTTCTTGTCGGCTCTTCAAAATGTCAAATTTGGAATCAAAACGTGTTTTGCCAGATGACGCCACATAACAGGCGCCATATTGTTGGACAAATAGCGGCAATTTGGCAAAAGTTGCGCATGTGCGCTGCAACGTGACATGCATTCTGATGCGCAACAGTATGTTGCCTAGCAAATATGTACAAGGTTTCACATGAAGTCTCATTATCAATCAATCTGCTACCGAACAATATTGGGGTCAGCCAGTCTTACTGGATGCAGAGTCATTATCATTTCAGCCGAAAGCCGTCCACTGCTGGACATAGCCTCCCCCAAAAGGGGGTTTTCCTATAATCGCCACGCTTGGCAGGCGGGTTGGCGATCGTAGTATGGTGGTAAATACATAGAGAACGCTGCTGCCCATTCTCTAATAAGTCCCTTAGTCGCCTTCTACGACAACCACGGGAAGAAATGGGATGGTGCTATTCTTTTACGTCCGGCACCACACGGAACAGTATTATAATTATGATACTTCTTCATATATTCTATCATATATTTCATAGGCCTCTTGCCAGATAAGACTACGTAATTAGTTTCCTTATGCAGACACACACACATCGCACATCATCATCATCAGCCTACAGCAGTCCACTGCTGGACATAGGCCTCTCCAATTGCACGCCATTCAGCTCGATTCTCGGCATCTCTCATCCAGCTGTTAGCAGCCACCCTGCGAAGATCGTCACTCCACCTAGCCTGAGGGCGTCCTACCTTACGTTTGCCAATTCGCGGTCTCCACTCATCTACCTCAACACATCTACCTCAACACATCTACCTCAACGGTCATCAGTGTCACATTAAAATTACAACTATCATTTTTAACCGACTTCAAAAAGAAGGAGGTTATCAATTCGACATGTTTTAATAACTTTTTTTTTAATGTATGTTCGGGCATAACTCCGCCGTATATAGACGGATTTGCAAAATTCTTTTTTTGTTCGAAATTTGTTTATTCCAAAATGGTCCCATATAAATTTCATATCGATCTGATGATGCGTTTCGAAGACAGACAACGGAACTCTTCAAAAAATCACAGCAAATCAACCGCGAATGCTGCTATCGCATAAATATGCATTGTTTTGACCCCAAGGATGATGAAATTTCGAACTGGTATGGGGTAGGTAACTAAAAAGTTAAAAATATAAACTTTTTCAAAAAAATCTGTACTCGGCGATGATCATTTGTATGAATTTTTGTTTTAGAAAAGTATAACAACCGACTTCCAAAAAAACACTACAAAGTGCAAAATAACTTTAATTTCGGAAGTCGGTGACTTTGGATGTGTAGGTATTTTAATTCTTTGTCACCGCCTGGCCAGCACATCAAGCTGGGTTATGTGTCAAATTTCTTTGGTAGATTTTCTACTTTATCACAAAGTTTTAAGGTTCATGTTCAATTGGGAAAATTTGACAGATTAGGGTAGCTTGATGTTCTGGCGTCTGTACAAAGCGTAATAATTCCAATATATTTTAATATCTTTTTTATTAGTACTGGCCGCCATCTTATTACCCCTGCTTCCAGCGCGCAGCGTGTTCTAATCTAATCTAGATCTAGGCAATATACGGATGTACTTGGCTTTTAATAGGAATTCCTGGCGGTACTATCTACTGGCCTAACTAGGGTAATATTCCCTGGCGACTTTATTGTAAAAGGCTATACAAGATTTTTAGCATAGCTTAGCGTAGCATAATCAGCATAATATAACGTTCTCACTCCTAGGACAAAGACCTCCTCTACGTGAGAGGGAGTGGGTCGTAATCCACCACGCTAGGTCTGTGCGGGTTGGTAGATGTCACATGTCTTCGATTTTTTATTCTAGGACAAGCCGGTTTCCTCACGATGTTTTCCTTCACCGTTTAGAGAGCAGTGGTGATGAAATAATTTACACAAAGTAAAGCGCCCGTCTGGGTTCAAACCTAAGACGAATCTTGTAAGTCACGACCGTCATCACTGGGTCACCACTGCTCATTCATTTTAGCAGAAACATGAATTTCACGACACGTTTTTGGTCACAAAGATTATTTTAAAAGTGAAATATTTATGTAGTCCAAAATGTACATAGTATTATATCCGTGGCTCGGGTCGAAATAACATAGGAAATGTTTAGCCAAACCATTTTATGCAGCACCGTTTTAACATGCTATTGTACGGATTTTACAGATATGTAACAAAATATCACGCACTTATTTGCCGAATAGTTAGACAGAAATGTAGAGTACTCCCACATTTCGCCAGTTATGTTAAAGACTCATGTTAAAGAGGCGAGCTTATTGCAAAATAATCAGCCGGGTCCAAGTAAAATGTGATTGAAAATTGACTCAAAATAAAAAAAATACCCCGACTGCCTAAAAAGTGAACTTTAGGTAACACAGGCCGACAAAATTTGACGAACACTCTTACCCAGAAACCAGACTATACTTTTCCGAAGGATTTTGACGCGCTGAATTCGAATCTGGCCTCAAAATTGCTCTATCACGTCAGGGTTTCGAGATATCCTAACCAAAAAGTGCAAAAAATACCGTTTTTTCTCATTTTTGAACCGACGAAAAAACGGAGGAGGTTACTCAATTCGACGCGTATATTTTTTTTTTTTTTATGTATGACCACGCATAACTTTTTCCAGAGTGGTCCAATTTTGATAATTCTTTTTTTATTGGAAAGGGTATACCTCGAAGTTGGTCCCATATATATTTTGAAGAAAAATTCCAACCCTAAGGGTAAGAAAACAGGGGATGATTGATTGTTTACTCACAGATTTTAATACTGAGTTGTGTATTAAATCAAAAATTAAGCATGTAGTAATTAGTAGATTATAGCCACAAAAAATAATAAAATAAAACCTTTTTAATAAAAAAATTAAACCGCCGAAAAACCGAAAAGTAAAAAATAATAAACTAGCTTTGTCCAACCCCAATACCTAAGTTCGGAAGTCGGTGACTTTGGATATGTATTTAATTATATGTCACCGCCTTCCGAACTTAGTTATTGGGGTTGGACAAAGCTAGTTTATTATTTTTTACTTTTCGGTTTTTCGGCGGTTTAATTTTTTTATTAAAAAGGTTTTTTGAGGTTATGTAGCACGGCCGATCCTAGTTATTTTCAATGACGTTGAGTTTACTCAAGTATCTTATTTTTTCGCTGAGATATCGCATTTTGAAATTTTAAAATGCATTTTCATATATTTTCGTAGAAAAATCCACATATATGATAAAGATTTGAATTCAGCGCGTCAAAATCTTTCGAAAAAGTGTAGTCTGGTTTCTGGGTAAAATTTTTGTCGGCCTGTGATAATTAAAAAAGATGGAAACAAGAAACTTGTTTTAAAAGGATGGACTATTAGACTGAATACTATAAGCAATCTCATGCAGTCGGAGGCTTTTAAAACAAGTTTCTTGTTTCCATCTTTTTTAATTATCACAGGCCGACAAAATTTTTACCCAGAAACCAGACTACACTTTTTCGAAAGATTTTGACTCGCTAAACTTCATTTCATTTACCTAAAGTTCACTTTTTAGGCAGTCGGGGGTTTTTTTTATTTTTTTTAAGTTTTCGTAGTTGTCTGCCATACACACTTAATGTAATTAATGAATAATCATGTAGTTTATGTTGTAATGTTGTAACGTTGACTATTTTATTGCTTTTTTTATTATTTTAGCATTTTGCATTCCAAATTACATGCAAACATACAAGTAGCATTAATTTTTGCAAGTTATTTATGAAACCCTTTATTTTGATACCCCATTCAATTGGTATTGAGTTTTTTTTTCCCAATACCCAGTGTCACTCTCACAATTAAGACGAATCTAATGGCACCTCTCAAGCTGAAATCGATCAAGCCGTTTAGGCTACAGAGCGTGCCAAAGAAATATACATACATACACTCAAAAAACTTAACCCTCCTTTGTCGTGTCTACCTATTCCTAACAAATTAAAAGGTAAGAAATAGGGTAGACAATTTAATAAGAAGTAAACAAGATAGTGATATTATAAAAAATACCTGGCTATTAGTTATTAACGCACTCAAGGAAGTGGAGATGTCTTCAGTTTTAGTCTTATAATGCGATAGTCAGTCTCAGCATCAAAATCTCCATGAACAGCACGGGCAAACTGATGAGATTCTCTGATATAACCACGACTCGCTTCGCTTCCTCCCTCACAGTCCTCTTCACAAAGCAAGCGACTCTGCAGAACACCTTTTGGAACATGTCCACGAATCCATGGCCAAGAGAATAGTCAACCAGGATCAGACTTAGGAACACTGCCCCGTAGACCACAGCACTGATTGCTTCGCCTTAGATGTTTGCGGAGGTTGTTGATATGGAATTCCGTATTTAATCACAATTTATTGTAACATATTCAATTTGTAAATTTTTCCGGTTTTCATCTTTTTTTTTAGTCTTATTGACCTCTGTCAGTCCTCCCCCTTTTTTTTCTTCTCTCCCTAGTCATCGATCGTCTGACCTGCCGGTCTTGTCGGCCAAGACATCAAACCTCCTTGATAAAAACCGAGAGTGCGTTTAAGAATCTTATAATATTAATTTAGAATTCCGTTATTTAGTAGACAACGTAATTAGTTAGAAAATACCAAATTTGGGCTATCCAAAACGATATAAAATTATTTTTAGTAAATACAATCTTAATGCAACCTTCCTTGCCTTGAATAGACTGCATAGACAATTAAAAGAATAAGTAGACATCAGTTTGACACGTTTGACTTAAATGTCATAACAATAATATTATAATGTAAAAAGATGGAAAATTCTATGTAAAATCAGGTAATTTTAAATAGACGAATCGTTTAAGACCGATTCGCAGAGTACTAATACAGAAAACAAAGTGTGAAATATAAATAATGTAAAAGGAAAAGTCGTAAAAGGATGCTAGAACATAAAGATGATGTGGATGAATGAAAAAGAAGCGTAAGTAGAGTATCAGGTAATAAACAGATACTATACCTTCTGGCGCAGTCGGGTAATAATATTTGATTGAATTTATACATCTTCAAACGCTCCATTGGTAATCCTTTTGACATCACGTAAATGTCACATCTACCTAGCCATTTCAACAATGCTAGGGTCGGCTTCCAGCCTCATCGGATGCAACCAAATACCAGTATTCTATATAAAACGACTGCCTATCTAACCTCTACAACCCATTTACTGGGTAAACACATAGAAAACACTTTGGCAAGATTGTTCGTTGTCTGGCCCTGGTGTGACATCGCAAAATAACCGCCTTACATTCATTATCATCTGCCTAGCCTTTTCCCAAATATGTCAGGGTCGGCTTCCAGTC
Organism: Polymixis flavicincta; assembly: GCA_949987655.1. Classification (NCBI taxonomy): domain Eukaryota; kingdom Metazoa; phylum Arthropoda; class Insecta; order Lepidoptera; family Noctuidae; genus Polymixis; species Polymixis flavicincta. The sequence continues at coordinate 8,175,378 of OX465199.1, read as the reverse complement.
TAACCGGATGCAGCTGAATACCAGTATTTTACATGGAGTGACTGCTTATCTGACCTCCACAACCCAGTTACTGGGTAATACGATACCCCTTGGTAAGACTGGTTGTCAGACTTTCGGGCTTCTGGCGATCCGTAACCACTGTCAAAGATCCACAAATGACATCCGGGACCAACAGCTTAACGTGCTTTCCGAGGCACGGATGGGTATTGGTATGTAAAGATGGTCACCCATCCGCGGACCAACCACGGCAAGCGTAGCTTAACCTGGTAGATCGACCCGCGCAGCTATTGTTACGTAGCCACAAGCTCCTCAAATAAAAAAATAAAATAAAATAAATAAAATGTTATAATATTTGATTTAATTTTTACATCTTCAAACGCTCCATTGAAAATCCTTTTGACATCGCGTTAATGTCACATCTACCTAGCCATTTCAACAATTAGTATACTACATGAAACGACTGCCTATCTAACCTCTACAACCCAGTTACTGGGTAAACACACAGAAAACACTTTGGCAAGATTGGTCGTTGTCTAACCCTGGTGTGCCATCGCAAAATAATTTCCTTACATTGTCAGTGCTAATAAATTTCCAATAACAGTACCTGACGTCACCAGTCAGCCCCATTTCTAGTGGGTTCTAATCTTATCTTCACGCTGATATCACAAATTGAACTCCAAACAATGTCATTTGATATTGATTGTGCATTGTTTTCACTTGAAGTTCTGAGTAAGCTTTCAATGTTTTCCTGTTGTGTTTTGCGACAAAATGCTTGGAGTGCGGGACCAAAAAGACGAATTTAACTAGACTAGCTAGCCTGTATTGTCCCACTACAAGCCTCCCTCTACCTCTTCCACACTATTCTGTCCTTTGCCAGTACTGGCCAGTCCCTTCGGACGGGGTCAAGGTCATTCCGCTATCTTCGTCTCCGCCTGCCGCGTTGGCGTCGTGCGTTTAGTGGGGACCGATCGATGGTTCTTTTAGCCCATTCGTCATCTGTCATGCGGCAGACAAGTCCGACCCAGGCCCGCTTAAATTGAACAGCTTTCTGGATGACGTCCGTGACCTTAAAGATTGAACAAAAAATGCTTTTTTCGTGACTTTGGATATGTATTTAATTATATGTCACCGCCTTCCGAACTTAGTTATTGGGGTTGGACAAAGCAGGTTTATTATTTTTTACTTTTTGGTTTTTCGGCGGTTTAATTTTTTTATTAAAAAGTTTTTATTTTATATTTTTTTGTGGCTATAATCTACTAATTACTACATGCTTAATTTTTGATTACTTTTTTTGTAATACACAACTCAGTATTAAAATAATATGTGAGTTGACAATCAATCATCTTTTTTACCCTTCAATTAATCATGTTTTCTTACCCTTAGGGTTCGAATTTTTCTTCAAAATGTATAAGGTACCAACTTCGGGGTATACCCTTTCCAATAAAAAAAGAATTATCAAAATTGGACTACTCTGGAAAAAGTTATGCGTGGTCATACATAAAAATAAAAAAAAAATATACGCGTCAAATCAAATCAAATCAAATCAAAATGTTTTTATTTCATATAAACCTGCATGGGCACTTATGAAACGTCAGAAGCTAGGTGCACGGTTCCAAAATGTTTCACGGTTTCAAAACGTCGTATTGAGTAACCTCCTCCGTTTTTTCGTCGGTTCAAAAAGCAAAAATAGACGAGACAAAAAGACTATTAGTTAAGTACCTACTACAAAAACTAGATTAATTTAACAAAAAAAAAAAATGCTTGACACATAACATGACTAAACGGTTTGACCAAATAGACGATAAAACAAAAAAGCTTCACTTAAGATCGAAAAGGCCAAAACGTTGCTACTGAGGAGATTAAGTTCTACAACATTATTTTTAGTATAACTATGCGAAACCTGAATATAGTTTGTTCGGAATAATAAGGAACTGAATCGATTCCAATAGTTTTTATACCATGTTATATTTTTTCCCAATTTTTATTAAGTTATCACCAGTTAATTACAAATCAATTGCCATACGGTTAGGTACCTACTGCCTAGTATTATCAATGAGCACAATACGACGCTAAACGCGCGGGCGGCGCGTGGTGCCTATGGTGACCATGTTTGTGTAGACAACTAGATAACATAACAAGCTTATAACTTTGTTATTTTTCATGATACAGCTTTGAAATTTTGTACTTATTTTTTTACATAAAAATACTAGACACGTGTTTCGAGTTTCGCATATACTAAAAATAAGGTGGTATAAACGATAAGAAAAAAAATAATACTAGTAATTCTTGACCAAAGAACTAAAAAAAAAGTAACATGTCGAATTAATAACCTCCTTCTTTTTGAAGTCGGTAAATTACCCTTTTGTTTTTAACTGTCTTCTATTTCACTTTACTTTTGAATAAAAACCTGATACTACCATTTTTAAACTTTAGCCAGTCTACCAAAAATAGGTGTGGCTATTCGTTTGCCAAGTTATTTATACCCGAGCGTAACCAATGACATTTCCCTTGACCTTCACATATTTCGGCAAGTATTTCAGTTACAGCTTGATAACCTCTTTCTTTTTGAAGTCGGTTAATTACCCTTTTGTTTTCAACTGTCTTCTATTTCACTTTACTTTTGAATAAAAACCTGATACTACCATTTTTAAACTTTAGCCAGTCTACCAAAAATAGGTGTGGCTATTCGTTTGCCAAGTTATTTATACCCGAGCGTAACCAATGACATTTCCCTTGACCTTCACATATTTCGGCAAGTATTTCAGTTACAGCTTGATAACCTCTTTCTTTTTGAAGTCGGTTAATTACCCTTTTGTTTTCAACTGTCTTCTATTTCACTTTACTTTTGAATACAAACCTGATACTACCATTTTTAAACTTTAGCCAGTCTACCAAAAATAGGTGTGGTTATTCGTCTGCCAAGTTATTTATACCCGAGCGTAACCAATGACATTTCCCTTGACCTTCACATATTTCGGCAAGTATTTCAGTTACAGCTATCTTTATAAAACCAACATATCTGTGATATAAGGCCTTGTAGCTAAGTAATAAGCGCTGCACGGGTCGATCGATCAGGTTAAGCTACGCTTGCCGCGGTTGGTCCGTGGATGGGTCACTATCTTTACATACCAAGACCCCTCCGTGCCTCGGAAAGCACGTTAAGCCGTTGGTCTCGGCTGTCATTCGTGGATCTTTGACAGTCGTTACGGGTCGTCAGAAGCCCGAAAGTCTGACAACCAGTTTTGCCAAGGGGTATGGTGTTACCCAGTAACTGGGTCGTGGAGGTCAGATAGGCAGTCGCTCCATGTAAAATACTGGTATTCAGCTGCGTCTGGTTAGACTGGAAGCTGACCCCAACATGGTTGGGAAAAGGCTAACGAGATGATGACTGGATTATAATCCTATCTATCTATCTATCTATATAAATAAAAAGAAAAGTCCTGACTGACTGACTGACTGACTCATCAACACCCAGCCCCAACCCTTGGACCTAGAAAGCTGAAATTTTGCACAGAGGTTCCCTTTATAATGTAGACAAGGAATAAGGAAGGATTTTTCGAAATTCAACCCCTAAGGGAGTTAAATAGGGGATGAAAGTTCCGCGCGGGCGAAGCCGCTGGCAAAAGATAGTAAGATTTAAGACCCGTAACGACTGTCAAAGATTCACGACAGACAGCTGGGACCAACGGCTTTAATGTATTCCGAGGTATGGAGGGATTTTGGTATGTTAAACCAGTCACCCATCCATGGACCGACCTCGGCAAGCGCAGCTTAACCTGATCAATTCAACCCGTGTGACTGTTTATACTTAGCCACAAGGATTATAATCCAGTAAAAAAAAAAACATTTCTTACTCCATATTCAGATCGCTACCTTACCTATTCCCCTACCTTCATAACTGCATCAAAACCAAACAAAATTGCAAAAGTCGGTCACACTATGAAAACATAAGGCAGATGTCGGTAACACCATGGTATTAGGTTTTCGTTCGAGGCTCCCTTGACCTCTATGGCCTAATTTGTCATCCATGGTGATAGCACACCGGTGGGTCAGTAGAGAGGTAAGTGTAGAAGGTTAACTTGATAATAAGGAATTTAGACTTGTGGCTAAGTAACAATAGCTGAACGGGTCGATCAATCAGGTTAAGCTACGCTTGCCGCGGTTGGCCCGTGGATGGGTGACCATCTTTACATACCAAGACTCCTCCGTGCCTCGGAAAGCACGTTAAGCCGTTGGTCCCGGCTGCTATTCGTGAATCTGTGACAGTCGTTACAGGCCGTCAGAAGCCCGAAAGTCTGACAACCAGTCTTACCAAGGGGTATCGAATTACCCAGTAACTGGGTTGTGGAGGTTAGATAGGCAGTGGCTACATGTAAAATACTGGTTTTCAGCTGTATCCGGTTAGACTGGAAGCCGACCTCAACATAATTGGGAAAAGGCTAGGCAGATGATGGCAGATGATGAGACTTGGTAACATGGAAAGAAAAACCCTCACTAATATTATAAACGCGAAACTTTGTATGTATGTATGGATGTTTGTTACTCTTTCACGCAAAATACTATTGACTGGATTCGGATGAAATTTGGCATACACATAGATTAAAATCTAGATTAATACATAGGATAATTTTTATCCCGATAAATTCCGACTTCCACGCGGGCGATGCGGCGTGTCCTAATAATTACCATAACATCAGGCTTGCAGTCTCGAAAGGTTTAAGAGCGTTTATCCCACGCGGGCAGGCAACAACAGCAGGTAGGGTTTTTGTGATTCTTCTATTAAGTTCAAATAAAAGTATATTTTTTTCAACCATGCACTAGTGCTTTGGTATCTAAAAATTTATATGCATTTTTTTTTGTTGTTATTTTGGTATTTACTCATAAAAATCGAGATTATTGTCAGTTATTTTTATTTGTAGCGTCCACTTATATTGATTCATCATCATTATCATCATTTCAGCCGAAAGACGTCCACTACTGGACATAGGCCTCCCCCAGGCTCCTCCATTTCGACCGGTCTTGTGCTTCCCACATCCAGAGGATACCCGCGGCCTTCACAAGGTCATCGGTCCACCTTGTGGGAGGCATTCCCACTCTACGTCTTCCAGTATGCGGTCGCCACTCCAGAACCTTTTGGCCCCATCGGCCATCTGTTCTGCGAGCAATGTGCCCTGCCCACTGTCACTTAAGTTTGGCAATTCTTCGGGCTATGTCGGTTGCCTTGGTTCTCCTGCGGATCTCTTCATTTCTGATTCGATCGCGTAGGGAAACTCCGAGCATAGCCCTCTCCAATGCCGTTTGGGTGACTCTTAAAGTCACCCAAACGGCATTGGAGATCTGATAAGGCCCATTGTGATTTATATTGATTAAGAAACTTTAATTAAAAGTTTTTTTTTTAAATAAATACTTAAGGTTTAGTGCTTGGCTGGAAAAGATAGAACTTTGATTTATACATAGTGAAATCATCACGAAAACCACTTGAAATGCGAAGTTGCCAGCCCGCGCGGGATGAACGCTCTTAAGTCGCCCTGTGATTAGTTGTCTAAGTACCATTTTTATTTAGTCAAGCACTAGATCGTTGGTATTTATAAGTTTCTATGCTATTTTATTTGCAGATATTTTGGTTTTTACTTATAAAAATTGACATAGATACCGTGAATTATTTTATATTTACTAAATGCTTCTAAATGTTTTTATTTAAGAGTAAATGTTTAAAATAAACTAAAATACCAACCATCTAGTGCTTAGTTAATTTTTTTTTTTACCTTGATTTATTTAATTTCGAAAAACCACTATAATTGCGAGTCGCAATTGTAGTGGTTTTTCGTGATTATTTAATACAATGACTAAGCAAGCAAAGTGCAAACAGTTATAGGTATTTTTCTATCGCTCTACTAATTTCTTGGATTGAGTTGAGCGAAGCGAGCCATAAGCTGAACAGCTCAGTCAAAAATGTACTCTGTGAGCGCAGTGCAGAGTTGAATGCGCTGCGTGTCGTGCGCGCAAGCGTGAGCTACTGATACATTAGGATATCTATCTACATAAATAAAAATAAAAGTCCTGACTAACTGACTGACTTATCAACGCCTAGCCCAAACCCTTGGACCTAGAAAGCTGAAATTTTCCACAGAGGTTCCTTTTATAATGTAGACAAGGAATAAGGAAGGATTTTTCGAAATTCAACCCCTAAGGGAGTTAAATAGGGAATGTAGGTTCCGCGCGGGCTAAGCTGCTGGCAAAAGCAACTTTAAAATAATCACGAAAAACCACTATAAATTGCGACTCAGAAGCGCGGGCTGGCAACAGCTCGCGCTTCTGAGTATGACAGACAGTGAACCTTTTGTAACTACATTGTATGGTGCCAGCACTGTCATGTGCTACATCCAGACGATCGATAGAACTAATGGAATTGCTCACAACATTGTAAGTAATTGTTTTTGCGAGCTATTAACACTGCTTAGCTTAATACAATGTTGTTTTTTTTATTGTTAAAAAGTTTGCTTCAATTTATTTAATAGTTATTTTGGGAAAAAAAGTTTTTTTTTATCCCGGTTGTATGTTCCCGTGGGAGGGCGGTGGTGGCGTAAATTATTTTTAATTTAATTTAATGATTTTTGTTGCAAGCGTGCCTAAATATTCATATTCATTTAATTGTGTTCCATAAACACAAAGATGTTAACAAAAGGTTTAGAGCTAAGAGCCGTTGTAGGCGCTGTTAGGGCACAGCAAAAGGTATTATTTGAGACATAACTTTCTTGAAAATCTAAAACTTAGTAACTAAAATTAAAAATTAATAAGAAAAATACATAAACTGAGTAATTAATTCAATTCGGATACAAAGTTAATAACATACATTTCACTGTTAAGGGTACACTAGGCGCGGGCTCGACCTCACTGGTGGGCCTGGCTAAAAAGCACGCTGTCTCACCAGGCTTCGAGTCCGACAGAGGTAGTATGAGTGATGAGCAGTTAGACGATAGTCTACACGCACAAAATTATGAGTGAGCTGCAGGATCAGTTAAAGTAAAACAAGCGCGTAAAAAATTAAGAAAAGTCCTTCGGAAGATCGGGTTTTCTGAAAAAAATCACTGCATAAATCAATGACCAATTAAGTTTATTGAACTTTTCGATGATTGAGCTTTATCGGTACCGGCTTAGTTTTGGAGATTTTACACTTCTTTTATTATTTAAACATGTCCATAGTTACGTTAAATTAGCAAGAAAAACGAATCTTTGTTTGCTCATAACTTTTTAATGGCTTTTTATTTTAGTATTCTGTTTCAGTACCGACAATATTAATAATGAGACAAAACTATAGCATGTTTAAGATTTGATGTACATTTTCAAACAGTGGAGTAAAACTTTCCCGAAGTTTGTATGGAAAAAATGTGGACTTGTTTCACCTTAACAAAAAAACACACATAAAATAATGCGCTCTTTTTGCGAGGTGTTTTACTCATTGACGTAAAGAAGACAGAAGTTTAAAAATCTCTTCTTCACAGAACGGAACCCAAAAAAACACAATCATAAAGAACATCCCGTAACAAACAAACTAATAACAATTCGTTCAAACTCCATTCTATCGTCGTTCACTCCGTGAAAACCTTTTCATGAGTTTCAGATACAAATATTTACGTTTTCAGGACATTTGAAGACGATTTCCACTTTATTTGGGCGCTTCGCACTTGGTTGGATGGCGACTTTGTCGGCAATTTAGGAGTTACCTACGAACCAACGAACTTCAATATCCCATTTACGAGTAGGAGATGTTTTTTATAAAACATCTTTTGAAAAACCGTGTTTAGTGTTGTGGCTAAGTGATTATAGCCACTGCGGTCGAACGTTTTTCATGGAGTTATTTGACCTCCTCAACCCAGTTACTTACAGGATTTTTTTTTTTATTGAGGATGGGAAATCATCAAATAACTTCTCCCGCTCTCGGTGGAGCAGCAGGGCATGTCAGACTTTTACTGACTAAAACCCACTAGTTTTCCCTCAGTTGCCTGTGTGCCAGTGGCCACGGTATCTCTTTCGAACAACCCGCACCCCTGGCAGGCATCGGCCCTTGCGAGCCCCATCAGTTGGTGCTGACATCTCTTTGAGGAGCGCGTAGAACACAACTCGTACCCGTACTCGCCGTACGCAAGTTACTTATTGGGTAACATTATAATGACAACCAAAATGGGTGAACAAAGTGCCGCGTGCGCATCCGCGTCGTTTCCCCACGAGAAAACAAACAGACGTCGCGCTTTTGCCTTCAATGAGCAGGGTTGGTAGGTAAAGTTAATATTACCCCCTAAGCTATGGCCTCAGCTATGTTGTCCTCTGTTGGTAATTTTAATGTTGTCTCCTTACCCTTAGTAATAGAGGCTGTTAGATTGCCAAAATGAAACAAAATCAAAATCAAAATATTTCATTTGACAACCTGCATGGGCACTTATGAAACGTCAGAAGCTAGGTGCACGGTTCCAAAATGTTGTTTCCTATGGAGAAGAGCCGGCAAGAAACTCCACGGTTACTCTTTTAAAAAAAAAATGGCTTTAACAATGTCTCCAAATTACAGAGATAAAATGTATGGGAGGACAGCGCAGGCCTGTCAATAAGTACCAGGTACTTAGACGAATACAGAATATAAAATCGTTTACAAATCTACAGTTTGTAAGGCCTACAACGTTCTCCCATTCACAATATGTAAAATAATCTACATAAATAAAATTAACCTATTTAAACAAAGTGACATGATTTCCGTGACAATCTCTAAAAATACAGAACTCTAATTACGATTTACTTGTACTAAATCATAATTCCGTCACCTAAAAACTAAAGTCAAAACAACCGTTTCGCCAAGATTATTAGTCCAATACTAATCCAATTCACCATAGAATTGGATTAGTATTGGACCAATAATATAGGTACCAATTACTCGAACATTACCGAAAGCAATTTTCTTAATTTCCCTATAATTGTAGGCTAAGAAAATTACATACTAATTGCTGCCTTTCTAATCTTAATCGAAAGTAAACGTGTCTAAGGTTTTTAACCGACTTCAAAAAGAAGGAGGTTATCAATTCGACATTTTTTTTTTTTGTATTTTTGGGCATAACTTCGTCATAAATAGACGAATTTGCTAAATTCTTTTTTTGTTCGAAAGGGGTTTATTTCGAAATGGTCACATATCGCCTTTTCGCATTAAAAGTGTACAATTTCTAAAAATATTCGAAATCGAGTTAATATGCGGAAACGTTTGGTATCACCTGTATTTTCTCTTAAAAATTGACAAAAGAGCGTAGTTCAATAAACATTCGCTAGATGGCGCATTGGTTAGTTTTAAATTGGCAGAAGTGAGAACTTGTGTCGCGCGAACACTATACAACTTTTAGTTACGTTCAAACGACAGAGCAGTGCACGCGTTGTGTCTCTTCAAAAGTATACAAAAACGAAAATTTGACCCTAAGGTAAGCATTCTATTTCATTAGTATAATACAATCTCAAAATCATTCACTTATTGCTTTAAATGTGTAGCAAATTTTGAATCAATTCTTCCTTCAAAATTGTATAATTATGTAATTGTACAGTTTTTGTGATAAAATATGAATAATACTGCCCTGATCTATTTCATTAAAAGTATGTTTTTTCTAAATTGTAGACTGTTTTAGATATTTTTTTGTGAAAAGTTATGTTTTAACTTAAAATTGTCTAGTTTTTATCATAAATCTGACGTAAGAAATAGTTTAATCCCGAAAATGTTTACTTTTTAATTAATAAATGACAGATTACTTTGATTTTCGTTAATATTGGCAATTTTATTATGTGTGATTTCACTGTAATTCTGAAACATACAGCGACTTGTTTCAACGCATTTAGTTTTGTTTTAATAGACGGCACTGCGACGAATGGTCGGGGGCAAGTTGCCGCGCGTTCCACTCTATACAAAACGAGATAGCCGCGACAGCTAGCGGTCGCGTCCGACCATCTATTGTAGTGCCGGCTCTAATTGTATGTTATAAAATATTTTCTTTATTTATTCAGATTAAATTAAATGCTTTTGAATTGGCACAATGAAGTAAATTCTTAGAGAGCTTGAAAAAAATATAATTACTAAGAAAGAAATAAATGATCCGCCAATTGCTGATTCTGAATCGATGGACATGCTACACGAAAATAACACATACTATGTAATAAACTAATAAGTCAAAACTTAGGTGTGTTTTTGTATTAATGAGTAGGTATTATTAATGAGATTTTATTTTATTTAGGTACTTAGCATACTTTAATATTTTCTTTGACAGGCTTACAGGACGATTTACAGGAAACGACCGAAAATCCCCAGGAAGGTTTACAGAAAGATTTACAGGAATCGAATGAAAATCACCTGGAAGGTTCACAGGAATCGAACGAAAATCCCCAGGAAGGTTCACAGGAAACAAATGACAATTTAGATTTACAACAAAAATGTATACAAGAAATTAACGCTTCAGAGAAACAGCAACTTCAGAAAATTGGTGAGATACTCATAGATATGAGTATTTTTTTTAGTTTTTGTAGGAGAACTACATAAGTGCATCTAAGTCAGACATTTTATTTTAGAAAATTTTTAATCATTATGAAATAGACGATAATTTTAAGTAAGACGATAAGTTAAAAAGATTTATTTACTTGTATTCCTTTTTATTTATTTTTCTTTTAGTTCATTGTTTTATAAATATTTTTTAATTACTACTTAAAGTTTTTAATATTTTATACAAACTATTAATACGTATAAATAACACTCAAAAGACTGGATAAATTTCCTATTAATAATAAAAAAATGTAGTTTTATACCCTAGATCTTAAAGTTCTCACACAACTCAGTCCTTAACAAGTTCCTGACTTAGTGCCATATTACTTAGTGATTAACGGGATTTAATCAGCCACTTTTTTTTTATTGTTATCTTCTTTTTTGAGCCATTTTGTTTCAGTTGTATAAGTTTTAGTTCATATTTAGTGTAGTAATTTCATAATTGTACTGGAAGAAATAAATATTTCATAAAATATAATTGTTTTACTGCGAAAAATATTATATTTTTCCATAAATTTAATCGTATTTAATCAATTAAATATTAATGTTCAAATAAAATCGCAAAAATTATGCAACATTTTATCTAGAAAAGTATTAAAACTCAAAACTATAATTTTTTTGACCTATATTTCGGCTAATTTGTAACAAAATTAATACATAATTTTATCTTACTTTGAAAGACAGATAATGTAACTTTCAAAAACTAAAAATAAAATGTTGAAAAGAACATTATTATTTAAAATATTACACGTCAAACCTTTAAAACGCTCTCCTGTAAAATTTGTAAGTTTTGAGATTGTACAGTTTTAAAGCAAGAAGACGATATACTTATAAATTTCATATAGATCTGAATATGAGATTCGGAGACACAACGGAACTCTTCAATAAATGGCAGCAAATCAATCGCGATTGCTGCTATCGCATAAATATGCATTTTTTTGACCCCAAGGATGATGAAATTTCGAATCGGTGTGTACTATAACTTTAAGGGGAAAAAAAAAAACTTAAAAAAATAAATTAAAAAAAAAACGACTTTTGTTTTTTAAAGTGTTTTTCCGGAAGTCGGTGGTTGTTTTTTTTTAAGGTTTTTTGTCTATTACTGGCGTAGACTGAGCGACGGGCGTGAGCAATAATTGGGCTTCATCTTCTTCTTTTCGTGTCGATGGTACTCGTACACTACTTTTTTAAATATAGTTTGGGGCTGGTGGCTAAGTAACAATAGCTGCACGGGTCGATCGATCAGGTTGGCGGTTGGTCCATGGATGGGTGACCATCTTGGCTGTCATTTGTGGATCTTTGACAGTCGTTACGGGTCATCAGAAGCCCGAAAGTCTGACAACCAGTCTTACCAAGGGGTATCGTATTACCCAGTGACTGGGTTGTGGAGGTCAGATAGGCAGTCGCTCCATGTAAAATACTGGTATTCAGCTGCATCCGGTTAGACTGGAAGCCGACCCCAACACAGTTGGGAAAAGGCTAGGCAGATGATGGTTAGTTTGGGCCCTGTAGGTAGGTGGCCACGTTTATTGCGGAATCAGTGGCATCATTTAGATCATTCTTGACAACGGGCACTTAGGGTACTCCAGCAAGTGAGACATGGTCTGATCAGAAGCACTACACTCGCACTGGATGTTGGATGAGTCAGTAATCCTCCACTTTGACAAATAGTGTCTGCAACGGCCTACTCGGGCACGCAATCGATTAAGAGCTTTCCATACAGGAAAAGTTTTTATCCAGTGCGCAAATTGCAACCATGAATTCAGCATATCATTCTAGAACCCCTAGCGCAGAAATTTTTCGCCGGATATACAAAAAAAAAATCTGCTGTCGGGAACCGGATTCTTGGTTCTTTATTTGCAGCGTGCTTTCGTACGGTAAATGGTGCGATTCCTGCAAGCGAGTAGAGTTTGCTCAGTGGAGTCGGTTTTAAGCAGCCCGATATTTTCCGACACGTATCACGTAGTTTGGCGACTAGCTGCCACAAACAGTAGTCGAAATGTTTCGTATGTCATCGTCATACTCAGCAGTTTTTCAACCACTTCTCATGCATGTATTGTACTCATGTACAGTATTGCATTGATCTACCTAGCCCGAAAGAGCTACATTACTTCATCATTTTTCATCATTTCAGCCGGAAGACGTCCACTGCTGGACATAGGCCTTCCCCAATTTGGGGGCCTTGCCATAATCGCCACGCTTGGCAGGCGGGTTGGCGATCGCAGTATGGTGGTAAAATGCATAGAGAACGCTGCTGCCCATTCTCTAGTAAGTCCCTTAGTCGCCTTCTACGACACCCACGGGAAGAGATGGGATGATGCTATTCTTTACGTCCGGCACCACACGGTACACTACATTACTTAGTTTAGCGGAAATGATTAATTTGTAAGAAAAATACCTTCTCAAGTTTCAGTTTCAGAGCTATTTAGTAAGCTGTCAAAAAACTGCCTTGTTGGTTTAGTGGCCGCAAAAGCGACTATAGAGCTATTCGGTAAAGTTCACTGCTCACCTCACTCAAGTGAGCGCACACAATTCGAAAGCGAACTCATTTGTTTTATACCGACTTCCAAAAAAGGAGGAGGTTAAATGTTCCACCGAATGCCTAAGGCATTAAGTCCGCCTTTGTACCTTTTTTGTGTGCGAGAAGTTTAAATAAATAAATAAATGTATATTTTTTTTAAATGTATCTTCCTCGATTTCTCCTCCATTTGTGGACCGATTCTCAAAATTCTTTTTCTATTTGAAAGACTATACCTCTGAAGTGGTCTCATTGGCACCAAGTCAGGATCTGATGATGGAATCCCAGGGAAATCGAGGGCAACCCTCAAATCTTATAGGTATTAACAATGTTTTTCCTATGTTTTCTAATGCTATTGAGACATTTGCGTATGGTCATCATCATCTCATGACGCTAAGCTGAGGACGGGAGGTACAACTCTTTAACTTAGGAGTTAGGTGCAGATTCGGGCATAACTCCGTCATATATAGACCGATTTGCAAATTTTTTTTTTTAAAGGGAAATAGTCCCATTTAAATTTCATATAGATCTGATGATGCCTTTCGGAGACAGACAACGGAACTCTTAAAAAAATGACAGCAAATCAACCGCGATTGCTGCTATCGCATAAATATGCATTGTTTTGACCCCAAGGTTGATGAAATTTCGAATTGGTGTGGAGTAGGTAACTAAAAAGAAAAAATAAAAACTTTTTTCAAAAAAAATCCAACCGGCTTCCAAAAAAACACTACATACTCGTAGTGCAAAATTACTTTAATTTCGGAAGGCGGTGACAAAGAATTAAAATACACATCCAAAGTCACCGACTTCCGAAATTAAAGCTATTTTGTGTTTTTTTGGAAGTCGGTTGTCACATTTTTGAAAAAAAAAAAAAAAAAAAAAAAATTCGCGGATTCACAACGAGACACCTTTCGAATTTCGAAGTGATGTTTCGAGATCAGTTACGACTTATTGGGATGAACAATTTTGATACACTACAAATCCGTTTTCCATTTGACTGTATTGTCTGTAGTACAGATAATTTCAAAGTGTGTGAATGTTTAGAATATCACATTACTGAGCAGCAGGCTTAGCACGAGCACAGATTTGTCGACGGAAGAATAGACATGACTATTAACTAAATGATGTACAATAGGATAAGATAGCTATGTTTTTCTATTAATTATCACAGTTATGTGTTCTAAACGAATCATGATTTGGTAGATAATCGTATATACTTTGAGGCCGTCGTGTAGAAAGTTTTATTGTCATTGTGATTTTGACAGTTAGGGAAGAAATATTCTTCTGAAATAGGCTACATTTATGAGGACTTAGACAAATATCGATACAAAGGAAAGACTAAATGACAGATTGTAGAAGGATATCTACGGTGCGATGTCAAAAATGTAGGAACGAAATATCACTTTGTATTGAAAAAGCACTGTCTATTCTTCGTAGAAATACAATGCGTCATGCTAAGCCCGCTGGTCTTCGATGAGATCCGAGGAGTTATTAGATTATTATACCGCATTAAGATGAATGTTGTCGACATTTTTTCCATACAAACTTCGGGAGTGTATTACTCCACTGTTCGATAATGTACAACTAAAAATTAAACATGGTATGGTTTTGTCTTATTATAAATATTGCCTGTGCGGAAACAGAATACTAAAATAAAAACCCATTAAAAAGTTATAGGCCAACAAAGATTCGTTTTTCTTGCTAATTTAATCTAACTTTGGGCGTGTTTAAGTCTTAAAAGAAGTGTAAAATCTCCAAAATCAAGTCGGTACGAGGTTTTACTCGAGAGCATACAAATAATAAGAATGTTAGTTGTGTCGAAACCACAGACACATTTAAAATAAAAGAACTGAATTACTTACGTACTAAGACAAAAATCCTTACGTACTAATACACAATTGCCAATGTGAACATAATTATAATGTAAATGTAAGAACAAGAACATAAGACAGTTATTCAACTTAGAACATACTTAAATCTACATTAAAAAACAGAAACACTCATTTTAACAATATCTAAACCAATGAGGATAATAAAATCATTAACTTATATTGTCATATTGTGATAATCTAAATGTCAATGTTGTTCTCCATAAATTCAGCTGTGAAGTAATAATATTTGTGAATAAAAAATCGTTTCAGTTTATTTTTAAACATATTATTAAGATTTTTTGTCTGTCGTGGAATGTTTACTTCAATGCATAATACCCAGTATAATATTGTACAAAAGAATCGTTTGTGTTCTTTCTCCTTTTTAAGTCTATTGTCTGCTAAGCCTCTTGCTTCAAATAGCGTGAGTCAAAGAAAAAACATGCTTTGTGTGTTGAAAAGGTGAATTTCCCGGCATTTTTTGCACATTCATGAGCTTACTGGGGAAGCTGTGTGGAACGAAAATTACAACACGCAGTGTATATCTCCCACCTGATAATGAGCTGCCTTGGCTTCCCTGGAAGTCTTTGGAATTTGTAGCGGCACTACAAATAAAAATGCTTCGCAACAAAATCCAAGAAACGCAAAAATAAAAGTGGCGCCATCTACAATGCCACGCGCGAACTATCTAAGAAATTCTACATCGCGCAATCAGAGTTTACCACGACACCCAGATAGGTACAAAATCCCGACATCAACTGTCGGGCAGTTGCCCACCAGACGCAATACCCGTCTGGTCGGAGGATCCTCCTTTACCAGCATAGGTATGAGTGAACTTTACACCCTGTTCCTCATACCCCTATAAATTGACTCCGGTTTCAGGTAGGCCAAAGTAAAGAAAACCTGCTCAGGCAAAGATTCACAGATGACTCCGCCCTGGAGTGTAAATGTGGTACTGTCTCCTGTTGTCTGCACGCTACAGGAGCTGATGGACGCTGCTGAAAGTGCCAAGCTTGTAGCCAGATTCTGTGCTGACTGTGTTTAGTTTGCTATGGACACGCTTAGAAGCAGAATTTCATTAATAGCCTACACGAGTGGTACTTTTTATGAACTTTTGACTTAATTTTTTACTATAGTTTAAGCTATTCTCATTATTTTTTATTTTATTTTTATTTATTTATTTGGTTTGCCTACAATTGTTTAAACGTTACATTTCATTTAAAAGTGCGTGCACTTACTAACATTTATAAGTACAACAATTACTTACAGGCTAACACCACATGTACTAATTTATTTATACTATATATATTTCATTAAAATAGTGTGTTATAAAAGTTTAAAACTTAACAAATTGGCAATTAATATTATGATGTCTTAGTTATGAGAATAGTATTCAATAATTAATTTACAAAATTTTCCTATGCTATCGTAGTGAACGTCAATCAAGTCACTGCAGCCGTTTCGGGTTTTACACATTCGCGGTATTGGTGAGTTAGCACCTAGGACAGTTCTACGCAAGGGCGGGTAAAGCGAGTTAATCTTAGTTCGTGCTCATAATGTTGGCTATGCTAGTAGGCTCAAAGTCACCCGAAAGGCGCAAACTCAAACTCAAACTCAAAGCATTTATTTCAATTAGACCTTTCACAGGCACTTTTGAATTGTCAAACAAAAATCGAAGTTGAAGCTAGGTGCCCATTCCAAAAACGTAGATCTCTCTGGAGAAGAACGGGCAAGAAACTCCAAGGACACTCTTTTAAATCGTGGGTATTACATAATTTTGGGAACATTATTCTTGGTGCTTCTATATGTGAGAACAATGTAAAAAAATATAATAAAATAAATTAAAAAAAATAAGATTCAAAATAAGCCATGGCAGATAAGAGATGACCAGTCTCAACCGACGCCGCCCGTTCACGAACTTGACGCATGGATCAGCACCATCCAGCTCAACCATTTTCTAGGGAACCGAATGATCCAACACACACGCCACCATCAGTGAGACATTTAAGTGAGCATGACATACTCTCAACTACCACGTTTTTTCAAGTCGACGTACATCGACGTACAGTCGACGGCTATGGAGAGGGCTATGCTTGGAGTGTTCCTACACGATCGAATCAGAAATGAAGAGATCCATAGGAGAACCGACACAGCCCGAAGAACTGCCAAACTTAAGTGGCAGTAGGTAGGGCACATTGCTCGCAGAACAGATGGCCGATGAGGCCGCAAGGTTCTGGAGTGGTGACCGCGTACCGGAAGACGTAGCGATGGAAGGCCTCCCACAAGATCGGACCGATGACCTGGTGAAGGCCGTATGAATCCGCGAGAAGCACAGAACCGGTCGAAGTGGCGGTGCTTGGGGGAGGCCTATGTCCAGCAGTGGACGTCTTTCAGCTGATATGATGATGTCCATAATTATGAAGTCATCATCTGCCTAGCCTTTTCCCAACAATGTTGGGGTCGGCTTCCAGTCTAACCGGATGCAGCTGAAAACCAGTATTTTACATGGAGCAACTGCCTATCTGACCTCCACAACCCAGTTACTGAGTAATACGATACCCCTTGGTTAAGACTGGTCAGACTTTCGGGCTTCTGACGACCCGTAACGACTGTCAAAGATCCACAAATGACAGCCGGGACCAACGGTTTAACGTGCTTTCCGAGGCACGGAGGGGTCTTGGTATGTAAAGATGGTCACCCATCCACGGACCAACCGTGGCAAGCGTAGCTTAACCTGGTTGATCGACCCGTGCAGCTATTGTTACTTAGCCACAAGCCCCTAATTATGAAGTACGAGTAAGTATAATTAAACCTCTGTCGTATTATTCTCTAAAATCACTTCGAAATTCGAACTGTGTCTCATTGTGAACCCGCGATTATTTACTTTAAAAAAAACCTAAAAAATAATAATAATAAAGCTGCTGTGTTTAACCTTAGTAACTAAGTTTAGAAGGCGGTGACATAAAATTAAAATACATTTCCAAAGTCACCCACTTCCGAACTTAGTTACTCAAGTTAAACACAGCAGGTTTGTATTTTTTTTCTTTTCAGTTTTTTCGGCGTTTTAATTTTTTTGTTAAAAAGTTTTTATTTTACAATTTTTTGTGGCTATAATCTACTACTTACCTACTACATGCTTATTTTTTTATTACTTTTTGTAACAAACAACTGGTATTACAATCTGTGAGTAAACAATCAATCATCCCCTGTTTTCCTACCCTTAGGTTGAATTTTTTTTCAAAATTTATATGGGACCAACTTCAAGGTATAGCCTTTTCAATAAAAAAAGAATTATCAAAATCGGACTACTCTGCAAAAAGATATGCGTGGTCATACTTAAAAAATAAAATATACGCGTCGAATTGAGTAACCTCTTCCGTTTTTTCGTCGGTTAAAAACAAATGAGTTCGCTTTCGAATTGTGTGCGCTCACTTGAGTGAGGTGAGCAGTGAACTTTATGAAATAGCACTACTGCTATGGTTGTTCACGATAGTAGTGATAAATACTGCAGATCGATTTAAACTAATAATAACTGTCTGAAGACTTTGTAGTTAATTTACAACTTTAAACTGAAACTTGATAAGCTTAAAATGAAATTAACTTAGTTAAAGTTTGGTTAAAATTGCCAAAGTTGGGAGAAATTATGATTTTCAGGGGCTTTAATATTAATCTTAAGCACATGCTTCTTATTGAATTCACTAGAAAAGCAACAAGATCTTAACTTCATCTATACATATAAAATGCTTTGTCCTGAATGACTGACTAACGGATCAATGGACAGCCTAAACCGCTGATCGTAGAGACTTGAAACTTGGATGTTTTTTTTAGTCTGACGCGCCCTGCTCCTCCACCCAGAGCGGGAGAAGTTATTTGATGATTTCCCACCAAAAAAAAAAAATTAAGTACTTGAATGGTGTGTTCTTTGTAAGAAATGAACGGATTTTCCGAAATTCTGCCCCTTTTTTCTAGAACGCAAAAAACGGGGTACAGTTTTCTCAATACATTTTGTTAGTCACCTTTTTAAACGCTTTATGCCTTCGAAGTACCAGGTTGTCATAACCAGGTAGGAGCACACCTAACATAGTTGTCAGCTAGAAAGCGTTATACACCGTCGAAGTACCAGGTTGTCATAACTCGGTAGGAACACACCTTAATATGCGTAGGTAATTGTGTCAGCTAGAAAACGCTTGATACAGTCGAAGTACTAGGCTGTCATAACACGGTAGGAGCACACCTTTTTTTTGGAAAAAGTTCTTAATAGATTATTTAGTCAGCTTTTTAAACGCTGTAGGCCTTCGAAGTACCAGGTTGTCATAAGTCGGTAGGAGTACACCTGACATAGTTGTGTCAGATAGAAAGTGCTTATATTTTAACGTATTAATTTATGTGTTAAAACAAAATTAATAACGTAAAAAACCAATAAAAAATCCTGTTACTCGTAGAACCATTTTCGACATATAAGCGGACGAAGTCGCGGGCAAAAACCAGTTTTGAAAATAAACAGTTTGTAACGGTTTAGTATTTTTGATATAAAGTACGCCTTTAAAGCGAGATCGACAATATTAGTTTTTTCAAAGAATCGTAATTGAATAACCAACTTTAAGTTTATGCAAATGCTATAAAATAAGCGCTCTGGGTGCGCTACTCTGATCGGTCAAAGTACCATTTAGGTACTTTCAGTAGGAACCTCCCAATGCCGCCTATAGTCAGAATTGTTGATGGTTAGAGGCCATAGCGTTCCGTGTGGTGCCGGACGTAAAATAATAGCACCATCCCATTTCTTCCCCAGGGTGTCATAGAAGGCGACTAAGGGACTTACTAGAGAATGGGCAGCAGCGTTCTCTATGCATTTTAACACCATACTGCGATCGCCAACCCGCCTGCCAAGCGTGGCGATTATGGCAAAACCCCCTTTTCGGGGGAGGCTTTTGTCCAGCAGTGGACGTCTTTCAGCTGAAATGATGATGATGATGTATGATCAATGAATGGAAAGATGACTTGAATAATACCGCGGACGGGACATGGAGGAGAAAAACTCACGACCAAGTGCTATGAAATGATGATGTAACATACCTTTGATTTATATATCTAAGACTTAATAATAATAAAACAGCCATGGGGTCCGAGTGCCCACTTGGTTTTTCGAGACATCGCCGAGCGGTTAGTCGGCCTCATAGGCTAGCCTATTCTTTGGCCAAAGATTCGGCCTTGCCATACAACGTGGCAATGCCGCCAGACTTTGGGCACTTTTACCATTGACAGCAATGCGGACGAATTTTTTAATGCCCTGTTATTCTTTTTTCTCTGTTTTTATTATACAGGTACATGTTTTTATTCATATTATTTTACATCTTATATGTCCAAAAACGATACAAGGTAAAATATCTATAAACATCATCTGCCTAGCCTTTTCCCAACTATGTTAGGGTCGGCTTCCAGTCTAACCGGATGCAGCTGAATACCAGTATTTTACATGGAGCGACTGCCTTACTGATCTCCACAACCCTGTTACTGGGTAATACGATACCCCTTGGTAAGACTGGTTGTCAGACTTTCGGGCTTCTGACGACCCGTAACGACTGTCAAAGATCTACAAATGACAGCCGGGACCAACGGCTTAACGTGCTTTCCGAGGCACGGAGGAGTCTTGGTATGTAAAGATGGTCACCCATCCACGGACCAACCGCGGCAAGCGTAGCTTAACCTGGCCGATCGACCCGTGCAGCTATTGTTATTTAGCCACAAGCCCCAAGTTAAAATATCTATAAACATCGAAACGTATAAAACTGAATCCCTACATCCTTTCGTCACGGTATCACACGTGAACGGCTGGACCAATTTTGCTAATTATTTTTCTGTTGTGGTCGTTATTGTCACGAGAAGGTTCTTTCTTATGACACAAAAAAATTAAGAAAGTTGCTCGTAAAATTAGAAAATTTAAGAAAAATTAACGACCATAGTAACTTTTCTATTATAATACCAATGCGAATTCAATATTTATAGTTCAGACAGGACAGCGACCGTCGGGTCGGCAAGTTACTAATAAAGGCTAATTTGAATAGAAAATTGCAATAAGACATACACTGCAAGAATTATGATGATAGGCTAGACTGAAAGCTAATTCTATAAGACTTTTATTAAATAAGATCAATAAAACAACATAATCAGCCTACAATGTCCCCACTGCTGGCACACAGGCCTCCTCTTGGTGAGAAGGAGTGGGCCATAATCCACCACGCGGGCCCAGTGCGGGTTGGCAAATATCACATACCTATGTCTGAGAATTTTTGGTTCTAGGACATGCCGGTTTCCTCACGATGTTTTCCTTCACCGTTTTGAGAGCAGTGGTGATGAAATAATTTGCACAAAATAATACGCCTATATGTCTGGGTTTGAACCTACGACCTAGCAACGCGTACGTCGCAGCCTCCACTGGGCCACCATTGCTCTAAACAAGTTAATAAGATGAACATAATAATAATCTAGTAACATATTTTCTGTAATACAGAACCGTCTCAGTATTTAGGTCGGCAGAGGATGGCCCGTGTTTGTAATGTGACCATACGTTCCGATTTACGGGGATAGGAGCGAAATGAACAGCCTGTATAGTTACATATGTTTCTGGGTAGAATGTATTGTAACAATACGTGTGCTGCTTTTTGTGGATAAAACTGAAGCGTTTTATTTTTACAAAACGTTACTAAATAAAATCAAAAATCAAAATCAAAATATTTTTATTTCACATAAACCTGCATGGGCACTTATGAAACGTCAGAAGCTAGGTGCACGGTTCCAAATTGTTGTTTCCTATGGAGAAGAGCCGGCAAGAAACTTCACGGTTACTCTTTTAAAAATAATTGGCTTTAACAATATTTTCAAATCACAGAGATAAAATGTATGGGAGGACAGCGCAGGCCTGTCAATAAGTACCAGGTACTTAGACGAATACAGAATAGAAAATCGTCTACAAATCTACAGTCAGTAAGGCCTACAACGTTCTCTCATCCACAATATGTAAAATAATCTACATAAATAAAATAAACCTAAATAAAATTGATGTTCAATGTCAATTAATGACGAGAATATGTCAGAATTGTAAAAATAAGAATAAAAAAGAACATTGTATTTGAGAGCAGTTAATAGACTTTCACATAGTTATGCTGTTAATGAGGTACCAGGGAAGCCACATGTGCAGAGACCTTATTACCCTGATGTAGATGTGTAAAGACCTTATTACCCTGTTTACCATTTATCATCCTACTGCGGTGCAAAGGCGACACTCTCTCACACACTTGTATCCTCTTCTGTTTTGGACCAGCTCTTTCGTTAGCTAAAGTTCACTCTTCCATCGTCATCTTGGTTTGGTGCGGGTTACTTAACGACAATGTTAAAGTGTATAAAAGAAAAGTATAATAGTAAGTTTTCTGTCAAGAGGGCCACAGATGTCTAGACTACAATCAATCAAATTTCTGACACGATGTCAATCATGACTTAAAATGATGACGTAAAACTTTGGCCCCGTTTGAGACAAGTAAATGACAGCAAAAAGCAAAAATTACCAACACAATCTTGAGGTTTTCTTATTTGAAAACGTTACGCTCAATGACTTGGCTAGTTGTCCTTCAGCTATTTAATTGGATGGCGTTTAGTGAACGGCCTAGGCATCCAATTGGCTGGCTTATTTAACTCGATAGCTGCGACAACTATATTTAACTAACCTCACACTTAGAAAAAGATAAAAATACTTAGTTTTTCTGGGACATCGCGTATTCCATTTAGGGATAAACAGATGTATGCAAGCACATTTCATTATTAATGTCAAAGTTTTAAATGTTACATGATAAGCCAATTGCCTTTTACTGGCCAAATACAGAGTCCGGGCTGCTCCATGAGCATTTCCTAGTGGCAGCCCCCAATATCACTGTTTAACCCCAGGTTTACTGCTAGGGGTGCGAGTGTGTTCGAAAGAGATATCACAGCCCCTGGCATACGGGCTACTGAGGGAACACTTGTGGGTTTTAGTCAGTAAAAGTCTGACACGCCCTCCTGCTCCACCCTGAGCGGGAGAAGATATTTGATGATTTCCCATACAAAAAAAAACCCCAGGTTTAAACCCAGGATCACTGAGCAGGTCGCTTTTGGTATTAATAGAGTAAGGAGGAAGGCAGAGAGAATAAAGTTTATTTTAAACCGACTTCAAAAAGAAGGAGGTTATCAATTCGACATGTTTTTAACCGACTTCAAAAAGAAGGAGGTTATCAATTCGACATGTTTATATATATTTTTTTAATGTATGTTCGGGCATAACTTCGTCGTCTAAAGACGGATTTTTTTTTTGTTCGAAAGGGGTTTACTCCGAAATGGTCCCATTGAAATTTCATATAGATCTGATGATGCGTTTCGGAGACAGACAACAGAAGGCCAATTCTACTAATTAAAAACGTTCGCAGTGTCATCTCGGCGACAATCGAATTTCAAAAATTTGACAAAAATGCATAGCATTTTTTGACAGATTGACACTGAGATCAGACTGTGAACGTTCTTAAAATTACCAGAATTGCCCCTCAGAACTCTTCAAAAAATTACAGCAAATCAACCGCGAATATTGCTATCGCATAAATATGCATTGTTTTGACGCCAAGGATGATGAAATTTCGAATTGGTGTTAGGTAGGTAACTAAAAAGTGAAAAATAAAAACTGTTTTCAAAAAAATAACAACCGACTTCCAAAAAAACACTACAAAGTGCAAAATAACTTTAATTTCGGAAGGCGGTGACGAATAATTAAAATACACATCCAAAGTCACCGACTTCCGAAATTAAAGTTATTTTGCACTTTGTAGTGTTTTTTTGGAAGTCGGTTGTAATTTTTTTGAAAAAAGTTTTTATTTTTCTTGTATATTTTTTTTTATGTATGTTCGGGCATAACTGCGTCAATATAGACGGATTTTCAAAAATCGTTTTTTATTCGAAATGGGTTTATTCCGAAATGGTCCCATTTACATTTCATAAAGATCTGATGATGAGTTTCGGAGACAGACAACGGATTTCTTCAAAAAATGACAGCAAATCAACAGTGATGGCTGCTCTCGCTTAATTATACATTGTTTTGACCCCAACGATTTTTTTTTAATTGGTGAGAACGATAACTAAAAAGTGAAAAAAAAAAAAACAACCGACTTTCAGAAGAACACTGCAAAGTGAAAAATAACTTTAATTTTGGAAGGCAGTGACAAAAAATGAAAATACATATCCAAAGTCACCGACTTCCGAAATTAAAGTTATTTTTCACCTTGTAGTGTTTTTCTGGAAGTCAGTTGATTTCTTTTTGAAAAAAGTTTTTTTAATATAGTAGGAAGGTCAAAAGGTCTTACCAAGGGTTATCGTGTTACCCAGTAACTGGGTTGTGGAGGTTAGATAGGCAGTCGCGCCATGTCATCATCGTTTCAGCCAAAAGACGTCAACTGTTGGACATAGGCTTCCCCCAAGCCCCGCCAGTTCGACCAGTTCTGTGCTTTCCGCATCCAGCGGACTCGTGCGGCCCTCATAAGATCATAGGTCCACCTTGTGGGAGGCCTTCCAACTTTACGTCTTCCGGTGCGCGGTCGCCACTCCAGAACTTTTCGGCCCCATCGGCCATCTGTTCTGCGAGCAATGTGCCCTGCCCACTGCTACTTAAGTATTTTACATGTCGCGCTATGTAAAGTACTGGTGTTCAGCTGCATCCGGTTAGACTGGAAGCTGACCCCAACATAGTTGGGAAAAGGCTAGGCAGATGAGATGATGATGAGGTCAAAAATAATTACCACAAAATGTCCCATATTTGACATACGAATTGGCCACCGCACTACGTAATACTCGAAAACTATTGAGAACGGAATTCTTACAGAACTTTGCGGTACTCAAGAGGATTTTCTGGATTCCTGTACTTTCTAGTATTTGCCTTAGATCTTGAGGAGCAAGGATTGAAGAACGGATTCCATTTTATATTATGTAATATGGGGATCTTGCTTGAACTGAACTTGAAATTTTCAGTAAATGAATTCAACCTATGTGCATAGTTATGTTTGCAGTCTATGGTTATCTTTTTTAAGTCGGCTTGAGTAAAATGCATTTATACGGGCATGGCTAGCCTACGAGATAACATACGAACGGGATAAGTTTGTCAGGTTCGCAGGATGATGTAGGTAGGTAGATTTCGTCAATAGGTCAATAGCCTTTTTGGTGATTGTTACCAATGGAGGTATGTTCGGGCATAACTCCGTCATTTATAAACGGATTTGCAAAATATATTTTTTTGTTCGAAAGGGATTTATTTCGAAATGGTCCCATTAAAATTCCATATTTTCATATAGATCTGATGATGAGTTTCGGAGACAGACAACGGAGCTATTCAAAATATACAGCAAAACAAACGCGATTGCTGCTATCGCATATATATGCATTGTTTTAATCCCAAGGATGATAAAATTTCGTATGGTGTGGGGTAATAGGTACTATAACTGAAAAGTGAAAAATAAAAACTTTAATTTCGGAAGGCGGTGATAAAAAATTAAAATACATATCCAGTCTCCAGAGTCCGTCAGACTTTCGAAATTAAAGTTATTCTTCACTTTGTAGTGTTTTTCTGGAAGTCGGTTGTTTTTCTTTTTTGGGAAAAGTATTTATTTTACAGGTATATTTTTTCCAATCAGGACTCGAATCCACATCCCGTGGCAGTCAATCTCTTAGCTTCTGCGCCAAACATTTTTAAATTAAGCTACGAATCTGGGTTTTACTGACCCAGTACACCCATCCTGTAGTTTTGGCTACTAATACATAACACATGAAACGTAACACTATCAAAAACGTAAAAACAAATGAAAAAAATACGTCATACGTCAAAATTAACCTTAAAATTTCCCTAAAAAAGATTCACAAAGTCAACAAGAAAGCCACATTTCGGTCAGAACGTAACAGAAAAATTACATAGGTACTCCAAATGGTTCCATAAACACACTAGGGCCTATTTTGACGCCTCGTGACTAGGCGACAAAATTACCTTGAAATAAAATAAATTACGCGACACTGTTTTCATAAATTCCAAGGTGAGATCGGCTTCAAATTTTGTCTCTGGGGGCAGAAAATGTTTAACAACTAGTGATGGACGAGGTGAAAACATAACAGTTGGGCTGAAAAGTTCGTAGGCTAGCATAGAAAAAATCTTTTTTTTTTGTTAGAATTTGATTTTGTTATTCAATGTAAATGCAATGCAACGAATATAGCGGTCATACACGTCAATGATTATCAAGCCAAGCCTTGGTTTCTATAGTATTTTTTTCGCCAAAAAGCAATGCTTTATTAACACACGAAATTCCTTTTTTGTCCATTATTTCTAACTGATAAAAGTTGCTTCACTCAAAATGCTATAACTCACAAACTAATGGTACGACAGCTGTCAAATTTATACACGTATCTTTTGAAAGTTAGTAAATAACATGAATTTAATACTAATAGCGCCATCTATGTATCAGCCTACGAACTTTTCAGCCCACCCAATATAGTTCGAAAATTAGGTTATTTACTGTGGTATATTATTACGTACATACATTAAGTATACAAAATAACACAAAAATATATCATACCTACTAGCTTTTGCCAGTGGCTTCGCCCGCGCGGAACTTTCATCCCCTATTTAACTCTCTTAGGGATTGAATTTCGAAAAATCCTTCCTTATTCCTTGTCTACATTATAAAGGGAACCTCTGTGCAAAATTTAAGCTTTCTAGGTTCAAGGGTTTGGGCCGCGTTGATGAGTCAGTCAGTCAGTCAGGACCTTCTTTTTATTTATATAGATTAATGTTTGCATCAAGAATATGCCAGTCTCTGCAAGTTGTTTTCTTTCACCGTTTTTGGAGATTCTATGATTGGTTTGGTTAACCAAAAATTCGAAGACATGTGACATCTACCAACCCGCACTGGGCCCGCGTGGTAGATTACGGCCCACTCATCTACCCTCTCATGGAGAGGAGGCCTTTGTCCCAGCAGTGGGAACGTTATAGGTTGAGTATGTATGATTGTTTCATAAAACAAACGGTAAACATTGCCATGGATTGAATTAAACTTTATGTTTTTTTTTTAGTGTGTGCCATGGGGTGTGTATTACCCAGTCACTGGGTTGTGGGGATCAGATAGGCGGTCGCTTCATGTAAAATACTGGTATCCAGCTGCATCCGGTTGGATTGGAAGCCAACCCCAACATTGTTGGGAAAAGACTATGCTAAAATTTATTTCGATGTCATTTACAGAAGGAACAATTTAATTTCATTTAAAATGTAATAAGTTTAATAGAAGCGTTACATAAGCTTCAGGAAACTTAAATACACAAAAACACGGCGCACTCGTATTTGTGACCATCCTACTATTCCTAGATGAGATGTAGATGTTTGTTACTCAATCACTCAAAAATGGCTGAACAGATTTGGATGAAGTTTGGTACACAGATAGATTATAACCTGGATTAACACATAGGATACTGTTATCCCGGTCGTACGTTCCCGCGGTATAATTTTCGACCTCCTTTCGATTTAATAAACTCAAAATCGTTCATAGGAAGTATATACGCTACTCAAGTGTATTTTATCGGATTTAACAAACCAGCTCCCGAAAGCCGAAACCCTCTCAGTGTAAAAAAAGGTAACATTTTCTCAACACCTCTTACACGTTGCAAAATCCTCAAATAAACACGTCTTTATATTTCCACCCTGGATCAAGTTACATAACATAAAGTGCTGAAAATATGGATATTATTTCAGCTTTCTTTCTTGAAATTTATGTTGATATTTCTCAGAGTTGCGTTGATGTTTTAGCAAGGCTCAGAAAGAGAGGTTGTTCAAAGGATATTAGGTATTGTGTTGAAAGAATTTCTGAGCCAAGAAAAGGTAGTAAGATACAGGTCTTGTATTGAAAAATTATTTCATTCAAACTTGACAATATCATGCAAAAAGCGATGCCCCCATGCCTGGAAAGGTTATTACATATGCCAACACATCGTGATTACTTCATTATGTGTAAGTTTAACATATTAAACACGTAAATTTTATTCAATTTATTCTCTACAGGATACGTTTTTTAACCAGTGGGCAAACTGTAACCATGCATTCAGCATATCATCCTGCCCCCCCCCGAGTGGGTTCCCGCATTGTCGTTGCGGGGGGGCTCAGTAACCGTGGAACTCAGCAACGGTGAAGCCAAGAGGAACCCAAAGGTGGGGCCGCTCGTCAGGGCTTTTGCCTCAAAGCCGACGACGTAGCGGCCAAAAAGTAGGTTGCGGTGAGGTGCACCGCAACCGAGGTGGGCCGCGATGTCGAATGGGAGGCATCGCGGCTGAGGGTTACGGGCTGCGGTAGAGGAGGAGTGCCGGTGCTTCTGAGCAGCGCTCTTCCCTTCCGTGGCCTGGACGGGGCCGCCACCGTTTGATGGCGGACGCGGTGGGGCCGCAGGGGAAGAGGAGTGTCGGTATAGCGTTAGCCGCTCTCCCTATCCTCTGCGGCCGAAAAGTGGTAGACGGGACGGCGCGTTGTGTTCCACACGCGCGCCGTCAAAGATGTCAGCAACCACCGATGGGGTCCGCAAGGGCCGATGCCTGCCAGGGGTGTGGGTTTGTTCGAAAGAGACACCACAGCCCCTGGCATACGGGCTACTGAGGGAACACGGGTGGGTTTTAGTCAGTAAAAGTCTGACACGCCCTCCTGCTCTACTCAGCAGGAGAAGTCATTTGATGATTTCCCACCCAAAAAAAAAGAAAAAAAAAAAGCATATCATCCTAGACCCCCGCCGCAGAAATTTTTCGTCAGATAAATAAATAAAAAATCAGCTGTTCCATACATTTTGACCGCATAGGCATTGCACCTTTCTATGAAACAGCAGATATATATTTTTTTGTACAACCGGTGGAAAATTTCTGCGCTGGGGGTCTAGAAGGACATGTCAGGAGTTCATGGTTACAGTTTGCGCACTGGTTAAAAACTTGTCCTGTATAATGATGGTGAAAACCACGTCAGATAGGAAAAGCGTCTTGGTTTTATACGATTCATAACAGATAGATGTGTGTTATTTGCACCCCAACCCAAAGGCATCATCATAATCAGCCTATAATATTCCCACTGCTAGGAACTGCTGGGAACCTGGGACATAGGCCTCCTCTCGGTGAGAGGGAGTGAGCCGTGATCCACTACGCCCAGTGCGGGTTGATAGATGTCACATGTCTTCGAATTTTTGGTTCTAGGTCATGCCGGTTTCCTCACGATGTTTTCCTTCACCGTTTTGAGAGCAGTGGTGTTGAAATAATTAACACAAAGTAAAGCGAATGTCTGGGTTCGAACCTACATCCTGCGACTCATAAGTAGCCGCCGTTATCACTGGGCCACCACTGCTTATTCATTTTAGTCTAGTTAAAAAATCACATGCATTTTAGTCTGAACAAAAAGCAAATTGTTTGCCCATTTCTACCGATCCACACGACATACATGCAATGTAAACTCCACTTGACTACATAAACATGAGTTGACGCTACGATAACACTCGTGTCCTTGGGGAATTTGCAAAGGGTTGTTTTAAAAGAAGCTACAGCCACCCGTCAGGTTATAGCGAACAAATATGAGAACAGATGAAGGAAAAGTTAAAATAAAATACACACATAAGAGTACATTATGGTACTAGTGTGTAATGTTGGTGATTACCGCCGAACCGCCATGCGAGGGTCTTAAGAGAGCTGAGGACGGTAATCATCAATACACACGTGTATCATACGACATTTTTAAACACACTAGTGATGACAATAATACTAAAAAGTCATTTTGTCCTTGGAGTTTTTAGGTAGTAAACTTTCCATAACGTTAATTAAGGGCCACATCTTATATTGGACGGTGTACAACATAAATTATGTTTCAACACACTTGCTCATAAAATGGCTCTAATTTCACCGCAACTAGGCACCTAATGACACCTATAATCAAACTGTGACTTTTTCATTACTAATATTCACAAGTGACTTATAGGGTATTTTTGTTGGTTGACTTGCTTTGTTCTTAAAAAAAGTTTCGACACAAAAAGATCGTGTTCAATAGTACAAATAAATTAATGTACAATAAATCATTTTCTGAATGAGGTTTCTTTTGTTTGGCTTTTCGCGGATTGCGTTTTAGCCACGTACAAAATGGGGAATTCAAAGTTTTCTTTATTACAGAGAAAAAAAAAGTTATATTTGAGTGAAAGTTTTATTTATTAAAAACGTCCAAGTTGAAATTATCTATTTAAATACGAAGTTGCATGAAATGAGCGAGCAATAGGTACATTAATTTATTCGTACTATTGAACACGATCTTTTTTGTATAGTAACTTTTTAAAGAATAAAGCAACTCAACCAATAAGAAAAAACCCTGTAACTCACTTGTGAATAATAGTAATGTAAAAGTCACAGTTTGATTATAGGTCATCATTATGTGCCTAATTGCGGTGAAATTAGAGCCATTTTATGAGCAAGTGTGTTGAAAATAAAGTTTTCTTTTGTCCACGTAGTGACAGTAGAACACTGACTCCTAGGTCTCAGAGTTCCCCTAGTTTAGGCAGGATTTTTCCTATTTGATCAGCCTATTTCCAAAATCCAATGTACCACCTACCTCATCATCATCATCATTTCAGCCGAAAGACGTCCACTGTTAGACATAGGCTTTCCCAAAGCTCCGCCACTTCGACCGGTTCTGTGCTTCCCGCATCCAGCAGACTCCTGCCGCCCTTGCAAGGTCATCGGTCCAACTTGTGGGAGGCCTTCCAACTTTACGTCTTCCGGTGCGCGGTCGCCACTCCAGAACTTTTCGGCCCCATCGGCCATCTGTTCTGCGAAAAATGTGCCCTGCCCACTGCTACTTAAGTTTGGCAATTCTTCGGGCTATG
Organism: Polymixis flavicincta; assembly: GCA_949987655.1. Classification (NCBI taxonomy): domain Eukaryota; kingdom Metazoa; phylum Arthropoda; class Insecta; order Lepidoptera; family Noctuidae; genus Polymixis; species Polymixis flavicincta. The sequence continues at coordinate 8,144,505 of OX465199.1, read as the reverse complement.
TCAGTTACCTTGATTCTTCTGCGGTTCTCTTCATTCCTGATTCGATCACGCAGGGAAACTCCAAGCATAGTCCTCCACCTACCAATGTGAAATGTATTTGGTATTGTATACAAAGGTATTTTGTGTCAATAAACCAATGATATTTTTCTAAATGTGGTTTTACACAAAGTATAGCGCCACCATTAGGTGGACTACTTCAAATTAGCTAAAACATTACATGCTTCTTCCATTCTTGATGAATCCAACCCAAATTAATGCCCTAATGAAAGTTCACCAGCACAGCAAACAATAAACCCACTCACAGATAAAGCCCACACACACTATTGTCTTCACATTTCATTTTTGTGCCTACCGTTGACCCCTAAACAAAGAGATTTGGCTGAAAGGACGATCTGGAATCTAGATAGACATCTCGCATGTTAGATGTTCAAGCAACCGCAATAAACGTTTGTATCGCTGTGAATGTTTGTGATAAAGTTGTCCAAATGTTGGAGTAAATATTATGTTCGTCTCTTTAGTTGGGCTTAAGTAATTACATCAGGTTCAGGTCAAGCTACACTTGCCGCGGTTGGTCCATGGATGGGTGAACATCGGACCACCAGACACGTTAAGCCGCTGGTCCCGGCTGTCATTCGTGGATCGTGACATTCGTTACGGGTCATCAAAAGCCTGAAAGTCTGACAACCAGTCTTACCGAGGGGTATCGTGTTACCCAGTAACTGGGTTGTGGAGGTCAGATAGACAGTCGCTCCATGTAAAATACTGGTATTCTACATCCGGTTAGACTGGAAGCCGAACCCAACGTAGCTGATGATTATGTCTCTTTGGTTTCCATTATTTTGATTGACGAATGTAACTATAGATTTATAAAATCGCTTACGTAAAATTGTCTAAACATCATTTAAAAATTCGAACGGTGTCTCGTTGTGAATCCGCGATGATTTACTTTAAAAACAAATGAGTTCGCTTTCGAATTGTGTGCGCTCACTTAAGGCGGAGATTTCTTGCAAACGCACAAAATGGTGGTTTTTTAAACCAGTGTATCTCTTTAACCGTAATTAATTTTTAAAAGAAAAAAAAAATATATGATATTTTTAAGTCTTTTTTGCATACAGTGATAGTACTCAAAATATAATTATACATACTTTAATGCATCAAAAAAATCATCAAAGTAACCTCTTAATTATCTTTAAACCCAGTTTATCCCTTCAATAACAATTATTATTATAAAGTAAAGTAAAGTAAAGTAAAAAAATTATTTGCATAGATTGCAGGTACAGTAAATAAGATGACAGTTAAAATATTGGTGATCCTTGTACAATCTACCTTATAATAGGCATGCAACATTATTACAACATGAGAGATTTTTTAGATAGGTATTACAGTTCAACAATAATAGGCATGGTAAATTCATATAAGTAATAAACATAAATAAACCAAAAAAAAAAAAATACCAAGAAAAAAAAAAAAAAAATTCAATATCTAATTTTATACGATTTTATATGCGTTTTTACGACAATGCTTGCTAATTTATTATTCGAATTTATTACAACAGATTTTAACCCGTATGGGCTTGTAGTAAGAACTATTATCGCTCATAACGACAATACGACGAGTACATTCAAAATTACCGAGGACTTAAGTGAGGTGAGCAGTGAACTTTATAGAATAGTATTACTGTAACTAGAGATTGCACGCTTTTCAGTAAGTCAAGCCTACCCGTTTGTTGACGTCAGAGATAAGGCAAGGCCTACTGATTAGAAATGAGTTAGATTAGATAAAATGTTAACTGTATTCATTATATTTGGCACTACTTTGTTTGTGTTAATTATCACGGTTTAGACGCTTATAGGATAGGCAGAGGCGACTAAGGGACTTACTAGAGAATGGGCAGCAGCGTTCTCTATGCATTTTACCACCATACTGCGAGCGCCAACCCGCCTGCCAAGCGTGGCGATTATGGCAAAACCCCCCAACCTGGGGGAAGCCTATGTCCAGCAGTGGACGTCTTTCGGCTGAAATAATGATGATGATGATGATGAGGATAGGCAGTATTCTTGCATACGTTTTAATGGTTCCATACAATTATGTTCTGTACAAGTTTTTATCACACATACATAATTGAATAGTGTTAAAAAGTGCCTTTCTCTTTGGAGCTAATAAGCAAGCGACCCAAATCCAAATGCAGCTATATTTTACGTGGAGCGATGACCTATCTGACCTCTACAAACCAGTAACTGGGTTACACAAAATAACCATAAGTAAGACTGTTTTTAAAACTTTCTGACTTCTGGCTAATGACTATCAAAGATCCACGGACGACAGCCAAGACCAACGGCTTTTTTTTTGAGTGTGAGAATTCATCAAATATCTTCTCCCGCTCTGGGTGGAGCAGGAGGGCGTGTCAAACTTTTACTGACTAAAACTTACCCGTTTCCTTCAGTTGCCTGTGTGCTACGGGCGACGGTATCTCTTCCGAACAAACCCGCACCCCTGGCAGGCATCGGCCCTTGCGGACCCCACCAGTTGGTGCTGACATCTCTTTGAGGTGCGCGTGGAATACAATGCGTCATCAACCCGGGCTTGGTCCTTACCGGACAGTGAGCTACCCTTTACTCGCCTTTCCGAGGCACGGAGGGGTGGTCTTGATATGTAAAGATGGTCTTGGTCACCCATCCACTAGCAAAGTGTAATTGAGTTTTTCCATTACAAAAATTTCTGGAGTCTAGACTGCAGAAACTTTTGCCCAATTGTGCCCAATTGATGGCAATAAGCTTATCCCCTAATATGTATTTTTTTCTTTAAATTCGGAAGCCCATCCCATCCCATTCCATTTTTTCCCGTGGGTGTCGTAGAAGGCGACTAAGGGGCTTACTAGAGAATGGGCAGCAGCGTTCTCTATGCATTTAACCTGGATACTGCGATCGCCAACCCGCCTGCCAAGCGTGGCGATTATGGCAATCCCCGTTTGGAGGAGGCGTATGTCCAGCAGTGGACGTTTTCGGCTGAAATGAGGATAATGATGATGATTTTCGGAAGGCTTACGAACTAATAACATTATAATAACAATAATATGAGAGGGGTTTGTGGCTAAGTAACAATAGCTGCGCGAGTCGATCGATCAGGTTAAGCTACATTTGCCGCAGTTGGTTCGTGGATGGGTGACCATCTTTACATACCAAGACCCATCCGTGCCTCGGAAAGTACGTTAAGCCGTTGGTCCCGGCTGACATTTGTGGATCTTTGACAGTCGTTACGGGTCCTCAGAAGCCCGAAAGTCTGACAACCAGTCTTACCAAGGGGTATTGTATTACCCAGTAACTGGGTTGTGGAGGTCAGATAGGCAGTCGCTGCATGTAAAATACTGGTAATATTCAGCTGCATCGGGTTAGACTGGGAGCCGACCCCAACATATGTAGTTGGGAAAAGGCTAGGCAGATGATAATAACAATAATATAAAACTAAATTGCTAATTACAAACACCCACAGATAAATACAAAGTTAATGGGAGTATTAACTTCGTACTCAAAGTTACCTCGTATCTGTATACTTGGCAAATAAATGATTTATATTATTTTTGGTTAATCCCTCAAAGTTGGTTAATTTCTTTCAATAGTTGGTTGTTCTTTTAAGATAATTCGGACAATAAACTGTTCAAGTGCTGGCTGGTGTATCTTGAATAAAAAATGACCTTGCTAAGAGCTTCATTAATAAATAAATAAAACTTTTATTCTCAGAATCACTTCCATATTTGTTAGTAACAATGTAGACTTACAAACTAGTGCTAGTAACATTAATACACACAAACTAAGGAAGAAGCTGCGTGAGACACGCCGATTCTGGGGACTGTCTACTTGACTGCGTGAAGACGTATCCACCGCCCCAAGATCTACTGTGCTTGAAAAAAAATGTTACGTCACAAAATGAAGCCATCAAAATGGACCCTCATGCTTATAATTTCGAGCAGTAAACATGTGCTGAATTTAATCTTCCCCACTGCTGGGACACAGGACTCCTTTCTGTGAGAGGGCATGGGCCGTAATTCACCACGCGGGCGCAGTGCGGGTTGACATCTAGTCACATGTCTTAACATTTTTGGTTCTAGGACATGCCGGTTTCTTCACGATGTTTTCCTTCGCCGTTTTGAGAGCAGTGGTGATGAAATAATTTACTCTCAAGAATGATAGATGTATTTTTAAAGTGAGTAAGTATAAGCATGAATGTTACTCTTGATCGTTCGCTCGTATTCTTCCACTACATTAGTCGTGTGATAGCCAGTTGAACGGTAGACTGTCTGTCCATTTCTAAGTAGTTTAATTCTGAAGAAATGTTGTTACGTGATATTAAAAGGATAGATCTGTAGTTTCATATTATGTTTGTTGTGTTTCTGAGCGTGTTACTAAGAAAATTTTAAAATTTTAAATAATAAAATCATTTTAACCGTAACTTCTTTTGCAAGAAGATTTTCTAAACATCTCTTCGAAATTGGAACGGTGTCTCGTTGCGAATCCGCGATGATTTAGGTACTTTAAAAACAAATGAGTTTGGTTTCGAATTGTGTGCGCTCACTTGAGTGAGGTGAGCAGTGAACTTTACAGAGTAACACTGCCGATCAATGACGTACCTAATATCAATAGACGCGTCATACACGAACGTTAGAGCACTCAAAAACAGCGTAAACCATGAATGTAACTACCAACTAGTACATACAATCATACAGAGCACAAGAACAGGAAAGACCCATACCGATTCCTGTTGTTAGAAAGAGATAACTATATGTATTTAGTAATGTCATTAGCGTTGCGCCGCGTCACTGGATGGTACGTGACTAATAACACAACAGGCAATTACCTTGCATTTATCTTGCCAAATTTAAGCGCTGCCGGGCCGGTAATCATTACTACCGATGCAATTTTTTTACATAAACCTTTTTGAGTTATGTACAATACTCGAAAATAACGATAGGTGGAAGATTATATGGAACTCTAACAAAAAAAATATTTCGTCCGAATCGCAGTAGTGTCAAATTTTTTATTCAGCTTCCCTAGAGAAAGGCCGAAGTGAAAGGTATAATATATTCAAGTAGAAGTCTGAACGTGTCGAGAAAAATCCCAAATCGAATTCCAAACAGTAAGAAATAGTGCTGAAGTCTATTTATTTATTCATACGTGGACTCACTTTATGTCAGATTTTATTACCAACAGCTGAAAGTGACCCTCTTCAAAGGCCGGTAAAAGAAAACGTAAAAAACGATTGCCTGAATCATTAATCACCAATTGGTGATCGCATTTTATCGATAAAGTGGGCGACTTTATCGATAAAATGTCCCCGGCATAAAGGCACTGTCAATGTCAAATTGCTACCATGAACTATGTAAAATCTACATCTATTTCAAACAAAACTATTCGGTAATTTACATTGATTTATACAATGACGTATTATTAACAGCCGCGTTTTAAACGAACATTCAACGCAGCGTAAACCATAAATGTAGCTACCTACTAGTACTTACATATAATCAAACAGTTTCTACGCTAGGGGGTGATATAATGATATCAAAATCATTTTATGGTCAGGCAACAAAGGCCCATAAATAAAATGCACAAATAATCTTAAAAATAATAACGACAAACTAATAATATTAAAAACTTTATTTAAACTATAACTATACACGTAAAGTTGTCGGCGTCGTGTTTCGCTGCGAGGTGTCACGTAACCATCCTCGGAAACGTCGATATACGACACCAATCGACAAAAAGTCTTCCTTCATACACAAAATACAGAGAGTACAGAAGGCAATCTACATACAAAGTGCGCTCGAGCAACGCACACATAGACACCGTTCACGGACACGATATCTCGGACCGGTTGGGACCAGTGCGAGCGCGAGTGCCAGCCCCTGAGACACGCGTCTGTGAAATGCAAAAGCGGAGCAACAAAAAAAGTTACTTTAACTGTTCAGTGGACGGTTGTATAAATACTGTGAATTGTCTTTTTTTAAGCTACCTGTTTTTGAGTTGAACAGAGAGGTAAGTACCTAGGTATTTGCTCGTGTTTCGATGGTTCGTTTTAACGTAACACAGAATACCTAGTTAGTTGTGGATAAGCGAAAATGACTTTGTGGCCTTGTAGTATTTTTACAATTTATATTAGGTATTTATTGTAGTACTTATAAGCTAAAAAATACACTCATCTTCCTCATTATAAATAGTTAAGTTGGAACTGCTCGGCGAGCCGGCCGGGCCACCCGCCCCCGATCATATCTTATTAGAGTTGAGATTAATATTGTGCTCATGGCAAAGACCTAATACGAGTGCCACTACCACGATAGTTTTTTGTGCATAAGCCAAAGTTGACAACCCTAGCGCGACCGCTGAGCGTAGGTATGAAAATCGAAGTACATACATGTGATTGCCTTCTGTACTCTCTTTATTTTGTGATACAGGGCTGTAGATGGTGGGTTGGAACTCGTACCACGAATGAGTAAAAGTTGATGTCGTGGCGCGATTCTAACCTTTCGACCCTCAGAGTCTAGTTGGTCTTCACTTTCAAGTACTGCACCACTTCCTCAATCTTCGTGGAATGATGCAGACGCGAAATGTACAGCTGTGTCGTAGGCACTGCAGGGCGCAGCAGCAAGCTGGGTCATATGTTGAATTCATGGATACAGTTTGTGCACTGGGTGAAAAATTTACCCTGCATTTAGTTACTTCACTTGCAAGTCGTCGCGTCACTGGATGGTACGTGACTAATCACATGACAGGCAATTTCATTTATCTTGTCAATTTTAAGTACCGGTAACGCTTCTAACGGTAATACGTAATTGTATCATTGGATTTATAAAAAAATAATAATACGTAATTTAAGCTATTCTTTTTTACCTATTATTTTTCATTCCAAAAAAGTTTCAGTCACATTTTTTTTTATTCAACTCGCGAACAATTCATAGGAGTCATTTAATTATGCGGTAAAGTATTCAGTCTGTCTTTTATTAATTAATGGGTAATAATGGCACGTCTACCTGACCATTACCGCGCCCCCCGGTCTACTTCTTGATATGCAATGGCCTCTGTAGCACCATAAAGCATGACGCTCCAGGGGCTAGTGCGAATCTTGGGGTTCATTCGATTAATCGAGTCTGGTCAAGCCACGCTGCGCTGGGATCGGTGCATTAAATTACATTACAATCATTAAAAATAATTGAAATAGGTGTTCCTTTGTAATACCTTTCTGGCTTAAGGCCCTGGTAATTTTGAATGTACTCGTCTTATTGTCGTTATGAGCGATAATAGTTCTTACTGCAATCCGATACGGGTTAAACTCTGTTATATTTAATTCGAATAATAAATGAGCAAGCATTGTCGTAAAAATGCAAATAAATTAGTATAAAATTAGATATTAACTATTTGATGATAAATAATCCATCACTGGATGCAGTTTGGCATTTAGAATGTTATGGTATATTTTTAACGATAATAATAATTTATATTGAAGGGATAAACGGGTTTTAAAGATAAATAAGAGGTGACTTTGATGATTTTTTTTTGATGCATTAAAATATGTTTAGTTATGTTTTGAGTACCATCACTGCATACAAAGACTTGAAAATATCATATTTTTTGCTTTCAAAATTATTTACGGTTAAAGAGATACACTGATTTAAAAACCACCATTTTGAGCGTTTTCAAGAAATCTCCGCCTTAATAGTAGTCAACGGGAATATCAAAATTCATGTAATTTTACTAGTACCTACGAGTCACGAAGAAAATAATGTTTATTGAGGTATACAAAAAGAGCACTGAAGCACAGCATTTTCTCATGGTGACATGGAGAGTGCGATTGTCGCAACCCAGTGCTGGGCACGCCACGATTGCGGCGGTAAGTCCCCTCTTTGAGGAGTGGCTTGAGAGGCGGCATGGCGTCCTCACCTTCCGCCTGACGCAGGTCCTCACCGGACACGGTTGTTTCGGGAGGTTCCTGTTTCGGATAGGGCGGGAGGAAACGCCCGGGTGTTTCCACTGCGAAGATCGCCCTGAGGACACGGTGGAGCACACGGTGGCGGTCTGCCCAGCTTGGGCGGAGCACCGCCGTGTCCTCATGGAGGCGATCGGCGGCGGCGATCTCTCGCGTCCGGCCCTGGTCCAGGCCATGGTACGGAGCGAGAGGGCATGGGGAGCCGTCACCTCCTTCAGCGAAGCAGTGATGCTCGCGAAGAGGGAGGCGGCGCACGTGAGGGAGAGGCAGCATATGCGCCCTCGCGACCCCTGCCGCCGCAGGATACGGAGACGCCCTGGGCGTCGGGAATCCCAGGCCGATTTCCGGCCACCGTAGGCATGGGCTTGCGGACGGCGAGTAATGGGTAGCTCGCTGTCCGGGAAGGACCAAGCCCAAGTCGACGGCGCGTTGTGTTCCACGAGCGCCTCAAAGAGATGTCAGCACAAAAAAATGATGGGACCCGCAAGGGTCGATGCCTGCCAGGGGTGCGGGTTTGTTCGAAAGAGACACCACAGCCCCTGGCTTAAGGGCTACTGAAGGAACACGGGTGGGTTTTAGTCAGTAAAAGTCTGACACGCCCTCCTGCTCCACCCAGAGCGGGAGAAGTAATTTGATGATTTCCCACCCAAAAAAAAAAAAAAAAAAAAATTACAGAATACGAAACACTACGCTGCGCTCCAAAACGGAAATCCTAGACGCAGGCAAAAAGGCTGCCAGGCTAAACTAAGACTGGACGGGTTACTCCATCCGCATGCACAGTGACCATACAGTGGGAAGTTATAATCTGTGTGCCAAATTTCATCCAAATCCGTTCAGCCGTTTTTGTGTGATTGAGTAACAAAGATCCAATCATCTTCACAAACATTCACATTTATATTACGGACTACCCTTTTTTACCCCTTTAGGGGTAGACTTTCGAAAAACACTGATACACGTTATTCTTTATTCTTGGTTTTAGGTATAAATACTGAGTTTCAAGTTAATCACACAGCGCGTTAAAATTCTTCCATACAAACTTTGACAACCCCCAATACCCCTTCAGGGGGTAGTTTATAAAAGCAATAAATGACAAACTTTATAATTTACTTAGATAAATATTTGTGCCAAGTTTCAAGTTTATTAACTCAAGGAATAAGATTTTTCGTACAAATAAAATCCCCCCTTTTCAACCCCTTAAAGGTCGAATTTACAAAAATCCGTTCTCAGTGCTCCCCTACATTGTAAAAGGAAGCTGTGTGGAAAATTTCGCGTTGCTAGTCCCAGTAGTTCCGGCTGTGCGTTGATTGGTCAGTCAGTCAGTTTCTCCTTTTATTTATAGATTTAAATGGGACCATTTCGGAATAAACCATTTTCGAACAAAAAAAAAAAAATTTCAAATCCGTTCATAATTTACGGAGTTATGCCCGAACATACATTAAAGAAATACAAACATGTCGAATTGATAACCTCCCTTCTTTTTTAAGTCGGTTAAAAATTAAAATAAACATAACCCTTCCTTGGAATTCGGGTAAAACATGATTGAACACCCACAAAAACCCGTTACTTCTAACTTACGAGTATGTACCTATTTGGGTCGATTCCCCATCTAACTAGAAGCGGTTTACTATCAGTATTTTACATGAAACGACTGCCATTCTTTGTTACCTTAGTAGGGTTAACAGAAAGGTAGGTAGGAAACAATTGTTAATGAGGGTAGAAACAGTTTTGTTTTGTGAGGGAAATCCTTGTTCTATGTGTTAGGTTCCTTACGTACCTTCGTCCGATATATTTTACTAAAGAAAGGAAGATTACTAATGAAAATGACCAAAAGTTCAACTTCTTGACAGTTCAAAGAAAAATAATGTTACCATACTAAAACTAATAGTGTTGAGGTAGTGAACGATTTTGCGTGAAGAGCGAATGATAAAATGGTTTAATTTTAAATTAAACCATTTTTATTACTCATTATAAAATTTTAAAAATTCATTTGTATGGTGTGGAATGTAAGAACAATTTATTAATAAAAGTAATTTACATTCTTTTATTATTTTCTTCTAACAGACAGAAACTAAATAAATTACCATGCTACTGAAAAACAAATTTAAAAAGTTTAATAGTGTATTATCATGTTTTTAAGACGAGTTATTTATTTGTTATTAATTTCAAGTTCATTCAATTTCGTTCATTCTTACACCACCTCACTAGCTTTTTTTTTTGTCAAAATCTGGTATCCCTTCAACTGTCAAGTTGCTCATCATCATCTGCCTAGCCTTTTTTCCCAACTATGTTAGGGTCGGCTTCCAGTCTAACCGGATGCAGTATTTTACTTGGAGCGAATTCCTATCTGACCTCCACAATCCAGTTACTGGGTAATACGATACCCGTTGGTAAGACTGGTTGTCAGACTTTCGGTCTCTGTCAAGTCAACTGTCAACTGTCAAGTTGATATACAATTAAAACTCGAACTATAGGAACAATTATCTAGCGAACTCCGCTCCTTAGACGACCCACAGACCCGTGTGCCCGGCTTCTGGCTTCTGTTGTATATCGCGCTAAATAATAATGATTCTTTTAATAAAATAAAACCCCTCGACGGTCTAGTGGTTGCAAGCCGTACTGCTGAGCTTGAGGTCCTGGGATCGATTCTCAGGTTGGTCACAATTTTATGGTTTTTTTTTTAATCTGGATTTTTTCAGTAGCAGCCCGTAGTCTGGTTTGAAGGCAAAAGATTACATGGGACTTAAAATATAACTGGTGAAATATGGGTCTACTATAGATACCTATAGTAGACCCATATTTCACCAGTTATACTCGTATTTCACCAGTTATATATAACACAAATATGGGTATACACCCATAATACCGGTTGCTGGGCCGGTCTTATGAGGAAACAGAAAGTTTACTTTGCAGCACATGTTAATAATACACTCTGATAGAACTCATACCCTCACTCACACTTACACTACACACTTACTCACTTTAACTGTCTTGTATCTAACTAGTAACGTCATTTATTTTCTTTGTTCTCACATAATAATTGAAATTTTAAAAAGAAGGAACTTCTGTCTTTGTAACAATTTTGCGCTAGCAGAATTATTAACTTTGTGTACTGTTTTGGCCACCAAGATACAGGCTGTGCCTAATTTGGGACCCGCTGTTTAATCCGTGTAAGTTTTTTATTATTGAAAATTTCATAGCTTGTAAAACCACTTCGTATATTTAAGAACCTTGTTTGTGTAAGCGAATTAAATGAATTTGAATTTGTTTGTGTTAAAAACTCGCTCCATGTAAAATACCATTCAGCTGCAGCTGGTTTGACTGGAAGCTGACCCTAACACAGTTGCGAAAAGGCTACGCAGATGGTGATGTTTTTATTAAAAAAAAAAAAAAAAACGAATGAAAAAAAGATGCAATACTGTTTTTTAAGTAACGTTTCGTTGTCATCTTTCTTGAAATACGATGCATGCCGAGCATTAAGCACAAAATATTGAAGAATTAATTGATATTAAAAATGGACCTTGAAAAGTCATGTTCACAAACAACGTGCTTTAGAAACACGCATGCAGTCACGCCAAAATGATAATCAACAGTGAAATATTAACGATTTTCCATGCAACTTTAAACAATCACTTATTTAATTGATCAAAAGTATTCTTAGTTATCACACATTCTCCTCCACATTTATTATGCGCACAGCCAAAGTATGGATCTCTCTGCCTGCGTCTGAGTTCCCTTCCACATTTAAACCCATCTATCTTCAAAAGAAGAGTGAACAGGCATCTTCTGGGCACGCTCGATCGCTTTCCATCAGACGTGAATGAGGTCAAGAGCGCGCCCAATTGGTAATTTAAAAAAATAAACAGCATTGGAAGACAGTACACTCGAAACCAAAATAATGTGCCTCGTTGATTAAAATATATTCCAAGTTTAAACATTCATAAGTTTATCGTAACGGCCGCCGAAGACTGATGAGATAGGCAATGTGCGAAGTTGCCACAAACGAAAATTGTGGGCTTCAAACTTTGATCGTCTTGGGGTTGCCAGTTAAAAAGTTTTTGGCGCAACTTATTTTTGAGTTGGCTACATTTGGGGAAATGGATGAGCGCGTATTTTTGCTTGACTTATTGTGATGTATTATTTTATGCTGGGAAAAATCTTTTCTAAAGATAGATATTTATGAGATTTATTTGCAGAAAATAGAATAAGACAAGACTTTAAATCCTACTAAGTGATATTATAAATGTGAAAGTTTTAATGTTTGGATATATATATTATTACTTATTGTTATTATTTTAAACAACGTTGCGCCACACTAGGAATTTCTCCCTGTATCGTGGGTGCGTTTACAAACATAGAAACTCACAAACACAAACACCCAGACCCGGAACAATTACTTGCAGATTATACAAATATTTGTTCCGTGCGGGGATCGAACCCGCGACATGCTGCGAAGCAGTCGATCGCTCATAGCCATTACGCCACATTACGCCAACCGTGTCGTCAAGGTTTAGATGTTAGTTACTCAATTACGCAAAAACGGCTGAACAGATTTAAATAAAATTTGACACACAGATAGTTTGTAGCCTATGTGTTAATCTAGGTTATAAACTTTTTTTTTATCCCGGTAGCAAAGTTACCGTGGGATAACTTCCAACCTCCTGGCGGGCGAAGCAGCTGGCAAAAGCTAGTGCATTATATTTTTACGGGCAGTTTTGAATTGTCAAGGAGCTTGTCAGTCAGAAAGTCGAAGTTGCTTGTTCTAAGACATATTCTCCCACGGAGACGAACGGACAAGAAGCTCTGTAGTTACATCAAGTCTTGTATTGTTTTTCGACATTTCAGATCTGAGGGACAATTAATCCCGTATTTTTTAGAAAGAAAGAAAGAAAGATGCGTTTATTGGCATTACATCTTACAAAAACCTTAGAACTATAAATAAAACACAACAATGTTATTAATGCCAAAAGGGCCTCAGCTCAGCATAATGTCAGATGGCAACACAGAATGCACCACCAGACGCTGATTTTCAGCTGCAACCCTTTTTAAGAACGTATAATAGTCTAATTCTCAACCTGTTCAGAATGTCTGTGACAAGCTTTTGCCGGCAGCTTCGCCCGCGTTTCACGAAACCTTAACAAATCATACAACTAAAACTTTCTTATAAATTACTATATCTATTGGTGAAAACCGCTTGATAATCTGTTCAGTAGTTTTTGTGTTTATCGCGAATAGAGAGACAGACGCGGGTCTTTGTTTTTTTTTTACTAAACGGGCATGCTCTTGACCTCGGTTACGCCTGATGGAAAGCGATTGATGAAGTCTATGATGGAACAAGAGTAACCAGAAGATGCCTGTGCACTGTTGTTTTATAATAGACACGTAGTGAAGTATTGTATTGGTTTTCGATATTTCTATATCTCAGGGACAATTCCGTAGTTCTGTTTGACAAGGTTTTGACTTTAACTGTCGCTGAGATGACATAACGTCTAGATTTTGAACGTTTTTAAATACGGGAACTTTCCTGCTGGCCCCACAGCAAAAATGTTTATATAATTATAGGAGTAGTTATAAAGAACTTTCAAATATTTCAAACTTTTTTCAGCCTTAATATTAAGTTTCACTTCATCTTTATCTAAGTACCCTCACTAAGTATTTAAAGTGCTTTCATAACTTAGCAAATTGTTCAAAGTATGTATCTTACAAGTTACAATTTATCGTGGTAAAATAACAAAGATTTTCTTGAGTCTCATGTTTCTGACGCATAACAACTTTCTTTGAATAAATTACTTCAAGTGTTGGAGAAGATTATTTTTAACGCTTCGAGTTGCCAAGTGGATTATTTCTTTTGTTAAAAAAGTCTGTAAATTCTTTCACTGCAATCTGTATTTCATTTCCCAAGCGATCGAGTACACGACGTGTCATCCAACATAATGATTACGTTGAATGACCCACACCTATTTTATTTTTTAACGTGGAGAAATGCTTACGCATACTGCGCTACCACGGGGAGATAGTGCAGTTATTTGGGACGCCAACCCACTAAAACTCCACGGTGTCCTCTTGTACCGCTTATGGAGCGAACACGGTACCAGACCGCACTGCACCCCTTCTCTTTTTTCGGCCGCAGGGGATCGGGAGAGCTGCCAACGCTATACCGACACTCCTCTTCCCCTGCGGCCCCACCGCGTCCGCCATCTTACGTTGGCAACCTCATCCAGGCCGCAGAAGGTAGGGAGAGCGGACAATATCTACTCGTAAATCGCGATGCCTCCCATACGACATCGCGGCCCGCTGCGATGCCGCCCAATCGGCACCGCAACCTACCTTTTGGCCGGTACTTGTCGTCGGCTTATCTGCAAATGCCCTGACGTTCAGACGTATCGTCAAGTTTCGTTGATATTAAGGCTGCCCTCTCCAAAAATGGTTGAAAACAGCATGCAGATGAAACCACTTTTCGTCGGCATTTACAAAGAAATTACTTTTAAAAATGTTTGTTAGTAATCTACATAATATGATACGTCATTTGGTTTAGGCATAACTTAGCTATGGGTATCAAATAATAAGAAAAAAAAAACACCAATTCACCTCCAAATCGTTGAGATGACACCATTTTACTCCTTCATTTATTAACAAAAGAGTAAAAAAAAATGTCTACTGCTTTGCAATACAAAGGAAAATGATTTGATTATGTATATAATTGGATTATGCATTATTAATGTTTAAATAATAGTTTAAAAAAACTAAAAAACACGCTTTTTATAGAAAACCGTACTAAAAAATAGAAAATATGTTTAAAAAAATTTAAATTAAGAATAGTGTTAAAAATTTCAATAAATATAAACTAATAATAGGGTGAATAATATAAAAAATATTAAAAAAAAAGCGTGGGGTGCTTTTTAAAATATTATTAAAATGATATTCACTCTACTCATATCTGTCAATAAAATATTTATAACTATTGACACCATGCACCCCACGCTTTAAAAAAAAAAAATATTTTTATTCACACTTATTAATTTATATTTATTGGAATTTTAAACACTATTCTTAATTTATTTTATTAAAAAAATAAAACTATTTTTTGGTTCGGTTTTCTATAAAAAGCGTGATTTTTAGTTTTTTTAAACTATTATTTAAACAGTAACCCTGTAGTTTCTTGCCGGCTCTTCTCTATAGGAAGCGACTAATTGGAACCGTGCACCTAGCTTCTGACGTTTCATAAGTACCCATGTAGGTTTATGTGAAATAATATATTTTGATTTGATTTGATTCGATTTAGTACTTACCTCTGCCTGCACAGGCAAAAATACAGGCGTTCTGTTATGCTCTAAATCCTTTAAAGTGTGAAGGTAGTACTTCAGTCCACTTCGTCAATTTTGTTCCGCAAGGTCATCCTCTCATGTCAATTATCTAGATAATTGAATTCTAACATGACAGCTCGTTAATCGATCTAGCAATTAGTGTCAAACCACTTTGGAGCTAGGTTCGGAAAATTATGGCGCGAGGAATCGATAAAAGCTGTAAACATTGCGGCTGTATTTCACATGGACTAGGTATTCGTAGAAGTATAATTGTAAAAAACATTTTGTCTGTTATTAAAAAATACTTAAGTGAAAATTTCAATAATTCTTTACTCAACTTGGAGATCAAACCAAAATACCGCTCTCACAGCAGTCGCACTTTGAACCACTAGAAAAACGACGTAGTCATTCGGAACACCAAGAGTGAGGCCAAAAAACCAAATACTGAAGCGTCGTATGCGATACTTCGTGGCATAATATAGTATTCTGTTTTGAATCAGTATTTTTGTTTTTTGACCTCACTCTCTGTGTTCCGCGCGGTCTATCAGTCTTTGGTTTATAATCTGAGTTTTAAATTATCACATTATTTCTCGGTACGTCTTGGTCCCTAATTCCTGAATTACTAATACTACTTTTTATACCAACCACGTGTCATGATTTCCAAAATATTGATAAGATAAGTAGTTAGTGATTTTCAAATAATATTTATGAAATTGAAAGTATCTAATTCGTTTCCAATGATTTTGTAACAGTGTAATGACGTTTTATAAAGTGTCTCATATAATCACAAATAACAGCCGGGACCAACACGGCAATTGCTTAACGTGCTTTCCAAGGTACGGACGAATCTTGATATGTAGAGATGGTCACCCATCCACGGACCAATTCTGTATTTAAACGTTCAAAATCTGCTTGCGGACGGCGAGTAATGGGTAGCTCGCTGTCCGGTAAGGACCAAGCCCAGGTCGACGGCGCGTTGTGTTCCACGCGCGCCTCAAAGAGATGTCAGCACAAAGTGATGGGGCCCGCAAGGGCCGATGCCTACCAGGGGTGCGGGTTTGTTCGAAAGAGATACGGTAGCCCCTGGTATATAGGCTACTGAGGGAACACGGGTGGGTTTAAGTCAGTAAAAGTCTGACATGCCCTCCTGCTCCACCCAGAGCGGGAGAAATTATTTGATGATTTCCCACCCAAAAAAAAAAAACGTTCAAAATCTAGTCGCCGTCTCATCTAAGTGACAATCAATGTCAAAAAAATTCAAAATAGTTACGTTTATTACAGGTATTTATGACGAGCTTAGACTGTATTATAAAAAAGCGCCCGTGTTTAAGAACACGGGAATTGCTCCTGTAATCTTCAGGTAAAATCGACTAAGTTACACAACACAGTTCCGTGCAAAAAATCGAACTCCCAGTTGGGTGAGGTTCTAATAATACCCGCCCATATCTACTGTATAGTTGATTAGATACGCCTGATAACGTTCATTACGTAAGTGCAACACGATTTTATGAAAGTTCGTATAATTGATAACGAAATTTTGTTAGCAAGTTTTCGTAGGTGCGGTGTTTTGTGTTGTGTAATGTATTCGAATTTTGTTTTAATTACACCATTTATGGCATTTGTCAAGAGGGCTAAGAAATGCTATGGTTATTTATGACTACATACGGGATAAAAATTTAACCAGTGCCCAAACTGTAACCATGAATTCAGAATATCATTCTAGACGTAGAATTTTGTACGTCGGTTTTACAAAAAAAAAAAAAAAAAAAACACTGCTGTTCCACACATTTTGACCGCGTAGGTATTGCACTTTTCTATGAAACTAGCAGCACTCCGTGGTTTCACCCGCGTAGTTCCTGTTCCCGTGGCAATACGGGGACAAAATATAGCCTATGTCACCCGGGGATAGTGTAGCTTCTCAACAGTGAAAGAATTTTTCAAATCGATTAAGTAGTTTCGGAGCCTATTCAATGCAAACAAACAATCAAATCTTTCCTCTTTATTTATTAGTATAGACAACTGATTCTTTTTTCTTTTTTTTCCCTACGAATAATTTATACGTTAGACTAGTCTAGGGGGTCTAGAATGATAATTATGCTGAATTCATTGTTACAGTTTTCGCACTGGTTAAAAATTTACCCTGTATTATAAATCAAAGTCCTCCACCGCGTCTATCGATCTGTCTGTTCGCGATAAACTTAAAAAATACTGAACCAATTTGCCTGCAAATTTTACCAATATACAGTATAATTCATGAGGAAGCTTTAAGTGTATAATTTTCTAAGGTTTTGTGTACATTGTTTGAAATATGACGATTATTGTTGAATATGTCGGAAAAAATAATCTGACTAAGCGTTTTAACTGGCGTGCGGCGCGACTACCAATATAGTTATTTGAAAACAATGTACTACGGAAATATTAAAACGTTACGTGTGGTGCCGTACGTAAAAGAATAGCACCATGGTGTCGTAGAATGCGACTAAGGGACTTACTAGGGAATGGGCAGCAGTGCTCTCTATGCATTTTACCACCATACTGCGATCGCCAACCCGCTTGCCAAGCGTGAAAATTATGGCAAAACCACCCTTGTGGTGGGAGGCTTATGTCCAGCAGTGGACATATTTCGGCTGAAATGATGATGACATAGTATGCTTTTAGCCACGATTGCGGCGGTAAGTCCCCTCTTTGAGGAGTGGCTTGAGAGGCGGCATGGCGTCCTCACCTTCCGCCTGACGCAGGTCCTCACCGGACACGGTTGTTTCGGGAGGTTCCTGTTTCGGATAGGGCGGGAGGAAACGCCCGGGTGTTTCCACTGCGAAGATCGCCCTGAGGACACGGTGGAGCACACGGTGGCGGTCTGCCCGGCTTGGGCGGAGCACCGCCGTGTCCTCGTGGAGGCGATCGGCGGTGGCGATCTCTCGCGTCCAGCCTTGGTCCAGGCCATGGTACGCAGCGAGAGGGCATGGGGAGCCGTCACCTCCTTCAGCGAAGCGGTAATGCTCGCGAAGAGGGAGGCGGCGCACGTGAGGGAGAGGCAGCATATGCGCCCTCGCAACCCTAGCCGCCGCAGGATACGGAGACGCCCTGGGCGTCGGGAATCCCAGGCCGATTTTCGGCCACCGTAGGCATGAGCTTGCGGACGGCGAGTAATGGGTAGCTCGCTGTCCGGTAAGGACCAAGTCCAAGTCGACGGCGCGTTGTGTTCCACGCGCGCCTCAAAGAGATGTCAGCACAAAAAATTATGGGGCCCGCAAGGGCCGATGCCTGCCAGGGGTGCGGGTTTGTTCGAAAGAGACACCACAGCCCCTGGCTTAAGGGCTACTGAAGGAACACGGGTGGGTTTTAGTCAGTAAAAGTCTGACTCGCCCTCCTGCTCCACCCAGAGCGGGAGAAGTTATTTGATGGTTTCCCAACCAAAAAAAAAAAAAAAACCCCGGTAGTATGTTCCCGCAATTGCTGAATAAGTAATGGGTTCAACTTCAAAGCCTACACGTGATATCAAGTTTTCCATGAGGATTTTCTGAATTTTTTGGTCTGATTACGGAATAGTGCCCAATTAATGGCAATAGGTGGCCTATGACATGGGAATAAACATAAGTAGCGTAATGTATGTATACGGCTGATTATATACAGGGTTATTGGAAAAACACCAACAACCTCTTAAGAGGTCATTGTATTCATCATTATAAACAACTTTTACTATGGGACCAAACTTGAAATCGCGAAAAAAAAATCTGCTGTTCCTTACATGTATGTTCGTATATACCGCGATGATTTCCTCTAAAATCAAATGAGTTCGCTTTCGAATTGCTTGCGCTCACTTGAGTGAGGTGAGCAGTGAACTTAGGTTTAATAAATTAGATTGATTAGAAATGACTAGATAATATAGAAAAAAGAGGTTAAAAGAACTTCAATTCCTACCAATGTATTTTTCTAAGTAATTTGTCAAGTTTGAAACTTTGCTTTCAAACGCCATGTTGACTATATTACACTAAATACGGGCCTGCGTAAAACGACTACAACAAAATGCAAATGCCGACTACACTAAATACTATGGTTGAACACAACAATACAAAATGAAACATGACACACTCAATTGACTTTCAACCTGAACCCACCTTAATAATGTCCAAATTCTAAAGACAATAAGTAAAGGGCCTATAAGCAGGCTACAATATTAATTTTGTCAAGAGAAAAGTTTTAAGCATCTTATAATGAAGCTGTTAATTAACTGCCCCAGTTGAATGCTCGTTATGACGACATCTGTTGTGATGAGATGAATTTGTGACGTAATAGAAAGTTGCGAAGGGCATGAAATACAATGAAACTACGTTCTGAATAGTCCTTAAGAGCGTTCATATCGCACTGGCTGGCAACGTCACATTTGTAGTAGTTTTAACTACCTGTTTTATTAAATATAAACAGAACATGTATATTCTTCG
Organism: Polymixis flavicincta; assembly: GCA_949987655.1. Lineage (NCBI taxonomy): Eukaryota > Metazoa > Arthropoda > Insecta > Lepidoptera > Noctuidae > Polymixis > Polymixis flavicincta. The sequence goes on along the minus strand of OX465199.1, from coordinate 8,124,788 downwards.
CCATGGGATCTGGAGGCAAAGGTCCTCGCGCAAATATGGGAGTGGCGCGAGGAGGCCAAACGCCGGGGCGTAACTCCGCTGCCGCGGGAAATCGCGGCACAGCGGACAGAGCTCCGGCGGGATCTCATGGTGACATGGAGAGAGCGATTGTCGCAACCCAGTGCTGGGCACGCCACGATTGCGGCGGTAAGTCCCCTCTTTGAGGAGTGGTTTGAGAGGCGGCATGGCGTCCTCACCTTCCGCCTGACGCAGGTCCTCACCAGACACGGTTGTTTCGGGAGGTTGTGTGCGCGCGTTGTGTTCCACAAAACATGATGAGGCCCGCAAGGGCCGATGCCTGCCAGGGGTGCGGGTTTGTTTGAAAGAGATACCACAGCCCCTGGCATACGGGCTACTGAAGGAACACGGGTGGGTTTTAGTCAGTAAAAGTCTGACACGCCTTCCTGCTCCACCCAGAGCGGGAGAAGTCATTTGATGATTTCCGACCCAAAAAAAAAACAAAAAAAAACATGTGAGATTCTTGGTAACTATTTATAATCACTTTTAACGTATACCTACTCTTAAATCAATAAATACATTTAGTCGTAATAAGTAATGCAAATATAAAATAGTAGGTACCTCAAAATGTTTCTAGTTTTTCCGGTCACCCTATATAACACTAACTTTCTAATCAATTTTAATTTAACTATGTATTATAAGGTACGAAAAAAGGTTTTTCCAATATCGTAATTCCTGTGAAGGTAATTCCCGGTACTGCAGGCTTAAGCGATAGGAGAACAGCGGGGTTTTGGTTTGTGCTGACATCTCTTTGAGGCGCGCGTGGAACACAACGTCGACCCGGGCCTGGTCCTTACCGGACGGCGAGCTACTCATAACTCATCGTCCGCAAACCCGCGCCTACATGCTGATGGGGTTGCCTCAATACTGCAGCGCGTCAGGGATGTTTGCTGTAGCGCGCGTTGACTGCTTCTACACTGTGATATGGAAGCGGTGCGCATCCCTGGTTAGTAGTGTGCGGGGCAGCACCAACACCATCCAGTCTATGATAGCAAGCAGGCTAGATTGTGCCTAAGTGAGCCACTGCTGCAAGATATCAGCTGGGCGAGTCACCTTACAGCAGTGATATCACAGATTGTTTTTGTGTTAATGTTTTACTAACATATTTTGTAAGTTTTTGTAACTAACACTTACGAGTTTTGTTACTTGAAATTAAATAAATGATTATAATATTAAACATTTTGTTTTCAGGTAAATCCAAGGAGTCTACAAACAAATTACATTTTGGTAATATACACATAATTTCACAATTTGTTGTAATTTTTTTTTTTAATACGAATGCTTAGCTACTAATTTATTTTTACATGACAGCTTAGCCTAGTTACGTCGATATCGTGAGTTAATTTGTAGGACAGTATCACAAAGAGAAACATAAATGCAGGCTGTTATTGAAAGTTATTAAATGGTAATTACATAGTGAAAAAAGACATGGTCGAAATAAACTATAGCCTGACCGATACCGCTGTGCAGCGCCTTAGGTACTCGTATGAGCGTAGCGTGACAGGGAAGCAGTGCAGGCCACTGGTTCGTCAGTGCAGGCAGCTGATTCGACAATACAAGCCGCTCATTCGTTAGTACAAGCCGCTCATTCGTCACCACTCACAGCGCCCCGTCCCCCGCCTCGCCGCGCATACGTAAGGCGTGGTACAGCGGTATCGGTCAGGCTATAATAAAATTATCGCCTGTGACTTGCACTATACACCAGTAGGTCGGGTGCCCTTATCAATTTTTATGACGTGTTCAAATCCTGAGGTAACGTCCAGAGTCTTATACTTCAATATGGCCCTCTTGCCTAAGTCAATGGATGTCAATATTGAAACAGTATAGTTATTTATGATACTAGTGCGGTAAGTTGGTTTTTACAAACGAGTTGACAAATGTAAGCCCGAGACGAAGTCGAGGGCTTACCATAGTCACGAGTTTGTAAAAACCAATTTCTGCACGTGTGTCATACAATGTTTTTCAACAAATTTGCGAGAAAACAGTACAATATGTAATTAAACAAACCTATACATCATTAAATAGCGCTCTCCAATTTTGGCGGCTAGAGACCGTTTCCTGCAATTTGCGCCTTATTCAAAATATCAGGTGGAGTAGATTCCATATTAATATCAGTTTCCTCGCTTTAACTCATAATAAAAGTTTGTTTATAAATATCAGTCGGAAACTCGCAACAATCTTTGACGTTTCTAATATGAAAATGGCGCGAATTTACAAATGGCGCCACATGCCCGTGGTGAAAATTAGAACTACATCTTTCATCTCATTTACTCTTTATTATTAAAGTGAGACAAACGTATTGAGCAAAATCGTTTCCAAGGAGGTTCGATCAGTCAGTTTATTTATTATATAAATTCTTATAATATTTTATGGAAATTAAAAAAAAACCGTAAAGAATACGCACGGTGCCATACAGGGGTGCTTGGACAGGAAACCTCCCCGTGTGCCCGTGGGCTGGAGTTTCTCTTGGATACGTCTGGGGGAATGGCCAGTCTCCGGGACGGTGCACCCTGGGATGCGGGCAATGTCACCCCATTGGGTACTGTGCCTAAGGGGTGCCGTTGCCCGTATGCCAATATCCTGTCGGCGGGACGCTCCAACGCGTGTATCTCTGCGCTTATGCAGAGACGCACAGCGGCGGAGCAAGAGCGGGCTCGGTGTGCACTCACCCTGCCACCGGGCAGGCAAGAAGGAGTGCTCTCCTTCTGCCACCGTTATTCTCGTAGCCCCGAAGATTGTCACGGTCATGTCTCTGACTTTTGACGGGGGTCGAGGGCCTTGGCTTAACCTCCCGGGCCGCGAGGAAGAAATCCTCTATAAAAAATTACCCCAAACCTCCAAGCGGCGGCGCACCGTGAGGGAGGTTGCAAGCTTGACTAATGGGTAGCTTAATTAGTCTCTAGTGCGGACCACTAATTTTGAGTCAATACACAAAGTTCAATACTCGTGGGAACAAAAATGGAAAAAACATTATTAAAAACAAAAAACGTAGAGGAAGGGAGTGATGCGGGGTCGGAGTCCGACTCCGCATCGAGCGCGAAGGGCTCTATTCAGGGCCCGGAGCATGCGGCGCTGGGCGCTTCGAGGAGGACAGAGTTCCTCAAGAAGCGCCCCAAACCGAGGGATGTCCGGGGGTCGTCCTCGGATGGCGGTGTGGCCTCGAACCCAAAGCTTGGGAAGGTCTGCCGGAGCGGTGGGGTCCGGTAAGGCAGAGGCTTAACCTTGAAGGATCCCGCCGACCCGAGTGCCGAGGCGGCCAAGGCAGCTGAGCCAGCTGAATCGGAGGGGCAACGTTCTGGAGGGACCAGTAGCAGGGCCCTCTCAGAGTCGTCTGACGTTGAGCCAGACAACGCCGGCGGCTCTAACTCGGAGCGTACGGCCAGGCTCGCGGAGGTTGTGGCTGCTGCAGTAAAGGGTGTGGCCTTGAAGAGGCTTCAGGCCTCTAAAGGCAAGGCCATTACCGCAGCCATAGCCTCCATTATGGCGGCAGCGGAGGATATATACTCCGGACCTCCGTCGGACGGTATGTCCGAGGTGCGGGCGGAGGTTTCCCGTTTGACGGCCGCCATGGAGCTTCTCCGCAAGGAGAACGCGGAGCTCCGAGCGGACCTGGCCGGGCTCCGAGGAGCTAGTCCCAGTGTGGTGCCCCCCAGTGTGGTGCCTCAGAAAGGGGCGCGGCAGGGGCATGGTGGACCCACACCAGGGGAAGACCGGGTGCTGAATTTGGTGCGGCAGGAGCTAGCTACCTTCCGCAGCCGGTTTTCCGCCCTGGAGGCCATAGTCCTGCGCCCCCCACTAGCGGCGAGCCGGCCGGTCTCGGGCCAGCAGAAGGAGGCGACGTATGCCGCCGCCACGTCAGTCGCGGCCAAGTCGGCACCGCAGTCGGGTCGGACCCCGGCGAAACCGGTGCCGCCCAAGCCCAAGCCCAAGATGGGTGGGGTGGCTGCTCAGGCGTCTACGCCCCCAGCGGTGGTGCCAGGACGGTCGGCCCCGCCTCCCCCATCTCCCGCGGCTGACGCCGAATGGGAAGTAGCCGGGGAGAAAAAGAAGGCGGGCAAGGCAGCGAGGGCTGCCAAAAGGAAGGAGAGGCGGCAGCGGCGCAAAAAGCGTAGCGCCGCGGCTAGGTTACGCGCCCCGAAGTCCGCCGCTGTAGTGCTAACAATACAGCCGGAAGCGGAGAAGAAGGGCGTGTCCTACCGCGACGTGCTTTCGAAAGCAAGGGCGGCGGTGAACCTCGCGGAGCTGGGTGTCTCCAACGGCATGCGGATGAGGGTCACTGCGACCGGAGCCCGCATGTTGGAGATACCTGGTGCGGCCAGTGGCCCGACCGCTGACGCCTTGGCCGAAAGGCTCAGGGCGTCCCTAGACGCGGACGAGGTTCGAGTGTCCAGGCCCACCAAGTGCGCTGACATGCGCATCTTGGGCCTGGACGACTCCGTGACGGAGGGCGAGGTTGTGGCCGCCGTAGTCAGGACTGGGGAATGCTCTGCCGAGCAGGTGAAGGCAGGCACCATCCGTCCTGACAACACGGGGATGCGAACCGTAACGGTGAGCTGCCCCGTGTCGGCGGCCAGAAAGATAACGGAGGAGGGTCGAAGGCTCCTGGTGGGCTGGGTTTCAGCGCAGGTGAAGCTGCTGGAACCCAGACCTCTGAGGTGCTTCCGCTGCCAGGTGGGCCACCACGTGGGAGTGCAATGCACCTCGGAGGTAGACCGCAGCAGTCACTGCTTCCGCTGCGGTCAGCCCGGTCACAAGGCCGGCTCGTGCACTGCCACACCGCACTGTTACCTATGTGCGGCAGCTGGCAAGCCGGCCGAACACCGGGCTGGGAGTAAAGCCTGCGCTCCACCCGCTGAACCCAGGGGCCGAGGCAGGGCCAAGCCCTCCGCCACCGCCGTCACCGCCGCAACCGCCGCCACTGCCGCCGCCGCTGCCGCCTCCACCGCCGTCGTAGTTGCCGCCATTCCGCCAAGGCCTACCCAGGAGGCCCCGGAGGGGGCTGAAATGGAATGCCAGTAACGGCCCCATTACGCCTCCTCCAGGCGAACATCAACCACTGCGCCGCCGCTCAGGATCTGTTGATCCAGAGCATGGCGCAGTGGTCGATTAACATCGCCGTGGTCGCTGAGCCGTACTTTGTCCCGCCCAGGGATGACTGGGTGGAGGACCTGAGCGGCTCAGTGACCCTCATTTCGTCGGCCGCCGCCGGTACCCCGACCCTCGAGAGTGTCAAGAGGGGACGGGGTTGCGTTGCAGCACGGTTCGGGGAGATTGTTGTGGTAGGGGTGTACTTCTCCCCGAGCCGAACTCTCGCCGAGTTCCACAACTCCCTTGCGGAGTTGAGAGACGTCGTCGTCGGGTTCCGTTCCCTCCCCGTGCTCGTCCTTGGGGACTTCAATGCCAAGAGCTTGGCTTGGGGTTCCCGGTTGACGAACGTGCGGGGCAGGATGGTGGAGGACTGGGCTCTGGAAGCAGACCTGGTCGTCCTGAACCGGGGTTCTGTCGCCACGTGTGTGCGGATGCGGGGTGAGTCGGTGGTGGACATTTCGTTCGCCAGCCCCGCTCTGTCACAACGTGTCATCGACTGGCGCGTCATGGAGGGGGTGGAGACGTATTCCGACCACCGGTACATCCGGTTTGACGTCTCCGCCCAGACCTCGAGCGCGCCGGTCCGACAGGCCCCGTGTGGTCCGCGTTGGGCGTTGAAGCAGCTGGACCGGGAGCTTCTCCTGGAAGCCTCGATCGTGCAGGCCTGGGTGTCATCACCGGACAGGCCTGCCGACATAAACGACGAGGCCGAGTGGTTCCGGGAGACCATGTCCGACGTATGTGACGTGGCAATGCCCCGGGTCCAGCCAGGTCGTGCTTCACGCCAGGTGTACTGGTGGTCGCCGCAGTTGACAGCACTGCGCGAGGCGTGTGTTGCTGCGCGACACCTCTACTCCAGGCACCGCAGGCTCCGTATCCGCCCTCCGGATACGGTAGCCATTGAGGCGGAGCTGTACGAGGGGTACAGAGTGGCGAAGACCGCCCTGCGAGACGAGATCCTGCGGGCTAGAGTAGTGGCCCGCGAGGAGTCGCTGGAGACTCTGAACAGAGACCCGTGGGGACGCCCCTACAAAACGGTGCGGGACAAGATCCGCCCGTGGGCTCCCCCGCTGACGCAGAGTCTCCGGCCTCAGCTCGTGCAGGGCGTGGTGAGCGCTCTGTTCCCCTCGCGAGGGGAGCACGCTCCCCCGCCTATGGCTCCGCCTCCTGCGGTGCCCGATGCGGACCACACCGACGACGACGACGACTCTCCAGAGGTGACCGAGGTAGACCTGAGAGTGGCGGTACGTAGGCTGAATGCCAAGAATACCGCCCCAGGACCCGACGGCTTGCCCGGCAAAGCCTGGGTCCTGGCCTTGCAGGCTCTCGGGCCTCGACTAAGAGGGCTCCTAAGCGCATGCTTGGAGGAGGGCCAGTTCCCACTTCGCTGGAAGACGGGGAAACTGGTCCTCATTAAGAAGCCAGGGCGCCCAGCGGACTCTCCGTCCGCTTACCGGCCCATTGTGCTGCTCGACGAGGTGGGCAAACTCTTTGAGAGAGTAATTGCAGACCGCCTCGTCGGGCGGCTGGTGCGGGTGGGGCCGGATTTGGCGGAGAGCCAGTTTGGTTTCCGCAGGGGGCGCTCCACGGTGGACGCCATCATGCGCGTGCGAGCCCTCACGACGGGGGATGCTGTGGCCCGGGGTGGGGTCGTCTTGGCGGTGTCATTAGACATCGCCAATGCCTTCAACACCCTGCCCTGGAGTTGCATAAGGGAGGCACTCCGGTATTACCGGATGCCGACCTACCTCTGTCGTGTGGTCGAGGCCTATTTGACGGACAGGGCCGTCATCTACCCCGGTCACCTCGGAGAGTGGAACCGGCGAGAGATGTCGTGCGGTGTCCCACAGGGATCGGTCCTGGGGCCGCATCTGTGGGACATCGGATACGACTGGGTGCTGCGCGCCGACCTCCCTGACGGCGTCAGTGTAGTTTGCTACGCTGACGACACGCTTGTCCTGGCGCAAGGGAGGTCGTACCAGGCGGCGGCCGACTTAGGGACACAAGGGGTTGCGACAATCGTCGATAGGATCCGGCAACTGGGACTCGAGGTGGCATTGCACAAGTCCGAGGCAATGTGGTTTCATGGTCCTCGGAATGCGCCACCGACGGGTTCCCAGATAACGGTGGGAGGGGTTCACATCGGCGTCGAGTCGACGATGAAGTACTTGGGACTCGTCCTCGACAGCCGGTGGAACTTCGCGGAGCATTTCCGCCGTTTGGCTCCCAGACTGGAGCGGGCCGGGGCTGCGTTGAAGCGGCTCTTGCCCGATCTAGGGGGGCCAAACGCCTCCTGCCGGAGTCTCTACGCGGGGATCGTGCGGTCCATGGCCCTATACGGGGCGCCGGTGTGGGCGCCTACATTGAGGCGCCAACCAGCTCGCAAGCTGAGGGCGTCCCATAGGGTCATGGCGATCAGGATGATCCGGGGATATCGCACGATCTCCGGCGAGGCGGCGGGCCTCCTTGCCGGATTACCGCCATGGGATCTGGAGGCAAAGGTCCTCGCGCAAATATGGGAGTGGCGCGAGGAGGCCAAACGCCGGGGCGTAAGTCCGCTGCCGCAGGAAATCGCGGCACAGCGGACAGAGCTCCGGCGGGATCTCATGGTGACATGGAGAGAGCGATTGTCGCAACCCAGTGCTGGGCACGCCACGATTGCGGCGGTAAGTCCCCTCTTTGAGGAGTGGTTCGAGAGGCGGCATGGCGTCCTCACCTTCCGCCTGACGCAGGTCCTCACCGGACACGGTTGTTTCGGGAGGTTCCTGTTTCGGATAGGGCGGGAGGAAACGCCCGGGTGTTTCCACTGCGAAGATCGCCCTGAGGACACGGTGGAGCACACGGTGGCGGTCTGCCCTGCTTGGGCGGAGCACCGCCGTGTCCTCGTGGAGGCGATCGGCGGCGGCGATCTCTCGCGTCCGGCCCTGGTCCAGGCCATGGTACGGAGCGAGAGGGCATGGGGAGCCGTCACCTCCTTCAGCGAAGCAGTGATGCTCGCGAAGAGGGAGGCGGCGCACGTGAGGGAGAGGCAGCATATGCGCCCTCGCGACCCCAGCCGCCGCAGGATACGGAGACGTCCTGGGCGTCGGGAATCCCAGGCCGATTTCCGGCCACCGTAGGCATGGGCTTGCGGACGGCGAGTAATGGGTAGCTCGCTGTCCGGTAAGGACCAAGCCCAAGTCGACGGCGCGTTGTGTTCCACGCGCGCCTCAAAGAGATGTCAGCACAAAAAGTGATGGGACCCGCAAGGGTCGATGCCTGCCAGGGGTGCGGGTTTGTTCGAAAGAGACACCACAGCCCCTGGCTTAAGGGCTACTGAAGGAACACGGGTGGGTTTTAGTCAGTAAAAGTCTGACACGCCCTCCTGCTCCACCCAGAGCGGGAGAAGTTATTTGATGATTTCCCACCCAAAAAAAAAAAAAAAAAAAAAAACGGTGCCATACAACGAGGTATGCGGTAAAATAGGTACTTAGGTGAGAGTACCTATTTTACCGCACGTTCCGTTGTATTAGTGCGTAATTTTTAACTTTCGAACCATGTATACAGGCATCGTAAATGCAGTTTTTGAGCAAATGTGTTGAAAAATATTTTATGGTGACTTGTTATGTACTGGCCAGTTGTATTTTTATGTTCTTTAGAGCTTGAGTACTGCCTTCGCTCAATTTTGGTGACGTAGAGTAACGACAGGTGGCCCGAAGTAAAGAAGACGGTGGAGATTCACAGATGGCGCCGTCCTGGAGTGTAAATGTGATACTGTCCCACAAACAATGGGTTATTTAATATCTTGTCCTGCTTGTTCTGTTGTCTGCACGCTACAGGAGCCGATGGACGCTGCAGAAAGTGCCAATTTCGTAGCCAAATTTTAGGCTAACTGTATTTAGATTGCTATCGACATGGTAAGAAGAAGATTAATACTCTTGATAGTGATATTACATGTTGTTAATAATTGATACTCGGAACCTCCCTTTTACGTACATTTCGGGGTATCTCTTTGAGTTACGTTGAATTGTGAACATAATGAATTGACTTGAGCTAAATAACTATTACAGTACCTAGTGAGAAATGGTCAACTCGCCGTTTGTCCTAACTCTTTTGCTAAATGTACCATAGTTATGTATAAATGTTATACTGCATCGCCTATTTACTCTGCAACCTTTGAGACCGTGTGTTACATTCTGTCCAATTGTCAAATCTCGTGTCAATCGTGATTGGCTGTTGAAAATACGTCAACCAATTACAACGGCTGTTTTTTTAAGGTGGGAAATCATATTGAAAAATCATCAAATAACTTCCGAAACTCTGGGTGGAGCAAGAGACCGTGTCAGACATTTACTGACTAAAACCCATCCGTGTTCCCTCAGTTGCCTGTGTGCCAGGGGCCACGGTATCTCTTTCGAACAATGCGCACCCCTGGCAGGTCAATTACAACGGCTTACTTGAATTTCTGCAGCAGATTCAGTGATCAGAGATAGGTGGCAGAACACTCGAAACACTGTTAAGATTTACGACTTTTACGAACGTCATAAAACTTGAGTCGGTTATTCCATTTACCCACCTCAAAAAATCCCCCCTAAGGTACGGAAAACAAATGTCCGAGAATCCACCGTAAGCCTGTAAGTTCTGTTTCTCCAACTAGGCCTAGAGTGGATTCAAGGACATGCATTTCCGCGTATCCACCTGTGGGTGGATTCTTTAGGGTGGATAAACGGAATAACCCATTTGAGTTTTCAGGGGTAAATCTTGTACAAAATTGAGGTTGACCAAACTTTAAAAAGTCTTTGGTTCACCGTGGCTGGCCTATACAAAGAGACCGACGGTCGCAGGAAGCCGCTGAATGTGGAGTGCACAGGTTGACTTGTGCTGAGGAGAGGCCTTTGGTCTAGCAGTAAACGTATTTCAACAATTATAATGTAGCGGCACTACAAATAAAAATGCTTCACGACAAATATCAAGAAACACAAAAAGAAAAGTGGCGCCATCTACAATGCCACAGGCGAACTAACTGAGCAATTCTACATCGCGCAATCAGAGTTTACCACGCTACTCAGATAGATAAAATATTCCGACATCAACCGTCGGGCAGTTGCCCGGACCAGACACAATACCCGTCTGGTCGGAGGATCCTCCTTTTCAATAGGGGATGAGCGAACTTTACACCCTGTTCCTCATACCCCTAAAATAATAACCATGGCTTTGTAATCGCTTTGTAATGCTCGTTCACACACGTGAGAACCACGCAAATTCAAGTTTAGTACTTAATTACTAATGGTTTTAGTGGTGGTAACCGCGCCGTTATGTTTGAACGAATATACCTACGCAATCTCACGTAAAATAAATATTAGATTAAAAAAATCTAAAAAACACGGTTTTTAAAGCGTATTTTTTTATTTATAATTTATTTCCTATTTTTTAGTTCTGCTTACTAGAAAAGCGTGTTTTTTTTATTTATTGTATTGTTATCGATCCTCAATAAATCTACAAAGTTTAAATGAAATCCGACCGTTTGAAGTACCTACTTAGGTCAAAATTCAAAGGAGTCGGTTACAAACAAACATACAGGTGAAGCTTATGAAAGCGTGTTTAAAAAGGCACTGGATTCCACGTGGTTCCTGATGTATTAGATCGGAGGTTAAGCCCGCTAAGTCAGAATGAACTTCGTTGAAACACGCAAAGTTAATTTACATTTCTCTCACATACAAAATTAAATGGCAAAGTAGGCATACAATTTAATTAATGTCGCTCTCTTCAGAGTTTCACAGATGCTTATGAGGAATCCTCACGAGTAATTAATTTGAACAGTTGCTATCCAGAATGGTATCTACAGAAGGTCGGCTCCACACAACGAGTGAATACAGGCACGTATGTCTGGTGATCTCAAACAAATGCTGATCGCTAGTGCGCTTGCACTCGCTGTACGTGAAGCATGTCAATGTGTGCGTGCGTTCACACTCTTTCTATGGACATGACCTTATGTACTATTCTGTGGTTACTTACCAGGATAAATTTCAGTGCTTTTACATACAATTAAAATTTTCGGCACGAGAGAGTTTTACGAAAACATGGTGCGCATAATTTTGGCATAAACATGCTTAGTTAAAGTTTCACTTTTAGTTTATAATTTTATGTGTATAGTTAGTTACTTTAGCGTGGCTTTTGTTGTACATTTCTGAGATTTCAGACGGTAAAATTCTCAATACTAATTAATTGAAAGTAACGGTATCAAAACTCTAAAAATTACGATCTGCTATGCTTAGTAAAAGGTTCTCGTTGGCAGTTTTAGGGTATGGAGAACTATATAAGAGTAGTAAACTTTGTAAACAAGCGTATTATAAATTAGAGGATTATATCCAAGATAAGAATGCTTGGAAACATGCTAGTCCTGCTCCATAGGACGATCTAGAGTCTAGACAAAATCAAACTGGTTGCTAATTGAATTGTATAAATAATTATATTTATGATATTGATTTATACTCGGTGATTACTTTAACTCACACACTGACTTATTACTTGTTAATATTCTAGAAAAATCGTATATATTATTTACTCTTACAATGTTTGTAAATATGTGAGCACCATGTAGGTATCTATCATAAAATTGATTTATCTGAATTGCTTCAATAGCATTTTTTTAACCTATTTTGAATAGTAATTTTGTTCCGGGTGCATCGTTTTCACACATAATTATAAAATTAATATACTTTGTTAAATTGTATTTAAAACATTTTAAAAGAGTAACGGTGGAGTTTCTTGCCCGTTCTTCTCCATGCGAAACTACATTTTGGAATGGGCGACTAGAATCAATTCTATTTTAATGTAAATGTTGACGTTCAAAAGTGCCTTTTATGTGCCAAATTGAAATAAATGCTTTGACTTTGACACAATTTTTTGCACCCTAGAGCATGTATTTGTATAATATAGGTAGATACTTCTTAAATGGTGGTTAACCAATTTATTAACCACGTGTAGCAACAATTAATAATTTTCGATTCTATTCTAATACGTCGATTGTTCCCAAAGAAATAGTAACCTACACGTCAAATAACATTTCGTGACAATGTCACTCAACATACAAATCAATACATAATAATCCCGTTATAAATAATAATGTTTAATGTTTCCACGGCTGGGACAAAGGCCTCCTTTCTTTGAGAGGCTGTAATCCATTACGCGGACCCAGTGCAGGTTAGTGCATATCACATGTTGTCTTCGGTTTATCATATCAGCCAAAAGACGTCCACTGCTGGACATAAGTCTGCCCCAGGCTCCTCCACTTCGACCGGTCTTGTGCTTCCTACATCCAGCGGATTCCCGTGGCCTTCGCATTGTTCCACCTTGTGGGAGGCCTTCCCACTCTACGTCTTTCGGTACGCGGTCGCCACTCCAGAACCTTTCGGTCCCATCGGTCATCTGTTCTGCGAGCAATGTGCCCTACTGTGTGCACTGCCACTTAAGTTCGGCAATTCGTCGGGTTATGTCGGTTGCCTTGGTCCTTCTGCAGATCTCTTCATTCCTGATTCGATCACGTAGGGAAACTTAGAGCATAGCCCTCTCCATTGCCCTTTGGGTGACTTTAAGCCTTCTGACAAGGCCCATTGTGAGCGACCACGTCTCTGTACCATAAGTCATCACTGGCAACACACACTGGTCAATGACTTTCGTCTTGAGACACTGTGGTATTTGGGACGAGAAGATATTGCGAAGCCTTCCGAACGCTTCCCAGCCGAGTCGGATTCGACGATTGACCTTTTTCTTGAAGTTGGACTTACCTAACTGGTTTTCGGTTCATTAGTTGCAATTACTCTTAGACACCACTGGACCACCACTGCTCCACATAATTAGCTTTGTCATTTTACTAAGAACACTGTTTGACAACTCACCAATTACCAAATTATAAATGCTCACCTTCATGATAATTATTTACTAATCTACCCAATTTTCTTTTCTGGCAACCCTACATGACATACACATTTAGCTCGACTTGACATGACGTGACATTCACGTATACTCAGTGCCAGCATTCAAGTTGAATTGATGCTATTGTGAACTGACATTTGTATATAGGCCAACAATAGGCCAGCCCATACGCCAACCCCGATCCATCCATAGGGTGAAGACCCTCTAAAACCGTTTCCTTCGCCATGCCACAGGCTCCCCATGGTACGTTCAGAACAAGATCCTGCATCTCGATCTGAGACTGCCCACGATAGCTCCATTTCTGAAACGCAACTCGAAGCGTTTCTTCGATAAAGCTGAGATACATCGCAATCCCTTGATTGTGAAGGCCGCTAGTTATGTCCCCAGTAGAATCAGTAGAATCCGCCGGCCGAGACATGTCCTTTCCGACCCAGATGACCCCATTACTGTTCTCCAAGAAAAGAATAGGGCCACCAGTACAGCACACAAACACAAACGACCGTCCTTCCGACCTCGCCGCCGAGGTCCTCGCGCCCCGCGAATACCCCTGAGTAACGATAAGATCCCCGACCGTCCCTTGCTCGTTGATGCGCCAGTCCGCGCCGCAGCTGAGCCAGTAGAGTTAAATTCCCCGAATGCTAATTAATCATGAAAATATTTTGATACAGCCTGTCCCCACTAGCTGTCGCCCCCCCGCTAGTGACGTCCTGAGCCGAGGTTCTTACAGGGGGTGCCCTCAGCGTGCAGTAGCTTTAGGTGTAAGTAGGTTTTAGTCTAACTAAAAACGCCTTCACAGGAAAGTCCGGTTAAGCAGTCACGGCCTCTCAAGGTAAACTGCGAGATGCCATTCACAAAAAAAAAGCCCATATGCTGACAGCAGGAATTTTGAAGATAGACGTATGGGTGCTATGCTGCGGGGTGTCTTCAATGTAAACGCAGTAGCTTCACACAATATTTGTTTATTTGGATATAAGCGCGAACACAAGCTTGCAATGATGATCGATACAATACTAAGTTAATGCAATAATTTAGGCAAGACAGAAAAGTCGAGAGGTATGAATTTAAACACTTGAATATGGAAGAATGTGTAGGCATGAGCAGAGCGTAAAGCGACGTGGGTGTGCGCAGGTCCTTCGCCTCTGTGCCCCGCGCGTCGTGGATCCACCCGCCGACGCCTGGACCGGTTCAGCGTAGGGATGTTTGTAGCTAGCGCTAGTGTTGTGCTGGCGACGGGAGTCCGTCCGCCACAGACGCATACGTGCTCTGTGGTATGCCACAGAGCACGTATGCGTCTGTCTTCTCAGGAAACCTCCACCCGGCAGCGTCTAGAGACTGCAGTGTACTAGTCAAATTCGTGGGAACTTACTACCGGTAGTACCTAAAAACAAAATAAGAAAGTTACAGATTCGGTACTTTTAACTTATTCACAATTAATGATATTTTGTATTGCAGAGAGTACGTAATTAAAAGAAAGGAAATTTAAAACTGGTATTAAAAGTAAACTTTGTACACAAGCATATTACAAATTAGAGGATTATATCACAGATAAGAATGCTTTTTTTTTTTTTTTTTGGGTGGGAAATCATCAAATAACTTCTCCCGCTCTGGGTGGAGCAGGAGGGCGTGTCAGACTTTTACTGACTAAAACCCACCCGTGTTCCTTCAGTAGCCCTTAAGCCAGGGGCTGTGGTGTCTCTTTCGAACAAACCCGCACCCCTGGCAGGCATCGACCCTTGCGGGTCCCATCACTTTTTGTGCTGACATCTCTTTGAGGCGCGCGTGGAACACAACGCGCCGTCGACTTGGGCTTGGTCCTTACCGGACAGCGAGCTACCCATTACTCGCCGTCCGCAAGCCCATGCCTACGGTGGCCGGAAATCGGCCTGGGATTCCCGACGCCCAGGGCGTCTCCGTATCCTGCGGCGGCTGGGGTCGCGAGGGCGCATATGCTGCCTCTCCCTCACGTGCGCCGCCTCCCTTTTCGCGAGCATAACTGCTTCGCTGAAGGAGGTGATGGCTCCCCATTCCTTCTCGCTCCGTACCATGGCCTGGACCAGGGCCGGACGCGAGAGATCGCCGCCGCCGATCGCCTCCACGAGGACACGGCGGTGCTCCGCCCAAGCAGGGCAGACCGCCACCGTGTGCTCCACCGTGTCCTCAGGGCGATCTTCGCAGTGGAAACACCCGGGCGTTTCCTCCCGCCCTATCCGAAACAGGAACCTCCCGAAACAACCGTGTCCGGTGAGGACCTGCGTCAGGCGGAAGGTGAGGACGCCATGCCGCCTCTCAAACCACTCCTCAAAGAGGGGACTTACCGCCGCAATCGTGGCGTGCCCAACAGATAAGAATGCTTGGAAACATGCTCCACAGGACGATAGAGCCTAGCAAAATCAAAGAAAATCCAACTGGTTGCTAATTTAATTGTACGATCCTTACTAATATTATACCGCTCTCATGCCTAAACCACTGAATCGATCGTCAAGAAATTTGGCAAAGATAGAGAAGGACATAGGCTAATTTTTACGCGATAACCGACTTCCACGTGAGCGGAGCCGCTGGCAAAAGTTAGTTATGAATAAGTTAGCACGTTAACCATTGGTCCCGACTGTCATTTGTGGATACTTGACAATCATTACGGGTCGTCAGAAGCCCGAAATTCTGACAACCATTCTTACCAAAGAGTATCATATTATCCAGTCACTGTGTGTGTTGGTACATCGAGGTGTTGAAGTGTCTGTACGAAAACGCCACTATGTCAGTCCGACTCTAGGACCAGACCTCGAAACCTATCCTTCTGCAGCGAGGTGTAAGACAGGGAGACGTTATCTCTTCGGAACTCTTCACCGCTGCACTGGAGGACGTTTTCAAGGTTCTGGATTGGAAGGTGTCTGGCATCAACATCAATGGCGAGTACATCACTCACCTTCGGTTTGCCGATGATATAGTTGTCATGGCTGAGACCATGGAGGGCCTCAGTACAATGCTCGATAACCTCAGTAGAGCTTCCGAAAGAGTGGGCCTTAAAATGAACATGGACAAGACAAAGGTCATGTCCAATGCCCATGTAACACCCACTCTTGTAACGGTCGGAGGCGCTGCACTCGAAGTTGTGGACGAGTACGTTTACCTAGGATAAACTGTCCAGTTAGGTAGGTCCAACTTCGAGAAAGAGGGCAATCGTCGAATTTGACTCGGCTGGGCAGCGTTCGGGAAGCTTCGCAATATCTTCTCGTCCCAAATACCGCAGTGTCTCAAGACGAAAGTCTTTGACCAGTCCGTGTTGCCAGTGATGACATATATGGAACCGAAACGAGCGACCGCTCACATGGACCTCATAAGAAGGCTTAAAGTCACCCAAAGGGCAGGAATGAAGAGATCCGCAGGAGAGCCAAGGTTACCGAAATAGCCCGTAGAATTGCCAAACCTAAGTGGCAGTGGGCAGGGCACATTGCTCGTAGAACAGATGGCCGATGGGACCGGAAAGTTCTGGAGTGGCGAACGCATACCGGAAGACGTAAAGTTGGAAGGCGTCCCACAAGGTGGACCGATGACCTTGTAAGGGCCGCAGGAGTCCGCTGGATGCGGGAAGCACAGAACCGGTCGAAGTGGCGGAGCTTGGGGGAGGCCTATGTCCAACAGTGGACGTCTTTCGGCTGAAATGATGATAATGATGATGATGTGTTGTGGAGATCAGGTAGGCAGTCGTTCCGTGGAAAATACTTGTATTCAGCTGCATCCGGTTAGACTGAAAGTTGACCCCAACTTAGTTGGGAAGAGGCTAGGCAGATTGTTGGAAATAATTTGGTAAGAGTATAAATACTATAATTGCTGGAGTTCCGTAGCCAGTCGCCAAATTTTCGTAATTTTCACACAATGATCCTCTATTTAATAGAATCGTCAGATTATATTCAATTTTGCTTTTTCCAATACATCGTGATGTATCAACTCGACTTTGAAATGATACAGATACACATAAACCACTATCAGGTACTCAATGGCCCAAACTGGCCCCTTTTTCATATATTTTACTCCATCCTTATTTACACAACAGAACACAAAAGCTATTCACATGTCTCGGCATGTTATTACGTGAGTTATTGAAACATTTCAAACATTACATCACAGTGCAGTTACCTACTTCGTATTCGAGATAGTATTATTGTTTCTTTGAGGGGCTTGTGGCTAAATAAGAGGGGCTTGTGGCTAAATAACAATAGCTGCAAGGGTCGATCGGACAGGTTAAGCTACGCTTTCCGCGGTTGGTCCGTGGATGGGTGACCATCTTTACATACCAAGACCGCTCCGTGCCTCGGAAAGCACGTTAAGCCGTTTGTCCCGGCTGTCATTTGTCGATCTTTGACAGTCGTTACGGGTTGTCAGAAGCCCGAAAGTCTGACAACCACTCTTATCAAGGGGTATCGTATTACCCAGTAACTGGGTTGTGGAGGTCAGATAGACAGTTGCTCCATACTGGTATTCAGCTGCATCCGGTTAGACTGGAAGCTGACCCCAACATAGTTGGGAAAAGTCTAGGCAGATGATTATTGTTTCTTTGACTAAAGATTTAGAAACGATTCCAAACTATTCTTCCAGTAATTTATGTGCATTTTTCGTTTACGTTTGTCTTAGGTTTTATTATGAAAACCTTTGTATCTACAATTTAGACAGCTATAAGAAATGTCTTTATTATATTATATAATATTGTAACTTTCTGGCCGAGAGCTGAAAATTGAATAGTGTGCTTTTTCGACGCGCCAAGTCTCACTCGCGCTGCACTATGATTCTCAATCCTATGTTGAGCACAGAAAGTCGAAAATCCAGCGCGCGAAAAAATCTCGTCGATTTTATTACAGCCGTGTGAATGTCCACTTGAAGTAATTGAGGAGAACGGCGTAGTCACACAGACAGATACCAAAAGTGGCGTTAATAAACAGGATGTAAGGGTAAAGAACGTTGTCACTTAAACCATGGCTAGTTCTGCCAGGGGTGCGGGCTGTTCGAAAGAGATAACGTGGCCCCTGGCACACAGGCTATTGAGGGTACACGGGTGGGTTTTAGTGAGTACAAGTCTGACATGCCCTTCTACTCCACCCAGAGCGGGAGAAGTTATTTGATGATTTCCCACCCAAAAAACACCATGATTAGTTGACTTAAATATAAAATAAAAGAGCGAGTTAAAAAAAAAATATGTTCGAGAAATGAGCGACGCTACGGCGCGGCATTACGTGCGCTCGCTAGCGAGACTGACAGCTGACTGACCGGGGTCACAACCCGTGCGTAGGAGTCGGGCCACGCGGCGTGGTCCCCGCGCACCCTCCAGTATTGAGACGCAAGTTTGTTGCCCTCGCACGTAGGGTGAAATGTTCTTGTAGAAAAAGCAGATTTTCTATGTAGAAGTTTGTTCTTTTTCATTGATTTTACGTTCTATAAACGAAACTAAACCACTGATGGTTTCAAGGATAATGGTGTAGACCCTTACTGTCTTTACGGGGTGGCGCAAACTGTAACCATAGATTGAGTAAATGATTTCGAATTCGCTTGCGTTAAAATGTCTGTCGGTTATTTGTAATCAGATAAATGCGTGCACTGATTGGACAGGTCCACTCAATCTGTGTGGGTCTTTCCTCAAAAGACCAATCTACATGGTCTTCACATGATCTGACCAAGATTACCTATGTCTGGACTTTAAAAGAGACTGTCACCTCTGAGTTTGTTGCGGCCTTTCTTCTCAGAGTAGTTAAATACCGACCTGATTTAGTTTTAAAAATATGATTGACATGTAAAAGTGTTTGTAAAAACCTACTTATAGAAATAAAATCATTTATAATACTGTTCTATGCATTTTTATTGCACTTTTTTATGAAATGGTGTTCCTTTTTTTAAAACCGTAGAAAAAAATCTAGGCTCACGTATTGGATGTACAGTTACTGTTTGCTTGTCGAAATCCCTGCCACTCTATATATAATGCGGAGATTGTAGCCTCAGTAGATAGGTAGGTATAATATGGCGTGCAAATATGAACTCACTAGCTGTTGCAAGCGGGTTCGCCCGCGCGGAGCTCGGAAATAATCACACGGGAACATACTACCATGATACCATTGTATAATACCATTGTATAATTTAGTTATCTTTTTGCTTTAACTTTGAACAAATTATTCTACTTTATTTTTATATATTTCTTATTTAATTTCTTTCCTAATAGTCTTTTTTATCATTTAACTTTTATTTAAGTATTTGCCACACGTACTGCTATTGATGTTCCTAGCGATTAGCTCTTTTTTTCTTAAACTACTATGCCTACTTGTGGACAGCGTTGTGGGTTACTTTATAACCAAATTGCTTTTTTGTTAAACTAGTTGTAAGTCCCATATAATGTAACTGTTTTCTGTTCCTCTCAATAAAAAATAAAATAGAATAAAATAAAAATGATGAAAGTATCCTATATGTTAAACCAGTTTATAAGCTATCTGTGTGCCAAATTTTATTAAGATCCGTTCAGCCGCTTTGCGTGATTGAGTAACAAACATCTAAATTTCCAAAAAAAAACTTTTACATTTATATTAAAGTAGGATTCAATAAAGCCAAGACATTGCCAATTGAAACAAAGGTTATTTTTATCTTTAAACCTTCGTTTATTACGCAAAAAGAGGCCATAAAAAATTTCCATTGTACACTGTCTGGCTTTATTATTCATTTTACATTTAAGAACCCTATATTTATTCACGTTCTAGATATTTAGTTTGAAATCTGTCTCGTACACAATTTTGATCCGGCCTTAAAATACATATCGTGTAAAGCCAACCCGTTCTCAGTATGGTAGGAAGCGAGAGGAGAAGGAGGTAACGGCTACCTATGCAAGGTAGCCGTTACCTCCTTCTGCGAAGCAATAATGCTAGCGAAGAAGGAGGCTGCGACGCCTTCACGGCCCCAGTCGCCACAGGAGACGCCCTGGGCGTCGAGAATCCCAGGCTAATTCCCGGCCACCGTAAGCGCGGGCTTCCGGATGCCGAGTAATGGGTAGCTCGCTGTCCGGTAAGGACCAAGCCCAGGTCGACGGCGCGTTGCGTTCGACGCGCTTCAATGATATATGTCAGCATCAACTAGTGGCAGGGGTGCGATTTGTTCGAAAGAGATACGGTGGCCCCTGGTACATACACAGGCAACTGAAGGAACACGGGTGGGTTTTATTCAGTAAAAGTCTGACACGTCCTCCTGCTCCACCCAGAGCGGGAGTAGTTATTTGATATTTACCACCAAAAAAAAAAAAGTTGTCAAAACACACAAGCAATTTATTTGATATTCCTTTTGGGAATGTGCAACCATTTAACTGGCAAATTGATTTGTTGCCAACCGGAATGATGGTCCGAATACACGGAGATGTGTACTGGAGACTACGTATTGATAGATTGGTTTTATTAGGACCTAAATAGCACGTACTTAAGATAATAATAATTTTACGCTATACATGCTGTTCTCTCTCGTTTTGGCATGAGATTTAGCTCATGTCGTGGTAAAAAACATGTACCCGTTGACTAGTGCACTCGGTGCCGGCCTACTTCTTATACGTAAATAGGATAGTTTAAGATAACCTTTATCAATCTAGCTCATGCTGCAGGCTTAGCACGAGCACCGATTTGTCGACGGAAGAATAGACAAGACTATTAACTAAATGATGTACAATAGGAAAAGATAGCTAAGTTTTTCTATTAATTATCACAGTTATGCGTTTTAAGTGAATCATGATTTTGTAGATAACCATATAAAGTTTGTTGTCAGTGTGATTTTGACTGTTTAGGGAGAAATATTCTTCTGTAATAGTCTAAATTTACAATGATCTAAACAAAGATCGTTAGAAACGAAATACGAAATGACAGATTGTAGAAGGACATCTACGGTTTTTTTTTTTTGGTTGGGAAATCATCAAATAACTTCTCCCGCTCTGAGTGGAGCAGGAGGGCGTGTCAGATTTTTACTGACTAAAACCCACCCGTGTTCCCTCAGTAGCCCGTATGCCAGGGGCTGTGGTATCTATTTCGAACAAACCCGCACCTCTGGCAGGCATCGGCCCTTGCGGCCCCTTCGGTTTGTGCTGATATATCTTTGAGGCGCGCGTGGAACACAACGCGCCGTCGACTTGGGCTTGGTCCTTACCGGACAGCGAGCTACCCATTACTCGCCGTTCGCAAGCTCATGCCTACGGTGACCGGAAATCGGCCTGGGATTCCCGACGCCCAGGGCGTCTACGGATATCTACGGTGCAATGACAAAAATGGAGAAACGAAATGTCACTTTGTGTTGAAAAAGCACTGTCTATTCATGGTAGAAATAGCAAACGTCACGCTAAGCCTGCTGTTGTGATAGTTCTCTTAGCTGACCTAGAGATGCACTAGTAGTACAATAGCAGTCGTTTCACATAAAGGCTCTAACATGGTCCAATACGAAAAGTTCCGACATCTTCATAAAATAATTCACCTTCGGTTTCAAAATTCAAAAGGATGATCTTTGAGAATACACAAGACTCCCAGATCAAAAAGAATTTCACCTTTTTCCAAAACAGGGTTTTCCAATTCAGTGAGCCAAAAAGCGTACAGCGCTTTTTGATCTTTATAGTCCCCTGAGGATTTGTTCTATCTTAAATTTATTACAGACGACCAAAGGAAAAATCTACAGTTTAGAATAGTTACTATGGAAGGTATTTCAATACATATTTCATGAAAATATCCCATCCTATTAATAATATAAATGTGAAGGTTTGTACCTTTGAATGTTTGTTACGCAATCACACAAAAACGGCTGAACAAGTTTGGATGAAATTTAGAACACAAGTAGTTTATAACCTGTATTAACATATATAATACTTTTCAACCCGGTAGTACGTTCCCATGGGATAATTTTTGACCTATACGCGGGCGAAGCCGCTGGCAAAAGTTAGTGTTGAAATAAACAAGACACATGACATCAAAATTTAGTTAACTCATTCAAGAACGGTAGGCTAATGGTTTATTTCTGATGTACAGTTATGTTCTAGCAACCATTAACAAATCACCGTTAGTGGTGACTCAACCCAGAACTTCTTTCAAAAATATCAATTCAAGAAAATAAATGAAATTCCCGAAATACGCTTTAAAATCTAATACTTTGGTTTCCATATTCTGTACGCTTCTTCTGACGTATTATTTACATAATCGTCCTACTTGATTTTATCAGTCTAGTAAGGATTGTCCGCTCTGAACCATTCACATTAAGAAACTGAAATAATAGTAAATTAAGGCACAGGGGAAGAGATCTGAAGGAAAACCAAGGTAACCGACATAGCCCGAACCGGTCTAAAGGACTTGGGGGAGGCCTATGTTCGGCAGTGGACGCCTTTCGGATGAAATGATGATGATGATGAGGGCACAATTAATGGCTGTTCAATTTCTTTCACATAACATTTAACTTTCATTAGGTACCTACTTAAACCAGTAACATTTGAAGCAATCAATCATTTCAATACATAAGCATTAAAATAATAAGAAGACCGAACATACGAAGCAATTAAATAGGTCAAACATAATAAAAGAAAGTGTTCCAGAACTTTCTAAGCAATTACATAGCAATTGTTATTGGCGCCCATCGTGGGACCAAAGTTCTAGACTGCTTTGTACTTATAAGTAATTACTTTTACATCATAGTCATCGTTAATCTCGTTATTTTTAACTCTATCTATAAATTCAAAGAATTGTATTAGATCTTACATCAAAGAGAGAAAGGTTAAAGCGTAGGTTTAAGATCTCATGCCTCTCAAAAATAAGCACAGCAGCTACAATGTAAATAATAATTAGTATCTATCAGTACCTACCTTATTTTTAAATTCTGACAACATAATTTATAAGTTATTAAAAAAACAAATATACTTCATTAAAATATCGTTATAATTATTTTCCTATTACAAAGTAATATTAAAAAAGGTTCTGCCTACCACTGTCAAATTATAAGTTTATTA
Organism: Polymixis flavicincta; assembly: GCA_949987655.1. NCBI lineage: Eukaryota > Metazoa > Arthropoda > Insecta > Lepidoptera > Noctuidae > Polymixis > Polymixis flavicincta. The sequence continues at coordinate 8,101,744 of OX465199.1, read as the reverse complement.
GGTTCGTAATAAAAGGTATTATTATATAGAAGGAGATATTATATAAAAGAGCCGAGAAAGATCCTGTTATGTAAGGAATTATTTCAATAAAGAAGCTATTAGATATCTAAGAAATACTTATTGCCACCCAACGTGGGACTCGCGGTCCCTGTTGGGCGCCAATAAGTGATTCTTAATAAATTATTAGAACGGTATTTTGAAGATACCGAATGTGTTTAAATTCATTAAATTAGTTAGTATCGTGTAACAGTAGAGTGTTTCGCCATTTGTTGTTTTCTTAGGTTTGCTAGGTGTAGATAAACGTATTTTCTTTCTTTTACACTTTGGCGCAGTATTCTTAATACTAGGCAGGTACCTACATATTTTTATTTTTGTTTTTATTACTTATTTAATGTTTGAGTGTTCCAATGGGATATTTTACACTTTAACGCCGGTGCGGCGACGCCACGGGTAAGAGCTAGCAAATAATGTAATAAAGGCATAATTTACCCAATATTTAACCATCACATTCCACTGAATTATTGCAGTGTTCATGGTTACACTAAGGACGTAGTTTCCGAAACGTAGCGACTACTATTTACTTGAGTGCAGAGAAGAGATTCTACAATTATCTAACAACTTGTAGTTGTCCCTGTCTGGGCGCCAATAACAATTTAATTATGTCACAATGCAGCTAGTTTTACGAAATACTTATTATGGGTACTTTTAAGGCCTTATGTTTCAGAGTTTGTACAAAGACGTTTTTGTTTCTATTTCGATTATGTCACGAATAGAAAGTAAGTTTATAAATATTTTTGTAATTGTGCCTCACGGCTGCGCTAAAAAGGTCCAGTTCAGCATAAATGCTAGACAACTAGTGCCTGACGTGGGTTTTCAACTGAACCTGACGTGTGTGGTCCTCAGCTTTATTCCAATACTGCAACGTGACGTATGTATGCATACTTAAATTTAAAAAATTGTGTCAGATAAAATAAATTAAAATAGTAACGTACAGTACCTATTTGGGTGGTTATCTGAAATTTGGTTAACTTAGTGTTATCATCAATTTTCACAATATTATACAAAAATTATCCAATATTTGAAACTGCTAAGCGATGTTATAAAGTCCATTTAGTTCGGTCACTCATTTTGAAATAGATCACAATATTCTTTATTTCCAAAAATTTACATTTCTTACTCCAAATATCAGGCCCTAGCCATGTAAGATCTCCCGAATTTAGTATTCATTTCACTGTAATTATAATTCTTTAAGAATAATTTGATCAAACTCTATATAAATTCGTTTACATTACTAACATTGTCATTACGATTTTATTTATAATAACAATATTTTTCATCACATTATTTCAGGTCAAAAAGTGTAAGCGATAAAAAATATCAGGCCCTAGTCATTTATGAAATTCAAAAATACGCGGCATCCAAGCATATGGCTTTTTCATAACTCACTCAATACGATAGCATCGGTGTGCAGTTAGATGTAAACACGACCCAAGCCGCGACAGCCATTTCGTTATTAATGCGGTCGCCGACTTTGCTGCGGAAACACGTGCTGTGCCAGTCAAACTCTCAGGCCCTAGCTAAGTCATTTTAAAGATAGTTAATTACTAATTGATCTCATTACTTATTGTAATTATGATTTTGGTCTGCTTTGTTATTTTGACCGCCTATTGATTTTGATGTTGATTATAAATACTAGGTTTCATTTGATTTTGTTTCGTTTCGTCAGTCCCTAGACCGTCAGGCCCTAGTCGTAATAGTGACTAGGGCCTGACGCCACATCTAGGGACTGATGGTCATACTGTGTGATGCATGGTTTTAAACAAAATACCAATGTATTTGTTGTAGAATATGGCACCTAGAAAGAAAAAAACATTGTCTAAAAAGGAAATTGCAAAAAAAAGGCAAAAAGGCGATAGGAAAAAAAAAATTACCCTGTGCTGGCAGAGTACAAAGAAAAGGAACTTCTTCCGCGTAAAAGTCGAAAATGCTTCTAATAGGATTTTTAATTGTATTTTTACGTTATTAATTTTGTTATAGCATATAAATTATTATGTTAAAATGTAAGCGCTTTTTAGCTGACACAATTATATTAGGTGTGCTCCTACCGAGCTAAGACAACCTGGTACTTCGAAGGCATAAAAGCCTTTTCGAGCTGACACAGCTACCTAGTATGTTAGGTGTGCTTCTACCGAGTTATGACAGCCTAGGACTTCGACTGTATAAAGCGTTTTCTAGCTGACACAATTACCTATATTAGGTGTGTTCCTACCGAGTTATGATGACCTGGTACTTTGAAGGCATAAAGCGTTTTCTAGCTGACACAGCTACCTAGTATGTTAGGTGTGCTCCTACCGAGTTATGACAGCCTAGTATTTCGACTGTATAAAGCGTTTTCTCGCTGACACAATTACCTATATTAGGTGTGTTCCTACCGAGTTATGACGTCCTGGTACTTCGACGGCATATAACGCTTTCTAGCTGACAACTATGTTAGTTATGATCCTACCGAGTTATGACAACCTGGTACTTCGAAGGCATAAAGCGTTTAAAAAGCCAACGTAACAAAATGTTACCCTATCTTATCACTTTTTGTATTAAATTGTAAAAAATAATTCTGATCATATCTATATATTTTTTATACATTTTCTTATATGCAAATCTTGTCCTGGCAATAAGGAACACATAAAAAAAAAGAATCATCCAATTTGGTGCAGTCGTTCGGAAGTTATGCGTACATACATTTCAGTAATTAAGATTAGTTTGTAAGTACTCAAAGTACAATTTGATTGTTAAGAAATATTGATACATTATTTTCATGTGCATAATTAATAAAATAAATCCTGTGATTATAGTTCATAGAATTTGTGAACTTAGGAGATAATTTGTTGTTTCAGTTGATTTTGCAATACAAATGTGATTTGACATATTAATAACGGTGTTTGGCGTCAGTCCCTATCACGTCTCGTCAGTCCCTAGAACACTGATTTTAAAAAAATATTAATTTCTCTAAAAATATCAAGTAAAGTGACTGGCCCTTTTAGATGCAGCAAAGTAGATGTTATACCCACAGCATAGAATATAAACTGTTCTGATTTTTAACTAAAAACACTAATTTCAATATTACGTCAGAAGTTAACCAAATTTCAGATAACTACCCATTTATGTAATGAAAATGTTGATATTTATCTAGGGGTTAGATCTATATCATTTTGTTGCTTCTTCGATTCGATCTCAGTATTCCACACTCGGCCACGGTACGGTGATATCATGATAAAATATAAGTGGGTTAGTTATTTTTCTTGTAGCTTCTATATTAAAATATACAACTACCCACAGCACGTATTACAAAAATACTTTATGTTTTTAATACATTATTTTCCAAGGCAGTTATTTAACCCTTATAAAACATAAAAGCATTACTTTTTTTCATAAATCCCACGCTATATAGACGAGTGCCCCTACTCTAATTCATAATTTATTGCTTTAGTAAGTAGTTTTGTAATAATAATCAATTTAACAGTTCCGTGTGGTGCCGGACATAAAAGAATAGCATCATCCCATTTCTTCCCATGAGTATCTTAGAAGGCGACTAAAGGACTCGCTAGAGAATGGGCAGCAGCGTTCTCTATGCATTTTATCACCATATTGCGACCGTTAACCCGCCTGCCAAGCATAGCGATTATGGCAAAACCCCCCTTTTGGCCGAGGCTTATGTCCAGCAGTGGACGTCTTTCGGCTGAAATGATGATGATGAATTTAATAATATAATTGTATAGATTGTTTGTTATAAAATCAAAGTAATCGCTAGTGGAGCAGACGAGTCTCTTTATAAAGTGGTCGAGACAGTTAACAGAGAAAAAAAATTAAGAATTTTTTTCAATCTTCCAAATGACGGAATTTTAGAAAGGACACTGTAGACAGAAGCTTTTGCCCTGGAGTGTGACAATAGTTAGATAGATTACATTAAATATTTCCTTCAAACTGAGTAGTATTTGAATATCTTACTAGTCTCAGGGTCTAATTTAATTTCAGAGTAAGTTGTGTTAATCTGTTAATTGGTAGGGGCACGCCTGTTTTGGGACGATAGGGTCCTAATGTGGGTTGAAGGTTATTCAAGCTATTTTAACATGGTAGTTAAATTCTGATAACGTATCGAAATCAGGAACTTGTACCTTCTTGCTTATCATTTCTGTCATGGACTAAAATTTAATTCGGTTCCCAACAAAATGGTAGAGCTGGATGGTGCTGATCCACGCGTCAAGTTCGTGAATGGGCCCTGTCGGTTGAGACGAATTATTCCGATCTGTCACCCCGCTTTGTCCCCTTAGGGTGACAGATAGGAAAAAAAAGTTTGATCTGTCTCCCTGTTAGCAATGAGGGGACAGTTCGAACTTTATTCACTCCTTAACGGTTTCATCTGTCCCCCTATCACTGACAGGGGGACAGATGAAACTTTTTATTCCTGTTTGTCCCCCACAGAATTTAATATATTAATTCTTAAAACTAATGCCACACATACTGCAACATTACATTAAATTAAAGACTAGGTTTAGGTTTATAATCATCTGTATTTAAATAAGTTACAAATATTTCTTTTGTTTTTCTATTAATTAGCCACAGTCCCATATCTCACGTCGTAGGTATTCCAGGTATAATAAGTATAATAACAATCAGTCCTCTGATTTGACTTCATATTACAAATGTTAATTTTCACTAACAATATATTATGTTAACTTTTAGATGAGGAAATGTTACTAATAAGAAAATTTTACTTGTTTAGATAAAATTGCAGCTTCTATTAAGGTAATTAATTCTGTATTATTCAGGAATGAAGTAAATAAATTCAAGTTCTTTTTATAATATTGATGACCGGCGTGTAAAAGCACCTGGCCACCACCTTTTTTTTATAAAATACCATTGGTTGTCTACTGTAGCAGAAGTACCAGGTACGTTTTTGAATTCCGACATGTTATTGTTATCTGAAAAATAAATGTTGGTGCTCAATAACTTTTGTTCTAGGTATGTTTTCTAAAAATTTGCATTAAAACTTGCTAACAATTTCCAAAAGTCGTATTGTGTGTAGTGTACATTCTATATGAACTTACCTCTGTCTGTAATTTCCTCTCAGTTTAATGATACTGTGCAATAGTTCGGTTGAAAACTACATACTTAGTAATATACACACTTCACTCAAATTAATTATTACGAACATTTTAACACTGACGTCTCACCTTCAAAAATTGTAAATTTGCACTAGTTCTCTTAGTAATGCGCAACATTGCGGCTGCCCGTATGGCCCCTTGAGTAAGAAAGATAGAACCGATCTATTGTTTATTTGCACCGAGTAAATTCCCGGAAGAGCCGGCTATTTTGGAAACAATAATGGAGTGCAAGTAATTCTCAACCATATTGTATAAATCTTTAAGTTGTCATTCGCAAAATAAGTTTTGATATTAACTATAGTACTGACAGAGCACAGACAGAAATTTTATTTTGTTTGATAACTCCTAGAGGAATGGAAACGTTAAAACTTGAATTTATTTACTTCATTCCTGAATAATACAGAATTAATTACCTTAATAGAAGCTGCAATTTTATCTAAACAAAAAAAATAATTATTAGGAACATTTCCTCATCTAAAAGTTAACATATTGTTAGTAAAAATTAACATTTGTAATATGAAGTCAAATCAGAGGACTGATTGTTATTATACTTATTATACCTGGAATACCTACGACGTGATATATGGGACTGTGGCTGATTAATAGAAAAACAAAAGAAATATTTGTAACTTATTTAAATACAGATGATTATAAACCTAAACCACTAGTCTTTAATTTAATGTAATGTTGCAGTATGTGTGGCATTAGTTTTAAGAATTAATATATTAAATTCTGTGGGGGACAAACAGGAATAAAAGTTTCATCTGTCCCCCTGTCAGTGATAGGGGGACAGATGAAACCGTTAAGGAGTGAATAAAGTTCGAACTGTCCCCTCATTGCTAACAGGGGGACAGATCAAACTCTTTTTTCCTATCTGTCATCCTAAGGGGACAAAGCGGGGTGACAGATCGGAATAATTCGTTGAGACTGGTCATCTCCTAACTTCCGGGGCTTATTTTTAATCTTATATTTAGAATAGTTTCTACATTTCTTTACATTGTTCTCATATAATATTTCTTTATTAAGTGAGAACAATGTAAAGAAATGCAAAAAACAATCGATTGTGTAATACCTTGATTTAAAAGAGTGTCCTTGGAGTTTCAAGCCCGTTCTTCTCCATAGAGATTTACTTTTTGAATGGGTAACACTTCAACTTTTCGACTAACTAATCCACTTTTTGACAGTTTAAAATTGCCTGTAAATGGTTTAATTTAAATAAATGCTTTGAGATTGAGTTATATTGGTCTGTGAAGGTTATTTTCACGTAAGATTGAATTTCAAAGTGGATACATAACGCTTCTTTGGATGATGTCATACGATATTGGAAGGGTTTTTTAATCCTATTTCTACATGTTCGGAAGTTATGAGAATTTGTAATCCAAAAACCGAACTTTTCAAATTGAAATAAACACATCACTCGGAAGAGATTTATCGTGTTATTGGCAAGTAACGTGGAAATTTATTGACCTACGTAGTGCGGTGACACGTTTGTTATGATTTGAATTTAAGAAACATATGAAACCGAAAATTTGGTATTCATTCTTAGAGTATTTTATTTTGAGCTGAAACTATGTATAGTGATTCTATACCAGTTGCTATCTTTAGTACTTCAGGATAGCAATAGAGTTTCTGTTACACCCTGTATAGTTCATTGACTCAGACAGGCAGACATTGACAATTATTTTAAATTAAAAGTTAAAACAAATGATTATAATAATGACGGTTAGCTCGTCCACGAGTATAATTTCTCCGGGGAAACTTAATACAATTGTACTGTTTTGTAATTTATCTTTAACTTTTAAGCCAACTGGGAAAATTACCCTGAGGACAAAGGAAGGTAAAGTTAACGTTGAATATTTATCTTGTAAAATGATTTAGGAATGAAAACTGTTGTAGAAATAACTTAAGGAAGTTGCAATGAGATTAAAATTTGATATCGGCGCCGTCGAGGCTGGCCCAATAAAAGGTAGCGTGACGACCTAGACGCGTATTGCAAGGGCTGGACCGAGGAGGCCCTGGAAAAAGATGCCTGGAAGAATTTGTGGGAGGCCTTTGCTCAGCAGTGGGACAGTACAGGCTAAATAAAAAAAAAACAGTATTTGGACACAATGCTATTTCATTTCTTTCTCTTATAGAACCGATACTGATGGTCACGTGAGTACACAATCTTCGCACTTGTATAATTGAATACTAGCAAACGCCAATGTCGTCGCCCGCGTGGAGGTCGAAAATTATGCCATGGGAACGTATTACCGGGATAAAAAAAGTTTTATGTCTTAATCCAGGTTATAATCTATCTGTGTGCCAAATTTCAACCAAATTCGTCCAGCCGTTTTTGCGTGATTGACTAACAAACATCCAAACATGCAAACTATGAAATTTTATATTATTATTAGTAGGATGAAGTACTCACGTAAACGATAGCGTGTTGACACGACTATCACATTCGGTTCAGACACAGGGTCAAATAGAGAATCCAAAAAGTTATTCCAAAACAGCCTTAGATGTAAATTGCCTCCATTTCAACTACCCTACTTTTGCTGAAAAATAAAATAAATAGAACTTCCTTTTCCTACAAACTTCGTTTTCTCTAGACCTTACGTAACACACTTAGATCCTCCAACTTGACCTTTTAGACCTATCGGACTAGGATGCAATTTAGAACTAAAGAACTCTGAAACATAAACACACTTGAACTTCAACTTTAACTAAGCAAGAATAAGGTTCATTTTCCTTTGCGTGTTATACAAAATTATTTACAAGAATTCTTTTGAATTAATCAATACTTGTCATTATATAAAAGGGAAGTAACGTTTATAGGTAATTTTGTTGAATGTACAGTCGCCAGCACATCAAGTTAACTACCCCACTTTGACCTTGAACGCTTTATAAGCAACAACTACGAGAATCGTGTGAAAGAGATATATAGCTTTTTGTCCGTTCTTACTCGTAATGTTTCGTACAGCAGTGCGTACGTGAGAGTGTGTGCATACGCGCGTCGTGGTGTAAAATAAGATACTTTGCGATAAGAAATAGCGAAGCAGGTTGAATACTTGAATGGAATCCCAATAATAGCGTGGTAATAAAAAGAAGCGGCCCATAGACGGCGCATTGCCTAAACTACTTAAGAAAGCTTAGATATAATCGTTTTTCATATTTTATTTCTTCATTTTTACTTAATTGTTGGAAATACCTGTAAGTATTAAGTAGATGTTACCTACTCATATCTTTGTTACGCATCATCATGAAGGACATGGGTTCCCATACGAGGTTCATTTACGGCTACACCCCAATTGTCATAAGAATACCTATTCCTATGAGAACTCGGATGAAGCCGCATAAAATACAAAAGTGAGTGTTTATTTGTTACCTAGGGTTTCAGTTTTTACGTAGTGGCGTAGCTAGCCCTTATGGGGCTAGCTATAAAGCCCCATATAAAAATATCTTGGCGGGTCTTTTGAAAAAATGACGGTGACGTTTTTTTAAGTAAATAAATATACCGTCGGCGTCAGGGTCCCGTATAAGAGATTCAGTGGGAGCTAGAGCCCCTTTTTTCAGTGGTAGATAAACCCCCCTGCTTCTGGCGCCTTAACTACACAACCGATCATCATGGAATTTTGCCTACCTACCTGCCATCATAATCAGCCTTTAATGTTCTCACTGTTGGGACACAGGCCTTCTCTCGGTGAGAGGGAACCTACCTATCAGAAAAGGACAAAGGATACGTTCTTACGGTAACGCGTGTGAAACCGCGGGAAAAGTTTAAAAATAAAATGCGGAATAAAAATCGTAACCTTTTTATTTTTAAACATTAATTTTTAAAAACTTCAAAACAAATCCTACACCTACTCTAAATTAAAATATATTTACAACACAATTTATAAAACCAAACTATACAAATAGACAATAGATTAAAAACAAGTTGTTAATATATTTTTACAAGTTTATATTTTTATTGATTTTTGTAACAGATTAATTATACAGTCTACCAATGACTACCAAGTAATATTAAATGCTGCCGGGAAACAAATGTAAAATGTCCATCCATTCAATTGTCAATTTTTTATTGTCTATTTGAAATAAGATTAGATATTTAAACAAACCTTTTCTACAATCGGTCCAACCGATTGTGACTTCTATTCCGTAGGAATAAGGATGTCGTTAAAGCAAAAAAGTGGTTACAACACCAACTGTTTACTGCAGATACCATTTATCATGCTTACAACGCAATAGAGGTCAAAATCAGTTGAACGGACTGTAAAAAAAAGGTTTAATTAACTGTCTAATGTTATTTCAAACGGAGGATAGATTAGTATAATTTGACTGGGCTGGTGCCCGGGAACATTCCCAGTTAGTGAGAACACTAACACATAAGCTAAAGATTTTTCTTTTTTGAACTTTTTAGATTAGGTTTCTTCTCGCATGTTTCATAATGAAATAATAAAAGATAGAAATTAAACGCATATCTTTTACACCCACAATGTGTTACTGACAATTTTCGACAGTTTATTGATGTAGTTGGAGAGTTAAACTGATAACTAAAAACCATCCTTATGACTGTGCAGGTGTGATACTAACATTGAGAAATGTTTTTTACTTATCCTTTGTGCATCATTTATGGCCCCAACTAACCGGTAGGCGTAACAAAAGAAGCAAACATAATAGGCAACTCCAGAAATGTAAACTTCTATTGTTTAGCCTGCCGCTCATTAGTAATATAGATAGCGCGAAATGAGCACTTACATGTCACTTCTACTTACTTACTAAATCTTACCAGTAACTTAGTCATCATCATTTCAGCCAAAAAACGTCCACTGCTGGACAAAGGCCTCCCCAAATTTGGGGGGTTTTGCCATAATCGCCACGCTTGGCAGGCGGGTTGGCGATCGCAGTATGGTGGTAAAATGCATAGAGAACGCTGCTGCCCATTCTCTAGTAAGTCCCTTAGTCGCCTTCTACGACACCCACTGGAAGAAATGGGATGGTGCTATTCTTTTACGCCCGGCGACACATACGGGACTTAACCGGGAGTAACTTAGTATGTTATTATATTTTTACTTTTATTTTAATTCTATGTGGTTTCGGTGCCTTTTGACGGTGTCTATTGAAATCTAAAACAAATAAATATTGTCAATTTTAATACATACTTACATAAAGTTCTTTACTATGAAAAATTGTACGGGACGGGCCAACTTAACTAAATGAGTATGGGACGGTTAAAATTATTATTTTTCAAAATATAAAAATAAATAATCTGTCGTATTGCGTACCTCCACCTTTGTTGGGGCGCGTTGTAGACAACTGAACACTTATCATAATTTTTGCTGAGTCTGGTCCACCGCGCCGGCGCGCGTAAAACCGGTTTAAGTGCGCGCCGAGCACCCTTACAACATGTCTATTAGGTAGTAGGTATTACCTATTTTAATCAACGTTGTTATTCACTTCTCAAGAAAACCATGTATTATGTAAATAATGAATAGGTTAATGTGATAAGTGTGATTACAAGCTAAGCTATGCATGGACTCACGCTGTACGCTCGTGTGCTCAAAAAATGATCGGCATCGACCATAGTCGCATCGTCTGCCGCCGTCGTGGTTCTCGCCTAGAGTTGGCGGTGGTGGGCTTCTAGGGTTCTGCTTTCTTGCCACCGCCGCCCGAAACCAGAAGTAAATAGTTTTCTTTTTTCTGGAACGAAACAAATAGCTATAGTTTATTTGCACATACACACACAGGCAAACATGTATTAAAACTTAAATATAATTTCCCTACAGAATATAATCTGCCTAGCTTTTTCCCAACTATGTTAGAGTCGGCTTCCACTCTAACTGGATGCATCTGAAAACCAGTATTTTACGTGGAGCGACTGCCTATCTGACCTCTACAACCCAGTTACTGGGTAATACAATACCCTTGATAAGACTAGTTGTCCGACATTTGGGCTTCCACCGATCTTTAACGACTGTCAAAGATCCACAAATAACAGCCGGGACCAACGGCTTAGCGTGCTTTCGGAGGTACGGAAGGGTCTTGGTATATGAAGATGGTCACCCATCCCTGGACCAACCGCGGCAAGCGTAGCTTAACCTGATCGATCGACCCGTGTGGCTGTTATCCACAAGCCCCTACAGTAATAGGTAGCTAACTTATAATCATTAAATTATTTACGCACAAACATCGCTACCTTTACATTACATTTACAATCTGATTTCGTGGTAACTAGATTCTAACTAAACTTGGGCTCGCGAACACGAATTTGACCCAGCAATCTTTCAACGGACTAAAAGAAAGTGCGTAATTGCGTAGGTAAGTATTTAAAATCCAATCACTAGCTACTTACTGGATTAACTTTTGTTTAGAATAATTATTTCATGACTTAATGGAATCAAAAACAATAGTTCATTGTGAATTTAAGCTTTCACTGGAGTGCTGCAACTAGCAGCTACACTCTACTTGGAACAGCGCTCACCATTAAAAACTTACATTATCAGAAACTCTTAAGAAAGAACACAAAGACGATACCTACGTAATTAACCCTTCTGTTAACTTTATTTCGAATATTCTATAGAAAAACACATAAGACACATTTTTTTTATTAGCTTTTATTTTATGCCCGTCTGCCGACACTGTCACCAGGCATCCACTCAATCGAAGCGCTATGATACACTCTTTCATCTTGCGTCAACTGAGGCGCCAGTCGCCATATTAATATTATTTAATAGTTTTAGAGTTACTAATATCACGCACAGGACGACTACAGGACGACTTCACGAAATTTTTATAAACTGACGATGTGATGAGTGAAACTCGGGAGCGGTGACTTACGCGCAGGGGGGCGTGGGTGTGGCTTATTCCTAGTAAAACATGATAATTGGCTCCCAAATATTAGAATGGGCAGCAATTGGGCAATTTTAGAAACGTTTAAACGTCCGCCAATCACGCCAATGATACTTTCTTTCTAACACTGCATGGCGCGTCGTAGTTATAGTTACGTATAGGGTTTAGCTTGACGTGCTGGCGACTGTACAACAATTATTTGCATTTAATTTAATGGTAGTTGGTTCCCTTCGCTTTTAGCTTTGAATGATGGTGCTTAGTATGCATTTAGAGTTAATTATTTGGAAATGGCTTTGCTGACGTAAGTTTGTTAAAGTAGATTCGGATCACCAAAATGTGGGCCAGACGTGGTGATCTTATCGTTAAATTCCATTATGCTCGAAGATGAAGGTTAGAAATATGGCACTGTTTGGCTTTCATTGTAAAAATCGTCGCAGGTGGAGTTCTGTAGTTTCTATCTACCCCAATAGGAAAAAAAGGCGTACGTTTATGTGTGTGAGGTATATAAGCAAAAGTGTTAAAGAAAAACCAGTTCTAAAAACAAAGAAGTTAATAATATGGTTGTCGACATATAATAAGGCTTGTTTCCAAAAAAACTTTTTTCAAAAAAATAGCAACGGACTTCCAAAAAACACTACAAAGTGCAAAATAACTTTAATTTCGGAAGTCGGTGACTTTAGATGTGTATTTTAATTATTTGTCACCGCCTTCCGAAATTAAAGTTATTTTGCACTTTGTAGTGTTTTTTGGAAGTCGGTTGTAATTTTTTTGAAAAAAGTTTTTATTTTTCACTTTTTAGTTACCTACCCCACACCAATTCGAAATTTCATCATGGTTGGGGTCAAAACAATGCATATCTATGCGATAGCAGCATTAGCGGTTGATTTGCTATAATTTTTTGAAGAGTTCCGTTGTCTGTCTCCGAAACGCATCATCAGATCTATATGAATAGGATCATTCAGAAATAAACACCTTTGGAACAAAAAACTAATTTTGCAAATCCGTCTACATATGACGGAGTTATGCCCGAACATACATAAAAAAATATATGTATATGAACATGTCGAATTGATAACCTCCTTCTTTTTGAAGTCAGTTAAAAACGCCACAAAATAAGACTCAAAAATACTGCGAAGAATTGCCAAACTTAAGCGACAGTGGACAGGGAAAATGTGCTCTGTCCACTGTCGCAGAGCAAATGTTTCTCGAGTGGGGACCACGTTCCGGAAGACGTAAAGTTGGAAGCCCTCCCACAAGATGGACCGATGACCTGGTAACGGCCGCAGGAATCCGCTGGATGTGAGAAGCACAGAACGGGTCGAAATGGCGGTGCTTGGGGGCGGCGTATGTCCTGCAATGGACATCTTTTGGCTAAAATGATGATGATATTACGAACAAACTTATTTTCAACACATATTTGCTCAAAAACTGCATTTACGAAGACTGTCTATACGGTTCAAAAGTTAAAAATTACGCACCATACAACGGAACGTGCGGTAAAATTGGTACTCTAACCTAAGTACCTATTTTACCGCATACCCCGTTGTATGGCACCGTGCGTATTCTTTACGGTTTTTTTTAAATTTCCATAAAATATTATAAGAATTTCGTCCTAGGAGTTTCACATTACGAGAATAAATAAGCTGACTGATCGAACCTCCTTGGAAGTGCTTTTGCTCAATGCGTTTGTCTCACTTTAATATCTACTAAAGAGTAAATGAGATGAAAGATTTAGTTCTAATTTTCACCATGTGCATGTGGCGCCATTTGCAAATTCGCGCCATTTTCATATTAGAAACGTCAAAGATTGTTGCGAGTTTCCAACTGATATTTATAAACAAACTTATAATATGAGTTCAAGCGAGGAATCTGATATTGATATGGAATCTCCTCCACCTGATATTTTGAATGAGGCGCAAATTGCAGGAAACGGTCTTTTACCGCCAAAATTGGAGAGCGCTATTTAATGATGTATAAGTTTGTTTAATTACATATTGTACTGTTTTTTCGCAAATGTGTTGAAAAACATTGTATGACACACGTGCAGAAATTGGTATTTACAAACTCATGACTATGGTAAGCCCTCGACTTCGTCTCGGGCTTACATTCGTCTACTAGTTTGTAAAAACCAACTTACCGCACTAGTATCATAAATAACTATTACATAGTCCTTCACAAGACTCTATCCAATACTTTTATATCTCAAACAGTCTTTAAAACCCGTTCATGGTCAAGTTATGGCAAATAAACCGACTCAACACATTACCTAATACAATATTATGTCGAGTCGCGTAAGGTTTTACGAGTCTCTACAAAAATAACCCTTAACGACATGTAGGATACGTACTGAGGGCATAAAGGGTCGTGTCCTGGTTTACGGTAGTTTTGATTGTAAGATAGTGGAACTAGAATACTTTCTTTTTGTTACGTATTATGAGCTGGGAATGTGAGTCTTAAACCAATAAGATTTGGTTCGGTTTTTTACAACCACATGATATTGCATTTATTTAAATTCGGATGGAGCAATGGTGGCTGAGTGGCACGAGTCGTAGGTCGTGAGTTCGAACCCAGACGGACGCTTTACTTTGTATAAATAATTTCATCACCACTGCTCAAAACGCTAACGCTGAAAGAAAACATCGTGAGGAAGTAGGAATGTCCTAGAACCAAAAATTAGAAAACATTTGACATCTACCAACCTGCACTGAGCCCGCGTGGTGGATGACGGCCCACTCTCACAGAGAGGAGGCCTCCTCTCGGTGAGACGGATTGGGCCATAATCCACGCGGGCCCAGTGCGGGTTGGTAAGACATATGTAGGTATGCATCAAAATTCGGATATACAATCGGATGAAAACCGCCAATAAACTTATTCGCACAAATAACGCTTTTAAATTTATACATCGTATAACCTGCAATTCAAGATCTCTGCATCCGGAAACTCAATGCAGTGACCATTTCGAGGTACTGAGGAAATGGTGACGCAATGCAGTTCGTGACCGTTCACATGTGCATGACTGCGTTAGCACAGTCGTGCCCGAATTAGAAACACGTGTAGGTACAGTGAAGTACGTCAGCAGTTAATTATGGTATTTTATTCCATATGAGAAAAAAATAATAATATTGAGATAGAATAAAAATATTTTAGTTCATGAAATAACAAAATAAATTTTAAAATTATATTCAAAGATTTCATTTTTTATATCCGTTTTTGAACACCATGAAAATAGTAGCGGCCATGCTATTACGTCATACTGCTGTTTAAACTAATCGACTGAACAACTTTGTACTTTTATTATTTTCTTGACCAAGGTATTCTTTATTGAAATAATATCTTACATTCCGGAACAGCAAACAACGATGAGTAGAATAATAACTTTTTTTTTCATTATAAACAATTATCGTACAAAATATCAGCGCATTTGCTTACACAGCAACCTTACGTCATACCACGTTTTCGTCAAATTGCGCGCGAAATATCTATATTTATGCATTTTTATGGCAGTAATCGATTCAATAAAATGTTGTGTTTTTTATTGGTACCTATATAAGCTTTTTTTTTTTTTTTTTTGGGTGGGATATCATCAAATAACTTCTCCCGCTCTGGGTGGAGCAGGAGGGCGTGTCAGACTTTTACTGACTAAAACCCACCCGTGTTCCTTCAGTAGCCCGTATGCCAGGGGCTGTGGTGTCTCTTTCGAACAAACCCGCACCCCTGGCAGGCATCGGCCCTTGCGGGCCCCATCATTTTCTGTGCTGACATCTCTTTGAGGCGCGCGTGGAACACAACGCGCCGTCGACTTGGGCTTGGTCCTTACCGGACCTATATAAGCATTTTAGACTCTAATTATGACACTTTTCAAAAATTTATGTACTACCCTATAATAGAAAACTGTCCTTACTGCATTCGTGAAATATACGTACTTTAGTTATGAGCTTAAACGCCTTTCAGTTACGCAAAATAAAAATCGGATTTTTCGTTAAATCAAAATTGCAACGTTGAGAAAAGTTAACCTTTTCTTTTCACTTTTGTGAAAAGACCTACTTATTTCATAACGGTATTTGTTTCGAAACTAGATTTTAAATATGTTCGTAACACCAAAAACAAAAAACATATGACAATACTTTAGGAGAATCGTGGTTAGATCATGTGAGGACCGTGTCCTCACATAATCTAACCAGAATTTTGTACGGGATTTAAAAGAGACTGTGACCCTTGCGTTGGTTCGACTTGTCTCCTCTGATTATTCGTAAAGGAAACGCCGACTTTGTCTAGTTTTTAAAATAAATTTAGGTATGTAAAAGTGTTTGTACAAACCCATTTACAGAAATAACACATAATACAATCACTTAGCAGAATTTGAGGCCAGTGTAGTGATGCGTACAAATAAATAAATAAGCAAATAAACGTAATAAACATGCAATCGCAATCCGGTGCCAACTGTATAAACAAAACTATCAGTTAATTAACCATTTATATTTATCCTTTCACATGAATCAATTTGAAAAGACAAACAAATAAAGAGTTATTATTAAATTGACGATTTACTTTTTAGAGCTGTTGATTGAGTAGGGGGTTTTTGAAATTTAATTTTTATTTCCTACTTTTCAAACTTAATATAGAAATAGTAAACACGCTACGACCGACAATGTCCATATGTGTTTCTCACTGTGAAATTTGTTAATAATTTATCCTCATTCCTCGTTACTACTCCATCATCAGACCCTGATCACCATTTATCTATAAACTATTAATTGAGTTCTTTTTAATGAGCCCGAACACGATACTTCTGCTGTTTGTTGGTGATGGAAGTTGGGTATCCTGGAAATTCCAGGTGATGCTCCAGCATCAGTACTAGGTTGGTTTGTTCGTCTATTATCATTGAAGTAATAGAATTCCAAATTTTCTTCGATCAGACCCGTGGAAGATGCTCAAATCCCTTCATCAATCAGAAAAGAGCTGATAAATCTTTAATGTCTAAAAATCACTGCTAGAAAACCTACTTTAAAACAAAATAACCGCACCAAAATCGGTTCACACGTTTTGTTTAAACATAAAACACACCTCTTTTAGCGTCGGGGGTTAAATATCCGTTGCGTAATTTAAAAGATCTTTCAAACACGAAAAGCGGGTTTGTTTCATACTATGTGTTTAAGTAATAATTAAGTAATATATGTATCCCCCAAACTGGGCATTTGCCCGTTCCTTGAGGATGTCCTGTGTGGGTGGGATGACCTTGTTAGGGCCGCAGGACTCCGCTGGATGCGGGAAGCACAGAACCGGTCGAAGTGGCGGAGCTTGGAGGAGGCCTATGTCCAGCAGTGGACGTCTTTCGGCTGAAATGATGATGATGATGATGATGAGGGTCGAAATTGAGACGTTTCATAGTGAAGTACCTACATAGTGATTATTACATAACAGCAAAACATAAAACTGATAAAATAAACTAAACTAAAATCAATTAAAATAAAGTAGTTACCCCTTTATTTATAAACTTTGATTAAATTTAAGTAATGATTAGCGTGTCCCGTATGTGTCGCCGGGCGTAAAAGAATAGCACCATCCTATTTCTTCCAGTGGGTGTCGTAGAAGGCGACTAAGGGACTTACTAGAGAATGGGCAGCAGCGTTCTCTATGCATTTTACCACCATACTGCGATCGCCAACCCGCCTGCCAAGCGTGGCGATTATGGCAAAACCCCTCAAAAATGACAAGGAGCCTGGGGGAGGCCTATGTCCAGCAGTGGACGTCTTTCGGCTGAAATGATGATGATGATGATGAATGATTAGCGACTGCTTAGCCACACATTTTTGACGTTTAAACATCTCTAAACTTTAGGTAACGTGTATAAATAAGGGGTTCAAAGTATACCTTGCTATAAGCATGACATCAAGAATAGTATTTTCGGAATCAGATCAGTATTTCCAAAGAATCTCGATGTTGTTAATGTTTATTACTACTATTCGACAAGTAGTTGAAAACAGTTATAATAAAGATTTCACAAAATCTACTGACATATAATTCGTAAGCCATAAAAATAAATAATGGCAACATTAAGCAATTTTATAAATGAAAAAACTAGTATTACCTACTACCGTCCCAAAGCAAATGGATTTAATCGTCCTTGATACGATTCAATCGTCTATAAACTTTTGGGTCCAAAAGACCCTGGGGTTTTTTGGGTCCTCTGGGTCTAATAATTGCGTTGTAGGTACATGAGTTGGTAAAACCGGGCTATAGTGGTAGTGAAAGTGGCAGGTGCGAGTAATGTTGAGGTTTTCTTTTTTTTTTTGGGTGGGAAATCATCAAATAACTTCTCCCGCTCTGGGTGGAGCAGGAGGGCGTGTCAGACTTTTACTGACAAAAACCCACCCGTGTTCCCTCAGTAGCCCGTATGCCAGGGGCTGTGTTATCTCTTTCGAATAAACCCGCACACCAGGGGCCTTAGTCTGCTATTTTTATAAATTCGTCATTCCAACACGATCCCATCGTCATTTTGCTAAAAGTTCGTAATCTGCTAAATTCATAATGGTCGATCAGTGGTCGGTCAATGGTCTCGTAATAGAATTGTGTTATAATGGCATTGTCGTATTGCCATTATTATAAAACCCGTTAGTAGAAATGATTTTCGAAAAACTACTACAAAATTTGAACATTTATTAACGCATTCATATATAATTTTACATATTATTTATTAGTGTTATATGCAATCTGAAGTAGTAGGAAGTTCGTAAATAGCAAAAAACTCACAACTCAATAATATTTTATCTGTTTAGCTGTCAAAGTCAAATGTGATATTACTGCTTACTGACGTTTATCTGTTTTTATTTCTAGCGGCCGGTGTTTTGATAGATATTTATTTCCATTTGAGTGTTTTAATTAGATTTTTGTTTAAAACAAAAGAGTTTGTGTGGAACTGTCAAAATTTTTGTAGATTACCGCGTAAGTCAGTCATTCTTTTGTCGTTATGTACGAGATTACCAATAAATGCCATTTCTTTCAATGGAGTGTCAGTGGCTGACCATTGGAAAGTCATAATGACGCCAATATATTAGTAGATTACCAAACTTGACAAAATCAACAATTATGAAATCAATGATAGACCATTCTGAAACTATTGTAATAGCAGACTTGAGGCCCTGGCAGGATGTTGAGGTGAGGCCCCAGTCTACAATGATTTACACTCAGTGATTACTTTAACTCACACACTGACTTATTACTTGTTAATATTCTAGGAAAATCGTATACTTACTCTTAAAATGTTTGTAAATTATGTGAGCTCCGTTTATCTATCATAAAATTAATTTATTTGTATTGCTTCAATTGCATTCTTTTTACGTATTTTGGTATCGTAATTTTATTCTGGGTGCATCGTTTTCACACATAATGAAATAATGAACGTATGTTAAATATTGTCTTTAAGGTGCATTGTGCCTATTACAATAATGTAAAACTAACTTGTATTATAGGAACCTCGATGTCTTATCAAGCCCCAGAAGTAGCTAAATCATTAATTTCTGCGAACTTAATCTACTATTGCAATAGGGTATTTTCCAATTTTTCAGAAACTATTCTAATTTGAAGATTGGAACGAGATATTTAACAGAAAAATAAAAATAAATTGATTTCTATCCATTTTCTCAGTTAAAAACGATTTAAACCAAATTTGTTTTTAATTGTTTTGAATTTACCGCCAAAACGCTTCTCACGATGACTTTTTATCACGTGACGTCAACTTTGTGTAAACTAAAGTAGTTAGTAAGTAAATAAGTGAATGTCGAGTTTATAATTAACAAGATTTTTAATGGATATAAAGTGATATTACTGGTGTGCGGTGCCTCTGTACAAAAATACTTCTAAAACGGCGCCAAACTAATTATTTGTACCGGTGCCGTATAAACAAAGTTGACGTCACATGTCACGTGATAAAAAGTCATCGTAAGGAGCGTTTTGGCGGTAAATTCAAAACAATGAAAAATAAATTAGATTTTAATCGTTTCTGATTGAGAAAAAGTGTATTAATAAATTTTATTTTTATTTTTCTGTTAAATACATCGTCCCAATCTTCAAATTAAAATAGTTTTTATGAAATCGGAAAATACCCTATTAGATGTATGTATAGTCATTATCATGATCCTACAGCGAGTATTATTTATAAAAATTTCAATAGATATTACATATTTTTCTTTCTTTTTGGAAGTCAAATTTTATTGATTTCTCAAATACATTGAAACTATAGTTTTGTATAATTTAGAAGCATTTTGTTAAAATTTTGTAAATGTGAGTACCATGCATATATTTATATTAAATATTATGTTGTTTTGATGTACGTCGACTTGAAAAAGCGTGGTAGTTGAGAGTATGTCATGCTCACTTAAATGTCTCACTGATGGTGGCGCGTGTGTTGGATCATTCGGTTCCCTAGAAAATGGTTGAGCTGGATGGTGCTGATCCACGCGTCAAGTACGTGAACGGGCACCGTCGGTTGAGACTGGTCATCTCCTAACTGCCATGGCTTATTTTGAATCTCATTTTTTTTTTATTACGTTGTTCTCACACATAGAAGCACCAAGAATAATGTTCCCAAGATTTTGTAATACCCATGATTTAAAAGAGTGTCCTTGGAGTTTCTTGCCCGTTCTTCTCCATAGAGATCTACGTTTTGGAATGGGCACCTAGCTTCAACTTCGATTTTTTTTTGACAGTTCAAAAGTGCCTGTAAAAGGTTTAATTGAAAGAAATGCTTTGAGTTTGAGTTTTGAGTTTGACAGCTGCAGTCCACGACCTGGGCTTCTCGAATTGCACGCCATTCAACTCAATTCTCGGGAATTCTCAGCCAGCTTCTACCAGCTACCCTGTAAAGATCGTCGTTCCACCTGGCTTAAGGGCATCCTACCTCACGCTATAGAAGTATTCAATACATCTAAGTTGTACTTAGACTTATGTACAATGAAGTAGTTAAGTAAAAACGCTTGCCAACAATAGTTTCAATCGTGACAATGGTGGCGGACGCGGTGGGGCCGCAGGGAAAGAGGAGTGTCGGTATAGCGTTGGCCGCTCTCCCTATCCCCTGCGGCCAAAAAGTGGTAGGCGGGATGGCGCGTTTTGTTCTACGCGTGCTGTCAGAGATGTCAGCAACAACTGATGGGGTCCGCAAGGGCCAATGCCTGCTAGGGGTGCGGGTTGTTCGAAAGAGACACCGTCGCCCCTGGCACACAGGCAACTCAGGGAACACGGGTGGGTTTTACTCAGTAAAAGTCTGACACGCTCTCCTGCTCTCTACCCAGAGCGGGAGAAGTCATTTGATGATTTCCCAACCTCCAAAAAAAAAAAAACGTGGCAAAGGTGGCAAAGCATGTACTAGAACATCGATCGACATTACTATTAAATTATTTAAAAACATTGTACAGTAGTTTTCAATGTTTTTCAAACCGAAATATAATAGGACTGCCAATAAAACGAGCCCACAGCCAATAATATCCCTTATTTATAGGTAAATAGAGATTTAAGCCGCATGAATTGCTGGGCAACATGTGACCCGCTGGGGTCGGGTGTGGCCCTATAAATACTTCTATATTTTGCACTATCAGTAGTCACTAATTACATAACGTTTTTAAAACTATAAGAATAGAACATAAAATTCTGAAATAAATTTGACTACGGAGGTACTAGTGACGGACATTTCAAGGTCACCTCATTTAATTCCGTTATAATGAAACCCTCCACTTCCTATTTAAATTACAAAACAGACACAAGCTCAAAATGCCCCAGAGACAAGACATACACAACAAGACACATGCCACATCACACGAACGTGCCTCTTTTAAACATTCATACCCACGCGTCCCCTTGGGGGGCTGAATGCCAACTTTCGTTCATGATATGGCAAGTTTACTGGTTAAGGGTGATTGCACAAAGATACAGGTTTCCCGGTTCAAATTTGTAGGCACGATACGGATAGGTATAGATCAACCTACGAGTCTTAAAAATGTAGTCGTTACCGACGAGCTTCAACGCGTGTCTTTCAATGCGAGCGCAAACAGAAAATATGGGTCTGTTGTACCCGCATCGATCGGTACCGATTCGTTCCGACTTATAAGAACTGCAAACACCCTAAGACGAAACGGCTGGTTAAAGCCACTATTACGTGGTGTTTGTTGGTGCTCTTGCTGCAGTCTGACTAAAGCCGACATGATACGAGCTTAAGGACGAGTTCCTATAGGAATGTACTGGATACTTCTGGTATGTTTTTTAAAGGAAAAAACTGCAATAAAACTGTTTGCATAGACTTACATGACACTGTACTGTATTCTGCGGTAAAATGTTGGGATCACACGTCATTGTTCCACTTTTTGTACGGTTAAAACAAATGCAATATGAAACCGCCGTGTGGTGCCAAAATTAAACAGTAAATTACCGTACTGATCAACACCATAGGCAAAAAATCACAACCGTGTATCCGTCTCTTTCTTAGAATTGGTAATTGTTTTGCAACAAAATATTGTTATTAATTTTGTATTTCTTATGTAAATTATGTAAGAAGATTAATCATTCACAGACCTCTTCCAACCCTTTGCAGTCTAGCCGGCACCTCCTTCAGCGAAACAGTAATGCTCGCGAAGAGGGAGGCGGCGCACGTGAGGGAGAGGCAGTCTATGCGCCCTCACGACCCTAGCTGCCGCAGGAGACGGAGACGCCCTGGGCGTCGGGAATCCCAGTCCGATACGCCTCAAAGAGATGTCAGCACAAACCGAAGGGCCGATGCCTGCCAGGGGTGCGGGTTTGTTCGAAAGAGGTACCACAGCCCCTGGCATACGGGCTACTGAGGGAACACGGGTGGGTTTTAGTCGGTAAAAGTCTGACACGCCCTCCTGCTCCACCCGGAGCGGGAGAATTTATTTGATGATTTCCCAATCAAAAATAAAACCCTTTACAGTCCTCCCCGCTACTCCTTGCTGACTATGGCTAATCTTATTTTTCCTACAATTATAGGCTATTTTCGTGTACCAGATTGGTGCAGTGTGATTGCGGTTGTGATACCAGGAAAGTAACCGCCTTAAAAAAACCGTGAAAAGCTACGCCCCGTATTCAGACATTACTCAGGCATGAAAAACAAAAAATAATGCGCCATATTTATTACTCCACGCACTCTACAGGGAAAAGTAATCTACAATATTACGGAGTTTACAACATAACTGAAAAAAAAAAAAATAACTTTTACACTCGACCAAGTCTCGATCGTAGAATATATTCCTTCAATGTGTAGGAATATTGCTGATTATTATATGGATTGCTAGCCAGTAATGTGCCAAAACGCTGGCTGTACATCACCAATTCCATTTATTGGATTTTATCAGTAAAAATGGCTTTGAAAAGTAGTGGTACATTGCATTAAATATTTTACCAACAAAAGGCACTTTTGTAGGTTAACATTTACATTTAAATAAAATTGATTCTAGTCGCACCTTCCACAGTGTAGTTTTGTATGAAGAATAATGGCCAAAAACTCCATCGTTACTCTTTTAAAATGTTTGCTATATTTAATACACATACATTTTAAATTAACTATAAAATTATGTGTGAAAACGTTGCACCTACAATAAAAGTATCATATCACAAGTAAAAAGCATTAAAAATGAAGCAATGACAGATAAATTAATTTCACGATAGATACACGGTGCTCACATATTTAGTCACGGCTCGTAAGTTGTCTGTATATTAAAAAAAAAAAACAAGTTGCGGTTGTCACTAACAATCGAACGACATTTGTTTCAATCTTTTCCAAGCGTGTCATATCCAATATCATAAAATTGAATACAATTTTGGCTGAAATGGTATATCATGAATTCAAAATAGAGGAAAAGTGTGGCTATTTTCGTTTTTTCAGGCTGAGCTAATCGAGATATGGAAAAAAAAGGTTCTATAAGGGTATATAGGGTCCGTCCCTGAAATGGTAACGGTTAAAAAGATCGGAGCTCTGAAAATAACCTTGCATAGCAACGACCGATGACGGTCGAGGATGCAAGGTCGAGCTAATGTTTTATTTTCCGTTTTCAACAGCGTTTAGCATTTTGCTTCATAAAACTTTGATATTATATTGTATTAGAAATGTTTTGGTTGAGTATTGATGTTTTCGCTAATTGAAAAAATAAAACAGAGTGTAATGGCATTTTCACTATTAAATACTACTCTAAAAATCAATCAAAAGAAAATAACTAAGACTATAAAATATCCAAATAACAATCTTTATCTTCGTCGTCATAATAAGATCAAGTGCTGTCAGTAAACCTTATTGGCGCCCAGCGTGGGACTGATAATTGATTCGATTATTTCTATGAAAAGACTCAAATCTTGTTACAAATGATGTGAAAAGATAATTGATTTCATTAAATAAGAGGGTCTATTCTTAGAAAAACATATTTTTAAGTGGCATTGGTCTGTTTGGACTTTAGATTATGGCAATGGGATAGTAAATTTCTAGCATTGTGTAGCATGTAATCTATATGGAATGAGATTAACATAGATCTTAGCCTAGAATTTTAAACAGGCATATCACAGCTTGGTAAATAGATCAGACAAGGATGCTGCTGCTGATCGTCTTAGTATATTCCGTAGCACATTTTTCCATAAGTCTCTGGAAACGGAATTGTGGATTGGAATTGCGTTAAGTTTTGCTTAAATCATTAAAGAATCCTTTAAAAATGTTCAATCCTAAACAGCCTTATTGAAAATGACATTCATAATTATAGCTGAGATGCGTTTCCTATGAATTACTCTAAAATCAGATTATCGTCGGTAAGAAGCATAAATTAGCTTCATGTTGGGCGCCATTTTGCTTTTCTATAATTGTCCCAGCTGGGCGCCATAACTTTCGTTTTTCAAACTTTGAGTAAAAATGTATAATTAGTTTAAAACAAGGTTGTTTCATATCTTTGAGCACAGCGAGCCTGTTTTTTTAAAGAGATTGGGCTCGGTGAGTGGAATGAGAAGAAAAATAATGTTTAATTAAATACTTGCCTTTTAGGAGACCCACCCAAAGCAACCAGACGGTTGTTTTATAAGACTTATCTTGTAAAATACTGCTACCGTTAGGAGAGAAAAGAAAGAACCTTAGTTAACCGTTAGCCCGGAGTCTATATTTGTACCCGGGATGATGGACAAGGCAATAGGCTCGCCCCCATAACATAGGATTACAATATTACTGGTGATAGGTGTCCAGTTAGGTAAGTCCAACTTCGAGAAAGAGGTCAATCGTCGAATCCGACTCGGCTGGGCAGCGTTCGGGAGGCTTCGCAATATCTTCTCGTCCCAAATACCACAGTGTCTCAAGACGAAAGTCTTTGACCAGTGTGTGTTGCCAGTGATGACCTATGGTACAGAGACGTGGTCGCTCACAATGGGCCTTATCAGAAGGCTTAAAGTCACCCAAAGGGCAATGGAGAGGGCTATGCTCGGGGTTTCCCTACGCGATCGAATCAGAAATGAAGAGATCCGCAGGAGAACCAAGGTAACCGACATAGCCCGAAGAATTGCCAAACTTAAGTGGCAGTGGGCAGGGCACATTGCTCGCAGAACAGATGGCCGATGGGGCCGAAAGGTTCTGGAGTGGCGACCGCGTACCGGAAGACGTAGAGTAGGAAGGCCTCCCACAAGGTGGACCGATGACCTTGCGAAGACCGCGGGTATCCGCTGGATGTGGGAAGCACAAGACCGGTCGAAGTGGAGGAGCCTGGGGGAGGCCTATGTCCAGCAGTGGACGTCTTTCGGCTGATATGATGATGATGATGATGGTGATAGGTGTACCTCAAACCATTGCACAGCCCTTCGGGGAATATATTTATGCATGATGTTAGTTTTGTGGCCCCACGTAATAAGGGACGAACCTATCGCCATCAACCGCGCACTGATTCAGACTTATATCTGTGTGCATCCCCTAGGCTGCAACTGAGAAATGCAACCAAAAGCTCATGCTAGGCAGTAGCACTTGCGACAGCTAGACAAAGGAGGCAGACATTGATTTAAAACATTGCATGGTAAACGTAATAGAAAGTATCAAAGTTACCATCAACATAGTATGCTTCTTTTGAGGGGGGGAAATTATTAAATAACCTATCCCGCTCTGGGTGGAGCGGAGGGCATGCAAGACTTTTACTGACTAAACCCGTGTTGCTTCAGTTGCTTGTGTGTCAGGGGCCATGGCATCTTTTTTGAACAACCCGCCCCCCTGGCAGACATCTCTTTGAGGCGCACGTGGAACACAACGCGCCGACCAACAATACGGTCGGTTTCTATTATGTATCGAAGTCAATTTAGTCAATTCTACTTAATAATAATATAAATATGAAAATTTGGTTCCCGTATGTGTCGCCGGGCGTAAAAGAATAGCGCCATCCCATTTCATCCCGTGGGTGTCGCAGAAGGCGACTAAGGGACTTACTAGAGAATGGGCAGCAGCGTTCTCTTTGCATTTTACCACCATACTGCGATCGCCAACCCGCCTGCCAAGCGTGGCGATTATGGCCATCCTGCCCATCTATGTCCAGCAGTGGACGCCTTTCGGCTGAAATGATGAATGATGATGAAAATTTGGATGTTTGTCACTCAATCACGCAAAAAACGACTGAACAGATTTGGATGAAATTTGGCATCCCGGTAGAACGTTCCCGTAGGATAATTTTCGACCTCCATGCGGGCGAAACCGCTGGCAAAAACTAGTAGTACCATAAATTATTTATAATAATAATAAAAAATAATATTTAATAAGAACTTAAATGAATAAAGGAATAAAAAATTAAAAAGTTTATTGACACAAAATACCTTTGCATTCAATACCACAATACATTTCACATAGGTAGGTTTCATTATTTTTTGGGAAAAGCCTGCATAAATAGTGAAAAGCCCTGCCGTCTAAACTAGGGGAACCCTGTGACCTAGGAGTCAATGTTCTATTGTAACTACCTGTACCAAAGAAACCTTTATTTATGTGTGTTAATGAAAATAAACCCATAATGACCTGATTTAGCTCTGAACATGAATGTGTGACTATGTGTGTGGGGGATTTAACAAATAGAAGAAGTCCTCCGCAACAGGCATTCATATTTGACACTCGCGTGCTACATACGCGTGTGTATGAGCAAAACTATGTCTATATTATACATGCATTATATCACATTGCGTGTCTACCAGTCCCCTAAGGAATACACAAAAACAACTATTTGATAAATGAATAAAACATAGATAATACTTTAACTTAAATGCATACCACGAACCGCCAAACAAAGGGGACACGAAATTAATGTACGAAACTACGCTCACTTTGTGACACGCAGCTGAAACTTAATAGGTAGTCAAACAGTTGATTGCTGTCTCTCGACCTCTAGGCGACAGACGGACTAAAAATGAGAATTTATTTTACATGGCAAGCTGTTAAAAATTTTCAATGAAGAAGTCGATTAAAAAGAATAAAACACTGATCAGCTCACTGCTGATCTCCAAAGAAAAATGATTTCTATTGCATGTCAACGTCGCGTTGAAAATACCTACTTATTCAAGTTAGATAAGAAAAAGAAATAAAGTGCACACTATTGTTTTTTTTTAAAGGTTAAAGACAAATCAACTTGCCCCACAGTTTGTATTGAATTTCAAGTTCGTGAACCGTGTGCTTTTATTTTTTACTTCGTTAAGGGGATGAATTCTTGATAAAGTAGAAAATTGCGGACATTGCAAACATTTTACTGTGTTACTGAAATTGTTTTGAATTAAAAACAGACGATCGTTCCCGCTTTCTTCCTTTGGGTGTGGGCAGTAACTACAAAATACAACCTTCAATGATCCGTACATACTCCTACTATTATTCTTCATTTCCACTCATTCTATGATCACGGGAACCTGTTTGTACATAGAATCAGAACATACAATACGACAGAAGTTTAATTTACTTATATAATACAGTACCCGGCGATAAATATTGTACATCGACCTTTGGAAAGAGACAATCGGCTAATTTCGGCTTGTAGAGCGTTATCTCTGTCGCACACTACCTATGTGACGTTTTGTCAGTCGTTGTTCAAGTGCGATAGAGTGCGGTCGCGTCCAGTTCAAAATATATATTTAGAGTTGTTAACACCCCCAAATTTAAATAATTTAACGTTGTGCTATGGCATCTGTGGCATTGGTGTCTATGGCATTTTATTTTATTCCAACCTAAAGCCATCACTTATAAAAAAGTTGGTGTATTTTATACAAAGAATAAAAAGAATTATCAAAAGAAGCAAATCATAATTGTTTTAACAGCTCCTAATATATACCGGACTCTTTGTATTTCGTGCAACAGAGATAACGCTCTACGAAGCCGAAATTAGCCGATTGTCTCTTTCCAAAGGTCGATGTACAATATTTATCGCCGGGTACTGTACTCTGATTTACTCTGCACTTACTCATATTGCAACAATTGGGTACCTTAGCTATTTTAGGCGATGTTTTTATCAATAAAATTATTCTCCATTGAAGGTTCTTTAAGGTCAATAGCGTTATTCATAGCCTTAAGATTGACCTTCACGGAGGTCGACTGGGTTGTACTAGCGACTGGCGTGCATACATAAACAGATAAAAACGAATGGTCGTAACACTCGGTGGTCTGTCATTTTTGCCAACCCGCGTAAAATAACAGTTTTATTTGTTTTTTCTCTTGATAAAGACTACGACCTCTGACATCTGAGGACATTTGTGAATCTAGAGGTATGGGAGGCGAGTTGCTGTACTATCCTAGAGACGAGGCCTGGAGCACCGATTGAGTTTGGCTCCCAGGTCAAGAAAACCTCCTTGTCTTTTCAAAAATCTCATCCAGCTTGCACATTTTCATTAAAACGTCAGCCAGCCAGCCAAAAAGGCCATAAACCATACCTTTTTTTTCTTTGGGTGGTAAATCATCAAATAACTTTTCCCGCTCTGAGCGGAGCGGGAGAGCGTGTCAGACTTTTACTGACTAAAACCCAGCCGTGTTCCCTCAGTAGCCTGTGTGCCAGGGGCCACGTTATCTCTTTCGAACAACCCGCAACCCTGGCAGGCATTGGGCCCTGCGGACTCCACCATTTGGTACTGACATTTCATTGAGGCGCGCGTGGAACACAACGCGGCGTCGACCCGGGCCTGGTTCTTACCGGATAGCGAGCTACCCATTATTCGCCGTCCGCTAGCCCGCGCCTACGGTGAAATCGGTATTAAACCATACCTTATAACACAAGCAGTGAACAATGAATAATTACAATTCAAAAACAATGATTATGAATAATTCACCCTTCGTTGCTCGACTCTTTGGTTATGCGTGTAATTTTTCACCATAAAAGCTGCTTTTACGTAATTAAATTAATTTGGAATAACCCTCTACATGATTACTTCTCGCCCCCAAAGAGGTTATTTTCACGCAACAAGATTATCTTCTTAACTCCACATTTGCACAAACATAATTCCATAATGCCCACTAATTACGTAATTCTCACATAATATTCACGAAAACATTAACATACCCTCTTTTATGCAGCAGTAGACACAATACGGATAAGTTTACAGAAAGCCAGCTCCATACATCATCATCTGCCTAGCCTTTTCCTATCTATGTTGGGGTCAGCTTCCAGTCTAACCGGATGCAGCTGAATACCAGTATTTTACATGGAGCCTATTTGACCTCCACAACCCAGTTACTGGGTAATACGATACCCCTTGGTAAGACTGGTTGTCAGACTTTCGGGCTTCTGACGACCCGTAACGACTGTCAAAGATCCACAAATAACAGCCGGGACCAACGGCTTAACGTGCTTTCCGAGGCACGGAGGGGTCTTGGTATGTAAAGATGGTTACCCATCCACGGACCAACCGCGGCAAGCGTAGCTTAACCTGATCGATCGACCCGTGCAGCTATTGTTACTTAGCCACAAGCCAGCTCCATGCAATGAGTGAAAACAGGTGCGGGAACATAATACGGGGTGTAAGGGGGAGTATACAACAACCGGATTCCCCAAATGTCAACCTCACCTGCACGCGGTACACCCTGCCACTGACAGACGAGGCGCTGGCGACCGACCGATGGCGGTATAACCATCCAGCAAGCCAACCTAAATTCTCCAGAGCGATGACGGGCAGCAGCGTCATCACTGCGAAAGGACTGGCTCTGCGGTCACCAACCCGCATGCCCAGCGTGGTGACTATGGGCATCAAAACCTCCCATGGATAAAGTGCCAAAACTACGGCCCCCAGTTCCCGGTGGTCCCGTTATTCCTGGCCAAGGTAGCGGTCACGGTAACGGCGGGACGGGGGGTGCGAAGAATCCCCGGGGTACCACAGGCTACCAACGACGACTACATCTGGCTACGTACAATGGACGTTCGATGAGGCTGGACCATCACCTCGCTGAACTTGAGGTAGAGTTAGGTCACATTAACTGGCATATACTGGGGTTATCTGAAATCCGAAGACAGGGGGAGGATACGATAACCCTGGAGTCAGGCGACCTATTCTACTTTCGCGAGGGTGATCAGCTCTCCCAAGGCGGTGTCGGCTTCTTGGTCAACAAAGAACTCACTAGCAGCGTTGTGGAAATCAGTAGTGTGTCGACACGGGTAGCGTACCTTGTACTAAAGCTCACTGACAGATACTACCTGAAAGTGATACAGGTATATGCGCCAACTTCGACATGCTCTGACGAAACAGCCGAGGCCTTATACGAGGACATTGCCAAAGCAATACACAGTACGACCAAGGCTCACTACAACGTTGTTATGGGGGACTTCAATGCTAAAGTGGGAGTACAAGAACGCAGCGAATCGAAAATCGGACCGTTCGGTTTGGGGCGCAGGAATCATAGGGGGCAAATGCTGGTAAACTTCTTAGAGTCGCAGGGGCTCTTTTTGATGAATTCGTTCTTCGAAAAGAAGCCCCAAAGGAAGTGGACCTGGCAGAGCCCCGATAACGTGACAAGGAACGAGATCGACTTCATCATGACGGATAAGAAGCACATATTTAGAGATGTCTCCGTGATCAGCAGGTTCAATACCGGAAGCGATCACAGGCTTGTCAGAGGCACTCTAAATATCAATTTTCGATCTGAGAGAATCCGCATGATGCGGCCTACCCTCCGACCTACGCAGCTCCAAACTGCTCTAGGATCCGAAAAGTTCCAACTGGAACTTCAAAATCGATTCGCCCTGCTGGAAACCTCAGGCACTGTTGACGAAAAAGCCGACGAGGTGATTAAGGCACTACGTGACGTGTCCCGCAGACTTTTCCCGTTGCAGCGAAAAAGTAAGGTGTCCAAACTTTCCTCGGAGACTCTCGGACTTATGAGGGAAAGACGGGAATTGCCATCCACGCAGCCGTCTTCGTCAGAAAAGAGGGCCTTAAACCTGAAAATACGAAAGCTGACGCGACGCGACCTTCGGTGCTCCAACACCCGCGACATTGAGGTCGCCATTGAGCAAAACCGAGGGTCGAAAGTGTTCGCTCAGCAATTAGGGAGGTCCCATCTGACGAAACTAAGAACTGCGGATGGCAGAATCGTGACTTCAAAGTCCGAGATACTCGAGGAAGTCGAGGAATTTTACGGGCAACTTTACTCAACGCGGACGGCAAAACCAGCGGAACATAGTGCAGATGACCACCGAGCCGAATTAACGCGCCACTACACGGAAGACATCCCAGATGTCGACCAATGCGAGATAAGGGCGGCTCTCGAGCAGCTTAAGAACAACAAGGCACCGGGTGATGACGGAATAACGACAGAGCTCCTTAAAGCGGGCGGGGCTCCAGTCCTAAGAGAGCTAGCGAGTCTCTTCAATTCCGTCATCCAAGAGGGTACAACGCCCGAGGCGTGGAGCAGAGGTGCGGTGGTTCTGTTCTTCAAAAAAGGTGACAAAACCTTGCTGAAGAACTACAGACCCATCTCACTTCTGAGCCACGTCTACAAGCTGTTCTCGAGGGTCGTCACGAATCGTCTCGCCAGAAGACTTGACGAGTTCCAGCCGCCAGAACAAGCCGGATTTCGAAAAGGCTTCAGTACCGTAGACCACATCCATACTGTTCGGCAAATTGTACAGAAGACTGAGGAGTACAACCAACCGCTGTGTATGGCATTTGTGGACTACGAGAAAGCCTTCGACTCCATCGAAATATGGGCAGTTCTGGCCTCTCTGCAACGATGTCGAATTGACTGGCGCTATATCGAGGTGTTGAGATGTTTGTATGACGCTGCTACGATGACTGTCCAGATCCAGGATAAGGAAACAAGTCCCATCCAACTCCTCAGAGGGGTGCGACAGGGGGATGTTATATCCCCGAAACTGTTCACCAACGCGTTGGAGGATATCTTTAAGACGTTGGACTGGACTGGACAGGGTATCAATATTAACGGCGAATACATCTCGCACCTTCGGTTTGCCGATGACATCGTCATAATGGCAGAGACACTGGAACAGTTAGACCAGATGCTGCACAGCCTAAGCGGAGCTTCTCGGCGGGTTGGCCTCGGCATGAATTTGGACAAGACGAAAGTCATGTGCAATTCCCACGTCTTGCCGAGTCCAATCCACATCGAAGGGTCGCTTCTCGAAGTTGTGAAGGAGTATGTTTACCTAGGACAAGTCATCCAGCTCGGTAGACACAACTTTGAGAAGGAAGCCGACAGGAGGATCCGGTTGGGTTGGGCAGCGTTTGGGAAACTACGTCAAGTCTTTTCGTCGCCTATTCCGCAATGCTTGAAGAATAAGGTCTTCAACCAGTGCGTCCTGCCCGTGATGACATACGGCGCCGAAACGTGGACACTGACAGTCGGGCTGGTCCACAAATTTAAGGTCGCTCAGCGCGCTATGGAGCGGGCTATGCTCGGAGTTTCTTTGAAGGATAAAATCAGGAACGAAATTATCCGGAAAAGAACCGGAGTTACCGACATAGCTTATAGAGTGAGCAAGCTGAAGTGGCAGTGGGCTGGCCATGTTTGTCGAAGGACCGATGGACGGTGGAGCAGACGAGTCCTGGAGTGGAGACCGCGTCTTGGCAAACGTAGTGTGGGACGCCCCCCAGCTAGATGGACCGACGACCTTAAAAAGGTGGCTGGGACAGACTGGATGCGGAAGGCGGAGGATAGAGTATTGTGGCGCAGCTTGGGAGAGGCCTATGTCCAGCAGTGGACTGCGATAGGCTGAGTTGAGTTGAGGTGCGGGAACATAACATTATCTGCCTAGCCATTTCCCAAAAATGTTAGGTTTGGGTTTGCGGCTAACCGGAGGTAGCTCAATACAAGTGTCTTACATAGACCGACTGCTTATCTGACCTCCGCAACCCAGTTATCGGATAACACAATACCCCTTAGTAAGACTGGATGTCAGATTTTCGGATATATGCCGAACCGAAACGACTGTCAAAGATCTACGGTAAACAGTCGTATCAACGCAATAACGTGATATCCGAGAAAGGCAGGGGTCTCGATAAGTAATGGATGGTTGGTTATCGACGGACTAGCCGGTGCAACATTAACTTTACCTTGGTTGTTCGACCAGTTCGGCTGATTTACTTAGCCACGAGCCCCTGTTGTAATCGACCTTCTGTTCCTATCTATTTTGTGGCAGTGGAACGGGAAGAACAAAGGCATATAAAATGGAATATCTTATGAGTCACGTGAAAGCGACATCTTGTGCAAGATTCACGGCAATGCGACGTTTTTAAGATAAATGTTGACGTCTATTGGTACTATATTCGAGTCCATTAAAATAGTCTTTACGAGTGACCCATATTAATATTTAAGTATCGCCATTCTTAAGAGCGTTTATTCTGAATGTTGGCAACGTCGCCAATAGCTGTCAAATATTTTCCTTTTTTTATTAATTTGTTAATATTACTGTATGAAAATGTGAAATATCGCTAACTAGTGACCTAAAATATGAATAATAATTTGCAATTATAACACTGATTTTGATGTTGTAACCGTTTTAGGTGCAAAAAAGGCATTTGGAAAGTTTCAAAGTTCTTTTTTTACATCTAAAACTAAATATTCGGTGTTGAAATGATACCCACTGCATTTCATAATCAATATTTTAGGTCACTAATTCGCGATATTTCAAATTTCCATACAGTAATATTAACAAA
This sequence comes from Polymixis flavicincta, assembly GCA_949987655.1. Classification (NCBI taxonomy): domain Eukaryota; kingdom Metazoa; phylum Arthropoda; class Insecta; order Lepidoptera; family Noctuidae; genus Polymixis; species Polymixis flavicincta. The sequence goes on along the minus strand of OX465199.1, from coordinate 8,067,617 downwards.
TTAATCAAAACAGGAAAATATTTGACAACTATTTGCGACGTTGTGTCAACTTTCAGAATAAACGCTCTTAAATATATATCTGGGTCGACCAGAATAGTGATACCTGCTTATGACGTTCCTGTACAAGAATTAGTAAATACAGTTAAATAAAAATGAATTGCCAGTCAGTGTATTCAAGGTCAACCTGAATAGTGTTTGAATAAAGGGATATATATAAATATACAGGATAAGTTTTTATCCAGTGCACAAATTTTAACCATGAATTCAGCATATCATTCTAGATCCCCTAGCGCAGATAATTTTCGCCGGTCATACAAAAAAAAAAACAGCTGTTTCATAGAAAAGTGCAATACCGCGGTCAAAATATATGGAACAGCAGATTTTTTTTTGTATAACCGGCGGAAAATTTCTGCGGTAGGGGGTCTAGAATGATATGCTGAATTCATGGTAAAAATTTGGGCATTGGATAAAAACTTTTCCTGTAGGTATACAGCAAATACAGAATTATAAGAATAGATTTACTGGTTGACTCTATTACTTTACTCGATTTGCTACTATACTGCAACTATCTAAAATGTGAACACCTGAAGGCGTATTCTCGTAATTAAAAACGTTCAAAATCTAGTCGCAGTCTCATCTCGGCAACAATCAAATGTCAAAAACTTGTCAAAAATTTGTGAAAATTCGACGTAATTTTGGCAGATTGAGACTGAGATCGGACTGTGAACGTTCTTAAAATTAAGAGATTTTCCCACTGAAGTAATCAACTTCAATACTGCCAAAAACAGACATTTTTATTTTTATTAATTGTTTTAATTTAGAATAGATTTAACGTTCCATTATTTTTTAAGTAAACAATACTTAAAACTATGTTAGTAAAATTATTAATTATTGTAAAAATTAAGCTATTAAATTTAATATTATAAAAAAAATTGCTATTTAACATTATAGAGAAATTAGCAGCAGTAGAGGGTACAACAATTGACTACTTACTTGATTATTGGGAATATTATCTAAATTTAAAAATAATTTGTTACAACTCCTGGAAACAACACTTTATAAATATCAGTCAGCAAAAAGGTATGTGGTATAGGACCATACAAGGCGAACCTCCTCGTATGCCTTGGTTTGATGTTGATAAATTTGATAGGAATTACGTTAAATTAATACTAAGACTTCGCTCTGGGCATTATCCATCAGCGAAGTTTGCATTCCTTATGAAAAAAGCTGATTCGCCGAATTGCAGTCTGTAATCAGATTGAGGACGTGCAACATTTGCTGATGGATTGTGTCAGGAACAGGCGCGAGAGGGAGGCATTTTTGAAGGAATTTGACTGAAACCAATGTCCCATGTTTAATTGTTGAAACCAATTAAACATGGGATTAATTCAATCAATTTTATCTCAATCAACGTCAGTAGGTGCCCAAAAGTTAAGTCGTTTAATAACAGTCCTGCATCTGTGAGTCTCATCTCTATACATAGTAAGTTGATTGTTTAGATGTTTTAAGTATATACTTATAATTAGTATAAGTGTTAATTGTATGTAATGTTAAAAGGCACGATGGGTTTGGCGTATCTGTTTAGATAAAAACCCATAAACAAATAAAGAAGGAAAGAAAACAGCATAGAGGGCACCACCGGAGCCATGAACTGTCATGGCGCCGGATAATTCCAGTGCCTCACAACCGGGCAATCGACCCTTCCCATTATGGTATTCAGAAGGCACCCCGCACGCGGTTAGCACTCTTTCAAAATCCCAAACAGAATAAATTACTTCAAGGTTCGTTAAGTCTTAAGAAATTTCCGTTTAATCAAGCAGAAGAAGCAATTCTCCTGATAAAACAATAGACCTAATCAAACAGAGCGGCTGTACTTTAGAAAAATCGCCTACAATTGTCGGACAAGAGAAGACACTTGAGATATAGGGCGATAACTCGAATGGTAAACATATTTGATTTAGACTAGTAGGATAAATTATAAATATAATTTTTAATGATTGACATGTCTTTGATACTTGACATCTAATTATATTGTTGTAAGTGAAATTTTATATTGACATCTGTTTAATTGTTTTTTTCTTTAATTAATTGCTATATGATTTTGATTTCCAGTTGTGTATAAATTGTTCAATATTATTTGACATATATAAATGTTAATAAATTTACTAAATTCAGATTTGATAATATTTGTACGCTTCACAGCAAAACATAGAGAACCATAACTAATATTATGACATCTCACACACCATGTAACTACCTATGTTTACAAATAAAGATTCTTATTCTTATTCTTAAATAGAAAAGATTGAGGACAGGACGTTTAGATCGCGTTCAAATCGTCCAGACTCAAAAAATAAAATAAAAAAATAGGACACTAGGTTTTGCCAGCGGCTTCGCCCGCGCGGAAATTTCATCCCCTATTTAAACCCCGTATGGGTTGAATTTCGAAAAATCCTTCTTGATTCCTTGTTTACATTATAAATGGTAGACCGATCGAAGTGGAGGGGCCTGGGGGAGACCTATGTCCAGCAGTGGACGTCTTTTGGCTGAAATGATGATGATGATGATTATGCTGCCCACTACGTTCTCCATAAATTACAATTAAAGTATGTAAAACTACCTAGTAACACAGATACAATATCTATACAATAGTCATTGTCATAGAACTCGTATCAGGATTTTAATTTTCTAAAAGAAAATACATGAAAAAGTAAAAAAGGAAAAGTAAATTTATGTGCGTACGAGTACATTATTAAATATTGCGCTATTTTAAATGAATTTGCAGATCCTTCAGGGTTGCTTGGATTTGCTTCTTAAATTTTAACTAAGATACGTTTTTACTGAGAAAAATAATGTCGATTGAATTATACTCATTGTTATATTATATGTCTCCACCAAACGATGAAGTGGTGAACGCGAGCCAGCGTTGGATTTACAGAGGCTAGTAGCAAATAGACGTCGAGTGTGTTAGATTATTTATATTGATTTTGTAATATTGTTTGGTGGGTAATGTCATTTGTCACATTAACGAAGCGTTGAACAAATGTAGAAGTACCTAATTTGACTACTGAACCGACACAATAGGAGATAAAAAGGATTTTAATGACGTTATCGAGTTAGTTGCTCGATAGATGTTCAGTAGGTTAGTTCTAGTGCCGTTGTTGTGTGGAATAGATTGACCAGATGTCATGTAAGATAAGTAATTTAATAAAAAATGTTGTAATAATGCCGAGTTATTTTGGACAAAGGTCCAAGAGTTGTAATTAAATGTATGTAGGATAATGATAATTCATAGCAATGTAAGAGATGTGTTGATGGAATATATCAATACTGTTTCCATGGAGTTTCTTGTCCTTCTTATCCATGAAGATTTAGCTTTGGAACGGGTGCCTAGCTTTCTGATTAAATAATGACAAGCCTAATTGAAATAAATGCGTAGTCTTGTCTTTCTGTGCTTTACTTGAAAAAACTTGAGAGTATCAACCTACCACCAGAACTTGTTACCATTTTCAAATATTGGTACACGCACCAGGTCAACAGCGTCAGATGGTCGGGGGCAGTGTCGGAGCCTTATCGGTTGCAGTGCGGTGTTAGGCAGGGCGGACTGACCTCACCCTCGTTATTCAACCTTTACATGGACGCGCTGATCGTCGCGCTGAGCAATCAGCACGTCGGCTGTCATGTAGATGACGTGTGTGTCAACAATTTAAGCTATGCTGACGATATGGTGCTGCTGAGCGCATCGATTTGTGGCTTAAGGAAGTTGATAGCGACGTGTGAGGATTACGCGGTTAAACATGGACTTGTTTATAATATTAAGAAAAGTCAATACATGGTCTTTGAGGCTGGTGGTGCTATATGCCCCGATTATGTACCACCTATACGTCTAAATAGTGTACCCTTAGACAGGGTGAATCAGTTTAAATACCTAGGGCATATAGTCACGGCTGACCTCAGGGATCATGCTGACTTGGAACGGGAGCGGAGGGCTTTATCTAAAAGAGCTAATATGCTGGCCCGCAGGTTCGCGCGTTGCTCGGATGGCGTTAAAATAACTCTTTTCAGAGCATATTGCACGTCCATGTACACCTGCAGCCTGTGGGCCAATTACACGCAGAAAAGCTACAGCACCCTCCGCATTCAATTTAACAACGCTTTCAGAGCGGTTTTGGGTCTGCCTCGCTACTGCAGCGCTTCAGGTATGTTCGCATGGGCGCGCACGGACTGTTTTCATGCGACCATGCGGAAGCGCTGCGCGTCTCTTGTGCGCAGAGTGCGGGCCAGCTCCAATGCCGTTCTGAGTATGATAGCAAGTAGGTTGGACTGTCCTTACATGCGACACTGCTGTGACAGGCAAGTTACATATAGTGTCGCTCGTAAGAGACTTCTGTAATGAATATGTATTGATTATGTATAATGAATTTCAATTTAATTTATTTAATTTGTGTGTTCTTGTTGTTTTTATATTGTATTTAATTTCTGTGTTATTGTTGTATTTATATTGTATTTAATTTTGTGTATCTTTTATTCAATAATGTAATTTTTTAAAGATGTTTTCAATTATGGGTTTTGTACCTGAAATAAATGAATTTTAATTTTTTAATTTTAATTTTACTTTATGAAATCCTTTTTCTACAAACCATGTAACCATTCTGATATTCAAAGCTTGATATTTGTTTTATATATACAAACTTATAAATTCATATAACCACTTATTCTGACAAGTGCGTACCTCACGCTTATGAACTGTTCGAGGAACCTGGTAACACAGACTCCCAACAAACGAATTGACAACGAGACAGCGTTCAAATTTCGAAGTGACGTGTATCACTTTAATTATCGTGTCTTGTGTGTAATAGGTGTTCTAAACATCTTAAAGTAATGATTGAATCGTTTGTGAAATCTAAAAATTCAAACTTTGCACAATACAAGTTACCTACCCTCCTGAACAAAATTCTCTCAATACCTTCAAAGTAATAAATGCGAAATATTAAAAGACAATTACGTGAAAGCTTCAGAAGGCCTTTCAAGAGTTAGGGCCGAGATGAATCTTTACTCTTGATATTATATAAAGTGTGATAATATTTCTTGTTGGCAACACTTTAGGGTTTTTTTATCGGTTTCAAATTGATGTTCAAGAGTATTGAGTATTAATTTCGACAATATTCTATGTTGGACGTCAAAGTTTACATTTTGTGTTCTTCAGAGGAGTGCAATTTGTTGTTACTGATAAGTGATACTATTATTTAGTTAGCTGAAGTTGGTGCTTAACTAGGGAATATTTTTTAATAAAACAAGTATTTGTACAAATTATCATGCATCACGCCTATATGAATAAATATCAGTACTGTTTTCTGAAAAGTTCACTACTCACCTCACTCAAGTGAGCGCACACAATTCGAAAGCGAACTCATTTGTTTTTAAAAGTAAGTCATCGCGGATTCACAACGAGACAACGTTCGAATTTCGAAGTGATGTTTAAAAAATAACACTACAAAAAATTGTATTAAACCTATTCACACAAATAGACGTCTTAATAAATTACGTGAAACTAGCTTTTGCCCAAGGCTCCACTCGCGTGGATGTCGTTTATCGCATAAAAAAGTAACCTATGTCCTTTTTCATATCCCAGGCTATATCTCTGCAAAATTTTATGACGTTCGGTTCAGCGGTTTAGGCGTGAAAGCATAACAGATAGACGTACAGAGAGATACAGTTACTTTCGAATTTATAATATTGTTAGGGATAATGAATCGAGTCAACAATATTCATCTTATTTCTGTCTAAATTTACTTCCTACAGAACTCGTCTTTATGGCTCGGATTAACATCCATTCTCTCTTCTCTGAGAAATTATAAATTAATGTTATTTAATTAAAACAGGCTCAAGGAATTATAGGAGCTAATCAAGATTGAAATGGTGGAAGCATTATTATTCCTTTGTTCATAAGTTCATTTATATTTTTAACCGACTTCCGAAAAAGGAGAAGGTTATATATGTTCCACTGTAAGTATTTTTTTTAATGTATGTTCATCGATTTCTCCCCCATTTGTGGACCGATTCTCAAAATTCTTTTTTTATTTGGAAGAGTATACTTTTCAGGTGGTCCCATTGGCACCAAATCAGGATCTGATGATGGAATTTCAGGGAAATCGAGGGCAACCCTCAAATTTTGTAGGTATTAACAATGCTTTTCATATATTTTCTAAAGCTATTGAGACATTTGCATATGGTCATCATGATCTCATGACACTGAGCTGATGACGGAAGGTACAACTCTTTAACGGTTAGGACTTAGGTGGAGGTTCGGGTGTAACTCCGTCATAAGACCGATTTGCAAAATTCTTTTTTTGTTCGAAAGGGGTTTATTTTGAAATGGTCCCATTTAAATTTCATATAGATCAGATGATGCGTTTCGGAGACATACAACGGAACTATTCGAAAAATTACAGCAAATTAACCGAGATTGCTGCTATAGCATAAATATGCATTGTTTTCACCCCAAGGATGATGAGATTTCGAATTGGTGTGGAGTAGTTACTATAGCTAAAAAGTGAAAAATAAAAAGTTTTTTAGGTGTGATTTTCAGTCATATACACGTTTATTCTAATCAATCAACCTGAACTGGCTCTTTGGTCTTGTGGTTGAAAACGGAACTTCGGAGTGTTGGGTCTTGAGGACATCATTTCAGCCGAAAGACATCCACTGCTGAACATAGGCCTCCCCCAAGCTCCGCCACTTCGACTGGTTCTGTGTTTCCCGCATCCTGCGGCCTTCAAAAGGTCATCGGCCCACCTTGTGGGTGGCCTTCCAACTCTACGTTTTCCGGTACGCGGTCGCCACTCCAAAACCTTTCGGCCCCATCGGCAATCTGTTCTGAATCCTCTGGTAAGGCAGGGTTATTGGGTTACTGTCCATTATAAAACTTACTTTCACATCCTTATCCTCACTAATAATAGGTCTTTACCTATGAAATTGCCGTTTTGTATGAAAAAATTTAAACGAATTTTTTTCATGAATTTTTTAATTGTATTAATCGAAGTAATCACCCATGCAATCAATGCATCTTTGCCATCGCAGTGGCAGTTTATTGATGCCCTTCTTAAAGAAATCAGCTGGACGGGAGGCAACAAATTCTTCAAAGGCATTTTGTACTGCCTCTCGGGTATTAAATTTTTTTCCCGCCAAGAAGTTATCCAAATTCTGGAAAAAGTAGTAGTCTGTAGGCGCAAGGTCTGGTGAGTAGGGCGGATGACGGAGAGCTTCCAACCCCAGTTCTTGCAACTTGGAGACCGTCTGCTGTGCAGTATGAGGTCGCGCGTTGTCGTGCAGGAGCAGCGGAGACGAGCGATTGACCAATGCTGGTTGGAGATGCGCCAGCTTCTCCATCATTGTGTTCAGTTCTTCACAGTACACATCTGCAGTAATGCTCACCCCGTTTGGTAAGAAGCTGTGATGAATCACACCGGCGCTAGACCACCAAACAGTGACCATCACTTTTCTAGGGGTAAGTTTTCGTTTAGGGCATTGTTTAGGTGCTGAACCAGGATCCAACCAACTTGCTGAGCGCTTACGGTTATCAAACAGAATCCATTTTTCATCGCAGGTAACAATGCGGTTCAAAATTCCTTCATTTGTGTGTCTGTTGAGCAGTGCAAGGCACGTCTCGACGCGTACTTCGCGCTGGCGATCATTGAGTTCGTGGGGCACCCATTTGTCAAGCTTTTTTACCTTGCCAATTTGACGCAAATGGACCAATATTGTTTTGACGCTAACGTCGAAAGCTGCTGCTAATTCAGCCGTAGATTGTGTATCATCAGCTTCCACAATCGCCTTTAATTCGTCATTGTCGACCAAAGTCTTCGGACGACCGCGAGGTTCATTTTTCAGGTCGAAATTTCCAGAACGGAAGCGAGCAAACCAATAACAGGTGGTGCGTTGGTTTGTAGTGTTAGCTCCGTAAACGTCGTTGATGTTGCGTGCCGCTTGTGCCGCGTTGCTGCCACGACGGTACTCATATTCCATAATTACTCGAATTTTTAACGTATCCATGATGACGAAAAAGATTGAAATGCGATGAAAATGTAACACTAATCAATAAAGAAATGACTACTTTTAGAAAAAAAAATCCATGTTTTTAAAATAAAATTAATTTGAAATTAGAATTCTTAGCCAAACAAAAATTATTTTGATTTGAAATGGCCAGTACTGCAGAACGGCAATTTCATAGGTAAAGACCTAATATTATATTAGAAACGTGAAAGTTTTATGTATTGATGTTTGGTACTCTTTCACGCAAAAATGGCTAAGCGGATTTGGATGAAATTTGGTACATAGATAGATTATGACCTATATTAACACATAGGATACTCTTTATCCCGGTAGTACGTTCCCGCGGGATAATATCCGACTTCTACGCGATTGAAGCCGCGGGCGGAAACTAGTATATAATATTAGTAGGATAATATTAGCAGTTTAGAAAAACAATCTTTATTCAAAACAAAGCTAAATGCACCCCATCCCATTTAAATTTTCTTTTGTTGCATATATATATATTCGTGAAAACAGAAAAATATATTAAGAACAATAAAAGGCCTACGCGGCTACGACGTAGCTGTCACGCTACGCCGGCTACAATGTCGTAGCAGATATGTTTCTCTTCCGCTACGCCGCTCCTGACAATTTATATAGAATGACTTGTAAGAAAATATATTGAATCGTTTACATGGAATATAATTGGAACCGTGCACTAGCTTCTGACGTTTCATAAGTGCCCGTGTAGATTTATGAGAAATAAAATATTTTGATTTAAATTTAAATTTAAATTTCGGGGTAGCCTTCTTATTTATTTGTAATATCTTGAAAATTTCCTTGTATTGAATTTATTTAGAGCAGTGGTTGCCAAGTGGTAACGGCCGCGACTTACGAGTCGGTCGTGAGTTCGAACCCAGTCAGGCGCTTTACTTTGTGTAAATTATTTCATCACCACTGCTCTCAAAACGGTGAAGGAAAACATCGTGAGGAAACCGGCATGTCCTAGAACCAAAAATTCGAAGACATGTGACATCTACCAACCCGCACTGGGCCCGCGTGGTGGATACGGCCCACTCCCTCTCACCGAGAGGAGGCCTGTGTCCCAGCAGTGGGAACATTATAGGATGATGATGATGATGAATTTATTTACATTCCTTTCAAAATCCTTTCTTGTACATCAAAGCATTTCTTTTCGTTGTTCATTATTTTACATCGAGTAAGAGAAAATATTTTCAACTTTACCATCACTTTAGGCATTTCTTGGCGTGGAATTTAACGGTTTTTTTTGTAGCGTGACCTTTACTATACGACACGTCATGATAAATGATGAATTTAGAACTTAGAGGCTTTCCTCATCATTTCAGCCGAAAGACGTCCACTGCTGGACATAGGCCTCCCCCAAGCTCCACCACTTCGACCAGTTCTGTGCTTCTCACATCCAGTGGATTCCTGCAGCCTTCACCAGGTCATCGGTCCATCTTGTTAGAGGCCTTCCAAAGCTTCGTCTTCCAATACGCCACTCTAGAACCTTCCGGTCACATAGGGCATCTGTTCTGCGAGCAATGTGCCCTGCCCACTGCCACTTATGTTTGGCAATTCTTCAGGCTATGTCGGTTACCATGGTACCTACGGATCTCTTCATTCCTGATTCGATCCCGTACAAACAATTTTACCACTTTACAAATAATAGTTTTGAGGGTTGCATATTTAGATTTAGTGAAAGATTGTTTCCAGATGCAGCCATTTTATAAATACGTAACTATACTTTCAGTTCCAAGTTAATTTATTCGGAACGCCATTTTTCAAATATCGAGAATCTTCGGCAGGTAATACATAAATAACCTTACAACACCCTACTCTTTAGGGCGGTATTACACTTACGCGATCAATGCTGACCAAACCTATTGCTTCGTCGAATGTCGTTCAATATCAACGAATTTATGCTTAAAACACCAAGTCGATAAGACACACTGACATCAATTTTTGAATAAGGAACAATGAATAATCGTTTTGACGACGATTTTTTAAGAATAGTTCAATCAAAAATATCTCGTTAGCTGGAACACTAGCCATTTGAGGAACTAAAAAACTAAAAAAAAAATACATTTCAGTAATACTAAAACTAAAAAACAACTTCGGAAGTCGGTGTCTTCAGACATGTATTTTAGTTTTTTGTTAATGACATCCATAATGAGAGTTATTTTTCACTTTGTTGTGTTTTTCGGAAGCCGGTTGATTTTTTTTGGGAAGTTTACCTACCTCGCACCGATTCGTATACCACCACCAGTTTAATTTGGTTTTCAAAAATCAACTTAAGGCTTTTCACGAGTTTTGAAGAGAGAGAGTGAGTACTTAGAGGCTATGTGATCCACCACATAGCCTCTAGGTACTCACTCTCTCTTTCTATCCCAGGTTCACTTCCACTTCCATTCTATATTGAAATGTCCACATTTCAATTTGGAATGGAACTCCCTGCCCGAGTAAAGGTTTTCGACAGTTATTACCAAGGAGTTTTCAATTTTGACTAAATAGGTTACATCCAGGCAAGTGTGTATTGTCGTCAGCCGCATCATTACTTATTACTTACCATCAGAGCAGATTTTATTTTTATTTTTTATTACTACTTGACCTCGATAACGCCTGATGAAAAGCGATTGATGAAGTCGATGATGGATCAAGCTAGAGATAGTGGTCAAATGCGAGCCCATAAAAAAACGAAAGATTCGATGTGACGTCACTCGCGGTTGTGTAATACCACCCTTACAGTGAGTTATTTCGAACAAGTCTGAACTAGCTACCGTTAAATTGAATTCTTTGTCGATTTCTTTATTGAATTCGCGTTGAATAATCGAATAGTTTTGCATTAAAAACAGGTTAATTCGAAATCTAGTTTAGACAAACACATATTTGCTGTTAAAACAATGCTCAATAATAATAAAAATGGAATATATTTATTCACACACTCACAATGGGCCATAGAAGAACGCAAAAAGTCACCCAAATGGAGAAGGCTATGCGATCGAATCAGAGAGATCCGCAGGAGAACGAAGCAACCGACATAGTCCGAAGTATTTCCAAACTTAAGTGGCAGGAGGCCCTACATTGCTTACAGAACAGATGGCCGATGGGACCGAAAGATTCTGGAGTCGTGACTGTATACCGAAAGACGTAGAACTTTAAGGTCTCCCACAAGGTGGACTGATGACCTTGTGAAGGCCGCAGGAATCCGCTGGATGCGGGAAACACAGAACCGGTCGAAGTGGCGGAGCTTGGAGGAGGTCTATGTCTAGCAGTGGACGCCTTTAGGCTGTGCAATACGTATTTATATGGCTGCATCTAGAAACAATCTTCACTAAATCTTTATACTATTATATTTATATTTAGTTTGCATAAAGCCTCAAACTAGACATGCGTTTGCTAATCGATTTTATGTGTATTTAGGTCCTTTTCTGTATAATAGACTTAAAAAATTAATGAGCATATATCGTTTGAGCTATAAAAAATGTAGTGCTGTGTTATCAGAATACTTAGCGTTACTCAATTACGCAGACACAGAAAAACTTCTGGAAATTATGTCATGACAATAATTAATTATTCCCTCGTAAGTATTTACTTTTGTAGTATTTACATTGGCTTAGTTATAGGTATTAATGTTTAATTACCAATATGCTTTATCTCATAGTTGCTAATAGATTATTTTTATATAAACTTAATTTAAAATGATATTGACCCAATTTAATTGAAATGTAAAGTGATGGCCCGAAACACAGGTTTCTATAAACCTAGATCGGTTGAGTCTCAACCTAACTTTCTAATTCCGGAACATTATCACTTGCACTTGTAAAATATATATTTTAGAAATAGTTTATTTTTAGGCACTATAATTGTATGGTAATTTACTACTGTTGGCTAAATGTACTGTTTTTGTATACGTTTTTATTAAATAAATAAATAAATAAAAAAAAATGAAAAATACGCAACCCTGAAAACTAATATTATAAAGTGGTTAAAATGTTTGTACGTGATCGAAAAAGAAATGAAGAGATCCATAAGTATCAAGGTAACCGACATAGCCCGAAGAATTGCCAAACATAAGTGGCAGTGGGCAGAGCACCTTGATCGCAGAACAGATGGCTTATGGGGCCGGAAGGTTCTGGAGTGATAGAAGACGCAGCGTTGGTAGGCCTCCAATAAGTTGGACCGATGATCTGGTGAAGGCCGCAGTGATCCGCTGGATGCGAGAAGCACAGAGCCTGTCGAAGTGGCGGTGCTTAGAGGAGGCCTATGTCTAGTAGTGGACGTCTTTCGGCTGAAATAATGATGATGAACGTATCGAACCAACTTAAATGTATACTTTAGAAAAAAAGTTAAGTTGACGATTTAGGTACTAAAATTCATTTCTACTTTATGTAGTTCTAATAACACAACCATCATCATCATCATTTCAGCCGAAAGACGTCCACTGATGGACATAGGCCTCCCTCAATTTGGGGGGTTTGCCATAATCGCCATGCTTGGCAGGCGGGTTGGCGATCGCAGTATGGTGGTAAAATGCATAGAGAACGCTGCTGCCCATTCTCTAGTAAGTCTCTTAGTCGCCTCCTGCGACACCCACTGGAAGAAATGGGATGGTGCTATTCTTTTACGCCCGGACACCACACGGGACAATTTTTTCTGACAAATAACATAATACCACATCAAAATTTTTCTCTGCATTATAAACAAAAGCACTTCAACACAGCGGTAACTCCGCGACATATGAGATGTAGGTCGTAGATTCAAACCCAGACAGGCGCTTTACTTTGTGCAAATTATTTCATCACCACTGCTCTCAAAACGGTGGAAACCAGCATGTCCTAGAACCAAGAATTCGAAGACATGTGACATCTACCAACCCGCACTGCGCCCGCATGGTGGATTACGGTCCACTCCCTCTCACAGAGAGGAGGCCTGTGTCCCAGCAGTGGGAACATTATAGGCTGATTATGTATGTATGTACATCGAAATAGAAATATAAATAAAAAAATGGCACTCTTTGCTCCAGCTCTTTTGTTTCAATCCTGCAACTTCGTACGTGCTTGCTTCTTTTATCAGTTAATCCAAAAAGTTACTGATTTAAACACAGCACGTAAATGGCTTGGCACGGCACTGTTACAAAACAGATAGGTACAGAAGGTTTTCTTCATACAATGAGCGAAAACCCACAAGACAAGTTTAACGTAGGAACAAGTTTCAAGTTAAAATATGTCTCATAAATAGCATTTCATGGCCCAAGGAATTAATAAAACATGTCATAAAAACGTCAACCCCCTTTTACGAAGTGAGTTTCCTAAAAGTCGTAAAAGGGCGTAAAAGAATTGCACCATCCCATTTCTTCCAGTAGGTGTCGTAGAACGCGACTAAGCGACTTTCTAGAGAATGGGCAGCAGCGTTCTCTATGCATTTTACCACCATACTGCGATCGCCAACCTGCCTACCAAGCGTGGCGATTATGGAACCGCCCCCTGGGGGAGGCCTATGTTCAGCAGTGGACGTCTTTCGGCTGAAATGAAGATCTCAGATCATATGATGATGAACTTACGTCTCCTACTCACGATCTACCCCTGAGCCAAATTTCATCTTCGTAAGTCCAGTAATTTTGAGATTTCATGGTTGATCAGTGAGTGAATGAATGTATGAATTAGTGAGTGACCTATTGCTTTGATGTAAATATATAGATAAATAATTAGTCAATGTAACAATGAGGCTGACATGCCACTATGGATAAAAGCCTCCTTAAAAATTTAACGACAATTTAGAGACAACCTTTGTTTTTTTTTTTTTAATGTAATATATGTAAATTAAATGTATTTGTGACAGATTGAGACTGAGATTAGAATTCAAACGGTGTTAAATACAGGAAGAATTTTTAACCAGTACACAAATTTTAACCATGAGTTCAGCAAATGGTTTTAGATCTCCTAGCGTAGAAATTTATCTTTGGTTATTATAAACATAAATCTCTTGTTTCATAGAATAATGCAATAATTACGTTTTAAAACAGACAGTAAAAAGTACGGTCTTAAGTATGTATCGTTGCTGTTTGCGTACTGGTTAAAATTTTATCGTGTATTACGGAATGCCCTTCAGATTGCGATCGTTGTATGGAGCCGACCTTCTGTACTCTGTACTGTTTGGTGGCACAGCTTAAAGTTGTTTTAAATTCTGTTCACCTACTGGAGAAGTTCGTTTTTTAATATTTTTATTTCGTGGATTGAATGTTTTTGCAAACTGGGTCATAATATTGCTTTACAGTGTAGCGTTGGGACATAATAAAGTGGCGGCAGTGGCGCTCGTCCGCAGAATAGTCACTTGCATGTTGCCATCCAAACGATAAGGACGTGTAACCTCTGCTGTTGTACAGTCGCCAGCAGGTCAAGCTATCCCAAACTGTCAAATTTTCCCAATTGAACATAAACCTTATTCCTTTATAATAAAGTTGAAAAACAATCAAAGAAATTTGACAGATTGGGGTAGCTCGATGTGCTGGCCTCTGTACTATGAATTGTGGTAAAATTTACACACTCAAATTCTTGCTATAACATGGTACATACACTACACGTACAGTATCGTAGGTATTTAGGGGTATGAGGTACAGGGTGTAAAGTTCGCTCATCCTCTATTGAAAAGGAGGATCCTCCGACCAGACGGGTATTGTGTCTGGTCCGGGCAACTGCCCAACAGTTGATGTCGGGATTTTTGTATATGTTCGAGTGTCGTGGAAAACTCTGATTGCGCGATGCAGAATTGCTCATTTAGAACGCCTGTAGCATTGTAGATGGCGCCACTTTTCTTTTTGTATTTCCCGATATTTGTTGCGAAACATTTTTATTTGTAGTGCCGCTACATCACTCACCCCCGGAGACCGGAGGTCGATAGTGGGCTGAGTCAGTGCATGTTATGATGCTTGCCAGTGCCAGTTGTGGTTCCAGTGGGTCGGAACCAGGTGTCACATAGTTTGCGGTGAGTCGGAACTGTCTGCGACGATTCCCCAGTGAGTCGGGGTGCGCTGCGTTATGCTCCAGTGAGTCGGATCTGGTACAGCGCTGGGTTGAGAGGTTGAGGCTGACTGCTGGCGTCGACCGGGAGATTGAGCTCTCGACCGGCCGAAAGTGCAGTGTGCTGGGCCATGGTTGCTGATGAGGCTGTGGGTGATGACCAGGCATGCGGTTCGCTGCATGCAGGTGGTCAGGATACCCGTTGAAGCCGTGGGTGCTGGCTGGCTGTGTGACTCGCCGCTCGAAAGCTTGAGGAAGTGGTCTTGATGTGATGATAATGACGTCACGCTGAAGTGTTGCACGAAGGCTGCGCTGACGTTCTTTCTAGGGGTCACCAATTTAGCGGTATGAGGAACAGGGTGTAAAAGTTCACTCATACCTATGTAAAGGAGGATCCTCCGACCAGACGGGTATTGTGTCTGGTCCGGGCAACTGCCCAACAGTTAATGTCGGGATTTTTGTATATGTTCGAGTGTCGTGGAAAACTCTGATTGCGCGATGCAGAATTGCTCATTTAGTTCGCCTGTGGCATTGTAGGTGGCGCCACTTTTCTTTTTGTATTTCTCGATATTTGTTGCGAAACATTTTTATTTGTAGTGCCGCTACAGGTAAAAGAAAGAACATAGTTTAAGGGAGAATACTAGGTACTTATAATTTAATAATTTATTAAATAATATATTTTTTTCACGTACTGTAATAATTGTGACATTGTTTTGATTTATTAATTTTATTTCTATCGTATTGCAGATATTTTAATTAATGTTTATTATATAAAATGAATGTACCATGCCGATTATTGTTGAACTGTAATACCTGTCTAAAAAATCTCTCATGTTATAATAACTTTGCATGCCTATTTTAAGGTAGATTGTACAAGGATCACCAATATTGTAACTGTCATCTTATTTACTGTACCTGCAAACTATGCAAATATTTTTTTACTTTAATTTACTATGAAAATGAACTACTTTAACTATGAGAGCAAATTAATATGAGGTAGGAAAAAAAAGTTAGCTGTATCATACAATAGTGCAATAGTAGCATTGGAGAGTCAAGTTTATAAATATCTTGCTAGCTGACAAGTATTTAAACATAAACTATTTTAAAATTATATTGCTAACTAGCAGGTGCCAACGACTTTGCTCACTCGCCTGTCGAAAATCAGATTGAATTTCATAGGTTTTAACTTCTTGCGCGGAATCCTAATTATTTTTCTAAAATAAAAGTAACCTAGGTTACTCCTTATAATATCAACGATCTGCCAATGTAAGTCCCGTCACAATCGGTTTAGCCGTTTTGGAGATTAGCCGGCACAAACTGACAGCCATATAGACAGACAAATAAACTGTGAAATATAAAAAACAAAATATAAGTCCCATCTATAGTGACAAATGTATTTAATAAAAATCTGTTAACCTAAAATTTATTTATTTGCATAGACAATTCGATACAACACATTTCAAATATCTTGAATCTAGTTTTTCGTAAATAGGCGAACAGAGTTATTCAGTGCACCTTTATGTAGGTAGTCCTGTTTAAGTCCAATGTAATGGAGGGCGAGGACGAAAAAACGGAGGAGGTTACTCAATTCGACGCGTATTTTTTTTTTTTTATGTATGACCACGCATAACTTTTCCAGAGTAGTCCGATTTTGATAATCCTTTTTTTATTGGAAAGGGTATACCTCGAAGTTGATTCCATATAAATTTCGAAGAAAAATTCCAACCCTAAGGGTAAGAAAACAGGGGATGATTGATTGTTCTTTCACAGATTTTAATACTGAGTCGTGCATTAAATCAAAAATTGAGCATGTAGTAATTAGTAGATTATAGCCACAAAAAATTATAAAATAAAAACTTTTTAATAAAAAAAATTTACCACCGAAAAACCGAAAAATAAAAAATAATAAACTAGCTTTGTCCAACCCCAATAAATAACTTCGGAAGTCGGTGACTTTGGATATGTATTTGATTATATGTCACTACTTTCCGAACTTTGTTATTGGAGTTGGACAAAGCTAGTTTATTATTTTTTCTTTTTCGGTTTTTCGGCGGTTTAATTTTTTTATTAAAAAGTTTTTATAAGTATCCCTAAATCCAAATTACTTGCTGCTACTAAGTACCTACATCCCAGAATTTCCTCAGTACACATGTAACACCGAAGGCGGCGACTAATGTACGGTATCACAACGTGATTACAGTTACCATTCTTATCACGTCTTAGCTCCACGTGTAACCTTTCTAGTATTCCTCGAAAATTGTCTTCAAACTCCCCGAAAAGTGTCGAGTGACATCTGGGTTTTATTCAAACATTTTGGCATTTACGATTCAATTTGTTTGAAATTAGGGCTTTGTGGGATGGGATATATCTTTAACCTTTATGCTAAGCACGTCTTTATCGTTTGTCTAGTGGTCGTCAGTGACATGGCGGGGTTTGGAGGGATCCGTGTTCGATTCCCAGGTCTTGAAAACTGTTATTGGGTTTTTTAACCGACTTCAAAAAGGAGGAGATTCTCGAATCGTCTGTTTGAATTTTTTTTTGTTCTGCGATATTTCCATCATTGTAGATGGATTTCAAAAATTATTTTTTTAATGGATATGGTATGTTCCAGGGGATTTTTTTGATAGACCATCCATATAAATTTTATTTACTTTACTTTTCTATTTTTTGCGTTAGTCTCTAGATAATAGATACGTTTTTAATCCGATTTCAGTATCTTGATGACATTCTGTTGCTTTCTATTACTGTTGATTACATAGCAAGTAGTGGTATACGAATTAGTGTGGGGTAGGTACTATAGCTAAAAAGTGAAAAATAACTTTAATTTCGGAAGTCGGTGACAAAAAACTAAAATACATAAATCCAAAGACACCGACTTGTTTTTTCTATTAGGAAATTCGACCTCCCCCAAAAGGGGGGACTTTCCATAATCGCCACGCTTGGCAGGCGGGTTGGCGATCGCAGTATGGTGGTAGAATGCATAGAGCACATCATCATCATCATCAGCCTATAATGTTCCCACTACTGGGACACAGGCCTCCTCTCGGTGAGAGGGATTGGGCCGTAATCCACCACGAGGGCCCAGTGCGGGTTGGTAGATGTCACATGTCTTAGAATTTTTGGTTCTAGGACATGCCGGTTTCCGCACGATGTTTTCCTTCACCGTTTTTGAGATCAGTGGTGATGAAACAATTTACACAAAGTAATGCCGCCTGGCGGGGTTCGAACTCACGACCTACAACTCGTAAGTCGTGGCCGTTACCACTTGGCCACCACTGCTCTGCATAGAGCACGCTGTTGCCCATTCTCTAGTAAGTCCCTTGGTCGCCTTCTACGACACCCACGGGAAGAACAGGGATGGTGCTATTCTTAACGTCCGGCATGCGGCACCACACGGAAGCTCACATTACTATGCTTTTATTTAAGTGAAGGTTTCTTCACTTCACATTTCTCGGGTTGAGCTACACGATGTCTGATAGGTACATATATGCCGTCTGTTGGGAAAGGTCAGCTCAAAGCTGCAATGGCTCTTGCTTCAAAAGGCCCTTAAAGATATTGCCCTGCATTGTTAGACTCACATACATTTCAAATAACATATTTTTTGGACTCTAAAAGAGACCTCTGAGTTTGTATCGGCATTTCTTTTCAGCGATCAGTTAGCTAGAAAAGGCACTATCGAGTTTTTAAAATATTGACCAAAAAAATAATAGTGGCGTGTTAAAGTGTCTTACATACTTACATAAATAAACATTTCATTTCTTACGGCCATTCATTAAACAAATTTCTTCCATTCTTGTTCTTCTAGCTTCTCAGCAGAACTAAATATTATAGTGAAAATTCTACCCACCTCATTCTCCAAGAAATGTCTTGTCTATTAGAGCTAGGAGTAAAGTAGGTAAGGCGTTACGTGACCCGAAAATCTATCAAGTTTGACAGGGGACTTCACAAGATCGACCGGGTCAGTAACCCCTGTGATGTTAAAGGTCATTGATGCTAAAAGGGTCAGCTATTGAGGTAACATTCGATCCACTATATTATATTTTAGTGCGGTTCAGAGCGATCTTACTATATACTACTTCCTGCTAATATTATAAATGTAAAAGTTTGTACCATTACATATTTGGATGTTTGTTACTCAATCACTCAAAAACGGGCGAACGGATTTGGATGAAATTTGGCACACATAAAGTTTAAACTTGAAATAACATATAGGATACTTTACATCCCGGTAGTATGTTCTTGTGGGGTAATTTCCTACCTCCACATAGGCGTAGTCGTTGGCATAAGCTAGTAGTAATGTATGACATGTATGTGAAAGTTTGAATGTTTAGATATTTGGATGTTTGTTACTCAATTACGCAAAAACGGCCGAACGGAATTGGATTAAATTTGGCACACATACATATAGTTCACCTGGATTAGCACATACAGAATATTTCTTGTCCCGGTAGTACTTTCCCGTGGGATGATTTTAGACCTCCACGCGATCTGAAATTATACCACGTGGGCGAAACCGCTGACAAAAGCTAGTTATTTATAATATCTAAGAACATATGAATGTGTTACTAATTCCCTTTAGTAAATGATTGCGTAAGAATTTGGCCTGAGCTGGGTTTGTTTACAATTTTTTACCCCCGTAGCAAAAGCGACGGGGTGTTATAAGTTTGACGTGTCTTTATGTGTGTGTGCGCGTGTGTTTGTGTGTGTGTTTGTGTGTGTCTGTCTGAGGCAACGTAGCTCCCGAACGGATGAACCGATTTTGATTTTGTTTTTTTTTTGTTTGAAAGATGAATTAGTCGGGAGTGTTCTTAGACATGTTTCATCAAAATCGGTTTAGCCGTTTGAAGATTAATCAGCTCTTTTACGGCTGATGAAGGGATTTGAGCATCTTCCGTGGGTCTGATCAAGTCGAAATTTCGTTTTCTACTAATTCAATGATATTAGACGAACCAAGTAACCTTGAACGGATACTAAAGCAACACCTGGAATTTCCAGGATACCCAAGTTACTCACCAACAAACAGCAGAAGGATCGTGTTTGGGCTCATTGAAAAGGTCTCAATGAATAGGTTATGGATAAATGGTGATTAGGAAGAGGAATGAGAATAAATTAGTAACAAACTTCACTGTGTGAAACATACGCAACGCTGTGCAAATTTAAGCGAGACATTAAGTTTAAAAAGCAGGAAATAAAAATTAAATATAAAATTTAAAAAACCCCCGACCCAATCAAAAACTCTAAAAAGTAAACAAATAATATTTATTAGTCTCTTAAGAATCCTACGACCGAAGCTCGCAACTGGGATTCGGGCGGAGACAATATTTCGTCTGAAAATTGCTATCGTTGCGCTAGTGTTATTACCTGTCGAGGATACATACCTACAGTGAGCAGTACGATCACACACACATTGACAATGGCTTGACGCGATAGCGCTACTAGCTACTGACCATTTATGATGAATTTGGATGTGTTCCGTAATGCCAAAAATGATGAATGAAAACTTATTGTATTTTAATATTTTTTTCGACATTTTACAACTTGATAATATGAGCTATGCTTCTGAGACAACAATATTACGGAAATTGTTGGTTATAATTGTAATGATTATTCTTTATACTTACATTTTGTTAACATTAACCTTGAAATTTAAGCATTCTCTATGTACCTTCATACTCATTTTCTGGAAGGAAATATAGTATTTGCGTGTTACAATAACTATTTCTTTAATATCTGTAATAAAATAAAATTTGATCTTTGTAATTTTCTATGTTGTGACATGTATGTCAAGATTTGTCAAACTGTCAGTTACTTTTCTTTTTTCCCATAGAGTTCCTCACTAGTCTATAAAGAATTACTTTTTGGTTTAATTATTATAAATTATTTTTATCAATATTATTAGCTGGAATATTGTATTTTATTAACTATGATTGTTCACTTCTTAATTTTAAATTATTTATATCTTTAAATTCTTTACACACACATGGTTGTATAATATGTGCTGGCTGGTTACATGTGTCTGGCCACTGGAGGATATAATTTTGAAATTTAAAAATGATCTGGAACGGCTGAAACTCTAGTATAAATAGAGGACGAAGCGCAGAAAGCGGGACTACTACGAAAGGGAACTACGAAGAGGGACAGCGACGTAATTTGATGTATGGAGGTGCTGTTTTATTTTTCTGAAAAGCCTCCACTAACAATACTACTACTGCTGCGGCCCTACTATTGAGCTTCGGAGTTTTGTCGGGTCCCTCCTGTTTCCACTGCTCGTCTTACTACAACCAATAGACAACAAGGCGCTCATACCGGATCCTCCTCACGACATATCCTCCTCCCAGTGTGTGTGACTTAAGAACCCTCCTCACAATATATCCTCCTCCCAGTTTGTGATACTAAAGGACTCTAGTGAAATAGGTAATTTTTATAAAACTATTTGTATTTTTTATTAATTTAAATTAAAAATGTACAAATCTACTTATAATCTTTATTTCCCTTAGGTTTAAGTTTGATTTGTTACAGTTTGGCGCCCAATTTTATACTAACCCACCCCTCAGATTTTCAGACATTCATCTTCCTAAATTCTAAATTACACTTTCTCAAGTGAGTATATTTGGATTTTAATTTGGTAAGCATTTTATTATTTTTCATACACTTTTACTCGACTCTTCTTTATACTAAACTTCATCTAGGTACTCTACACCCCCACACACATTCCATTATCGAAAGATAATTGGCAACCTTTCGGCCTCTTGGAGTGTTAACCCACTAGTGGGCACTGCCAAGGTTGGAGATTGGTTACTCTACGACGGCTATTGGACAATATCCCGTAGTCGTTTATCTCACATTATACTTTACTCTCTACAAAAACATCGCCTACACTGCATCCCACAGACTTGCACACCACTACGTCTACCCTCTGGTATTCGTACCTAACGGCCGCTTGATGTGATAATCCATTCGTGGACACTCCCAAGTTGGTTGTTAGGACACTTCACGGCAGAAACAGGAGAGTATCCTGTGGACGCTTATACATTCCTACACATCTACATTACACTAAATACTAATACTTCTCACTACCAACACTTTTCCACAGCTAGTGCAACCTGTAGAAAACACATAACCCTCTTTTTGAGTTTTGCAATTGTCGGGTAAAATTCCTTAAAATTTTGGGTTAACTTGTTATTTTTATTTATTCTTGTAAAAACCATTTAGATTTAAGTTTTGTACTTCACAATATTAAATTTTTTTTTGGCTTAGTTAAGTACCACTATTTATACCTAGATTATTTTATTTTTATTTTAGAGCGGTACACAACTCGTAAAATAAGCCATTGTGTCGAGCGGTCTCACAACTCGTAAAATAAGCCTTAGTGTATCTTCATCTTAAACTAACTTGTATAATATTTTTTTTAGATACTTAAACTACTTGTAACTCGAAGGTTTATTCTTGGTAATCCTTGCATCTCCTTGATCCTTGACTTGAAGGCTTTTCTTAAGCACTTTATGCTTGGCTGCTTTTCTTAAGCAGAAAAACTTTGTAAATAATTTCTTTTAATTTTAACGGGTTTTAAAAAAAGGTGCGGGTTACGACACCTAAATTAAATAAATAAGCCTTCGTAAACCTTAAAAATAATTCCTTGTGGAGTATGCGTCATTGAATGTGAACCATATCCCCTAAGTATGCTGGTGATGTATGATTGAGGAAGTGTGTAAGGTAGGTTAATGAAAGATGTATGAAAGAGCAAGGTCTTATTTATAACATCAAAATTTTTCTAGTTGATAATTTTCTGGGGATATGGGGAAAAATAGTGTTAATTTTTTTTAAACTTACTGTACCACTGTAAATACTCATTTAGCTTAATTTATGCTAATTAATGCTCTCTTATTTCTAAACAAGAAAATTTTTTCATTGTATTCAAAAATTTTCAGGGGTTTTCGGGGTAATGTAATGATTATTCTTTATACTTACATTTTGTTAACATTAACCTTGAAATTTAAGCATTCTCTATGTACCTTCATACTCATTTTCTGGAAGGAAATATAGTATTTGCGTGTTACAATAACTATTTCTTTAATATCTGTAATAAAATAAAATTTGATCTTTGTAATTTTCTATGTTGTGACATGTATGTCAAGATTTGTCAAACTGTCAGTTACTTTTCTTTTTTCCCATAGAGTTCCTCACTAGTCTATAAAGAATTACTTTTTGGTTTAATTATTATAAATTATTTTTATCAATATTATTAGCTGGAATATTGTATTTTATTAACTATGATTGTTCACTTCTTAATTTTAAATTATTTATATCTTTAAATTCTTTACACACACATGGTTGTATAATATGTGCTGGCTGGTTACATGTGTCTGGCCACTGGAGGATATAATTTTGAAATTTAAAAATGATCTGGAACGGCTGAAACTCTAGTATAAATAGAGGACGAAGCGCAGAAAGCGGGACTACTACGAGAGGGAACTACGAAGAGGGACAGCGACGTAATTTGATGTATGGAGGTGCTGTTTTATTTTTCTGAAAAGCCTCCACTAACAATACTACTACTGCTGCGGCCCTACTATTGAGCTTCGGAGTTTTGTCGGGTCCCTCCTGTTTCCACTGCTCGTCTTACTACAACCAATAGACAACAAGGCGCTCATACCGGATCCTCCTCACGACATATCCTCCTCCCAGTGTGTGTGACTTAAGAACCCTCCTCACAATATATCCTCCTCCCAGTTTGTGATACTAAAGGACTCTAGTGAAATAGGTAATTTTTATAAAACTATTTGTATTTTTTATTAATTTAAATTAAAAATGTACAAATCTACTTATAATCTTTATTTCCCTTAGGTTTAAGTTTGATTTGTTACATAATACCAAAAAAAACAGTGAGAAAACATTTCATTTACGCTGTAAAAATGTGCGAAATGCAATTCGCTTAAACTTCATTTCAGGTAAGTATTTTGGAAAAAAAAAACCCTACGAGCCTAGATAAATACTGTCTGAATCCGAATATCATCATAATATGATGGAAATATGCTCAAGTTGCAAATGATTTAGGTATTACGTATGTATGGACAGTTCATTGTACGTAGGCCTCTTAAGTTGTAGGCTATATTTTGATCAAGGCATTGTCAAGTCGGGGGACGGTCAATGAAAACGCCAATCAGAGGAGGCCTAGAATTTTAATTAGCCGTCCCCGACTTGACAATCAAAATATTACCTTTGCAGACCATACAGATACGGCGTACGGTATATCCCGTGCAAGTCAGTCCCGGTACATCTAGCTGTCATGCACGCAATGATATAACGGAATGGGATTACCTTTACGAGAATAGCTTGTTACGTAAACCACGCAAACACCATTTAATAAATAATTGGAAAAATTACTTTACGTGACACGATATAAAGCTCACATTACAATGCTTTTAGTTGAGTGAAGGTTTCTTCACTTAACTTTTCTATGTGAGATGGAAAGAATATAGCCTTATTGTTGTAACCAGTTCATAGTAGCCTATAATCAACCTATAATGTTCCCACTGCTGGGACACAGGCCTACTCTCTTCGACACCCGTTGGTTGTAATCTAAACGCGGGCCCAGTGCGGATTGGTAGATGTCACATATCTTCGAATGTTTGGTTCTAGGACATGCTGGTTTCCTCACGTTATTTTTCTTCACCGTGTTGAGCAGTGGTGATGAAATTATTTACACAAAGTAAAGTGCCTGACTTGGTGTTAAACCACAACCTACAATTCTTAAGTCCTACTGCTCTCCAAGTAAGAAAGCTCTGCAACCAAGTATAAATTGCTAATGGGTAAGTCATCAGTACTGCTATTATGCATAGTTCACTGCTCACCTCACTCAAGTGAGCGCACACAATTCGAAAGCGAACTCATTTGTTTTTAAAGTAAATCATCGCGGATTCACAATGAGATACCGTTCGAATTTCGAAGTGCTGTTTCGGGAATCACTATAGATATTTTACAGGGCGATGATAAATTCTAAGTTTCTTTTTAATTACGGATCGGCCACATAAAAACGTGAGCTAAAGCATATTAGCTTTGCTAATGACCACTCTACTAATTAATGTTTACCTAATACTCATTAGGGTAAGTATTAAGATAGGTAAGTGACACGGTTAGGGCGTGTGACTGGTGAAAGAAAGGTCGTGGATTCGAATCTGCCCTGATGCATTGTTAACGTTAATTAACACCGTGATTCGCGTACCATAATTGTTTTAAAGTTGCAAATAAAATGAGTTTAAACTATTTAGTGAAAACATGTATGTACTTATTTATTGGAACGATGTGCTTGTGGTAGGAGTAAACTAATATAAATCGTCATGTAACTGAATAGCCATATGTCCTCTCTGTGCGACTTTATAGTTTATATATTAGAAAGAGACAGATATCGTTTTCAAGGGTGATGGACCCGATACTGATTTCAAAATGAATATCCAAAATGTTCAGTAAGTTTGTCGTTTTTATGGTTTTCGAGCGTGCCTGAAATGTAGTGAAGTAAAAATAAAGATTGAGTACTATAAAGCAAATACAAGGAAAGGATACAGTAAGGAACTTCGTTCTTGGCGGGGGGTCCCCGATACCACACTTTTTTATATGTACCTAGGTATATCATGTTATCATCATCATCATTTCAGCCAAAAGACGTCCATTGCTGGACACAGGCCTCCCCCAAAAGGGGGTTTTGCAATAATCGCCACGCTTGGCAGGCGGGTTGGCGATCGCAGTATCTTGATAAAATGCACAGAGAACTCTGCTGCGCAGTCCTTTTTTTTTTTTTTTTTTGCGTGGGATATTATCGAATAACTTCTCCCGCTCTGGGTGGAGCAGGAGGGCGTGTCAGACTTTTACTGACTAAAACCCACCCGTGTTCCTTCAGTAGCCCTTAAGCCAGGGGCTGTGGTGTCTCTTTCGAACAAACCCGCACCCCTGGCAGGCATCGGCCCTTGCGGGCCCCATCATTTTTTGTGCTGACATCTCTTTGAGGCGCGCGTGGAACACAACGCGCCGTCGACTTGGGCTTGGTCCTTACCGGACAGCGAGCTACCCATTACTCGCCGTCCGCAAGCCCATGCCTACGGTGGCCGGAAATCGGCCTGGGATTCCCGACGCCGAGGGCGTCTCCGTATCCTGCGGCGGCTGGGGCCGCGAGGGCGCATATGCTGCCTCTCCCTCACGTGCGCCGCCTCCCTCTTCGCGAGCATCACTGCTTCGCTGAAGGAGGTGACGGCTCCCCATGCCCTCTCGCTCCGTACCATGGCCTGGACCAGGGCCGGACGCGAGAGATCGCCGCCGCCGATCGCCTCCACGAGGACACGGCGGTGCTCCGCCCAAGCAGAGCAGATCGCCACCGTGTGCTCCACCGTGTCCTCAGGGCGATCTTCGCAGTGGAAACACCCGGGCGTTTCCTCCCACCCTATCCGAAACAGGAACCTCCCGAAACAACCGTGTCCGGTGAGGACCTGCGTCAGGCGGAAGGTGAGGACGCCATGCCGCCTCTCAAACCACTCTTCAAAGAGGGGACTTACCGCCGCAATCGTGGCGTGCCCAGCACTGGGTTGCGAAAATCGCTCTCTCCATGTCACCATGAGATCCCGCCGGAGCTCTGTCCGCTGGGCCGCGATTTCCTGCGGCAGCGGAGTTACGCCCCGGCGTTTGGCCTCCTCGCGCCACTCCCATATTTGCGCGAGGACCTTTGCCTCCAGATCCCATGGCGGTAATCCGGCAAGGAGGCCCGCCGCCTCGCCGGAGATCGTGCGATATCCCCGGATCATCCTGATCGCCATGACCGTATGGGACGCCCTCAACCGGCGAGCTGGTTGGCGCCTCAATGTAGGCGCCCACACCGGCGCCCCGTATGCGCAGTCCCTTAATCGCCTTTTACGACACCCACGGGAAGAAATGGGATGGTGCTATTCTTTTACGTCCGGCACCACACGGAACATATCATATCACAGGAGTAGGTATATCATGTACAAAGATGTATTTATAAAGATCGTATAACATGGCTTTAGATTATATCAACCCCCAAGGGTGAATGTAAAAACCAGAATCACTATTAAAACATGTTTTCTTGTCAATTCTTTACAAAGACAATAATTGATGTTCTGAGCACGAGTGTAAGGAACGTGACTTGAAATTGAAGTATTGGCAAGCTTTGGGAGTATTGATAGTAATACCTTTCAGTTGCAATTTCGGCTGATTTGGGTTTTAAATTGTTCAAAGGTTTTCAGTTAAGCCTGTGTCAAGTTTTATCTTTGGCTTTTGGCAATACTGTGACTGAGGTTAACCGTGCATTAATGTAATTATAAATTGTATTATATTCTCTATAAATAGACCCGTATTCCATAGGTCACATGCCGAAACTTATATCGTACTAGCTTTTGCCAGCGGCTTCGCCCGCGCGGAACTTTCATCCCCTATTTAACTCCCTTAGGGGTTGAATTTCGAAAATTCCTTCCTTATTCCTTGTCTTCATTATAAACCGAACCTCTGTGCAAAATTTCAGCTTTCTAGGTCAAGTTTGGGCTGGGCGTTGATAAGTCAGTCAGTCAGGACTTGACCCAATGTCAGATTTAACTTATGTTTAGGGTGCTTGCGTCCTCGCCTATCATTGAACATATATCAGTACTTGTCAAGGCAAGCACAATATATTATTATTGAGGTAACTATTTACTAATATATGCATTTGTTATGTGGCCTATTGAAGTACCTGTGGGTATGTGTATGTAATTGAGAGGGAGAGAAATATTGCGAGAATTTGTGTTTATGTTGGTGGAAGTACCTATGTTTATAAATATAATTCCTTGTCTTCATTATAAAGGGAAACTCTGTGCAAAATTTCAGCATTCTAGGTTGCAGGGGTTTGAGCTGGGCGTTGATGAGTCAGTCAGTCAATCAGGACTTTTGTTTTTTATTTTATAGATTTCTTGTTTTAATTATAAAGGGAACCTATGTCAGCTTTCTAGGTCCAAGGGTTTTGGCTGGGCGTTGATGAGTCAGTCATTCAGTCAGTCAGGGCTTTTTGTTTATTTATATAGATTTTCATGTGCCCTCTAGCCAGTACACATGCAAAGTAATGGTTAACTGACAAAAAATTTCAACGTAGCAGGGTCCGGAATCGTGTAATGAATTCATGAATTTTTAATAGGTTGTAAGCTTGTTGGAACCCTTCGTGTACGAGACCAACTTGCACTTGGCCAGTTTTTCCATTAAGGCCCTGGTAATTTTGAATGTACTCGTCGTATTGTCGTTATGAGCGATAATAGTTCTTACTGCAATCCGATACGGGTTAAAATCTGTTGTAATAAATTCGAATAATAAATGAGCAAACATTGTCGTAAAAATGATTATAATATTTGATAATAAATAATTCATTACTGGATGCAGTTTGGCATTTAAAATTGTATGGTATGTTTTTAATAATAATAATAATAATTGTTATTGAAGGGATAAACTTGTTTTAAAGATAATTAAAAGGCGACTTTGATGATTTTTTTGATGCATTAAAGTATGTTTAATTATGTTTTGAATTCGATCACTGTATGCAAAAAAGACTTGAAAATACCATATATTTTTTTGCTTTCAAACATATTTACGGTTAAAGAGATGCATCGGTTTAAAAACCACCATTTTGAGCGTTTTCAAGAAATCTCCGCTTTAATTCCTGCTGCTCTAAGTCTGAAACTCCTAGAAGAATACTAAGTCATTATTCAAGATTAAAATCTGTCAGTTTTCATATTACTCTTGACTTTAATCCAGTTTTTAAGCTAGATTGATGATAGAGCATTCGCTCTAGACAACCGACCCTAGTTTTTAAAACACATAAAAAATGACACTTACGTAACTGAAATAAATCTGAGCAATGTACAGTATAATTATTTTCTTAAAGTCCCTCAGCAAACCGTGTTTCGTCAGTCGTCGGATTTCTATCAGTTGCCCTTTGAACTTGGTGCAGACCCGACGCTCTCAATCGTCTTGGAAGTATATAGAGTTGTTAATACTCTTATAACTGAATGTATTATATTTTTAATGGGAGGAAGGCTGCTTTGTATGCGGAAACACAAAGATTCCCGAAGGACATCCGCTTAAACCCCGACCGGTCCCATATCGATCCAGCAAGCCCCAAGAAAAAAGTTGTACCTACTTTAAGGCCTTTATACACACTAACTCGTTGGGTCTAGTTGGCAAGCGAGCCTGCCGAGCTTGGGGTCAATGTCAAAGTTGGGAAAAGTGTAATTTGGTTTTTCTATAAACAATTACTCACTAGCGGCTCAGAGTTACGGATTTCAGGTCTGTTAATGGCAATAGGCTAGCCCTGTTACATATAAAAAAAATAAAAAAAATAAAAATAAAAAAGCCTTTTATTTCCTACTCTTACATTATTTTAAATTACAAGTTAACTATTTAAAACGCTTAGTAACATATATATATTTGTAGGTACCTATTCTTTAGACATTATCATTTTTATTTGACTTACTTGTACCAATTTTTTTTTTTTTTTTTTTTTTTTTACATCTAGTTTATTTCTTATACTTAGCTGCTTTACTTATTAACTATCTTAACTTTAAAATTTACTTTTACTAAGTATTTTCTGCAGGAACCCCATATTGGGTAAAGGCCTCCTCCAAAGATGCCCAATTATCTCTGTCCTGTGCAATTTGTTTCCAGTTTGGGCCGACTGTCCTGCCCTGTTACATGGGCCTTCAAAATAACTAGCAGAATGTGGAATAATCTCTTCGGGAAAATTTGGCGTGATGTTTCTGTTAAATATTTTTTTTTACATGGGGTAACATGTTTGGCGACTGTAGGGTTTTTTTTTTCAGAGTGGGAAATCAGCAAATAATTTCTCCCGCTCTAGATGGAGCAGGAAGGCGTGTCAGACTTTTACTGACTAAAACCCACCCGTGTTCCTTCAGTTGCCTGTGTACCAGGGGCGGCGGTATCTCTTTCAAATAACCCGCACCCCTGGCAGGTGCCTGATGGGTCAAAAGTTACTTTTCTTAACTCTGAAACTAATTTAAACTCTGTTAGAAATTGTTGTAGAAACCGTAACATGATATATTTACGAGCTTTTGCTAGCGGCTTCGCCCGCGCGGAGTTTTCATCCCCAATTTAACTCCCTTAGGAGTTGAATTTCGTAAAATCCTTCCTTATTCCTTGTCTACATTATAAAGGTTACCTCTGTACGAAATTTCAACTTTCTATGTCGAAGGGTTCGGCCTGGGCGTTGATGAGTCAGTCAGGTCTTTTTTTTTACCAGGATTTAACAAAATCTTCTACCTACATATTTTTCTGAATGCGAAAAATTTACAAAAATAGTAATAAAATCCCTGATTATTAATTTAAAGGAATATTAGCTGTAAGCTGATTTACTCGCGACTTGTTAACATTCAAGGAAAATCGTATTCTTACTCTTACAATGTTTGAAAATATGTGAGCACCATGTATCTTTCATAAAATTAATTTATCTGTACTGCTTCAATTGCATTCTATTTACCTATTTTGGTATGGTAATTTTATTCTGGGTGCATCGTTTTCACACATAATTATACATTTATTGAATGTACCAATGGTATCGACAGTGTCCTACCAAGTATTACAAATAAATAACTATTTTAATTAAATACGCTTATCACAAAAATGTAAACTAAAAAAATAAAAACAAAAGGACACTTAGGCGTCGAAGTATTCGTCCGCATCGCTGTCATCAGGAAACGTGCCCAGAAGACTGGCAGCATTGCCACGTTGAATGGCAATGCTAATTCTTTGTCCGAAGAATGACCCAGCCCTCTGGTCACGTGAAGTGTCGACCAACCGGCGAGAAATTTCCTTAAAGAGGAGACGTGCGCTCGGGCCCCATGACGATTCATGCTTAGTCTGAAGCACGCTGTTAAGTATTACACGGATAGACAGACACCAGTCTACGCGGTATTCCTGGACCTATCGAAGGCCTTTGACCTAGTCTCTTACGATTTACTCTGGCAGAAGCTAGGAGACACAACACTGCCACCAGAGTTCGCATCTCTCCTTAAATACTGGTACCTACACCAAGAGACTCGGGTGAGATGGGTAGGGAAGCTTTCGGAACCGTGCAGGCCGGAGTGTGGGGTGAGACAGGGGGGACTGTCCTCGCCCTTGCTCTTTGGTCTCTATGTGAATGCCTTCGTCAAGCGACTCAGCAGCATGCTTGTCGGATGCTATGTGGATGATGTTTGTTTTAATAATCTGAGCTACGCCGACGACATGGTGCTGCTGGCTCCCTCGATCAATGCTCTCCGAAAGTTACTGGCTGTATGTGAGTCGTACGCGGAGTCTCATGGGTTTTTATACAATACCAAAAATATCGTCTTCAGGTCTGGTGCCCGATGTCCACCTACGGTCCCTCCTCTGTTACTTAAAGGTAAACCAATAAACAGGGTGTATAAATTTAAATACTTCGGCCATCTGGTAACAGATTCCCTGAAAGACGATTTAGATTTAGAGATAGTGATGCGTCCCTCACTCATGAGGCCCCTCATTTGAGGTACTCGTGATCGCAAATTGAAAGAGTTACTCGAATTTCAATATTGAACCACCTCATTCCTCATCACCCCTCATTGAAAAATTGACATTGACATTATTGACAATAGGAAATCGAGGCAAGCGAGTTCGTGACTCGCGAATGAGGATTGAGTAATTGAGTGAGCTCAGTGAGCGAATGAACAGACTCAAAAATCGTATGGAGAATTGAGAATGAGTGAGGTGAGGTGTGATCTTGAAGTTTGGACAACACCGTGGCACAGTAAACATTATTTAAAATTATTTCAGCTACGATTAATTATTATGAACTCTAAAAGCATTAGCATTAGATTGGTAATAAAGGGTCATTGATACGTTTATTTTGGCGGTCTAAAATTTATAAGCGAAAGAAAATGATGTGTGTGAGAGAGTGAGGACGTGAATAATCGGACTATCGGAGAGTCGTGACTCGTGAGTACTCGTGAGTCGTCGTTGCACCCGCCCGCCTCGCTCACTTGGATGGAGCTTCGTTTGAGTTCGGCTCGGGCTCGGGAGTCGTGAGGCGAATACGCCGTCGTACGATTCCTCACCTCAAATGAGGGGTCCCTCGTGAGGACCTCACGAAGCAAATTGAGGGGCTCCCTCATCCTCACATAAAATTGATGAGTTACTCATCACTATTTAGAGACGGAGCGCAGAGCGTTGTCAGTCCGGGCGAACATCCTGGCCCGCAAGGTTCTCTCGATGTACAGTTGCAGTTAAAATAGCCCTTTTTAAGGCGTATTGCACAACACTGTACTCGGGGGCCCTGTGGTTCAGATATACCCAAAGGGCTTGCAATGCTCTGCGTATCCAATATAACAATGCGTTCAGGGTGCTGTTGCGACGGCCACGCTTCTGCAGAGCGTCGACGATGTTTGCCGACGCGCGCACTGACAGCTTTGACGCAGTATGGCGTAAGAAATCTGCCTCGTTACTTCGCAGGTTGCGGGACAGTCTCAACATCATTCTGCACTCGATAGCCGCCCGGGCAGATAATCCGCTTGTGTGGGCGTTAGCCGACCGAACAAGATCTGTTTTAGCCACTAAGTACTAACATAGGTTAAGTAAAATTGTTACTAACACAATGGACCTCATGTAGTGTGAATAAATAAATAAATAATAATAATAAGGTTGCAGTATTTACGCCGCTTGAGGGTCTCAATGAATGTACTATGTTAAATATTGTACTTAAAACATTTTAAAAGAGTAACGGTGGAGTTCCTTGCCCATTCTTCTCCATACGAAACTACATTTTGGAAGGAGCGACTAGAATCAATTATATTTTAATGTAAATGTTGACGTTCAAAAGTGCCTTTTCAGTGCCTAATTGAAATAAATGCTTTGACTTTGTATTTTTTTAATGTACAGTATTCTGTCCACTTTTCGATCGCCTAATCTCACAAAATGCCGGTTTCGACCAAACGAGCAAATGCCCATATCATCCCTGCTCTTCTTAATTACTTTCGTAGAAAAAGGGACAAGGTATTATTTCATTAGTCTATTCATTCAATTTAGGTCAAGATTGTCAAGAAGAGTATTTTTCTTGATAATCTTGATGATAACATGATTTGCAGAACATCTGCTTTTTATTAAGTACCTGGACTTATCGATGGGCCCACACTGTCCTCCCATACCTATTTAAACTGTAATTTGAAAACATTGTAAAAGCCAATTATTTTTGAAAGATTCACCATGGAGTTTTTTGCCGGCTCTTCTCCATAGGAAGCGACCGAATAGAACCGTGTACCTAGCTCCTGACGTTTGAAAAATGGCCATGTAGGTTTATGTGAAATATTTTTTTTTGATTTTGAATGAGTGGCTTGCCTGATAATAACAAATTATGACAATGAGAAAAATAAAATAAAGTATTTCGAAATTATTTATTATTACGCCACTTCTTTCCTCTTCATTAAAATTGTGAACGCTTTCATAATATTAAGTCCGAATAATATTCCTGAATACGGTCGAAGTTATTAAAAAACATTATGGAACAAATTTTCCTGAAATGTCCAGAAAATGTCCGTGAAAAATTCAATTTCGTTATTCTATTTTGCAAAATATTAAATGGGTCTCGAGAAATATAACGTAGCTTTTATGAAAGGAGCTGTCAAAAGTAGGAAACTCGTGTTGGAAACGTTGGTATAAAAATATAACGCCATAGTGCAAACATAAAAGTTTTTAATTTTAAGAAAACTGCTGCAAAAATAAAATACACCGTGATATTTTAGTCGGATTACAAAGGTGGTCCATTCAATGTTTCCAACATTAAATGCCCCTATGCGCGATGTACCGTGTGGTGTCGGACGTAAATGAATAGCACCATCTCATTTCTTCCCGTGGATGTTCTAGAAGGCGGCTAAGGGACTTATCAGAGAATGGGCAGCAGCGTTCTCTGTGCATTTTACCACCATACTGCGACCGCCGAAACCACCTGCCAAGCGTGGCGATTATGGCAAATCCCCCCTTTTGGGGGGGTTTATGTCTAGCAGTGGACGTCTTTTGGCTGAAGTGATGTGATGAACGCCCACTATGGATTCCCGTGCTGATGAGATCACGAATCAGCAATCAGATGCAACATGCAACATCCGGCACCACACGGTATAGTGGGCGTTAAATAAATAGACTGTGGCGTTGACTGTTCACTATTTTAACTGTATAGACACTTAAATTACTTAAACAATTAAGGATTGAAGTAATAATTAGTGATTTAGAGCCAATGGGTTTGCGAGTGACCACCACGTGCAACGGCTGTCCACAATGAATTGACACATCGTCGCCCGCCATGACAGACGCAAATCGATTCGGTGTTACCCGCTCTAAATCAAAACTACTATTTAGTTGATTTTCAAATCGATTAACCGTTAAAAATAACAGAATTATGACCAATGATTAAAAAAAAAAAAAAATTGAACCCTCAAAATTAACTGATTTTCATTATTTAATAATGTCACGCGCCGATATCTATATCTTTATATAAATTAAAACAGAAGTCCTGACTGACTGATTGACTGACTCATCAACGCCCAGCCCAAACTCTTGGACCTAGAAAGCTGAAATTTTGCACAGAGGTTCCCTTTATAATGTAGACAAGGAATAAGGATGGTGGATCCCTCTGGGGATTTAATAGTTTTGAATCGGTAATGGAGGATTTACTCAGTAAGTTAAAATCAAGTAATAAAAGTATAATTTTGTGTGGAGATTTTAGATGTTTCTCCATTAAGTATTAGACTACTTAATCTGTTTAGGTCTTTTAATTTAAATAACTTGTTTTTTGAACCTACTAGGATCACGGCTTCTACGTCGACTTGTCTTGATAATATATTTAGTGATTGTGATGTCAAAAATAAATTAGTATTATCTGACTTGACGTCTGACCACTGTGGATTATTGGCTAGCTTCCCTGTACCATTACATAAAAAGCCGCATAAAGTAGAATGCAGGCCATATACAGCTAATCGTTGCAACAAATTTAAAAATAATGTAGCTCATAGAATTACACCATCTATAGCAGAGCATGAGAATCCTAATAAAATCTTTGGATCACTTTTTGAAGTTGTGCAAAAAGAATACCAATCTACTTTCAAGACCAAAACCATTGAGATTAATGGCACCTCCGTTGGCTTCAACCAATGGGCCACTCCAGGTATTTATAGAAGTAGAGCGAGACTATACGAGTTATATGGTTTGAAAAAATACAGGTTTGATAGTCCTTTTCTAGAGTATGTCCAAAATTATTCAAAATTATTTAAAAAAATCTGTGTCTTTGTTATATCAAAATTTTTAAGCGATACAATTAAACATTCCAATAATAAAGTAAAAACCACTTGGAAAATTATTAATAATGAAACGGGTAAGTCGGTTAAACAGGAAAAGCAACCAGAGATTATAGTCAACAATAAATTAGTTAATGAAGCTGCTGACGTAGCTGAGGCATTTAATGAGTTTTTTGCCAACATACCTTTAACTACGACTCGCACCTTAAATTCGTCCCCGTCTGAAGCGGAAAACCTTTTGCATAGTAGTGTGCCCAAATGTAGTCTCTTATTTAGTTTCGAACATGTAACGCCTCGTGATGTAGTTAATATTTTTAACACACTTAAGTCTAAAAACACTGGTGATTACTGGGGCATCTCTATTAAACTTTTAAGTAACATAATCGACATCGTAGCCCCCTATCTAGCTATTACTTTTAATAAATGTGTTGATTTAGGAACGTTTCCTGACCTCATGAAGAGTAGTAAAGTCATACCATTATTTAAATCGGGTAATAAAAATAACGTTGGCAATTTTAGGCCCATTTCTATCTTACCTGCATTTAGTAAAATATTTGAAAAGTTAATACTCAAGCAGTTGCTAAGACATTTTAATTTAAATAGCCTCCTTCATGATGAACAATATGGCTTTACAAAAGGTCGTTCGACTACAGACGCGGGTGTTGCCCTGCTGAAACACATATTTAACGCATGGGAGAACTCACAAAATGCTATTGGAGTTTTCTGTGATCTTTCCAAAGCATTTGATTGCGTGCACCATGACACGCTTTTGCGTAAATTACGTCATTACGGTGTTCAAAATGAAGCGCTTAACGTAATAAACTCCTATTTAAATAATAGGCACCAATGTGTAGATATTAATGGTGTGAAATCTTCCGGGCTACCAGTTCAGTTAGGTGTACCTCAAGGCTCAATACTGGGTCCATTCTTATTCTTAGTGTACATTAATGATTTACCATTCTATTTAAAGGGTATCTGTGACGTTGTACTGTTTGCTGATGATACCTCTCTTATCTTTAAAGTAGACAGGAATAGACAAGATTTTGACGACGTAAACAGTGCACTCTCAATGGTTACGGATTGGTTTACCACGAATAATTTAGTTCTCAATGCTAAGAAAACTAAATGTATAAAGTTCGCTTTGCCGAATGTAAAAAATCTGGGACCCAACATCGTCTTAGAAAATGAGGTGCTTGAAACTGTAGACTCGGCAGTTTTTCTGGGCATCACAGTAGATGCCAAACTTCAGTGGGGATCACACATATCAAGCCTAGCGGGAAGGCTCAGTTCGGCTGCCTACGCCGTCAGGAAAGTAAGACAATACACTGACGTTGATACAGCTCGGTTAGTTTATTTTAGTTATTTTCATAGCGTTATGTCCTATGGCATTCTGCTGTGGGGCAAAGCCGCTGACATTCAAAATATATTTGTTCTGCAAAAACGAGCTGTACGTGCAATTTACCAATTAGGTGCTAGAGTTTCTCTGAGAGATTTTTTTAAAGATATTGGTATTCTCACGGTGGCATCACAATTCATCTTCGCTAACATCTTATACATATATTAGGCAAAATATACACTTATACACTAAAAACAGTGATATTCATAATATGAATACCAGAAATAAGGACAAACTACGTGGTCCCTTTCACCGGCTTCATAAAGTTCATAACTCATTCGTTGGGCTCGGTATCACCTTTTATAACAAGCTTCCCTCTTCTTTGCTAGATTTACATTTTAATGCGTTTAAAGCTAAAGTAAAATCAAATCTTTGTTCGAAGGCATACTATTCAATCAACGACTACTTAAACGATAAGAATTGTTGGTCGCTGTGATTAACTCAAGACAACGTTTGTGTTCTTTCACCAGAATTAGCTTACCTACTGACAGGTTATATGAGTTACTCCATAGCATTGTTTATTTTATTTGACTGTATAAACCATTTTATTTTTTTAAATTTTTATATTGAAATTTCCATTTTTTGATGAAATTTAATTACCTATTACTGTATAGAATCAAGTTCTTCCAACTTATCAGACAGCTGTGCTGCTGGGGAGTTTGTTGCGCCACTTCTTCTTCCCAGCTAAAGCACTAGGAAGTGTCGAAGGGTGGGCGTTTTTGGGGGACTGTCTTATGTAATTTTGACGTTCGAAAAGTGCTGACTCTCAGCCTAGTTTGAATAAATGACTTTTGATTTGATTTGATTTGATTTGAGGAAGGATTTTTCGAAATTCAACCCCTGAGGGAGTTATATAGGGGGTGAAAGTTCCGCGCGGGCGAAGCCGCTGGCAAAAGCTAGTAATATAAATAGTACTAATAGGATGACTGAAAAGAAAGAGCATGGATGACGATGCTCATTGTGTGATGGCGATTTCAGGTCATTGTTGGTTTGATCCCTGGGTCAAGCAAAATGTGATTGGATTTCCATTATGGGAATGTTCAGTATCTTTCCCAATCGAAAATAGCACTCAGCTTGCTCCAATGGGGTTTCTAAAAAAGAGTGAATGTGTAAAATCATCATCTGCCTAGCCTTTTCCAAACTATGTTGGGGTCAGCTTCCAGTCAAACCGGTTGTCGCTGCATACCCGTATTTTACATGAAGCGACTGACTATCTGACCTCCACAACCCAGTAACTGGGTAATATTCGAGCTTTAGACGACCCGTAACGCCTGTCAAAGATCCACGAATGACAGCCGGGACCAACGGCTTAATGTGCTTTCCGAGGAATGGAGGGTTCTCAATATGAAAAGGTCACCCGCGGCGAGCGAAGCTTTACCTGAAGGCCAAGTTTCGTGTTTAAAAACGCTCAAAATCCAGTCATCTTTGTGACAACCAAATTTCAAAAATGAATGGAAACTCGAGGTGTTTTTGACAGATTGACACTGAGTTTAGTCTGTGAACGTTCTTAACGAGAATTGCCTCTCAGATCGATTGACTCGTGTAGCTTTTATGACTTAGCCGCAAGCCCCCATTCCTTCAAAAAATCCAGGCGTAATTTTTTATGTCATCTAGTAAGTACAAAAATGAAATCGACGAAGTTACATTGGTGCTGGCTGAGTTCCTATAGATGATAAGTCTAGAGCCACTCAAACCGAAGACAATATATCTCATTGACTGTGGTTTGTGGATAAAATAACCTTGCAAAGACCCGCAATATCCTGCAGACGTCTAAATTAGGGAAAGGCGTGGATGTCATGTAAGAGCAATAAAAGAGGTTCGCTACTTCAAATGTTTGTGGTGGCATATCGTGGGTGTGTGTTATACCGTGGTGTATGAGATTTGAAATATCTGTGTTGTTATTCTCCTAAGCATAGGCATAGCATTGATAGCAAAGCAAAAGAAAACCACAGACAAAAGCTTAATTGAAACTCAAATCTTTTTTAAACAAAAAAGCTACACTCTGTATAAGCTTCCGTGAACAAATAAAAACTTTTTTCAAAAAAATAACAACCGACTTCCAAAGAAACACTACAAAGTGCAAAATTACTTTAATTTGGTAAGTCGGTGACTTTGGATGTGTATTTTAATTATTTGTCACCGCCTTCCGAAATTAAAGTTATTTTGCACTTTGTAGTGTTTCTTTGGAAGTCGGTTGTTATTTTTTTGAAAAAAGTTTTTATTTTTCACTTTTTAGCTATCTACCCCACACCAATTCGAAATTTCATCATCCTTGGGGTCAAAACAATACACATTTATGCGATAGCAACATTCGCGGTTGATTTGCTGTAATTTTTTGAAGAGTTCCGTTGTCTGTCTCCGAAACGCATCATCAGATCTATATGAAATTTCAATGGGACCATTTCGGAGTAAACCCCTTTCGAACAAAAAAAGAATTTTGTAAATCCGTCTTTATACGACGGAGTTATGCCCGAACATACATAAAAAAATAATATATAAACATGTCGAATTGATAACCTCTTTCTTTTTGAAGTCGGTTAAAAACTGTAGAAAAACGTTCAGTATGTTCTAAACCGGGTTAAGTTTTGTTACTTAATCTTATAACTATTAGCGGCGAATTATAATTTCATAACATAATTTTTATGTTTTGTTTTTAACTATTTCATTTTTTGGTTTTTTGCCACATTTGGCTGCCACTTTAAGATTTAGAATGTTATCGCGTTCTATCGTTTTGAATTTCAATTTAGCTGTTTATTTAAATCTTAATTTTTTTAATTTTAATTAAATCATAAATTTGATTTATATTGTGATTCTTATTTCGATTATGATTTTGTTTTATTTAATGTTTTGTTCTTTGTTTCTAATATTTTTTTCTATCCGCACTACGACAAAAAATCTTGTTAAAACGTATATTTAAGAAGCAATTTTTTATGTAAGTCTTGTGCTGTGTACGCCTCTTAGTGAAAAATTCACCCTGACGCAATGTTAATGTTACTAGTGAATAGGTCGTTGGCGTATCTTTAAAGTAAATAAATGATTATCTACACGGAAAAATCAATGAACAGTGGCTCGATTATAGAGACCGGGAGTTTTTGTTTTTGATACGCTTCGGTGTAACATACAGCCAACGTATTATTTTTCGGCAGCCACCGAATTACCAGTTGTAGGCAAAATTTGTCTGCGCAGTAAACAAAAACAAGTTTAATATTATTACGACAGCGTCTAGTGGGGGTGGGTTGGTGAATAAGTTTTGGTGGTTGAAAGTTTGAGAGAGGAAATCATAACTCAGACTTGTCCTAGTAGGTTTTGTGTTGTACGATTATGCTAGAGCTTAATGGTATAATTCAGTGCCGGGTAGGCAGTGATTCAAGTAAGCATTTATTGCTTACAGATTTTTCAGTCATTTGTTTCGCATTTAATACATACTTATCAAACAAAAAATACTTCTTTTAAAATATCCCAAAATCCAACTCAATTCAATTTATCTAAGTAACCATGTATGTACAGTCCCGGACTTTAATTGATGAGCCACTTTTAAACTTTCCAATTTTGCAGTTTTATACACTCACGAGATTACAGAAACAAGATGAAATCGGAGATAGTCTTATTCATAGAGGTTGAAGGTTGACTAATAAGTTGTCAATGAATGTTACGTCAATACACTGTTGCATACGTTTATGCAATCTATTTGATACTGACCTCCTTTGAATTAGAGCTCATTAAATACTCGTTATTTCTGAAAACCTATGTGAAGACAGTGACAGTTGAAATGTCAACTACAAAACAAAAATAGTAAATAAAATTCGTGATCAATTGTTCCAAGATGGCGGCAAATAACACCTAATTTATGTTTATGTGCAACAGTTATCATGATTGTCATGAACGTTATCTTGGGCGCTACGCGTTTGGATAAAATCGTGGATACGAGTTTTTCCGATGTCGAAATGACCAATCATAATATTTCTCCGTACGCTAACGTTACTATCACTACGCTAAAACAATTGTCGCTAGGTTACGGTTGCTAGCCCTGTAATTGGTTGACTTTGGGTTGTCACTGTGGACTATATACGAGTATAACCGACTAAACCCGATTTGTATTACACGGCTAAAATAGGAACTGTGGCAAGTGGCTCATCAATTAAAGTCCGTGACTGTACATATGTAGTGTTCAGGAGCTCAGGTAAATTAATGAATAAAAGCGTGGACTGTATACTGTTTAAATTATAATAAGAAAAGGCGATAAATAGGTAGCTATACAGTGAAGTAGCTAAACGGGGACGCTAGTGTCGTTCTTGCCGTGCGATCGTGGAGTGTGCCCGCCGCCGCCGCCGTCCGCTCGCCCCCGCGCGCCGGTTCCTCTGTCCCGCGCCCGCGCCTCAGCCGCCGGTGACGTCAGTCCACATGATCACGCGCTTGATGCGTGAACATCCTCCGCCTGTTGACGTCTTCGAAGGGAAGAGGGCAAATGTTGTTAAACCCTCTTGTGATGACTCCTCTCTTTGTCTTTACGTCTGCCACGCGTGTGATGCCGTCGGCGCCCGCATAGGTTCGTACTACGCGACCTAGTGCCCAAACAAGTGGTGGAAGCGCCTTGTCTCGGATGAGCACGAGCGTTCCTTCTCCGAGCTTCCTGTCTGAAGCAACTGACCATTTGGTTTTCTGTTGAAGTAAGGAAATGTATTCATTAGCGAACCGCTTCCAGAAGTGTTGACGGATGTATTCAATCCTCTTGAAGCGGTCCAAACTGCTGATGGTTTTGTCAGGAACCTGTGAAGACGGCACAGACGTGAGTGTTCGTCCAATTAGAAAATGGGAAGGAGTGAGGACAGACAAATCGGATGGGTCACAGGACAAGGGAGTTAGAGGACGGGAATTTAGAACGGCCTCTATTTGACATAGACAGGTTGCCAGTTCCTCGTAAGTAAAGTTGGTGAGACTTAGCAACCTTCTAAGATGGGTTTTTGTGGACCTTACGGCAGCTTCAGCCATGCCATTAAAGTGTGGGGAATAAGGAGGAGCAAAAACAAATTTAATGCCTTGCTCTGCTATTTCAGATGCAACATCAGAGTTTGTAATAATTCGTTTTAACTCATTATTCGCCGCAACAAAGTTCGTGCCGTTGTCTGATAATATACTTTGAGGTTTACCCCGACGAGACGTGAAACGATTCAGAGCCGCGATGAAGCCTTCTTTTGTAAGGTCGGTGACGAGCTCCAAATGGACCGCCCTTGTTGCATGGCAAACAAAGATGCATAAATAAGACTTTGTAAGCTTACAACCGCGACCCTTTCGGTCAGCTATCAGTACTGGGCCAGCATAGTCCACACTAGAGTTAAAAAATGGGAATTCAATGTTAGTTCTCGAAACTGGAAGTTGACCCATAATTGGTTGTATATTTTGACACTTGTATCTAAAGCATTTTATACATTGTTTGACGACAGTTTTAGCAAGGTTCCTGCCGCCCAGAGGCCATTATTTGAGTCGCATGGTTGCCAACAATAATTGCGGACCAGCGTGAAGCAACCTTTTATGTTGCATATGACATAGAATTTTCGTAAGGTGATGTTTACCACAAAGTAAGATTGGATATTTTGTATTATAATCATAAGGTGAGTTATCAAGTCTGCCTCCTACGCGTATAATTCCTTTAGAGTCTACAAATGGTGTCAATGAAATTAAACGATTTTTATGAGGCAGAGATTTTCCTGACTTCAAAATATTGCACTCTTTTGGAAACATCTCTGCTTGTGCACTAAGTAGCAAGTATGTTAAAGCTTTATCTAATTCTTCACTACTAAACTGACAAGTGTAAGTTTTGTAAAAGGAGCTGTATTTCGATTTCAGTTAGGTTCTTATTTAAAAAAAAGGCTCGACGATTTAAACCATACCTAAAGAAAAACCTTGTTTTGTAATAAGGGGGACTGAGTCCAGCCAATCCCTGACGTTTAACTGATAATTCCAATGTCGATCTATCGGAATTATATTCCAGAGTAAGCACCCAGGCCACGGAAGGGAAGAGCGCTGCTCAGAAGCACCGGCACTCCTCCTCTACCGCAGCCCGTAACCCTCAATCCGCGATGCCTCCCATTCGACATCGCGGCCCACCTCAGTTGCGGTGCACCTCACCGCAACCTACCCTTTGGCCGCTACGTCGTCGGCTTTGAGGCAAAAGCCCTGACGAGCGGCCCCACCTTTGGGTTCCTCTTGGCTTCACCGTGGCCGGAATCCACGGTAACTGAGCCCCCCCGCAACGAAAATGCGGGAACCCACTCGGGGGGGATTATGTTGTAGCATCAAGAAACATCAAAACACTTAATAACCAACCAGCGGGCTTACTCGTAGCATGACGCTTTGTATTTCTACGAAGAATAGACACTGCTTTTTCAATATAAAGTGAATTTCGTTCCTACATTTTTGTTATCGCACCGTAGATATCCTGCCCAATCTAGGGGGGCCAAACGCCTCCTGCCGGAGGCTCTACGCGGGGATCGTGCGGTCCATGGCCCTATACGGGGCGACGGTGTGGGCGCCTACATTGAGGCGCTAACCAGCTCGCCGGTTGAGGGCGTCCCATAGGGTCATGGTGATCAGGATGATTCGGGGATATCGCACGATCTCCGGCAAGGCAGCGGGCCTCCTTGCCGGATTACCGCCATGGGATCTGGAGGCAAAGGTCCTCGCGCAAATATGGGAGTGGCGCGAGGAGGCCAAACGCCGGGGCGTAAGTCCGCTGCCGCAGGAAATCGCGGCACAGCGGACAGAGCCCCGGCGGGATCTCATGGTGACATAGAGAGAGCGATTGTCGCAACCCAGTGCTGGGCACGCCACGATTGCGGCGGTAAGTCCCCTCTTTGAGGAGTGGTTTGAGAGGCGGCATGGCGTCCTCACCTTCCGCCTGACGCAGGTCCTCACCGGACACGGTTGTTTCGGGAGGTTCCTGTTTTGGATAGGGCGGGAGGAAACGCCCGGGTGTTTCCACTGCGAAGATCGCCCTGAGGACACGGTGGAGCACACGGTGGTGGTCTGCCCAGCTTGGGGGGAGCACCGCCGTGTCCCCGTGGAGGCGATCGGCGGCGGTGATCTCTCGCGTCCGGCCCTGGTCCAGGCCTTGGTACGGAGCGAGAGGGCATGGGGAGCCGTCACCTCCTTCAGCGAAGCAGTGATGCTCG
Source organism: Polymixis flavicincta (assembly GCA_949987655.1). Taxonomy (NCBI): domain Eukaryota; kingdom Metazoa; phylum Arthropoda; class Insecta; order Lepidoptera; family Noctuidae; genus Polymixis; species Polymixis flavicincta. Next base: position 8,023,651 of record OX465199.1, on the reverse strand, counting down.
CGAAGAGGGAGGCGGCGCACGTGAGGGAGAGGCAGCATATGCGCCCTCGCGACCCTAGCCGCCGCAGGACACGGAGACGCCCTGGGCGCCGGAAATCCCAGGCCGATTTCCGGCCACCGTAGGCATGGGCTTGCGGACGGCGAGTAATGGGTAGCTCGCTGTCCGGTAAGGACTAAGCCCAAGTCGACGGCGCGTTGTGTTCCACGCGCACCTCAAAGAGATGTCAGCACAAAAAGTGATGGGACCCGCAAGGGTCGATGCCTGCCAGGGGTGCGGGTTTGTTCGAAAGAGACACCACAGCCCCTGGCATACGGGCTACTGAAGGAACACGGGTGGGTTTTAGTCAGTAAAAGTCTGACACGCCCTCCTGCTCCACCCAGAGCGGGAGAAGTTATTTGATGATTTCCCACCCAAAAAAAAAACCGTAGATATCCTTCTACAGTCTGTCATTTAGTCTTTCGTTTATAACGATATTTGTCTAGGTCCTTATGAATGTAGACTATTTCAGAAGAATATTGCTTCCCAATCTGTCAAAATCACACTGACAACAAAACTTTCTACTCGACGGCCACAAAGTTTATACGATTATCTACAAAATCATGATTCGTTTAGAACGCATAACTGTGATAATGAATAGAAAAACTTGGCTATCTTATCCTATTGTACATCAAATTTATTGAATAGTCATGTCTATTCTTCCGTCGACAAATCGGTGCTCGTGCTAAGCTTGGTGCTTAAGAGAAAACAGGGCGTGCGATTCTGCATAGAAATGTATTCTCCTTTTTCTGCCTGAATAGTGCCTCTAGAGCAATTTTTTTCTTTTTCATAAAATCAAGGTCTGCTGTAAACACGTCCCTGATATTTTCTTTTTTTCTGTAACTAATAAGTAGAGAAAATATGACCTTCTAAAAATTACAAAAAATGCCCATTTTTTTACCACCGTCATTAGAGGACGACCAGACCAGAAAAATTAGAAAAGTTTTTAAAATATATTTTTTTTCATAGGAATCTAAACATATTCTTTTTTTAAATGTTAATGTAAAAAATTATTGATTCGGCTCAGTTTCCGAGGAGAAAAATGGGGAATACGAAACGTAGATCTCGTCAAAATTGTTGTGATAATTTCGGTCTGAGCTGGAGGTGTCCCTATCACACACTACTCGGTTGTTCGGGCGCAGCGCGACGGCAATAGTTGTTTCTTCAAATGCCTATTTTTCAAATTCCTCGCAGGCCTCTTAACAACACGCCATTATTACCGAAGGGATTTACTTGACATCAATCTTCATTTGTATCGTGTAAACAATTCAAAGTTATTATGGAAGACGATGTTATTTAAGCAGAAGCTTTCTGTTTGTGTTTCTCATCATGTCTGTCCTTTATTATGTTATTGAGAATTAATATAAAATTGTTGTTTAATTTCAGATGTTCAATGAAATAACCTCTTTATTGCCACATTTTTAAGGGCTGTAGGTGGATGTTGATCATGATGAATCTTGTATAAACCTAACTTACTTCCAACAATAAATGCTCCGTCTAAGCACTATTTAGGTAACACTGTGCAATTTTTATTCTTCTTGTTGCTTCAAGTTATGGTAAGCCACAATTAATTCGCGCCGTTTAAATTCCATTAAAAACATCATCAAAACACAGTTCATTACAAAAATATAATTATAATTTATAAATATAATTAATTATAATTCAAAAATACGTAAGATTTCAGTTACAAATTACTTTTATCATACAAAAATTTAATACATTTTTTTTCTAGGCTACAAGCAAGTAGCTTGCATCGTTGTGAACGGGCTTTATTTACGAAACATCAATTCGAAATTTGAACGATGCGATGTTTCGTTATCAATCCGTGATGATTTATTTAAAAAAACAAATGAGTTCATTTTCGAATTGCATGCGCTCATTTGAGTGAGGTGATCAGTGAATTACATCACTTCGAAATTCGAACAATGTCTCGTTGTGAATCCGCAAAGTATTTTTTAAAACTTAAACTTTTAATGCAATTTCATCAACGCACCGAAAACCCAAATGTTAGTATTGCTTACCAAGGCTCTAATATTCAGGAAGAGACTCAGGCGAAGTTTTTAGGTATAGTGATTGACAGCAAACTCACTTGGAAACCTCATGTTGAAGTTGTGTGCAAAAAACTTAGCAAATCCGCGTATGCTCTCCATCAACTTTCTAAAAAAGTCAACCGTCAGGCTCTTTTATCAGCGTACCATGGACTGGTTGCCTCGGTTTTGCGGTATGGCATTATTTTCTGGGGGCAGTCTACTGATAAGGAACAGGTATTTAAAATGCAAAAGCGATGTATAAGGTCCATGTGCGGTCTTAAAACAACAGATAGCTGTATTTCCTATTTTCAGTCTTTAAAAATTTTAACGTTTCCTTCTTTATACATTTTAGAAACTGCACTATTTGTAAAAAAAAATCCACAATTATTTGAAAAACTGTCAGCAATTCGAAAAAATCCGATACGGTCTCAATATGTAAACAAACTTTGCCAAGTGAAATGTAAAACCGCACTTATGCAGAAAAGCTTTTTTGGTGTTGCCCCACGTATTTATAATAAAGTACCTGATGTGATAAAAAATATGACTGTATTAAAAGGGCACTAAACCAAATATTAATCGAGAAAAGCTACTACACTATTGACGACTTCCTTAATGATAAATATCTGAACTGATTGATGATGATTGACATACATTGTACCTACATGTTCCTATTCTGACACTTTTTACTATGATTGACATTTTAACATTACTTTTTTTTTTTGACATTACTGTAAAAATGTTATTAGTCTATTTTCTTGTTTCTATTTTTGTTTTGTATTCTAATGATTTGACATTTATTTTTATTAGGTATAACATTATTAGAATTTGTCTCGTTTTGGAATTTAATATTATTTGCATGCCCATGAGACGGTAGAATATGGAGGACTACTTTTTAGCAAAATATCTATGTACTTACCATGTAAGTACCATGTTTGCAAAAATAAATGATTTGATTTGATTTGATTTGAAAACAAATGAGTTCGTTTTAGAATTATTGTGTACGCTCACTTGAGTAAGGTGAACTTTACAGCTATTGGTGTCGGAAGCACTTTCCGGTTCAGTAGTCACTGGTCGAAGGCTCAACTATTACAGCGGTATAAAAACATCTGTCTTCTTATCGTTATCCAGGCTATTACCTTCCTCTGGTCCATTTCACAGCCGATCATAGGCAATATTTTAAAAGTAATAGTTTAAGGATATTGGCACGACCCTCTCGTTTTGAAGATGATTGTCACGCCTCCTATATGTTTGCTAAACGACCGACCATTCCGGTCAAATAAATTGGTGATATGTTTCATCTTTTTCTTAGCAAAGAAAAATCGAACATGCTCGATTTCTCTAAATTAGTGATATTCTGTAAAGTTCACTGCTCACCTCACTCAAGTGAGTGCATACAATTCGAAAGTGAACTCATTTGTTTTTAAAATAAATCATCGCAGATTCACAACGAGACACCGTTCGATTTTCGAAGTGATGTTTAGAGAATGACACTACAGCATGTTATTCAATTCATGATGCCGACTTTTTTTAATAAGTATGTAGTTTCAAGAGCCTCATTAGTTACGCAAAGAAACAAAACGACAAAACGAAGTTATAATTAGTTTGAAAATCATATTTAATTCCCACAATTATTTGCTTTACAATGAACATGAGTTAACTTCAACAGAAATTGAGTGTATGTACAACGAAATTGGAAAACTATTGTACTGTATTGTTGGCTTCAAACTAAGTCTCATTAGTGATGCATGACTGAACTTGTTTGTATACGTTGTCCTAAAATATTACAAATGTACCGTATGTGTATGCACATACATATACAACGTGTAACATAATTAACGCAAGGACTCATACGCCCCAAATAGAGTATTTAGTTAAAAGCATAATACAACGATCAAAACTTTTTTTTCAAGCTAGCTGTCATTATTAAGAAACAATTTTTGACTCTAGCATTACTTTATGCATTTTAAATTGAGTCTTATTTCCTTGACATAAGAATGAATTTTCTTTGGCGAATCGGCGGTAGGTATGGCAAAATACTTAATTCTTGAAACAATGTCCATGTTTAAAGTTTCTTAAATTAGTTCAGTAATCAATTAGGAATAAACTACTTTCAGCTCTTGATTCTTTTCTGTTACACCTTGTATAGGTACGATACGCTTGCTATGTTCAAGTCTCATGCAATACCTATTTCCATTACCCGGAAAGTAATCTGAACTCTACACTTCAATCATCATTTTCATTTCTTAATAGACAATTCCTGATTATTCTGCCCGATGCACAAGACCCTACTATCTCCGGGCATGCTTGTGACAAGACCAACGAGGCCGTCACCATTTGAACATGATGTGATGCAGAGGAATGAGCAGCATGTGACTACAGACGTGTTATATATGTATGTCAGCTGAATACCAGTATTTTACATGGAGCGACTGCCTATGCGACCTCATCACCTCACACCACCCCACCCACACCTCACCGTTACTGGGTAATATGATACTGTGGCGGCGATCTACAATGCCACTTAGGGAACTACAAATCAACAGACTTGAGAAACACAAAAAGTCGTGTGGCGCCATCTACAATGCCATATGCGAACTACACAAGACTCGACGTCACACCGTAATTACATCGCGCAATCAAGGTTTACCGCGCGACCCGCATATATACAACAACCCGACATCAACCGTCGGGCAGTTGCCCACCAGACACAACAGCCTTCTGGTCGCAGGATCCTCCCTTTTCTATAGAGGATGAGTGAACTTTACACCCTGTTCCTCATACCTCTATAATACCCTTGATAAGACTGGTTGTCAGACTTTCGGGTTACTGACGACCCGTAACGACTGTCAAAGATCCACAAATGACAGCCGGGACCAACAGCTTAACGTGTTTTCCGAGGCACGGACGGGTCTTGGAATGTAACTATTGTCATTAATCCACAGATCAGCCGCGGTAAGCGTAGCTTAACCTGATTGATAGATTCATGCGGCTGATTTTACATAGCCACAAGGCCTCGTGTTAAGTATGAATGGAAATGACTGTTGGAAAATATAGATTGATTGTGTGAAACATGACAATTAAAATGTTTTTTTTTTTTTTGCCTGGGAAATTATCAAATAACTTGAGCTCTGGGTGGAGCAGGAGGGCGTGTCAGACTTTTACTCACTAAAAACCCTCAGTAGCCTGTGTGCCAGGGGCGGCGGTATCTATTTATTCTAGAACATCACCAATAAGGTCACTGCCCATTTAACCAGCAGTGGCGAAAGCACCATAAAACACGATTCCTACCGAATTCCCTTCGGGGATTCGCATCGCCAACTCTATTGGTATAAAAAAAATGGCACGTCAATAGTGGCTACTTTTGTCAAAAAATATAGTTACACTACGGGTATTTAATTCACCATAACATTCAAACAACAAAAACTTATTTTTAGCTTTGTAATAACAAAAAACAAAAAAAAAGCTTTAAATTAACCCGGCGCCAAAACGTCATAATCGGGAACTAAAAAAATCATACAACAGCGATCCCGTAATGATTTCAGTTTAGGTCACGTACAACGTGTTATGACAGAAACAAATATAGAAGAATGCGTCAGCAAGAACGAGATGGAGGAATATTGCATATTTTATTTGGTTTTCAGCTGTTAAATTTTATTGTATTTAATTCTTTACATTCTTATATTAATTTTATAATGATAGAAAGTACTTCCTTACATAGTATAAAACAAAGTCGCTGTTCGTGTTAGTACGATTAGATGTTTTAAACTGCGCAACGGATTTGAATGCGGTTTAATCAATAGACAGAGTGATTTAACAGGAAAGTTTATCTTATATTATCTTATTTATAAAATTTCCATGTCACAATGTTAGTTACCGTACTCCTCCGAAACGGCTTTACCGATTTTGACCAAATTTTATATGCGTATTCAGTAGGTCTGAGAATCGGCTACTATCTATTTTCCATACCCCTAAGTCATAAGAGTTAAGGCAAAACAACGTTTGCCAGGTCAGCTAGTATCTATATAATAGACCAACCTCTACGCGGGCGAATCCGCTGGCAGAAGCTAGTTATTAATAAGTCAGTAAGTTAAAGTCGACTTTACTTCCGCTTCTCTCTTAGAAAGATTGACACCTCGCCACTGCTAAACAGGGTGATCACTCCCGGAGTTTCACCTGTACTAATTAACCAAAATTAGTAAGATCCTATATAATTAATTCAGTAAACTTTGGTTTTCCAACAAACTATCTGTTGGGTCAAATCCGAGGGATCAGTTTGAAACTTGTTCGTAGTTAATCTACCCTTATTGTGGACACTACCCTGAGGGTCGGTAATTTATGAGAGTTTGGCGAAACATTGGTGATGGCAGATATGGTTTGATGCCAATTATTTTTAAAAGAGTAACCGTGGAGTTTCTTGCCGGCTCTTCTCCATAGGAAGCGACAATTTGGAACCGTGCACCTAGCTTCTGACGTTTCATAAGTGCCCATGCAGCACCCTAATTGCGTAACTCACGATTCATCATAATCTGTATCGTTTTGAAACGGATTGTTAAACCATTGCTTCATATGTTCGAAAAATGTGTCTGTTCGACAACATAAATAACGCAATGAATATTGTTTAACTGTGAAGACGAAACCAATTATGATCAATCGTGAGTTACACAATTAGGGTGCAGGTTTATATGAAATAAAAATATTTTGATTGATTGATTGATTGATGTTTTGATGGTATTGTGATTTAGAATGGACTTCAAGGAGTTTTTTTTTGGGTTTTGGCTTCGCACGATTTGTGCATTTAGCCAGTGTCAAGTAATAATACTTTTCAATCAAGTAAATGCCCCGTTATCAGGCACGAAGTTACAAAAAGTCATAGTCAGTCAAATCAAAGTTATTGTAAAGCGGTAGTAACTTTACAACAACCTATTAGGAGTTTTTGGGGGGAACACGAAAAGTCCACGTTAGTCACTTATTTTCACCTTCACTACACTTGTGCACTAACACGTAACTAAATTGAATAATTCACTACCAAAATTATACTATTTAAATCGCTATTTCACGAAATTTCATGAAAATGAAAATTCGTGCGACATGTTCCAACGCGAGAAGGATTCAAGGAGTTTAATTTGTGTGACTTGTCTATTTTTTAACCCCCGACGCAAAAACGACGGGGTGTTATAAGTTTGACGTGTCTGTGTGTGTGTGTGTGTGTGTGTGTGTGTGTGTGTGTGTGTGTGTGTGTGTGTCTGTCTGAGGCAACGTAGCTCCCGAACGGATGAACCGATTTTGATTTAGTTTTTTTTTGTTATAAAGGTGTATTAGTCGGGAGTGTTCTTAGACATGTTTCGTCAAAATCGGTTCAGCCGTTTGAAGATTATCAGCTCTTTTCTGGTTGAAAAAGGGATTTTAGCCTCTTCCATGGGTCTAATCAACTAAAAATTTGGGATTCTATTACTTCAATGATATTAGACGAAAATAAAACCTTGAAATGATGCTGGAGCAACACCTGGAATTTCCAGGAAACCCAAGTTATTCACCAACAAACAGCAGAAGTATCGTGTTTGGGTTCATTGAAAAGGTCTCAATGAATAGATTATAGATAAATGGTGATTTAAGGGAGACATTAAGTTTAAAAAGCAAGAAATAAAAATTAAATTTAAAATTTAAAAAACCCCCGACCCAAACAAAAACTCTAAAAAGTCAAAAATAATATTAATAGGCCTTTTAATTTGAACGTAATATTTTAATCAGGGCATTGTCAAGTCGGGGGACGGCTAGGCCTCTGTTTGGCGTTTTCATTGACCGTCCCCCGACTTGACAATGCCCTGATTAAAATATTACGTTCAAATTAAAAGGCCTATTAATATTATTTTTGACTTTTTAGAGTTTTTGTTTGGGTCGGGGGTTTTTTAAATTTTAAATTTAATTTTTAGTTAGTCCTCCTCCGACCTCAAAACGATAAAACGGAACCCTTATATGATCACTTTGTTGCCCATCTGCCTGTCTGTCAAGACCCTTTTTCGAACACGTGGAGGTTTCAAGCTGAAATTCATATCAAATAATTACGTCTACGGTCCCCTGGATCTTTGAAAAAATCTAACTTCTAAGCCAACGCAATCAAAAGATACAGCCGTTATGCCGCAAATTGTCGACACTCGCAAGGGAATCAAAACCTACAGGGTACTTCCCGTGAACACAGAATCTTATAGCACAGATAAAGGAAAAATTGCAAAAAGCATAAATTTTTACTAAAACGATAAAGAGACCTTTGTCTTAAATTCTCCAGCTTTCTACATTGTAATGTTATGGATTTCGTTTAGCAATAAAAATACCATAACTATAGATACCTACAGGTATGTACGGAACCCTCGATGTACGAGTTCGACACGCACTTGGCCGGTTTTTATACGCTATAGTCGCTCGACTAGCTGCAGGTCCACAGCTGGACCTGCCGTCCAGTTGGTCTAGTTGGAATAAATTAAATGACTGGCTTAATTTAAGTTTGCTATTTAGATTTCTATCTAGAACTTAAAAGAACCCTAGGTTGTCGTCAGCGGTAATATCCGAATTCCTCGTTGCAAGAATAACCATGGCAATATAAAACTGAATTGAATAAATCCTTTGAATTTCAACACAAAACAAAGCACCTGCCCGTTCAGAAAAACTTGCAACACCAAAAAAAATAAAAAAAAATATTTATCAATGACTAGCAGCGCCCCGCGGTTTCACCCGCGTAGTTCCCGTTCCGTGGGAATACGGGGATGAAATATAGCCTATTTCACCCGGGAATAGTGTAGCTTCCCAACAGTGAAATAATTTTTCAAATCGGTTCAGTAGTTTCGGAGCCTATTCAATGCAAACAAACAAACATAGAATCAAATCTTTTCTCTTTATTATTAGTATAGATATAGAAGATAAGAACGTTCATTAAAGCATGTTGTACTTAATGAACGAGGCGTATCTTATCAGTTAAACAGTAGATATGGGCGGATATTATTAGAACCTTACCCAACTGGGAGTTTGATGTTTTACACGAAAATATGTTGTCATCATAGGGGCAATTCCTGTATTTTGAATAACGGTCGCATTATAGTTTTTTCAGTATCAACCCGCTAAAAGAGTCAACGGGGAGTTTTCGGCGGGATCGCGTTGGAACATGTCGCACGAATTTTCATTTTCATGAAATTTCGTGAAATAGCGAATTAAATTGTATAATTTTGGTACTGAATTATTCAATTTAGTAACGTGTGAGTGCACAAGTGTAAAGACTTTTTGTGTTCCCCCAAAAACTCATTAATAGGTTGATGTAAAGCTACTACCGCTATACAATAACTTTGACTTGACTGACTATGAGTAACTTCGTGCCTGATATCGGGCCATTTACTTGATTGAAAAGTAAAATTACTCTTACTTGGCACTGGCTAAATGCACAAACCGTGCGAAGCCAAAACCAAAAAAAAAAAAAAAAACAAGGCCTGCTAAAATTATTCAGTTTATTTACATTTTTGTCACTAAGTTATCTAGCTAGCGTCTATTTTTAACGTTTTCAAATATGGAAATTAGTCTTCTGTCTCCTAAACATCACTTCGAAAATCGAAAGGTGTCTCGTTACGAATCCGCGATGATTTACTTTAAAAACAAATGAGTTCGCTTTCGAATTGTCGAGCAAAGCATGATTGAAATTTTTCGTATGGCTATTTTCTTATTTATGACGAAATATTTAGTACAGTTATGCTTCTACCTAGTCCATAACGAATACAACTGCGCAATGCAATGTTTACAACTGTTATCGATTCCTCACGCCATAATTTGCCGAACCTAGCTCCAAAGTGGTTTGACATTAATTGCTAGATTGATTAACGGGCTGTCATGTTAGATTTCAATTATCTAGATAATTGACATAGTAGAAAGTAGACATGAGTACGACACGCTTTGAAGGTTTTAATACGTAAATATACATAACAGAAATGATGTATGAAGGTATAGATGAAGGTTTAGGCAGAGGTATATACTGAATAGTTACTAGACCTTGCGACATGACGTGTCGCGTCGTGCCAGCGTGTTGCGCCTGTCTGTGTAAGCCGTAAATCCCAAGGTGTAAAGGGCGAGCTTATTGTGATTCTCACATAATTTTAGAGCAATTGGCATCATTCTGGCCCTAATACAATCTGCGGGCTACTACTGAGCCGAATCGCGCTTGAGACTACTTCACAATATATAGATATATAAATCGTTTATTTGGTGCATATAAAAGACATAACAAATAACAGCAACGATGGCACGATGAGATTAAACTAATTACATGAAAAGAACAAGGTGCCAATAAAATAAGAAAAAAAATAAAATAAAAGATTGACATAAGTATAGTGACTACACTTTAGGCTATGATACAATAATTTAAATTTTACATTCAAATGAAATAACGTGCGGTGATAAAGTTTCACGAAATGGGAGTCCAGCTCAGCATGTGTCAGGCAAATATAACTGACGCTGATATTCTGCTGGATCCCTGCAGTGACCTACGGACATCGAGCAGATGACATTACGCTAGTAATAATTATTGGTGTTGTGAAAAGTGGAATTTGCGAAGTGTTAACAACAACGCAGTGAAGGAAAACAAACATTGCACTAAGTCAATAGGTACTGTGGGACCTGAGGGGTCCCTCGAGTACCAGGATCGGTTAATGAAACACTCATAAGCGTGTGATTATAAATTAATGCGTTTATTCCACGCTTTGTTCTTTACGGGTCCTCGCCTGTCAATCAACAGAAGGCCAATTCTGGCAAAACGTTCAAAATCTAGTCGCAGTCTCATCTCAGCAACAATCAAATGTCAAAAAATTTATGGAATTTCGTGGTATTTTTGACAGATTGAGACTAAAACTGAATATTATTAAAATTACGAGAATTGCCCCAATGCTCTCTTCCGAAACAAAAAACGAAGCTAAAATGTTTGAAGGATTGTTCTAGACCTCCTTGACAGTTCGAATGTGATAAAGTTTTCATTGCCTGTCGGTACAACGATAACGTTACCTTCGGTAAACTACCAACCTTTACGGTACTGCCTTCCTTGGTATGTTTAAGTCCCCTTGTGCAATTCCCCATGTGACGATATCAACGTAATGTGTGTCTTGAGGACATGAAAATAAGATTCAAAATCATTTCCGCTTACGATAAAACCTTTGCCGTGCCATATCGCGACGTCTCGCCAAGTGAGCGCCAACCTAAGTATTGCATTGAAAGAAAATACAGAATTATTTTGCCAAAAACAATTAATAAATCCGCGTGGCAACTCGAAACGTTAAAAATTATCTTCTCCAACACTTTGTAGCAATTTATTCAAAGAAAGTTAGTCTGCGTCAGAAACATGAGACTCAAGAAAATCTTTATTGTTTCACCACGATAACTTGCAACTTAGAATATTCTTTGAACAATTTGCTAAGTTATGAAAGCACTTTAAATACTTAGTGAAGATACTTAGATGAAGTGAAACTTTAATATTAGGACTCACAAAGTATGAAATATTCTAAAGAGTCATAGTACAGAAGCCAGCACATCAAGCTACCCCAATCTGTCAAATTTCTTTGATAGATTTTCAACTTTATTCCAAAAGAATAAGATTTGTGTTCAATTGGGAAAATTTGACAGTTCGGGATAACTTGATGTGCTGGCGTCTATACCTACTGAATACAGACTACATTTTCTGTGGGACCAGAAAGCCAATAAGGTATTTTCCGAATCGATAAAAACTATTTTTGAACCGACGAAAAAACGGAGGAGGTTATTGAACCGACGAAAAAACGGAGGAGGAGAACTCAATTCGACGCGTATTTTTTTTTTAATGTATGACCACGCATAACTTTTTCCAGAGTAGTCCGATTTTGATAATTCTTTTTTTACTGGAAAGGGTATACCCTGAAGTTGGTCTCATATACATTTTGAAGAAAAATTCCAACCCTAAGGGTAAGAAAACAGGGGATGATTGATTGTTTACTCACAGATTTAATACTGAGTTGTGTATTATGCAAAAATTAAGCATGTAGTAATTAGTAGATTATAGCCACAAAATAATATAAAATAAAATAAATTTAATAAAAAAATTAAACCGCCGAAAAACCGAAAAGTAAAAAATAATAAACCTGCTTTGTCCAACCCCAATAACTAAGTTCGGAAGTCGGTGACTTTGGATATTATGTATTTAATTATATGTCACCGCCTTTTATACACATTTTCTCAATTAAAAACGATTAAAATCGAATTTATTTTTCGTTGTTTTGAATTTACCGCCAAACCGCTCCTTACGATGGCTTTTTATCACGTGACATGTGACGTCAACTTTGTGTAAACGGCACCGGTACAAATACTTAGTTTGGTGCCGTTTTAGAAGTATTTGTGCACAGAGGCACCGCCCACCAGTAATATCACTTTCTATCCATTAAAAATCTTGTTAAATAAAAACTCGACATTCACTTATTTACTTACTAACTACTTTAGTTTACACAAAGTTAACATCACGTGATAAAAAAATCATCGTAAGGAGCGTTTTGGCGGTAAATTCAAAACAACGAAAAACATTTGGTTTAAATCGTTTTTAAATGAGAAAATGGATATAAATCAATTTACTTTTATTTTTCTGTTACATATTTCGTGCCAATCTTCAAATTAGAATAGTTTTTAACAAATTGGAAAATACCCTATTCCAGCATTTAAACACGTTCAAAATCTGGTCGTAAACTCATCTTAGCGACAATCGGTGGAACACAGAAAGGCTCATAGGCGACGAAACGTTGGTGGCCAAGCTTTTCAGCTTGGCTCATCGGCATAATGTTGCATTCCTATCGGTCTTCTTCAGACTGTACTTCGGAGAGTGTGCGCAGGAGTTCCACGAGCTGATCCTATTATGGCCCTTTTACTACCGGACTACCAGACACACTTGGCGGTTGTTCGAAAGAGATACCGTGGCCTTTGGCACACAGGCAATTGAAGGAACACTGGTGGGTTTTAGCACAAAATAAAGAGAGTACAGAAGGCAATCACATGTATGTACTTCGATTTTCATACCTACGCTCGGCGGTCGCGCTAGGGTTGTCAACTTTGGCTTATGCACAAAAAACTATCGCGGTAGTGGCACTCGTATTTAGGTCTTTGCCATGATCAGAGTTAATCTCAACTCTAATAGTTATGATCGGCGGCGGGCGGCTACGCGGATGGCCCGGCCGGCTCGCCGAGAAGTTCTATCTTCACTATTTATAATGAGGAAGATGAGCGTATTTTTTAGCTTATAAGTACTAAAATAAATACCTAATATAAATTGTCAAAATACTACAAGGCCACAAAGTCGTTTTCGCTTACCCACAACTAACTAGGTATTCTGTGTTACGTTAAAACTCTCACCTCTCTGATCAACTCAACAACTGGTAGCTTAAAAAAAGACAATTCACAGTTTACTGTTGAATTTAAACAACCGTCCACTGAACAGTTATAGTAACTTTTTTTGTTGCTCAATTTTTGCATTTCACAGACGCGTGTCTCAGGGGATGGCACTCGCGCACGCACTGGTCCCAATCGGTCCGAGATATCGTGTCCGTGAGCGGTGTCTGCGTTGCTCGAGCGCACTTTGTATGTAGATTGCTTTCTGTACTCTCTGTATTTTGTGGTTTTAGTCAGAAAAAGTCTGACACGCGCAGGAGCTCCACCCAGAGAGGGAGAAGTTATTTACCCTCAAAAAAAAATATATTGAATGGATGCTACAAAGGATCACTTTACTGAACAAAACTGTTCCTACCCTCATTAACAATTGTTTCCTACCTCCATTTCCGGTAACCCTACTGAGATTGCGAAGAATGGCAGTCGTTTCATGTAAAATACTGATAGTTGGCCGCTTCTGAATCGGGAACTGACCGATCGGGAACGTTTATGGTAAAGGGTTTCTGTGGTTTTAAGAGTATTCATTCCAAAAGGCTGGCAAAAACGCATGTATAGTCGTTTTTCATGATTATTTCAATAAATACAAACAAAAGTACATTTTTTATTCAGCCGTGCACTAAATCGTTGGAATTTTTAATAATTTTTAACATTTACTCTTTTAATAAAAACATTTAATCATACTATCATCATCTGCCTAGCCTTTTCCCAACTATGTTGGGGTCGGCTTCCAGTCTAACCGGATGCAGCTGAATACCAGTATTTTACATGGAGCGACTGCCTATCTGACCTCCACAACCCAGTTACTGGGTAATACAATACCCTTTGGTAAGAGTGATTGTTACACTTTCGGGCTTCTGACGACCCATAACGACTGTCAAAGATCTACAAATGACAGCCGGGACCAACGGCTTAACGTGCTTTCCGAGCCACGGAGGGGTCTTGGTATGTAAAGATGGTCACCCCTCCACGGACTAACCGCGGCAAGCATAGCTTAACCTGGCCGATGGACCCGTGCAGCTATTGTTATTTAGCCACAAGCCCCTCATAGTTCATTTAATCATACTGAGTAATGCAAATAGAAAATAATCGACGCTATGTCGATTTTTATAAATAAATACCGAAATAACTGTCAAAAAATAACATACAAACTTGTAAATACCAACGATCTAGTGCTTGGCTAAAATAAATGTTTACTTTTGTTTTGTATTTAATGAAATAATCACAAAAAAACAGCTACAAATACGCCGTTGCCAGCCCGCGTGGAATTAATGCTCTTAATAAATTCAGAATGGACGAAACAATACGTTTTATTTGCATAAGATTTTACAAATAAGTAAGTCGGTGGTAAAACAATGAAATCACATCAAATGCACCAAAATTCATCTGACTAGCCTTTGTCAACTGTGATGAATAACCGGAGGCAGTTGAATACCATGAGTTTTTATATGATTTAAGGGAATCTTATCCATTATATACTAAAATTAGGTAGGTACATACATTAAACAGATCATCGTACCCACTTGTCCTAAACTAAAATGTTCAAAGAGAATTTCTCAAAGAGTAATTGAAGAATTTTTTGATTACTTTCAATTATTCGTTGACTCTTTCATTTCTCGTTTGAGAGAATTTAAGACTCAGTAATGTGGAGAAGCAAAGTAATAATCCAGTAAGTACGATCTTCGTTTCTCAAGAAAAGTCACTTGATAAGAGTTAAATGACTAATGGAATTGGAAATTGACTTAGATTTCTGAGCGCTCTGGCAATAGTAAAAATATTTTTCAAGCTAAGAAACGTTACAGTGAAATCTAAGTACCTACCTATTCTTCAATAAATTTGATATTTGTGAAAATGGGGTTGATGCACTGACATGAAATAAGTATTAATGCTTTTTCAGTGGACTGGTGGTATAGAAAATTATTGAATAGAAAGGTTCGGATTTCAAAAACTCTTTCCAGTGCCATTTGACACTAACTACTTCAATGGGCATTAATTTCAATTCACATTCAAACATTTTATTTCAGACCATGGGTCCCTATAGTGTTAGTATAAACTTAGCCTATTAGTAAACTCAAAAAAAAAAAAAAAACATTAATTGGTTACATGGACATGTGCACGCACATGTCTGCCAGCCCAGAGCCTGATAGGTAAATGGTCCCTTGACCTTCTACTCTAAGACTTCGACCTCTAAGGTTACAATTTTATTGTCCTTAAAAAACGCATTTCAAGCTCATCGCAAAGTTTTTGATGACTTTTTTTGATGTCAGTAAAAAGTTAGCTTTGATTTCAGTGGTAGTAATAAGTGCTATTCGTTAAAGTTCACTTCACTTAAGTGAGCGCACACTATTCGAAAGTGAATTCATTTTTTTTTGGGTTTTTGGCTTCGCACGGTTTGTGCATTTAGCCAGTGTCAAGTAATTTTACTTTTCAATCAAGTAAATAGCCCGACATCAGGCACGAAGTTACAAAAAAGTCATAGTCAAGTCAAAGTTTTGTAAAGCGGTCATTGATTTGTCAATGGAAGCGGTGGTAACATTACAACAACCTATTAGGAGTTTTTGGGGGAACACGAAAAGTCCACGTTAGTCACTTATTTTCACCTTCACTACACTTGTGCACACGTAACTAAATTGTATAATTCACTACCAAAATTATACAATTTTTATTCGCTATTTCACGAAATTTCATGAAAATGAAAATTCGTGCGACATGTTCCAACGCGATCCCGCCAAAAACTCTTTTTTTTTTCAAGTGAATTCACTTGTTTTCAAAGTAAATCATCGCGCATTCACAACAACAGACGCAGCGTTCGAATTTCGAAGTTACGTTCTTAGAATTGCTAAATTTATAAGTTTTTTTTAATTACACAGGCATATTTAAATTATTTTCAATGGTTCAGTTTCCTAACGCTATTAATTCCCATTAATTAATAAATTACAGGCTAAATATTTTACGGTATAATTAAATCACCCCTCGGAATTCTTCGCGAGTTGAATAAATCACAAAGACGAATGGTGATTAAAACTTGTATGGAATAATAAATAAGTAGGTAGAATATAACGTCAGAAATTAGTGGGGAAAAACTTTTTCAAAAAACATATCCAAAGACACAGTATTTGGAAATGTTTTTTCATTTTTTTGTTACCGATTTCCAAAATAAAAGTATGTAATTGTTCACTTTGTAGTGTTTTTTTTCGGAAGTCGAGGGTTTCTTTTTTGGAAAAGTTTTTATTTTACGGTTCCTCACAACAATTTGTAACCACTACTTGCGATGTTTAGATGATGTGATAGTTTTCAATGTTTTGTTGGTTTATTGGCGTGTAGCTGACATTGGCAAATTTAATGTTTTTTGGTTCGTAACGTTAATTACCTACTATTGTATAAAATCAAGTTCTTCTAACTTAACAGACAGCTGTGCTGCTGGGGAGTTTGTTGCGCCACTTCTTCTTCCCAGCTAAAGCACTAGGAAGTGGTGGAGGGCGGAAGTTTTGGGGGACTGTCTTATGTAATATTAATGTTCAAACGGTAATTAAAATGTAATGTGGTTTTGGGGGACTGTCTTATGTAATATTGATGTTCAAATGGTAATTGTAATGTTGTAGTTTGTGCTAACTATCATCCTAGTTTGAATAATTAGATTTTGATTTTTATGTAAACAACACACCCCGACGATGAGGTGGAGCCCATGTATGAGGATATATCCAAAGCCATGCATGGCTCTAAAACTCATTTCACCGTTGTCATGGGGGACTTCAACGCGAAACTGGGCAAACGGAACGAGGATGAGCTGAGAGTGGGGCAATTTGGAGTTGGACGACGGAACCACCGGGGTCACTTACTGGCCAGTTTTATGGAGAAGGAAGGCCTCTTTATGATGAACTCCTTCTTCAGAAAACGGGAGCACAGAAAGTGGACCTGGCAGAGCCCTGATGGTGCAACTAAAAACGAGATTGACTTCATTATGTCGACGAAGAAGCAAATATTCAATGATGTCTCTGTGATCAACCGGAAGCGATCACCGCATGGTAAGAGGCACATTGAATATCAACATCAAGCTAGAAAGATGTCGACTAATGAAGTCTACGCTCCGTCCAGCACCGATCCAGGTCCAAAACCCCGAGAGCTTTCAGCTCGAACTCCAGAATCGTTTCGAATGCCTAGGGAGCTCCGTGGACGATTATAACGATGGGTTCGTGGAAACTGTCCATACGGTCGGGTCTAAGTTCTTCAAGACCCGCCGTACTAATGGCAAAAAGAAACCCTCTGATCCTACTCTGCAGCTAATGGAGGAGAGGCGTGAAATGATCCTGCAGTCTTCAGACGACGCGCTAAAGTACCGACAGCTCAATAGACAGATATCTAAGGCCTTGAAAAGCGACCTTCGCCGTTTTAATACGGACCGCATAAAGGACGCGATAGAGCGGAACAAGGGCTCCAAGGTCTTTTCAAGAGATCTGTCTATTGGACAGAGTCAGCTTGCGAAACTGAAGACCAATGATGGCAGGATCGTTTCCTCCAAGCCGGAGCTGTTGAGAGAGATCGAGAGTTTCTATGGACAGTTATACACGTCAACAAGCAACCCCGTTACGGATCTGGCAAACGACCCAAGAGCCAGATTGACCCGACACTATACCGAAGATATCCCGGACGTTAGCTTGTACGAGATTAGGATGGCTCTGAAGCAGCTAAAAAACAACAAGGCGCCGGGTGATGACGGAGTCACGGCCGAATTCCTGAGGGCCGGCGGAAAACCCGTTCTTAAGGCCCTCCAGAAGCTGTTTGATTCCGTCATACTCGAGGGCAAAACGCCACAGGCATGGAACAGAGGTGTGGTGGTACTTTTCTTTTAGAAGGGTGATAATACTCTTCTTAAGAATTATAGGACCATCTCACTTCTGAGCCATGTCTACAAGCTGTTTTCGAGAGTCATCACGAACCGTCTCGCGCGCAGGTTTGACGACTTCCAGCCTCCCGAACAAGCCGGATTCCGTAAAGGCTTTAGCACCGTAGACCACATACATACGCTGCGGCAGGTTATACAGAAGACCGAAGAGTATAACCTGCCTCTCTGCTTAGCGTTTGTGGACTACGAAAAAGCCTTCGATTCGATCGAGACATGGGCTGTACTGCAGTCTCTTCAACGGTGCCAGATCGACTATCGGTACATCGAGGTGCTGAAGTGTCTGTATGAAAACGCCACTATGTCAGTCCGACTCCAGGACCGGACTTCGAAACCTATCCTTCTGCAGCGAGGTGTGAGACAGGGAGATGTTATCTCTCCGAAACTGTTCACCGCTGCACTGGAGGATGTCTTCAAGCTTCTGGACTGGAAAGGGGCTGGCATCAACATCAATGGCGAGTACATCACTCACCTTCGGTTTGCCGATGACATAGTCGTCATGGCTGAGACCATGGAGGACCTCAGTGCAATGCTCGATGACCTCAGTAGAGCTTCCGAAAGAGTGGGTCTTAAAATGAACATGGACAAGACAAAGGTCATGTCGAATGCCCATGTTACACCCACTCCCATGACGATCGGAGGCGCTACACTCGAAGTTGTGACCGAGTACGTTTACCTAGGACAGACTGTCCAGTTAGGTAAGTCCAACTTCGAGAAAGAGGTCAATCGTCGAATCCGACTCGGCTGGGCAGCGTTCGGGAGGCTTCGCAATATCTTCTCGTCGCAAATACCACAGTGTCTCAAGACGAAAGTCTTTGACCAGTGTGTGTTGCCAGTGATGACCTATGGTACAGAGACGTGGTCGCTCACAATGGGCCTTATCAGAAGGCTTAAAGTCACCCAAAGGGCAATGGAGAGGGCTATGCTCGGAGTTTCCCTACGCGATCGAATCAGAAATGAAGAGATTCGCAGGAGAACCAAGGTAACCGACATAGCCCGAAGAATTGCCAAACTTAATGGGCAGGGCACATTGCTCGCAGAACAGATGGCCGATGGGGCCGAAAGGTTCTAGAGTGGCGACCGCGTACCGGAAGACGTAGAGTGGGAATAGGCCTCCCACAATGTGGACCAATGCGAAAGCCGCGGAAATCCGCTGGATGTAGGAAGCACAAGACCGGTCGAAGTGGAGGAGCCTGGGGGAGGCCTATGTCCAGCAGTGGACGTCTTTCGGCTGATATGATGATGATGATGAGATGAAGCAATGGTTTAACAATCCGTTTCAAAACGATACAGATTATGATGAATCGTGAGTTACGCAATTAGGGTGCAGGTGTATATGAAATAAAATATTTTGATTTGATTTGCATCAAACCGCACTGGGCCTTATGGTGGCCCGCTCTCTCTCGCAGAGCGGAGGTCTGTGTCCCAACAGTGAGAACGTTTATAGACTGCCTACTTGTATAAATTTGTTCTATTTATTCGCTGAGATTGTAGAAGTGAAAACTTCTTTCGGCGCGTTGAGCACTTTTAGGGTGAACAATAATCATGGAACTCGCGTCATCGTCACCGAACGCTTTCCATGAGCTTTATGTATACTGTGTACACATGGGTGAACGCGCACACGGATGAGTCGCGCGTTGATGTGTTTTGGAAAAGTCCCTTTCTTTCATTAGGAAATTCTAATTATTGTATCACTTTCTTTCCCTTTGTATTTCTATCGTAAAAATCTGTGCTGTTACCTGTAATGGCTGAAGTCGATCGCTCGTTTATAATTTTTTACCAAGTGCAATCAGGACTCAAGGACCCAATGTGAAATCCTGTATTGACGATAAAAAAAATATACACGTAATTGTTCAAGTTTTCAATTCTGTCGGCACTCCCGGAGTGCCACTGTTTTTTTTTATGTAAGAGCCCCCCCCCCCTATTTTTTTTCTTAAGATGATTGACATCACAACAAATCTGTTACGATTCATCATTATTTGCCCAGCCTTTTCCCTACCATGTTGGGATCTAACCGAATGCAGCTGAATACCAGTATTTTACATGGAGCGACTGCCTATCTGACCTCCACAACCCAGTTACTGGGTAACACGATACCCCTTGGTAAGACAGGTTGTCAGACTTTCGGGCTTCTAACGACTGCTAAAGAACCACGAATGACAGCCGGGGTTTGTATGTAAAGATGGTCACCCATCCACGGAGTAACCGCGGCAAGCGTAGCTTAACCTGATCTATCGACACGTGCAGCTGTTATTACTTAGCCATAAGCCCCTACGACTATTAAACAGCAGTCGTCAATTTGTTTGCCTTTTTTTTTTTTTTTTTGGGTGGGAAATCATCAAATAACTTCTCCCGCTCTGGGTGGAGCAGAAGGGCGTGTCAGACTTTTACTGACTAAAACTCACCCGTGCTCCTTCATCAGCCCGTATGCCAGGGGCTGTGGTATCTCTTTCAAACGAACCCGCACCCCTGACAGGCATCGGCCCTTGCGGGCCCCATCATTTTTGTGCTGACATCTCTTTGAGGCGCGCGTGGAACACAACGCGCCGTGGACTTGGGCTTGGTCCTTACCGGACAGCGAGCTAGTAGTGGCCGGAAATCGGCCTGGGATTCCCGACGCCCAGGGCGTCTCCGTATCCTGCGGCGGCTAGGGTCGCGAGGGCGCATATGCTGCCTCTCCCTCACGTGCGCCGCCTCCCTCTTCGCGAGCATCACTGCTTCGCTGAAGGAGGTGACGGCTCCCCATGCCCTCTCGCTCCGTACCATGGCCTGGACCAGGGCCGGACGCGAGAGATCGCCGAAGCCGATCGCCTCCACGAGGACACGGCGGTGCTCCGCCCAAGCAGGGCAGGCCGCCACCGTGTGCTCCACCGTGTCCTCAGGGCGATCTTCGCAGTGGAAACACCCGGGCGTTTCCTCCCGCCCTATCCGAAACAGGAACCTCCCGAAACAACCGTGTCCGGTGAGGACCTGCGTCAGGCGGAAGG
Organism: Polymixis flavicincta; assembly: GCA_949987655.1. Classification (NCBI taxonomy): domain Eukaryota; kingdom Metazoa; phylum Arthropoda; class Insecta; order Lepidoptera; family Noctuidae; genus Polymixis; species Polymixis flavicincta. The sequence goes on along the minus strand of OX465199.1, from coordinate 8,002,277 downwards.
TGAGGACGCCATGCCGCCTCTCAAACCACTCCTCAAAGAGGGGACTTACCGCCGCAATCGTGGCGTGCCCATTGCCTAGCATAATGATTAACAATTCAAGCAACATATTTGACGTCTCCTTATACCGATGTTTGAAAAGGGTTATTTTCAGCAGTCAATGAGAAAACGTCCATAATAGCAACCACGCCAGTCCACGTATGAATAAATAAGAAGACTTCAGCACTATTTCTTACTCTTTAGAAATAGATTTGGGATTTTTCACGACATGTTCGGCCTTCTTCTTGAATATATTATACTTTTCACTCTGGACTCTCTAGGGAAACAGAATAAAAAAATTGACACTAGGTATTGCTATTCGAACGAAATAGGTTTTTTTATTCGAGTTCCATAGCGATAGCATTATGTTACGTTTTAGGGGTATGAGGAACAGGGTGTAAAGTTCACTCATACTTATGTTAGTAAAGGAGTGATCCTCCGACCAGACGGGTATTTTTTCTGGTGGGCAACTGCCCGACACTTGATGTCGGGATTTTGTATATACCCGAGTTTCGTGGAAAACTCTGATTGCGCGATGTAGAATTTCTTAGATAGTTTGCCTGTGGCATTGTAGATGGCGCCACTTCTCTCTTTGCGTTTCTTGGATTTTGTTGCGAAGCATTTTTATTTGTAGTGCCGCTACAACGTCATGTTCCATGTGTCTTTATTTTCACGTATTTCTACAACAAAAAAAAACAATATTAGCCTCCAAAATGTCACCTCACTCAAGTGAGTGCACACAGTTCGAAAGCGAACTCATTTGTTTTTAAAGTAAATCATCGCGGATTCACAACGAGTCATTACACCGTTCCAATTTCGAATTGGTGTTCAGAGAAATTTACAAAAGCGTCTCTTTATCTCACGCCATCTTGCAGTAGAAAATAATAAAAAGAAAAGAGACAAACATATTTACCTCAACATTTTGACAGCTCGAGAGGGCATGGGGAGCCGCCACCTCCTTCAGCGAAGCAGTGATGCTCGCGAAGAGGGAGGCGGCGCACGTGAGGGAGAGGCAGCATATGCGCCCTCGCGACCCTTGCCGCCGCAGGATACGGAGACGCCCTGGGCGTCGGGAATCCCAGGCCGATTTCCGGCCACCGTAGGCATGGGCTTGCGGACGGCGAGTAATGGGTAGCTCGCTGTCCGGTAAGGACCAAGCCCAAGTCGACGGCGCGTTGTGTTCCACGCGCGCCTCAAAGAGATGTCAGCACAAAAATTGATGGGGCCCGCAAGGGCCGATGCCTGCCAGGGGTGCGGGTTTGTTCGAAAGAGACACCACAGCCCCTGGCTTAAGGGCTACTGAAGGAACACGGGTGGGTTTTAGTCAGTAAAAGTCTGTCACGCCCTCCTGCTCCACCCAGAGCGGGAGAAGTTATTTGATGATTTCCCATCCAAAAAAAAAAAAAAAAAAAAAATTTTGACAGCTATACCTATCGCGAACATAAAACGTTTTGACAACCATACAACTTTTCTTTTGGTTTCATAAAACATCTAATATATGACATGTCTGTCTAAATCCTTGATATTCCTTTGTAACAAATCTCTTTAGCTATGAGTCAAAGGCAGGTGAATTATTTCCATTTGTTTTTAAAGTCAATTTTCGCGGGTTTACAACGGGACAAAATTTCAAAATAATGTTGAAAGAATTTTGATGCAAGACAAGTTAAAAACGGTCTTAATATTCTGATATTTTCTTGCTTACTTGCTTAGGACGGGTCGAACGATCAGGTTAAGTTACGCTTGCCGCGGTTGGTCCGTGGATGGGTGACCTTTACATACCAAGACCCCTGCGTGCCTCGGAAAGCACGTTAAGCCGTTGGTCCTGGCTGTAATTCGTGGATCTTTGACAGTCGTAACGGGTCGTCAGATGCCCGAAACTCGGACGACCAGTCTTACCAAGCGGTACCGTGTTACCCAGTAACTGGGTTCCGGAGGTCAAATAGGCAGTCGCTCCATGTAAAATACTGGTATTCAGCTGCATCCGGTTAGACTGGAAGCCGACCCCAACATCGTTGGGAAAAGCCTAGGTAGATGATGACTAGCTTAGGAATACAACAAAAATAATACAAAACTGCCCTTTCAAGATCACGTAACAACATTTCTTCTGAAGTAAACCACTTAGAAATGGACAAACAGTCTTCCGTTCAACTGGCTATCACACGACTAATGTAGTGGAAGAATACGAGCGAACGATCAAGAGTAACATCCATGCATATACCTACTCACTTTAAAAATATATTTATCATTCTTCAGAAATGCTGTGGATAACATCTGTTATGTGGAGATGAAAAATGTGATCTTTGTGTTCGGTTCATAATACAAAACATCATCATGTAGGTACTCACTTTTTTTGTTGAGTATGGGTAACGATCAAATAACTTCTCCCGCTCTGGGTGGAGCGAGATGGCATGTCAGATTTACTTATTAAAATCCACCCGTGTTCCTTCAGTTGCCTGTGTGCCAGGGGTCACGGTATCTCTTTCGAACAACCCGCTCCCCTCGCAGGCATTGGCCTTTGCTGACCCCACCAGTTAGTGTTGACATCTCTTTTAGGCGCGCATAGAACACAACGTGCATTATTCATTTATGTCTGGTCATCGACTGTATACTAAAAAAAAACTTGTATGGAACCATATTAACGTATGCAAGAAGTACCTACTGCCTATCCTAGAAGCAACTAAACCGTGATAATTAACACAAACAAAGTAGTCCCTAATATTTAGGTATCTAATCTAACTCGTTTGTTATCAGTAGGTCTTTGTCTTATCTCTGACGTCAGCAGACGAGTAGGCTTGGTTGACTGAAAAGCGTGCAATGCCTGGTTTAAGTTCACTGCTCACCTCACTCAAGTGAGTGCACACAATTCAAAATGAAACTCATTTGTTTTTAAAAACAAATCATCGCGGATTCACAACAAGACACCGTTCGAATTTCGAACGATGGATGCTTGGATTTTCGTTTAACATAATTTTTCAAAAGCGGTTCTTTGTCCCACTCCATACTTCAATCAAAATTATGAAAACAAAAGAGACAAACATATTTACCTCAACATTTTGACAGCTATGTCTATTCTATTCTATTATTATTATTATTTCGTTTATTTTCTTTTATACATATTCAGTATATTTTAAATATTTTTACAAAAATGATTAAAAAAACATTTAAAAATATAAAAAATAGTAGCCCACCGGTATCGGGAACAGGGTCCAAGCTACCGGTGGTCAGGGCTGCTGAGAGAGGAACCTCCTCACTATACGCGCCGTGTCCAGTATAACTGCTTTCTGGATCAAGCCCTTGATCCAGCTGCCTAACGAGAGCCTCCTGAGGTGTTGGTCGAGGCTCTTGGCTATAATGCCATTGGCTGCCACGACTATCGGCACAATGACTGCTGTATCCACATCCCACATGTCGACAACCTCGCGTGCCAGGTCAAGATACTTGATTTTTTTATCTTGCTCAGCTTTCACGAGGTTCTCGTCATGTGGGACTGCTATATCAATAATCATATAATAAAAATTATTATTTTTATTATGGCAAGCAAAGCCGATTTCGATTATTCTGCCAATGTCTAAAGTGAATTGGAAAAGCATGTGTGCACGAAAAAAAAATCTATGGAAAATAAATCTTCGATGATACAGTTGGGCTTAATGTTGATCTTGTGTGGTTAGGACTGGACTGAAACAAACAAAAAATAAATACGGACTAAAATATAATTGTTAGAACATTAAAAATACATAGTATACCACATAAACACAGATTGAGGGAGTAAATCATAATTTTATATTATTGTGACGGATGAAAATCATCAGCGCCACAAGCAGTTCAGGAGAGGAATGAGTTAAAAGAGAGGGGAAGTTTATCGGAAGAGGGATCTTAAATTTGGTGAGACGGTTATACAAATTTAGAGGTGGGACGTTATTGGAACATTCGAAAATATGTGGTCAAGGGTGCGACAGCTATGTCAGAAACAAATTACCGCTTGACAACCATACAACATTTATTTTGTTTGAATAAAACATCGAACGCATCACATGTCTATCTAGATTCCTGATAGTCCTTTGTGCCAAATCTCTTTGTTCAGAGGTCAAAAGTAGGCACAGTAAATGAAATGTGAAAACAATAGTGTGTGGGGGCTTTATCAGCTATGTTATCGGTAGACGTATTCGTAAACTTTCATTACAGAATCAAATTCGAGTTGGATTAATCGAGAATGAAAGAAGTACATTTGTAATACTATTTATTTGCCAGCAGCTTCGCCTGCGTGAAAGACGGTGTCATTCATCATCATCATCATTTCGGCCAAAAGACGTCAACTGCTGGACATAGGCCTCCCCCAAGCTCCGCCAATTCGACGGTTCTGTGGTTCCCGCGTCCAGCGAACTCTTGCGGCCCTCAATAAGTCATCGGTCCGCCTTGTAGGAAGACCATTGATTTAAATAGTAAATATACGGTCGTCCGAACATTTTTGACGGACGCGGTCGCCCTACAAAAAACACTAACGCCATCTATTAGAACTAGTATGATGACTACGATGTCAATCGGCGTGTCTGCTCCTAGACGTAACCTTGTAAGAGCGGGGTATGGTATTTATCGAGGTACAAAGAAATAAAATAAAAGAAATAAAATCTTGGCATTTTTGCTTGCAAAAATTTACGACCGCTCCGAAGACAGCCGATCGCGTTCTAGTTCACTTCGCTATAGGGAAGACCATTTTGGGACCAAGTTCGAGGCGTCATTGTAACATGCGGTTCGCCCAGTCCTTATATATATGTCAATGGGGAAGACAGTGTATTGTACATAAATGTTGGTGGTGGTTTGTAAACTTGTGTCGCCTTCGATGTTAATAAACGTTCCTTTTGAATTACATGTCTACTGACGAAAATATCTAAGCGTACAGACACGAGAAGCGACTTTGTGTTATAATATGTAGAAATGTTGGCTAATCGAGCTCGGTGCACCTGATGATGTACAAAAATAGCTCATATCACCGTTTGCGGATGAGTTAGATGAGGTTGGTAGCGGGACTGTCAGCTTGGGTTCCGCCGGACAAAAAACCTCATAGGAGCTTTAATCAAACACTTTTGTACCTATGAACATTTTTAAGAGCAATTGTTGAACTGGTTTTTACATCGTAACGTATACTCTTTAAAAAAAAGAAGAATTTTGAGAATCGGTCCACAAATGGGGGAGAAATCGATGAACATACATAAAAAAAATACATACAGTGGAAGGTTTATCCGTCTCCTTTTGAGAAGTTGGTAAAAAATGACCTTTGTATGAAAGCTAAGTGTTCAAGGCAAATAGTTTACTTTGCCCATTACTAGCTGTTACAACATTTTGTGTCTCCAGGGACACAACATTGAAGCCTACCTGACCTTGGAATGTATCAAAACAGTGTCGTGTAATTCATTTTATTTCAAGGTCATCTTATAGCCTAGCGTGTTTGTGGAAAAACATGGAGTATGTAATTATTCTTCAACTTTCTGACATGAGTAACCGCTTTTCATCATATCATTATGTATGTGGTTATTTAGTTGTCATGGTTAGAGGCTTGTGGCTAAGTATAACAACCGCACGAGTCGTTCGATCAGGTTAAGCTACGCTTGCCGAGGTTGGTCTGTGGATGGGTGACCATCTTTACATACCAATACCCTTTCGTGCCTCGGAAAGCACGTTAAGCCGTTGGTCCCGGCTCTCATTTGTGGATCTTTGACAGTCGTTACGGGTCGTCAGAAGCCCGAAAGTCTGACAACTAGTCACCCAACTATGTTGGGGTCGGCTTCCAGTCTAACCGTATGCAGCTGAATACCAGTATTTTACATGGAGCGACTGCCTATCTGATCTCCACAACCCAGTTACTGGGTAATACGATACCCCTTGGTAAGACTGGTTGTCAGACTTTCGGGCTTCTGACGACCCGTAACGACTGTCAAAGATCCACAAATGACAGCCGGGACCAACGGCTTAACGTGCTTTACGAGGCACGGAGGGGTCTTGGTATGTAAAGATGGTCACCCATCCAGCTTAACCTGGCCGATCGACCTGTGCAGCTATTGTTATTTAGCCACAAGCCCCTCGTGTGTACGTAAGTGTTAAAATAATAAATAATCATCGAAATTTGTCACAATATTAGAGACAATATGGATGAACACAAATAAAATAAAATTAGTAGTTGATACAGAACCAGTTGAGTTCAAAAAAATATCCACCAGTGACAATTATTACCATAGCCGACAGCGCGTTTAAACTTGAACGGGTGTTCAAGTTTATCCGCGCTCCCTGAGCGGTCTGCTTTGCTACCAAAAATATTTATCGAACGACTCACGCCCATACGAAATAGTATAAAAATCATTCATCATCTCAAGCATAATATTAATCATTACATAATATAAAATAGAATGCGTTCTTCAATTCTTCCGTCTCAAGATCTAAGGCAAATACTAGAAAGTATTGGAATCCAGAAAATTTTCTGAGTACCGCTAAGTTCCGTAAGAATTCCACTTTCAATAGTTTTCAAGTATTACGGAGTGCGGTGTCCATCTTATTTGTGGATCGGAAACATTAATTTACAAAAAACCCAAGATGCAGTCTCGAACAAACGTAACACTAAAAACTGTTACCTCTTATTTAAACCTATAAATAAAAAGAAAAGTCCTGACTAACTGACTGACTCATCAACGTCCAGCCCAAACCTTAGAACCTAGAAAGCTGAAATTTTGCACAGAGGTGCAAATAATGAAGACAAGGAATGAGGAAGGATTTTTCGAAATTAAACCCCTAAGGGGGGTTAAATAGGGGCTGAAAGTTCCGCGCGGGCGAAGTCGCTGGCAATATATAAGTAGAATAATAAGTAGCAAGTAGGATTAAATACGCGTTTTGTAGGTAAAAATAAATAAATAAATAGAACACTTTAAGTTTACTCTTTTGCACAATAGATGGCGGTGTGCCTTTTTCTGAATCGCGCTATGGTTTCATTACAAGCGTTTAATGACATCCCCTCATCATTGCCGCGTCACTTGTTACAAAATATTATAATCTATTGTAATTGTAATATTGTAAAAACCTCGGTATTTTTATCAGAATCTCTGGAAGCATTCAGAGGTTCGTATATCCTTAATATAAAACGTTCAAACTCTCACAGTAGACATGGGTTGGATTAGGTAAAAACGATACCTAATCCACCTAATCCTACTATTTAAAAATACCTAATCCATTTACCTAATCCGAATATTCATTCAATAAAGCCGCTGGCCTGTTACGGATATTATGCATCGTATGTGGATTGGGTAAGAAATATTCGGCATGGAGTATGGACGTTCCGTTTCTGATATATTGTGGAACGGTGGATTATAAATATTTCGTTTTTTATGCACGTATGTGGATTGGGTAAGAAATATTCGGCATGGAGTATGGACGTTCCGTTTCTGACATATTGTGGAACGGTGGATTCTAAATATTTCGTTTTTTATGCACGTATGTGGATTGGGTAAGAAATATTCGGCATGGAGTATGGACGTTCCGTTTCTGATGGGTTACACTTATTTCGTTTTTTATGCAGAGCACTAACTAGTCCAGTGGTATTCTACATAGATGGCGCTGGTGGAAGTGCTAATTAAACTTGAACCTTAACCCCCACATTTTAAGGTACGGAATATCTTCTGTGTAGACTGTGTATGAATATTTTGTGCCATACCTAATCCTCGACGCTTTGGATTAGGTACGGACTAGTATCGAAAAATACCTAATCAACATACCTAATCCAATATTTATGCCTCACCTCTAAGGTCTAGGTTCCACTCCTCCATTAAATAGGAAGAAAATTCCGCACCCGAATTGTGTAACTCAAGATTCATCTTAATCTGTTTCGTTTTAAAACAGATTGTTAAACCATTGCTTCATATGTTCTAAAAATGTGTCTGTTCAACAACGTAGATAACGCAATGAATACTGTTGAACTGTCAAATTGAAACCGATTATGATTAATCGTGAGTTACGCAGTAATGGTTCCGATCTAGCCTGGTAGGAACCTACGACAGGTTTCGAATGCAGTCTTCAGGGTTTATACTTTTAACGCGATGAAGTCTCACTCAGAACGAGGTCGAGGCTCATTTTTTAATATCTGTACACCTGCCGTACGCAATATATCGACTGCGCGAGTGCGCGTCTGGTTGAGTGTGCGTGAAGCGTTATTCCACGTTCCCACGGCCCGATTTCTCACAGGCCAGACCGCGCTGGGTGGCGCAGGCTGACGGACCGCTGGGAACATCCGATGCCGATGAGGTCTCCGGTAGTCAGTTGTCGACGGCGCGGGGTGGCGCAGCGAGTGTGCGGGCGCCTGTCTCGGCCCGTACAGGGCCTGAATTCACTATGACCACTTAACGATTCCTTACTCGTAACCACGTCAATCACACACGAAATCTGCTAATATCGTATTAATAATATCGACAAATTGTCTTGGACCATACAGAATATAACATTTCGGTTTCTAAAAAACACGATATTGACGTAGTTTGAATTTTGTAAGATTTCGCGGGGAATCATTATAACCATACAGAATTGGGCCCCAGGCGCGTGTCTTTTACCTTTCTTAGCAAATATTGACCACTGAATAAAACCACAGCAGTGATGCTTGGCACGGACTGCGATAGCCCTCGACAGGTAGCAGTGCAGTAACACCTGGCGCCACCTGTAAGTTAACGGCCCGTGGGACCGCGGCGTTATCACGATGAAGAAAGATCACGCTGTAAAGGTGGATACTGACCGGTGTCACGGGGATTAACATATAGTATAGTTTCATCCTGGTAGTACGTTCCCGTGGAATCATGACCTCCACGCGGGCGCAGCCGCCAAAAGCTAGATTTTTTTGCAAATTTAACATTATACGCAATATACGCATGAATTAAAGTTAAGTTTTCGTATATCATCATCATTTCAGCCGGAAGACGTCCACTGCTGGACATATGCCTCCCCCAATTTTGGGGGGGCTTGCTATAATCGCCACGCTTGGCAGGCGGGTTGGCGATCGCAGTATGGTGGTAAAATGCATAGAGAACGCTGCTGCCCATTCTCTAGTAAGTCCCTTAGTCGCCTCCTACGACACCCACGGGTAGAGACGGGATGATGCTATTCTTTACGTCCGGCACCACACGGTATATCACGGTAGTATATCAATGATCGGAAATTTTCCTTAATTATAGTTTCGACCTCCAAGTTTTAAATCTGTCTTATGTTTTATTTTTTTGACGTTCGAAAAGTGCTGACTCTCAGCCTAGTTTGAATAAATGACTTTTGATTTTGATTTTTGAAATGGCGTAATTCGCTCTTGCTTTATCCTGGGTCTATTGGTAACAAGTGAAGTGCTTTATCGACGAATAGTGTACAACTAAACGCCGACGGACACTACGCCGACAGACTGAACACTGACAAGACTTTACTTCGACGGGACTCTTTGCCGACAGGACACTTCGCCGACAGGACTCTTCGCCTGTCGGCGAAATTACTAAATAGTCAAGCAACTGCCACTAACATGAAAGTAGCGATCGCCGGCCGCTGCCGCGGCACCGCTCGCTTGTGAGATCGCAATTCTAACCTTTTTTTATTACGGGGGGAAATCCTCATGGATGTCCTCCGCCTCGGGGAGGGCGGAAGAATCTGTCAGACTCTTACTGACTAAAATCACCCCAGTGTTCCATCTCGCAATAACACCGGGGATCAAGGGAACTAGTAAGACTTCCGCGATCCCCAGCTAGTCCGCTAACCTCGCGTTAGGGGGGGAGCGACGGCACGTTGTATTCCACGCGCGCCTCAAAGATATGTCAGCATCAACTGGTGGGGCCCGCAAGGGCCGATGCCTGCCAGGGGTGCGGGTTGTTCGAAAGAGATACCGTGGCCCCTGGCACACATGCAACTGAGGGAACACGGGTGGGTTTTAGTCAGTAAAAGTCTGACATGCCCTACTCCATACAGAGCGGGAGACGTTATTTGATGATTTTCCATCCACCAAATAAAAATACCCTGTCTGCTTACAACAACATACAACGGTGAGCAATCTGTGTGCCGGATATGTTAACAACAGCAATGACTCTTTGAACGTTTTTGGTTCATGTTTAGTGGTGTCATCGCTTTGAAATTCGAACGCTGTTGTGAATCCGCGATGATTTACTTTAAAAACAAATGAGTTCGCTTTCGAATTGTGTGCGCTCACTTGAGTGAGGTGAGCAGTGAACTTTATAGAATAGCAGTACTATAAGAATATACGGGTTACTTTATGTTGTTCAGTCATTTGGCAAATGTTAATGAAAACGATAATATTGGAGTTGATTTTGAAAATAACCTTCACTAAGTTTTCTGGAACGCAGAGGAGGTTACCAATTCACTTGAGTTTCCCGAGTGTGTTCTTGTGAATAGATGCTATTGGTTCCATGTGTTGATAAAAACCACGTCTTTTATTTTTCCTCATTTTACAAATGAGAAAAGCTCCATATTGTCTGGGCAAGCATTTTTTTGCCGGTTTTTTGTTAGTTCGTAGCCAAAGTTTTAGTAATGAATTCATGATTGACACGAAGTCATTTTGATAGTTTGGCGTCTAGCCATCTGTGACCCATTAAAAAGAAATGTTTTATCCGAAAACTTGCTGCGAAGACACTGAAAACATTATTGCTTTGAAAATAATTTAATTTATTTTAATTAGTAAATATATTTGGACACTGAACAGTTCTCAAAAATAATTCATTATATCATATTTACAAAGAATTTCATAGAAGAGTTTAATAGAATTAAATGCATTCTGATTGTGTATTGACAATACACAATCAGAAGGTGTGTGTGTGTATTGACAATTTCTAAACATTACTTCGAAATTCGAACAGTGTCTTGTTGTGAATCCGCGATTATTTACTTTAAAAACAAATGAGTTCGCATTCGAATTGTGTGCGCTCACTTGAGTGAGGTGGGCAGTGAACTTTACAGAACAGCAATAAGTGTATTAATAAGGTTACCAATTTTAATGATTGTCTTAATAATGCACCGTCTTTGATTTCAACATTTCAAGTCAAGTTTGAGTATGAAACTTTTTTTTTTGAACTTTAATTACCAGTTAGTAAATAAAATAAATAAAAATAAAAAAAGCCTTTTATTCCTTGCATTTACAAAGTGATTTTACAATAATGAATTTAAATCACATGCTTGATTATTCTTTAGAAGATTTAAAGAAAATAGCATAAAAAAAAAAAAACAATTCGGATATAATTATGTTTCTGGTATAAAAATTGGAATAATCAAAATATTATCTTAAAATAGGTAAATTATTATTATTTTTAGTATACCTAATCAAGTATTTTTTTTTTTAATATGCATGGACCCCTCTTAGGTGAAGGCCTCCTCCAAAGATTTCCAGTTGTCCCTGTCTCTGGCGACATAAATCCAGTGCGGTCCAGCGACTTTTCTAATATCGTCCTCCCAGTGCGTTAACGGTCTACCGACACGCCGTTTGCCCTGAGGACCGTCCCATGTATGTAGTTACTTTAGAAGTCCATCTCTTTAAGTCGTGCTACGTGGCCAGCACACTTGAATTATGCTCAATCTTTGAGCATAATTGAGCGCATCTACTGTTTTGGTTATGCTTCTTATCTTTGTATGGCGGATTCTGTCTGTTTTTTTTTATCCTGAGCATGCTACGTTCCATTCCCCTCTGGCACGTTATTATTTTATTCTTGATGTTATTCGTAAATTTCGTAATTTTTTACCAGTCACCTAACATAAATTTACTACTGTTAAAACATTTTAAGTACCCCATTAAAAAGCCCGAAGAAAAAAGATTCTTTTTTTCCCTTTGTAGATACAGACGGTGTTTATCAGGAAGTAACGATTGGTCTATAATTTGTCAAGCCCTGTGGTTTGAAATGAATCGTACTTTTTGTAATTTGAAAGGAATTTTTTCCATTGAGTTTTTATTTACCAAGTATTTATTGAAGTATGACATCCTTCTCAGGCTTTGGGTTTTTCTGGAATTTCTCCAGTTCAGTAGTTCATCATCATCATCATCATTTCAGCCGAAAGACGTCCACTGCTGAACATAGGCCTCCCCCAGGATGGGGGGTTTTGCCATAATCGCCACGCTTGGCAGGCGGGTTGGCGATCGCAGTATGGTGGTAAAATGCATAGAGAACGCTGCTGCCCATTCTCTAGTAAGTCCCTTAGTTGCCTTCTACGACACCCACTGGAAGAAATGGGATGGTGCTATTCTTTTACGCCCGGCGACACATACGGATCAGTAGTTATATCCACAAAAATTGCTACGCATTGGTCACATAACATTCTACCCAGAAATATATCCGACTACACAGGCTGTTCATTTGCTCGCATCCTCCTAAAATCAGAACGTTTGGTCGCATTAGAAACACGGGTCATCTCCTTTCGACCTAAATTCTGAGACGGTTCTTTAATATAAAACGTATGTTTTTATATTATATTATTAAGAACATTTTGTCTTACTGAAAGGGAGATTTTACCCTTGTGGCTAAGTAACAATAGCTGCGCGGGTCGATCGATCAGGTTAAGCTACGCTTGCCGCGGTTGGTCCGTGGATGGGTGACCATCTTTACATACCAAGACCCCTCCGTGCCTCGGAAAGCACGTTAAGCCGTTGGTCCCGGCTGTCATTTGTGGATCTTTGACAGTCGTTTCGGGTTGTCAGAAGCCCGAAAGTCTGACAACCAGTCTTACCAAGGGGTATCGTGTTACCCAGTAACTGGGTAGTGAAGGTCAGATAGGCAGTCGCTCCATGTAAAATACTGGTATTCAGCTGCATCCGGTTAGACTGGAAGCCGACCCCAACATAGGTGGGAAAAGGCTAGGTAGATGATGATTCTTTCTTACTGAAAGAAGGAGAATAGGAAATTATTTTACGACTGGTATTTTTTTTCCAAATATGTCAGAGAGGGTATCCAGTCATATTTGTAAAACCTAAACATTTGCGAAGCAAAAGTGTAAGAAACCCTGCCTGGGGCACCCTATAAAACACAGTGACCTTATTGGTGACTAGCTTTCGCCCGCGCAAAACTTTCATCCCCTATTTAACTCCTTTAGGAGTTGAATTTTGAAAAATCCTTCCTGATTCCTCGTCTACATTATAAAAGAAACCTCTGTGCAAAATTTCAGCTTTCTCGATCCAAGGGTGTGGGCTGGGCGTTGATGAGTCAGTCAGTCAGGACTTTTCTTTCTCGCCAAGCTGGTCTAAATTGGCGGTTATTCAGATGTGTGCCTCAATCGTAAGGGCGGCAATATGGTAATGCAGAAATGGTAATGGAAGATGTCAGAAAGGTTAGGTACGTACGTAGTACCCGCAACCAGTGTGCGTGTATAACCAGTGGCCCTAGTACTCGATCAAACGCATCGATCGCTTTCGACGCTCCGGTGGTCCTTCACCAAGCTAGGGCCAAACAGAGCGCCAAACGTGCTCGAAGCGTCTGATCGAGATGGTTAAATGAAACTGCCACTATACTTCATAAAAGATAGCTTGATCTCTGCGACAGCTGTCAATAAAATCACGCCTATGAAGTACTGAATTTCATAATAGTACAGACAGTACCTGTCAAAGTCATATTTTTTTTTTTTGCGCTTTGGCTTCTTACGGTTTGTGCATTTAGCCAGTGTCAAGTGAAGAATCTTCAAAAAAAAAATGTTTTCGATCAAGTAATGGCCCGTTATCAGGCATGAAGTTACAAAAAAGTCATAGTCGCCTAAAGTCAGTCAAGTCAAAGTTATTGTAAAGCGGTAGTAACTTTACAACAACCTTTTAGGACTTTTTGGGGGGAACACGAAAAGTCCACGTTAGTCACTTATTTTCACCTTCACTACACTTGTGCACTCACACGTAACTAAATTGGATAATTCACTACTAAAATAATACAATTTAATTCGCTATTTCACAAAAAATTAAAGAAAATGAAAATTCGTGCGACATGTTCCAACGCGATCCCGCCAAAAACTCCAATGTCATACTTTATGGGCATGCCGACCTAATTAGTGAAGGGCGATGAATCATCCTCAGACTATAATGTGATCACAGACTATAAAGTATCGATGTTTTAAATAAAACTTAATTTATAATTAATTTATCTTTTAATTTTATTGTACATTTTAATTTCATAACATTGTTTACATTTGTACATACTTGATCTAAAATAACAGTGAGTAAATAAAATCCAATTTCTCACCTACTCATGTAACATACCAGGCCATAAATTAAAAAAAGACATTCTGCCATCTCGTCCGATTTGATCATATTTGCGAACAAGAATTTTTGATTTTACAAGATTGTTCTAGCGATTCAGAAACTGATTCTGATATGGATTTGGGGTGTACAGTCACGAGCATTAATATGTATACACATCGCAAAATTCAAAAGCGATTTTCTTTTAAATAGCGATTGCAACCTTGAGATAACTTGGGTATTTCATTATAGTGTGGGTTCCAAAATATTATTTATATAATAAAATAAGATTACAATGAGTAAAAGTGGAGAAAATCACTTATAAAAGTTGGTAAGCGTATACATATTATTGCTCGTGACTGTACTCCTTTAAGAGAATAAATGTATTTTATATTAAATATTCTTTTAATTTAGTAACGTTTGTAATTAAATTAAACCTAATGATTTGTTACATTAGCATCGATAATAGTAAGAAACGTCGATAATTTCTATCAACAATTTTTTTATCCTGACAACCCTAGGAATGTCAGTTTGACATATGTCGCAGAGATCAAGCTATCTTTTATAATTATAGTATATGACATCAGATTTATGAACGTTAACAATGCTAAAGGAGTATGTAGGATGGATCGTAGCAGGAATTCTGTAATTTCTGCCAACCCCCCTAGTAAAAGGCAAGATTAAGGTATGTGTAAAATTTTGTTTGTGTATCCCATGTAATTAAGGCTGCCCTCTCAAAAAATGGTTGAAAACAGCATGCAGATGAAACCACTTTTCGTCGGCATTTACAAAGAAATTACATTTGAAAAAAATAGTTAGTAATCTACATAATATGATACGTCATTTGGTTTAGGCATATCTTTTCTATGGGTATCAAATAATAAGACAAAAAAAAAACACCAAATCGTTGAGGTGAAACCATTTTACTCCTTAATTTTTTAACAAAAGAGTTAAAAAAAATGTCTACTGCTTTGCAATACAAAGGAAAATGATTTGATTTTGTTACTTTTTACAAATATGCATTATTTATGTTTTAATAAATTAAAAATGCGACCGATTAAAGACTGCACGGCTACATCACCCCACGCTCGCCCATAAATTTAGTGCGCCCAAATGCTGAAGGTCCTTGGCGTGTATACAAGCCTTAAGGGTCATCCTTTTGGCATTAACCGTAAAAATTCTGACAGCTGCTATTGAGATGTTCTTAATGGCAATGCCTAAATAGCACTGCCTGTCCTGGGAATCGAACTCCGGGTCCTCCTAGGGTAATAGAGAGGATTATTTTGAACACTATCCCACTAATATTATAAATGTGACAGTTTGTATTTTTAGATGTTCAGATGTTTGTTACTCAATCACGCCAAAACGGCTAAACGGCTATGAATGAAATTTGGCACACAGATAAATTATAGCCTGGATTAACACATGTAATACTTTTATCCCAATTTTACGTTTCCCTGGGATAATTTTGGACGGGCTCGCGGACTAAGCCGCTGGCAGAAGCTCGTATCTTTATAAAGCACTAATAACTGTTGATCTCGCTTACATTTGACTTTATTATGTCAATAATTTAAAAAGCATATTGTAATATTCAAGCGTATTCATTAACAAGTTAAGACCTTATTGCTTTTCTAGCAAATTCAATAAGAAAAATGTGCTTAAGATTAATATTAAAGCCTCTGAAAATCTAAATTTCTCCCAAGTTTGGTAATTTCCAAACTTATCTTAAACTAAGTAATTTCATTAAAAGCCTATTAAGCGTCAGTTTAAAGTTGTAATTTAACTACAAAGGCTTCAGACAGTTATTAATAGTTTACTTGCAATCGATCTGCACCATTTATAACTACTATCGCAAACAACCACTGCAGTATTGCTATTTTGTAAAGTTCACTGCTCACCTCACTCAAGTGAGCTCACACAATTCGAAAGCGAACTCATTTGTTTTTAAAGTAAATCATCGCGGGTTCCCAACGAGACAACTTTCGAATTTCAAAGTGATGTTGTGACACGACGAAGGTTTAATTATTAACTTGATAATAATAAAATATAATATTTCTTAATTGGAGTAACCAAGACTCAACAAGATTGTTACTAAAACTTACGACTATCTTAGTAAGCACAGACTATATACAAAATAAGGAAAACAATAAAAGAAATAACGGTTGGTTATCGTTGCCACATCCAACATGAGACACGTAAGATATGTACACATACGACTTGAGAGACGCGATAACAGGGACCCACGTAGACACAGTCCAGGCGACACGCTTGGATGCTTTTACACGGGCAATTTTTTGAGCAATAATTGCTCGACAACACTAATGGAGCAATCTGGATCAATTAAATGGAGCAATCTGGAGCAACAACAATTAAATGCGGATATGTTTCGGGAATAATGTTTCTGATTGCTCCATATATTTAATGCGTTGCTGAATATCCAATCGGTTTGGAAATTTTTAGTCAAATTTATTTCTATCTCGTTTGTACGTATAATTACGTCTCGTTTTCGCGAGAGGAACCAGCGGCGGCGGCGGTGGAGGCGGCGGGGGCGGCGTATTGTCTAGTTTTTTTTAAGTTGCTCCATATTGCATGATATTGTGTGGCCGTATCTCTGGCAACAGGTTCTTACATGTTGCTACTGCCTTAAATTGCTGTATGTAGTCGTGACGTCATAGTTGACGAGAATTTACCAGGATAGAGCAATTTTAGTTGCTCATGTAAGCGCATTTTAAAACACTGTTAGAGCCACCCTACACCCTTTCCGCAGGGAATTGCACCTTTTACGCATTGTTGCGTAAAAGCAATCTACATGCGCATCTGCAAACATCCCTGACGCAATACAGAAACGGGGCATCCAAACATTATCCTAGCGTATATCTAAGGCCACAGGCTGCACATGTAAAAAGCAGTACATTAGGCTCGAAAGTGCGTGATTTTAACATGAAGTGAGCATCGTGCAAACCTGCGTGCCAGCATTTTAGCTCTAATAACGCACTTCGCTCCCGTTCAATGTCATGATCATCTTTGAGGTCGGGAGTCAATATATGACCAAGGTACTTAAGCCGGTAGACTCTCTTCAAAGATAATCATCATCATCATGTCAGCTTAAAGACGTCCACTTCTGGATGTAGGCCTCCCCCAGGCTCCTCCACTTTGACCGGTCTCGTGCTTCTCACATCCAGCGGATACCCGCGGCCTTCACGAGGTCATCGGTCCACCTTATAGGAGGCCTTCCCACTCTACGTCTTCCGATACGCGGTCGCCACTCCAGAACCTAATAGAAGATAAGATTATAGTAAGTATGTTGTTAGGGTGTGTAAGGCAGAGTTATAAAAGAAAAGTCAATCTGCTTGATACTCACAGTTGTATTGGGTACATACACACTTGACAACACAGTAAACGGTTAGAAGGAGAAAAGTCACAATTACGATAGGCACACACAGTCACAATAGTCACGGCACAATAATAACAGTTACTAAAGATTTAACACGAAACAATTAAGATATATCGGTGTCACAAAATATTTGCGTAGCCGAGCGGCGCCTGGGCCAGTATCGACTAAAGGTCGCAGCAAGGTGATCGAACGCGCGCTCCCACCTCGGCCGGGCGGCGGTCGCCGGCTACGTCACGATGACGTAGATCGGCGTGCGCGAGTCCAGTGAATACTGGTAGCCCGACATCATCCGAATGCCAGCGTATGTGAATATGATGATAGATAAATATTAATAAATAATGTGTTTGTTTTTATGTGTTTATAATATACATAAATAAATGTTGATGTAGGTATGTACCCCACAAGATAAAAAGATAATACGCATGACATTATAATGTGAGAATAGCCTCAACCGTGGCAAAAATCAGAAGTCAGAAATACGTTCATATTAAGTCCCACCCGTGTAGTCGTTTAATGCACACTGCGTGTTGTAATTTGCGTCCGACACAGCTTTCCTGGTAAGCTCATGAATACGCAAAAAATTCCGGCAAATTCACCTTTTTAACACACAAAGCGTATTTTTTCCTTGACTCACGCTATTTGAAGGAAGGGGCTCAGCAGACAATAGACTTAAAAGGGGGAAAGAATACAAACGACTCTTTTATGAAATATATTATGGGTTTGAGTGAAAAATAATTATAGGATGGTTTCCTCTTGAAATCAAGTAATAATATTATGGATATGGCTTTTAAAAACCTCATTCTCATCTGCTTAGTTTTTTCTCAACTATGTTTTAGGTGGCTTCCAGTCTAACTAAATACCAGTATTACCCCTGTCACACTCATCCTAGCCCTGTCATTTGCACATGTGAGGACAAAATGACTGCATCAGAGAACGGTATTCGCGTTGCTGAATTTTGAGCTAAACAAACTGTACATATTAAGTTCATTTAATCGTTTTTTTTTGCCATCGAAACGCTAAGTAAGGGATACCACATCCATATGACCTATTTATTACATTCTATATTCACATGGGTATAAAAGTAAATTGCTAGTCTCAGTAACGGTCACCAAACACGCAATGTTTGGAGAACCAAACAATAATTCATCGTAGGTACTCGTAATAATGCATTGTTTCGATTGATATAACGTCATGCCCATATTCCCCGACGGAGTAGGCTGAGGTAGATAGTGCACCTACATTTCGTCAGCTCAGTTTTTATCCTATGTAATAGGGGCGAGCCCTTTTTACCTGACTGCACCAGAAGGAGGATTATGTTTTTCGAGTGTAAGTATGTATGTATGTATATTTCTTTGGCACGCTCTGTAGCCTAAACGGCTTAATCGATTTCAGCTTGAGGGATGCCGTTAGATTTGACTTAATTGTGAGAGTGACACTTGGTATATCAAAATTGAAAAAAAAAAAAAATAGCTGATAATGTTTCTTTAAATTTTATTTTTCTCAAACCTCTTGAGTGGGGTATCAAAATAAAGGGTTATAAATAGGTCTCAGTAACGTAAAAAATAATAATATAAACTAAAAACTGAGAAATAAAAAATATTTTTACAGAATCAAAAAACCCGACTGCCTAAAAAGTGAACTTTAATTTAAAAAGATGGAAACAAGAAACTCGTTTTAAAAGGATGACTATTAGACTGAATACGATAAACAATCTCATGCAGTTTTAAAGCAGTCGGGATTTTTTGATTTTTTTAAATATTTTTCCATTAACAGTGTAGGTACAGAAATCTAATAACACCTCGGATCGAACCCAGGACTAGCTTAGTAATGTTACCTATGTCTTACACATTCAAACACAGCAAGCTGAAGTGGCAATGGGCCAGCTACATTAGCCGTAGAACCGATGACCGGTTCTTGAGTGGAGACCGCGAATCGGCAAACGTAAGGTGGATAAGAGTTGCCGAGAAGCTGAATGGCGTGCAATTGGAGAAGCCTATGTCCAGCAGTGGACTGCTGTAGGCTGATCACGATGACTGACAAGACAGTTAAATGGAAAACAGGTATGTTTCGTAGCAAAGCTGTTCATCCCAATAAATCTTAGGTAATTCTGTGTCGGACAGAGCTGTTCGAAAATCGAACGGTGTCTCGTTGTGAATCCGCGATGATTTATTTTAAAAACAAATGAGTTCGCTTTCGAATTGTGTGCGCTCACTTGAGTGAGGTGAGCTGTGAACTTAACTGAATAACGCTACAGTCCCGCTTGTGACCACTTTTTCAACAAGGCATTTTTTTGATAGCTTACTAAATAGCTCTGATGGAGTGTTTATTATTATGTTTCTTACTTTTTCTTTTTCACGATACTTTTTGGGGTTTAGTGGCAAAGAAATGTGGTACTGTAAATTGTTTTGAATTGGTCATTAATTTTGGTGTTAATAATATGTATAAGGGTAGAATTTATTATTACACAACACGCAAAGTAACGCGTTAATACTGAAACCTGAGAAAGTATTATTTTTTTACAAATTAGTAATTTCCGTCAAAGTAATAATAGTAATTTATTCGTGGTTATTAAAATAATGAAAATGAAGAAAGTGGGTACGTTTGAACCAATAGCGTTTGCCCGCAGCTTGCCTATTTGGAGGTCGGATATTGTATCATGGGAACGAATTAAGTTACCGGGTTAAATGTATCACACGTCCTTAATCGGGTTATGCTCTTCATGCTTGTGTGCTAAACATCTAAATCCGTTGAGCCATAAAGGCGTAATTTAAAAATAAAATGTAAATCAGTCATTTATTCAAATTAGGAGAAACCCGCAGGACTCTTTATAGACTGTGACTGAGACAAAGCGGACCTGTCACTGTATATGTACCGCGCAAGCCTAAGTCAAACAAATATCGAACTATTCCTGAATATCAATTAGATAGATTGCAACAAATAATAATAATAAAAAAGGCTGAGAATCAGTGTTTTTAACTGACTGAAAGAGATTATCAATTCGACATATTCATTTTTTTTTATGTTCGGGCATAACTCCGTCATATAAAGACGGATTTGCAAAATTCTTTTTTTGTTCGAAAGGGGTTTAATCCGAAATGGTCCTATTTAAATTTCATATAGATTTTATGATGCGTTTCGGAGACAGACAACGGAACTGTTCAAAAAATGACAGCAAATCAACCGCGATTGCTGCTATCGCATAAATATGCATTTTTTTTACCCCAAGGATGACGAAATTTTGAATTGGTGTGGTGTAGGAACTAAAAGTAAAAAAAATAACAAAAAAACAAAAAAAAATACCGACTTCCGAAAAACACTAAAAGTAAAAAATAACTTTAATTTTATGATGCGTTTCGGAGACAGACAACGGAACTGTTCAAAAAATGACAGCAAATCAACCGCGATTGCTGCTATCGCATAAATATGCATTTTTTTTACCCCAAGGATGACGAAATTTTGAATTGGTGTGGTGTAGGAACTAAAAGTAAAAAAAATAACAAAAAAACAAAAAAAAATACCGACTTCCGAAAAACACTAAAAGTAAAAAATAACTTTAATTTCGGAAGCCAGTGGCTAAAAATTAAAATACATACTCAAAGACACGGTTTTTATCACGTCAAAATAACATAAGGCAGTCTCCCAAAACGCCCGCCCTTCACCACTCCTAGTGCTTTAGCTGAGGAGAAGAATACAGCGCAGCAAACTTCTCGGCAGAATAGGAACAGGTAAAAATATAGCAGAGAGACAAAGTTACATTCACATTTATATGATAAAAAAAAAAAAAAATCAGATAACATAATCCATATGGTCTGACACAAAATTAAAATAACATCAAAAATAATCAAAATTGAATCAATTCAAAATTAAAAACAAATTCAAAAATTACAATTAGATACATTCAATTAAAAATTAAAACACAATCAAAATCAAACTTAAAATTAAAATAAAATATGATCAATTAAATTATAGCATAGGTTTTTTTTTTGAGTTTGGGCAATCACGACTTTTACTGACTAAAACCCACCCATGTTCCCTCAGCTGACTGTGTGCCAGGGGCCACGGCATCGCTTTCGAACAACCCGCACCCCTGGCAGATGAGTATGGGTAAATTTCACAAAAACCCACTTTATTTAGAATACAGTGGTTTGGGATGCATTGATATAACCTCCACGAGTGACGATATTGCAGTTTGTCTGGCGCACCTTAATGGAGTCCGTTCCTCAGTCTACCAGCTTACGCGACATGAAAGTTTCAGCAGCAACTTTTTCGCATAACTCGTACCGAAACGAGTTATTTTTTTTAATTTTTAACACGTTTTTATTAGCTTCACCTGCATGTCTGTTTGTTTGTTTGTAACCAACTCCTTTGGACTTGATTTTGTCTCACTTCAAATGGTCAGATTTCGTTTAGGTAAACTTTGTAGACTTATCGTGGACCGATGACATTTCCAAACAAAAAAAAAAAAAAAAAAAAAACTGGAAAACCACGCTTATGTAGTTAGCAGATCTAAAGAATAAATAAATAAACCTCAAACGGCGCAAATATTCCAATCTTATTGGAACCTATATGTTCGAGCCGTTTGGGGTTGAAACTCTAGGGCCATGGGGTCCGAGTGCCCACTTAGTTTTCCGAGACATTTCCAAGCGGTTGGTTGACTCTTCACGTGACCAAAGGGCTGGCCTATTTTTCGGCCAAAGAATCAGCATTGCCATACAACGTGGCAATGCTGCCAGCCTTTTGCACTTTTCTCATTGACAACGATGCGGACGTGTTTTTTGATGCCTGCTTGTCTTTTCTGAGACAGAAAAGTGAAATAACAAAGACGGGAAGAATGTCTCAATTGGAAATAAATAAACAAACACGACCTCAATATTGTTTCAGAATACATTTCTCTTGAATGTTTGTTTGAAGATGTTCGCCTTTTTACAATCTGAATTTGAAATTCAAATGTTTTTGCAATTTATGTTGTTTTAACTTCGGTCAAGGGTATGTTAATGATTTGTTATTGTGTTTTGGTTCACAGTAAAGGGCCGGAAAGTAAAATCAACCTCATCGTTTATTATAGACTAGCTTCTGCCCGCGACTTCGTTCGCATGGAATGTCTAGTGCCCCAAAACACCACACGCGCTTTTTTTCGTTTTCGCTTTGCGTTCTTTATGACTTGGTTACTTTTTGCTTAGCACATAAGTTCCGTTGTTTGTCTCTGGAATGCATCATCAGATCTATATGAAATTTAAAGGAGACTATTTCGGAATAAACCCCTGTCGAACAAAAAATAATTTTGCAAAACGGTATGGCGGAGTTATGTCCGAGCCTCCACCTAACTCTTAACGTTAAAGAGTTGTACCTTCCTTCATCAGCTCAGCGTCATGAGATGATGATGACCATACGCAAATGTCTGAATAGCTTTAGAAAATATATGAAAAACATTGTTAATACCTATAAAATTTTAGGATTGGCCTCGATTTTCCTGGGATTCCCAGATTTGGGACCCCAAGAGTATACTCTTTCAAATAAAAAAAAGAATTTTGAGAATCGGTCCACTAATGGGGGAGAAATCGATGAACATATATAAAAAAGAAAACGTACAGTCGAACATATAACCTCCTCCTTTTTTTAAAGTCTCTAAAAGAATGGGACGGCCATTTTAGCCGTAGCAGTGGCGAAAGAACCATATAACACGATTCCTACTGGCTTCCCTTCGGGGATTCGCATCGGCAACTATATCGCGATTAAAAAATAGCACGTCAATAGTGCCTACTATTGTCAAAAAATATAGATATACTACGGGTATTTAATTCACTATACCATTCAAACAACAAAAGCGGTAATTTTTAGATTTCTATTACAAAAAAAAAAAATGTTCTAAATTAATCCGGCGTCAAAACGTCATAAACGGGAATTAAAAATTCATACAACAGCGATCCCATAACTATGTCACTTTTAGGTCACGTGGCACCGCTTGTTATGGACGAGAGCAAGCCGCTGTACAACGGGTTATGACAGAGACATATATAGAAAAATGCGTGAGCGAGAATGAGATGGAGGAATATGGCATATTTTATGTGGTTTTCAGCTGTACAAATGTATTGTATTTAATTCTTTACTTAAGGTAAAGAATTTTATTTCTCATAAAAACTATAAAAGTTCACTTAGAATGAGATACAAAAGTGCTTACATCTAATAAATTATTATATTTGCCTCTAGTGACGTTACAGGGTACCTACATGTTTCTTAAGATTTTTTTCTAGACTATCACACTGCTTCTTTAACTCCTCCGGTAAGTTATTGAACAGCTGTGCTCCCTCAACCAATATTGTTTTATTGCCGTAATTAGTCCGTGCCCGCGCAGTCATTAGTTGAAACTTCTTTTTACTTTTTGAGTTATATGCTATTGTTTTTTATGTAGTTGTATGTTTGATTGTATGGAATTCGTAGTATTTTTTTAAAGAGAATGCAAGTGTAATATGTTCAAAGTTGTGTGAGATTTAGTAGGTTCGTTTTTGTGTATAAGTTCTTTGTTGGATATGGATAGTTATAATGAAATAATACTTTAATGATTTTGTTTTGTACTCTTTGTAGTGAGTTTAGATTCGATTTAGCGGCTGATCCCCATATCTGAATTAGATATTCAAGGTTTGATTTCACTAGGGAGTTTACATTCTTATATTAATTTTAGAATGATAGTTATTATTCTTTATTGATAAGTCAGTAAGTTAAAGCCGACTTCGCTTTTTTTTTTTTTTTTTTTTTTTTTTTTGGGTGGGAAATCATCAAATAACTTCTCCCGCTCTGGGTGGAGCAGGAGGGCGTGTCAGACTTTTACTGACTAAAACCCACCCGTGTTCCTTCAGTAGCCCGTATGCCAGGGGCTGTGGTATCTCTTTCAAACGAACCCGCACCCCTGACAGGCATCGGCCCTTGCGGGCCCCATCATTTTTTGTGCTGACATCTCTTTGAGGCGCGCGTGGAACACAACGCGCCGTCGACTTGGGCTTGGTCCTTACCGGACAGCGAGCTACCCATTACTCGCCGTCCGCAAGCCCATGCCTACGGTGGCCGGAAATCGGCCTGGGATTCCCGACGCCCAGGGCGTCTCCGTATCCTGCGGCGGCTGGGGTCGCGAGGGCGCATATGCTGCCTCTCCCTCACGTGCGCCGCCTCCCTCTTCGCGAGCATCACTGCTTCGCTGAAGGAGGTGACGGCTCCCCATGCCCTCTCGCTCCGTACCATGGCCTGGACCAGGGCCGGACGCGAGAGATCGCCGCCGCCGATCGCCTCCACGAGGACACGGCGGTGCTCCGCCCAAGCAGGACAGACCGCCACCGTGTGCTCCACCGTGTCCTCAGGGCGATCTTCGCAGTGGAAACACCCGGGCGTTTCCTCCCGCCCTATCCGAAACAGGAACCTCCCGAAACAACCGTGTCCGGTGAGGACCTGCGTCAGGCGGAAGGTGAGGACGCCATGCCGCCTCTCAAACCACTCCTCAAAGAGGGGACTTACCGCCGCAATCGTGGCGTGCCCAGCACTGGGTTGCGACAATCGCTCTCTCCATGTCACCATGAGATCCCGCCGGAGCTCTGTCCGCTGTGCCGCAATTTCCTGCGGCAGCGGAGTTACGCCCCGGCGTTTGGCCTCCTCGCGCCACTCCCATATTTGCGCGAGGACCTTTGCCTCCAGATCCCATGGCGGTAATCCGGCAAGGAGGCCCGCCGCCTCGCCAGAGATCGTGCGGTATCCTCGGATCATCCGTATGGCCATGACCCTATGGGACGCCCTCAGCTTGCGAGCTGGTTGGCGCCTCAATGTAGGCGCCCACACCGGCGCCCCGTATAGGGCCATGGACCGCACGATCTCCGCGTAGAGCCTCCGGCAGGAGGCGTTTGGCCCCCCTAGATTGGGCAAGAGCCGCTTCAACGCAGCCCCGGCCCGCTCCAGTCTGGGAGCCAAACGGCGGAAATGCTCCGCGAAGTTCCACCGGCTGTCGAGGACGAGTCCCAAGTACTTCATCGTCGACTCGACGCCGATGTGAACCCCTCCCACCGTTATCTGGGAACCCGTCGGTGGCGCATTCCGAGGACCATGAAACCACATGGCCTCGGACTTGTGCAAGGCCACCTCGAGTCCCAGTTGCCGGATCCTATCCACGATTGTCGCAACCCCTTGTGTCGCTAAGTCGGCCGCCGCCTGGTACGACCTCCCTTGCGCCAGGACCAGCGTGTCGTCAGCGTAGCAAACTACACTGACGCCGCCAGGGAGGTCGGCGCGCAGCACCCAGTCGTACCCAGGACCGATCCCTGTGGGACACCGCACGACATCTCTCGCCGGTTCCACTCTCCGAGGTGACCGGGGTAGATGACGGCCCTGTCCGTCAGGTAGGCCTCGACCACACGACAGAGGTAGGTCGGCATCCGGTGATAGAAAGAAAGAAAGAAAGAAAAAGTATTTATTGTGACTCGCACAGGAAGATCACATCGTAAAATTAACACACTTGAATACAAAAAAAAATATATAAAAAGGAACAAATTTCTTGGAAGTAAAAAAAAAAAAAATTAAAAATAAAACAGAAAGTCCTGCACGAGGCCAAAAGGCTCCTACCTCAGCATAATGCTGCGACATTTAAAATGAAGTGAAAAAAGTGTCGCAGCGCTGGTATTCTGATAGGGCCCGAGCGATGTGATGTCACGGGCAGTTACAGTTTATATAAATAAATAATCAGTATTAAAGTTACATAAAATCTAAATATGTTAGGGAATAAAACAAAATACCGTCAGCGCGAAGCGTGACCTCATTATTTGTCGATGCCATATGTGCCTGAGACACTCTGTGGCATTCCTGTGACAAGCAAAGGGTCGCAGGCGCCGACAAACATGAAAATAATTACAAAAAAACGTTACGGTTTTACGGCTGTTTAAGGAACAGTGCAGTAGTGTAGTAAGTATACGATATAAGTGGTGTGGTAGTGAGTTAACGGCATTGATTAATTGGAAAAATACAAGTAAACTAGTGAATGAGAATGCTATTAAATTATGATTTTTACAAAAGACAAATAACAGACGTATACAAAAGACCAGCGGTAAAAACATTCGACTAAAGGTGCCATCAATAAAAGCGTGGAGTGAACAAGAACATTCAAGAATAAGTATATTAAATCTTATAAGTATCAAGAAAAATAAATTCTAACTAATAGGTCTGTTCAGAGAACAATCGCTGCCAGGGGTAAGTTCAAAGTTTGGAATCTTTTTGAAGCTGTAGAAGGTGTTGTTTAAATTTTATTCTGAAAGTACCAATTGTCTTTATAGCACGAAAAGGAGGTGGCAAGTCATTCCAACAACGGGAGGCAGCAAATTTGAAACTACCTGTGATACCGGAGTGCCTCCCTTATGCAACTCCAGGGCAGGGTGTTGAAGGCATTGGCGATGTCTAATGACACCGCCAAGACGACCCCACCCCGGGCCACAGCATCCCCCGTCGTGAGGGCTCGCACGCGCATGATGGCGTCCACCGTGGAGCGCCCCCTGCGGAAACCAAACTGGCTCTCCGCCAAATCCGGCCCCACCCGCACCAGCCGCCCGACGAGGCGGTCTGCAATTACTCTCTCAAAGAGCTTGCCCACCTCGTCGAGCAGCACAATGGGCCGGTAAGCGGACGGAGAGTCCGCTGGGCGCCCCGGCTTCTTAATGAGGACCAGTTTCCCCGTCTTCCAGCGAAGTGGGAACTGGCCCTCCTCCAAGCATGCGCTTAGGAGCCCTCTTAGTCGAGGCCCGAGAGCCTGCAAGGCCAGGACCCAGGCTTTGCCGGGCAAGCCGTCGGGTCCTGGGGCGGTATTTTTGGCATTCAGCCTACGTACCGCCACTCTCAGGTCTACCTCGGTCACCTCTGGAGAGTCGTCGTCGTCGTCGGTGTGGTCCGCATCGGGCACCGCAGGAGGCGGAGCCATAGGCGGGGGAGCGTGCTCCCCTCGCGAGGGGAACAGAGCGCTCACCACGTCCTGCACGAGATGAGGCCGGAGACTCTGCGTCAGCGGGGGAGCCCACGGGCGGATTTTGTCCCGCACCGTTTTGTAGGGGCGTCCCCACGGGTCTCTGTTCAGAGTCTCCAGCGACTCCTCGCGGGCCACTACTCTGGCCCGCAGCATCTCGTCTCGCAGGGCGGTCTTCGCCACTCTGTACCCCTCGTACAGCTCCGCCTCAATGGCTACCGTATCCGGAGGGCGGATACGGAGCCTGCGGTGCCTGGAGTAAAGGTGTCGCGCAGCAACACACGCCTCGCGCAGTGTTGTCAACTGCGGCGACCACCAGTACACCTGGCGTGAAGCACGACCTGGCTGGACCCGGGGCATTGCCACGTCACATACCTCGGACATGGTCTCCCGGAACCACTCGGCCTCGTCGTTTATGTCGGCAGGCCTGTCCGGTGATGACACCCAGGCCTGCACGATCGAGGCTTCCAGGAGAAGCTCCCGGTCCAGCTGCTTCAACGCCCACCGCGGACCACACGGGGCCTGTCGGACCGGCGCGCTCGAGGTCTGGGCGGAGACGTCAAACCGGATGTACCGGTGGTCGGAATACGTCTCCACCCCCTCCATGACGCGCCAGTCGATGACACGTGGCGACAGAGCGGGGCTGGCGAACGAAATGTCCACCACCGACTCACCCCGCATCCGCACACACGTGGCGACAGAACCCCGGTTTAGGACGACCAGGTCTGCTTCCAGAGCCCAGTCCTCCACCATCCTGCCCCGCACATTCGTCAACCGGGAACCCCAAGCCAAGTTCTTGGCATTGAAGTCCCCGAGGACGAGCACGGGGAGGGAACGAAACCCGACGACGACGTCTCTCAACTCCGCAAGGGAGTTGTGGAACTCGGCGAGAGTTCGGCTCGGGGAGAAGTACACCCCTACCACGACTATCTCCCCGAACCGTGCTGCAACGCACCCCCGTCCCCTCTTGACACTCTCGAGGGTCGGGGTACCGGCGGCGGCCGACGAAATGAGGGTCACTGAGCCGCTCAGATCCTCCACCCAGTCATCCCTGGGCGGGACAAAGTACGGCTCAGCGACCACGGCGATGTTAATCGACCACTGCGCCATGCTCTGGATCAACAGATCCTGAGCGGCGGCGCAGTGGTTGATATTCGCCTGGAGGAGGCGTAATGGAGCCGTCACTGACACTCCATATTAGCCTCCTCCGGGGCCCCCTGTGAAGGCCCTGCCGCGGTGCCAACGGCAGCGATGACGACGTTGGAGGCGACAGCGGCGGCGGCAGTGGCGGCGGCTGCGGCGGTGACGGCGGTGGCGGAGGGCTTGCCCCTGCGCCGGGCCCTGGCTTCGGCGGGTGGAGCGCAGGCCTTGCTCCCAGCCCGGTGTTCGGCCGGCTTGCCAGCTGCCGCACATAAATAGCAGTGCGGCGTGGCATTGCAAGAACCGGCCTTGTGACCAGGCTGACCGCATCGGAAGCAGTGCCCACTGCGGTCCACCTCCGAGGTGCACCGCACTCCCACGTGGTGACCCACCTGGCAGCGGAAGCACCTCAGAGGTCTGGGTTCCAGCAGTTTCACCTGCGCGGATACCCAGCCCACCAGAAGCCTACGGCCCTCCTCGGTGATCTTCCGGGCCGCCGACACGGGGCAGCTCACCGTTACGGTGTGCATTCCCGTGTTGTCAGGACGAATGGTGCCCGCCCTCACCTGCTCGGCAGAGCACCCCCCAGTCCTGACGACGGCGGCCACCACCTCGCCCTCCGTCACGGAGTCATCCAAGCCCAAGATGCGCATGTCAGCGCACCTGGTGGGCCTGGACACCCGGGCCTCGTCCGCATCTAAGCCGACTTCGCTTCGAATTTTCTCTTAGAAAAATTGACTCCTCGCCGCTGCGTCGTAGCATTGGCCTTCTATGTTATTTGGTATAGTTTCCGCACTTAGTCCTTTAAGTGGACCATTGTGCGTGAGCCATGGCGGCCGTCGGTGGTTATTCTAGCCAGCCCACCTCCCTCCAGAAGTTTGCTATATCACCTGGTCTGTTTAGAACATCCGTGTACGATCTGGGTGCCCCGAGGGTTTCTGTCCTAATCTGGGCTAGCATTGGCCATTGGATGAAACGTGTTTAAAAAAAGGAGACTGTAGCGTAAAATTATTTTAGACTAAGAAAAACAATGCAATACTGTGCATGAGTAAATTACATGCATGAGAGTGGTTCAGTCACTATTGAGGATGACGATGATATACGAACATTTCCACCATTGTTTATGGCAACTTATCGCCCAATTATTGCTCTCAACAGTAGCTTATTATGAGCTACTATTAAACAAATTAAAACTTTAGCCACGTTTATCTTAGATTAAGATTAGAAAGACAGCAATTGGCATGTAATTTTCTTAGCCTACAATTATATGGAAATTAGGAAAATTGCTTTCAGTAATGTTCGAGTAATTGCTACTGTATTAGTATTGGACTAATAATTAATTATTAAAGTTTTATTCCATTATAATCATTTTACATCTTTTAAGAAGGTTTTAAAAGAAACAAAATTAATGAATATTGATCTTTATGAATATTACACCTGCGTACTTGTACAAAAGATAATTAATAGAGACAAACATACACAAATATTATTTAACAAAAGAATGCAAATTCAAAAGCGCGTAACGAGGCAGGCTAATGATGTTATCTTGAGACCACTGAGGAAAAA
This sequence comes from Polymixis flavicincta, assembly GCA_949987655.1. Taxonomy (NCBI): domain Eukaryota; kingdom Metazoa; phylum Arthropoda; class Insecta; order Lepidoptera; family Noctuidae; genus Polymixis; species Polymixis flavicincta. Next base: position 7,971,947 of record OX465199.1, on the reverse strand, counting down.
CTACGGTAGAAAGACTGTCGTATATGTGGGGGCTCAACTCCATAAATCTATACCAATCATTGAAGAATCCAAATCGCCTCCAAATTTTAAAAAGCTATTAAAATATCATGTCTTAAATAGTGTTTAAATTTTAATTTAATACTTTTCTATACTAATATTATTAAAAGATTTGATTGTTTGTTTGTTTGCATTGAATAGGCTCTGAAACTACTGAACCGATTTGAAAAATTATTTCGCTGTTGGGAAACTACACTAACCCTGGGTGACATAGGCTGTATTTAATCCCCGTATATCCACGGAAACGGGAACTACGCGAGTGAAACCGGAGCGGTGCTAGTATTTTATAACTTAACTAGCTTTTGCCAGCGGCTTCGCCTGCGCGGAACTTTTATCCCCTATTTAACTCCTTTAGGGGTTGAATTACTAAAAATCCTTCCTTATTACTTGTCCACATTATGAAGGGAAACTGTACAAAATTTCAGCTTTCTAGGTCCAAGGGTTTGGGCTGGGCGTTGATGAGTCAGTCAGTCAATCAGTCAGTCAGGACTTTTCTTTATATTTATTTAGATTTTAGATTTTGACCCAGCGAACCCTTCGCATAAGTAATTTTTTTTGCTTTTCCTCATAGAAGTGATGTATTCTTTTTGAGCGAAATAAATTGTCTTAAACCGTAATAATTTTGGTGAGAAAACTGGTTATACTTATGGCTGGGGACAGAATTAAGATTTGGTACAAGTATATCGTAATTAGAGTTCTGTAGGTACCTAACTCTTCTTCGAAGCTGACTTCAATAAAGATGGAACAAGAGGACAGGGATATAATCATAATAATGACCTATTCCTTAATAAAGGGTATTTCAAAGTTATTTAGTTGACATCGATAGACTTCGGTAGTATACTCGTAAAAACCGCTTGACATAAAAGTTATCTTTCAAAGACCTAAACAAATACTCACAAATATTTAAAGAAAGGAAACTCAATATTGATTCTATCAAAAGGTAACCTTATCCATTCAGACAAACAGAGATACTTGTGACAGTGTCTTTGTTTGTCTGTCTGCTTATTAAAATGTCATGGTTAAATAGAAATTCAGGAAAAGTTTTTATTCAGTGCGCAAACTTTAACTAAGAATTCAGCATATTATTCTAGACCCCCAGCGCAAAAGATTTTGTCGATTTTACAAAAAAAATAATCTGCTGTTTCATAGAAAATTTCTGCCTTTTCTGTTATTGTAAAATTTCTGCCAATATACCAGCGAGTGGGGGAGGTTTTTCTCAAAGGAAAATCTTTAATTGTTAGTGTAATTTAGTTTTTATATTTACGTTAGTTTATTTACTCTTATTGTATAGATATTTATACTATATTTATATTATAATTTAGGTATATTCATGGATGATGTAGCTGATCTTAACGACAGCTTCTTCTCGTGCTCTTCTTCTACTAGTTTTGTTAGTGCAGACAGTGATTCTTCCTTACCTCTTACTTTACATGATAAACTATCTTCTCTTTTCTCCAATGACCCTAAAAATCTGCATATAGCTCACATAAATGCTCAGAGTGTTCCTGGTCACTATTCTGACCTTCTGGCATCATTTAGTAGTGCTCATCTGGATGCGCTCTTGATATCGGAATCCTTTTTGAAGCCGTCTCTCCTCTCTACACAATACTCACTCCCCGGCTTCGTTTTGATCCGTAATGATAGGACCGGCAAAGGTGGAGGAGGTATTGCTATGTACTTGCGTGCTGATTTGCCCTACAGGATGGTCAGTTCATCTCCTTCACGGTATTCTGAGTCGGCTGAATACTTGTTTCTTGAAATTACTGTTCATCACACAAAAGTTTTGCTAGCCGTGCTTTATAGTCCTAATCTTCACAGTGACTACTTCGACTCCCTCGACTCAACTCTCAGTAATCTTTGCCCCATGTACGAGCACGTTATTATAATGGGTGACTTTAATACTTGCTTGATTAAAAATGACTCTCGCTCCCTTAAGCTACTTTCACTTTTGTCCTCTTTCAATCTTCATGTTTTGCCACTTTCTGCAACTCACTCAAACTCAAACTCAAACTCAAAGCATTTATTTCAAATAAACCAATTACAGGCACTTTTGAATTGTCAAGGTCGGTGAGTTAGAAAGATGAAGCTAGTTGCCCATTCCAAAGCGTAGGTACCTATGGAGAAGAACGGGCAAGAAACTCCATGGACACTCTTTTAAAATCAAGATTTTGTTACAAAAAGTTGGTTACATCATTATGTTGAAATTATCAATGTGAGAACGATGTAAAAAGTGCACATTAAAAGCGTCCGTAATTAAAATAAAATAACAATTAAAATAAGCCGTGGGAGCTAAGAGATGACCAGTCCCTACTGGCGGCGCCCGTTCACGGACATGACGTATGCATCAGCACCATTCAGCTCAACCATTTTGAAGGGAACTTAATGATCCAACTCACACGCCACCACCAGCGAGACATTTGAGTGAGCATGACATACTCTCAGCTGCCAGGGCACATTCAAGTCAATGAAAGACGTACCCTGTAAATGTTTGCATTATAGTAGGAACATAGTGCTCACACATATGCTATGCAATTATACAATACAAAAATTTGAATTTATACAATGCAAAGATATCTAGCTTTTACAGTCTTCAGCAGCTCCAACAATGTTTTCAATGTTATTCAATTTAGTTTAAGCTACCTTGTGGAGCAGGACAAGCAGCGTTTAGCCAAGCATTTTTGTCAGCGATGTAATCCCCCAACTTATAATAAGCATGGCTGCATAGTGTGCGTTTTATACAAGATTTAAATTTCGATTCATTCAGTTCGAGTATGTGAGGAGGTATTTTATTGTAACATTTTAAACAGTACCCCATGAAGGATGAGTCTACTTTAGCCAGTCTGAAGCCTGGTTGAACCAATTGGTGCCTATTTCTCGTTCTAATGGTGTGTCTTTCACCTCGTTTACTGAAAAGATTTAAGTTTTTCCTAACGTACATGATGTTCTCATAGATATATTGACAAGGTACCGTCATGATATTAATAACTTTGAACAGTTCCCTCAGAGAATCCCGCGTAAGGAGGCCATAGATCTAATGGCTCTTTTCTGCAGAATAAAAATAGACTCGATATCTGCAGCCCGTCCCCATAGTAAAATACCGTATGACATGATACTATGAAAGTAACTGAAATAGACTAGCCTCGCGGTTTCTACATTAGTGAATTGGCGGATTTTTCTTACAGCATATGCTGCTGAACTTAGCCGTCCTGCAAGAGCTGTTAAATGAGGACTCCACTGTAGTTTTGAGTCGAGCGTGATCCCTAGGAAAACAGTTTTATCGACGAATTCTAGTTTCTCTTTATTCAATACTACGTCACAATCAGTACTTTTAACATTTGGTAAAGCAAATCTTATGCATTTAGTTTTTTTCCCATTTAACACTAAATTATTAGCAGTGAACCAATTTTGTACCAGCAGTAGGGCATTATTTACGTCGTCAAGATTTGATGCACGTCTATTTATTTAAAAAATTAAGGATGTATCAGATGTATATATTGTCAGCAAATAACACCATTTGTGGTTGGTTTTTTACTACACTACTTTCCTAATTGTACACCCTCTTATCTAGATCTTATGATCGTCTCCTCTCCTAATAATGTTTCTTACCATGGTCAACTTTGGGCACGCCACGATGGCGGCGGTAAGTCCCCTCTTTGAGGAGTGGTTCGAGAGGCGGCATGGCGTCCTCACCTTCCGCCTGACGCAGGTCCTCACCGGACACGGTTGTTTCGGGAGGTTCCTGTTTCGGATAGGGTGGGAGGAAACGCCCGGGTGTTTCCACTGCGAAGATCGCCCTGAGGACACGGTGGAGCACACGGTGGCGGTCTGCCCTGCTTGGGCGGAGCACCGCCGTGTCCTCGTGGAGGCGATCGGCGGCGGCGATCTCTCGCGTCCGGCCCTGGTCCAGGCCATGGTACGGAGCGAGAGGGCATGGGGAGCCGTCACCTCCTTCAGCGAAGCAGTGATGCTCGCAAAGAGGGAGGCGGCGCACGTGAGGGAGAGGCAGCATATGCGCCCTCGCGACCCCAGCCGCCGCAGGATACGGAGACGCCCTGGGCGTCGGGAATCCCAGGCCGATTTCCGGCCACCGTAGGCATGGGCTTGCGGACGGCGAGTAATGGGTAGCTCGCTGTCCGGTAAGGACCAAGCCCAAGTCGACGGCGCGTTGTGTTCCACGCGCGCCTCAAAGAGATGTCAGCCCAAAAAGTGATGGGACCCGCAAGGGTCGATGCCTGCCAGGGGTGCGGGTTTGTTCGAAAGAGACACCACAGCCCCTGGCTTAAGGGCTACTGAAGGAACACGGGTGGGTTTTAGTCAGTAAAAGTCTGACACGCCCTCCTGCTCCACCCAGAGCGGGAGAAGTTATTTGATGATTTCCCACCCAAAAAAAAAAAAAAAAAAAACATGGTCAACTTACGGCTACTTTTTCTTACCACGATCTTATTTACCTCTCGTATCGCATCCGTGTTCCCAAGCGTAAGTTGCAACTTTCATATCTCCGTAACTACAAGGGCATAGATCTAGAGGCTTTGCAGCGTGATGCTGGCAATCTCAACTGGACCCCTCTAGTCGAGAAGGATGACATCGAGGATAAGGTTAAGTGTTTTAACACAACCATTCTCGAACTATACGATCAGCATGCCCCATCCGCCGTGTCAAATTAAAGCATAACCCTGCACCTTGGATAACGCTGCAAATTAAAGAGCTTATGGCTCGCAGGGATAAAGCTAAGAGCAGATATAAGCGCAGACCGTCAGAGCTGAATCTCTCTTATTACAAATCCTTACGTAATTGCTGCAGTCATCTGTGTCAAGATGCTAAGAGACGCTATTTCCACGAGCAACTCAATAACCGCAATTCTTCCGACGTTTGGAAATTTCTCAAATCTGTAGGAATAGGCAAGTCACCTTCCAACCAGTGTGAGGATGTGAATCTCAATGATCTCAATAAACACTTCTCTCTCCTTCCCTTTTCTCTTGATCCATCTGTCAAAGCTGCGACACTAGAGAGTCTTGCTAGTTTGTCGTTGCCACAGTGTTCTCAATTTAAGCTTAGCAATGTTACTGAGGATGACGTTAAGAAATTTATTCTTGCAATTACTTCTTCAGCAGTCGGTAATGATAAGTTGTGTTCAAGAATGATAACTCTTATCCTTTCTTCGTTGCTTCCTGTTCTCACTCACATCTTCAACCACTCATTTTCCTCTAGCTCCTTCCCGTCAGTTTGGAAACAGGCTCATATTATACCTTTACCTAAAACTAATAATCCTACTCTATTAACCCACTTCAGACCTATTTCTATTCTTCCATTTCTATCTAAAGTTCTTGAGCACATAGTTCATAGACAACTATCATGTTTCTTGGCGTCAAACTCGTTGATTTCCCCTTTCCAATCCGGTTTTCGCTCGGGTCACAGTACTGTAACCGCGCTTCTCAAAGTAACTGAAGACATCCGCTGGGCAATGGAAAATAAGTCCCTTACTGTTCTTGTATTGCTTGATTTTAGTAGCGCCTTCAACTCAGTGGATTTCGATATTTTACTAGGTATCCTCCAATCTATCAATTTCTCTTCTTCCACTTTAGACTGGTTCAATTCTTATCTCCGAGGACGCTCTCAGTGTGTTCGCTTGGAGGAGTCCTTCTCTGATTGGTGTAGCCTCACTGAAGGTGTTCCTCAGGGTAGCGTTCTCTCTCCTCTTCTGTTTTCAATTTTCGTAAACCTTGTTACCACAGTAATTTCCTCTAGTTTTCATCTCTACGCAGATGACTTGCAGCTTTACCGGCATTTTACTGTAGCTGACGCGGGCTCTGCACTTGCTGCAATGAATCGTGACCTGGCTTCCATCAGCGTCTGGGCTAAGTCATTTGGTTTGCAAATTAACCCAACTAAATCCCAGGCCATGATCATAGGCAGCAGATTCGTTCGTAATGCGCCTGTTGTTGCATCTCTGATGCCTTTATATCTCGATGGTGTTCTCATTGACTATTCCGAAACTGCTAAAGATCTGGGTGTAATTATCGATTCCAATCTTTCGTGGCGTGCTCAGGTCAATGAGGTCAGTCGAAAGGTACATAACTCACTTCGTTCGTTGAAAAGCCTTCAAAGTCTCCTGCCTTTGAAGACTAAAATTTCTTTGGCCCAAACACTCATTCAGCCGATTATAGATTATGCCGACGCCTGCTACTTGGATGCTACTGAGGAGTTATTAAACAAGCTTGAGCGCCTGCAAAACCTGTGCATTCGCTTTGTTTTCGGTCTTCGAAAGTATGACCACGTTTCTCACCTTCGCAAGGAACTCAAGTGGCTCCCAATCCGCCTTCGCAGGAACACTCGGATTTTATGTCTCCTTTTCAACATCTTACACAACCCTTCTTATCCTTCCTACCTGCGTGAGCGTTTTTCTTACGCTCGTCCTAGCGACGCACCATGTAGATCACACCTCAGATTCCTCCTTAAATCACATCCCCATAAAACTAGTTATTATTCTTATTCCTTCTCTGTCCATGCTGTAAGATTGTGGAACTCACTTCCGCCTAGCATTTGTGACTTGAAAACTATCTCCTTATTCAAATGCTTATTTACAGGCCTGCACTGTCTTCCCATACATTTTATATCTGAAAACATTGTTAAAGCCAATCATTTTTAAAAGAGTAACCGTGGAGTTTCTTGCCGGCTCTTCTCCATAAGAAACAACATTTTGGAACCGTGCACCTAGCTTCTGACGTTTCATAAGTGCCCATGCAGGTTTATATGAAATAAAAATATTTTAATTTGATTTGATTTGATTTGAATGTCGAGTAAAAGAGCATTACCTTTCCTCTTAATTGTGTTTTTATATATATATTTATTTATATCTGTTTATATATTTTATCATTAAATATGTATTTATATAAGTATATGTAAATGTTCTGCATTATATGTGTAAGTATATTTTAGTTTAAGACGTCACATATTCTTATTTCCTTATCTTGTTCTCACACACTATTGTCTACATTACTTTTTCATTTCTCCTTTCGCAGGTCTGCTGGAAGAAATTTCTAAAGAAATAAGCAGTGCCTTTGTACTCACTTGTTATTATGCCGTATCTCCTATGTATTTTACTGTGTGTACATAAATAATAAAATAAATAAATAAATAGAAAAGTGTGTACGCGGTCAAAATGTATGGAACAGCAACATATTTTTTTTTTGTAGCACCGACGAAACTTTTTTATGATTATGCTGAATTCATGGGTACAGTTTGCGCACTGGATAAAAACTTATTCTGTAGATAGACTTTTATTTCTAGTTGCTACATCTAAACTGTGTCATTTTGCTAATTTTCTATTTAATAGGTGGCGAGTGACCACTTCTTTTTTTAGTTACACAATAGAATAGAATAGAATAGAATATTTTTATTTCAGACAAAGTCCATAGGGTTAGTAACAATTTTGCTTATCCTCTAGTGTTAGTACAAATACAGATTAATATTAAATAATTAAAAATCAGCGTGGAGCTGCATCCACCTTCCCAACATCAGGGAATCCCACCGATCTGCGAATACACTGAGAACACCGTTGGTGCTGCCGCGAACACGTGACATCAGGGATGCACATCTCTTTCTAATGATGGCGGCAAAACCATCAATCTTGTTGTCTGCAAACATCCCTGATTCCCTGACGCACTACAACGCCACGGCAGCCGCAGCAGCACTCTCAGTGCATTATTATATTGAACACGTAGGTCGCTGTATGCCCGCTGAGTGAAGTTGACCCACAGGCTGCACGCGTAGAAGGACTGACAGTAAGCTTTGAAAAGCGTTACTTTAATAATTTTAATAATGAATTTTACAATACAGCTATGCTGCTTATATACGGAGTGGCTGTTGGACCAACGACACTAAACAAAGATATCTTAAAACAAAAAAACCCTCAATTGGATACTAAGGTGCTCGTGGATACTCGTAAATAATTATATCCGCACGGGTTATTGGATCAGGTTAAGCAACGCTTGCAGCGGTCGCTCCGTAGATGAGTGACCATATTTACGTACCAAGACCTCTCCGCGCCTCGAAAAGCACGTTAAGCCGTTGGTCCCGGCTGGCATTCGTGGATCATTGACCTAGGCCTTATTGAGCTATTATTTGCCTTGGCTTCACACACATCTGCCTAGCCTTTTCCCAACTATGTTGGGGTCGGCTTCCAGTCTAACCGGATGCAGCTGAATACCAGTATTTTACATGGAGCGACTGCCTATCTGACCTCCACAACCCAGTTACTGGGTAATACGATACCCGTTGGTAAGACTGGTTGTCAGACTTTCGAGCTTCTGACGACCCGTAAAACCTGTCAAAGATCCACAAATGACAGCCGGGACCAACGGCTTAACGTGCTTTCCGAGGCATGGAGGGGCCTTGGCATGTAAAGATGGTCACCCATCCACGGACCAACCGCGGCAAGCCTAGCTTAACCTGGCCGATCGACCCGTGCAGCTATTGTTATTTAGCCACAAGATTGATTGAAGATTGTTATTGGCCTTGGCTTACCAAGGGGTATCGTATTACCCAGAAACTGGGCTGTGGAAATCAGATAGACAGTCACTTTATCTAAAACTAGCTTTTGGCAGCGGCTTCGCCCGCTTGGAGATCGAAAATTATCACCCGGGAACGTATACCGGAATAAAAAGTATCCTATATGTTAATCTAGGTTATAATCTATCTGTGTGCCAAATTTCATCTAAATCCATTCAGCCGTTTTTGCGTGATTGAGTAACAAACATCTAAACACACAAACTTTCACATTTATAATGTACGAGAAAGTAGGATACAATTATTCGGCTAAATTCGGTCAGACTGGAAGCAGTGGGGTCGACCCCAGTTTATTTGCGAAAAGGCTAGGCAGATATAAATTGAATATTGAAGTTTGCATAGCAAAAGGAAAATCCGAAATCGTAGCAGACGAAACCACGGTCAAATAAATTGAGAACCGTCTTCAAATGTCCTGAAAACGTAAATATTTGTGTCTGAAACTCATGAAAAGGTTTTCACGGAGTGAACGACGATAGAATGGAGTTTGAACGAATTGTTATTAGTTTGTTTGTTACAGAATGTTCTTTATGATTGTTTTTGGGTTCCGTTCTGAGAAAGATTTTTAAACTTTGTATTGTTTTGCCAGTATGAGTAAAAACCCCACCCAAGGAAAGTTAGTCTCTACTTTGGTGCACAAAATAAAGGCTAAGCATTATTTTAAGTGTCTTTTTTAACCGACTTAAAAAAGGAGAAGGTTTGCAAATCGGTGTGTTTATGTTCAGGCATAACTCTGTCATATATAGACGAATTTGCAAAAGTCTTTTTTTGTGTTCCGAAAAGGTCCCAATTAAATTTCATAAAGATCTGATAATGAGTTTTGAAGACAGACAACGGAACTGATGATGAAGTTATGCCAAAACACACATAAAAAATATTAAACATACTGAACTTATTTTTCATTTATTTATATACAGGGTGTAACAGAAACCCTATTGCTATCCTTAAGCACTTAAGAAAACAGCTGGTATAGAATAACTATACATCGTTTCAGCTCAAAATAAAATACTCTAAGAATTGATACCAAATTTTTGGTTTCATGTTTCTTAAATTCAAATCAAATCAAATGTCACCACACTGCGTATGTCAATAACTTTCCACGTTACTCGTCAATATCACGATAAATCTCTTCCGAGAGATGTGATTCGAAAAGTTCGGTTTCTGGTATCATTGTGTTAAAAATTCTCATAACCTCCGAACATATAGAGGTAGGATTAAAAAACCCTTCCAATATTGTTTGAAATCATCCTAACAAGCCGTGCCCTTGGTATGTACCCTTTCCGTTACACGTTGTATATTTATTTACGCACATTACAGTGTCCCCAATTCGGTAGTGTAGTTAACAATTCATGCATACAACTTAACTTAACTTTTCAACATCTTACACAACCCTTCTTATCCTTCCTACCTGCGTGAGCGTTTTTCTTACGCTCGTCCTAGCGACGCACCATGTAGATCACACCTCAGATTCCTCCTTAAATCACATCCCCATAAAACTAGTTATTATTCTTATTCCTTCTCTGTCCATGCTGTAAGATTGTGGAACTCACTTCCGCCTAGCATTTGTGACTTGAAAACTATCTCCTTATTCAAATGCTTATTTACAGGCCTGCACTGTCTTCCCATACATTTTATATCTGAAAACATTGTTAAAGCCAATCATTTTTAAAAGAGTAACCGTGGAGTTTCTTGCCGGCTCTTCTCCATAAGAAACAACATTTTGGAACCGTGCACCTAGCTTCTGACGTTTCATAAGTGCCCATGCAGGTTTATATGAAATAAAAATATTTTAATTTGATTTGATTTGATTTGAATGTCGAGTAAAAGAGCATTACCTTTCCTCTTAATTGTGTTTTTATATATATATTTATTTATATCTGTTTATATATTTTATCATTAAATATGTATTTATATAAGTATATGTAAATGTTCTGCATTATATGTGTAAGTATATTTTAGTTTAAGACGTCACATATTCTTATTTCCTTATCTTGTTCTCACACACTATTGTCTACATTACTTTTTCATTTCTCCTTTCGCAGGTCTGCTGGAAGAAATTTCTAAAGAAATAAGCAGTGCCTTTGTACTCACTTGTTATTATGCCGTATCTCCTATGTATTTTACTGTGTGTACATAAATAATAAAATAAATAAATAAATAGAAAAGTGTGTACGCGGTCAAAATGTATGGAACAGCAACATATTTTTTTTTTGTAGCACCGACGAAACTTTTTTATGATTATGCTGAATTCATGGGTACAGTTTGCGCACTGGATAAAAACTTATTCTGTAGATAGACTTTTATTTCTAGTTGCTACATCTAAACTGTGTCATTTTGCTAATTTTCTATTTAATAGGTGGCGAGTGACCACTTCTTTTTTTAGTTACACAATAGAATAGAATAGAATAGAATATTTTTATTTCAGACAAAGTCCATAGGGTTAGTAACAATTTTGCTTATCCTCTAGTGTTAGTACAAATACAGATTAATATTAAATAATTAAAAATCAGCGTGGAGCTGCATCCACCTTCCCAACATCAGGGAATCCCACCGATCTGCGAATACACTGAGAACACCGTTGGTGCTGCCGCGAACACGTGACATCAGGGATGCACATCTCTTTCTAATGATGGCGGCAAAACCATCAATCTTGTTGTCTGCAAACATCCCTGATTCCCTGACGCACTACAACGCCACGGCAGCCGCAGCAGCACTCTCAGTGCATTATTATATTGAACACGTAGGTCGCTGTATGCCCGCTGAGTGAAGTTGACCCACAGGCTGCACGCGTAGAAGGACTGACAGTAAGCTTTGAAAAGCGTTACTTTAATAATTTTAATAATGAATTTTACAATACAGCTATGCTGCTTATATACGGAGTGGCTGTTGGACCAACGACACTAAACAAAGATATCTTAAAACAAAAAAACCCTCAATTGGATACTAAGGTGCTCGTGGATACTCGTAAATAATTATATCCGCACGGGTTATTGGATCAGGTTAAGCAACGCTTGCAGCGGTCGCTCCGTAGATGAGTGACCATATTTACGTACCAAGACCTCTCCGCGCCTCGAAAAGCACGTTAAGCCGTTGGTCCCGGCTGGCATTCGTGGATCATTGACCTAGGCCTTATTGAGCTATTATTTGCCTTGGCTTCACACACATCTGCCTAGCCTTTTCCCAACTATGTTGGGGTCGGCTTCCAGTCTAACCGGATGCAGCTGAATACCAGTATTTTACATGGAGCGACTGCCTATCTGACCTCCACAACCCAGTTACTGGGTAATACGATACCCGTTGGTAAGACTGGTTGTCAGACTTTCGAGCTTCTGACGACCCGTAAAACCTGTCAAAGATCCACAAATGACAGCCGGGACCAACGGCTTAACGTGCTTTCCGAGGCATGGAGGGGCCTTGGCATGTAAAGATGGTCACCCATCCACGGACCAACCGCGGCAAGCCTAGCTTAACCTGGCCGATCGACCCGTGCAGCTATTGTTATTTAGCCACAAGATTGATTGAAGATTGTTATTGGCCTTGGCTTACCAAGGGGTATCGTATTACCCAGAAACTGGGCTGTGGAAATCAGATAGACAGTCACTTTATCTAAAACTAGCTTTTGGCAGCGGCTTCGCCCGCTTGGAGATCGAAAATTATCACCCGGGAACGTATACCGGAATAAAAAGTATCCTATATGTTAATCTAGGTTATAATCTATCTGTGTGCCAAATTTCATCTAAATCCATTCAGCCGTTTTTGCGTGATTGAGTAACAAACATCTAAACACACAAACTTTCACATTTATAATGTACGAGAAAGTAGGATACAATTATTCGGCTAAATTCGGTCAGACTGGAAGCAGTGGGGTCGACCCCAGTTTATTTGCGAAAAGGCTAGGCAGATATAAATTGAATATTGAAGTTTGCATAGCAAAAGGAAAATCCGAAATCGTAGCAGACGAAACCACGGTCAAATAAATTGAGAACCGTCTTCAAATGTCCTGAAAACGTAAATATTTGTGTCTGAAACTCATGAAAAGGTTTTCACGGAGTGAACGACGATAGAATGGAGTTTGAACGAATTGTTATTAGTTTGTTTGTTACAGAATGTTCTTTATGATTGTTTTTGGGTTCCGTTCTGAGAAAGATTTTTAAACTTTGTATTGTTTTGCCAGTATGAGTAAAAACCCCACCCAAGGAAAGTTAGTCTCTACTTTGGTGCACAAAATAAAGGCTAAGCATTATTTTAAGTGTCTTTTTTAACCGACTTAAAAAAGGAGAAGGTTTGCAAATCGGTGTGTTTATGTTCAGGCATAACTCTGTCATATATAGACGAATTTGCAAAAGTCTTTTTTTGTGTTCCGAAAAGGTCCCAATTAAATTTCATAAAGATCTGATAATGAGTTTCGAAGACAGACAACGGAACTGATGATGGAGTTATGCCCAAACACGCATAGAAAAATATTAAACATACTGAACTTATTTTTTATTAATTTTTATTTATTTATTTAGGTACGTACATTACAGTGTCCCCAATTCGGTAGTGTAGTTAACAATTCATGCAATTATACACCATAAATACATATACATGTCGCATACAACTTACAAATTAAGAACATACCACGTGTAACACACAACCCTTGCGAATTCGCTCAGTGAACATGAGAAAAGATCAATTCTTTCGGCAACCAAATTTAGTGTGCACATTGTTCGCGTCAAGGGGACGTTGTCCAACAGTTTAGTTCGAATTAAACCACCTCCTTTTGGAAGTCGATTATCTTATTGACAGTGATATATTTAGACATGCATGCATCGAAATTGGTTATATTAATTAAAAACATTGCCACTGCCACCGCCTTTTTATAAACACAATAGGGTATTTTCCAATTTATTAAAAACTATTCTATTTTGAAGATTGAGATGAAATATGTTACAGAAAAATAAAATAAACTTGATTTATATCTATTTTATCAATAAAAAACGATTTAAACCAAAAAAAAATTCATTGTTTTGAATTTACCGCCAAAACGCTTCCAATGATGATTTTTTACCACGTGACGTCAACTTTGTGTAAAGTAACGTAGTTAGTAAGTACCTAAACAAGTGAATGTCGGGTTTTTAATTACCAAGATTTGCACAAATACTTCTAAAACTGCGCCAAACTAAGTAAGTATTTGTACAGGTGCCGTTTACACAAAGCTGACGTCACGATGTCACATGATAAAAAGTCATTGTAATGAGCGTTTTGGCGGTAAATTCCAAACAACGAAAAATTAATTTGCTTTTAATAGTTTTTAATTGAGAAAATGGATATGAATAAATTTATTTTTATTTTTATGTTAATTGTATCGTCTCGAACTTCAAATTAAAATATATTTTTTATCAAATTGGAAAATACCCTATTATGTTAACAACAAAAATGTGTAAGTTTGGGTTAAGATATTTTTCTATAGGCTTCTGTCGCCTGAAAGGAAATTGATTCATTTCTAAACTAGCTTCTGCCCGCCACTTCGTCTGCGTCAAATTTTTTGCTCCCCTGACCCACCCCGTCGCATCGAATCGCCTGGCCGTGCAAATACTTCGTATTCATGACTTTTGTCTTTATGCTCACCTCCTTAGGGCCCTAGCGTGGTGTTATATCCTTCCTCGCCAGCCTATAGCCTTCCTCGATAAATGGGCTATCCAACTCTAAAATATTTTTTCCATTCGAACGAGTAGTTTCTGAGATTAGCGCGTTCAACGTGATTTCTTTTCCAAATAATCTCTGTGAAATGAGGGTATTCAATTGGTACATGTCTGCCTAACCCATTGTTGAAAACGGGCGTGAAAGTATATTGTTTCTAAATTATAATTTGGAGATACTCATATTAATACTTAGAAATCATATATTCCACAAAAACTATTAACTTGATTAAAGCAAACTTTTATTCTTGAAAAACAACATTTTTAGAACTTATGCAGTGTTAATAGCTCGCAAAAACAATTACTTACAATGTTGTGAGCAATTCCATTAGTTCCATCGATCGTCTGGATGTAGCACATGACAATGTTGGCACCATACAATATACATACAAAAGGTTTACTGTCTGTAATTCTCGGAAATGTTAATAATAAAGAAAGTTGATAAAGAGAAACAAATTAAATATCTTGACTTAGCACACGAGATTGTTGACATGTGGAATGTGAAGTCGGCTGTAATTATGCCGATTGTCGTATCAGCCAATGGACTGACGGCCGAAAGCCTCGATTAACATCTCTCGAGGTCAAAGTCAAAGCATTTATTTCAATTAGGCACTTAAAGGGCACTTTTGAACGTCAACATTTACATTATAATAGAATTGATTCTAGTCGCCCATTCCAAAATGTAGTTTCGTATGGAGAAGAACGGGCAAGAAACTCCACCGTTACTCTTATTAATTGTATACCTATGTGTGAAAACGATGCACCCAGAATAAAATTACTATAACAAAATAGGTAACAAAATGCAATTGGAGCAATGCAGATAAATTAATTTTATGATAGATACATGGTGCTAACATTGTAAGAGTAAATACGATTTTCCTAGAATATTGACAAGTAATAAGTCAGTGTGTGAGTTAAAGTAACCACTTTGTGTAAATCAATTTCATAAATATAATTATTTATACAATTCAATTAGCAAACAAGTTTGATTTTGTCTAGACTCTAGATTGTCCTATGGAGCAGGACCAGCATGTTTCCAAGCATTCTCATCTTGGATACAATCCTCTAATTTATAATACGCTTGTTTACAAAGTTTACTGAGGCTTTCGTTGGGCGGTTGGATCAAAGGCCTGATTCAGAAGGCAGTACTCCACGATACGGTTCGCATCGTGAGGAGGTTCCTCTCTCTGGAGCCCCAACCACCTGTAGCTTGGACCCTGCTCCCGATACAATGTTTTATATTTTCATTGACCGTCCCCCGACTTGACAATGATTTGATGTTTTTGTTTGAGTCGAGGGTATTTTTTAAATTTTAAATTAAAGTTTTATTTCCTGTTTTTAAAACTTAATATAGTAATAGTAAGCACGCCACGATTAACACATGTCACGCTAAAATCTGCGCAGCTTTGCGTATGTTTCCCACAGTGAAGTTTGTTTCAAATCTATCCTCATTCCTCGTCCTGATCACCATTTACCTATTCATTGAGACCTTTTCAACGAGCCCAAACACGATACTTCTGCTGTTTTTTGGTGAATATCTTGGGTATCCTGTAAATTCCAGGTGATGTTCCAGCATCAGTTCAAGGTTCGTTCGTTTAACATCATTGAAGTAATAGAATACCAAATTTCGATTCGATCAGGTCCGAGGGAGGTACTCAAATTTCTTCATCAGCCAGAAAAGAGCTGATAATCTTCAAACAGCTGATCCCATTTTGATGAAACATGTCTAAGAACCACCGCTACAAAACGTACTTTTAATGAAGAAATCCGCACCACATTCGGATCACTCGTTTAAGAGTTACGGTGCCACAGACAGACACACACATAGCGGTAAAACTTCTAACACCGCTCTTTTTGCGTCGGGGGTTAATGAAAACCATTCTTAATGTTAGTGTGTTAAATACCCCGCTAGATATGCACGAACAGTCTGCCCCGTATCCGTAGATGGCATGGGTTGAAGTGGACGATCCCGCCTACATTTTCAATTAGGAACAATGTCTCATTAGTAGCCTGGAGTCTAGTTTCGTACACGGTTTTTTTTTTGGGTGGGGAATCATCAAATAACTTCTCCCGCTTTGGGTGGAGCAGGAGGGCGTGTCAGACTTTTGCTGACTAAAACCCACCCGTGTTCCTTCACTTGCCTGTGTGCCAGGGGCCACGGTATCTCTTTCAAACAACCCGCATCCCCGGTAGGCATCGGTCCTTGCGGACCCCACCAGTTGATGCTAACATCTCTTTGAGGCGCGCGTGGAACACAACGCGCCATCGACCTGGGCTTGGTCCTTACCGGACAGCGAGCTACTCATTACTCCCCGTCCGCAAGCGCGCGCCTACGGTGGCCGGGAATCAGCCTGGGATTCCCGATGCCCAGGGCGTCTCCTGCGTCGGCTAGTGCCATGAGGTCGCATAATATACAGCCTCTCCCTCACATGCGCCGCCTCCCTCTTCGCGAGCATCACTGCTTCGAAGAAGGAGGTGTCGGCTACCCATGCACTCTCGCTCCGTACCATGGCCTGGATAAGAACCGGACGCGCGAGATCGCCGCCGCCGATCGCCTCCACGAGGACATGGCGGTGCTCCGCCCAAGCCGGGCAGACCTCCATCATCTGATTCGTATACGGTCGATGGCAATAAGTTTGCTCTCTGCTTCATGAGATCTTAACGTAACTGGGATAATGTTGGTGGACCATAAACCTCTGCTTAAATCTTTGGAGAATACAAGCGTGATGTTATGATGTTGAAATACCTTATCCCTAGTTCTCAAGTTAACCTTCTACACTTACCTCTCTACTGACCCACCGGTGTGCTATCACCATGGATGACAAATTAGGCCATAGAGGTCAAGGGAGCCTCGAACGAAAACCTAATACCATGGTGTTACCGACATCTGCCTTATGTTTTCGTAGCGTGACCGACTTTTGCAATTTTGTTTGGTTTTGATGCAGTTATGTAGGTAGGGGAATAGGTTATTTTTTTTTTTTTTGTGTGGGAAATCATCAAATAACTTCTCCCGCTCTGGGTGGAGCAGGAGGGCGTGTCAGACTTTTACTGACTAAAACCCACCCGTGTTCCTTCAGTAGCCCTTAAGCCAGGGGCTGTGGTGTCTCTTTCGAACAAACCCGCACCCCTGGCAGGCATCGACCCTTGCGGGTCCCATCACTTTTTGTGCTGACATCTCTTTGAGGCGCGCGTGGAACACAACGCGCCGTCGACTTGGGCTTGGTCCTTACCGGACAGCGGCTACCCATTACTCGCCGTCCGCAAGCCCATGCCTACGGTGGCCGGAAATCGGCCTGGGATTCCCGACACCCAGGGCGTCTCCTTATCCTGCGGCGGCTGGGGTCGCGAGGGCGCATATGCTGCCTCTCCCTCACGTGCGCCGCCTCCCTCTTCGCGAGCATTACTGCTTCGCTGAAGGAGGTGACGGCTCCCCATGCCCTCTCGCTCCGTACCATGGCTTGGACCAGGGCCGGACGCGAGAGATCGCCGCCGCCGATCGCCTCCACGAGGACACGGCGGTGCTCCACCCAAGCTGGGCAGACCGCCACCGTGTGCTCCACCGTGTCCTCAGGGCGATCTTCGCAGTTGAAACACCCGGGCGTTTCCTCCCGCCCTATCCGAAACAGGAACCTCCCGAAACAACCGTATCCGGTGAGGACCTGCGTCAGGCGGAAGGTGAGGACGCCATGCCGCCTCTCAAACCACTCCTCAAAGAGGGGACTTACCGCCGCAATCGTGGCGTGCCCAGCACTGGGTTGTGACAATCGCTCTCTCCTTGTCACCATGAGATCCCGCCGGAGCTCTGTCCGCTGTGCCGCGATTTCCCGCGGCAGCGGAGTTACGCCCCGGCGTTTGGCCTCCTCGCGCCACTCCCATATTTGCGCGAGGACTAGGGGAATAGGTGAGGTAGCGATATTAATATGGTGTGGGTAATGTTATTTTATTTATTTCCTGGATTTATTTTCTTTTGAAGTTTTATGTTTTTGTTGTAAATGTCTCATTTAGCTAGGTGCTCTTTATTTTATACAGCTCTTTTTTGAGGTGTTGGTCGCTTATGCTGTGGTTTTATCTCTGTACTTTGAGTGACATAAAAAGTACGAACCTGATAATGTTTTGGGAATTGATTTTTTTCGGAATCTTACTCATTATTATAAATCTGAAAGTTTTTATAATTGAATGTTCAAATGTTTGGATGTTAGTTACTCAATCTCGAAACAACGGCTGCCAGTTTTGGATGAAATTTAGCACACATCTAGTTTAAAACTTGGCACATAGGATACTTTGATCCTAGTGAGCAAATATTTTTATTTTACAAAGTACCTTTATCTTACACTAACAGCGCTCCGCGGTTTCACCCGCTTGGTTCCCGTTCCCATAGGAATACGGGGAAAACATATAGCCTATGTCACCCACGGATAAGTGTAGCTTCCCAGTGAAAGAATTTTTCAAATCTGTTCAGTAGTTTCGGATAATATTCAGTGCAAACAAACAAACGAACAATCAAATCTTTCCTCTTTATAATATTAGTACAGATTAATACGATGACGACTTGCGTGCCATAATATGGCACCCGTAAAGGTGTTATGTTTTCACGCTAACCATTTTTTTTTTGTAATATGTATACCTATATATTTATACCTTTGATGTTTTTAATTATTTTTATTATTTTCTCATCGCTTGACAGCTATTATTATAACATAAGTTTAGGTGTACATCACTAAAACTGAAGTTTGAGACGTTTGCCCTGTGAACTTTAAAAGTATTAATTTCAAGAATATCCGCAAAACCATCCCGAACAAAAATAAAACAAAACAAAAATATTTGAACAAAAACAGTCAAAAATCTGATGTTATCAGAGCGTGTCCTTTGGATACTTGGAGTGGCCTAATTTCATAGATTCGATGGCTTTATAAAGATAGCTCTTACTGGAATACTTGCCAAAATATCTGAAGCTGAAGGTCGAGGTAAATGTCAATGGTTAGGCTCGGATATAAATAGCTGGACAGACCAAGAGCATCGTTCACACCTATTTTTGGTAGACTGAATAAAGTTAAAAAATCCAAAAGTAGAGTGAAACAGTCTTTATGATACACACGTGTAGTATTAGATGCATTATTGGCGCTTAATATTGGCAAGATAAATGCAAGGTAATTGCCTGTCGTGTGTAGTCACGTACCGTCCAGTGACGCGGCGACACGCTAGTAACGTTACTAAATAAATATGTTTGTCTCTTTCTAACAACAGGAATCGGAATAGGTCTTTCCTGTTCTTCGCGTACTGATTGTATGTACTACTAGGTTAGGTAGGACATTTACGCTGATTTTGAGTGCTCTAACGTTCGTGTGGTGTCCCGTGTGGTGTCCGGGCGTAAAAGAATAGCACCATGCCATTTCTTCCCGTGGGTGTCGTAGTAGGCGACTAAGGGACTTACTAGAGAATGGGCAGCAGCGTTCTCTATGCATTTTACCACCATACTGCGATTGCCAACCCGCCTGCCAAGCGTGGCGATTATGGCAACCTGCCCCCCCCCCCCCCCCCCAAATGACAAGCACCATAAATAAATGACCCCTAACGCCCCTACCCTTGGCTATGGTAGCACCGAGGGCCGCAGGACTCCGCTGGATGCGGGAAGCACAGAACCGGTCGAAGAGGCGGAGCTTGAGGGAGGCCTATGTCCAGCAGTGGACGTCTTTCGGCTGAAATGATGATGATGAACGTTCGTGTATGACGTGTCTATTTATAACACGTCATTGGTCTTTGTTGTCTTAGAGGTGTTCGTAAAAGAGGAATTTTAGTCCTTTGGTCAATTGTTTTTTTTCTTATGAATCTGATAACTAACTTAATGTCTTCAGTATCGATTTTTTGGGCTTTTGGATCTTCAGTCAAGCTTTTTTGCTTTGTCAGTGAAGTCTTTTTGGTCAAACGATTTGTTCATTTTATGTGTCAAGCGTTTTTTTGTTCCATTAATCTAGTTTTTGTAATATTTAACTCATAGTCTTTTTGTCTAGTCTATTAATCTTTTTGGCCCTGGGAATTTTTAAGTATGTTGAGAAATTCTTGGATTGCAATTCAAGCATTTCTCAACATACTTAAAAAATCTATTCGACGCAAAACACAACAGGAAAATATTGCAAGCGTACTCAGAACTTCAAGTGCAAACAATGCACAATCAATATCAAATGACATTGTTTGGAGTTCAACTTGTGATATCAGTGTGAAGATTAGATTAGAACCATCTAGAAATGGGGCTGACTGGTGACGTCAGGTACTGTTATTGGAAATTTACTGGCACTGACATTAGAAGACTTTTACGGTGGCTAAACGAGTAGCGATCGGTCCTAATTTACGAAGTTTTGGGTGGGAAATATAGCCAGCGGGTGCTCTACGTTAAAAGGAAGTTTTTTGAGGACTCTGACATGTGCCAGAAAGAAAATTTCGAATGCATGCTTAACCGCACTGAGTGAACTATATAGAATAGCATTTTTACAGCATGGCAATTTGCAGATCATGAAGCTCGTTGAATTTTAACGTTATGGATTCGGAGTTTAATCTGTAGCGGTACTACAAATAAAATGCTTCGCAACATTTTATAGAAACGCAAAAAGAGACGTGGAGCCATCTACAATGCCACAGGCGAACTTAATTAAGAATTCCTACATCGCGCAGTCAGAGTTTACCACGACACTCGAACATATACAAAATCCCGACATCAACTGTGGGGCAGTTGCCCACCAGACACAATAGCCGTCTGGTCGGAGGATCCTCCTTTCCAACATAGGTATGAGTGAACTTTACACCCTGTTCCTTATACCTCTATAAATCCAATCCAATCATAACTTTTCAGCTTATAAACGTATGAACCTTTATCTAAGAAATTGTCGCTAGGGAATATTGCTCTAACAACTTCAGAAGATCTATTACCGCCAGGAATTCCTATTAAAAGCTTGTTACATCCGTACATTGCCTAGATCTAGATTAGAGCTTACTAGAAACAGGGGTAATAATATGGCGGCCGACACTAATAAAAGGAAATATTAAAATGTGTTGGAATGATAAAGTTTTTTATTACACGACGATACTTTTTTGCTGAGCTTGCTTCAATGTTTAAATCTTGATAAATGTCGCAATTAACGTGAAATTGTGTTCTTAAATGGTCTCTCCTAACTAAGCTATGTTTATAAATGAATTAATGTCAATAGTGGTAAAAACCACCTGGGTCTATCGATCAGGTTAAGCTACACCTCACGCAATTGGTCCGTGGATGGGTGACCATCTTTACATACCAAGGCCCCTCCGTGCCTCGTTGTTGCCTGTGTGCCAGGGGCCACGGTATCTCTTTCGAATTACCCGCAACCCTGGCAGGCATCGGCCCTTGCGGGCCCCACCAGTTGATGCTGGTGAAGCCCATCTCTTTGAGGCACGCGTGGAACAAAACACGCCGTCGATCCGGGCTTGGCCCTTACCGGACAGCGAGCTACCAATTTATCGCCGTCCGCAAGCCGCACCTACGGTGGCCAGGAATCAGCCTGGGATTCCCGATGCCCAGGGTGTCTCCTGTGGCGACTAGGGCCGTAAGCGCGCATATATTGCCTCTCCTTCACGTGCACCGCCTCCCTCTTCGCGAGCATTACTGGTTCGCAGAAGGAGGTGACGGCTACCCATGCACTCTCGCTCCGTACCATGGCCTGGACCAGAGACTGGACGTGAGAGATTGCAGCCACCGATCGCGTCTACAAGGACACGGCGGTACTCCGCCCAAGCTGGGTAGACCTACGGCTTCACCGTTCTAAAAGTTTATTATTTCGACCCAAAAATGCTAACACGGTACATTAACCCACGAAACTTCACAACAAATGTTACAACAGAACATAAAACCACAATTTTTGCACGGTTAAACTTTGCAAACCACCCGACTACATAATCGGGCATTCATATAAAATACAAAATGGCGTACTATATACAGAATGTTTTCAAAAAACCGGACTAAGAAAAGTCATAGTTTATTTCTCTAATGTATATTTATGTTAGTGTAACTCGCATTATTGATTCATACTGGGAGTTACCATCATCATTATTTCAGCCGAAAGACGTCATGACATAGGCCTCCTCCAAGCACCTTCTCTTCGACCGGTTTTGTGCTTCCCGCACCCGGCGATTCCTACGATCTTTTTTTTTTTTTTTTTTTTTTCTCTTTATTTAATTTAGGGACTTTTATATAAAATACATGACAGTCCCATCTCCTACGATCTTCACAAGGTCATCGGTCCACCTTGTGGAAGGCCTTCCAACTCTATATCTTCTAGTACGCGGTCGCCACTCTAGAAACTTTCGGCCCCATTGGCCATCTGTTTTGCGTGTAATGTGCCCTGCCAACAATTCTTCGGGCTATGTCGGTTGCCTTGGTTCTCCTCCGGATCTCTCCATTCCTGATTCGATCGCGTAGGGAAACTCCGAGCATAGCCCACTCCATTGCCGTTTGGGTGACTTTTAGCCTTCTGATAAGGCCCATCGTGAGCGACCACGTTTCAGTACTGGGATTATCGAGTAATTAATAAGTTACAATTTCTTTTAACCTGCTGTTGATGTAAATTGTGATTGCAGAGTCGCGGTCTCATCATCATCATAATCAGCCTATAACGTTCCCACTGCTGGGACACAGGGCTCCTCTCAGTGAGAGGGAGTGGGCCGTAATCCACTACGCAGGCCCAGTGCGGGTTGGTAGATGTCTTCGAATTTTTGGTTCAATGACATGCCGGTCTCCTCACGATGTTTTCCTTCACCGTTTTGAGAGCAGTGCTGATGAAATAAATAACACAAAGTAAAGCGCCTGTCTGGGTTCGAACCTACGAACGTTACCACTGGGACATCTGCTCTCAAGTCTTGGTCTAATAAGCAGGTACCCGTATGTCCTTCTGGAGGAGTTTCATTACTGGCGAACGAAAAATTCGGTGAAAGAAAAGAAAATACATGTCTTTTATCCCAGACGAAAACGCACACATCATATTCTGCAAAAAACGCAACACATCTTCGGGAAAGCGGTCGTGATGTTTCTACACCGCGACATTTTAGTCGTCTTACAAAAGTGGTCCACTCAATGTGTACGACATACAATACCTCTAGGCGCGATTAAATAATCAGTTACCATTAAATAAGATAATAGGGGCAAAGAAAAATAAATAATGTTTACGTAGGAAACGGTAGAAGATATCTATCCAGCTCACGAGTCGAGCAGATCATCCCATCTCCCTTAAATTTTATCATTCACTCCATCTCCATGTGTCTACGTTATGCTTCTTAATGAAAAATATTTGTAACCCCCGACTCAAAAACGACGTTTCTCTCTGTGTGTATATGTGTGTGTGTGTGCGCGCGCGTGTGTGCGTGTGTGCGCGTTGCATGTGTGTGTGTGCGCGCGCGTGTGTGCGCGTTGCATGTGTGTGTGTGCGCGTGTATGCGCATTGCGTATGTGTGTGTCTGAGGTAAGGTCCCGAACGGATGAACCGATTTTGATATTGCTTTTTTTTCATTATTTAAATTATTAATTATTCAGTTATTAGCCTGGGGGAGGCCTATGTTCAGCAGTGGACGTCTTTCGGCTGATATGCTGATGATGATGAAATTATTCATTATGTTCAAAAGTGTTTTTGTTAAATAAATATTTGGTAGTCATTTGAAGTGAGCTGCCGTTGTAAGACGTCTAAAATGATCTCGAGGCTTTAATGAAAATCACGAACATCAAACAGCCTGTATACTCAGTAGTACCAACACCGGAAGTCGGGCAGTATTTATTCATAGTTTCCGACTGGGCGTGCGTGATACGAATTAGTTCGGTTCTGCCAACATAATGTTTACTAAATATTATTTAGGTATGAAGCGAGAATGAGTTAAAGATTTATGAAAGAATCTCGGGAATGTATCCTGTTAAAAGGATAATTCGGTCGGATAGGTACAAAAAGATACATTACATATTTTTTAACCGACGAAAAAACGGAGGAGGTTCTCAAGTCGACGCGTACATTTTTTTATTTATGACAACGCATAACTTTTTCCAGAATAGTCCGATTTTAATAATTCTTTTTTTTTTATTGGAAAGGGTATTTCCCCGAAGTTGGTCCCATATAAATTTCGAAGAAAAATTCCAACCCTAAGGGTACGAGTAAGAAAACAGGGGATAATTGATTGTTTACTCACAGATTTTAATACTGAGTTGTGTATTACAAAAAGTTATCATAAATTAAGCATGTAGTAATTAGTAGATTATAGCCACAAAAAAAATATAAAATAAAAACTTTTCAGTAAAAAAAAAAAACCGCCAAAAAACCGAAAAGTTAAAAATAATAAAACTGCTTTGTCCAACCCCAATAACTAAGTTCGGAAGTCGGTGACTTTGGATATGTATTTAATTATATGTCACCGCCTTCCGAACTTAGTTATTTGGGTTGGACAGGTTTTTTTTTAAAATAAATATACCTACTGTGACATCAACCCCGTACCTATTCTTCGTTGGATGTGCAGAAGTTTTTAGTAGATACAGCCATTCAACAAATTCTTGATAAAAACCAGATGACACTTCGGTCCACCTTAAAAATAAACTCAGCTCTTACGAGTAATTAAATTTTCCAAGTTGCTCAAACTCTTTTGAACAAAAATCAAAATCAAAATAATTTATTTCATATAAACCTGCATGGGCACTTATGAAGGTCACATGCTAGGTGCACGGTTCCAAATTGTCGTTTCCTATGGAGAAGAACCGGCAAGAAACTCCACGGTTACTCTTTTAAAAATAATTGCCTTTAACAATGTTTTCGAATTACAGTGATAATAGGTCTGGGAGGACAGTGCAGGCCTGTCAATAAGTATCAGGTACTTAGAGAAATGAAAAGAAAGAATAGAAAATCGTCTATAAATCTACAGTCTGTAAGGCCTACAACGTTCTCTCATTCACAATATGTAAAATAATCTACATAAATAAAATGAACCTATTTAAACCAAGTGACATGATTTCCATCACAAAAACTAAAAGATTTGTCGATATTAAAATAGTTGTAAAATGTCAAATAATTACTAGAATATGTCAAACATTGTAAAACATAAAAAGGACATTTGGGAGCAGTTAATAGACTTTCAGATAGTTGTGCTGTTAATGAGGTACCAGGGAAGCCACATGTGCAGAAGGAATCAATACCAAACTTCCCAGTCTTCAACGTAGTCTTTTATCTTGTAACATTCTGTCCCGATATTTATGACACTGACAGTACAAAAGACGTAGGTACTAGGTAATGCCTACACAAGTACCTAAACTAAGTAGGTGGTGTAATACTGGTTGAGAACGATCATAGGATCATAGTATTATGGGAGGCTTTGATGGTCGTTTGATGTCATCATGTCGTGTTGCGGGAAATTATGGGACCTCAGGGAGAACGTTTACACGTATGTTGTTAGTGTTTCTGGGTCGCATATTAGGTAACATAGAAATAGATTTTTTAGGTAAGGTAATTTCATAATATGACACAGTTATTTGATGTGAAGTACGAGTACACTGCTCACCTCACTCAATTGAGCGCTCGCAATTTGAAAGTGAACATAACGTCGCAGAATCATACGCTATACATATCAAGACTCCTTCGTGCCTCGGAAAGCACGTTAAGCCGTTGGTCCCAGCTGTCATTCGTTGATCTTTGACAGTCGTTACGGGTCGTGAGAAGCCCGAAAGTGTGACAACTAGTCTTGCCAAGGAGTATCGTGTTACCCAGTAACTGGGTTCTGGATGTCAGATTGGCAGTCGCTCTATGTAAAATACTGGTATTCAGCTGCATCCGGTTAGACTGGAAGCCGACCCCAACAAAGTTGGGAAAAGGCTAGGCAGATGATGATCATCACAGATTCGTGTCAAGACATTTCGAATTTCGAATCAATGCGAAACAAGAAATACGGAAAGGTTTACTTTTAGCTCAAGATGAGCATAACGCAAAGATTATTATTTTCTAATGTAGCTGATATTTTATTTTTTATAATAATTAGTAACAATTATTTAAAACCTTTAAAAGAGTAATTCTTTAAAATATATTCAATTCTTATAATATGTATATAATCTGAATCTCGGAAACGGCTCCAACGATCTTCAGGAAATTTAGTATGAAGGGGGTTTCGTGAGCGACAAATCGATCTAGCTAGATTTCATTTTTAGAAAACGTCAAACAAAAAAAAACCAGGCAAGGCTCGGTCATCCAGATAAAATAGATAATACATTTTTAACTACACCAGATAAAAAAAAAATCACAAAAAAAAGCAGCCGACTTCCAAAAAAACACTAGAAAGTGCTAAATAACTTTAATTTCGGAAGTCGGTGACTTTGGACATGTATTTTATTAATTTCTTGTCACCGCCTTCCGAAACTAAAGTTATTTATCACTTTCTAGTGTTTTTCGGAAGTCGGTTTTTTTTTAGAAAAAGTTTTTATTTTTCACTTTTTAGTTATAGTACCCACTCCATACCAATTCATCATCCTTGGGGTCAATACAATGCATATTTATGTGATAGCAGCAATCGCGGTTGATTTGCTGTAATTTATTATTACTGCAGACATTTCAGATAATTCAAAATAAAAAAATAAAAAAAAACAGCTGTTTCATAGAAAAGTGCAATACTTACGCGGTCAAAATGTCTGGAACAGCTGATTTCTTTTTGTATAAGCGGCGAAATATTTTTGCGAAATATTTTTGTCTAGAATGATATGCTGAATTCATGGTTACAGTTTGCGCACTGGATAAAAGCTTTTCCTGTATATGAAATTTAAATGGGACCATTTTGGAATAAAACCCGTTCTAACAAAGAATTTTGTAAAACGGTCTATATATGACGGAGTTATGCCCGAATCTGCACCCAACTCCTAAGTTAAAGAGGTGTACCTCCCGTCATCAGCTTAGCGTCATGAGATGATGATGACCATACGCAAATGTCTCAATAGCATTAGAAAACATAGGAAAAACATTGTTAATACCTGTAAGATTTGAGGGTTGCCCTCGATTTCCCTGGGATTCTATCACCAGATCCTGACTTGGTGCCAATGGGACCACCTTAGGAGTATACTCTTTAAAATAAAAAAATAATTTTGAGAATCGGTCCACAAATGGGGGAGAAATCGATGAACATACATAAACATTAAAAAAATACGTTCGGTGGAACATATAACCTCCTCCTTTTTTTGGAAGTCGGTTAAAAATACTATGACACACGTCTCACACATTGTTACATCCATTCCTACTCCAACCGCCACACTTAACAAGCTTTCACCTAATATTTCCTATGACACCTCCGACGTTCATCCAGATATTGTTATTTCATAGGTACAACAAGAAATAAGCCCCAAGTAATGCATTTCCTAAGCTATTTTCTACTAAATAAACTCAAGGCTGTCTAAACTTCTAGGAAATAAAACAAAAGAATATCTAAATACTAAGTCCCCAATTTGTCAAGATTTGAATTAAAGCAAACAAAGGTTTACTAGGCAGAAATATATTATTTAGATCCTCGTATTTACATAGTTGATCCGTTGCGTTGTGGTTTATATTGTGTTATTTCTTGTGGTCAGTATTACGTAAGACCTTTTGACTGGGATTAAGGATTTAGAATGTAGTTTTGTTAATTAGTTTAATTATTTTATTCTAGTTTATGTTTTCTTTCTTTTTTGGTTGGGAAATCATCAAATGTCTTCGACCGCTCTGGGTGGAGCACGAGGGCGTGTCAAACTTTTACTGACTAAAACCCACCCGTGTTCCCTCAGTTAGCCGTGTGCCAGGGGCGACGGTATCTCTTTCGAACAACCCGCTCCCCTGGCAGGCATCGGCCCTAGCGGACCCCTCTGTGACGGGTCAATACAGTGGCCCCGCCGCCTACCACTTTTCGGTCGCAGGGGATAGGGAGAGCGGCTAACGCTATACCGACACTCCTCCTCCCCTGCGGCCCCACCGCGTCCGCCATCAAATGGTGGCGGCCCCGTCCAGGCTACGGAAGGGAAGAGCGCTACTCAAAAGTACCGGCACTCGTCCTCCGCCGCAGCCTGTAACCCTCAGCCGCGATGCTTCCCATTCGACATCGCAGCCCACCTCAGTTGCGGTGCACCTCACCGCAACCTACCCTTTTTAGCCGCTACGTCGTCGGCTTTGAGGCAAAAGCCCTGACGAGCGGCCCCACCTTTGGGTTCCTCTTCGCTTCACCGTGGGTGGGGGACCACAGCTACTGAGCCCCCTCGTAACGACAATGCGGGAACTCACTCGGGGGGGATTCTAGTTTATGCTTATGTAGAAAGATTGTGGATTTGTTGGGCAACATAAATCTTTAAATAAAGAGGTAAGTGTGTTCGCTTTCGAATTATATGCGCTCACTTGAGTGAGTTTCGTAAACTTTAGAGAATCGCACTATTCAGGCTGCCAAAACAAAATAATTTTTCTACTGACTTAGTCTGTGATCCAGGATGAAAAGTAGCCTTATACCTTGTGTGTGCCACATTTCACCCAAATTTGTTCAGTCGTTTTAGCATGGAAGCGTTATAAAAATCTCATTTTCGTAAGTTTAGTAGTAAGGATTCCATAGACAAAATGAAAGAGACTGCCTATCTGACCTCCGCAACCCAGTTACTGGGTAATACGATACCCCTTGGTAAGACTGGTTGTCAGACTTTCGGGCTTCTGACGACCCGTAACGACTGTCAAAGATCCATAAATGACAGCCGGGACCAACGGCTTAACGTGCTTTCCGAGGCACGGAGGGGTCTTGGTATGTAAAGATGGTCACCCATCCACGGACCAACCGCGGCAAGCGTAGCTTAACCTGATCGATCGACCCGGGCAGCTATTGTTACTTAGCTACAAGCCCCCTTAATATATATTACCACATATATTTTAATAAAGCCTTTTTGCCAAAAGCCTTTCTTTTATGGTAAACATACAATAATGTACTGCGCCTGAAAATAATTGGATAAAGTTCAAAGTAGATACTTATTATTTTATGTTTGTTCGGGGAGAAAAGGAAAACGTTTGATATGGGTTTTAAGGGGCTTTAAAACCTTCTTTTAAAAGTATTTTTTCTTCTCTCGTATCGACATGAGTGTTACGTGTGGTGCCGGATGTACAGGATTGCACAATCCTCATCATGGCCACCTCGTCATCGACTAAGGGTCTTACTATCCCATGCCAAGGCAGACACTACAGACTGTCACTTACTACGATTTGGACATACTCCTCTTGCCTCGTTTTTGTTCATACATCTGGTCATAAACGCACGCTGGTTGCAAGTACTACGTACTAGGCCTTTCTGAAGAACGTCACCAATAAAGTCACTATAATGTACCCATTTCTTCCAGTGGTTGACATAGAAGGCGACTAAGGGACTTACCAGAGAATAGGCAGCAGTGTTCTATGTGCATTTTACCACTATACTGCGATCATCAACCCGCCTGCCAAGCGTGGCGATTATGGCAAAGCCCCCCAAATTGTGGCAGGCTTATGTCCAGCAATGGACGACTTTCGGCTAAAATAATGATAAGATAAAGAAAGATAAAGGAAAATAGCTCATGTTGTGGTGTCATCATCATCATAATCATCAGCCTATAATGTTCCCACTGCTGGAACACTGGATTCCTCTCTGTGAGAGGGATTGGGCCGTAATCCACCACGCAGGCCCAGTGCGGGTTGGTAAATGTCACATGTCTTCCGAATTTTTTGTTCTAGGACATGCCGGTTTCCTCACGATGTTTTCCTTCACCGTTTTGAGAGCAGTGGTAATGAAATAATTTACACAAAGTAAAGCGCCTGGCTGGGTTCGAACTCACGACCTACAACTCGTAAGTCACGGCCGTTACCACTTGGCCACCACTGCTGGTATAAGAACGAACAATCTAAAACTGAATGAACATAAATAATACATTATCCCCAAACTAACTCAACACAACGTATTAAACCCCAATAAACCAAGTCTTAACTTCAATCCACCATAGAATTTGGATGTAACGCATTAACAACCTCAGCGCAGTTGCGTAACAGACTGTAATGTTTTACAACCTTAGAATGAAATTCTAAACTTTATGACCAAAGTGATAAGGTGCAGTTTTGGGTGGAATTAGGAAACCCAATTTCGAAGATGGGGTTTCAGTTTCACGAGTATTATCAGTAGGTCCTATGAGGTAATGAATAGACAAGAGCTTGGTATTAATTGCTGAGACATGATAAAGCTATCTACAGTTCAAGAAATAGGACGACTTGTAAAAAATGTCGTCCCGAAAAGTACTACCAAAATATTACTGCTTACAAATCATTGTTATGATTTCCAAATATATGATTAAGATTTGTAATGATTTTAAATAATATTTATCAAATTGAAAGTAGACTAATTTCCCTCAAATGATATTGTATAAATGTAGTGACGTTTTAAAGAGTTATCTCATTTGACAGTTATCGAAGAAGTACTGGTTTGTTTTAACGGAACGAAATGGAAATATGATGTTGGGGGATTCGCCTAGTTTGCTAAGTTAGTTCTCTGCTAGCTTCGAAGTATGAAGGTTGTCTCAAGAAGTCTAAATTGTTATTATGTTGAATACCTAGTTCAAGAGTTTCATATGTATTGGTTTGTATGTGGGTAAGAGTTTTTTTTTTTTTTTTTTTTTTTTTTGGAATTGGCATCTCGCAGTTGACCTTGAGAGGCCGTGACTGCTCAACCGGACTTTCCTGTGAAGGTTTTTAGGAATCTAAAAGCCTCCAGCCAGGGCGTAAACCTACTTAAACCTAAAACGACTGCGTACTGAGGGCACCCCCTGTGGGGTACGAACCTCGGCTCAGGGAGTCGCTGGCGGGGGGGGGGGGGGGCGGCAGCTAGTACTATCAGGGACAGGCTGGATCAAGTTATTTTCATGATTATTAGACGGGGAATTTAAAGCTACTGGCTCAGCTGCGGCGCGGGCTGGCGCATCAACGAGCAAGGGACGGTCGGGGTGGGTAAGAGTTTAGATGCATAAATATTTATACTCATAGAGGTGTTTCGAAAGGCAACTAGAGAAGGGTGGGCATTTTTGGGGTCTGTCATAAATAATTTTGACGTTCAAAAAGTGCAGACTCTCAGCCTAATTTGAATAAATGACTTTTGATTTGATTTGAACTATGAGAGCCAGTAACATTGTTAGCAACTGACAATTTCTATCTAAGTTTTGGCAATATATTAGCGTACCTACCTCATGGTTTCAGGTGGGTGGTCCGTTGTTTACCTTTGATGAAGGCTGGATTCGGCACTTCATGTTTATTTTATTTTGTTTGGGAAATTTATAGCTAACATCTCAATTATAAAACAAAGGAAGATAGACCGCGCGGAACACCAAGAGTGAGGTGAAACAAACAAATAGGTACTAAAGCGTCGCATTTTATGTAACATACAATGCGACGCTTTAATATTTGATTTTTGTTTTGGATTAGATTATAAAACAAAGGCAGATAAATCGCGCAGAACACCCAAGAGACAAAAAAACAAATACTAAAGCCTCGCATTATATACAATGCGATGCTTTAGTATTTGGTTTTTTGAAGTATGGTGGTAAAATGCATAGAGAACGCTGCTGCCCATTCTCTAGTAAGTCCCTTAGTTGCCTTCTACGACACCCACAGGAAGTAAGTAAGTTAAGCAAGCACTAGCTTGCTTGACTTAAAAATACCAAGAATCAGATGCATTAATTCGTTTACGAGAAGCAAATACCTATCTGAAGGAGTATGTTGAAGTTTTTGATTATATCACGATATTGGGAATGGGATCGAGGCTCAAGCTACTGAGTGAGGAACCTCCACACAATATATGTCGTGTCCCGGAGTACCGTGTTCTTTAACAAGCGCTTGATCCAACTGCCTAACGAGACGCTCGTGAGGATCACCATCAGGAAAAAATTAAATCGTGGGGCGTAATGAAACTTGAGTAAATGTGTATGTAAATAGCAGTTAATATATATGAGTGGTAGATTGTTGTTATCAGTTATTGGCTTGTAGTCTAGCACCGATATAATTATTTTCTAGCTTTTAGTACATTAATCTACAATTCTACATCATAATTATGATGTGAATCTATCTTTTCAATAATTTAACTACAAAAGTACTATTTATTTACGTATCATCATCATTTCAGCCGAAGACGTCTACTGCTGGACATAGGCCTCCTCCAAACGGGGAGGGATTTGCCATAATCACCACGCTTGGCAGGCGAGTTGGCGATCGTAGTATGGTGGTAAAATGCATAGAGAACGCTGCTGCCCATCATCATCAGCCTTATAATGTTCCCACTGCTGGGACACAGGCCTCCTCTCGGTGAGAGGGATTGGGCCGTAATCCACCACGCGGGCCCAGTGCGGGTTGGTAGATGTCACATGTCTTCGAATTTTTGGTTCTAGGACATGCCGGTTTCCTCACGATGTTTTCCTTCACCGTTTTGAGAGCAGTGTTGATGAAATAATTTACACAAAGTAAAGCGCCTGTCTGGGTTCGAACTCACGACCTACAACTCGTAAGTCGCGGCCGTTACCACTTGGCCACCACCACACACCGCTGCTGCCCATTCTCTAGTAAGCCCCTTAGTCGCCTCCCACGATACCCACGGGAAGAAATGGGATGGTTCTTTTACGTCCGCCACCACACGAACACATAATACCTAAATAAATCTCTATTTAAACTTGTCAATTTATTTTCAACTACTACGTTATCTATTACTACAGAATGGGCAGCAGCGTTCTCTATGCATTAAAATGCATAGAGAATGCTGGTGCCTATCCCAGCGATCGTGGTATGGTGGTAAACCGACATACTGCGATCGCCAACCCGCCTGCAAAGCAAGCCAATAATGGTAAACCCCCCATTTTGTGGGGGTGGCCTATGTCCAGTAGTGAACATCTATCGGCTAATCGAATTCTTGACCCTACGGAAAGATTCTTTAACCACTGAACCTAACGAGATGAGCTTATTACATAACTAAGCTCTCATTATGTAAATCCAGCTTACATAACTTAGCTAATCATTTACTATGCATGTAAGTAACAACATAACATTATTAATAACTTGAGCCACATTGGCTGGTGAGCACATAAAGAAGGCATCTTCTTATTACTTTCGGGACTAATAAGTGGCTCTCAGTGAATACATGAATAACAATCGAGTAGAATAATTATTGAGATGAAACGTTACGTCACGCCACAGAGGTTGGGTTTATACAAAGAAATCTTTGAAACTGTTTTTATGAGCATATTTTAATTCGCTCTGTTGTTAAATGTAATTTCATGATTGGGTTTTGTTTTGTAAGTTAAGCAAACTTAAAAATTATAAATGATAAAATGATAAATGATTTTATTTCTGTAAGTAGGTTTGTACAAACACTTTAACACGTCTATCATATTTTTTTAAACTAGATGAGGTCGGCGTTTCCTATCTGACTACTCTGAGAAGAAAGGCCGAATCAAACTCAGAGGTCACAGTGTCTTTTAAAGTCCAGACATAATCTTGGTCAGATCATGTGAAGACCATGTGGATTGGTGTCTGAAATGGTCTTTTGAGGAAAGAACCACACAGGTTGAGTGGACCTGTCATGTATCAGTAATCATACGGCTCAACTCAGAACTTGGTATACAGGGTCATTGAAAAAATACCAATAAACTCTTAAGAGGTAATTGTATTCATCATTATGAACAACTTTTACTATGGGACAAAACACGAAAAAGCGAAAAAAAAAAATCTGCTGTTCCTTACATTTATGTTCGTACTAGCTTTTGCCAGCGGCTTCGCTCGCGCGGAACTTTCATCCCCTATTTAACTCCCTTAGGGGTTGAATTTCAAAAAATCCTTCCTTATTCCTTGTCTACATTATAAAGGGAACCTCTGTGCAAAATTTCAGCTTTCTAGGTCCAAGGGTTTGGGCTGGGCGTTGATGAGTCAGTCAGTCAGTCAGGACCTTTCTTTTTATTTATATAGATTATTTAAGTTACGTCACGCCACAGAGGTTGGGTTTGTACAAAAATATCAATCTTTGAAACTGTTTTTAAGAGCATATTTTAATTCGCTCTGTTGTTAAATGTAATTTCATGATTGGGTTTTGTTTTGTAAGTTAAGCAAACTTAAAAATTATAAATGGTAAAATGATAAATGATTTTATTTCTGTAAGTAGGTTTGTACAAACACTTTTACACGTCTATCATATTTTTTTAAACTAGATGAGGTCGGCGTTTCCTATCTGACTACTCTGAGAAGAAAGGCCGAATCAAACTCAGAGGTCACAGTGTCTTTTAAAGTCCAGACATAATCTTGGTCAGATCATGTGAAGACCATGTGGATTGGTGTCTGAAATGGTCTTTTGAGGAAAGAACCACACAGGTTGAGTGGACCTGTCATGTATCAGTAATCATACGGCTCAACTCAGAACTTGGTATACAGGGTCATTGAAAAAATACCAATAAACTCTTAAGAAGTAATTGTATTCATCATTATGAACAACTTTTACTATGAGACAAAACACGAAAACGCGAAAAAAAAATCAGCTGTTCCTTACATTTATGTTCGTATAACTCATCAAAATGTAGGGAACAGCTGTTTTTTTAAAATGATGATTATAATGACCTCTTAAGAGGTTTTTGATGTTTTTCCAATAACCCTGTACAATAGTTTTTCATCACTACAACTGTCATCAACATCATCTGCCTAGCCATCTGCCTGCCTAGCCGTTACGGTAAGATAGGCAGCCGCTCCGTGTAAAATACTGGTTTTCAACTGCATCTGGTTAGAATGGAAGCCGACCCCCAGGATTTTTACAAATCAAATCAAATCAAAAGTCATTTATTCAAACTAGGCTGAGAGTCAGCACTTTTCGAACGCCAAAATTACATAAGACAGTCCCCCAAAAACGCCCACCCTTCGACACTTCCTAGTGCTTTAGCTGGGAAGAAGAAGTGGCGCAACAAACTCCCCAGCAGCACAGCTGTCTGAAAAGTTGGAAGAACTTGATTCTATACAGTAATAGGTAAATAATTAAATTTCATCAAAAAATGGAAATTTCATTACTAAAAATTAAAAAAAAAAAATGGTTTATACAGTCAAATAAAATAAACAATGCTATGGAGTAACTCATATAACCTTTTCATGGAGCGACTGACTACGAGTATTAAAACGTAACGACTGTCATACATGCCACGAATGACAGCCGGAGCCAACACACAAATTATCTAATGTCAAAAATATGCTAGTAGGATAAGACTTTATATTCTATACAGATAAATACAATTAGAGTGTCTGTTTGTAATATTAAAATAACCGCTTTTTAGTAAATGCATATGGGTATACACGGTACATATACCAAAATAACTTTTTTTTTTAATTGTCCGTCTATCTGTCTGTCTGTTTGTTCCAGCTAATCTCTAAAACGGCTGCACCGATTTTGACGGGACTTTCACTGGCAGATAGGCCATGCGAACGATGTCGCGGGCACAGCTAGTTTTCTATAAATTTGGTCGACTTTGCCCTTAATGGTTTAATTATTTGTGCATAGTAAACGCAAGAACTACAAAAAAATAAAAAGCACCAATCAACAATCGGCAAAGTTTTTCATTCAGTATGTTTAAGTCATAATATTTTGTATGTAATGTTTTAAATCAGCTTCGTTATTATCTTAATCGTAATGAAAATTCCTGAAAATGTTGTTAAGTAAACTCCTTCGAAAAGAAAGGCAATCTTAAGCGACTGTTTACTTAAAGCACAATAGTGCCTCATATTTATCTTTATAAATAAAAATAAAAGTCCTGACTAACTGACTCATCAACACCCAGCCCAAACCCGTGGACCTAGAAAGCTGAAATTTTACACAGAGGTTCCCTTTATACTCGTAATGTAGACAAGGAATACGGAAGGATTTTTTGAAATTCAACCTCTAAGAGAGTTAAATAGGGGATGAAATTTCCGCGCGGGCGAAGCAAAAGCTAGTTATACTGTTGACTCTTTATATACGGAGGGTGTTTAAAACACGTATAAGTTATTTATATATATATTAATTCGAAAATATTATCAAGTACAGAAAATCAATAACGCGTTTCGCGGCTTTCCGAAAAATTATGGCGGGAAAGTTCCTTCCTCCCAAAAACTTCATAGACCACCCTCGAAGTAGCTTCACTCGGTGTTGCCAACACAATGCTCGAAGTAGCTTCACTCGGTGTTGCCAACACGGCCCTCCTGCGCCGTGCATGTCCTCAGGCACGCCTTTCACCATCAGTCTTACTTAGCTTAACGAAAAACACATCTGAAAGTAAACACGTAATGTAAATATCTTAAAATAAAACATTATTGCTTCGGCCAATCATGATTCATTAATACTATTAGAACTCCAGTTGCAGGGTTTACTCCTCTTCTGTTCCTTTAGGCTTAGGAACTCTCACTACTCTGCAACTGGTAATCCCAATCATGAATCACCATTAGCCCTTCTACTATCATCGATCGTGTATTACAGGACTCCAAACTAAGCCCTTTTATACTTGAAGGCTTTTCGAATTAATTTGTAGTAAGTTATTCCCAATTCATAATGCACAGGACACCAAAGCAGAGTTGTCTTTAGGCTTAGACAACCTCTTTGCTACGGTCATTTTAGCTCACTCCCTTAATCCAAGGTGGTGCCTGGACCAGTTCACTCCTTTAGTCTTAGGCAGGAACTGTATCAGCTCACCATCTCTATTCTGGTGAGTGACCACAACACGCTTTTTTTTTTTCTTTTTTTTTTTAGTTCCAGTTTTTCTGAATTTTATCAACTTTTGCAGAAACGAAAAATGTACAAAGCATTTCTTTTTAAATAATAAACTAGGTATTTACATATGTAATGAATCATAAGTTTTTTTTTTTTTTACCTTGCCAACACTCCTTTTACATACATTTGCACCTACTGATGATGCATCAATCAACACACCAGCTATCAATTTTAATCTAAATCCAAGGTTTAATGTTCTCAGCAGCGGCTACCCCATTATACGATCTATTACTTCTTTCAGTGCCCCGCATGTCTTTGACTTCATATCTATCTTTATTCAGGCATTTCGTTATTTGGAATGGGCCTTTAAAAGTAGGCAGTAATTTTTTACTTCGTCCATCATTTGTTTGGCTTTGTATTTTAATAAGGACTAAGTCTCCTTCATGATAAAGTTTAGCTTTAGTACGACACCGGTCGAATCTTTTCTTCTGAGACTTAGCACTATTCTTTATATTTTCGTCCGCTATTTTACGCAACTTCGTTACATCCGTACTATGCTCGTCTTCATGCCCAAGCTCAGGTCCGAAGCTGTCACTATCGGTACGTAATCTATACCCGAACATGACCTCACATGGGACTGCCTTGATTGTTTTGTGATACGTACTATTGATCGCCTGTTGTAATGGTGTAATGCAATTATCCCAACCATCTTCATCCAAATCTGCACCCATAGTTTTCATTGCTTCTAGAATTGTTTTATTAAATATTTCGGCTTGGCCATTTGAGCGCGGCATACCTGTGGCTATTGTATGCAGGCGAATATTTTTACCGTTGCAAAATTCTTTAAACCTTTTTGACGTAAAAGCGGAACCCGCATCCGTAACAAGTCTATGAGGGTTGCCGAATATCTTTGCTATACCTTCAAGTTCACTAATTACGTGACCACTATCTGTATTACGTACCGCCGCGATAAATACTTTAGTAAATGCATCTACTGCGACCAACAAATATTTGTTCTTATTTTGTGTTTCAACAAAGGGACCCAAATGATCCAAATGAATCGTGTGGAATGGCTGTGCGTATTTTGGTAGTGGATATAGCTCACCTTCGTTCGGTCCGCCTTTTTTTTTAAAGTAAACGCAGTTTAAACAGTTTTTTATATATTTCTTAACTATGTTTCGCATCCGAGAAAACCAATATCGACTAGAAATTCGTTCAACAGTTTTATCGACCGAAAAATGACCGAGGTCGTCATGGTTACATTTGATAATTTGCCAAATGCATTTCTTCGGGACAACCCAACGACGACCGTGACTTGTACGACGATATACTTTATTGCCAAGAAGTTCGTATTTGTTGAATATATCCCTATGTTTGTCTGCTTCGCCCGACTCTAAAGTCTGTCTAATAACGACTATCTGGGGATCCTGCATTTGAACCGAGAGCAACCAATCCGCCTCCGTTATAGACATGACAATTTCCACTTCAGATTTTTCCCTTGACTTTAACGGGTTCCTGCTTAAAGCATCCACATGCTTCATACGAGTGCCCTCTCTATGAGTAATGTCAAAAGAGAACTCTTGCGTAGAAAGCACCCATCGCGAAATACGGGAAATTTGTCTTTTTTTGTCTTTTTTTGTAAGCGCATAACGTATAGCACTGCAGTCTGTGACTATCCAGAAATTAGCCCCTAACAGATAGCGCCTAAACTTTTCCAAAGACTGGACGATAGCTAGCAGCTCAAGCTCAAAAGAATGGTATTTTTTTTCATCTTGGCGGCTATAATAATGAATAGGTTTTTCACCATTATCCGTAACCTGCATCAAAATGCCTGCAATTCCGTCTCTGCTTGCGTCAGTATATAATATGCTTTGCTTGGCAGGGTCAAATAATGTTAAAATATCGTCTGAACTTAACGTCTCTTTTAATACCGTGAAAGCGCGATCTTGTTCAGAATTCCAAACCCAAGGGCCGTCTTTTTTCAGTAATTTGGAAAGCGGGCTAGAAAGCATGGCACAGTTTTTGATGAACTTGCGAAAATAACTTTACTGATCAGGCCAAGAAACTGGCGAAGCTGGTGGATTGTTTTTGGGACCGGGAAGTCCTTAACTGCTCTAACTTTACTCTCACATGGTTTCAAACCCTCAGAGTTTACTCTGTAGCTCAGGAACTCTATTTCTGACTTTAAGAAATGGCACTTCTTTAGGTTAAGCGTAAGGCCATTTTCCTTAAAGATTGCCAGTACCTTCTCAAGAAGATGAAGATTTTCTTCAGCCGTCTTACTAATTATTAAAACGTCATCTAAATACAGAACAATCGCACCAAACCTCAAGTTCCCCATGACCTTATCCATCATTTGTTGAAAACATGATGGTGCATTGGCTAGACCGAATGGAAGTCGCAAAAATTCATAATGTCCGTCCTCAGTTATAAACGCTGTCTTGTGAACAGATTCCTCTGCCATTTTAATTTGATAGTAGCCACTTTTAAGATCCAAACTTGTGAAAAATTTACAGCCCTGTAGTCTATCTATCAAGTCTTCGATGCGTGGCATCGGATATTTATCTTTTGTCGTAATTAATTAATTATTCAATGCGCGGTAATCAATGCACAATCGTTTTTCACCGTTCTTTTTATTCACAAGCAGAGCTGGACTCGCATACTCGGATTTACTTTCACGGACTATACCATTCTCTAAGAGTTCGTGTACCATGCTTCTTACAATTTGCCTATCAGAATGTGATGTCCTGTATGGTCTACATTGCACAGGTTTTTTATCGTGTAAAGTTATGACCATTTCATGACCTTTACTTTTCCTAGTTGATTTATATTAGTAGCTACGCATTGCTGATATTTACCGAATAGATTAACCAACTCATCGCGGTGAGAATCTGTATCGAACTCTAAGGAAATTTCACCGACAAAGTTGCAAAAGTCTTCAAAACGATTTACGTTTTGAAACGTTAATGTTTCCCCAATTCGCGAATACATTAAATCAGATCGTTCTGTCACGTTGCGTCCTATCAGTACGTCACAACCCGATAGTTCATTAAGTATATATAACTCAATCTCGTCTATTTTCACAGAATCTAATTGTATGCCTACCTTCACCACCTCCGTACGTTTTTTAAAATGTCTACCAAACCTCTTTGCTCCTCAAAACATAGAACCATGGCATTCAGGGGGAGCTTCAGATATGCGGCCACGCACTGTTGGAATAACATACCTCCGCCAGTAAGAGTCCTGAAAACGAAAAAGCACTTTTTGAGTATTTTAAAGACATATTTCATGCAGATACAACAATCCACATGATCTACAACTAGGATCTAGTAACAATAGCCGCCCTTTTTATACTTACCTCAAGGGTCACGGCCTACAAGCAATGGATATGGCTTTCCAACAGTGTGAGTGGCCTCTGTCTGATTCCGCCCTGGCTGGGTCCGGTCTGTGCCAATGTCATTTGAGTAAATGGTTTGGTTTTAAAATGATTGGTTGTGCCGGTGGTAATTACTTCTTCGTACATCGAAAAGAGCCTTGATCCATTCGGCCCACTAAAATCAAAATTATCCTTATTATTACTATTAAGCTGTATTAGTAATAAAACTACGCTTTGACTGAAAAGCATGCTATGCAAATGCCGCAAATGGCCGCCATACCATCGCAACTCCCATGGTACACGACATTAAAGTTATTATTTAGCATTTATATCTATTAACACTGTATTAATGTCTTAGTCTATGTATTTTATTGATTTCTTAAATTGGATTCCGTTATTATGGATATGTTTATATTTATATACATGATAGGTTCGTCTATTACATAATTTTTTCGAGGAAAATTGTACTTACCCGATAACATAACATAATTATTAGATCACACGATGAGCGTCTTTACGTCACTCCAGAAGGTATTTGCAGAATACCAGCGCTGTTGACAATAGGTCCGTCCGAAGTCGCAGCATTTAGCTGAGCAAGGACCTGTTCGTGCACAGATGCGACGCACGGCCTAGTTGTTTTTATATTTGTGATTTTGTTGATATAAAAGTAGTCAGTAATGCACTCTGCTTTCGGCATTTTGTTTTTGTTTTCTTGTTTATAATTATATAATTGCATGTGTCGTACGTAATTCATTTGTTTATGGTCGGTCCCAAGCCTCGACTGACACTATCAGTCAAGTCAATGGACAATATTGTTAAAAATAATCGACTTGAATACGGGGCTTTTGGCCACATTGCATGTGTGCATTTTATTTCATAGTTGATTTTATTGTATGTAATGTGCGTTTTGTTTGTGCAGAATAAACATTTTTTCTTTCTTTCTTTCTTTTCTTCTTTTTGAAAATCCCTGCAGTGTTATAGGAGAATTTAACGGAATTCTTTGGAGACTAAATTGTTCTGCCAAATTAGATGTCATTATGGAACAGCTACTCCCGGTGTCTATGAATGCTTCATGAACAATACCGTTTTCTTACAGAACTTGTCTTTCGCGTTAGAAAGTTGTACGTATTTTGTTTCCTGGTTATTTGTTTGTTCCGGTTTGTCAGTTTTTAAATTATTTTTGTGAAAACATGAAGTTTCCGAGTGTCCTTTTTTACCGCAAAATTCACATTTTACCGAACATTGAAAACGTTTGTGATTGCCGCCGCAATTATAACACTATATGGGTTTCCGTTGACTTGGGGTTCGATTAGTCACGTTTGATCCGGTTATTGTAGTTGCCGTTGATGTTTGGGGAACAGAACTTTGAACTTGACATGGAACCTTAACATTGTCACGAACGCTGTGGTTTAACGATTGTTTAACTGATTTTGCTTTGTAAACGCGGCTGTGTAAAAATCCAGCTAAACTATCGCATGATTTAAAGTTGCTAGCCTCAACGGATGCTGTTATGTTAATATCGCCAATATTCCCCAACATTATCGAGATTACGTCATTTTCAGTAAAATTTAAGCATAGACTATCAATTTTCGATTTTTGTTCGAAAAAGAAATCATAAAGCTGTTGATTTTCGACAGGTTTCCGGTCGACGATCTCCTTAAGTAGGTCAAACATATTTCTCTTCACTTTAAATGTATTAGAAAGATTTTCCTTCCAATCATTCCACAGCCAACTTGTCCACATGTGATCATTACGCAATAAAGACTCGTACCAGATTTTAGCAGATCCTTTGAGCTTATTAAGAATCCTACGACCGAAGCTTGCAACTAGGATTCGGGCGGAGACAATATTTCGTCTGAAAATTGCTATCGTTGCGCTAGTGTTAGTACCTGTCGAGGATACATACCTACAGTGAGCAGTACGATCACACACACATTGACAATGGCTTGACGCGATAGCGCTACTAGCTACTGACCATTTATGATGAATTTGGATGTGTTCCGTAATACCAAAAATGATGAATGAAAACTTATTGCATTTTAATATTTTTTTCGACATTTTACAACTTGATAATATGAGCTATGCTTCTGAGACAACAATATTACGGAAATTGTTGGTTATAATACCAAAAAAACAATGAGAAAACATGTCATTTACGCTGTAAAAATGTGCGAAATGCAATTCGCTTAAACTTCATTTCAGGTAAGTATTTTGGAAAAAAAAACCCCTACGAGCCTAGATAAATACTGTCTGAATCCGAATATCATCATAATATTATGGAAATATGCTCAAGTTGCAAATGATTTAGGTATTACGTATGTATGGACAGTTCATTGTACGTAGGCCTCTTAAGTGCCTGATAGCGTATCATACTATCTGTCCATGAAAATGTTGATGCATACGACTCTATCACGTTTAACCAAGAAGTAATATTATCGCTCAAAGGGTCAAAATCCGGAATCATATTATGCAAAATTGTACTCACATTTCCGGTATCTTTTGCCTTAAATACCTTTATCTTTTTGCCGGGTGCCAGCGGGGGTGTTCTTGAGCCGCTACTGTTAGAACTCGAACTGCTACTGCTAGAACTCGCAATGCTGCACCTAGATGATTTACGAGCGCGCTTTGTCCTGTTTTTACGCTTACTTAGGCGTCTTTTACCCATTATTTAGTTTTACTTATTTGTGGGGCGCGAAAACTTTGATGCTCACTTCTGATGTTGACTCTTTATATACGGAGGGTGTTTAAAACACGTATAAGTTATTTATATATATATTAATTCGAAAATATTATCAAGTACAGAAAATCAATAACGC
This sequence comes from Polymixis flavicincta, assembly GCA_949987655.1. Classification (NCBI taxonomy): domain Eukaryota; kingdom Metazoa; phylum Arthropoda; class Insecta; order Lepidoptera; family Noctuidae; genus Polymixis; species Polymixis flavicincta. The sequence continues at coordinate 7,928,721 of OX465199.1, read as the reverse complement.
GTTTCGCGGCTTTCCGAAAAATTATGGCGGGAAAGTTCCTTCCTCCCAAAAACTTCATAGACCACCCTCGAAGTAGCTTCACTCGGTGTTGCCAACACAATGCTCGAAGTAGCTTCACTCGGTGTTGCCAACAATACATAAAATGTGTACATTTATAGTACATACATACGTGGTTTTAAGAAAATACAAAACTTTTCTCTAGTCAAATCCATTTCAACGCACGAAAGATACTTTTTAAATTGCAGCCAATTTGTTAAAAACAAATGACATAAGTATTCATTACACATCTACAGATTCCCAAAGAGTTCCTAATTCGAAATTTAAATAAATTTTTCTTCGGCTGCTTTCCTTACTGGCCTTTTCTAAAAACTTTCAGTGTGACCTCCGTATACGTCATTAATTTCTGTTTGTATAAATGTATAGTTCCAGTGGTTTACATAGTCTGTATTTATTTTGAGTGGATTATATAAATAATAAATTGATGTGTTGAAACATCAATTATTTATATAAGCCACTCAAACTTGCTGAAGGGCATTCGTCTACATTTCTATTCACGTAACGATATTCATACATTTAGAGGTTGTATTAATACATAAGAACGGTTATCTATTCAGGTCTTCTATAGAAGGTCACCACTGCCTTTCAAATGTTTCTTGGTAGAATAGAATAGAATAGAATAGGATTTTATTTTGCAAATATGGGTAGTACACAATAGTTGTTAATATACATTATAGGTCAGCCATATTTTACCATTCGGCATGCAAACATTTACATTATTACATTTACATTTGGTATCTATCAAGTAACATATTTTATGAAGAGCAGTCAGTGGTGGGTCGGTTGTTACGGTCCTGACTTGCGAGGTGTAGCTCGTGCATTCAAATTCGAACCCAAGCAGGCTTACATTGTGTAAAATATTTCTTCATCGTAGAAAACCCCGCACAGTCAACAAACGCAGCATCCACGGAGGTACCTTGTTCGCTGTCAATACCTGCCGAACTAATTCTGCTACGCGATGTCTTATTCGTGGTATGGTAAAAACCTATGATGTCAATTTTCTCGATGTAGATATATTTCAACAGTCAAAGCCTGGTTTCAAAAGGAATATATCTACTCCTGTCAATGAATGATGTATGTTGTTAATGAATTATTTTTTTGCCAATATTTTGTATGATGTTAATTAATATACTATGCTATGAATATTTATATTCAAAATCAAAATATTAATATTAATAATTTAAAAATATTAATATTATATAATATTATTATTATCTCAATTTAAAATTTGTTATACGTGTCTGATATTTCGTTAATATTTCTCTAAACCACTGATGTGCAGTGAATAGGTAAGTATATGGAGTAAGAATGAATATCTAATTATATATTTAGTTTTAGTAATGTTTCGGTAATTGTAAAATACCATTTAGAACCTTTGAACACTAATAACGTATAGAGGCACCTAGTAACACCTATCTGTTTTAATATTGCATGTTAATATGTGGATAATGCAGTGGGCAGCAATGTTGTCAAACACTTAAAGACTTTTAGTATTTCGATGTATATTGTAGCTTTATAAATAAAAATTGTTCCCATTATAAATAAAATAAAATAAAACACCGTGATGAAACTGGCAAGTCCTAGAACCAAAAATTCGAAACCATTCACATGTCTTCCAATTTCAAATACATAGATGTCACCTTCTAACAACCAGCATTGTTTCCGCGTACTACGAGTAGGTTACAGCTCACTCCCAATCACAGAGAGGAGGCCTGTGTCCCAGCAGTGGGAACATTATGGGCTAAATATGAGCTGAAAGGCGTGCAATTAGAGAAGTTTAGCTGAGGATGGTTACGGGCTGATTACGATGATGAAAATAATACGGACGTGACTCATTTTTTTTCATCATCATCATCATCATCAGCCTATAATGTTCCCACTGCTGGGACACAGGCCTCCTCTCGGTGTGAGGGATTGGGCCGTAATCCACCACGCGGGCCCAGTGCGGGTTGGTAGATGTCACATGTCTTCGAATTTTTTGTTCTAGGACATGCCGGTTTCCTCACGATGTTTTCCTTCACCGTTTTGAGAGCATTGGTGATGAAATAATTTACACAAAGTAAAACGCCTGTCTGGGTTCGAACCTACGACCTACAACTCGTAAGTCGCGGCCGTTACCACTTGGCCACCACAGCTCAGCTCATTTTGTTTACGAGTAATATACCTACTTCAGAAAACAGCGATCCTCTTGTTTCTTTCATTATGTATTTCGACAATTTCATTCGCGCAAGAAACGGTTGTAAAAATAACTCCACATTTTTATGGGAGTTTGAAGTAAATCGAGGTCGAGATTTTAAGAGAAAAGTTTTCAAGATGATGACGTTCTTTGTGGAAGATATGGTAATATTTTTTTTATCTCTGGTAAAAGTATGTATGAACCATATTAAAGTAGAAAAGTAAAGTCGTCCATTTAGCTACTTAGAGAAAGACTAGTCAAACCATAATGTGGACAGTATCCTTAATGATCTGTTCATTTTCCATCAAATAGTCTATTTACCAACCATAATCATCATAATCAGCCTATAATGTTCCCACTGCTGGGACACAGGCCTCCCCTCTGTGAGAGGGAGTGGGCCGTAATCTACCACACGGGCCCAGTGCGGGTTGGTAGATGTCATATATCTTCAAATTTTTGGTTCTAGGACATGCCGGTTTCCTCACGATGTTTTCCTTCACCGTTTTGAGAGCAGTGGTGATGAAATAATTTACACAAAGTAAAGCGCCTGTCTGGGTTCGAACTTACGACCTACAACTCGAAAGTATCATCTGGTACCACTGGGCCAACACTGTTCTCATCAATTAAAAATGTATAAAACCCCCGACACAAACAAAAACGCTAAAAAGTAAAAAAAAAATTGGCCTTTTAAGTTTTCATTGATCGTCCCCCGACTTGACAATGCCTCGATCAAAATATTACCTTCAACTTAAAAGGCCCATAAATATTATGTTTTTACTTTTAAGAGTTTTTGTTTGTGTCGGGGGTTTTTTAAATTTTAAATGTAACTTTTATTTCCTGCTTTTTAAACTTAATGTCTCGCTTAAATCTGCGCAGCATTGCTATGTTTCCCACAATGAAGTTTGTTACTAATTTATACTAAATCCTCGTCCTGATCACCATGTATCCATAACCTATTCATTCTTTATTCACTGATTTATCAAAAGCGTTTGATTATGTAAGTCATGACATACTTTTAAATAAAATTGAAACTTATGGTATACGAGGAAAAGTGCTTGATCTTATTAAAACTTACCTAAAGGGACGCACACAATTTACAGAAATTTCTAGAGTCTGTGTAAAGACAAAAAAAGAAGAAAAGTATGCTTCTTCGACAAGAAATATCAAACTTGGTGTCCCACAGGGCAGCGTAGTCGGCCCATTATTATTTTTACTGTATGTAAATGATTTGCCAAGCCAAATGCCAAATCCAATTATCCTTTTTGCTGATGACAGCACTTTGATAATTAAATGTCATAATAAAGAGTCTTACGAAGCTAATGTCAATAGTACGCTTGAACAATTTATAAATTGGCTTAATAAAAATAACTTAATTATAAATTTAGATAAAACAAAAGTAATGCATTTCTATCAAAGAATATTTGACCCAAATATGGATATAAATTATAATGGACAAACAATAGATCAGGTCAATGTGGCCAAATTTCTAGGAATTTCAATTGATAGCGGACTGACATGGAAACCTCAAGCAGATGACGTATGCAAAAAACTAAGTTCAGCTGCTTATGCATTATATAGTTTATCAAAAAAAGTTAACGTTCAGACAGTATTGATAGCATACCACAGTCTAGTTAATAATAATATTTTTTTTTTTATTTATTCATAAGTTCACATATAAATTACATAGAAGTGACATCAGTACAGAGTTACATATTAAAATTATTAAGCAAATATTAAACTATGCCTAAAATAAATCTAGTGTAGGTATAACTTATATAATATATTGGATAAAGGCCTAATGAAAAACAATAGCGACCTGCCTGATGTAGGTTTATTCAAACCTGTGTTTCAGGCCTTCACGTAACAACGCTGAGTGTTTTATTGGACTATTAAATTAATGTACATAGAGCTAGCATTGATACATAATAATTATATTATTAAATAATAATATAATTATTATGTATCAATGCTAGTTGTTTCTGTATTGGGTTTGGCATAATATTCTGGGACAACTGTAGCGAGAGAGAAAATATTTTTAAGGCGCAAAAACGCTGTATTAGATCAATTTTTAATCTTAAAGTGACCGACAGCTGCGTACCTGTTTTAAAAAAAAATAATCTTTTAACTTTTGTATGCCTATATATGTATATTAGAAATAGCTATTTTTGTTAAAACAAATGATCACTTATTCCCGACTTTGAAAAATACTAGAAACAGGACTACAAGTTTAAGAACTCAATACGAAGACAAGTTGTGCATTGGTGGATATAAAACTGCATTGTTGAAAAAGAGTGTTATGTGCATGGCTCCTCTTATTTATAACCATGTACCAAAAGTGATCAAAGAGCAACCAATAGGAAGATTTAAAAAGCACTTAAAAAAAAATACTAGTTGAAAAATGCTATTACTCTGTAACAGATTTTTTGAATGACAAGGCTATTTAGTTTACAATGTTCATTTATTAAGTAAAAATAGCTATAAGTAAACATAATAATTGTTAGTAAAAATTTTGCATGCCATGAGGCAGAATGTATAAGGACTCAAAAAATTGTAACACCTAATTGTATTAATTACCTACATTCTATGCAAATAAATAAATCTATCTATCTATCTATCTGAGACCTTTTCAATGACCCCAAACACGATACTTCTGCTGTTTGTTGGTGAGTTAGCTGGGTATCCTGGAAATTCCAGGTGTTGCTCCAGCATCAGTTCAGGGTTACTTTGTTCGTCTAATGTCATTGAAGTAATAGAATACCAAATTTCGACTTGATCAGACCCGTGGAAGATGCTCAAATCCCTTCACCAACTAGAAAAGAGCTGATAATTTTCAAACGACTGAACCGATTTTGATGAAACATGTCTAAGAACACTCCATACTAATTCACCTTTCAAACAAAAATAAATAAATAAAAAAAATTGGTTCATCCGTTCGGGAGCTATGTTGCCTCAGACTGACACACACACAGACACGTCAAACTTATAACACCCCGTTTTTTTTGCGTCTGGGGTTAAAAATAATAAATCTGTATTATTTTAAGAAACAATCACTTCACAAAAACTCATCAGAGTAAAAGTTTCCCAAAAATTCTGAACAGAATGGAACAACTAGGCAGAATTAAATTTTAAAATGGCGTCCCTTTTCCGTTGATTGGATTCCAATTACAAACTAATTCGAGCGCGTCAAGCGTGAATCGTGGCAGGTCAGCTCTGCGTAGGACGGCGCAAGAGATGAGACAAGTATCGATTGTCACAAACTTGTTGGATTATGGTGTGGTGGCAGTTGCGGCGTTTTTAATGGAACGGTTTTTAAATCATAATTTTGAAATTACTGTAGTATTACCAAATCTCGCATGTATAGTGAAAGCAAATCCTACTGTGTTATGCAATTACGCTACGCGACTCCTTGCAACCTTGGAAGGTGGGTCAGAGTCCACGGGATTTTTTGACACCAACTTTTCTAATGATGTGCCAAGAGAATTTAACAATAAAAGTTAGGATATTTTTTATTAAATACATTTAATTTTAATTCTGAATGAAACTTCAAGAAATAATATTAGTTTGTAACTGAAACGGATAAGGATTTTAAAGAACTGAAATATTATTATTATTTTTGACTATTACGATTAAGCGAAAATTCCTCTTAAGAAAACACCCATTTTAACTTAGATTGTGAGGTTTTCCATCCTAAAAGAAACAGGGCTCTCAATACCTACTTCAAAATACTCATTCCCGCCTCTCGCTCTCACTACGCCCCAACCCAACAATTATCTAGTCCTTTTAATTTAGGTATCTCAACATAAACACTAGGTACGTACTACACAGAGAGAGTAGGTCTAAACTAGGACTTGTTTTTGTACCTACATAATTCTAACCTTGGTCCAGAATTCTAGATAGGATTTATGTGAATGTGTCTAGTTTGGGACAGAACAATTCGGATAGGTACGAAATGCCTTATGAAACATTTAAACGGGACGATGTTCGCCAATTAATATGTAGGTTTTATTACTATCGAATAAAAATGTAATTTAACTGTTTATGTAAGTAATACTTTATAAAAACTGTAAATATCTAGTTTTTTTTTTCAAATTGGCCTACTACACTGTCACACCGCTGAGCAAAGGCCAAAATCCCTCGAGGTATCCCTTTTCAGGGCCACCTCGATCCAGCCCATGCAATGCGCGTTTAGGTCGTCTCGCTACCTCTTTTTGGACCAGTCTCGGTGGCGCCGCCCATCCTCAAACACCCTCGACGAATAAAAATAAATGCTCTTAACAAACAGCTCAAATTCATTGACTCACTGGTAGAAAACGCAAAATAAAGAAAAAAAGGATCGGTTTAAAAAGTTGTCAAAATAAGGATTTTTGATATGTCCCCTTGAGGGATTAAATAGGGAATGAAAGTATGTATGGAAGTTCATTACTTTCGCTGACGTTTAAGGTACAACGTATCGTACAATTTTGAATTATTCTGGCGCCTGCCAGCGGCATTTGTTTTCCAAACGGGTGCTTCCTACACGGGCTTAAAGAATTGTTTTAACCGACTTCAAAAAGAAGGAGGTTATCAATTCGACATGTTTATAAATATATATATTTATTTATGTATTTTCGGGTATAACTCCGTCGTATATAAACAGATTTGCAAAATTATTTTTATGTTCGATAGGGGTTTACCCCGAAATGGTCCCATAAAAAAAATCATATAGATCTGATGATGCTTTTCGGAGACAGACAACGGAACTCTTAAAAAAATGACAGCAATTAACCGCGAATGTTGCTATCACATAAATATGAATTGTTTTGACCCCAAGGATGATGAAATTTCGAATTGGTGAGGGGTACTCGTAGGTAACTAAAAAGTGAAAAATAAAAACTTTTTTCAAAAAAAAAATAATCACATCACATTTTTTTATATCTTCTGGTAAATTATTGAACAGCTGTGTTTTTATTCCTAACGTTGTATGTTTTATTTTTCATATGTATGATTTTTTTTAATGTGTAGTCGTAGTGTGAGTTTATTTTTAAATTGAGTTCTTGTCGGAGGACATTCTTTTTACATCCTAAGACTGTTCTAAATACAAGATATTTACCATACATTGTATAATCGGTCCTTTTTGGCAGCGTGTCGCTAATTAAAGCGTATTTTCACTATTCTAGTAGGCTATAATGTTGCCTATCTACACTTGTTGTTCTGAAGTTCAACACTGGTAATAGAGTCGGTCGCCGCAGGGCGCCAGCGCTGATTGCTCTCAATAACTTTGACGCTAATATTATGATGGAAATTGTAGGGCTTTCTGTAGCCATAATTTAGGAAGTTTGTAGATGAATAAACACAATAATAAGTGTTGAACATAAATCATCGCTCCCTGGGGAAGACTGGTGAAATATGGGTGTTTACATATCATCTCTCCCTGGGGAAGGCTTTTCAACCATACAATATTTACTATATGAACTATCTTTCTATTCTTACTTTTTCCCGTCTATAACTACACACATTCAAAGGTGCGAACCAAACCAGACACTCACTCACTCCCGTAAGTACACACACAACACTTCCATCACATGCACAAATACACACATACACTCAACTAACACAATTTCACACGCAGACATACAAACACACATAACTCTTTAGCATTATACTTTCTCTCGGTAATTTTAATTCTTACATGTGTTTTTTTTAATATGTGTGTTTTACCCTATTTTTGTAATAAATTAGTATTTTTTACCTATTCGTGTTCTAAATGGCAACAACATTGGTTGTCAACTTTGTAGATTGAAAATAGAACCCATGGCTGAACGCTGACCCCTAAAATACAAGGACCAAGCCTAGTTTGGGGTTAGGAACACATTTGTGGCAATACGTTCGTGTGCTATATTATCATGACTGGCTTGTAACCTGTATTTTTAAGTGTTTTTTTTTTAATCAAAAACCCTTGGAGCATTCGTGCTGAGCATTGTTTTTTTTTTAAGATGGGAAATCATCAAATAACTTCTCCCGCTCTGGACGGAGCTAGGGCGACTTTTACTAAAGCCTACCCGCGTTCCTTCAGTTGCCTGTATGCCAGGGGCCACGTTCGACTTTCGTCAAGCGATCCGCAAGCGCGTGTTCTCCCATCCGTCGGTAACAAGTCGCGTTGTGAGCCATGCTTTAAACAACTTCTTTCATTTGTTTTCTCTACAGTAGTCGTCAGACGCATGTCACGTGTCGCTTGAGTGTGTAGGGAATTCATTTTATAAACATTACCTGCATAAACATTTTATCCATGCAGGTGGCGAAATCAAATCACCAAATCAAAACGTTTATTTCGGACAATAATAATCCATATTTTGTTAATAGGTACAGTAGGTATTTTACACTATGATACAAATACCATTCAAAATCAGAATAAACTAAATTAAATTAAATTACCCTTAAATTAAAATTAAATCAGAATTAAGTCAAAATCCAATTAAAATCAAACCAAATTAAATCTAAAACAAATACAAAATCAAATCAGAATTAAATCTAAATCCAATTAATTAAACAACTTCTTTCATTTGTTTTCTCTGCAGTAGTCGTCAGACGCATGTCACGTGTCGCTTGAGTGTGTAGGGAATTCATTTTATAAACATTGCCTGCATAAACATTTTATCCATGCAGGTGGCGAAATCAAATCACCAAATCAAAACGTTTATTTCGGACAATAATAATGCATATTTTGTTAATAGGTACAGTAGGTATTTTACACTATAATACAAATACCATTCAAAATCAGAATAAACTAAATTAAATTAAATTACCCTTAAATTAAAATTAAATCAGAATTAAGTCAAAATCCAATTAAAATCAAACCAAATTAAATCTAAAACAAATACAAAATCAAATCAGAATTAAATCTAAATCAAATAAAAAATAATTAAAGCATCAGAAACATAATAAAATCAATTAAAATTATTAAAATACCTACCAATCGTCAGCCCCTGAGTACGCAGGTGCGTGTTCATCCAGTGCCTAACGATTGGACAGTCAAATTTGTCCCTTAATGGATCCATACCACCATCAGGATGACGTTGGTACTCCCCCTCACCCTACTCATTACTGATGCGGTTCTCTTGGGCATAATAGCAAAGAAATCGTATAGGCAAACATTTCTGAAGCACTACAGTATCTAAGGAGACCCAACAACACCCTGAAGTACAGAACTAAGTTTAAATGGTACTGGATCTGACATTTCGTTGACAGTTGTGTTCGCAAGCAGCGCCGCGGTGAACTGCAAAGATAAACAGGTTGTTCTGTAGCTTTTGGCATCGGGGTCATGTCTGTATTACGTAAGGCGGTAATAGAGTAGTGAACTCAACGCGTGAACTGTGATTGGCCTTAATACAATTTGCAAGTACGCCGCCCTGGATCAGCGATACAAATGTGTTTATTAATTCAATTACGACGCGGAGAGAAGTTAATTAAGTTTAATATTGCCTTAAACTAAGGGTAGTCAATATAATAATATTATTATATTGCTGTTCTATATATGGTGACCTGTAATTCAGGGTTTTATAAAACCTACGTCGGGCACCAGCTCTCACAATGTAAATTAACACCTAAGTACACATTGTGGAATGCAAACAAAATTTGAGTATTGAGTATCTGCCTTTGTTTTATAATCTAAACCAAAAAAAAAAACCGGTCAAGTGCGAGTTGGACTCGCGCACCGAGGGTTCCGTACAAACCTGTGGGTATATAAGTAAAAGTTCAAAATTGTCAAAAATATTTTTTTTTATATGACGAAACTAAAAATTTTCGGTTTTCGTAATTTTTCCTATATCTGTACTATAAGACGTGACTTCGTACAAAATTTCAAGATTCTAAGTTCACGGGAAGTACCCTGTAGGTTTTGATTCCCGTGCGAGTTTCGAAAATTTGCGGAATTTTGCGGCCTAAATGGCTGTATCTTTTGATTGCGTTGACTTAGAAGGTTGATTTTTCTACAGCTTCCAGGGACAGTAGAACTAAGTATCATATAGAAATTTCAGTTTGATACCTCCACGCGTTCCTGAGAAAAACGGTCTTGACAGACGGACGGACGGACGGACGGACGGACGGACGGACAACAAAGTGATCTTATAAGGGTTCCGTTTTTTCCTTTAGAGGTACGGAACCCTAATAATACTAAAGCCTATTTATTGGCCTATATAGTATCGGCAAGTGTTGACAAATTAGATAGCGTAGGCATTCCCTTAAATAACTTTTTCGTATAAGAAAAAGAACATGATTAAAAATGTTTTGATCTTTAGAATTTTTTATTAGTTTCGCTGTTAATTCTTCTTAGGCCCAAACTGACCCTTGGCAAAGAACAGTGAAGCTTTGAAGTAATTACAGCATTCAAGAAGTTTTGTTTAAATTAATTTAGGTATTTAATTATGATAGCAGTGGTAACGGCCGCGACTTACGAGTTGTAGGTCGTGAGTTCGAACCCAGACAGGCGCTTTACTTTGAGTAAATTATTTCATCACCATTGCTCTCAAAACGGTGAAGGAAAACATCGTGAGGAAACAGGCATGTCCTAGAACTAAAAATTCGAAGATATGTGACATTTTTTTTTTTTCCTCTCACCGAGAGGAGGCCTGTGTCCCAGCAGTGGGAACATTTATAGGCTGTTGATGATGATGATTTAATTATGTGAGAATGAATTGAGTGAACAGAACGTAAGTGAACGACGGAGTGAGTGAGTGAATGAAAGAGTCGGAAAAACCAATATGGCTACGGAGTGAGGACGAGATAGAATAAAGCACGGTGTCAAAAATCGTTTATAATTTTAATTACGTAAGCTTATAGTGATAATTATTATTAGTAGATACTCAAATTGGTCCACCACTACATTGGTCGGCTTCTAGGCTAAACGGTTACATTTGAATATCAGATGTCAGACTTTCGGGCTACTGATGAACCGTAACGACTGTCAAAGATCCACAAATGACAGCCGAGACCAACGGCTTAACGTGCTTTTCGAGGCACGAAAGGATCTTGGTATGTAAAAAATGGTCACCCATCCACGGACCACCCGCGTCAAGCGTAGTTTAACCTGATCGACTGTTTGTTACGTGTGGCTGTTTGTTACTTAGCCATCAGGTCTAGGTCTAGGGTATGGGTTGCGGGAACGGGATCAAAATTTCATAATTACTTTTGGTCGCGATAACCGACATCTACGCGGGCAAGGTCGCAGCAATCAGCTTGTTAACAATATAAATTACCTAACACACGTGTGACGTAGTTTCAGCTGAAAACTATTTAGATTGAAATAATGAAATATTCCATGAAATCTTGAGCGGCGCGGCGTGTAGCGTTCCTGGTACAGTCGCCAGCAGGTCAAGCTATCCCAAACTGTCTAATTTTCCCAACTGAACATAAAGCTTATTCCTTTGTCATAAAGTTGAAAAACTATCAAAGAAATTTTACAGATTGGGGTATCTTGATGTGCTGGCCTCTGTACATGGAACAATTTACATAATTCCGATGAAAACGATTTCGTTATGTTCATACCTGTACACTATGGAGCAGAAATATATACACACTTCGGGAAATTGGAAAGCGATTTCATGTGATCTTTTTTTGAGAGTTTTGTAATATATAATAAATTAATGTTATGGTGGCTGGGTAACACACCATATCGCAAAATTTCAAGGAAGCTTAAGTTTTTATTTTTATGGTTTTGTATGGAATCATCATCTGCCTAGCCTTTTCCCAACTATGTTGGGGTCAGCTTCCAGTCTAACCGGATGCAGCTGAATACCAGTATTGTACATGAAGCGACTGCCTATCTGACCACCACAACCCAGTTACTGGGTAATACGATACCCCTTGGTAAGACTGGTTGTCAGACTTTCGTGCTTCTGACGATCCGTAACGACTGTCAAAGACCCACAAATGACAGCCGGGACCAACGGCTTAGCGTGTTTTCCGAGGCATAGAGGGGTCTTGGTATGTAAAGATGGTCACCCATCCACGGACCAACCGCGGCAAGCGTAGCTTAACCTGATCGATCGACCCGCGCAGCTATTGTTAGGTACTTAGCACATCACGGTTATGAGTAGAATATGCTTATTTATATACTACTTGAAACACACAGGCGTACTGCAGGCCTAGACAAAACACATTTCTGTTAGCGTTCATGAACGCCAAACGCTACTCCAAAATGTATAGGAATGACATTGCCTGCGGATAGGTTACGTTGTGTCCTTTCCGCAGGCAATGTCATTCCCATACATTTTGGTGTAGCGTTTGGCGTGAACGCTAACAGAAATGTATTTTGTCTCTAGGCCCTGAATGCATTAGGCACTAAGCATAATTATGTAGTTGTTGTGTGTGTTTGTGTACTGTGCACTACATATGTTTCTGGCGTCTAAAGAATCCGGAAATAAATCATATTTTCCTACGTGAAACTTGTTTAATGGAACAAGTAAATCCATCTTACTAATTCTCAAAAACTCAAACTCAAAGCATTTATTTCAATTAAACCTTTTACAGGCACTTTTGAATTGTCAAAAATATCGAAATTGAAGCTAAGTGCCCATTCCAAAACGTAGATCTCTAATGGAGAAGAACGGGCAAGAAACTCCAAGGACACCCTTTGTAATAACACTAATGTATTTTTTTTTAAGTTTGTTTGTTTAGATATTTCTATTTTTGAATGTTTGTAACTTAATTACGCGAAAACGGCTGAACGGATTTGGATGAAATTTAACACACACACATGGTTTGTAACCTGAAATAACACATGAGATACTTCTATCCCGATAGTATGTGCCTGTGGGATAATTTTCAACCTCCACGCGGGCGAAACCGCTGGCAAAAGTTAGTAATTAATCAATTAGAAATCAATCATCAAATTAGTAATCAATCTGTAGTAATCAATCATTAGAAAATCAATTAATTAATCAAAGATAGAAATCAATTCGCTTTGAATTTCGCTAAAATCGTGCATATTTTCGCTCGACACTGTACTGTTTTGCGGATAGGCACAGGTGTGAGCTTAAGGCGTGTCGGGTTTCGACAGCTTGCAATATATTTATGTAGGTGCGTTGTTGAATGCAAATAAGTATTGCATTTACACGAACATTTTTGGTATATTTTATGAACCATTTTCGGCATAGAATGGACGACTTAGAAACTCAATACCGGCTTCTCAAGGCTTCTATTTTGTAAAGTTCACTGCTCACCTCACTCAAGTGAGCGCACACAATTCGAAAGCGAACTCATTTGTTTTTAAAGTAAATCATCGCAGATTCACAACGAGACACCGTTCGAATTTCGAAGTGATGTTTAAAAACTGACATTATAGCTCTAGAACTATTTTAGTACATTATGGTACAAGTGTGTAACGTTGGTGATTATCGCTGAGGCGCCATTGAGACCCGAGCCGTCAGGCGAGGGTCTTAAGAGAGCCGAGGACGATAATCATCAATACACACGTGTATCATACGACGTTTTTCAACACACTTGCGAAGAAAATAATACTAAATCATCATCATCATTATCATCCATCATCATCCATCATCATCCATTATCATCATCCATCTTCATCCATCATCATCCATCGTCATCCATCATCATCCATCATCATCCATCGTCATCCATCATCATCTATCATCATCCATCATCACTCATCATCACCCACCATCATCCAGCATCATCCATCATCATCATCATCCATCATCATCCATCATCATCCATTGTCATCCATCATCATCCATCGTCATCCATCATCATCCATCGTCATCCATCATCATCTATCATCATCCATCATCACTCATCATCACCCATCATCATCCAGCATCATCCATCATCATCATTCATCATCATCCATCATCATCCATCATCATCATCCATCATCATCCAGCATCATCCATCATCATCCAGCATCATCCATCATCATCCAGCATCATCCATCATCATCATCATCATCGTTTTTAAGAACAAAGCAACTCAAACAAAAAACAACCTATATACAGGGTGTTTGGCAGAACGTTGAACATACGAAAATGGTAGATAGGTGGGGTCATCTACTACTTACTCAGCCCTAATTTATTTGGGCCTGGCCCCCTGGATATTTAAATTTTTTTTTTTGCTTTCTTCTAGTTTCACCACTTTCTTAACTTTAAAGTGTATTTTTTATTAAAAATGTGTAAAACAGGCAATTGTTTTACACATTTTTAATAAAAAATATTAAAAAATACACTTTAAAGTTAAGAAAGTGGTGAAACTAGAAGAAAGCAAAAAAAAAAATTTAAATATCCAGGGGGCCAGGCCCAAATAAATTAGGGCTGAGTAAGTAGTAGATGACCCCACCTATCTACCATTTTCGTATGTTCAACGTTCTGCCAAACACCCTGTATAACTCACTAAGAACAAAGCAACTCAACCAATTCTATAACTCACTAGTGAATAATAGTAATGAAAAAGTCACAGTTTGATAATAGGTGTCATTATGTGCCTAACTGTAGTGAAATTAGAGCCATTTTATGAGCAAGTGTGTTGAAAAAAATATCATTTGTATGAGCGATTTAATCGCAAGTTTCCCTCCCAGAGGAAATTACATAAATATCCTTCACGTATTGGAACGTCACATGTTTTCGTTCAACGCTTGAAATTTAGATTATCATAAAATTGAATCTGCCAGAAAACAGATTACTTTGTGGAAGGAAATCTAAGGAAAATAGTTTGGTTTGAGTTATACACCGTGACATTTTAGTCGTCTTACAACGGCAACTCACTTCATGTATCCAATGACTACAATATTTAAATAATAATAAAATATAAAAAAAACTTTTTAATAAAAAAATTAAACCGCCGAAAAACCGAAAAATAAAAAATAATAAACTAGCTTTGTCCAACCCCAATAACTAAGTTCGGAAGTCGGTGACTTTGGATATGTATTTAATGATATGTCACCGCCTTCCGAACTTAGTTATTGGGGTTGGACAAAGCTAGTTTATTATTTTTTACTTTTCGGTTTTTCGGCGGTTTCATTTTTTTATTAAAAAGTTTTTATTTTATAATTTTTTTGTGGCTATAATCTACTAATTACTACATGCTTAATTTTTGATTTAATACACAACTCAGTATTAAAATCTGTGAGTAAACAATCAATCATCCCCTGTTTTCTTACCCTTAGGGTTGGAATTTTTCTTCGAAATTTATATGGGACCAACTTCGAGGTATACCCTTTCCAATAAAAAAAGAATTATCAAAATCAGACTACTCTGGAAAAAGTTATGCGTGGTCATACATAAAAAAAATATATATATATATACGCGTCGAATTGATCCTCCTCCGTTTTTTCGTCGGTTCGAAAAATGGACTTTTTATGAAAAATTAAAAAAAAGAAAAATTCACTAAGACGCATTACGCAGTTTGAAACACCCTGATATGGAGATAGAATGAGTGATGGAATATAATGGTATAGGTATCTTCTACCCTTTGATACGTAAACATTATTAACAGGGTGTTTCATAATTCTAAAGCATTATTTATTATTCTTTGTACCTATTATCTTAATTAATGGTAACAATTTTTTACCGCGCCTGGAGGTATTATAATTATGTCGGATGCATTGAGTGGACCATCTTTGTAAGACGACCGCTTGAGCGACCAAGCGAAATATATTAAAAACTGCAGAGCGACCGCGATGACGTCATCACACCAATTTGCGTCGCGGGCGGTCCGCCCGCTTATCGTAAACTCGAAAATACAATGGATCTTTGTATGGGGGCTGGTTCGACTGTTAATTGTTTAAGAATGCTGACGAAATGGACTTTATAACTAGTCTTTCTTTCGTTTGAATGAATGGTCGTAAAAAATTACATAATTCGTTGAAAATGAGCTCGAGAATTTTTATCTTAGAAAGTTTCCGCTATCGAAAAAAATGACAATAACAAAAAAAAAACAAGCGATGACCTATGTTTTTTATGGTTTTATATGCATGGTGTGTATATTCCTAGCATAACAAATGAATAAAACCACCTACCTTTAGTACAAAATGAATCATCCACAAGCATCACAAAACAAAACAATTATTTATTTTTATTTATTATTTATTTATTTATTCATATAACAATTCGCATTGTGTCTGAAATCTTTTGTACATTAATATTAACATAACAGAAAAGTAATAAATTATGAATTTCATTGATAATAAAATCTAATAGTATTGCTTAAATTTAATGTCATAAACTAATTAATAAATACTAAAACTATGTACTATCATTCATCCCCAATTCAGATACAGAGTATAAACATCTATTCAATAAGAATGCTTTAAGTTTAGCTTTAAATAGAGTACCTTTGTAAATCAAGGATCTTAAGTCAGTAGGCAACCTATTAAATAATTCTACTGCTTGGTATTTAGAGCATGTATATCCCTTAAACATACATGAACTCACGCATTCTTATCATAAAAACTACAGAACCACCTGCTACGATCTTTACATACTCCTTTTGCTTTGTTTACGTTAATTTTACATTTGGGGCCCTAGTGTGAGTTTCATTTAACCATCTCAATCAAACGCATCGCCAACAACAACTGCCTGACGTAAGTTTTACGACAGACCTCGCAAAATAAATAGATTAAAAATATTTTTGTTCGAACGTTCCAGGGTTTTCTTAGCTTAAAACGTAGTATATTGAGCATGGAATCAGAATGTACAGTTACCATAGAGAAATATTTAGTCGATTTTTGTCACGAGTTAAAATAAATGAGTCACTCCGCAACAAAGCGCGCGTGGGATAGATTTGATCCCGTGGCCGCTCAACGGCATTTTGCGCGTGGGATTAAATATATCCCGTGGCCGCTCAAGGGGCGAATACAATTTCGGAAGTCGGTGTCTTTGGATATGTATTAAAAAAAATTGTCACCGCCTTTCTATTTTTCACTTTCCCTCTTTACCACTTTTCTTCACTATTTGTTTGCCAAATATCATCCAAATCTGTTCCGTAATTTTACCCAAACATCTAAATGTGCAAACATCTAAACATACAAATTTTCACATTAATACCTACTATAAAATACTAGGATTAAAAATGCGACAGCTCCTTTTGTGTGGTGTATTTTTAGACCAATTTCGTTCAAGACCTTGCATTATTTTCCCTTTTTACGACGCTAAAGTTAAGAAGATGAGCCTGGCTCAAGAATATACAACTCTTACGAGAAGTAAATCCCTCTGGAAATAGCATTAATAACATTTTATGTTTTTTGTTTCAGGTACCTATCAAAACAGGAAGGCATTTGGGAGCCAAAACACAAGTACTTTTTTCATGGAATATACTCTTACTTACGAATCTTTCTATTATAAAAACGCTCGAGTCATGATTTAATTTTATTTACAAATTTATTTATTTTATTTAACCATTTATGTACACACATTAATAAACAGACAAGAAGAATAGACCAGAAAAAGGTTTGTACAGACTCCAGCAGGTCAAGCTATCCCAAACTGTCAAATATTCCCAACTGAACATGAACTATATATTTTTGTGATAAATTTGAAAATCTATCAAAGAAATTTGACAGATTGGGGTAGTTTAATGTGCTGGCCTCTGTAAAAACACTTAGACGTCAATCTTATTTTTAAAACTAGATGAGGTCGGCATTTCCTATTTGACTACTCAGACAGGAAAGGTCGAAACAAACTCCGAGGTCCTTCTGGCGCAGTCGGGTAAAAAGAAGGAGGTTCTGAATTTGGCTTTATGTATAAATTTTTTTATTGTATTTTTGTTACGCGATGTCTCCGTCAATTGTGGATGGATTTAGATTTTTATTTTTTAATGGAATGCTTCGGGGGTAGGTATCATATAGGTACTTTTTATAACTTTGCTTTGGTCGTTTTTGCGTTAGCCTCAATAATTCGTTTTAAGTTCACTTTATGTACCTCAATGACATTCTGCTGCTTCCTGTCACTGTTTTATCCATAGCAAGTAGTGTTATACGAATTGGTGTGGGGTAGGTACCATAACTCAAAAGTGACAAATAATAGTACGTTATGGTACAAGTGTGTAACCGTCCTCGGGTCTCAATGGCGCCTCAGCGGTAATCATCAATACACACGTGTATCATACGACGTTTTTCAACACACTTGTGAAGAAAATAATACTAAAAAATCATTTTGTCCTTGGAGTTTTGAGGTGGTAAACTTTCCATAACGTTAAGGGCTTCACATCTTATATCGGGTGGTGTTACAACATAAATCATTTTCTTCACAACTAGTACTTGTAGTCATTTTAATGAATAAATAACTATAATTTCAACAGTGAAAACGAGTTGTGTTTTTTTTTGCCAATGGCGGGATAAATTAATAATCAGTTTTCGAATGCGCGCGCATCTAACAATGGCGATCGGCAGTAGACTAAGGCCGCATTCCGAATTAGAAAAATAGCGCCGTGAGCGCTCACATCGATGTTTTGCGTTCCGAGTTAGATAACACGATTCTGACAGCTAAGAACCGTCATTTTTATCATCAATACGGAACGCTCGTGATCGCGATAAAAGTGTTCACTCAAGGTTAAAACATATATTCACCATATTAAACTTGTATACACCACACATTTTTTCTTCTTAGGTAGTAGCACTATTTCAAATAAATCGAAATTAGCTAAAGATTCGATGCGACTCAAAACAAAACATCACTACTGTCATTTTTGACAGCGCTCACGGTGATATTAGTATAACACATGGTCGGCATTTTCACCAATTCGGAATGAGCGAGCTTAAATCGATATTATGGTAACTCGGAACGTGGCCTTAAAAAATGGGGAATTCAATGTTTTCTTTATTACAGAGAAAATAAAAGTTATATTTGAGTGATGGTTTTATTTATTAAAGACGTACAAGTTGAAATTATCTATATACGAAGTTGCATGAAATGAGCAAGCAATAGGTACATTCATTGATTTGTGCTATTGAACACGACCTTTTTGTATCGAAACTTTTTAAGAACAAAGGAACTCAACCAATAAAAAAAAACCTTTTCAACACACTTGCTCATAAAATGGCTCTAATTTCACTACAGTTAGGCACATAATGACACCTATTATCAAACTGTGACTTTTTCATTACTATTATTCACTAGTGAGTTATAGAATTGGTTGAGTTGCTTTGTTCTTAGTGAGTTATAGGTTGCTTTTTGTTTGAGTTGCTTTGTTCTTAAAAACGATGATGATGGATGATGCTGGGTGATGATGGATGATGATGGATGATGATGGATGATGATGGATGATGATGATGGATGATGATGGATGACGATGGATGATGATGAATGATGATGATGGATGATGCTGGATGATGATGGGTGATGATGAGTGATGATAGATGATGATAGATGATGATGGATGACGATGGATGACGATGTATGATGATGGATGACGATGGATGATGATGGATGATGATGGATGCTGATGGATGATGATGGATGATGATGATGGATGATGATGGATGATGATGGATGACGATGGATGATGATGGATGATGATGATGGATGATGATGGATGACGATGGATGACGATGGATGATGATGGATGATGATGATGGATGATGATGGATGATGATGATGATGATGATTTAGTATTATTTTCTTCGCAAGTGTGTTGAAAAACGTCGTATGATACACGTGTGTATTGATGATTATCGCTGAGGCGCCATTGAGACCCGAGCCGTCAGGCGAGGGTCTTAAGAGAGCCGAGGACGACCAACGTTACACACTTGTACCATAATGTACTATTAACTCACTAGTGAATAATAGTAATGAAAAAGTCACAGTTTGATAATAGGTGTCATTATGTGCCTAATTGCGGTGAAATTAGAGCCATTTTATGAGCAAGTGTGTTGAAAAAATCTTTTTCAAAAAATAAAAAATCAACCGACTTTCGAAAAAACACTACAAAGTGAAAAATACTTTAATTCAGAAGTCATTGTAAAAAAACTATTATACATATTAATCAATTAAGCCAATAAAAGCGTGTTTTTTTCACTTTGAAGTGTTTTCGGAGAAGTCGGTTGTTTTTGGCACAACTTTGCGGTGCTTCGAAAAAAACACCTCGGAACATCACTTTGAAATTCGAACGGTGTCTCGTTGTGAATCCGCGATGATTTACTTTAAAAACAAATGAGTTCGAATTGTGTGCGCTCACTTGAGTGAGGTGAGCAGTGAACTTTACAGAAGCACCACAAATTTGGATTGTTGTTATGGGCCTTTAGAGCTATTATTTTAGGATAGGAAGCAATTGCCTTCATGTTTGTTCTCCCTTAAATGCAAGTATATATATTTCAATTATGGTAAAATCAACAAGACACAATAGATGCTTTGTTTGGTTAAGTTTTGGTATAATCCTAATAGTGGGTAGTTTTGATATACTTGAGTGTATTTTGAAGGAGCGCTGTTGTTTAAGGGATACATACATACATACTCAGCCTATAAACGTTCCCACTGCTGGGACACAGGCCTCCTCTCCATGAGAGGGAGTGGGCCGTAATCTACCACGCGGGCCCAGTGCGGATTGGTAGATGTCACATGTCTTCGAATTTTGGTTCTAGGACATGCCGGTTTCCTCACGATGTTTTCCTTCACCGTTTGAGAGCAGTGGTGATGAAATTATTTACACAAAGTAATGCGCCTGGCTGGGTTCGAACGCACGACCTACAACTCGTAAGTCACGGCCGTTACCACTGGGCCACCACTGCTCTGTTCTGTTTAAGGGATATTACTGTGTATTTGTTCAAGGGATGGAATCCAGAATGAGGTGATGCGGCAGAGATCTAAACCTGTCAAAATAGCTCACAGAATAAGCAAGCTGAAGTGGCTTTGGGCCGATTGTGACGTAAAACCGATGACCGTTGAGGTAGACGTGTTCTTGAGTGGAGACCGCGAATCGGCAAACATAAGGTAGGACGCCCTCAGGCTAGGTGGAATGACAATCTTTGTTGGTAGCAGCTGGGTGAGAATTGCCGAGGTTAAAAAGAATAACGATAATAATTCTTTGCTCGAAGGACCACGTAGAAAGTAGTGTTCGGCGCTATGGTGACCTAACACACCTTTCTCGTATTGATAGGATGGTTTGTGTGGTAAAAGTTAGTCTTGAACGTAAGGGGAATAGCTATGTATATTGAATCACTATAACACTTAAATACATGAAATGGTAAAACTATAATAATATAATTAACTTATTGGTAAAAATGTATGGTAAATTAATGATAATGGTTATGGCATGAGTCCGAGGTGTCTCTAATGAGATCTAAACGCGAACTGGCCCACGATTTGGTGGACGAGCGAATGTGCATTCTTGCGTTCGATGCAATTATGCATTTTCGCTGAGTGTTCGATTAAAACTCGAACAGCAAACAAATCCAATTGTTTAGCATTGTGTTGGCATTTTCTAATTGTGGAGGGTCCTATGTCCAGCAGTAGACTGCTGTGTAATTTATACGAGCGTAGGGATCTATTTGTTATGAAATCAAAATTCTACGAGGAAATTGTTAAGGTTACACAGAAGCTGTCTTTAGAATATCGTCACGTCACTTTCAACTTTTTAATTTTGTGTTGCCATATTATATTTTTCATAGAGAATTAGTGAGGTGGCGAGTGTGTGTATCCAGTATAATAGTAAATTTACCAAAGACGATATAAAATCTTGTTTTATTTTTGAATAAAGGTAAAAATAGTGCGCATCGGGGTGGGACGCTAGCGTCCCAGCCGGGCTTGAAGGTGGGTTGACGTTTGGGGACCCTATGGCTCCAGCTAACTGGAACCGGAAATAGTAGCCCAAAACCTGATTGCTGAGTTTGGGGGATCCTTAGTTAGTTTCTCAGGTAAAGTACATATTTTTGTTGGATCTAATCTATAGAAAATTCTCAATAGCAAGCCGGGGTCTAAATTGGTTGGAATTTCAAAGTAAAGTAACTTGGAAATGCTTTGTCGCACATGATAAAAAATTCTACTGTTTAATGTAAAATCCATGTAAATAAATCGTGTGAACGTATTTATAATTATAATTCTGAGCATAAACATGGTAGTACTGACAAGCACAGAAGTGGTTTCTTATGTTAGATTTATTAAATTAATATTTTTTTTTTGTTTTAAAATTATGGAGTTGCTCCGGTGTGACGTAATTTGTCGGCCCACTGTGGAAAAATCTCTCATTTTGTTGGCTTGTACCGTGGCACGGTACATAATCTGTGGGAGCCGGTGGGCGCGCATTTTTACGTTTTTCTATGGAACTAAGCAATCTATCTATTTCGTTCTTATATTAACATGATCAGGATAGACAAGGCTAGCTATGCTTATTCAATGGATTAGCTTGCCCAGACAGTGAGGATAATTTTTCCTCCAAACAGTGTACCTGTGTTCTGACTTCAAAGGTTTCAAAAACAGTGTTCTATATAAGACACATAATATGAGTTTTCTTTTGGGTTTCTCTATTAGGAATTTCGCACCTCGTGTTCAGAAAGCAAGTTAATCTGTTGGTCTTGCACCTGATCTCTCTCTGGACTATGAGAGTAAGACAAGAGACAGTTATCTTGTGTCGGCGCAAACACTAGAGCACAACGATAGCTCCCGCGTATGTGGCCAGTCTCGTCTTGCCGTTCCGCGTAGGTTGGCCACCATGGCAGAAATTACGCCTGTAAGAAATGAAAAAATGGTTGGAATAGCAAATTTATTTTTATAGACTACCAGAGGGATATTATAACATTCATAGTCAAATCATTTATTTCAAGTAGGGCATTCAAAATAATTGCGTGAATAGCGTCACTAGCTTATTAATTTTTCATTTATTATATTTATCGATCCCGAGCCACAGATAGCTGAATTGTGCTATTTTTATTTTTTTTTCAGTTAATATGCCCATCATAATAGCGTCCCAAGGCGTTGCACAGAGCAATTTATAAATAAAAAGTGACATTAAAGGTTAGGTAAAATGTATGTTTAAAAAATGTAAACAATAAAAATATATAAAACGCAATCAAGTGAACAAAAACATTATCTAAACCTCATATCCTCTATCATGTTTATCTTCTCTAGTTATGTGTCAGTAATTACACCAGCCCCCAACTCTTCAATCTACAACACAACAGCGCTACTTTACAGTACAAATATAAACTATTATTTGCTAAACCAAAATCCTAAACATTTCAGCTTGAAATCCCAAATTATTTCTACATGAGATTCTACGAGGGGCCATTATCAAAATCTATCTCTGGAGAGTTGGCAACACTGTTTAGTACTGAGCGCGATTCTCCGTAGTTTGCATACATAATTAATAAATATAGGGTAGTGATAAACACTTCAAGTGGTGTGATTTAGAAACTTAATTAAGTGGAAAATTGGGACATGTTTTTGAAACGAAGATACTTTAAAGGCTTTTGTTTTTTTTATGGATATGGACAGGCACTCTCAATCACGGGACACTGCCCGCTAAACAAACACTTCTACACAAAAGGCTTAACGGACAGGCCCTTGTGCAGGGCTTGCATGGAGGCTGAGGAAACCGTTGTGCATATGCGCAATGCACAGGCGTAGCCCAGATTAGAATAGAATCCTCAGGGCACCCAAATGTTACACAGATATTCTCAACAGACCAGGAGTTATAGCCAGTTTCTGGAGGGAGGTGGGCTGGCTGGAATAACAACCGAAGGCCGCCATGGTTTTCGCACAATTGTCCACTTGAAGGAGTAATTGCGAAAACCAAACCCATATCATATAGAACAACATAATATAGAACAGGTACTCTTGGCTATTGACACGCACAGAAGTGGTAGCCGAGTGCTAATGGCCACGACTGACTAGATGTATATCGTAGGTTCGAACCTAGACAGTTACTTCCATCATCATCATTTCAGCCGAAAGACGTCCACTGCTGGACATGGGTCTCCCTCAAGCTCCGCCACTTCGACCGGTTCCGTGCTTCGCGCATCCATTTGACTCCTGCGGCCCCACAAGGTCATCGGTCAATCTTTTGGAAGGCCTTCCAACTTTACGTCTTCCGGTACGCGATCGCCACTCCAGAACCTTTCAGCCCCATCGGCTATCTGTTCTGCAAGCAATATGCCCTGCTACTTAAATTTGGCAATTTTCGGGCTATGTCAGTTACCTCGGTTCTGCTGCGGATCTCTTCATTCCTAATTCGTTCACGTAGGGAAACTCCAAACATAGCCCCTCCATTGCCCTTTGAGTGACTGTAAGCCATTGTGAGCTACCACGTTTCATTTCCATATGTTATCACTGGCAGACGATTAACTTTGTGTAAATTATTTCATCACCACTGCTCTCAAAACGGTGAAGGAAAACATCGTGAGGAAACCGGCATGTCCTAGAACCAATAATTCGAAGACATGTGATATCTACCAACCCGCACTGGGCTCCCGTGGTTGATTACGGTGCACTCCCTCTCACAGAGAGGCGGTTTGTGTCTCAACAGTGGGAACATTATAGGCTGATTATGCTGTTCACTTTTTGTAAGAATTATGCATTTAGACCAATCTAGTTTCGGGAATCCCAGGCTGATTCTCGGGTATCGTAGACGCGGGGTTGCGGACGGCGAAAATGGGTAGCTCGCTGCCTGGTAAGGACCAAGCCAGGGTTGACGGCGCGTTGTATTCCACGCGCGAATCAATAATATGTCAGCACCAACGGTGGGGTCCGCAAGGGCCGATGCCTGCCAGGGGTGCGGGTTGTTCGAAAGAAATACCCTGGCCACTGGTACTCAGGCAACTGAAGGAACATAGCTGACACGTCCTCCTGCTCCACTCAGAGCGGGATAATTTTTTTGATGATTCTCCATCCAAAAAAAAAAAGTTAGAAGAAAATACAAATACCTAAAGAAAAGCAATTATACAGAATGTGTTAAATATTGCCAAACAGTAATGTTTAATTAGCGACACTGGTTTTAGATTTATATTTGGCTCAGATATCACTGAAAAATGTAAACTAGGTAATTTTCAAAAAATTGTCTCGTTGCTATAGTGATCGCAAGCGCTACGGATGAGCATAAGGTTCTGGGTTCACTTACCAGTTCAGACCAAGTGTTAATGTGTTTTTCTATCTAGAATTTCTTAGTTGCAACCCGAAGTCTGGATTTGTACACAGTTGATGGCAATAGGTTCGCTCCCTATTACATCGTACTTAAAGATCGTTGGCGAAAAGGACTCTGGAACAATAAATTACATTTCAAGCCATTTTATGTACCTCATTATAATTCAACACACTCTTACTTAAAACCGTTTGCTCCGAAAATATTTCATATGTAAGTTATCGTAGTTAGTTTACCAAACAAGCAATCTAATTTTCGCTCTAATAACATTTATAAGATTAAAAAGGATAACACCGTTGTACACGATATTACTCTCAGCTGTTTACGCAGGCGCACGTGCGGGTAACTGACAAATTATTTAATCAAAACATTGTTATATTATTATACTTTGTGTATTATCTAAAACCACTAGAAAGTGAAAAATAACTTTAATTTCGGAAGTCGGTGACTTTTGATATGTATTTTATTAATTTCTGGTCACCGCCTTCCGAAATTAAAGTTATTTTTTTCACTTTCTAGTGTTTTTTTGGAAGTCGTTTTTTTTAGTTTTTATTTTTCATTTTGTAGTTATGGTTCCTATTTATGCGATAGCAGCAATCGCGGTTAATTTGCTGTCTTTTTTCGAAGAGTTGCGTTGTCTGTCTCCGAAACGCATCATCAGATCTGTTTGAAATTTAAATGGGACCATTTCGGAATAAAAACGTTTCTAAAAAAAAAAAAATTGCAAATCGGTCTATATATGACGGAGTTATGCCCAAACCTCCACCTAACTCTTAACCGTTAAAGAGTTGTACCTTCCTTCATCAACTCAGCGTCATAAGATGATGATGACTATACGCAAATGTCTCAATAGCTTTAGAAAACATGAAAAATATTGTTAATACCTACAAATTTTGAGGGTTGCCCTCGATTTCCCTAGGATTCCATAGTCAGATCCTGATTTGGTGCCAATGGGACTGTTGGGGGTGATCAAAAGCAAACTCGTTCGTAGTAAGTTCTAGTATATTTTCTTGAGATAGAAATGGAATACAGACAATAAAAAGGTGAGCGCGACAATTATGCGTACGCGCGGTTCTCAATCAGTCGGAAGAAGGGAAGAAAAGACACTTGTCAAGTGACAGATAAAACATGGCCGCCACTAGTCGCGTTCCATCGCCGTCCGCTTCAATTGCTGGATTGTAGGCATTAATTCATTCCAGCTCCGTTGCAAACATCCTCCCCCCCTTGGGGACATGGTCCCCAAGGAGCTCTTGGGAATTTAGTAGGGCTAGTCGAGAGACGGGCCTATGAATGACGCCGTTCTCTGTTTTGACGTCGACTACCCTGCATACACCGTCAGCTCCCGGATACAGCTTCAGAATGCGGCCCATGAGCCATTTCATAGGTGGCAGTTGGTCGTCCAAGATGAAGACCAGGTCGCCGACACGAACTTGGTGCTGTGCTTGCTGCCATTTGACACGTTGCTGCAGAGTGACTAGGTAGTCTTTCGTCCATCGGGACCAAAAATGTTGTCTTAAGCGCTCAATCAGCTGGTATCTATTGATACTGACTCGTTCGGTAACGGGTGAAGGTAGTGAGGTCAATGGTCGACCCACAAGGAAGTGCCCAGGTGTAAGTGCAGACAGATCAGATGGATCAGCAGACATTGAAGTAATCGGACGTGAGTTCATAATTGCCTCAATTTGTGCAAATAGTGTGTATAATTCTTCAAAAG
This sequence comes from Polymixis flavicincta, assembly GCA_949987655.1. Taxonomy (NCBI): domain Eukaryota; kingdom Metazoa; phylum Arthropoda; class Insecta; order Lepidoptera; family Noctuidae; genus Polymixis; species Polymixis flavicincta. The sequence continues at coordinate 7,901,725 of OX465199.1, read as the reverse complement.
TTAAACTAGAGTTACCCGCTATTCGCTTTAAATGATATTTAGCCGTTTTGACTCCGGCTTCCCAGATTCCGCCGAAGTGCGGTGCATATGCGGGAGAGAATTTAAATGTTATGCCTTCCTTGCTCGCGTAGTCGCAAACTAAACGTTCACTTTCCCTGAGCAGTCTGTTCAGTTCATTATTCGCTCCTACAAATTTTTTACCGTTATCACAGTATATAGTATGAGGTTTACCTCGTCGTGAAATAAATCTACGCAAGCACAAGATAAAGGCATCGCTACTTAAGTCGCTTACGACTTCCAAGTGCACAGCTTTGGTACTGAAACAAACAAATATGCATAGATAGCACTTAGAGGTTTTGGCACCGCGACCCTTTCTATTTAAGATTAAAAAAGGTCCTGCAAAGTCAGTGCCACAAGTCGCAAATGGTGGAGCAGGAGTTACACGAGGTTGCGGTAAGTTACCCATTATAGGATTTAAAGGTTTAGCTCTAAATCTTTGACAACGAACACACTTTCTAACAGTAGTCACAGCTAATACTTTCCCACTTGTAGGCCAGAATTGCTCACGGATAGTATTTAAAAGTTGCTGAGGGCCACAGTGTAGAAGACGAAGATGTTCTTGCTCAAATAGAAGTTTAGAGAAAGCGTGTTTGGAGTCTAGTAGTATGGGACGCCTTTTCCCATATGGACAGTGAGATGCATTATCAATCCGTCCACCGACACGCAACACACCGTGTTTATCCAAAAATGGGTTCAAAGAGAGAACTCGTGATTTAGAATTTAATTTATTTAAAGTTTCAAGTGAGTGAATTTCTTTTGAAAAGCATTCTCTCTGTGACGCCTTAGCTATGAGTACCAGTGAGTTGTTCAACTCAGAGCAGGTGAGTTCACCATTTAATTTAGTATGCACATTTTTAATATTATTTATAAATCTTAGTACATAAGCAAATATCCTTTGCAGTTTATATAGTTTAGAGTATTTCAGAAATGGTACAATATCAGTAAGCCGAGTTTTAACATTTAAACTTATTTTTATTTCAGGTAAAGTAGAAGTAGATTTAGATTTAGATTGGGGCCACTCATGTTCAGACTTGGTCAGGAAGGAAGGACCATGCCACCAAAGAGTATTATTATGCAGAAGACGTGGTTGAATGCCCCTGGACGCCATATCAGCAGGATTATGCTCAGAAGGTACATGACGCCAAGTAGTTATATCAGTTAATTCTCGAATTTGTTCAATCCGGTTGCTTACATAAGTTTTGAGAGTTTTAGGTGGGGCGTATAACCATCCTAAAACTATGGTAGAATCTGTCCAAAATACTGAGCGTGATATCTTAATTTTTAAAGAGTGAAGTACTTTGGAGTATAGTTTTGCACTAAGTAATGCGCCTAACAATTCCAGACGGGGAATTGTTTCAGATTTTAAAGGAGAAACTTTAGTTTTAGCACATAATAAGTTACATTTAACTTCACCTAAACTATTAGTCGATTTTAGATAAACACATGCACCATATGCATCTTGTGAGGCATCAGCAAAGCAATGTGCCTCTATATAAATAGGAGAACTACAGAAAATGTATCTAGGTACCTGAATATGAGCAAAATGTTGTGTTTCATTGTAGAATTCTATCCATGAGTTTTCAATGTCCTTTGGAATTTCATCATCCCAGTCGACTTTAAGCAACCAAAGTTTCTGTAATAAGATTTTATGAAAAATAGTGCAAGCAGATAAGAGACCCAAGGGATCAAATATTCGACACGAGTTCGACAATATAGAGCGTTTCGCAGTTTTAGGACTAGGTTTAATTTCGACTGAATAGTGCAAAGTATCAGAGCTAGGAGTCCATTTCAATCCTAAAACAGAGGATTGCTTGCTAAAGTCTTGAGATTGGTCAGTAGTAGGTATGTCATCAAAAATATCAGGAGAATTTGTTCTAAATTTACGCAAAGGGAAACAGCCTTCAGCAAGTTTGTCAATTACTCCTGAAATGTTAGCCTTTAACTGCGATTTTGAGTCCGACCCAGTATTCAGGTCATCAACATAGAAGTCATGTCTAATAGTATTGGCAACAGCTTCATCTGTACACTCCGCTGCGAGTTGAACTAGACACCTAGTACTCAGATACGGAGCTGAAGCTGTTCCATAAGTGACAGTATTCAGCTGTAAGGTTTTCAATGGTTGACTTTCATCTTCCCTCCAGAGAATAAGCTGTAAGTGACGCTGTGATTCATTTACCATGACCTGTCTATACATTTTTTCCACGTCACCTGTCACCACATAAGTATACTGACGAAACCTGAGCAAAATTGCCATTAAATCATCCTGAACTACTGGTCCAACAAATTGGATATCATTTAGAGATTTATTTGAGGAAGTTTTACAAGAGGCATCAAAGACTACTCTTAAGCGAGTGGTTTCACTGCTTTCGCGAATCACAGCATGATGAGGAATATAGTATCCGAAGCTAGGACGTCTTACTTCAGTCAAATGTCCTAATCGATGATACTCGTTAACAAATTCAGCATAGTCATTCTTCATTCCAGATTTGTTTAGTTTCCTTTCCAAATTTAAGAAACGCCTTTTAGCAATAAGATAAGAGTCCCCTAGAGCCTCACTGGGGAGTTCACGCAAAGGAAGCTTTACACAAAACCTTCCATCATTCAGGCGGACAGTGTTTTCAATAAAGTGATTTTCACAATATTGTTCTTCATCAGAAAACTTAATATTTTTATTTGGCAGAGCAGGAACATCCTCAACTTCCCAGAATTTAGACAGAGAATCCCTAATCTCCTGAGAAAAGTTTGAATGAGTAGTAGCAGTAGTAGGGCTCACACCGGTTGGGCCTGACACGAGCCAACCCAGCTTAGATTTCTGTAGTGTAGGTTTATTTTTCCCTAACTTAATTTGTTTAGAATCTACAATTTCCCAGTAAACATCAGCACCTAGCAGTAGATCAATTTCAGAGGGTATACAACGTGTTGTTTTGCATCCTCGTCAAATTTCAGGAGGCTGTTATGAAAGACATAAATAATCAAATAAAATTACGATACTTGCTCACTAAAGAATACATACCTGTTTTTTTCGTTATTTAAGTTTAACAGTATTTCAGAAAACACCTCTTTCAAAGAACAGAATCGCCCCGTTCCGTATGCGGTGGGCAGTGTCGCACGACTATATCGCTGTGTGTTACAGTGCGGTATCACACGGGCCGCGTTTTAACATGCGGGTCCGAAAAAGAAAATGCCAAATGCCGATTTCCGAAAATATGGAAAAAAAAAACTACTTATTTTATTATTGATTCGTGTCGAGAATCATTAGCATAGTTACTTCCTTGAATTTGACGAGGATGCAAAACAACACGTTGTATAGTAGGTAGGATCTGCTAGTTCTTTAAATTCAGGAAGATTCCATTCAGAAGGGTCAATCCTTGAGCTGGGCAACATGCCAGTAATATCAGGCACTAAAAGACATGAAACATTCGTATGGAATAAATTAATCCGCGATTTAAGTTTTATGTTACACCTTTTAGTAGTATTAGTTAGCTTATTATTTATACCAGCAATTGATATATTAGTATTAGAACAAGACAAATTCATTTTCTTTTGCATTCTTTCAGTTATAAATGAAGACTGGCTTCCATTATCCAGTAGTGCTCTAACAATGTGTGATTCAGAAGATTGACTATCAATTATTTCCACTTGAGCAGTGCATAGGAGGATCTGTCCAGGCATTGCTGCGGAGAGTGATACAGGATTAAACATTGCAATAGTTGAAGTTGCCTGAGAGGAACTTGCTTCTTGAGGAAGTGATGTCGCAGAAGACTTGTCATCAAGTGAGTTTGTCTTGTCATTATTGGACTGTGATTTATGTAGCAGTAAATTGTGCCTTTTGTTGCAGAATTTGCAAGAACTATGTTTGCAGTGAGCAGCAAAATGACCAGGACGCAGACAATTATGACAGAGCTTATGCTTGGAAACTTCACTGTATCGAGCATCCAATGACATGTCCTTGAATTTATCACACTTGTAAAGTAAATGATCTTGTGAACATACAACACAGGTTTTTCCATTGGTGTTAGAAGAAACAAATGATTTAGTTTGTTTGTCTTTAGAGTAAGAACGTTTTTCAGTTTTAATAGTAGCATCATTCTTGCTATACTGCAAGGTTTCTAAAACGTCAGCACGATTTCGTAAGAAAGTATAGAACTCCTTGATCGTTGGAGAAGCAGCAATAGTATTCCTGTGTTCTTCCCATGTGCGACTTGTGGCGCCATCTAGTTTTGACACCATAATGTATACAAGTAAAGTATCCCAGCGGGATTCAGGATCATTTAACGAAGATAGGGCTCGAATATTTTTAGAATAGTAATCTATCATAGAGCGAAGAGATTTATAATTTTCTTTATTTATTGTGTCAAAACTCAAGATAGCCTTTAAATGATTATTCGTAAGTATCCGCTTGTTATCAAAGCGTTCCGTAAGCAAATTCCAAGCTAATTTATAATTTGCAGTAGTGAAGTCTATTGACTTGATTATATCAGAGGCGCCTGCCTCTAATGAAGAACGGAGGTAATGAAACTTATTTATATCCGGAATACTATCATTGTTGTTAATTAAAGAATCGAAAGTGTCTCGAAATTCCATCCACTTCAAATGGTTTCCATCAAAGGAAGGCAGCTGAATGGTAGGTAATTTAATGTTATGGTTGCAGAAATCTTGTTTAATATTCTGACAGCTAGACAGTGAATTGCAGTTTGTATTTTCAGGTATTACATCATTAGGACCAAGACTTTCAATTAACAACTGAGCTGTAGCAATGTTTGAGCAAAAATCACTTTCAATCATGTCATTTTCCTCCAACTGATCAGAATCCAAACTTTCAATTTTAGTTTTTAAATCATCAAACTGATTCAACAACTCTTTAAATCTTTTTAATTTTAACTCAGTTTCAACAAGTATTTGTTTAGGAATGCTGTCAGTTTCTATCAGTTTTACAGTATTTAAGTATTTTGAAAATATAGTTATTCTAGCCTTTATCGTACCACGTTGCTGAATAAGAGTTTTCAATTCAGCAGACATAGTGAAAGCTTATAAGAACTGAACAGACTGTCAAGAAATTAGTTATCCTGGTATCAGATACCACATGTAAAGTTTAACAAAGAAAGCCAAACCGTGCAAGTCGCGCAATAGCTACGACAACAGCTCGTCAGTCAGCAACACACAAGAGCAAGGCAGGTCACACAGCGCAGGATGCAAGCAGTAGTTGTAGCGAGCAGGTAGACTTATAGCAGCGCATTCCAGCGAAACCCAAGAAGCAGGTGCACACGGAGAATCTGGAAAATGCCAGGGTGTTCCCGTAAGCGAAGTGCAAGTAGGAAGAAAAAAGGTTAGGGTAGGTTAAATTTGTCGTTTTTAAGTAGTGCCTACCCACTAAGAAATTATCATTAATCTAGGTTCATAGAATGGACTTGTAAGTAGTAGTATTCGTGTTGCCTATTTTGGGTCTTTTGCATAAGCAAGATTGACAATGCCATGAATTTTTAAGATGTAATGTCATTTTATTATTGAATCGATCAATAGACACATTTGCACACTCTAAGTCGTATGTGTTTTTACAGAGTACACAGGTAAGATTTTCGTTTCCTTGCAGTGTTTGATTACATCCTGCGCATAGGGAATCCATTTGTAATGTTAGTTTTATTGCTGAATTGAAAAGAGATTTTGTAACCAGTGGCGCCCTCTAGGGAAAAAAAAATCGATCAAAGAGCTTAGTACTGGTCGAAGTTGGTTTCTCTTGTCAAACACAGATGGCGTTGTTCTCAGCTGTAGCTCAGGTGAGTTTGCAATTTTTGAATAATTTCTTCGATAGGTGTTAGGTGCGTAAGTTATTTTATAATCTTTCCTACCTTTTTCGAGGTCGAAAAATTACCCGTTGTTAATTGCTTTTCACTGCGAAGGTTTCGTTCTTGTTTGGTAATGTAAACAAGAAAAGTTCAAGTTTGAAAACAGATGATCGTTAAAATGTTTTACACTCGTTTCTGTTAGCTTCTCTTTGGAATTTCTAGCGTACTGCAATGTTCATCACTCTTACTTGTTTAGAACTATAACTTGATGCACTTATTTTCACAAATTAAGTGTTTTAACTATATTTAAAGATTTAAGATACACGGAGCTAATGTTCGTTCACGCACAGTAGCGCCCTCTCCCTCTCTGTAAGCAAACCAAATCACTCACTACACAGGCCCGTAAGGTAATCAGGTCTTCTTATGAGCGGGGTTTCATTTGAGCAGCAGCTCGCCTTGTGTCTTCTAATGATAGGCGCCGAGGTTCGATAGGTTTGCAGTGTCGGCACCATGCGGTTGCGTCGCCGGCCGCGCCGTCAGAACTCAGTTATTATCTTCAATATTGAAGCTAGATCACGTCGGGGTCTCCAAATGTTGGGGGTGATCAAAAGCAAACTCGTTCGTAGTAAGTTCTAGTATATTTTCTTGAGATAGAAATGGAATACAGACAATAAAAAGGTGAGCGCGACAATTATGCGTACGCGCGGTTCTCAATCAGTCGGAAGAAGGGAAGAAAAGACACTTGTCAAGTGACAGATAAAACATGGCCGCCACTAGTCGCGTTCCATCGCCGTCCGCTTCAATTGCTGGATTGTAGGCATTAATTCATTCCAGCTCCGTTGCAAACCACCTCAGGAGTATACTACAAATTAAAAAAAAAGAATTTTGAGAGTCGGTCCACAAATGAGGGAGAAATCGGGGAACATACATAAAAAAAAAACCTACAGTGGAACATTTGACCTCCTTCTTTTTTAAAAGTCAGTTAAAAATATAAACCTTTCAGCGAGATGCTAACAGCTCACTGACCAGAGTGTACGGACGTGCCATGTACCGCAGACGAACATAATTATAAGTATACTTGTAAAGGCTAACTATGCAGCCTCACCAGACACAAACGCGCTTTTGTTTGTAAAACGTGACGAAACTTGAATATTGAAAAAACAGTTTTCAAGATTGCTCAATGCTTTCAGAGCTAAATAAGGAAATAAAATACTTATGTCATGTGAACAAATTGTTTATTTATTTATTTATTAGGGACAAAAAACAGTTACATGCTACAAAATACAGATAAATTATTTAAACTACTCGTAAGATTTAACAAACATGGAACCCACACCATTGTCCAACTAAAGGTTAAAAGAAGTGCTGAAGACAAGTGATTAAAAATTAAAAAAAAACAACAGTCACTGCTACAGTATTGCTGTGTTACTATACTATACTATTGATTTTGGAAATGTTTGTTTGGGCGTACAGAATATTTTTTTACGATTAGAATTTCACTGATAAAAGAAACAATATTTTTGAAAATACGGTGTGTATTTTCTTAGGACTGTGACTTTGTTATTTGTCTTATTACTGAACAATACAAACGTATGGATCCGATTCCGAACAATGAAAATAACTGTTCAGTTCACCGCTCACCTCACTCAATCACTTGAGTGAGGTGAGCGGTGAACTGACTGCGCACACAATTCGAAAGCGAACTCATTCGTTTTTAAAGTAAAGATTCTCCCACATATGCGCAGTTATTATCGGTCGATAATACCGGATGCGTTATTGCGATATCTGTATTTAGTGCATTACTAGCTTTTGCCAGCGGCTTCGCCCGCGCGGATTTTTCATCCCCTATTTAACTACCCTAGGGGTTGAATTTCTAAAAATCCTTCCTTATTCCTTGTCTACATTATAAAGGGAACCTCTGTGCAAAATTCCAGCCTCCTAAGTCCAAGGGTTTGGGCTGGGTGTTGATGAGTCAGTTAGTCAGTCAGGACTTTTCTTTTTATTTATATAGTACAGTACATTATGTATTAGGACGGCTACGAAGTTACCCACTGTTGCGTTAATAATAACGCAATAGAAATAGGACACAAGTTGCGTTCCTTCGTCCTGCGATATTCCGATATGAGTTCTTAGAACATTTGTATTGGGAAGCATGTGTTAGATTATTCATTTTGATAATCTATTATTGTTTGGTAGATAATGTCATTTGTCACGTTGACGAAGTCTTGAACAAGTGCAGAAGTACCTAATTTGACTAGTTTACAAAAATAACGGTCTCAATTTGTGAAAATAACTTGGATGTTGTTACTATAAATGATTACGTAGTATTTAATTACACTTGTAATATATTTGGGTTTTCTAGTATTACTTAAAATAATAAATAGACTGATTCAATTGACTAGCACAATACTGGCAGTTCATATTGATACTTTTAAGTGTCTTAAATTACGAATCAGTTCTTATTAAATTGCTTAATTACCATAAAATGTTTTCTAACGGTTTTAATATATAACCTTTGTTTATTAATCTGTGTTAGAAGTTATTAAGCCAAATGAGTGACGTTCTGTAGCTTGTTCAAAATGGCGGTAGTTGTTTAATGTAAACTGACATTGGGAAGTTATAAAAAGGATTAAAAATAACGTTATGGGGTCAGTTGCTTGGTAGATGTTCAGGAGGTTAGTTCTAGTGCCGTTGTTGTGTGGAATAAATCAACCAGATGTCATGTAAGTTAAGTAATTTGATATTATATAATAATTATTGCTTATTATAAAAATGTTGTTGTACAAGTTATATTATAGTCGGTTTTCCTAATGTTTTAAATCATAACAATCATATTCATGTTCTATTCCTAGCTATTGTAATAATGTAATAGCAATGTTATAATAATTCTAAGTTCTCTTGGACAATGGTCCAAGAGTTGAAATTAAATGTATGTAGGAAAATAATAATTCATAGTAATGTAAGAGATGTGTTGATGAAATACTTCAATACTGTTTCCATGGAGTTTCTTGTCCTTCTTCTCCATGAAGACCTAGTTTTGGAACGGACGACTAGCTTTCTGATTCAATATTGACAAGCCTAACTGAAATAAATGTCTGGTCTTGTCTTTCTGTGCTTTACTCCATGAAATCCTTTCCCTACAAACCATGTTCATAAGAACCTGCATATACAGTAAATAGCAGTAACCATTCTGATATTCAAAGCTTGATATTTGTTTTAAATGTACACACTTATAAATGTATATATCCCCATTATTCTGACACATGCGATCCCACCACAGCTGTGAGATCGTTAGTACTGGTAGTAGGTCAAGGATAAAATGTGGTTTTACAGAAAATTGCAAGTGTTCTAAAAATAAATAATATGTATGTTTATTTATAATCAGACGAAGAATTTTTATCACTAACTGTAGCTACGCTGCAGCGTCCGGTGGGGGGGATCTATGCTATACAGTGTGACCATCACAAAAATGGCGAATTTACTCGACATTAGGGAAAAACCTGACAGTATACGAAATAGAATTATCGGACGATAAAAACGCAGTTGTGTGCAAAGAATCAGAACGCATTATCGCAATAACGCATCCGGTATTATCGACCGAAAATACCGCACCTATGTGGGAGAGCCTTTAATCATCGCGGATTCACAACACCGTTCGAATTTCGAAGTGATGTTATGAGGCTAACACTTTTCTTGTTAGCTATGAAGGTACAGACATTCACATAACATTTTGTTACCTCCACACGGCTCCATAGGGAATCTGTAAAAAGTAAATTTTATGTAGCCCCCATAAACCTTCTTACATGTTGCTACTAACATTGAGATTTTATTTCCTTGTGTTTACAACCATGGAAAATTAAACATCTCTCCGAGAAATGCTGTGAGCAATTTCTACACGTACATAAATTCACGCCTATCACGTGTAATAGTTGTTGAAGTCAGTTTTAGTACAGCTTTTTGTGTAGGTAGGTGGATTTCCAGGGAATTACTGTCTAACATACTTATTTTGCCACAATTAGCGTAATTTTGTACCCTTTTGGAAGTTATGGGTGACCCGGGAATGTAATAACAGTCCCGGATTCCTAAATCGACCGTACTAACATTTTTTAACGAAAATCTTTAACTTTTAAATGGGCGTTAGTACAAAATCGGAACAATGACGACACCAAAATGATGACCAGTCTGTCAGCAACAAAATGCTTTTTTTTTGTATGGGAAATCATCAAATCACTTCTCCCGCTCTGGGTGGAGCAGGAGGGCGTGTCAGACTTTTACTGACTAAAACCTACCCGTGTTCCCTCAGTTGCCCGTGTGCCAGGGGCGACGGTATCTCTTTCGAACAACCGTCTTTTCTGGCAGGCATCGGCCCTTGCGGACTCCTTGGTCACCCTGCGATGGGTCAGTACAGTAGCCCCGCCGCCTACCACTTTTCAGCCGCAGGTGATAGGGAGAGCGGCCAGCTCTATACCGACACTCCTCCTCCTCTGCGGCCCAACCGCGTCCGCCATCAAACGGTGGCAGCCCCGTTCAGGCCATGGAAGGGAAGAGCGCTACTCAAAAGTACCGTCACTCCTCCTCCGCCGCAGCCTGTAACCCTCAGCCATAATGCCTCCCATTCGACGTCGTGGCCCACCTCAGTTGCGGTGCACCTTACCGCAACCTACTTTTTTTGGCGGCTACGTCGTTGGCTTTGAGGCTAAAGCCCTGAGGAGCGGGTCCACCTTGGGGTTCCTCTTCGCTTCACTGTGGCTGGGAGACCACGGCTACTGAGCCCCTCCCGCAACGACAATGCGGGAACCCACTCGGGGAGAGCAACAAACTGCTCAAATACGTTTTCTTTACTCATCATAATTTTTAGGTTTTGGGCATTGATATCCAAAAAACTCACGATACAGTCTCGTGTACAGCACTCAAAAACATTTTTCAAAAAAAAAAACACTTTCTAGTGTTGTTTTGGAAGTCGGTTGTTTTTTTTTTTAAGGTTTTTATTTTTATCTTTTAAGTTATGGTACCTACCCCACACCAATTCGAAATTTCATCATCCGTGGGGTCAAAACAATGCATATTTATGCGACAGCAGCAATCGCGGTTAATTTGCTGTCTTTTTTCGAAGCGTTCCGTTGTCTGTCTCCGAAACGCATCATCAGATCCATATGAAATTTAAATGGGACCATTTCGGGATAAACCCCTTTCTAAAATAAAAAAATGAATTTTGCAAATCGGTCCATATATGACGGAGTTATGCCCGAACCTCCACCTAACTCCTAACCGCTAAAGAGTTGTACCTTCCTTCATAAGCTCAGCGTAATGAGATGATGATGACCGTACGCAAATGTCTCAATAGCTTTAGAAAACATATGAAAAACTTGATTTCCCTGGGATTCCATCATAAGATCCTGATTTGGTGCCAATGGGACCTCGGGAATATACTTTTTCAAATAAAAAAGAATTTTGAGAATCGGTCCACAAATGAGGGAGAAATCGGGGAACATACCTACAGTGGAACATATAACCTCCTTCTTTTTTAGAAGTCGGTTAAAAACTGTCCCCAATTATACGTCAGTGGTTATGGTTACGATAAAAAAAAAATGCAAATTCAATCTTACATGCATGACCCTAAAGTGGTTTTTATAAAGCAATGTCCAAAAAGACTGAAATATGACTGACGATACTATATGACACCTGCGAACGTTTTTGAGACACTGTTTTGTGTTTGGTGCAAATGTGTAATGGGTGCAAGTGTATTCAATTCTAGAGTCAAGCGAAACGATGGGAAGACGGCGTCAAAAGAGGAGCTAGTCCAGAGCGGATTCAGCGAGCGAAACACTATTTATATATAGATATTATTTATTTTGTAAGTGGTCACCGCCGGCTATGAACATCTACATTTCCAGATGCATTCGAGATGCGTTGCCATCCCAAAGACAAAGCTGAAATGTCTCATGTGCCAATAACTAAGACGACATCTATATTCTTGTGGCTTTTAAATCTACGTCAATGATTTAGGCTTTTAGATCGCAAAACCTTTCATTAGAAAACATTACCTAATTTCCCTGTAACTAAGGTTATTCCAGACCTATTTTAGGTATAAACCCGTAACGGTTGGGTGATTTTAATCAGATTACCAAAAGATTACGCCTCAAATAATTTGATTAAATTCTAAGCTTTCGTGTAGGTATGTAAAAGGATTTATTAGAAGATTCTAAATAAAATACATTCCAAAAAGGCTAATTAAATTAGTTCAAATTAATAATAGTCTATTATTTAATGCTGGCAGGCGAGATGCGTGAGTTTAACCTCACATTATTGACGTTAACAACACTTCCAAATTGAAACGGTGTCTCGTTGTGAAACAAATGAGTTCGCTTTCGAATTGTGTGCGCTCACTTGAGTGAGGTGAGCAGTGAACTTTACCGAGTAGCAATACTAAACAATATAGGCTAGGTACAACTCAGAACAAATGTTATGCCCTTTGTATCTTTTGCATTTCTTAACATCTTCATCATTTGCCTCTAGCCTTTATCCAACAAGAAATTAATAAAATAAAATAAAATTATATTTCAGACCACATGATCCATAAAAAAAACACAATAAAAACTACTATGTTGGGGTCAGCTTCCAGTCTTACCAGAAGCAGGTGATTACCAGTATTTTACATGGAACGACTGTCTATCTGACCTCCACAACACAGTTATCTCCTTGGTAAGACTGGTTGCATCGCTTAAACTAATAATACTTGTATAGCCTGTATGAGGGGCTTGTGGCTGAATAACAATAGCTGCACGGGTCGATCGGCCAGGTTAAGCTACGCTTGCCGCGGTTGGTCCGTGGATGGGTGACCATCTTTACATACCAAGACCCCTCCGTGCCTCGGAAAGCACGTTAAGCCGTTGGTCCCGGCTGTCATTTGTGGATCTTTGACAGTCGTTACGGGTCGTCAGAAGCCCGAAAGTCTGACAACCAGTCTTACCAAGGGGTATCGTATTACCCAGTTACTGGGTTGTGGAGGTCGGATAGGCAGTCGCTCCATGTAAAATACTGGTATTCAGCGGCATCCAGTTAGACTGGAAGCCGACCCCAACATAATTGGGAAAAGGCTAGGCAGATGATGACTTGTATACCCTGTATTATCAGCAATATATTACTACATCAAAACCATGTTGAACAATGCCGTAAAAATAATATAACCTTGTAAAACTATCATCGCTCATCAAATTTTATTTTCGTTTGCAACTATCGCTATAAATTGGTGAAGACTGTACCAGGCACGGTTTTGAATAAATATTGCACTAGTTTGGTCTGTGGTTTTGCTTGTGTAGGTAGCGCTTTTTGATTAATGAAGAACGTCCTCTTTTTAGTACGGACTGGATATTTTAAAATACTTTCAGCAAGCGTAGATGAAAAATAGCTTTAAAAATATTACGTATTTCCCAAAGGGAAACTAGCAAAAAAAGCTGATAAATTTTTCATTTATTTATTTATTTATTTATTTTATTATTTATGTACACACAGTAAAATACATAGGAGATATGGCATAATAACAAGTGAGTACAAAGGCACTGCTTATTTCTTTAGAAATTTCTTCCAGCAGACCTGCGAAAGGAGAAATGAAAAAGAAATGTAGACAATAGTGTGTGAGAACAAGATAAGGAAATAAGAATATGTGACGTCTTAAACTAAAATATACTTACACATATTTACATATACTTATATAAATACATATTTAATGATAAAATATATAAACAGATATAAATAAATATATATATAAAAACACAATTAAGAGGAAAGGTAATGCTCTTTTACTCGACATTTGAATAAGGAGATAGTTTTCAAGTCACGAATGCTAGGCGGAAGTGAGTTCCACAATCTTACAGCATGGACAGAGAAGGAATAAGAATAATAACTAGTTTTATGGGGATGTGATTTAAGGAGGAATCTGAGGTGTGATCTACATGGTGCGTCGCTAGGACGAGCGTAAGAAAAACGCTCACGCAGGTAGGAAGGATAAGAAGGGTTGTGTAAGATGTTGAAAAGGAGACATAAAATCCGAGTGTTCCTGCGAAGGCGGATTGGGAGCCACTTGAGTTCCTTGCGAAGGTGAGAAACGTGGTCATACTTTCGAAGACCGAAAACAAAGCGAATGCACAGGTTTTGCAGGCGCTCAAGCTTGTTTAATAACTCCTCAGTAGCATCCAAGTAGCAGGCGTCGGCATAATCTATAATCGGCTGAATGAGTGTTTGGGCCAAAGAAATTTTAGTCTTCAAAGGCAGGAGACTTTGAAGGCTTTTCAACGAATGAAATGAGTAATGTACCTTTCGACTGACCTCATTGACCTGAGCACGCCACGAAAGATTGGAATCGATAATTACACCCAGATCTTTAGCAGTTTCGGAATAGTCAATGAGAACACCATCGAGATATAAAGGCATCAGAGATGCAACAACAGACGCATTACGAACGAATCTGCTGCCTATGATCATGGCCTGGGATTTAGCTGGGTTAATTTGCAAACCAAATGACTTAGCCCAGACGCTGATGGAAGCCAGGTCACGATTCATTGCAGCAAGTGCAGAGCCCGCGTCATCTACAGTAAAATGCCGGTAAAGCTGCAAGTCATCTGCGTAGAGATGAAAACTAGAGGAAATTACTGTGGTAACAAGGTTTACGAAAATTGAAAACAGAAGAGGAGAGAGAACGCTACCCTGAGGAACACCCTCAGTGAGGCTACACCAATCAGAGAAGGACTCCTCCAAGCGAACACACTGAGAGCGTCCTCGGAGATAAGAATTGAACCAGTCTAAAGTGGAAGAAGAGAAATTGATAGATTGGAGGATACCTAGTAAAATATCGAAATCCACTGAGTTGAAGGCGCTACTAAAATCAAGCAATACAAGAACAGTAAGGGACTTATTTTCCATTGCCCAGCGGATGTCGTCAGTTACTTTGAGAAGCGCGGTTACAGTACTGTGACCCGAGCGAAAACCGGATTGGAAAGGGGAAATCAACGAGTTTGACGCCAAGAAACATGATAGTTGTCTATGAACTATGTGCTCAAGAACTTTAGATAGAAATGGAAGAATAGAAATAGGAAAAATAGGGCATGTGACTATTTAAAAAAAAAAATGTATTTATCTTTTTTTTATTTTGCTTATTACACCACACCTCAGTAGTTCCTGTTTCGGATAGGGCGGGAGGAAACGCCCGGGTGTTTCCACTGCGAAGATCGCCCTGAGGACACGGTGGAGCACACGGTGGCGGTCTGCCCGGCTTGGGCGGAGCACCGCCGTGTCCTCGTGGAGGCGATCGGCGGCGGCGATCTCTCGCGTCCGGCCCTGGTCCAGGCCATGGTACGGAGCGAGAGGGCATGGGGAGCCGTCACCTCCTTCAGCGAACCAGTGATGCTCGCGAAGAGGGAGGCGGCGCACGTGAGGGAGAGGCAGCATATGCGCCCTCGCGACCCCAGCCGCCGCAGGATACGGAGACGCCCTGGGCGTCGGGAATCCCAGGCCGATTTCCGGCCACCGTAGGCATGGACTTGCGGACGGCGAGTAATGGGTAGCTCGCTGTCCGGTAAGGACCAAGCCCAAGTCGACGGCGCGTTGTGTTCCACGCGCGCCTCAAAGAGATGTCAGCACAAAAATGATGGGGCCCGCAAGGGCCGATGCCTGTCAGGGGTGCGGGTTCGTTTGAAAGAGATACCACAGCCCCTGGCATACGGGCTAATGAAGGAACACGGGTGGGTTTTAGTCAGTAAAAGTCTGACACGCCCTCCTGCTCCACCCAGAGCGGGAGAAGTTATTTTATGATTTCCCACCCAAAAAAAAAACCTCAGTAGTAAGAATTTCTTTTAAGGTTACTGCTTGGAAAATAATCAAATGGCTCATCTGCTAGTTAGTGGTTAAATTTACTGACAGACATCAGCTATCCAAGAATTAGGAGATGTATTGCAATCATAAAACTAAAGGTGAAATGTGTAATTTGTACGTATAATCATCGGTAGCCACTTGTTGCTTCAGAAATAAGAATGGCCTATTGTATATTTCTGGTGTACAGACGCCAGCACATCAAGCTACACCAATCTGTCAAATTTCTTTGATAGATTTTCAACTTTATAACATAAGTATAAGGTTCATGTTCAATTGGGATAATTTAACAGTTTGGGGTAGCTTGACGTGCCCTACCGTGTCTGTACAATAAAATACATAAAAATATAAATTCCCGAACGAGGTGCCACACAAAGAGGTCTAGGTTATTTAATTAATGAAATACAAACTACTGTCTAGTGAAAACCCGCATCCAAGGCTTTCTTAATTTTCAAAAAAAATCTTTCTTATAATTTCATCACCCTGTTATGTATACCTACCTATATATAAACTCAAACACGCGACTCCGCTCATATTTAAATTGATGACTATCCCTAAACGCAGAGGGTTATGATTTATAACGCTGCTTACGATTTATCACTGAACCAAGTTGTATTGAAAATGGCTCAACAGATTATGGGATTCTAAGTAGTATACGATTTCAGTTTTATTGGTTTTATTTTGTAACAGAAAACTTATCGCTATCCTTATGCACTAAAGATAACAGCTGATATAGAATCACTATACATAGTTTCAGCTCAAAATAAAATAGTCTAAGAATTGATTTAAAATTTTCGGTTTCTTATGTTTCTTAAATTCAAATCATAACAAACGTGTCACCGCACTACGTAGGTATTGCGACCTACGGAGTGCGGTGACTTTTCGGAACTTGACAATATCACGATAAATCTCTTCCGAGTGATGTGTTTATTTCAATTTGAAAAGTACGGTTTCTGGTAACAATGTATTAAAAATTCTCATAACTTCAGAACATGTAGAGATAGGATTAAAAAACCCTTTCAATATCGTTTGATATCATCTAAAGAAGCCGTGCCACTGGTATGTATATACCCTTTCCGTTACACGTTGTATATGTCTTGTCAGTATTTCTCGAAAGGGTAGGCAAGCTTAGGTAAATTGTCAAATGAAACATGTTTTACTACGCTACTGAAAAAAAATCTAATTGAAAACCCCAATAACGGTCAGGGCGACCTGGGAATCGAACCCCAATAACAGTCATGGCAACCTGGGAATCGAACCCCAATAACGGTCAGGGCGACCTGGGAATCGAACCCCAATAACAGTCATGGCAACCTGGGAATAGAACCCCAATAATGGTTTTAATCACTAGACATCTCAGGCAGACAGCCTAGTAGATACCATCTATTTTGAATTGAACTATTTCGTACCAAATTAAAAAAACCTGGGCCCGAAATTGCTTTTGAAACAAATGAAATACGTTTTTCATTCTAATCATCATCATCATCAATCAATCAATCAATCATCTCAGCCAATCGCAGTCCACTGCTGGACATAGGCCTCTCCCAAGCTGCGCCACAATACTCTATCCTCCGCCTTCCGCATCCAGTCTGTCCCAGCCACCTTTTTAAGGTCGTCGGTCCATCTAGCTGGGGGGCCACACACGTCTCCACTCCAGGACTCGTCTGCTCCACCATCCATCGGTCCTTCGACAAACATGGCCAGCCCACTGCCACTTCAGCTTGCTCACTCTATATGCTATGCCGGTAACTCCGGTTCTTTTCCGGATAATTTCGTTCCTGATTTTATCCTTCAAAGAAACTCCGAGCATAGCCCGCGCTACCTGACGCTATCAGAATAAATATCGGTTTACGTTTTTTATTTTCTTTTCATATTTTACACTCGCGTTCAATACAATAGGATTCCCCGTGGCGTGTCACAGCACACATAGATCGCATTGATCCCTTTATTGTGAACAAACATTGCTATGCTTTGTGGAATTTTCGTATGAAGAAATGCGACGATATTGCAATAGGGATATTGTTTGTGAAGTGTGAATGGCAGTATTTTTATTTGTTTGATCTAGTTTTCTCGTTTTGGACAATATTGGAATATTTGTTATTGTTGTGATAGATTGTGTTGCATGTAGCTGAGGTGAGAATGTTAAGAGGAACACCACACCACACATGGTGTGTGTGAAAAGTGTTGTGGAAATTGGTTGTCATGGTATGGACATGTGATACGGAGGAATTACGAAAATTTCGTGAAGAAGGTTTTGAGTATGAATGTCGATGGCTATAAGAGTAGGGGGAGACCAAAGAAACGATAGATGTACTGTCTGAATGATGATATGGTTAGAAAGGGTGTGACTACGGAGATGACGACTAATAGAAAAGTGTGGAAGATTTTTTTTATTTCACAGAGACCAATAGCTGAGGTGAGAATGTTAAGAGGAACACCACACCACACATGGTGTGTGTGAAAAGTGTTGTGGAAATTGGTTGTCATGGTATGGGCATGTGATACGGAGGAATGACGAAAATTTCGTGAAGAAAGTTTTGAGTATGAATGTCGATGGCTATAAGAGTAGGGGGAGACCAAAGAAACGATGGATGGACTGTGTGAATGATGATATGGTTAGAAAGGGTGTGACTACGGAGATGACGACTAATAGAAAAGTGTGGAAGATTTTTTTGTTATTTATTTCAAGTTCATATTTTTTTTCTTTTTTTTTTTTCGCTGACAATACTGGCAGCCGGCCGTCAAATATTTTGGTGTTAGAATTAAATTGTAAAATTAATGTATTTCGCGTTTATTTAACCAAAAACGTACTTAATTTCGATATATGTAGTTATAAATAATAAGGATATGTGTTAGTGAGTTATTTCGTTGCAAAATCAAAGAAAAATCAACTAACTAGTACCAGCTGTCATCCAACGGACGGATTTGAAATCACCACTTAACCCGGGGAGTATTTCTTTTAATTTAAGCCTATTTATCCATAATTTTAATAATTCTCGTTGCATCTTTTCCCCTTTAACGTTTGTACTGCTCGTCTCAGTGAGCTACGTTGTAAAAAATCTATAAAATATAATACGGTGCTGGACACTAAGTTCATGCAATAGTAGGATAAAATCACTCAAATTACGTTAAAAACCCCTTATAAATCACTGTACGTTATTACCTTACATATTTCTGTCATGTATAAGTACTTAATTAGAAGTAATAGAAATTAATTGATGTTAGAAACTGGATTTGCAATAACTTATCAACCTACCCCCAACCATTTATGCAAACTTTATTTTGCTGTTTCTTTTCCCCCTTTTATCGTAAAAATTACTAAGTATCTCAATTTAGACACTCCTTTT
This sequence comes from Polymixis flavicincta, assembly GCA_949987655.1. NCBI lineage: Eukaryota > Metazoa > Arthropoda > Insecta > Lepidoptera > Noctuidae > Polymixis > Polymixis flavicincta. The sequence continues at coordinate 7,882,671 of OX465199.1, read as the reverse complement.
AATATTTATTATTATTCTCCCTATGAATAATTCAATTTTCATCCCATAACTTGTGATTACTTTTTTCAAAACTTTTATTCTTTTGTTTTGTTTACTTGTTTATTGAACTTCCATATAGGCCTTTCATCCTAGTATATACTGTCCACATCTCATCTCTCTCTCTTATTCTTTTCACACACTTAGCTTTCTCTTCTCTCATTCCAGGGTGCCTCTAGGGTTAATCTGTTAATATGTTGACCCGTAGAGCTGCATCCTTAGAAGAAAAACTGAGGGCTACGTTGAAGGAATTAGAATCAAGTCAAAAGCAGTGCAATCAACTGATACAGGAAAGGGAAGACAGCGAGGTTGAAATAGAGTTAATCAATAAGAGGAACACTGAGCTTAAGAACCAATTGGCTGAACTACATGTAAACCATATGGACATACTTGATCAGCATCAACACCTCCGTCAACTTGTATCAAATTACCATCATTGTACTGATACACACGAATTGGCTCTGAGACGGATATCTGAACTGGAACTGGAATTAAGCAGGGCCCACAACACAATTACCCATGCGGCATCTCTCAGAGCCAGTGAAGAGTCTGCGATCACCAGCAGTCTCTATGATGAGTTGGTTGGTAGCGGGTCTGAACCCATGCATGTTGAGCCAATTGTAACGATAGACTTAACTGATGATACCATCACCAAAAACAGATTGTTCACTAGTCACAATAAAATAAAAAAATATATTAAAATTAATAGACTAATTAGAAAATATCAGAAATCACTAAAAAGGCAAAAAGTTAACAAATTAAACACAAAACTTAGGCAACAAAATTTAAATTTAATACGAGAATTGAATAAATGTTATAGTGAATTGCAATTATGTAATACCTTGTATGTTACTGACACACAGCACCTACAGGATGAATTGTTTGTTAGGGAACATGCTCTAAAGGATATATTCAGTAAATATGAGGCTACTCAACAAGACCTGAGTAAGCGTATGCAGGAGGCTGGTGAGTTGGCGGACTTAGTCAAGTACAATGCAGAGAGGTATGAGTCTCTAACAAATAACCTCTCTTTTAGCTGTGCCTGTTCTCAGGCACCTCAGCCTCAACTTGTCACACCCACAACCTCAGCAGCTCAGCCAGTAGGTAGCTGTGATGGTAATAATAATAAGATTAATTTGATTAACACAACATATGTATTTTCTGACAAATTTGGTCAAGGTTTAGGTAAAATATTTAATCAGTGTTCTCAACAATATGTAATTAATAATTGTTCACCCGGTGCCAGTATTAGCCAATTAATAAGTAATATTAAGTTGTCTAAAATAAACCCCAGTTCAACTGTAATATTATTATGCGGGGATAGCTTAAATGTTACAAAAAAGGACATAATTAAATGTGTCCATTTGATGTTACATCTCAATGAGACCAATAATTGTAAATTTATTTTATGTGCATTGCCTTATTCACATTACTTATCTTATGAGCAAAATAGGCACATTTATAATTTAAATATGTTAATTTTTAATAGGACAAGTCGTCACAGTGACGCCATTTTATTTTTTGATTGTAATCAATTTATTTCTGATTACAAGCTGACAAATTATACAATGTATTTGCCACCTAGTTGTAGGAGACAAGTTGCTAATCTCTTAGCATACAGTTTACACCATGACACTGGTACCTGTAGTTTACCATCGCGTACTGTTAGTAGTGCTACTAACACTACTTTTGATACGCCTAGTAGTTTAAACTATTAGGTGCGACAACAGATAAGCCGCATATTATGTTGAATGTTGTTCATCAAAATATGCAGGGTCTATCCGGCAAAGAGCTAGAGTTAAGCTTATTTTTGGAGAACTATGATGTTCAGGTGCTATGTCTGACTGAACACTGGTTGAAAGAACACGAAGTAGTGTTTATTAATGATGATAATTTTACCGTACAAAGTGCATTTGTAAGAAAGACTGCTATTCGCGGTGGATCTTTAGTCCTTGTTTCAAACAAGTTGAAATGTAAACAACGTTTAGATTTAGTTAATCTTTCTATTGAGCGTACTATTGAGTTGTCTTGTGTTGAACTCGAGCGTTACATTATAATTTGCGTTTACCGTCCACCCTCTGGGGATTTTATTAGTTTTGAATCGGTAATGGAGGATTTACTCAGTAAGTTAAAATCAAGTAATAAAAGTATAATTTTGTGTGGAGATTTTAATATTAATATTTTAGATGTTTCTCCATTAAGTATTAGACTACTTAATCTGTTTAGGTCTTTTAATTTAAATAACTTGTTTTTTGAACCTACTAGGATCACGGCTTCTACGTCGACTTGTCTTGATAATATATTTAGTGATTGTGATGCCAAAAATAAATTAGTATTATCTGACTTGACGTCTGACCACTGTGGATTATTGGCTAGCTTCCCTGTACCATTACATAAAAAGCCGCATAAAGTAGAATGCAGGCCATATACAGCTAGTCGTTGCAACAAATTTAAAAATAATGTAGCTCATAGAATTACACCATCTATAGCAGAGCATGAGAATCCTAATAAAATCTTTGGATCACTTTTTGAAGTTGTGCAAAAAGAATACCAATCTACTTTCAAGACCAAAACCATTGAGATTAATGGCACCTCCGTTGGCTTCAACCAATGGGCCACTCCAGGTATTTATAGAAGTAGAGCGAGACTATACGAGTTATATGGTTTGAAAAAATACAGATTTGATAGTCCTTTTCTAGAGTATGTCCGAAATTATTCAAAATTATTTAAAAAAGTCTGTGTCTTTGCTAAATCAAAATTTTTAAGCGATACAATTAAAAATTCCAATAACAAAGTAAAAACCACTTGGAAAATTATTAATAATGAAACGGGTAAGTCGGTTAAACAGGAAAAGCAACTAGAGATTATAGTCAACAATAAATTAGTTAATGAAGCTGCTGACGTAGCTGAGGCATTTAATGAGTTTTTTGCCAACATACCTTTAACTACGACTCGCACCTTAAATTCGTCCCCGTCTGAAGCGGAAAACCTTTTGCATAGTAGTGTGCCCAAATGTAGTCTCTTATTTAGTTTCGAACATGTAACGCCTCGTGATGTAGTTAATATTTTTAACACACTTAAGTCTAAAAACACTGGTGATTACTGGGGCATCTCTATTAAACTTTTAAGTAACATAATCGACATCGTAGCCCCCTATCTAGCTATTACTTTTAATAAATGTGTTGATTTAGGAACGTTTCCTGACCTCATGAAGAGTAGTAAAGTCATACCATTATTTAAATCGGGTAATAAAAATAACGTTGGCAATTTTAGGCCCATTTCTATCTTACCTGCATTTAGTAAAATATTTGAAAAGTTAATACTCAAGCAGTTGCTAAGACATTTTAATTTAAATAGCCTCCTTCATGATGAACAATATGGCTTTACAAAAGGTCGTTCGACTACAGACGCGGGTGTTGCCCTGCTGAAACACATATTTAACGCATGGGAGAACTCACAAAATGCTATTGGAGTTTTCTGTGATCTTTCCAAAGCATTTGATTGCGTGCACCATGACACGCTTTTGCGTAAATTACGTCATTACGGTGTTCAAAATGAAGCGCTTAACGTAATAAACTCCTATTTAAATAATAGGCACCAATGTGTAGATATTAATGGTGTGAAATCTTCCGGGCTACCAGTTCAGTTAGGTGTACCTCAAGGCTCAATACTGGGTCCATTCTTATTCTTAGTGTACATTAATGATTTACCATTCTATTTAAAGGGTATCTGTGACGTTGTACTGTTTGCTGATGATACCTCTCTTATCTTTAAAGTAGACAGGAATAGACAAGATTTTGACGACGTAAACAGTGCACTCTCAATGGTTACGGATTGGTTTACCACGAATAATTTAGTTCTCAATGCTAAGAAAACTAAATGTATAAAGTTCGCTTTGCCGAATGTAAAAAATCTGGGACCCAACATCGTCTTAGAAAATGAGGTGCTTGAAACTGTAGACTCGGCAGTATTTCTGGGCATCACAGTAGATGCCAAACTTCAGTGGGGATCACACATATCAAGCCTAGCGGGAAGGCTCAGTTCGGCTGCCTACGCCGTCAGGAAAGTAAGACAATACACTGACGTTGATACAGCTCGGTTAGTTTATTTTAGTTATTTTCATAGCGTTATGTCCTATGGCATTCTGCTGTGGGGCAAAGCCGCTGACATTCAAAATATTTTTGTTCTGCAAAAACGAGCTGTACGTGCAATTTACCAATTAGGTGCTAGAGTTTCTCTGAGAGATTTTTTTAAAGATATTGGTATTCTCACGGTGGCATCACAATTCATCTTCGCTAACATCTTATATATTAGGCAAAATATACACTTATACACTAAAAACAGTGATATTCATAATATTAATACCAGAAATAAGGACAAACTACGTGGTCCCTTTCACCGGCTTCATAAAGTTCATAACTCATTCGTTGGGCTCGGTATCACCTTTTATAACAAGCTTCCCTCTTCTTTGCTAGATTTACATTTTAATGCGTTTAAAGCTAAAGTAAAATCAAATCTTTGTTCGAAGGCATACTATTCAATCAACGACTACTTAAACGATAAGAATTGTTGGTCGCTGTGATTAACTCAAGACAACGTTTGTGTTCTTTCACCAGAATTAGCTTACCTACTGACAGGTTATATGAGTTACTCCATAGCATTGTTTATTTTATTTTACTGTATAAACCATTTTTTTTTTATTTTTTTTTTTATTTTTAATATTGAAATTTCAATTTTTTTTTTTTTGATGAAATTTAATTACTTACCTATTACTGTATAGAATCAAGTTCTTCCAACTTATCAGACAGCTGTGCTGCTGGGGAGTTTGTTGCGCCACTTCTTCTTCCCAGCTAAAGCACTAGGAAGTGTCGAAGGGTGGGCGTTTTTGGGGGACTGTCTTATGTAATTTTGACGTTCGAAAAGTGCTGACTCTCAGCCTAGTTTGAATAAATGACTTTTGATTTTGATTTTGATTTTGATTTTGATTTTGATTTTGATTTCAAAGAGACCTATTTATGAAACCCTTTTATTTTGGTACACCACTCAGTCATCACCATCATCATTTCAGCCGAAAGACTTGGGGGAGGCCTATGTCAAGCAGTGGACACTGCTTGACATAGGCCTCCCCCAAGCTCCTCCACTTCGACCGGTTCTGTGCTTCCCGCATCCAGCTGACTCCTGCGGCCCTCACAAGGTCAACACCACACAGTAGGTTTTGAGAAAAAAAAAAAAATAAGACAGTATGTGGCGCCAAAAATCGGTAATTTTTTTCAAATTTTGATACACTCGGTATCACTCTCACTATTTAAGACAAATCTAATGGCACCTCTCAAGCTGAAATCGATCAAGCTGTTTAGGCTACAGAGCGTGCCAAAGAAATATACATACATACATACCCTCCTTCTGGTGTAGTCGGGCAAAAAGACATATTGGGCCGGTCGCAAATAAATTGGCAGGAAAATGATAATATATGATGATGTGGTAGAATGTTTATTTGGTCAGTAAGTTTTTTTTTTTGGTTTTGGCTTCGCACGGTTTGTGCATTTAGCCAGTGTCAAGTAATTTTACTTTTCAATCAAGAAAATGGCCCGATATCAGGCACGAAGTTACAAAAAAGTCATGGTCAGTCAAGTCAAAGTTATTGTAAAGCGGTAGTAACTTTAGAACAACCTATTAGGAGCTTTTGGGGGGAACACGAAAAGTCCACGTTAGTAACTTATTTTCACCTTCACTACACTTGTGCACTCACACGTAACTAAATTGAATAATTCACTAACAAAATTATACAATTTAATTCGCTATTTCACGAAATTTCATGAAAATGAAAATTCGTGCGACATGTTTCAACGCGATCCCGCCAAAAACTCCGGTCAGTAAGTTATTAAGAAATTGTTCTTGCGGATTTGATTTTAATTTCATTAGCATTGCTGTGTTCTACTCAAGGATATTTATTTATGCTACACTATGTAGCAGAATGCTAGAGCAGTGTGGTGGCCAAGTGGTAACGGCTGCGACTTACGAGTTGTAGGTCTTGAGTTCGAACCCAGCCAGGCGCTTTACTTTGTGTATAATATTTCATTGAGAAGGAAAACATCGTGAGGAAACCGGCATGTCCTAGAACAAAAATTCGAAGACATGTGACATCTACCAACCCGCACTGGGCCCGCGTGGTGGATTACGGCCCACTCCCTCTCACAGAGAGGAGGCCTGTGTCCCAGCAGTGAGAACATTATAGGCTGATGACGATGATGATGCTTCCACTCGCAGCTTCGCCCTCGTGGAATTCGAAAAATATCCCGCGGGAACGTACAACGGGATTAAAAGTATCCTATGTGTTAATCTAGGTTATAATCTATCTGTGTTCCAAATTTCATCCAAATTCATTGCGTGAAAAAGTAGCAACCATCAATACATACATACTTTCGCGTTTATTAATAAGTAGCAAGGATTACAGATTCATTTAGATGTGCATCTTATTTGTTCAGCATTAATTGCTTTTCTTTCTTATTTTTTTTTTTATTTACAGGCATTTCAATTACAAATTATCTTCTGATGTTCTCAACGCATTGAAAAATAAAAATCAAGGATTTAGACGGATCATTTATATTATGCTACGTAGAAGACAAGCACAAATGTACAATTTAAAAAAAAAACCGCGACAAAATACTACCTACAACTTAAAGGCCAATAAAAATATTATGTCTTTACTTTTTTGAGTTTTTGTTTGTGTTGGGGGTCTTTTATTTCCTGCTTTTTAAATTTAATGTCTTGCTTAAACCTGCGCTAAGTTGCGTATATTGTTTCCCACTGTGAAGTTTGTTACTAATCTATCCTCATTCCCCATCCTGTTCACCATTTATTTATAACCTATTCATTGAAACCTTTTCAATGAGCCCAAACACGATACTTCTGCTGTTTATTGGTGAGTAACTTGGCTATCTTGGAAATTCCAGGTGTTGCTTCAGCATCAGTTCAAGGTTACTTTGTTCATCTTATATCATTGAAATAATAGAATACCAAATTTCGACTTGATCAGACACGTGGAAGATGCTCCAACCCCTTCATCAACCAGAAAAGAGCTAATAATCTTCAAACGGCTGAAACGGTTTTGATGAAACATGTCTAACAACACTCCCGACTAGTTCACCTTTCAAACAAAAAAAAAAAAAACAATAAAAAAATCAAAATCATTTCATCCGTTCGGGAGCTACGATGCCACAGACGCACACACACAGACTCGTCAAACTTATAACACCCTGTCGTTTTTGCGTTGGGGGTAAAAAGAATATCATAATGATTTTTATTTCAGAAGAAATCTTTTATATTTGCAGCTGTTTTGTCTATTATGTTCATAAAAATACAACTTTTTGCCCACTCACTTAAGCTATTTAAAATGTTAATCTTAACACATACCTACTTGATATAAAATTCTCTTTCTTAGCCAAGCAAGGAAAATTAGTGGGTACAAGGGAATGTATTAGTGTACGGGTAAATTAGTGGGGGTAAAATTAATGGGTATAATATAAGGCCCTGAATAATGAACACGTGCCTACATTGTTACTGATTAGGTTATTGGGACGTATGAGGTGGTAAGTAATTATTTTGTATTTAAAGATAAAGTTGCTTTTAAGTACTAATAACATTACTTAACTCTTACTTATTTGGGCACGCCATGATTGCGGCGGTAAGTCCCCTCTTTGAGGAGTAGCTTGAGAGGCGGCACGGCGTCCTCACCTTCCGCCTGACGCAGGTCCTCAACCGACATGGTTGTTTCGGGACGTTCCTGTTTTGGATAAGGCGGAAGGAAATGTCCGGGTATTTCCACTGCGAAAATCGCCCTGAGGACAAGGTGGAGCATATGGTGGATGTCTGCCAGGCTTGGGCGGAGCACCGCCGTGTCCTTGTGGAGGCGATCGGCGGCGGCGATCTCTCGCGTCCGGTCCTGGTCCAAGCCATGTTACGGAGCGAGAGTGCATAGGTAGCCGTCGCTTCATTCTGCGAAGCAGTGATGCTCGCGAAGAGGGAGGCGGTGCACGTGAGAGAGAGGGTATATGTGCCCTCATGGTCCTAGCCTACACAGGAGACGCCTTGGGTGTCGGGAATCCCAGGCTGATTCCCGGCCACCGTAGGCGTGCGCTTGCGGACGGCAAGTAATGGGTAGTTCGCTGTCCGATAAGGACCAAGCCGATAAAATTAAATTCAAATTCATATTCATCATACATCAACAAATATTCATAATAGTGGTATCTTACGAGCGATACTATATGTAACTTGCCTGTCACAGCAGTGTCGCATGTAAGGACAGGCAAACCTACTTGCTATCATACTCAGAACGGCATTGGAGCTGGCCCGCATTCTGCGCACAAGAGACGAACGCGAACGCGTATCGGATTGCAGTAAGAACTATTGTCACTCATAAAGACAGTACATTACACAGTACATACGACGAGTACATTCAAAATTACCAGGGCCTTAAGATGATTGGATATTTGTTATTCAATCTTGCTAAAATGATCTAAGGGATTTGCATGAAATTTGGCATTCATATACCTTATAACCTGGAATAACATATAGGATACTTTTCATCACAATACTACGTTCCTGTGGGATAATTTCCGACCTCCATGCAGGCGAAACCGCAGGCAAAAGCTAGTACACACTAATTTGATTGCACTTCAGCGGGTTTAGCATGACGCTTTGTATTTCTACGAAGAATAGACAGCGCTTTTTCAATACAAAGTGACATTTCGATCCTTCATTTTTGCTATCGCACCGTAGATATCCTCTCGCGTCCGGCCCTGGTCCAGGCCATGGTACGGAGCGAGAGGGCATGGGTAGCAGTCACCTCCTTCAGCGAAGCAGTGATGCTCGCGAAGAGGGAGGCGGCGCACGTGAGGGAGAGGCAGTCTATGCGCCCTCGCGACCCTAGCCGCCGCAGAATACGGAGACGCCTTGGGCGTCGGGAATCCCAGGCCGATTTCCGGCCACCGTAGGCATGGGCTTGCGGATGGCGAGTAATGGGTAGCTCGCTGTCCGATAAGGACCATGCCCAAGTCGACGGCGCGTTGTGTTCCACGCGCGCCTCAAAGAGATGTCAGCACAAAAAATGATGGGGCCCGCAAGGGCCGATGCCTGTCAGGGATGCGGGTTTGTGCGAAAGAGATACCACAGCCTCTGGCATACGGGCTACTGAGGGAACACGGGTGGATTTTAGTCAGTAAAAGTCTGACACGCCCTCCTGCTCCACCCAGAGCGTGAGAAGTTATTTGATGATTACCCACCCAAAAAAAAAAAACCGTAGATATCCTTCTACAATCTGTCATTTAGTCTTTCATTTCTAACGATATTTGTCTAGGTCCATATAAATGTAGACTATTTCAAAAGAATATTTCTTCCCAAACTGTCAAAATCACACTGACAAAAAAACTTTCTACTCGACGGCCACAAAGTATATACGATTATCTACAAAATCATGATTCGTTTAGAACGCATAACTGTGATAATGAATACAAAAACATAGCTATCTTATCCTATTGTACATCATTTATTTAATAGTCATGTCTATTCTTCCGTCGACAAATCGGTGCTCGTGCTAAGCCTGCTGCTCTTCATGTCTCTCAAAAGGCTATGTTCAAGAATGAGTTGCAAAGAAAGCAGTATAATTTGAATATTTAACAGAAATATGGCTTGTATAATTTCAACTTGAATTTAAATGAATGTAACTTATATTTAAACAGTCAGCTACTGCTTCAAACTACTTACAATGCAGATTTATGCGTAGTTAATTCACTTGCATTTTGAGAAGAAGAATTTTAATGCAATCATGGTAATTTTAAATTGCCGAGTTGGTATTAAAATAATACCTAGTTAAAGACGAGTATGGATGAATGAAATACATAGGGTGATAAATTATAATGAGTTATCGAGTAATAGACTGCAGCACAGAATTATCTGCCTAGCCGTTTTCCAACTACATTGTGGATAACTTTTTTTGTGTTTGGGAAATCATGAAATAACTTCTCCCGCTCTGGGTGGAGCAAGAGAGCGTGTCAGACTTTTACTGACCCGTGTTCCCTCAGTAGCCTGTGTGCCAGGGGCCACGGTATCTCTTTCGAATAACCCGCACCCCTGGCAGGCATCGGCCCTTGCAGACCCCACCAGTTGGTGCTGACATCTCTTTGAGACGCGCGTGAAACACAATGTGCCGTCGACCCGGGCTTGGTCCTTATTGGACAGCGAGCTACCCATTACTCGCCGTCCGCAAGCCCGCGCTTACGGTGGCCGGGAATCAGCCTGGGATTCCCGACGCCCAGGGTGTCTCCTGCGGCGACTAGGGCCGGGGGGGCGCATATACTGCCTCTCTCTCACCTACGCCGCCTCCCTCTTAGCAAACATTACTGCTTCACAGAAGGAGGTGATGGCTACCCATGCACTCTCGCTCCGTACCATGGCCTCGAGTAGGGCCGGACGCGAGAGATCGCTGCCGCCGATTGCCTTCATGAGGACATGGCGGTACCCCCGCCGGCCAGATCTCCACCGTATGCTCCAGCGTGTCCTCCGGGCGATCTTCGCAGTGAAAACACCCGGGCGTATCCTCCCACCTTATGCGAAACAAGAACCTCAGGAAACAACCGTGTTCTGTGAGGACCTGCGTCAGGCGGAAGGTGAGGATGCCATGGCTCATTTCAATCCACTCCTCAAATAGGGGACTTACCGTCGTAATCATGGCGTGTCCAAACTATGTATATTGGGGTTTGTTTCCAGTCTAACCGGATGCAGCTGAAAACCAGTACGTTACATTTAGCAACTGCCTATCTGTACTCGAGAACCCAGTAACTGAGTATCATGATACTTCTTAGGTATGACTAGTTGTAAGAAATTCTGGATGTTAAGACTGGCAATGGGGCCGTTTATTGAAAATAACCCGAAATTATGTTTGGACTTATTTAGTAATTCGTTTAACACCGTTCCATATATTCCCTTTTCGCTACGTTTTCCGGATATTTATAAACACATTGACATTTATTAATTTTCATGAATATTTACTTTGTAAAGTATTATTTTGCTTTAATTATTGTGAATGTCAAGACTGTGTGGATGGAAAAAAATAATTGACGTGTAAAACTGTTTGTACAGATCTACGTACAGAAATCATTCATCATGTAGGTATAAAAAAAAGTAAACTTCTACAGACACAAGCACCTCTGAGAAAAGTAAACAAAATAATAGTGACAAAATAGTAGTAGTTTTAGATTACTACGGCGTAGACCCTGCTACGCGCTACGTTGCTACGCTGCTACGAATTCCGTAGGCGTTTTGTAACGTTGTTAGAAATACTCCAATTAGGTTTTGAATTACTTTGTGGCGGCACTACAAATAATACTTCGCAACAAAATCAAGAAACGCAAAAAGAAAAGTGGCGCTATCTACAGTGTCACTGGCGAACTACATTAAGAAATCCTACATCGCGCAGTCAAAGTTTACCACTGAATTCTAACATATACAAAAATATCCCGACATCAACTGTAGGGCAGTTGCCCACCAGATACCCGTCTGGTCGGAGGATCCTCCTTTACCAGGATGGGTAAAGGAGGAACAGAGTGAACTTAACACTCTGTTCCTCATACCTCTAAAACTTCAACCCATGTTACAAAGGAAACTATACATTTTTAATTTTCTTAGTCTTTGAAAGAACGAATTTTAGAATTAAAATGGAGTGTTCTTAGTGTGGTAAATAATTGTTAACTTTAAATATTTTGCGTATGAGTAAGTAATGCTATAGTTGCCAAAATGTAGAGATGTACTTTTTAAGTAGTATGTTGTTATTATGAATGTGACTCATTTACATTCTACCACTACATGTGGTGTGCAAATATTTAATTTCAGAATACATTAAACTATTAAAACTTACTTTGTACCGAGTGGACTAAATGAAGTTTATTTAGTAAGATGTAAAATTGATCCTTAGTCTAGAAAACATATTCGGTGTACTGGTTTTTCAAAATGAAATCCAAATCCATAGAGCAGTGGAGGCCCAGTGGTAATGGCTGCGACTTACAAGTTGTAGGCGGTATGTTCGAACCCAGACAGGCGCTTTACTTTGTGTAAATTATTTCATCACCACTGCTCTCAAAACGGTGAACGAAAACATTGTGAGGAAACCGGCATGTCCTAGAACCAAAAATTTCCAAAACTCGCACTGGACCTGCGTAGTGAATTACGGCCCATACTCTCTCCCAGAGAGGAGGCCTCTGTCCCAGCAGTGGGAAGATTATAGGCTGAATATGTATGTATAAATGTACTCCTCTATTGATTTTTGTATCACTTCATAGTTCAACTTACATTATTTGCCAAAAAGTATTTATTACTAGTAGTCATACAATTAACTGGTCAAACTATTGACCTGCCAAACTGACCACCCACGATGCAAAAGGCGTCGTTATAATAAAACAAAAGTTACAGCCACACAAATAAATTGCTCCAGTGACAAACAATATCGATTAGCAATCAATTAATAGGTGTATGTGATTAGTTGGAAGGTCGCAGGAATCCGCTTTATGCGGGAAGCACAGAACCGGTCGAACTGGCGGAGCTTGGAGGAGGCCTATGTCCAGCAGTGGACGTCTTTCGGCTGAAATGATGATGATGATGACATCACATTATTTTCGTACTATTGAAAGTTTGATTCGTAGTCGTAATAATGTAAATGTCGTAAAAGCGTCAGCATTATGCTTAGGTCCCCCTAGCGGGTTACTAAGCGCTGGTTTTCAGGTTAAACCCTTGACTCGTGTTTACAAAAAAGAATTTAATATAAAATAGAAGATAAAATTGCACGCCATTCAGGTCGATTTTCGGCAACTCTCATCCAGCTGCTACTAGCCACCCTGCGAAGATCGTCACTCCACCTAGCCTGAGGGCGTCCTACCTTACGTTTGCCGATTCGCGGTCTCCACTCAAGAACACGTCTACCTCAACAGACATCGGTTCTACGGCTAATGTGGCCGGCCCATTGCCATTTCAACTTGCTCATTCTGTGAGCAAGCTGAACGCGGCTTTACCAGCGTGGAATTCGGACATTATCCCGCGGGAACGTACTCCCGGCATGAAAAGTATCATATGTGTTAATCTAGGTTATAATCTATCTGTGTGTCAAATTTTATCTAAATTCATTCAGTAGTTTTTGCGTGAAAGAGTAACAAACATCCATACATACAAACTTTCGTGTTTATAACATTAGTAAGTATGCAGCGACTGCTTGTCGAAAGAATTAGAAAGCCAAGAATCCCCGGAAGAGATTTTGAGGGAGGCCTATGTCAAGCAGTGGACGTCTTTCCACAACCCGGTTACTTGGTAATACGATACCCTCGGTAAGAGTCGCTTGTCAAAGATCTACTAATGATAGTCGGGTATATACGTAATTTTTGAGGCACGGAGGTGTTTCACAATGTTATGGATTGGACAATCCAAGAACCAACCGCGACAAGCGTAGCTTAACATCAGATCGACTGTGTGGTTTTTTAAATTTGCTGGGATGTTATGGCTAACACCCGGCGACACGCATTCGTAGGATGAGGTTTTAGTAATGAGAAGCTTGTATTAGATTTAAGTTTAAGCAAAGTTAGTCGGCAATAAACCGTCAAATTTTTTTTCTTCGCGTCCCAAAATACCTAATGTTAGATATCACAATTTTTGTATAATTTGTTTACTTGTCTAACACTAACGACACATAAATTGTTTACGAATTTCGCAACAATTGCTGACACGTACTGTTTTATTATTATAACACACAAAATATAAAGCCAAATTAACATTCTGACTAAGCAAAATTGTTATTCTTAAATACATATTTTTATTGCTTACAAAACGTACACAGTATATTTAGCAAGCAACAAAAAATAACCTTTAAGAAAACAAAAATGAAAAAGACAAAATTAAACTGTAACATTTTGCTTCAGCAGATAGGTATCGTCTCTAGGAAATATTTGTTTAACACAATATAATCTCCCATTTTGATGTCGGGTCACAGGTCCTATGTAAACAGTGCGATAAATTTGTGAAAATATTAAAAAATGAGCGCTAAACTAACAACGGTAGGATGAATTGGCGCGACCTTTAAATTTTCGACCGTTTCAGAGTTTTATGTTATAGGAAGTAGGTTGATTAAAAAATTTAAGCACAGTAATGATGAAAACTGCCTGTTATAATTTCGTGTAAAGAAATATCTTCTTTTCATACAGAAAAGTAAGTAAGTAAGTAATCGTTTATTTGACAAAAGACTTAGCCTAGGTAACATCACAGATTGTTTAGTATTTAAGAGATAGGTATGGCTAATACAGACGAGTAAGACCCTGCCCTTCAAACTAGAAGAATCCTGTATCTTGAAGGATTGTGTACTTTAGAAAGGATTGACACATTTTTACAAAATATTACATAATTGCATAACAATACTGATGATCACATACTCGTACATATATTTGTTGAATGGGCTTAAAAATAATAATAGTGAGGAGTGATTATGTGTGTGTGCGTTTGTGTGTGTGTGTGTGTGTGTGTGTGTGAATGAGTCTAGATGTGGAGTGAGACTGAGAGACTGAAAAGAGAATTAGGTACTGGCCATTAATCTCAGCAGTGTCATTGTATAAACATAACTTCGAAATTCGAACGGTGTCTCGTTATGAATCCGCGATGAATTACTTTAAAACCAAATGAGTTCTCTTTCGAATTGTGTGCGCTCACTTGAGTGAGGTGAGCAATGAGACTTTCAGTGAGTAACATTAGGCTAAAAAAAAATCCAATTACAATCTAAAAGATGTTCCACACACAATAATGGATGCAGTGTGCCCCATAGGCATTTAATTAAAATAACAATATTCGTCCCGATTAAACCAAGAAATAAAGTAAGTCAGTCTCAAAATAATGAAATTAAGGCGTGGTTTCCAAGACAACAGAAAAAATAATGACGATAATTAAATATACCACAATAGAAATTAAGCCAGCCGTGCCAGTGACCTAGATTCCTGCTGATATACAAAACACAATGAGTACAAAGCCAGAACATACCTTTTGTGCCTTTAATTGTTTTCTAGAGACCCCTTTTTAAGTTCAAGATGGCGCCGAAATCCTACCTCAAAGGGGTACCCCTTTGAGGTAGGATTTGTCAGGTCAAATAGAGTGAATGGATTTTACCGTTGTGACAATGGCTTTGGTAAATTCGGAAGCCCATGCTCCAGTCCCATTTACATGGCAAGAGGAATATGTCTGTTTTAAGGTAGTCGGCCCATTTTTTTTATATGCCTTTTATGATATAAATAATTATCACTACATATTATAGTATACATAAAACAAAGTCGCTTCCCGCTGTCTATTTGTCCCTATGTATGCTTAGATCTTTAAAGCTACGTAACTTATTTAGATGCGGGTTTTTTTAATAGATAGAATGATTCAAGAGAACGGCAGCAACGGGAGCTAAGAAAAACTGATTATTTTAGAGGTTTCTAATGTGATGTCGTAAATAAACACATTTTTTTTTGCACTTACATTGCAAACGCAAAAATACCTAACTAAATACGAGTGCTTAAATCTTGCAAAAAGCTTTTATGCAATATAAATTGTGTAATGACGTTATAAGTTCATACTAAAAAGTTTAAAAGTAAAGTTTATTTTAAATTTTTAGCGCATTTAAATAAAAGCTACATTTTTTTATACTTTTAATTTTTACTTCCATATTTATATTATTCAGAAAATTTCTTAGTCAAATTCTGCAAAACAATCGCAATACATAATAAGTTAAAAGGGCTACACAAATACTAAATAAGTAATTACTGTTAAAGTACTCTTACCATAATAGTTGACCCCATTATAAGCGTTGTATTTCACAGACGTTTCACTACGCTACTGCACAATACAAGTCGGCACCAAACGTTCTTTTGTTCATTGGTCCCAACTTAAGGAGTGTGTGTCTGACATTAAAGTTCTGTACACACAACACAATATGTCATAGTTATTTCAGCTTTATTGTCAAGCTGCCTGTTCACAGAATAGTCCAAAATATCAAACATTAAAACCTTTTCGGCAGCGTTATAAGATTTCATTCGTTGTTCCGTGTGATATCGGACGTAAAGAATATCACGATCCCATTTCTTCCCGTGGGTGTCGTAGAAGGCGACTAAGGGACTTACTAGAGAATGGGCAGCAGCGTTCTCTATGCATTTTACCACCATACTGCAATCGCCAACCCACCTGCCAAGCGTGGCGATTATGGCAAACCCCCCCAAATTGGGGGAGGCCCATGTCCAACAGTGGACGTCTTTCGGCTGAAATGAGATTCGTTGATTTTTGTCTCTGTCTCAGTTCCACATAAAATTAGTGGAGAAGCAGTTTCAGTTGAAAAATAAAACTCTAATTAGTCTTTGGTTTATCCTGACTCAAAAATAAGGCATAGATTTAAAATACACCAATAGAAAAATGAAATTAAAATGTTGTGAAGAACCCTATTGCTTTAAACATACTCCTTTATTTAAACGCTGCTTATAGTGCGACAAATTAACCATACATTTTTGAAGTTTAAGAATCTCTTTACTTTAATCAAGGTTAATAAACAAACGCCTTCATTATTAGGGCATAGGATTAGAATATAGGCTAAAGACTAGGAAATAAAATAAAAAAAACTGTGTATATTTAATTATGGTCATTTTTTTTTCTGTTGTCTTGGAAACCACGCCTTAATTTCGTTATTTTGAGACTGACTTACTTTATTTCTTGGTTTAATCGGGACGAATATTGTTATTTTTATTAAATAACAGCAGCTAAATGTATTTGCATGAAAAAAAAAAACTGATTTTTCGTGCATACAGGCAACACTGCATACATTATTGTGTGTGAAACATCTTCTGGATTGTAACTGGGAAGAAAAAAAGTTGAGTTATATGCTATACACTAAAAAGTCTCACTGCTCACCTCACTCAAGTGAGCGTACACAATTCGAAAGAGAACTCATTTGTTTTTAAAGTAATTCATCGCGGATTCATAACGAGACACCGTTCGAATTTCGAAGTTATGTTTATACAATGACATTACTGAGCATAATGGACAGTACCTAATTCTCTTTTCAGTCTCTCAGTCTCACTCCACATCTACACTCATTCACACACACACACACACACACACACACACACACACACACACACACACAAACGCACACACACATAATCACTCCTCACTATTATTATTTTTAAGCCCGTTCAACAAATACATGCACGAGTATGTGATCATCAGTATTGTTATCCAATTATATAATATTTTGTAAAAATGTGTCAATCCTTTCTAAAGTACACTATCCTTCAAGATACAGGGGTCTTACTCGTCTGTATTAGCCATACCTATCTCTTAAATACTAAACAATCTCTGATGTTACCTAGGCTAAGTCTTTTGTCAAATAAACGATTACTTACTTACTTACTTTTCTGTATGAAAAGAAGATATTTCTTTACACGAAATTATAAAAGGCATTTTTTCATCATTACTGTGCATAGATGTTTTAATCAGCCTACTTGCTATAATATAAAACTCTGAAACGATAATATTTAAAGGACGCTCCAATTCATCCTACCGTTGTTAGTTTAGCGCTCATCTATATCTATATCTATACATATAATAAATCTGTAAAGGAACTTTTTCTGTACATTTAAAATATTTCGAAAATAATTGCTTGGGGTGGTAAGGGATAATCAACAGATGACATTTTAACCCTTATCAAAATTTTTGTCTGTAGCTCGGTTTTTCAGTTTCTATGTTGAATAGATCAAGTATCACGTCAAAAGAACGAAACTAATATGGCTATCTTTCATACTCAAATATTGTTTATAACTCAGAGTTTAAATTAGTCTTTGTTTCATCGCAATCGCTTCGGTCAATCTATTTATAGATATAATTAATTTAAAGTGTTCAAGAAGAATTTATTGACATCTATTGGCGTGAAACGGTACTAACGAATACTTAATAATAACACGTCGTTCTCATCTATGTTACTGTGTCTGTGTTATTTCAAAAAGTAATGATACTGATTACTAAAATCGCTTTCCGTTGGTGGTTGATTCCCACGAATCAAAAAGCTAAAAGAATTTCGAATAAAAAGTAGTGATAATATTAATTGACGTGGTGTTCTGAGTCATATAGAATGCAATGTTAGATAAATATTTATTAGTTAGATCAATCAAATTAATACAAATAGAGGGGAAGAAATCTCATTTTTAATTGTGATAAAAGTCTTAGTAGCGCCATCTAGCATAATATAGCAAAATTAGAGCGGCTAGGGGAACATCTCCATAGAAAATTTTAATCTCTAGCGTCAGTAACGCCATCTAGGTTTGAATAGCAAACATGCAAAGAACAACTTGATTTTGCCTGTTTTATTGATTCTCTATCGAAAATACGTAATATCCGATGTCCAAAATCCGTAGATCTGAATAAACCCGTAAATCCGTAGGTCTGGCAATGCGGGGTATATAACGCTAGGTAGAAACTAGAAGCCTGTGGTAGGAATGTTACCATTTGGATTTATGGTAGTATCGTTATTATTGTTAACTTTCTACGCAGTCGTTTTTTTTTTAATTGTTCGACCAGTGTTTCCGAAGTATAAGTCTGCTTTTTTAAACTACTTCGAACAATATTTTGACGAAGCAGATGGAAGCTAATAGGGTAGGTATTTTACTACATAAACATCTAAAAATGTATTATTATGATAGCTTAGGCATAAATCAGTCGGAACATGTTGGTTTTAGTTCATGAAATAACAAAATAAATTTCAAAATTTAATTCAAATATTTCAGTTATAAGTAGGTACCATAAACTGTTCTTGAACACCATGAAATAATATCCGACATGTTATTACGTCATACCGCTGTTACTAATCAACTGAATAACTTTGTAGGTACTTTTATTATTTTCGTAGGTAACCAAAGTATTTTTTATTGAAATAATAGCTTACATTCAGGAACAGCAAACCAACGATATGTAGAATAATAACGAATTATAAATAATTATCATACAAAACAGAGCAATTTATTGGCATCCACTGAGTCCAGCATTTTCGTCAAAATACGCGCGAAATATGATAATGTTAAATTTAAATGCGTGTTTACAGCATTATTCGATTCAAAAAAGATGTTGTGTTTTTAGTGGTTTATTAGCATTTTAGAATCTACTAAAGACACTTCAAAAACGGGTTTAATACCATATTACGGACACATAATTCATACTAAAGTAAGGTATAATTATTGGGAGTAAAGAGTTGTAAATACTTAAGTGCTAATTTTCGTGATGTTAGTTTTCGAGATGGGGAGGGGTTCAAGCGAGGTCGGATGGTGAAAATCAGGAAAATAAATCCAAAATTGCGACCATAACTACTGGTGGATCTGAGTAAATAGATAGGTTTTCACACGGGCAACTGTAGTTATGTCGGTGCTCTTCCGAGCAACATCTCTTACAGAGAAGCATTTTCTTAGTTAAAACAAGTTTAAAAATGTATTTATTTATCCATTTGGCATCTCCAACAAAGGATACATTACCTACATAGGAACAATAGAAATCACAATAGTAAAATATTGACAATTTTAAAGTCGCTTCTTTAAATTTAATCATTTATTGGTCTACAAATAAATGTATGGCTGAACAAAAGAAACACAGAAACATTTTTGATTACAATTGAAAATAAAAAGGCATCGCAACTGAGAGTCCCGGAGAGTCGCTCTGTTACGTCCGTTATCCTCGGGATCGGGCTCTCCATAGACTAATATATACTGAGATAGACTGGCAACTGACGTTTTCGGGTTTAGTTAGCGACCAGCGCCCTCTGAACGTGACGCCATGAACTAAATATCTATCTATATAGGTAGGTGCGTATATAGGTATGTATGTTACGAATGAATTGCTGTTTTATTTAAATTTCTTTTGTTCAATACTTAAATTGTGTATCTTAAGATATAAATATGCTTAACGTCATTAAGCATAATTTTATCGATGTTTCTAGATACACAAGTTATGTACCTTGGGTAATGGGGAAAATAAGAATAAAAAACATTATTAAATGAATTTATTTATTAAACATTTATTTCTACTCCTGTTTGCCTCTGTCGTTTCGCACCCCTTGTTTTATTGCACTGTTCTCGAGCGACTCGAGCCCGTAGGAAGATGGAGTCAGTTTTGTCACTTGCATTACAAAAATTATAATAGCTTTTGCCAGTGAGGACATTGCTGACTTCGTTACACCAGGGCCTATCTACACATGTATGTCACAAACACTTTCACAAAGTACAGCCAATGCTGGAATTTCAGTATTTCTGAAATATACGGTGGAACTAAAGCTCAACTCAACGTAATAATACAATAACACCAAAAAATTACAAGAAAAATGCGCACGAGCATGTAAACACACCGGTGGAAAAATTCTTGAAACGTTAACACTTAGTGTTGCTAACGTTTAGTATCTGTAAACTACTCTTATTCTATCATCATAGTAAAAGTATCACTTAAAATACATTTTTTAAATAAAATATTTTGAAAATAAATTACACTAGGTTGTCAAATATTTTTTATTTGTGCCCCTGGACTAATTAATGAAAAATAGAAAAAATAGAAATCCGAGTATAACACCAAATCTTTTAAGAGGAAAAAAGTGGTAACACTGCAATTAAAAGTCCGCGGTATTCGGGATAGATGGCACTGTTCACCATTTTAAAATAATGTTCTAAGTTACCAGGGCATGGGGCTCTCTCTCTTCCTGCTGCCTGCGTCAGCGGCGGGGAGAGAGGTGGGGGCGCGCGCGATATGGCACTACGTAGCAACAACATCGTACTTACTATGTTCATAGAAAACCCGTGCTATACAATTAAATAGTTTTTTTGCGTGGTTTGGATTTTTTTTTCAACAGCGCTGTTAATGTGGATAATGACCGACGTTACGGGGCGTAGGTAATGGTAACATTCGCAGCGAGCATGTCTTTACGCAGTGTGCTAAAATCAGTGTTGCTCGCTCGCATGTTTTGCCGTAGGTACTACTGACTGCACGAATACTTGCTTGATAACATATTAGGTGCATTTTGACCCGTGACGCCGGTCAGTATCCACCTTTACAGCGTGATCTTTCTTCATCGTGAAAACGCCACGGTCCCACGGGCCGTTAACTGACAGGTGGCGTCAGGTGTTACTGCACTGCTACCTGTCGAGGCCTATCGCAGTCCGTGCAGAGCATTCCCACTGCTGTGGTTTTATTCAGTGGTCAACGTTTGATAAACAAAGCTTAAGACATGCGCCTGTACGGGCCGAGATAGGCGCCCGCCCCCGCGTGGAATAATGCTTCAGCACACTCAACCAGACGCGCAGTCGATTTATTGAGTAAGTACAGTAAAAGCTCCTTATTCGTGCTTCCTTCATTCGCGTTTTCACTATTCGCGGATTAAAAAAATGCGACCCAATTCCTATATCCGCGGCTAAAGATTTATTTATTTGCGGGTCTAATCGGTACATACATATTAACAAATAACAAAAAGGATTCCAATAGGTATCCAACCCAATATCCTTTGTAAACGCGTCGTCAGATGGACTATTAAAAGTAAAATAGACCTTATAACAACTTCGCCTAAAGTAAATTGTCAAATGATATCGCCGCTGTATTGGTTCGGCCTTTGACATCTACAATAGCCGCCTTCGCCGCGGTCGATGTTTTTAACCGATTTCAAAAAGAAGGAGGTTATCAATTCGACATGTTTATATTTTTTATGTATGTTCAGGCATAACTCCGTCGTATATAGACGGATTTGCTAAATTCTTTTTTTGTTCGAAAGGGGTTTACTCCGAAATGGTCCCATTGAAATTTCATATAGACAGGGCCCGATCTAGCTATTTAGCCGCTCCGGGCAAAAATAACATTCGCCGCCCTTTGCACTAAAACCATATACCTAAGTCATGAGCTTCTTTCTACCAAAGATGGTATGACTATAATTATGTGATATTCTTTTAACTATATAATATTCACATACGTTAGTTTACTACGGCTTCTGAACAAGTATACAAAAATTCATGAGAGTAGGTAGGTATGTTTGTAAGTATACATTTTGCCGCCGCTCATTTTTGCCGCTCTGGGCATTTGCCCGGCTTGCCCCCCCCTTAGATTGGGCCCTGCATATAGATCTGATGGAGCGTTTCGGAAACAGACAACGGAACTCTTCAAAAAATTACAGCAAATCAACCGCGAATGTTGCTATCGCATAAATAAGTATGCATTGTTTTGAACCAAAGGATGATGAAATTTCGAATTGGTGTAGGGTAGGTAACAAAAAAGTGAAAAATAAAAACGTTTTTCAAAAAAATAACAACCGACTTCCAAAAAACACTACAAAGTGCAAAATAACTTTAATTTCGGAAGGCGGTGACAAATAATTAAAATACACATCCAACGTCACCGACTTCCGAAATTAAAGTTATTTTGCACTTTGTAGTGTTTTTTGGAAGTCGGTTGGTATTTTTTTGAAAAAAGTTTTTTGAGAATGTAAACAATTTACATATCATCATCATCATCATTTCAGCTGAAAGACGTCCACTGCTGGACATAGGCCTCCCCCACATTTATAAATACTGCGACATAATAGACATTCCATCCTTTGGTACGAGCCGCTTTGCGTGTTTTACCTATTGTTTCATCTTTCCATTCATTGCAAAATGTTGAAATTTTTTTTTTACTTAAAAACGATTTTCGACGCGAAAAAATCTGTTTAACGCATAGAAATGCTTGATCGTTTACGCCTTGGAGAGTCGCTTGCATCCATATCACGCTCATACAATTAATAAATATGGTTTGACCATCTTCAACTTCAATTAAATTGGTTTTTTTTTGGCACCTAGGAAAGTATCCCCTATAATCCCATATAAATTACCATTCTATAGTCACGGTTTCTGTATTCGCGGTAGGTATTTTACGGAACGTATACCTCGCGAATAAAGAGCTTTTACTGTACCTACGGCAGGTGCACATTTATTATAAAATGAGCCTCGACCAGGCGCTTTGATCTATATTTATTCTTAAAAATCTGAGTGAGACTTCGTCGCAATATCATTATAAACCCTAAAGACGCCTGCAGGCCTAGACAAAACACATTTCTGTTAACGTTCACGCCAAACGCTACGCCAAAATGTATGGGAATGACATTACCTGCGGAAAGGACACGATCATCATCATCATTTCAGCTGAAAGACGTCCACTGCTGGACATAGGCCTCCCCCACATTTATAAATGCTGCGACATAATAGACATTCCATCCTTTGGTACGAGCCGCTTTGCGTGTTTTACCTATTGTTTCATCTTTCCATTCATTGCAAAATGTTAAAAAAAATTTTTTACTTAAAAACGATTTTCGACGCGAAATGTTTGATCGTTTACGCCTTGGAGAGTCGCTTGCATCCATATCACGCTCATACAATTAATCAATATGGTCAAAAACTTCAATTAAATTGTTTTTTTTTGTCACCTAGGAACGTATCCTCTATAATCCCATATAAATTATCATTCCATAGTCACGGTTTCTGTATTCGCGGTAGGTATTTTACGGAACGTATACCTCGCGAATAAAGAGCTTTTACTGTACCTACGGCAGGAGCACATTTATTATAAAATGAGCCTCGACCAGGCGCTTTGATCTATATTTATTCTTAAAAATCTGAGTGAGACTTCGTCGCAATATCATTATAACCCCTAAAGACGCCTGCAGGCCTAGACAAAACACCTTTCTGTTAACGTTCACGCTAAACTCTACGCCAGAATATATGGGAATGACATTACCCGCGGACAGGATACGTCGTGTCCTTTCCGCAGGTAATGTCATTCCCATACATTTTGGCGTACCGTTTGGCGTGAACGCCAAGAGTAATGTGTTTTGTCTCTAGGCTCTGGACTGCATTCGAAAGCTGTGGTAGATTCCTACCAGGATAGATCGGAAGATCGGAGGAGTGGTACCTACACCGTCAAAGCGACACATTATTGTTTTCCGACATGCACGCGAACGAAGTCGCGGGCACAGCTAGTTCGTACATAAATGTAATAATCATTTATTTCAGAAAATGTTATTGTATAGTTTGAATTATTAAAACGTTTTCCACTGTGGCCCTGTATAATAGAAGTCAGCATAAAACATTTCATTTTATTGGTCACAACTTGACATTTTATTTGGAGATACCATTGAGCCACATAGATAGGCGTTGAGATAGGGTAACAAAATGTTTTTGTACTGAAATACCTTCATATTTTATTTGATAAAAGTTTTAATGTAAAAAAGGGGTAGCAAGTTCTTGATTTGTTTAGTTTGTCTATGTAACAAAAGAATATTAAAATGGGAACGGGTGCGTATTATTTTGCTTTCAAGTTGTAATATTTTCTGTATATGTAAGCTGTAGGTATATTTATATATATATTTTTTTAAACCTTGTCCCACACTAGGAATTTCTCCTGTATTGTGGGTGCGTTTACAAACATTTAAAAGTCACATACACGAACAGCAAGGCCCGGAACAACTAATTGTAGGTCTTCCAAATATTTGTTCCATGCGGGAATCGAACTCGCGACACGCAGCGAAGCAGTCAATCGCTTAACCACTGCGCCAACTGTGTCGTCGTATTTTTCATTTAAATGTTCATTTACAACAAAAATAAAGGTTAACATAAACATAAACTGGCAATCTGCTAATTGCATAGCTAAAGATAAAATACTACAAGAATTCATATTCAAACATTGTGACATGTTTATTTTTTGTTTTTTTATTCATATATGAACCTGCTCTTGATCTCGATCTCGCCTCATCATCATCATCATTTCAGCCGAAAGACGTCCACTGCTAGAAATAAGCCTCCCCCAGGTTGGGGTGTTTTGCCATAATCGCCACGCTTGACAGGCGGGTTGGCGATCGCAGCATGGTGGTTAAATGCATAGAGAACGCTGCTGCCCATTCTCTAGTAAGTCCCTTAGTCACCTTCTACGACACCCACTGGAAGAAATGGGATGGTGCTATTCTTTTACGCCCGGCGACACATACGCGATCTTGCCTGATGGAAAGTAATTGATGAGGTCTGTAATGGAACGAGCGACCCCAAAAAATGCCAATGATTGTCATCCATTCATCAATGAACACATCAAATTAGGTTTAGCGTCTAAGAGAGCGTTGAGTGCGGAAGACGAAGGACTGGGGGCATAACATAAGGTAGTAAAGGCTACGCGAGCAACTAAAACTGCTCCATGTTGGGCAATTCTCGTCAACTATAACGTCAAGACTACATCCAGCAATTTAGGGCAATGGCAACATGTAGCAACGTGTTGCTATAGGCTGCGTGTTGCCACACAATATCATGCAATATGGAGCAACTTACAAACCTAGACAATACGCCCCCCTTACACCGCCGCCTCCAGCGCCAGCCAGTTCCTCTCGCAAAAACTTTTATCTTTTAATTAAATGTGTTCATGTAGTTTTAGTTTTTACCGTAAAACATTTCGACACAATGTTAAAATTATTAATGAAATAAATAAATAAAATAAAAATAAAACGAGACGTGGTTATACGTACAAAACAAATAGAAAGAAAAATGACAAAAAAAAATCCGGACCGATTGGATATTCGGCAACTCATGAAATATATGGAGCAATCATACTCACTGAACAACACCAATATTCCCGGAACATATCCGCAATTTATTGTTGTTGCTTCAGATTGCTTCGCTTAATTGATCCAGATTGATCCATTAGTGTTGCTGAGCAATAATTGTTCAAAAAATTTCCCGTGTAAGAGCACCTTAAGACTGTCCTCTCAAAAAATGGTTGAAAACAGCATGCAGATGAAACCACTTTTCATCGGCATTTACAAAGAAATTACATTTGAAAAAAAATGTTAGTAATCTACATAATATGATACGTAATTTGGTTTAGGCATAACTTTTCTATGGGTATCAAATAATAAAAATTAAAAAAAAAAAACACCAAGTCACCTCCAAGTCATTGAGATGAAACCATTTTACTCCATCATTCATTCATTCTTCATTTTTTCACAAAAGAGTAAAATATATCTCTACTGCTTTGCAATACAAAGGAAAATAATTTGATTTTGTAACTTTTTACAAATATGCATTATTTTTGTTATAATAAATTAAAAATGCGACCGATTAAAGACTGCACGGCTGCATCACCCCGCACTCGCCCACAACTTTAGTGCGTCCAAATGCTGAAGGCCCTTGGAGTGAATACAAGCCTTAAGGTAAGGATAGGCAAAGGTTTGTGTAATTTTAAATACCATCCCAGACATAATACTGATAAATTTTACACGAAATATAAATCAACAAAACTTTATTCGACACGGAGATCGATCCCAAGACCCAACGTTCAGACGTCGCGCTAACAACTGCTAGACCAAAAGAGGCTTTACGTGATTAAATAAACGTCTATTTCATTTAAAATCACATCTTAAAATTATAAATGATCTTTATTCAAAGGAGAAATAAGGGAACAATAATTATTCCTTCAATTTCAATCTTGATTAGCTCTTTTAATTCCGTCAGCATCTTTTAATTGAATAACATTAATTTTATTATTTCCCGGAGAAGAGACAATGGAAGATAATCCAAGGCATAAAGACGGAGCTCTGTAGGAAGTTAATTTATGCAGAAATAAGGTGAATATTGTTGATTCGGTTAATTATTTTACATAATTTATTTAGACGTCTATTGTCCTTGGAGGGGCCTGTAGCTAAGTAATATTAGCTTCACGGGTCGATCGATCAGGTTAAGCTACGCTTGCCGTGGTTGGTCCATGGATGGGTGATCATCTTAACATACAAAGACCCCTACGTGCCTCGGAAAGCACGTTAAGCCATTGGTCCCGGTTGTCATTTGTGGATCTTTGACAGTCGTTACGGTTCGTCAGAAAGCCCGAAAGTCTGACAACCAGTCTTAACAAGGGGTATCGTATTACCCAGTAACTGGGTTGTGGAGGTCAGATAAACAGTCGCTCCATGTAAAATACCGATATTCAGCTGCATCCGGTCCGACTGGAAGCCGACCCCAACATAGTTGGGAAAAGGCTAGGTAGATGATGATGTTCATTGAATATGTTCAAAATAGGCTGATTTCAACATAGTTTATTCTTTAAACATCACTTCGAAATTCGAACGATGTCTCGTCGTGAATCCGCGATGATTTACTTTAAAAACAAATGAGTTCGCTTTCGAATTGTGTGCACTCACTTGAGTGAGGTGAGCAGTGAACTTTACAAAATAGCACTACTAGTATTTATACAAATACGCGTGATGTTTGTAAATTTATGCAAATGCCTGATTTTTCAGATAATATTCTCTAGTTAATTTAGCTATTTAAGGTAAATTGTCAAAGTTATTTATCAATAAAAATCCCTCCTCTAAAGAACACAAAAAAGCAACTTTGACGAACAACAATGAATACTCTCCAAATTCAAACCCAATACTCTTGAACCTTAATTTGAAACCGATTATATCGCTTCCCTGGAGTGTTGCCAACAAGAAATATTATCACACTTTATATAATATCAAGAGTAAAGATTCATCTCGGCCCTAACTCCTGAAAGGCCTTCTGAAGCTTTCACGTAATTGCCTTTTAATATTTCGCATTTATTACTTTGAAGGTATTGAGAGAATTTTGTTCCGGAGGGTAGGTAACTTGTATTGTGCAAAGTTAGAACTTCAATGATTGTTTGTTATTGTTTTAGCGTTCAAACATGAATCAATCAATCATTTTTGAACGCTAAACGCGTCGTTAGTTTGTAGTAGGTAATAATGATCCACGATGATATACTTCAAAACTTTTTGACAAAAAATTAAACCGCCGAAAAAACTGAATAGTAAAAATAATTAACCTGCTTTGTTTAACCTTAATAACTAAGTTCGGAAGGCGGTGTCATAAAATTAAAATACATATCTAAAGTCACCGACTTCCGAACTTAGTTATTAAGGTTAAGTAAACTAGGTTTATTATTTTTTACTTTTCAGTTTTTTCGGCGGTTTTTTTTTTTTTTTTGTTAAAAATTTTATTTCATATTTTTTGTGTGGCTATAATCTACTCCAAGTCAGTATAAATCTGTGAGTAAACAATCAATCATCCCCTGTTTTCCTACCCTTAGGGTTGGATTTGTATGGGACCAACTTAGGGGTATACCCTTTCTAATAAAAAAAGAATTTTTCAAATCATACTACTCTGAAAAAGTTATTTGTGGTCATACATAAAGAAAAAAACAAAAACAAATATACGCGTCGGCTTGAGAATCTCCTCCGTTTTTTCCTCGGTTAAAATCAAATGAGTTCGCTTTCGAATTGTGTGCGCCATAGATTTAAGAAAGAAGAAGATATGCCAAGTAGTTGAAAATGTATCGGAACCCGGTGTCTCCACTTGCTCCCCACTACCGCGCCACAACTACACATGCAATTTAGTAAAACCAATAGATACGAAGTCGCGCTCACACTCGCAATTTACAAATCAGAACGTACTACACAATCAAATATAGACCTTATCCCTTCAAACGCAGAGTGCATTTAAGTACAACTCACTCACACAAACAACGGTTGCTACCGTTGTGCTGTGCAAAAGCAATTTATTTTACATATACGCTAGTGATTGACTAAATCGGAAAGTTGTCGATACTTCTATTTATTATTGTACTACTTCAATTTTTTTTGGGGTCCAGAAAATAAGATAAAATGAAAACGATAACCGTAATACGTCACTAATATATTATCTGAACAATGCCGATAACAATAACGCATATGAAGCGTTTCAAGACTTTAACGTAAGTAAAACGCCAAAACCATAAAAAGTAAGGAAATAGCACGAGGATAAGACTTATTATACTATAATTCAAACCTAATAACACTCCACCGACATTATCTAAAATTTTGTTAACTTTACGACTGTTGTTTACGCATTTCTCTACTACGATGTAAAATAATCAAATTAAGTAAAAAACATTAATTCACATCGATCTAGCAATAAATTTATTCGCGAATCGACACTATCGATAGCCTACGTTAGTGGATCTGCACGAGCACATCACTAGCTCGACGCAAGAACCAGCGGCCGTACTACGTAATGCGTCCGCATAGATACTTTATCGTTTTGTGATTTTTACATTGCTTGTCCAGTCACTTAGCGACAAAATATTTAGGTAGTGGTTTAGGAGCAATGTATTTAGTACAAAAATAATACAGTCGCTGTGATATTTGAAAACAAAAATAACATAGTAAACGCAAGAAATGTTTTTCGATTTCTTGTTTTTCATGATTTTATAGACAAATATAGAAAAATACTTGTACTTATTTATGGTAAGTGATTCCATGATTCACAAAGTGTTTGTTTTGGCTTTGGTTTTTACAAGAAACCACTGAACAACACGGCATTCTTATGATTTATCACGACAACGGTCGAAAGCACACTAGTTCGTGGAGACGGCCATTTGCTTTAGGAATGATCATTGTGATCATACCGCGCGGACACAGACACGCCCCTTTCCCACTTCTCCTGCTTTTTATATTTCTATGGTGTGCGCTCACTTGAGTGAGGTAAGCAGTGAACTTTATAGAATAGCACTAAGTATCGCTATCCTAAATATGTTACCATTTTTTATTTTTGAAGCGAAATCTTCTTTATGTGCGTTGGGAATTTTTCGAGATGGCAAAAACAATTGAACTTCCGACACTGTTACCGACACCACTGACAACACGAACGTACGAACGAACAACGTTGAACGTACGTTGGACGTTGTTGAATCTGACGATTCATTAAATATTTCCTGACCATTCAAAAAATACACACGTACTTGTTCAAGTTTTCACTTCGTCGGCACTCCCAGAGTGCCACTGTTTTTTTTTTTCTAAATGGGTCTGCTCTTGACCATCGTCGAAAGTATCACAAATTAATAAACATAACCATATCATACATCATTATTTAACTCATGACAATCTGTAAAGTATATTCAATAGATCCTCTATATTTTAGCACACACACACATTATTGAAAAATGTTCTTCTTAACAAGTAAATCTTGTCTATCTCTTAGTCTACAGATAATCTGATCTCGCAAGTAATTGTCTTTTCTAGTCTGTGGACGATTTTCTAAATTACCTACAGCCTTTCTGTGTTAGACCAGAGGGGCAATTCTGGTAATTATAAGAACGTTCACAGTCTGATCTCAGTGTCAATCTGTCAAAAATTCCTATACATTTTTGTCAAATTTTTGAAATTCGATCGTCGCCGAGATGACACTGCGAACGTTTTTAATTACGAGAATTGGCCTTCTGGTCTATTGTTTTTGCTGCTTGATTAAACGGAGATTTCTTTAAACGGAGGTTTTTTTTTTTGGTTGGGAAATCATCAAATAACTTCTCCCGCTGGGTAGAGCAGGAGGGCGTGTCAGACATTTGCTGACTAAAACCCATCCGTGTTTCCTCAGTTGCCCGTGTGCCAGGGTTGGGGGTTACTCTTTCGAACAACCAGCTCCTCTGGCAGGCATCGGCCCTTGCGGACGGCACCAGTGGTTGCTGACAGACGGCGCGCTTGGAACATAACGCGCCGTCTCGCCTACTACTTTTCGGCCGCAGGGGATAGGGAGAGCGGCCAACGCTATACCGACACTCCTCTTCCCCTGCGGCCCCACCGCGTCCGCCATCAAACGGTGGCGGCCTCGTCCAGGCCACGGAAGGGAAGAGCGCTGCTCAAAAGCACCGGCACTCCTCCTCTGCCGCAGCCTGTAACCCTCAGCAGCGATGCCTCCCATTCGACATCGCGGCCCACCTCAGTTGCGGTGCACCTCACCGCAACGTACTTTTTGGCCGCTACGTCATTGGCTTGAAGGCAAAAGCCCTGACGAGCGGCCCCACCTTTGGGTTCCTCTTGGCTTCACCGTGGGTGGGAGACCACGGTTACTGAGCCCCCCCGCAACGACAATGCGGGAACCCACTCGGGGGGGACAGGATTGGGGTTGATTCTTTCATGTGATTGTTAATAAACAGTTATCAACATTCAATTCTTTATTGGTTCTGGCGAAGTTTTCATTCAGAAAACGCCTTATTTGTTATAAGAAAGGCTTACTTTTTCTAAACACCTATTTAAATTTCCAATAGCTTTACAAAGTAAAGTTTTCAAAACAGAGTAGTTTTTGTTAAGAAAAGAAAACAAAGACCTTGGCCAAATCGCAGCTTGAAGTAAAACTAAAATGAAAATCGGTAAATTCAGCATTAAAAATTATTGTTGCGCGGTTACCACTAGCGCCATCTAGTGTCGAGTAGCAGAATTAATAGTGAAGATCTCTCTAGAAATTTCGATCCTAGAACTTTCTAGAACTATCGACACCCGTTCAGTCAGGGCCGATATGTACTCGAACATTGTAGATGCTTCTACGGTAGAAGGTTCTGGAACTATCCGAGGGCTCTATATAAGCGGGAACGGAGCGCGTTCCGGATAATTTATTGGCAGCGATAAATGCGAAAACATCGAAAGCAACCTTCAAGTGCGACTTAAGAGTAATCCGTAGTACAATTAGTAAGTTTTAATTCAGGTGTTATTTTTGGTACCTAATTCATATTGGCAGTTTTTAATTGTCACGAACCCCAAGCTCGTAACATTATGTTCCAAGCCAATAACTCTTGCAAGACCATCATTTTGAAAGCTACAGCGGACTAATTATAAGTCAACACGGGTCCCAACCATATTTTTTTCATGAAGCCACGTCCACTCTGTAATAGGGATGTAGGTATTATAAACCCTTAATGTAATGCTGTTACCCAACTCCGCTAAAGTAGAGGGTAAGGTTTTTTTGTAAAGGTTCTGTGTGTAGTTATGACATACCTATTTATGTTAGGCTAAGGCCTTGACCAATACGTTTTTGGGGGAAATATTTGAAAAATTTCACTCTATGAAAATGTGACTGAACAACTTTTGAACCGTTGAAACCCTTCTATAAACACATTCGCATATTTTCTGGAAAACTTTTAGAGTTTGTTGTGTGTGCTCTAAATTGAATTGGATCGCTTTCGGGGAAGTGGGAATATTGACTCGCTTTTTCAATTCGAGTCTCGTTTCAATGCATTTTATTATTTGTTTATTCTTGGTACACATGAAGAGCAAACTACTCCGAAACATGCTAATTAACCGACTTCTAAAAGTCATGATGGCCTTGTAACCTCATGGTGATGATATTTATTCATCCTCGTACTGGAATGCCATACATAAGTAGGTTACTGTCTAGTTGACCCAAATATACATATATTTAAGAATGGCGATACTCATATACAACAGGGTGTAACAGAAATCCTATTGCCATCCTCAAGCACTAAAGACAACAGCTGGTACAGAATCACGATACACAGTTTCAGCTCAAAATAAAATCCTCTGAGAATTGATACCAAATTTTCGGTTTCATAAGTTTCTTAGATTCAAATCATAACAAACGTGTCACCGCACTACGTAGGCCAAAACTTTCTACGTTATTTGCCAATATCACGATAAATCTATTCCAAGTAATGTGTTTATTTCAATTTGAAAAGTTCAGTTTCTGGTATGAATGTTTATTTTAAAAATTCTCATAATTTCCGAATATGTCCAATATCGTTTGATATTATCCAAAGAATCCGTGCCGTTCGTATGTAAGTATATACACTTTCCGTTACACGTTGTATACATCTGAGTCTCTCGTGAAGACTATTTGAATGCACCCGAATATTACAGAACCAATAGACGTTAACATTAATCTTAAAACGTCGCATTGTCGTTAATCTTGCACAAGATGTCGCTTCCACGTGACTCATAAGATATTCCATTTTATATGCCTTT
This sequence comes from Polymixis flavicincta, assembly GCA_949987655.1. Classification (NCBI taxonomy): domain Eukaryota; kingdom Metazoa; phylum Arthropoda; class Insecta; order Lepidoptera; family Noctuidae; genus Polymixis; species Polymixis flavicincta. Next base: position 7,849,760 of record OX465199.1, on the reverse strand, counting down.
GTTCTTCCTGTTCCACTGTCACTAAATAGATAGGAACAGAAGGTCGATTATAAGTGGGACTCGTGGCTAAGTTATGTCAGCCGCACAGGTCGAGCCGTCAAGGTAAAGTTAATGTTGCTACGACCACACCGTGGATGAGTGACCAGTGAAGGATTAATTCAATAATTAATAACATTTTTAATACGGGTAATTAAGAGTATAAATTAAGAAAACAAAGGTTTGTAGGGATTGGGTCCGCTAAAATGAAAGCACTGATTCTAATAATAGATTATTGATATGTCACAATAATTTAATGTTTAGGACCGCGTGGCGTATGAAATATAAAAGATTAGTATGACGAGTGAGTGCGTGAATGCCGTGCGCAACGGCGGACAATGGAGTGGCGCGCGGGCGACCGATGAAAACCGAACGGAGCGCCGGAGACAGCCGATGATTCCCGAATCGTGGTTCGCACGTCTCGGGTCGCTTCGTCATGTGGCGGCGGCGCCGCTACAGGTTAACACAGAGGGGCTCGTGGCTAAGTGAAAACAGCTGCACGGGTCGATCCATTAGGTTAATCTGCATTTGCCGGGGTTGGTCTACTGGGGAGTTTGTTGCGCCACTTCTTCTTCCCATTTAAAGCGCTAGGAAGTGGTGAAGGGCAAGCGTTTTGGGGGACTGTCTTATATACTTTTGACAATCCAAAACTGCTGATTCTCAGCCAGATTTTGATTTTGTGGGTGGGTGAAGGTGACCATATTTAATTTGACATACCACGACTCCTCCGTGTCTCAAAAATCACGTTAAGCTTAGTTCCGGGTGTCATTCATAGATTTTTGAAAGTCGTTACTGGTGATCAGAAACCCGAAAATTTGACAACCAGTCTTACGAAGGGTATAATTCTATCCAGAACTGGGTTATGGAAGTCAAAAAAGCAGTCACTCTATGTTGAATACTTGTATTCAGCTGCATCTGGTTAGCCTGGAAGCTGACCCTACAATAATTGAGAAAAGATTAGACAGATAACGATGTGCCTTTCTGCACATGTTTTGTATGGAGCTGGCTTTCTGTACACTTATCCATATTATTTATTTATTTATATATACTTTATTGTACACCACAAAAAAAATCATTACAAAAAAGAAACAAGGTACACTACAAAATATACAATGGGCGGCCTTATCGCTTTCCGCGATCTCTTCCAGGCAACCCTGGCATGGACAGCGATTGGTCTGGATATAAAATGGGGATGTTGTTGGCACAAATAATAAATATGCAATATAATAAAATAGATACACAGATATATACATATCCTATCCTATATAATAGAGACATAGATACATACATATAAATATATAAGGAACGAAAATAAATGAAGACTTTACATCGAAAATTACAGTAAGGTATGAGAACCGGATTACAACGACAGGTAATGATCCTTGACAAGTCTTTTAAACACATATAAAGACTGAGCGCGTTTAATTTCAACAGGCAATGCATTCCACAGACGCGCGGCCTGGACAGTGAAGGAATGGTCGAGGAATGTCGTGGAATGCATAGGCATTTTAAGCTTCAAGTTATCTGATGACCTTAAGAACTTAGTGTGGGAGTCACAAAGAAACTGAAAACGATTTTTGAGATAGCGAGGGGTGGAAGGGGAGAAAAGCACATTATACAAAAGGGAAAGAATGTGAGCATTTCGGCGAAGGCGAATTGGTAACCACTTGAGCTTCACTCGAAATTCGGAAACATGGTCATATTTGCGCAAGCCAAATATAAACCTTATACAAAAATTTTGAAGGCGCTCAAGTTTGTCGAGTTGGTCTTGGGTAAGGTCAAGATAGCTGGCATCAGCATAGTCAAGGATGGGTAGAAGAAGTGATTGTGCAAGGGCAATCTTGGTGGCAATGGGAAGAAAATTACGCAATCTCTTTAATGACGCGGCGGATGCAAATAGCTTGCGGCTAACTTCCTGTAGCTGGGCAGTCCAAGCGAAGTTCTTATCAATAAATATCCCCAAGTTTTTAACTTTCTCACTGAAAGGAACAACTGAGTTGCCAAAAGAAACTTGGGGAAGAGTCGTCCAGTCAATCCTTGAGACCGTCCTTGAACTGCCCACCATCACAACTTGCGTCTTTATAGGGTTAACCATAAGCCCATATCTCTTACTCCAGTCGCATATACGGGCCAGATCACGATTAATCGCTAAGATAGCCTCGGACAGATTTCCCAGAGGAGCTCGCGAGTAAATTTGTAAATCATCTGCATAAAGATGGTAGGAGGAAATTAGTTTGTCGGAGATGGAGTTTATAAAAACTGCGAAAAGTAAAGGAGATAAAACACCACCCTGAGGCACACCGGCAGAAGTATTACTCCAGGAAGACAAGGTCTCTCCAAAGCAAATACGTTGCCGGCGACCAAACAGATAACTGCGAAACCAGTCAACTACCGATGGAGATATATTAAGAGAGCATAGAATCCCAAGCAACACATCAAAATCAACAGTATTAAAAGCATTACTGAAATCAAGTAAAGCTAAAACTGTAAGATTACCGCTTTCCATCGCTGACCTTATATCATCCGTAACGTTCAGAAGCGCTGTGGTGGTGCTATGACCAGGACGGAAGCCAGACTGGAAGGGGTTGAGGAGATTATTTTTAGTAAGGAAACTGCTAATTTGATTGTGAATCAACCGTTCAAGGACTTTAGATAGGAATGGTAAAACGGAAATTGGACGATATTCAGAAAAAGATTTGGGATTTGACTTTTTAGGTAACGGAAGTATTTGAGCATCTTTCCATGAGCATGGAAAGACACCACTAGACGCAGAAAAGTTGAGGATGTGACAAAGGACGGGAAGGATAACATCCAGCACAGGGACCAACATATTACGGCTGATACAGTCACTTCCCACCGCATTGGAAGTAATCGATAGTATGCTCTTCTTAACATCACATGCGGAGAACTGACCAAAAACAAATGGAGAATAACTGGGAGTCGGAAGAGAAGATAGATAATTAAGTGTATTCAGTTTTGTAGTCCTATCAAAATTGGACGAAGCAGTAAAATGATTATTCATTGCATCAATGTCGATATCTTTTGGGATTGTCTCTTGTCGGGTTTTACCGACCCCCAATGATCTAAGAAATTTCCAAACTTTTGATGGGTCCCCATTTTGGACAGAAGTATGAATGTGGTGGCGATTAGCATTCCTACACACCTTATTGCAGTGATTACGGATTGAGAGATATCTTTCCCTGTTAGCGTCATTAGCCCTATGCTTAAATTTAGACTTTGCAGTAACTTTCTTCCGCATTAGCGTTTTAATCTCATTTGTGAGCCACGGCGCCGGCAAATGTTTAACCTTAACTGCTCGAACAGGTGCGTGATGATCGTAAAGCTCGATAAGTTTAGCTGTAAAAATATTAACTTGCTCATCGACTGATGCAGCGACAAACAGATCAGACCAATCTATATTTTTGGCGTCCTTGCAAAGATTGTCAACGTTCATTTCACCAAAATTGCGCTGCATGAGTATCTTAGCTTTAGCCTTAGGTGGACGAACTTTGTATGACAGAAAAATAAGGTCATGATAGGAAAAGGCATCAGCTGAACATTGACCATGCTTGGCGACGTGATCAAGAGACGAGACAAAAATTAAATCAAGAAGTGAAGGAGTAGAGTTAGGAAAATGATGAGTGGCACTCAGAGGAAGAATGAAAAGATTACTAGAATACAAAATATTAGCCAGAGAAGAAGAGCGATGGTCTTTTTTCAGAAGACAAGTATTAAAGTCACCCATGACTATACTATGACTGTAAGAAGGTATCAGCATTTCTAGGAGATTTTCAAAAGATGAAAAGAAACTTATGCGTAAAGAAGGACAATAATAGACGCCAAGAAGTAATTTTGAATGGTGTAGTTCAACTTCAATGAAGAGATGTTCACCAGCATTAGATGGCGGTGGCTGCGCTGACACATTGACAACAGAGTAGGGAATATTTGTGCGAAGATATATGGCAACACCACCACCAACACCAACCGAGCGGTCGTTTCTTATAAGCTGGAAGCCAGGAAGAGAGTAACTTGTTGAAGGGAGACAAGGTTTGAGCCATGACTCGGAAATAAGAATAGCCTGTACGTTCTTACAGTCAAAACTTGCCAGCATATCGTGGAAATGAGCCGGAATGCTCTGAGCGTTGATATGTATAACGTTAAAATTCTTAGGTACATCAGAAAACTGCGCTGCAAGACTGTCAGAAAGAGAAGGAATACTCACAAAACTGTCATCGTCGTTGCTTGTTAAAGAGAAAAAACTACTATTATCACTGCTTTCATTGATAGACATTAATATTAACCGAAAATAAATATATATATAATTATAAAAATAATATTATTTAAACGTTATTTAAAAAACTAAAACTAATAAACCGTATAACCAGTACACCTGCTGGTTGCGTTAATAAATCAAGAATTAACTTCAGCAGACCGGGTAACAAAAGATTTTTTAAACATATTATGAACATACAAATGAAAATATAAATGATTTCTAGAAAAAACACAACAAGATAAAAATAACCAAAAAAAATAAAAGTAGACTTCTGCCATTGCACCGTTACGAAAAACGGAATGCACCGAAACAAACTTACGTGGGTATTCACTGACAGTGACAGTCAACATTGTGATTGTGACATTAGTTTCTGTCAATTAGACAAATTGTTATTTTATCACATTAAAAATTAACTGAAGGTATAAACAAAACAAGAAAACATGATATTACCCGGACTTCGAAAGGTTCATCACAAACAAAAATCACTTCTTCAAAACTGCACCCCGCTTCAACCTAACGGTCTTCGCAGCAGCAACGACCGGAACAGAGGCTGGCACAGCCGCCACTGGATCACACTGCTCGGGCTCACTGGAAATCGGCGCAATCTTGTCCAATTCAGCGAAGGACTGAACCCGATGCCGCGAGTCATTGGAACCAAGGACGTACACGCAGCCTGCCTTAGTCCAGCACTTGGTGACACCGCATCTTTCCCTCGCAGCCAAGAACACATCATGCCTTCCCTTCGTTAGGAATTCTGACATGGTGACGCCTGTACCCTTTAATTTTGATTTTGAAAACCAAATCTTATCACGCACCGCAAGACCGCCAAGCTTGAACAGAATAGGCCTGGTTTTGTTAGCAACGGCTCGTCCCATCCTGTGACATCGGCTGATATCCGCAACAGTGAAGTCGCTCAGCTGTAATTTGTTGCAAATTACCTCAGTGATCACCGCGGCGGTGTCCTCCTTCTGCTCCTCATCGACGCCGTGCAACAACAAGATCTTTCTTCGTCCCCTCATCTCAATCTGGTCGACACTACGAGCTAGTAGCTCCACTTGTTGTTGAAGGCTGTTAAGAGCTTGCGTAATAAATGTCCGGAATGTTGTAAACTCCGCAGCAAGGCTAGATGTTGTGACTGGTGATGGAGGAGCCTTCTGTAGTTCTTCTTCAAAGGCAGACATCTTCGCGTGAAACAATTCCTTTAATTCGGTCAGAGTGCTTGTTAATGCGTCCATGGTGATGGAGTGAAGTGAAAGTTGAAATTAAAATAAGACTTGTGAGGAAATAACGCTACACCAGCAGGTACTAACAATTAACTTTTAAAATATAGCATAAATAATTTGTAAATATAGTTTCTATTAAATTATTTTGAATTTTTAGTAAGAGTAAAATTTTCTTTGTGTTACTGTTACAACTACCCACAAGGGAACAACAATATTGTGTCTACTGCTGCATAAAAGAGGGTATGTTAATGTTTGCGTGAATATTACGTGGATGTTACGTAATTAGTGGGCACTGAGGATTATGTGGAATTATGTTTCTGCGAATGTGAAGTTAAGAAGATTACCTTGTTGTGCGAAAATAACCTCTTTGATAGAGAGAAGTAATCATGTGTGGAGGGTTATCACAAATTCATGTAATTACGTAAAAGGACCTTACATGGTGAAGAAATACACGCGTAGTACCCTCTACTCTAACCAAAGAGTTGAGCAATGAAATATTATCATACATTATCAGCTTATAATGTTCCCAATGCTGGGACATAGGCCTCCTCTCTGTGAGAGGGAACGGGCCGTAATCCACCACGCGAGCCCAGTCCTGGTTGGTAGATGTCACATGTCTTCGAATTTTTAGTTCTAGGACATGCCGGTTTCCTCATGATGTTTTCTTTCGCCTTGAGAGCAGTACAAAGGATTAATCTATAAAAATAAAAAGAAAAGTCCTGACTGACTGACTGACTCATCAATGCCCAGCCAAAACCCTTGGACCTAAAAAGCTAAGCACAGATGTTCCCTTTTTATTGCAGACAAGGAATAAGGAAGGATTTTTTGAAATTCAACCCCTAAGGGAGTTAAATAGGGAATGAAAGTTTTGCGCGGGCGAAGCCGCTGGCAAAAGCTTAGTTATTGATAAATCATTGTTTTTGATATTTATTTATTCACCATTCACCGTTTGTTTTAAAGGGTATTTAATCTGGCTGACTTTTTTCTAACCTTTTCAAGCTGAATGAGATTTATGCATAGACAAGGGGGTATTGACCTGGGAGTCAAACTCAGAGGGTATCCCAGCAACTCGCCTGGCATACCTCTAGGTTTGCATAATGTCCTCAGGCGGTTGTAGTCTTCAAATGAAAACGGTATTTTACGAGGGTTGGCAAAAATGACAGACCAGCGAGGACGTGCTTAAGGGTATAACGCTATTGACCTTGACCCCTGATCGGGGCATATTTTTATGATTAAAATATTTCCTAAAATAGCAAGCGTAATTATTGCAAAAAATAATTCAAAAGATTTGATTAATTACAGAGTAAATCAGAATATTACCTATACTCTATTTGAAATAAGATTTGACATTTAGAAAAACCTTTTTTACAGTCCGTTCAACCGATTTTGGCTTCTATTCCGTAGCAGTGTACGACTAAACGCCGACAGACACTACGCCGACATATTGAACACCGACAAGACTTTACTTCGACGGGACTATTCGCCGACAGGACACTTCGCCGACAGGGCTAATCAGTGACGCAAGTCATCATAAAATTATAAAAACTGTTAGATTATATTCTATCTCTCGAGATTGTAATCTGTCGATAATATTGTGAACTGCACCATACTGCTTACTGACTGAATAGGTTAGGTTAGGTTACAATTGCGAGCAACCGCGTAAATAACTGCCACTTCCATGTTAGTGGCACCTACTTGACTATTTTGTAATAGTGCAAGGTACTACCCGTCTTGATACCAGTTCACAATTTGACGGTTTTACTTCGATAGATTATAAGCTACCTAAAAATAATGCAATAAATTGTAAGCAGTATGTTAAGGTTCACAATCTATCGATAGTTTACAATATCACGAGATAGATTATAATCTAACGGATTAATTATTGGAGATAAGGGGCGTCACTGATAAGCCCTGTCGGCGAAGAGTCTTGTCAGCGAAGAGTCCCGTCGAAGTAAAGATTTGTCGGTGTTCAATCTATCGGCGTAGTGTCTGTCGGCGATTAGTCGTACACTGATTCCGTATGCATAGGGCATTAAAAGCGAAAAGGTGGTTACAATACCAACTGTTTACTGCAGATGCCATTTATCATGCTGCCAACGCAATAGAAGTCAAATTCAATTGAACGGGCTGTAAAAAAGGTTTATGTTTCTAATCTAATTTCAAATGGAGTAAATTAAAATTAAACTTTTATCGTATTTAATGTTCTGATCCTATTTATTTACAGCCTCCCGTGATAATAGAATGAGTGAGGGAATGGAGAATAATAGTGTTCTGTAGTTTCTGCGCGAATACGCGAAGAAAGTGGGAACGATCGAAAGATTATTATCCTAATTATGTTCGACAATCAAACCTCAATTCAAAATAATTTGTGTTTCACATCAAAATGGTTGCAATGTCCCTAATTTTCTACCTTATCAAGAATTCATCCCCTTAAAGTAAGAAATAAAAGAACACAGTTCACTACTTTAAATTCAATACAAACTGTGAAGCAAGTTCATTTGTCTTTAACCTTTTGAAAAAACAATACAGTTCACTTTAATGATTTTTCTCATTTAACTTCTTTATTGAATATTTTATATGCGACGTTGACAAGAATTGTTTTATTATTTAGAGTAGTTTTGTTTTATTTCTTTATAGATCCATAATTAATTGATTTGATTGAAAACCTTTCAACAATGGTGCCGATTCCGTTGTACACCGAACTAAACTAACTAAACTATAACTAAAATTCCTTACTTTTTATTATGAGAATCTAAACGGTTTTATAAAGGGGGTCGAAATTTTCATTATTTTTGCGATAGGACACACCGTTTTCGAGATACATATAAGCAAAAGAAAAGAAAAAAAAATACAGTACTATTTTTGCACCAGAAGTCGAGGTGTCGCACATTGGATCGTCCCCATTCAAGAGGTGTGACATAGAATCAAAAATTGAAAAAGTATTTAATAAAAAAAAAAATTAAATATACAGTTGCATTCCTCTATTAAAGAACAACAAAAAAAGTTACTACGCTTTTTTTATTTGACCAGCACTTTCGGAGCGATTCGATGAAAACTGTTATTTTTGTATGGAAACGAACATAAAAATGTCTGTATCTCATGATTCCCTCCTTGTTTCGATTTGCGGTTTTCACTAATGTTATTTACCCATTTTATGCCACATTTTCTTCAAGGACACATGGTGCCCCCAGAGTGCCCCTTCCGAGATATTTTGCCTATAGTAACCATCTTTGTTATTGTATTCCTGATGGAATGGAGGTACATTAAGTATACGTATTACTGAGAATAAGTAATCACTAAGTAGTTCCTTAAATAACAGGTGCATTTGTGAGTACTTTAATGACTTATGAACGCTTTTATTGCAATATAACAAAAGCGTTAATGAGTCATTAAATAACGACCACCAGTACTGCTCAATCTAATTAATTATTGTAATTACTATGTTAACAGCCCTTAAGCTCTGCATTGCGATTGGCTCATGTCATCATTAGCATATCAAATTAATTGCTAGTTGCAAACTTGCTGCCCTATATATTTTAGTGTGTTTTGCAAATATAATTCAGTTGTAATTATAACCTCTACCAAGGGTTGTCATTATGGCTTTCCGTGGATTTTCTACTTATCTAGCTCTTCGTAATCATAAAGATATTCGTGACTATGAAAATTTATTTAACACACTGAAGTCGAATAGTGATGTTCAGTTAAGTGAAAATGATGTCTCAGATCTAAAGAACTGGTGTCGTCGATTTTGCTATCGGATTTACTCCAAATGGGTGCCATCAAGAAGGACAGTCGACAAGTTCATGGACAAGTACAGAGAGTGGTTAAGTTCAGATATCATTTGGCCAGATTGCTTTAAGGAAAATATTGTTCACACTGAAGAAGCTGAAAATGAGACAGAAGAGGTGATCAGTCCATCAAAATCGGATGTATCAACTTCAGCATATAAATCTCCTCGCAAACGCTTTGAAGATTTATCGAGTAGACAGAAAAGAAGAGGTGTTTATGAAAATATTGCCAGTTGCAGTCGTCCAGATGAGCTTTTACATACTGTTGAAAGTGCACTTAAATCTGCCGGAAAAAATGATGTGGCCAGAATTATGAAACATTTGCTGGGAAATCCTGAACACGTCTCAACAGTTTTGAATGTCCTGGAAACTAAACAGAATACTTTGCTTCGTGAAGTTACTACTCACAAAGCACTTGCTCTTTACGTTTACATGCAGTTATCCAAGTGGCGATACATCACACTTAGGGACTTTAGTTTTAAAGAAAGTCATGCGAAATACCCAAGCTATTACATGTTAGTGAAAGAAAAACTTAAGTGTTACCCGGCAAAAGAAGACGTAACTGTGACTGATACTTCCGCAAAGATACGACTCCAAGCCCTCCTTGATCTCACGGTTAGGAGGCTGATCGATTCACTTGAATCGAATTTTGATGCTGGTGAACAACTTGTGCTTCACAGTAAATGGGGTTTTGATGGAGCTTCGAGTCAAAGCATTTATCATCAAATGACAACAACAAGTGAACAAGATTTATCCAGTGTATTTATGGCAAGTCTTGTACCTCTTAAGTTAGTGAGTTCTAGTGGAAGCACAGTGTGGCAGAATGATCGGCCATCGTCAACCACTTATTGTCGCCCTATTTCATTTACGTTTATGAAAGAAACGGAAGCAAATGTAAAGGCTGAAATGGATATATTTCAGACCGAAATTCGTGGACTAAACCCAACTGATTGCGGCAATGCTACTATTACGCACAATCTGTGGTTAACCATGATTGATGGTAAGGTGCATTCAATCATATCTGGAACATCGGCAGCAGTGTGTGATTTGTGCAAAGCTTGCCCAAGCGAGATGAATAAATTGGAAGAAGTGAGAGCTAAACCTGTGAATGAAGATTTATACAAGCATGGATTTAGTTCGTTGTATGCTTGGATTCGTTCTATGGAGTGTTTATTACACATTGCCTACAGAATGGACATAAAATCGTGATCATATAGTTAAGGTATGCAAAAAAGCATATAGAAACTTAGGATTTGTCCTGAGAATGGTTAAAGGCTTCACAAATATGAAAGCTATAACGGCATTGTATAATGCTTTAGTAAGAAGCCAATTAGAATGCAATGCAGTTATCTGGGCTCCGCATGAAACTAAATATAGTCTCATGTTGGAGCGCGTACAAAATAAATTTATTAGATATAAGTATATGAGGGAATACGGAGTGTATCCATTTTATCCGCTAATGTATCCAACTCTATTTATCTTAGGTATGGTCGGCTATAATGAACTGAGGGTCAGGAGGCAACTCACTCTTGTTTGTTATATCTTTAAGATAATTAGAGGGAAGATACACAATGCGGATATATTGCGAAGGGTAGAACTAGTCGTGCCAGACGGGTATGTGGGTCGTCGTCGTCAGCCGCAGTTGCTGGCGGTGCCGCGCGCGCGAACTAACTTACTGCGTGAGGCACCGCTTACGAGCGCGCTCCGCACCCTCAACCTCATTGCTGATGACGTCGACATATTCTGTTGCGCTTTGAGTGAATTTGAAAGGTTAGCTGCCTATAAAATTTGTTATGCTACAAGAAGTGGAAATTTTGTATGATTAAGTAGTTAGTTAGTTTTAGTACAATATCGCATTGGGTCTAGCCTGTAAGGATATTTGTATGTTTGGAGTGAATAAATAAATAAATAAATAAATAAATAAAATCATGGCAAGCAAAAGGTGACGACAATAAAAAAATTGTTAAAGATAGGAAAGAAGCTATTCAAGTAGCTTTCCGAAGAAACACAGGCTTACTTCTGGATGTTGTAAAGCAGGGTAGTGGCAATACAAACACTGGAAATGCTGCTAGAAGGTTTTTTGCAAACCCTGAAATGACTGCGGAAATTACAAAATTAGACGTCAATTTAATTAGAAGACTCGCCGTAATTTTGCAATGCATTTCCTCAGGCGAAAAAATTGAAATCCTAAAATTCAAATTATATTGTGATAAAACAGCAAATTTATTCGTGCAGTTATATCTATGGTATAACATGCCATCAAGTTTACATAAATTGCTGATTCATGGATCGCAGATAGTGGAGCACCTATCAGTAGTGCCTATAGGTTTTTGTCTGAAGAAGCATCTGAAGCAAGAAACAAGGATTTTCGTAAATATAGAGAAAATCATACACGAAAGCATAGTAGCATCGCCACTAATGAAGACATCCTTCATAATCTCCTGTTATCTTCCGATCCTCTTATAACGAGCCTACGACCAAAAATGAACAATAAAGTAAAAAAATCTTCATTTAGAGAACTGGACGATTTGCTCATACATGATCGGAGTGAATTGGAGCTCATTGACATTTCAACTGATACAATAGTTGGAGCAGTTTCGGAATCTAGTGACATTGAAGAAGATGACGACAGTAATGATTATGATGAAGAAAATATAGTTTAAGTCTTACCTATAGTACCTAATATAATTTTAGTGACTAAATGGTAGTAATTTTTTTTTGTAATTATAATTTATAATTTAGTTATTAGTAGTTGTTTTATTGTTTATTTATAAATTATCATAGGTTTAATTGTAATTTACTTTAAGATTTAATGCTATTTTACAGTGTTATATTATATACATAAAAAAGATAGTAATACATATTTTCTTATTCACCATAAAACTTTTCTTTTCTTTTCAACTTGTTACTGCGATGTCACAACTCATTACCGATATTTTTTTCAATATATAGAACTCACTAATGCCTTTTCTTCATTTAACTTCTTAATTATGTGTAATTCTCAGTAAATACAATAACTAATTAGATTAAGCAAATACTACTGGTAGTCGTTATTTACTCATTAACGCTTTTGTTATATTGCAATAAAAGCGTTCATAAGTCATTAAAGTACTCACAAATGCACCTGTTATTTAAGGAACTACTTAGTGATGACTTATTCTCAGTAATACGTATACTTAATGTACCTCCATTCCATCAGGAATACAATAACAAAGATGGTTACTATAGGCAAAATATCTCGGAAGGGGCACTCTGGGGGCACCATGTGTCCTTGAAGAAAATGTGGCATAAAATGGGTAAATAACATTAGTGAAAACCGCAAATCGAAACAAGGAGGGAATCATGAGATACAGACATTTTTGTGTTCGTTTCCATACAAAAATAACAGTTTTCATCGAATCGCTCCGAAAGTGCTGGTCAAATAAAAAAAGCGTAGTAACTTTTTTTGTTGTTCTTTAATAGAGGACTGTATATTTTTTTTATTTTTATTAAATACTTTTTCAATTTTTGATTCTATGTCACTCCTCTTGTATGGGGACGATCCACTGTGTGTCGGTGTGAATTTTAGTTCTTGACAACAAATTTTATTCCACACCTATTTAATCGCGATTAAAAATAGTCGGATTTAGTTAGAAAACCAAAATTTTAGGTTGAATAGAATAATGAAATTGACAACAACAAAATAGCAAAATTACCATTTTCACTAAACTAATACTCGTAATTCAGTGCAATCTTAGTGCTGTCAAACTAAAATATAATTAAGTGGTGTCACTTTAGTCAATTTCAGAATAGGAAATCGTCGTTTGACAGGAATAAACTAAATTTTGGTGATTTTTAGTCTAGTTTAGAGAATTTAGTGACAACAGAATCGGCACCAGTGTCAACTTTGCTAAAAATCCAAGATGATTATAGCCTGACCGATACCGGTGTATCGCGCCTTAGGTATGGGAGCGGCGCGGCGCGACGGGGGAGCAGTGCAGGCCTCTGATTCGCCAGTGCAAGCCGCTCATTCGTCACCATTCACAATGTCCGTCCCCCGCCTCGCCGCGCATACCTAAGGCGCGCGGCAGCGGTATCGGTCAGGCTTTAGTAGGTAAATAAGCTATCAAATATGATACTTTTAAATCGTTTTGCAGACGCAAAGAGCCATTAAAACGCACTATAGAGTAGGCAGAACGCTAGAAAATGCTCTCAAAACGGAGAAGGAAAACATCATTAGGAAACCAGTATGTTCTAGAACCAAAAATTCGAAGACTGACACCCGCCAACCCACACCAGGCCCGCATGTAGAATCATGGCCATTCACGGCCCATATCCATTCTAAGACAGGAGGTTAGTGTTTAAGTGGACACATAGGCTGGGTACGCTATGCTTGCTTATTATTATGTTAGGTATATAAAAAGATTACTCTATTAATTTCAAACAACGGAACCCTAATCATTATTTTATATTATTTTAAATCGCATTTTGCGGTGAATTAATTTTAGACAGCATTTTTTTTTTTTTTTTTGGGTGGGAAATCGTCAAATGACTTCTCCTGCTGAGTAGAGCAGGAGGGCGTGTCAGACTTTTACTGACTAAAACCCACCCGTGTTCCCTCAGTAGCCCGTATGCCAGGGGCTGTGGTATCTCTTTCGAACAAACCCGCACCCCTGGCAGGCATCGGCCCTTGCGGACCCCACCGGTGGTTGCTGACATCTTTGACGGCGCGCGTGTGGAACACGGCTGCACTACTACTTTTCGGCCGCAGGGGATAGGGAGAGCGGCTGACGCTATACCGACACTCCTCTTCCCCTGCGGCCCCACCGCGTCCGCCATCAAACGGTGGCGGCCCCGTCCAGGCCACGGAAGGGAAGAGCGTTGCTCAGAAGCACCGGCACTCCTCCTCTACCGCAGCCCGTAACCCTCAGCCGCGATGCCTCCCATTCGACATCGCGGCCCACCTCAGTTGCGGTGCACCTCACCGCAACCTACTTTTTGGCCGCTACGTTGTCGGCTTTGAGGCAAAAACCCTGACGAGCGGCCCCACCTTTGGGTTCCTCTTTTTAGACAGCTTAAGGTGACACTTGTCCACGTTTTTTCCATACAAACTTCGGGAGGGTTTTACTCCACTGTTTGACTATGTACATCAAAAATTAAACATGGTATGGTTTTGTCTTATTATTAATATTGTCTGTACGGAAACAGAATACTAAAATAAAAAAGTTATGAGCCAACAGAGATTCGTTTTTCTTGCTAATTTAACCTAACTTTGGGCGTGTTTAAGTAATAAAAGGAGAGTAAAATCTCGAAAACCAAGTCAGTACCGACAAACCTCAATTATCGATAGATCAATAAACTTAATTGGTCATTGATTTATCTGCAGTGTTTTTTTCAGAAAACCCGATCTTCCAAAGGACTTTTCTTAATTTTTTACGCGCCTGTTTTACTATATCTGATCCTGCAGCTCACTCAATAATGTTGTGCGTGTAGACTAGCGTCTAACTGCTCATCACTGATACTATCTCTGTCGGACACGAAGCCTGGTGAGACACCATACTTTTTAGCCAGGCTCACCAGTGAGTTCGAGCCCGCGACTAGTGTACCCTTAAAATGTAAAATAAATTCGTCCCATTTTTAGTAGGTCTGTCTCCTAGAGGTCGTGAGACAGCAATCAACTGTTTGACTATTACGTTTCAGTTGCGTGTCACAAAATGAGGGTAGTTTCGTACATTAATTTGGTGTTGCCTTTGTTTGGGACTCGGTTCGTGGTATGTATTTAAGTTATAGTATTATCTATGTTTTATTCATTTATCAAATAGATGTTTTTGTGTTTTCCTTGGGGAGCTGGTAGACACGCAATGTGTTTGTGATAGACACATAATATAGAAAAAGTTTTGCTCCTTCACACGCATGCTTCATTTCAATAAGAGGTTGCAAAGGACTTCTATTTCGACAGTGAGTAATTTCGAACACTACTAAGTTGGCTATCGATAATTAATGGAAAGCGACTGTGATTGGTGGGAATTTTGGTAATGTCCATTACGTTTACCATGCAGTGTTCTAATCTATACTATAATAATATTATAATAAGCTCGGTAGCTTGGACCCTGTTCCCGATACCGGTGGGCTACTATTTTTTTATATTTTTAAATGTTTTTATACAAATATTTAAAATGTAATTTATTTGTATTTAAGTGAAATAAAGGATAATAATAAAATATATACATTGGACCTTGTTCCCGATACCGATGGGCTACTATTTTTTATATTTTTAAATATTTTTATCCTAATATTTAAAAATGTAATTTATAGTGTTTATTTAAAATAAAGGAAATATATACTAATAATAAAGAGAATTGATTTTTTGTTTGTTTCTTTGCATTGATTAAGCTCCAAAACTACTGAACCGATTTGAAAAATTATATCACTGTTGGGAAGCTACACTATCCCCGGGTGACATTGGCTATATTTTATCACCGTATTTCCACGGGAACGGGAACTACGCGGGTGAAACCGTGAAGCGCTGTTACTAGTTTATATTTTATAAGTGTTATTTAAAGCAATGTCTGCCTTATTGCTCTAGTGGTCGCAAGCGATACTAATGAAACATGAGGCCCTGAGTTCGATTCTAAGATCTGGCAAAGTTTCATTGGGTTTCTCATTAGGAATTTCTCAGTAGCAGCCATCAACCGGGCAGACTCAGGAGTCTGCCCGGTTGATGGCAATAGGTTTTCCCCTTTTACCTACATGAGACTTAATCGTAACTAACATCATAGTTATATTCTCCGAAGGGCTGAGTAAAGGTATGAAGTACACCTACATTTCACTAGTAATGTTTAAATACCATGTAGTGGGGGCGAGCCTATTGCCATGTCCATCAACCCGGGTAGAAATCTAGACTCTGGGCTAATGGTTAAACTTGCTTTCTTTTCCCTCATTACGGTTCCAACACCATACTAAAATTAAGAATATTTTTACAAGATAAATCTCATAAAGTAACCAGACCCAAAAAGGCATACAGTATTTAATTAAACATTCTTTGTCTTCTCATTCCACTCACCGACCCAAATCTGTTTAAAAAACAGACTCATAATACTAAAGTACATGGAACAGACTTGTTTTAAACTAATTACACGTTTTTACTCAAAGTTTTGAAAACATAGATTCTGGCGCCCAACTGGGACAACAGTTAAACATAAGAGCAAAATGGCGCCCGAGATGGGACGAGCTTATGCTTACCACTGATAATATTATTGCTTTAGATTAATTTTTAGCAAAGTCAGCTCGGCGAAGATTTTGAATTTCATTTTTCATAAAGCCAAGGAATTAATGACGGAATACATGATTAAGGCAAAGTCTAACATAACGAGTATTAAAGTAATTCCAATATTCTAATGTTTTCGACATCAGTAGTGGATTTTCCAACAAAGTATGGCCACGAGTGTTATGTAAAAGCGACTAAGTAATCAGTAGCAGCGTCCTTGTATGATCTGCTTACAAAGCTGTTTCATAACTTTTTATTTCATTTCAGTAACAATTTACATTGTGTCTGAATTTTTACAAATATATATCTATGGCTGTTATTCTTTTGCTTCAAATTCAACGCTAAGACCCATATTTGGTACTCAAAATTTACAGCATTTTCAACCATAACAGACCTACTATAGTATTTCTTGCATAGACTACCAAAAAAGACATGCAAAAATTCAATTCTTCCCAGGCCGACGCTAAACATGTTAAATTCTAAGAATTCTCTTAGAAAGTAGACCCTGTTATTTTATTAAATCAATCATCTTTCCACATCATTTGTAATAAGATTTGCGTCTTTTCATAGAAGTAATCGAATCAATTATCGGTCCCACGCTGGGCGCCAATAAGGTTTATTGACAGCTCTTGATTATATTACGAGGACGATGTTCAAAATTGTTATTTGGACATCTTATTATTTTAGTGATTTTTGTTCGAATTGATTTTATCATACGTGTATTGAAACCCAACTAACAACACAGGTATGTGAAATATTAAAATTGATGAAGCAGATTTTTTAAATTCATTGTTATAACGGAAAACAGAACATACATTATGTATTTTGAGTTTTTATTCTTGACTATAGTTTTTATAGTCATGCATGGTTATTTCTGGAGCTCCAATATTTATAACCGTTAACATTTCAGGGACGTTAAATATACAAACCCTTTTTTTGAAACCTTGATCGGCTTAGCCTAAAAAAACAAAAATTGCCACATTTTTCCTCTATTAGGAATTCATGATATACCTTTTCATCCCAAGTCGTATTAGATTTTATAATAGTGGATATGACACGTTTGGTGATCCTTCGTAATAGGATGAAAGTAAATTCCCTGATAAGATAATCCTGGGACATGCACCTGCACGCCTTTTCTCTGAAACTATACTAGGTAGAGATATGTGTTGCCACCTGCATACATTATTTAACATAGGACCTATTATATATTATACTAGTTTTTGGTACGCCCGCGTGGAGCTCAAAAATTATCTCGTGGGGACGCACCACTAAGATAAAAAAGTACCCTATGCGTTAATCGAGATTATAAACTATCTGTGTGCTAAATGTCATCCAAATCCGTTCAGCTATTTTTGCGTGATTGAGTAACAAACATCCAAACATCTAAATATCCAAACGTGTAAACATACAAGCTTTCACATTTATAATATTAGTAGGATTACGAAGAAAATCGTCAAGTTATGATCGTGACAAGTAAGTACAGTACTATCATAATTACACTTCAAAAATCACCCTTATTACTTGGATATAAGGTGCAGTTATAGTCAGATTGTTGCCACTGATGTACGGTTTACATAACGAAAACCTTTATCTCATTTGATCTTTGCCACGTTAAACTAACAATTGAGTTTTGTGTGACAAGATTCTAGTATCGTGCTACCCAGTAACTGGGTTGTGAAGGTCTGGCAGTCATTCCATTTCAGGTAAATCCAGTTCAACTGGAAACCAAGGCGACCCCAATAATGTTGGGAAAAGGTAAGTTGAAGATTGTGTTCAGTTTTTCATAGTTCGACGCAAGGCTTTCTACGCCTATTTGCCTAAACCAATTTTACAGATAAGAAGTCCAGAAAATCCAGCAGTGACGTAAAGCCAACGTTTACCCACGTTACGGGCTAGCGAGCCATATAATCTGCAATATTCCTACACGTTGAAGGAATGTACATAGGTTCGAGACTTGGTACAGCGTAATATTCAAAAATTTTCTCAACCCTGTGGTCAAGCAGGTAGTCCTTGCGCGTTAAATATACAGGGACCATTTGACCCAAAACTTTTGCGTGACCCTCAGATTTTTTGTAATACAAGATTTTCTGCGCATGCTCATAAAAAGTTGTAATTTTTTTTCAGTTATTACTTTTCCCCGTGGAAATATAAATATGCCGCATATTTTTTTCTACGTCATGTTAAAGTAGTGAGTTTAGAGTTTGGAGTGGATCTGTACCTATCGTTACCGACCTGTACCGATATATTGGAACCGGTAAACTGTATTTTTATGCAATCACCCTTAACCAGTAAACTTGGCATATCATGAAGGAAAGTTGGCATTCAACCCCGCAAGAGGACGCGTGAGTATGAATGTTTAAAACAGGCACGTTCGTGTAATGTAGCATGTGTCTTGTTTGTGTATGTCTCTTGGGTATTTGGGTTGTGTTTTGTAATTTAAATAGGAAGTAGAGGGTTTTGTAATAATGAAAATCAATAGCTTGACCTTGATGTGTTAACTGACAAAGCAAATTGCAGAAGTTTCATATAATATTCACGATTTTATTTAGAACTAGTTTTTGCTAGCGGTTTCGCCCATGTGGAGGTCGAAAATTATCCCACGGGAACGTACTGTGGCAATGAAAAGTATTATATGTGTTATTCCAGGTTATAACCTATATGTGTGCCAAATTTCATTCAAATCCGTTAAGCCGTTTTTGTGTGATTGAGTAACAAACATTCAAACATCTGAAAAAATAGAAACTTACACATTTATAAAATTAGTGGTATAGTACATAACCAATATTTCACTGGAAATAACCAAGGTCATTTTTATTTTACAGAGCTGTGAAAAAATATAGACTCAAAACATTTTTTCAATGTTTTAAAGATTAAACTAAACAAACTTAAGCTCTAACAAAGTCATCTAATACTAGATATGCCCACATGCATGATACGTATAATAGGGTTTGTCTCTGCGTGACATTGACGTCGAGCGCAACGCTTGTTGTCACACGTATCGACTTGCACTGTGAATAATTATAAACTCAGTCGCAATTAGAACGTGATAGGGGAAAGTGCTTGCATCTTTTATTTGTTATTTTAGAAGTTTATATTCACGAGTTTGTGTTTTTTGTGGTGATTATATTTTAATTACCTTGGATAATGCCTCGTGGTAAACAATTAAGTGATATAGAAAAACAAAGAATTATCGATTTGAGAAGCTGTGGTAAAACTCAAAGACAAATAGCCGACATTATTGGTAGATCACAGAGTGTGGTAAAGAACTTTTTGAAGCTAGGAATTGAAAATTATGGCAAAAGTAAACGATCTGGCTGACCTCCTAAGTTTTCTTCTACCGTGAAACGCGCCGTTCTAAGGGAATTGTCGAACACTGGAGCATCGTCATCGGCGCTGGTACACAGATATAACTTAGACTGTGATCCGAGTCTTATTAGGAAGTGGGCAAAAGCATCCGGACATTTTAAATATCGTAAATATCTTAGTAAACCTGCCTTGAAAGAGCATCACATTGAAGACCGACTTAAATTCGCAGAAAAATATTTAAAAAAGGACAAGATTTTTGGCAACACGTTATTTTTTGTGATGAAAAGAAGTTTAATTTTGATGGTCCCGACGGTTTCAAATATTACTGGCATGATTTAAGACACGACACAAAGATAGTGTCACGTCGAGCACGCGGAGGTGGATCAGTCATGGTATGGGGCGGCATCACTGGCCATCTAAAGACAGAATTGGCGTTTTGTAATAGTCGAATGAACGCTGCTAAATATCAAGATCTGCTATATGCTTACCTTTTACCTTTCATAACCCTGACTGAAGACGAAAACATTATTTTTCAACAAGATAACGCTCCGATACATGTTGCCGAAAGTACAATAAAGTGGTTGCATGACTTTGGTATATCGACATTACAATGGCCAGCGTGTAGTCCGGACTTAAATCCGATGGAAAATGTGTGGGGGATTCTAGCAAGGAAAGTTTACGATGGAGAAAAGCCTCCTATAAATAATATTCAACAACTCAAACAGAGACTGCAATCTTCCGGGTCTGAAGTGTCACCCACTGTAATTAAGGAGTTAATTGATAGCATACCTAACAGATTAATAGATGTTATTTTAAAAATAAGGGTAAATGGACAAAGTATTAGCTAAAAATAACATGCATTATGTACGCTGAGTTTATAATTTTTCACAACGAACATCCATTGTTTTTTTGTATTATTTGGTTTTTTCTTCATCACACAAAAATATAAAAATGATCTATTTATATGAAGAGAGTAATGACTTTGTAGGATTTAATGAATGAAACGATATTTAATAATTGGTACTTATCTTGAAATAAAATTTGAAAATATTGTTGAGTCTATATTTTTTCACAGCTCTGTAATTGTCAATGTGTCCCATCACTTTCTGCCACACTTACAACCGTACATTCTCTCATGAAAGGGTGTGTACACTAACATTGTGATTCCTTTACAACAAGATAAGTACTACCCTTGATCATCATCAGAGCGACCTGACTTGGATGTAGACGCTGCTATTGATAAAGCAGGTACCGGAAACGGAGCGCCGCGAGTGCACTTGGACCAATTACAGTTAGTAGACGTATGTCGTGCGCTTCAAGATCTTAAGCCGAAACGGTCCGCGGGACCTGACGGCATTCCGCCTTACATATTTAAGGATTGCCAATCAGTGCTAGCTAAGCCGCTACTTTATATTTATAACCAGTGTCTCAAAGCTGCCGTGTTTCCGGAGAGGTGGAAAGTGACCCGTGTTGTTCCGGTTCCGAAGGGAGGCTCAGCAGAATCCGTGGATGGGTACAGACCAGTTGCAGTATTATCGACGCCGGCAAAGGTATTAGAAACTGCTATTTACAAGAGCATATACCTTCAGGTTAGCGCACAGCTATCAGATGCTCAGCATGGGTTTCGACCTGGAAGAAGTACCACCAGTAATCTTCTCTGCCACATGGCTCATCTGGTGCCGACTGTAGATAGTGGGGGACAAACTGATGCTGCTTACTTTGACTTCAGAAAAGCATTCGACCTAGTTGAATATGACATGCTGCTTAAAAAGTTAGCAGGATTTGGTTTTACCCCACACTCACTTCAGTTTTTTGCCAGTTATTTGAGGGATAGGCAGCAATATGTGGAATATTCAGGACACGTGTCGGATCGATATTTCACAAGGTCAGGGGTAAGTCAAGGTAGTAACCTTGGCCCTTTGGGCTTCCTTCTGGTTGTAAACGACCTGCCAGAAGTAGTCCAAGACGCAAATTGTTTGTTGTTTTCCGACGACCTCAAATTGTCCCTCGCGGTAGAAAGCGGTGACGACTGTGTCAAGCTACAGAGGGACATTGATAGGGTGGTGAGCTGGAGCAAAGAAAAACTCTTGCAGTTTAATAGCTCGAAGTGTGTGACCATCACGTTTTCTCGCGCACACAATCCTATCCTACATACCTACCATATGGACGGGATACCTATGGCACGGGTCACGGAAGTCAAGGACTTGGGAGTAGGCTTTAACACTGCTTTGAAGTTTCGTGATCACATCATGCGGAGCTGCAAAAGAGCGTTTAGAAATTTAGGTTTCATGCTTCGTACTGTCCGAGGGTTCACGAATGTGAAAGCTATTATAGCATTATATAATGCATTGGTAAGGAGCCAGCTAGAATGTAATGCAGTCATCTGGGCTCCGCATGAAGCTAAATATAGTCTCATGCTGGAGAAGGTACAAATGTGGATAGTGGGCAAAAATGTTTGGACGGCACACCCACGTCCGCCACAGATCAGACTACTTTTGTTTGGAAGGTATCACAGCCATGTCTCACTGTGCCAATGTGCATCAAATTCTATCCGAGGGTTCTCTTTATATTTTGAGTCGAATAGGTTTAACTTACTGAGCATGAATAAATTAAACAGTGTTTAATTATTATCGTGATCTATTATTATTGAGTCCAAGAAGAGAGCCAGTCTGTGGATATTCTCTTTATATCTTGCCAGGCTCAAAAACCATATTACAACCATTACGTGGGCGCAGCAACCCATGGTACGGTTCTCTGTTTTACATGAACAATAATAATTATTCAGTGCATTCAATCTGCTCTCATCATCGTTTATTAACACATATGTGTAATAAAACTTCGACCTAGTGTACCTAGAGTGTATCTTTGCTCTCAGAAGCCACTAGTTTGTTCCTTCAATGCCAGTGTTATTGAGCTCGGTAACGAGTTGCTCGGGTTCTCGGTAAAGCGAAATACTGAAGTGCCTGTCGACCCGAACATGCTCACTATAGTAACTTTTTGCCAATTTAGGTCAGCGAAGGAAACCTTAATGAATTAAGGCTTCCAGCCAGGGCTAAGGGCACGTACCTCAGCTTAGGGCATCGCTGTAGGACAGGCTAGATCGGACTGAGGTAAAACGACCACGCGGCCGACCCAGCTAACCGTTTTGAAAACGGTCCTTGGGTGGGGGTAAGTACGAGTGCAGGAGATTCTATGATCAGCCAGCCTTTGCTGTGTCTCTGGCCCATATCTTTTGCTAAAAATCACGTCATTATTGTCAATAATAATATTAAATAACGATACCCACTAGTAAAAATATTTCACTCAGTTTTGGTACGTACACAGTTTTATGTAATGACCTCGGGGATAGTTTTTAATGCATCGTAATGAAAAATTATTACAAATTGTGAGATGTTTCGAGTAATATTTAACACATGGCTGGCGGAGCTGGGTGTATCTTGCCCAATATCCTTTATAAGATATTTATATAAGTGTTTTTATGGAGTCTATCCCTTTTACCCGTTAATGTATCCAACCTTATTTATTTTAGGTATGGTAGGATGCAATGAGCTAAGGGTTAGGAGGGATCTTGCACTCACCTCATATATATTTAAATTGCTGAGAGGGAAGGTGTATAATGCAGTTATTTTAGCGCAAGTGAGTCTATGTGTTCCGGACAGGTACGTGTGGCGAAGACGGCAGCCGCCATTGCTAGTGGAACCGCGCTCGGACCAAACTTGTAAGGGAGGCGCCGCCGCCGCTGACGCGTGCACTCCGCACGCTCAACCTCATAGCGGTTGAGACTGACTTATTCTGTTGTTCTCTGAGTGAATTCACAAGGAATGCATTGTTCGTAATTTGTTACATGTAAAATATGTAGATACATGAATGTTAGTATTAAGGATACTTAATTAAGTTAGGATAAGCGCATTTATCGCATTGGGTTACCCTGTAAATGATAGATGTAAGAAGAAAATAAATAAATAAAATAAATCATCATCATTACAGCCGAAAGACGCCCATTGCTGGACGTAAGCCTCCCCAGAAGGGGGGGTTTTGCCATATTAGAATAGACTCCCAGAAAATGTTGTGATGGCTCCCACACTTAACTGTTTCAAGAATAGATAAGACAGATTAAATATCTCCAAGCTTTTTGATACATACGCATCAGCTAATTAGCTGCTAGTATGTCTAACCAAATAATAATAATAATAATAATCGCCAAGCTTGGCAGGCGGGTTGGCAATCGCAGTATGGTGGTAAAATGCATAGAGAACGCTGCTGCCCATTCTCTAGTAAGTCCCAGTACTACCCTTAATCAAAATTAAAACTTGCAGTAATCAATCAAAGCTACCCACACAAAGTCACTTACATTCCAAATCAAATATCTCATATTGCCACTTCATCGAACCCAAGATCTAAGATATTCACCAGCAAAATATCAAACGCCGTTCACCCTAAGACGATTATAATATGATTTCCTCTTGTTCCATCTCGCTATCGATTCTTTAATCAACAAACTATTTCAACAAGGTTTTAACAACTTTGGTTTAAAACGTTGAAAAGTACTGTTCAAAGTTTGTAAATAATTTAATAGTTGTATCGATCGATGTTCAAGTACATGCTTTGTTTGCCGCGGTTGAAAGTATTGTGGGCGAGCGTTTTTGCTTAACTACGTACATAAATCTAAGTCCATCTAAGTACCATAAAGTAAAGTAGGTCGTCCTCAGGTTACATGGAGCGACGATCGTTTCAGGGTGGCTGGTAGCAGTTGGATTAGCTCGGTAACTCTCATCCTCCATATTTGGAGAGGCCTATGCTGTGGACTTCTGTAGCCTGAGTATACGAGTACATACATCTAATAGGGTGCTGCCAGGGGTGCGGGTTTGTTCGAAAGAGATACCGCAGCCCCTGGCATACAGGCTACTCAGGGAACACGGGTGGGTTTTAGTCAGTAAAAGTCTGACACGCCCTCCTGCTCCACCCAGAGCGGGAGAAGTTATATGATGATGTCCCAGCCAAAAAAAAAAAAATACATTTAATAGGGTAATTTCCAATTTATTCAAAACTATTCTAATTTGAAGATTGGGGCGAAATATGTAACAGAAAAATAAAAGTAAATTGATTTATATTCATTTTCTCAATTAATAAAAACGATTTAAAACAAATTTAGTTTTCGTTGTTTTGAATTTACCGCCAAAACGCTCCGTACGAGATTTTTAATGGATAGAAAGTGATATTACTAGTGTGTGGTACCTCGGTGCGCAAATACTTCTAAAACTGCGCCAAGCTAAGTATTTGTACTGGTTCCGTTTACACCGAATGACCGATTCTCCCACCCGTACGCAAAATACGCGCTTTGACGTGGAGTTGTGGACAACAGCCCGTTTTACCTATTACACTAATGACATTCGGGAAAATGTTACCGTGCTTTCCAAAGCATGAAGAGGTCTTGGTGTATAAAGATGGTGACCCATCTACGGACCAACCTCAACAAGCGTAGTTCTACCTGACCAATAGACCTAAGAGGCTGTTATTATTTTGCCAAAAGCCATAACAGTGATGTCAATCAATCAATCAACTCAGCATATCGCAGTCCACTGCTGGACATAGGCCTCGCCCAGGCTGCGCCATAACACTCCATCTTCCGCCTTCCGCATCAAGTCTGTCCCAGCCACCTTTTTAAGCCAGCCCACTGCCACTTGAGCTTGCTCACTCTAAAAGCTATGTCGGTAACTCCGGTTCATTTCATTCCTGATTTTATCCTTCAAAGAAACTCCGAGCATAGCCCACTCCATAATGCGCTGAGCGACCTTAAATTTGTTGACCAGCACAACTGTCAATGTCCACGTTATCATGGGCAGGACGCACCGGTTGAAGACCTTAGTCAGTGGACAGTGATGAATTACATTATATCAATTACTCTAATAGCTACAAGACCCATGTCGACAATAATAGCTTGTCAATCACTCCGTAGTAACAAGAATTCCTGAGCTGTGGCGCCGGATATTTGCGGCTAGTCAACCACAGAGTAACTGCGATGTGCAGTGAGTCATCACTGTCGAAGTCAGCAGACTAGATATTAATTTTCAGTGTGACCATGATAGAATTTAATTGAGAAAGTTTTGGTTCTAATTAAATATGTGGATAAAGTTAGTGTCCCGCGTGGTTCCCGTTCCCATGGAAATACGGGGATAGTGTAGCTTCCCAACAGTGAAATAATATTTCAAATCGGTTCAGTAGTTTCGGAGCCTATTCAATCAAATCTAATCAAATCTTTTCTGTTTATAATATTTAGAGATTAGAGATTAAGTATAGATAATAAAAAAATAAACTCCCTTATTTATAAACGTGGCTTATAGTTAAGAGATGTTAAAACGTCGAAAATGTATGGTTTAACAGACGCTAATCATTACTTAACTTTAGGCAACTTTTACAAATAAGGGGTAAAGTTATTAGGCAGTAGTGGTGACCCAGTGGTAACGGGCGCGACTAGTTGTGGGTCATAGGTTCGAACCCAAGCAGTTATTATATCTTTGTGTAAATTATTTCATCACCACTACTCTCAAAACGGTGAAGGAAAACGTAGATAAGAAACCGGCATACCCAAGAACCAAAAATTCGAAAACATGTGACATCTATCAACACGCAATGAGCCCACGTGATGGATTATAATCCAGGGCCCCAAGTCTGTATCGTTATAATGATTCCTCGCGGAATCCTACTACGTTCAAACTACGTCAATATCGTGTTTTGTAGAAACCAATGTACATAGGAATTACAGACAGTCCACTGTGCAGGGCCTGCATGGAGGACGACGAGACAGCGGCTCATGTGCTGATAAACTGCCCGGTGGTCGCTAATTACGGGGCAAAATACTTCGGTAACCCAGGTACCCTACGTGAGATTGTCAGCAACACCAAGGCGTTGCTGGCCTTTCTAGAGGAGCTGGGGTGGATCGAATAACTGATTCTCCCACCCATACGCAAAATACGCGCTTTGACGTGGAGTTGCGGACCGTATTACCTATACCTATATCTTTAAACCAATGTACCGGTAAGGAATCGAAATTTCATATTCTGTATGTTCCGATACAATTTGTCGATATTATTAATACGATGTTGGCAGATTTCGTGTGTGATTGACGTGGTTACGAGTAAGGAATTATTAAGTGGTTATAGTGAATTCAGGCCCAGTTGTGTGGGTTATAGCCCACTTCCTTTCACATGAAGTGGAAGCCTGTGTCCCAGCAGTGAGAACGTTATAAGCAGATCATGATGAAACCTATTTACTCTTAAATTAAACGTACATTTAAAACCAATTGAAACAGATGAAATCCAAAAAGGTTAGGTTGTCGTTTTAACTCAATATTACTTGCACCTGTTCCTATTTCACGACCAAAAGAGCATGTACTAACTCATTTAAGTACAACGGCAGGTACACGTAAGTAAAATTGGACCCAGAGGACTCGAAAGGGTCTAGACCCTTTCGGGGCCGAAAGTTTCTAGACGATTGATTCGTATCAAGGTCGATTAAATCCATTTGCTCTGGGACGGCAGTTACAGTTCTTTCATTTATAAAATTGCTTAATGGTGCCGTTATTTACTTTTATGTCTTACGAACTATTCGTCTGTAGTTTTTGTGATATCTTTATTGCATTTGTTATCAACTACTTATCGAAGAGTACTAATAAAATCGTTTACAATTTCTAGACATGATTAACTATTAAGTTTGTTTGAACGCGCTCGTCTTTGGAACTCCCAGAGGGATAAAAAAAACATTTGAAAGCCCAATTCCTGAAAAGACGCTATAGGCATAGCATCACGCTAAAGCTCTTAGGAGCAGAGTAAAAAGAAACAAAAGTCAGACAAATTCTTAAGTGAAAATTAAATAATAGCGCGGGCGATGGCAGGCGATGTAATGCAATGGGTGGGCTGGGGATCAAGAAAATTCACGCAGACAAGTTGAAGGCAGAACCTAATCTAAAATAATTACCATCATGTACCTAGCCTTTTCCCAACTATATATTTAGCTGAGCAAGGACCTGTTCGTGCACAGATGCGACGCACGGCCTAGTTGTTTTATATTTGTGATTTTATTGAAATAAAAGTAGTCAGTAATGCACTCTGCTTTCGGCATTTTGTTTTTGTTTTCTCGTCTTGTTAATAATTATATAATTGCATGTGTCGTACGTAATTCATTTGTCTATGGTCGGTCCCAAGCCTTGACTGACACTATCAGTCAAGTCAATGGACAATATTGTAAAAAATAATCGACTTGAATACGGGGCTTTTGGCCACATTGCATGTGTGCATTTTATTTCATAGTTGATTTTATTTTATGTAATGTGCGTTTTGTTTGTGCAGAATAAACGTTTTTTCTTTCTTTCTTCTTTATATTGGGGTCAGCTTCCAGTCTCACCGGATGCATGCCTGTCTTACCTTCAAAACCCAGTTACTTGGTAACACAATCTTCGGGCTTCTGACGACCCGTAACGGCTGTCAAAGGTCCATGAATGACAGCCGGGACCAACGGCTTAAAGTGCTTTCCAAGGCACGGAGGGGTTTTGGTATGTAAAGATGGTCACCCATCCGCGGACAACCCGCGGCAAGCGTAGCTTAACCTGATCTATTGACTCTTTATTACTTAGCCATAAGCCTCACATTTATATTAACTTTAACCCACTGATCAATATTGCCAGTCGATATATTCAAGGTCTGCCTGCATAAGGAACTAGCAGCACTCCGCGGTTTCACCCGCGTAGCTCCGGTTCCCGTGGGAATACGGGGATAAAATATAGCCTATGTCACCCGGGGATAGTGTAGCTTCCTAACAGTGAAAGATTTTTTCAAATCGGTTCAGTAGTTTCGGAGCTTGTTCAACAAATAAATACAGAGATTTTTATGTATAAAGTATTATGAGTACGGATTTTACTGAAACTACCTAAAAGTCACAAGAATTGAATGTTAATAGTGATCACTTGAAATAATCAATAATCACATCAATTGTTATTTTGCCTATGTATGTATAGAATCAAGTCTATCCGACTAAACAGACAGCTGTGCTGTTGGGGAGTTTGTTGCGCCACTTCTTCTTCCCAGCTAAAGCACTAGGAAGTGTCGAAGGGTGGGCGTTTTTGGGGGCCTGTCTTATGTAATTTAACGTTCGAAATTTAAATAAATGACTTTTGATTTTGATTTTCAACATCAAGCCTGTCTAAAATCTATTGTTAAAATTCTGTTTCAAAATCTAAAACAGAATAAATTGCTTCAAGGTTCTGTGACTATAAAGAAATACCAGTTTAATCAAGCTGCAAAAACAATACTCCCGATAAAACAAAAGACTGATTGTTAAAACAAAAGAACCAAAGACAGGTTGTTATTACTTAGCCACAAGCCCGCAATGTAAATGAAAGCGGCAGAAAAGGAAGAAGAAATGTAAAATAGTAACCGACTTCTGAAAAAACACTACAATGTGAAAAATAACTTTAATTTTCGGAAGTCAGTGTTTTTGGATATGTATTTTAATTTTATGTCACCGCCTTCCGAAAATAAATTAAAGTTTCACTTTGTAGTGTTTTTTCGGAATCGGTACTTAGTTTCTTTTTTATGTTTTTATTTTATACTTTTTCGTTATAGTACCTACCCCACACCAATTTGAAATATTAACATCTTTTGGGGTATTCTCAAAGTCAATCAAATCAAAACAATGAATTTGTTTGCTTAGCAGCAATCGCGGTTGATTTGCTGTCATTTTTTGAAGAGTTCCATTGTCTGTCTCCAAAACTCATCATAAGATCTTTATGAAAATTAAATGGAACCATTTCGAAATTAACACCTTTCAAAGAAAAAAAGAATTTTTCAAATCCGTCTATAAATGACGGCGATATGCCCGAACAAACGTATTAAGAAAAACGCCGAATTGATAATCTTCTCCATTTTGAAGTCGGTTAAAAAACTCAGTTACTATCATAGTTATTTTAATATGACTGTGTATTTTTTTGTCACTTCAAATTGAGTCCTATGAAAGGTTAATTTGACATTATTAATTAACTGTTTTATGTAAACCGTTGATACCCAATCGTGACTGCATGTTTATTAATATGTTTCATGGCTTTATTCTGGCACAACAATAAATATGAAATAAGAATAGAGAAGTCCTTTTATTTAAATACGTTTCCAGTACGAAATCTGACTGTAAATGATAGACATTTGTGCTACAGTACCTACCTATAGTTCTAAAATATGATAAACAAAAAATTGCTAACAGATGGGAAACTAAATGCATGTGCAGTCCATCTGAGGGTAAATTCTCGTAATTTTAAGAACGCTCACAATCTGAAGCCCAATTCTACTAATTAAAAACGTTCAAAATCTAGTCGCAGTCTCATCTCGGCGACAATGAAATGTCAAAAACTTGTCAAAAATGTATGAAAAATTGAGGGATTTTTGACAAATTGAGACTGAGATGAGACTGAGAACGTTCTTAAAACGGTAACTGATCTCATTCTCAATCTGTCAAAAATACCTCCATACGTTTTTGACAAGTTTATGACATTTGCTTGTCGCCGAGCAGCGACTGCGACTAGATTTTAAACATTTTTAATTACGAGAATTGACCTAATATGCTCTTGTTCCATAAGTCTCAACAGTTATCATGACTTTGTCATTCTTTCAACACCAATTTTTTCCTTAACTGGCTTTCAGAATTCGTGTATGACAATAATGTATTATGGAAATAACTTTAATTTCAGTAGTCGGTGACTTTGCATGTGTATTTTAATTATTTGTCACCGCCTTCCGAAATGAAAGTTATTTTGCACTTTTTAGTGGTTTTTTTTGAAGTTGGTTGTTTTTTTTTTTGAAAAAGTTTTTATTTTTTACTTTTTAGTTGCCTACAAATTCGAAATTTCATCATCTTTGGGGTCAAAACAATGCATATTTATGCGATAGCAACATTCGCGGTTGATTTGCTGTAATTTTTTGAAGAGTTCCGTTGTCTGTCTCCGAAACGCATCATCAGATCTATATGAAATTTTAATGGGACCATTTCGGAGTAAACCCCTTTCGAACAAAAAATAATTTTGCAAATCCGTCTATATATGATGGAGTTATGCCCAAACATACATAAAAAAACAAAATGTCGAATTGATAACCTCCTTCTTTTTGAAGTCGGTTAAAAACAAACAAAACATCATAGTCAATGCAACTCAATACGTATGACAGAAGAAATTGGACGACACAACATCAAACTGGATATGGGCTGACCGTTCCATATTGAATATTGCATATTTATGATATTGTCACATTTGAAATGCATTGTTACATCGCAAATGCATCAAACTTGTTACCTGCTACGTCTGTTATTGGCGACCGAAAGTCGATAGCAAATATAGATAATATGTAGGTCAATGTGGAACGGAAATTAAAGTAACTGATAATGTTATCATTTCAGCCGAAAGACGTTCGCTGATGGATGTAGACCTCCCCCAAGTTCAGCCACTTCAACCGGTTCTGTGTTTCTTCCATTCAGCGGATTGTTGCAGCCTTTACAAGGTCGTCAGTCCACCTTGTGCGCCTTCTAATTATACGTATTCCGGTGCGCGGTCGCCACTCTAGAACCTTTTGGCCCTTTCGGCCATCGGTTCTGCGAGCAATTGAGCCTCCTGCTCTATCCACAGCGAGAGAAGTCATTTGATGATTTCCCAGGCTAAAAAAAATAAGGTAAAAAATAACCTCGATGAATTTAAATGTTTCTGTTTGCTCGCTCAAACTGACATTAGTAGTAACAATTTGAACTGAGAAAACTACCCTTAGTGCTACGACACAAAGAATCTGTCAAATTAAAGGTATGGACATGCATTAGGCTATTGAAGTGTGACTGTATGTACAGAGGCCAGCACATCAAGCTACCTCAATCTGTCTTCGATAGATTTTCAACTTTATACTATTACACATAAGGTTCATGTTCAATTAGGAAAATTTTACAGTTAGGGATAGTTTGATTTGCTGTGAACCGGTCGAAGTGGCGGAGCTTGGTGGAGGCTTATGTCCAGCAGTGGACGTCTTTCGGCTGAAATGATGATGTGCTGGCGACTGTACCTTCACGTGTTTGCAATTCGGGCACGACTGTGCTAACGCAGTCATGCACAGGTGAACGGCCACGAACTGCATTGCGTCACCATTTCCTCAGTACCTTGAAATGGTCACTGCATTGAGTTGCCGGTTGCAGAGATCCTGAATTGCAATTACACGATGTATACTTAAAAGAAAATGAAAAAATAACTTTAACTTCGGAAGGCCGTGACAAGAAATTAATAAAATACATGTCCAAAGTCACCGACTTCCGAAATTAAAGTTATTTTTCACTTTCTAGTGTTTTTTGGAAGTCGGTTGTTTTTTTTTTTTTTTTTGAAAAAGTGCCTCGGAAAGCACGTTAAGCCGTTGGTCCCGGCTCTCATTTGTGGATCTTTGACAGTCGTTACGGGTCGTCAGAGTCTGACAACCAGTCTTACCAAGGGGTATCGTATTACCCAGTAACTGGGTTGTGGAGGTCAGATAGGCAGTCGCTCCATGCAAAATACTGGTATTCAGCTGCATCCGGTTAAACTGGAAGCTGACCCCAACATAGTTGGGAAAGGCTAGGCAGATGATGATCATGTGCTCGTGAAAAACCAAACCAAATCTTAACCTTTAAGTATGGACGTGGAGCCTCACAGGCTACTCGATGTTTTCGTTTTCTTAGTTTCACTTAATTCCCCCCACTCCCCGCGATTGTGCGGCTCAGTAGCTTTTGTTTTGTTGTAAAACTACCGACGAGGGAGGAGGTTGCGTCTTCCGATGAATATCACGTAATTAATGACCATCAAAATATTGACCGAAGCCTGTCAGGCTACACGTCCATTGTTGCCCTATGATATAATTTTATAAGGGCGATTATGTTTGTTTCAAATTTTGTAATACAAAATGTCAAAAAACAATTAAACCGGTAGTTCTAAATCAAAACGACCATCTACGAGTTCTGTTCAGTGCCCTGCGAGAAAAACTTTGCGTGCAGGAGATCCATCTTTCGAACAAGAAGTGAGCGAGTTGTTGCTTCGGATCAGTCTGACAATGAAGAGAATATTGAAGATTTTTTTTATATTGGAGTCCGAAGCACCTAGCTTCTGACGTTTCATAAATGCCCATGCAGGTTTATATGAAATAAAAATATTTTGATTTGATTTGATTTGAAGTGATACAAAATCATGAAAGTGACAATAATGAAGATCAGGACCAAGATCATGATCAGAACCAGGACCTGGGAGAAGAATCGGGTAGTGATAGTTCAGACAATATTCCACTATCAAGAAGTAATATTGATAATATTCCACTTTCGAGAAGTAAACTCTACTGAGGTTGACCATGACTCGAGTTTTAGGTAATGATATGGTTACAGAAGATGTCCAGGATCAGGAAACCAGTCAAGGAACCAGAAGAGCATGTAGAATCTGTCCCGCGAAAAAACATAGGATGACTACCCATGTTTATGTTGGGTGCAACAAACCTGTGTGCCTCCAATGTTCTAAACCTTTGTGCACTGACTGCCAATAAATTTACGTGATTAGACTGTTGTAATTTTTTTTTATATTTGTTACTTGAAGTAGGTGTTTTGTGTTTTTGGTTTCTTATATATTATATTTTGAGAAACAAAGACTTATTTTGTTATAGTAATATGTTTAGCTGTTTTTAATACCTAAAAATGTAACCTAAGTAGATTTAAACTGAAGAATGCCGTAAAAATTCTATTTTTTAAATTTACATAATTTTTTAAATTAAAATTGGTTATTTAAGCACGTTATTTTATTGCTAAATCACATAACTTTAATATTCAATCAGTTTTAAAGCAATCCTTTATCAAATTCCCAAAAAAAAATGTGTGCATATAGGAGCCTGTGAGACTCCACGTCCACAGTAGTGTTAAGAAAAAATGACGTCCATACTTAAAGGTTAATAGCTCAAGACACTTGATACTTAGGTAAGGTCACATTTTCAGCTCATAATACTCGTACGTAACAAAAAGAAACTATGCTACTTCCACTATCTTACATCAAAAACTACCGTAAACCAGGACACAACCCTTTATGCCCTCAATACATACCCTACATGTCGTTAAGGGTTATTTTTATAGAGACTCGTAAAAACTTACGCGAATTGGCATAATATTGTATTATGTAATGTGTTGAGTCGGTTTATGTGCTATAACTTGGACTGTAACCTTGTTCTAAAGACTGTTTGAGATGTAAAAGCATTGGATAAAGTCTTGAGAAAGACTATGTAAATAGGTTTATTCGCAGTGTCTGTATTCATATTTTTATCATATTTTGTGGCAATCTTTTCTTTTTTTAACCGACTTCAAAAAGAAGGAGGTTATCAATTCGACATGTTTATATTATTTTTTTTTCAAATCTAAATTCAAATTCATTTATTATTTTGTAAACATAGAGTAAAAATTATACAGATGATAAATAAAACTATGTCCATACTATGTCCTGCCGTATATAGACGGATTTGCAAAATTCTTTTTTGTTCGAAAAGGGTTTATTCCGAAATGGTGTCATTAAAATTGCATATAGATCTGATGATGCGTTTCGGAGACAGACAACGGAAGTCTTCAAAAAATTACAGCAAATCAACCGCGAATGCTGCTATCGCATAAATGTGCATTGTTTTGACCTCAGGGATGATGAAATTTCGAATTGGCGTGGGGTAGGTAACTAAAAAGTGAAAAATAAAAACGTAAAGTCGGTTGTTATTTTTTTGAAAAATGTTTTTTTTTTTTCTTTTTTAGTAAGAACTAAAGTTCTTAGTTTAAAGAGAAATAAGCAATTTAACTCTAACTTAATATTTTACGTGTTAGATTTTTATAACTAAGAATAGTGTCATTTTGCACATTTACACAATTCCGTTGCACTTTCTTAGAGTCTGATAATAAAATAAAAAACACTTCGTTCATGTGTTACATGTATAGCACATCACTGTCACTATTATACACTGTTTATACACTACACAAATTCAAATGGTTTAGTTCTCTTTAGCCTACGCACTATGTCCGTTTTGTCTAGTAGCTGAATTGCCTCAATGTTCACATGTCGGTAAAGTCTGCGTTCGTGAGCTTCAGCAAATTTTTGGATGATGTTGGTGACGAGTTCTATTTTAAGGTTGCGGTGGAGGTCGTCATTTCTGATATACCATGGTGCATTTACAGCATTCCTGAGTACTTTATTTTGGAATTGTTGAATTATTTTAACGTTGCTTTTTTTGGTACAACCCCAAAGTTGGATGCCATACGTCCAAATTGGCATAAGAATATGCTTGTATAATATAATTTTAT
This sequence comes from Polymixis flavicincta, assembly GCA_949987655.1. Taxonomy (NCBI): domain Eukaryota; kingdom Metazoa; phylum Arthropoda; class Insecta; order Lepidoptera; family Noctuidae; genus Polymixis; species Polymixis flavicincta. Next base: position 7,814,537 of record OX465199.1, on the reverse strand, counting down.
TATGTACTGATAGGCAGGATTTCCTTCCGAATAACCAATACATACTTTTATAACGTATGTCAAGTACCTGTCTTTTCTTTTTGACGTGGCATTTCCAACGCAGCTTGGCGTCGAGAGTTAGTGTGTGGCAATCTGAATTAGAAAAATAAGCCCAATCTTAATTTATTTTTAACTTTATCATGTCATGAAGGAAATATTTTTCTTAATCAATAATATTATGCCTTTTCCTTTCACTGAATGAAAAAATCATATGAAAAGATAATGTACAAATTTAGTTATTTTTCTGTTAACTTCGACTTTTCTTATAGGTGATTTAACTACTGAATTCATTCGCACTTTAATTTTAGATTAAAAAAAAAAAAAAAAACAAAGAGAGCCTATAAATTTTTAATTTTTAGGGTTCCGTACCTCTAAAGGAAAAAACGGAACCCTTATAAGATCACTTTGTTGTCCGTCCGTCCGTCCGTCTGTCAAGACCGTTTTTCTCAGGAACGCGTGGAGGTATCTAACTGAAATTTTTATATGATACTTAGTTCTACTGTCCCTGGAAGCTGTAGAAAAATCAACCTTCTAAGTCAACGCAATCAAAAGATACAGCCATTTAGGCCGCAAAATTCAGCAAATTTTCGAAACTCGCACGGGAATCAAAACCTACAGGGTACTTCCCGTGAACTTAGAATCTTGAAATTTTGTACGAAGTCACGTCTTATAGTACAGATATAGGAAAAATTACGAAAACCGAAAATTTTTAGTTTCGTCATATAAAAAAAAAATATATTTGACAATTTTGAACTTTTACTTATATACCCACAGGTTTGTACGGAACCCTCGGTGCGCGAGTCCAACTCGCACTTGACCGGTTTTTTTACTTTGAAATCAAATCAAAGCTGGAAATATTTCTTACCAGCGGCTTGGCTCGCTTGGAAGTCGAAACTTATCCCACGGAAACGGACTGCCGGGATAAACAGTATCCTATGTGTTAATCCAGGTTATATACTATCTGTGTGCCAAATTTCATCCATATCCGTTAAGCCGTTTTTGTGTGATTGAGCAACAGACATCCATCAGCATCTTAATATCCAAACAAACTTTCACATTTTTATTATTAGTAGGATTTTTATTTAATTTTACTATAAGGTATCTTCAGAGCTGACAATAAGTATAACATTATTAATTATTCTAAATATTACGTCAGTTACAAAGTACACAGAAAATAAGAAAAAATACAGAGAGTGACATAATTATTAATTTTAAAGTGTGTGCGTGTATCTGTGAAATGTGTGTGATGATGTGTGTGTCTGTATGAATAAACTGATACTACTGAGTTAGCTAAGTTACCGGCGTTTGATGGAGGATTTTGATAACCCCTTTTTTAATCTGTTCCGTGTGGTATGTTTAGGGGTCCATCCAATGTTGGGAATTTATCCTTGTATGTAGATCACTGTAGGATTGCACAGACTCATTAACCATTTCATTTATTTTCCGTTTCAGGTACGTTTCTGTATATTTAAAAGCTGATTGGCAAGTTTCAAGACTAATAACATAAGGTAAGAAGGTAGAACTATTGCTCCCAATGCCTACCGAATGACGTGATGCCGTTTCACGCCCCATATAATGGGCTTATCACTTGACTGACCGCTGAGACGCAGACTCAGCTACGTCACGTAATCGTCAATAGCTTATTGTTTTAACACTAGGTCATCATCATTATCTGCCTAGCCTTTTCCCAACTATGTTGGGGTCGGCTTCCAGTCTAAATGCAGATGAATACTAGTATTTTACACGGAGCGACTACCTATCTGACCTCCACAACCCAGTTACTGGGTAATACGATACCCCTTGGTAAGACTGGTTGTCAGACTTTCGGGCTTCTGACGACCCGTAACGACTGTCAAAGATCCACAAATGATAGCCGGGACCAACCGGCTTAGCGTGCTTTCCGAGGTACGGAGGGGTCTTGGTATGTAAAGATGGTCACCCATCCACGGACCAACCGCGGCAAGCGTAGCTTAACCTGATCGATCGACCCGCGCAGCTATTGTAACTTAGCCAATACCTAGTATTAAAAATTGAGGGGCGTGTGCCCCTCAAGTTTTAATACTAGGTATTGGATACAATAGCTCTACTCCTTACTATTTTTTGTGTAGCTATTATTAGTCAATTCACACGAATCTACACGCCCGAACAATAATTCAAAATGGCGTGTCCGTGGTCACCGAAATGTCAAATTAATAGAAGATTACGATTTGTATGAGATAACTAAATGCGTCCCGTATGTATCGGCGGGCGTAAAAGAATAGCGCCATCCCATTTCTTCCCGTGGGTGTCGTAAAAGGCGACTAAGGGACTTACTAGAGAATGGGCAGCAGCATTCTCTATGCATTTTACTACCATACTACGATCGCCAACCGGCCTGCCAAGCGTGGCGATTATGGCAAAACCCCCATCCTGGGGAGGTCTATGTCCAGCAGTGGACGTCTTTCGGCTGAAATGATGATGATGAACTAAATGCGAACCGTTTTTTTCGGATGGAATGTCAGTGATACCCCATCGGAAAATCATAATAATGTCTTTAAATAATCAGGAGATTTCCCAAACTGTTAAAATCTATAAATCTACATTAAAGGCTTCTTTAAATGGGGGCGACGTGACAGCTCAGAGCGACACTAGTTTAACCTCAGATTATAAAACAAAAAGGCAGCTACACCGCGCGGAACACCAAGAGTGAGGCCAAAAAACCAAATACTAAAGCGTCGCATTTTATGTAACATACCTACAATGCGACGCTTTAGTTTTTTTTTTTTTTGGTTTAGATTATACAACAAAATCAGATAGATCGCGTGGAACACCCAAGAGTAAAAAAAACAAATACTAAAGCCTCGCATTATATATTATGTATATAATGCGAGGCTTTAGTATTTGGTTTTTTGGCTTCACTCTTGGTGTTCCGCGTGGTCTATCTGCCTTTGTTCTATAATCTGAGAGTAGAACAATTTCCATGAAGTTTTCATAGAAACTGTTCTACGTTTGTCACTTCGGGCCTGTTTGTAGGTACCTGTAGAAAATGGCCTCCAGGGCACGCATCACATTTGTGCCTCTTCGCAAATTATCTTCTCGATCTATACTTAGTAAAGCTAGGTCGCATAATCTTTCTTGACCAATTATAGCCTTCAATAACGAAGGTATTAATTACAACTTGTTTAAAAATCACCAACAACTTTCAATGCCGGAATTTTAAGCAGAATTTGAACTGAAATTGGCAGAATTGGAAATACGCTTTTATCTCCATACTACATAATATATTCAAGTGGCTCTCTTTAGATTTTTTCGATATAGGTAACAGTATTATACGACGAATCTTTAGATGTTTTCGCGACTACTGAGCTGAGATTCCTGAACACGGCTACTCGATACCTGGAGTCCATTGCCACTCCCAGTACAATTTCTATGGAGTAAATGTTTATATTTGTATCTCAATTTCATCTTGTTACTAATTAATGATTTTGTATCCTAATTTTATCCCAGTCCTGTCTAATTTTATTGAATTTTATCTAATGTTATCTAATTGTACCTAATGTTATCTACTTTTACCTTATTTTGACTAATTTTATTCAATCGTTTATCTCTTCAATTTTTGTCTAGTTTTATATTTATGTAATTTAACGTTGTTCTATTTTTCTGTGATTGTATATGTTATAACTTGTATTGACCAATAACTTGTATGTGTAGTGCAAACTGTTAATATAAGTTGGTTATTAATAAATAAATAAAAAATAAATAAAGTATGAAATGGTTTAGATTTCAAAGTATTTTTTACGCTTTGAAGTACATTTTCTTTTACCTCTTACTAAATAATTAACTCTAAATGCACACTAAAGTTTCCACTCAAAGTTCAAAGAGAAGGGAACTAGCTATATTACCGAATTCAAACATTATTTCCAATGGGTGGCACGCCATCGGAAAATCATAATGACGCCATTCAAAAACTAGGACATTACGAAAACTGTCAAAATTATCATCTCTGGTGTCAATGATCGGTAATTCTGACACAATAAGGTATTTTCCGATTTGATAAAAACTATTTTAATTTGAAGATTGGGACGATATGTTTAACAGAAAATAAAATAAAATAATAATACACATTTTCTCAATTAGAAACGATTAAAATCTAATTTATTTTACGTTGTTTTGAATTTACCGCCAAAATGCTCCTTACGATGACGTTTTATCTCGTGACATGTGACGTCAACTCTGTTACGGCACCGGTACAAATACTTAGTTTGGCGCCGTTTTAGAAGTATTTGTGCACAGAGGCACCACACACCAGTATTAACACTTTCTATCCATTAAAAATCTTGTTAATTATAAACTCGACATTCACTTATTTACTTACTAACTACTTTAGTTTACACAAGTTGACGTCACGTGATAAAAAGTCATCGTAAGAAGCGTTTTTGCGGTGAATTAAAAACAGCGAAAAATAAATTTGGTTTAAATCGTTTTTAATTGAGAAAATGGATAGAAATCAATTTTATTTTATTTTTCTGTTACATATTTGGTTCCAATCTTCAAATTAGAATAGCTTTTTAAAATTTGGAAAATACCCTAATGCTTTAGTGGACTTGCCCACCTGTTAAGTGTTTTGCTTTCAAAGTAATTTTCATATTTCTATACTTCATCTCCGAGCATAGGGAATGTTACGATAATCACCACGTCAGGCACACATTTTGATGATAAAAACTGAACTGAACCTACCATCTACGTATCGCCCTGAGGACACGGTGGAGCATACGGTGGAAGTCTGCCCGGCTTAGGCGGAGCACCGCCGTGTCTTTGTGGAGGCGATTGGCAACGGCGATCTCTCGCGTCCGGCCCTGGTCCAGGCCATGGTACGGAGCGAGTGCATGGGTAGCCGTCACCTCCTTCAGCAAAGCAGTAATGCTCGCGAAGAGGGAGGCGGCGCACGTGAGGGAGAGGCAGTCTATGCGCCCTCACGGCCCTAACCGCCGCAGGAGACGCCCCGGGCGTCGGGAATCCCAGGCTGATTTCCGGCCACGGCGAGTAACGGGTGACTCGCTGTCCGGTAAGGACCAAGCCCAGGTCGACGGCGCGTTGTGTTCCACGCGCGCATCAAAGAGATGTCAGCACAAACGTGATGGGGCCCGCAAGGGTGCGAGTTTGTTCGAAAGAGATACCGCCGCCCCTGGCATACAGGCTACTGAGGGAACACGGGTGAGTTTTAGTGAGTAAAAGTCTGACACGCCCTCTTGCTCCACCCAGAGCAGGAGAAGTAATTTGATAAATTCCCATCCAGAAAAAATTAAAAACCTACCATCCACGTATGTTATTCCTTCATTACTTATTAATTAACTCACGTCAGCAGAGCCGTTTCTTTGAAGTACAACATTTCTTTCTACCTCATTCCAAATAATTAACCCAAGATTGCTACAAAGACCTCCATTCAAAGTTAAAAGCGAAAGGAACAAAATGCAAACAATTGTTGTATGTTCAACAAAATTACCTTTAAACGCTACTTTCCTTCAATCTACTGGGAAGTATTGATTTATTTAACTGAAAGAATGCTTGTAACTTCTTTCGTATCAAAACGTACAAAGAAAAACCAACCCTATAGTTTTGGACCAAAGTTGGAATTCGAGTGTATTTTGTTTTAGAGTTCTTTAGTTCTAAATTGCACCCTAGTCCGATACGTCTAACAGGTCAAGTTGGAGAATTTAAGTCTGTTACGTAAGGTCGTAGAGAGAATGAATTTTGTAAGAAAAGGTAGTTCTTTTTATTTTATTTTCAGCGAGAGAAGGGTAGCTGTGTATGAAGCAATTTATGTCAGAGGTGGTATTTAATTGTGAACAACAAAATTAAAATTGTAGGTACTACTAAGAAAGCTAGTGAAGTATGTCGTGGATTGCGCCAAAGTATAGTAGACAGCGACATCTAACAATTTGATTCGTAAACGAATAATCATGTAACCGGAAACGCAAGCGAGCCCTACCGCTTGCACACGATCGTCAGTGGAGGGGATGCAGCGAGGACTGGCGGAGAGACCAAGTGCGGCGTCAGTCTACAGTTGACAGCCGAGCTCGGCCAGCCTAGGCAAACGCTCAGTACCAACGCACGTGTTTTTTTCCGATGCACATGTTCTTTTAATTTGTTACTAGCCAGTTTATAAAAGTTATTTTAAATTCAAATTATCTTTTCGTTCGAGTACCCACTACAGTACCCACACCTCTTATAACTATGTCGGATCGTGAAGAAGATCCGATGTTTCGCATCTCGGCCAGCCCTGATGCGACAAGTATATCCTGACTAGATCCTGGCTCCTTAATAATAAAGTTTCTGCAAAGTACATAAACCAGAAAAACGACAACAAAACACATTTTTGCTACCATCTTCTGTGCAATCTTCTGCAAGTGACCGCACTTAATACAACTGATAATCACTTGGTTTAGGCTCGTGTTATCAGCTCTTCCCGGCTAGACGCGAAAAAATATAAAAAGAGGAAAGTGTACGAATACCATCGATACGAAAGGAAGAAGATGAAGTGTATCTTAACCCTGGCTTAATTAAATAATGTAGTTACGAACTTGGCATTTTTAGCAGCGTCTATCAATCAACTCCTGTAGCAAGCAGACAACAGGACACGCTGGAATTGAATACCTACTTAAAGTTTTCACTCCAAGATGAAAACCGAGCCGAAAGACGTACACTGCTAGACATAGGTCTCCCCCAAGCTCCGCCATTTCGACCGGTTCTGTGCTTCCTGCAGCCAGCGGATATCCTGCCGCGAATATTTCATTCTTAGATAATTAAATGTCTCACTGATGGTGGCGCGTGTGTTGGATCATTCGGTTCCCTAGAAAATGGTTGAGCTGGATGGTGCTGATCCACGCGTCAAGTTCGTGATGGGGCGCCGTCGGTTGAGACTGGTCATCTCCTAACTGCCATGGCTTATTTTGAATCTTATATTTTATATTTTTGATTTTTTTTTTCATTGTTCTCACTTAAGGAAGCACCAAGAATAATGTTACCAAGATTTTGTAATACCCATGATTTAAAGAGTGTCCTTGGAGTTTCTTGCCCGTTTTTCTCCATAGAGATCTACGTTTTGGAATGGGCACCTAGCTTCAACTTCGTTTTTTTTTTTGACAGTTAATAAGTGCCTGTAAAAGGTTCAATTGAAACAAATGCTTTGATTTTGAGTTTGTTAGAAAATTCAACCACTTTAGCCTTTCGCCTACACAGGCAACTCCCACAAAGCACGGAGACACACAATACGTGCCATACAAATTGAGCGCAATGCTGTTTACTGTACTACTAACATAAACTGACGGCTTTGTAGGCGGTACATGACAGGTGTAGTGTGATCAGCGCAGTTTGGGCACCACGAATTTTTATAAGTTTCAATTCTGTGCTCTATGGCTTCTCCTGAATGGCGTCTCATCACTCAGTTTTCGGTTTTTTCATTCAGAGGCCTTATTGTGAGTTTCATTTCACCATCTCGACCAAACGCATCAAGCGCGTTTGGTGCTCCGATTGACCTTGCATTCGTGACGAACCAATTGGAGCGTCAAACGCGCTTGATGCGTTTGATCGAAATCACATTAGGGCCAGTTTGTCTCAGTCACCTTTTTAAGGACGGCGGTCTAAGATTAAGCAGATTATTAAGCAGAGATTAGAGGGGCTCGTGGCTAAGTAATAACAGCCGCACAGGTCGAACAATCAGGTTAAGCTACGCTTGCCGCGGTTGATCCGTAGATGGGTGACCATATTTATACCAAGACCCTCCGTGCCTCAGAAACCACGTTAAGCCGTTGGTCCCGGCTGTCATTCTTGGATCTTTGACAGTCATCACGGGTCGTCAGAAGTCACAAAGTCTGACAACCAATCTTACCAAGGGGTATTGTATTTCCCAGTAATTGCGTTGTGGAGGTAAGATAGGCAGCCAGTTCATGTAAAGTCAGTATTCAGCTACATCCAGTCAGACTGGAAGCCGACCCCGACATAGTTGGGAAAAGGCTAGGCAGATGATAATGGTCTAAGATTAAGTAAGATAATTAATATCAACTTAAATAAATCTACCTTCTTCAGTACTATTCTTAAGGTAATTTCCCTAGTTGATTTAAAAGTTGAAGAAAAATTTTAAACAGTACAATTGCATTTAGTATATTTCTCTGGAGAAATTATTCTTGTGGACGACTAGATGACCGTCTTTAATAATCATTTGTTTGAACTTTTACTAAGTCAATGTTCTTTATATTTCTGAGATTTTAGGTTTTCATACGGTGTCGGTGTCTGTCTATTGGTCTGGTCAACATAACCACAAAAATATTATATTTAAAATTGAAAAATGCCTACTTACGAACTAGCTCTAATGTTGCGTGCTATGCTTAGACCAGAACTCAAAATTACACTTAAAAGAATCTCTCATGTTATATTCGACCGGGGTGGTATTATCTGAAACATAGAAAACCTGGATTTTAGACCTATGCCATACAAAACGACTGCCCACGGACTAGTACACAGAGAAGCTAATTATTTTGTGTTTAAAATAGATACAGTAACTAAAGCTGTGTGGGATTTAAGAGAAGAATATAGTAGAGATGTCGATATCGTAAGACAACGCGTATTTAAAAGCCAAGAAACTTGTGACAACAGTTGTACTCTAGAAGAAGAACTTCTACCTCCAGCGTACCGAGAAGATGTACAGAATATGATCGAATTGGGAAAAACACAAGTAAATCGCTTTACATATAAATTTAAATATAATTCTGGTCTTGATTATTATCCTTTCCAGAAGTAATTTATGTATTGTATTTTAGTACTTTAGTTTTAATAATTATGTAGTGTTTTAGAAAATAATAGTGTATTAAAAACTGGTTTTCAGGTTGACCTCCTGAAAGTGTTTCATTGTAGAGGATAGTCGTAACTTTAACTGTAGGAGAGTGGAGGTTGTTGGCTTTAAAGACTTGAATAAACCTATTTTATAACCCCTTTGCGTTACATGCCAAATCCAGCTATTTAACCAAATCTCAATTAATTTTACGCAATGTCCGCTGTTCTTTTATTTTCCTAAGTACTGAGCTAACTACAATCTAAATCAGTTCTCTGGTTTATCCGTCAAAACACAACATATACAAGCAGACATATTTTCGCGTTTGTATGGTCTATTGCGTGTGTGATAGACTTAGGAGTTTATTTCTCGAGAAAAAACTAGTAAGTCAATTTGGCGCGATAAAACATTATCGACTGAACTACGTGGTCTAGGTTGACTGACTGCCCAAAGCTTATCAGAGTTATTGAAATATCGTCACTCCTAGAAGATTTTTTAATGCTAACATCCTCGGATTCCGACATAAAATCTATATAGATAAAAGAAAAGTCCTGCCTGACTGACTCATCAACGCCCAGCCTAAACCCTTAGACCTAGAAAGCTGAAATTTTGCACAGAGATTCCCTTTATAATGTAGACAAAGAATAAGGAAGGATTTTTTAAATTCAACCCCTAAGAGAGTTAAATAGGGGATGAAAGTTCCGCGCGGGCGAAGCTGCTGGCAAAAGCTAGTTATAGATAAACACCAACTTTGCAAAAATTCAAATGACATGCGAAAATAACCTAAACAGACCACGATAGTTCATGATAGAAATGATAAGCGAGTTGGTACGACTTCCTGAAACAGATTATTTGTCAGAATTTAACTACCATGCTAAAACAACTTGAACAACCTTCAACCCACATTAAGACCCTATCGGCCCAAGACAGGCGTGCCAATTAACCGATTAACACAACTATGAAATTAAATTCGTGCCAATAGTTTGTCTAGCAACGGTTGGTTAGTTGAGCTGGATGGTGCTGATCCACGCGTCAAGTTCGTGAACGGGCGCCGTCGGTTGAGACTGGTCATCTCCTAACTGCCATGGCTTATTTTGAATCTTATATTTTTTATTTATTTTTTACATTGTTCACACATATAGAAGCACCAAGAATAATGTTTCCAAAATTTTGTAATACCCATGATTTAAAAGAGTGTCCTTGGAGTTTCTTGCCCGTTCTTCTCCATAGAGATCTACGTTTTGGAATGGGCACCTAGCTTCAACTTTGATTTTTGTTTGACAATTCAAAAGTTCAAAATGCTTTGAGTTTGAGTTTAAGGTATTCAAATGAGACTAACTGAGTTTGAGGGAAAAATTCTAAAACTAGAAGTAATTCTATGTAATCTATCTAAGTGGCCAGGGCCTAGAGACAAAATACATTTCTGTTAGCGTCACGCCAAACGCTACGCCAAAATGTATGAGAATGACATTACCTGCGGAAAGGTTACGTCGTGTTCTTTCCGCAGGTAATGTCATTCCCATACATTTTGGCGTAGCGTTTGGCGTGAACGCTAACAGAAATATGTTTTGTCTAGGCCTGCAGTATGGCCACTCTGCAGTTCAAAGTCCGTCGACTAAAAAACCTTCTTAATTCATTTTATCGGTCACTCACTATTTGAAGAGGCTCTGCGTAGACGAGACAAATTGCAAAAAAAAAGGTAACGCTTTATCTGTGTCTGCAATTAAGAATATTGAGCTTGACAGCGTGTGCACTGAAAACCTCTATACGTAAGTACGTAGTCCTGAGCTACCCTTACAGATACAGATTTATATAAATATGGCTAGTCTAGTCACGCCAAAAACCGCAATCAAACAATAAAACAGATTAATTTGATTAGTTTTTGTATTTAGTGAGTTATTTGCTAGACTCGTTTCTGGTCCCGAACAGTACTAATTGATGTTTTTTAGTAATTAGGAGAAATACTACCTAAACGCAGTGGTGTGCAGTTACTTCTTGTAACTTTGTATTTATTTTATACTTACAGTTCTGCTGTTTTTCAAACAAAGGGCACATGCAGTCGAAAACCTATTAAGTATAGGTACAATATTCATCTTTAATATGTGCGCATACTGTCTTAAGGCTGCGCATTTATTTTAAACAAATGTATTTAATTGACTAGTTAGCACAATCCAACACCCAGGACTCCTCCATCAGCATCTCGCCTCCCCAGCCACCTCCTTAAGGTCGTCGGTCCATCTAATTGGGAGGCATCCCACACTACGCTTACCGAGACGCGGTCTCCACTTCAGGACTCATTTGTTCCACCGACTAATAGATACTTACTTTGATTGTAGAACAAAAAATCTATACAATGCTATTATTAAATTGTTCCTTTGTAATAACTCTTACAAAACTACTTACTAAAGCAATAAATTATTAATTTGAAATGGGGCACTCGTCTATATAGCGTGGGATTCAGAAAAAAGAAGTAATGCTTCAATGTTTTATAAGGGTCTACAGCTGCCTTGGAAAGTAATGTATTACTAAGATAAAGTGTTTTTGTAATACGTTGAGTGAGTAGTTGTATATTGTTATTATTGAAGCAGCAAGAAAAATTACTAACCCACGCATTTATTTTATCATATTATCCCCGTATCGTGGCCGAGTGTCGGATACTGGGATTTCATAAGAGACGAATGGAAATGTACGTACTTATTTAATTGTAGAAAAGCCTTCGTTAAAATATTTATTAATAAACTCACTCTCTGTTCGCGACTTACAACAAAAATAACAAAAATAATTTACAAAATCAAAAAACCCGACTGCCTAAAAAGTGAACTTTAATGAAAAAAAGATGGAAACAAGAAACTTGTTTTAAAAGGATGAATAGTAGACTGAATACTATAAGCAATCTCATGCAGTGAGAGGCATCTTCTTAAATTTAACAATAATAGCGTGGACCTTTATTGCCTCCTATGCATCCTTTCAAAACAAGTTTCTGGTTTCCATCTTTTTTTATGCTATGTGGTACTGTCAGAAACATAATCCATAAGAAAGTATCTCTAAAAGTATCCATAATAAGTACTCGTATTTCGTAAGTCTACCTAAGTCTAACTGCTACACTGTGACCTATTTAAATTGTTATTGGCGCCCAGAGAGGGACAACTACAAGATTGTAGATAATTATAGCGTGTCTACTCTGCACTTAAGTAAACGGGAGAATGTTTCTGAAACTACGTCCTTAGTTCGTCCGTGAATACTGTAAGGATTTGGTTGAAAAAGATTAAATTCTAGGGAGATTTTTCCTTTTCACAATTAAGGTATGTATAATTTTGAACCGATTGCAACGGAACCGAAAAGGAAGATAAAGATTTTGATACCTTTGTTTTAATAAAATCACTTTTGTGTGACTTATTAACAATAATTATTAATGTCTGATGATTATTTTAGACAAAGATCCAATAAGCGATTCGTACACTCTTGCGCATACATTTTGAGAGTCTAACTGAACATTCTTACCAGTTCAGTCAGCTCGATTAGTTTTGACCTCGAAAAGAGATGATTAATAAGTGAAAAGACACGAGTTAAAGAGCTTTGTTCAAGAACGAAACTAGAGTGGCATAATCCAAATAAGGAGTTATAAAAACAAAACTATCTTTAGTGCCTGCGGCTTCGCTCGCATGGAGGTCGGAAATTACTCCACAGGAATGTACTACTGAGATATAAATTATCGTTTGTTTAGTTCTATAAAAAACCGGCCCAGTACATGTCAGACCACGCACGATGAAGAGTTCCACATTGTAGTTGAAAAACATGTTCTTCCATACGTTCCAACTGCAAATGTAAGTTGGTCGAATATTACTCGTTCAAGCCTATTTACCTGTGATAGTGTTCCTTTCAATTTCGTTATAAATACTACTGCTGTGATTTTTTTTTACATATTCAAAAACAACCAGAAGGCCAATTCTACTAATTAAAAACGTTCGCAGTGTCATCTCGGCGACAATCGAATTTCAAAAATTTGACAAAAATGTATAGGAATTTTTGACAGATTGACACTGAGATCAGACTGTGAACGTTCTTAAAATTAGTAGAATTGCCCCTCAGGTAGCAGGGGCCAACACTTGACTCTCAAAAATTTGCATTTGAAAGGTTTATAAAATGTTTCAAACGTATACCTGAATTTAAATAATTTTTCACGCATCCGTTATAAATATTTCAATGGTCTATCCAACGATACCCAACACTATTGGGTAGTCGAGACAAAAAAACACACCTACGTAACGTGATGAATATGTATACCCAAGCCAAACTAAGCTTTTCAGTACTGAGAGTCTCTAAACTAAGACTCGAATAAACAGACAGATGGATGGACATGCCGAAAATATACGAACTCCCGTTCGGCTACGGAACCATAAAACTAAAATATTGTGTTAGGTACACACACACACTTAAGCAAATCTGAGAAAACACATTTATGTGCGTCTATGAAACCTTATAATACATGGAAAAACGAATTATTCGTACATAACAACGTTCTGAATGAATAACATTCTAACTACAAATAAACTATTCTAATAAATTATGATGAAATACTTATTGGCGCCCAACTTGGGCCGTGAGTCCCACGTTGGGTGGCAATAAGTGTTTCTTAGATGAATCAAATAGATTCTTCATTAAAATGATTCGTCACGTAGCAGACATATTTTACAACTCTTTTATATTATTTTTTTGTAGATGACAGACATCTATGGAGGCTCAAGAAATTATTAAACTCATAATTTGACGGAAGTAGACGGAACAATTTTCATACTGCTTCGTAATAGGAATCGAAAATTATTTTTATGAAGTATTTTCGTGTATTATGTAATTACTTTTAATTTGAAAAGTAGCTACTGTTTAATGTTTATTTTTTGCACTATTCGTAATTTTCGGGAAATAAGACTGAAGATCGTATTACATACGTTTCTTTATCTGAATAGTTTCAAATCTGGAGGATAGGTCTAATAAAATGCACATGGCATTATGATTTCGCTTTGCAGTAGGTATCTACTTTTTTTTTTGCGTGAAGCGTCCATGTGAAATAATTAAATTCTTTTTCAGTAACAGATAATGATAATAAACGAACGCTGATGAATATTTTCGAAAAGTATTAAAATGATTAGATACACTGTAACAAGCGGTCTGCAACTTCGGTCGCACGGTGGGCGCCAATAATGATTAATGATTGCTAGGAAAGTTCTGACACGCTTTTTCTTATTATGTCTGAGCTATTTCATTGCTCTTGAAGGTCGGTATTCTTATTTATTGACTGCTTATGTATTAGGATGATTAATTTGTTCGATTATTACGAGTGTAATGAAAGTTATGAAAAAAAAAACTCATCTATTCAGTAACAAATTAAAAACCTTTTATTAAGTAAATGTTATTACAGTGTACAAGAATATCTAAACGATAAATCCTTAAGACTCTTTTTTTAGAATACCCTCGAATGTCTTTATATTGTATTTAGAATAAGTTAGATTTTAAGATAAACTGTAGGTCCTCCTGTATCTCCTTAATCTAATCTCTAATCTAATTTTATTTTGTTGTGCCCGACAGGGTCCATGATTGTGTCACTAAGCCAATGTTTACCACCTATGCATATACATTGTGGAATGCATTAAAGTATTGAGTTTTATTTGTTCAATAACAATAATTGAACACCTTGAGCTGTCTCAGAAAAATATAACAGGTCATAATTTTAATTATTTCATCATTGACAGTAAATCGTTTATGTAAGTAAGTATCCAGTATTAATAAGTATCCATTAATCTTGTTTGCTTAAATATTGCGTAAATCCATATTATAACAACTTCTATAGCCCTTAAATAGTCTTAGTTTCGATCGTCTTTAAAAATTAAAGATAGAATAAATCCTTTCGGGACTCTAAAGATAAGTACGATGCTTTTTGGCTCAGTGAATTTTAAAACCCTATTTTGGGAATAGGTGAAATTCTTTTTGATCTGAGAGTCTTGTGTATTCCCAAAGACCATGTTCTTTTTGAATTTAGAAACCGGTGGTGAATTATTTAATGGAGAGGTTGGAACTGTTCTTGTTTCAAGTACAGTACCTATATAAGTATAGTAAGAGTGTAAGAGCCTGTAAGAGCCTATAAGTTAAACGATACTGTTACGGTACTATTACTGCATCTTGGTCAGTTAAGACAGCTATCACTAAACTATCCTATCTAGGTAGAGAGGATAGTTGAGTGATAAGTCTCTTAAGTTATATAAGTAGTAGTTAGTTCACCGAGTGCACTAGTCAACGGGTACGGTCAACTGTGGCATCTTCACTTTCCATAGTACTGTCCCTGTTACTTTATCCATGAGAACTGTCCCTACTTTTTCTCTCGATAACTAAAAATCTGTTGCCGCCATTACAAAATCAAATAAATCGAAATAAAAAAAAAAATATTCAAACTAAGCTTAGAGTCAATTTTGAACGTGAAAATTACATAATACATTCCACCAAAACGCCCACCCTTCACCACTTACCATTTACATATATCGAAGCGATACTGAAGTAAAAGGGAAATTATTAGAAATCGAAAAATAGGTATTTGAATACAGTTATCATTGGTAAAGTTGACGTATATTTTTTGTGGGACTCCCTGCGACATGAGCTAAAACTCAAGCCAAAACGAGAGAGAACAAGATGTTTCATCATCATCATCATCCAGGATCATTTCAGCCGAAAGACGTCCATTGCTGGACATAGGCCTCCCCCAGGCTCCTCCACTTCAACCGGTCTCGATAAAGATGTTGAAGATGTTTATCGCAATTTTATTATTATATTGAATATGTGCTATTTAGGTCCAATTCAAACCAATTTGTCATTACGTAGTCTCCACTTTGTATTGGACACTACGAGTATTTGGACTATCATTCTGGCTGGAAACAAATCAATTTGCCAGTAAATTGGTTGCATGTTCCCAAAAGGAATATCAAATAAATTGCTTGTGTGTTCTGACAACTTTTCGCAATCATGTTAAATTGGATCGAACGTGAATTGGGTTCTCAATATACATTCATCTAGTTGTTGATTTATGCAGTTGTTTCATAGAGTATTCTAATACTTTTTTTTATTTTACACATAACATAAACATTACGCCTGTGTTTCCCTGGAGGATTAGGCAGCGGTGTACCAATAGTACAGCCACATAACGCCAGCTATGTTTGTCTCATGTAATAGGAGGCGAGCTTATATCCATCAAGCGGGCACAAATTTAGGCTTTGAGATGCTTTTGAGAAATCCATGGTCTGACCTGGGAATCTCATCCAAGATCTCGTGCTCATCAGTAGCGCTTACGACTACTAAATCAACTAATCTATTTGAATGAATAGTTGATGTGTGTAGGTTTCTTCCATTTTTTTTAGGCATGTTACTTTTTCATAACAAACGGTTGTCATTTTTATCATCTGCTATTCTGGGGTTGGTTTCCAGTCTCACCATATGCAGTAGAAAACAAGTATTTTCGGTATAAAGACATTTATTTCTCAAAAAAAAAAGAACGTTAGAGTTCACTTAACATATTGAGAAAAGTAAGATCATGATTAAAAATAAGTGCGATTCTCTGTGTTCACAAAAACAAAATTAGGAGTTATAGGTGACACTCTCTGGTTGCAAAGGTCCTCGCGCACATGTGGCAATGGCGCGAGGAGGCCAAATGCCGGGGTGTAACTCCGCTGCCGCGGGAAATCGCGGCACAGCGGACAGAGCTCCGGCGGGATCTCATGGCGACATGGAGAGTGCGATTGTCGCAACCTAGTGCTGGGCACGCCACGATTGCGGCGGTAAATCCCCTCTTTGAGGAGTGGCTTGAGAGGCAGCATGGCGTCCTCACCTTCCGCCTGACGCAGGTCCTCACCGGAAACGGTTGTTTTGGGAGGTTCCTGTTTCAGATAGGGCGAGAGGAAACGCCCGGGTGTTTCCAGCGAAGATCGCCCTGAGGACACGGTGGAGCACACGGTGGCGGTCTGCCCGGCTTGGGTGGAGCACTGCCGTGTCCTCGTGGAGGCGATCGGTGGCGGCGATCTCTCGCGTTCGGCCCTGGTCCAGGCCTGGTCAGCACAATTTGATGGGGCCCGCAAGGGCCGATGCCTGCAAGGGGTGCGGGTTTGTTCGAAAGAGATACCACAGCCCCTGACATTATGGGCTAATATGAGGGAACACGGGTGGGTTTTAGTCAGTCAAAGTCTGACACGCCCTCCTGCTCCACCCAGAGTGGGAGAAGTTATTTGATGATTACCAAACCATAAAAAAAAAACATGACACTCGGTATTGTTAGTGTTGTTTTCTAACGTGTTCTATTACGATGTATCTCTTATATGTATACGGTGTTACTATTGGTTATAACATCAGATAGTTCACTATACACTTTTGCACCCTCGTATAGTTAGTTACACATTTGACATGGAGTGACTGTCTATCTGACCTTCACAACCCAGTTACTCTAGGTGAGGGTTGGCATAACACGAAATTTATTTTTAAGATAGGCTCGAAACAGAGTATGAGACAAATTTCAAAAGATATAAATCTAAAACATACATACGAGTAAGTACAGTTTTCTAAAAATGAAATGTAGAAAGCGGCCAGTATTACAATGGCAAATTTGTATGTCATCTATTTGTGTAATAAACGAAGGTTAAAGATAATATAAAACAGTCTTTGTTACAATTGGCAATGTCAGGGCTTTATTGAATGAGATCATAATTGCACGACCTAATATATCTACCTACATAATGAGGTTACAATCTACCTACACATTATACACAGAGTAGCAGGGGGGACATCGACGAACAAACTATAACGATGAATTCATTCAGCACATGAGTCTAGTGAGAGCAGAGGTGGCCAAGTGGTAACGGCCGCGACTTACGAGTTGTAGGTCGTGAGTTCGAACCCAGACAGGCGCTTTACTTTGTGTAAATTACTTCATAACCACTGCTCTCAAAACGGTGAAGGAAAACATCGTGAGGAAACCGGCATGTCCTAGACCCATAAATTCGAAGACATGTGACATCTACCAACCCGCACTGGGCCCGCGTGGTGGATTACGGCCCAATCCCTCTCACAGAGAGGAGGCCTGTGTCCCAGCAGTGGGAACATTATAGGCTGATGATGATGATGATGATGATGAGTCTAGACCCCCGAGCGTATAAAAAAAGTATGCGCAGTTCAAGTCCGCGGCGTTTGTTTTCGTGAAAAAGTTGACGTATGCCACACTGGGCACCCGCTTTAATGGCACCTGAGATATTCCACATACGGCACCTGGTCACAACTGTAATTTGACCTGCTATTGTGTTCTTGTTCCGTGTGTTGCCGGACGTAAAGAATGGCACCATCCCATTTCTTCCCGTGTGTGTCGTAGAAGGCGACTAAGGGACTTACTAGAGAATAGGCAGCAGCTCTATGCATTTTACCACCATAATGCGATCGCCAACCCACCTGCCAAGCGTGGTGATTATGGCAAACCACCTCCTTTTGGGGGAGGCCTATGTCCAGCAATGGACGGCTTTTGGCTGAAATGATTGTGTTCTGTATTTGATTATATATATTTTTTACAATTATTATGAAAAGATTTAGAGACATAATTGAGGCGAAATATGTTTTACATTGGGTTTTGTAACAAATGTTGCTATGGTTCCCGATACTGCTGTAGCCATTGTATCTGACCGATACTAGATTAAGTAGGCTCATTGAATTCCTCCGAGTAAGCTTTTATTTATTTATCGATTATGATGTTTTTTTATGTATTTTGAACAGATTTACAGCCAATACTCTAGACGAAATTACTTCTACCGATTTACGGTATCAGTCACTTCCGTAAGTATTGTATTTGCTCGGCACTAGATTTTTCAGGCTCATTTTACATCTTTTGATGTAAGCTTTCATGTATTGGGATGTTTATTTCTGAGCATATTACTCCTGATACTGATATGAGACGATATATGGAGTTATTTTGCTATTGTCAACTTCATATTAATTTTCAAACCCCTTTCGGCCAATGTTTTTGTTAATTTATTCTCACTTTGCACTAGCAGGGCTTTTTTTTTTTTTTTGGATGGGTAATCATCAAATAACTTCTCCCGCTCTGGGTGGAGCAGGAGGGCGTGTATCAGACTTTTACTGACTAAAACCCACCGTGTTCCTTCAATAGCCCGTATGCCAGGGGCTGTGGTGTCTCTTTCGAACAAACCCGCACCCCTGGCAGGCATCGGCTCTTGCGGGCCCCATCATTTTCTGTGCTGCCATCTCTTTGAGGCGTGCGTGGAACACAACGCGCCGTCGACTTGGGCTTGGTCCTTACCGGACAGCGAGCTACCCATTACTCGCCGTCCGCAAGCCCATGCCTACGGTGGCCGGAAATCGGCCTGGGATTCCCGACGCCCAGGGCGTCTCCGTATCCTGCGGCGGCTAGGGTCGCGAGGGCGCATATGCTGCCTCTCCCTCACGTGCGCCGCCTCCCTCTTCGCGAGCATTACTGCTTCGCTGAAGGAGGTGACGGCTCCCCATGCCCTCTCGCTCCGTACCATGGCCTGGACCAGGGCCGGACGCGAGAGATCGCCGCCACCGATCGCCTCCACGAGGACACGGCGGTGCTTCGCCCAAGCCGGGCAGACCGCCACCGTGTGCTCCACCGTGTCCTCAGGGCGATCTTCGCAGTGGAAACACCCGGGCGTTTCCTCCCGCCCTATCCGAAACAGGAACCTCCCGAAACAGCCGCGTCCGATGAGGACCTGCGTCAGGCGGAAGGTGAGGACGCCATGCCGCCTTTCAAGCCACTCCTCAAAGAGGGGACTTACCGCCGCAATCGTGGCGTGCCCATGCACTAGCAGGGCTGTAACAACTCTTGATAACGTTATCAGAATCAATGTTCTAAGCAAGTTTTATCATGCTTAAAAATTGTTAAACTCATGACCTACCTTTTGAATGCTCAACCATTACTCTAGTAGTAATTCACGTAGTTATTACTCTGGTACTAAAACTCTCGTAGTTATTACTCTAGTACTAAAACTCCCGTAGTTATTACTCTAGTACTAAAACTCTCGTAGTTATTACTCTAGTACTAAAACTCTCGTAGTTATTAACCTAGTACTAAAACTTGCTTACGGGTGCTAGCTGGCTGTGTGGCTTGCCGCTCGAAAGCATGAGGAAGTGGTCTTGATGTGATGATAATGACGTCACGCTGAAGTTTTGCACGAAGGCTGCGCTGACGTTCTTTCACGGGGTCACCAGTATAGAGGTATGATGAACAGAGTGTAAAGTTCACTCATACTTATGATGGTAACGGAGGATCCTCCGACCAGACGGGTATTGTGTCTGGTCCGGGCAACTGCCCGACAGTTGATGTCGGGATTTTTGTATATGTTCGAGTGTCGTGGAAAACTCTGATTGCGCGATGCAGAATTGCTCATTTAGTTCGCCTGTGGCATTGAAGATGGCGCCACTTTTCTTTTTGTGTTTCTCAGATTTTGTTGCGAAGAATTTTTGTTTGTAGTGCCGCTAGTCTAAATCACCACAATTTTCTTATAAACGAAACTAAGGGTTTTGATGTGGTTCTTACCATTATTAAGAGACCGAAAAGTTACAATATTAAACTAAAAATATAATAAAGAAAGATCTAGTAGCTCTCTAAATTGTAGACACAAAGGTTATCACAATAACTAAGACAAATGTAAACGAAAAATAATACACATAATTTACGGAATAACAGTTTGGAATAACTTTGGTAAAAGAAACAATAAAATACTGTCTCGAATACGAGTAGGTAACTACAATGTAATGTTATGTTTGAAATGTTTCAATAACTCGCGTTATAACATGCCGAGACATATGAATAGCTTTTGTATTCCTTTGTGAACGTAAGAATGGAGTATATGAAATGAATAGTGACCAGTTTGGGCCATTGTGGGGATATTAGTGGTTTTAGTGGACATTAAGTTAAAACATTATTGTGTATTTTAAAAAGGAGAACTGACCATAATCATCAGTGACAATAATAGGGCGACTGTGAAAAAGACTAATAACGCGCCACTTTTCTTCGAAGGGATCGGCAGAGGTGCACATTAAAGTACAGCTATATTTCGTCAGTTATGTTTAAATGTCAGGTAAACAGGAGCCTCTTGCCAATAACCTAGCAATTTATTTTCCAGGCTACTACTAAACTGCTAAATTCTTGATGAAAAAATGATTAAATACTTTGGCCTACCTGGAAATTATACCCGGATCCAGGTTAAGGTTTGCGACCACTAGATATATTTTATTGGTACATTGTCGTCTCTAGACGCTGCGGGCGCGGTTGTTTTGTGCTCTGTAGCAACACGTCTCTGTCTTCTTAATTCCTGCTGTCAGCATATGACAGCCACGCAAAAGGGCTGGCTTATTGTCGGCTTACATACAAATGTCAGTTCACATTAATATAGCATCAATCTAACTTGAATGCTGGTACTGAGTACACGCGAATGTCACGTCATGTCAAGTCGAGTTAAATGTGAGTGTTATCAAATAAAAGAAAATGGGGTTGGTTAATATATTATGTACTGCGAAGGTAAGTATTATAAATTTTATCAAATTGTGAGTTGTTGAACAGTGACCCAATAAATGGCAAAGCAATTTTTATGAGTTATTTGATTGGCATAGGTGGTTGAAAAATTCGCATTGTGAAAAACTTGCACTAGTACGAATTTACTCCTGTTATTAATCTCCGGTAATTCGTGTCAATATACTCGTGTTATATTGACACGAATTACCTCTATCAGTACCGTGTGGTGCCGGACGTAAAAGAATAGCACCATCCCATTTCTTCCCGTGGGTGTCGTAGAATGCGACTAAGGGACTTACTAGAGAATGCAGCAGTGTTCTATATGCATTTTACCAACAGACTGCTATCGCCAACCCGCCTGCCAAGCGTGGCGATTATGGCAAATCCCCACCTTTTGGGGGAGGCTTAGGTCCAGCAGTGGACGTCTGTCAGCTGATATCTACCAGGCTCGACCTCTATCAGGTTATTTTGTAAGTTTACACACGAAATAAAAGTAATGGTTAATTGGCACGGACAAGTATGATATGAGAATCTTGAGCGATAAGGTCTTGCAAAATACCAGGAGGCCAAATTCGTGAAGAATTGTTATTCTATTTGAATGCTGTATGAGCACTGTCCCAATCCATTCCTTCTCAAAACTTATACATCAGCTGTAAAAATGTTCTAAATAGTTTGGATGGGTTCACCAAAAAACAACAACCAACTAACCAATCACAGGACAGCAAATTAAATTGAAAAAGTTTTTAACAGGAAATATTTTGATGATATAGAAGACGGTGGTGATTTTCGACCATAAAATATTTTTTTATCATTTTTTGTAAACTATGCTGTGAGAACAGTTAAATGTACTATTATTATTTGAGATTTAACACATTTTTTTTACAATTGTAGCAAGCAATGTATTCAAAAATAAAAATCAGCTGATAGGCTCACACATAAGCGCGCTCGACGGGAGCCGCGTGGCCGACGACACCAAGTCCAGTCGGCGACTTTATTAAGCATCCTTTGTAAAGCGCCGCCAAAATAAATAAGTAGAAACATTACAGAAGCGTCAAACGTTTTAAATTGATGCAAATTAACTAATATAAGCGGTTATTGGTATCCGTTTGCATTTAGGTTGTATATAACCTACGTTCTGGCTTCGGAAGCGTCCCCCTTACAGTCTGTAATATATATATTTAAAATAAAACTATCATCATCAGCCTATAATGTTCCCACTGCTGGGACACAGGCCTCCTCTCTGTGAGAGGGATTGGGCCGTAATCCACCACGCGGGCCCAGTGCGGGTTGGTAGATGTCACATGTCTTCGAATTTTTTGTTCTAGGACATGCCGGTTTCCTCACGATGTTTTCCTTCACCGTTGTGAGAGCAGTGGTGATGAAATAATTTACACAAAGTAAAGCGCCTGTCTGGGTTCGAACCTGCGACCTACAACTCGTAAGTCGCGGCCGTTACCACTTGGCCACCACTGCTCCCCAACTACAACAAAAATAAAACTATAGAGAAAAGAATAACAGGGCATCACAAAATTCGTCCGCATCCCTGTTAATGGGAAAAGTACCCAAAAAGCTGGGAACAGACAATAGATTTTTTAATCAGTAAAATTAATTTAATTAACGAAAAGGGTACCGTAATTTCGGTCAGTGGTCCATGAAAGATCCCTAATTAGCGTGTTATAGATATTTTATAACGAGCTCCCTAATTTTGGGGGCGAGTTTAACGTCATTATCAAATAATTTCGGATGAAAGTGAATAAGGTAAAACGGAAAAGGTTGATTAGCTAGGTAATAAGAGCATGTTTTAACTCAGTTAACTTGCTAATTTGATTTATGTAAGATTATAATTTCGTACAACCCTGACTAATCTCTACTCTCTGCTAATATTATAAAAATGACATATTAAATATGAGTTTAATATGAATTAATAAAAAAAAAACTAACTATCCAAACAAATAAATGCAAAAAACAAAAGGACACTTAGGCGTCGAAGTATTCGGCCGCATCGCTGTCATCAGGAAAGGTGCCCAGTAGACTGGCAACATTGCCACGTTGAATGGCAATCATCATCATCATCATCATTTCAGCCGATAGACGTCCAATGCTGGACATTAGCCTCCCCAAAAAAAAAATGAATGGCAATGCTAAATTATAAATGCAAAAGTAACTCTGTCTGTCAGTCTGTTACGCTTTCACGCCTAAACCGCTGAAACGATCTTCATGACATTTGGCAGAGATATAGCCTGGGATACGAAGAAGGACATAGGCTACTAACCAACATCCACGCGGGTGGAGCCGCGGGAAAAAGCTAGTATTATAAATGCAAAAGTAAGTTAGTTTGTTACGCTTTGATGCTAAAACGGCTAAACGGATTTCGATTACATTTTGGCACACAGACCATGACCTGAGTAAGGACGCTGGCTACTTTTCATCTTGGATCAAAATAAAAAAAAAAAAAACAAAAAAAAAAAATTATTTGACATAAACCTGCATGGTCACTTATGAAACGTCAGAAGCTAGGTGCACGGTTCCAAATTGTCGCTTCCTATGGAGAAGAGCCGGCAAGAAACTCCACGGTTACTCTTTTAAAAATAAATTGGCTTTAACAATGTTTTCAAATTACAGCGATAATAGATATGGGAGGACAGTGCAGGCCTGTCAATAAGTACCAGGTACTTAGAGGAATGAAAAAGGATCGTGGATGAAGTAGCGGACAACACCTATTATTTTATAAGAATGCTTATTTTACATCCAACTTAATTCAACTCTTTAAATCGAGATAACATGTTAACCAAGCTTTTAACAATGTCCTTGAAAAAAAAACGGAGTGGTAATCTATACTGGTTTTGATTCCACCGACGTGCCGCCAACTTAACTTGTGCTCATCATCATCATCATATCAGCCGAAAGACGTCCACTGCTGGACATAAGCCCAAAACGGGGGTTTTGCCATAATTGCCACGCTTGGCAGGCGGGTTGGTGATCGCAGTATGGTGGTAAAATGCGTAAAATGCGAGAATGCCGCTGCTCATTCTCTAGTAAGTCCCTTAGTCACCTTTTGCGACAACCACGGGAATCACACTTGTACTTACTGCCATACGATTTGTATGTTTCAACCCCAAAACGGCTCGGAAATAGTATGGCGTTTTTCCTTCCTCTATTTAGCATACACTTACTTCTTTTTACACCATTATTCCCAGTTTTGATACATTTAATACGCAAGTCGCAATTTAGCATTTTTTTTTCGTATGTGTCAAACAAATTATTTATTGCATTCTATTTTTTTCTGAGGGTTGGAAATCATCAAATAACTTCTCCCGCTCTGGGTGGAGCAGGAGGGCGTGTCAGATTTTACTGACTAATGCCCACCCGTAGTCCCTCAGTTGCCTGTATGCCAGGGGCCACGGTATCCCTTTCGAACAATCCGCACCTTCATTGCATGGTTTACCCTACATTGAGTAGGGTAACATGTAGAATGATAACAATACAAGATAATTAATTTTAAGCTAAAGTGGGACTTCACTGCCCTAAGTATAAGTCCCTAGGGTGACGAGAATAATTTGTGACCACCATTAAGTTCGCAATATCGCGTCATAAGCACAACAGCATAGCCAAATGTGTATGAGGTCTTTTATTGTAGCGGCACTACAAATAAAATACTTCGCAACAATATAAAGAAGCCAGCCAGCACCCACGGCTTCAACGGGTATCCTGACCACCTGCATGCAGCAAACCGCATGCCTGGTCATCACCCACAGCGTCATCTGCAACAAGCGACCACAGCACTACTGCTCTTCGGCCGGTCAAAAGCTCAATCTCCCGGTCGACAACAGCAGTCAGCCACATCGCGGCGCTGTACCACGACGCACCGGAGCATCGCCGACCCCGACTCACTGGGGTTCGCACCACCGCAGACAGTTCCGACTCACCGCGAACTATGCGACACCCGGTTCCGACCCACTGGAACCACAACTGGCCCTGGCAAGCATAAGAATATGCACTGACTCAGCCCACTATCGACCTCCGGTCTCCGGGGGGGAGTGATGTAGCGGCACTACAAATAAAAGTACGTCGCAACAATATAAAGAAACGCAAAAAGAAAAGTGGCGACATCTACAATGCCACAAGCGAACTGAATTAAGAATTCCTACATCGCGCAGTCAGAGTTTTCCACGAAACTCGGCTATATAGCTACAAAATCCCGACATCAACTGTCGAGCAGTTGCTCACCAGACACAATACCCGTCAGGTCGTAGGATCCTCCTTTTCAATAGAGGATGAGCGAACATTACACCCTGTTCCTCATACCTCTATATTATAAAGAAACCGAAAATCTTTAACTTGGACCTCATCATCATCTGCCTAGCCTTTTCCCAACTATGTTGGGGTTGGCTTCCAATCTAACCGGATGCAGCTGAATACCAGTATTTAACATGGAGCGACTGCCTATCTGACCTCCACAAACCCAGTTACTGGGTAATACGATATCCCTTGGTAAGACTGGTTGTCAGACTTTCGGGCTTCTGACGACCCGTAACGACTGTCAAAGATCCACAAATGACAGCCGGGACCAACGGCTTAACGTGCTTTCCGAGGCGCAGAGGGGTCTTGGTATGTAAAGATGGTCACCCATCCACGGAGCAACCGCGGCAAGCGTAGCTTAACCTGGCTGATCGACCCGTGCAGCTGTTGTTATTTAGCCACAAGCCCCTTATTAACATGGACATGGGAATTGAAGAGAATAGTAGAGTTATTTAATTCACTAACCGAGTAATATTTTGTTTTAAAAACAGACGAAGTATGTTTTTTAACCGACTTCAAAAAGAAGGAGGTTATCAATTCGACATGTTTTTTTTTATTATTATGTATGTTCGGGCATAACTCCGTCATATGTAGACGGATTTGCAAAATTCTTTTAATTTTGTTCGAAAGGTGTTTATTCCGAAATGGTCCCATTCAAATTTCATATAGATCTGATGATTTCGGAGACAGACTACGGAACTCTTCAAAAAATTATAGCAAATCAACCGCGAATGCTGCTATCGTATAAATATGCATTGTTTTGACCCCAAGGACGATGACATTTTGAATTGGTGTGGGGTAGGTAACTAAAAAGTGAAAAATAAAAACTTAAAAAAAAAAAATAACAACCGACTTCCAGAAAACACTACAAAGTGCAACATAACTTTAATTTCGGAAGGCGGTGACAAATAATTAAGGTTAATAATTATAATAAAGGCTCGGTGCCTTTGGATGTGTATTTTAAATTTTAAATTAAAGTTATTTTGCACTTTGTAGTGTTTTCTGGAAGTCGGTTGTTATTTTTTTTTAAAGTTTTTACTAGCAAAAACGCGTTTAATAGCCGGCAGAGTCGCAATAAGTAGCATAAAGCTAAATCATACAAACCGCTCAATTTATTTAGGCCTGATTACAATGTAAGTAGTACTTATACGCTATGTCATATCAAGCTACACTTATGTACAGTATGAGCACAGGGTGTAAAAATACCCATCACATAGCCGACAAATACGAGTATGAATACCTACTGTATATCAAATTAAGTAACATTGCCAAAATAATTGCTGGAAAACGACTACGTAATTCAGAGAATTTATAATGAACATGTCCTGAGAATTTACTGTCCGAAATCTCACAAATGTACAACAAAAGTCACACAAAACTAAACAATTTGCACGCAAAATTAGTGTCTAAAAGCTGAACTTTAATTAAGCATGTTTATGCCAAAATTATGCGCGCCATGTTTTCGTGAAATTCTCTCGCGCCGAATATTTTAGTAGTGTGTAAAAGCAGTGAAATTTATACTGGTAAGTAACCACAGAAGAGTACAGAAGGTTATCCTCCCTACGAGTGAAACCGCATGCACACATTGACGCTTCACGTGTAAATCGCGGCACGTAAGTTGAACAAAAAATCGGAACAAACAACCGAAGGTAGAGGAGTGCGTGCACTCGTTGCTTCGCACGGAAAAAGAACGAGGTCACTTTCTAGCATTGTCTTTGATGTGTACTGAAGTTTGTAAATAAATTATAAATAGTGGCACGTAGGTAAGTTGAAACAAAATCCGCCATTTTGGTTCAACTTACGTGCCGCGATCTGTACAACGAGTGCAAGCGCACTCGCGACTGGCATTTGTTTGAGATCACCGTACCTACGTACGTGTCTATGTGTGCGTGCGCCTTTATTCGCTCGTTGTACGGAACCGACCTTCTGTAGGTACTGTTCTGGGAAGTAACTGTTCACATTAATTACTCGCTAGGATTCCTCATAAGCATCTGTGAAACTCTGAAGAGAGCGACATGAATTAAATTGTATACCTACTTTGCATTTTAATTTCGTACGTGAGAGAAATGTGATGTAAATGTGCCTTTGTGTGTGTCAGCGGGCTTAGCTTCTAGTGTATTGAGAGGCGGCATGGCGTCCTCACCTTCCGCCTGACGCAGGTCCTCACCGGACACGGTTGTTTCGGGAGGTTCCTGTTTCGGATAGGGCGGGAGGAAACGCCCGGGTGTTTCCACTGCGAAGATCGCCCTGAGGACACGGTGGAGCACACGGTGGCGGTCTGCCCTGCTTGGGCGGAGCACCGCCGTGTCCTCGTGGAGGCGATCGGCGGCGGCGATCTCTCGCGTCCGGCCCTGGTCCAGGCCATGGTACGGAGCGAGAGGGCATGGGGAGCCGTCACCTCCTTCAGCGAAGCAGTGATGCTCGCGAAGAGGGAGGTGGCGCACGTGAGGGAGAGGCAGCATATGCGCCCTCGCGACCCCAGCCGCCGCAGGATACGGAGACGCCCTGGGCGTCGGGAATCCCAGGCCGATTTCCGGCCACCGTAGGCGTGGGCTTGCGGACGGCGAGTAATGGGTAGCTCGCTGTCCGGTAAGGACCAAGCCCAAGTCGACGGCGCGTTGTGTTCCACGCGCGCCTCAAAGAGATGTCAGCACAAAAAGTGATGGGACCCGCAAGGGTCGATGCCTGCCAGGGGTGCGGGTTTGTTCGAAAGAGACACCACAGCCCCTGGCTTAAGGGCTACTGAAGGAACACGGGTGGGTTTTAGTCAGTAAAAGTCTGACACGCCCTCCTGCTCCACCCAGAGCGGGAGAAGTTATTTGATGATTTCCCAACCAAAAAAAAAAAAAAAAAAAAAAAAAAAAAAAAAAAAAAAAAAAAAAAAAAAAAAGGTCACAGCTTGCAGACTATGTAGGCGATACAGTGTGACATTTAGATTACTGTGGTACAGTCAACAAAACAGTTATGAATACATGGAACCATTTTTGTGTGTTAAAAGTCATTATTGTTCCTGTGCGAGAAAGAGATACTCACTAAACAAAGAAGATGGAAAACGGTGGGCCCAAATGTTGAGAATCACACTGGATAACGAAGATCACTCACACGTTTGACTAGGAATTGTTATTTTGGATTTTGACGCCGGCTTGTGGATTGGCTATTGTTCAAACTATGGATCGCTGTGTGAATTGTGGGATAACAACTGGTCACTGCAATACAATTGACACCACTTTCATCTTTTAACATCTAGGCCCAAGATTGTATGTAATCCTTTGAGTCTCCCTTTATTTGCATTCCACAAAGTGTATTTAGGTGGTAAAAAAATAGTGATCATTATGGACCCTGTCAGGCACAGCAAAAAATAGTAGGAGAGAGGAAGATTTAAATAAGTAGCTAAACTTACATCTAAACTAAATCCAATAATACCACTTTATGGGTTCTTTATACCTACAAGCTATATGATGTAGAAGAACTGTAACTTTATTCTTCGTTCTCCTTCCTCCCCTTCCTCTCCTTTTTTATACTGTTAAACTCTTTATTTGTCAAAATAATGTATTATCATGTTGATATCGTAACTCCGAACAAGAAGCTGATCCTTTTTTTTTTGATTATTTGGGGAAATCCTCATGTATATCCTTCGCCCCGGGGAGGGCGGAGGGGTCTGTTAGACTCTTACTGACTAAAACCACCCCGGTGTTCCGTCTCACACTTGCACCGAGGATCACGGGAATTAGTGTGACTTCCGCTATCCCCGGCTAGTGCAGCCTCTGCGGGCTACCTCACGTTAGCGGGGGACTAAGGTGTTAAAATCTCCTCTTACATCATAGAGAGGCGCGGGTGGAACACTAGGCGCCGCTATCTCAGGTCCTAACAAGTAGGGGGCGATGGATTTAAGAAGCTGACCCTAACTCAACAAGAAGCCTATAGTTTGACGAGTCTAGGTTTAAAATGATTGACAGTTCAGCACACGCACAACATGGGTTTAAACTGGGTGGGAACTCACCTGGTTACTTATTTCTTTTCTTGACTGTACTTCGACACGGCTCAACTCGGAACTTGAGGAGCTCAAAGATTTGTATGTCCCACTACAGGCCCCAAAACCTTCAAACATTGAGGCACATACGCAGCTTATATTCTCCTCATTGCTGACTCTCAAGCCACCTCTCAGCGAGAGGGAATGGGCTGCACCTAATCTACCACGCTGGCCCAGTGCGGGTTGGTAGATGTCACATGTCTTCGAATTTTTGGTTCTAGGATATGCCGGTTTCCTCACGATGTTTTCCTTCACCGTTTTGAGAGCAGTGGTGATGCAATAATTTACACAAAGTAAAGCGCCTGTCTGGGTTCGAACCTATGAGCTGCATAAGTAGCGGCTGATTCCACTGGGCCACCACTGCCCTAGGCCGCAAGCTTGTGGCATACAAATTTCAATTCAAATATTATAAGTTATTATTTATATTTTTGTAAATTTTAGTGAATTTATTTATACATGTGACTTATAAATAAAATCACCTTGGATAAATCTCTTAAGGTGTTATAAATGACATAATTATCTGCCTAGCCTTTTCCCAACTATGTTTGGGTCGGATTCCAGTCTAACCGGATGCCGCTGATTACCAGTATTTTACATGGAGCGACTGCCTATGTGACCTCCACAACCCAGTAACTGGGTAATACGGTACCCCTTGGTAAGACTGGTTGTTAGACTTTCGGGCTTCTGACGACCAGTCACGACTGTCAAATATCCACAAATGGCAGCCGTGACCAAAGGCTTTACGTGCTTTCTGAGGCACTGAGGGTTTTGGTATGTTAAGACGGTCACCCATCCACGGACCAACCGCAGCAAGCATAGCTTAACCTGATCTGATCTGGTCGACCCGTGCGACTTATATTACTTTACTTATCCACACTTTGTTAAAAATGGTTTTTTTATTTTTTATAAATAAATTAAATTAAATTCAGAAGCAGTTTGTCTCCATGTTTTTATTATATTAGTTTTAATCTCGATTTTAATAGCCGCTAGATGCCAAAAAGAATTAGATAGGTACCTACTATGTTACCACAGAGTGGCGTGCGAAAACTGTTGCAGCAAATTTTATGACGTGTTAATTTTATTTTTAATGGTTTGTGTCAAAAATGTGATGAACGTCGTTCTTGGAACCTTTATGAGTTTTTATTGCGTTCTGGGAATAATTTTAATTGAGTTGCAGGATATTTTAAAAACATTTTTTGCCGTTTTTGGTGACCGAAAAAGAATAATTAGTTTCATTTATTTTGTGAAAGGACAGAATTTGAGAAATGGTTTAGGAGTTTGTTTGTTTGCTGCTGGTTTGAACATGAGAAATAAAAAAATCCAGTCTATGCAGGGTCAAATTAAATAGATTAGGAAAACTCAAACACACTGAGATTTTGAATCCGCGATGATTTACTTTAAAAACAAATGAGTTCGAATTGTGTGCGCTCACTCGAGTGCGGTGAATAGTGAACTTTATAGAATATCTAGCACTACTGCATAGCTACGTTTGACAACAGCAACATAATGCTTTAAATAAACAAATGAACGTAACATTACACAAATCAAACGCGATTTTAAATTAAATTGGTTGAAATAAAGGTTATTAAATCACTCCATTGCGTGGTAGAATATTACCGAGTAATAAATACATTTCGACTTGGTTCGACTTAATAAAATTTTGTCGTTTTTAGGGTTCCGTAGCCAAATGGCAAAAAACGGAACCATTATGGATTCGTCATGCCTGTCTGTCCGTCCGTGTGTCACAGCCACTTTTTTCCGAAACTATAAGAATTATTCTGTTGAAACTTGGTAAGTAGATGTATTTTGTGAACCGCATTAAGATTTTCACACAAAAATAGAAAAAAAAAACTATACATTTTGGGGGTCCCAATATTTAGAACTGAAACTCAAAAAAAAATAAAAAAATTGTCAAGGCCATTTATGTGTGGGGTATCTATGGATAGGTCTTCAAAAATGATGTTGAGGTTTCTAGTATAATTTTTTTCTAAACTGAATAGTTTGCGCGAGAGACACTTCCAAAGTGGAAAAATGTGTCCCCCTGTAACTTCTAAAATAAGAGAATGATAAAAATAAAAAATAAATAAAAATATAAACATTACCATGCAAACTTCCACCGAAAATTGGTTTGAACGAGATCTAGTAAGTAGTATTTTTTAATACGTTATAAATCATTTTATTTTACTTGCTGCTACGGAACCCTTCATGGGCGCACTTGGCCGCTTTTTTTTCTTGTTTACTCAATTTAGCAGAAAATCCTGTACATTTTCAAATGAGAGAGGATGTTAATGGACAAAATTAGATAGTGTGCTAGCATGCAGGTCATTAGGAAGCTGAACGATTTTTACTGTGTAGTTTATTGAAAGTTGTTCGGTGGTGGTTGAAGTTACAACTTTACGGGGGATTTTTAGGGTAACTGCCACTAGTGGTACCTACCTACTTACTGGTTCTACTTATGGGTGTTTGAACGTCAATAAACGGTCATATTCTGCCTATCAGTAATTTTAACGTGTTGATCGTTTCAAATCGTTTACATCTCGATAACACTTTAACTTTAGCAAAGCATCTCTTTCTTTTGACGATTTTGTTCAAAATTAACACAAACTTATATTTTGATTTTTATGTATCAATATGTATGTACTTGATTATTTGTGCCTGGTTTAGTTCAAAGTTAATTGAGACCATAGAGTTAGTTCGACATCTTTTGTTTTCCATTTTCCGATTACAGCAGGCTTAGCACGAGCATCGTTTTATCGAGGGAAGAGTAGATAAAAATAACGTTCCGTGTAGACAGTATGACGACAGCAAAGTAGAAAGAGTCAATTGCACTTTAATACGAAATTCACTCTTTTACATAATTCGACTCAAAATTTTATGTTTTGTCATAGGATGTTTTTTTCTGTTTGATTCCAAATGTTTACTGATAATAACCGCTCACGTCAAAAAACGCATTACGTCAGCCTCCCCTTAAGCCCCACGTTGTTATCTGACACTTGAGATGTTTCCGTTTGGCTCATAAAAATAGACTTCCAGGCTTCTGACTACATGTAACGACCTTTAATAATGTACGAATGATCAGTGTTGCTGTATCCTCAAAATAAGTCATTTGTCCAATTTACTCTGAAACACATCAAAATCCAACTGACCAGCATAACAGGATATCATAAAATATTTACTGTTTACCTATAAACCAGTGACCCTGGCAAGACTTCCATATTGGAATACTGAACCCTAGACATTACTTCAGGATTTGAACACGTCATAAAAATTGATGAGGACATCGATCGTGAGGTGTGTGGTTCAATGCAAAAGCGAATACAATATATTTAACATCTATGACAGTAAAAAGAATTCTAGCACTTCATGGTCATCATTTCAGCCAAAAGACGTCCAATACTGGACATAAGACTCTTGAAAGCATCCAGCGGATTCCTGTAGCCTCACATGGTCATCGGGCCACCTTTTGGGAGGCCTTCCAACTCCACGTCTTCCGGTACGCAGTCGCCACTCCGGAACCTTTTGGCCCCATCAACTATCTGTTCTGCGAACAATGTGGGGCTGCCAACTGCCACGTATGTTTGGAAATTATTTGGCCTATGTCTGTTACCTTGGTTCTCTTGCGGATCTCTTCATTTATGATTCGATCACGTAGGTAAACTCCAAGCTTAACCTTCTCCTTTGATCTTTGGGCGACTTTTAGCATTCTGATAAGGTCCATTGTGAGCGGCCACGTCTTAGTGCCATTGGTTATCACTGGCAACACGCACTGGTCAAAGACTTTCGTCTTGAGACACTGCGGTATGTGGGACGAGAAGATATTGCGTAGCTTCCCGAACGCTTCCAGCACCTCATATTAGATTATTGACGTGACAACGTCTTATAATTCGATGGACCCGGCTGCACGCACGAAAAAACAGGACTCATGCGGCGTTACCTCGCTCTGAGGCGTTCCATTTAAGGCTTGAAGTGCAAGCGAGAGCGCGGAACGAGCGACAAAGATCACAATCGGCCTCCGCGTTCAGCAGCGTTCGACATCAGTCTCTCTCCTACTTGAGTAAGCGATGCGTCTGCGTCTGGACAGCTGCTATACAATAATACAATAATAAACAATAGTATTATCTTATGACGTTGTCACGTTCAACTATCGTCAGTAAACCGACTTTACAGACAACCGATTTTTTTTTACTAGGAAGCAATGTCTGAAGTCTCTGTTAATATACTAACTAATCAGATTTGATTCTTTTTAGTCGTTTAAGTTAATTTAACAAGACATTGGTGCCGATTCTGTTGTCACAAAATTCTCTAAACTAGATTATAAATCACCAAAATTTAGTTTATTCCTGTCAAACGACGATTTCCCATTCTGAAATTGACTAAAGTGATAAAACTTAACTATATTTTAGTTTGACAGCACTAAGATTACACTGATTTATTAGTTTAGTGAAAATGGCAATTTACTAAAATTCACACCGACATACACCTCGACTTCTGGTGCAAAAATAGTACAGTATTTTTTTTTTCTTTTCTTTTGCTTATATATCGAAAATGGTGTGTCCCATCGCAAAAATAATGAAAATTTCGACCCCCTTTATATAACCCGGATACACCTCTAAAACTCAACATGATTGTGGCTAATAATTTTCATATTTTCCATGCAAAAAGTGAAAATTCCATATAAATCACGTCGAGGCCGCCGCTCCTGCGCGCCACTGACTCTAAAAAAAATCACGGGGTAGGGCAAACAAGTACCACGTTGCGAAGCCAAAACACATACCACGTGCGAGTCGCGATTGTCAAATTCGATTTTAGTTGTGTCAAAATTGTTTTTAAATTTAGAGATAATTTTTTTGCAGAATAGCGTTAAGATTCTCATAGTCAAAAGTAAGGAATTTTAGTTATAGTTTAGTTCGGTGTACAACAGAATCGGCACCATTCAGAAATATTTATCTTCGCAATAAATGCCTCTTCTTTATTGGTTCTACCTTTCACAACAACAAAACACAATATTAGTCCAACTACGCTGTTCTCTTATCGCTTAAGTCTACAGTACCGGGAATTACCTTCACAGGAATTACGATAGGCTATTGGGAAAACTTTTTTCGTGCCCTATAATAGTTAAATTAAAATGTATTAGGAATTTAGCGGTACACAGGGTGACTGGATAAACTAGGGACATTTTGAGAGATAGATGGAGATAATTTTATTTCAGGCCTGTAATGTTCCCACTACTGGGACACAGGCCTCCTCTCTGTGAGAGGGATTGGGCCATAATCCACCACCCGGGCCCAGTGCGGGTTGGTAGATGTCACATGTCTTCCGAATTTTTTGTTCTAGGACATGCCGGTTTCCTCACGATGTTTTCCTTCACCGTTTTGAGAGCAGTGGTAATGTAATAATTTACACAAAGTAAAGCGCTTGGCTGGGTTCGAACTCACGACCTGTAGGCCGCGACTCGTAAGACGCGACTCGTTACCACTGGGCCACCACCTATAGCTATAGCCATCATCTAGGCACAAACCCAGACACCAGGATGCTGCTGTCGTAGCTTGTCATCTTCTTCCAAGCTTGTCTTTTTATATCACTTCATTTTAATTTCTGAATTGTTATTTAATTTTGTTTTAATTACGGACGCTTTTAATATGCACGTCTTTTTACATCATTCCCATATTGATTGTTTCAACAGAAATTATGTAACCAACTTTTTGTACCTATTATGATTTAAAAGAGTGTCCATGGAGTTTCTTGCCCGTCCGTCTCCATAGGTACTGTAGGACTCCGAGAGTTTAGGTATCCGGGATCATAAATAAAATGATAAACGTGCTTATAAATATAAACTTCACGTTTATTCCATGTACATACTAGACCATTACAGTACCGCGCCCGATAATATTTCTTTTTATCTCCAAAACAAAACCTATCCTAGTCTTTCTGAAGGATAGAATCTAGACTGAGCTTCTTGACAGTTCAAATGTGACAAAGCCATTTAATTACCTGCCTGAATTTACATCATCAAAACGGGCGCGTATTTTGCGTAGTTAATCGGTAATTCGATCCACCCCAGCTTCTCGAGAAAGGCCAGCATCGCCTTGGTGTTGCTGACAATCTCACGTAGGGTACTTGGTTTACCGAAGTATTTTGCCCTGTAATTAGCGACCACCGGGCAGTTTAACAGCATCGGAGCCGCTGTCTCGTCGTCCTCCATGCAGGCTCTGCACAGCGGACTGTCTGTTACTCCTATGAAAAAGAGATGTTTATTAAATGACCCATGGCTGGTTATGGCTGCTGTAACCGTAGGCAGCTGTGGTTTTGATAAACGGAGATTGCAACGGGCATCTAGCTTTATCTTTCTAATTCACCGACCTTGACTATTCAAAAGACTGGTTGTAGACATACGAGCTTTTGACAAACCGTAACCATTGCCAAAGATCTATAAATGAGAGCCGGAACCAACGTTTAAACGTGCTTTCCAAGTTATGGAGAGGTCTCGATGTGTTCACCCATCCACGGACTGACCTCGGCGAGCCTAGCTTAACCTTTGACTGACCCATGTGGCTGTTAATACTTAGCCATGAGCCCAGTGATGAGAGCATGAAATAAAATGGTATTCAATAGGGTATTTTACATTAAATGAGGGAAAATCTAAAATTATAATTATTTATTATTGAGATACCTTAGGCAAAAAGCAAGCGGAAAATGTTAGTTTTAATTCACGAAATGCCAAAATAAATTTTAAAATTATATTCAAAGATATCAGTTATTTTTTATCTGTTTTTGAACACTATGAAATAGAAGCCGCCATGTTATTACGTCATACCGCTGTATTGACTAATCACAACTTCGTTGTACTTTTCGTAACCAAAGTAATTTTAATTGAAATAATATCTTACATTCTGGAACAGCAAACCAACGGTAAGTAGAATAATAATTACATACTATTTATCCATACACATACATTTAAAATCGAATTGACATCAAAACAAAATAAAATAAAACATAAAACATCACATAAAATAAAAAAAGATTAAAGGACACAGTTACACACATTAGGACCGGGAAGAACTGACCACTGCTCACAGTGCAGTATGCAATGTATCCAGTGGCGCAGCAGTGGTGAGTCCCACCTGTCGGCGAACACGTTTATCAAACTGTTGCTACTGGACCTAACACGACTCAGCAGCGACGCACACTGCTTCCGTAAAAGCAACACTCATTTTTAAATTTTAAACAAATATCATACAAAATATTAGCGCATTTGTTTACACAGCAAACTGACCTCATACCCACTGACCAATATGGCGTCCATTGCGTCCAGCGTTTACGCGCGAAATATAAAAATGTTTTAAAATATTTTTTTATGGCACTATTAGATTAAATAAAAAAAGGTTGTGTTTTTTGTGGTTTATTAGCATTTTAGAACCTAATTAAGGCCCTGGTAATTTTGAATGTACTCGTCGTATTGTCGTTATGAGCGATAATAGTTCTTACTGCAATCCGATACGGGTCAAAATCTGTTGTAATATTTTCGAATAATTAATGAGCAAGCATTGTCGTAAAAATGCAAAACTGCGTATTAAAATTATATACTAACTATTTAATAGTAAATAATCTATCACTGGATGTAGTTTGACATTTGGAATTTTATAGTATATTTCGAATTATAAAATCTTATAATTGTTATTGAAGGGATAAACTGGTTTTAAAGATAATTAGAAGGTGACTTTGATGATTTTTTTAATGCATTAAAGTATGTTTAATTATGTTTTGAGTTCCATCAATGTATGCAAAAAAAAAAAACTTGAAAGTATCATATTATTTTTTTGCTTTAAAAAATATTTACGGTTAAAAAGATACACTGGTTTAAAAACCACCTTTTTGAGCGTTTTCAAGAAATCTCCGTCTTAAGACACTTTTCAAAAATGGGTGTAATACCCTATTGGAGAGGGCTAAGTCCAGTACTAGCCTGCTATAGGCTGATGATGATAAGGAATCCATGTCCCCACATTTGAGAATGTCCCTCGTTTAACTAGTCACACTACGTTGTCCGACGATATAGTAGCTTATCCGATTCCCTTCCGAATTTCAATTCAGTAAGCGCAATCTTTTTCTATAGGATTAAAGGGAGATATTATTGTAATCTTTTTTGTGGCGAGGAAAAGATTTGACCTTGTAGATTTATGGAATAAATGGCTGTTGATCGGATCGGTTGACCTTTGCTTTAAGCCTAGGATGGCTGGATTGACTTTCGCATTTTTATTGATATTTTCTTGTAAAGATTTCGTTTAGAAGTCTGTCACAAGTAAGGTGCTTGCATACTTTTTTGCTTGTTAAGTTTTTAGTCCAAGCAATTTTACCAAGGAGTATCGTGTTACTCAGTAATTGGATCGTTGAGGTGAGATAGTTATTAAATACAATAACTTTGGTTGATATAAAAGTATACACAAATGTGAATCCCCTGGTCCTTAAACTAGTGTCAACTGTACTATAGGGACCAGTGCCTTTACCTGTTTAAGTCACAATGTCAGCTATTACTCCATGTAAAATACTGGAATTCAACTGCACCAGGTTAGACTGGAAGATGAACCCAACATAGTAATTCTAATAATAATAGTTTACTGTCAAATTAAATATCTTGACTTAGCACACGAGGTTGGTGACATGTGGAATGTGAGCTCGGCTGTAATTGTGCCGCTAGTCGTGTCAGCCAATGGACTGTTGGCCAAAAGCCTCGATCAACATCTCTCGAGGCTCTCGTTGGGCGGTTGGATTAAAGGCCTGATTCAGAAGGCAGTACTCCTCGATAAGGCTCGCATCGTGATGAGGTTCCTGTCTCTGGAGCCCTAACCACCGGTAGCTTGGACCCTGCTCCCGATACCGGCGGACCACTCTTTTTATATTTTTAAATGTTTTTTGTTAAGTCACTTTTATAAAAATATATTTTAAAATGTATTTAATAAGGATTGTAAATAAATAAAGGTTAAAATAGTTTACTGTTACAAAGAAACATAGATAAGTATACACTGTTTAACAGGATGCTAAATATGCTGCAGAAGTCTGTAGGTATACAGATATTGTGAGCCCTGCCTCTCAAACTAGGATATCCGAGACAGTGTTCAACTTACTTTCAGTTACTTCAAAATAGGATATACAACTGCGGACTGTGCCAACCTATTGTTCATGTTAACAGTCTGATTAACTTTTAAACATAATTATTATAATAAAAGACAAAGGATAAATAGGGAAAAATAATATAGGTTATCAATTATGAAATTATTGAATAGTCCTTGCTCTTTGATTAGTGTGCAAAGTTTAAAATCAATCCGAAGTTTTGAAAAGTGTGAAAATCACGTTCAAAGATTCCGTTAGATACATACCAAGCTATTAAAAGTATGTTCAAAAACACGATCTGTTATTAACTCCGCTCACACTAGCTTGCCGTCATAAAGAGGTCTTACCACAGCCCCTAAAAATCTTGAACGTTAACATAGTGCACTCAGACTAATATCCCGAACGTCGCGCGTCAGAGGTGTCATAGGAAATATGTGAGAGATTGTTAGCTGTGGCGGTTGGAGTAGGAATGGATGTAATAATGGTGGGAGACGTGTGTCATAGTACTTTTTGGTGTAGGTTTTGTTATCTTCCTTTGTCTTCTCGTTCTTATGAAATGAAATTTTTATTAATGTAAGTAGATAGATACTTATAAGACACTTTTACACGCCAATACTTTTAACCGACTTCCAAAAAAGGAGGAGATTATTTGTTCCACTGTATGTATTTTTATTTTTTTATTTGAAAGAGTATACTCTTGAGGTGGTCCCATTGGCACCAAGTCAGGATCTGATGATGAAATCCCAGGGAAATCGAGGGCAATCCACAAATTTTGTAGGTATTAACAATGTTTTTCATATATTTTCTAAAGCTATTGAGACATTTGCGTATGGTCATCATCATCTCATGACGCTGAGCTGATGAAGGAAGGTACAACTCTTTAACGGTTAAGATTTAGGTGGAGGTTCGGGCATAACTCCGTCGTAAGACCGATTTGCAAAATTCTTTTTTTGTTCGAAAGGGGTTTATTTCGAAATGGTCGCTAACTAACTATCTAAAATACAAATTATGAAATGCAATAATTAATGTTTTAACATTGAATTTTTACTTTTAGATGTAAAAAAAGAACTTGGAAACTTTTCAAATGCCTTTTTTACACCTAAAACGGTTAGAATATCTAATTCAGTGTTATAATTGCAAATCATTATTCATATTTTAGATAGTTAGTTAGCGATATTTCATATTTTCATACAGTAATATTGCCAAATTAATCAAAACAGCTAAATGTTTGACAGCTATCTGCGACGTCGCCAACTTTCAGAATAAACGCTCTGAAATGTCATCAAAAATAATGTTACGCAGATCAATACAGTTTAAATATAAAATATCAATCGTATTCTAATACACTTAGCTTATATAAAAGCTTAGCATATCGATGGCAATAACTTCAAACATCTTTGGCCCAAAAATACAATTGCGCGAACTCCGCTCACTGACGCAGTAATAAAATCAGTAAATACATCAAATATAACCTTCTTTTGTGAAATGACATGTCAATGAGACAACTCAAAACTCAAACTCAAAGCATTTATTTCAATTTAACCTTTTACAGGCACTTTTGAATTATCAAAAAAAAAAAATCGAAATTGAAGCTAGGTGCCCATTCCAAAACGTAGATCTCTATGGAGAAAAACGGGCAAGAAACTCCAACTGTTTTAGGACTAATTTGAGACTGAAGTAATTTTGTAAATCATAATAGTTGTCATTAAAAGTTCTTGATAAAACAATAGATGCGCGGTTCGATCAACTTAGCAGTTGATCGAACCGCGCATCGATTGTTTTTGTAGTTAGACGACAGATCATGCTTAAGGCCCTGGTAATTTTGAATGTACTCATCGTATTATCGTATTGAGCGATAATAGTTCTTACTGCAATCCGATACGGTTTAAAATCTGTTGTAATAAATTCGAATGATAAATTAGCAAACATTGTCGTAAAAATGCAAATCAAATCGTATAAAATTAGATATAAACTATTTGATAAAAATTATCCATCACTGGATGCAGTTTGGCATTTGAAATTTTATGGTATTTTTATAATTACAATAATAATTGTTATTGAAGGGATAAACTGGTTTTAAAGATAATTATGACGTGACTTTGATGATTTTTTTGATGAATTAAAGTATGTTTAATTATGTTTTGAGTTCCATCACTGTATGCAAAAAAGACTTGAAAATATCATATTATATATTTTTTTCTTTCAAAATTATTTACGGTTAAAGAGAGACACTGGTTTAAAAAACCACCTTTTAGAGCGTTTTCAAGAAATCACCGCCTTAAGGTCCTGCACCCTAATTGCGTAACTCACGATTGATCATAATTGGTTTCGTCTTCACAGTTAAACAATATTCATTGCGTTATTTATGTTGTCGACCAGACACATTTTTCGAACATATGAAGCAATGGCTTAACAATCCGTTTCAAAACGATACAAATTATGATGAATCGTGAGTTACGCAATTAGGGTGCTGGTCGGTGCTGCTTTATGAATATTCTCTAGTCGGATAGCAGGAATTTCTAGGTAATAAATTGCGACACAAACTTAGACACCATTCTCATTTAGAACTTTAGAGAAAAACAGTAGGTACAGCTGCCAAATTAACGGGCATCTAGTCACCCGTATCAACTGTCTCAAACACTTCAATTTACTGCGGGATCGGAGGATTAACGACCCTGTCCAATCTCTTAGCAAAGAAGATGCATTGATACCCTTAGAACAATACAATTGTATTGTGAAGGACTTTTCAGAACCTATTTCTGTATTACTATACTATTACTGTATTTCATGCCCTTACCATCTTTCTAATTACGTCACAAATTCGTCTCATCTCAACAGATGTGTTTTTAACGAGCATTCAACTGGGACAGTTAATTAACAGCTTCATTATAAGATGCTTAAAACTTGTCTCTTGACAAAAATAATAAGTAGCCTGTGTGTATAGGTCTTTTAATATTTGACTTGAGAATTTGGACCTTATAAAGGTTTCTTTAGGTTGAAAGTCGATTCACAAAAAGTGATGGGACCCGCAAGGGTCGATGCCTGCCAGGGGTGCGGGTTTGTTCGAAAGAGACACCACAGCCCCTGGCTTAAGGGCTACTGAAGGAACACGGGTGGGTTTTAGTCAGTAAAAGTCTGACACGCCCTCCTGCTCCACCCAGAGCGGGAGAAGTTATTTGATGATTTCCCACCCAAAAAAAAAAAAAAAAAAAAAAAAAAAGTGTGTCGTGTTTTGTTTTGTATTGTTCTGTTCAACCGTAGTATGTAATGTAGTCAGCATTTGTTGTTTTTGACGAAGTTATTTTACGTAAGCCCGTATTTAGTGTAATAAAGGCAACATGGCTACCCAAAGCGAAGTTCAAGACTTAACCAACAAATTGTCTAGGCCAAAAGTACAAACACGGTAACGTGTTTTAAATTTGACCGATTTTATACTAAAAATACAACTAGCCTACAGAATTTTGTTAAAATAATTGCAACAAGCAAATCCATACACAAACTCATAAATAAAAATAAGGTTTTGATACTAAAAAGTATGATGTGCGAAACGAGTCTTTTCAATTTTAACTTACTCCGTGCGTTCGTTCTAAACCCACAGATTGTATTAAAGTGACAGAAGCAAATAGAGTATTAGTATTCACACATTATTATCTCTCTTATTTTACTAGTATACTCATAAAAAATCATTTATTAAATATAAAAACATTGAAAAAAATGTAACCCACTGATATCGGGAACAGGATAGGTCTCGTCATTTGTGACATTATACATCGATTTTAATATCGACAATTTTTTTAGTGATTGTCATGGAAATCATGTCACTTGGTTTAAACAGGTTCATTTTATTTGTGTAGATTATTTTACATATTGTGAATTCGAGAACGTTGTAGGCCTTTTTTTTTTTTTTTTTTTTTTTTTTTTTTTGGGTGGGAAATCATCAAATAACTTCTCCCGCTCTGGGTGGAGCAGGAGGGCGTGTCAGACTTTTACTGACTAAAACCCACCCGTGTTCCTTCAGTAGCCCTTAAGCCAGGGGCTGTGGTGTCTCTTTCGAACAAACCCGCACCCCTGGCAGGCATCGACCCTTGCGGGTCCCATCATTTTTTGTGCTGACATCTCTTTGAGGCGCGCGTGGAACACAACGCGCCGTCGACTTGGGCTTGGTCCTTACCGGACAGCGAGCTACCCATTACTCGCCGTCCGCAAGCCCATGCCTACGGTGGCCGGAAATCGGCCTGGGATTCCCGACGCCCAGGGCGTCTCCGTATCCTGCGGCGGCTGGGGTCGCGAGGGCGCATATGCTGCCTCTCCCTCACGTGCGCCGCCTCCCTCTTCGCGAGCATCACTGCTTCGCTGAAGGAGGTGACGGCTCCCCATGCCCTCTCGCTCCGTACCATGGCCTGGACCAGGGCCGGACGCGAGAGATCGCCGCCGCCGATCGCCTCCACGAGGGCACGGCGGTGCTCCGCCCAA
The DNA here is from genome assembly GCA_949987655.1 of Polymixis flavicincta. Lineage (NCBI taxonomy): Eukaryota > Metazoa > Arthropoda > Insecta > Lepidoptera > Noctuidae > Polymixis > Polymixis flavicincta. The sequence goes on along the minus strand of OX465199.1, from coordinate 7,771,217 downwards.
GCAGGGCAGACCGCCACCGTGTGCTCCACCGTGTCCTCAGGGCGATCTTCGCAGTGGAAACACCCGGGCGTTTCCTCCCGCCCTATCCGAAACAGGAACCTCCCGAAACAACCGTGTCCGGTGAGGACCTGCGTCAGGCGGAAGGTGAGGACGCCATGCCGCCTCTCAAGCCACTCCTCAAAGAGGGGACTTACCGCCGCAATCGTGGCGTGCCCAACGTTGTAGGCCTTACGGACTAGATTAGTAGACGATTTTCTATTCTGTATTTTCATTCCTCTAAGTACCTGGTTTTATTGACAGGCCTGCACTGTTCTCCATACATTTTATCTCTGTAATTTAAAAACATTGTTAAAGCCAAATATAAAAAAAAAAGTTACCGTGGAGTTTGTTGCCGGCTCTTCTCCATAGGAAGCTGCAATTTGGAACCGTTCACCTAGCTTCTGACGTTTCATAAGTGCCCATTCAGGTTTATGTGAAATAAAATATTTTGATTTGATTTGTTTTGATACTTTTTATACCGGTAGAACATTCCCTCGGGATAATTTCCGACTTCCACGCGGGCGAAGATGCGGGCGGAATCTAGCTCTAAATAAATCAGGATTTACAGCTTGTCTAAGTGTATGGGCGTAACCTCATTATAAATTTATGTATTGGGGTTTCAATAGCGTATCTAGGCATGTAGATACTTTCAGTCTAAAAGCCTCGTCGAGTCTGCCTAACTCAATTGGAATCCTGCCTGTCTATAATAGTCTACATGATCGTATTTTGTCTGTGGTAGTCCTTTTAGTAACGGTTGAAAGGTAGCAATTTGGCTTGTGTGTGCCAAACGTGCAACGTTTGTGAGGTCATCAATATGCACGATGAGCTATGTATCGAATTTGGACTCGAATTTGGACAGTAATGGACAGTTAGCCTGCTATACAGTGTGATTCTTTATAATGTGCACATATAAAAATGAGGGAATCTATGCTTAATTTTGTCGCCAAAAAAATTATAAAAAAAATCTAAATATGTTTTTAACATTTTTCAGGCAATTAAAAAAAAAATGGTTCGCTGTTGTAACTTTTAAACTAAATGATCTATCGTGATGAAACAAACTCCATGATGATTGGAAGTAATTAGGCGTCCTCATAAAATAAAAATTGTGGAAAAAAGTACCCTCAATTGAAAATAAACATGTTTGTTTAGCAAAAATCAGTTTTTTTTCATCATTTTGTACAAGAATCATAAAATTTCTCAACAAGACGTTTTGTTTACACTGAGGTCACAGTAGCGAACATTTTTTTTATTCCAAAAAATATGATAAAATTTAGATTAAAAAAAATGTTTTTAAATATTTTTTCCGGTTATCAAATTAAGCATAGATTCCCTCATTTTGATATGTGCACATTATAAAGACTCACACTGTATTCAGAGGTCTCACCCACGGCGACTTTTTGTAGCGATGCTGTCGCGCGTGTGTATCGATACAGCCGCGATGCTGTCGCTGGCCGTGTACCTTCGCCCAGATTCTGTATCGCTACTATCGCGATGCTGTAGCGCTTCAGTCGCGATCTTATTAGGCTTCTTTCTTTTTTCGGCTGTATCGATACAACTGCGCGTTTTCATCGTTTCTATCGCACGTTGCAAACGCGATTAACGTGCGATAGTAGCGATGCAGAAGCGCGTTTACAAACCGCGCGACAGCATCGCTACAAAAAGTCACCGTGGGCGATGTCCCTTAGATTAATATCTACCCGCTCTCGTTACGAGGCTGTAAAATGAAAATTGAAAAATGACTCTTAAGCCTGTCTTATTAGGAAACAGAGAACTTCATACAAAGTTAAATTATATCAGTATCACATTCTTCGCATAAATTTACGCGCACCCTTCCCTCACATACTCAGACGCACGCACCCCCACACCCTCCTCACACTCACACTCACTCACTCACACACACATTCACCCACTCATACTGCTACAACTATTATTAATAAATGTCTAGTTCTAGTTTTATTATTATTCAATGTTTATGTCTAGTTTCTACTAAGTATAACCATAAACAAAATTGTTGTTATGGAACTCAGTTGTCCTTCGCTCTTGGGGTGGGCGCTAATAACTGCGACACATTTACTAAACTATACAAAAATTGTAATTCGCTTTTTTGTTCCAATAAATATTTGTATTTGTATTTTGTAATGTCATTCTTAAATTCTGATTTACAATCCAACTAGCTTTTTCCAGCGGATTCGCCCATGTTACCCAATTTAAACAAAACCTTAGCAAATTATACACTTAAGCTTTCCTCATTAATCACTCTATTTACTGATGAAAACCGCATGAAAGTCCGTTCAGTATTTTTTCAGCTTTTCAGCGAATTTGGTTCTGCATCTCGCGTGGGATTCACCTCAGTTAAGAGCGTTTATTCTAAAAGTAGGCAACATCGCACATTGCTGTCAAATATTTACCTGTTTTTATTAATTTGTTAATATTACTGTAAGGAAATATGAAATATCGCTAACTATAGTGACCTGAAATATGAATAATGATTTGCAATTCTATCACTGCATTTTATTTGATATTATATTTGATTTTATTGTATTACTGCTGCAAATGTTGGAGGGTTAAACAAGATGGCGGATGGTTAACTAAAGCATGACTTCGGTTTTGTAAATTTTAGTGTATTACTGCTGCAACTGCTTTGTGCAAAGGTATTTTGTTACTTATTTGATTGTTGCCTGTTTCCTGACATTTTAAGCAGATGCTTGGCGTTCGAGGTGAAAATTAAAGAACAATCTACACGGAGTGAAAATAGCTATAGTTCAATCTCGTATAATTTTACTAAATATATATTAATGCAGTTAATAATAAGGTTTGACATTTACACAGTCAAAAAAGACGTTTCATTACAAAATCATAGCTATTTTTAGGAAACGATTTCTCATAACATTGGCGATATGATGCCAATGGTTTAGTTCATCCAATAGTTAAGTTTTACTTTGGTTAAAATAGATATTGAGGAACGTAATAGCTCTTTAACTATTAGTTGACCACGCGCGCCTCAAGGAGATGTCAGCACCAACTGGTGGGGTCCGCAAGGGCCGATGCCTGCCAGGGGTGCGGGTTGTTCGAAAGAGATACCGTGGCCCCTGGCACAGGCAACCGAGGGCATACGGGTGGGTTTAAGTCAGTAAAAGTCTGACACGCCCTCCTGCTCCACCCAGAGCGGGAGAAGTTACTTTATGATTGCTGTTTGTCAACAACCGGTCTATTCTGAAAAAATCTCATCGTAAAAACGTCTATTCTACTTGGTGCTTAGACTGGACACTCAGTTTACTTCATCTAAGTTTTCACGGCGATTTTTTTAGAGGGGCTTTTGGCTTAATCGGGTCGATCGACCAGGTTAAGCTACGCTTGCCGCGGTTGGTCCGTGGACGGGTGACCATCTTTACATACCAAGACCCCTCCGTGCCTCGGAAAGCACGGTAAGTCGTTGGTCCCGGCTGTCATTTGTGGGTCTTTGACAGTCGTTACGGGTCGTCAGAAGCCCGAAAGTCTGACAACCAGTTTTACCAAGGGGTATCGTATTACGCAGTAACTGGGTTGTGGAGGTCAGATGGGCAGTCGCTCCATGTAAAATACTGGTATTCAGCTGCATCCAGTTAGAGTGGAAGCCGACCCCAACATAGTTGGGAAAAGGCTAGGCAGATGATGATTGTTACTGAAAAGTTCGACTATGGTTAAGGGTACACTTTTCGCGGGCTCGAACTCACTGGTGGGCCTGGCTAAAAAGCACGCTGTCTCACCAGGCATCGTGTCCGACAGAGGTAGTACCCGTGATGAGCAGTTAGAGGCTAGTCTACACCCAAAACGTTATTGAGTGAGATGCAGGAGCATTTATAGCAAAACATTCGCGAAAAAATTAAGAAAAGTCGTTCGGAAGATCGGGTTTTATGAAAAAACTACGGCATAAATCAATGACCAATAAAGTTTATTGAACTTATCGATAATTGAACTTTGTCGGTACCGACTTGGTTTTGGAGATTTTACACTTCTTTTATTACTTAAACACGCCCAAAGTTAGGTTAAATTAGCAAGAAAAACGAATCTTAGTTGGCTCATAACTTTTTAATGGCTCTTTATTTTAGTATTCTGTTTGCGTACAGACAATATTAATAATGAGACAAAACCATACCATGTTTAATTTTTGATGTGCATAGTCAAACAGTGGAGTAAAACCCTCCCGAAGTTTGTATGGAAAAAATGTGGAAAAGTGTCACCTTAATCAAACAAATGGTTATACGGTTTGACTTCGGTTAAAAAAACCGACCCTTAGTCATGTCAGTCTACAATAAGAAATATACGAGTAATATGTTTTCAATTGTATTTATAAAACTGTTGCATAAAAATGGTATTATCGTCTTGTGCTGCAGTTTATGGGCCTCCTTGCTATTGCCTCGTGGCTTGTAGGCTACGGTGTACATGACTGCCTCGTTGTTCTAATGGCAAGCGCTATTATTGAGAGGTCCTAGATTCGATTCGCAGGTCATGCAAAGTGTTATTAGGGATTTTTTTAAGTGGAATTCCTCAGTAGAAACCCGGTGTCTGGATTTGTGCCCGATTTATGGCTATAGGGTCACCTCCTATTATATGGGATTTACCCAGAACATCTCCGAAAACTTCACACCAGCTCAAGATCTTCACACAAATTTCCATTCGGGGTCACCTTGAGTTTACGTCGTGACAAACAAGTCTAATTTATTTGAACGGCTGACCTTGTTCGATATTTTGTTAGCTGTATAATATTTTAGTGCTAAGCCTTCGTATATTCTTTTCGTCAATCAAATGAAATTGCTTTGTTTTTCTTAGGGTTTTTTTCTTTATTACAGGTAAGTTCTTTTTTTTCTTTATGATTTTGTTCTTAGAATTCATTTAGGCTAAGTAATAATAGCCGCACGGGTCGATAAATCAGGTTAAGCTACGCTTGCCGCGGTTGGTCCGTGGATGGGTGACCATCATTTCATACCAAGACCCCTCCGTGCCTCGGAAAGCACGTTAAACCATTGGTCTCGGCTGTCATTTGTGGATCTTCAATTCATCAGGTCTTTGTCGTAATTACTGGATCCGGTAAATCCCCACTAATATTATATATCCGAAAGTAACTCTTTCTGTCTGTCGTTGAAAAAAAATGGAAGAACTCACTGGGCATCAAATAATTCGTCCGTTTTGCTGTCAGTGGAAAAAGTGCCCAAAAGGCGGCGTTGCCACGTTGGATGGCAATGCTGATTCTTTGACATAAAAATTGGCCAGCCCTCTGGCCACGCGAAGAGTCGACCAACCGCTTGTCGATATCTCGAAATACTCGATTAATCTACAACTTTCACTTACTAAACAACTCCACATTTTTGTTTGATTTTGTTGGTATGGTCTCGTCATAATGTTCCCAGAATTGGGCTTTAAAACACATACGAAAACAACATTGTAACATTGCGTAACATTGGCCTATGTAATTCAATGCAAAATATCCGACGCTTCCCATTCCATAATTCGATTTCTGACGCAAAAAATGAATGCATCCCACGGGTAAAGCGATACGCTCCAATTTATTTGTTCGATTACAAATTAAATATTTAAATACGACACCGGAATTGAAATTCAGGACTTTAGATAATGCATCATGTATGATGATGATGATGATGATGATGGGACTCCCTTTTCCGCACGTAGACTCCCATTCGGTCCGTTGTGCGTGGGGATGCTGGCTAGCAGAGCCAGCCTAGCTCCGCCCAAAAGCACAGAAGCTTCCTGGGAGCTTCACAGGCTTCGCGGAGCGACCTCACTGTTCCGAGGATTTCTTCGCGTTGAGAAGCCACGGCCTCGCATTCCAGGATGACGTGGGCGGCTGATTCCTCGGCGTCAAGGCAGCCCCTGCAAAGCGGGCTGTCTGTGGCGCCTATGTTAAAAAGGTGTTTGTTAAGGGTGTTATGGCCCGTAATTGTTCCTATTATTATTCTAAGGTTATTTCTGCTCAGGCTGAGAAGTTTTTTGGTTAATCGCGGGTGTACAGTTGGTAAAGCCAATTTTGACTGTCTACAGTCTGTTGCCCGTGACCATCTGTTGTTATGGAGTTCGGTCGACCTTTGGCGAATCCACGCACGAAATTGTGAGAAAGGCAGGGGGAGAAGTGGGTTCGGGCCTAGCACTTTCATATCAGAGCCTCTCTTCGCAAGTTCATCTGCGGCATCATTGCCTAAAGATCCACTGTGCCCTTTGATCCACTGGAGTGCAATACGATTGGACGTCGCTAAACTCTCCAGGGCAAGATGGCACTCAAAAATTAGTTTGTTGTTAGTTTGTTTGTTTTCTAAAGCTTTGAGCACAGATAGGCTGTCGGATAGGAATTTAATGCCGTAGTTCCGGATGCCTAAGCGCTTTACTGCTGTAGCGGCTTGTATTAAGGCAACACATTCACACTGAAAGATTGAACTGTGTGTGCCTAGCGGTATGTGAAAGTTGATGTTGAGGTCAAGGGAGTGTGCGCCAGCACCTGAACCGTTTTGTGTTTTTGAGCCATCTGTGTAGATGCGCACTTCATTGGCTCCCGACTGATCCCTTTCTTCCTCTACTGTTTGTATAATATAGTTTTTGTTGAACATAGGTTGGTTTGGTGTTCTATCACACGGGGCAGCGATGAGTGGCTGGTACTCAATCGCCCGGTCCAGGATTTTAGCGTGTGGGCTGGTTAAATTCTTGCCCCATATGCCCAGATGCATTAGCCTGATAGCAGCTAGTGCGGCCTCCTGCTGTATGTACAGGTCCAGGGGAGTTAATTGAAGGGCTATCTCCATGGCTGCTGTTGGGGTGGTTCTCATGCAGCCAGTGGTAGCTGAACAGGCCAGTCGTTGGAAGCGCTGTAGTCTAGTAATGGTGGTCGAGAGTTCGGTCCTCGTCCACCAAACCAGAGCGCCATAAGCCAACATTGGCCTGATCACCGCTTTATATAGCCACAGGGTAATCTTCGGAGAAAGCCCCCATGTTTTTCCTATCATTTTTTTACATTGGTATAGTGCAATTGTGCTTTTATTGAGTTTGTAGTCAAGATGCTTGTTCCAGAGCAGTTTGCTGTCAAGGATCACCCCCAAGTACTTGACTTCGTCTTTGAGTGTTAGTTCTGTGTTGAAGAGTTTTGGAAGCCTATGGGGTCCCAGGGTTCTTTTGTTGGTGAACATTATTAGTTCTGTTTTCGAGGGGTTAACCGATAGTTCGTGTTTCGTGCACCAACTCTCGATTATTTTGAAGGCACTTCTCATGAGATCACACAAGATGCCCTCAAATTTCCCCGAGATTAAAATTGCTATGTCGTCCGCGTATCCCACCGAGTACAGACTGCTGGCGTTGAGCTCTGCGATGAGCTCATTTACGACCAAGTTCCACAGTAGTGGTGACAGCACCCCACCCTGTGGGCAGCCTCTACTTACGATACCTCGCGTGGTGGTGTTCACGGTAAATCGAATAGCACGGTATTTTAGCATGTTATTGATCCATTCTATGAGTGTTCGCGCAACACCGTGCGTGGCAAGTGCCTGTTCGATGCTGGCGAAGTTAGTTTTATCGAAAGCACCTTCTATATCAATGAAGGCGCCTAGGGTTGGGGTTTTTGCTTTAAGAGCACTTCCTATGCGTGAAACTACGCTATGGAGTGCTGATTCAGTTGATTTGCCTGCACAGTAGGCGTGTTGATTAGGATGTAAGGGTCTATGTACCGAAATTTGGGACCTAATCTTCCTATCCCCCAGCCTCTCCAGTGTCTTCAGGAAGAACGAGGAGAGGCTTATGGGTCTAAAAGACTTGGGTTGGGTGTAGTCACCCCTGCCCGGCTTCGGTATGAAAATTATTTTTACTTCCCGCCAGTTCAAGGGGATGTAGCGGTGGGCCAGGCAGGCTCGAAATACCTTAAGGAGGTAATCAGCCAGTAGATCTTGGCTCCACCTGAGCAGAGCTGGGAAAATACCGTCCAGCCCTGCTGCCTTGAAAGGTAAGAAGGTGTTGATTGCCCATGTTATCTTGTCTTTGTCAATTACTTCTAACGCCACCTCCCAATCCAGGCTACTCGTGGCCCTCTCCCTATGTGGTTCCCAGCTTTGCTGGGTGGCAATCTGGCATCCTGGGAAGTGGGTGGTTAGAAGTAGTTCGCTTGTTTCAGCGTCGTTTGTAGTGTAGGTGTTATCTGTTTTTTTCAGGCATCCTATTGAGTGGTGTTTGTCTTGAGCAAGACAGGTTTTAACCCTCATTGCCTGGTTGTTACTTTCGATGTTAGTGCAGAAACGCCTCCAGCTATTCTTTCCTCTTAGGCGTATCAGTTTTTTATAAGTTTTACGAGCTATTGTATAGCAGTCCCAATCTACTGGCGACCGTGTGTTCCTAGCTCTGTTGAACAGTCTTCTCAGCTTGCGTCGGTGCCTTTCCAGCTCAGGACCCCACCAGGAATGGCGAGCTCCCTGCCTAGGTACCGTCAGGGGGCACGACTGCTCATAGCTAGATAGAAGGATGGATGTTATGTTGTTTACATGTTCGTCTAAATTGGTTACCGGTATTTCAGCCGGAAGGGTGGGTAGTCTACCTAGTTCAGCCTCGACGAGTTTTATAAACTTGGCTTGGTCGGTATTGCGAGGAACCCTTCTTGGCTGTGGTTTGGTTAGATTGAAGTTAATGGTATAGCGAATCCATCTGTGGTCCGAGCATGATATTTCGTTGGACACATGCCAGTCCTGTATGGAGTTGGAAATACCTATGGTTGCTATAGTTAAGTCAATTGCATCATGTATTGGGGAAGTTTTCATTTTGTCCATCTATTGGGAAATCATTTTAAAAGTACTGGGAATATCCCAGTATCTCGTTACCAATTTACTGTATCCTTGCAGAACGTTCCTATATGATAAGTATTTGAAAATTCTCATTCAGTGGGTGCCAAATGGGAATTTACCATTTTTTCAGAAATAATGAACATTTTACTGTTTCAGTAACTTCAGGGTATTTGTGTCTCAATAATTGTGTATAGTTATTTTTCTGCACAAATAGTGAAGTTTTTTCCAGGGTATCGATTGTCAATAGGTACCTTGTAAAGAGATTGTAACTATCATTTCATCATTCTCCTGCCCTTTTCCCAATTTATTTGGGGTCGGCGCAACATCTCTTTTTCTTCCACACTTCTCTATTAGTCGTCACCTCCGTAGTCACACCCTTTCTAACCATATCATCATTCACACAGTCCATCCATCGTTTCTTTGGTCTCCCCCTACTCTTATAGCACATACATACATACATTCATACTCAAAACTTTCCTCACGACATTTTCCTCATTCCTCCGTATCACATGCCCATACCATGACAACCGATTTCCACACAACGTTTCATTTATCGGTGCCACTTTCAGGCTTCCTCTTATGTACTCATTTTTTATTCTATCCATTCGTGTAACACCACACATTCCTCTTAACATTCTCATCTCGGCTACATGCTATTGCCTTTCATTCATCTCTTTTGTGGCCCAACATTCTGACCCATACAAGACGGCAGGTCTTACTATGGTTTTATATATCTTCCCCTTAAGTTTAAGGGGAATATGGGAGTCGCAGATGGTTCCCGTGACCTAAACTAAAAAAAAGAAAATAAGACTATAGATTCGTGAAACAAACGCAACTTCAATTCATCGATAACATTAAAAAGGCTAAAAAAGACCTCAGTTTTGGTTTATTGTTTGTCAATAGAGTATTCAAGTGTATTTTTGAAAAAAACATTATGAATTATTCCAATAAAATTAATAAAGAATATTTGAGATTGATAACAGAAGAAGTAATTCATTTACTAGCTCGGCATTAAGAGCATTTATTCCGAAAATGGGCAACGAAGCATACAGCTGTCAAATATTTCACTGTTTTGATTAATTTGGCAATATTACTGTATGGAAATATGAAATATCGCTAACTAGTGACCTAAAATATTGATTATGAAATGCATTAATTAATATCTTATCACCGATTTAGTTTTAGATGTAAAATAAGAACTTGGAAACTTTCCAAATGCCCCTTTTACACCTAAAACGGTAACAACATAAAATGCAGTGATAGAATTGCATTTTAATATGCAAGCAATATTGCCAAATTAATCAAAACAGTGAAATATTTGACAGCTGTATGCTTCGTTGCCCATTTTCGGAATAAATGCTCTTAATGCCGAGCTAGTAAATGAATTACTTCTTCTGTTATCAATCTCAAATATTCTTTATTAATTTTATTGGAATAATTCATAATGTTTTTTTCAAAAATACACTTGAATACTCTATTGACAAACAATAAACCAAAACTGAGGTCTTTTTTAGCCTTTTTAATGTTATCGATGAATTGAAGTTGCGTTTGTTTCACGAATCTATAGTCTTATTTTCTTTTTTTTAGTTTAGGTCACGGGAACCATCTGCGACTCCCATATTCCCCTTAAACTTAAGGGGAAGATATATAAAACCATAGTAAGACCTGCCGTCTTGTATGGGTCAGAATGTTGGGCCACAAAAGAGATGAATGAAAGGCAATAGCATGTAGCCGAGATGAGAATGTTAAGAGGAATGTGTGGTGTTACACGAATGGATAGAATAAAAAATGAGTACATAAGAGGAAGCCTGAAAGTGGCACCGATAAATGAAACGTTGTGTGGAAATCGGTTGTCATGGTATGGGCATGTGATACGGAGGAATGAGGAAAATGTCGTGAGGAAAGTTTTGAGTATGAATGTATGTATGTATGTGCTATAAGAGTAGGGGGAGACCAAAGAAACGATGGATGGACTGTGTGAATGATGATATGGTTAGAAAGGGTGTGACTACGGAGGTGACGACTAATAGAGAAGTGTGGAAGAAAAAGAGATGTTGCGCCGACCCCAAATAAATTGGGAAAAGGGCAGGAGAATGATGAAATGATAGTTACAATCTCTTTACAAGGTACCTATTGACAATCGATACCCTGGAAAAAACTTCACTATTTGTGCAGAAAAATAACTATACACAATTATTGAGACACAAATACCCTGAAGTTACTGAAACAGTAAAATGTTCATTATTTCTGAAAAAATGGTAAATTCCCATTTGGCACCCACTGAATGAGAATTTTCAAATACTTATCATATAGGAACGTTCTGCAAGGATACAGTAAATTGGTAACGAGATACTGGGATATTCCCAGTACTTTTAAAATGATTTCCCAATAGATGGACAAAATGAAAACTTCCCCAATACATGATGCATTATCTAAAGTCCTGAATTTCAATTCCGGTGTCGTATTTAAATATTTAATTTGTAATCGAACAAATAAATTGGAGCGTATCGCTTTACCCGTGGGATGCATTCATTTTTTGCGTCAGAAATCGAATTATGGAATGGGAAGCGTCGGATATTTTGCATTGAATTACATAGGCCAATGTTACGCAATGTTACAATGTTGTTTTCGTATGTGTTTTAAAGCCCAATTCTGGGAACATTATGACGAGACCATACCAACAAAATCAAACAAAAATGTGGAGTTGTTTAGTAAGTGAAAGTTGTAGATTAATCGAGTATTTCGAGATATCGACAAGCGGTTGGTCGACTCTTCGCGTGGCCAGAGGGCTGGCCAATTTTTATGTCAAAGAATCAGCATTGCCATCCAACGTGGCAACGCCGCCTTTTGGGCACTTTTTCCACTGACAGCAAAACGGACGAATTATTTGATGCCCAGTGAGTTCTTCCATTTTTTTTCAACGACAGACAGAAAGAGTTACTTTCGGATATATAATATTAGTGGGGATTTACCGGATCCAGTAATTACGACAAAGACCTGATGAATTGAAGATCCACAAATGACAGCCGAGACCAATGGTTTAACGTGCTTTCCGAGGCACGGAGGGGTCTTGGTATGAAATGATGGTCACCCATCCACGGACCAACCGCGGCAAGCGTAGCTTAACCTGATTTATCGACCCGTGCGGCTATTATTACTTAGCCTAAATGAATTCTAAGAACAAAATCATAAAGAAAAAAAAGAACTTACCTGTAATAAAGAAAAAAACCCTAAGAAAAACAAAGCAATTTCATTTGATTGACGAAAAGAATATACGAAGGCTTAGCACTAAAATATTATACAGCTAACAAAATATCGAACAAGGTCAGCCGTTCAAATAAATTAGACTTGTTTGTCACGACGTAAACTCAAGGTGACCCCGAATGGAAATTTGTGTGAAGATCTTGAGCTGGTGTGAAGTTTTCGGAGATGTTCTGGGTAAATCCCATATAATAGGAGGTGACCCTATAGCCATAAATCGGGCACAAATCCAGACACCGGGTTTCTACTGAGGAATTCCACTTAAAAAAATCCCTAATAACACTTTGCATGACCTGCGAATCGAATCTAGGACCTCTCAATAATAGCGCTTGCCATTAGAACAACGAGGCAGTCATGTACACCGTAGCCTACAAGCCACGAGGCAATAGCAAGGAGGCCCATAAACTGCAGCACAAGACGATAATACCATTTTTATGCAACAGTTTTATAAATACAATTGAAAACATATTACTCGTATATTTCTTATTGTAGACTGACATGACTAAGGGTCGGTTTTTTTAACCGAAGTCAAACCGTATAACCATTTGTTTGATTAAGGTGACACTTTTCCACATTTTTTCCATACAAACTTCGGGAGGGTTTTACTCCACTGTTTGACTATGCACATCAAAAATTAAACATGGTATGGTTTTGTCTCATTATTAATATTGTCTGTACGCAAACAGAATACTAAAATAAAGAGCCATTAAAAAGTTATGAGCCAACTAAGATTCGTTTTTCTTGCTAATTTAACCTAACTTTGGGCGTGTTTAAGTAATAAAAGAAGTGTAAAATCTCCAAAACCAAGTCGGTACCGACAAAGTTCAATTATCGATAAGTTCAATAAACTTTATTGGTCATTGATTTATGCCGTAGTTTTTTCATAAAACCCGATCTTCCGAACGACTTTTCTTAATTTTTTCGCGAATGTTTTGCTATAAATGCTCCTGCATCTCACTCAATAACGTTTTGGGTGTAGACTAGCCTCTAACTGCTCATCACGGGTACTACCTCTGTCGGACACGATGCCTGGTGAGACAGCGTGCTTTTTAGCCAGGCCCACCAGTGAGTTCGAGCCCGCGAAAAGTGTACCCTTAACCATAGTCGAACTTTTCAGTAACAATCATCATCTGCCTAGCCTTTTCCCAACTATGTTGGGGTCGGCTTCCACTCTAACTGGATGCAGCTGAATACCAGTATTTTACATGGAGCGACTGCCCATCTGACCTCCACAACCCAGTTACTGCGTAATACGATACCCCTTGGTAAAACTGGTTGTCAGACTTTCGGGCTTCTGACGACCCGTAACGACTGTCAAAGACCCACAAATGACAGCCGGGACCAACGACTTACCGTGCTTTCCGAGGCACGGAGGGGTCTTGGTATGTAAAGATGGTCACCCGTCCACGGACCAACCGCGGCAAGCGTAGCTTAACCTGGTCGATCGACCCGATTAAGCCAAAAGCCCCTCTAAAAAAATCGCCGTGAAAACTTAGATGAAGTAAACTGAGTGTCCAGTCTAAGCACCAAGTAGAATAGACGTTTTTACGATGAGATTTTTTCAGAATAGACCGGTTGTTGACAAACAGCAATCATAAAGTAACTTCTCCCGCTCTGGGTGGAGCAGGAGGGCGTGTCAGACTTTTACTGACTTAAACCCACCCGTATGCCCTCGGTTGCCTGTGCCAGGGGCCACGGTATCTCTTTCGAACAACCCGCACCCCTGGCAGGCATCGGCCCTTGCGGACCCCACCAGTTGGTGCTGACATCTCCTTGAGGCGCGCGTGGTCAACTAATAGTTAAAGAGCTATTACGTTCCTCAATATCTATTTTAACCAAAGTAAAACTTAACTATTGGATGAACTAAACCATTGGCATCATATCGCCAATGTTATGAGAAATCGTTTCCTAAAAATAGCTATGATTTTGTAATGAAACGTCTTTTTTGACTGTGTAAATGTCAAACCTTATTATTAAATGATAAATGATAAATGATAAATGATTTTATTTCTGTAAGTAGGTTTGTACAAACACTTTTACACGTCAATCATATTTTTTAAACTAGGTGAGGTCGGCGTTTCCTAACTGACTACTCTGAGAAGAAAGGCCGAAACAAACTCAGAGGTCACAGTCTCTTTTAAAGTCCAGACATAATCTTGGTCAGATCATGTGAAGACCATGTGGATTGGTGTCTGAAATGGTCTTTTGAGGAAAGAAACCACACAGATTGAGTGGACCTGTCCAATCAGTGCACGCATGTATCAGTAATCATACGGCTCAACTCAGAACTTGAGGAGCTCAACGATTTGACGAACAATACCAAAGAAAGGACATTAGGGTAGGCCACATAAAGTACTCAAACTGCCAGATTAACTTTAAAAATGAACTGAGAAAGAAATGAAACACAAAAACAAAAATACCACATAGTCCTCACATTCACAATAATTAAAGCAAAATAATATTATACTTCTCAAAGTAAATATTCATGTCAAAGTGTATATAATAATAATCAAATGTCAAAGTGTATATAACAATAATCGAATGTCAAAGAGCAAAATAAAAATATACAAAAAAAAAAAAACACTATACAAAATTGGAGCAGGTCAATCCCAAGCTTTTTTGTCCTCAATATAATCTTTAACGGTATAAAAGGCTTTCAGGCACAACTTACGTTTAATGAATGATTTAAATTTATTGAGACTTAGATCTTGAACATGGCTTGGAAGTTTATTATAGAAGCGTATACATTGACATCTGAATGACCCACCTATTTTCTTGAGCCTTGTTGATGGTACAACAAATTTGTGTTTGTTCCTAGTATTTATACTATGGATATCACTGTATTTTTTAAACAATTTAATATTTTTATGGGCATATAAAAGATTTTCATAAATATACTGTGAAGGCACAGTCATTACATTAATCTCCTTAAATTTATCTCTGAGAGAGTGTCTCGGACTTAATTTATAAATTGATCGAACAGCTCTTTTCTGCAAGACAAAAATAGTCTGAATGTCGGCGGCATTTCCCCACAATAGAATACCATACGACATTACACTATGAAAATAGCTAAAGTACACTAAGCGGGCTGTCTCTATATCAGTTAAATTACGAATTTTTCTAACAGCGTATGCTGCAGAGCTTAGCTTTTTCGATAATTTGGCTATATGTGGGCCCCACTGAAGCTTGGCATCCAAAGTTAAGCCCAAGAATACAGTGCTATTTTCAGGATTCAATTCTTCGCCCTTTATCAACACATTCGTTTTCACCTGCTTAACGTGAGGTAGCGTAAACTTAATGCATTTGGTCTTTTTTTCATTAAGAAGTAAATTATTAACATTGAACCAGTGAACTACTTTTGAGATTGCGCTATTTACATCGTCATTAACAAGTTGCTGACGTTCAAGTTTAAACAAAAGTGAAGTGTCATCCGCAAACAACACTATATCATGATTATCCTTTATGAGGTAAGGCAAGTCATTAATATAAATAAGAAACAAGAAAGGACCAAGAATCGAGCCCTGTGGGACTCCCATTGATACTACGGATCCGGGAGATCTTTTTCCGTTTACATCAACACACTGAATCCTATTACACAAGTATGAAATAAGAAGATCCAGAGCGGTGTTCCGGATCCCGTAGTGGCGGAGTTTCCTGATTAAAGTTTCATGAAGCACGCAATCGAATGCTTTAGATAAATCACAAAAGATGCCCAAGGCATCGTATTTATTTTCCCATGCATTGTAAATATGCCCTAAGAGTTCAACACCGGCATCGGTAGTTGAACGACCCCTTGTAAAACCGAACTGTTTGCTATGTAATAAATTATGTTTATTAAAAAATCTTTGCAATTGTTCTAAAATTAATTTCTCAAAAATTTTACTAAAGGTAGGTAGTACTGAAATAGGTCTATAATTAGTGGGGTCTGATGTACTACCTGATTTAAACAAAGGTATTATTTTACTATTCTTCATTAGGTCAGGAAACTCCCCACAGTCTATACAATTATTAAATATAAGAGCTAAAGTAGGTGCTACAATGTCAATAATAGACTTAGCAACTTCTACAGAATTACCCCACAGATCTGCAGTCTTTTTTACATTTAAAGTGTGAAAGGTTTTAATTATATCTCTACAGCTAATATGTTCAAAATGGAATTCTGAATCACAAACATTAACATTTTCCTTAAGTAAAGACTCAGCAACAGAAGGTGATGAGTTTAGTGATTTTGTAGTAGAAACGGGAATATCTGCGAAGAAATTTTCAAAAGCTGCGGCGACTTGCGAGTCTGATGTGATTATGTTGTCATTGATAGACAGGCTGTAGTCAGTATTTCGGTTGCTAGACTTTCCCGTTTCACTATTAATAATATTCCAAGTCGTTTTAATTACATTACTACTGTTTTTAATCTTAGAACTCAAATAACGCGACTTGGCCATCCAACAAACTTTTTTAAATAATTTGGAATAATTTCTAACATATAAATTAAATTCAGCAGTGTTTACAGAAGTCCTTTCATTGTACAGCTCATAAAGTCGTGTTCTACTTTTATGAATACCAATGGTAGCCCAATCACTGAAAGATACGTTACTATTAATCGAGATAGTCTTGGGAATAAAAGTGGAATTAAATTGTTTACAATACATCTTAAAAAAATCACCATATAGGTGATTAGGATCAGCATTTGCAGATAAAACGGGTAATTTATTTTCAAGTTTAACTTTAAAGGCCTCTAGGCGAAATGCAGTTTTGGGGTTAACAGTGATATCCTTTTTACCCATTTTTTTATTTTGATTTTGAATGGTAATCCGTTGCCCGCAATGATCAGATTCTAGTAAATTAATAATTTCTTTGTGGCTCGGTACAACATCTGTATAAATATTATCTAGGCATGTGGCACTACTAGGGGTTATTCTTGTGGGCTGGTGTATTAACTGCATTAATATATATTTAGTAAAATTATACGAGATTGAACTATAGCTATTTTCACTCCGTGTAGATTGTTCTTTAATTTTCACCTCGAACGCCAAGCATCTGCTTAAAATGTCAGGAAACAGGCAACAATCAAATAAGTAACAAAATACCTTTGCACAAAGCAGTTGCAGCAGTAATACACTAAAATTTACAAAACCGAAGTCATGCTTTAGTTAACCATCCGCCATCTTGTTTAACCCTCCAACATTTGCAGCAGTAATACAATAAAATCAAATATAATATCAAATAAAATGCAGTGATAGAATTGCAAATCATTATTCATATTTCAGGTCACTATAGTTAGCGATATTTCATATTTCCTTACAGTAATATTAACAAATTAATAAAAACAGGTAAATATTTGACAGCAATTTGCGATGTTGCCTACTTTTAGAATAAACGCTCTTAACTGAGGTGAATCCCACGCGAGATGCAGAACCAAATTCGCTGAAAAGCTGAAAAAATACTGAACGGACTTTCATGCGGTTTTCATCAGTAAATAGAGTGATTAATGAGGAAAGCTTAAGTGTATAATTTGCTAAGGTTTTGTTTAAATTGGGTAACATGGGCGAATCCGCTGGAAAAAGCTAGTTGGATTGTAAATCAGAATTTAAGAATGACATTACAAAATACAAATACAAATATTTATTGGAACAAAAAAGCGAATTACAATTTTTGTATAGTTTAGTAACTGTGTCGCAGTTATTAGCGCCCACCCCAAGAGCGAAGGACAACTGAGTTCCATAACAACAATATTGTTTATGGTTATACTTAGTAGAAACTAGACATAAACATTTAATAATAATAAAACTAGAACTAGACATTTATTAATAATAGTTGTAGCAGTATGAGTGGGTGAATGTGTGTGTGAGTGAGTGTGAGTGTGAGGAGGGTGTGGGGGTGCGTACGTCTTCCGTACACGTTCCATACATTTTGACCGCGTAGATATTGTACTTTTCTATGAAACAGCTGATTTTTGTTTCAGTAACAGGCAAAAAATTTCTGCGCTAGGGGGTCTAGTATGATATGCTGAATTCATGGTTACAATTTGCGCACTGGATAAAAACTTACCCTGTTTACATAAAAAGAGAAACTGACTGACTGATCAATCAACGCACAGCCGAAACTACTAGGACTAGGAACGTGACATTTTGCACACGGCTTCCTTTTATAATGTAGGGGAGCACTAAGAAGCGGTTTTTGGAAATTCGACCTTTCAGGGGGTGAAAAGGGGGGATTTTGTTTATATGAAAAATCTTATTCCTTGAGCTAATAAGCTTGAAACTTGGCACAAATACTTATCTAAGTAAATTATAAAGTTGGTTATTTATTGTTTTTCTAAACTACCCCCTAAATGGGGATTGGGGGGTCTCAAAGTTTGTATGGAAGAATTTTAACGCGCTCTCTGATTAACTCGAAACCACGTTGGATACTTTTTATCCCGGTAGTACGTTCCTGCGCGATAATTTCCGACTTCCACGCGGACGAAGCCACGGGCGGAAGCTAGTTTTCTATTAAAATCAACAAAAATCAAATAATTTAAATAGAGTTTTACAAATAAAGTTTTTTTTTTTTTT
Organism: Polymixis flavicincta; assembly: GCA_949987655.1. Classification (NCBI taxonomy): domain Eukaryota; kingdom Metazoa; phylum Arthropoda; class Insecta; order Lepidoptera; family Noctuidae; genus Polymixis; species Polymixis flavicincta. The sequence continues at coordinate 7,752,562 of OX465199.1, read as the reverse complement.
TAAAGTACCTTACTTGATATTTGTATTTTTTGACGATAGTTCCTATCCATTCTAAAGTTGTCATCAGAAATTGCTTTTACCGAAAAACCACGATACAATTTGCAAGACTGTTGTGTTTATGACAGAACTATATACAGGAAAACTTTTATCCAGTGCGCAAATTGTAACCATGAATTCAGCATATCATTCTAGAACCACTAGCGCAGACATTTTTCGCCGGTTATACCTACAAAAAAAAATCAGTTGTTCCATACATTTTGACCGCGTAGGTATTGCACTTTTTTATGAAACAGCTGATTATTTTTTGAATAACCGGCGAAAAATGTCTGCGCTTGGGGTTCTAGAATGATATGCTGAATTCATGGTTACATTTTGCGCACTGGATAAAACTTACTCTGTATACGTCTACCAATATCAAATACATTGTTCATTTCACAAGCGCCAACTTCTTCCAAGATTGTAAAACTCGGATTTGAGACAATTTGTTAAATACTTTTTTATCGTGGCTTACTACTAGCGGTGGTTATATCACTAACACTTCGAGACAGGGTAATGTATTGCCTAAATGTTATTGTACGTTGGATATTCAACGCTCGGCGTATGACCGAAAGTTTAAAATCTAATTAAGCCCTTTTGTTTCACCACTGCATTTGGTTGTTGCTAAGTTTTAGTGAAAACGGGCATGAGACGTATAGGATTTCACTTGGACGTAATTTTCTCTCAGCTTACATGTGTATGGCGTAAAGAGTGTCAATGTACTTAAATATCAATAGCGAAAATGTTTTGTATCTGTTTTTAATGCATGAAACAAGGAGCTTCAGAGGTTCGTTCCCTCTAATCTTGGGGTAGACCATAGACATACAACGTCTGATCTGTCAGACGTTGTATGTCTATGGTATCATATAATACATTGTCACAAAAAAAACATTGCAACCTCCTTGGTTCTTAAACTTCACTGACACGACGAAAATTACGAAGTGAGCAATAGCGAATAGAAAAGTAAGCACCCCCCTGACCCCTACCCTGATCTGACAGTTAATGTGGTACATTTTCATATATTTTCTATAACTTGAAAGTGATTATTTGAAAACAAAAAAATGTTACAAGTTCGTGTTTGGGTCGCAGAAATTCATAATGTGTACCAGATGTATTTATTCAGTCCAGTAAATTTGAAACAAATTGGCTGTGACAAACGGACAGATACACGAGTGGTCCTATATGGGACCGTTTATTCGTAAGAATGTGCGGAACCCAGAAGAAACCTCATTAAAATCCTTTCCAAAATAATATGTAATAAAGAGCACATTCAATTAAACAAACATCGATATGGATAAACAATTTAATAAGTACATCAAAGAGGAGCGCTCCATTTGACTAACAACGTTGAAGACTGCCAAAAGAAATGAAATCAGAAGTTTGTTCAAAAGGGCTAATGAATCAAAATTTTCCTTTGTCTAATTTAAATGCTATTGTTAAAGTTATGCAAAGTTAAATCGTTTCGATACAATTCAAGGTTAACTGAGTCTTGATATTGAACGTCATCATTTCAGCCGGAAGATGTCCACTGCTGGACATAGGCCTCCGCTAATTTGGAGGGGCTTGCCATAATCGCCACGCTTGGCAGGCGGGTTGGCGATTACATTATGGTGGTAAAATGCATAGAGAACGCTGCTGCCCATTCTCTAGTAAGTCCCTTAGTCGCCTCCTACGACACCCACGGGAAGAGATGGGATGATGCTATTCTTTACGTCCGGCACCACATGGTACGATATTGAACGTAAAGACTTGTAATTAATTTCTTCAGCTTGGTGCGATCTAGCCTATAAGAAATCGGCCCGTGGGATTCCGCCATTATAACAACACACAACAATCACGCCTTGTTTCCCCGAAGCGTTGGGCAGAAGTGACCAATAGAACACCTGGGCACGTCACGATTGCGGCGGTTAGTCTCCTCTTTGAGGAGTGGATTGAGAGGCACCACGGTGTCCTCACCTTCCGCTTGACGCAGGTCCTCAACAAACATGGGTGTTTCGGGAGTTTTCTGTTTCGTATAAGGCGGGAAACGCCCGAGTGTTTCCACTGCGTGATTCACCCTGAGGACACAGTGGAGCATACGGTGGAGGTTTGCTCGGCTTGGGCGGACCACCATAGTGTCCTCGTAGAGGCGATCGGTGGCGGCGAACTCTAGCGTCCGGCCCTGGTCCAGACCATGGTCGGTATATGCGCCCTCATAGCCCTAACTTCGGCAGGAGACGCCCCGGGCGTGAGAAATCCAAGGCTGATTCGCGGCCACCGTAGGTGCGGGTTTGCAGACGACGAAAAATGGGTAGCTCGCTGTCCGGTAAGGACCAAGCCCAGGTCGACGGCGCGTTGTGTTCCACGCGCGCCTCAAACAGATGTCATGGAAGGGGCGATGCCTGACAGGGGTGCGGGTTGTTCGAAAGAGATACAGTGTCAGCAACTGAGGGAACACGGGTAGGTTTTAATCAGTAAAACTGGCAAAAACTCACCCGTCTGACATGCCCTCCTGCTCCATCCAGAACGGCAGAAGTTATTTGATGATTTCTCATCCTCAAAAAAAAAGACTATAGTACACCAACATGACGCAGCATTAGAGTGCTAAATTAATTAAGCAGGCCGTTGGAATGCATCATCAGATTGCCTCATCATCATCATCATTTCAACCAAAAGACGTCCACTGCTTGAAGTAGGCCTCCACCAGGCTCCTCTACATCGACCGATTCTGTGCTTCCCGTATCCAGCGGACTCCTAAGGCCTTCACAAGGTCATCGGTCCATCTTGTGGGAGGCTCAAGTCTACGTTTTCCGGTACGCAGTTGCCACTTCAGAACCATTCGGCCCCATCGGCCATCTCTTCTGCGAGCAATGTGCCCTGCCCACTGTCACTTTAGTTTGCCAATTCTTCGGGCCATGTGGATTGCCTTGGTTCTCCTGCGGATTACATTGCTTATTAATTGCTAGATTGCTTCAATAATTATCGTTATTATAGAGAAACTTCTGGATAAGTAATGGCGGGTCGATCAACCAGGTTAAGCTATGCTTGCCGCGGTTGGTCTGTGGATGGGTGACCATCTTTACATACCAAGACTCCGCCGTGCATCGAAAAGCACGTTAAGCCATTGGTCCCTGCTGCCATTCCCGGATCTTTGACAGCCGTTACGGGTCGGCAGAAGCCTGGAAGTCTGACGACCAGTCTTACCAAAGGGTATCGTGTTACCCAATAACTGGGTTGTGGAGGCAGTCGCTGCATGTAAAATCCTGGTATTCAGCTGCATCCGGTTAGACTGGAAGCCAACCCCGACATAGTTGGGAAAAGGCTAGGCAGATGATGATGACTCGTGGATGACATAATCATCATCATCATTTCAGGCGAAAGCCGTTCACTGCTGGACATAGGCCTCCCCCAAAGGGAGGTTTTGCCATAATCACCACGCTTGGCAGGCGGGTTGGCGATCGCAGTATGGTGGTAAAATGCATAGAGAACGCTGCTGCCCATTCTCTAGTAAGTCTCTTAGTCGCTTTCTACGACACCCACGGGAAGAAATGGGGATGGAAATGATGACATATTATTGAACCCAAATAACCATAAAAGCCCATTTGCTAATATTACAAACGCGAAAGTTTGCAAATATGGATGTTTGTTACTGTCACGAAAAATCGAATGAATTTGGATGAAATTTCGCTTACAGATAGATTATAACCTACATTGACACATAGTATACTTTTTATCCCGGTAGTACAATTTCCGACTTCCATGAGGGCGAAGCCGCGGGCGGAAGCTAGTACTCAATACTTTAGTTAATAGAAAGCCTAACAATCCTTTACAAAATACATCGTAATTATAGCCCTAAAACATAATGACTTGTAAAAGGCAGAATTCTCATTAATGTAATAGCCCATTACAATACAATATGTAAATTAAGTTTTTTATGGTGGAACGTAATGACTGTCATAATTGTCATAGGGGTGTCTCTTTCTGGAGTTATTATTTTGTTAGGGTTGAACGGTTTTCGGAAGGTTTATTAAGGTTACGTTATGGGTGGTTTTGAATGTTTGAATAAAGATAAAACCAATTTTTCTATCATCATCATTTCAGCCGAAAGACGTCCACTGCTGGACATAGGCCTCTCCCAGGCTCCTCCACTTGGACCGATCTTATGCTTCCCACATCCAGCGGATAACCGCGGCCTTCACAACGTCATCGATCCACCATGTGGGAGGCCTTCCCACTCTACGTCTTCCGGTACGCGGTCGCCACTCCAGAACCTTTCGGCCCCATCGGTCATCTGTTCTGCGAGCAATTTTGGTGTTTCCCTACGCGATCGAATCAGAAATGAAGCGATCCGCAGGAGAACCAAGGCAACCGACATAGCCCGAAGAATTGCGAAAATTAAGAATTTTTCTATAATTTAATTTATTTTATTTGAAAACCTGATTATGGCATTTGCTCTTGCTGTGGTTGTTTAGATTTTAGTCAATATAATAAACAAGAGTATTAAACTTAATTCGTCAATCCAAACGATATCACCTAAAATCACAGACCTACTTTAAAAGCTCGTACTTATAACCAAAGTAGAGTTCATTAATATTTTGGCCCTTTTAGGCTTCAAAGAAAGAAAGAAAGAAAGTATACCGTTTATTTGGACACAGTTTGGTTTTGCTTCAAAAATATATGAACGTCAAAAAGTTCTTAAAGGCATAGCCGGCGCACACGCATGGCGGCGGCACAGCTGCCTTGCAGGTGTGCTGCAGGCGTTGTAAGTCCGCCAGCACTTGCTGCAGGAACCCCGACCGTCCCTTGCTCGTTGATGTGCCAGCCCGCGCCGCAGCTGAGCCAGTAGAGTTAAATTCCCCGAATGCTAATAATCATGAAAATATTTTGATCCAGCCTGTCCCCACTAGCTGTCCCCCCCCCCCCCGCCTGTGTCGCCCTGAGCCAAGGTTCGTACCCCACAGGGGTGCCCTCAGCGTGCAGTCGCTTTAGGTGTAAGTAGGTTTTATGTCCTGGTTAGTTAGACTAAAAGCCTCCAGGGCTTTTAGTCGAACTAAAAAGTCCTTCACAGGAAAGTCCGGTTAAGCAGTCACAGCCTGTCAAGGTTAACTGCGAGACGCCATTCACAAAAAAAAAAAGCTCCAGGAACCGACTATGCCGCCGACCTTGTTAGCAGCATACCCGCCGGCTGTGCCGCCGGCATTTGTTTAAGTGCCTTAAATATTGTGACAACTATGAAGAAAATGCGTCTGGATATTTTGTATAGCGAGTAGTTGAACTAAATTTAAGCTAAGTAACACAGCAATACTGTAGCAGCCACTGTTGTTTTACTTTCTTTTTTTAATCACTTGTCTTCAGCACTTCTTTAGTTAAACCGTGGACAATGGTGTGGGTTACATCTTTGTTAAATCATAGTTTAAATTATGTCTCTGTATTTTGTAGGATGTAACTGTTTTTTGTCCCTAATAAATAAATGAACTACATATAAGCATGATTAAATAGTAGTCAAGATTTATATTACTTAATATGTGACTGTTTTTTTCTCATAATTCTTCTTCTTTATCATTGAACCGTTCACATGAGGACATATTTTTTATCTAGGTCTTTAAAATTTATTGAGCTATCCAACGCTCACAATATTTTTAATCCTTGACAGTGTCAATATATTAATGAACTCGATTATACCAGTAACTCATCGCCTAAAATCAAAAGGGTTCAACGTTTATGTGTCCATGTCAAGTTAATGGTTCCGATCGTAAACATTTAATGTGATAATTAAAGATATTGTCAACGCTCTTTCGTCATTAACTTAATGAGAATTTATTGCGTACCGAATGGGAAAAATCGGAATGGGTATGATGGGAATTTCCTAACTAATGGGTGACGTCAAATGATTTGTGTATCGATGTGGCGTGGAAGGAATACAGGGATTTTATTTTAATAATAGTAATAAATCAATTAAATGTTATATTATATTTTTAATTATTTTTATATTGTAATGTTAAAAATGTAATTATTATATATGTATCTATGAAATAAAGTAGATAGTAAATCATTAAATTCAGGCGACAAAACCCATTACATAAATATCTTAAAGACTAACATACATGATTACGGCACGCGCACCACGCACGCCTTGCACGCGAGCGGAGCGGGCTCCGTACGGACTCCGTTTAACTCGCAACGGCTTTTTTCATAGAAGTACTTCCACTGTGAATGAGCGGACTGAGCGGATCAAAAGAGTACAAAGAGTTACAAAAGTGGTCTCAGAGTTGAGCAAAAGAAGGCAAAATCTGAAACTCTTAGTGGAAGTGTGCAACTATTTTTGTGTCAACTATGTCCGCTCAGATCATCAGCTCAGTTTCCGCTCATTAGGTACCCTTTTTTAGTGGAAGGCGGGCATTCAAGTTGACGACGGCGCGACTCCAGTAACTGCATCATCGGCGTGTACCTTGTCTTCTGCGCACGTACATACTCTGCGAAGTCTTTTTTTTGCGAAGAATGTTTCATCCAAACTTATTTGTATTTCTAGTTTTATGTGTGTGCGATAACTTCATGACGATAATTGCTATATTCTTGACCACACACAAGATTATCAAGAAATAAGCCGTGAATGTAAATGTTTGTAGCTTGCACAAGTGTTTGCAAGTTGCTTGCAAGCATGAACAGCCCCACAGGCCTTACGAAGATTATGCTACGCTTGGATGAGTGTCGATTTAAAACATACTAGCTGTTTCCCGCAGCTCCACCCATTTGGATGTCGGTTATCGCATAATATAATAATTCGCATTTTGAGAGCTGGTGCCTGACGTAGGTTTTAGTAAAATCTGTAGGTGTTACAGGTCACCAGACCCCACTTTGTGGCATCATACGAATAGACAGGCGGAGAGGAGGTGTTTCCACTAACTATTACGAGATACTTATATAATTAAAACCAAAAAAAAAGAAAAGTAACTAAACGAATTAAACAATCAAAACAAAAAATTAATAAATGAAAAAATAAAAATAAAATAACACAACTGGAACAGTCTGAGGGTGCGTTGGAATATGTAGGTGAATGAATGTTTTTGAATGTGTAGGTGAATGGAGGTGAATGAAATCAACGGCTATTGCTTCTATCGCATAAATATGCATTGTTTTGACCACAAGGATCATGAATTTTCGAATTGGTGTGGGGAAGGTACTTAACTAGTACTATAAAAGTGAATAGTAAAAACCTTTTTCAAAAAAAAAAAAAAACCAACTTCCGGAAAAACACTACAAAGCGAAAAATAACTTTTTATTTTAATTTTTTAAACACATTGAAACATTGAAATATATCGTTGAATACAATATTTTGTACCTACAACAGTCGATACAATCGAGGTCGCTTCTGATCGTAAAATTCCTCTAATATGCAAACGTGTATTGGAAAACGCTTTACCTGTTTATTTATTCAAAAGAATATGTAGGTACAGGGTTGGTCAATGGAACTGTTTAATATGTAAACTGTCTATAGCAAACAAATGAACCTTTAAAATAATCTAACCAAAGAAAGTATGAAAATATATTTTAGGCATTCCGAAACAGAACTCGAGATACGTTTTTCAATATTTCTTACTTACTCACCTCATCAATCCTTCGAAATAGTCCTAATAATACAGGATACGTTTTTAATCAGTGCGCAAACTGTAACCATAAATTTAGCTTATCATTCTAGACTCGGGTCTTGAATGATATGCTAAATTCATGGTTACAGTTTGCGCACTGGTTAGAAACTTATCCTGTACTAGCAGCGCTCCGTGGTCTCACCCGCGTAGTTCCTGTTCCCGTGGGAATACGGGGATAAAATATAGCCAATGTCACCCGGGGATAGTGTAGCTTCCCAACAGTGAAAGAATTTTTCAAATCGGTTCAGTAATTTCGGAGCCTATTCAATGCAAACAAACAAACAATCAAATCTTTCCTCTTTATTAATGTCCTGTATAATGATGGGAAAGATTGCGAGACTGGATGGATGGATGTATGTTTGTTCCTCTTTCACGCAAAAACTACAGAACGGATTTCGATGAAATTTGGCAGACACATTGTTTATAACTTTTATTAACACATCTATAGAGTACTTTTTATACCGGTAGTAAGGTACCGCGGTCGCAGGCAAAAGCTAGTATTATAAAAGCCAAATAAACTTTGTCTGTTTGTTTGTTTAATTGTCGTAGCAAAATGGCTGAATCGATTTCGATAACATTTGGTACACTGGAAGACCACCTGGGCTTGGACATAGGATACTTTTACCTCATCATCATCATTTCAGCCGAAAGACGTCCACTGCTGGACATAGGCCTCCCCCAAGCTCCGCCACTTCGACCGGTTCTGTGCTTTTCGCATCCAGCGGACTCCCGCGGCCCTCACAAGGTCATCTGTCCACCTTGTGGAAGGCTTTCCAACTTTACGTTTTCCGGTACGCGGCCGCCACTCCAGAACTACTATACTATACTTTTACCTGTAAGTACCATATCATGGGATTTCCGACCTCCACGTGACGCAGATGAAACCACGGGCAAACGCTCATCTATCCTAGAATACCGTTCTGGCCACTAGAAGTCACTATTAAATGACAAATAGAAAGAAGTCTTAAAAACGGTGGATATAAAACCTCTTTATCATTTGTTTCTGAACTATTTTCGTTCCCCATCAGTTCGAAATGCGAACTTAAAAAAAAAAATGAGCGCGCTTTCGAATTGGCTACGCTCACTTGAGTGATGTGCCATGTAAACTTTTCAGAATAGGATTTTGTTAACCTCCATAATATGTAAACTAGATCGACCAGTCTACACGGTAGCCGTCACTGCAAGTCAAATGCTTGTTAAATTATTCAGAAAGTAAATTAATTTGTTCGTGCACTCGATGTAAGGGTGTCGTGACCACAACGGTATTAGTGGACCTGTCTAACCACAAGCTAGCGCTGTAGGGTTAGTTTAGGTCAGCCGGTGAAGGCTACACTGACTAGATTAACGTCAAATAATATAATTTCGTGCCTGTTCCCCAGTGGAAGTTTTATTTACTTTAATTTATAGATTCTTTTTTTTCGATTTTGAACGAACTTCACAAGAAAGAGGAGTTTCTCAATTTTTTTAAATGTTTGTTACCTAAAGAAAAACAAAAACAACCGACTTCCGGAAAAACACTACAAAGTGAAAAATAACTTTAATTTCGGAAGTCAGTGACTTTGGATATTTGTATTTATTTTCCATTTTGTAGTGTTTTTCCGGAAGTCGGTTGTTTTTTTTCTTTTGGATAAAGTATTTATTTTTCACTTTTTAGTTCTAGTACCTACCCCACACCAAACTAAAATTTCATCATCCTTGGGGTATTCTCAAAGTCTATCAAATTAAAACAATGCGATAGCAGCAATCGCGGTTTTTTTGTTTTTTGGGTGGGACATCATCAAATAACTTCTCCTGCTCTGGGTGGAGCAGGAGGGCGTGTCAGACTTTTACTGACTAAAACCCACCCGTGTTCCCTCAGTAGCCTGTGTGCCAGGGGCCACGGTATCTCTTTCGAATAAACCCGCACCCCTGGCAGGCATGCCCTTGCCGGCCCCATCAGTTTGTGCTGACATCTCTATGAGGCGCGCGTGGAATACAACGCGCCGTCGACTTGGGCTTGGTCCTTACCGGACAGCGAGCTACCCATTACTCGCCGTCCGCAAGCCCATGCCTACGGTGGCCGGAAATCGGCCTGGGATTCCCGACGCCCAGGGCGTCTCCGTATCCTGCGGCAGCTAGGGTCGCGAGGGCGCATAGACTGCTTTTCCCTCACGTGCGCCGCCTCCCTCTTCGCGAGCATTACTGCTTCGCTGAAGGAGGTGACGGCTACCCATGCACTCTCGCTCCGTAACATGGCTTGGACCAGGATCAGACGCGAGAGATCGCCGCCGCCGATCGCCTCCACGAGGACACGGCGGTGCTTGATTTTGTTGTGAAGTATTTATTTTGTAGTGCCGCTACACAATAAAAAACAATAGCATCTCTAGACGCTGCTACTACGGCGATTTCATGTTCTATGCCTTACCCAAAATCAAACACGTTTGAATGTTCTGTGAGAGCTCTGCTGAGCTCCCAAAGTACCGGGTGTAATAATAAATTTTAAATAAAATACTTGGTGGTCTTTTAACGGTGGGACTCCACACCAAGGAATTAGCTCATGAGGACGTCGTGCCTGACAATCGAATCAAGCTTCCGTAACAAAACCTAAGTATTTTTTTTTGACATTCTAAAGATAAAACTTCTCGATTATTCGAACATAGACACAGCCTAACTATTGGCTGCCAGCAAGCACGTGAGGTCCCTCGAGAAGCGAACAACCTCTACAGTTTTAATTGTCTAGGATCAAGGCAAGGTATGTTTTTCAAACAGAAAACATGTCATGTTTCGTGTTAACATTAAGAATTATCATATAAATTGGAACCGATTCCAGGGCACTCCAGTTTGAATAGAAAGCAAAAGGTTTGTGTTTTTGGGAACGAAAGCGGCGTATTCAGTGTCTATTATTCTTTTGTTATTTTTTGTCTACGTACGCATTTGTAGAGAGTAGATTTATTTGTTTGTACTGGGTGAAAATTGGACCATTCGTTTTTCAAAGGTCAAAGTAGAGGTTATTTCCAAAGGCTGTGCATTAAAATTCGATTAAATTTAATTCTGATTTGTTTTAGATTTAATTTGGTTTGATTTTGATTTGATTTTGACTTAATTCTGATTTCAGTTTAATTTAGTTGTAATTTAATTTAATTTTGATTTAATTAAGTTTATTCTGTTTTTCAATGTATGTGTATCGAAGTGTAAAATACCTACTGTACCTATTAACAAAATATGGATTGTTATTGACGGAAAAAAACGTTTTGATTGATTAAAATCGAAGTAAACATTTTGGTTTTAAAATGCATACTATATATTTCTTTTCGTTTCTCGTTTTTCACCGAACACTGCCCATTAAATCAATACTAATATTTGAAGAGATAAAATTTGTTTGAAAGTTTGTATGTAGGGTGTAACCTCTGGAATTACTAGTCAGATTCGTTTTGAAAATTCTATTTGCATTTGCATTCATGTCACTATGTTTAATTATGTTCATTTTATTTATGTAGATTATTTTACATATTGTGAATGAGAGAACGTTTTAGGCCTTACAGACTATAAATTTGTAGACGATTTTCTATTCTGTATTCGTCTAAGTACCTGGTACTTATTGACAGGCCAGCGCTGTCCTCCCATACATTTTATCTCTGTAATTTGAAAACATTGTTAAAGTCAATTATTTTTAAAAGAGTAGGTAACCGTGGAGTTTCTTGCCGGCTCTTCTCCATAGGAAACAACAATTTGGAACCGCGCACCTAGCTTCTGACGTTTCATAAGTGCCCATGCAGATTTAGATGAAATAAAATAGGTAATAGGTAGGTAATAGGTAATACGGGCTGTTGTCCGCAACTCCACGTCAAAGCGCGTATTTTGCGTACGGGTGGGAGAATCTGTCATTCGATCCACCCCAGCTCCTCGAGAAAGGCCAGCAACGCCTTGGTGTTGCTGACAATCTCACGTAGGGTACCTGGGTTACCGAAGTATTTAGCCCTGTAATTGGCGACCACCGGGCAGTTTAGGAGCACGTGCGCTGCTGTCTCGTCGTCCTCCATGCAGGCCCTGCACAGCGGACTGTCTGTTACTCCTAAGACAAAGAGATGTTTGTTAAATGACCCATGGCCAGTTACAGCTGCTGTAACTGCACGCAGCTGTGATTTAGTTAGACGGAGAACCTGTTTTGTGAGGCGGGCATCGATCGCAGGAAGTGCTTCCTTAGCCTGCCTGCACTCACCTAGATCCAGCCATATCTTGTGATGTTGGTCCCTGGTTCGTTTCCTTACCAGAGTGCGTAGATATCCGAAGGGGAGAGGCGCGATGGGTTCTGGTCCCACTGGTGCCATACTCGACCCCCTTCTGGCAAGTTCATCGGCTGCATCGTTACCTAGCGAACCGCTGTGTCCTTTGATCCATTGAATGGTAATGTTATTGAGGCTACCTACCTGGTTTAGGCGCTGGTGGCACTCGTATATCAGCCCAGAGTCAACCGTGTGACTGTTCAGCGCTTGCAGAACAGCCATGCTGTCTGAGAGTATGCGGATTGAGTGGTCTTTAACTTCCCTGGCCGTGATAGCAGACGCGGCAAGGGAGATGCCCATGCATTCGGCCTGGAACACTGTGTTATGGACCCCCAATGGTGTGGCTATGTGTATGTTGAGGTCCTCCGAGAAAACTCCAGCACCTGTGCCACTACCTGTTTTTGATCCATCCGTGAAGATCCGTAGCTCTGCGGGGCGCAAGCCCTCGCATCGTCGATCCTCATGAAGTTGGATTTTGTATTTTTTGTCAAAGACAAATTGTTTGGGCACCCGGTCATTTATTGCCTTTGTAATGGGAAACTCACTGTTGAGTCCCTTAAGCAGCGCGGTGTGTTGAGTGTCTCTCTTACTCCAGAGATGTGTTGCCTTCAGACGCACTGCCGCCATCGTTGCTTCCTGCTGTATGAACAGGTGGAGCGGCGGTAGCCCCAACATGGCTTCGATAGCTGCAGTTGGAGTGGTCCTCATGCAGCCCGTGGTAGCCATGCAGGCTAGTCTTTGCATGCGCTGTAGTTTGTTGGTGGCTGTAACTAGCTTGGTGCGGGGCCACCAGACCACGGCCCCGTAGGTGATCATGGGGCGGATTACTGCGGTGTACAGCCATAGTATAATTTTGGGGGATAGGCCCCACTTCTTACCTATCATTTTCCTGCACTGCCAGAAGGTGATGCAGGCCCTGTTTAGCTTGGTGTCTAAATGACTGCTCCAGTTTAGCTTACTGTCCAAAGTAACCCCGAGATACTTAACTTCATTGGTCAGCTGAAGTTCCGTGTTGAACAGTTTCGGTAGGCGGAAGGGGCCTAATGCTCGTTTATGAGTGAACATGACTAGTTCAGTTTTGGTGGGGTTAACTGATAGCTCAAACTCTCTACACCATCTCTCTACGATACGTAGTGCTTGTTGTGTGAGGTTGCAAATCGTTCCCGTCACCTTCCCCGAAACAAGAATTGCGAGATCGTCCGCATAACCTATTGTAAAATAATGGTTGGCGTTAAGTTTGGTGATAAGATCATTAATCACCAGATTCCATAGGAGGGGGGACAGTACTCCTCCTTGGGGGCAGCCTCTGGCTATCATGGCCAGCTGCTGCTCGTCCTCCAAGCGAACCACTCGTTTGCTAAGCATGTTAGTGATCCAGTCCGTTAGTACCTGATCTACCCCATGTCTGGAGAGGGCGCTGCCGATGCTTGAGAAATTGGTTTTGTCGAAGGCTCCTTCGATGTCTATGAAGGTGCCCAGGCAGGTACCTTTTTGGTGTATTGCTTCTTCTATCTGACTAACCACTTGATGAAGAGCAGATTCGGTCGACTTACCTGAGCTGTACGCGTGTTGGTTACCGTGTAGCGGTATGGTTTTGAGGGCGCCGTCTCTCAGCTCCCTATCACATAGCCTTTCCAGTGTTTTCAGAAGAAAAGAGGTCAGGCTGATAGGTCGGTGGGATTTGGCGTTAGTGTAGTCACCTTTACCTGGCTTTGGGATGAATATAACTTTCACTTCTCTCCAGCCCTTGGGAACGTACCTAAAGGCCAGGCACGCTCTCATTATAGGCACTAGTCTAAATGCGATAGAGGCTTCCCCCCATTGTAATAAGGCGGGGAACACTCCATCGGGACCAGCTGCCTTGAAAGGATGGAAGCTGCGGATGGCCCATTGGAGTTTCTCCAGCGTAATCACCCTGCATGTGTAGCGCCAGTCATTCTCAGATGGTGTTTGGATTACATCCTGCCAGTCGATTACCTGCTCGAAGACGCATCCAGGGAAGTGAGTTTCAATTAGGACGCGTCTAGCTTCTTCAGGTGACGATGTGAGTGTGTTATCAGGTTTGCGGAGGGTAGTGGGCCCCGAAGTCTTCTGTTGCGACAGTACCTTCCTTACCCTGTTGGCTTGCTGGCAGGATTCAATGTTACCACAGAATTTGCGCCAACCCGCGGTACTCCTAAATCTGATGCATTTTTTGTAGCTGGATTTGGCTGCATAGTAGCTATCCCAGTCCTCGTCCGCACAAGTGTTCATGGCTCTATTTAAAGCCTTCCTTACCTTACCGCGCTTGCGCTCCAAGTCAGCGCCCCACCAGGGTTGTTTGCCCGGTGTGCTACGCGGGGTGGTCTCTGGGCAAGCAGTGTGGTAGCTGTCTAACATTAGTTTAGTGATTTGACTGACTTGTTCCTCAATCTGTGTCGTGTCCGCAAATGACGCTGGACCGCTTGGTGTCGCAAGCTTAGCTTCTAGGCTGCGTGTGTAGATGCCGCGATCCGTATTACGCGGATTGCGACGTGGTGTTGCAGGCGGAGTGCAGACCTGGATGTCAAAGCGAATCCACCTATGATCAGAGCAGGAGGCTTCCTTGGAGACCTGCCAGCCAGTGATGATTACCGCCGCGCCCTCTGTTGCCAGGGTGAGATCGATGATCGTGCGGCTACGCCTGTTTACGAAGGTAGGTTCAGCGCCGGTGTTTAGTAGGGATAGGTTAGTTGAGAATAAATAATCAACTAACGCCTTACCCCTTTCGTTTTGGGTGTCCATGCCCCATAGTTGGTGATGAGCATTGGCGTCGGCCCCGATGACTACCTCAAACCCGGAGCTCTCGCAATGATTGACGAGACGGGCAAGGTCGTGGGGGGGCGGCGCCTCCGCCTCAGGCATGTAGGCCGAGGCGAAGACGATCGCCATCTCTACGTCGTCGGCACGTCGTATTACTAGCTTTGCTGCAGAGACATCTCTGCAACAGAATTCAGTTAAGAGCTGTGTTTTAAGATTACCTGTAACATAGATGCACGACCTGGGTTGGTCGTGATCAGTGGTAACCAGGAGCTTACCTCCAAGATTGGATAGTCCTTGTATGCGACCGGCCCTAATCCACGGCTCCTGGATCAGAGCAATGGCCGTGTGTTGTACCTCCAGCCACTTCCGGAGCTGAGCCGTCGCGGTCTGACTGTGGTGGAGGTTGGCTTGGAGGATTTTAAAGTCGGAAAAAAGGCTCGCCATTGCTGGTCGTCCCCTCATCCCCCTCTCCCAGTCTGAGCCCGGCAAGCAGGTCGCCCTCGTCGAAGCTTCCCTCTCCCTGGCATGAAACCGGGGACAGGATCATGTCCTCCAGCTCCTCATCCAAAGAAGAGGCGGCCCCCACGGTGGCGGCAGCAGGAGCGGCCGACTCTGCTACAGCAGGTTCGGCAGCGAGTGCTCCCGGGTTGTTTGGGGGGGGAGTGAACTCCCCCACTGGTGTCTCTGGCCGCTGAGTCGTGTTCACGGAGATAGTTTCCGTAGTGGGGTCCCATCCCTGAGGGGTATCGGTATACCTGCCCTTCAGCCCCCGGAACCTTATATACACCGTCCCTACTCCTATCGAGAGACGGCGATCGGCTCTCATGAGAACCGGAATTTGGTCTACCGGGACACCCACCACGACGAACCATGCCACGGCCTGTTTGTTTACGTGGTGTAGTACCCACCTCTTGACGTCGATCCAGGGGTTCTGATAACTCAGAGCACGCCCAATGTCGGTCGGCTCTTCGAAGACCCCCTGTTCGTCTGGGATGACGATACCAAACCGCGCTCGTCTTTCTATCTCCGACTGGCTCTTGATTGCTAGCGGGATGCCAGTAAGAAGAGACAGTGCGGGGACTGTTTCCCTTAGCCAGTCTAAGGTGTGGTCGTTGCCGCACCACAGTTTCAGGACACCCCCAGAAAACACCGGCTTGGCTTTAAAAGTCGGCCCTGGGGTGTCTAGCTTGGGGGACCGGGCCTCAACGATTATCTGCTTCTGGATAGCAGTGAGTACCCGGTCCGATACGTCCTTGCTGAGGATCCCCGTGCTTTCGCAGGTGATCGCGACGTCGAGGGTAGCGCTGGCAGCTTGGGCGTAGCTTCGCTTGCTAGCGGCCCGTTTGGATTGATCAAACCGCGGCCTCTTATGATCCCCACGAGGTGTTAAAGTCTCGTTGAGAGCACGCTTGGCCGCGGCCTGACCCTTCCCTTCGGGTCGCTGTGTCGCTTTAGTCCCTGCAGCCGGTCCCTCATGAGCACTGGGGGGCCCTGACGCAAGTCGGCTCGTGCCGGCTACCGCCTTTGACCGCTCCCCAGTGGAGAAATTCAGCTGACCGCTAGTCGGTTTGACCGAACTAGCTGCAGGGTCCTGTTTATTGGAGTCCCCCTTGTCCTTGCCCTGCATCTTGCGAGCCTGGTGGCGCTCCTTCCTTGTGGGTCTTCTGCTCAGTGCTGAGGCGGCTGGTGGGTCTGAGGGCCCTGTGTAAGGGCAGCTGGCTTGTTGATTGTTTTTACCCTTGCCCTTGCCTCGTTTACCCACAACCTGCCAGACGCGTGAAAAAGCGTCCTCGGTGTAGCTGGCCGATTCCGTTTGACCGGTTTTGGCCGCATGACGTGAGAAGGATGGAGGTGCCACAGGAGTGGGAGGAAGTTTCACGGTGCCGGTGTTACCCGGCACCGGGGTTCGTGCGGCCAGGGTCGGACCGGCAGTGGTGTTAACCGTCGCCGTCGCACCCGCCTGGGTTTTAGAGGGGTCGGTACTGGTCCCAATCAGCGCCGACGTCCTCTGTTTTTCTTGGGACTTGTTGGTTTTGGTCTTGGCTGTGGTTCTCGCCACAGCTGGACCGGCGCCCGCACTGGTACCCGCGGCGTTAGTCGCAAGGTGTCCAGGGGCGAGAGAAGTGCAAGCACCTCCCTTTGGAGTTTCTTTGGCTTTCGCCTCCACTCCGGTGGATTGGGTTTTAATTGGCTTTAAAGCATCCATAATAAATTGTTCATAAAAATTCGTCTCTCTGGCTCCCACCCTCCATGGAGCCCGCACCTGGGAACGTCTCACTATAAAAAAGATCGAACGTTAGGACTACCAGAGAGATATAGGGGCGCGAGGCTCGTTTACAGTGCGACATCGGGTGCTCGATCAGGTTGGCCCCCAACGAGCTGATCAACCTTCACTTACACCGTCAGCATGACCTTTACCTACCGCTTCGGTCGTCCGAGGACAACCTCCGCGGACCTCACGCGCCTCGCCTGTGACCCTCTGACGGGACACCGTGACCATTTCCCTACCCCTGGCTATTGGGTAAGGCCACCGTTTCGCTTGAAATCCAGACCAAAGGGGGCGTGTTGCATCACGGGCACATTACAACCAGAGCCGCTCGGCTCAACCCCCCAGGACTCCTTCATCCCCGCTCACGGCGCTCAACTGCGCAGGTCCTAGCGCAGGTGACTAATTGCTCCTACTCGCCACCAGCTGATTTTAGTGATGGACGAGCCCGCCACCACCCAGTCACGGCAGGGTCGCGGTTAGGAGCGGAAGTTGGAAGGAGTACGGATTTAGGTAGGATGGAGTGGGGAGGGATTGAGAATTGGGGCAGGAGGGATATAATGCGGGAAAGCACTGACGCCTGGTGGTTTTTGTTGCATCTATTTCTTAAGGAATTAGACCAAGAACGGGGTGGCAACCTCGGGAAGGTACACCCACCAGACTTGCCTTGAGGATCTACACGACTGCAGCGCTCTCCCTCAAGACCCCGCCACCCTGCCACCTCTGAAGGAGGCGGCAGGGTAGGCCTGCATCTATACTACCAAGCAAAGCAAAGCGAAGCATGTCGTTGTGCAACCGTGAAAGCATAAATCCAGACCCCCCCCTCTCTCTCTATGAAATAAAATATTTTGATAGTGCAATTTTTGAGAAAGGTTTTAAATAGTCTATTTAAAATCACGCCACGACCCTTAGAAGCAGAGCAAAAAGAAAACAAGTCGGAAGAAACGCAAAACGAGTTCGGGGCTCAAAATGTCACGAGGGCGAAGTGCTAATTAGAAATATACCTGTAGTAATCCCAACTAATTGCATGTAATATGTTGTCAGGTGTACAGAAACGGACATAGGGTACCTTTCATCCCGAAAATAAGTACTCTTCCCGAGGAAAATAGCAGTAACGTGCTTATGATGAAAAGGTGGCGCCACGTGTATTTTGAATCATGACTAAATTCTATTCTTTTAGAAACTTTAGCTGTGTCAATAGACCGGTTTTTTTATCCTCCTAACTAGGGTAGCTTAATTAGTCTCTAGTGCGGACCACTAATTTTGAGTCGATACAATATTTTTTTACTCGTGGGAATAAAAATGGAACATTTAAAACAAAAAACAAAACGACAAGAGGAGGAGAGTGATGCGGGGTCGGAGTCCGACACCGCATCGAGCGCGAAGGGCTCTGTGAAGGGCCCGGAGCATGCGGCAGTGGGCGCTTCGAGGAGGGCAGAGTTCCTCAAGAAGCGCCCTAAACCAAAGGACGGCCAGGGGTCGTCCTCGGATGGCGGGATGGCCTCGACCCGAAAGCTCGGGAAGGTCTGTCGGAGCGGTGGGGTCCGGTTAGGCAGAGGCCTAACCACGAAGGATCCCGCCGAGCCGAGTGTCGAGGCGGACCAGCGATCCGAGGCGTTGGCCACGGAGGAGCGGCCCTCGGGGGGGACCAGCAACAGGCCCCTCTCGGAGACGTCTGACGACGAGCCGGATGCTGCTGGCGGCTCCAACGAGGAGCGAATGGCCAGGCTCGAGGAGGTTGTGGCTGCGGCAGTCAAGGGTGTGACCTTGAAGAGGCTTCAGGCCTCTAAAGACAAGGCCATAGCCGCAGCCATAGCCTCCATTATGGCGGCAGCGGAGGACCTGCACACCGGACCTCCGTCGGACATCATGTCTGAAATGCGGGCGGAGGTCGCCCGCTTGGCAGCCGCCACGGAGCTTCTCCGAAAGGAGAATGAGGAGCTCCGAGCGGACCTGGCCGTGCTCCGAGGAGCTGGCCCGATGGTGGTGCCTCAGAAGGGGGCGGGGCATGGGCAGCGTGGACCCGTGCCTGAGGAGGACCGGGTGCTGACTCTTGTGCGGCAGGAACTGGCCGCATTTCAGAGCCGGTTCTCCGCCCTGGAGGCAATAGTCCTGCGGCCCCCACTGGCGACGAGTCGGCCGGCACTGGGCCAGCAGAAGCCGGCCACGTATGCCACCGCCACGACTGCCACGGCCAAGTCTGCACCGCAGTCGGGTCGGCCCCCGGCGAAACCGGTGCCGACCAAGACCAAGCCCAAGGGCGGGGTGGCTGCGCAGGCGCAGGCGGCGACGGCCCCAGCCGTGGTGCCAAGACGGTCAGCCCCGCCTCCTTCATCTCCTTCGTCTCCCGCGGCTGACGCCGAATGGGAAGTGGCCGGGGAGAAAAAGAAGGCAGGCAAGGCAGCACGGGCGGCCAAAAGGAAGGAGAGGCGGCAGCGGCGCAAAAAGCGTAGCGCCGCGGCTAGGTTACGCGCCCCGAAGTCCGCAGCTGTAGTGATCACACTACAGCCGGAAGCGGAGAAGAAGGGCGTGTCCTACTGCGACGTGCTCTTAAAAGCCAAGGCGGCAGTGAACCTCGCGGAGCTGGGAGTCTCCAACGGCATGCGGATGAGGGTCACTGCGACCGGAGCCCGCATGCTGGAGATCCCCGGCGCGGCTAGTGGCCCGACCGCTGACGCCCTGGCCGAAAGGCTTAGGGCGTCCCTAGACGCGGACGAGGTCCGAGTGTCCAGGCCCACCAAGTGCGCTGACATGCGCATCTTGGGCCTGGACGACTCCGTGACGGAGGGCGAGGTGGTGGCCGCCGTAGTCAGGACGGGAGAATGCTCTGCCGAGCAGGTGAAGGCAGGCACCATTCGTCCTGACAACACGGGGATGCGAACCGTCACGGTGAGCTGCCCCGTGTCGGCGGCCCGAAAAATAACTGAGGAGGGTCGAAGGCTCCTGGTGGGCTGGGTTTCTGCGCAGGTGAAGCTGCTGGAACCCAGACCTCTGAGGTGCTTCCGCTGCCAGGTGGGCCACCACGTGGGAGTGCAATGCACCTCGGAGGTAGACCGCAGCAGTCACTGCTTCCGCTGCGGTCAGCCCGGTCACAAGGCCGGCTCGTGCACTGCCACACCGCACTGTTACCTATGTGCGGCAGCTGGCAAGCCGGCCGAACACCGGGCTGGGAGTAAAACCTGCGCTCCACCCGCTGAACCCAGGGGCCGAGGCAGGGCCAAGCCCTCCGCCACCGCCGTCACCGCCGCAACCGCCGCCACTCCCGCCGCCGCTGCCGCCTCCACCGCCGTTATTGTCGCCGCCGTTGCGGCTGGGCCTGCCCAGGAGGCCTCGGAGGGGGCTGAAATGGAATGCCAGTAACGGCCCCATTACGCCTCCTCCAGGCGAACATCAACCACTGCGCCGCCGCTCAGGATCTGTTGATCCAGAGCATGGCGCAGTGGTCGATTAACATCGCCGTGGTCGCTGAGCCGTACTTTGTCCCGCCCAGGGATGACTGGGTGGAGGACCTGAGCGGCTCAGTGACCCTCATTTCGTCGGCCGCCGCCGGTACCCCGACCCTCGAGAGTGTCAAGAGGGGACGGGGTTGCGTTGCAGCACGGTTCGGGGAGATAGTCATGGTAGGGGTGTACTTCTCCCCGAGCCGAACTCTCGCCGAGTTCCACAACTCCCTTGCGGAGTTGAGAGACGTCGTCGTCGGGTTTCGTTCCCTCCCCGTGCTCGTCCTCGGGGACTTCAATGCCAAGAGCTTGGCTTGGGGTTCCCGTTTGACGAATGTGCGGGGCAGGATGGTGGAGGACTGGGCTCTGGAAGCAGACCTGGTCGTCCTAAACCGGGGTTCTGTTGCCACGTGTGTGCGGATGCGGGGTGAGTCGGTGGTGGACATTTCGTTCGCCAGCCCCGCTCTGTCGCCGCGTGTCGTCGACTGGCGCGTCATGGAGGGGGTGGAGACGTATTCCGACCACCGGTACATCCGGTTTGACGTCTCCGCCCAGACCTCGAGCGCGCCGGTCCGACAGGCCCCGTGTGGTCCGCGGTGGGCGTTGAAGCAGCTGGACCGGGAGCTTCTCCTGGAAGCCTCGATCGTGCAGGCCTGGGTGTCATCACCGGACAGGCCTGCCGACATCAACGACGAGGCCGAGTGGTTCCGGGAGACCATGTCCGAGGTATGTGACGTGGCAATGCCCCGGGTCCAGCCAGGTCGTGCTTCACGCCAGGTGTACTGGTGGTCGCCGCAGTTGACAACACTGCGCGAGGCGTGTGTTGCTGCGCGACACCTTTACTCCAGGCACCGCAGGCTCCGTATCCGCCCTCCGGATACGGAAGCCATTGAGGCGGAGCTGTACGAGGGGTACAGAGTGGCGAAGACCGCCCTCCGGGATGAGATCCTGCGGGCCAGAGTTGTGGCCCGCGAGGAGTCGCTGGAGACTCTGAACAGAGACCCGTGGGGACGCCCCTACAAAACGGTGCGTGATAAAATCCGCCCGTGGGCTCCCCCGCTGACGCAGAGTCTCCGGCCTCATCTCGTGCAGGACGTGGTGAGCGCTCTGTTCCCCTCACGAGGGGAGCACGCTCCCCCGCCTATGGCTCCGCCTCCTGCGGTGCCCGATGCGGACCACACCGACGACGACGACGACTCTCCAGAGGTGACCGAGGTAGACCTGAGAGTGGCGGTACGTAGGCTGAATGCCAAGAATACCGCCCCAGGACCCGACGGCTTGCCCGGCAAAGCCTGGGTCCTGGCCTTGCAGGCTCTCGGGCCTCGACTAAGAGGGCTCCTAAGCGCATGCTTGGAGGAGGGCCAGTTCCCACTTCGCTGGAAGACGGGGAAACTGGTCCTCATTAAGAAGCCGGGGCGCCCAGCGGACTCTCCGTCCGCTTACCGGCCCATTGTGCTGCTCGACGAGGTGGGCAAGCTCTTTGAGAGAGTAATTGCAGACCGCCTCGTCGGGCGGCTGGTGCGGGTGGGGCCGGATTTGGCGGAGAGCCAGTTTGGTTTCCGCAGGGGGCGCTCCACGGTGGATGCCATCATGCGCGTGCGAGCCCTCACGACGGGGGATGCTGTGGCCCGGGGTGGGGTCGTCTTGGCGGTGTCATTAGACATCGCCAATGCCTTCAACACCCTGCCCTGGAGTTGCATAAGGGAGGCACTCCGGTATCACCGGATGCCGACCTACCTCTGTCGTGTGGTCGAGGCCTATTTGACGGACAGGGCCGTCATCTACCCCGGTCACCTCGGAGAGTGGAACCGGCGAGAGATGTCGTGCGGTGTCCCACAGGGATCGGTCCTGGGGCCGTATCTGTGGGACATCGGGTACGACTGGGTGCTGCGCGCCGACCTCCCTAGCGGCGTCAGTGTAGTCTGCTACGCTGACGACACGCTGGTCCTAGCGCAAGGGAGGTCGTACCAGGCGGCGGCCGACTTGGCGACACAAGGGGTTGCGACAATCGTGGATAGGATCCGGCAACTGGGACTCGAGGTGGCATTGCACAAGTCCGAGGCCATGTGGTTTCATGGTCCTCGGAATGCGCCACCGACGGGTTCCCGGATAACGGTGGGAGGGGTTCACATCGGCGTCGAGTCGACCATGAAGTACCTGGGACTCGTCCTCGACAGCCGGTGGAACTTCGCGGAGCATTTCCGCCGTTTGGCTCCCAGACTGGAGCGGGCCGGGGCTGCGTTGAAGCGGCTCTTGCCCAATCTAGGGGGGCCAAACGCCTCCTGCCGGAGGCTCTACGCGGGGATCGTGCGGTCCATGGCCCTATACGGGGCGCCGGTGTGGGCGCCTACATTGAGGCGCCAACCAGCTCGCCGGTTGAGGGCGTCCCATAGGGTCATGGCGATCAGGATGATCCGGGGATATCGCACGATCTCCGGCGAGGCGGCGGGCCTCCTTGCCGGATTACCGCCATGGGATCTGGAGGCAAAGGTCCTCGCGCAAATTTGGGAGTGGCGCGAGGAGGCCAAACGCCGGGGCGTAACTCCGCTGCCGCAGCAAATCGCGGCACAGCGGACAGAGCTCCGGCGGGATCTCATGGTGACATGGAGAGAGCGATTGTCGCAACCCAGTGCTGGGCACGCCACGATTGCGGCGGTAAGTCCCCTCTTTGAGGAGTGGTTTGAGAGGCGGCATGGCGTCCTCACCTTCCGCCTGACGCAGGTCCTCACCGGACACGGTTGTTTCGGGAGGTTCCTGTTTCGGATAGGGCGGGAGGAAACGCCCGGGTGTTTCCACTGCGAAGATCGCCCTGAGGACACGGTGGAGCACACGGTGGCGGTCTGCCCTGCTTGGGCGGAGCACCGCCGTGTCCTCGTGGAGGCGATCGGCGGCGGCGATCTCTCGCGTCGGGCCCTGGTCCAGGCCATGGTACGGAGCGAGAGGGCATGGGGAGCCGTCACCTCCTTCAGCGAAGCAGTGATGCTCGCGAAGAGGGAGGCGGCGCACGTGAGGGAGAGGCAGCATATGCGCCCTCGCGACCCCAGCCGCCGCAGGATACGGAGACGCCCTGGGCGTCGGGAATCCCAGGCCGATTTCCGGCCACCGTAGGCGTGGGCTTGCGGACGGCGAGTAATGGGTAGCTCGCTGTCCGGTAAGGACCAAGCCCAAGTCGACGGCGCGTTGTGTTCCACGCGCGCCTCAAAGAGATGTCAGCACAAAAAGTGATGGGACCCGCAAGGGTCGATGCCTGCCAGGGGTGCGGGTTTGTTCGAAAGAGACACCACAGCCCCTGGCTTAAGGGCTACTGAAGGAACACGGGTGGGTTTTAGTCAGTAAAAGTCTGACACGCCCTCCTGCTCCACCCAGAGCGGGAGAAGTTATTTGATGATTTCCCACCCAAAAAAAAAAAAAAAAAAACTATACCTAATACTAAAGATGCGAAAGTAAGTTTGATTGCTTGATACCGCGTAGCGTTTTTGTTTCACAATTTGATCGATAGATGGCGTTGTCGTAGTAGCTCAAGTTCCTAATCATTCTGAAAATGAATCGTCGTAAATATCATCATCATTTCAGCCGAAAGGCATCCACTGCTGGACATAGGCATCCATCAAGCACCGCCACTTCGACCGGTTGTGTGCTTCTCGCATCCAGCGGATTCCTGCGGCCTTCACAAGGTCATCGGTCAATCGTGTGTGAGCCCTTCCAACTGGCGTACAATATCATGATTGTAAATATTATTACATAAGTCTATTCCTGGAAAAGTGTCCACTAATGAAAATGGTGTAGAAAATAAACGAGAATTTCTTCAAAAGTCAACTAAAACCATAATACAACTATTGATTTCTGCCCCGCTAATAATTTGTTATACAGGATCGAGTCAATGTTTGCCGAAGCGCTAAATTACACCGCTAATGCTTGAACAAACATGTTCTTTGTATACAGGGTGTAACGACATCGTAAACTTTAAAATTAAAACTATACATTTGAATTTTGGACTCGAAACGGTCTTGAGTTTAAAGGACTTCTATATTGTGCATGCATGTGAGTTTCTTCGCTTGATCATATCATTACAATTTTTATTTTTTCATCTATATAAATAAAAAGAAAAGTCCTGACTGACTGACTCATCAACGCCCAGCCCAAACCCTTGGACCTAGAAAGCTGAAATTTTGCACAGAGATTCCCTTTATAATGTAGACAAGTAATAAGTAAGTATTTTTCGAAATTCATCCCTAAGGGAGTTAAATAGGGGATGAAAGTTCCGCGCGGGCGAAGCCGCTGGAAAAAGCTAGTTTAAATATAAACGTAAGATTTGGTTGAAGTCAGCTGACTTCTAAAAATACGACCCAATACAGCCCGTCCCTTGGTGCAATCTCCCAGCGAAGCCCGAAGCCGAGAGTGTAGTTGCAAGTTCATAAGTTTTATGTCCTGGCTAAATGGGATCCACAGAATATCCCGATTAAGTAGTCGACAACCTCCTAGGTTGACTGTGAGAACGTATAACAACAATAAATAAAGGAGCCACTGAGTTCTTCAAACACGCAAGCTTTACATAGGTTTTTGACTACTCTCAATGCAGTAAAAGTATGATTTTTATCTACATACCTACTCAGCCTGTAACTTTCCCACTGCTGGGACACAGGCCTCCTCTTTTCAAGAGGGTATGGGCCGAAATCCACCACACGGGTCCAGTGCGGGTTGGTAGATGTCACATGTCTTCGAATTTTTGGTTCTAGGACATGCCGGTTTCCTCACGATGTTTCCCTTCACCGTTTGAGAGCAGTGGTGATGAAATTATTTATAAAAAGTATTACGCCTGGCTGGGTTCGAACGCACGATCTTGCAACTCGTAACTCGAGGCCGTTACCATTGGGCCACCACTGCTCTCATAAATACATATTTTTATTTTAAATCTTCATATTATTTCCAGTTTTCTTTTGTTTATACTTGATTAGGGCAAGTCACAAATTAATAGGTAGTCTAAACCAAAAAGCAAGTCCATTTCTATTCACTTTAATATCAGATTTTAAGGTAATTGAATTTAAAACTGCACACAGTATCAGTCTTTTGGACAATTAAAGACCTATTAAAATGTTCTTATCGTCCATGTTTTTTTTTTTTTTTTGGGTGGGAAATCATCAAATAACTTCTCCCGCTCTGGGTGGAGCAGGAGGGCGTGTCAGACTTTCTGACTAAAACCCACCCGTGTTCCTTCAGTAGCCCTTAAGCCAGGGGCTGTGGTGTCTCTTTCGAACAAACCCGCACCCCTGGCAGGCATCGACCCTTGCGGGTCCCATCACTTTTTGTGCTGACATCTCTTTGAGGCGCGCGTGGAACACAACGCGCCGTCGACTTGGGCTTGGTCCTTACCGGACAGCGAGCTACCCATTACTCGCCGTCCGCAAGCCCATGCCTACGGTGGCCGGAAATCGGCCTGGGATTCCCGACGCCCAGGGCGTCTCCGTATCCTGCGGCGGCTAGGGTCGCGAGGGCGCATATGCTGCCTCTCCCTCACGTGCGCCGCCTCCCTCTTCGCGAGCATTACTGCTTCGCTGAAGGAGGTGACGGCTCCCCATGCCCTCTCGCTCCGTACCATGGCCTGGACCAGGGCCGGACGCGAGAGATCGCCGCCGCCGATCGCCTCCACGAGGACACGGCGGTGCTCCGCCCAAGCAGGGCAGACCGCCACCGTGTGCTCCACCGTGTCCTCAGGGCGATCTTCGCAGTGGAAACACCCGGGCGTTTCCTCCCGCCCTATCCGAAACAGGAACCTCCCGAAACAACCATGTCCGGTGAGGACCTGCGTCAGGCGGAAGGTGAGGACGCCATGCCGCCTCTCAAACCACTCCTCAAAGAGGGGACTTACCGCCGCAATCGTGGCGTGCCCAGCACTGGGTTGCGGCAATCGCTCTCTCCATGTCACCATGAGATCCCGCCGGAGCTCTGTCCGCTGTGCCGCGATTTCCTGCGGCAGCGGAGTTACGCCCCGGCGTTTGGCCTCCTCGCGCCACTCCCATCCACCTTTGCCTCCAGATCCCATGGCGGTAATCCGGCATATCGTCCAGGATGGGGCCAAAGAATTATCTAAATGGTGTCCAGAATATGAAAAAAGAAGACAAGGCTTATAGTATCGTAGGTCGGAAGATGATATCCAAAAGGCGGCAGGGGCGACTTGGATGAGGAAAGCAAGGGATCGATGCTTGTGGAGAACACTTGAGGAAGCCTATGCTGGAACGCAAAGCAAACAAGGAAGGAGTTTTTACCCGTGGCTCCACCCGGGTGTATGTCGGTTATCGAGTATTAAGTAGCCTATGTCCTTTTTAACCGCCTTCAAAAAGAAGGAGGTTACTAATTCGACATTTTTATTATATTACTAGCTTTTGCCAGCGGCTTCGCCCGCGTGGAATTTTCATCCCCTATTTAACTCCCTTAGGGGTTGAATTTCGAAAAATCCTTCCTTATTCGTTGTCTACATTATAAAGGGAACCTCTGTGCAAAATTTCAGCTTTCTAGGTCCAAGCGTTTGGGCTGGGCGTTGATGAGTCAGTCAGTCAGTCAGGACTTCTCTTTTTATTTATATGGATTATTATTTTTATGTATGTTCGGGCATAACTCCGTCGTATATAAACGGATTTGCAAAATTCTTCTCCACACAAATTTCATATAGATCTGATGATGCGTTTCGGAGACAGACAAAGGAATTTTTCAAAAAATTGCAGCAAATCAACCACGATTGCTGCTATCGCATAAATATGCATTGTTTTGACCCCGAGGATGATGAAATTTCGAATTGGTGTGTGCTATAACTAAAAAGTGAAAAAAAAAATAACTTAAAAAAAAACAACCTACTTCCGGAAAAACACTTCAAAGTGAATCACTTCAAAAACACTTCAGAGTGAAATAACTTTAATTTCGGAAGGCGGTGACAAAAAAAAATACACATCCAAAGTCACCGACTTCCGAAATTAAAGTAATTTTTCATTTTGAAGTGTTTTTCCGGAAGTCGGCTGTTTTTTTTTTTTTTTGAAAAAAGTTTTTATTCATATCCCAGGCGATATCTCTGCCTAATTTCAAGATGATTGGTTCAGCGGTTTAGGCCTGAAAGCGTAACAGACAGATAGACAAACAGACAAAGTTTTTCTCGCAATTCGGTATCGTAATCATTCAACCGTAATTCAAAAACATTTAAAAAAAAATGATTTCCATGCACTCAAAATCAATACCTTCTGAACAATCATTTCACCAACTCAATAATCATTCATTTTAACCACAAAACAAGCTATTTTGCTTGTTCGAACGTGTTCAAACTCAACCATCCTGTATAATCCATATTACGTGGAATCCGATAGCAGTTGTTTACATTCAAGCTGTTGTGAACTGTACATTGATCGCTTCGAGCGAGTGTTTGAATTTCATGGTTTTATTGAAGTTTATTTGATTGCATTGTGTATATCCATGACATTAATATAATGGTATATTGTGCACTGTATAAGCTATTGCTTGGGCTTGTGGTTAATAATAACCGCTACACTGGTCAAAAGACACGAGTTCTTTTTTTTTTGAGGGGTGGGAATCTGCAAATGACTTCTCCCGCTCTGGGTAGAGAGCAGGAGGGAGTGTCAGACTTTTACTGATTAAAACCCACCCCTGTTCCCTTAGTTGCCTGTGTGCCAGGGGCGACGGTGTCTCTTTCGAACAATCCGCACCCCAGGCAGGCATTAGCCCTTGCGGACCCCACCAGTCGTTGCTGACATCTCCGACGGCGCGCGTGGAACACAACGCGCCGTCCCGCTTACCACTTTTCGGCCGCAGGGGATAGGAAAAGCGGCCAACGCTATGCCGGCACTCCTCTTCCCCTGCGTCCCCACGGCGTCCACCATCAAACAATGGCGGCCCCGTCCATGCCACGGAAGGGAAGAGCGCTACTCAGAAGCACCGGCACTCTTCCTCTGCCGCAGCCCGTAACCCTCAGCCGCGATGCCTCCCATTCGACATCGCGGCCCACCTCAGTTGCGGTGCATCTCACCGCAATCTACTTTTTGGCTGCTACGTCATCGGCTTGAAGGCAAAAGCCCTGACGAGCGGCCCCACCTTTGGGTTCCTCTTCGCTTCACCGTGGCTGGGAGACCACGGTTACTGAGGCCTCCGCGACGACAATGCGGGAACCCACTCGGGGGGGGGGGGGGGAATATATGGTTTAGCTACGCTTGCCGCGGTTGGTCCATACATACATCTTAGGTATACGACCATCTTTACATTCCAAGACCCCCGTGCCTCGGAAAGCAAGATAAGTTTTTAACTAGTGCGCAAACTGTAACCATCAATTCAGCATATCATTCTAGACCCCCAGCACATAAATTTTTCGTCGGTTATTCAAAAAAAAAAAAAACAACTGTTCCAAATATTTTGACCACGTAGGTATTGCACTTTTCTGCAGGAAAAGTTTTTATCCAGTGCGCAAATTGTAACCATGTATTCAGCATATCATTCTAGACTGCCCAGCGCTGATATTTTTTTGTTGGTTTTACAAAAAAAATCAGCTGTTCCAACCATTTTAACCACGTAGGTATTGCACTTTTCTACAGGAAAAGTTTTAATCCAGTGCAGTCCAGTACGCGGTCAAAATGTATGGAACAGCTGATTTTTTTGTGTATCCGGCGAAAAATTTCTGCGCTTTTCTAGAATGATATGCTGAATTCATGGTTACAATTTGCGCACTGGATAAAACTTACCCTGTATAAAACAGCTGATATTTTTTTGTATAGCCGACGAAAAAAATTTGTGCTGAGGGGTCTAGAATGATATGCTGAATTCATGGTTACAATTTGCGCACTGGATAAAAACTTATCCTGTACATTTAACCTAGCTCAACTTTAGCGCAACGTCTTGTAGTTTAAGTTAGAGACTACCTACTTTATTGAAACACCTCATAAAGTTTTAGGTTCACACATACTTTACAAATTACTACTACAAGTTTATACTGCTACTACTACAATATCTTGCAAATACTTAAAGTTGTTGGCTGTTGGTAGATTACATTTTAGTTGTATGCTGGCCTTATAGATGTTCGCAGGTTAATTTTAATATATTATTTATGTTGTTCGTATCATTTTTTCACCAATCTATATATATGAAAATGAATTGCTGTTCGTTAGTCTCGCTAAAACTCGTGAACGGCTGGACCGATTTGGCTAATTTTTGTTTTGAAATATTTGTGGCAGTCCAGGGAAGGTTTAAACGGTGAGAAATTATGGAAAAATTGCATGGAAAATCGAAGTAGCAACAATTTTATTTTCCCATACAAACTGTCCCTACCTGTCAAACTACCTGAAAACGCTTTATGCCTTCAAAGTACCAGATTGTCATAAGTCGGTAGTAATTCACCTAATAGCATAGGTGGTTAGGGTAGGGTAGTGTAGGGTAGGGTAGGGTAGGGTAGGGTAGGTAGGGTAGGGATTTTGTATGACTATTGGACGGATAGGACAACGTCTGTCGGGTCAGCCAGTTTTAAA
Organism: Polymixis flavicincta; assembly: GCA_949987655.1. Classification (NCBI taxonomy): domain Eukaryota; kingdom Metazoa; phylum Arthropoda; class Insecta; order Lepidoptera; family Noctuidae; genus Polymixis; species Polymixis flavicincta. Next base: position 7,722,640 of record OX465199.1, on the reverse strand, counting down.
ATAATTTTCATGAAGGTACACACGGCTACACATCAACCTAGACTGTTTGGACTTTGAACTATTAGAAGTTGAACGCTGCGAATAGTGCGAGAGGGTACGATATGTTTTTCTTATTTCGTCCCGCTTACGCACGTCGCCTGCGGGAGCGCGCCGCTACCACCACCAAACGGCGTTCTATTCTATACCTAGGTGTGTATATTATTTTGTAAACAAGCTAAGCTCTCGTTACGTTCATTTACGATAATATGTGTTATTTATTTTTCGATTTGCGCTGCGCCTGTGAGTTTGCACCAATACATCCATTAGGCATTTATTAACAACTAGCTGACCCGACAGACGTTGTCCTGTCTTAACTATGAATATTGAATTCGCATTGGTATAATCTTAGAAAATTATATGGTTATGTTACGCGCAACTTTCTTATTTTTTCTTTCATCAGAACCATGAAGTGTTTGTAATTCTCCTGTCAATAACAAACACAACAAAAAAAGAATTAACAAAATAGTCCAGCCGTTCACGTGTGATGCCGTGACCAAGGGAAATAGGGATTCATTTTATATACCTACTTACTTAATATTTATATTATTATGAATTTCTAGCTGTTACACGCGGTTAGCACGCGTGCAATTTGGAAATCTAGTTCAGGTTGGGTTTTCAAACAAACTTACTACTTATCCCTTTTTTGCCACCATTGATTTTATAAAATCAACTAGCTGACCCGACAGACGTTGTCCTGTCCTATCTATGAATATTAAATTGGAATTAGCTATACAAACCTTGTCCTGACAATAAGGAACACATAAAAAAAGAATTATCCAATTCGGTGTAGTCGTTCGGAAGTTATGCGCGTACATACATTTCGGCGATACATTTTTAGATAGATAGATTTGTAATCAAAATTCTTCACGACAGTCAAAAATTCAATACATATAAATACGTGATTTTGCACAGACGATATTAGAAGCCTGCACAATAATTGCATTGATTCATATGTTCGAAAAAATGTGTCTGCTCAACAACGTAAATAACGCAATGAATATTGTTTAACTGTTAAATTGTAACAAATTATGATTGACCGTGAGTTTACGCAATTAGGGTGCTGGAAATTCTCATTGCCAAGGGAAAATACCTTACTGATATCTATTTAAATGCAAAAAAAATTGCAAGCAAGTATATCTGCTTCATTAACTTTTACAGTAAAACGACTGAATACTGAGAGCAGTGGTGGCCAAGTGGAAACGGCCGCGACTTACGAGTTGTAGGTTGTGAGTTCGAACCCAGCTAGGCGCTTAACTTTGTGTGAATTATTTCATTACCACTGCTCTCAAAAACGGTGAAGGAAAACATCGTGAGGAAACCGGCATGTCCTAGAACCTAAAATTCGAAGACATGTGACATCTACCAACCCGCACTGGGCCCGCGTGGTGGATTACGGCCCACTCCCTCTCACCGAAAGGAGGTCTGTGTCCCAACAGTGGGAACATTATAGGCTGATGATGATGATGATGATGATGAGGACTGAATAAATTAGGGGTAGCTTGGATTGGTTAATCCCTTGGATGATAGGCAGACTCATTGAGTCTGATAATAATAGAAAAGTAATTGTGTTAATTACTTGATACTTAAAGGTATAAAATTGTTTTCAAATGGGTCAACATGGATACACTATACCTACTAAGAATACGAGCCTTATTTTTCGTAGTTAGGTTCGATATTAAAAACGAACTCTTTAGTGTTTCAACTAAATCACAACGTTACCTTTTAGGTGGCACATTAAACTTATTAACTAAAAACATTAGCTAGAGGCCTATTCTATTCAGATACTTTTAAGCGATATTCGCTTGATACCTTTTTGTGGGTAACGAAATTCGAGCAGTATTCCGCCGGGTGTGTAGGTTTTCGTATTCTGGTTTCGCGCAAGCGGCGGGAGATAATAACCTAGACCATATCATAGCCCCTTATAGTCACTTAATGCATGGATCATTATAAATGTGTCTCCGAAATGACTTGACAGGGAACGAAATCAGTCGAGGAAAGCTTAAAAAGAATTAGAAATTTAATACATAAATTCACAAAGCTACCCACGGTCCTCGTCAACAGCAACAGATAATGATTAATTATAAACGTTTGTAAGGATAATATTAAATAACTATCACAATCTGAAAATACTATAAAAATACTAAAAGCTTCCTCAGGAGCCAACAACAATTAAAAATCTAACCAACAATGAACATACGGCGCGTTGTGTTCCACGAGCGCCTCAAAGAGATGTCACTAATGTCAGCACAAAATGATGGGGCCCGCAAGGGCCGATGCCTGCCAGGGGTGCGGGTTTGTTCGAAAGAGATACCACAGCCCCTGGCATACGGGCTACTGAAGGAACACGGGTGGGTTTTAGTCAGTAAAAGTCTCGCCACACGCCCTCCTGCTCCACCCAGAGCGGGAGAAGTTATTTGATGATTTCCCACCCAAAAAAAAAAGAAAAGCAACAATGAACATAAAAACATCACAGTTGAAATTTATGTGAGCATTTTAATCAACACAATAGGTAGGTATATAAGAGATATATTCCACAGTGATAACCTCCATAATCATCGTGAAAAATAAAACTTGACATGGTTTATTATTCTATGCCAATAATAGTTAAGTATGAGAAATCCCTCACGCTAGGCAAGAGTAAGATCAATTATATTTATGGCTTTAAGCTGAATAAAAACAAACATTCAGCTGAAATTACTTTAAAAAAATGTAGAATATTAAAAACATTTAACAATCAAATATTGTTATCAAATACAACAAACTACTATTAAAAAAATAACCAACTCTTCAAACAAGAATAAAAAATAGAATATTAAAAAACTTTCAACAATCAAATAATGTTATCAAGAAATACAACAAACTACTATCAAAAAAATAACCGACGCCTTTGCCGCGTAATTACGTGAAGCCCGGACGATACTTGGGAAATGGGAACTGACTGGCATGGCATGCAACAAAACACTGAACACGAGCAAAAAGAATTTGAAATATTTGAAGCTAAAGTTTTTGGCAAAAAATGTGCATCTGTGTGTGTGGTTGCGTAGGCCAACGCGGCAAATGCTATGATTGGCCGATGCCACGATGCGCAGTCCCTTTCGTACAATTCTCTGTATTGCTGGTAGCGTAGTTATAGATATATAGGGTGTCTAACTTGATGTGTAGCCGTGTGTACAATGTCTCCAATTGTTGCTAAAATAACTCATCATCATCTGCCTAGCGTTTTCCCAACTATGTTGGGGTCGGCTCCCAGTCTAACCGGATGCAGCTGAATAGTATTTAACATGGAGCGACTGCCTATCTGACCTCCACAACCCAGTTACTGGGTAATGCGATACCCCTTGGTAAGACTGGTTGTCAGACTTTTGGACTTCTGACGACACGTAACGACTGCCAAAGATCCACAAATGACAGCCGGGACCAACGGCTTAACGTGCTTTCCGAGGCACGGAGGGGTCTTGGTATGTCTTTACATACCAAGTCTTAGTATAAGATGTTCACCCACCCACGGACTTATCGCGGCAAGTGAAGTTTAATCTGATCGAGTGGTCAACCCGTGTAGGTGTGATTACATAGCCACCAGTCCCTCTCAGCCAACAAAAATAAAAAGACAAGAAAAAATATTTTTAATTTTTTTATTGTGGCTAAGTACCTAACAATAGCTGCACGGGTCGATCAATCAGGTTAAGCTACGCTTGCCGCGGTTGGTCCGTGGATGGGTGACCTTCTTTACATACGAAGAGCCCTCCGTGCCTCGGAAAGTACGTTACGCCCTTGGTCCCGATTGTCATTTGTGGATCTTTGACAGTCGTTACAGGTCGTCAGAAGCCCGAAAGTCTGACAACCAGTCATACCAAGGGGTGTCGTATTACCCAGTAACTGGGTAGTGGAGGTCAGATAGGCAGTCGTTCCATGTAAAATACTGGTATTCAGCTGTATCCGGTTAGACTGGTAGCCGACCCCAACATAATTGGGAAAAGGCTAGGCAGATGATGGGCAGACGATTATTTTATTCGGGAAACTTACAGCTAACATAAACAATGTTAATAAACAATATGAAACTGAAGGCTATTTACAAGTTTCCACTGATAAACACTTAACTTAAACAACAACAAAACGGACGGCGAGTAATGGGTAGCTCGCTGTCCGGTAAGGACCAAGCCCAAGTCGACGGCGCGTTGTGTTCCACGCGCGCCTCAAAGAGATGTCAGCACAAAGTGACGGGGCCCGCAAGGGCCGATGCCTGCCAGGGGTGCGGATTTGTTCGAAAGAGATACCGCAGCCCCTGGCATACAGGCTACTGAGGGAACACGGGTGGGTTTTAGTCAATAAAAGTCTGACACGCCCTCCTGCTCTACCCAAGTTATTTGATGACATCCCACCCAAAGAAAAGGTCGGTAGGTATAAAATAACTACTTAAACAAATTACTTTTCCGTTTTAGAAATGTCACTCCCGGAAATTGGCCCTCCCAATTCTTAATTACAGACAAAAGAATGTCATAAAGGAACGGGAGATATTCTTTTATCTACAGTACGACATTTTCTTATAGATATTAATCCAATCTATGGCGTAATGACATTGATGCCGATAATAGGGAACGTGATATTGACACGAATAAATGTTGTAAAGGTGAGGCCATACTTGTGTGATTTGGAACTAAAAGCGGTGCTTACAGTTTTTGTACTTAACTTATGAATAGGTGTACGACAAGATTTATAAGCAACCTCCAGAAATCATGTTGAGCATAGTATGTATGTGCCAAATAGAAATATAAATAATATTTATTTTCATAAAACATGGTAGTTATACAAAGTTGTTTTAAGGTACATTATGGAGCATACATGTTTAGCTTATATTTATCATAGCATGCCAGTATTGTTGATTACGTTTCAAAATAATCCCATCAGTAAATTCTTTAGTGCCGTAAACTATTCACATTGTTTTTTTTTAACAATCTAAGATCAAAAGTTTTTAATTTAAGTCCCTTGGAATTTTATTTTACACCCAAAAACACATGGCTAAACAGCTTGTATTATAATTAGCCAGTCTCAGTAAGTCACTTAATAAAGCCTGTGAGGATCACGCCGGTTTCTAGGATGAACATTTACCCCTTTATTTATGGACGTTGCTTAAAGTTAAGTAGTGATTAACGACTGTTTAACCTTACATTTTTGACGTTTAAACATCTCTTAACTTAAAGCAGCGTTTATAAATAAGAGAGTTTAACATCATCTGCCTTTTTGAATAGGTCCTATGCTTCTTATTCTTACAAATAACATGGCAATAGCGGTAATTATTGGAACCACATCGCAAACTATGCCCCATCTCTTGTCGTGCTCTCTTTCTGTAAGACCTTTGCGAGGCCAACGAAATAATTAGAATCATCGACACAACGAAGAAGAAGAAACGGTCATAGAATTTTTTTTTTTCCTTAGATTTATTGAAAGATACATATAACACAATCTACTTTACATATCACAACGGCACTAGATAATGCCTTTGGCCTGTTCTTCTCAGGAACCAACTAGCTTAGTATTTCTGACTGACCAAGTTCTTCACAATCCAAAATCCATATACAGACGCCAGCAGGTCAACCTATCCCAAACTGTAAAATTTTCCCAATTGAACATGAACCTTATTCCTTTGTAATAAAGTTGAAAAACTATCAAAGAAGTTTGGCAGATTGGGGTAGCTTGATGTGCTGGCCTCTGTAGCTAAATGATTTGATTGAAATAAATGCTTTGAAAGTGTTAAAAAAGACATACCTACGAGTCACTCATGTTGTAGTTAAAATATTTTTCAGTCAGGAAGCGGATCCTCAGAGGACACCTGTCAAAGCTGTCACTTTTTGACATTATAAACTTTGTCAACGCCAGTGTGGTCAAAGCTTTATAGCGCTTTCTTAGTGAAGAATATTGTTTAACGAACTTGATACCATCATTTATTCTGCGTTTCTTTTTTCTTTTAATTTTAGTTTTTAACAAGAATATTGATTACTTTGAAAGCTGAGCGAGCAGATAATTAATGCTTGTGGACATTGACAGGCCTGCGCTGTCCTCCCATACATTTTATCTCTGTAATTTGGAGACATTGTTAAAGCCAATTATTTTTTTGAAGAGTAACCGTGGACTTTCTTGCCGGCTCTTCTCCGTAGGAAACAACAATTTGTAACCGTGCACCTAGCTTCTGATGTTTCATAAGTGCCCATGCAGGTTTATGTGAAATAAAATATTTTGATTTTGATTTTTTTGATTGACATGTGAATAAAAGTGAATAAAATAGCTTTATAAAACCATAATATTTTTTTAAAATATTTAATGAATTTGCATGGCCAGAATGATGATCCTGTGCGGGCTAGCAACGTCTTTTAGTGCTTTTCCGTGATTGTCAAATTAAGTTTAAATTAAAGTCCAATTTTTGCAGCCAAACACGGGCCATATTCATAAACGACGATTAAAGTTAAATGATGTTTAAACGTCAAAAATGTATGCTTAAACAGACGCTAATGATTACTTCACTTTAAGCAACGTTTATGAATAAGCGGGTATATGTTTGGTATTTATAAGTTTGTGTGCTATTTTTTACTGTTATTTTGGTACATATTTATAAGAATAATGAGATAAATGGACTTACTCGGCTCGGCGTCCTTGGCTCTGGAGTGGCGACCGCGTACCGGAAGACGTAAAGTTGGAAGGCCTCCCAAAAGGTGGACAGATGACCTTGTGAGGGCCGCAGGAGTCCGCTGGATGCGAGAAGCACAGAACTGGTCGAAGTGGCGGAGCTTGATGGAGGCCTATGTCCAGCAGTGGACGTCTTTCGGCTGAAATGATGATCATGATGAAGTACTTACTTCTTAGCATATTGTAAAATGGAGAAACGGAAGATCGAAAACGCCATACTCTTAACTGAGAGCTAACCGAAGGTAACCTATATTTTTTATTAATAAAGATTGGTTTAATAATAATAATAAAAAAAACGTCTCCCAAAGGAGTTCCTATCTCCAAAATTAACTTTAAAATACATGTCATAATACAATCAAGCAATTAAAAAACGCAAAATGAATGCCGCCATTTTTGTTCTCGCCATCTCCCGCCAAATCTTTTCCATTTGATTACACTGACTTCAATTAATATTATCTGCGGTTCTAATCTGTTCAAATTGCCCCAAATAACGAACTCAAGGGTCCAAAGTTGAGAAAAACTTTGAATATTTCGTAACTTAATTACTTATGATAATAATTTGTCTTGATAATTGACAAGTGGACAGACAATTTTAGATTGAACTTAGGTATTAATTGTGTAGAAATAATTAGAGCTTTATCAAATTGTAGACGAAAGAAAATATGTTTATTTGGTAGATGTGTGCCAAATATTACTTTCCCCTCCTATACTCCGTAGTTTCCGTTTGGAATAAGATTAGACATTTAAATAAACCTTTTTTATACTCCGTTTAACTGATTTGGACTTCTATTGGGTTAGTAGCATGATAAATGGCATCTGCAGTAAACATATGGGATTGTAACCACTTTTTTGCTTTTAATGCCATCCTTATGCCTATGGAATAGAAATCAAAATCGGTTGAACGGACTGTAAAAAGGTATGTTTAAATGTCCACGTCGTACAGCTGGTTTTAAAATAAGAACAAGTAGTTTAGTATTTCGACACCATCAGTGTACCGACTGCAAATTACGTAAACAATAGGATTTCGCGCGAGAATAGTCATAATTAGTGAATTTGCAAACACACATGCCTAAGAGAGCACGTGGAAGAGGAAGGCTCGGGCGCGCGCTGGGGTGACGAGCTGGCAACGCGCAGCTGGTCCTGCGCGCACGCAACCGTTTGCAGCGCAGCAAGCGTCCCGAGCCAGACCACCACAGCAGCAGCTAGCCAGACCAGCACCAGGTAGAATGCAAGCTGAGACTGGTGGCGTGCAGTGTTATGCAATGTTCAGCGTTTGGACGTAGATGCACTAACAATAATGTATATCGTAGTGCAATATTATACCAAGTGTACGAACACAATAAAGGCTTCTTCAAACAAGCGCGACGCTACACTTTTATAGAAAAATTTAATAATAATAATAATCTTGTGTGAAGTCCCTGACGCTTGTGTTAGGTGGTTAACCTGTGTAAGGAAAATCTATTGAAGACCTTATGCAATAATAATAATACAAAACAATAAATAAAACTAAGAATACAAAATACCAAAATAAAACCAAATAATAAAAAGAAAATAAATGGTTAAATTAAAATTAAAAAAACAGCCTGGTGATTGTGTGTATGCATGTAGCGCGTGTGTACGTGTACGTGCATGTTTTTGTGTGTGGATTGAACGTTCAGGAAAGGTTGATTGGGATCGCGAGTAGGGGTGAGGTTTAGTTTTTAATGCGTTTAAAGCTAAAGTAAAATCAAATCTTTGTTCTAAGCCATACTATCCCCCCCGATTGGGTTCCCGCATTGTCGTTGCGGGGGGGCTCAGTAACCGTGGATTCCAGCCACGGTGAAGCCAAGAGGAACCCAAAGGTGGGGCCGCTCGTCAGGGCTTTTGCCTTCAAGCCAGTGACGCAGCAGCCAAAAAGTAGGTTGCGGTGAGGTGCACCGCAACTGAGGTGGGCCGCGATGTCGAATGGGAGGCATCGCGGCTGAGGGTTACGGGCTGCGGTAGAGGAGGAGTGCCAGTGCTTCTGAACAGCGCTCTTCCCTTCCGTGGCCTGGACGGGGCCGCCACCGTTTGATGGCAGACGCGGTGGGGCCGCAGGGGAAGAGGCGTGTCGGTATAGCGTCAGCCGCTCTCCCTATCCCCTGCGGCTGAAAAGTGGTAGACGGTCAAAGATGTCAGCAACCACACCAACAACTGGTGGGGTTCGCAAGGGCCGATGCCTGCCAGGGGTGCGGGTTTGTTCGAAAGAGATACCACAGCCCCTGGCATACGGGCTATTGAGGGAACACGGGTGGGTTTTAGTCAGAAAAAGTCTGACAAGCCCTCCTGCTCTACTCAGCAGGAGAAGTCATTTGATGATTTCCCAACCACAAAAAAAAAGGCATACTATTCTGTCAACGACTCCTTAAACGATAAGAATTGTTGGTCGCTGTGATTAACTCAAGACAACGTTTGTGTTCTTTCACCAGAATTAGCTTACCTACTGACAGGTTTTATGAGTTACTCCATAGCATTGTTTATTTGATTTGACTGTATAAACCATTAAAAATAAAAATAAATAATGACATTTTCTTTTTTTGATGACATTTAATTACTTACCTATTATTGTATAGAATCAAGTTCTTACAACTTATCAGACAGCTGTGCTGCTGGGGAGTTTGTTGCGCCACTTCTTCTTCCCAGCTAAAGCACTAGGAATTGGTGAAGGGGGGGCGTTTTTGGGGGACTGTCTTATGTAATTTTGACGTTCAAAAAGTGCTGACTCTCAGTCTAGTTTGAATAAATGACTTTTGATTTTGATTTCTCATTACTCATAAACTCATACTAAAAATTACTTTTACGAAACAGTTGTGAGAATTTGCTCTGTTTCCTCGTAATTGAGGGACAGTAGCCATGGCTTATGAGTCTGCTTGACCATATGCAAAGTATTTCTACGAATATTCGATACTTAACGAGACACTGTTCGAATTTCGAAGTAAAGTGGTGTTAAGAGTCGTCCTGTGTTTTTGGCGGGATCGCGTTGGAACATGTCGCACATATTTTGATTTTCATGAAATTTTGTAAAATAGCGAATTAAATAACATAAATTTGGTTGTGAATAATTCAATTTAGTTACGTGTGAGTGCACAAGTGTAGTGAAGGTGAAAATAAGTGATTAACGTATCGCAATATCGACCTATCTCAATTCTGTCGGCCTTGTCAAAACTTTTTGAAAGACTCGTACATAATGAAATTTATCCTATCTTGCACAGCTCTATAATCGCCGAACAACATGGATTCGTTCAACAGCGGTCGACTATCTCCAACCTACTTATATTTTCCAATGACCTCTTTGAAAATATTGACAAACGCCTTCAAGTAGATGCTGTTTATACGGATTTCAAAAAGGCATTTGACAAGGTCGATCACGAAATTCTTTTAAACATAAAAACTTTTTTCAAAAAAATAACAACCGACTTCCAAAAAAACACTACAAAGTGCAAAATAACTTTAATTTCGGAAGTCGGTGACTTTGGAGGTGTAGGTATTTTAATTCTTTGTCACCGCCTTCCGAAATTAAAGTTATTTTGCACTTTGTAGTGTTTTTTTGGAAGTCGGTTGTTATTTTTTTGAAAAAAGTTTTTATTTTTCACTTTTTAGTTATCTACCCCACACCAATTCGAAATTTCATCATCCTTAGGGTCAAAACAATGCATATTTATGCGATAGCAGCATTCGCGGTTGATTTGCTGTAATGTTTTGAAGATTTCCGTTGTCTGTCTCCGAAACGCATCATCAGATCTATATGAAATTTATATGGGACCATTTCGAAATAAACCCCTTTCGAACAAAAAAATAATTTTGCAAATCCGTCGATATACGACGGAGTTATGCCCGAACATACATAAAAAAAAAAAAAAAAACATGTCGAATTGATAACCTCCTTCTTTTTGAAGTCGGTTAAAAATATCATTTAATGGGATACGGGGGAATTTGCTTCGCTGGTTCACTTCCTATATTACGAACAGGACACAAAAAGTTGTCGTGAATGGCTATCAATCTGGTGCTCTGCCCATAACCTCAGGTGTTCCGCAAGGCTCGATCCTGGGACCACTTCTGTTTATTATATACATAAATGACATAAATAAGTGCTTTACAAATACAAAATTTCTCCTGTACGCTGATGATTTAAAAGCTTATAAAACGATACAGTCTGTGGATGACTGTTTTAAGTTCCAAGAAGATCTGGATAGACTCGCGGGTTACTGTCTCGACAATAAACTACATCTTAGTCTATCGAAATGTTATTTCATTAATTTTACTAAAAACCGATCTGTCGTTAATTTTAAATATAAATTGCTTAACACCATACTTACTAATGTATCAATGGTAAGAGATCTTGGAGTATTATTCGATAATAAGCTGTCATTAAATCAACATATTGAGAAAATAGTTAATAACTCATTCAAAATGTATGGATTTGTCATAAGGTCATCCACTGAGTTCAAGCGAGATTCCACTTACCTGTATTTATATAAGACGCTTGTACGGTCACAACTAGAATATGCAGTACCAATCTGGAACCCATTCTATAAGAAATATATGGATGAGATCGAGAAGGTCCAGCGTAAGTTTCTACGTACCATGCATTACAGGTGTCACAGGAGTTACCTGCCGTACTCTGAATTATTACGCAAATATAAGCTTATTACCTTAGAATCCAGACGTAGGTTCTTGGAGGCATCTGTGTTGCATGGTATTGTTCACAGCCATTTTGACTCAATTGACCTCACGAGCAGGTTATGTTATGCAGTCCCTCACACCGTTAACAAACGGAATGTCCGTGCTGGTACCCTATTTGCTCTAAATAGCTGTCGAACCAACTCTGGTATGCGCTGCCCTATTCGTCGAATGGTAGACACTTATAATAATTTATTTATCGATATTGACATTTTCGAATGCTCCAAATCAAAATTTAAATATAATGTTATGAAACTTTTATCTAATAATAATAATGCAATGAAATGAATGTATAATAATTAATAATAGATCTAATCCTATTTTGTATAATTTTTAATTTTCTGTTTTTCTCTCGTCACTGAGTTGTTTATTTATTTATTAGTTATTTGTTGTGAATGATGTAATAATTTTCAATATGTACTGTATGTTTGATAATGCCTTTTGGTGGCACTCGTTGCCTATATTTTGTTTTTTTAATATGCGGATAATGTAGTGGGCTACAATATTGTTATTCACACCCATATTTTTTTGTTATGTTAAAATTATATATTGTAGCTGTTTATTGTCCATAAATAAAATAAAATATAAAAAATAAACGTGGACTTTTCGTGTTACCCCCAAAAACTCCTAATAGGTTGTTGTAAAATTACTATTTACAGTAACTTTGACTTGACTGACTATGACTTTTTTGTAAATTCGTGCCTGATATTGGGCCATTTACTTGATTGAAAAGTATAATTACTTGACACTGGCTAAATGCACAAACCCTGCGAAACCAAACCCAAAAAAAAAGAGAGTCTTCCTGACACTCCCCACATTTGGTTAATGCAGTTTTAAAAAAAAGCAATGGATTGCTAGCGAGGAAACGTTAAGTACTGTGTAATTCAATTTTCAAGATTATACTTTACAGTGATATTCAATTATAATCATCAATTCGAAATTCGAACGCTACAGAATTGTTCTACTGGTATTGCCGTACCAAAACCGTCACTATCCCTTATTGCTGCAAGGTTCCTATTCAAATGCCATTACCAAACGATGCAGTTAATGTCATAACCGACGTCTTATTCCATTACCGATCACTTCGTTTTCATAATCGTTAGCAGGTGGGATGAATGCCGTACTAACGACTTGTTACGACTGTCTAAGATCTACGAATGACAACCCGGAGCAATGGCTTAACAAGATCTACGAATGACAACCCGGAGCGATGGCTTAACGTGCTTCCCGAAGCACGGAGGGGTCTTGGTATGTACAGACGGTCACCCATCCACGGACGCCCGGGTGTTTCCACTGCGAAAATCGTCCTGAGGACACGGTGGCGGTCTGCCCGACTTGGGCAGAGCACCGCCGTGTCCTCGTGGAGGCGATCGGCGGCGGCGATCTCTCGCGTCCGGCCCTGGTCCAGGCCATGGTACGGAGCGAGAGGGCATGGGGAGCCGTCACCTCCTTCAGCGAAGCAGTAATGCTCGAGAAGAGGGAGGCGGCACACGTGAGGGAGAGGCAGTCTATGCGCCCTCACGACCCTAGCCGCTGCAGGAGACGGAGACGCCCTGGGCGTTGGGAATCCCAGGCCGATTTCCGGCCACCGTAGGCATGAGCTTGCGGACGGCGAGTAATGGGTAGCTCGCTGTCCGGAGGGGTGCGGGTTTGTTCGACAGAGATACCGCAGCCCCTGGCATACGGGCTACTGAGGGAACACGGGTGGGTTTTAGTCAGTAAAAGTCTGACACGCCCTCCTGCTCCACCCAGAGCGGGAGAAGTTATTTGATGATTTCCCTGAAAAAAAAAAAGAACCATCCACGGGTCAACCGTTTCAAGCATAGCTTAACCTGATCGAAGTAGATGAACTCTAATATACCTGAGTTGATAACCTTAGAATAATAATAGGAACAATTACGGGCCACAACTACTTTAGAAAACATCTTTTTAACATAGGCGCCACTGACAGCCCGTTTTGCAGTGGCGGAATGCGAGGCCGTGGCTTCTCAACGTAAAGAAATCCTCGGTACAGTGAGGTCGCTCCGCGAAGCCTGTGAAGCTCCCAGGAAGCGGAAGCTTCTGTGCTTTTGGGCGGAGGTAGGCTGGCTCTGTTAGCCAGAATCCCGACGCACAACGGACCGAATGTGAGTCTACGTGCGGAAAAGGGAGTCCCATCATCATCATCATCATACCTAATTGAGAAAAGGCTCTGCAGATTGCTATTCTGTAAAGTTACTACATCCAGCACAAAACGACTGTCACTAAACTGCACAGTCCAATCGTTCAGCTACATAATGACCTGCATGCTAGCACTTAATCTAATTTTATCTATTACTCTCCTCTCTCAGTTGGAAATGTACGAGATTTTCTGCTAGACTGAATTAGCTACAAAAAAAGCGAAATGCCAGTAACTCGAACTAAGTCGAAACGAATTACTTGGTAATACAGTGCCACGCAACGAAGTGATTTAAGGGATCTAGTCGCGGGCTCGAACTCACTGGTGGGCCTGGCTAAAAAGCACGCTGTCTCACCAGGCATCGTGTCGGACAGAGATAGTATTAGTGATGAGCAGTTAGACGGTATTCTACACGCACAACGTTATTGAGTGAGATGCAGGATCATTTATAATAAAACAGAAGCGTAAAGAATTAAGAAAAGTCAGTTCGGAAGATCGGGCTTTATGAGAAAATCACTGCATAAATCAATGACCAATAAAGTTTATTAATTTTTTATATTTTAGCTTTGTTAGTTCTGACTTTTTTTTGGAGATTTTATACTTCTTTTATTACTTAAACGCGCCCACAGTTAGGGTTAAATTAGCAAAAAAAAAAAAACGAATCTTTGTTGGCTACTAACTTTTTAATGGGGTTTAAAAAAAAAAAAAAATTTTAGATATGAACACATACATGAATAGTCCATAGGTTGGTTAGTGATGAGTTAGTAACAAAAAGTACTTATAGTCTATATTAGTATTGTTAGTAAAGACACAAACAGCTAAATTGCCTAAGCTCGCCCTCGAGGCTCAGTGTGGAACCGCCATAGGTACATTTACGCCTCGGCCTTACTCTTGGCGCCTAACCACAGGCATGACGTTATGTGATGAAATGATTTATTTGTGTGTACCTATACCTAGTATTCTGTTTCCGCACAGACAATGGTGCCGATTCTTTATATCCGTTTTTACACCGAACTAAACTAACTAAACTATAACTAAAATTCCTTACTTTTGACTATGAGAATCTTAACGCTATTCTGCTAAAAATATCTCTAAATTTAAAAACAATTTTGACGCAACTAAAATCGAATTTGACAATCGCGACTCGCACGTGGCATGTTTTGACTTCGCAACGTGGTACTTGTTTGCCCTATCCCGTGATTTGTTGCCAGAGGTGCGCAGGGGCGCCAGCCTCGACATGATTTAAATGGAATTTGCACTTTTTGCATGGTAAATATGAAAAATTATAATTACCCACATGTTGAGTTTTAGAGGTGTATTAAGTTTCATAAAGGGGGTCGAAATTTTCATTATTTTTGCACACACCAATTTCGAGATTTAAGCAAAAGAAAAGAAAAAATCCAGTCCTATTTTTGCGCCAGAAGTCAAGGTGTCGGTGTGAATTTTATTTCTTGACAACTAATTTTATTCCAGATGTGCGTGTATTATATGTACACCTCTGCCTAACTCTTTGGGGATCGGCGTGATGGTATGTATTATGTATGTAAGTAAACTTTTGTTTTAATAAGACTGACCTATTGTTTTTTTTTTTACAGGTAAATCAACCAGATCCTAATTAGAATCGGTTGGTAAGTCTTACTTTTTATTTTAATCGTCAAAATGCACTCCATTTTGATACTGGCCTAAGCAGTAAAAAAGACTCGCCAAAGTTTGAATTCAATTTGTAAATGGAACATGCAAGATACATAATTTAGACAACGCTGACTGTTTCACGGAATCCAGAACACGCCAATACGATATAAAATGTACATCCAGCTGACGTTAACGTACACATTCACGTTCAGTTGCAGACTCTGTATCAATTTCAAATGTGTCTACGTTACAGATAGCGAGAACAGGTAGGTTGTTATAGATTCCTTTTGAAGTTTACTGTAAGTTACATCACGCCTGTTTGCTTCGAATGGGTACGCAGAAATGTGTAGTAAAACTACATTTTTGCCAGTTATATTATACAACTCTGCGTATAATGGCTACCTCTAATGACGATAATTAAAAAAAAAAAAACGATAAGAACCCGACAGCAAAGAAGATAATTTAAGCACTAAAAAGACCGAAACAATATTGAAAATACAAAACCAAATTAAACTGTAAACATAGTACTCTCTACGTCGGTTTAGCAGACTATATTACTTTTTCGCGCCGAAATTCTGCCATTTTTTTTTCAAATACCTACCTAAGGACACTTGGATTTTTGATACGAATATAACGATACCTTAACTATCGAAATCCATCCAGCAGTTTAAAATATACTAGGTAGGTAATAAGGAAATTTACAAACATGAAACGCGCGAAAGACATAACCCTTTCTTGGCAGTGGGGTAAGAACGCGTGATGTAATAATGTAAACGGTCATTGGTCGTAATTGATTGACGGCACATAACCTAAACTATTGATTATCTAGGTAAATCAAGATAACACGATAGTGGCAAATTTGATGTCGGATCATACATCATGTTTGAGAATTATTAAGCACTAAAATTGCATTGTCTTAAGTGGCAAAAAAGACAAGAGCCTTTTTTGGCGCTTTCGTATACGAAACCCGGACTATCCGACGCAGAAAAAATCGCTGATTCCGAATATGTTGTATTCAACTCAATATCATCCAAAATGTCGCTTCAAAAAAATTGCCTTTCACCCCTCGATATGATTAGATGTGTAGTAAGTACTTCCTACTCCTACTATCATCATCTGCCTAGCCTTTTCCCAACTATGTTGGGGTCGGCTTCCAGTCTAACCGGATGCAGCTGAATACCAGTATTTTTCATGGAGCGACTGCCTATCTGACCTCCACAACCCAGTTACTGGGTAATACGATACCCCTTGGTAAGACTGGTTGTCAGACTTTCGGGCTTCTGACGACCCGTAACGACTGTCAAAGATCCACAAATGACAGCCGGGACCAACGGCTTAACGTGCTTTCTGAGGCACGGAGGGGTCTTGGTATGTAAAGATGGTCACCCATCCATGCACCAACCGCGGCAAGCGTAGCTTAACCTGGTCGATCGACCCGTGCAGCTATTGTTATTTAGCGACAAGCCCTACTCCTACTGTATTATATCTATATAAATAAAAAGAAAACTCCTGACTGACTGACATGACTCATCTACGCTCAGCCCAAACCCTTGGATATAGAAAGCTGAAATTTTGCACAAACGTTCCCTTTTTAATGAAGACAAGGAATAAGGAAGAATTTTTCGGAATTCAACCCCTAAGGGAGTTGAATAGGGGATGAAAGTTCCGCGCGGCTAAAGCTAGTGCAATATAATAAAATGTAAAATTTTGAATGTTTGGATGTTTGTTACTCAATAATGCAAAAATGGTTGTAGGGATTTGGACGATTAAGCACACAGGTAGCACCAGGCACCTGGGTCAACACATATGATACTTTTTAATCCGGTAGAATGTTCCCGGGGGATAATTTCTGTAAGTTAAGCTAGTATTATTATTAATCGACTTCAAAAAGAAGGAGGTTATCAATTCGACATATTTTTTTTAACGTATGTTCGGGCATAACTCCGTCATTTAAAGACGAATTTGAAAAGTTATTTTTTGTTGGAAAGGAGTTTATCCCGACATGGTCCCATTAAAATTTCATATAGATCTGATGATGCGTTTCGGAGACACAACGGAACTCTTCAAAAAATTACAGCAAATCAACCGCGAATGTTGCTATCGCATAAATAATTGCATTTTTTTTTGACACCAAGGATGATGAAATTTCAAATGGACTGGCATTTGAAATTTCATCATCCTTGATGTCAAAAAAAAAATGCAATTATTAGGTAGATAAAAAGTGAAAAATAAAAACTTTTTTCTAAAAAATAATACAAACTGCAAAATAACTTTAATTTCGGAAGGCGGTGACAAATAATTGAAATACACATCCAAAGTCACCGACTTCCGAAAATAAAGTTTTTTTGGAAGTCTGTTGTTGTTTTTGAAAAAAACTTTTTTCGGATGTTTGTTACTCAATCACACAAAAACTGCTAAACAGTCTTAGATGAAACTTGGCATACATATATATTATAACCTGGATTAACACATAGGATAGCTTTTTATCCCGGTCTTAAGATACCGTGGGATAATTTTCACATCCACGCGAGCAAAGACGCGGCCAGAAGCTAGTAAGTAAAAAACTTTTTAACAAAAAATTAAACCGCCGTGAACAACGGCGGTGACATAATATGAACCTGTCTAGGACATTTAATGAGATAACAATAGATTTGAACCCGATTCGGGTGCACCAGGTATCCAAATACATTTCCAAAGTCACCGACTTCCGAACTTAGTTATTAAGGTTAAACACAGCAGGTTTATTATTTTTGTCTTTTCAGTTTTACGGCGGTTTAATTTTTGTGTTAAAAAGTTTTTATTTAACAATTTTTTGTGACCATAATCTACTAATTACTACTTACATACTTAATTTTTTATTACTTTTTGTACTCACACTAAGTATTAAAATCTGTGAGTAAACAATCAATCATCCCCTGTTTTCCTACCCTTAGGGTTAGAATTCTTTTTCCAAATTTATATGGAACCAACTTCGGGATATACCCTTTCCAATATAAAAAGAATTATCAAAATCGAACTACTCTGTAAAAAGATATGCATGGTCATACTCCTCCGTTTTTTCGTCGGTAAAAAAACAAAAAAAAAAACAAAATGAACCTCCCAAACTCAACCAAATGAGGCTTTACAATTTCAGACTAAAAAAGGCGAAGAAGAAAGTATCAAAAATTAATGCTGACCTTTAAGAACTTTTTAGGCTTAAAATACCCAAGGACCTTGAATTGAGCGGTCATTTTCATAAAAGCGTAACCAAGAGACATATAGCCGTCTTCCTCAGTCCTGAATAATTAATAATGCACGACGGTTGCTTCGTCTCTTTTATGCGTAAAATCAAAATACGGATCAACGGCACAGAGTCAATAGTTCGTGACCAGAATTTGTATCTAGGGATAATGTGGAGTTGTATAATGCAGATAAATTACTGCAGAAGGCAAATATAACATTTTTGAAGGAAAAATATAATCCTGGAAAATGGAATATTATTAAGTACGGTAAGTGTAGATCAGTGGTAACAAACTTAGTAGGTGTAAGTACTCCGAACTTCGCTCGACCAGCTCAATGTTACCTTTATAGTAATTCGTATTTGCTCTTGACAAACTATACTACAGTTTGCCAAGAGGTTTGATGTACCGTGAGAGATATTTTCTTCTTTGAACGAACGATAAAAAAAACTTTTTAATAAAAAAATTAAATACATATCCAAAGTCACCGACTTCCGAACTTATATTGTATTATTGGGGTTGGACAAAGCAGGTTTATTATTTTTTACTTTTCGGTTTTTCGGCGGTTTCATTTTTTTATAAAAAAGTTTTTATTTTATATTTTTTTGTGGCTTTAATCTACTAATTACTACATGCTTAATTTTTGATTACTTTTTTTGTAATACGCAACTCAGTATTAAAATATGTGAGTTAACAATCAATCATCCCCTGTTTTCTTACCCTTAGGGTTGGATTTTTCTTCAAAATTTATAAGGGACCAACTTCGGCGTATACCCTTTCCAATAAAAAAAGAATTATCAAAATTAGACTACTCTGGAAAAAGTTATGCATAAAAAAAAAAAAAAATATACGCGTCGAATTGAGTAACCTCCTCCGTTTTTTCGTCCGTTCAAAAATAGGGTATTTCGAGAGGGTACCAGATAATAGTATTGTTACGAACTTGGGGTTCGTGATAATTAAAACCTGCCAATATAAATTAACTAAAATGGCACTTTAATTAAACAACCTAATAACAACTCAAACTACGCACTAGAAGTTCGCTTCCGATGTTCTCGCATGTATCGCTTCTCCAATACTGCCCGGGTCGCGATCGTTTCGGGCTCTCGAATAGTTCTAGAACCTTCTACTGTAGAAGCATCTAGAATGTTCGAGTACATGCCGGCCCCGATTAAACAGATGTCGAGAGTTCTAGAAAGTTCTAGCATCGAAAATTCTAGAAAGATCTTGACTCTGCTACTCGATACTAGATGGCGCTAGTGGTTACCAATGACCATGTAACAGATTAATAGTGGCGCGCAACAGTATTTAAGACTTCTGTCTTCCCAACTTAGGATGCAATCAGTTATTTTGCGGATAACTAAACCGATCTTGACTTGGTGCTCTTCTTCTCCGTTCCCTCAATACTGAGGGTCGCGACTAAATACAACGCGTCTCCAAGGCATGCGATCTTTTGCAGTGTGGACCGCTGGGTAGATGTCTCCTCCAACAGCGCTCTTGATCGCATCTGACCGTTTTGCCAGTACTCTGCCTTGAGCGCATTTTCCTTCCAAGCAGCTCAATGCCATAAGCCTATTGAGTTGGTTAAAAAATCTGAACCTTCTTTGCATTATCTCAATGGTGGTTTTCGTAAAGCAATAAGAATTAGGTGGCTTACTTAGCAAGTTGCTGAAGTTAGCGCAAGATAAAGAATATTGTACTCTCGATAAAGTAAGTAATCTTCTTTCTTTGTGGTGTGGGCAGAATTCTAAGTGGCACTTATTAGGAGGTTAGAGATGTTTTGGCGTGTGAACTTTTGTTTATGCAGGGTATTTTTCGGCATCGGTATTTTTCTTGCAGAAACAGTACTAAGTCCAAAAGGAGTTTTCTTGGAAAGCCGAGAGTTTAGGGCTCTTACTGAAACCGAAAGGGAAAACATGTAGATTCAGGTGGCCTACCACGACCTCCATACAGCTATACTTTTATTTTATTTTATTTATTTGAGATAAAAAACAGTTATACGTAACATTTTCAGATAAATTTGTTACATTATAGAAGTAAAGGTGCGTACAGACTATGGAACATGTTATATAACTTGTGTTTTATAACACGTCCACATTATGCAATATTGTTATTCAACATTGCAACATAAAACAGTACTGTACTGTACACATTAGAATAACAATGTTATATAACTTTTGTCGCTGGTCGTTCTTCAGTGCTATCCACAATGTCGAGACGAGTTCGACTGTTGTACTTTCAAATAATAAAAGAAGAACGTAGTTGCTGGGTTCGTCTTTACACGTTACTATGTAAGTTATATAACATTGTTGTAAATATTAATAACATGTTTTATAACATTCAGTGTCCACGTTCTCTGAAACATGTTATAAAACAATGTTATATAACATGTTATGTTACATATTCTGTACGCACCTTAAAAACGTATAACCCACACTATTGTCCACGAAATGACATAGGATTATGAAAACATACAAATAAAAATTAAAAACAAATAAAAATTACACATTTAGCAGAAAAACATCGACGAATCGTCTTACAGACGACTTGCAAGAGATTGTGAAATCATTCTTTTGAATTTATATACAGCACGTTTAGCTTCATCTGTTTCCCACACTGCAGTAACATTAGAACAATTCTGTCATATGAGCTGGTGGTAAGCCCCAGGACTTATATACCACAAAGGTTTTTTTATTGGGTGGGAAATCATCAAACAACTTCTCCCACTCTGGGTGGAGCAGGAGGGCGTGTCAGACTTTTACTGACAAAAACCCACCCGTGTTCCCTCAGTAGCCTGTGTGTCAGGGGCAGCGGTACCTCTTTCGAACAACCCGCACCCCTGGCAGACATCAGCCCTTACGAGCCTCATCAGTTTGTGCTGTCATTTCTTTGAGGCGCGCGTGGAACACAACGCGCCGTCAACACAGGCTTCGTCCTTACCAGACAGTGAGCTACCCATTAATCGCCGACCGCAAGCCCACGCTTACGGTGGCCGTGAATCATCCTGGGATTCCTGACGCCCAGGGCGTCTCCTGCGGTGACTAAGGCCGAGAGGGCGCATACACTGCCTCTCCCTCACGTGCACCGCCTCCCTCTTCACGAGCATCACTGCTTCGCAGAAGGATGTGACGGCTACCCATGCAGTCTCGCTCCGTACCATGGTCTTGACTAGGGCCGGACGCGAGTTATCGCCGCCGCCGATCACCTCCACGAGGACATGGCGGTGCTCCGCCTAAGCCGAGGAGACCTCCACCGTATACCGCAAAGGTTACCGCAAGTATTCTGAAGTTCTTTTGCAATTAAATAACTTCGTTATGTAACTTCGGAGTTCTCTGAAATCACGATTACTACAATTGCTTGGAAAGCCCACATAATGAGAGTGCTTCCACAATTCTTCATCAAAGTAATTCCAAGTTTTAGCGAAACCTTTCGAGATTTCTATTAACTAATTAGATCACGAATACGTACTATCGGGGAAGTTCATATCTAAGCAATTTCAAAACAAAATCCCGTGAGCACGATGACCACATCTGTTTAACGCCCCTTTTGGCCTCGACCAATGAAACGAAAGTACGTAGCAAATATTTTGTCGTTTAAGTTTTTTTGTTGTTCGTGTGTTTTACAATCTCTGTTACAAATGATCACAGATGTCTGACCCTTTTTCGAACACTAGGAATAGAACAAAATAAACAAAGATGAGAAAGTTTGCTTGAAAAGGGGTTTATGACTAGAGCTAATTTAAAACAAAGGTTTTGCACTTTTAAAATTTTATGGAAATTTTCCGCCTCTCACCCAAAAACTCCTATATAATTGTGAGAAATCTACTCAACTTTGGATGCTAATGTTATACTTTTCTGACAGCATAGAAAACCTATTCGTCAAAAAAAACCCATAAACTTGTCCCAAACGTACTCGAACTACGACCGAACGGTCCGAAAGGTCCATTGATATTTATTTCCATTGAAAAAATACGCACTACCTCAGCTGGATTTTTACTGTCTTTTTTGTTCATGTACAAAAACAAGAGACGCATCAAAAATGATGCTGCGATGCTATTGGTTGATGAGATTTCTATAGCGGCCGAGCGCTGCAAGCAGAAATAGTCTTTAAGGTGCTTAGATATGAACTTCCCCGATAGTACCTACACATCTGTTTAAGTAGTAATGTTCAACGTACCAACATATTTTAGTTGCAGCGTTTAAAGGCCAACAAGGTAGACCAGTGACCCGGTGAAGACTGCAAGAATACGCTGGATTCAAGATGCACAGAAACGGTCAAAGCGGCTATGCTTAGAGAGGCCCTAAGTCCATCAGTGGACATTAATATTTCGACTGAAAATGATGCTGATGATAAATATTTTTGTACGTGGTTGAACTTTGTAGATACGTAGGTATTCATGAGTAACCTACCAATTTGCACTTCCACTAAAAATTAAAATCGGTAAATTTATTCAATGTCATATCAGTTTATAATCATCATCATCTGCTTAACCTCTTGCCAACTATGATGCGGTCGGCTCCCAGTCCAACCAGATGCAGCTGAATGCCATTTTATATCTAACGACTTCACCGTTTGAGCGACCTTGATGACGTCATCGCACCCATTTGCGTCGTGGGTGGTCCGCGCTCTTATCGCAAACTCGAAAAAAACAATGGATTTTTGTTTGTGTGTTAGTTCGACTGTTTATTGTTTTGGAATGCTGAATGAATGGACTTTTTAACTTGTGTTACTTTCGTTTGAATGGATGGTCGTAATAATTTACATAATTTGTTGAAATATGAGCGCGAGAATGTGTATCTTAGAATGTTTATCTTATCAAATAAATTAACAATAACGAAAAAAAAAAAAACAAAACAAGTGATGACCTATATTTTTTATGGTTTAAAATGCATGGTGTGTATATTCTTAGCATAACAAACGAATAAAACCACCTACCTTTAGTACAAAATGAATTAACCACAAGCATCACAAAACAAAACAATAACAATTGACTGACGTAAGTTTTATTACCAATTTTGCAAAATCAACAGATAACAAAATATTTTATTTGAACGTTCCAGGGTTTCCATATCTTAACGTATATATCTTTAGAACGTTGTAAATGTTGTATACGACGGGCCGAGATCAACCGTCGGGCCCGACCGTCCCTTACTCGTTGAAGTGCCAGCCTGCGCCGCATCTGAGCTTGTAGCTTTAAATTCCCCGATTAATAATAATAATCAAAATAGATCCAGCCTGTCCCAACTTGCTGTCCCCCTGGCATAGGGGTGTCCTCAGCGTGAAGTCGCTTAGTAATTTAAATAGTATTACGCCCGTGGCTGGAGACATTGAGTTTTCTTAAGGCAACCACAGGGTAGTTCGGTTAAGCAGTCACGACCTCTTAAGGTCAACTGCGAGATGCTTAACAAAAATGTAATTAATTCAACCGTCGAGCAATTGCCCACCAGGCACAACACCCGTCTGTGATAGGAGACTAAAAAAAAAAAAGAAGCTGTTTAGCCATGTGTGTTCGGGTGTACAATAAAATTCCAAAGGACTTAAAATTTTAGATCTCAGATTAAAAAAAAAAAAAACGATATGAATTGTTAAACACTAATAACTTTTAGAGCGTTCAATAATTTTACGGAAGGAAAACATGTATAAATGTAACCAACAATATTTGTATGCTATGATATAAGCAAAACATGTATGCTCTATAATGTACCTTAAAACAACTATATAAGTATAAGTATATTATACTCGTACCATGTTTTATGCAAATAAATATTATTTATATTTCTACCCGCTATGCTACTATCACCGCTACCAACATTACCTCATCAATACTGTGACTACACCCTGCCATTAAGGGTCTAACAATAAGACTTCTTACGCTCAAAAGGGTCCCGTATCATTGTATCGAATGATTGATGACCACATTGTGGTGATAGACTGCAGATCTTCAAAGGAATCGCGAGGATTTGGGTAGTGATAAATGTGGGTCTAACTTTGGAAGTTTTTGATGTGGGTGTAATTTGGCAGTGTAAATCCATTTCGATGTCCATAATTATACTCATTCATTTCAAACCGCGTTCAAGCTATAACTTAGCTCGTATATTCTGCACCAATACCCAAGTTATCGAAGCTTAACCAAGCTTAGCCTTTCAATCATTCACAAGTGTCTATAGACCATGGACGCTCCAAAATCTAAAGCTCTGGCCAAAATAAGGCCAAACCGGTGCGGGATGCGGGACGACATTTCTCGCTGATTATATCAACTAACTCTTATGGACGGGTTCAAACTGGCGTAAATAGTGACTTCCTGATTATAAGCTAGAACAATTGACGCTCGCAGTAATTCGTTTCAGTGTCGCTTAATGTCAGCATCATCTGGTGGGGTCCACAAAGACCGATGCCTGCCAGGGGTGCGGGTTGTTTGAAAGAGATACCGTGGCCCCTGGCACCTAGGCAACTGAAGGAACACGGGTGGGTTTTAGTCGGTAAAATTTTAACACACCCTCCCGGTCCTCCCAGAGCGCGACAAGTTATTTGATAATTTCCCACCAACAAAAAAAAAATGCCCAAAAATTTCTAAGAGTTTTTCTAAAACTTGGCCTAGCATAATCAGCCTAAAACGTTTCCTTTGCTTGGAAACAGGTGAGAACGAGGTGGCCGTAATCCACCACGAGGGCCTAATAGAGATTGGTAGATGTCTTCGAATTAATGGTTTGCTCACGATATTTTCCTTTACCGCTTACAGAAAGTAAGGCGTCTGTATTGAAAATAATCCTTACTAATAATGAAAACGCGAAAGTTTGTATCTATAGATGTATAGATGTTTGTTATTATTTCACACAAAAACGGCTGAACGGATTTGGACAAAATTTGGCATACAGATAAATTATAACCTGGATTAACACATAGGATATTTTTTGTCCCAGTAGTACGTTGCCCCGGGATAATTTCAAGGGGTATCCTATTACCCAGTATTTTTTACTATCGTATTCATCATCATCAGCCTATAATGTTCCCACTGCTGGGACACAGGCCTCCTCTCGGTGAGAGGGATTGGGCTGTAATCCACCACGCGGGCCCAGTGCGGTTTGGTAGATGTCACATGTCTTCGAATTTTTGGTTCTAGGACATGCCGGTTTCCTCACGATGTTTTCCTTCACCGTTTTGAGACCAGTGATGATGAAATAATTTACACAAAGTAAAGCGCCTGCCTAGGTTCGAACTCACGACCTACAACTCGTAAGTCGCAGCCGTTACCACTTGGCCACCACTGACTATCGTATTGCTCCATGTAAAATACTGGTATTCAGCTACAGCCGGTTAGACTGGCAGCCAACCCCAACATACTTTACAAAGGCTAGGCAGATGACGATGATGCTCCAGAATATATCCTAAAAGGAACCAAGCAACACTCTGTACCTACTTTAAAATCAACATCACACTTCAAGAAATCTCTTTTCTTACTCAAAAACAAAGTTACTTGAGTAAAGTACCGACATAAGCCGAATTGTATTTACAAAGTGCTATAGAGAGGCCAATTTGAATACCAAGCCGTGTTGAGATTGGCGATTATTTCTTTTGTAATTGCTTTTCTTGTCATTACGTATTCTTAAGGTTTTGCGTTTAGAATAAGAACGTGTCTGGCAATTCGTGTTCTTGTACATTTTGTAGAGTTTCATTGAATGGTTATTGCTAAGAAAATGTAGTTGGGAAGTGTTGTTTTGTAAAAGTTGCTTTAAGGGTACACTAGTCGCGGGCTCGAACTCACTGGTGGGCCTGGCTAAAAAGCACGCTGTCTCACCAGGCTTCGAGTCCGATAGAGGTAGTATCAGTGATGAGCAATTAGACGCTAGTCTACACGCACAACATTATTGAGTGAGCTGCAGGGTCAGTTGTAGTAAAACAGGCGCGTAAAAAATTAAGAAAAGAGAAAAAATTAAGAGAAGATCCTGCAGCTCACTCAATAATGTTGTGCGTGTAGACTAGTGTCTAACTGCTCAGCACTGATACTACCTCTGTCGGACACGAAGCCTGGTGAGACAGCGTGCTTTTTAGCCAGGCCCACCAGTGAGTTCGAGCCCGCGACTAGTGTACCCTTAAGCGTTATATTCAATGCAACATAGACTTTGGTAAAACCGGTTATTTTGATAATCTTATTTTACAAAATTCAAAAAAATATTAAAATAATGATTAACTGTCAAAAATATACACCGTGACATTTTAGTCGTCTTCTAACGGCAGCCCACTTCACGTATCCAATTACTACAATACATTTAAATTTAAAAACTTATACAGGAAAAGTTGTTATCCAGTGCGCAAATTTTGACCATGAATTCAGCATATCATTCTAGACCCTCTACCGCAGTAATTTTTCGCCGGTTATACAAAAAAAAAAAAAATCAGCTGTTCCATACATTTTGACCGCGTAGGTATTGCACTTTTCTATGAAACAGCTGTTTTTTTTTTTTGTACAACCGTCGAAAAATTTCTGCGCTAGGGGCTCTAGAATGATATGCTGAATTCATGGTTAAATGTTGCGTACTGGATAAAAACTTATCCTTTATGAATAATAAAAAAAGAAAATACGATAAAAACGCTATATTACTGTAAAATTTCATCAAAATCCGATATGTAATTTTTGCCTAAAAGAGTACAAACATTCATTTATCCGTCTTCACAAACTTATGCGTTAATAATATTAGTAGAATTTCCCCGACTGTACTTACAAATAAACTTTGAATCAGATTTAAATTCCTGACATTTAAATGACATTTGCATGTCAAAGGGAAGAGGGCCATGTTAATAAATGTAAATTAACTTGTCAAGAATATTAAACAGATTAATTTGAGGAAGGTGGCATTTTATACTAACAGTGAGATGGGAAGTGAGGGGCTTGTGGCTAAGTAATGACAGCCGCACGAGTCGATCGATCAGGTTAAGCTACGCTTGTCGCAGTTGGTCGTTGGATGGGTGACCATCTTTACATACCAAGACCCCTCCGTGCCTCGAAATGACAGACTGTAGAATTGTAGACGATTTTCTATTCTGTATTTTCATTCTTCTAAGTACCTGGTACTTATTGACAGGTCTGCAGTGTCCTCCCACTGTAATTTGAAAACTTTGTAAAAGCCAATTATTTTTAAAAGAGTAACCGTGGAGTTTCTTGCTGGCTCTTCTCCATAGGAAGCGACAAATTTGAACTGTGCACCTAGCTACTGACGTTTCTTATGTGCCCATGCAGAATTATGTGAAATAAACAATTTTGATTTTGATTTTTTGAAAGCACTTTAAGCCGTTGGTCCCGGCTGTCATTCGTGGATCTTTAACAGTCGTAACGGGTCGTCAGTAGCCTGAAAGTCTGACAAATATTTTAACCAAGGGGTATTAGCTATCATTAGGGCGACACTGTCATTAGTTCCGCGTTTGGCTTCTAACGAGAACGGACGTGTGTCATTCGCGCGCGGGTGCTCTACTTTTGAGTTATTCGCTGGCGCATCACAATAGCACCGTAGTGTCCGCGTTGCGGAATCGGTTTTTCAAGGTCGCCGCTATGACCTAGTTATTTATAGTGTAAACAGTGTAATTAAATAATTGTGATGGTAAAGTATTTACTAACCTTATAATGTCTCCAACAAAGGTAAAAATTAAAACTGACCTAGAAAGGCTGTTGTATGACAATTACATCCACGAAAAATCAGCGAGAGAAAAGCTGGAACTTATGGTTAATGATCTGAAGGTCCAGATAGAAGGCCTCCAGAGACAACTTCAAAGCAGCCAGTATGTAAATTCCAGCTCCAAGAGACAAGAAAATAATGAGTCTAAGGAGTTGGAAGCTAAAAGCAATATACAATTTGCTCAATCCGAAAAAGGAAACGTTGAGTACTGCACAGACGAGGAAGAACTCGCCAAAGAGACTGAGTGGATTAGGGCCAAAAGTAGGAAGAAAAGGAAGCTAAACAAGTCCCTGTCTCCACCACAACAACCAGGAACAGGCGCCCAACAACACCAACAATGTGAGAAAGATCAGACATTAGTCAAAAAAGTGCCTCCACCACCGCCAATCATAGTAGATCTCCATCTACTATGATTGGCGGTGGTGGAGGCACTTTTGCACTTTTGGCACTTTTGGTGGTGGTGGTGGTGAGTCGTAGAACACTTGGTGAAACCCAACCAACTGAATCGTTCACCGCTAAAATGATGAATGGAGATTGCGTGAAGATCAACGCCAAAACCGAGGACTCTTATAGAGCCATTGCTAGACTTTTATGAGTAAAAGAATATCTTTGGCATTCATATGAGAACAAACAGGTTCGACCAATAAGAGTTGTAGTAAAAAAAATACATTCTTCTTGCCAGCCAGATCGTATTAAAGACGATTTAATATCGCAAGGTCTGAAAATAGAAAAAGTCGACTGCAAGTTGAGCTGGAAGAATAAAGAACCGCTCAATATGTTCGTTTTATCATTTAATAATGACGAGGATGTCAACAAAATCTATGGCATAAAGCACATTTTAGGGTGTAAAATTGAAATACACCCTCTCAAACATCCGAAACTAATTCCTCAATGTAAGAGATGCCAGGCTTATGGCCATACTCATAAATATTGCAGAAAAGAGCCAAGGTGTGTAAAGTGCACTGGCAAGCATCTTACAGCCAACTGTACTAAATCTCCGCAAGAGAAACCAAAATACGTCCACTGCGGTTTACCCCACCCAGCCAACTACAGAGGGTGTGAAGTGGCCAAGGAGATGCAAATTCTGAAAAACAAAAACATCAAAAAGAAACTTGTTGCGCCAACTGCCCAACAGTTTTCTTCCATAAATCCTGACAAAAAGGCACGGAAAGAAATTTTACAGACAACTGCAAAACCTGTTCAATTAAGTAGTTCCTATGCACAAGCTGCAAAACAAGGAACACAACCTTCGAATCTGGAAGATAAGACAAATCAAATCTTGAAGTGTATTACTACATTTGACAAAAGATTAGAGAAGCTAGAATCCAGCACCAAAACAGCTATTTTTAATAACCAAAAATGAGTACTGCATTAAAAATAATGGCATGGAACTCCAATGGGCTCCTTAAACATCAGAACGAGTTACAGGCAGTCCTGGAAACAGAAAATATAGACGTGTGTTTGATCTCCGAAACGCACTTCACTAACCAAACTTTCATCAAATTTAGAGGATACAAGGTATATAATTCGCTCCACCCTGACAACTCTGCCAGAGGAGGAAGTGCAGTTATAATCAAAGAAAGCATCAATCATTACGAGCAGAGTAAATTTCAAGAACCAGACATTCAAGCTGTGGCAGTATCTGTCAAAACCAAATTTTGTCACCTTTCCATAGCTGCCGTATACTGCCCCCCAAGGCACATGATAAGAAAAGAGCGATTTCTACAACTTTTTGAGCTTCTAGGCCAGAGATTCATCCTAGGTGGTGATTTTAATGCCAAGAATACATACTGGGGATCGAGACTTACCACAACAAAGGGAAGGCAGCTCTTAAATGCAGTTAAAGATACACATTGTGAGGTTATGAGCACAGGCAAACCAACATACTGGCCTACTGACCACCAGAAAATACCAGATCTTATAGACTTTTTCATATGCAAAAATATATCCACCAATTACTTTAATTTGGAGGAAGGTTTCAACATGAATTCGGACCACTCCCTTATTATCCTAACATTTAGTCAAAAAATCCTACTAAGAGAACATTTAACCCTGGTTAATAAGTCTACAGATTGGGATAGTTTTGCCCTTGATTTAGATAATATTATCGACCTAAAAACCCCGTTACATAATCGGGATCAGCTGGACTCGGAAGTAAATAAATATGTTGTTAATATCCAACAATGTGCTTGGAACAACACGCCACAGTTAAAACGTAAATATAAGGGGCATATCTATCCCAAGGAAATCGTAAATTTGCTAACTGAGAAGAGAAAGCAAAGAAAGCGGTGGCAACAAACAAGATGCCCGCGGGATAAAACATTATTAAATAAACTAACTAAAAGATTAAAGAGGAAAATTATACAATTTGAGGATGAATGTCTGAATACTCACCTTGTGCAGCTAACCAACGACGAATCAACGGATTTCTCTCTTTGGAAAGCTACAAGAACGCTAAAAAGGCCGATAGGTCAAATACCGCCCATCAGAAACAGCGACGGAAAATGGGCCGTAAGCAATGAGCAAAAAGCGTTTAGATTTGCCCAATACTTAGAAGATACTTTTCAACCCAATGATAGCTCTATAAAAATACTGGAAACTGAAAATTTATCGCAAAGTCAAAGAATTCGGCTTGTGACTCCTAAAGAAGTTTTGAGAGAAATTCAAAACAACATTAGCTCGAAAAAATCTCCAGGTTACGACCTTATTACAGGAGAAATTCTAAAACATCTCCCGCGTAAAGCTATAGTAAAACTGACGAGACTTATCAATGCTGCACTTATCCTAAAACATGTACCTGAACCATGGAAAGTTGCGGAAGTTATTATGATTGCGAAGCCTGGGAAATCACCCCATGAAGCATCATCATATAGACCCATTTCCCTGTTGCCGGTATTATCTAAACTATTTGAAAAACTGTTATTGAAACGGTTAAAACCAATAATTGAACAAAAAGACCTCATACCAAACCATCAATTTGGCTTCAGGGAAAAACACTCTACAATAGATCAGGTACACAGAATAACTAACATTATTGAAAAGTCACTGGAAAATAAGCAAGTCTGCGCCACCGTATTCTTAGACGTTGCGCAAGCTTTTGATAAAGTTTGGCATGAGGGTCTGGTATTTAAACTCAGACGCATGCTACCTCCAGAATTTGCCGACATTCTAGAATCATACTAAGTGATAGAATGTTTAGAATAAGACAAGAAGATGCATATTCCGAGCTGAAAACTATAAAAGCTGGGGTACCACAAGGAAGTGTGCTAGGCCCTATCATGTACTTGCTATACACATGTGATATCCCAGAACTGGAAAACAACACCATTGCGACCTTTGCAGATGACACTGCTATTATGGCTACTGGATCAAGCCACAAAGAAGCAGTAGAGAAAGTTCAACAAGCTGTGAACAAAGTGTATGACTGGACACAAAAATGGAAGATCAAACTCAATGAGTCAAAATCAGTTCATATTGACTTTACTAATAAACACTGCGATTACCACCCAATCTACATAAACGGCATGCAAGTGCCTTATGCTAATACAGCCAAATACCTTGGCATAACTCTTGACGCCAAGCTGCGTTGGAAATCCCACGTCAAAAAGAAAAGACAGGAACTTGACATACGTTATAAAAGTATGTATTGGTTATTCGGAAGGAAATCCTGCCTATCAGTACATAATAAAATTATATTATACAAGCATATTCTTATGCCAATTTGGACGTATGGCATCCAACTTTGGGGCTGTACCAAAAAAAGTAACGTTAAAATAATTCAACAATTCCAAAATAAAGTACTCAGAAATGCTGTAAATGCACCATGGTATATTAGAAATGACGACCTCCACCGCGACCTTAAAATAGAACTCGTCACCAACATCATCAAAAAATTTGCTGAAGCCCACGAACGCAGACTTCACCGACATGTGAACATTGAGGCAATTCAGCTGCTAGATAACACGGACATAGTGCGTAGGCTAAAGAGAACTAAACCATTTGAATTAGTGTAGTGTATAAATAGTGTATAATAGTGACAGTGATGTGCTATACATGTAACACATGAACAAAGTGTTTTTTATTTTTGTTATCAGACCCTAAGAAAGTGCAACGGAATTGTGTAAAAGTGCAAAATGACACTATTCTTAGTTATAACGTAATCTACCACGTAAAATATTAAGTTAGAGTTAAATTACTTATTAGTTTATTAGGCTAGATTGTAATAAATTACTAAGAACTTTAGTTCTTACTAACAAGGGAAAAAAAAAAAAAAAAAAAATTAGGGCGACACATTACTCGTAGAACCGATGACCGTTGGGATGGACGTGTTCTTGATTGGAGACCGCGAATCGACAAACGTAAGGTAGGATGCCCTCAGCCTAGGTGGAGCGAGGATCTTCGCAGGGTGGCTGGTAGCAGCTGGATGAGAGTTGCTGAGAATCGAGCTGAATGGCGTGCAATAGGAGAGGCCTATGTCCAGCAGTGGACTGCTGTAGGCTGATGGTGATGTTTTCAAATATTCTGTCTTACAATTATGATTGTATTGTTCAATACCCTACAAAAAATTCAAAAACCTGAATTTCTTTCTCAAAAATTCTGATAAGCCTTCACACTTAAACCAATAAATAAATAAACTGTTATTTACGCATTCTCGAAAATGTCAAACTTTTAAAATCTAACGCAAATAAAATGGCTAAAAGGTCGCTCACAAACCAAATACATTTTGCATAGTGTAATACAGAAGGTTTACTTTAATATCGTCACCTACCTAGCCTTTTATAACATCACAGCAGGTTCTATCAGAATACCAGCGCTATGACACATTTTAAATGTCGCAGCATCATGCGGAGATAGTGGCCTTTTGGCCTCGTACAGGACCTTGTTTTTTTATTTTTACTTTTTTTATATTATATAAATCTAATTTTAATTTTATTAAATACCAGCATAGAGCGTAGTAGTGTTTTAGTTTTTTAAGTGTTTAATTTTATTGTCTTGTAGTTATGTTTGTGATATTCCTGTTTGAGTCTAATAAATACTTTTTCTTTCTTTCTTTAACTGTGTAGGGGTTTTTTTTTACTTTTGAGCCCGCATCATTCCGTTCTGGGTGGAACAGGAGGGCGTGTCAGACTTTTACTCTTTTACTGACTAAAACCCACCCGTGTTTCTTCAGTAGCCTGTATGCCAGGAGCCACGGTATCTCTTTCGAACAACCCGCTCCTCTGGCAGGCATCGGTCCTTGCGGGCCCTATCAGTTGGTGCTGACTTCTCTTTGAGGCGCGCGTGGAACTCAACGCGCCGTCGACCCGGGCTTGGTTCTTACAGGACAGTGGGCTACCCATTACTCGCCGTCCGTAAGCCCGCGCCTACGGTGGCCGGGAATCAGTCTGGGATTCTCAACGCCCAGGGCGTCTCCTGCGGAGGCTAGGGACGTGAGGGCGCATATACTGCCTCTCCCTCACGTGCGCCGCCTCCCCCTTCGCAAGCATCACTGTTCCGCAGAAAGAGGCGACGGCTACCCATGCACTCTCGCTCCGTACCATGGCCTCGACCAGGGTCGGACGCGAGAGATCGCCGCAGCCGATTGCCTCCAACTGTGTATGGGTCTTACCGAATGCAGCTGAATACCAGTATTCTACATGGAGCGACTGCCTATCTGACCTCCACATTCCATTACCTTACGTCTTTGCAAAGATGGTATTCAGACTAAATGGCTTGTCTCTCTACTCATGACTAACGGGACCGTTCTAAAAATTCCATTCATCCACAAACACATCCTATTCCTGCCAGGGGTGCGGGTTCGTTCGAAAGAGATTCCGCCGCCCCTGGCATACGGGCTACTGAGGGAACACGGGTGGGTTTTAGTCAGTAAAAGTCTGACACGCCCTCCTGCTCCACCCAGAGCAGGAGAAGTTATTTGATGATTTCCCACCCAAAAAAAAAAACACATCCTATTCAGGGTTGGAAGTCAGAAGGGCATTTAGAATCTTTAAAGTATGACATTCACAAAATTAAATATTATTATTTAAGGTTCTCTTCTTGGGATGAAATAGATGGTCTACTAAGCACAAATTGATTTTTACGAGCGTTGTTTATCTTTCATCCATCGATCTGTTCGCCAGCGTATCATTACTTGGTCACGACCCTCTTTTTTAACCAAATTTAAAAAAAGAGGTGGTTCTCGATTCGTCTGTATGATTTTTTTTGCGCTGGGCATTTTTTGAGATGTGAAAAAACAATTGAACTCGTGACACCGTTACCGACACCTCTGTTTAACTAATATTTCAATCGGATTTATGAAAATCGGATAGCCCGTTTAGAAGATATGACCTAAATTATGATTATGAACAATGTGAAATCCCGTATTGACGATTCAAAAAATATACACGTAATTGTTCATGTTTTCACTTCTATCGGCACTCCCGGAGTGCGACTGTTTTTTTTTCTTTGTAAGCTTGTTCTGCAATATCTCTGTCAATTGTGATTGGATTTCAAAAATTCTTTTTTTAGTTATAATAATGTATAGGACAATGGATAACAGTGTCTCAAGACGAAAGTCTTTGACCAGTGTGTGTTGCCAGTGATGACCTATGGTACAGAGACGTGGTCGCTCACAATGGGCCTTATCAGAAGGCTTAAAGTCACACAGAGGGCAATGGAGAGGGCTATGCTCGGTGTTTCCCTACGCGATCGAATCAGAAATGAAGAAATCCGCAGGAGAACTAAGGCAACCGACATAGCCCGAAGAATTGCCAAACTTAAGTGGCAGTGGGCAGGGTACATTGCTCGCAGAACAGATGGCCGATGGGGCCGAAAGGTTCTGGAGTGGCGACCGCGTACCGGAAGACGTAGAGTGGGAAGGCCTCCCACAAGGTGGACCGATGACCTTGTGAAGGTTACGGGTAACCGCTGGATGTGGGAAGCACAAGACCGGTCGAAGTGGAGGTCCCTGGGGGAGGCCTATGTCCAGCAGTGAACGTCTTTCGGAACATATGATGATGATGATGATGAATGGATAGGGATTTTTTTATGGATATGGGTATGCTTCAGGAATGTCCCCATATTAATTTTATTAATTTTGCTTGGGCAGTTTTTGCGTTAGCCTCGATAGTAATAATAAGCCAATATTGTTCCCACTGCTGGGACACAGGCTTACTCTCTGTGAGAGGGAGTGGGCCGTAGTCCACCACGCGGGCCCAGAGTGGGTTAGTAGATGTCACATGTTTTCGAATTTTTGGTTCCAGAAGGTGTCATCGGTTCTACGGCTAATGTGGTCCCCTAATGATGGCTAATGATATCCCTAGGTAGGACTTTCGAGCTTCAGACGACCCATAACGACTGTCAAATATCCACAAATGATAGCCGAGACGTTGGTCTCGGCTATAGGAAAGTACGTTAAGCCGTTGGGCTTAACGTACTTTCCGAGGCGGTCACCCATCCTCGGGCCAACCGCGGCAAGCGTAGCTTAACCTGATCGATCGACCCCTGCAGCTATTGTTACTTAGCCACAAGCATAACTAAAAAGTATAAAATAAAAACTTATTAAAAAAAAAACAAACCGACTTTCGAAAAAAAAAACTACAAAGTGAAAAATAACTGTAATTTTGGAAGTTGGTCACAAAAACAAAAATACATATCCAGACACTGACTTCCATAAGTACAATTATTTTTCACTTTCCAGTTTTATCCATACTGGATATTCTATTCTCACTTTTATCACGTCAATAACTTCGTTTGCCATAATTCTGACGTTCGAGCAAGCTAATCCAGTTCCGTGTTTGGTTTTTACGTCGCCCTCAATTGGCGTGATCCGTGATGTAGGTTATATGGGTTTGTGTGTGTTAGGACGGCGTATGTGTGTGTGAGATGTGTGTCTTAACAATTATCGGAAATTTGGGAATAGAGGGATGAGTGTGTGTATGAAAGTGAACGCAGGCAATGGGAACAAAGAAAAACGAAGCAATTGTTTGTTTGTTCCCATTTTTGTTAGTTTATTAATATAATCAACATTTTTTGCCGTAGAAACTCCGGGCGTGTATTACTCCACTGTTCGAAAACGTATATCAAAAATTCAAAAATTGTATGGTTTTGCATTAGGTATTATTAATATTATCTGTGCGGAAACAGAATACTACAATAAAAAGCCATTAAAAAGTTATGAGCCAGCAAAAAATCGTTTTTCTTGCGAATTCAAACTAAATTTGTGTATATTTAAGTAGGTAATTTAAGAAGTGTAAAATCTTCAAAACCAGGTCAGTATCGACAAAGTTTAGCTACCGAAAAGTTCAATATTCTTCATTGGTCATTGATTTATGCAGTAGTTTTTTCATAAAACCCGATCTTCCGAACGCCTTTTCTTAATTTTTTACGCGCCTGTTTTACTATAAGTGATCCTGCATCTCACTCAATCAAAATCAAAATATTTTATTTCACATAAACCTGCATGGGCACTTATGAAACGTAAGAAGCTAGGTGCACGGTTCCAAATTGTTGTTTCCTATGGAGAAGAGCCGGCAAGAAACTCCACGGTTACTCTTTAAAAAAATAATTGGCTTTAACAATGTCTCCAAATTACAGAGATAAAATGTATGGGAGGACAATAACGTGCATGTAGACTAGCGTCTAACTGCTCATCACTGACACTACCTCTGTCGGACACGAACCCTGGTGAGACAGCGTGGTTTTTAGCCAGGCCCACCAGTGAGTTCGAGCACGCGACTATATTAAAATTATACAGGAAATGGCATATTGTACATATTTGACCTGTAACCGGCGAATTGTGAAAATCAACATTAAAAGGCTGTAGGAAAACCGTGTGGCGCTGCTTGGGGGAGGCCTACGTCCAGCAGTGGACGACTTTCGGCTAAAATGATGATGATGATGACCTTAGAAGCCGCGCGTACTTGAAAACGTTGAAAATCGATACATTTGAGTCCCATCTATATCTATATCTATATCTATACATATAATAAATCTGTAAAGGAACTTTTTCTGTACATTTAAAATATTTCGAAAATAATTGCTTGGGGTGATAAGGGATAATCAACAGATGACATTTTAACCCTTATCAAAATTTTTGTCTGTAGCTCGGTTTTTCAGTTTCTATGTTGAATAGATCAAGTATCACGTCAAAAGAACGAAACTAATATGGTTATCTTTCATACTCAAATATTGTTTATAACTCAGAGTTTATATTAGTCTTTGTTTCATCGCAATCGCTTCGGTCAACCTATCTAAATAATTTAAAGTGTTCAAGAAGAATTTATTTACGTAATGTTGAAACACTTAGCGACATCTATTGGCGTGAAACGGTACTAACGAATACTTAATATTAACACACGTCATTCTCAGTTACTTACTGTGTCTGTGTTATTTCAAAAAGTAATGATGCTGATTACTAAAATCGCTTTCCGTTGGTGGTTGATTCCCACGAATCAAAAAAGCTAAAAGAATTTCAAATAAAAAGTTGTGATAATATTAACTGACGTGGTGTTCTGAGTCATATACCTTGAATGCAATGTTAGATAAATATTTATTAGTTTTATCAATCAAATTAATACAAATAGAGGGGAAGAAATCTCATTTTTAATTGTGATAAAAGTCTTAGTAGCGCCATCTAGCATAATATAGCAAAATTAGAGCGGCTAGAGGAACATCTCCATAGAAATTCTTAATCTCTAGCGTCAGTAACGCCATCTAGGTTTGAATGGCAAACATGCAAAGACAACAACTTGATTTCGCGCGAAATTTGATAATGTTAAATTTAAATGCGTGTTTACAGCATTACTCGATTCAAATAATGGGAGTTTTGGGAGTAAAGAGTTGTAAATACTTATGTGCAAATTTTCGTGATGTTAGTTTTCGAGGTGGGGAGGGGTTCAAGCGAGGTCGGATGGTGAAAGTCAGGAAAAAAAATCCAAAATTGCGACCATAACTACTGGTGGATTTGAGTAAATAGATAGGTTTTCACACGGGCAACTGTAGTTATGTCGATGCTCTTCCGAGCAACATCGCTTACAGAGAAGCATTTTCTTAGTTAAAACAAGTTTAAAAATGTATTTATTTATCCATTTGGCATCTCCAACAAAAGATACATTACCTACACAGGAACAATAGAAATCACAATAGTAAAATATTGACAATTTTAAAGTCGCTTCTTTAAATATAATTATTTATTGGTCTACAAATAAATGTATGGCTGAACAAAAGAAACACTGAAACATTTTTGATTACAATTTACAATAAAAAGGCATCGTAACTGAGAGTCGCGGAGGATCGCTCTGTTACGTCCATTATCCTCGGGATCGGGCTCTCTCTCTTCCTGCTGCCTGCGTCAGCAGCGGGGAGAGAGGTGGGGGCGCGCGCGGTATGGCACTACGTAGCAACAACATCGTACTTACTATGTTCATAGAAAACCCGTGCTATACAATTAAATAGTTTTTTTTGCCTGGTTTGTTTTTTTTTTCAACATCGCTTTTAATGTGGATAATGACCGACGTTACGGGGCGTAGGTAATGGTAACATTCGCAGCGAGCATGTCTTTACGCCGTGTGCTAAAATCAGTGTTGCTCGCTCGCATGTTTTGCCGTAGGTACTACTGACTGCACGAATACTTGCTTGGTAACATATTAGGTGCATTTTGACCCGTGACGCCGGTCAGTATCCACCTTTACAGCGTGATCTTTCTTCATCGTGATAACGCCATGGTCCCACGGGCCGTTAACTGACAGGTGGCGTCAGGTGTTACTGCACTGCTACCTGTCGAGGCCTATCGCAGTCCGTTCAGAGCATTCCCACTGCTGTGGTTTTATTCAGTGGTCAACGTTTGATAAACAAAGCTAAAAGACACGCGCCTGTACGGGCCGAGATAGGCGCCCGCCCCCGCGTGGAATAATGCTTCAGCACACTCAACCAGACGCGCAGTCGATTTATTGAGTAAGTACAGTAAAAGCTCCTTATTCGTGCTTCCTTCATTCGCGTTTTCACTATTCGCGGATTAAAAAAATGCGACCTAATTCCTATATCCGCGGCTAAAGATTTATTTATTTGCGGGTCTAATCGGTACATCGGTACATACATATTAACAAATAACAAAAAGGATTCCAATAGGTATCCAACCCAATATCCTTTGTAAACGCGTCGTCAGATGGACTATAAAAAAGTGAAATAGACCTTATTACAACTTCGCCTAAAGTACATTGTCAAATGATATCGCCGCTGTATTGGTTCGGCCTTTGACATCGCGGTCGGTGTTTTTAACCGACTTCAAAAAGAAGGAGGTTATCAATTCGACATGTTTATATTTTTAATGTATGTTCAGGCATAACTCCGTCGTATATAGACGGAGTTATGCCAAAAATTCTTTTTTTTTTCGAAAGGGGTTTACTCCGAAATGGTCCCATTTAAATTTCATATAGACAGGGCCCGATCTAGCTATTTAGCCGCTCCGGGCAAAAATAACATTCGCCGCCCTTTGCACTAACACCATCAAAGATGGTATGACCATAATTATGTGATATTCTTTTAACTATATAATATTCACATACGTTAGTCTACTACGGCTTCTGAACAAGTATACAAAAATTCATGAGAGTAGGTATGTTTGTAAGTATACATTTTGCCGCCGCTCATTTTTGCCGCTCTGAGCATTTGCCCGGCTTGCCCCCTCTTAGATTGGGCCCTGCATATAGATCTGATGATGCGTTTCGGAAACAGACAACGGAACTCTTCAAAAAATTACAGCAAATCAACCGCGAATGTTGCTATCACATAAATAAGTATGCATTGTTTTGACCCAAAGGATGATGAAATTTCGAATTGGTGTATGGTAGGTAACAAAAAAGTGAAAAATAAAAACTTTTTTCAAAAAAATAACAACCGACTTCCAAAAAACACTACAAAGTGCAAAATAACTTTAATTTCGGAAGGCGGTGACAAATAATTAAAATACACATCCAACGTCACCGACTTCCGAAATTAAAGTTATTTTGCACTTTGTAGTGTTTTTTGGAAGTCGGTTGGTATTTTTTTGAAAAAAGTTTTTTGTGAATGTAAACAAACATAATGAAACCAACCTCATCACCATAAAGTATATTTATATAACATCATCATCATCATTTCAGCTGAAAGACGTCCACTGCTGGACATAGGCCTCCCCCACATTTATAAATGCTGCGACTTAATAGACATTCAATCCTTTGGTACGAGCCGCTTTGCGTGTTTTACCTATTGTTTCATCTTTCCATTTATTGCAAAATGTTGAATTTTTTTTTTTACTTAAAAACGATTTTCGACGCGAAAAAATCTGTTTAACGCATAGAAATGCTTGATCGTTTACGCCTTGGAGAGTCGCTTGCATCCATATCACGCTCATACAATTAATCAATATGGTCAAAAACTTCAATTAAATTGTTTTTTTTTTTTTGTCACTTCGGAACGTATCCCCTATATTCCCATATAAATTACCATTCCATAGTCACGGTTTCTGTATTCGCGGTAGGTATTTTACGGAACGTATACCTCGCGAATAAAGAGCTTTTACTGTACCTACGGCAGGTGCACATTTACTATAAAATGAGCCTCGACCAGGCGCTTTGATCTATATTTATTCTTAAAAATCTGAGTGAGACTTCGTCGCAATATCATTATAACCCCTAAAGACGCCTGCAGGCCTAGACAAAACACCTTTCTGTTTGTAATGTGTTTTGTCTCTAGGCTCTGGACTGCATTCGAAAGCTGTGGTAGATTCCTACCAGGATAGATCGGAAGATCGAAGGAGTGGTACTTACACCGTCAAAGCGACACATTATTGTTTTCCGACATGCACGCGAACGAAGTCGCGGGCACAGCTAGTTCTTAATAAATTAAAAAAGTTGTTAACTTTTTTTACATTTAATGAAACAAAATTATAGAATACTGGCTTTTGCCAGCGGCTTCGCCCGCGCCGAACTTTCAACCCCTATTTAACTCTCTTAGGGGTTGAATTTCGAAAAATCCCTCCTTATTCCTTGTTTACATTATAAAGTGAAACTCTGTGCAAAATTTCAGCTTTCTAGGTAGCCAAGGGTTTGGGCTGGGCGTTGAAGAGTCAGTCAGTCGGTCAGGACTTTTCTTTTTATTTATATAATAGATTTAAAACCAAGTACTAGACTAAAATTAGCTTCCTTATTTCTTTAAGTTGTTTTGTTTTACCATCAGTGACTTCGAGAATTAATACAAGTGCAAGAAATATCGTTTTTTTTGCCTTCAATAAAATCGGGATCCCTGCCTTTCTTATAATTACGGCATTTCTTTGTGTACAAGAAAACCCAACACAGGTTGAAACAACGAGCATGGTAAAGCATGTCCATTTCAGCGTTTATATTTCAACAAAATATAGCCGGGTTTATTTCTTTCAATGTTTCAGAGCCATTTTTTATGACAGGTAAAAAATAAAAGAAGAGCGATTTCCTACGACTGTGAGTGACACTTGGACGTTTTCGAAATTCGTATCCATGTGGGGAATATTGGCTTTGACGGAAATTATTTGAGTTTGACGTCAAAGGATATGCCATCTACCGTCGTATAGTGCGTCAAGAATGATCACGCCTGCGTATAAGTCATATTTCATCACATTCATCATTGTAATCTGTTTTTATCAACGCTACTTTACACTGTTGTTCGTTGTAATGGGGACGTAATTCTTGGTTATCTATCATAATAATTATCTAACAAATTATTTAAAAAAAATAAAAAATACTCATACATTAGAATTTTTGTTCAGTTGTTTAATTTTTTAAAGCTGTTGGTGTTAAAAACAACAAAGGTGTAGAAATTAATAAGAAATATTGATCAACAAGTTATATTCTGGCTCACTATGAGGAAACATATTAGTAATTTGAACAAAACATTACAATTATCATACATGCATGAATGCCTTGGTGACATACACATTATTTTATCACTAATCAAAGAGGCTACCATACAATCGCATTAAAGCTACTTGCGTATTGCAATTTAGGAAAACAAAACGGTAACACATTACAGTATTATGGTAGATATAGAACATAAAAATAAAAATAAATGTCCTGACTGACTGACTCATCAACGCCCAGCCCAAACCCTAGAAAGCTGAAATTTTGCACAGATGTTCCCTTTTTAATGTAGACAAGGAATAAGGAAGGATTTTTGGGAATTCCGCTCCTAAGGGTGTTAAATAGGGCATGAATGTTCCGCGCGGGCAAAGCCGCTGGCAAAAGCTAGTAAGAAATATTGATCAACTTAAAAGTCATATTCTGGCTCACTATGAGGTCAAACTTAATAGTAATTTGAACAAAACAATACAATTATCATACATACATGCATGCCTTGGTGACATACACATTATTTTATCACTAATCAAAGCGGCTACCACACAATCGCATTAAAGCTACTTGCGTATTGCAATTTAGGAAAATAAACGGTAACACATTACAGTATTATGGTACAGCACTGAGAGTACAATTAATGTAGATATAACCAACAACATTTTACACATAATATAAAAAAGTTAAACAAACACATTTTTTTTTATGTTTGGCATCTCGCAGTTGACCTTGAGAGGCCGTGACTGCTTAACCGGGCTTTCCTGTGAAAGCCAGGGCATAAACCTACTTAACCTAAAGCGACTGCACGCTGAGGGCACCCCCTGTGGGGTACGAACCTCGGCTCAGGGCGTCACTGCAGCTAGTGGGGACAGGCTGGATCAAAGTATTTTCTTGATTATTATTCGGGGAATTTAAAGCCAGTAGCTTTAAATTCCCCTAGTGCTCAGCTGCGGCTCGGGCTAGCGCATCAACGAGCAAGGGACGGTCGGGGGTCTGATTGTT
Organism: Polymixis flavicincta; assembly: GCA_949987655.1. NCBI lineage: Eukaryota > Metazoa > Arthropoda > Insecta > Lepidoptera > Noctuidae > Polymixis > Polymixis flavicincta. The sequence continues at coordinate 7,679,709 of OX465199.1, read as the reverse complement.
ACTCAGGGGTCTTCGCGGGGCGCGAGGACCTCGGCGGCGAGGTCGGAAAGACGGTCGTTTGTGTTTGTGTGCTGTACTGGTGGCCCTATTATTTTCTTGGAGAACAGTACTGGGGTCATCGGGGTCGGAAAGGACATGTCTCGGCCGGCGGATTCTACTGATTCTACTGGGGACATAACTAGCGGAAACAAACACGAACGACGTGCGATATAAATAAAATTGAATAGAGAGTTTAAATATAAAATAAAACTAATCTGAAACTAATACAAATAAAAATAATAAAAACAGAAAGAAGATATTTCAATACTTAACATCCTAAACCGCAGACGAAGTCGTGGGCTACAGGTAGTAAGATACAAAGAAAATCTTCCCACACGATCCATCCACGGGGAGTAGAATACTCTACGAAGGTTCCTAGATTAAAACACAGTGAAAACATTATCCCAGATGCAATACAACCTGAGAATAACACTTCAGACAACAGCTTCTATTAACAGTACAAACAATAACTATGTAGCACATAATTTAATACTACCCACGTTCAAAGTACCAACTTTGTGAGTCTCCGAGAGCTTGCGATGCACCTGACCCCTCGATAAGAACAAAACAATACGATTATCATGCATGCATACATGCCTTGTGATGACCGATGACCTTGTGAGGGCCGCAGGAGTCCGCTGGATGCGCGAAGCACAGAACCGGTCGAAGTGGTGGAGCTTGGGGGAGGCCTATGTCCAGCAGTGGACGTCTTTCGGCTGAAATGATGATGATGATGATACATGCCTTGGTGACATACACATTATTTTATCACTAATCATCAATCACGCTAGCGTACAATCGCACTAAAGCTACTTGTGTTAATAAGTCCCAACTTTACACCTAAAAAGCCTTACTTTTAACGGACTATGATAAACATCCGTATCTGCGTGACCTCTCACATGGCGCCATCAGTCAGTGCCCACTGCCCATAGTTTTAGACGAGGGTCGACCGTACGGTAAGGGATGACAATACCCTTGTTACATCCATGGCTTGTGGTTTAAAAATAAATTAGGCCTTGAATTTTATTGTAGCTTTCGATATTTAATTTTATATGTGGTAAGAAATTTGGTCTTGGATAAAAAAAGAAATATTTATTTTCAATGTAGATTCTTAAAAACCATGAAAAGAATAACATCAATGAAAATTATTTATTTTTACCTACTAAAAAATGTTTCCAAAAAAAAAAAACAAATGACTTCCGGAAAAAACATTGCAGAGTTTAAAATTAATTTCAGAAGGCTTCGGATTATGTATTTTAATTTTTTGTCAGCGCCTTCCAAAATTAAAATTATTTTTAAATGTGTAGCGTTTTTCCGGAAGTCGGTTGTTTTTTTTTTTTTTGGAAAAATGAATGCAGATGAAGTTGCGGGCAGAAACTATTTGTTAATAAAACCTTATTTTTATTTCAACTTTATCTGTCCGAAAATTCGAGGTTAAACCTTTATTAAAAATACTGAAGGGAAACTGTAATTACCTTCCTTTCCACTCATTAATATCAAAAGGCTATCCAATGGGGCGTTTAACGCAATTTATGGAAATGATAGTCAGTTCGTTTTCATTGCGATCCTGGGACCGATGACAGAAAGTATAGATACGGCAAGGGAATTAAAGTGTCACCTCAAACAAAGATGTATCTTCAGAGAGGGTTAATCATCATTTCGGCCAAAAGACGTCCACTGCTGGATATAGGCCTCCCCGAATTTGGAGGGGTTTGCCATAATCGCCACGCTTTGCAGGCGGGTTGGCGATCGCAGTATGGTGGTAAAATGCATAGAGAACGCTGCTGCCAATTGTTTGAATAAACCCACACCCCTGGCAGGCATCAGCCCTTGCGGGCTCCGTCACTTTGTGCTGACATCTCTTTAAGGCGCGCGTGGAACACAACGCGCCGTCGACTTGGGATTGGTCCTTACCGGACGGCGAGCTACCCATTACTCGCCGTTCGCAAGCTCATGCCTACGGTGGCCGGAAATCGGCCTGGGATTCCCGACGCCCAGGGCGTCTCCGTCTCCTGCGGCGGCTAGGGTCGTGAGGGCGCATAGACTGCCTCTCCCTCACGTGCGTCGCCTCAATTTTCGCGAGCATTACTGCTTCGCTGAAGGAGGTGACGGCTACCCATGCACTCTCGCTCCGTACCATGGCCTGGACCCGAGCCGGACGCGAGAGATCGCCGCCGCCGATCCACCGCCTCCACGAGGGCACGGCGGTGCTCCGCCCAAGCCAGACAGACCGCCACCGTGTGCTCCACCGTGTCCTCAGGGCGATCTTCGCAGTGGAAACACCCAGGCGTTTCCTCCCGCCCTATCCGAAACAGGAACCTCCCGAAACAACCGTGTCCGATGAGGACCTGCGTCAGGCGGAAGGTGAGGACGCCATGCCGCCTCTCAAACCACTCCTTAAAGAGGGGACTTACCGCCGCAATCGTGGCGTGCCCAAAAGTCAGACGGTTAGTTGAGATTTTGCTAGATAAATAGGAAGGAGGCCTATGTGTGTTTGCATGGCTTGAAATAATATTGACCAGCTTTTGCTTAAAAATGTAGCCTATGTCCTTTTTCATAACCTAGTCTATATCTCTGCCAAATTTCACGTCGATCGGTTTAGCAGTTTAGGCGTGAAAGCGTTACAGACAGACAGAGTTACTTTCGCATATATCATACTAGCTTTTGACCACGGCTCCGCCCGCGTAGATGTCTGTTATTGCGTAAAAAAGTAGCCTATGTCTTTCTCCATTTCTCAGGCTATTTCTCTGCCAAATTGAATGACGGTCGGTTCAGCGGTTTAGGCATGAAAGCCTAACAGACAGACAGAGTTACTTTCGCATTTATAATATTATATTATAAAAATAGGGGTAGTTATAGTTGGGATTCAATTGTACAATTTTCTGTATTAAAAAACGATTGCTATTCTAATTGTTCATTTTTGTTTGTCGGTGGGTCCTAAAGGTGAATTTAAACAGCCGCGTAAAGGAAGGGCAGTCTCGCCGGTTGAGGGCGTCCCATAGGGTCATGGCCATCCGGATGATCCGAGGATACCGCACGATCTCCGGCGAGGCGGCGGGCCTCCTTGCTGGATTACCGCCATGGGATCTGGAGGCAAAGGTCCTCGCGCACATGTGGCAATGGCGCGAGGAGGCCAAATGCCGGGGTGTAACTTCGCTGCCGCGTGAAATCGCGGCACAGCGGACAGAGCTCCGGCGGGATCTCATGGCGACATGGAGTGTGCGATTGTCGCAACCCAGTGCTGGGCACGCCACGATTGCGGCGGTAAGTCCCCTCTTTGAGGAGTGGCTTGAGAGGCGGCATGGCGTCCTCACCTTCCGCCTGACGCAGGTCCTCACCGGACACGGTTGTTTCGGGAGGTTTCTGTTTCGGATAGGGCGGTAGGAAACTCCCGGGTGTTTCCACTGCGAAGATCGCCCTGAAGACACGGTGGAGCACACGGGGGCGGGCTGCCCGGCTTGGGCGGAGCACCGCCGTGTCCTCGTGGAGGCGATCGGCGGCGGCGATCTCTCGCGGCCGGCCCTGGTCCAGGCCATGGTACGGAGCGAGAGTGCATGGGTAGCCGTCACCTCCTTCAGTGAAGCAGTGATGCTCGCGAAGAGGGAGGCGGCGCACGTAAGGGAGAGGCAGTCTATGCGCCCTCGCGACTCTAGCCGCCGCAGGATACGGAGACGCCCTGGGCGTCGGGAATCCCAGGCCAACTTCCGGCCACCGTAGGCATGAGCTTGCGGACGGCGAGTAATGGGTAGCTCGCTGGCTGGTAAGGACCAAGCCCAAGTCGACGGCGCGTTGTGTTCCACGCGCGCCTCAAAGAGATGTCAGCACAAAAAATGATGGGGCCCGCAAGGGCCGATGCCTGCCAGGGGTGCGGGTTTGTTCGAAAGAGATACCACAGCCCCTGGCATACGGGCTACTAAAGGAACACGGGTGGGTTTTAGTCAGTAAAAGTCTGAAACGCTCTCCTGCTCCACCCAGAGCGGGAGAAGTTATTTGATGATTTCCCACCCAAAAAAAAAAGGAAGGGCAGTGATTTCTTAAAAGAATAAAAGGGCGTAAAAGAATAGCACCATCCCATTTCTTTCAGTGGGTGTCGTAGAAGGCGACTAAGGGACTTACTAGAGAATGGGCAGCAGCGTTCTCTATGCATTTTACCACCATACTGCGATCGCCAACCCGCCTGCCAAGCGTGGCAATTATGGCAAAACCCCCCATTCTGGGGGAGGCCTATGTCCAGCAGTGGATGTCTTTTGGCTGAAATGATGATGATGATGATGAGTGATTTCTTACAAAGAAGTTGTACAAAGCTTAATAATTTTTTTGCCAAACACAGACAATACAACATTCAGACAGAAACAGACAGAATTCGGTGAAATAATTCACACTTCATCTGAATAGGTTTCTATTTTTTTAATATCTACATCATGCTCGCAAATTCAATACTAACCAAGCCGAGGTCTTTTGTGCCCCTCAAAATTTATAAACCTACCCTCTTTTATATTAAAAACAGCACAATAGAGAAATTTCTCCAAGTTTGACTTTGTAAAGAAAGATGTCTTCTTTCTGTTCCGTGTAATTTATTCTGATTGGGTTCGTTATACATGTAAAACATTTTGCTTCAATACTTTGAGAGTATTGAAGCAGAATGTTTTAAATTTTTTGGTGAAACTTTTCGGTGCTTAGTGTAATTTGTGAAGTAAGAAAATATTGTGTTACGTATTTTTAGCAGTAAGGACTTTTTTATGTATACTTAAACCAGCACTTCAGTTAATTAGGTAACACACTTACAAAAATAGTGCGACGAATTTTTAAAGAAAGCCTTTGCTTCATATGTTTGAAAAATATGTCTGCTCAACAATGTAATTAACGCAATGAACGTTTTTGAACGGTCGAATCGAAAACCTCTGTGTTGAAAGTTTTTGTAGAAATACGAAACGCTTTATAACTGTTTGCACCTTGTCTAGGCCCTCTGGTTCCAAAAAATCTGATCGAATTTGGAGTAATATCAAATTTCATTTGACTAGTTGTAATATTTTTGACCATCTCGAACCACAAAAAAATCAATCTGCCTAGCCTTTGAAAACTATTTTCGGGTTGGCTTCCAGTCTAACCGGAACAAGCTGAGTACCAGTATTTTACATGGAGCGACTGCCTATCTGACCTCCACAACCCAGTTACAGGGTAACACGATACCCATTAGTAAAATCAAAATCAAAAGTCATTTATTCAAACTAGGCTGCGAGTCAGCACTTTTTGAACGTCAAAATTACAAAAAACTGTCCCCCAAAAACGCCCACCCTTCACCACTTCCTAGTGCTTTAGCTGGGAAGAAGCAGTGGCGCAACAAACTCCCAAGCAGCACAGCTGTCTGATAAGTTGGAAGAACTTGATTCCATACAATAATAGGAAAGTATTTAACATTCAACAAAAAAAAATTAAATTTCATTAATAAAAATTAAAAAAAAACGTTTATACAGTCAAATAAAATAAATAATGTTAAAGAGTTGTATAAATAATGATAAAGAGTGATAGAAGTTTAAACATCCAAAATGTATGGTGAAAATTTAGGGTTAAAATGTCGCTAATCATTACTTAAACTTAACTTTAATCTTGAGTGCGTTTAACACTGCAGTCGTGATTTATACCCCTATAAAACACTCGAGCCACAATGTAAACTCGGGTGCAAATAACTTAAGTATATAGGGCATACTTAAGTTATTTGCACCCGAGTTATAAAACTCTGTCACTTAAGGCAGTTTACATAATTTAACAGTTTGCTAACCTTGCATGCCAGTGCTATTCTATAAAGTTTACTGCTCACCTCACTCGAGTGAGCGCACACAGTTCGCAACGAGATAACTTTCCAATCTCGAACTTAGATATACGTAAAATGAGCTAGAAGTAATTAGTGTTTAACAATTCATAATTCCAATGCTGGTCCTGCTCCACAGCCACCTGGGCTTACTAATTAACATTTTAATATTTGGAAGAGATGCTTCCCCTTTTTTTTTATGTTTTCTGACATTACGAACACTGTTCCTATTATTATTATTTTTCTGACATTGCGAACATTTCTGTTCCTATTTTTATTAATTTTGTGACATTACGAATTTGTTTTTGATTTTACTGAACCAAGTGTTATTTATTAAAATTTCAATAGATACTTATTATATATTTTTCTTTCTTTTTGGAAGTCAAATTTTATGAATTTCTCAAATAGGATTGAAACTATAGTTTTGTATATTTTTTTTTTTTTAAACGTTGCCCCACACTAGGAATTTCTCCTGTATTGTGGGTGCGTTTACAAACATTAAAACTCACATACACAAACAGCCAGACCCGGAACAACTAATTGTAGGTCATACAAATACTTGTTCCGTGCGGGAATCGAACCCGCGACACGTAGCGCAGCAGTCAATCACTTAACCACTGCGCCAACCGTGCCGTAATTTAGAAGCATTTTGTCAAATTTTTGTAAATGTGAGTACCATGCATCCGTATAATATGTTGTTTTAATGTACGTCGACTTGAAAAAACGTGGTAGTTGAGAGTATGTCATGCTCACTTAAATGTCTCACTGATGGTGGCGCGTGTGTTGGATCATTCGGTTCCCTAGAAAATGGTTGAGCTGGATGGTGCTGATCCATGCGTCAAGTTTGTGAACGGGCGCCGTCTGTTGAGACTGGTCATCTCTTATCTGCCATGGCTTATTTTGAATCTAATTTTTTTTTTTTTTTTTTTTTATTTTTTTTTTTTACATTGTTCTCACATATAGAAGCACCAAGAATAATGTTCCCAAAATTTTGTAATACCCACGATTTAAAAGAGTGTCCTTGGAGTTTCTTGCCCGTTCTTCTCCAGAGAGATCTACGTTTTTGGAATGGGCACCTAGCTTCAACTTCGATTTTTGTTTGACAATTCAAAAGTGCCTGTGAAAGGTCTAATTGAAATAAATGCTTTGAGTTTTTTTTTTTTTTTTTTTCATATCGTTTTTTTTAACAATCTGAGATCTAAAATTGTAAGTCTCTTGGAATTTTATTGTACACTCGGACACACATGGCTTTTTTTTTTTTTGGGTGGGAAATCATCAAATGACTTCTCCCGCTCTGGGTGGAGCAGGAGGGCGTGTCAGACTTTTACTGACTAAAACTCACCCGTGTTCCTTCAGTAGCCCGTATGCCAGGGGCTGTGGTGTCTCTTTCAAACAAACCCGCACCCCTGGCAGGCATCGGCCCTTGCGAGCCCCATCACTTTTTTGTGCTGATATCTCTTTGAGGCGTGCGTGGAACACAACGCGCCGTCGACTTGGGCTTGGTCCTTACCGGACAGCGAGCTACCCATTACTCGCCGTCCGCAAGCCCATGCCTACGGTGGCCGGAAATCGGCCTGGGATTCCCGACGCCCAGGGCATCTCCGTATCCTGCGGCGGCTGGGGTCGCGAGGGCGCATATGCTGCCTCTCCCTCACGTGCGCCGCCTCCCTCTTCGCGAGCATTACTGCTTCGCTGAAGGAGGTGACGGCTTCCCATGCCCTCTCGCTCCGTACCATGGCCTAGACCAGGGCCGGACGCGAGAGATCGCCGCCGCCGATCGCCTCCACGAGGACACGGCGGTGCTCCGCCCAAGCAGGGCAGACCGCCACCGTGTGCTCCACCGTGTCCTCAAGGCGATCTTCGCAGTGGAAACACCCGGGCGTTTCCTCCCGCCCTATCCGAAACAGGAACCTCCCGAAACAACCGTGTCCGGTGAGGACCTGCGTCAGGCGGAAGGTGAGGACGCCATGCCGCCTCTCAAACCACTCCTCAAAGAGGGGACTTACCGCCGCAATCGTGGCGTGCCCAGACACACATGGCTAAACAGCTTTTTTTTTTTAGTCTCCTGTCACAGACGGGTGTTGTGTCTGGTGGGCAATTGCCCGACGGTTGAATTAATTTAATTTTCCTTTAGCATCTCGCAGTTGACCTTGAGAGGTTGTGACTGCGTTGCCTTAAGAAAACTCAATGTCTCCAGCCATGGACGTAATATTATTTAAAAAACTTGAGAGGTGTCAAGGGATATCCTTTCGATTAATTAGTGAAGGAATTGTTTTTTTTTTTAAAGTTATAATAATATATTTTTTACTATTAACAAATATAACGCGTATGACTTGGTTAGCACAATAGTAAATAGAGGTTTATAATGCGTACTTGCTAAAAATACATAAGCATTTATTATTGTCTGTATAATATCTTTACTTATCTGACTCCATCAGCAATATCCGGAACTTGTGCAGAAACACTGTCAGGATTCATCATTGTTATTATTTTTCATTATTTTATTATGTACAAAAACAAATTCACAGTATTGCCTCTGTCCCTAAGGGCCTTCATCCACGAATGTCATTTGAAGTCTATCGTACGATTTTTTTTTTTTTTTTTTTTTTTTTTTGGGTGGGAAATCATCAAATGACTTCTCCTGCTGAGTAGAGCAGGAGGGCGTGTCAGACTTTTACTGACTAAAACCCACCCGTGTTCCCTCAGTAGCCCGTATGCCAGGGGCCGTGGTATCTCTTTCGAACAAACCCGCACCCCTGGCAGGCATCGGCCCTTGCGGACCCCACCAGTGGTTGCTGACATCTTTGACGGCGCGCGTGAGGAACACAACGCGCCGTCCCGTCTACCACTTTTCGGCCGCAGAGGATAGGGAGAGCGGCTGACGCTATACCGACACTCCTCTTCCCCTGCGGCCCCACCGCGTCCGCCATCAAACGGTGGCGGCCCCGTCCAGGCCACGGAAGGGAAGAGCGCTGCTCAGAAGCACCGGCACTCCTCCTCTACCGCAGCCTGTAACCCTCAGCCGCGATGCCTCCCATTCGACATCGCGGCCCACCTCAGTTGCGGTACACCTCACCGCAACCTACTTTTTGGCCGCTACGTCAATGGCTTGAAGGCAAAAGCCCTGACGAGCGGCCCCACCGTTGGGTTCCTCTTGGCTTCACCGTGGATGGGAGACCACGGTTACTAAGCCCCCCCGCAACGACAATGCGGGAACCCACTCGGGGGGGATCGTACGATTCTTCTGGTTTCAGGCGACACTTGAAATCGTACAAAATTGTAGCGCGTAAACGTTCCCGGCACAGATCCATTTTTTAATGAGACACGATAATATAAATTAGCTCGCAAATAATGTGGAGGGAAATTATTTTTGAAATTGGAACGTACCTATTTTAACTTACAAATAATCATATTTTCTAAATAGATTATAGCCAGCCTGTCATACAAAAACTTTTTTCGCAATACTTCAAAGTAGCCTGGTCTAAATGATAATAGCAAAAAGTGTCGTTACAACTTTTGGTCTTAATTTTTTTCCGTCTAGCCCCCTTTCGCAACACGCGATAAGGAACTTCGTTCCAATTACCAAGCGACTGCACGCTGAGGACACCCCTTGTGGGGTACAGGCCTCGGCTCAGGGCGTCACTGGTAGGGGGACAGCAAGTTGGGACAGGCTGGATCTATCTTGATTATTATTCTTAATCGGGGAATTTAAAGCTACAGGCTCAGATGCGGCGCGGGCTGGCACTTCAACGAGCAAGGGACGGTCGGCCCCGACGGTTGATCTCTGCCCGTCGTTTACAACATTATTTTTAATATACGAGTATGCTAAACCTGAATATATGTAGTTTGTTCAGAATAAGGAACTGAATCGTTTCCAATAGTTTTACACCATGTTATATTTTTTCCCATTTATTTTTTTAGTTATCACCAGTTAATTACAAAACAATTGCCATAATGGTTAATTACCTACTGCCTAATATTATCAATGAGCACTTATACGACCCTGGAAGCACAGGTGGCGCGTGGGGCCTATGGTGACCATGTTTGCGTAGAAAACTAGGTAACATAACAAGCGTATAACTTATGATTTTTCATGATACAGCTTTGAAATTTTGTACATAGATTCTTTATATAAGAATACTAGATACGTGTTTCGGGTTTCGCATAGATATACCAAAAATAAGGTTGTATTAGTATAAAAGAATAGTCATTAAAGAAAATAAGAATAATTAGTCGTTTTTAGGAGGAAAATTAAGGTATACAAAATACGTCATCATATGCCTAGCCTCTTCCCAACTATCTTGAGGTCGACTTCTACTCTAACCGGTTGCAGCTGACTCCGACTGCCTATCTGACCTCCACAATCCAATTACTGGGTAATACGATTGATAAGACTGGTTGTCAGACTTTCGGGCTTCTGACGACCCGTAACGACTGTCAAAGATCCACAAATTACAGCCGGGACCAACGGCTGTACGTGCTTTCCGACGCACCGAGTATGTAAAGATGTTCACCCATCCATGGACTAACCACGGCAAGCGCAGCTTAACCTGAACAATCGACCCATGTGGCTTCTATCACTAAGCCACAAGCCCTTTGGATACAAAATACGTATTACGCCTAAAAAAAAATTAGTTCTATTAGAATTTAACAAATGTTTAATTTTCAGACGTAATGCCCTAGGCTAGACTTGTCCCAGAGTAAGCTTACTAGATTACCCAATGAATTTACAATCCAATATTTAATTTAACTTAATTATAATGACTAATTCTTTTTTGCAAAAAAAAATTCATATAAAAACTTGTATTTTTATATTTTATTATTATTTTACAAAACAATTTTTTTTTTTTGCTTTTACCATTTTGCTTGCCAAACTTTGCAGTTTGATGGCGAGAAGCGCTTGTTTTCTAATACATTTTAAATGTTATTTTAAACTTTTAAGGAGCTAACCTTAATCTGCTACTTAACTTATTATGGAATGGGCACCTAGCTTCATCTTTCTAACTCACCGACCTTGACAATTCAAAAGTGCCTGTAATTGGTTTATTTGAAATAAATGCTTTGAGTGTGATTTTATTAACAATAAACAAAAAAACTAATTATGAGGTTCGAAAAAATAGGTCTACTTAGAACACTATATTGCTTGAATGTAATCAGCCTGCAATGTTCCCACTGCTGGCACACAAGCCTCCTTTTCCATTAATTGTTCATTTAGGAGAAAAAAAAGAGGGAAAGTGAAGAATGAGTGAATGAAAGCTTTGAGGTCCAAAGATAATTCTTAGATCGATATTCATCGATACAAATTACGCCTTGTTTTTTCTTTATAGTAGCCACACTTTTATGCACTTCCCAGTACCTGCAGAATTTAAAATACTAATTCAATACCTATATTCCCGGAAGGCAATAATGTATAAATTAAATTGCTTTTACAAGGAAACTTGCCACTTTGCAGGTTCAATAATGTTAATAAGGCACTCGCAAAGTTCTAGAACCGATACTGGCAACTTTGTACAGTGTGAGCGTCTCTGATAGTGTTCTGTAATGAGTTTAAAAGTAGTTTGACATAGATTTTATGGGTTGAGAATTTAATGAACATTGATAGGGTTGTAAGGTATCTTTTGAATTTTTTTTTTTTGAGGAAAAGTTTTGATCGAGGAGTGTACTTTCGTAGGTTTATCCAAGCCTACAGAAATATTACCGATGATGGTCTTCGTTTGACCCGAAAAAAATTTAGTCCGAACTCACCTACACACGTTTAAATTTAATAGACCTTTTTCCATTAAATAAAATCCTTTATTTTTACCCTTAAAAAAATAAAAGAGCAGTGGTGGCCAAGTGGTAACGCCCGCGACTTACGAGTTGTAGGTCGTGAGTTCAAACCCAGCCAGGCACTTTACTTTGTGTAAATTATTTAACCACCACTGCTCTCAAAACGGTGAAGGAAAACATCGTGAGGAAACCGGCATGTCCTAGAACCAAAAATTCGAAGACATGTGACATCTATCAACCCGCACTGGGCCCGCGTGGTGGATTACGGCCCAATCTCTCACCGAAAGGAGGCCTGTGTCCCAGCAGTGGGAACATTATAGGCTGATGATGAAACAGGTGCGATGCGGCTCACGTAGGACAGTTTCTATGAAAACTTCATGGAAATTGTTCTACTTCTGTCGTGTCGCGCCTGTTTGAAGAAGCTTTAAGACAACTGGGAAAAGAAATTACAAAACCCTTCTGAGACACGATCTCCCATCCCCGGATAAGTTGCTTAACTTCATACATATCTTTCGATTAAAACTAAAAGTTCTACAACTGCGAAAATGGATGATAAATTATGTAAAGAGGTCTTGGCCGGCCATTGTGTAAACGCAGAAGAACCAATTGAAAAAGATTGGGTGTTAAATATGCAAATATAACAAAAAGGAAGGGAACGAATTCATTGGGACGTTTTGTGAACAGGGTCACTCGTGAAGGAAATATTTTATTTTATCCTAATTCTTTTATAGTATGTTTGGTGCAAGTTATAAAATCAAGCGCTTAATTATTTTCAGAAATTTTATGATAATAGCTCTTGCGAGCGGTTTCACCGCGTGGAGGGGGAAATTTATCCAGTGAGAACATACCATCGGGATAAAAAGTATAATATGTGTTAATTTAGGCTATAATCTATTTGTGTTCCAAATTTCGCCCAAATCCGTTAAGCCGTTTTTATGTATTTGAATAACAAACAACCAAATATCCAAACATTCACATTTATAATACTAGTAGAATTGGCCCACTGAACTTCAGGTCCCTCTTCATATAAGAAAAAGGAACAAACAATACCAAGTTAATGTGCTTGCTCAGAACAACTTGATTTCTCGCGATAAATACCTTGATCTGTTTAAATAGATTAATTAACACGTGAATTACTGAATTTGCGCAACTGGCGTAGTAAAAATCCATCTTAACCGTTTGTCAATTTGACAAACAAATTCTGTTCGATTTCTGAATTTATCTCATAGATATTGCTTTCCCTGATATATGTTCAAACTCGTTATAAAGGATAAGTTTTTAACCAGTGAGCAAACTGTAACCATTAATTCATCATATCATTCTTTGCCAGAGATGCGGGTTAGTTCGAAAGAGATACCGCCGCCCCTGGGATACAGGCTACTGAGGGAACACGGGTGGGTTTTAGTCAGTAAAAGTCGGACACGCCCTCCTGCTCCACCCAGAGCGGACGAAGTTATTTGATGACTTCCCACCCAAAAAAAAAAAAACGTCATTATAGACCAACCACAGCAAAAAATTGGCGGGTATACAATTTTTTTTTAGTAAATAACATCTAAATATTAAATTTGACATGTACAATATTAAATAGTAGGAAGAAGTACTATTTCAAGACTTTGCTTTTAAAACATATTATTATACTATAACAATAAAAACAACTGTTTGATAATGTCGCATTAATAAATGTAATTTCAGAAGGATAAGAAAGAAAAGAAAGAAAGAAAGAAAAATTATTTATTGGACTTGCACAGGAATCTTACAGACTTGCTACAGTATGATACGATAATTAAACACATAAAAGAAATACACTAAAACACTACTATGCTACACTACTATTAAAATTAACATTATACAAAGACAAAAAGAAAAAAAGTAAATAAAAAATAAAGTCCTGTGCGAAGCCAAAAGGCCACTATCTCAGCATGATGCTGCGACATTTAAGAGTGTCGCAGCGCTGGTATTCTGATAGGGCCCGCTGTGATGTCACGGACAGATATACAACAAAAAGGAAATAGATATAAATAAGATAAAATGTGTCTAGGAACTGAGAAATAAGATAAATATGTAACAACATAAATAGTAAAACATTGTAATCCGCGTGTGTGCACCCTACGTAACATCTATTACTTATCTATGCCATTAGTGACTATTACACTATGGCACCGCTTTGACAAGTAATGAGACGCAGGCGCCGACGTTTTGTGGCAATTAAAAACATCAAAAATCTTATATAAATTTAAAAGTGTTACGGCTGTATTGTAATTCAGAAAATTATTGGCAATTGGAGAAGCATTTTCCCGTCGTCTCTCTTAACTTGCCCCACACCCACACTCTCGACTCGCCCTCATAAGCTCCACAAATTGCTACATCTATCTCCTTCATTGTGTCATTGTAAGCATGTTAAGGAGATTCTTCTCTTTTATTTCTTTTGATTTTTCTTTCTCTTCTGTCAGCCCTTTTGTTTTAAGATTCTTAACTTATCGAGCATTTGATTTATTGATTTGGAGTTTTGCGAGAAAGGGTTTTTATTTGATCTCATATGAAATGATTTGGTTGGCTTATTTCAATTTAGTAAGCGAAAGTTAGGTTTGCAAATAATACTTGCTACACGACTGTGGTGACACTCAAAAGTAGGGTAATGTTGGAGAGAAATAACTGCCACCAACTGTATCAGACTGCTAAAAGTAATCTTGTTTTGAACGTTGGTGTTTTCGCCGTCGGGTTTTATTTTGGGTCCCGTATCCAAAGGGTACCAGCGGAACCCTAAGAGAAGAACCCTATTAAGCCTCCGTAATAAATAGACAGTTGAAATGTCACAGAAAGTGCCGCTATAACAACAGATTACAAATTAAAAAAACCGGTCAAGTGCGAGTTGGACTCGCGCACCGAGGGTTCCGTACAAACCTGTGGGTATATAAGTAAAAGTTCAAAATTGTCAAAAATATTTTTTTTTATATGACGAAACTAAAAATTTTCGGTTTTCGTAATTTTTCCTATATCTGTACTATAAGACGTGACTTCGTACAAAATTTCAAGATTCTAAGTTCACGGGAAGTACCCTGTAGGTTTTGATTCCCGTGCGAGTTTCGAAAATTTGCGGAATTTTGCGGCCTAAATGGCTGTATCTTTTGATTGCGTTGACTTAGAAGGTTGATTTTTCTACAGCTTCCAGGGACAGTAGAACTAAGTATCATATAGAAATTTCAGTTTGATACCTCCACGCGTTCCTGAGAAAAACGGTCTTGACAGACGGACGGACGGACGGACGGACGGACGGACGGACAACAAAGTGATCTTATAAGGGTTCCGTTTTTTCCTTTAGAGGTACGGAACCCTAAAAACAAGCCTAATAAGTATCGTTCCCTCTCGAAGATAGGCGCCCTGTGTCCACTAATGGGAACATTATCGGCTGAATATGCTGCGCTTTTATCGTAGAAATTACTTAGAAACTATAGAATTCAAATACAAAAAACCGGTCAAGTGCGAGTTAGACTCGCGCACCGAGGGTTCCGTACAAACCTGTGGGTATATAAGTAAAAGTTCAAAATTGTCATTTTTTTTTTTTTTATATGACGAAACTAAAAATTTTCGGTTTTCGTAATTTTTCCTATATCTGTACTATAAGACGTGACTTCGTACAAAATTTCAAGATTCTAAGTTCACGGGAAGTACCCTGTAGGTTTTGATTCCCGTGCGAGTTTCGAAAATTTGCGGAATTTTGCGGCCTAAATGGCTGTATCTTTTGATTGCGTTGACTTAGAAGGTTGATTTTTCTACAGCTTCCAGGGACAGTAGAACTAAGTATCATATAGAAATTTCAGTTTGATACCTCCACGCGTTCCTGAGAAAAACGGTCTTGACAGACGGACGGACGGACGGACGGACGGACGGACGGACGGACGGACAACAAAGTGATCTTATAAGGGTTCCGTTTTTTCCTTTAGAGGTACGGAACCCTAAAAATCACAAAAATGAATGTGTACTACCAAATCAAAAATTTCAAGATTCCTTTTCTTGTCCAATGGACTTGATAAGATTTAAACAAAGAGAATAGATAGGGTGAGAACAAAATAAACAAACGAATTGACAAAATAATCTTGAATTTCCTCTCTTTTGTGACAACCAAAAGAGAGGAAATTCAAGATTATTTTGTGCTTGAAATTTAACAAAATATTTGTACAATTTTGTTACCCTCTTGGGTTTATGGGAAAATTTCTCGGTTTCAGGAAATAAACTGTGGAATTTAGGTGTAAGAAAACCATGAAATTGTTATGGTTTTCTTGGGTGAGCAGTTGTGTAAGAAATCTGTCACAGAAATGAAAAATTCAAGTTCATATTTATTTGGCAAAATAATGGTGATACAGAAAACATAATCGCTATTGAAAATCAAATGCGAGATGTTGTGTTACTTCTAAAGCTTTATGAACGATTTTTTGACATTATAATGATGTGCAGAAACGCTTGCCAAGATTGGTCCGTAAATGGGTGACCATCTTTACATACCAAGACATCTCCGTGCCTCGGAAAGCACGCTAAGTCATTGGTCCCGGGTGTCATTTGTGGATCTTTGACACTCATTACCTGGCGTCAGAAGCTTGAAAGTCTGACAACCAGTCTCAGCAAGGGTATCATGTTACCCAGTAACTGAGTTGTGGAGGCCATATAGGCAGTCGCTCCATGTAAAATACTGGTATTCAGCTGCATCTGGTTAGACTGGAAGCTGACCTCAACGTAGTTGGGAAAAGGCTAGGCAGATGATGATGATTGATGTGTAGAAATCTAATTGTGAAAAGTTCATGTGTCTAGCATGCCTCACAACATGTATCTTCTATCCTTGTATAATCATCATCATCAGCCTATAATGTTCCCACTGCTGGAACACAGGCCTCCTCTCGGTGAGAGGGATTGGGCCGTAATCCAACACGCGGGCCCAGTGCGGGTTGGTAGATGTCACATGTCTTCGAATTTTTGGTTCTAGAACATGCCGGTTTCCTCACGATGTTTTCCTTCACCGTTTTGAGAGCAGTGGTGATGAAATAATTTAAACAAAGTAAAGCGCCTGTCTGGGTTCGAACTCACGACCTACAACTGGTAATTCGCAGGCGTTACCACTTGGCCACCACTGCTCTCTTTGTATAATATTACCAGACTATTATAGTCCCACTGCTGGACAAAGATTTCATCCCGAACAGGTTTGGTCATCACGCATGTTTAAGACAGTTTGGTAATTTCAGACCAATATGACCTATACAGGAAAAGTTTTTATCCAGTGCGCAAACTGTAACCATGGATTCAGCATAGCATTCTAGACCCCCTAGCGCAGAAATTTTTCGTCGATTATCCAAAATAATCAGCTGTTCCATACATTTTGACCGCGTTTGTATTGCATTTTTCTATGAAACAGCTGATTTTTTTTGTATAATTAACGAAAAATTTCTACGCTAGGGATTCTAGAATGATATGCTGAATTCATGGTTACAGTTTGCGCATTGGATGAAAACATTCACTGTATAGTAATCAAGATTTCTTCACCATGTTTTATGATGCCGATGTCCAGTAATGTGCAAAATTAACTCAGAAAGTAAATAATATAATTATAATTCATATGAGTACTTGCCGCTCCGTGTGGTGCCGGACATAAAAGAATAGCACTATTCCATTTCTTCCTGTGGGTGTCGTAGAAGGCGACTAAGGGACTTACTAGAGAATGGGCAGCAGCGTTCTGTATGCATGTTACTACCATACTGCGATCGCCAACCCGCCTGCCAAGCGTGGCGATTATGGCAAAACCCCCCATTTGGGGGAGGCGTATGTACAGCAGTGTACGTTTTTCGGTGAAATGATGAGTACTTCCTGTGATTTACCCTAGCATGGGCTAGGTTTACAAAATATTTCCTTCATGAAAATTCACTAAAACATTTGATATTTTTGTTCATATAATCCGACATCATATTATCGCCCATACAGAAAATCCCCACTACTTTATTTTCTAACTATTTTACATTTTCTGTGTGAAAATGTATCAGCAATAAATCTGGTATATTGCCCAGACAAGTGAGCAAGACAAGGCAACAACTGCCCTATCGTAAACAAATTGTGTAGAGAGTCTTGGGAAAATAAATCCGATCCGCTCTGTTATCTTAAGCAGATTTGTTACAAAGAGGATAGGGTTCGCAAAGCTACAGAAAAACTCTATTGCTGTTCTATTCACTTGAACCCTCACTCAAGTGAGCGCACACAATAGGGTATTACAACCATTTTTGAAAAGTGTCTCAATTAGATTCTTTGGTGGTCTTAAACCACTAACAACACAATATTTTTGTATTCAATCGATAGGTGGCTTAAAAATGCATTTAAATTATGGTGCGTAATTTGACGAAAACGAAGTGCACGCCATATTGCTCTGTCATCATGACAAATTTGCTGATACTGTGAATGATAATAGTTATACTTCTTAAATCTGGTGTGCTGTTCCTGAATGCAAGAATACTAGTGTAAAAACCTTATTATTATTTACTAGATTTGCCAGCAGCTCCGCCCGCGTGGGTGTCGGTTATCGCGTAAAAAAGTAGCCTATGTCTTTCTCAATATCCCAGGCTATATCCTATCCTTAGAACGTTGGCTGATAGGTGGGACTCGCCGATCTTGGGGCGGTGGATACGACTTCACGCAGTCAAGTAGATAGTCCCCAGGACCGGCGTGCCTCGCGCAGCTTCTTCGTTAGTGTGTGTGTATTAATGTTACTAACACTAGTTTGTAAGTCTACATTGTTACTAACAAATATGGAAGTGATTCTGAAAATAAAAGTTTATTTATTTATATCTCTACCGAATTTCATGACGGTCGGTTCAGCGGTTTAGGCGTAAAAGCGTGACAGGCAGAGTTACTTTCACATTCATAATATTAGTAGGGATTTACTAAAAATTACGTTAAGAAATAATAAAATTACATACAAAGACTGATTGGTTTTTACTTTAATCAACCGCATGACGTAATAAAATGGCGACACTTTTTCATGGTGTTTCGAAACAAATTAAAAAAACTTAAAACTTTGAAATGAATAAAAAAAAAAAATATTTTATGAACTAAAACAATAATTTTCCGACTGCTTTTTGGTTAAAGTTAACTCAATAATGTAGTTTTAGATTTTTTTTCTTAAGAGTCAAATACCCTATTCAAAAGCGAACTCATTTGTTTTAATCGTAAATCATCGCGTATTCACAACGAAGCACCGTTCGAATTTTGAAAAAAGCATTTGTTCTGTTAGTGTTAAATTTTCGGTAAAACATTCACATTTTGAAGAAAATAAACCACAAGGATCAAAATAAATTGGGTTTCTCAAAAACTGTCAACAGCAGGCTTAGCACGAGCACCGACTTGTCGACGGAAGAATAGACAACACTATTAAATAAATTATGTACAATAGGATAAGATACCTATGTTTTTCCATTCATTTTCACAGTTATGCGTTCTAAACGAATCATGATTTTGTAGATAATCGTGTATACTTTGTGGCCGTCGAGTAGAAAGTTTTGTTGTCAGTGTGATTTTGACAGTTTGGGAAGAAATACTCTTCTGAAATAGTCTACATATAAAAGGACCAAGAGAAATATCGTAAGAAACGAAAGACTAAATGACAGATTGTAGAAGGATATCTACGGTGCGAGAACAAAAATGTAGGAACGAAATATCACTTTGTATTGAAAAAACACTGTCTATTCTTCGTAGAAATACAAAGCGTCATGCTAAGCCCGCTGGCCTGTTCGTTAGCGAACTCATTTGTTTTTAAAGTAAATCATCGTGGATTCACAACGAGACACTGTTCGAACTTCGAAGTGATGTTTAGAGAATTGGCAATGGCATTGATTGTTAACTTGCTCATTGTATTGTCTCAGTACAGAAACTATCTCAATTGCTAGGGAGAGAAACATGAAGAGATCGTGTTTCTGAGATGCTGTAGAAGTGCACTGAAAGGGTTTATCGAAACTCGACCCCTGAGCGGATCAAACAGAGGGTTGAGTTTCCATGCAAATAATTTTGACGGTGAACAAAGTATGCTTTTAATATGTTTAACGCGGCAGACTTCCGGGTATGATTCATTTACCTTTCCGTCTTATAATTACATACAAATTCTTCTAAGTTTTTAATTTATCCAGTAAGATTCTGCTTATCCGGAGACTGTAAAACTGAAACTCAAATAATTTATTTCCTTTACACCACGCAAGCACTATTGAGTGATTTAAAAAAAAATTAAGCCCTTAGTGCAGATGGCGTACCTATGTACTCTTCAGTTAGGTAATTAATACCTAGACGCCATGAGGATTAGGTATATGGATAAATATGTCCAATAATAATTCATTTTATTTTGTTTGTCAGTAGTCGTAGACGTTTTATCACACGTTTCAAATCAAATCAAAATATTTTTATTTCATATAAACCTGCATGGGCACTTATGAAACGTCAGAAGCTAGGTACACAGTTCCAAATTGTCGCTTCCTATGGAGAAGAGCCGGTAAGAAACTCCACGGTTACTCTTTTAAAAATCATTGGCTTTAACAGTGCAGGCCTGTCAATAAGTACCAGGTACTAACACCCAGTTTCTGATTTGAGAAAAGTAGCAAATCTCAACTGATTATTGTCAAATACATAAGTATATGCTTAAGTTTTTTGCGTTACACAAGTTAAAATTGAATTACGTCAAACAATAATCAACTGATCATATACTTAAGAATTCCTGATCAAAGCTGACACGTTCCATTTTACATTCTAAAAACCGGTACTTTTCAAAAACTCAAATATTAAATCATTTTAATGTTATAAATTTAAAACAGACTTACAAAGTACTTTAATTTTAAATAACGATATTAATTTCAACAAATTTATGTTATTCACAAATTTATAGCAACTCTTTAATGCATATTTTACCAATTTCATATTTGACGTGTTTGACGGATCAACCGAAACGTGAATGTCAAATCTGTAAGTAAATAAACACAAGTTTTATTGGAATTCTGTTAGTATTTTACGTAAACTACCTATAATTGTACCAATTAAAATGGATAGCGATGAGAAAAAGAGATCACCTAACTGTACTATAGAGGAGTAAGAAAATATTCTTTCAATAATAACAAAGTAAGTACATAATAACCTAGGTACATTGTTTACCATAATATAATTTTACCACATTCGCTATTTAGATATTTGTGATTATTATTGCTTCAGATACGGAAGTGTAATAGAGTGCAAAAGGACAAGGACATACTACATATATTCAGTTCACATCCAGAACAAAAACTATTATGAAATTTAGTTTGATATATTTTTCTTACATCAAATCTGCAATAACTTCGGAACCCGTGGTCCGATTTATATAATTCCATCTGGAAAAATGTTTTTGTATATAGATCTTTTGTTTATTATAAAAATAATCAAAATCTGTTCATAAATGAGAAATTTCATTTTCAACTTACGTAATTATACGACATCATTTTCAAATATTTTTGTGAATGCATAAATCAGTCTAACTAGATTCTAGTAGATACTAGTAATGAAATCAAGTTAAATTAAATAACAAGAAACATATCCATTAAGATAGAGCGAAATCTCTTAAAAATTCCAATCTATTTTCAAAGGATTTCTTTGACTTACGACTTTAAGTAAAAAATGCTATCGCACCACGCTACAGTCACCGTCTCTACCACGCGGCACACCGTCGCTTTCCCGGCTTGGGCGGAGCACCGCCGTGTCCTTGTGGAGGCGATCGGCGGCGGCGATCTCTCGCGTCCGGCCCTGGTTCAGGCCCTGGTTCAGGCCATGGTTCAAAGCGAGAGTGCATGGGTAGCCGTCACCTCCTTCTGCGATGCAGTAAGGAAGAGGGAGGCGGCACACGTGAGGGAAAGGCAATATATGCGCCCTCACGACCTTAGCCTCCGCAGGAGATGTCTTGGGCGCCGGGAATCCCAGGCTGATTCTCGGCCACCGTAGGCGCGGGTTTGTGGACGGCGAGTAATGGGTAGCTCGCTGTCCGGTAAGGACCAGACCCGCACCCTAATTGCGTAACTCACGATTGATCATAATTGGTTTCGTCTTCACAGTTAAACAATAATCATTGCGTTATTTATGTTGTCGAACAGACACATTTTTCGAACATATGAAGCAATGGTTTAACAATCCGTTTCAAAACGATACAGATTATGATGAATCGTGAGTTACGCAATTAGGGTGCAGGTTCGACGGCGCGTTGTGTCCCACGCGCGCCTCAAAGAGATGTTAGCACCAACTGAAGGGGGCAAGGGCCGATGCCTGCCATGGACGCGGGTTGTTCGAAAGGGATACCGTGGCCCCTGTCACACAGGCAACTGGTGGGTTTTAGTCAGTAAAAGTCTGATATATATATATATATTCTCCTGCTCCACCCAGAGCGGGAGAAGAGAAGTTATTTGATGATTTCCCACCCTCAAAAAAGGAAACCACCGTCACCTTGCTCACATTCACGGTGTCCCCCAACACAGCTTGAAAGCTACCAGTCGCACTATGCCTAAGACCTATTAGTAGCTGCATGGGAGAAATGCAGTCCCGCCGTTGAATACGACAGGTCAGTTTAGGCTTCATTCTGTTAAAACAGCGTGATGAACAAGTAAAGCTAATGTCCTGCTATTCTTCTGCATGGTTGTCTACGTTGAGGCATCTCCAAAGATGATAGGGAAGTATCGTCGTCACTTATTATGATCAAAATCCCTTACAAAATCTCTAGTTGCTACAACTGATTACAGTTTGAGTAGCTGAAATTGGTTTGTCAACTTTCAACTACTTAACTTGACGTTGATTATGCTTTGAGTATTGTCAAACACGTTTTTTTTAGTTCAGAAACGCAACCGACGACCTTAAGTATGAGTTGAGCACGCTTTCTGTCAAATTTAAGTAAATGAGGTTAAAATACTCAAATTTTGATTAGAGTTTGAAAATACTTAATTCAGAAACGAAAAAATGATTGAGTTATACTTAAGTACAGATCACGACGTTCTCAAATTCAAATTCTCAATTCAGAAACTGGGTATTAGAGAAATGAAAATACAGAATAGAAAATCTTCTACAAATCTACAGTCTGTAAGGCCTACAACGTTCTTTCATTCACAATAAGCCTAAATGTATATTAACATGTAGATTATACTTATAATTTCAATGATATTTGTACGCCGTCAATGGTAAAACATTGTGTACTAGTAAATATTTTACACACAATACCCGTTTTCAAACCCAGACGCAAAAACAGGGGAATGTTACTGTGCTATTCTTGTATTGGGATAACGCTTTCTTTAGCCGTCCCACGATGTGACAATGCTGTGGTCAAAATATTACCTACATCTTTTAATAATACCTATTAACAAACAATTCTTGCATGTATTTAATCTGAATCTCGGAAACGGCTCCAACGATTTTCATGAAATTTAGTGCGCAGGGGGTTACGGGGGTGATAAATCGATCTAGCTAGACTAAATTTTTAGAAAACGTCAAACAAAAGAAAAAACCGGTCATCCAGATATTTAAAAACTAAAAAGGCCAATAAATACATATTATTATTTTTAAATTTTTAAAGGTTTGTGTTTGGTTTTGGGTTTTTTTTTTTATAAATATGATTTACAAACATATTTTTTAACTTTGAATTATCAAGTAGTCGGTAAGACAGTTATATGAAACTTACAGAAAGACGAACCCATAGCAAAGCGTAGGTTTCTATGGAAAATAACGGGAAAATACTCCATGGACACTCTTTTCAATAATTGTTACAATGAATCGGATGCTTCTAAACCAGAAATTCCTAGTAATAATATGTATCTTATTCATCCTCACAATTTCTTCTTAGTTCTACATAGAAATAAATGTGGTGTCTTTCACAACCTCCCGAACAGTGTCATAAGATACGTGAGGTCATAACAAATCCAATATGGCTGACTCTGAAACACATTTTACTTCAGTACAGAAGTGAAATATTTAAGTAGCTCTTGCTTCTTACTTTGTTTGCATACAAACTTTGACCCTTTCTTGGGACGGGGTTGAGTTTCGAAATGTCCTTTCGTAGAAAACGCTATTGTCCAAAACTTAAGTAACATTGTAAGAGCCCAACGGTAAAGGTAACACTTGTCCACATTTTTGCCATACAAACTTCGGGACTGTTTTACTCCAATGTTTGACTATGTTTATGTTATGTTATACTATCCTGTTTTGTCTCATTATTAAAATTGTCTGCACGGAAAAATAAAAAGCCATTAAAAAGTTATGAGCCAACAAAGATTCGTTTTTCTTGGTAATTTAACCTAACTTTGGGCGTGTTTTAAGTAATAAAAGGTGTGTAAAATCTCGAAAACCAAGTCGGTACCGACAAAGTTCAATTATCGAAAAGTTCAAAAAACGTAATTGGTCATTGTTTTATGCAGTGGTTTTTTCAGAAAACCCGATCTTCTTTTCTAAAAAAATTACGCGCCTGTTTTACTATAACTGATCCTGCAGCTCACTCAATAATTTTGTGCGTGCAGACTAGCGTCTAACTGCTCATCACTGTTACTACCTCTATCGGACACGAAGCCTGGAGAAACAGCGTGCTTTTTAGCCAGGCCCACCAGTGAGTTCAAGCCCGCGACTAGTGTACCCTTAAGGAATGGATAATCGAGTGGGAAATCGTGAGTTTAATTCTTATACCTACGTTGTAAAATGGACTGCAACTCACACTGTACGGAACCGTACATTACTTTACAGACATACACGCCGTACATTCTGCACCAACAGTATTTGTACCTTGTACCCATTATTGCAAATAATAAGTAAAAATAGATTTCAATTAATCAGTGTTTAACGAACATTCACGGCGGGCGGTTTTATTTCATCATCCTAATATAAACTATTTATTTATGAAGATTTTTCATAATCATCTAATTAATCATGAAAAAGCTTCATAAATAAATAGTTCAAGCTCACTTCAATGGGTCCCAAACTGTACCTAAGTGAGTACAAAAGACACTCGAATGAAAAAACCGATCAAAATATTTCTCTCGAGTCAGCAAAAAAGTGACATTCAGTTTTTAAACCCTCTAAAATATCACGATTCAGCCAAAAAGGCGATCACTCGAAAGGAAATATGCTAAAATTATACTTCTCGACTACTCAACGTCTCATGAATGACGAGAGGGGTCTCCTAAGAGGCTGTGGAGGATCAAAAGAGGTTTGTAATGACTTCCTTATGATATTACGCGTCCGTGGATACGAGGAATTAGGTTTGAGGTGGAATGGAGCGTGAATATTATGGTTTTTCGTAAGGTGGGTTAATTAATATGACCTGTAGTGTGGTGCATGTCGGTTATAGCGTAAAAAAATAGCCTATGTCTTTCTCAATATCCCAGGCTATAATATCCCTGCCAAATTTCATGACGATCGGTTCCGCCGTTTAGGCGTGAAAGCGTTACAGACAGACAGTCGAGAGCTAGTTTTGCATTTATATTATTAGTAAGAATTTGGAGTCTGAATTTGTGTTCAGTTGATGGCAATGGGATCGCCCCCTATTACATAAGACTTAAACATAACTTGCAAAATTTGTAAAACACAGGGGAATACAGGGAAGTATTTTTTTTTTATGGTATACCGCCATTTACCCGAATTTTATTTGCCCTAATATCATTTGCCATAATAGTCAACAGCCATAATTTCATACGACATAATACTCATTTGCCCTACTCTCATTTGCCATATTAGTCACGTGCCAGAATCTTTGTTTCCCATAAAGTCACTTACCATAACATCATTTGTCATAATCATTGTAAGCCCTAATTATCACATGCCATAATTATGATAAGCCATAACATAATTTGCCATCGACATCGGGTGTGTAACAGTTGTTTATATCAAGAGAAATTGGAAGCAATTGGGACTTTAGGGCACCCCGACTCGGACAGGTTAGGTTAGAAGGGGATGGCGGGGTCGTGTGAGCGAGCGAAGCGAGCGAATAGGCCCCGCCATCCCCTTCGTGGTTATTTTTTTATAAACCACACAGAAGTAGGAGCCCCGCCAGGCGGGGCTCCGTCGACCTAGCCCACCATCAACCATGCACAGAAAAACACAAACAAATTTGATGCTAAAGCACGCAAAAATTCTTCTTTTGTATGCCATTTAAATATTATGTCTAATAATTATTATGGCACATAAAAATAAGGCAAACAATACTTATGGCATTCGTATCTTATGGTATCTAAAATTCGGGCAATTAAAAGTATGTCATATGTCTTTTAGGGCAAATGAAACATTCGGGCAAATGAAATTCGGGTAAATGAAATTCGGGAAAATGATGATTATGGCATGTAATCTTCGGGCAAACAATAGACAACCTTTTTTTATTTAATTAAGATGCACATAACATATTTAAATATATCTAAGGCGTTGTACATCATTTCAGCCGAAAGACGTCCCCCTTTGGACATAGACCTCCCCCAATTTGGGGGCCGCGATTGCGATCGCCAACCCGCCGCGCTTGGCAGGCGGGTTGGCGATCGCAGTATGGTGGTAAATGCATAGAGAACGCTGTTGCCCATTCTCTAGTAGTCCCTTAGTCGCCTTCTACGACACACACGGGAAGAAATGGGATGGGATTCTTTACGTCTCGCGTCACACGGAACGGCGTTGTATTGTCTGTTTTTAAAGTAAATCATCGCGAATTCACAACGAGACACCGTTCGAATTTCGAAGTCATTTTGCTTTATTATGTTTGATGACACGCAAGTCGCCATTACACTTTTTTGACAATCAAAGTCAAATGGTGTTTTAACAATGAAAGATTAGTTCTGTTAATATTTTGCTGAAATATTTAATATTATAAAGTAACTTTAGGGAATAACACTGCAATACTGCTTTTCTGTCCCGGTGGTAACGACCGCGACTAGCGATCACGGGTTCAAACCCAAACAGGCACTTTACTTTGTGTAAATTATGTCATCACCACTGCTCTCAAAAAGGTGAAGGCAAACATCGTGAGGAAACCGGCATGTCCTAGAACTAAAAATTCGAAGACGTGACATCCGCGTGGTGAATTGTGGCCCACTCCGTCTCATAGAGAGAAGGTCTGTGTCCCAGCAGTGGGAACATTATAGGCTGAATATTATGGATGGACTATTTTGCTACAAATATAGATATTAAAAAGCTTATTTCGAAAAACTCTCAAATAAAGAGTTACCAAAAATAGAATTTCTAACAAAGCCAAGCCTTTCCTTTGAAGAAGTGAAACCTTTTTGGGCAAGGGTTAAAACAATGCTCTTTAATTACCAATTAGGTCCCTTTGGATAACCGAACTGGTTAATTAGGTCGTTTTTTCCTCAGCAATCTTTTTTAATTAAATGGGAAATGTTTACAATTTTTAATTGTGATTACCTCTTATATTGCCTTGTTTAATGTTAGAGTTCCTCTATTAGTGGTTGTTAGTTTTTTATTTATTTATTTGCAATAAAAATATAGACGCAAAATATATAGTTTCACATTTGAGAGTTGCGTGTGGTGCCGGACGTAAATAATAGCACCATGCCATCTATTCCCGTGTGTGTCGTAAGAGGCGACTAAGGGACTTTTACTAGAGCATGGGCAGCAGCGTTCTCTATGCATTTGACCACCATACTGCGATCGCTAACCCGCCTGCCAAGCGTGGCGATTATGGCAAGACCCCCCTTTTGGGGGAGGTATATGTCCAACAGTGGGCGTATTTCAGCTGAAATTATGATGATGATAAGATTTGAGTTAAGCTTAAATTGAGACTCAACCTCGGCGTGTCTTGAACTCAAGACAAAGAACGCCCTTTGAGTTCGAAACTATTTGAGCTAACCCGAAATTCGCTAAAACGTAAGTTAAACTCTGAGGCTAAACTATAAAGGATTTTTTTTTTCAATCCACCTAGCCTTTGCCCAACTATGTCGGGGTCGGTTTCCAGTCTAACCGGATGCAGGTGTATTCACCAGTAGCAGCTCCATAAAAAAAATATACTGGTATTCCAGTATATTTTTTTAATGGAGCGGCTGCCTATCTGACCTCCATAACCCGATAACTTAATAATACGGTAGCCCTTGGTAAGACTGGTTGCCAAACTTTCGGACATCTGACGACCCTTAACGATTTTCAAAGAAGTACAAAATCCAGCCGGGACTAACGACTTAGCGTGCTTTCCGAGGCACAGAGGAGTCTCGACATGTTAAATATTCTCACCCATCCACGAACTGACCGCGGCAAGCGTAGCTTAACCTTTGATCGATTCGCATAATTTTTGTAATACAGCCACGAGCTCCACTTGACAATCGATAATCATCCTTACATAGTATAAAACAAAGTCACTTTTCGTGTCTATACACTTAGATTTTTTTAAATCCGCAATGGATTTGAATGCAGTTTGCATCAATAGACAGACTGAATCAAGACGAAGATCTATATAAATGAAAAGAAAAGTCCTGACTGACTGACGGACTGACTCATCAACGCCCAGCCCAAACCCTTGGATCTATACAGTAGTCAATTTGCACAGAGGTTCCCTTTATGATGTAGACAAGGAATAAGTAAGGATTTTTCGTAATTCAACTTCTACTCGTAAAAGTGTTAAAATAAATAGGGGATGAAAGTTCCACGCGGGCGAAGCCACTGGCAAAAGCTAGTTACAAATAAACGTGCACTTACTTACAAAGCTTTTGAAACATCAAGAAGTGAGCAAAAATCCAGTCACAAAGGTAATAATTTCCTTCACATTTTCAGGTCAAGCATTTACAAAAAACCTACAACCACCACACACTTAATTACAGAAAATCAAACATAGAAAACTGCACCGTTCCATGTAAAACGACTGAATCACGATCGATTGCACTCAAAAAGGGACAAAAAAAGTGGGCTGAAAGTTAAAGCACGCGAACTGAGCTATATCGGGGCAATATGCAAATCCAGTCAATTTGTCCTACTGTTCGTGTTTTCATACTACGTGATGTGAAGTTAAAGTTGATATACATGTTCATGTTTTGTTTGATTTGGTGTGAACGCTTTTCTGTAAAAAGGGAAACATATAAAAACAAAATTATATAATTATTTTTGTGTAGGTACTTATTATATTTTTGGGTAGCCAATATAGCATTTTTATACCATTCGTTGTAGGGTAATATCAAATTGTGTGTACTGTTTATTATAATGATTTTACTTTTACTTGTTTTGCCTAATTTGTAAAAATCCTGGCTTGATTTTCGTACGTTGTTTTCGGGTGACCACTGAAAATCAGCGCTGTGCTGTGGGTCCCATAGCACAGCATCATGCTGAGTGGAAGCCTTCTTGTCACAGTCACCGCGTGTAGCTGCCGACTATTTATGTTCTGTATGCATATTTAAAAAAATATTTGTGTTGTTATCATGTTTTTTTTAATATGGTATTTCCTATTTTTATATGCACGTGTTTCTGTGACAAATAACTGCATTTTTCTTTCTAATTAATATTCAACTATTAGAAGCCCTAAATTAAATAACTTACTAAACAAATATACAAAAAGAAAAGGACATTTTATATAGGCGTCAAAATATTCATCTACTACGCTGTCATCCGGAAACGTGCTCAAGAAGAATTTTAAGCAATCGCAATGCTAATTGGTCTATGAGCTCCACGCGTCAATCGATAAAGGTTCACCACGCTTTTTTTGAGTTTGGAAAATCATCAAATAGCTTCTCCAGTTCTGAGTGAAGCTGGAGGGCGTATCAGACTTTTACTGACTAAAACCTACCCGTGTTCCCTCAGTTGTCTGCCAGGGGCCACGGTATATCTTTCGAACAACTCGCACCCCTGGCAGGCATCGACCCTTGCGGACCCCACCAGTTGGTGCTGACATCTCTTTGATTCGGGCGTGGAACACAACGCGCCGTCGATTCGGGCTTGGGCTTTACTGGACAGCGAGCTACCATCACTCGCCGTCCGCAAGCTCAAGGTTCCCAATGCTTGCAGTAGTTTGCTTTATTGTTCGTTCCCCTCGCTTACAGAGGATGGTACGGAAATAGGTGGCCATCCATTTCATACTGAGACTCTTGTGTGACTCGGAAAGCACGAGCCGATACTCTTGCCTGTTGATCTGACTCATGAAATTTTTTGACTGTTTTTGAAATTCAAATTCATTTACTTGTCCGAACATGGTACATTACATGTTCTTAAATAAAATCAATATAGCCTCTATTATAATTTCATTAAACGACATTTCAAAATGAACTTCTATTCCCTATTACATTTTCAAATAATAAAAAAAACTCTCAGAATTCTAATTCAAAACCTAGTTACACAATAGGTACCGGAAACACTGTAGACGCACGAGCCATCTTTTGCATTTAAATGTCCATTTTCCTCCACGAAACTGTACCCCCCCCCGGCCCATCTCCATATTCGGCAAGCCGATCCCTTGGGAAAAGCGAGCCAAATATCTTGGAGTGATTCTAGATCAGCACCTCTCCTTCTCTGAGCATATCAAGAAGGCGCGCTCACGCGCCGCCTTCGCTCTCGGAACTCTGTTCTGAACGCACGTAGCCAATTGTCACTCAAGTGCAAATTGCGGATTTACACGGCGTGCATAAGGCCCATCATGACGTATGCATGTGCAGTCTTTGCACACACGCACCCCCGACACATCCATAGGATGCAGACCCTCCAAAACCGTTTCCTTCGCCAAGCCACAGGCTCCCAATGGTTCGTTCGGAACGAGATCCTCCATCTCGATCTGAAAATGTCCACTATTGCTCAATTTCTGAAACGCAACTCGAAGCGTTTCTTCGATAAATCCGAGTTACATCGCAATCCCTTGATTGTGAAGGCCGCTAGCTATGTCCCCAGTAGAATCAGTAGAATCCGCCGGCCGAGACATGTCCTTTCCGACCCAGACGACCCCATCACTGTTCTGCAAGAAAAAAATAGGGCCACCAGCACAGCACACAAATACAAACGACCATCCTTCCGACCTCGCCGCCGAGGTCCTCGCGCCCCGCGAAGACCCCCTCCGAGTAACGATCAGACCCCCGACCGTCCCTTGCTCGTTGATGCGCCAGCCCGCGCCGCAGCTGAGCCAGTAGCTTTAAACTCCCCGTCTAATAATCATGAAAATATCTTGATCCAGCCTGTCCCCAGTAGTACTAGCTGCCCCCCCCCCCCCCGCCAGCGACTCCCTGAGCCGAGGTTCGTACCCCACAGGGGGTGCCCTCAGTGCGCAGTCGTTTTAGGTTTAAGTAGTTTTATGCCCTGGCTGGAGGCTTTTAGAATCCTAAAAACCTTCACAGGAAAGTCCGGTTGAGCAGTCACGGCCTCTCAAGGTCAACTGCGAGATGCCATACAGAAAAAAAAAAAAAACCACGAAACTGTGACAGGACATTACGTCGATCTTCGTTCCGGAATAGGTATGAGATACTCGTGTGCTGTTATTATACTTTCCCTAATATCTCGCCCAATAATTCGAGGGTGTTTTAAAACATCCCTCTTAATAAAAATATATCTGAAGAACGCAAGTTATCTAAAATAAACTCGATAATTTAACAATAACTACCAAGATTATTACTACACGCGTCCTCCCATAATCGATCCCCCAAGGAAATATTAAGTTCACTCACTCGTTCAAAACCGAATGAGTTTTGAAAATCAACTGAATGGATTCGGTCATGTTTGAAATTAGAATCGGTCGTTTTCGTTCACTCCGATAACGTTGAAAGGGCGGTTGTCGTTCTATTTATTTGATTGGTAAGTGATTGCAGAACCTGCTTTATCTGGAATAAGTAATCCCCGTAGCCGAAGTAGTAGAGTGGTAGAAAATGCCTTAGTCCATCTTTGTCCAGTATTTTTTACTTGTGCATTAAGTTTTTATAAAATAAAAATCATTATCCGTACGGTGCTGGACGTAAAGAATAGCACCATCCCATTTCTTCCCGTGGATGTCGTAGGAGGCGACTAAGGGACTGTTGCGTTCCAGGACCCTATCTACGTGTGTAAGGACACTCTGGAAATAATACTAGGACTGTATGATGAATAGCAGTATAATAATTAAAAATATTAAAAGTGACAACTAGGCAGGTCGCGACGCGGACAGTGCTCGTGTCTTCGACCGTCGTTCTCTCGGATCGTCTCGATCGGTACGTCGGCGCCGCTCGTCCCCTTGGCCGCCCCTCCTCCTTCGTCTGCTTCGTACCCCTCCGTCGTCCGGTCGGTTAATACCAAACATAGTCCCGGCGCGGGCGTTGAAGAGAAATCTTCAATATTATGGAGTGGTAGGCAGTGGGCATATCGTATTGTAAGCCCGACGAATGATCCCCTTCTTCGTCTTGATGTCTGCTACCCTCGCGATGCCGTCTTTCCCTGGGAGTAGACGAACTACTCTCCCAAGAAGCTATAGTAATGGTGGAGAAGTTTTATCTTTAATAAGCATCAAGTTACCTTCTTTAAGCTGCCCTCTGGATGTACACCATTTTGTCCTTTGCTGCAGCCAGAAAATATATTCATTAGCAAAGCGTTTCCAGAAATGTTGCTTTATGTATTCAATGCGCTGGAACCGTTGCATGTTGCTGATGTTTTGGCTGAGTATCTGTGGATGAGGCAAAGAGATGAGTGGTCTTCCAATGGTGATCGGTGCGTCGGCGCCGCTCGTCCCCTTGGCCGCCCCTCCTCCTTCGTCTGCTTCGTACCCCTCCGTCGTCCGGCCGGTTAATACCAAACAAAGACTTACTAGAGAATGGGCAGCAGCGTTGTCTATGCATTTTACCATCATACTGCGATCGCCAACCCGCCTGCCAAGCGTGGCGATTATGGCAAATCCCGCTAATTGGGGGAGGCCTATGTCCAGCCGTCTTTCGGCTGACATGATGATGATGATAAGGTTGAGGTCAAGGTTGCCTGGAAGAGATCGCGGAAAGCGATAAGGCCGCCCATTGTATATTTTGTAGTGTACCTTGTTTTTTGTAATGTATTTTTTGTGGTGTACAATAAAGTATATATAAATAAATGATAACTGCGATCGCCAAACCGCCTGCCAAGCGAAGCGATTATGGCAAAACGACCCCAAAAAATGTCAGGAGCCTGGGGGAGAGCTATGTCCAGCAGTGGACGTCTTCCGGCTGAAATGATGACGATGAAAATAAAAATACAGATAATCGCCATCACTTTTATGTCGGTGTAGGTACACGTCCATTGCTTTAACAGTGCGTGACGTACTGGCTGATAAGAAGAAGAGTTTGTTCGCGCTAATCGCTGGAACCAGGTATCCGATTTAAAAAAAAATCTTAATGAATTTCACAGCCCTATTATTGAGGAAGGCATCAAGAACATACCGTTTGGAACTTTAGCAGTCGAGCAAAAAGATAAAAAATATCACTAATACGAAGTACTCCCACGAGCAGGCAATTAGATGCGACGTGGTATTTTTTTTTTTTGAGGGTTTGAAATCGTCAAATAACTTCTCCCGCTCTGGGTGTAGCGTGTTAGATTTTACGGGCTAAAACGCACCCGTGTTCCCCCAGTGGCCTGTGTGCCAGGGGCCACGGTATTTTGTTTGGTTTTCGAACAACCCGTACCCCTGGCAGGCATCGGCCCTTGCGGGCCGCTTCCGTTGGTGTTGACATCTCCTTAAGGCGCGCGTGGATCACAATGCGCCGTTGATCCGGGCTTGCACCTTACCGGACAGCGACGGGGTGAATCGGAAGAGCAAGAAACACGCAGACCTTTCGCGAGCATAATTTAAGCTAGTGAAATATCATTTTAAGTCCACGATGTTCTTTCTCACTCAAAACCATCAGAAAAGTTCAAAGTTAGTGCAATCATTATACTTTTGTGAATCGGAAGAAAGAAATACAGTACCGAGCAACTTTTCAAATGTAAAATTTTAATAAAACTTCCTACAAAAGTTTTTCAATCACATTCTTTTATTGAGTTTTAAATCGTAAATGGAAAAGATTTTAGGGAAATGGATAATATAATTAATGGTGTACTGTTTCCGTCTCAGTCAAAGTATGCAAGAGTAGGTAATAACAGATTGAATTAATCACCACGATGATATGATTTGATGATGAGCGACATAGCAAGATCAGGGTAAGTGAGGGTCGGCTTCCTGCCCAACCAGATGCGATGGTGTTGCTCGCGTGCGGTTACAGCCTACGTTTGGCACTAGAACGGCGCCCCAAACGTAGGCTGTAACCGCACGCGAGCAAAACGCGCGCAGTTCGCAAGCGGCTCGCGAGAGGCTTGCGAGCAGCGCATTCGTCAGGTCTGGACACACGCTAACGTGATGAATAAAGATATTTATTATTTGCTAGCTTTTGCCAGCGGCTCCGCCCGCGTGGCTGTTCAACTTTATGACGTAAGCTTAAGGTTCATGTTCAATTGGGTAAATTTGACAGTTTGTGGTAGCTTGATGTTCTTGTTGCTTGTATATGTGAGAACAATGTAAAGAAATTAAGAAACAATTATAAATACCAGTAGTCGCCCTTTTGCCGAATCTCGACCATAGTAAAAAAAAAGTAATTACGTATTTAAAAAAATAAAAAAAACATATTTTTAATAAAAATAATTACGATCGAATAGCTTTCTGCACTACTTCTCTATATAAACTTTTAGTGTGCCTTTCATACTTCTCCATCCGCTCAATTTTCAAAAAAAGGGGTTTTGCTTCACGTATTCAAAAATATATAATAATTTATTTATTTATTCACAAAATCCACAGCTCTTTAGCAATTTCACTTAAAATAAATAGACTAATCTTACAGCCAATAACGGATTTACAATTACGATCTCCTCTGACTGATTAGTTGATTCCCTATTAGAAGAAGAGTAGAGAGAACCTCGTGGTAAATAGCAAATAATATACTGAAATATACATACACAATCAAAACCACATGTAAAAATAAGTCCTTAAAAACCTTGAACTGACAGCCCTTTCATAAGGCCGCTCGCACATGAGCGAGCCCTTTGATCTCAGACTGTATTTAGATACGACCAGTGTACGTATCTTTTGTGGACGCCCTAAGGCCTAAGATTAGATTACCTTATGTTTTGGTAGAAAGGCCAAAGGCATGATAATAGTCGACCATTTTGTGAAAGAGATCGTCTGTTTTGGGAAGGTACAGATGGAAAGTAGTTTCAAGTAAAATGCTGGAATTCAGCTTCATTCAACCCCATCATACTTGGTATAGGCAGATTAAATACATGAGTTTTACAAGTGAAAAATAGAAATAAAAGAGTTATAGTAAGCTTTACTGTAAATAAACATTGATTACGTATAAAAATGGATAAGAATACTTCTGCAAGAATTCTTGTGTAAGCGAGGAAACTAGCGCCATCTATCTTTCTTCAGTTGAAACTCGAGCAGGGAAGCGCTGCAAGACGAAGTGGGGTGAACTTTGTTTTGTGTAAAAAAATGTAGGTAATTACATTAAATAATTCTGTTAAGTAAAAAAAATGAAGGTACATTTAATAGTCAACGCAAAAGTAAAATTACCTTAATAAGGGCTGATTTTTCAAGAGTCAGATAACTTCTATCTCAAGAATAATAAATGTCAATTTTTATACAATGTAGTTATAATATATAAAAGCTGTCAAACCGCTATATTTATTCCACAGATAAAACTTATCTTGACTATTGAAAAATCCGCCCTTAATTTATTTTACTATATTTAACAAACCGTTTATACCTAAGTTTCTGACAAATATAAACACAGTAAATCAGGTTGATAGCAAAAATTAGTATTAGACGAACTTTTTGGTCAAGATACTCCACTTCCTACATAATAATTGATTATGCAAGATATGTAAAACTACTTCTGGGTAAGTAATAATAGCCACATGAGTCAATCGATCAGGATAAGCTACACTTGCCGCGGTTGGTCCGTGGATGGGTGACCATTTTTACATACCAAGACCCCTCCGTGCCTCGGAAAGCACGATAAGCCGTAGGTCTCGGCTGTCATCCGTGGATTTTTGACAGTCGTTACAGGTCGTCAGAAGCCCGAAATTCTGACAACCAGTCTTACCAAGGGGTATCGTATTACCCAGTAACTGGGTTGTGGAGGTCAGATAGGCAGTCGCTCCATGTAAAATATTGGTATTTAGCTGCATCCGGTTAGACTGGAAGCCAACCCCAACATAGTTGGGAAAATGCTAGGTAGATTATGTGGACGTTATAGATAAGCTATCTAAGACCCTATTTCACCTACAAATAAGGTCTTAAATGGTATATCATCTATAACTGTCCAAACGGCTTAGTATGTTATTTGAGAATCGATTGGTATTATTTTAGGAGTGAGTCCGTTTATCTATCTTTGTCGGTGTGGCGTGTTTGAACAGGAGAGTTCACTTGCTTGGTTACTAGCTAGTTAACTTTCCTGTAGAGGCGAGTTGGTGTATTTATATTATGATATACATTTATAAAAATCACAGAGTTTTTGTCTTTGTAGTTATAATATTAGAGTGCCCTAATAATGTGCAGAAAATAAAAAAGTGATTGTGAACGTACTCGTACCTAAGTTGATACGCAAGACCTCACTGAGGTTTCATAATAACAAACCAGTAGCTCCTCTGAATATTTGATTTACCGTTTTATAACAACAGTTTTTAGCTAGTGATTCTCACGTGCGTATTTTATTATATATTTGCTTACTGCTGTATTAGAATCTGAATGGCAGTTTCGGTTCAGTAAATCAATAGGTAGCTGGCTTGTAACTAAAAACCTTAGTATCAGATATACGGATCACTGATGAGCTTTTTAGAAACGGAGGGTTTGTTTATTCTACTTTCTTCTCTTCTATAGTTGTAAAGTTTAAGTTGCTGTTTGTTTTTAACCGTTACAATGTTGCATTTTTGAATAATGATCGTTGGTTGTTATTTACGTCAGCTTTAAAGTGAAAAATCCTACTTTATGTAACCTCTGCCTAACTTTGCGGGAATTAACATCGTGCTTTTAAGTGTGATTTTATATTCTCGTCAATTAAATGCATTTCAAACAATAGATTTTAAAATAAAGTGAACAGTCTTAAAATAATTATACACATACCTATGTATATTTACATTAAGAATGTAGGGCAAAGAGAAAGGGCATCAAAAACAAATTATAATTATGTATTAATAATATTTCAAGGCAAGTTGATGTAACTACTGGCGCGAGTCGACTGGCTCATTCAAACACACTTGGGTCGATGACGGCTCCGCAGCACCGCATCGCAATCCGCATAGGATGGGGCCAAAAGAACGGCGTTTATATTTTTATGAGCGTAAGCGATTGTTTCAACGTAGCGTTTTTTTTAGCGTTAGAAACTTTTAAAACTTGTATGTTTTTATTATTTAAGAATGCTTTCTAAGAAACTTGCATATTGTTATACCAGCATCGTAGCGTAAATTTTTCTGTTATTTTCGTGCTCTACTTTCAAGGTTTAGACAACAGCATGTCTATATTCTGGTTGGCCAGAGGTGAACCTGAACTACACCCACATGTTAAAAAAAAATTAAGTTCGTTTATCAAGGTTTCGTAATCAGTTATTTAGTTAATAGTTACAATAATAATGTGCCATGGATGTGGTCTCAGCGATCATTGTACCGATAGTCGTTACAGCCAATGGTTTGATAGCCAAGAGTCTCGACCACCTAAAGAGGCTTTCGTTGAGCAGCTGTATCAAGGGTTTGATCCATAAAGCAGTACTCTTGGACACGGCTCGCATTGTAAAGAGGTTCTTCTCTTTGGAGCCCTGGCCTAGGCCCTAGGTCCTAGGAGCAGCTATGGCTGGCCTGGCCTAGATTGGACTCTGTTCCCGATATCGATGGGCCACTACTTTTTATATTTTTAAATGTTTTATACATTTTATATTAACGCGGGGAGCAATAAAAGAGTAGACTGTATATATAGGCAATGGCTTATTGCCGTGCTTATTACAATAGGTAACTTTTCCGGACAAACAATAAATATATGAGGTTAGAGAGGAGATTCGTCCGTCGCGGTGGAGTCCGTGGAAGCAAGTGCTCGTTGGGCCGAGCCATTTTGCCACTGCGCCACACCTCGGTGCCGATGATGACGCGTTGATCATGATGCTTGCACGTGCAGATCGCGCGCAAGGTCGTGTGTTGGGTTCGATCCCCAACATTTTATATACAAATATATATATTATAAAATCGAATCTATATGTATTTAATGGAATAAAGGAGATAATAATGTGCCATCAATCGGGCAAAAATCAGGCTCCGGGCAGATACTCAGACATTCTTGATAGAAAACTCTTGTGAATCGAACCCAGAACTATATGCTCGGCAATAGGGCTAGCGACTACCAAACCAACAAGGCAGTCTGGTGAATTTCCGGGTTTTCTACATAATTGTAACACAGTCGGTTTAACATTTTACAATAATCGCTCATTTAATGGCCATACATTCAAACCTTTTCTGTTTTTACCCCGCAATTTAGCGTGAACCATTCCTCCTGGGTTCGAATCTGGATTGACGTAAAAGGGTTTTTGCGCTCCATTTCTGAAAAAATTGCCGTTGGTATGCCAACCCTTTTTCTGATTTACTAGTGTGCACCACGTAATCAAAAGAATATTTGTAGATTTTTAAGGAAATAATACATACTAGCTGTTGCCTGCGAATTTATCTGCTATCCAGAAAGGTAACCTATGCTCACAGTGGCCTGCGAAACTCTCAAAGGACGCATCGACAGTCCCGAACTCCTCGATGTTTTCTATCGAATTGTTCCCGACAAATTCATCGGTCATCGTCAAAGCCGTCGACGCAATCTGTTTGCGCCGCCGTTATCTAAAACAGTCGCCAGAGCTGAGTCTCCTGTGAGTCGTACTTTAAGGATGCTTAACGCCCTCTTGACCACCTATCCTGAATGTGATCTGTTTGCTGATGAATGGAGCAAAATTATGCGTATGTCTGATGTTTTGCGAGAGTAAGTATGCAAGGTTGTCCTCTATTATACAGGAAAAGTTTTTATACAGTGCGCAAACTGTAACCATGAATTCAGCATATCAATCTAGACCCCTAGCGCAGAAATTTTTCGCCGGTTTAAAAAAAATAATCTGCTATATCATACATTTTGATCGCGAAGGTATTGCACTTTTCTATGAAACAGCAGATTTTTTTTTTTTATAACCGGCGAAAAATTTCTGCGGTCTAGAATGATATGCTGAATTTCATGGTTACAGTTTGCGCACTGGATAAAAACTTCCACGTATTTTAGTATTAGTAATATTTTTATTTGCTATACCTGTTTAAATCTCTATGTTAATTAATGTAATTGGTGTTACCGTTTTAATTAACATTAATAAATGTCTTTCCTCAGGTCATATTCTATCTGTGTGCCAAATTTCAGCAAAATCCGTTCAACCGTTTTACCATGAAAGCGTAACAAAAAAAAAAGAACAGACTTTTGCCTTTATAATACTAGCTTTTGCCAGCGGTTTCGCTCGCGTGGAGTTATCCCACGAGAACATACTATTTGGATAAAAAGTATCCTATGTATTATTCCAGGTTACAACTATCTGTATGCGAAATTTCATCCAAATCCGTTCAGCTGTTTTTGCGTGATTGATTAACAAACATTTATACATAAAAACTTTCACATTTATAATACCTACGAGTATTAGTAGGATAGTAGGATAACGGCATGATGACCTATGGTACAGAGACGTGGTCGCTCACAATGAGCCTTATCAGAAGGCTTAAAGTTACCCAAAGGGCAATGGAGAAGGCTATGCTCGGAGTTTCCCTACGTGATCGAATCAGAAATGAAGAGATCCGCAGGAGAACCAAGGCAACCGACATAGCCCGAAGAATTGCCAAACTTAAGTGACAGTGGGCAGGCACATTGCTCGCAGAACAGATGGCCAATGGGGGCGAAAGGTTACCTGCGTACCGGAAGACGTAGAGTGGGAAGGCCTCCCACAAGTCGGACCGATGACCTTGTGAAGGCCGTGGGTATCCGCTGGATGTGGGAAGCACAAGACCGGTCAAAGTGGAGGAGCCTGGGGGAGGCCTATGTCCAGCAGTGGACGTCTATTGGCTGAAATGATGATGATGATGATGACGATACATACTTGGGCACTTATGAAACGACAGAAGCTAGGTGCACAATTTTATTGAAACCGTACACCTAGTTTCTGACGTTTTATAGGCTCTTAATCGTAATCGGCTATCAAATGTCGGCTATCAAAAATCTAGATAATTAAACTCGGCAAAACAAGTACATCCAAAACAAGGCACGCAGTTTAAAGCACTCTTGTATGATTTAAAGCCATTTAAGCTACTAAACAGCTTGGCAGAGCACCAAATATACTTCATACATACGTCCTTTGTTATTATTGTATGATGTAGTATGTGGGAATTAAACACCACCCAAAAACATTAATGCCTTAAATGTGAAAATGACTATTCATTTGCACATTTAAGGCATTAATGTTTTTATCCATGCATCCCTATGGATGCAGTGGTGAATGTTTTGTCCCTACAAAAATATTACCCTGCGGCCAGAAACTATACGTTTAAGTGCAGACAACCCGTCATAATTCTCATACAAACCCTCGTCCGTGATTACGGCGTTATAAAAAATGTCCTCTAGATATTTTGAAGTATTTTTTACTTAAACTGTTTATTTTCTATAAATTAAACTAAAAATCAGTAAACATCTAGCGTGCATCAAAGGATCACCGTGGCGGGTGGGGAGGTTAAAATGTCGATGAGTATCTCTATCTTAGCCAAATTATCTCTTTCCAGGCAAGACAAAACTAAGAAGTTGCAAGACGCACCGAAAACGCATGGAAGACCTATTGGGCCATGAAAGATTTAATGAAAGGGACCTTCTTCTATCCCTCAAGAGAAGACTCATTGACGTGTGTATTCTTCCCATTCTCACATATGGTTCGCAAACATGGTCTTTGACTATTCAGCAGAAGTCGGCTCGAGGTTTGCCAGAGAGCTATAAAACGGGGTATTCTGCGTATCGGACTTGTGGACCGGGTCAAGAATACAACAATCCGTTTCATTACTAAAATAACTGATGTAACTTGAAGCTGCCACATCATTCATCATCATCATCATTTCAGCCGAAAGACGTCCACTGCTGGACATAGGCGTACCCCAGTCATGGGGGGTTTTGACTTAATCGCCACGCTTGGCAGGCGGGTAGGCGATTGCAGTATGGTGGTGAAATGCATAGAGAACGCTGCTGCCCATTCTCTAGTAAGTCCCTTAGTCGCCTTCTACGACACTTACTGGAAGAAATGGGATGGTGCTATTCTTTTACGCCCGGCGACACATACGGGACACGCATGCACGACAAAGCTGCCACAGCTTTGTCGTCACACACACACACACCATACATCTGCCGTATGTCAGACGATTAATGGGTCAAACTTACGAACCACTGGGTCCCGCTTAGTGGCAAAAGACATGCGATGGACGCCTTTAATAAAGATTG
This sequence comes from Polymixis flavicincta, assembly GCA_949987655.1. Taxonomy (NCBI): domain Eukaryota; kingdom Metazoa; phylum Arthropoda; class Insecta; order Lepidoptera; family Noctuidae; genus Polymixis; species Polymixis flavicincta. Next base: position 7,638,637 of record OX465199.1, on the reverse strand, counting down.
GTCCTAGTCAGCACTGGACAAAGAGGGAAAGAGGGAAATAGAGTGGGGAGGCCTTCGCCCCGCAGGTTTCCGTACTTAGTCCTTTAAGTGGACTATTGTGCATGAGCCATCGCGGCCTTCGGTGGTTATTCCAGCTAGCCCACCTACCTCCAGAAGTTACCCCGCAGTGGGACTTTTAGGGCAACAAAAAAAAAAGGCTTCTTACTAATCTTTATCCGACGACCCTTCTCACTTATACGTTTTTGTGACCGTACCTAAGTGATAGTAGTCTTAGTGAATTGTAGTTTGCAAAATATTCGTGCAATTGCATAACTAGGTCACACTCAGTTCTGACCTAGGCATTAATCTAGGCTAGAATTAAAAACTACTTAGTACTTTGCTAATTACCAACGATTTAATGAAAATGGACTTTTTTGCGGCTTAAGTTGAAACTTCCGCAATAAGTGCAAATCCCTTGTTATCTAGAAATACAATTTCACACCACAGTTTCAACCAGATTTTGGCTGAAACCCAGCGGTTAAATATGGCTATTACGTTTCCTTTTTCACTTGAGTATCCGGAATGACTGGGTGGGACGGATATTGCCAATTTTGTCTTTATTTCTTTTTAAGAGAAAGGTTCTCATATTCACACCGATGCTATTGAGATTTACGTCAATTTTAAGGTCAAAGAATCAGCATTGCCATCCAATGTGGCAACTCTGCCAGCCTTTTGGGCACTTTACCCACTGACAGCCATGCGAATGAAATTTTTAATACGTTTCCGTCTTCTCTTTTTTTCTTAAAGGCTAAGTAATAACCGCCGCAAGGGGTTGATCGATCAGGTTAAGCTACGCTTGCCGCGGTTTATCCGTGGATGGGTGCCCATATTTACATAACAAGACCACTTGGTCCCTCTGAAAGCACGTTAAGCCGTTGGTCCCGGCTGTCATTTGTAGATCTTTGACAGTCATTACGGGTCGTCAGAAGCCCGAAAGTCTCGACGAAAGTCTCGAAATGTCGGAGCTTGGGGGAGGCCTATGTCCCGGGGCGAGTGGCTGACGCCGCGACATTTGGAGTTGCGTCGGTCACAGCTTCGCGCAGCCCTGGTGGCGGAATGGCGGGACAGGCTTTCACGCCCTACCGCCGGCTCCGCCACCATCGGGGCGATCCGGCCGGTACTCGAGCGCTGGCTCGGGAGAAGGCACGGCTCCCTGTCGTTTCGGGTGACACAGGTGCTCTCGGGGCATGGTTGCTTCGGGAAGTACCTGTGTCGCATAAACAGGGAGCCGGACGCTCGGTGTCACCACTGCGTCGACTGTCGGGAGGACACGGCGTGGCACACGCTGGCAGAGTGTGCCGCTTGGACGGAGCCGCGCCGTGCCCTCGTCTCAGGAGTAGGCAGTGACCTGTCGCTGCCGGCCGTTGTCGACTCAATGGTCGACAGCGAGGAGTCCTGGGACGCGGTGGTGTCCTTCTGCGAAACAGTCATCTCGCAGAAGGAGGCTGCGGAGAGGGAGCGTGAGATAGCTTCAGCTAACCCGATCCGCAGCAGACGCACCGGGCGTCGGCGGAGGGCGGACAACGCCCTCTTCCAGCCCCCCTAAATGGGTCCACGGGGGCGACGGATTCCCCAGTCCGTCGCCCCCTATTTCTTAGGACCCAAGATGGCGGCGCGTAGTGTTCCACGCGCGCCTCTCTTTGACGTGGGGGGAGTTTAACACCTCTCTCCCCCCCTATCGCGAGGTGGCCCGCATAGGCGGGCCGGCACTAGTCGGGGATCGCGGAAGACTTACTAGTTCCCGTGATCCCCGGTGTACGTGAGAGACGGAACACCGGGGTGGTTTTAGTCAGTAAGAGTCTGACAGACCCCTCCGCCCTCCCCAGGGCGGAGGACATCCATGAGGATTTCCCCCCGTCATCAAAAAAAAAAAAAAAAAAAAGGCCTATGTCCAGCAGTGGACGTCTTTCGGCTGAAATGATGATGATGACCTGGCGTCTGACGGTTCATAAGTGCCCATGCAGGTTTGTGTGAAACTAGCTTTTGCCAGCGGCTTCGCCCGCGCGGAACTTTCATCCCCTATTTAACTCCCTTAGGGGTTGAATTTCGAAAATTTCTTCCTTATTCCTTGTCTACATTATAAAGAGAACCTCTGTGCAAATTTTCAGCTTTCTAGGTCCAAGGGTTTGGGCTGGGCGTTGATGAGTCAGTCAGTCAGTCAGTCAGGACTTCTCTTTTCATTTATGTAGATAAATTATTTTGATTTTTGAAACCACTTTGTCTTTCTAATTTTCACACTCTCCAAAGCATTTCAGCCGCTTTTTCTGCAATGATCATTTTAAGCCGAATTACATGCAAGCTGTATTTTATTACCATAACTGCGTTTTGGCACGTATCCAGAAATTCCGGGTGGATTGCTATGCAAATGGAATCCTTGCGCCTTGGTTGGACCTTATCTCTTTATGATTAAGGTTGAAATTGTATAAAACTTGTATGGTTTATTGTTGTGGTTAAGCTATATTCATTGCTATGTTTTTTTAAGTAGGTATTGAGTTTAAATATTTGGTGAAACGGATTTAATTATTTTTATTCAGTGACCAGCTTTTTCCAGCAATTCCGCCCGCGTGGAGGTCATAAATTATCCCAGGGGAACGTAATCAAATCAAATCAAATCAAAATATTTTTATTTCATATAAACCTGCATGGGCACTTAGGAAACGTCAGAAGCTAGGTGCACGGTTCCAAATTGTCGCTTCCTATGGAGAAGAGCCGGCAAGAAACTCCACGGTTACTCTTTTAAAAAAGATTGGTTTTAACAGTGTTTTCAGTGATAAAATTTATGGGAGGACAGTGCAGGCCTGTCAATAAGTACCAGGTACTTAGACGAATACAGAATAGAAAATCGTCTACAAATCTACAGTCTGTAAGGCCTACAACGTATACCGGGATATAAAGTATTATATGTTTAAATCTAGATTATTAACTATCTTCTTCCAAATTTCATCCAAATCCGATCAGCCGTTTTACCAGTAACAAACATTTAAACATAAAAACGATCAAATTCAGGATAACTGCAGTTCATTTAAAAACTATTTACAGCGTTATCGTAAAGGTTTCTGCCACGGGTGCGGATTGTTCGAAAGAGATACCGTAGCCCCTGGCACACAGGCTACTGAGGGAACACAGGTGGGTTTTAGTCAGTAAAAGTCTGACACGCCCTTCTGCTCCAACCCAGAGCGGGAGAAGTTATTTGATGATTTCCCAGATTTAAAAAAAAAATCATAAGGGTATTCACCGCTGTAACTAAGGTAAGCAGTAGTGCAGCTCTTTATGAAGAAGCTCGTTAGGGGAATTCCTATCATCAACACGTATTTTTGCCGCCCAGCAGTGTTGCTGTGTATGTTTCGTTTTGAAGGTTACTGTTAATTTGAATCACTCCAATGTTTGGCAAAGGCTTATCCACATTGCTTCTAGTTCTATCGATCTAGGGTGAAAGTGGACCACTGGATGTTGGTTTTTTCCAGCTCTTCTCGCTGGATCCTACGGGGTCTGCCGCAACGTCAGGCTAAAAAGGTATGAGAAGGTCTAGCGCAGGCTTTCATATCACCACTATCTATCTCTTTATCTTCCTTTAATTTTATACCCCGATTGAAGCTATATTTAATACAATATTTTGTGAAAATTCACCTGAATAACTATGACGGTTCAAAGTTTACAACCTGTGACAGGCGCTTAGGGCTTACAGGTCCCACTTTCATCCTTTTGAATGCCAAAAGGAACAGGAGGATTTCCGAATTTTTCTGTAGTGCTATTCAGTAAAGTTCACTGCTCACCTCACTCAATTCGCGCACACAATTCGAAAGCGAACTCATTTGTTTTTAACGTAAATCATTGCGGATTCACAACGAGATACCGTTCGAATTTTGAAGTTCACAAGGTTCGGTAGAATCCTAAAACAGCGATAAACCTGCTATGACCTACATTTCCAAAGACATTAATCCTTTTCTCTTCTTCAACAGATCACAATGAAGACCTCGTACAGTGGTACTGGTGATAATCCTGGGATGTGGGCGCGGCTGCCATCTTGTTTGCCGTGGCCTGCCTACCTGTACATACGGAGGGAGGAGGAAAAAGAGGGAGGACGAAGAGGACGGCACCAGTTGTGCCATCAGGTTAGTGCTTATCAATTAGTATACAACGTGTAACATAGGTGATTAACGCAAGGACAAGCATAATTATAATGACCAAAACTTGTTTATTTTAAAGCTAACTGTTATTATTAAGAAATTCATCTGGATATTAGCATTATTGAGACTTATTGCTTTGGAAACAAGATTGAATTTTTCTTAGCTCAACCGGCGGGTAACTATGGCAAAATCCTTTTTTTTTTTTTAAACCCACATTAAAAGTGTAGCGGCACTACAAATAAAAATGTTTCGCAACAATATCGAGAAACACAAAAGAAAAGTGGCGCCATCTACAATGCCACAGGCGAACTAAATGAGCAATTCTGCATCGCGCAATCAGAGTTTTCCACGACACTCGAACATATACAAAATCCCGACATCAACTGTCGGGCAGTTGCCCGGACCAGACACAATACCCGGTCTGGTCGGAGGATCCTCCGTTACCACCATAGGTATGAGTGAACTTACACCCTGTTCCTCATACCCCTAAAAAAGTAACCGAATTCGATACCGTAGTCAGTTATGAAGAAACTACTTTCAGGACTTGCTGCGTTTGTTCTGTTCCACTTTGAACAATATAATGATATTATACAAACATATTGTTATGCCAATTTAGATGAATGGCATTCAACTTTGGGGCTCTACTAAACGAAGCAAACGTTAAAATAGTTCATCAATTCCAAAATAAAATACTTAGGGATGCTGTAAATGCACCAAGGTACATTAGAATGAATGACCTCCATCGTGACCTTAAAATATAATTCGTCACCACCATCATATAAAAATTTGCTAAAGCTCACGAACTCCACCGACATGTGTACATTGAGGCAATCCAGCTGCTAGACAACACGGACATAGTGCGTAGGCTAAAGAAAACTAAACCATTTGAATTAGTGTAGTATATAAATAGTGAATCTATCTGGTGAAATAATAATATTAAGTTAGACTTTAATTGCTTATTACTCTAATCGGCTCGATTATTATAAATTTTTAAGAACTTTAGCTCTTATCAATACAGGAAAACAAAACGGTAAGTGTCGTTGTAGTTACTCGCTAATACGATACCCTTTGTTAAGACTGGCTCTCAGACTTTTAGGCTTCCGACGACCCGTAACGACGGTCAATCTTCCACGAATGTCAGCCGGGACCTTTATTGCCTAGTTACAAGACAACGAAGCTATTAAGCAGCCATTGTTACCAAGACATTCAACACTGCTAGTTTTCAAATACTTCGGCCACATTGTTCGAAATGAACGCTCAATGGAATGACTTGTCCGAGGGCAAGTAGAAGGCAAGAGGTCACGCGGTAGATCACGTTTGCGTTAGACAGACCTTATAAAAGCTGCAATACAAACGTCCATAGTCCAAAGCTGCCAAGAAGCTGAAGACTGCAACAAGTGGAGGCGCATTGTGAGGGCTACGTCATCCAAAGAAAATACATCATCGTCAACCACCACCATTCTGTCAAGAATGCACGACTGAGGAGGAGGAGTTTTCAAATAGGAGATATTTTTAGTGCAGAAGATAATAAGTGGCTCAATCATTATGCTAATTGAGCTGCAGTTTTCAATTTGGAGATGGCTGACATAAAAACCTCAACCGAAATGACAGATTTTCTCTATTATTAAACTTGGTTGCTTATCGAGGTATGAGGAACAGAGTGTAGTTTTCTCATCCTCTATAGAAAAGGAAGGCTCCTCCAACCATGAGGGTATCGTGTCTGGTAGGCATCTGCTCGAAGAGTCGGGACGTTGTATAAAATACAATGGTAGTTGCAAACTCTGCTTGCGCGATGCAGGATTTTGCGTGACGTCAGCGTCATGCGTAGTTCACATGTACCATTGTAGATGCCGCTAAAGCTTCAAATAAACATACTAATGAATTTGACTAAAATCAAAGTAAACTAATAACAGAAAATCTACCACAAATGAAAGTGCTTACCAAATTATTTTAATTTTAACATTTAATTCAGACCAAGTCCATAATTCTTGTAAGTAACAATTATGTCTATTAATATTCAAAATACTGAGTTGATAGTCGTTCACAGCATTTGAAACTATCGTATTTGGTTGCCAAGGAATGCAGTGCCAAGCCACTTGGACCTACACAGTTATCTATGCAAGGTAATAAAAGAAAGGTTATTGAATATGACCATTTTCTCGATTTATCATTTTACAACTTAATAGAAAAAGTATTCCACATCTCAACAAGCTCGTGTGCTAAGTCGAGATTATGTATTTGTTTTTATTTCTCATCTTTCACGAGGTTCCCGTCATTCAGAATGATAACATCGACTATCATTGTGCGGTGCGCTAACCCACCTATTACCACTATATTAGGATTATTGGCTACAATGGTCCTATCAGTAATGATAGACCGATCCCCTTCATGCTGATTTCCCCATTTGAATTATATTAAGGTTTCTATGGTAGTCAGTAACTGTAGCTTCAATAATACCTACTTATGAGGGTTTTTTTGTTAGTCTTTGTATTAAATACGTATTATAGGAGCTATAGTTATAGCTCCTATAATACGTATTTAATACACTTTGTGTAAAATGATGATATTATAATAAGTTGCCACTCCAAAACCTTTCGGCCCCATCGGCCATATTTTGTTTTGCAAGCTATGTGCTGCCCACTGCCACTCGACTCGGCTGAGCAGCATTCGGGAAGCTGCGCAATATCTTCTAGATCCACATATTGCAGTGTCTCAAGAGTGAGCAGTGTGCCAGACGCGTGACGCGCGCGCATTTGCGTGTTTCCAATGATAACAATATACCAGGAGGCTGCGCAACTTCTTCTTCCCAGCTAAAGTACTAGGAAGTGTCGAAGGGTGGGCGTTTTTGGGGGACTATCTTATGTAATTTGACGTCCGAAAAGTGCTGATTCTCAGCCTAATTTGAATAAATGACTTTTGATTTTGATTTTGAAAACATATGGTACTGGAACCAAATTATTAAAAAAGAATCCTCTCGATTATTTTCACAAGAAATATTTTCCTGCAATACCTCTAGGTAGTTTTCGTTTAAACATCCAGAAACATTTTAATAAGGAAGATAAGAACTTTCTATGAACTATATGAAATATTTCATAACGGTTATCAAATGTGGCGAGCAGCCAGCGTCATATTTTAAAACGACACACCCCTTCCATGCAGTTTTTAAAAATATTAAAAAGATTTAGTAGAAATATATCATAGGAAATGGCCAGTAAGGTTAGATTGTAGAACGTTTTAATCCTCCCGTAGTTCACTACAAAAGCTAAAGTTCACAGCTCACCTCACTCAAGTGAGCGCACACAATTCGAATGCGAACTCATTTGTTTTTAAGTTAATCATCGTGGATTTACAACGAGACAGCGTTCGAACTTCGAAGTAATGTTTAGAGAATGACATCACTGCATAGGCTTAAGCAATGTGTGTTTAATATTCCCACTGCTGGCTGTCCCAACAGTAGATTCCTTCGCAAGGATAGAAATGTGGTCACTAAAAGTCAGACCACGATCGAAATTCACACCCAAGTCTTTTATGATGGTGGCTCTAGTAATTACTTCACCACTCAAACTATAGTTGCAACGAATTGGTCGCAACCCTCGTTCGTATGTCATGACATAGCATTTGCAACGCTCCATCCACAGATGGCGTCAATATCCCTTTGTAGGAGTTTGCAAACCTCGGCCGTTCGGATTTCTGCGACTAGCTTGAGGTCGTCGGCATCATCATCATCATCATCATATCAGCCGAAAGACGTCCACTGCTGGACATAGGCCTCCCCCAGGCTCCTCCACTTCGACCGGTCTTGTGCTTCCCACATCCAGCGGATACCCGCGGTCTTCGCAAGGTCATCGGTCCACCTTGTGGGAGGCCTTCCTACTCTACGTCTTCCGGTACGCGGTCGCCACTCCAGAACCTTTCGGCCCCATCGGCCATCTGTTCTGCGAGCAATGTGCCCTGCCCACTGCCACTTAAGTTTGGCAATTCTTCGGGCTATGTCGGTTACCTTGGTTCTCATAAAGTAGACATTTGGCAAACTTAACATTAGTTATTAGGTCGTTGATCATGATCAGGAACAGAGGCGGCCCCAATGTATTGTAAGGCTTGGACTCAAAGCAGCCATGTCTTACAAACTGTTTGCGATCGCGCAGGTAATCGGAAAAGAAGTGCCCAAGATTACATCTTGACTTTAAAAGAGACTGTGACCTCTGGGTTGTTTCGGTCTTTCTTCTCAGAGTGACAACATCACGCTTTTTATACCCGAAGAGTAAGACAAAGGTGTAGCTATGTACACCCACATAATATTTTTAAGTCCCATGTTATAGAGGGCGAGCCTATTACCCTCAAAAAGGCACAAATCCAGACTCGGGACTACTGCTAAGAAATTCATAACGAAAAACCCAATTACACTTTGTCCGATCTGGGAATCGAACAGTCTTCTCACAGTAGTCTGATAGGAAACGCCGACCTCCTGTTTTAACTATGAATATTGAATTTGCATTTAAATTAAGTATGTAAGTCTTTAAGGAATTTATGTTAAGGGTCTTTGTTGCCTGAATTAAATGTTTTTATTTTATTTATTAAAAATTTCTAATGTTAAGCGCAATTTTCAGATATTTTTCTTTCATAACAACTGAACTGAATCCTAACAATAACAAACGCAAAAAAAAAAATCAAAGTTGGTCCAGCCATTCACGTGTGTTGCCGTGACTAAAGGAAATTGTGATTCATTTTTATAAATGTAGATTTTCCTGATAATGACAAATACAACAAAAAAAGAATTAGCAAAATTGGTCCAGCCGTTCCCGCCAAATAGGGATTTATTTTTACAAAGATGAGTGTTTGTACAGTTCTACTTACAAAAATAAAATAATTTATCCTAAAATAATTAATCCTACTGAGACCCTCAAGCGGCGTAAATACTGTAACCTTATGGGTAACTACAGTTTTGAGCCGTTTGGGGTCGAAACGCTCGGGTCATGGGGCCCGAGCGCACGTCTCCTCTTTAAGGAAATTTCTCGCCGGTTGGTCGACACTTCACGTGACCAGAGGGCTGGGTCATTCTTCGGACAAAGAATTAGCATTGCCATTCAACGTGGCAATGCTGCCAGTCTTCTGGGCACGTTTCCTGATGACAGCGATGCGGACGAATACTTCGACGCCTAAGTGTCCTTTTGTTTTTATTTGTTTGGTTATTTAGTTTACATTTTTGTGATAAGCTTATGTATTATATTAATCATAAATTTATGTAAATTAGTCCTTTAGTAATTAAGATTATTTATCCTAATTCATTTATTTTAAATGTGAAAGTTTGTATGTTTAGATGTTTGTTACTCAATCACGCAAAAACGGCAGAATGGATTGGTATGAAATTTGGAACACAGATAGATTATAACCTGGATTAACACAAAGGATATATTTTGTCCCGGTTTTACGTTCCCGTTACGTAATTTTCGACCCCGACGCGAGCAAATTCAAAAAAGATCTTAGGCCCCCCAAAACCCGCTAAAGAACCTTCAAAGGCTTTCGAAGTCTTGCAACCACAAGGTCGAAGACTAAAGCGGTGGCAAATAAACATCAAAAACTGTATCGAAGAAATTACTTAATCAGCTTTCTTACTTTTTTGGCTTCTTCGCAAAACTTGATACGCAAACCGTAGACGCACAGAAGTTTGAAATGGACAAAACTATCAATTTTATTTCCCTTGGCTTGGAATCCCACGATTTTTTTTTAAACCATAGAGTTTGTCGATAAGCAGGCATAATCAGCCTATAATGGTCCCACTGTTGGGACACAGGCCTTCTCTGTGTGTGCGGAAGCAGGCCGTAATCCACCACGCGGACTCAGTGCGAGTCGGTAAAGTTTGCTGTGAAATAATCATTTCTGGAACTGTTTTTGGAAAGGAATTCTACTTTTAAATTGTGGAAAAAATATCAAAATCAAATGTCATTTATTCAAACTAGGCTGCGAGTCAGCTCTTTTTGAAAGTCAAAATTACATAAGATAGTCCCCCAAAAACGCCCGTCCTTTACCATTTCCCTTCATTTAAAAAAATTTTTGATCAAAATACAATGATTACAAAAAAAAAAATGATTTCGCATAATATAATCGAAAATTTTCTTTCCTTACAGTTCTTTATTGAGTCACTTTATTGTTTCTTATTATTTGTATTTTTTTATTCAATTGTTTTTTAATACCCCATATGAGGTGAAATTGGTGAATATCAGAAAAAAGTAGTGAAAAGAGATAGCCACATTTTCTCAATAGATACTTTTTCAAAAATTATTTTGATAGCGTTTCTTTGTCCAGTCTGTTCCATCTGAATAATAATAATTATTATTAAATAAAACAGTTCACTCACACAATTTTTGCCAATGATGCTCCGATGTAAACTTGGCCTAAGTTATCAAACCCCAACTAATTCCTAACTTAACTTTTTATCAACAATACTGCCTTAATTCTTACAAAACTTGCCGTTTTCGTTATTAAGGAAGGTGAAATTGAAAGACTTGTTCATTTTCAAGCAATAACTTAAACTACTTAACTGCTTATTTTCGCGGTTAATTTAGAACTTAACAATTGTAAGAAACTTGTTAATGCCACGAAGTTTTGTAAGTTCCTGGGAGTTTATGTAAGTTGCTAAATATTTAGAAACATATTGTAATAAAAACTACTTAAATGGCTTATTGCTCATTGTTTTTATAGTGTGAAGGAATTTATTGACAACCAAGTAAAGCGCTTGTTACATTTGGCAGAATTTAGTGATCTTAATTCAGTCGTTACTGAATTTAGTCAAGTATAATTGCAATTAGCAAGCTAGCATCCTAAATTCAGAAGCAAGGATGGTTTCTGACTGACTGAATCATTTAGAAGCCTAATTAGAAACGCATTCAGGAAGGTGTAATCGCATTTAGTACTGACTTTACTCTTCAGTCGCTACGTAACTGTCCGTGCATGAGGAGTTGAGGACGTATACTTTTGTTTTGTATTACTGATGCAAAACTGAGGAAAAAATGCTAAAAACATTTGTTTTTATTTTGATAAAAATTGTGAACTTTTCAGAGCAAAAATCATGCGCCTTTAATTTTTTCGAAAATTCAATCGAGTGGGATAAAAAAATGGCTTGGTGGATTAAATGCGTGCTGGTGCTTTTTTTTGGTATATTGATCTGTGAAAGGCGTACTTAACATTAGTGGTCCTCATTGTTTTTGATTGGGCACCAGATTTTTCAAAAAATTAAATACGAAAAGCCTTTTTTTTGTTGTCTTTTCAAATTCATATAATGAGTAATTAAAAATTTTGTATTGAAAAATCAATTGCTAATCATTGTAGATTTATTAAAAATGTTGACCTCAAATTTCCTGTGCGATCATTGGTTGCCGAGAAAAATATAATTGTTTTGTCAGTAATTTTCGAACGATTACTCGATTTGTTTTGACGAGAAACAATTTGGAATCCAATCGCTTTTTTAAATTTGCTGTTTGACCATTTTTCTTCAAGATACAGCCTGGTGAAATCGACCAAAAATTTGTTTTTTTTTTCTTTCCTTAATTTTTGTGAGAAGTATATTTTAATTGAGTCAACGGTCAGGGTTACGCCAAGGCCAATTTTTTGGTGTCTTAACAATTTGGAGCCATTCTCGTACACGGCACGTACAACTCCGTCGCGCTTTAACTGGTAATTGATTCAGTTGGGTACTAGATTTAGGACAGTGTAATCAGAAGCTTCTAATTTGCTTTTAAGTTGCTTCTGAATTTAGATGACTAAATTCAGCCAAGTGTAATAAGCGCTTAACAGATAAATTATGGTTACATCGTTTTAATTTGTTTTACTTTATGTAGGTACATACTTATTATTTTAAGATTTCTATAGTATTATTACATATGTTAGAATTATTTAAATTATCAAATTAACGTTTCGTTTTATATATTTACATTTAACATGACTGATAAAATATTTGTATGCCAGTCCTAGCGAAACACGTATAAAAAAACAGTGGCACTCCGGGAGTGTCGACAGAAGTGAAAACTGGAACAATTACGTGTACATTTTTCGAACAGTGTCGCGAGTTCAATTGTTTTTTTCCCATCTCAAAAAATTCCCAACGCGCCTAAAGAAGTTTTCACTTCAAATTCGTAGGTATAGAGGCGTCGGTAAGGGTAACGGTATCAGTGTAGGGAGTTTGCAGGTTTTTTCCATCTCAAAAAATGCCAACATGCATGTGTATCTGTGTACGTACATACAGAATATATGTACATACTTATACAGAGGAGTCGGTAACGGTAACGGTAACAGCGTCGCTAGTTCAATTGTTTTCTCATCTCAAAAAATGCCCAACGAGCCTTTTCACTTCAATAAATGTATTAATAAACCCTCATTGTACCATATTTTAAGCAAAAAGATATATTATATTATATTCTAATGCGAGTTTTTATTATTTTGGTAAAATAATAAAACCACACGAGTCGATCGATCTAGTTAAGTTATGCTTGCCGCAGTGGTCAGTGTAAGTATGACACGGAGTCATCTTCACATAACGAGACTGCTCCGTATCTCGAAAAGCACGTTAAAGGATGATTTATGGCTGAACGTGACGACAAGAGCCGTGCCATTTATAAAGAGCCGGCGAAGGACGGATTCAAAATTTTATAGATAAACTAGGTTATGCCCGCGGTTACGTCCTCGTGGATGTCGGTTATCACCTAAAAAAAGTAGCATATATCGTTCTCCATGCCCCAGGCTATATCTCTGCCAAATTTCATGACGATCGGTTCAGTTGTTTAGGCGTGAAAGAGTAACATAGTGACAGAGTTACTTTGACATTTATAATTTTAGTAGGGATTGAGAACGTTGCAGGCCTTGTAGACTGTTGACTGTAGACTATTTGTACTTTGACTTACTGCAATTTGAAAACATTGTAAAAGCCAATTAATTTTTAAAAGAATAACCGTAGAGTTTCTTGCCGGCTCTTCTCCCTAAAGGAAACAACCAATTGGAACCGTGCATCAAACTTCTGACGTTTCATGAGTGCCCATGCAGGTGTATGTGAAATAAAATGTTTTGATTTTAGTAGGCAGCTTATTTTACACCGTGAAGCGTCCGTGTCCCGACTCTGTCTTCGCATCTATAAGTTGACCAGACACGGACACGACCCGTGTCCTTGACGGTCTAACAAGAACTCCAAAGCCGTTGGTCCCGACTGTCATTCGTGTATCTTTGACAGTCGTTACAGGTTATCAGAAACCTAAAAGTCTGACAACCAGTCTTACCAAGGGGTATTACCCAGTTACTGGGTTGTGGACGTCAGATAGGCAAGTCTCTCCATTTAAAATACTGCCACAGTCTTAAGAGGGCTATTACAAATCGAAGTACTCAATTTTACGAAAATTATACGGCGCGTGGTTGCCGATCACGGGTGTGTGTCTAGTGAAGTACGCTACGCACATAATGCTATCTGCTATGCGTTGGACGCCCAGGAACAAACCAGCGCGGACTAAAAGCTAAATCCCGCGTGTCCCGACTTTTATTACTGATTTACAGCGTTGCATTGAACAATTGCTTAAACATATTAGTATTAGTTTTAAATAAACAATTTTCTTTTTCTAGCAAGCTGACATAATAACCTTAGTTATAAAATACTTTTTGTTTGAATTACGATTAAATATAGACAGATAGAAAATATAATTTCAGACGAAAAATTATCATAAATTCTGTGTTTTATTTTTGGTGAATTACTGTATGAAACATAAAAAAATTATTTGAGCATTCCAAAGAACAAGGTATAGTCCTACTATGAACATTTTTATAAATTACTAAACTATTAAATGTTCCATGTAATAAAGCATCTAAAGATGCCCAAAAGTACAATTTTATGAAACATCATTTGCCGAGACTAGGATTTTACTGACTTATGTAAACAAATTAAAATATTTGTTTAGAACACATATTTTTGTTTTGAATTTTTGGCTATATGTAAACCATAATCACTCGTCAAATATCGAGTAAAACGTTCATATTCAAGCAAAAATGTGATAGCGCCCTAAAAGCCGACCCTAACCTATTTTGAAAAAGGCTAGGCCCACTGGTGTATTGGTAACGAATCCTCCATTACTTTTGCGAACTCTTTGATTCAAGTTTCCAGAATCAAATGAAAATCGTGTCACGTACTTCGGTTCGCGATATTCGCATTCATTTGTTTTTCACGAAAACCGAATAAAACGGATACTTTTTGGCAAAGCAACGTCCTAAATTAACTTCAATATACAGATGAAGGCCACATTAAAAAACTTGGAGAATATTTTTTATGAATAACAAAAAGGGTGACCTACTGCAAAGTTATTTTACAAAATAACGTAAAAGTATGATCTTATTAAAATAGTGTGAGAAATATAATTGGATTATGAGCAGAGGCCGGAGTAGGTAGATTGATTTTATATACTTGCGTCAAGATATTATAATATGGACATGCCATTTTATCCATAATGTGCGGGAAGTACCGGAAAAAGTTCCGGAATTGGAATTATGGAATAAAATAAAATAAAAAACATACAGATAGGCTAACAAAATCGTTTATTCTAAGAATGTCTAAGTTTTGTCTCATACTGTCAAGCGTCATTTCTAATTCAACAGTAAAGGACAAAATACGGTGTAACTATTCCAAAGTATTTTTGTATAAAATAAAATACTGATTTCTTTCACCATTCGCTAACACTGGTAGCGTAGATTTATATTATTAATACGTTTTTCACCTTAAACACAAATTCGTGCTAATTTCAAAATTCCGGAACAAATATCACAATAATATGAAGTTCCGGTATTTTGGAGGCATATCCATATTATCCTCTACGTTTGACGTCAACGACCTTAAATCAATCTACCTACTCCGACCTCTGATTATGAGATACTGGTTTATTTGTAAAAAGATTAAATTCTACGAATTACTTATATTTATTAAATAATAAAAAAAACACAATATTCCAGACTACTGGGGGCTACTATTAAAAAGTCCAGATTGAAAAACCCAATAACAATTTATCCGATCTGGGAATCAAACACGCAACCCTTGAGGTAGTCACATTAATTTATATTGTCATTTTAAACAATCTTTGTTAAAAAAACAACTGACTTCTGGAAAACACTACTAAGTGAAAAATAATAATTTTGGAAGGCGGTGACTTCCGAAATTAACGTCGGTAATTTTTTTTCTTGGAAATAGTTTTTTGATTTTTTTTAGTTACAGTACCTACCCCACACCAATTCGAAATGTCATAATCATCGGGGTCAAAACAATGCATATTTATGCGATAGCAGCCATCGCGGTTGATTTGCTGCCATTTTTTGAAGATTTCTGTTGTCTGTCTCCGAAACGCATAATCAGACCTTTATGAAAAAATGGGACCATTTCGGAATAAACCCCTTTCGAACAAAAAAATATATTTTGCAAATCCGTCCATAAATGACGAAGTTATGCCCGAACATTCATAAAAAAATATATATACGTATACATAAACATGTCAAATTGACTCGTAACCTCCTTCTTTTTGGAGTTAAAAAAAGTAATGTTAACGAAAGTTCAGTTTCTTTATTTGAAGTTCGAAACCTTGAATAGAACTTACCTCGTTTTCATAAACTAACCTTTTAGTCCAGTTTCTTCATCAACATCACTTAGTCAAAAGCCGCCCACTGCTGGACATAGGCGTCCTACAACCACCGTCACGACGACCATAGACCAACATTCATTCAGATATTTCGGTCCCATCGGCCATCTTTTCTCCAAACTAAGTTTAGTAATTCTTCGGGCTATATTGTTTGTAACAAACCCCGCTTGCCGCGGTCGATCCATGGATGGGTGACATGGTAGTCGGTCCCATTAGTCATTTTTCGGGCTAACAAATAAACCCCGCTTGCCGCGGTTGACCCATGGATGAGTGACATGGTAGTCGATCCCAAGTATCAGCCAGACATGATCTGCTAATGTGACTGTTACCACCCAGTTTTCTTATCTAACCTTTTCGGTGATTCCAATAACTCCGTAACAAAAACTAGATGGCACCACTTGCTGTGCCGTCAAACTTATAGTAACATCTCTAAATAGCCAAACACTGGTTGAAAGTAACATCACGTAACATTTTGGATGTTGGCAACAAGATTTATTATACTGTTTGTTTGTAAGAAAATAAGTTGGGAAAAACATGCCCAAAATGTATACATATTTGTGTGAGAACTACATTATCATTGGTATACTGAAGCTTGAATTCTTAGAATTAGCAGTGGTGACCTAGTGGTCAAGCCCGACTTGTAAGTTTTTAACCAACTTCAAAAAAAGGAGGAGGTTAAATGTTCCACCGAACGTAGGTATTTTTTTTTTTTATGTATGTTCCCCGATTTTTCCCCCATTAGTGGACCGATTCTCAAAATTCTTTTTTTATTTGAAAGAGTATACTCCTGAGGTGGTCCATTGGCACCAAGTCAGGATCTGATGATGGAATCCCAAGGAAATCGACGGCAACCCTCAAATTTTATAGGTATTCAATCAAATCAAAAGTCATTTATTCAAACTAGGCTGAGAGTCAGCACTTTTCGAACGTCAAAATTACATAAGACAGTCCCCCAAAAACGCCCACCCTTCGAAACTTCCTAGTGCTTTAGCTGGGAAGAAGAAGTGGCGCAACAAACTCCCAATGTTTTTCATGTGTTTTCTGAAGTTATTGAGACATTTGCGTATGGTCATCATCATCTCATGATGTTGAATAGATGAAGGAAAGTACAACTCTTTAAGGGTTAGGAGTTAGGTGGAGGTTCGGGCATAACTCCGTCATATATAGACTGATTTGCAAAATTCTTGCTGGTCCCATTTATATTTCATTTAGATCTGATGATGCGTTTCGGAGACAGACAACGGAACTCTTCGAAAAAAGACAGCAAATTAACCGCGATTGCTGCTATCGCATAAAAATGCATTGTTTTGACCCCAAGGATGATGAAATTTCGAATTGGTGAGGGGTAGGTACCATAGCTAAAAAGTAAAAAAAAAACATAAAAAAAATACAACCGACTGCCAAAAAACTCACTAGAAAGTGAAAAATAACTTTAATTTCGGAAGGCGGTGACCAGAAATTAATAAAATACATATCAAAATTCACCGACTTCCGAAATTAAAGTTATTTTTCACTTTCTAGTGTTTTTTTGGAAGTCGGTTGTATTTTTTTTTTTTGGTCGTGGATTCGAAGCCAGACAGGCACTTTACCATATCCCATTCTCTGTCCCATGAATCACATAATTATGATTCATGTTGATTTATTTAACTATTGTGTCTACTTTGTGGACAGTATTTTACTTTATTTAAACATATAATTTTAGTTTTTAATTTAATTTTACGTCGACTTTTTAATTTTATTTTATTTAAATTTGTAAATTTAAATTTCTGATTTTCAAATTCATTTTTAATGTCTGTTATTTCAAAATCAAAATTAATCAAATTAGGCTGAGAATCAGCACTTTTTGAACGTCAAAATACATAAGACAGTCCCCCAAAAACGCCCACCCTTGTTTTGCTTTTTCTCAAATTCCATGGATTAAGAGCCTCTCCCACTCGAAGAGAGGTGACAGTGTCCCAGCAGTGGGAACATGTGATTATGCTAAGCTCAGAGGTCAATATTAGCATTAGCACTTTGTGAATGACTCAATAAAACCCCCATAGATTCTCAATCAGAAGTCAAACTCACATCTTAACGACATTCCACTTACAGAGCAGACAGAAAACTTTTTCTTATTTGTTTGTTGGACCAAGTTGTTATCCGACGAAAACATCGTTAGGATCAATGGTTTATTATTTGTTGGGGTTCCGCAGCAGATTCGAGTGGTGGGAAATCGTTCTTTTATTTCTTTTGAGAATCGCGTTTGCGTTTTTGCTGATTGTTTTTAATTTTGTTAAGGGTTCTTTTTGTAGTTAATTTTATTCGTTCATGGAGTATTTTGATCTCAATTATTTTGGAATATAGCAAAAAAAGCAGTCTTTTTAGGAATAAGAAAAAAACTTTTTCCAAAAAAAAAAAAAAACAACCGACTTCTGGAACAAAACTACGAAGTGAAAAATAACTTTAATTTCGGACTTTGAATTTATATTTTACAAATTTCTTGTCACCGCCTTCCGAAATTAAAGTTATTTTTCACTTTTTTGTGTTTTTCCAGAAGTCGGTTGTTTTTTTTTTTGGAAAATGTTTTTAGTTTTCACTTTTTAGTTATAGTACATACCCACCCCACACCTATTCGAAATTTCGTCATCCTTGGTGTCGAAACAAGGGTGCATATTTATGCGATAGCAGCAATCGCGGTTGATTTGATGTCATTTTTGAAGACTCCCGTTGTCTGTTTCCGAAACGCATCATCTGATCTATATAAAATTTTAATGGGACCATTTCGAAGAATAGAATAGAAAATAATTTTGCAAATCGGTCTATATATGACGGATTTATGTCCGGACCTCCACCTAACTTCTAACCCTTAAAGAGTTGTACCGTTCTTCATCAGGTCAGCGCCATGAGATGATGATAAGCATACGCAAATGTCTCAATAGCTTTAGAAAATATATGAAAAACATTGTTAATACCCATAAAATTTGAGGGTTGCCCTCGATTTCCCTGGGATTCCATCATCAGATCCGGACTTTATGCTAATGGGACCACCTCAGGAGTATACTCTTTCAAAAAAAAAAATATTTTGAGAATTGGTCCACAAATGGGGGAGAAATCGATGAACACACATTAAAAAATACATACAGTAGAACATAAATAACCGTTTCCTTTTTGGAAGTCAGTTAAAAACTGGTTTTAGGCACTGAAACTAAGGTTACAGTTCTGTTTAAGGGTCCAAATTTTAACAATTTATTTATTGTTCCAAAAGTAGTGTTACAAATTATATTTTTCCACCAGCTATTGATAAAGCAAGAATTATGCAATACAATACAATACCTACTAAATATTAGTCACAAAAATATCACCTGTATCTTGTACTAGTTAAAGAAAAAAACGATATCAAACTCATTTATTTCAATTAAACTTTTTACAGGCACTTTTGAATTGTTAAAAAAAATCGAAGTTGAAGCTAGGTGCCCATTCTAAAACGTAGATCTCTATGGAGAAGAACGGGCAAGAAACTGCAAGTACACTTTTAAATCATGGGTATTACAAAATCTTGGGAACATTATTGTTGGTCTTATTTTCGGTTTTGCTTTTATTCGCCACGTGTGCAGAATATTCCGTGTGATAGAACGCACCCATTAATATCACTTAGTTTTACTAAAAGATTGATTAAAAATAATGAATCTAATAATGTGTTTATTTTAGCGTGATATTTACCTATGACCATAAACAGTCCAGGCAATTTAATAAAAACCTCAAGCAATTATTTCACTGAACACATAAATATTTCGACGGTTACCACACAATAAAAATGTACAAACAAAAAACATTAAAATATTTACCGATAAAATTTATGAAGGCAGTTGACATAATTCACAATTTCCGTTACAGGGTGTTACTTTTCACGGTAGGTTTTGGAGCAAAAAAATAGTATGCTGAGTTTTTTTACGATTTCATTACCGTGACTCATTTACGCCTACGATTTTTACGAGGCAAAGCCGCGAATGGTACAAATTATCGGATCGTATACTACACGCTATGCGAAAATAACCTTAAATCCAGTACTAATAAAAATTGGGATCGTTGGGAAAGTAGATTAGGTACTTCGTGCCTCTTTTTATGCAGAACGCCGTCTGCAAATATTGGCATCGAAATTGGACCAACTTTGGCTTTGACTGATGGAAAACCATGTATCTTCGTTCCATACTTACTTCAAATTTTTGGGCCAACACTTGGAGCCAATGTATGCATCCGGGCACCTAATCTAGGACCCAAATTGCGTAACATACTAATCCAGAAATAATTTTGAAGCTTTAATCCTACTAATATTAAACACGTGAACGTTAGTATGTATGGATGTTTGTTACTACGGATACGGATGAAATTTGGCATACAGATAGATTATAACCTAGATTATCACATAGGATACTTTTTATCTCGGTAATAAGTTCCCGGCTATAATTTCCGACTTCCACGTGGGCGAAGCTGCGGGTGGAAGCTAGTAATATAACAATTATTTTATAGATAATCTTGTGTTCGAAAAAATTGTCTGTTCAATAACGTAAATAACGCAATAAATGTTGTTGAACTGTTAAAATTAAAGCAATTTCTGCCATGGATTGTGGCGGCATCTACAACACCACACGCGAACTACGGATCAATGACCTGACGTCACACAAATTCTACATCGCGCAATCAAAGTTTATCGCGCGACTCGTATACATATATACAACGTCGCCACATTCGGGCCCATGACGTATGCATGTGCAGTCTTTGCACACACGAAACCCCGATTCATCCATAGGATGGAGACCCTCAAGAACCGATTCCTTCACCAGGCCACCGGTTTCCCCTGGTTCATTCGGAACGAGATCCTCCATCTCCATCTGAAAATTTCCACCGTCATTCATTTCATGAAATGCAACTCGAAGCGTTTCTTCGATAAAGCCGAGAAAGATCGCAATCCTCTGATTGTGAAGGCCGCTAGTTATGTCCCCAATAAGAAGGCAGAAGGCTTCAAGAAAGCAGTAGGGCCACCAGTACAGTATACAAACACAGACAACCATCATTCCGACCTCGCTGCCGAGATTCTCGCGCCCCGCGAAGATCCCGAATAAACTATGAGAGCCCCAATCGTCCCTTGCTCGTTGATGTGCCAGCCCGCGCCGCAGCTGAGCCTGTAGAGTTAAATTCCCCGATTGATTATCATAATGAAAATGTTATCATCCAGCCTGTCCCTTGCTGTCCTCTTACCATTGACGCCCTGAGCCGAGGCCCGTATCTCACAGGGGGTGTCCTCAGCGTTCAGTCGCTTAGTTATTTGAGTAGGTTTACGCCCCTGGTTGGAAGGTTTAAGTTTTCTTAAGGCAACCACAGGAAAGTCCGGTTAAGTAGTCACGGCCTCTCGAAGTCAACTACGAGATGCCATAGAAAAAAAAAAATCGTGCAGTAGCCCACCAGACACAACACCCGTGTGGTCGGAGGATCCTCATTTTTCTATGGAGGATGATTGAACTTTACACCCTGTTCCTCATACTTCTATATTGTGTTACGCAATTACCCCACAGGAAGTATTTATTCGGAGGTATTAAATTTCCCCTACCACACTAATTGTCGATAAAGTCCACAGCATTCAGGAATTATTATAATAGTTTTACGGTACACAAAATTACATTTCTTGTCATTACATAAAGTAATATTACACACATTCATATGCCGTAAGTCAATATTATTTTATTTAATTACCAATCATACAAAGTGTTTTCACGATTGTATCACACACTTCCTATAATTACTTCAACTAGTGGTAGCTCAGTGGTCGAAATCTACTACTAAAAATTAGCTAAACTAAATATTAGCTTTCTGTACTTCTCCATTGAAACTACAACTTTGCCAAATTGCATACTCCTCCGTCCGCGTAATTTTCGTACAAAGGGACACTTGCTTCACGTAT
Organism: Polymixis flavicincta; assembly: GCA_949987655.1. Classification (NCBI taxonomy): domain Eukaryota; kingdom Metazoa; phylum Arthropoda; class Insecta; order Lepidoptera; family Noctuidae; genus Polymixis; species Polymixis flavicincta. Next base: position 7,616,885 of record OX465199.1, on the reverse strand, counting down.
TAAGGTATTTAAAGATATGTTGGAAATACTTCAGTCTATCAATTGACTAAACTGGACGCCAGCGCCACCAAGCGGCGCTCGACAGAGTCTAAAACATAACGCTCGGTTGAGTCTTCAGTGTCACGGTGGTGGTCAAGCAGTGAACACGTTTAGAAATTGTCGCGCGTTCCGTATAGTTCTGACTTATACTTGAAGCGTGTGATTCATCGTCATCATTTCAGCCGAAAGACGTCCACTGCTGGACATAGGCCTCCCCCAGGCTTCTTGTCATTTTTGAGGGGTTTTATCATAATCACCACGCTTGGCAGGCGGGTTGGCGATCGCAGTATTGTGGTAAAATGCATAGAGAACGCTGCTGCCCATTCTCTAGTAAGTCCCTTAGTCGCCTTCTACGACACCCACTGGAAGAAATGGGATGGTTCTATTCTTTTACGCCCGGCGACACATACGGGACACCCTCACTACTACTAATCACACCCACAAGCGTGTGATTAGCTCGTGTAATTAATTTGTTTGTAAATTATAATTTGATTTGAATAAACGGTTTTATATTGCGAAATTGCGCAATACCGCTACTAGTCCCAGCAGTGGGAGCATTATAGACTGATTATGATATGTGTGTTATTATGTTAACCAATAGTTTGATCGACTGTACTTAATGCGGAACAAAGCGTGGAATAGTTTGTGAACCTATACATAACGTATGAGTTATCAGGGTCAAAGCAAGTCATATATCAAAAGTATAATTACGAGCGTACAAAACATTTAAACGCTTTGACAAATTGGCCCAAAATACCCTACTTTAGGCCTCATAGTATTTACCAACGATTTTATGTAAATCGAGTATTTTCGAGGGTCTGCCAAAATTATACATTTCAGCTTATCTTTGGCGATCAAGGTCGCTATTATTTAACCTAAAATTTGAAACGGTAGTAAAATTGGGTTTTATCTTTTTCAATTTTATGTTGTGTTCAATGATAGGTTTTTAGTTTAGTTCAGTAGTACATGAGAATAATGACAAATTACCTACTTCTGTCTCTTCAAGGAAATCTCTAAAGGGCTGGTTTCTACCTTGGCTAGCGGCTAAACATTGCCCTACAACGTGGTAATGCTGCCAGTCTCTTGGGAACATTACCAGTCGATAGCGATGCGGATACATTTTTCGACGCCATTTTTTTATTTGTGAATCGGTTTAGTTATGTTAGTATTAGATATACCTATTTGGTTCTTTTTTCTTCTGAAACGAAAAATATTTTTCATTTTGAAGTCGTTATTGAGTCATTTTTTATGCAAGATTGTTTATTAACATCGTGATCATATAGAATATCGTGTCATGGATTGAAATTGTAGACATTCGATTGCAATAGAATAGAATAGAATTTGATTTGCTCAGAATGTAGGTATTTACAATAAGGTGGTTTCAATAATACTAAAGAATCCTTGTACATTCTACCATTTTGGCATGCAAACATTAATGCAGTTCATCATCAAACATATAAACCAAAAAAAAAAAAAAAATACCAATAAACAACTTGGCGAATTTTTTATGAGTACACAATAAAAATTTGTCACCTAGAAAATCCAATACAGAGTAGTAACATTTATTTATTACTTCAATACGTTACCGATGGCTAGCTTTCTCTCAAATGTACGGAACACACACAAAACGAATCAGCTCGCTATTTCAATACAACGGTACTATAGTGGCGACACAAAAGGGACCTCTAGTTTTCAGTGCAATTTTATTATTTGGGACGAAAGAAAAACATATATTGGTGGAAGGAAATATAAGAATTTATGAGGGGCTTAAAAACTAATTGAATTTAGGCTATCAGTGCTTTTGGCTGACACAGCACATATTACGCAACACACATTCCTACATGGACATAATCATAATTAGTCATTTAATTTTAAAAGCCTAATACCTAATTACGTGCAATAATAAAATACGTATATTTATTTAAAAATTAGAATAATTAATGACTTTTGATTTGATATTCACTTTTGTCTTTAAATAAATAGGTAATAAATTCACAGAACAGACATAATTAATATTGTTCATAATTATAATGTTAGTAGCAGAGGTCTTAAAACTATGTTAGTATGAGAAAAAAATAAAAAAAATAACATCATTTCATTTCGTCACGTGAAGCCGAAGAAGCCTCGCAGACTCCGGCTAATCTGATATCATCTTAAGAATTCCGTTGAGGCTCTCATGGATCCAACATATCAGATTTTTCACGAATTATAGCATAAAAATTGTTGACCCTTGCGTCGGCAAACATGCCTGAAGCGCTGCAGAAACGTGGGATCCCCACCAGAAGAGCGAAGAGCGTTGTAGGCCCGTTGCGTGTAGTTGGGCCCTAGAGCTTTGGCAGTAGGCCCTGAACAGTGTCACTTTTACGTCTACTGTACACCTTGCAAATCTATACACCAACATATTAGCACGAACCAACATCTCCCTTCGCTCCACTAGATATCTGTATCATCATTAACTGTCTTAGTCACAATATGACCTACGTATTTAAACTGAGAGAAGATAGATCACCTACTAGGGATTATTTACTTAAAACAATAAGCAAATCATCTAATTTAATACAAAAACGTTATTCACGTAACTTGATTAATACATTGAATTAGACTTAAAATCTAACAAGCGTCCCTTTGACAAAACTTTCTCATTTAAATAAATGTAAATCAACCAACTTTCAACTTTAATTCCACGCCATAAAGCTTAAAACATGCACTTAATAAACCTGATACAACCAAAGTCAATTTTGGAGGATTAGAACGCCAAGCGATTTTCAATTCTAAAAGGAAATTTTAGAGTGCAAATTGCATTGGCTCTTAATGTACACAAATAAACAGTATCTACCTAAGAATACAGTTAGTTTCTCTGTTGTAAGGTCGAAGTTATGTTGAAGTTGTTCTGGAGTTTGGGTCTGTCGGCTTTTCATTGAAGACTGCGGTTTGGTTAAGTTATCAATGTACCTATCCTTCATCGGGCATAAGTTATAAATTCAAACTATTCGGGTTTAGTAGGTAATTATCTAAAGAGGTGACTGAATGGTTCTATTTGATAGGTCCTTATCTACATCTAAGATTCATCATCGTCAATCTCCTGCAAATATCCTAATTTATTTGGGGTTGGCGCAACATGCAATTTAATTCAATTTATTTCAGTAACAGTTCACATTGCTTTCCAATATAAACCAGCATGAAACAACCGTATTACAAATATAAAATAATAGATGCAAATAATTTAAAAACCGGCCAAGTGAGAGTAGAACTCGCGCACCGAGGGTTCCGTACTATTTATTATCTATAAAAACGGCAAAAAAATCACGTTTGTTGTATGGGATTTAAATGTAATTATTTATTTTAAAAGTGAAAACAAAACTAAATATCTGTGAATATTTCAAGCGTCTACCTGTTGCCGTTATCAATATCGAGCAAAAATATCTCGTTTGTTGTATGCGAGCCCTTAAATATTTATTTCATAAAGTTTTTTTTTGTATTTTTTTGTTATAGCGGAAATATAAATACATTATGTGTGAAAATTTCCACCGTCTAAATAACACTGTTCATGAGAAACAGCCTGGTGACAGACGGACAGACAGACAAACGGATAGACAGCAGGGTCTTAGTAATAGGGTCCCGTTTTACCCTTTCCGTATGGAACCTTAAATAACTAGAAAACATTTAGATAACATGAAAAAAAAAGTGCCTTTTTCTTCCACACTGTTCTATTAAGTAGAAATTCATCACGCGGGTCCAGTGCAGTTTGGTAGATGTGTCTTTGACTTTTAGGTCCTAGGACATGCCGGTTTCCTAATGTTCTCCTTCACCGTTTCGAGAGCAGTGGTGATGAAATTATTTACACAAAGTAAAGCGTCTGTCTGGGTTCAAAAATTATGAATATAATAATATAAAAAATGTTCCGTGTGGTGCCGGGCGTAAAAGAATAGCACCATCCCATTTCTTCCCGTGGGTGTCGTAGAAGGCGACCAAGGGACTTACTAGAGAATGGGCAGCAGCGATCTCTATGCATTTTACATACTGCGATCGCCAACCCGCCAAGCGTGGCGATTATGGCAAAATCCCCCTTTTGGGGGAGGCCTATGTCCAGCAGTGGATGTCATTCGGCTGAAATGATGATGAAAAATAAAATCCTTTTATTTCCCAAAAGTTACAAAATAAGTTTTACCAAAATAAATAAATAAATGTGTTCTTTAATTTTTATGGGTAAAAGGAACCCCCCTCAAGGAGAAGGCCTCTTCCAAAGATTGCCATTTTTCCCGGTCTTTAGCTATAAGTGGCCATTGTTATCCAGCATTTTTTTTGATGTCATCGTCCCAACGCGCGTAAGGTCTTTGTAGCGATTTTTGGGTTCGAAAATACGACTTACAAATTGCAACTCGTATATACTCGTAAGTCGCGGTCATAAACACTCATCATCTACCTAGCCTTTTCGCAACTATGTTGGGGTCGGTTTCCAGTCTAACCGGATGCAGCTGAATACCAGTATTTTACATGGAGCGACTGCATATCTGACCTCCACAACCCAGTTACTGGGTAATACGATACCCCTTGGTAAGACTGGTTGTCAAACTTTCGGGCTTCTGACGACCCGTAACGACTGTCAAAGATCCACAAATGACAGCCGGGACCAACGCGGTCATAAATACTCGTTGACTCTATTCTTATAGTACACGAGTGCAATGTAAGACTTATAATATAAGTACTTGTTGAAAACCTTAGCAGGAACACTCCAACTTGGCCGGGAGAGGTGAAAATGAAAATAATTGTTCACTTCAAACATCTAGACTTCGTGGAAAGCTACCCAAGTAATAATGGCTGCGAACTGTGGAAACTTGCTGTTATACATTAGGGTGACTGGTAATTAGTGACTGACATTTAAACACATGATTGTACTCATCATTATGAACAACTTTTACTATGGGAACAAACCAGAAATCGCGAAAAAAAAAATCTGCTGTTTCCTACATTTATGTTCGCATAACTCGTCAAAATTTAGGGAACACCTAATTATAACGCTTTTATTAGCTCGAGTTGTATGTATGTATGTATCTATGTATGTAACGGAATCTTTGAGCATAATTTTCACTGGTTTCTAGACGTCTGATCAACTTGAAACTTTGCACACGTCTTAAAGGCCGATGACAATGCAATAACCCGATAAAAGGTTCAAAATTAAAAAAAAAAAAAATCCCGATAAAAATTTGATAGAACTAAAAAATGGAAAATAAATAATAGTTTAAAAAAAAAACCGGTCAAGTGCGAGTTGGACTCGCGCACCGAGGGTTCCGTACAAACCTGTGGGTATATAAGTAAAAGTTCAAAATTGTCAAAAATATTTTTTTTTTATATGACGAAACTAAAAATTTACGGTTTTCGTAATTTTTCCTATATCTGTACTATAAGACGTGACTTCGTACAAAATTTCAAGATTCTAAGTTCACGGGAAGTACCCTGTAGGTTTTGATTCCCGTGCGAGTTTCGAAAATTTGCGGAATTTTGCGGCCTAAATGGCTGTATCTTTTGATTGCGTTGACTTAGAAGGTTGATTTTTCTACAGCTTCCAGGGACAGTAGAACTAAGTATCATATAGAAATTTCAGTTTGATACCTCCACGCGTTCCTGAGAAAAACGGTCTTGACAGACGGACGGACGGACGGACGGACGGACGGACAACAAAGTGATCTTATAAGGGTTCCGTTTTTTCCTTTAGAGGTACGGAACCCTAAAAACTAAAAAAACACGCTTTTATTGCTGACCGAACTAAAAAGTAGAAAATAATTTTTAATTACAAAGAGTTTATGTTACAGTAGTAGGAAGTCAATTATTCAATTCAGAGTAAAAAGCGTGGGGTGCTTTTTTTTTTTTTTTTTTTTTGGGTGGGAAATCATCAAATAACTTCTCCCGCTATGGGTGGAGCAGGAGGGCGTGTCAGACTTTTACTGACTAAAACCCACCCGTGTTCCTTCGTTAGCCCGTATGCCAGGGGCTGTGGTATCTCTTTCAAACGAACCCGCACCCCTGACAGGCATCGGCCCTTGCGGGCCCCATCATTTTTGTGCTGACATCTCTTTGAGGCGCGCGTGGAACACAACGCGCCGTCGACTTGGGCTTGGTCCTTACCGGACAGCGAGCTACCCATTACTCGCCGTCGGCAAGCCCATGCCTACGGTGGCCGGAAATCGGCCTGGGATTCCCGACGCCCAGGGCGTCTCCGTATCCTGCGGCGGCTAGGGTCGCGAGGGCGCATATGCTGCCTCTCCCTCACGTGCGCCGCCTCCCTCTTCGCGAGCATCACTGCTTCGCTGAAGGAGGTGACGGCTCCCCATGCCCTCTCGCTCCGTACCATGGCCTGGACCAGGGCTGGACGCGAGAGATCGCCGCCGCCGATCGCTTCCACGAGGACACGGTGGTGCTCCGCCCAAGCAGGGCAGACCGCCACCGTGTGCTCCACCGTGTCCTCAGGGCGATCTTCGCAGTGGAAACACCCGGGCGTTTCCTCCCGCCCTATCCGAAACAGGAACCTCCCGAAACAACCGTGTCCGGTGAGGACCTGCGTCAGGCGGAAGGTGAGGACGCCATGCCGCCTCTCAAACCACTCCTCAAAGAGGGGACTTACCGCCGCAATCGTGGCGTGCCCAAGCGTGGGGTGCTTGATATTTTAATTATTACAATTACTATTCTATTGGCAACCATCTATGAGAGGAGAGTCATGAAAATATAGGAAAATGCACCCCAAGCTTTTTACTCTGAATTGAATTATTGACTTCATACTACTGTAACATAAACTCTTTGTAATTAAAAATTATATTCAACTTTTTAGTTCGGTCAGCAATAAAAGCGTGTTTTTTTAGTTTTTTTAAACTATTATTTATTTTTTGGAGCGAAGTTCCATAACGCACGTTGCGAAAGGGGGCTAGACGGATAAAATTAAGACCAAAAGTTGTAACGACACTTTTTGCTATAGTTGTAAGCCGTGCGGCGTGCGCGTATTTCCCTGTATGTCTCTCTCTCTCTCTAATAGAAAGCAGTTTATATTACATTATGTTTGTTAATAATAAAATAAAATAAAATTATAACTTAAAAACATTACAATTCCTTCACTAATTAATCGAAAGGAACTTCGTTCCATCCGGGTGTCCCTTGACACCTCTCAAGTTTTTTTTTTCGCGATTTCGGGTTTGGTCCCATAGTAAAAGTTGTTCACAACGATGAGTACAATCATGTGTTAAAATATCGGTTACTTATTACCAGTCACCCTTTATATATTTTACTAACCACCAGGAGGCCCTAGAAAAGGATGCCTTGGAAGAATTTGGGGGAGGCCTTTGGTCAGCAGTGGGACAATGTAGGCTAATTGAAAAAAAAAACAACATTAACATCCCACGGCTGGACAAAAGCCTCCCTACTCTCTTTCTACCTCTCTTAGTGCAGAGCTAACAAGGACCTGCTATAATCATTATAAATGAATTATTATTGATTTTATATCTGTACTAGTTTTAACCAACGGCTTCGCCCGCGTGGGTGTCGATAATTGTTCCACGGGACCGTAGTACCGGGATGAAAAGTATCATATAAACCAAACCAACAAACTTCAAACCAAACCCCAGCAAACCTGGGCACGCCACGATTGCGGCGGTAAGTCCCCTCTTTGAGGAGTGGTTTCAGAGGCGGCATGGCGTCCTCACCTTCCGCCTGACGCAGGTCCTCACCGGACACGGTTGTTTCGGGAGGTTCCTGTTTCGGATAGGGCGGGAGGAAACGCCCGGGTGTTTCCACTGCGAAGATCGCCCTGAGGACACGGTGGAGCACACGGTGGCGGTCTGCCCAGCTTGGGCGGAGCACCGCCGTGTCCTCGTGGAGGCGATCGGCGGCGGCGATCTCTCACGTCCGGCTCTGGTCCAGGCCATGGTACAGAGCGAGAGGGCATGGGTAGCTTGCTGTCCGGTAAGGACCAAGCCCAAGTCGACGGCGCGTTGTGTTCCACGCGCGCCTCAAAGAGATGTCTGCACAAAAAATTATGGGGCCCGCAAGGGCCGATGCCTGCCAGCGGTGCGGGTTTGTTCGAAAGAGACACCACAGCCCCTGGCATACGGGCTACTGAAGGAACACGGGTGGGTTTTAGTCAGTAAAAGTCTGACACGCCCTCCTGCTCCACCCAGAGCGGGAGAAGTTATTTGATGATTTCCCACCCAAAAAAAAAAAACCCCACCAAACCTCAAAATATCCAAACACACAATTTTTTCATCATCATCATCATTTCAGCCGAAAGACATCCACTGCTGGACATAGACCTCCTCCAATAGGTTTGCCATAATCGCCACGCTTGGCAGGCCGGTTGGCGATCGCAGTATGGTGGTAAAATGCATAGAGAACGCTGCTGCCCCTTCTCTAAGTAAGTCTCTTAGTCGCCTTCTACGACACCCACTGGAAAAAATGGGCTCATTTATTTAATTTATAATATTATCCGGATATACATACGAGTATATAGAGTGGAGTAGGAAGACCTCCCACAAGGTCGACCGATGACCTTGTGAAGGCCGCGAGTATCCGCTGGATGTGGGAAGCACAAGACCGGTCGAAGTGGAGGAGCCTGGCGGAGGCCTATGTCCAGCAGTGGACGTCTTTCGGCTGTAATGATACATTTATAGTAGGATACAATAATAGGAAGTAGGATTAGTAAGAAGTAGGTTTGTACTTGCAAACACTTTTACACGTCAATCATATTACGATGACTTTTTATCACTTGACGTCAACTTTGTGTAAACTGAAGTAGTTAGTAAGTAAACAAGTGAGTGTCGTGTTTATAATTTGCAAGATTATTATGGATAGAAAGTGAAATCACTGGTGTGCGGTGCCTCTGTGCACAAATACTTCTAAAACTGCGCCAAACTAAGTATTTGTACTGGTGCTGTTTACACAAAGCTGACGTCACGATGTCACGTGATAAAAAGTCACCATATGGAGCGTTTAGGCGGTAAATTCAAAAAAACGAAAAATAAATTTGATTTTAATAGTTTTTAATGGATAAAATGGATAAAAATACATTTTTTTTTTCTGTTAAATATATCGTTCCAATCTTCAAATTAAAACAGTGTTTTTTTTATCAAATTGGAAAATACCAAATTGTGTGATGTGGACGAAGTTGCGGGCAGAAAGAACCTAGCAGATAATATTTGTAAGCATACGATAGATGGATGTTCTGAGCTTCACATGAGCTTTCCCTAGGGTCCATAGATCACTACGTACCATGTAGGAAGAATATTACTTTAACGTTTTAAAGTTTAGCTTTAACCTAGTTTTGCGATTTAAGAGGGGGAGGGCGATTCACATCGAATAATTTTTTAACTATTTTGTTTCGATCTAATTGCAATGTAAGATAAATAGTGGAACACAACGCGCCGTCGACCTGGGCTTGGTCGTTACCGGACAGCGAGCTACCCATTACTCGCCGTCCGCAAGCCCACGCTTACGGTGGCCGGAAATCAGCCTGGGATTCCCGAAGCCCAGGGCATCTCCTGCGGCGGTTAGGGCCGTGAGGGCGCATAAACTGCCTCTCCCTCACGTGCGCTGCCTCCCTCTTCGCGAGCATTACTGCTTCGCTGAAGGAGGTGACGGCTACCCATGCACTCTCGCTCCGTACCATTGCCTGGACCAGGGCCAGACGCGAGAGATCGCCGCCGCCGATCGCCTCCACGAGGACACGGCGGTGCTCCACCCAAGCCGGGCAGACCTCCACCGTGAGCTGCATACGGTTAGTTCTGAAAAGGCTAGGCTAATCATTTTCTTTCATATTTTAACAGTAGCGTGTTTTTTATTGATATCTTAATGTTTGTGCATACAATATCATCGCCGTTTTAGTTGGATCTATAACTAGAACAAACATTAATACTTCAACGGAGGAATAAATATATCTTTGAAATAAATCCATGATCCCTGATAAATGCGTGCACTGATTGGACTGGTCCACTCAATCTGTGAGGTTCTTTCCTCGAAAGACCATTTCAGACACTAATGCACATGGTCTTCATATGATCTGACTAAGATTATGTCTCTGCTTGGGGTGCGGGTTGTTCGAAAGAGATACCGTGGCCCCTGGCACACAGGCAACTGAGGAAACACGGGTGGATTTTAGTCAGTAAAAGTCTGACACGCCCGCCTGCTCCACCCAGAGCGGGAGAAGCTATTTGATTATTTCCCAGCCTCAAAAAAAAAAAAAAAAAGATTATGTCTGGACTTTAAAAGAGACTGTGACCTGAGTTTGTTTCGGCCTTTCTTCTCAGAGTAGTCAGATAGGAAATGCCGACCTCATCTAGTTTAAAAAAATATGATTGACGTGTAAAAGTGTTTGTACAAACCTTCCAATAGAAATAAATTTATCATTTGATCATTATCTGCCTAGCCTTTTCCCAAATATGTTGGGGTCGGCTTCCAGTCTAACCGGATGCAGCTGAATACCTGAGTTTTATATGGAGGGAATGCCTATCTGACCTCCACAACCCAGTTACTGGGTAATACCATACCCCTTGGTAAGACGGGTTGTCATACTTTCGGGCTTTTGACGACTGTCAAAGATCCACAAATGACAGCCAGGACTGACGGCTTAACGTGATTTCCAAGAGCCTTCGTCTTGGTATGCAAAGATGGTCACCCATCCACGGAACAACCGTGTCAAGCGTAGCTTAACCTGATCGATTGACCCGTGCAGCTGTTATTACTTAGTCACAAGCCCGTCAAATGATCATTGATTATTATCAATTTTTATCATTTATCTCATTATATCGGATGTTGTAGCTATGGCCTTCGAAACTAGACAACGTAATTTAGAACTAAGTTCCAGGCTGAGCTAATGTACTCTGAATGGCTGTAAATGGGCTATCAACTGAATTTTTCTCAGTAGAAGTCTGAGTCTGGATTCGTGCCCATTTGATGGCAATAGGCTCGCCCTATTGGGACTTAAAAATAACCCTATTTTCGGTATAAGAGAAACCCGAAACACGAGCGAAGACACGAGCTATAAGGTCACGGGTTTAAACTAACGCAGGCGCTTCATCATCATCATTTTAGTCTAAAGACGTCCACTACTGGACATAGGCCTCCCCCAAAAACGGAGGGTTTTGCCATAATCGCTACGCTTGGCAGGCGGGTTGGCGATCGCAGTATGGTGGTAAAATAGAGAACGCTGCTGCCCATTCTCTAGTAAGTCCCTTAGTCGCCTTCTACGACACCCACGGGAAGAAATGGGATGGTGCTGTTCTTTTACGTCCGGCACCACACGGAACACGTCCGGCACCACAGGGAGGCACGCGCTTCCTTTGTTTAATTTATTTCATTACCGCTGCTTTCAAAACGGTGAAGGAAATCATCGTGAGGTAAACGGCATATCATAGAACCAAAAATTCGAAAACATGTGACTTCTACTAATCCACACTAGGCCCACGCACTTCCTATGTCCCAGCAGTGGGAACGTTATAGGATGATTATGGTAAACAGATTTTTAGAAACCAGGGCCTAGAGACAAAACACATTTCTGTTAGCGTTCACGCCAAACGCTACGCCAAAATGTATGGGAATGACATTACCTGCGGAAAGGTTACGTCGTGTCCTTTCCGTAGGTAATGTTATTCCGATACATTTTGGCATAGCGTTTGGCGTGAACGCTAACAGAAATGTGTTTTGTCTAGGCCTGCTGGTGTTAGAGAGAGAAAGACAGCAGTTAACGATAGTGTTTTCTCTTTCTAACATGTTAAGGAAATGCCATTAAACATTATGCATGTAAGAACAGTAAAATAAATATAATACAAGCAAAACCACAATCGAAACCTAGTCAAGCCTTTAGCTAATTTCGTATTGTACTGCAATTGCATTTCTACACTCGAAAACCGAACCTCGCTCTATCAAGTTTAAGTTCACATTTCCTTGAACAGGCTCATCCAATCGAATAAGGGTGACTTGTAAGTTGGTTACAGCAGAGAAATTTGGGCTGTATCTTGTGGGTTTTAAGGTCTATTTTCATTTGAGGCAGTTTCCAGGAGTCGATTCTGAAATCGTACAGGGTTTCAGTTCGTCGGTGTGTTTCGGGCATCCAAGTTGTTTCGGTAGAATTCGGTAAAAATTACGAACTAACAATATACAGCGTGTTTATGTTTATCGTGTTTTGTGTACATGGTGGTTTGCTTTTGTGAATGCAGTGTTTATTTTTGACCGTGTGACAAAAGGTTTTGTTTGTTAGTTTTTTTTTTTTTTTGTACAACAAACATTTTTATTTTTTTGTTGAACATTTGAATGTTATATTGTGTTTTGTTTTGGTTTTTGGGTAGTATTTGCTCCTAGAAGGATGAATGAATGAAGTCTCTGAACAATAGTTGTTTTGATGAGATTGACTTATTATAATAATCACATAATAAGTTTAGATTAAAAATCAAAATATTTTTATTTCAAATAAACCTGCATGGGCACTTATGAAACGTCAGAAGCTAGGTGAACGGTTCCAAATTGTTGTTTCCTATGGAGAAGAGCCGGCAAGAAACTCCACGGTTACTCTTTTAAAATAATTGGCTTTAATAATATTTTCAAATTACAGAGATAAAAATGTATGGGAGGACAGCGCAGGCCTGTCAATAAGTACCAGATACTTAAACGAATAAAGAATAGAAAATCGTCTACAAATCTACAGTCAGTAAGGCCTACAACGTTCTCTCATTCACAATATGTAAAATAATAATAAAATGAACCTAAATAAAATTGATGTATAATGTCAACGAATGACGAGAATATGTCAGCATTGTAAAAATTAAAAGAATAAAAAAGAACATTGTATTTGAGAGCAGTTAGTTGACTTTCACATAGTTATGATGTAAATGAGGTACCAGGGAAGCCACATGTGCAGGAATTAATGCCAAACTTCCCTGTCTTCAACGTAGTCTTTTATCTTATAATATGCTTTTTTGATAAGGAAACGTTTGATTATCGATTAATTATTAAACAATTATGGTGTCCTGTTGTCTGCACGCTACAGAACTAGATGGACGCTGCTAAAAGTGCCAAGCTCGTAACCAAATTCTGAGCAGATTCTATAGATTGCTATCGACACGCTAAGAAAAATAATTAAATAATCTTTACATAGTATAAAACAAAGCTGCTTTGTGTGTCTTTACATATATAAAACAACGACCTCTACGCGGGCGAAGCTGCTGACAAAAGATAGTAATATAATAAAAATATTTTAAATCTACAAAAACAATAAAATATACGAATAACACAAATTATCTAGACAAATGATACAATCTTTCCGATTTTTACGATCTTGTTTTCTATATAACGTGGGCAATACTCCAAAGATTACTCTACTAGGTACTGTTTCAGCCATGAACTTTAGCCAATAGTATTCAGTTCATTACGTGACAGATGTCAACCGATAAAAAGCATCTTATATGGATAATCATTTTTATAACTGCTAAAAAAACATTCCACATTTACGATCAGTTGAAAAAAAAAATTAGTAGACCAAATCTTTCAAGTTAGATTTCTGAACGATTGGCAAGCGACTATGGACTCCATACACATAATTTTTTTGATCCGTCAGACTTTATATTTGTTCCGTTACAGGCTACATACTAACAAACCGTTGGTTTAAAGACTTAAATACATGAGGTTTTCTGGTAAAAGTCACCACGACCGTCCCTTGCTCGTTGATGCGCCAGCCCGCGCCGCAGCTGAGCCAGTAGCTTTAAATTCCCCGATTAATAATCATGAAAATATTTTGATCCACCCTGTCCCCACTAGCTGCCGCCCCCCGCCGGTGACTCCCTGAGACGAGGTTCGTACCCCACAAGGGGTGCCCTCAGTGCGCAGAGCGAAGAGCTTAGGTTAAGTAGGTTTACGCCCTGGCTGAAGGCTTTTAGAATCCTAAAAACCTTCACAGGAAAGTCCGGTTGAGCAGTAACGGCCTCTCAAGGCCAACTGCGAGATGCCATACATAAAAAAAGGTAAAAGTCATTTTTCAGTTTCATCTGTCTAACGATGTAGTGGTTGTAGGTGCACTATCTCTACAAACACTTAAGGGGTATAAAAGCGTGAAGGAATATGTTATTTCATTGAAAATAAAATACCCTATGAAGGACCTTAGATTAAAACAATTACCATTTTCACTTCATCATCATCATCATTTCAGCCAAAAGACGTCCACTGTTGGACATAGGCCTGCATCCCGCATCCAGCGGACTCCTGCGGCCTTCACAAGGTCATCGGTCCATCTTTACGTCTTCCGGTACGTGGTCGCTACTCCAGAACCTTTCGGCCCATCGGCCATCTGTTCTGCGAGCAATGTGCCCTGCCCACTGCCACTTAAGTTTGGAAATTCTTCGGGCTATGTCGGTTACCTTGGTTCTCCTGCGGATCTCTTCATTCCTGTTTCAATCACGCAGGGAAACTCCAAGCAAAGCCCTCTCTATCGCCCTTTGGGTGAATTTAAGCCTTCTTATGAGACCCATTGTGAGTGACCACGTTTCGGTTCCATATGTCATCACTGGCAACACACACTGGTCAAAGACTTTCGTCTTGAGACACTGCGGTATGTGGGACTATATACTATTTTCACTGAATTTTTAATAATCATGCATAATTTTGTACTAGACTTGTAATGTTACATTTTCTTATTTTCCCTGACAACCCAATACTTTAGGCGGTCCTTGTCATAGTAAAGGTTGATCCAAACAACAAAATTTCTAATCAGGCAAACTTTCACAAGTACAATATTACTCGGAAGTAGGATAGTAGGTTTGTGAAACTATTCATATTTTCCATAAATATTGAACATGCTGCTATATTTTGGAACGAATAGGCAGAGAAAACAGATAGACAGTCGCTCCATCTATATAAATAAAAAGAAAAGTCCTGACTGACTGACTGACTCATCAACGCCCAGCCCAAACCCTTGGACCTAGAAAGCTGAAATTTTGCACAGAGGTTCCTTTTATAATGTAGACAAGGAATAAGGAAGGATTTTTCGAAATTCAACCCCTAAATAGGGGATAAAAGCTAGTTAGTGTAAAATACTAGTAATCAGCTGCATCCGGTAAGACTGAAACCTGACGCTAACTTAATTGGGAAAAGGCTAAGAGGATGCTAATGATAATTTTGGAACGAAAACAATTTGGTCCCGCGCCATATTACATACATGGGACTTTCACATAACTGGCGAAATGTGGGGTATATCTCTGCTCAACCCTTCAGAGAAACAAAGCGTGATATAATTAAAACAGCTACTTTGGCTAACTTGAATAACCGATGGTACTAGGTAGATATTTCTAGCACAAATTGGACACTATTGAACGAATCTAGGTAGCGCTTCCTATATTTAGAAACTTTCAGATACCTGCAGCGTCCAAGAATGTATATGTATTTTTAGAAGATTTAATAGCATTGCAGGTTTCTGAAAATAAAATTAGTGTGTGAATACTCGTAGATATATTCTTTTTTTTTGTGTGGGAAATCATCAAATGACTTCTCCCGCTCTGGGTGGAGCAGAAGGGCGTATCAGACTTACTGACTAAAACCCACCCGTGTTCCCTCAGTTGTCCGTGTGCCAGGGGCGACGGTATCTCTTTCGAACAACCCGCACCCATGGCAGGCATCGGCCCTTGCGGACCCCTCGGTCACCCTGCGACGGGTCAGCACAATGGCCCCGCCGCCTACCACTTTTAAGGCCGCAGGGAAAAGGGGGAGCGGCCAACGCTATACCGATACTCCTCTTCCCCCGCGGCACCACCGCGTCCGCCATCAAACGGTGGCGACCTCGTCCAGGCCACGAAAGGGAAAAGCGCTACTCAAAAGTACCGGCACTCCTCCTCCGCCGCAGCCTGTAACCCTCAGCCGCGTTGCCTCCCATTCGACATCGCGGCCCACCTCAGTTGCGGTGCACCTCACCGCAACCTACTTTTTTTGGCCCCACCATGGTTTTCTCTTCGCTTCACCGTGGCTGGGAGACCACGGCTACTGAGCCCCCCGCAATGACAATGCGGGATCCACTCGGGGGGATATATTCTGTATAGGAAATCTCGCATTCAAAGAAATCGCATTCTCAAATGCTTACCATTAAAATCAAAAGTCATTGATTTAAACTAGGCTTAGAATCAGCACTTTTCGAGCGTCAAAATGCAAGACAGTCCCCCAAAACGCCCACCCTTCATCAAAATCATGCAAGACAGTCCCCCAAAACGCCCACCCTTCATCAATTCCTAGTGCTTTGGCTGGGAAGAAGTGTCGTAACCACTTCCACTGTAGCACAGCTATACGTTCACTTAAAAAATAAACTTGATACGTATGTACGCATGCGCACAAAACATACAAATTTATTTTAAACTTGCATCGCGCCGCGGTTTCACCCGCGTAGTTCCCATTCCCATGGGAATACGGGGTTAAAATAAAGCCTATGTCGCCCGGGGATATTGTAGCTTTCCAACAGTGAAATAATTTTTCAAATCAGCTTAGTAGTTAATTAATAATTAATAGTATAGATATGTATATAGATATATATATTTATACTAGCTGACCTGACAGACGTTGTCCTGTCCGTCCAATAGTCATTCACACAGAATCCCTACCCTACCTACCCTACCTACCCTACTTACCCTACCTATCCTACCTACCCTACCTACCCTACCTACCCTACCTACCCTACCTACCCTACCTACCCTACCTACCCTACCTACGCTATAAACCTCACGGAGCCCGAGACCTTTCCAACGAATGCAAAACCGTGGAAATCGGTTCGTGCGTTCTGGAGTTATAGCGTCAGGAAGGAAAACCCGACTTATTTTTATATAATAAAAGATATATTGTTAGTATGGATTATTTGCCATATATGTCACCTGGCATACGCCAATATAGCAACAAACCTGTACGTACAGTCCGTTCACACAAAGATAATGTAGTTTTTGGGTAAAACCTCAAAACGACTTCTTCATTCTTCTTACCCTCCACATCTTCCATTCTTCTCTCAACATATTCTCTCTTTTTCTTCGTTCTTAATTTATTCTTCCTTTTCCGTATGTTTTTCCATACATTCCTTCTAATTATTATAAAAATTTTGCTATTGCATTCCAATTTTTTAACTAACAATCCAATTCTTACCGCCATCACCATCTTTCGAAAATAATTAAATTAAATTGCATGTGAGTTTGGATAAAGTAGTATTTGAATTTGCACTTAGCTAAGCATTAAAAGAATAGTGTGTTTTTAATAACCCCTGATACAATGAGATGTGCATGAAATAGTGGTTTATGAACATAGGTATAAACTACTATACCAGACCGTCTATCCTATAGAAATGTCACGGTAAAAAAGGTGAAGTGAGGTTAAAGTAAGTTGTCATTTCACCTGGTGATTGCAAGAGTTTAACACAATAGACAACTAATTCCAAGCTCACTCTAGGCTTTCCGCTGCCAGTAGGGACTGCAGACTTAGCATGACGCTTTATATTTCTACGAAGAATAGACAGTGCTTTTTCAATACAAAGTGACATTTCGTTTCTCCATTTTTGACATCGCACCGTAGATATCCTGGGTGCGCCAAAGTTCACCTAAATTTTCACCAAAATGTTCTTCCTAACATTTTTCATCCTAACAATCACAATTCCTAACTACTCTGTCTCTAATGTTCATAATTCCGAAGCATTCAACTTCATAATGTCAGTAGCAATAAACATCTATTATACTTTTATTTGTTTCCCTATATTTTCTCAACATAACCATCTTTTATACTATTATTCATAGTGCCCCCAAGAAACGAATCGTTGCAAAATCGACTCCACGTAGTCTTGTTTGCCCTACCCCTAGAGTGTTATTTAAAATCGCGAAGGCGCGGAGGGGCGAGGCGGCCCGCGAGCTGAGGAGCAGGTGGTTTTAACGCCCGCCGCCGAGGCTGAGGCTGGCCGGCTAAGCCGGCCAGCAAGCCGAGCTACGGTGGTGAGCGTTAAACACATCTGCGCCGAGCAGCTCGCGTGGGATCGCCGGAGCCCCACAGCGCCGGAGCCGTGACAGAAACCATGCCTGCTGCATGCATGGTCATGGTAAATGTTTCTTTCTGAGTATGAGTGAAAATATTTTGGTAATTATGTTTAGGGATAAAAGCGTAATGATAAAAACAGTAGGAGTTTAAATATATTTACATTAATGATATTATTATTAATTACAATTTTCGGAAACATGAGTGTTATGAACATCGCCGGTAGCACTACAAATAGTATGAATGAAAACTTTAGGATGAAAATTTTTAGGAAGAGTGATCATTCGGATTACAAATCGTTAGGAAGAACAATTTCGGGTAAAGAACTTTAGTTGAGCCAATATGGACCCAGATATCCTTCTACAATCTTACATTTTAGTGTTTCGTTTCTAACGACCTTTGTCTAGGTCGCTATAAATGAAGACTATTTCTGAAGAATATTTCTTCCCAAACTGTCAAAATCACTTCTAAACCAACTTTCTACTCGACGGCCTCAAAGTATTATGATAATCTACAAAATCATGATTCGTTTAGAACGCATAACTGTGATAATTAATAGAAAAACATAGCTATCTTCTCCTGTTGTACATCATTTAGTTAATAGTCATGTCTATTCTTCCGTCGACAAATCGGTGCTCGCGCTAAGCCTGCTGGTCAACTCTTAGCTACCACGGCTTTTTTTTTTTTTTTCCCTTGTCCTAGGGTTCATCAATAGGATGGACCCTAATCTTATTACAATCTAGCCCTATAGATAGACTAATAAGTAATTTAATTATAACCTAAACTATTAAATTGTCTTTACTAAGAATGTGTCCAATAGCACTTTTCTTATTGTCTCTATTAAGGCGAATACACTTCGTTCTTGTGTTTGTTTACACTATTCACTAACACTAAACACTAACTCGAACGGTTTTGTTCTTTTAAGTCTTCTAATTATGTTTGTGTGGTCGAGAAGCTGGATTGCCTCGACGTTCACATGCTGATGAAGTCTCTTTTCGTGAGCTTCTGCAAATTTCTGGATCACTGTTGCGATGAACTCAACTTTTAGGTCCCGATGGAGGTCATCATTTCGTATGTACCAAGGTGCATTTACAATTTCCCTTAGCACTTTGTTTTGGAATCGTTGTATAATTAATATATTTTTCTGTTTGATGCAGCCCCACAGCTGAATACCATAAGTCCAAACTGGCATCAGGACTTGTCTGTAAAGCAATAATTTGTTTTGCACGGATAGCACGGAGTTTCTTCCAAGCAGCCAATACATTCTTTTGAATCGGAGGTCGAGTTCATCTTTTTTCTTCTTGACGTGGGTTTTCCAGCGTAACTTTGCGTCAAGGGTCATACCGAGATATTTGGCTGTATTCTCGTATGGTACTAGTTTATTGTTGATGTAAACTGGAGAATACTGATGTTTTTTGTTGGAAAAGTCTATGTGAATAGATTTGGATTCATTTAGTTTAATCCTCCATTTTTTGGTCCAGTCGTAAACTTGATTTACAGCTAATTGAACCTTTTCTGCTGCTTCTTCGTGGCTGTTTCCTACAGCCATTATAGCTGTATCATCAGCAAAGGTCCCAATCGTGTTTTGCCCTAATTCAGGAATATCGCAAGTATATAGTAGGTACAGGACCGGACCTAACACGCTTCCTTGCGGTACGCCAGCATTAATTTCTTTCAGTTCTGAGTAGGCGTCTTCTTGTCTTATTCTAAAGACTCTGTTATGAATGTAGGATTCTAATATATCTGCAAATTGCTTCGGTAACAGGCTCTTCAATTTGTGTATTAGGTCTTCATGCCATACTTTGTCAAAGGCTTGCGCCACGTCTAAGAATACAGTAGAACATACTTTCTTGTCGTCGAGGGCGTTTTCTATTATTTTGGTGATCCTATGCACTTGATCGATGGTAGAGTGTTTTTCTCGAAAACCAAATTGGTGCTCTGGTATTATATTTTTACTATCTATTATTGGTTTAAGCCGTTTGAGTAATAGCTTTTCAAATAACTTGGACATGATTGGTAGCAAGGAAATAGGCCTATATGATGATGTTTCATGAGCCGGTTTTCCTGGCTTACCTATCATTATTACTTCAGCCACCTTCCATAAGTCTGGTACATATTTCAGCCTTAGTGCGGCATTGATAAGGGTCGTTAACTTAACCAAGCCCTTTCTTGGGAGGTTATGAAGTACTTCTCCTGTTATTAAATCGTAACCTGGCGATTTTCGTATACTTATATTGCGTTGTTGCAGAAGTTGATAAAAAAATGCTGTGCAATAGCTTTACCGCGGCAGTCCCAGAGTATTTTTAGTTTATTTTATAGTTAGAGGTAAAAAAATCTACGTTTTTATTTCACAGTGCTTCTAAATAAATGCTACCAATAGATATATTGTGAGAGAAAGTGCTTTTAAAAGCCATTTTGTGTTCGTGTAACGGTTAACACTTAATATAAAGTGACAGTTAACTGTGACTAAAAAGTGATTTTGTGGATTTGGAAAGTACCGGAGTGTCAACATGAGTTTACGGAGGTAAGTTTATTTATAAGGTGTGAAGAAAATGATTAAAAACAATGTATAAATTAATGTGGAGCAATATTAACTTCGAGGGCGAAGAAAAACGTCATAAAAAATAATAATATTCATTCATACATTATTTATTTTCCGTGTGGTGCCGGACGTAAAAGAATAGCACCATCCCATTTTTTCCCGTGAGTGTCGTAGAAGGCGACTAAGGGACTTACTAGAGAATGGGCAGCAGCGTTCTCTATGGATTTTAACACCATACTGCGATCGCTAACCCGTCTGCCAAGCGTAGTGATTATGGTAAAACCTTTGGGGGAGGCCTATCTATGTCCAGCAGTGGACGATTTTCGGCTGAAATGATGATGATGATGATAAATTTATTTAATATTATAAACTAATAATTCTGATGACATTTTTCTCTCTGTAAATCGACTGTCCTCTTACATTAACTTTATAATTTATATAAAGTAACACATTACAAAAGAACTAATTAAAAATGCACACTGCATTCATTAATAGTTTTAATTAGATAGAGTAACGAAACAAAAGCAACTGAAACTAATTGGCCACTTAAATTACGTGGAATGAGCACCAATGCAGCTCCCAAAACATTTGGTTGGAGAGGTAATTGTATTTAAGTAGAAAACTACAACACATTATGTGTGTGGAATTGTCAAAAAATTAAATAAAATGTGGTGTAGAATATTTTAAATGGGAATTTACTGGTCCTTAAATTGAAGGGCTCGTGGCTAAGTAATAACAAGCTTACGGTTCGATCAATCAGGTAAAGCCACGCTTGCTGCGACTGTATTGTCGATGGGTGACAATTTTTACATACCGAGACTCTTCCGTGCCGCGGAACGGACGTTAAGCCGTTGGTCCCGGCTGTCATTCGTGGATCTTTGACAGTCGTTACGGGTCGTCAGAAGCCCGAAAGTCTGACAGCCAGTCTTACCAAGGGGTATCGTATTTCCCACTAACTGGGTTGTGGAGGTCAGATAGGCAGTCGCTCCATGTAAAATACTGGTATTCAGCTGCATGCGGTTAGACTGAAAGCCGACCCCAAAATAGTTGAGAAAACACTAGGCAGATGATGATTTTGAAATGTTAAGTAGTCTGCTTTATATATTATAGCTTCTGCCCGCAACTTCGTCTGCGTCAAATTTCTTGCTCCCCGACCCACCCCGTCGCAAAGAATCGCCTGGCCGTGCGAGTACTTCGTATTCATGACTATGTTTTTGTGCCCAGCTCCCAAGGGCCCTAGCGTGATGTTATATAGCCTATAACCTTCCTCGATAAATGAGCTATCTAACACTGAAATAATTTTTGAAATCGAACCAGTAGTTCCTGAAATTACCGCGTTCAAACAAACAAACTAAGAAACTCTTCAGCTTTATATATATTATTAGTATAGATACATATCAAATATTTTTCTAAAATTATCCCTAACACCAAAATAACAGTAATGAAATAGAAAGTTTATTCAAAACGAAAACGAACGAAAATTAAAAATTATTTTTTACTTTTTAGTTCGGTCAGCAATAAAAGCGTGTTTTTTTTTAACTATTATTTATTTTCCATTTTTTAGTTCGATCACATTTTGATCGGGATTCTTTTTTTTTTTTTTAATTAATTATTTTTTTGAAATTTTGAATTTTTTATCGAGTTATTGCATTGTCATTGGCGCTTTTTTTTTTTTTTTTTTTGGGTGGGAAATCATCAAATAACTTCTCCCGCTCTGGGTGGAGCAGGAGGGCGTGTCAGACTTTTACTGACTAAAACCCACCCGTGTTCCTTCAGTAGCCCTTAAGCCAGGGGCTGTGGTGTCTCTTTCGAACAAACCCGCACCCCTGGCAGGCATCGACCCTTGCGGGTCCCATCACTATTTGTGCTGACATCTCTTTGAGGCGCGCGTGGAACACAACGCGCCGTCGACTTGGGCTTGGTCCTTACCGGACAGCGAGCTACCCATTACTCGCCGTCCGCAAGCCCATGCCTACGGTGGCCGGAAATCGGCCTGGGATTCCCGACGCCCAGGGCGTCTCCGTATCCTGCGGCGCCTGGGGTCGCGAGGGCGCATATGCTGCCTCTCCCTCACGTGCGCCGCCTCCCTCTTCGCGAGCATCACTGCTTCGCTGAAGGAGGTGACGGCTCCCCATGCCCTCTCGCTCCGTACCATGGCCTGGACCAGGGCCGGACGCGAGAGATCGCCGCCGCCGATCGCCTCCACGAGGACACGGCGGTGCTCCGCCCAAGCAGGGCAGACCGCCACCGTGTGCTCCACCGTGTCCTCAGGGCGATCTTCGCAGTGGAAACACCCGGGCGTTTCCTCCCGCCCTATCCGAAACAGGAACCTCCCGAAACAACCGTGTCCGGTGAGGACCTGCGTCAGGCGGAAGGTGAGGACGCCATGCCGCCTCTCAAACCACTCCTCAAAGAGGGGACTTACCGCCGCAATCGTGGCGTGCCCAGGCCCACCTCAGTTGCGGTGCACCTCACCGCAACCTACTTTTTGGCCGCTACGTCGTCGGCTTTGAGGCAAAAGCCCTAACGAGCGGCCCCACCTTTGGGTTCCTCTTGGCCCTTAAGACGTGCGCAAAGTTTCAAGTTGATCAGACGTCTAGAAACCAGTGAAAATTAGGCTCAAAGATTCCGTTACATACATAGATACATACAACCCCAGCTATTAAAAGCGTTATAAAAAGCGTGTTATTTTACCCAGCCCTTCAGTGTAATGCGAGCGAGTTAGAACGCGATAACATAGAACGAAAATTGGCACGCGGACTATTCACAAAATTTGGTTCCAGGAAATACGTGTTTCTTGGAATAAAGCGTTATTTGAAAGCATTTCGGTCATTTATAATAATCTGGATTATATGTGCAAGGTTTCTATAAAGATGTTTTCTTTGCTTTTCCAATGTACGAGTACAATATTAACGGCCAAAAACAGTTTTTTTTTTTTTGTAAAAACAATTGTTTTCAGACTGAATTTGTTTCTCAAAAAGGTTTTTTTTTTTGTTAAGTACATAGAAACCTAGATTTGGACGACAATTTTTTTTAAATATCTGCATTTTTTTAAAGCCATAATTACGTAGTACGAGCATTTGCATGAGAATTATAACGGATCGGCTGCTCTTAAGAGACACTGAAATTGATGGAATGTATTGGATTATGCCATGATATTACACTTTGGGTGACGGTAATCCAAGATGTTGCGGTTCCAATTAATTCATAGGCCATGAGATTAAACTCTAATACATACCTGGTTGCGTTGTCCAAAAACGAACCTTGGTAGTTATAACATAAAGTCGGTTTTTGAATATGGATCACTATGACAGCTATGCCAACCGATATAAATAGTATGATCGTCATCATTGACCTCCTGTCTTTATCCTCTTGTTAGTTGTCAACATAGCTCACAGATTAAGCAAGCTGAAGTGGTAACAGAC
The DNA here is from genome assembly GCA_949987655.1 of Polymixis flavicincta. Taxonomy (NCBI): domain Eukaryota; kingdom Metazoa; phylum Arthropoda; class Insecta; order Lepidoptera; family Noctuidae; genus Polymixis; species Polymixis flavicincta. The sequence continues at coordinate 7,592,873 of OX465199.1, read as the reverse complement.
CGGCCATATTAGACGTAGGACCGAAAAACTACAATTGAGAGTGCATGGATAGCTGTCACCTCTTTCTGCGAAGCTGTGATACTCGCGAAGAGGAAGGCGGCGCACGTGAAGGAGAGGCAGTATATGCGCCCTTACGGCCTTAGTCGCCGCAATAGACGCCCTGGGCGTCCGGAATCCCAGGCTGATTCCCGGCCACCGTAGGCGTGGGCTTGCGAACGGCGAGTAATGGGTAGCTCGCTGTCTGGTAAGGACCAAGCCCAGGTCAACGGTGCGTTGTGTTCCATGCGCGCCTCAAAAAGATGCCAGTACAAATTGATGGGGCCTGCAAGGGCCGATGTCTACCAGGGGTGGGGGTTGTTCGAAAGAGATAGCGCCGCCCCTGGCACACAGGCTACTGAGGGAGCACGGATGGGTTTTAGTCAGTAAAAGTCTGACACGCCCTCCTTCTCCACCCAGAGCGGGAGAAGTTATTTGATGATATCCTACCCAAAAAAAATAAAAAAACGTATTTCTAGCATTGGCGTGCGTAGCTGAGCGGTTGCTGCAGGCGCGAGAAACCTTAAACGGCGCAAATACTTAAATCTTTTTGAAAATCATACGTTTGAGCCGTTTGGGGTCGAAACAATAGGGCCATGGGATCCTAGTGCCCACTTTGTTTTTCGAGACACCTCCAAGCGGTTGATCGACTCCTCATGAGATCAAAGGGCTGGTTCATTATCAGCCAATGAATCAGCATTGCCATACAAGGCCAGCCTATTGGGCACAATTCCTGTTAACAACGATGCGGATGAATTTTTTGATGCCCTATGAAACTTTACTTTACTTTGTAGTGTGGGACGCCCCCAGCTAGATAGACTGACGACCTTAAAAAGGTGGCTGGGACAGACTGGATGCGGAAGGTGGAGGATATAGTGTTGTGGCGCAGCCTGGGAGAGGCCTATGTCCAGCAGTGGACTGCGATAGGCTGAGTTGAGCGATGAAACTTTTCTTTATTATAAACTTGTAGGTGACTCACACGATATTTACAATATGTACATAATTATCATCATCATCATCATCATCAGCTTATAATGTTCCCACTGCTGGGACACAGGCCTCCTCTCAGTGAGAGGGATTGGGCCGTAATCCACCACGCGGGCCCAGTGCGGGTTGGTAGATGTCACATGTCTTCGAAGTTTTTGTTCTAGGACATGCCGGTTTCCTCACGAAGTTTTCCTTCACCGTTTTGAGAGCAGTGGTGATGAAATAATTTACACAAAGTAAAGCGCCTTTCTGGGTTCGAACCTACGACCTACAACTCATAAGTCGCGGCCGTTACCACTTGGCCACCACTGCTCTCAACTGCTGAGTCCCTTGGTCCAAGGTGCGTGAAGTTATATGCGCGCATACGGAATTTGCGGGTTGCCAGTCAAGGGCCTAGAGACAAAATACATTTCTGTTAGCGTTCACGCCAAACGCTACGCCAAAATGGGAATGAAATGTGTGTGTGTGTGTGTGTGTGTGTGTGTAATGTGTGTGTGTATGTCATTCCCATAGCGTGTGGCGTGAACGCTAACAAAAATGTGTTTTGTCTAGGCCTGCAGATCTATCTACCTGTGACGTTTGACGCACGCTCGCTCGCGCTTTTGAGATCTCAATGTACCCGCGCTAAATAGCTGTGTAACTTTTTATTGTTCTAACTTTCTCATGCTTATTGCACTCAAGTGCTCTAAAGTCACTTCCTATTTGTATAAACAAGTGTTGTGTAGTGTGTGGAACAATAAAGTATTGGACTTTCAAATTGGACTATCCTTTCCACAGACCCAGTAACTTTACCCCCACAAACCAACGACATAACCAAAAACTGAATACCGTTTAATGCCTACACACATTTTCACTAAACGTGCCATTTATGTTATAATAACAGAAAACGTTGACAGAACTAATTAACACAGTGACTTTTATATACACTAACAGAACTGAACAAAAACCCAGACTTTGTCTTAAATTTTACTGAAAAAACAATATTGTTTTCCCGCCTTTTCAGTTCAAAGTTAGTAATAACATTTGTGTTTTGAATTACTTTTAAATAAGTTGAATAATTTATTATGACTGCTAATTTTGTTTTCAACAATGTTGATCATTCTATTGAATAATATTGTTCAAGCATTTTGTGATTGAAATGTAAATAGTGATATGTGTAAGTAGATCGTGCAAGATACTTACATACAATATTTTGTTGGTTTGATTTTAAAACTAGATGGCGCCGGCACTTACTAGCTGGCATGATCCCTGCGAAGAAATGCCGCAACAAACTCAGAGGTCACGGCATCTTTTAAGCTATTAAATAGCTTCTAACGCGGGCCTTGAGCGTGGAGACCAAATCCAGAAATTCCGTAACGAAAATAACCTAACCTCCTCCGTTGCTATGCAACACTCCGATCGTAGCAACAGGTCGGACTGTTGCATAGCAACGGAGGAATGACATGTTAAAATTGCAATTTTGACTGCTTTGTCTGAATTTTCATACACAACATCGTATATTTATGGATAGTTTATGAAATGTTCTTACCGTTTTAGCCAATGATATTATAAGTGTAAATATCATTGGTTTTAGCAGTATTTTAGCCATTTCATACAAAATACGCACACGAAAAGTCACCGCAAATATTTTATGATTTTATATGGCGGCCATTTTTTCACCTCGTGGAATTTTTTCCGTAAAATATATGCGCAAATATATTAAACTGCTTATAACTAATACATAAATAGAAAGTTGATTAACTTTACATACGTATTCATGCTTGAAATATGGACTTTCACTTCAAAAGCACTCAGCACAATCGATAAAACGAGTAGCACGGATCCGCGCCGTACCAACTGTCAAAGTACTATGTTCTGCGATGAATACCGCGAAAATTTGCACTATGACGCTGGCATCAGGCTATCAGTCATATCTAGCCTTGTCTATCCTGATCATTTTAATACAAGAACGAAAGAGATAGGTTGCTTAGTTTCATAGAGAAACGTAAAAAGCGCTCCCACCGCTTCCCATACCCCCCGAGTGGGTTCCCGCATTGTCGTTGCGGGGGGGCTCAGTAACCGTGGTCTCCCACCCACGGTGAAGCCAAGAGGAACCCAAAGGTGGGGCCGCTCGTTAGGGCTTTTGCCTCAAAGCCGACGACGTAGCGGCCAAAAAGTAGGTTGCGGTGAGGTGCACCGCAACTGAGGTGGGCCTGGGCACGCCACGATTGCGGCGGTAAGTCCCCTCTTTGAGGAGTGGTTTGAGAGGCGGCATGGCGTCCTCACCTTCCGCCTGACGCAGGTCCTCACCGGACACGGTTGTTTCGGGAGGTTCCTGTTTCGGATAGGGCGGGAGGAAACGCCCGGGTGTTTCCACTGCGAAGATCGCCCTGAGGACACGGTGGAGCACACGGTGGCGGTCTGCCCTGCTTGGGCGGAGCACCGCCGTGTCCTCGTGGAGGCGATCGGCGGCGGCGATCTCTCGCGTCCGGCCCTGGTCCAGGCCATGGTACGGAGCGAGAGGGCATGGGGAGCCGTCACCTCCTTCAGCGAAGCAGTGATGCTCGCGAAGAGGGAGGCGGCGCACGTGAGGGAGAGGCAGCATATGCGCCCTCGCGACCCCAGCCGCCGCAGGATACGGAGACGCCCTGGGCGTCGGGAATCCCAGGCCGATTTCCGGCCACCGTAGGCATGGGCTTGCGGACGGCGAGTAATGGGTAGCTCGCTGTCCGGTAAGGACCAAGCCCAAGTCGACGGCGCGTTGTGTTCCACGCGCGCCTCAAAGAGATGTCAGCACAAAAATGATGGGGCCTGCAAGGGACGATGCCTGTCAGGGGTGCGGGTTCGTTTGAAAGAGATACCACAGCCCCTGGCATACGGGCTACTGAAGGAACACGGGTGGGTTTTAGTCAGTAAAAGTCTGACACGCCCTCCTGCTCCACCCAGAGCGGGAGAAGTTATTTGATGATTTCCCACCCAAAAAAAAAAAAAAAAAGGTGGGCCGCGATGTCGAATGGGAGGCATCGCGGCTGAGGGTTACGGGCTGCGGTAGAAGAGGAGTGCCGGTGCTTCTGAGCAGCGCTCTTCCCTTCCGTGGCCTGGACGGGGCCGCCACCGTTTGATGGCGGACGCGGTGGGGCCGCAGGGGAAGAGGAGTGTCGGTATAACGTCAGCCGCTCTCCCTATCCCCTGCGGCCTAAAGGTGGTAGACGGGACGGCGCGTTGTATTCCACACGCGCGCCGTCAAAGATGTCAGCAACCACCGGTGGGGTCCGCAAGGGCCGATGCCTGCCAGGGGTGCGGGTTTGTTCGAAAGAGATACCACAGCCCCTGGCATACGGGCTACTGAGGGAACACGGGTGGGTTTTAGTCAGTAAAAGTCTGACACGCCCTCCTGCTCTACTCAGCAGGAGAAGTCATTTGATGATTTACCACCCAAAAAAAAAAAAAAAAACCGCTTCCCATAAATAAAATAAATAAAAAATTATAACTGCATATGCTGATAAAAAATGCTATGAAATAGCTTTACCGCAGCAGTCCCCGAGTGCCACACGTATTTTTTTGTTCAAAGTATTATTAGGTTCTTCTGTGTTATAATTCCATACAGAAAAGCTCAATCGCGCTTTGTCCGCCCTTTGAAACAATAGTATTTTCTTTGTAAATCTTTAGTTTTCCGAAAAGGTCTAATTGTTTAATCGAAATAAATAATTTTTGGCACTGACTTTTGACTTTAATTTGTCTTTGCTATGTAATATTTTACACCTCTTTAGAAATATATTATTATTGTTGTAATTCAATTATGTTCTTTGTCTACTTCAGAATGATGCTACCACACAAATGTGTATGGTTCAAACACCCAACTAGCACACTAGTGGAAACAGCAGCCTATTTTGCAACTTTTAGCTGTACGGTAGCGCTTTAGGGGTTCAGAAAGTGGTTTTAAGTTCTACTATTGCTTCCGTAACTGCTCATAGCTGTAAATATCACTAGGGGTAGCAGAAACTGAACCAAATGCCACTCTAGGTTTTATAAGAGTTCATTTTACAACCCATTTGCCGTCTATAGCTTTAAACGAGAGTTAAAACATGTATGTTAAACCTTAAAGCTGCTAAAAAGCTTCTATTGCCACTGCTGTACGCTTCAGAACTGCATACGACTTTAATTGCAGACTTTTTAACGGAACTGTATAAAAGATAAATTTATCACTGTTCTGCCACTGAAAGTTTCATTGCAGAAGTGATTTGTTCTTTTGCGCAGACTTAAGTAGGAATTTGATCGACTGTTTTACTAATAGCGACATTAAGGCTTCACAATAGAAGCAGGAGAGTAATGGACATTGCCTACTCATTTGGATATATTCTGCTATTTTTATTGGAGAAATCAGACATTATAAAATATTTAAGCCAGTCTAAAATAAAAATGGATCTGAAAGCATGGAAGTTCAAATAAAGAACTGGTGGATATCGCAAGAAAGTACGGAAAGCTTATCAGAATATGCAGAAATTAAAAAAGGCAACTGTGTGTGAGAATTCTGTAATTGAAATATTAAATAACACGTAAGTTTTTTTAACTCAATTACGTGAGAGTAATTTAGCTTTTATTTATAAAACTCTATTCATTTATATTATTCTTTTAGGGATTCATTTAAAAATAATGCGCCAAGTTCGAGTTCAACAAACACAAGCGAGGGTTCTGTAGATTTTGTTTTCTCAATTACTGATAACGGGCCAGTTACAGAGGAAAAGTAAGTTATAGCTTGGTGTGGCATATTATAAAAAAATGCATGCATGTAATTGATTGACTTGGGTATAGTAAAAAGATTGCTCGTTGGATGGCGAGATGGCAATTTCGGTAAAAAGGTTACTAAATGGTGTTCGAGTGATATTCACGTAGTCAATATTTTCTTAAACTCCTGCAAAACTCCAACTGAGATCCAAGTAAAACAATAATATTTATAGGCCTTTTAAGTTGAAGGTAATATTTTGATCAAGGTATTGTCAGGTCGGGGGACGGTCAATGAATACGCCAAACAGAGGCCTAGCATTTTCATTAGCCGTCCCCCGACTTGATAATACCTTGATCAAAATATTACCTTCAACTTAAAAGGCCTAATAATATTATTGTTTTACTTTTTAGAGTATTTTTTTTGGGTCCGGGGTTTTTTAAATTTTTATCTAATCAAAGGGCAGATAAATATTTTTTAACTATTAAAAAAGAAGTGATGGACGTGATATTTATCAAAGTTGAAGAAAAGCAAATACATATTTATTAGAAATTTGATAATTTAGTAAATGCTTTTGACCTTAGAAGCAACTATACATCAGTTTTAAGTTCAGATACGTGTGTTCGCCGTGTGATGTTAAATGTAAACTTGTGGTCACTCGATATGAATCGGATTTATATTTTGTTCCTTTACTACACACATTATAACGAGTACAATCGAAGCGCCTCTTGTATAATTGTATTGGTGAATAGAAATAAAAAAATATTTGAGATAAAATCAACTTGTTTTATTGGCAAATTGACAACAAACAACAACAAACATTTTTAAAATAATTAATGGTCCAGTTTGGTTGCGGAGTTGAATCTTCTATTTTACATAATTTTTTACTTCTTTTTTCAGCCAGTGTAACACTCCATGTTTTTCCCACTAGATGGACAGATGCAAAGTTTTTTTTTTTTTTTGTTGTTCATTATAAGTTTACATTATTTTGAAAGGCATTCTGAAAACATGGTAAGACATAGTAAGTGTTAAACAATTGAAAGAGCGAAAAATATAGAAGCAGGTATAAATGACCATCGTATTTTAGGGTTTTCAACGAGTTCTACGGATCTCTAAACAAATAACCATTAGTGTGGTTCGATATCTGCAGTAAGTACGAAATAAAAGTGATTGTAAAGACTTGAACTGCATTAGTGGTACAGGTATTACTTGGACCTTCAGAAGAGTGAAACTTAGCGCTTTGACGCGCAGAGAGAAAGTACTAAGGTTGAAGTTGCAAGTTAAAGCTGCTTCTCATAGACGACATGTTTACAAGACAATTATTTATCATTATTTGAGAAATGTATAGGTTTTTATCGCAATTTGTAGTAAAATATAACTAAATATAGAACCAGCAACTTACTAAATGCAAATGTAGTCAAGTATGTAATTTCAATATCGTGTAGGTATGTGATATAATAATATTTATTTATTAATATTTTAAATATTTTACGATATTCTGTGGTAATTATTGAGGCGCGTTAAAAATACTCCAATAATATCAACTATATGCACGATAAACTGATGTGCGTTTGTAGCCACTTGCATATAATACAAAATGTAGCTCAAAAATACTTACCTTCACTTCACTTATTATTTATTTGTATTCAGTAATGTCTGACTCAGGAACAACAGATGTATTTAATAAATGAGAGACAAGGTGAATGATCAGTGATCCTTTATTCGTTCAGTTAAACCTGTCATTCATTCAATAAGCGCCACAAGAGCTTTAGTGTGGTGTTAATTATTAGTTGCAGCTCCTGTAGCGCGTTTATGCCACTATTATGAAGTTCTAATGGAACTATAGATTGCAAAAAGTTGTGCCCCTTTGGCTCCAAAGCGGCTGCATAAGGTCTGCAGTGCACGCTCTGGCGCTTGAGCTTGGCGCCTTTGGGAATAATCGGATTAGCTCCAAAGCTCTTAAGCAACAATTTGTGCTAGTTGGGCATACTCATTCGTGTGGACGCAAACTGAGCATGTGAGGATGAAATCCTGTGATGATTCCCAGGTCGGTCAAAGTGTTTTTTGATTTTTTATTTGGAATTTCTTGGAAACAACCTGAAGACCAATTCTTGTAATTGGGGTATCATCGCCACGCTTGGCAGGCGGGTTGGCGATCGCAATAAGGTGATGAAATGCATAGAGAACGCTGTTGCCCATTCTCTAGTAAGTCCCTTAGTCGCCTTCTACGACAACCACTACGAGTTCCGTTGCCTTCTGTCTCCGAAACGCATCATCAGATCCATATGAAATTTAAATGGGACCATTTCGGAATGAACTCCTTTCGAACAAAAAAAAAAAAAGAATTTTGCAAATATGTAGGTCTATATATTACGGTGTTATGCCCGAACCTCCACCTAACTCCTAACCGTTAAAGAGGTGTACCTTCCTTCATTAGCTCAGCCCCATCAGATGATGGCCATACGCAAATAGCTTTAAGAAATAATATGAAAAACATTGTTATTACCTATAACATTTGAGGGTTGCCCTCGATTTCCTAAGGATTCCATCATCAGATCCCGAATTGGTGCCAATAGTCCCACCTCAAGAGTATACTCTTTCTAATAAAAAAATAATTTTGAGAATCGGTGCACGAATGGGGGAGAAATCGGTGAACATACATAAAAAAAAATACATACAGTCGAACATAGAACCTCCTCCTTTTTTGAAGTCTGTTAAAAAATCATTAAATAACTTGGTTAACATACATTTGCCCAAACTTTCGGGGAAACAAGGCGTGATATTATGTACTGTTACATGGACTAACATCCATTATAATACAAATATTCATTCCATTTGTCCTATTCGAACAGACAAAGACATCGCATCGAGTTACTGTAACGAAATCAACATTATTTGCGAACGAAATAGTTGTTTTGATGTCACACAGAAAAGTTTTGTTATTTTCTCGGATGTGGTATATGTTAAGGAAAATGGAAGAGGGGTTACATTTAATCCATTTTGTTGGTACTGAATTATTAATGTTTTTGTGCTGGGGGCTTGAAAAATACTGGTTCATTTTTCTTCCTCTATTCTTATTTATTATTCAGATATACCCATGCATTGTTTTGGTAAATATCCTTACCTTGAAACGTATTATATTGAGCATGGAATCAGAATGTACGGTTACCATAGAGAACTAAATAGTCGATTTTTGTCACAAGTTAAAATAAATGCGTCACTCCGAAACCATTCTCTAGCGGGACAAGGGGTGTCCCGTGGCCGCTTTACGGATATTCTTTACTGGGACAACCAACTTCCCGTGGCCGCTCAAGGGGATTTGGTATTGAAAAATATTTATGGTGACAATTTGTACTTGGGCTTGTAACTGCGCAATAATAGTCACACGTGTCGACCCCTAGACTTACTAGAGAATGGGCAGCAGCGTTTTCTATACATTTTACCACCATACTGCGATCGCCAACTCGCCTGCCATGAAGCGTGGCGATTATGGCAAAATTCCTCTTTTGGGGAGGCCTATTTGTTGTTTGTTTGTTTGCATTATTAGGCTTCGAAACTATTGAACCGATTTGAAAAATTATTTCACTGTTGGGAAGCTACACTATCCCCGGGGGACATAGGCTATATTTTATCCCCGTATTCCCACGGGAACAGTAACTACACGGGTGAAACCGTGGAGCGCTGCTAGTCTTAAATAAAGTCTTGTTGAATTGTTTACAAAAAGAGTGATATTTCATTAAAGAAACATATATGGCCTAAAGACTTACCATATGTATGAATAACAAAATCAAAATGTTACACGTAAATTCTCACAACATTTCCTCGGCGACAATCTTAAGTAGACAAAGAATTGATAAACGCTGTGTACATTAGTGCCGTGCGAATAACTCTGCATACATCGTCAGTTCAATATGTTACAAACACAAATCTACATAGAAATACAGTCATTATCCATACATTTATGTAAAAGGTAGATTTTTACCGATTTCAAAGAAAATTGAAGTGTTTTTTTTGTTATGTTGTTGAACTGTATCATACATAATCTTGTTGGAAATATATTTTATGCAAGAGTTGCCATTTATTTAGAACTAGTTTTTGACCGCAGCTCCGCCCATGTGAATGTCGGTTATCGCGTAAAAATGTAGCCTTATGACCTTCTCCATATCCCAGGCTATATCTCTGCCAAATTTCATGACGATCGGTTCAGCGGTTTAGGCATGAAAGCGTAACAGACAAATATAGTTACTTTCGCATTTATAATATATTATTATAGTGGGGAAGAAGGGATATCATACTTCCAAGTTCTGAGTTGAACTACACGATTCATCTACAGGGTGCAAGGGCAACGCTTCCGAAACCAGAACGTATTTCACAACCTAAAATAATGCAAACGGATACCAATGACCTTTCGCTTTAAATTGATTACTTTGCATCAATTTAGAACGTTTGACGCTTCTGTTGTTTGTTTTTGCTTATTTTAATTTGGCGTCACTTTACAAAGGATGCCTAAACCTAAAGACGCTGCCTGGACTTGAGGTCGCGGTTATGCGTGAGCCTATCAGCTGATTTTTATTTTTGAATCCGTTGCTTGCTAGGTTTTTTTTTACAACTCTATTGTTAAAAAAAAATACCTTTCTATATGCGTTTAATCTCAAACTGTTCACACAGCACAGTGTACAAAAAATGCAAAAAAGGTTAAGTAAAAATTGTAACAAAAAACAATATGTTTTACGGTACCTACTGTATCGAGAATCACTAACCCAGCCCTATCACCTGTCTTCATTTTCGGAAGCGTTTTCCTTACACCGTGTATATTGATTACTAAAATTATGTCTGGCCTTTAAAAAGACCCTGACCCTTGAGTTTGTTTCGCCATTTCTTTTCAAATGCGTAATCTATATATGTAGATGAAAGTCGTGTTTGTTATGTAGCGGCACTACAAATAAAAATGTTTCGTAACAAATATCGAGAAACACAAAAAGAAAAGTGGCGCCATCTACAATGCCACAGGCGAACTAAATGAGCAATTCTGCATCGCGCAATCAGAGTTTTCCACGACACGCGAACATATACAAAATCCCGACATCAACTGTCGGGCAGTTGCCCGGACCAGACACAATACCCGTCTGGTCGGAGGATCCTCCTTTTCAATAGAGGATGAGCGAACTTTACACCCTGTTTCTCATACCCCTAAAGTTACACTATTTATATGTCAATAACGGCTGAACCGATTTGGCTGAAATTGGTGGGGAGATAGCTTAGAACCATGAGACGGATATAGGATACTTTTTATCCCGGTGTTAGGTAAGGTAGCGTAGGTAGGGCAGGTAAGATAGTGTAGAGTAGGGTAGGGTAGTGTTGGGTAGGCAGCGTAGGTAGGGTAGGTAGGTAGGGTAGGGTAGCGTAGGTAGAGTAGGTAGGTAGGGTAGGATAGTGTAGGGTAGGGTAGTGTAGGGTAGGATAGTGTAGGATAGCGTAGGTAGGGTTGGTGGGTATGGATTTTGTATGAATGACTTTTGGATGGACAGGACAACGTCTGTCGGGACAGCTAGTATGATATAAAACTGATTTCGATATCTTATTAACGTAATAAACAATTTCATTTCCAGTAATTCCCAATAGAGGTTTGACATTTTCGTTATTTGAAATATTTATGATAAATTATAACTTCTTGGATTACCGTTATTATCTCATGGGAAATGAATTGAGTAGCTAGAGAATTTTCCTGATATAAAGATTGTGTGTTTGAGTAATTGTTTGTATTATCAAAATATTTACATTACTTATCGAAGCAAAAATATAACCTATCTATGTAAAGATGAGACGGTATTTCTTTTCTGCCAACACCGTGGAAATATCTGACGACATGGTGGAGCATACGGTGGAGGTCTGCACGGCTAGTGCGGAGCACCGCCGTGTCTCGTGGAGGCAATCGGCGGTGGCGATATCTCGCGTCCGGCCCTGGTCCAGGCCCTGATACGGAGCGAGAGTGCATGGGTAGCCGTCATCTCCTTCTGCGAAGTAGTAATGCTCGCGAAGAGGGAAACGGCGCACGTGATGGAAAGGCAGTAAGTATATGCGCCTTCATACTCCTGGTCGCCGCAGGAGACGCTCTGGGCATCGGGAATCCGTGGCTGATTTGAGCCACCGTAGGCGTGGGCTTGCGGATGGCGAGTAATGGGTAGCTCGCTGTCCAGTAAGGACCAAGCCCAGGTCGATGGCGCGTTGTGTTCCGCGCGCACCTCAAAGAGATATTAGCACCAACTGGTGGGGTCCGCAAAGGTCGATACCTGCCAGGGGTGCAGGTTGTTCGAAAGAGATACCGTGGCCTCTGGCACACAGGCAACTAAGGAACACGGGTACGTTTTAGTCAGTTAAAGTCTGACACGCCCTCCTGCTCCACCCAGAGCGGGATAAGTTATTTGATTATTTCCCACCCAAAAAATAAAAATAAACAATACGAATCATTTAATTGCCTCACAGGTTGCTGCGTAGGTACAGCAATCGGTTATTGGTTTATTTTTTGCCTTTTTTAAAATTTCTGCCTACGTGTCTATTCACAGTTCCATGTAAATACTACGCCTCACGTCCTAATTATCAAAGACGTAACAATACATTGAGACAATAGCAGATAGTTAGTTTACACAAAGGTTGTACTGAAGCATTGCGTCTTAACTTAATGTGTGGAGAATTGTGTATGTGCTTGCGTTGTGATTCGATAATAGAACCTTACCTTACCGGACAGCGAGCTACCCATTACTCGCCGTCTGCAAGCTCATGCCTACGGTGGCCGGAAATCGGCCTGAGATTCCCGACGCCCAGGGCGTTTCCGTATCCTGCGGCGGCTAGGGTCGCGAGGGCGCATATGCTGCTTTTCCCTCACGTGCGCCACCTCCCTCTTCGCGGGCATAACTGCTTCACTGAAGGAGGTGACGGCTCCCCATGCCCTCTCGCTCAGTACCATGGCTTGGACCAGAGCCGGACGCGAGAGATCGCTGCCGCCGATCGCCTCCACGAGGATACGGCGGTGCTCCGCCCAAGCCGGGCAGACCGCCACCGAACTGGGTTAGGTTAGGTTTGAACTGTGACAAACCGCGCACGAGTCGATCGAACTAAGCGAGCGGGACTGTGATAGCGGCCAAGGACCGCTACATTCAAGTTGGTCGTAGTCACTTGGCTATTAAGTATTCTTAAACCAGTAGTATATTATTGGGCATTCTGTCCCACCTGTCGCGCAGTCGAACAGGTTCGCCTACGCTCCGTTGTGACAGAATGCCCAATAACATACAATCGGCTCGACTGTCTTGTATATTACTGTACAGACTAGTTCAAGACACGCTTCACTGTCGATAGTAGGATAGAATGTCATACACTGAATATATTTCTGTCCCACCTGTCGCGCAGTCGAACAGGTTCGCCTACGCTCCGTTGTGACTGAATGCCCAATAACATACAATCGGCTCGACTGTCTTGTATATTACTGTACAGACTAGTTCAAGACACGCTTCGCTGTCGATAGTAGGATAGAATGCCATACACTGAATATATTTACAACGAATACTTGGATACATTTAAACCTATTGAACAAAAAAGTGTTAAGTTTGTTGTGTGTTGTATGTATTTTGGTATCGTTTACGGATTAACTGGTTCTTAAGACTGATTTTGAACAATCACCTCATTTTACTTAATAAAACAAAAACAAAGATCTTTTAATTATTTTATTTTACTTATCATTATAAAACCTTGGAGGTTCTTCAAACAATTTGTCAACCGAATGCACGAAATCTTGCAATTTACGCCACTGCAACGTATCCGTATCGGTTTGGAACTTGATACGAACAAGTGCCTTCTTCCATAACATCATGGAATCAGTGTCACGCGCATCACTCGTTTTGTAAACTTTACAATCAACATAGTATTCGCCGTTGGTGTTTGCAGTTCGTTGCTCGTTGCCATTAGCCACACGGTTTACAAAGAACGATGATAAAACCGGTTGGTTGCTCGATGACCCATCGTTGAGCGCTGTATCAGTTTCATTATTCCAACTGATCCCGAACACGTCGATAGGACTGGTATTTGTTTTCTTTCTGAAACAACATAGAAAACAAAATGGTTAATTACATTATTTCTTACTCAAATCAAATGTCTCTGAAAATAATATAATCAGGGTCAAACGAATCAGTGATCAACAGTAGATTTTTGAAATCTCCAACGACTCAATCAGCACACATACAAAATCTAGTTGCGGTGGTCATGTTGTCATTTGAACGCTTGAAGTAACAACTGAACGCAGTTAATCAACTAAAGCACTGCAGCATCGAAGCGATCGAACGCACCAAGTCACTAAAACACCATTTATCTAGCAACAATGCCAGTCACAAAATCATCAATCGCCATGATGATAAATGTATGTGCGCTCGAAGCTAAATTTTAAAATTAATTGAATGCTTGTACTTCTAATCTGAACATCTAGGCGAAAACTCAACATTGTTTTACAATAAATTTTAATTAGGTACCTTGGTTGTAATAAATTCGTTGATGATCCTGACTTGCGCTTCCTGTTGTTGTTGATGACAGGATGCTTGCGTGTGTGTGTAGTTTTCTTTTCAATGACCTCAGTTGGATGATAAACCTCGCACTCAGATTCGGACCTGAAATATAAACGTAATAACATTTAACAAAAAATCACGGTCACGGTGTCATCGCGGTCTAGGCGATTTCTTCCAGACAACCTAACGAAGGACAACATAACAATTTATACAAGTAAAGAGATAGATTGTACACAGTAAAACTTAAACACTTACATTACTTATCATACTTACATTTTTTTAAATCAACTGTTGTTTATTTGAGAAGGTAGCTTGATGAGTTGATGACAGCAAGCGGAGCGGAAGATGTCAGCGAGCGGCAGCAGGTCAGCAATCAACAACGAAAGTAACAACAACCGATAGTTGTATACTAATGAAAGATTAGCAGTATCCACACTTGAATACTTAAATTCGACTGTATCTAGGTCTTCGAAAACATGATGTATAAAAACGAAATCGTGTGATAATCCTACTGTATTACAAAGTTGTTGCAAACCACTAAGTTATAGTGAATAAATCAACTATTTTTCTTGTACGAGTATGTAGTCTACCAACGTAAAAATGAAGAGTAAGGAATTAGACCAACAAAACAGTTTCAACACAAATCAGTATCGAACGATGCAGATGTAGCAAAAAAACTTAGGGCTGACAAACTAAACTATATTATTAATAAACAAACAACGTTATTTAAAACATTATCAAAAAAAATACGTGCTCCACACTAGGAATTTCTCCTGTATCGTGGGTGCGTTTACAAACATTTAAACTCACATACACAAACAGCCAGACCCGGAACAACTATCTGTAGGTCGTACAAATATTTGTTCCGTGCGAGGATCGAACCCGCAACACGCGGCGCAGCAGTCAATCGCTCAGCCACTGCGCTAACCATGTTGTCATATAGTAAATGTGTATGCGTGCCATCCCTACCTAATATCGCTGATTTATACGAATAGACTTTGTTGATCAGAAAAAAATATACCCGAAATACATATTTTTACAAATTCAAATGTTTTTTAATACACAAAACATTTTTTAAGGCACATATCTTTAAATGTTTAGTACAATTTAAATTATTCTTTTCATCACAGTACTTGTTATACAACACAGAGAAATTAGGACAGTTTTTTCCACTGAGGTCAGACACATTACAATTCTCACAAAGATCCTTAATCCATTTCACTTTCTCAAAACCTTTCACAACGATTTCCTTATTTTCTAGATATGGAACGATTATACGTTGGAATTCTCTGTAGTCGATATAACCTTCATTCCAATAAATGCCTCTGTTCCTTTCCAACCATTTAACTTGTCTTTTTTCATCACTTGTTAAGTATCTAAACAAATATGGTGGTTTTATTAAAAATGACTGCGTATAATTGCGATTAGCAAAAGCTAATTCCTTTATTATAAAATTATTACATAGATCTTTAAACCCTTGAACATCTACTATGATAGTATTCGGATTCATGATATTTTTCTCACAGTATTACTTAGCGGTTTATACTCAATTATACAATCATTCAATATAAGACAGTACGCAGAAGTTTGGTCGGGTATATCCAAATCAGTTTCAATTTCCACTCTTACATCCACAACCGAACCTGTCTTCAAGTTGTCCGCTTGCCTAGAGCAGTCAATAACAAAGAGCGGTGCCAAGTCTTTAAACTGTTTTTCGCTTAATAAAGGCTCCGCGCGACGTCCGTAATATGACTGTTGAAATCTAGTATATTGTTCGTATAATAAAGCAATTCTGTTATTAGCAAAATTCACATTTAGATTTTCATATGGGAAGTAGTTTGAATTGAGGTACACTCTAACGTCACGAATATGACAGTGATCGAACAGAGACATATCAGAGCTTGCAATGTTTTTTCTATTTGTCTGTAAACCAATAATGACATATCTAGGCTTCTCTATTTGTGATGATGTTTTAATAGACCAAGTATGTTTCGTTGTTTTAGGTAAAGTAGGATATTCGTACAGATCCCAATTTCTAAAAATCATCTGGAGCGGACGGTCTTTCTCTAACAATTTTAGCAAACTTATTTTCTCTTTGTCTGACACTTTAACGTGCGGTACACGCCAAACAATTTTATTTATCAGAACATCATCTACAACTTCACCAGTATTCAGTTTTACAGCGTTCAGGTTTGTATTGCTTCGTAACAATATCAATTCATGTCTGCTATTTATCACTACTTTCTTAAAATCTTCTGCAAACCCGAGAATATTACAAAGTGGTATAGAAGCAGAAAAACTACCTCCATTAATATTTTTTGTGCCATCGATATTCCAACCCCATGCATAAGATATCTTTGACTCACTCTCATTCATTGACACTAATGATTTCATCGTAGTAGTCACACCAGCGTTTTTTATTTTATCTATTTCTACTCCATTTAGTTCGTAACGTATATCTTGAAACAAGTAGAGTAGAAAATTATTTGTTAAAAAAACGCTGCTTGCTTTTTCTTTTGAATCTTTTTTGCTAACGATTATAGTTCCTTCCAAATACAAAGTGCTTGCTGAAGGTAATATATACAGATCCTGTTGATTAATAGGTATGCGGATTTCATCGTTCCTGTTGAAGCTGGTTATGTAGGGTTTGTAAGAATGAAATTCGATTCCCTCAACAGTATTGTCGTAAGTTGGAGCAGATAAAATCTCTAAGATATTCATTATAGCAAACCGATTGTTTTAAGAAATTCCTTATTGTCTCGTGTTAATTTTATTTTTTTCTTTGACCGAGGTCTTATTTGCTTGATCACTTTAATAGAACTGACATTTCCAATTTGTTGATGCACATATTTATTGTAGTCAATCATTTTTTCTAAGATGTAAATATAGCTGCACTTCTTCACCACGTAAGTTTATTAAGCGATTGTTTATATCTAATAGCCTGATATGTATACTGCTTATGTTGTTTTGGTTGATTGGAAAGTATATGGCGTTTTTCGGAATTTCTATAATTCTATATCCCGGCGCCACGTTGAGGGCGAATTCGTGTACAATGTGACTGGGATTTCCGTTTATGTACGAACCACTTACAATATCACATTCTATCCTGATCACGGTCGTAGGTAAAATGTTGACTGGTAACTCTGACACATGCCATTTATTTGCTTTCAAGATCTGTTTCTTAAACCCCAATAATTTCCTAAAAGTCCCCTCTTTAGTAAAATCGATATCTTTAGTACAGTATATCAAAGTTTTTAGAGTATTGTTATTACATCGTACTTTTATTGAACAGTCTTTTATTTCCAATTTTAAATAATCGCTGATATCTTGCAATTCATAAGTACCTTCAGGTAATTCAAGGACTTCATTGGATCCATAATATAAGTTATTATTCATTTTTTCAATGTTAGGAATTGAATTAAATGTTGAGAAATGCAATAAGGCACATTCATAATGACCATGAAGTTGTAATGTATTAGGATAATATGTACATAAATCGGACGAGTTTCCAGTTATCGATAGGGTGAGTGACATGATGAAAATGATTGAAATAAAAGAAATACATAAAATTTATACGTATTTATTCCAAAATTTCCATAGATATTCTAGACATAAGTGTCCACAGTTTACTGTATTAAATTGTTGAAATCTAGTATAGTTATAAAAAACATCACAATTTTTAAAGTACTGCATTAATTCCATTGGAGGTTTCAAATCTCCAAAGCTATCAAAGTATTCACAATATTTGTTTATTTTAACATAAGCTACCCAATGCGTACCTTCGTTCTTATAATCGTCCAAGTTTACGATACCACATTCAATCCGTTTTGGCGTCCTTGGTAACTGATCCTTCATGTAGACTCCTCGAAAGTGAGGGATGTCGCGTGCGTGTCTTTTTATGTCTACATTAGTTAGAGCACGATTAGGTAGCTTATTTTTCAGTTTTTTGAAGACTTTATGAATAAACCTTTACCATTTTTATGTGACTTAATGTATAAACCCTGGCCTAACTTTAAAGACTCTATAGCCTTATTATGTCGTTGTGTTTCTCGCAAATTTTGCTGACCTGCTTTGTAATCGTTAACAGTTTTTGCAATACCAGCCGCACCACCAGCTAAAGTTCCTAAAGCTGATAAACCCGCAAAAATTGGGATTAAAGGTAGAATACCTCCAGTCTTTGGTAAGGGAATCACTCGCGGTACTCGAATTTTCTGAATGTTTGGAAATATTTTTTTTGCGGCCAAGTAAGCAGCGTTAATTAAAGTTTTATTGTTCTTTGGTTTCAGTTTTTTTATTTTCGCTCTTATTTTTGACACGAAACTTTTAAACGTTTTAACACCGGAACCACATTTTAGCTTGGTTTTCATAACTTTGCTCACTAACCATGAACTAAGTTTTTCACCTTTCCCAGCATCGTTCGATTTAAGTCTTTGTTTAGCCATATTTAGTAGTTGTAAATCAGCTTTGTGACGATTGGGTAAGTCTGTATGGTTTGCATATGCAATATCGTGATGCATACAAGCTTCGTCTAGCTTATTCACACCTCGATCACCTCGCCGCAATCGCTTCTCGAGTTTTGTTCCCGGTCCGCAATAGTTATAACCAGGTAAATGAAGTTCGAATGGCAGATTATTAATTACACTATTAACTAGTCCATCCATTCTCTTACATAGTAGAAAGTGTAATGAATGAAATATTTCTTCCAAACATGGTTATATATTCATAATCCTAACCTACAATTTCATCTTTATCAATCCAACTATTTTCTTCGTTACTTAAGCCTAACCATTTCACGTAAAGTTTCTTCCCTTTTCTTTTAAGAACCTTTTCTATCAAATAAACGCCAGGATAGCTAGTTTTTTGAAGTTCTTGTTCGTAGAAAGATTCTCTAATAGGCTGCTTTCTATGATCTTCTATATGATATGTTACTGGTATGGTATTATTAATCCTTTTTACCGTAAATATTTCTGTCGACCAATTAGGAGTGTAACCTTTATCGAAAATATGTTTGTATTTACTGATCCGAACATTTTCACCTACTTTGAATTTAGGTCGACATCGGTTTGATGTATGTTTTTGAGTTTTTTGAATATTTTCTCTTATCTTTGACTCATTCATCTTATTTACCTCGACTGGTTTCAATTTAGTGGTATGATGTTTTGTATTATTGTATGTTTTTAGAATAACTTCTAATGCTGGATCTATCCATTTGTAGTTCCCAATGAGACTAAAATATTTATACATTTTATTTTTAATTGTTTTAATCACCCGTTCTACAATCGATGCTTTCTTGGTAGAAAACGAAGAGTAGTGGTTAATATTGTAGCTCTTCATAAGCTTTTGGAATGTTACGTTATAGAATTCTGTTCCTGCATCAGTTTGTAAATGATTAGGTTTTCGATTGCTGGTAGTTAGTATTCGCTCAAATGCATGAGTAACATCAAGTTTACTTTTGGATTTTATTGGTTCTGTCCAGGTATACTTTGAGAAACAATCAATCACCACTAAAATGTAATTATAACCTTTATTAAACCTTTTTAGATTTTGCATATCTATTAGATCAGCTTGCCATAAGTCATCTATGCCTTTTAAAATAACTGATCGTCTAACAAAGTTTCTTCGTGCCGCCTTGTGTAGTTCATTAACAATTTGTTGTTTTGCCATCACGGAGTTTTTTTAAGTAATTGTTGTACTTCCTCTTTGTTATAAAACTTATCTTCCAACTGAACTAAAACTTCAGGTATCTTTGCTTTTAAAGTGGTTTGGACTGTTATTTGTGCATCTTTTATGATTTGAGTACGCAACAACCCAATCAGTTTATTTAGTTCCTTTATTGTATGGTCGCACAATCGATCAACGTAATCCTTATTCACGGCATCGTCTGATTCTACAGGAGATCTAATTCCTCTCAATCTAGATTTATCCAAGTCAAAATCTCCACTTTCCGATTTTAGCAGTGCATTTTCATTGAATTCTAATAATTCAGAGAAACGCAATCTCTTATGAACATTGTGCCCGAATTTATCTACATTCATATTTAAGGTGTATTATGTTTAGAGGTTGATAATACAATGAACATTGAAAATTGTATACAGTTTATTTATTTCTTAATCAATTTACTCTCACGCAGTTCTTCAATAATAGATATAATTTCGTTGTCTAATCCTGTGTTACCAGCGTCTCGAGATGCAATTAATAATTTTAACCTATCTACAAGTTCATTAGGATCATTCCAATAAACAAAATCAACATTTTTTTTCCACATTTTGTTCAAGGATACTCCTTTCCCCTTTGACTGACTGCTTTGAATAGTACTTGACTGTTTAAAAAGAGGTTTTATAACTTGCAAATATTTTTGTCCCTTATTACTTTTTATTGGTTTGTTTGATTGGTTTGTTTGTCAAAGTCTCGACGATGTGCGTTTGTGGCAATCAACATCATCTTATAATACTGCATATCAGACTCTGTAACCGTGCTTAAATCTACATCCTTTTTCAATAACAATTGTTTCAGTCTGGGAGTGCTTCGATATTTCTGTCCTGCAACGGTAATATAATCATCCCCGATCGTTATGAAAGCAGAACCTAACATCAATTGACCTCGCTCCGCTCGAACACCAAATGGATTATCTATCAATGCTTCTGAAGATATTGACCAGGATGATGTATCATGCTCTTGATTGTTCTCTACTAATGATTGGTACGACTCGTTACTGTCGGTATCACATTCATTTTCTTCCGCGCTACTGTCTCCTTCGTTACTGGAACATTCTTTCTGCAAAATATCGTTCCTCAACGGAACTTTTGTTTCTTCAACTTCTTTAGATTGCAAGAGGTCAGTTTGTTTATTGATATTAGCTATGCAATTGAGAGACTCTGTTACAGGTCTAAAAACTGATTCCAATGCTTGCTTATTTTCACTCTCAAAATCTCGCATCTTTCGTACTTTTTTCTTTACGGCTTCTGCAGCGTTCACAATTTGTCTTTTCAATGTTTTTTCCATTACAGTAGAATAAGATAGTTTTCGATTAAGAGTCGGTCATGGAATAATGATATCATGTAAGTGCCATAGCCTTAAATATTTGTATTTCTAATCAAAGACTACAAAAGTGTCAAATTTATTTCTATAACATCCGTTATTTTTATTGCAATCTTTATTAATTACAACATAATTAAAGGGCTCACTCCATATTTTTGAACACATTTCACAAAATTCAATCCATGTCATATCAGTGTTAACATGTTCTTCATAAACATGTCTCAAGTTAATATTATCTTGTTTGAATAGTATAATTAAGTTAGCATTATCTCTTACTAACTGTTTAGGGATTTTGCTATATGTTTGATTTAGATAAAAACAATCGATGTATTTGTGTCTTCCCATTGCAAAATAATCACGCATGTTAGTTTGATTCTCGCAAGCAACGTCGTCAAATATAAACACAGAGTAGGGTTTTGCGTTCTGAACGCTTATAACTTCCTCATTCCCTTGATATTTGTGGAGTGAGATAATTGGTACCCGTTGTAAAACTCTTTCTAAAAAAATGTACTTAGGTTGGTGTAAGGTTTTTGAGTAGACATAAACATTTTGAAACCTTAAACCGTTTTCATGTATAAGAAGTCCAATAAGTAAATTTGTTTTGCCACAATTCGATGGTCCACAAATGATACATCGTACTGAATTAGGTAACAATTCTCCATGACGCGAACTAGTTTTACAAAAAACATCGCAAACTGTGTTTACTTGCAGCGATTGTGGTTGTTTAACAAATTTCATGATTACTGTGGTCAACAAACTGATTAACAATGAGTAAAAGTAATTATTTTTTAATTATTTACACTGAAAAAATTAGATATTCTAACAACGGTAACGAAACCATAGTGAGATCTAATTCGCTGTCAACACCATCTATCGTTAGGCTAGGCGCACTGTCAACTCGGGACAGGTAGGTAATAAAATTCAGGCGCATTCGCGTGGCTGATTCCTTGTTGAGTATATACCCCAAAAAGTACTACAGCACCATCTATGACACATCGGATGAACTAAAACATCAAATCCTACATCGCACAAGCAAAGTTTTCCGCGTCTTAAGACTATAAAAGAACCGTCTGGTCGTCATAAAAAATGTGTTTATATCGATACACCCACATGCTAACATGAGCGGATCCTGATTGATCCGGATCCGGATTGAAAAGATCCTGAAGGCTAGGTTAATATGATTTATGATTACGTATAAGATTTCAATTTATCATTTTTTTCCCACTACTGACACAAAGGTTTCTCTCACAGAGAACAGTGGTGATGAAATAATTTACACAAAGTAAAGCGCTAGCCTAGGTTCGAACCCATGACCTGCAACTTGTAAGTCGCAACCGTTACCACTAGACCACCTGACCACTGCTCTCCGCTCTAACTCTCAAATATGTTTATCTAATGTTATTTTACGAAGCGATTTGCCGCTACACTGTCTTCTTCGCGATGCAATTCTTGGTCTATCAAAACAGACCCATCCTTAAGTTGCTGATATAGGCGGTGGCCTGTTGATGTGCGAGCAGCTATGTCACACATCTATGAATGATTGCTAATGAGTTTCGACTTTGCGGTTAAAGATCGACTCCGTATGTTATTGGGCATTCAGTCACAACGGAGCGTAGGCGAACCTGTTCGACTGCGCGACAGGTGGTTTTTTTTTTTTTTTTTTTTTTTTTTTGAATGGCATCTCGCAGTTGACCTTGAGAGGCCGTGACTGCTCAACCGGACTTTCCTGTGAAGGTTTTTAGGAATCTAAAAGCCTCCAGCCAGGGCGTAAACCTACTTAAACTTAAAACGACTGCGCACTGAGGGCACCCCCTGTGGGGTACGAACCTCGGCTCAGGGAGTCGCTGGCGGGGGGGGGGGCAGCTAGTACTATCAGGGACAGGCTGGATCAAGGTATTATTTTCATGATTATTAGACGGGGAATTTAAAGCTACTGGCTCAGCTGCGGCGTGGGCTGGCGCATCAACGAGCAAGGGACGGTCGGGGCGACAGGTGGGACAGAATGCCCAATAATATACTACTTGACTAAAACCCACCCGTGTTCCCTCAGTTGTCCGTGTGCCAGGGGCGACGGTATCTCTTTCGAACAACCCGCACCCCTGGCAGGCATAGGCCCTTGCGAACCCTTCGGTCACCCTGCGACGGGTCAGCACAATGGCCCCGCCGCCTACCACTTTTAAGGCGGCAGGGAATAGGGGGAGCGGCCAACGCTATACCGATAGTCCTCTTCCCCCGCGGCACCACCGCGTCCGCCATCAAACGGTGGCGACCCCCTCCAGGCCACGAAAGGGAAAAGTGCTACTCAAAAGTACCGGCACTCCTCCTCCGCCGCAGCCTGTAACCCTCAGCCGAGTTGCCTCCCATTCGACTCGGGTTTTCTCTTCGCTTCACCGTGGCTGGGAGACCACGGCTACTGAGCCCCCCGCAATGACAATGCGGGATCCACTCGGGGGGATATATTCTGTATAGGAAATCTCGCATTCAAAGGAATCGCATTCTCAAATGCTTACCATTAAAATCAAAAGTCATTAAGATTTAAACTAGGCTTAGAATCAGCACTTTTCGAGCGTCAAAATCATGCAAGACAGTCCTCCAAAACGCCCACCCTTCATCAATTCCTAGTGCTTTGGCTAGGAAAAAGTGGCGTAACCAACTCCACTGTAGCACAGCTATACGTTCACTAAAAAAATAAACTTGATACGTATGTACGCATGCGCACAAAACATACAAATTTATATTAAACTAGCAGCGCGCCACGGTTTCACCCGCATATTTCCCATTCCCGTGGGAATATGGGGTTAAAATATAGCCTATGTCACTCGGGGATAGTGTAGCTTTCCAACAGCGAAAGAATTTTTAAAATCGGTTCAGTATTTTCGGAGCCTATTCAATGCAAACAAACAATGAAATCTTTCCTCTTTATTGATAGTTAATTAATAGTATAGATATTTATATAATAGATAGATATAGATAATATATTATTAGTATAGATTATTACACCATATTGTCACCTGGCATACGCCATTATAGCAACAAACCATACAAAGAAAATGTAGTTTTTGGGTAAAACCTCAAAACGACTTCTTCATTCTTTTTACCCTCCACATCTTCCATTCTTCTCTCAAAATATTGTCTCTTTTTCTTCGTTCTTAATTTATTCCTTCTTTTCCATATTTTTCCATACATTCCTTCTAATTATTATAAAAAATTTGCTATTGCATTCCAATTTTTAAACTAACAATCCAATTCGTACCGCCACACCATCTTTCCAAAACATTAAAATTAAATTGCATGTAAGTTTGGATAAAGTACTATACGAATTTGTACTTAGCTAAGCATTAAAAGAATAGTGTGTTTTTAATAACCCTTGATACAATGGGATGTGCATGATATAGTGGTTTATGAACATAGGTATAAACTACTATACCAGACCGTCTATCCTATAGAAATCTCACGGTAAAAAAGTGAAGGGAGGTTAAAGTAAGTTGTCATTTCACCTGGTGATTGCAAGAGTACACTATAGACAACTCATTCCAAGCTCACTCTAGGCTTTCCGCTGCCAGTAGGGACTGCAGACTTAGCATGATGCTTTGTATTTCTACGAAGAATAGACAGTGCTTTTTCAATACAAAGTGACATTACGTTTCTCCATTTTTGACATCGCACCGTAGATATCCTGGGTGCGCCAAAGTTCACCTAAATTTTCAACTCCGATAATTGGAAATCCGAAAATGTTCATCCTAACATTTTTCATCCTAACAATCACAATTCCTAACTACTCTGTCTCTAATGTTCATAATTCCGAAGCATTCAACTTCATAATTTCAGTAGCAATAAACATCTATTATACTTTTATTTGTTTCCCTATATTTTCTCAACATAACCATCTTTTATACTATTATTCATAGTGCCCCCAAGAAACGAATCGTTGCAAAATCGACTCCACGTAGTCTTGTTTGCCCTACCCCTAGAGTGTTATTTAAAATCGCGAAGGCGCGGAGGGGCGAGGCGGCCCGCGAGCTGAGGAGCAGGTGGTTTTAACGCCCGCCGCCGAGGCTGAGGCTGGCCGGCTAAGCCGGCCAGCAAGCCGAAGCTACGGTGGTGAGCGTTAAACACATCTGCGCCGAGCAGCTCGCGTGGGATCGCCGGAGCCCCACAGCGCCGGAGCCGTGACAGAAACCATGCCTGCTGCATGTTGCATGCTGCATGCTTGCTTGCATGCTTGCATGCTGCATGCCTGCTGCATGCATGGTCATGGTAAATGTTTCTTTCTGAGTATGAGTGAAAATATTTTGGTAATTATGTTTAGGGATAAAAGCGTTATGATAAAAAACAGTAGGAGTTTAAATATTTTTACATTAATGATATTATTATTAATTACAATTTTCGGAAACATGAATGTTATGAACATCGCCGGTAGCACTACAAATAGTATGAATGAAAACTTTAGGATGAAAATTTTTAGGAAGAGTGATCATTCGGATTACAAATCGTTAGGAAGAACAATTTCGGGTAAAGAACTTTAGTTGAGCCAATATGGACCCAGATATCCTTCTACAATCTTACATTTTAGTGTTTCGTTTCTAACGACCTTTGTCTAGGTCGCTATAAATGAAGACTATTTCTGAAGAATATTTCTTCCCAAACTGTCAAAATCACTTCTAAACCAACTTTCTACTCGACGGCCTCAAAGTATTAAGATAATCTACAAAATCATGATTCGTTTAGAACGCATAACTGTGATAATTAATAGAAAAACATAGCTATCTTCTCCTGTTGTACATCATTTAGTTAATAGTCATGTCTATTCTTCCGTCGACAAATCGGTGCTCGCGCTAAGCCTGCTGGTCAACTCTTAGCTACCACGGCTTTTTTTTTTTTTTTTTTTCCCTTGTCCTAGGGTTCATCAATAGGATGGACCCTAATCTTATTACAATCTAGCCCTATAGATAGACTAATAAGTAATTTAATTATAACCTAAACTATTAAATTGTCTTTACTAAGAATGTGTCCAATAGCACTTTTCTTATTGTCTCTATTAAGGCGAATACACTTCGTTCTTGTGTTTGTTTACACTATTCACTAACACTAAACACTAACTCGAACGGTTTTGTTCTTTTAAGTCTTCTAATTATGTTTGTGTGGTCGAGAAGCTGGATTGCCTCGACGTTCACATGCTGATGAAGTCTCTTTTCGTGAGCTTCTGCAAATTTCTGGATCACTGTTGCGATGAACTCAACTTTTAGGTCCCGATGGAGGTCATCATTTCGTATGTACCAAGGTGCATTTACAATTTCCCTTAGCACTTTGTTTTGGAATCGTTGTATAATTAATATATTTTTCTGTTTGATGCAGCCCCACAGCTGAATACCATAAGTCCAAACTGGCATCAGGACTTGTCTGTAAAGCAATAATTTGTTTTGCACGGATAGCACGGAGTTTCTTCCAAGCAGCCAATACATTCTTTTGAATCGGAGGTCGAGTTCATCTTTTTTCTTCTTGACGTGGGTTTTCCAGCGTAACTTTGCGTCAAGGGTCATACCGAGATATTTGGCTGTATTCTCGTATGGTACTAGTTTATTGTTGATGTAAACTGGAGAATACTGATGTTTTTTGTTGGAAAAGTCTATGTGAATAGATTTGGATTCATTTAGTTTAATCCTCCATTTTTTGGTCCAGTCGTAAACTTGATTTACAGCTAATTGAACCTTTTCTGCTGCTTCTTCGTGGCTGTTTCCTACAGCCATTATAGCTGTATCATCAGCAAAGGTCCCAATCGTGTTTTGCCCTAATTCAGGAATATCGCAAGTATATAGTAGGTACAGGACCGGACCTAACACGCTTCCTTGCGGTACGCCAGCATTAATTTCTTTCAGTTCTGAGTAGGCGTCTTCTTGTCTTATTCTAAAGACTCTGTTATGAATGTAGGATTCTAATATATCTGCAAATTGCTTCGGTAACAGGCTCTTCAATTTGTGTATTAGGTCTTCATGCCATACTTTGTCAAAGGCTTGCGCCACGTCTAAGAATACAGTAGAACATACTTTCTTGTCGTCGAGGGCGTTTTCTATTATTTTGGTGATCCTATGCACTTGATCGATGGTAGAGTGTTTTTCTCGAAAACCAAATTGGTGCTCTGGTATTATATTTTTACTATCTATTATTGGTTTAAGCCGTTTGAGTAATAGCTTTTCAAATAACTTGGACATGATTGGTAGCAAGGAAATAGGCCTATATGATGATGTTTCATGAGCCGGTTTTCCTGGCTTACCTATCATTATTACTTCAGCCACCTTCCATAAGTCTGGTACATATTTCAGCCTTAGTGCGGCATTGATAAGGGTCGTTAACTTAACCAAGCCCTTTCTTGGGAGGTTATGAAGTACTTCTCCTGTTATTAAATCGTAACCTGGCGATTTTCGTATACTTATATTGCGTTGTTGCAGAAGTTGATAAAAAAATGCTGTGCAATAGCTTTACCGCGGCAGTCCCAGAGTATTTTTAGTTTATTTTATAGTTAGAGGTAAAAAAATCTACGTTTTTATTTCACAGTGCTTCTAAATAAATGCTACCAATAGATATATTGTGAGAGAAAGTGCTTTTAAAAGCCATTTTGTGTTCGTGTAACGGTTAACACTTAATATAAAGTGACAGTTAACTGTGACTAAAAAGTGATTTTGTGGATTTGGAAAGTACCGGAGTGTCAACATGAGTTTACGGAGGTAAGTTTATTTATAAGGTGTGAAGAAAATGATTAAAAACAATGTATAAATTAATGTGGAGCAATATTAACTTCGAGGGCGAAGAAAAACGTCATAAAAAATAATAATATTCATTCATACATTATTTATTTTCCGTGTGGTGCCGGACGTAAAAGAATAGCACCATCCCATTTCTTCCCGTGAGTGTCGTAGAAGGCGACTAAGGGACTTACTAGAGAATGGGCAGCAGCGTTCTCTATGGATTTTAACACCATACTGCGATCGCTAACCCGTCTGCCAAGCGTAGTGATTATGGTAAAACCTTTGGGGGAGGCCTATCTATGTCCAGCAGTGGACGATTTTCGGCTGAAATGATGATGATGATGATAAATTTATTTAAGTTTATTTAATATTATAAACTAATAATTCTTATGACATTTTTCTCTCTGTAAATCGACTGTCCTCTTACATTAACTTTATAATTTTTATAAAGTAACACATTACAAAAGAACTAATTAAAAATGCACACTGCATTCATTAATAGTTTTAATTAGATAGAGTAACGAAACAAAAGCAACTGAAACTAATTGGCCACTTAAATTACGTGGAATGAGCACCAATGCAGCTCCCAAAACATTTGGTTGGAGAGGTAATTGTATTTAAGTAGAAAACTACAACACATTATGTGTGTGGAATTGTCAAAAAATTAAATAAAATGTGGTGTGGAATATTTTAAATGGGAATTTACTGGTCCTTAAATTGAAGGGCTCGTGGCTAAGTAATAACAAGCTTACGGTTCGATCAATCAGGTAAAGCCACGCTTGCTGCGACTGTATTGTCGATGGGTGACAATTTTTACATACCGAGACTCTTCCGTGCCGCGGAATGGACGTTAAGCCGTTGGTCCCGGCTGTCATTCGTGGATCTTTGACAGTCGTTACGGGTCGTCAGAAGCCCGAAAGTCTGACAGCCAGTCTTACCAAGGGGTATCGTATTACCCAGTAACTGGGTTGTGGAGGTCAGATAGGCAGTCGCTCCATGTAAAATACTGGTATTCAGCTGCATCCGGTTAGACTGAAAGCTGACCCCAAAATAGTTGAGAAAACACTAGGCAGATGATGATTTTGAAATGTTAAGTAGTCTGCTTTACATATTATAGCTTCTGCCCGCAACTTCGTCTGCGTCAAATTTCTTGCTCACCAACCCACCCCGTCGCAAAAAATCGCCTGGCCGTGCGAGTACTTCGTATTCATGACTTTGTTTTTGTGCCCAGCTCCTAAGGGCTCTAGCGTGATGTTATATAGCCTATAACCTTCCTCGATAAATGAGCTATCTAACACTGAAATAATTTTTGAAATCGAACCAGTAGTTCCTGAAATTACCGCGTTCAAACAAACAAAGAAAGAAACTCTTCAGATCAAATATTTCCTAAAATTATCCCTAACACCAAAATAACAGTAATGAAATTGAAAGTTTATTCAAAACGAAAACCCAACCACGACAAAAAACCTTAATATGTAGGAATAAACAAGACTAAGTAACAAAATAATGTCGGATGCGGTTTTTGTAAAACCAAAGTCTCACGTAATTTAGAATGACATCGTTCTCTTAAGAGGGCCCATCCCGGTTCGTCTATCATCAACACGAGCATGACTGAAAAAGCGTGTTGTTTTAACCAGCCCTGCAGTGTAATGCGAGCGAGTGAGAACGCGATAACATCGAAAAAATTGGCACGCGGACTATTCACAAAACTTGGTTCCAGGAAATACGTGTTTCTTGAAATAAAGCGTTATTTGAAAGCATTTCGGTCATTTATGATCTGGATTATATATGTGCAAGGTTTCTATAAAGATGTTTTCTTTGCTTTTCAAATGTATGAGTACAATATTAACGGCCAAAAACTGTTTTTTTTTTTTAAACAATTTATTTCAGACTGAATTTGTTTCCAAAAAGGGTAATTTTTTTGTAAGTAGTTTTTTTGGTAAGTACATAGAAACCTAGATATGGACGACAATTTTTTTTAAATATCTGCATTTTTTTAAAGCCATAATTACGTAGTACGAGCATTTGCATGAGAATTATAACGGATCGGCTGCTCTTAAGAGACACTGAAATTGATGGAATGTATTGGATTATGCCATGATATTACACTTTGGGTGACGGTAATCCAAGATGTTGCGGTTCCAATTAATTCATAGGCCATGAGATTAAACTCTAATACATACCTGGTTGGCTGGCATGGTTTTTTTTTTTTTTTTTTTTTGGGTGGGAAATCATCAAATGACTTCTCCTGCTGAGTAGAGCAGGAGGGCGTGTCAGACTTTTACTGACTAAAACCCACCCGTGTTCCCTCAGTAGCCCGTATGCCAGGGGCCGTGGTATCTCTTTCGAACAAACCCGCACCCCTGGCAGGCATCGGCCCTTGCGGACCCCACCGGTGGTTGCTGACATCTTTGACGGCGTGCGTGTGGAACACAACACGCCGTCCCGTCTACCACTTTTCGGCCGCAGGGGATAGGGAGAGCGGCTGACGCTATACCGACACTCCTCTTCCCCTGCGGCCCCACCGCGTCCGCCATCAAACGGTGGCGGCCCCGTCCAGGCCACGGAAGGGAAGAGCGCTGCTCAGAAGCACCGGCACTCCTCCTCTACCGCAGCCCGTAACCCTCAGCCGCGATGCCTCCCATTCGACATCGCGGCCCACCTCAGTTGCGGTGCACCTCACCGCAACCTACCTATTGGCCGCTACGTCGTCGGCTTTGAGGCAAAAGCCCTGACGAGCGGCCCCACCTTTGGGTTCCTCTTGGCTTCACCGTGGCCGGCATCCACGGTTACTGAGCCCCCCCGCAACGACAATGCGGGAACCCACTCGGGGGGGCGGCTGGCATGGTTGCGTTGTCCAAAAACGAACCTTGGTAGTTATAACGTAAAGTCGGTTTTTGAATATGGATCACTATGACAGCTATGCCAACCGATATAAATAGTATGATCGTCATCATTGACCTCCTGTCTTTATCCTAGTGTTAGTTGTCAACATAGCTCACAGATTAAGCAAAATGAAGTGGTAACAGACCGGCCATATTAGCCGTTGGACCAAAAACTACTATTGAGAGTGCATAGGTAGCTGTCACCTCTTTCTGCGAAGCTGTGATACTCGCAAAGAGGGAGACGGCGCACGTGAAGGAGAGGCAGTATACATATGCGCCCTTACGGCCTTAGTCGCCGCAATAGACGCCCTGTGCGTCCGGTATCCCAGGCTGATTCCCGGCCACCGCAGGCGTGGGCTTGCGAACGGCGAGTAATGGGTAGCTCGCTGTCTGGTGGACGGCGCGTTGTGTTCCATGCGCGTCTCAAAGAGATGTCAGCACAAATTGATGGGGCCCGCAAGGGCCGATGTCTGCCAGGGATGCGGGTTTTTCGAAAGAGATACCGCCGCCCCTGGCACACAGGCTACTTAGGGAGCACAGATGGGTTTTAGTCAGTAAAAGTCTGACACGCCCTCTTTCTCCCCCCAGAGAGGGAGAAGTTATTTGATGATATCCCACACAAAAAAAAAAAAAAAAACGTATTTCTAGCATGGCTTGCGTAGCTGGGCGGTTGCTGCAGGCGCGAAAATCCTTAAACGGCGCAAACACTTAAATCTTTTTGAAAATCATACGTTTGAGCCGTTTGGGGTCGAAACTCTAGGGCCATGGGATCCTAGTGCCCACTTTGTTTTTCGAGACATGTCCAAGCGGTTGATCGACTCCTCATGAGATCAAAGGGCTGGTTCATTATCAGCCAATGAATCAGCATTGCCATACAAGGCCAGCCTATTGGGCACAATTCCTGTTAACAACGATGCGGATGAATTTTTTGATGCCCTATGAAACTTTACTTTACTTTGTAGTGTGGGACGCCCCCAGCTAGATATACCGACGACCTTGAAAAGGTGGCTGGGACAGACTGGATGCGGAAGGTGGAGGATATAGTGTTGTGGCGCAGCCTGGGAGAGGCCTATGTCCAGCAGTGGACTGCGATAGGCTGAGTTGAGCGATGAAACTTTTCTTTATTATAAACTTGTAGGTGACTCACACGATATTTACAATATGTACATAATTATCATCATCATCATCATCATCAGCTTATAATGTTCCCACTGCTGGGACACAGGCCTCCTCTCTGTGAGAGGGATTGGGCCGTAATCCACCACGCGGGCCCAGTGCGGGTTGGTAGATGTCACATGTCTTCGAAGTTTTTGTTCTAGGACATGCCGGTTTCCTCACGATGTTTTCCTTCACCGTTTTGAGAGCAGTGGTGATGAAATAATTTACACAAAGTAAAGCGCCTTTCTGGGTTCGAACCTACGACCTACAACTCATAAATCGCGGCCGTTACCACTTGGCCACCACTGCTCTCAACTGCTGAGTCCCTTGGTCCAAGGCGCGTGAAGTTACATGCGCGCATACGGAATTTGCGGGTTGCCAGTCAAGGGCCTATAGACAAAATTCATTTCTGTTAGCGTTCACGCCAAACGCTACGCCAAAATGGTGTGTGTGTGTGTGTGTGTGTGTGTGTGTGTGTGTGTGTGTGTGCGTGTGTGTGTGTGTGTGTGTGTGTGTGTGTGTGTGTGTGTGTGTGTGTGTGTGTGTGTGTGTGTGTGTGTGTGTGTGTGTGTGTGTGTGTGTGTGTGTGTGTGTGTGTGTGTGTGTAATGTGTGTGTGTATGTCATTCCCATAGCGTGTGGCGTGAACGCTAACAGAAATGTGTTTTGTCTAGGCCTGCAGATCTATCTACCTGTGACGTTTGACGCACGCTCGCTCGCGCTTTTGAGATCTCAATGTACCCGCGCTAAATAGCTGTGTAACTTTTTATTGTTCTAACTTTCTCATGCTTATTGCACTCAAGTGCTCTAAAGGCACTTCCTATTTGTATAAACAAGTGTTGTGTAGTGTGTGGAACAATAAAGTATTGGACTTTCAAATTGGACTATCCTTTCCACAGACCCAGTAACTTTACCCCCACAAACCAACGACATAACCAAAAACTGAATACCGTTTAATGCCTACACACATTTTCATCAAACTAAGCGTGCCATTTAGGCTATAATAACAGATAACGTTGACAGAACTAATTAACGCAGTGACTTTTAAATACACTAACAGAACTGAACAAAAACCCAGACTTTGTCTTAAATTTTACTGAAAAAACAATATTGTTTTCCCGCCTTTTCAGTTTAAAGTTAGTAATAACATTTGTGTTTTGAATTACTTTTAAATAAGTTGAATAATTTATTATGACTGCCAATTTTGTTTACAACAATGTTGATCATTCTATTGAATAATATTGTTCAAGCATTTTGTGATTGAAATGTAAATAGTGATATGTGTAAGTAGATCGTGCAAGATACTTACATACAATATTTTGTTGGTTTGATTTTAAAACTAGATGGCGCCGGCACTTACTAGCTGGCATGATCCCTGCGAAGAAATGCCGCAACAAACTCAGAGGTCACGGCATCTTTTAAGCTATTGCATAGCTTCTAACGCGGGCCTTGAGCGTGGAGACCAAACCCAGAAATTCCGTAACGAAAATAACCTAACCTCCTCCGTTGCTATGCAACACTACGATCGTAGCAACAGGTCGGACTGTTGCATAGCAACGGAGGAATGACATCAACAGGTCGGACTGTTGCATAGCAACGGAGGAATGACATCAACAGGTCGGACTGTTGCATAGCAACGGAGGAATGACATGTTAAAATTGCAATTGTGACTGCTTTATCTGAATTTTCATACACAACATCGTATATTTATGGATAGTTTGTGAAATGTTCTTACCGTTTTAGCCAATGATATTATAAGTGTAAAAAGGTGTAGATAGGTTATATGAGCTCAGAAAGCGGCACGTTAAAGTGTAGACAAGTGACCAAACTGGACGTCAGTGTCGCGTCGCCAACGTCAACGGATGGACTTCACGTACGGAGTGCAATTAAAAGTAAAACTGAAACAAAAACACCGAAAATGCCGTCGTGTGTTATGAAATATTGCACAAATTATACAAGAAAAACTTAAGGAATCACATATCATTCGGAAGTAAATTTATCTAAAACAATAAATTCGTAAAATATGACGTCAGAAAAGAAACGTCAAATATTACCGATCATAGAGTAAAATTATGCTTAGGAACAGACATGCCAACCTCACAGTAGGTAGGTACAAATGGTGGCATGTAATTTTTATTATTATTACTATGATGAGGTTGGATACATTAAACACATACATACATACACTACTACATTCAAATCAAAACATGAACACGTAAATGGAGACATTGTTAAAAAAAAGTATTTTAAAATCATTTGTCGACTCTAGTATATTTAGTGAATTGAACGACCATGCCGTGACACAAAAACACGGTCCACATTAAACCACCGTATGCTTGTATTAAAAGCAATTATAAAGAAGTATGTAAATGTCCGTCTTCATACTGAAGATAAAAATAAAGCCGAGTAGAACAAGAGATCAAAAATAAATAAAATAAATTCATTTGAAGGTCACTGATGCCATTAGAAATAAGTTTATTAAAGCACTATTATTGATATTATTTTTTTATAAAATCAACAATACTTTTTATTTACCTACCTACTTTCAATGCAATTTTACTACTTTATTATTTTTACTTCATGAACTCATGAGTGAATCCTATTTTTAGGCATAAATCACGGTTTGAGGTAAAATGTCATATCTGATTATTATTCTATATCGTTTCTAGTACACGAGACGACGTACTGTCGCAAATTATATTTGTCTCTTTTTCACCCGCGGTAATTGAATCATGCCATCCAAATTTAACGTCTAATCGTAATTTAGTGTGCTATTACAATATTAAGTTATTTATGTGTGCGTTAGTGTGCCGTTTCTGAAGATCGAATGCTGTGTATGTAACCTATCTAAACTTATAATATCATTGGTTTTAGCAGTATTTTGGCCATTTCATATAACATACGCAAACGAAAAGTCACCGCAAATATTTTATGATTTTATATGGCGGCCATTTTTTCACCTCGTGGAAACTTTTTCCGTAAAATATATGCGTAAATATATTAAACTGCTTATAACAAATAAATAAATAGAAAGTTGATTAACTTTACATACATATTCATGCTTGAAATATGCACTTTCACTTCAAAAACACTCAGCACAATCGATAAAACGAGTAGCACGGATCCGCGCCGTACCAACTGTCAAAGTACTATGTTCTGCGATGAATACCGCGAAAATTTGCACTATGACGTTGGCATCAGTCCAAGAAACATATCTAGCCTTGTCTATCCTGATCATTTTAATACAAGAACGAAAGAGATAGGTTGCTTAGTTTCATAGAGAAACGTAAAAAGCGCTCCCACCGCTTCCCATAAATAAAATAAATAAATAATTATAATTGAGTAAGTTGATAAAAAATGCTATGCAATAGCTTTACCGCGGCAGTCCCCGAGTGCCACGCGTATTTTTTTGTTCAAAGTATTATTAGGTTCTTCTGTGTTATAATTCCATACAGAAAAGCTCAATCGCGCTTTGTCCGCCCTTTGAAACAATAGTATTTTCTACTATGCCCAGGTCGGTCAAAGTGTTATTGGATTTTTGATTTGGAATTTCTTGGAAACAACCTGAAGACCAATTCTTGTAATTGGGGTATTTACCATAATCGCCACGCTTGCGCCACGATCGGGTTAGCGATCGCAATAAGGTGGTGAAATGCATAGAGAACGCTGTTGCCCATTCTCTAGTAAGTCCCTTAGTCGCTTTCTACGACAACCACTACGAGTTCCGTTGCCTACTGTCTCCGAAACGCATGATCAGATCCATATGAGATTTAAATGGGACCAGTTCGGAATGAACTCCTTACGAACAAAAAAAAGAATTTTGCAAATATGTAGGTCTATATATTACGGTTTTATGCCCGAACCTCCACCTAACTCCTAACCGTTAAAGAGGTGTATCTTCCTTCATTAGCTCAGCCCCATCAGATGATGGCCATACGCAAATAGCTTTAAGAAATAATATGAAAAACATTGTTATTACCTATAACATTTGAGGGTTGCCCTCGATTTCTTTAGGATTCCATCATCAGATCCCGAATTGGTGCCAATAGTACCACCTCAAGAGTATACTCTTTCTAATAAAAAAATAATTTTGAGAATCGGTGCACAAATGGGGGAGAAATCGGTGAACATACATAAAAAAAAATACATGCAGACGAACATACCTCCTTTTTTGAAGTCGGTAAAAAAATCATTAAATAACTTGATGAACATACATTTGCCCAAACTTTCGGGGAAACAAGGCGTGATATTATGTACTGTTACATGGACTAACATCCATTATAATACAAATATTCATTCCATTTGTCCTATTCGAACAGACAAAGACATCGCATCGAATTACTGTAACGAAATCAACATTATTTGCGAACGAAATAGTTGTTTTGATGTCACACAGAAAATTTTTGTTGTGTTCTCGGATGTGGTATATGTTAAGGAAAATGGAAGAGGGGTTATATTTAATCCATTTTGTTGGTACTGAATTATTAATGTTT
Organism: Polymixis flavicincta; assembly: GCA_949987655.1. Classification (NCBI taxonomy): domain Eukaryota; kingdom Metazoa; phylum Arthropoda; class Insecta; order Lepidoptera; family Noctuidae; genus Polymixis; species Polymixis flavicincta. The sequence continues at coordinate 7,556,283 of OX465199.1, read as the reverse complement.
TTGTGCTGGGGGCTTGAAAAATACTGGTTCATTTTTCTTCCTCTATTCTTATTTATTATTCAGATATACCCATGCATTGTTTTGGTAAATATCCTTAGCTTGAAACGTAGTATATTGAGCATGGAATCAGAATGTACGGTTATCATAGAGAACTAAATAGTCGATTTTTGTCACAAGTTAAAATAAATGTGTCACTCCGAAACCATTCTCTAGCGGGACAAGGGGTGTCCCGTGGCCGCTTTACGGATATTCTTTACTGGGACAACCAACTTCCCGTGGCCGCTCAAGGGGATTTGGTATTGAAAAATATTTATGGTGACAATTTGTACTTGGGCTTGTAACTGCGCAATAATAGTCACACGTGTCGACCTAGACTTACTAGAGAATGGGCAGCAGTGTTTTCTATACATTTTACCACCATACTGCGATCGCCAACTCGCCTGCCAAGAAGCGTGGCGATTATGGCAAAATTCCTCTTTTGGGGTGGCCTATTTGTTGTTTGTTTGTTTGCATTATTAGGCTCCGAAACTATTGAACCGATTTGAAAAATTATTTCACTGTTGGGAAGCTACACTATCCCCGGGGGACATAGGCTATATTTTATCCCCGTATTCCCACGGGAACAGTAACTACGCGGGTGAAACCGTGGAGCGCTGCTAGTCTTAAATAAAGTCTTGTTGAATTGTTTACAAAAAGAGTGATATTTCATTAAAGAAACATAATTATATGGCCTAAAGGCTTACCATATGTATGAATAACAAAATCAAAATGTTACACGTAAATTCTCACAACATTTCCTCGGCGACAATCTTAAGTAGACAAAGAATTGATAAACGCTGTGTACATTAGTGCCGTGCGAATAACTCTGCATACATCGTCAGTTCAATATGTTACAAACACAAATCTACATAGAAATACAGTCATTATCCATACATTTATGTAAAAGGTAGATTTTTACCGATTTCAAAGAAAATTGAAGTGTTTTTTTTGTTATGTTGTTGAACTGTATCATACATAATCTTGTTGGAAATATATTTTATGCAAGAGTTGCCATTTATTTAGAACTAGTTTTTGACCGCAGCTCCGCCCATGTGAATGTCGGTTATCGCGTAAAAATGTAGCCTTATGACCTTCTCCATATCCCAGGCTATATCTCTGCCAAATTTCATGACGATCGGTTCAGCGGTTTAGGCATGAAAGCGTAACAGACAAATATAGTTACTTTCGCATTTATAATATATTATTATAGTGGGGAAGAAGGGATATCATACTTCCAAGTTCTGAGTTGAACTACACGATTCATCTACAGGGTGCAAGGGCAACGCTTCCGAAACCAGAACGTATTTCACAACCTAAAATAATGCAAACGGATACCAATGACCTTTCGCTTTAAATTGATTACTTTGCATCAATTTAGAACGTTTGACGCTTCTGTTGTTTGTTTTTGCTTATTTTAATTTGGCGTCACTTTACAAAGGATGCCTAAACCTAAAGACGCTGCCTGGACTTGAGGTCGCGGTTATGCGTGAGCCTATCAGCTGATTTTTATTTTTGAATCCGTTGCTTGCTAGGTTTTTTTTTTACAACTCTATTGTTAAAAAAAAATACCTTTCTATATGCGTTTAATCTCAAACTGTTCACACAGCACAGTGTACAAAAAATGCAAAAAAGGTTAAGTAAAAATTGTAACAAAAAACAATATGTTTTACGGTACCTACTGTATCGAGAATCACTAACCCAGCCCTATCACCTGTCTTCATTTTCGGAAGCGTTTTCCTTACACCGTGTATATTGATTACTAAAATTATGTCTGGCCTTTAAAAAGACCCTGACCCTTGAGTTTGTTTTGCCATTTCTTTTCAAATGCGTAATCTATATATGTAGATGAAAGTCGTGTTTGTTATGTAGCGGCACTACAAATAAAAATGTTTCGTAACAAATATCGAGAAACACAAAAAGAAAAGTGGCGCCATCTACAATGCCACAGGCGAACTAAATGAGCAATTCTGCATCGCGCAATCAGAGTTTTCCACGACACGCGAACATATACAAAATCCCGACATCAACTGTCGGGCAGTTGCCCGGACCAGACACAATACCCGTCTGGTCGGAGGATCCTCCTTTTCAATAGAGGATGAGCGAACTTTACACCCTGTTTCTCATACCCCTAAAGTTACACTATTTATATGTCAATAACGGCTGAACCGATTTGGCTGAAATTGGTGGGGAGATAGCTTAGAACCATGAGACGGATATAGGATACTTTTTATCCCGGTGTTAGGTAAGGTAGCGTAGGTAGGGCAGGTAAGATAGTGTAGAGTAGGGTAGGGTAGTGTTGGGTAGGCAGCGTAGGTAGGGTAGGTAGGTAGGGTAGGGTAGCGTAGGTAGAGTAGGTAGGTAGGGTAGGATAGTGTAGGGTAGGGTAGTGTAGGGTAGGATAGTGTAGGATAGCGTAGGTAGGGTTGGTGGGTATGGATTTTGTATGAATGACTTTTGGATGGACAGGACAACGTCTGTCGGGACAGCTAGTATGATATAAAACTGATTTCGATATCTTATTAACGTAATAAACAATTTCATTTCCAGTAATTCCCAATAGAGGTTTGACATTTTCGTTATTTGAAATATTTATGATAAATTATAACTTCTTGGATTACCGTTATTATCTCATGGGAAATGAATTGAGTAGCTAGAGAATTTTCCTGATAAAAAGATTGTGTGTTTGAGTAATTGTTTGTACTATCAAAATATTCACATTACTTATATGTAGAAGCAAAAATATAACCTATCTATGTAAAGATGAGATTTTGAGATGTATTTGTTTTCTGCCAACACCGTGGAAATATCTGAGGACATGGTGGAGCATGTCCAGGCCCTGATACGGAGCGAGAGTGCATGGGTAGCCGTCATCTCCTTCTGCGAAGTAGTAATGCTCGCGAAGAGGGAGACGGCGTCCGTGATGAAGAGGTAGTAATTATATGCGCCCTCATGCTCCTAGTCGCCGCAGGAGACGCTCTGGGCATCGGGAATCCCTGGCTGATTTGAGCCACCGTAGGCGTGGGCTTGCGGATGGCGAGTAATGGGTAGCTCGCTGTCCAGTAAGGACCAAGCCCAGGTCGACGGCGCGTTGTGTTCCGCGCGCACCTCAAAGAGATATTAGCACCAACTGGTGGGGTCCGCAAAGGTCGATACCTGCCAGGGGAGCGGGTTGTTCGAAAGAGATACCGTGGCCTCTGGCACACAGGCAACCAAGGGAACACGGGTACGTTTTAATCAGTTAAAGTCTGACACGCCCTCCTGCTCCACCCAGAGCGGCATAAGTTATTTGAATATTTCCCACCCAAAAAATAAAAATAAACAATACGATTCATTTAATTGCCTCACAGGTTGCTGCGTAGGTACAGCAATCGGTTATTGGTTTATTTTTTGCCTTTTATAAATTTCTGCCTACGTGTATATTCACAGTTCCGTGTAAATACTACGCCTCACGTCCTAATTATCAAAGACGTAACAATACATTGAGACAATAGCAGATAGTTAGTTTACACAAAGGTTGTACTGAAGCATTGCGTCTTAACTTAATGTGTAGAGAATTGTGTATGTGCTTGCGTTGTGATTCGATCGTAGAAATGGCCAAATTGTCATGTGCCTGGTCATTTCACGATACGACGCGCCTCCATTGTATGATTTGGTCGGATATATCACGATGCGCCCAATCGTAAGTTATGTTGATCGACGAAAGCAATCTATTTATTGATATTCCCAGCTGACCACTGGGTATATTGCAAAGAAGTTGCATTTTACGCCACTATAGAGTGGCACCCTGACCAACTGGGCTAGGTTTTTTTTTTTGGGTGGGAAATCATCAAATAACTTCTCCCGCTCTGGGTGGAGCAGGAGGGCGTGTCAGACTTTTACTGACTAAAACCCACCCGTGTTCCTTCAGTAGCCCGTATGCCAGGGGCTGTGGTATCTCTTTCGAACAAAACCCGCACCCCTGGCAGGCATCGGCCCTTGCGGGCCCCATCATTTTTTATGCTGACATCTCTTTGAGGCGCGCGTGGAACACAACGCGCCGTCGACTTGGGCTTGGTCCTTACCGGACAGCGAGCTACCCATTACTCGCCGTCCGCAAGCTCATGCCTACGGTGGCCGGAAATCGGCCTGGGATTCCCGACGCCCAGGGCGTCTCCGTATCCTGCGGCGGCTAGGGTCGCGAGGGCGCATATGCTGCCTCTCCCTCACGTGCGCCGCCTCCCTCTTCGCGAGCATCACTGCTTCACTGAAGGAGGTGACGGCTACCCCTGCACTCTCGCTCCGTACCATGGCCTGGACCAGGGCCGGACGCGAGAGATCGCCGACGCCGATCGCCTCCACGAGGAGACGGCGGTGCTCCGCCCAAGCCGGGCAGACCGCCACCGAACTGGGTTAGGTTAGGTTTGAACTGTGACTCCGCAGGGGTCGGTCCTAGGGCCACTCCTGTGGAACGTAGGTTACGACTGGGCACTTTGTGTTGCTCTCTCACCCGGGTTGAGCGTCATTTGTTATGCTGACGATACTCTCATTACAGCCCGGGGAGGAAACTTTGAGGAAGCGGCGCGCTTGGCCACTGAGGGTGCATCCCTGGTCATCAACCGCATCGAGGCGCTGGGTCTTAGGGTGGCGCTAGACAAGACGGAAGCCCTGGTGTTTCATGCGCCCCGCCGCCGACCACCAGCAGGCGCTTCCATCACTTTGGGTGGTGAGCTAATCATGGTGCGGGGTCACATGAAATACCTAGGCCTGGTCGTGGACCGTAGGTGGAACTTCGGCGAGCACTTCTCCCGACTTGCCCCGAAGTTGATCGGCACAGCTTCTGCTCTGAGTCGGCTACTGCCGAATCTGGGTGGACCGAGTACGAACTGCCGACGGCTTTACACGGGGGTGGTGCGCTCGATGGCCCTGTACGGCGCCCCAGTGTGGGTGGACTCCCTGACTGCCCAGAACAAGGCTCAGCTGCGGAGACCGCAAAGAGTCATGGCGGTCAGGGTGATACGCGGATACCGCACAATTTCGGCTGAAGCGGCGTTCGCGTTAGCGGGAACGCCCCCGTGGGATCTGGAGGCGCGAGTGCTCGCCGAAGTTTACCACCGAAGCGTGGAGGTTCGGGTGGAGAGTGGCAATGGACCGCTGCCCGAAGTGGTTATGAGATGGCGGAGAGAGGCGCAGACTGCCATCATGAGGCAATGGGCGGAGAGGTTGGAGACTCCCAGCGCCGGTCACTGGACTGTTGGGGCTCTCCAGCCAATCCTAGAAGAATGGGTACGGAGGCGACACGGGACGTTGTCCTTCCGTCTAGTGCAGGTAATGTCGGGGCATGGCTGTTTTGGCAAATACCTGCACACAGTGGCAAGACGGGAGGCGACTCCCGTGTGTCACCAGTGTGGTTTCAGCCAGGACACGGCCCTGCACACTCTCGAGCAGTGCCCTGCTTGGGAGGTGCAGCGCCGAGTTCTGGCGGCAGAAATTGGGGAAGACCTGTCACTGCCGGTCGTTGTTAAGGCTATGGTCGGCAGTGAGAGGGCTTGGGTGGCGGTTACGTCTTTTTGCGAGGACGTAATCTCGCTGAAGGAAGCGGCAGAGCGGATCAGGGAGACAGACTCTCTCGCTGACCCGATTCGTCGCAGGAGGGTAGGACGGCGCAGGCGGCGAAATGCCGACTTGATGCCGCCATAACAGGGGTCAGCGGGCGATAGACCGGGGATTCTATTGTCCACGCTGCACGGTCCCTGGAGTTGTGGTGATGTCCACCGTAAGAGGAAGGAGCCCGAAGGCGGGAAAAGAAGAGGGTGCTCAGAGATGGGCTACGCTGGATGGGTCGCGAATGTCATACGTAGCAGTTCTCGCGGCCCACCCATCAGGGCGCAAGTAGGTGAACAAGCGGAGTTTTTAGTGGGTGCAAGCCCCACATAACCACGTCGTCTCCCCGGACGGCGTGGTATGCGTTAGGCATTTTCTTCGCTGGAAAAAAAAAAAAAAAAAAAAAGGTTTGAACTGTGACAAACCGCGCACGAGTCGATCGAACTAAGCGAGCGGGACTGTGATAGCGGCCAAGGACCGCTACATTCAAGTTGGTCGTAGTCACTTGGCTATTAAGTATTCTTAAACCGTTTCAACTGGAATTATTCGAGTAGAAAAACATCGCATAGGATTTGTTACCCGACTGCGCGGTAGCAAAAACAAGGTTAGGGGTTTTTGGCGTAACGATATATCCCCAAAAATCGTTCGGGAATCCGACGAACGCTGAGCATTGAAAGATATGGCGGATGTGAGGTGGTCAAATCATAAAATGACGGCGTACCTTTCCACGATTGGACAACTGGAAATACAATGTGGCGACGATGATACGACACTAATTTAACTTCGTAAATAGTTCAGTTACTAGCGACCGCTTCTGTTTTGCACGGTTTTGACAACTCCAGAAAATAACTAGATTTCAATATTACATAAACGTTTAATTTTAGAAGAACAACTCGGTTACACACACAGTCACGAAAAGCGACTTTCATTTTTAATAACTAGGTGTACAAATATTACGACCCAGTTTGCATACACAAATTAATTCAAATGTAACCAAAAGTTTAGTTTCTAGTCAGAGATCGGAAAAAGCCATAGATGGCCCATTGCTTCTACTTCATCATCATTATCATCATTTTAGCCAAAAGACGTCGACTGCTGGACTTAGGCCTACCCCAAGCTCTGCCATTTCGGCCGGTCCTGTGCTTCTTACATCCAGCGGATTCCTGCGGCCTTCACCAAATCACCGATTCATCTTAATGGGAGGACTTCTAGTTAGTGCTACGTCATCCAGTATGCGGTCGCTTTTACTTCGTATGCTAAAAATATATGTTTTGTTAAATTCTTGTTACGATTTATTTCCAGTATACCGTCGTATTGTTGTCGCCACATATTAGGGCATTTTGCGTTAACCTACTCGTGTTTGTTTTCACGCAAGTCACTCCGAGGTCTAGCTACGCTAGCACTTCACAGGTCCCGGCAGACATTTGTCGATCGTTAGGGCTTTTGCCTTCAAGCCGATAACGTAGCGGCCAAAAAGTAGGTTGCGGTGAGGCGCACCGCAACTGAGGTGAGCCGCGATGTCAAATGGGAGGCATCGCGGCTGAGGGTTACGGGCTTCGGCAGATGAGGAGTGCCGATACTTTTGAGCAGCGCTCATCCCTTCCGTGGCCTAGACGGGCCCCCACCGTTTGATGGCGAATGCGGTGGGGCCGCAGGGGAAGAGGAGTGTCGGTATAGCTTTGGCCGCTCTCCCTATCCCCTGTGGCCGAAAAGTGGTAGGCGGAACGGCGCGTTGTGTTCCAAGCGCGCCGTCAGAGATGTCAGCAACAACTGGTGGGGTCCGCAAGGGCCGATGCCTGCCAGGGGTGCGGGTTGTTCGAAAGAGATACCGTCGCCCCTGGCACGCAGGCAACTGAGGGAACACGGGTGGGTTTTGGTCAGTAAAAGTCTAAAACGCCCTCCTGCTCCACCCAGAGCGGGAGAAGTCATTTGATGATTTCCCACCCTGCAAAAAAAAACCCCAAGATTTTTGGAAAAAGATCATAACGAAATCCACTTTTACGGAAAAAATATACCCGATAATTATCCTAACTTTTAAAAGTTCTACTATTCAAATACGTCCTATTTAAGTTTTTCATTCGTTCAGAATCGATTCGGCGTTCGATTTCATACCGGAAGTATGAATGGTATCTATCTAATTGTACTTTAATTGATGTTAAATCGAAATATGATGTCATTACAATCATTTGTAATCGATTTAATTCGTTATTGATTTCTGAATTGTGGACTGTGTGTGGCGAATTTTGGTGACAATCCTACTAATATTAGGTCTTTACCTATGAAATTGCCGTTCTGCAGTACTGGCCATTTCAAATCAAAATAATTTTTGTTTGGCTAAGAATTCTAATTTCAAATTAATTTTATTTTAAAAACATGGATTTTTTTTTCTAAAAGTAGTCATTTCTTTATTGATTAGTGTTACATTTTCATCGCATTTCAATCTTTTTCGTCATCATGGATACGTTAAAAATTCGAGTAATTATGGAATATGAGTACCGTCGTGGCAGCAACGCGGCACAAGCGGCACGCAACATCAACGACGTTTACGGAGCTAACACTACAAACCAACGCACCACCTGTTATTGGTTTGCTCGCTTCCGTTCTGGAAATTTCGACCTGAAAAATGAACCTCGCGGTCGTCCGAAGACTTTGGTCGACAATGACGAATTAAAGGCGATTGTGGAAGCTGATGATACACAATCTACGGCTGAATTAGCAGCAGCTTTCGACGTTAGCGTCAAAACAATATTGGTCCATTTGCGTCAAATTGGCAAGGTAAAAAAGCTTGACAAATGGGTGCCCCACGAACTCAATGATCGCCAGCGCGAAGTACGCGTCGAGACGTGCCTTGCACTGCTCAACAGACACACAAATGAAGGAATTTTGAACCGCATTGTTACCTGCGATGAAAAACGGATTCTGTTTGATAACCGTAAGCGCTCAGCAAGTTGGTTGGATCCTGGTTCAGCACCTAAACAATGCCCTAAACGAAAACTTACCCCTAGAAAAGTGATGGTCACTGTTTGGTGGTCTAGCGCCGGTGTGATTCATCACAGCTTCTTACCAAACGGGGTGAGCATTACTGCAGATGTGTACTGTGAAGAACTGAACACAATGATGGAGAAGCTGGCGCATCTCCAACCAGCATTGGTCAATCGCTCGTCTCCGCTGCTCCTGCACGACAACGCGCGACCTCATACTGCACAGCAGACGGTCTCCAAGTTGCAAGAACTGGGGTTGGAAGCTCTCCGTCATCCGCCCTACTCACCAGACCTTCCGCCTACAGACTACTACTTTTTCCAGAATTTGGATAACTTCTTGGCGGGAAAAAAATTTAATACCCGAGAGGCAGTACAAAATGCCTTTGAAGAATTTGTTGCCTCCCGTCCAGCTGATTTCTTTAAGAAGGGCATCAATAAACTGCCACTGCGATGGCAAAGATGCATTGATTGCATGGGTGATTACTTCGATTAATACAAATAAAAAATTCATGAAAAAAATTCGTTTAAATTTTTTCATACAAAACGGCAATTTCATAGGTAAAGACCTATTATAATAATACAAATGTTAAAGTATTTTTGATGTTGTTGTTGATTAGTTAGATGGATATTGGATATTTAGACGTTTGGATGATTTGTTTCTCAATCACGCAATAACGGCTGAATGGATTTGGTTAAAATTTGGCATATAAATATATTATAAGCTGGATTAACACATGTGGTACTTTTTATCCCTATAGTATGTTCCGGCGGGATCAATTTTGATCTACATGCGGGCGAAGCTACTTGTAAAAGCTAGTTCCAAATAAACCTGTTAACATTCACATTACTTTGAGCCACGATTTCGATTTTCCTATTTTCGTGCGACTAACAGAGTAGGGTAGAACGCCTAATTATAGGCCGAGCTACACTTTACTGTTATTTGGTCGATTCACCTAAAATTAGAGTATTTTAACTGACGGCTGAAATAATTAAGAAACATTTAAGTTAGGAAGGTAACTTTAGCACGCCTTTCGCAGTAACTTAAAGTATAAAGTTGTTATAAATTATAAACTGTTTAAAGCAATAATTAATTTAAAATTCGGGACATAAATTACAGGGAAGCTTAATTTTGGGAAACCATTAATTATTTGTTGCGACCTGGCTTTGGTGTAGTCAGCTGAAATTCAGAAGGGTTTGGGATTGGTTTCTGACTAAATCAAAATTACAGAGAAGGTCTCCTGTCTTTGAGATAATTAAATGACTTTCGTGATTATTTTTACCCATTCTGCAATGGTTATTTTATTCTGGGTCCGTTGTCTTCACATATATATTTATAAAATATATGCATACAAAATATTGTCACATTTTAAAAGAGTAATAGTAGAGTTTTTGCTCATTCTTCTCCATACAAAATTACCGGTTTTAGGGGGCGATCCTTATAATTAAAGCGTTTAATTACAACGCTATATACGAGTAAGTAAAGCGTGTGGGTAGTAAATGCCTTTTTATAAAAACAAACCTTAGGCCGCGGGTTCGATTCTTGGGTCGCAGTCTTATAGCGACCCATATTACATGGGACTGAAACATAATTGAAAAAATACGGGACTGGAAGTTCACCTTTGCTTAACCCATATTATTTTACATGTGTAATTTTTACGTTATTAACGGCAGACATTTATAACTATAATAAATAATTTTATTTCTGTAAGTAGATTTGTACAAACACTTTTACACGTCAATCATATTTTTTTTAAACTAGATGAGATCAGCGTTTCCTATCTGACTACTGTGAGAAGAAAGGCCGAAACAAACTCAGAGTCAGTCTCTTTTAAAGTCCAGATATAATCTTGGTCAGATCATGGTGAAGACCATGTGGACTGATGTCTGAAATGGTATTTTTGAGGAAAGAACCACACATATTGAGTGGACCTGTCCATTCAGTGCACGCATGTATCAGTAATCATACGGCTCAACTCAGAACTTGAGGAGCTGAACGATTTGACGAACAATACCAAAGAAAGGACATTTGGGTAGACTGCATAAAATACTCAAACTACCAGAAGTGTGTTTTATATGATTGTAAAAACAAAACGTGCGCTATATTTTCAAAGCCAATCAATTGATATTATCATTTGTAGATAAAATCGCAACAACTATTACAAAATGAAAACTATTTGTTAGTTGTCTCTAGGGTAATGAATAACATGATAACTACAAAGATTGTTCAACCTACCACAAAACATATCAAGAACAAATAGAAACGAACATCAAACATCAAAATCCAATAATAATTTCCTGAACGGACGATAACAGTTGCGGCCGCCTTATATTATTTCCCGCACGCGATGATCAAAGGTACCTTACGAAGTAAATCGACATTTTGTTATCTGTGGTTACGAACTTAATTTATACCTATATTTACGAATTATACTGGCTCGTAGCTAAGTAATAATATCCACACGGGTTGATCCATCAGGTTAAGCTACGCTTACCGGGGTTGGTCTGTGGATGGGTGACCATTTTTACACACCGAGACTCCTATGTGCCTCGGAAAGCACGGTAAGCTGTTGGTCCCGGCTGTCAATCGTGGATCTTTGACAGTAGTTACGGGTCGTCAGAAAACCGAAAACCTGACAAGCAGTATTACCAAGGTAACGTTCGAATCTCAAATTAAATGCTCGGACAGGAAGACTCTGCTGTCATTCTTGGCACAAAATCCATACAGAAGATTAAAATTACAATGAATTTTGCTGATGCTACGAAATATAGCTTTGTGAGAGCTACGTCGTAACAAACAACGTCGAATTGTTGAAATAATATTTTCCGTACATTTCATGAGCAAAATCTATAATAGCATGGAAGGTACATAAGACAATTTGTCTTCTAGGTTGGAATAGCAATGGAAAGCAACTAAACGCGAACATGATTTGATTTCACGCTCGAATAGCAGGGGCGCCATATAAAGAAGGATTTAAAGACAATGGAACATCTCGAATTAAACTCAAACTCAAAGAATTTATTTCAAATAAACCATTTACAGGCACTCTTGGATTATCAAAAAGACGATCAGTTGGAAAGTTGAAGCTAAAACTGCCAATTCCAAAACGTAGATCTCAATGGTGAAGAAGGGGCAAGAAACTCCAACGACATTCTTTTAAATCATGTTAGGTATTACAAAATCTTGGAAACATTATTATTGTTGCTTCTATATGTGAGAACAAATCTAAAAAAAATAAAAAAAACAATTCTGAATATGATTTAAAAGTTAGGAGATGACCAGTCACAACTGACGGCGCCCGTTCACGAACTGGTTAGATACGGACAGGGCTTGGGCTCAACTGGGCTTATAAATGAAAGAAGAAATTGATTGTACTATAATATCTAGGTGTAATACCATAATTTATAATATTAACGTGTAGAAAAGAACAATGAAATGCCCGTATTGGAGCGCGTCTGTGAGCTGAGTGAAGACTGGTTGTCAAGTTTTCGGGCTTCTGGCGACCCGTAACGACTGTCGAAGATCCACAAATGACCGCCGTGATCAACGGCTTGACGTGCTTTCCGAGTCACGGAATGTAAAGATGATCACCCATCTACAGCTGGGCACGCCACGATTGCGGCGGTAAGTCCCCTCTTTGAGGAATGGCTTAAGAGGCGGCATGGCGTCCTCACCTTCCGCCTGACGCAGGTCCTCACCGGACACGGGTGTTTCGGGAGGTTCCTGTTTCGCATAAGGCGGGAGGAAAAGCCCGGCTGTTTCCACTGCGAAGATCGCCCTGAGTACACGGTGGAGCATACGCTGCAGGTCTGCCCGGCTTGGGTGGAGCACCGCCGTGTCCTCGTGGCGGCGATCAGCGACAGCGATCTCTCGCGTCCGGCTTTGGTCCAGGCCATGATACGGAGCGAAAGTGCATGGGTAGCCGTCACCTCCTTCTGCGAAGCAGTGATGCTCGCGAAGAAGGAGGCGGCGCACGTGAGGGAGAGGCAGTATATGCGCCCTCACGGCCTTAGTCGCCGCAGGAAACGCCCTGGGCGTCGGGAATCCCAGGCTGATATAACCAGGCCTAGACAAAACACATTTCTGTTAGCGTTCACGCCAAACGCTACGCCAAAATGTATGGGAATGACATTACCTGCGGAAAGGTTACGTCGTGTTCTTTCCGCAGTTAATGTCATTCCCATACATTTTGGCGTAGCGTTTGGTGTGAACGCTAACAGAAATGTATTTTGTCTCTAGGCCCAGGCCACCGTAGGCGTGGGTGGACGGTGCGGACGGCGAGTAATGGGTAGCTCGCTGTCCGGTAAGGACTAAGCCCAGGTCGACGGCGCGTTGTGTTCCACGCGCGCCTCAAAGAGATGTTCGCACAACCTGACGGGGCACACAAGGGCCAATGCCTGCCAGGGGTGCGGGTTGTTTGAAAGAGATACCGCCGCCCTTGGCACACAGGCTACTGAGGGAACATGGGTGGGTTTTAGTCAGTAAAAGTCTGAAACGCCCTCCTGCTCCACCCAGAGCGGGAGAAGTTATTTGATGATTTCCCACCCAAAAAAAAAAACATGTGACTCGTATGTTCATTCTCCTCGATTTGAACGTCGTTTACACTTTACTTACCCTGTCTTCTGTGTGTTTTCCTTTACTAAAACCAGGACTAAAAGTACCTCCAAAGTCTATACCACAATATTATCAAGTTACGTGTTCATGCTTGCATAGCGTATTGTGATCATGAAAGCAACTTTATTTGTTGTGAAATTACACGCCAACTTTGAATTATTCATTTGTTCTAAACACGAATAGGTAAATGTGCAGGTTAGTGATATTTTTATGGTTTTTGAATATACTTCTTTGTGATTCTTGTAAAAGGCTCCTATTATCGATATATTACGGGTTACAGGAGTAAGTTATATTAGAATTAGCTGTGTCCATGACTTCGTTCGCGTGCATATGGGATTTTATGAGTTTCAGTTTTTTTACGCAGTATGAAATGTTTTTCTACTACAAAAGTAGCTTGCGCAATAGCGAAGGCTACTTAAAGAAGTAGGTATCTGATAATATCCGCTATCTGCCAGTAAAAATACCGTCACAATCGGCCTAGTCGTTTCGTAGATTAGCTAGAACAAACCGATAAAATTATTGGAAGTACCATATTAGATTTCATAATAGTGCATGTTGGTCCCAGCCCACTGTGAAAATTGTTCACTATTCATAATTACCATCTACCAATTTAACACTATTATATGTATATTTTATACTGCTATGCTTCATGCAAAAAATAGAGCCACAGCGTTGCATTTTCTATGACAGTAGGCAACAAGATAAACAGGGTCATCATTATCATCTGCCTAGCCTTTTCCCAACTATGTTGGGGTCGGCTTCCAGTCTAACTGGATGCAGCTGAATACCAGTATTTTACATGGAGCGACTGCCTATCTGACCTGCCTACATAACTCAGAAACTGGGTAATACGATACCCCTTCGAAAGACTGGTTGTCAGACTTTCGGGCTTCTGACGACCCGTAACGACTGTCAAAGATACACAAATGACAGCCGGGACCAACAGCTTAACGTGCTTTCAAGGACGGAGGGGTCTTGGTATGTAAAGATGGTCACCCATCCACGGACCAACCGCGGCAAGCGTAGCTTAACCTGATAGATCGAACCGTGATAAGATAAACAGGGTATACCTACTATAAAAGTAGACGACAAATATTGTGTTTTTATGGATATAGGCGACGCGGACGGACAGACTTTGTGACGCCCCATATACTCGTATCCGAAAACAATATGACCTCAATTTGATATTGGATCGCCCGGTACATAATTCCTAACTAATCCCTGGTCTCTTATATCTACTAACGGTGCGTTAGGCTTAACAACCATTTCTACTAGAAACTAGCTTTTGACAGCGGCTTCGCCCCCGCGGAATTTTCATCCCCTATTTAACTCCCTTAGGGGTTGAATTTCGAAAAACTCTTTCATTTTCCTTGTCAAAATTATAAAGGAAACTTCTTTAGGAGTATGAGGAACAGGGTGTAAAGTTCACTCATACCTATGATGGTAAAGGAGGATCCTCCGACCAGACGGGTATTATGTCTGGTGGGCAACTGCCCGACAGTTGATGTCGGGATTTTGTACCTATCTGGGTGTCGTGGTAAACTCTGATTGCGCGATGTAGAATTTCTCAGATAGTTCGCCTGTGGCATTGTAGATGGCGTCACTTTTATTTTTGCGTTTCTTAGATTTTTGTTGCGAAGCATTTTTTATTTGTAGTACCGCTTCTGTGCAAAATTTCAGCTTTCTAGGTCCAAGGGTTTGGACTGGGCTGATGAGTCAGTCAATAAGTCACTACTTTTATTTTTATTGATATAGATGAATGCCTACAATAATCAAATACTTTTCAATTTTCTTGTCCTTGAAGGTGTATGTAGCTATTAAATCGAATAGCTTTAAACGAGCAATTCTTGTATTTATACGGGATACTCGTATGTTTTTATCCAGTGCGCAAATTTTAACCATGAATTCAGCATATCATTCTAGATCCCCAGGCGCAGAATTTTTTCGCCGGTTGTACAAAAATAAATCAGCTGTTCCATACATTGTGACCGCGTAGGTATTGCACTTTTCTATGAACCAGCTGTTTTTTTTTTTTTTTGTATAACCGGCGAAAAATTTCTGCGCCTGGGGATCTAGAATGATATGCTGAATTCATGGTTAAAATTTGCGCAATGGATAAAAACTTATCCTGTATAATCCGAATCTCGGAGACGGCTCCAACTATTTTCTTGAAATTTAGTATGAAGGGGGTTTCGGGGGAGATAAATCGATCTAGTTAGGTTTCATTTCTATGAAACGTCAAACGAACAAAAATATTTCCAGATATTTATTTATTCATGATTTGAGACATAGTTTAGTTGGAACTATAAGTAACTAAAAGTATTCAAAAAATGAGTTTTCTGTGGGTTTTATTATAATTACTAAATCGAAATGTTGAAATATTATATTAATTGTATTTCACAATGATCCTTTGGCTAGTAAATTTCAAAAACATGTTCATTGTGGGTCCTAATGAGCAAAGTGAAGTAGGAGAGAGGATTAATTTTTTAATAGTATAGCTTCCTTCTAACTGGTGCGGTTTTTAATTTCTTGCTAAAGAAGATTTGTGCATGCAGCGGTTCATCATCAACATCATCATCATCATTACAGCCGAAAGACGACCACTGCTGGACATAGGCCTCCCCCAGTCTCCTCCACTTCGACCGGTCTTGTGCTTCCCACATCCGCTGGATGCAGCGGTTCATGTCACTTAAATCACATAGTCCAACTACTGAGTGAAGCCGCGGGTAGAAGCTAGTCTTAGCTTAAATATAATAATACTAATAAAACATGTTAATATTCACTGCATCATTGCTGCAAAAGCTGCTGTTTAGTGGTAGAAAATTACTCTCCACTTTACCATTTTTTTTTCTACGAATCGACGGTTCCGACATATATTTAAACAAACTAACAAGAAAATGGGTAGTATCTATCAACAATCGGCACTTAACATACAAAACTTATATTCGAATAGTAGACATAAAAATAAGGGTCAAAATAGACAGAGAAGCAAAATGTTCGGATTGTTTTTCATTATTTTATTCAGTTTCCTTTAGATTTTTCTGTCAACATTTCGAGAGCAGTAGTCCTATTAATCCTACGAATACTCGTATTATAAATGTGAAAGTTTGTATGTTTGGATTTTTGGATGTTTGTTACTCAATCACGCAAAACCAGCTGAACAGATTTCGATGAAAATGCTAGTAATAAAATAAATTCCAATTGCACAAAGTAAACTGCATGTCAACCTGGGTTCGATCCCACAACCAATCTGCTCGCGCATATTTCACTCAAACATTAACCCGCCCGAGTGGTTTCCGCTTTGTCGTTGCGTAGCCTTGGCCTCCCAGCCACGGTGAAGCGAAGAGGAACCCCAAGGTGGGGCCGCTCGTCAGGGTTTTTGCCTCAAAGCCGACGACGTAGCGGCCAAAAAAATGTAGGTTGCGGTGAGGTGCACCGCAGCTGAGGTGGGCCGCGATGTTGAAGAGGGAGGCATCGTGGCTGAGGGTTACAGGCTGCGGCGGAGGAGGACTGCCGGTACTTTCGAGTAGCGCTCTTTCCTTCCGTGGCCTGGACGGGGCCGCCACCGTTTGATGGCGGACGCGATGGGGCCGCAGGGGAAGAGGAGTGTCGATATAGCGTTGGCCGCTCTCCCTATCCCCTGCGGCCGAAAAGTGGTAGGCGGCGGGGCCACTGTGCTGCCCCGTCGCAGGGTGACCGAGGGGTTCGCAAGGGCCGATGCCTGCCAGGGGTGCGGGTACTTCGAAAGAGATACCGTCGCCCCTGGCACTCGGGCAACTGAGGGATCAAGGGTGGGGCTTAGTCAGTAAAAGTCTGACACTACCTCTTGCTCCAATCAGAGCGGGAGAAGTTATTTGATGATTACCCACCCAAAAAAAAAAAAACTCAAACATTAACAGTAAAGGACATGCCCTGTCTGCGTTGACCCTAAAAAGTGGGGCAGTAGGGGTAAAACTTGTGAGTTATGGCCAAACTTTGGCTCAATATCTTTGGCCAAGGAACAAGAGTCTAACGACAGTTTCTGAAGTGTTTTATTTTGTTAGTAAAAGTAAATCGCTAGAAGAATATTATGTGTGACTGTTTTGTGTATTTGGAAGTAAACATATAATGTTAAAAGCTACTGTTGTAGGTTATAACATCGTCATCACAGGAGCTGATGGACGCTGCTGAAAGTGCCAAGCTCGTCGCCAAATTCCGGGCTGACTGTATTTATATTGTCATCGACACGCTAAGAAGAAGAATAGAATAGAGTCAATATGTGTACATTTAGCTAAGAAAGTGGTATTCATTTGGTTATATCATGTGCATCAAATTATTTAACAAAATACCAAGCAACATAAAAACACTTCCATTTTTGGAATGAAGTTCCTTATCGCGCGTTGTGAAAGGGGGCTGGACGGAAAAAAATCATACGAAAAGTTGTAACGACACTTTTTGCTATAGTAAGCTATTGTAAGCCGTGCGGCGTGCGCATGTTTCTCTGTCTATCTCTCTCTCTCTCTCTCTTATAGAAAGCAATAACGATGGTGACGATGGTGACGATGATGACGATGGTGACGATGGTGACGATGGTGACGATGGTGACGACGAAGACGACAATGACGACGATGACGACGATGACGACGATGACGACGATGACGATGATGATGATGGGCTTTAAAACCCTGAAAACGCGAAGTTCCTTATCGCGCGTTGCGAAAGGGGGCTAGACGGAAAAAATTAAGACCAAAAAAGGAACTTCGTTCCATTTCCATTTTTAAAATTTAAGAGTAGCTTAACAAAAATGCTCAATGAGAAATGCTTTTAAAGTGTACTTGAATTTTTAGATTATAAGTTGTGAATGGTGTGTATTTTAATGTTTTTTTTTTGTGTTTATGTGTAATTGTTGTGAATTGTGTGTATTTAATGTAATTTGTGAATTGTGGTATTTAATAACAATTGTGTCCGAATTTAATAATTGTATCCGGAATTAAATTTTATAATTTAATTATATTGAATTGAATTATAATTTACTAATCGCATGCATGATTCAACTTTAATTTCTTAAAATATAGTATTTAAGCATGTAAATTTGCATGCCGACATTAATGGCATAATAAGCGATCGAGTTATACCTTCAGAACTTTCTATACCTTATTTGTGCAAAGAAAAGATTTTGATTTGATTTGATTTCTACATATCATCACAGTGGCAATGCAAGAGCAGTATGTATGCGCTACTGATAGCAAGACTGCATTGTAGATATACAGGGGAGCGCAGGGCTCTCGCCGTCCGATGCAACATGTTGGCTCGTAGATTTGCTCGGTGTACGGACCAAGTAAAAATTAATCTTATTAAGGCTTACTGCCAGAGTCTGTACATGAGTAATCCATGGATCAATTACACCAAAAGATTGCTAGATGTTCTGCGCATCCAGTTTAATAATAGTTTCAGGATGTTGTTGAGACTTCCTCGCTATTGCAGCGCGTCGGAGATGTTTGCTCAAGTTGATACCGACGGTTTTCACGCACAAGAAAACCGTTTCGCTACTGGGTCGAGGCAGTCGCAACCTCATCCTGCGAACTGTAGCAGAGAGTTTCGGTTCTCCAATTTGAAAGCAGTTTTTGTAGAGGGTGATTGGTACTAACACTAGATAATAAGTTGTTTTAATATTATGTTTAAAATTTATTATTAAAATTTATTAAATACTAGCTGTGCCCGCGACTTCGTTCGCGTGCATGTCGGAAAACAATAATGTGTTGCTTTGACGGTGTAGGTACCACTCCTCCGATCTTCCGATCTATCCTGGTAGGAATCTACCACAGCTTTCGAATGCAGTCCAGAGCCTAGAGACAAAACACATTACTCTTGGCGTTCACGCTAAACGGTACGCCAAAATGTATGGGAATGACATTACCTGCGGAAAGGACACGGTAATGTCATTCCCATATATTCTGGCGTAGAGTTTAGCGTGAACGTTAACAGAAAGGTGTTTTGTCTAGGCCTGCAGGCGTCTTTAGGGGTTATAATGATATTGCGACGAAGTCTCACTCAGATTTTTAAGAATAAATATAGATCAAAGCGCCTGGTCGAGGCTCATTTTATAATAAATGTGCACCTGCCGTAGGTTAGGTACAGTAAAAGCTCTTTATTCGCGAGGTATACGTTCCGTAAAATACCTACCGCGAATACAGAAACCGTGACTATGGAATGGTAATTTATATGGGATTATAGGGGACACGTTCCTAAGTGACAAAAAAAAAAACAATTTAATTGAAGTTTTTGACCATATTGATTAATTGTATGAGCGTGATATGGATGCAAGCGACTCTCCAAGGCGTAAACGATCAAGCATTTCTATGCGTTAAACAGATTTTTTCGCGTCGAAAATCGTTTTTAAGTAAAAAAAATTCAACATTTTGCAATAAATGGAAAGATGAAACAATAGGTAAAACACGCAAAGCGGCTCGTACCAAAGGATGGAATGTCTATTAAGTCGCAGCATTTATAAATGTGGGGGAGGCCTATGTCCAGCAGTGGACGTCTTTCAGCTGAAATGATGATGATATATAAATATACTTTATGGTGATGAGGTTGGTTTCATTATGTTTGTTTACATTCTCAAAAAACTTTTTTCAAAAAAATACCAACCGACTTCCAAAAAACACTACAAAGTGCAAAATAACTTTAATTTCGGAAGTCGGTGACGTTGGATGTGTATTTTAATTATTTGTCACCGCCTTCCGAAACTAAAGTTATTTTGCACTTTGTAGTGTTTTTTGGAAGTCGGTTGTTATTTTTTTGAAAAAAGTTTTTATTTTTCACTTTTTTGCTACCTACCATACACCAATTCGAAATTTCATCATCCTTTGGGTCAAAACAATGCATACTTATTTATGTGATAGCAACATTCGCGGTTGATTTGCTGTAATTTTTTGAAGAGTTCCGTTGTCTGTTTCCGAAACGCATCATCAGATCTATATGCAGGGCCCAATCTAAGGGGGGCAAGCCGGGCAAATGCTCAGAGCGGCAAAAATGAGCGGCGGCAAAATGTATACTTACAAACATACCTACTCTCATGAATTTTTGTATACTTGTTCAAAGCCGTAGTAGACTAACGTATGTGAATATTATATAGTTAAAAGAATATCACATAATTATGGTCATACCATCTTTGATGGTGTTAGTGCAAAGGGCGGCGAATGTTATTTTTGCCTGGAGCGGCTAAATAGCTAGATCGGACCCTGTCTATATGAAATTTCAATGGGACCATTTCGGAGTAAACCCCTTTCGAAAAAAAAAAGAATTTTGCAAATCCGTCTATATACGACGGAGTTATGCCTGAACATACATTAAAAATATAAACATGTCGAATTGATAACCTCCTTTTTTTTGAAGTCGGTTAAAAACACCGACCGCGGCGAAGGCGGCTATTGTAGATGTCAAAGGCCGAACCAATACAGCGGCGATATCATTTGACAATGTACTTTAGGCAAAGTTGTAATAAGGTCTATTTCACTTTTTTATAGTCCATCTGACGACGCGTTTACAAAGGATATTGGGTTGGATACCTATTGGAATCCTTTTTGTTATTTGTTAATATGTATGTACCGAATTACCGATGTACCGATTAGACCCGCAAATAAATAAATCTTTAGCCGCGGATATAGGAATTGGGTCCCATTTTTTTAATCCGCGAATAGTGAAAACGCGAATGAAGGAAGCACGAATAAGGAGCTTTTACTGTACTTACTCAATAAATCGACTGCACGTCTGGTTGAGTGTGCTGAAGCATTATTCCACGCGGGGGCGGGCGCCTATCTTGGCCCGTACAGGCGCGTGTCTTTTAGCTTTGTTTATCAAACGTTGACCACTGAATAAAACCACAGCAGTGGGAATGCTCTGCACGGACTGCGATAGGCCTCGACAGGTAGCAGTGCAGTAACACCTGACGCCACCTGTCAGTTAACGGCCCGTGGGACCATGGCGTTATCACGATGAAGAAAGATCACGCTGTAAAGGTGGATACTGACCGGCGTCACGGGTCAAAATGCACCTAATATGTTACCAAGCAAGTATTCGTGCAGTCAGTAGTACCTACGGCAAAACATGCGAGCGAGCAACACTGATTTTAGCACACGGCGTAAAGACATGGTCGCTGCGAATGTTACATTACCTACGCCCCGTAACGTCGGTCATTATCCACATTAAAAGCGCTGTTGAAAAAAAAACCAAACCAGGCAAAAAAAACTATTTAATTGTATAGCACGGGTTTTCTATGAACATAGTAAGTACGATGTTGTTGCTACGTAGTGCCATACCGCGCTCGCCCCCACCTCTCTCCCCGCTGCTGACGCAGGCAGCAGGAAGAGAGAGAGCCCGATCCCGAGGATAATGGACGTAACAGAGCGATCCTCCGCGACTCTTAGTTGCGATGCCTTTTTATTGTAAATTGTAATCAAAAATGTTTCAGTGTTTCTTTTGTTCAGCCATACATTTATTTGTAGACCAATAAATAATTATATTTAAAGAAGCGACTTTAAAATTGTCAATATTTTACTATTGTGATTTCTATTGTTCCTGTGTAGGTAATGTATCCTTTGTTGGAGATGCCAAATGGATAAATAAATACATTTTTAAACTTGTTTTAACTAAGAAAATGCTTCTCTGTAAGCGATGTTGCTCGGAAGAGCATCGACATAACTACAGTTGCCCGTGTGAAAACCTATCTATTTAGTCAAATCCACCAGTAGTTATGGTCGCAATTTTGGATTTTTTTTCCTGACTTTCACCATCCGACCTCGCTTGAACCCCTCCCCACCTCGAAAACTAACATCACGAAAATTAGCACATAAGTATTTACAACTCTTTACTCCCAAAACTCCCATTATTTGAATCGAGTAATGCTGTAAACACGCATTTAAATTTAACATTATCAAATTTCGCGCGAAATCAAGTTGTTGTCTTTGCATGTTTGCTATTCAAACCTAGATGGCGTTACTGACGCTAGAGATTAAGAATTTCTATGGAGAGGTTCCTCTAGCCGCTCTAATTTTGCTATATTATGCTAGATGGCGCTACTAAGACTTTTATCACAATTAAAAATGAGATTTCTTCCCCTCTATTTGTATTAATTTGATTGATAAAACTAATAAATATTTATCTAACATTGCATCCTAGGTATATGACTCAGAACACCACGTCAGTTAATATTATCACAACTTTTTATTTGAAATTCTTTTAGCTTTTTTGATTCGTGGGAATCAACCACCAACGGAAAGCGATTTTAGTAATCAGTATCATTACTTTTTGAAATAACACAGACACAGTAAGTAACTTAAATGAGAATGACGTGTTAATATTAAGTATTCGTTAGTACCGTTTCACGCCAATAGATGTCGCTAAGTGTTTCAACATAAATTCTTCTTGAACACTTTAAATTATTTAGATAGGTTGACCGAAGCGATTGCGATGAAACAAAGACTAATATAAACTCCGAGTTATAAACAATATTTGAGTATGAAAGATAACCATATTAGTTTCGTTCTTTTGACGTGATACTTGATCTATTCAACATAGAAACTGAAAAACCGAGCTACAGACAAAAATTTTGATAAGGGTTAAAATGTCATCTGTTGATTATCCCTTACCACCCCAAGCAATTATTTTCGAAATATTTTAAATGTACAGAAAAAGTTCCTTTACAGATTTATTATATGTATAGATATAGATATAGATAATTAATTTATATTTTATACCTATTCTTATTATCCTTTATTCCATTAAATACATATTAATTTCATTTTTAAATTTAAAATATATAAAAACATTTAAAAATATAAAAATAGTACTCAACCGGTATTGGGAACAGGGTCCAAGTTATACTATATTATTATTACTATTTATAAAATATTCTTATTACAAGTGCAAGTGATGATGTTTCGCAATTAGAATGTTACGAGCGATCTGCCCGATCTAGGTTAATTCCATCCTGTGTTTCGGGCCATCACAAGTGTGTGTGTGTGTGAAAGGAATTGTTCCTGTGTATCGAACATAATACAAACATTGATAGCTAATTCCAGATAGTCTTTCAAATAAAGTATTTTTAATTGAGAAAATAGATATAAATATATATTTATTTTTATTTTTCTGCTAAATATATCGTCCCAATCTTCAAATTAAAACACGTTTTAATAAAATTGGAAAATACCCTATTTCTTCCCCAGAGGGACACTAAATTCAAAATTCTTAACGAAGTTCTCCCATATACATTCGAAAGCCGATCCATACTGATTTCGGATCTCATTTCCGATACATTATCGCCCCATAAAGATACGTAAAGAAGAAATAATGATAGCTGAGTCGAGCTTAAATATTATTTTCGAAGCAATATCTTGCTCCACCACGATAGAATACAAATTAAGAACAGAACAAAAATGTTGAAAGCAAAGATGGTTTTTTTCCGCAAGGGCCGTTGCCAAAAAGGTCAGACTTATTAGGTTAGAATTAGATGTAAATACAGCTACCACGACTTGACCTAGAAAGTAGAAATTATGATAATAATCAATTAATAATGATCTGTCTATAAGGCAAGACCTGAGTCCATCATTCGATAATATTTAGTGTGTACCCTTTTGCTGTTTTTTTTTTCTTTTTGCTTCAACCTGGCGTTCATGTGTATATTATAAAGTAGTCATTATGTGCTTGGATGTCACAAAAGTGTATCCACGAGAACACTGCCAACAAACTGTACAGCTGTTTGGCAGAAGATAACTATGTGTTTTTGCACAACACAACAAATGATTAAAAAAAAAAACACATCTGCCTAGCCTTTTACAACCATGTTGGGTCAGTTCCCAGTCAAACCAATTTGCAGCTGAAAACCAGTATTTTACATGGAGCGACTGCCTATCTGACCTGCCTACATAACTCAGAAACTGGGTAATACGATACCCCTTCGAAAGACTGGTTGTCAGACTTTCGGGCTTCTGACGACCCGTAACGACTGTCAAAGATACACAAATGACAGCCGGGACCAACAGCTTAACGTGCTTTCAAGGACGGAGGGGTCTTGGTATGTAAAGATGGTCACCCATCCACGGACCAACCGCGGCAAGCGTAGCTTAACCTGATAGATCAACCCGTTTGGCTGTTATTACTTAGCCACAAGCCCCGTAAATAAAATAAATAACCCCAGAAGAATAAAATATACGATATTTAAATTACTTACCTATTAAGCTTTTAGGTGTATCGGACTGTTTTGAACTTGATTTCTCTGTTGTATGTATTGTGGGTAAAAACACAAATCTCAAACACTTATATTTGTTGGAAGTACAAAACTGCTAGGCCATTAAATAAAAATACAGTTGTTGCTACGACGTAGCTCCCGTAGCTCGCGCTACGTAGCGAACGCTACGTCGTAGCAGTATAATTTTTTATTGTGCATGCACTTATTTTAATATCTTAGGAGGCTCCCGCTTTGTGATGTCACTTAAATAAATCCAGTGCTCCCATACACAACTTGCTGATTTTAATCCTTTTATCTGACCATGAGATTTGTTCAAAGTCTCATGATGACACGAAAGAAGAAAAAGTGAGGCAGTGATACGATTCTGCATCTTTTATTATTTCTCAATATCTGTATGACCGAGCTTTGCACGGTTTTTTTTTTGTTTGCCGTTTTCTAAAAATGAAACCTAGTTAGATCGATTTAACGCCCCCGAAACTCCTTGCATAATAAATTTCATGAAAATCGTTGAAGCCGTTTCAGAGATTTAGATTATATAATATAAAAGAATTGCTCGTTAAAGATAATAGATTTATACCTACGCATTCATAGTCCCGTATGGTGTCCGGGCGTAAAAGAATAGCACCATCCCATTTCTTCCAGTGGGTGTCGTAGAAGGCGACTAAGGGACTTACTAGAGAATGGGCAGCAGCGTTCTCTATGCATTCTACCACCATACTGCAATCGCCAACCCGCCTGCCCAAGCGTGGGAATTACGGCAACCCCCCCCCCCTTTGGGGGAGGCCTTGTCTAGCAGTGGACGTCTTGCGGCTGAAATGATGATGATGATGATGATGATGATGATGATTCATAGTCACAGGTCAATAGTAGTTTAGGTACCGTAAATCGGACCAAATTTTTTAAAGCATTCATATTTAATTTTCCTTCAGAAATCACATCGAAAATGAAAATATGTATTTTAAATATAAATTCATATGAAACTTGTTAAGCAGCTGGACCGTATATTTTCCGCCTGAAATTGGTGCTTTACGCAGGGTTGACACATCCATTTTAGAAGTTAATGTAGTTCCATTCTCAAGATTTATTATTCAGAATTTTTAGAGAATTATTACCTCTACGAGTATTTCTTTTGTGGGATGTTGTATGACCATTCTCTTTTCTCTGTTCTGTGGACTAACTTGCCTATTGTAGCTCATATCCGCTAAATATAGGCAGAGCAAGAGTGCTCCTTGTGGCTGTAATTGGACAAAAACTATGTCCAGCAGTGGACGTCGTTTGCCTTAAAGGATCATATTGTGTTTGATTATCTCGATGTTCCGTGTGTGGCCGGACGTAAAAGAATAGCACTATCCCATTTCTTCCCACAGATGTCTTAGAAGGCGACTAAGGGACTTACTAGAGAATGGGCAGCAGCGTTCTCTATGCATTTTGCCCCCATAATGCGATCGCTAACCCGCTAGCCCAACGTGGCGATTATGGAAAAACTCCCCCTTTTGATGGGGGCCTATGTCCAGCAGTGTTCTTTTGGTAGAAGCGATGTGAGTAAGTGATCTCGATGTTCTAGTAGCTACTAGCTTCTGAGAGTTCTAGGTTCAATCTTCGGGTTGGATAAAGCCGTTTTCTTTTCGGTTTTTCGTTAGACAATATTTTAGTCACACCCAAAACCCGAATTAATTCCCGTTTAAGGCGATAGAAGTTTGACGAACAAGGTGTAAAGTTCATTCACCCTTTTTAGAACCTCCAACCAGACGGGGGTCGTGTCTGGTGGCAACTGCCCGACCGTTGATGTCGGGATGTTGTATATATACTAGTCGTGTGGTAATCTGTGCTTGCGGGATGCAGGATTTTGTGTGACGTCATAGTGATGTGCGATGTAGTTTGCATGCGGCGATGTAGATGCCACCACAAGAGCACCTGCTGGCCCCCTATTGGTATGTTAATAAAACACAGCAACGGACCTTATAAGAAGGCTTAAAGTCACCCAAAAGTGATTGGGCTATGCTTGGAGTTTCCCTACGTGATCGAATCAGGAATGAAGAGATCCTCAGAAGAACCAAGGTAACCGACATCATTATCATCATCATTTCAGCCGAAAGACGTCCACTGCTGGACCTAGGGCTCCCTCAGGCTCCTCCACTTCGACCGGTCTGGTGCTTCCCATATCCAGCGGATGCTCGTAACAGGTAACCGACATAGCCCGAAGTATTGCCAAACTATAGTGGCAATGGGCAGGGCACATTGCTCGCAGAACAGATTTGCAAACAGAGTTTTTCTACTAACTTAACAGACAGCTGTGCTGCTGGGGAGTTTGTTGCGCCACTTATTTTCCCAGTTAAAGCACTAGGAAGTGATGAAGGGCGGGCGAACGTTTTGGGGGGACTTTCTTATGTAATTATCATCTTCAAAAAGTGCTGACTCTCAGCCTAGTTTGAATAAATGACTTTTGATTTTGATTTAGATGGCCGATGGGGTAGAAAGGTTCTGGAGTGGCAATCATGTACTGAAAGACGTAGAGTTAGAAGGCCTACCACAAGATGGACCGAAAGAACAAAACCGGTCCAGGTGGCCAAACTTGGGGGAGGCCTATATCCAGCAGTGGACGTCTTTCAAAATCAAAATATTTCATTTCATATAAACCTGCATGGCCACTTATGAAACGTCAGAAGCTAGGTGCACGGTTCCAAATTGTTGTTTCCTATGGAGAAGAGCCGGCAAGAAACTCCACGGTTACTCTTTAAAAAAAATAATTGGCTTTAACAATGTTTCCAAATTACAGAGATAAAATGTATGGGAGGACAGCGCAGGCCTGTCAATAAGTACCAGGTACTTAGACGAATACAGAATAGGAAATCGTCTACAAATCTACAGTCTGTAAGGCCTACAACGTTCTCTCATTCACAATATGTAAAATAATCTACATAAATAAAATGAACCTGTCTAAACATAGTGACATAATTTCCATGACAATCACTAAAAATAGTCGATATTAAAACTGATGTATAATGTCAAATAACGACGAGAATATGTATATTTAAAAAATAAAAAGAACATTGTATTTAAAAGCAGTTAATAGACTTTCACATAGTTATGCTGTTAATGAGGATTTCGGCTGAAATGATGATGATGATGATGATAAAGCATAACTGGTGAAATAAATGTTTATTATTATTATCCCTACAGAATCTTATCGGGAAATATTGAATATTAGGTTAAGTTAAAGTTTCCCAATTTATTATCAATAAATAAAACATGCCTGCCAGCCCTAAATACTAGCCCGAACTCAATTTTCTACCTCTTCCCTCCCTTCCGTACATAAACTGGCTATTAAGGACATCTAGCGGTCAAGTCCGGAATTAATGGCCTTTCAACATATCATTCTGTGTAGTACATAATATATCGAACTATTATCAAAACAAATTGGAGTGTTATTGACATGGAAGTTTGGTTATTCGTTTGAGAATGTTTTTGTCTAAACTAATATTGTAAAGAGGGGAATTAATTTGTTGGTTTGGAAAAAGGTAATGTGCGCTTTTATAATTTCTAACGAAAAGATGGTATGGCGTTCATCCACGCCCATGTCCAAATGCACAGTTCGGTCTGGTGCTGACGCGCAGATTAAATAAATATTTTATTTGATTTGCTTAATAACTGCTGTGTACACCTACATTTTGGAAAATAAAGCATTACTTACTTATACGAGTTTCTCTAGGTGAGAGAGAGTGGGCCGTTATGTACCACGCGGGCACCCGTGCAGGTTGGTCATATGTCTTCGAATTGTTGGTTCTAGGACATGTCGGTTTCCTCACGATGTTTTTCATCAAGGTTTTGAGAGCTGTGCTGATGAAATAATTTACACAAAGACAATTTAAGCGCCTGTCTGGGTAGGCATCGCGGCTGAGGGTTACGGGCTGCGGTAGAGGAGGAGTGCCGGTGCTTCTAAGCAGCGCTCTTCCTTTCCGTGGCCTGGACGGGGCCGCCACCGTTTGATGGCGGACGCGGTGGGGCCGCAGGGGAAGAGGAGTGTCGGTATAGCGTCAGCCGCTCTCCCTATCTTCTGCGGCCGAAAACTGGTAGACGGGACGGCGCGTTGTGTTCCACACGCGCGCCGTCAAAGATGTCAGCAACCACCGGTGGGGTCCGCAAGGGCCGATGCCTGCCAGGGGTGCGGGTTTGTTCGAAAGAGATACCACAGCCCCTGGCATACGGGCCGCTGAGGGCACACGGGTGGGTTTTAGTCAGTAAAAGTCTGACACGCCCTCCTGCTCTACTCAGCAGAAGTCATTTGATGATTTCCCACCCAAAAAAAAAAAAAAGCGCCTGTCTGGGTTGGAACCCCACTACCTACAACTCGTAAGTCAGCGCTGAAATCACTGGGCCGCCACTGATCCTTGATCCCTTGAGGCCAGTGTCCAATAATAGACTGATTATGCTATATTTTGCATATAGCTATTTCATTGATTATTAATTTGTTTTTGTAACTGTCCGTGATATCACAGCGGGCCCTATACCTACCTACCAGCGCTGCGACACTTATTTTTAAATGTCGCAGTATCTTGGTGGTATAGGAACCTTTTGGCCTCGTATAGACAATCTGTTTTGTTTTTGGATATTTTTTATTTTTAACCGACTTCAAAAAAAGGAGGAGGTTATATGTTCCACCGAATGTATTTTTTTTATGTATGTTCCCCGATTTCTCCTCCATTTGTGGACCGATTCTCAAAAAATAACTTCAATTTCGCAAGGCGGTGACAAGAAGTTAATAACATACATATCCAAAGTCACCGACTTCCGAAATTAAAGTTATTTTTCACTTTCTAGTGTTTTTTGGAAGTCGGTAGTTTTTTATTTTTTGAAAAAAGTTTTTTTTATGATTGTGCTTCATTTAGTTTGTGATCTTTTTGTGCGAGCCACAATAAGTACCCTTTCTTTCTGACGATTACCTTTATGAATGGAAATACGAGCACTTTATTGAGTCATTTTAACCCTCGCTACACTTTTGGCATTTTGATCGTCACGATCGTCACGTCACGTCACGTAGCAGAAGTGCTGCTATTTTGACCTTCACGATACTTCTGACAATTTGACCGTCCCGACACTTGTGAAATTTTGACTGTCTCGCCACTTGTGACAATTTGACCTTCCCGACACTTTTGAATAATTGACCATCCCGATACTTGTGGCCATTTTTCTGTGCCGACACATGGGACAATTTGACCTTCCCGACACTTTTCACTATTTGACCATCCGACACTTGTGGCCATTTTTCTGTGCCGACACTTGTGACAATTTGACCGTCCCGAGACTTTCACATCTTGACTGTCACGACATTTTATTACGTAACAAAAGTGCCGTGGCGCTCAAAATTATATACTTTTGGAGTTCACTCCTTATTTGGACCTAGCTCACATTCGTCAAGTGAGCAAAGTACAAACTCCGATATGGCACTTCGTTCCAAAAATAAAATCTATTGGTATCACAAAATAATCAGACGTACCTAGTTTATCTAAGTATGCCTATATCAAAATAAATTAGACAGTAGATTGACGCATCGCGGGTTAAGATTTTAGCCCATAAAGACCCTTCTCAAATAAAAAAACGAAAATAGACTTGACAGTGATGTCGATCACACCCGGGTTCGAATCTGATAGTACTGAAGATAGTTGGATGTCAATATTAAGATTACATGTTTTAGGAATTTTAGTGTGGATTTCTTATTCGTTGTTTGCTTCTTAATCTGTCCAATTAAGTCATCATCATCATCATCATTTCAGCCGAAAGACGTCCACTGCTGGACATAGGCCTTCCCAGGCTCCTCCACTTCGACCAGTCTTGTGCTTCCCACACTGAGAAAAACGGGCTACTTAAAATTGGCAAATTTGTAATGTACTGGCAGCCAGATACGTATAATGTGCTTTTGACATGAAAATTATAAGAGCCATACTTATAATGAAACGACACCATGTTAAGTAAGTATGCGGCATAATGCTCTGTAAAGACAATGTAAACAAGTTACTTGTAATGAGGCCGCATCCTTAATACGTAAGCCGCATCATGAAATTACTGTGCCCGCATTATTAACGTTTACGTATGCGGTTTAATGATGCCGCATATGTATTAACAGAGCAGCATACGTAATTTACTTAACCCGCAACAGGAAAAATGTATGCGCTATACGAACGAAGATATACAGCCGCATTATTTCAGTATCTAGGCTCTTTACAACAGTAACTGGTTGCCAAATCATTGTACTGACTCCGACTCATTAAGTAATGGTCCCGGTTACGTACATAATGTACGAGCAGGGTCGGGGATATGCCGATACATTTTACGCACACTAGATAATTAATAATGTCTCCGCCTACATAATCATTTACGTATCTTGGCTCATTTTACGAACTCCGTTTACTTACTGACTGTGTTCGGTGCATAGAATCTTTATGACGTCCGCCGCATCATGAAATTACTGTGGCGCACTCTTATCATTTACGTATGCGGTTTAATGATTCCGCACAGAGCAGCATACGTAATTTACTTAACCCGTAACATAAAATATGTATGCGCTATACGTACGACGTTGTACAGCCGCCTTATTTCAGTATCCAGGCTCTTTAAAACAGTAACTGGTTGCCAAATCATTGTACTGAATCCGTCGCATTAAGTAATGGCCCCGGTTACGTACATAATGTACGAGCAGGGTAGGGGATATGCCGATACATTTTACGCACACTGGATAATTAATAATGTCTCCGCCTACATCATCAGTTATTACGTATCCTGGCTCATTTTACGAACTCCGTTTACTTACTGACTGTGTTCGGTGCATAGAATCTTTATGACGTCAGCCGCATCATGAAATTACTGTAGCGCACTCTTAAAATTTACGTATGCGGTTTATTGATTCCGCACAGAGCAGCATACGTAATTTACTTAACCCGTAACATAAAATATGTATGCGCTATACGTAAGTACGACGTTATACAGCCGCCTTATTTCAGTATCCAGGCTCTTTAAAACAGTAACTGGTTGCCAAATCATTGTACTGAATCCGTCTCATTAAGTAATGGTCCCGGTTACGTACATAATGTACGAGCAGGGTAGGGGATATGCCGATACATTTTCCCAACAAACAAACTAAGCTTATAAAATTAAGTCTATAAGGTCTAAACTCTTATACTTGTTATAAAAGAGCATTTATTATGTAAATATTCCTTATAGTGGCACATTATTAGAAGATTTGTCTAATATTACCTTTATTCTTATAATTTGGCTGGGTAAACATTAATAAATCCAGATAATAAGGCTACAATAAGGGTTCAAAATGTGTTCTTCTTATAGAGACTGGTTACATTGTTTTTTAGCCATATTATATTCAAAGCCATAATAAGGCTTTTAATATGGTCAATTATTCTTACAAAAGTAATGCACCAGATAACTATGATGTTTTTTAACTTATAGGAGCATTTGATAAGACGTCTATCCAATAAACAAATTCTAACATTTTAAATAATCTTTACAAGGATGAAAGCAATCCGTATTCCCTTGTACAGTGATTATAAAGATGTTACTCTATAACTGGTTACTTTAAAAAGTTTTACATAACTAGATTCGCCATTTTGAAGTACATCAGATTGTGTAAATTTATTACGGATGGGAATTTACATTTAAAAATGGATTCAAAAGACTGGAAGAAGTTTAAAAGGAGCGGTGGTTACAGAAGAAAAGTAAAAAAAGTCTACGAAAACATGGTTGTGAGCATCACACCCACCACCTCTACTCCTATGATGCTACAAAATGACCAAGCCGATACCAACGAATCAGCCAGTTGGTTCCGCAGAGGATTATTTTATGGAAAATAAGAATGAAAAGAAAACCAGTGAAGAAGAATATAATTGTAGCGATAGTGATGTAGACATATTTTTAAATGAAGAGTTGAAGAATATTGATATACGTAGTGATATCAGAGAGTGGGCAGTTAAATTCAACATTTCCCACATCGCTTTAAGTGACTTATTAAAAATATTACATCATGTAATGCCAAACAAAATGCCATTGGATGCGCGTACATTGCTCAAAACAAATAAAGTAGAAATATGCATTACTGAAAGCGGTACTGGACATTATTGGCATAATGGATTACTTACACAATTACAAAAAACCCTACAAAACTATGAAGTGCCCAAGAAAATAACCTTGAATTTAAATATCGATGGTTTACCAATACATAAAAGCTCGAATCATCAACTCTGGCCAGTTCTGTGCAACATTACTGAAATTAAAAATATATCTCCTATCGTGGTGGGAATAATGAAGGGAAATCAAAACCTGCCGATTTAAACTTATATTTAAATCCTTTTGTCAATGAAATGAAGGAAATTGAGAATGGTTTCACGATCACCACTTTAACTGGAGAGCAAAAGACGATTGAAGTTAGCGCCTCGCGGGTGAATCGCATATAAATGCTCGTATAGAGCACCCGCGAGGGCTCTTATAAAAGGTGACGTATACCTAAATTTTATGTATCTCTCAAATATCAACAAAAATGGTACTGTTTTTATGTGGGTGACATTCATAATTATAGTTTTCTTTTTTATTTTGCAGGTGTTTCTAATTTCAACAGTAAGCACGGATGTTTGAAATGCACTGTGGTTGGTGATTATTCACATTTGTCACATACAGTGATATTCCCGAAAATAGATTGTCCTAAGAGAAACGATGATGAGTTTCGCAATAAGAAATATGGACTACATCATAAAGTTGATTCACCTCTACTTCAATTGAAAATTGATATGATCGAAAATTTTCCGGTTGGTGATTCACTGCATCTTATAGACCTCGGAGTTATGAAACGTTTATTAATGGGCTGGCGAGATGGACATTTTATTAATAAACGTACTAAGTGGTGTAATCGTGATATTGAAAAAGTGAACGCGTTTTTAGTAACTATTAAGTTACCCAAAGAAATACACAGATCTGTTCGGACTCTTGATGTTCTATCACATTGGAAAGCTTCTGAATACCGCACCTTTTTGTTATACCTGAGTTAGGTAATACTGAAGCATGTTTTAGATTCTGACGCATACAAACACTTTGTTTGTTCTGTGCCTTCACAATTTGTTCTAATGAAAATCATTTTAAGTTTTTACGTCTAGCACAGGCGTTATTAAATTCATTTATAAAAAAATATGCAAAATATTATGGAAAGGATTATATTACCAGTAATGTGCATAATTTATCACACCTTGTTGATGAGGTCCGAAAATTTGGCACTTTACAAAGTTTTAATGCTTACCCTTTTGAGAATAAACTCCAAATTATCAAACATATGTTAAGACAGGGAAATAAGCCTCTAGCACAAGTAGCTCGAAGGTTACATGAAAGAAGTGAAGTCGAGATTGAGACTTACAGTAAAAATAAAATGAAATATCCGTTTGCAAAACAGTGCAACAGCAAAAATGGATCTATATTGGTACTGCATTTTGAATCTTTTATTTTATCTTCCCAAAAACACGATAAATGGTTTTTAACAACGGACGAACAAGTTATAGAAATAAGAGCAATACACATTTATGAAATTGAAGACATACAACTAGAAGGATACCGCATGGATAATTTAGTTGACGCCTTTGACTACCCCTTAAAGTCTTCATTAATTAATATTTATAAATGTGAAAATTACATCTATAGTAAATCAAAAAAATATATGACTTTTCATGTGCTGACATTAAATGTAAATTATTAAATGTAGAATATAATTCGGTGTTGTATTTTACACCATTAATCCATACTTTGTAAATAAAACAACTAATTAGAAAATCACGTATTTTTATTAAAGTCTTCATTTTGTACAGGCTGTCATGTCGCCGTATTTAGAGAAAAAAACAAAAATATATCACTGCCATATTTAGAGGCACAGTGGCTCTTAAATCGGGTATTGTCTAAAGGCTAATTTTGTATTTGTTGGTTTTTAAGGACTGAACTCAATATTCTCTCAGTTAGCCCGCAAAACAGTTGGTGGGTTCACAATAAAAATCGTTGTTTGAACATAGCCTTTGAATGATGCCTGATTTGGGAGCTATCTCTTGGTCTTTTATTATTAAAACTCGTTTTTTAAGCCTCGCTTAAGATAGGACTTCAATCATCAGTCTTTCTAATAACAATTTAAACAAAATATATACTTTGTAGGAATTCCATTGCAATATCTGCGGACAAACATATTATATATATTATTTTTGTTATTATATTCTTTATTGTGTACTTACAATTATATTTCAAACTTAAAACTAGTGCACAAAAGCAAGCTTATCCCTATAAAGAGATCTCTTCCAGCCAACCCGACCATAGTGAAACATAAATTTTATACGTATGGGAACAAGACTAGCTAGGTACCTACAAGATTTTGTTCGTGAGAAAGGAACCCTAACGATATGTAAAATGGCGATAGCATATGCGCAAATGATGCCATTATAAAGTCTTCACTCTCGTAGACTACTTGTAGACGATGTGCGAACTGTTTTGCTCTCATAATAGCACTGTTTATAACATAACTAAATAATTAATAACGTTTGTAGCACAAAAACAGCTTAATTTCAAGGGCGGGTTGATACTACAACACACAGCGTACCACATTTTATCATGCATTTGAATTCCCATACACTTTTCACTATAAACGAGCACATAAATCAGGTAAATAAACTACATAAAATAATAACTTACCGTTCACTTTTCAGTCAAATGGTTGACGTTTCTCTTTATTCACCAAACTGTTGCGAAAATGTGAGTCACTAAGAAAAAGAATTATTGCAGAGTCATAAACAGCCAGCTATAAGGGCCTACGGCTTTTTAAGAGCCTTTGATTTGCCGCAATGAGTTTAACTCCCTTGTATCAGACCATAATAAAACACGTATAAGGGTGATCGCCCGTATTAGCGCTTTCTATATGATTCTTACAAGTGTATTGGCCTTGTTCCTTGTCATAATATAACACGCATAAGGAAAAAAAGCGGACAATAAAGGAACTATAAGGGGGGTATAAGGTTATTGTCTTTATAATTTGTGCCCAAACGCACCCTTATTAGCGATAATCCGGCTCCTATAAGAATATTATTTTTGGCAATATAAGCCACTACAAGAGCAATTTTTGTTTGTTGGGTTACGCACACTGGATAATTAATAATGTCTCCGCCTACATCATCAGTTATTACGTATCCTGGCTCATTTTACGAACTCCGTTATTTGCTGACTGTGTTCGGTACATAGAATCTTTATGACGTCAGTCGCATCATGAAATTACTGTGGCCCAAAAACAAAAAAGTTGGCCGCCATATTGGATTTTTTAATATTTTCAACACTGCGTTATTTCCTTGTCAAAATAGTACCAAAACCGAGTTTCATTGAAATCGGCCCACAAACAAAAAAGTTGGCCGCCATATTGGATTTTTTAATATTTTCAACATTGCGTTATTACCTTGTCAAAATAGTATCAAAAACCGAGTTTCATCGAAATCGACCAAAAAACAAAAAAGTTGGCCGCCATATTGGATTTTTCAATATTTTCAACATTGCGTTATTTCCTAGTCAAAATAGTATAAAAAACCGAGTTTCATCGAAATCGGCCCAAAAACAAAAAAGTTGGTCGCCTTAATGGATTTTTAATATTTTCAACATTGCGTTGTTATTTCCTTGTCAAAATAGTACCAAAAACCGAGTTTCATTGAAATCGGCCCAAAACAAAAAAGTTGGCCCTGCCATAATGGATTTTTTTAATATTTTCAAATTCTAGATATTATTTTGCTTTTGATCGCGCGGCGGCGTAGTGTTGTGTCGAAGATATATTTGTTTTTGTTCGCGAACGAAATGTCTAACAACGGAAAATTAAAATAATTGTATAAGTATTTTTTGTGTTGATAACAATTTGTGTCATTATTCCCCTTAACATTGTATTCGCCTTAATAAAAGAAGCATTTTTAACCTTATACAATTTCATTCGAAACACGATTAACGAAATTTAAAACAAGGAACCGACAGACAAATGGAATTACGAAATCTAAGAGCCTGCGCGCATTGCCTTGCCTTTTTCTAACGCCTAATCTATGAAATATAGTGTCATAGAAGTGCGCGCATTGCCGTGAAATAAACGCATGCGGTAGAGTCACCGTTAGCCTCTCGCTGCAGCGGTGAATCTACGGCACATATTTTTGTATCGCATGGAGATCTAGGAAGCGCCGCGCACTGCCGTGAAAAAAACTTAGCCTAGGGCTGTCAAGGGATGTACGGTGTACCCAATACCGTTTGGGTACCCTTTTTACGCAATACCTAATAAGTATACACAGATAGTGACTCATATTGTAGTTTATAACGATAACATGTGCATAGAGTTGCCACCTTTTGTTTTGATCCACGATTTCTTAAATAACTAGATATTAAAAGTATTAAACATAATTGTAGTAGTTTGTTGTTACATAATTTGTATGGTAGTTTGATTTGGTATGTAGTTTTGTAAGTTATTCCAGAATACCTGCTGTAATACATAATTATTGTATGTCTACTCGGCAGGACATAGTGGAACTTAATTAAATTAAGTTTCACTATGTCCTGCCGAGATGATCAAACAATAAATTTTATTGTTTGATCATCTGTATAACCTATGCCCACAATAAAAAGATTTGATTTGATTTGAAGGATAATAGTATTTTTTCAAACAGTGGGAAAAATATAGTATTTTAGGGAAGTTCATGAAAATAAAAAGTAAACAAACATGTTAGGTTGCCATGCTGACGTGTCATGAATGAGTTTTGTTGCAAAATTACATAATTTCCGTTGCGGGTGCATTCCAGTCACAGTTTAATACAAAGAAGTGCGAAAATTTAACTAACAACAGTAATGTGATAGTAGTAAATAAAATACATCATAGCGAAGGAATTAAAAACAAAAAAAAAACATGTAATCATCAAAGTTTTAATCAAATTAAATGTTAAAAGTCTCAAAGATACATTTATTTTCTACGTCAAGTAACATTAGTATTATCTAAAAACTAGTATTGTTAAGCTAATACAGCACTTCAGAAAAAGTGACTAGTGATTTTTGAGGAAGCTTGCCCTGAAAATAACTCATGACAATAAAGGTACCATATAACTCGATAGTCAAAGCATTCACGGGGATTCCCGAGTACCTAAGTAAAAAAGCAAACAATGGAATGTCGGTAAAACAGACATCGACCGAACGATCTACTCACTATGTCCACCATTAACGCCATCTAATAAATCGATTGACAATTAATTCCAGTCCGATAATAGTAGGTTTTACTGAAGCTAACTTAGTGTACGGACTACGTAGCAAAGAAGAATGCTTATTTTTGACCTGACTATGTATAGAAATGAAATAAATCTTAAAATATAGCTTATTGAATTGTATATTGATTACGCTTATCACAATGATAAAAGAAACGCAGGAAAAAAAGATTTTTTAACATTAATTTAAGCTAATTCTACGTCATGACATATCGTATTGACATATTTTGAACGCATCCAATCATTCTTTTTTTTTAAACGTTCCATTTTAAACATTGCTGGTTGACCATATTTAACTTCGTTTCGTAGTTTTATACTTATTTTACGTTTAATTTGATCAGTAACTATTTCTTTATTAGTCATGGGATAAATTAAATTATATTAAAATAACACAATAATTGAATTAAATTAATCATTCAGTGTTTCATTGAGTGTGCGCAAGTGAAATGGATTTTTTGACATTTAACAGTTCTGTGATTTGCATCGGCGGTCGGCGCCAGTGTTGCCATATATACGGATTTGTCCATATTTGTACGGATTTTGGAAGTCCAGTACGGATGAATCATGCTTACGGACTTTTATACGGATTTACGTACAGATGGACTCAACCTCAGCCAGATGCTGTACAGAGCATATTCCGAAGTTTTTTTCGTAGTATTCATTATAAATCACATTTTAGTCCTCTGTCGCAACTATTATTTTCATTTCATGGAAATATAACATAATAGAGCCGTAACACAAACATGAGATGTGGGGAATACCGTGCCATAGGTCGCGTTCGAAACCGTGTATCAAAGACAAAACCTTTAGAGCTATTGTCTTTGATTGAAAAGGACATTAAGTGTAGTTTGAAAACAATGGCTGGAAATGCAAAAAATCAGGCATAATTTAGCGCTTCAACTTAGATTGGTTGGCTGAATCTACTTTCAAGGTTTTGCTGAAACGTAGCAAGAAGGATTTTGCACGTTTGCATTATGTAAAAAGAAATTGAGTGACTTATCTATTGGACGCGGAGGTAAGACGAATATTTTTAAGTATGTACATGAACACGACTAAACATTGAAATTCAGTACCTATAACGTCCTAAAGATCTGTTACAGGTTTTTTTGCCAAAAAACAATGAAAAATGGTGAGATTTTACTGGTAATACGGATTTTTTAAATGAAA
This sequence comes from Polymixis flavicincta, assembly GCA_949987655.1. NCBI lineage: Eukaryota > Metazoa > Arthropoda > Insecta > Lepidoptera > Noctuidae > Polymixis > Polymixis flavicincta. The sequence goes on along the minus strand of OX465199.1, from coordinate 7,517,391 downwards.
ATATAGATTTCACGCCTCCTCCATATGGCAACACTGGTCGGCGCAGTCTTAGCATTGTTGACTTAGGGGCAGTTAGTTTCAAGGAATTAACAAAGTAAAAAGGATGTTTTATACCATAGTTAGGTAAATACTCCTATTTTAGACAAAACATCGAGCGTACCTAATTAATTAGTTCATGCACGTTTGTTTCATTATTTTTGGTACCTAACGCCAAATCCTAACCTAAAAAGAAACATTAATATTTTTTGGACTTCGTGGCGTTTAAATCGCCAAAATGACTATAAGACATTATTTTATAAACTTATATGAAGTATTTCTACTATATCATATAACTATACATATACTTTCATTATCAGGTTTTTAAATGTATGGAAGGTGGGCATTGTTCTTTTTTACTGAAGCTGACTTAGTATACGGACTACGTAGCAAACAAAACAGAGACACCATCATCTTAAATAAAAAACTTTAGATTTCGAGGCCTAAACTAAAAACTGAGAGAATTTACAAAAAACTGTAGATCTACAGTTAAAACTGTAGGGTTGGCTACACTGACCGCACGTTAGAATAAACGCACCGCACTCCCCCGCAAGGCACTGCGCAGAGGCTCTAAAACAGGGAATCAGCCAAAAATTGGACATTATAGAATCGAACACTAGAATTTACCAGAAAGTGAAGAACTATTATAAAAAAAAAGACTTTGCATTTTGCCTTTGATTACAAAATGTGTTAATCAATAACATAAGATCAGGCTGCATGGGCTAGATTCCTTTGCCTTCCCGCAAGGGTAAAGAAAAAAAAAATAAAGAAACATCGCGAAGGTCACGAAACGCTACCAAATAAGGTAATGTGTTGCATCAGCCCGTGACGCCCCGCCCCCGGCGGCGCCAGAGGCGGGGGCGCCTCGCGGCAACGGCGCGGCAGTCAGCAGTCGCCTGAGAAAAACAGACCGAACAACACGAAGTCTGGCTGAATTATGATTAGTGATTTTGTGCTAAAACGCGTCGTAGCGTAGCCATCATGGAATTTATGGAAGAGATATTAAACGCCGGTTTATCTGAAATAATACCATTCCTTCAAGGTAAGCCAGTTTCTCGGTTTTATTTAGTCAAGATTTTTTGTTTTATTTAGATTATAAATTTTCTTAGATCTGTCGCACTTTGAAATAGTATGTTGCGTCATAACATAACCCCTCGTTTTCACTCATTGAGTTATTTTCACTCTCATCTTTGGTGGCATGTTTGAACTTGTCTGATAGCCTTTTACATATAATACTACTTACAAACAAGTTTAAAACCTTATTATTGCTTGTTGGATAAAGTTGTAAACTTTACTAATCGGTAACGGACAGCATTTTTTAACCGACGAAAAAAAAAGGAGGAGGTTCTCAATTCGACACGTATATTTTTTTTATGTATGACCACTCATAACTTTTTATTGAGTGGTCCGATTTCAAAAATTCTTTTTTTATTGGAAAGAGTATATCTAAAAATCGGTCCCATTTAAATATGAAAAATTATATCTGCCCCTAAGGGTAGAAAAAAAGGAATTTATTGATAATTTTCCTACTGAATTTTCAATTGTGAACCGATTCTGTTGAAATTAACCAAACATTTATGATGTGTGATGACACCACAACATAACACGGATCTGATGATGGCGTCTCCATTATTAGATCAACTCCAGATCCCTGTTATGTTGTAGTGAAGTCAGTTCCAAGAGGTCCTCAACAGTGTACAGGTGGCGCCATACAAACTTTGGCGCCGACTCGAAATTAATGTGGAGCTTAGCTGGACTAAAACGCTAATTTTTTATTTTTTCCTTTTTTTATTTTTTCGTCGGTTCAATTTTTTGTTAAAAAGATTTTTTTTCTTTGTTGAAAACCAAGAGACCGCCCAAAAACCTGACTCTCCGACTGAACATGTAGGCAATTATAAGTAGGTAGGTACTTACCTACATAACAAGTTTTGTACATGTTTGTATTTGTATTTTTCAGACAATCTTATAACATCACTTGAAACTGCCATTCTGTTAAACGATGAAGATTTGAAAGAAATGATTCCAAAGATTGGCCCCAGAATAAAATTTAAAAATTGGCTACTACAACATCAAAAAGCGACCAGTGTCAATGTACGTACCTACTTGTTTATTGTACATCTTGTATTTAGCTAATAAAAATGTTTTCGATTTTTTCTCTTGGACCGATGCCGTATACTTTTAAATTATTTTTCTAGAACCTTGAAATTAGGAATGCTGGGCTAAACGACTCAACTCAAAACGCTGTACGGGACACTGATGTCAGTGATAATGCAAAAATCTCTACAGATTGTACTGCTGCAGCTAATAACACTGTGAGTTACTTATAATAATAAAATTACTCAGTTTGATAACAAAACGTATTTCGTCGGCCTAATTCGTTAACCTGCTAAGTCCATTTTTGTATAGTTTACAGTGATTGTAATACAATACTGACAGGCTGCCCCACCCTTTTTTGGTGCTCACTTAAATTTTTATTTTGTAGCTTAATTTGGTAGGTACTTTATGTTTGTGTTATGGACCAAAAGCATTGTTTACATAAGGCCATCGCTGGCTGCCAGTCTCACTGGCTTGAAAAATAGACGGGCACTTTATTCTCGCCAGCGTTGCTGGCTTGGCTTGCGATGGCCTCGTGTAAACCTTGCTTAAGATAAAATTGAAAATGCCCATCATTAAGATAGGACCGGGTACCTATTTAAGTTTGTAATAATTCTTAGATTACGTTTTGTTTTGTTTCAGGTATTGAAACTATTAAATGTAATGTTATTTTCTTTAGTAGATTGTATGAGTATTTAAAAGGCACTAGTCAAAGTTAGTGTGCTAGTAGAATATTCATAGTTTAGGTATATTGTTTAACCAGCAAAAATGTAAGTACATCCGTATGTATAGTATTTATTTGGTACATTATTAAAACCCGTATTATTACAACTCGTATAGTTATGCAGGCCATACACCATCAATTCGATTGTACAATTGGCATGACACTGCCGATTGGATCCAATCGAATTGACCGTATGTGGCCGTGGATCGGCAGGCAGGACAGATCGAATTGGCGGAACAATCAAAATTCAATTATTTTGGCTGGATCATGCCGATTGGACCGTGTATGGCAGTGGGCGATCGATCGTATGATTTTTCTTAACCGACTTCAAAAAACAAGGAGGTTCTTAATTAGATTGTATATATTTGTTTTATCATTGTTTGCGCATATCTTCGATATTTATAGACCGATTTTTATGTTTTTTTTCTTTTTCTTTATTTGTCCGATTGGACAGTTAGAATTGATCGTGTGTGGTGTAGGTATATGGACGAACTGCAGATTGGATCCAATCAGCAGTATCATGCCAATTGAACGATCGAATTGGACGTGTATGGTCTGCATTACTAAGTAGTATATACCTATTTAGTATTCAATAGTATTTATCATTAGCTAGCTTAACTTGGTAACTGCGCGGCATTTAACCGACTTTAAAAAGGAGGACGTTCTCAATTCGTCGGAATCAGTTGGAGTGTTGCCTTTGGGGCCTATGGGAAAAAAGACTCAGAATCTTCTTAATTTTTTTTTTTTGAAAAAAAAATCGTTTACCGATGACTTTTTTTTGCTTTTTTTTTATTTAGGGCACATATAGTAACATGTTTAAACTTATAATTTTTTTTTCGTTAAATGCATATTTACTGAGAACTTATATCGATTTTCGATCATTGTCCCCATCAATTTATGTCATGGGCATGATGTGTCCCCGACTCACAGTTATTTAATTATTATCACGAGATATTTAATTATTAAAAAAAAGTAAAAAAATCTTCAAAGTTAAATTACTCGAAAAAATTGCATTTTACGAAAAAGTGTTTAAAGCCTAAATTGTTTCTATGGGTATCCTCAATTAAATAAGAGCAAAAAAAGGAGGGACAATCGGTCACCGAAAAATTTTTTTTTTACAATTCTATTTTTTTTTTTTTTTGGTTTTATTTACTACTCATAGAGCTCCGAAGGCTGTTCTCCAACTGGACCATTTACTCATTAATTTATCAATTTGTTAAACAACTTTAAAAAGTTGGTATCAATAGTGTTTGTGTTTTACATACAGGAAAGTTTAGACGGCAGAGCAATACTCAAAGAGGGAAAAGGAGGCTTACTGACGGAGGGTTCCCGAAGGAAATTGAGCCAGCTGCTAATACACCACATACTAGAAAACAATTGTGCGAAGAAAATTTCCAGTGAAGAATTTTATAAACTAGCTACCGAAATTGTGGAAATATTTCACAAGGAACGCGTTGTAGTGTATTATTCTGCATATTTTTCAGCTACAAATAAATTAGCTAAAAAAAATGCTAGCGGAAAGCTCTACGAGAGCTATATAGCTCGAAGGAGAAAGTTGCGAGAAAGTGGACAGTTGCCGGGAACTAGCCGTTCATCCTCGAAGTCGTCCAGATCATCGCTCAGATCCACGCCAACTATCACAGATGATGACATTTATAGCCTGGAATCTCTGGAAAGTGGTAAGCAAATAATCGCTAGTCACCTTTTTCGTGATTTAAATGTACTACGGGCGACTGTACTATGATGCCCTTCCTCTTGTTGACTCATCCCACCATACACATATAAATTACAGGTATTGTCTATGAAGAAACATTACTATGGCTGAAAAACAATGTCGATCCATGGAAATCTGTTGAAGAAAAGTGGGCAGAAACTGCAGATTACCGCCTAAATCGCATCCAATGTGGAAAAGGTGATATAGCAGATTACTTCAAGGATTTCCCAGCCTTAAAACAATCACAAGGCTATACCTTGGTAAGCATAAACCGCAGCCGCTTATTTTTTACATAATCCTTGTGGTTTTTCTATAAATAACCACAAGGATTATGTAAAAAAAAAACTTGTAGAATACTTGTCAAAACTGTCTCAAACATTATTTCGTTCAACTGTGTAGCCAGCAAGTATTTTTACAAGTATAAAACACATTTGCGTTTACAATGAAGTCTGTGACATGTATTAACTCGTCTGTGGCCCTAGTGTGAGTTTCTTTTAACTATCTCGACTTTACGCATCGATCGCGTTTTGCTCTCTGATTGGCCCTTCACCAAACGAGTGCCAATCGGAGAAAAGCGGTCGATGCGTAAAGTCGAGATGGTTAAAAGAAACTCACACTAGGCCCTCTGATACATTGACAGCGTTCTCACCTACAAAATACAAACGTGGTTTAGACAATTAATGTTTATTTTATTGCAATTTCTGTATATGAGATCATAAACATGTAGGCGACTAGAAGTTTTCAACTAACAAGTTTCATACAAGTTTTGTATACTTACAACAAGTTTTATACAATCATGTAATATAGTTTCATAACAAGTTTTGAACAACATATTTAATACATGCGAAAAACTAAAACATTGCATTCAATTTGTAAAATACATGTATTATACTTTGGTGAAAACGAGGGCTTATAAGACAAGTGTCTGAATTTCGATTGCCATGTAAAATTCGTAATGTTAGTTCCCGTATCTGCCACGGTTCTTCTCTTTTCGCACAGACTCTAGTCACTTGCAACACTCGCGCGCTGCCGACATTGCAGAACGAGATATTGTGCAGGCACTAAAAGAGACAAGCTATTCTAGTTCTCGCTCAACAACCCAATAACCTATGTGGTAGCCATCCGGACCTTTCTCACCAGTGGAAATAACGTGGCGCACATTTATTGTATTCTTTTTTTCAGTTAATGAACGATTTCAGTCGTCTGTATCCGGGAAAGGAAAACAAATTATTTTCCTCTATCACCCTCAAAAATGAAGAAATTATAAAATATGCTTCATTAAAATTACGAAAAATTAGAGACCAAGATACGAGAACAAAAATAGCAAATATAATTGCACTGATTGACGGTAAGAAGTTTTGCTCAAATATTAGTTCTTATTATTAATCTTTAACTATGACGTGGAGTCTCAGAGGCCCCGCCCATTCTAGAAATCGCACAGATTTGTGACTTCCCCCTCCCCTCAGCACCGAGCCGCTCAGTTAGTGTATTGAAAAAATGACGTCCATAGTGTTTTTTTTTTAATTTTAGTAAAATTAAGTCTTAAAAATTAACCGAAACTTTTTTTTTTTCTTTGAATACAGAAGATGAACCAGAGACATCTAGCAATGTTGCTTTGATGTTGCTGGCTTATGTCATCAACATTTCACCTGCACGGAAAATAAAAGGAAAGCCAGCGTGGAAGCCATCCAGAGCAGAAGTATGCGACGGCTATATATCGCAAGCTGCTTCTGAAGCCGACGTTACCAACAAGATCATTCAAAAAAAGGAGAACCTGCAGAGGCTAGGCCGCACAGTTCAACCCTACGTTATTTTTGTTGGCCTTACCGTTACTGAGGTAAAAGTAGCATATGTGGTAATAAATGACACATTGTATAGTTTCAACAAATTAGTAACAGCAGTAGACTGTGCATTTAAAATATTTCAATCGATAGGAGCTTGTTACCCGGAGGAAGCTGGAGACATATGGCTTTTTATTCAATTGGGTTTCTACGATATTAAAACTAAATTTGACAGGCCCACACAGGCTGTGAATAGTCTTTTAACTGATCTAGAGTTAATACTTTAAAAATGTTTACCTGTTACTATTGCAAAAAAGCCAGTGTGTCTCCGAATTTACTTATAACTCATGTGCGAACTTTCTGTAAATTAACGGTAGAATTTTCCGGATTTCGGTGTGGTGAACAAGGGTGTTATCGTCATTATATTTCCTCTGCATCTTTCAAAAAGCACTTAGTTAGAGAGCACCAGTCATCATTGTCAGTCTTGCCTCATCCAAATAGTAACAAACCGATTGATACAGAAGCCAATATCTCAAATTTACCTTCAACGTCAAGCAAAGAAACTTACGAAACGGCAAATACGATGGAATCTCTACCAACTCAAAGAGACGAAAACTCTCTTGGTCACCATGCTGCAAGTCTCGTTTCCACTCTATATGCTAACCCAATAATACCGCGTAAAGCCGTACAAGTTCTTGTAGAAAATCTTCAATTATTTCATTCTAAATCACAATGCATTATAGAGCGACAGTTTAATGATATGGTACCACCAGACCAAGATAATGTTCATGTTAAAAATGCTTTAAAAAAAATATTTAGCGCGTTCAGCGATGCGTTTGAGAATTTAGATTCGGAACACAAACGTTTAAAATATTTTAATGAAATAGGAACTTATTCTGAGCCCCTTGAAGTGGTTGTAGGTCAACGTAATGAGTCTAAAAAAACAGCGGCTGGTTTGTTATTAGTACAAGTAAATTGTACAATGCAGGTGATTCCGATAAAAGAAAATTTAAAACTATTTTTTTCATCAAAAAATTTCATTAAGGATACTCTTGAATATTTGGACACAGTACAAAATGACTCTTTCGGTATTGAGAATATTGTTCAGGGTTCAGTATGGAAAAAAATGACAGAAAATTCTGTAGAGCATGATGCAATGATTTTACCATTAATAATCTACTTTGACGATTTTGAAATAGGCAATCCCTTAGGAAGCCACGCTGGGATTCATAAACTTGGAGCTATTTATGCCTCAGTACCATGTCTTCCACCTCACTACGTGTCGCTTTTGCAAAATATTTTATTATTGGCTCTTTTTCACTCATCAGACAGAACAAGCTTTGGAAACAACATAATTTTTCAAAAAGTTTTTGATGTTCTTAATGATTTAAGGAACAATGGTATTCATGTTGAAACTGATGTGTATACTGGCAAAATTAAGTTTTATGTTGCAGCTGTGACGGGAGATAATTTAGGATTGAATGCTATGTTAGGTTTTGTTGAAAGTTTTTCTGCAAATCGGCCATGTAGAATTTGTACTGCTAATAAAGAACAAATCAAAACACTGCTTTATGAAGATGACACGTTGTTGAGAAACAATGTCAATTATGAAAATGATTTACATTTAAATGACATTCATATGACTGGTCTTAAAGAAAAATGCTCGTGGCTTGCTTTAGATGGGTTTGACTTATTTCAAAACGTCGCCGTAGATGTTTTACATGACTATCTCGAGGGTGCTTGTCGATATGTGATGCCATTTGTGATACAGAATCTAGTGTGTACTCAGATGCTAATTTCTTTTGACAATTTAAAATCAAGAATACGGTATTTTAATTATGGACCTGATTCTACATCGACACCGTGCGATTCTGTAGCAAAAGAAGGCTCAACATTAAAGTTAAAATGTTCGGCTTCTGAAATGCTTACCCTTGTTCGATATTTTGGGCTGATTGTCGGATATAATGTCCCAGATGAAAACGAAGTTTGGTTCTTATACATCAAATTAAGACAATTGTTGGATAAACTTTTGAGTCATAGAATCCATGAAAATACTATTGATCAAGTAAAATTTTCAGTAGCTGAATTAAACGAGCTCTATCGAAAATTTGCTGAAACAGACTTAAAGCCAAAGTTTCATTTTCTTACACATTATCCAGAAATGTTAAAAAAATTTGGCCCACTTACCCAAATCTGGACAATGAGGTTTGAAGCCAAGCATCGTATATCTAAATTTGTGGCCAGAGCATCACACAACAGAGTAAATGTTTGTAAAACAATAGCTATTAAACATCAATTAATTTTAAACGATACTTTTCTTAAAAATGAAACTGTAAAGACGATCTCTTATGGCAAAAAGGCAAATATGACAGAAGCGCAAATTGAAAATGTAAGACAAAACTTTCATTCTCGAGGTATAATCGATAATAATTGTTGGTACTCATTATCATGGGTGAAACTGTATGGTGTCCGATTTGAGCTGTCGTCAATTGTCATTCTAGATATTTCAGAATCTTCAGGCTTACCAAAGTTTGGTGAAATAAAAAATATTTATTTACTTGACAATGATGAAGTTACATTTGAGTGTGTTTCATTAGAGTGTATAGATTTTAATCAGCATTACTATGCGTATCAAGTGATGAGAACCAACGATTACCTATTACATAATTATAATACCCTTGTTTCGCCTGTACCGGCTACAATTACTATAATGTCAGATTTAAAACTTTATGTCACTGTTCGATGGACTTTAGAATAACAACGACCATTACACATCACATACGACGTACGTACCCTTGGGGTAGGACTTCCCATCATATTAGCACCAACCTTCTTCGTTTATTTTTCTCTCATCACACACTTACATGCATATGTAGTCAAACTCCGAAGTCCCGGCGCTCCTAGGTTTGCCTAGTCAAACCTCAGGTTTGACAAGAAGCCTTAGTCAAAGTCCAAAACTAAAGCGTGTTTTGGCCTTTGACAAAAGAATTTATGGTCAAACCTTGGAGAGACCAACTTGGGTAGTCAAACGCCGAAACTCAGTACGATCAAATCGGGGTTTGACTAGTCAGACTTAAATTAGGGACAGAATGGGTTATATAACCTAAATATGTATGAAAAACTTCATTCATTTCCGATGTTAGATTCAAAACTGCCTTACTCCTGTAGGTCACGTGGTCCTGCAGGTTAGAAATTTCGCAGCGGAGTAATTGCGATTTGATCAAATTGCGTTTCGGCGTTTGACTTTCCAAGTTAGTCTCTCCTAGGTTTGGCCATAAATGCGTTAGCCAAAGGTCGAAACACGCTATTAGTTTTGGACTTTGACTAAGCCTTCTTGTCAAACCTGAGGTTTGACTAGGCAAACCTTGGAGCGCCGGGACTTCGGGGTTTGACTATAACACATACAACACGTGCAAAAATTCAGAAACACACCCACCTGTGCGGATCTGTTGCCCGCAGGTGATACAGTTTACACATTTTACGTACCCATACCTTACATTATATACCGTTTTGCAAAAGCGTGAATACGGGCCCACCACCAATTTGTTTCTTTAACTTAACTTCAGGTTAAACATCAGCTGAGTTTCATTTGTTGTTTGTATTCTTTCATCGTATTGTCATTTATGCTTTTAAAATCAGTCAAATTTCGTAAAAGTAGAAAATATCGAAACTCGGTACTGATGTTTAACCTTCACCTAGGCCATGGGGTAGGGGTGCACCGCCCCTACTGCCAAAAGGTGGCTCTCGGATCGCTACCAAAACGGGGCGATCCCCACATTTTGTATTTTTTTTTTTGTAGAATACCGGTTATATCAGTTTAAAGTCGGGCCTTGCGACATAGGTTCCGCAACTAGTTAGGTTTATGCGTATGTATTAGCGTTCGTATGCGAACGAGCTTTAAGTTAAGTTTACCGTAGGCCTAGATGCATTGGTTTCCAGCGACGACCACGCGGACTCCATTGATGCCAAGGTACCCTTAGAGCCAGTCCACACGGCGCGTTGCGTCGACGCAACGCAAAATGTAAAATGACGCAACGGCAGCGCTGCGTCGACGCAACGGAGACGCAACGCGCCGTGTGGACTGGCTCGTACTAGTGATTCTTTGGTCGGGAATCCTAGGTTGCTCTTACTTACCCGCTTCCGGCTCGTGCTACAAATACCGGAGATCTGAGACATTGTTCATGTTGATAATGGACTGTCTGTTGTTATACCTAATTAAGTATTTATAATTGCCCTAAAACATTCAGACGAAATCTATATAAGATAGGATATCTACTGACGCCCTTATATTTTAATAAATATCTAATCGCCAATCCTCTCGTCCTTTCCGTATTACGTTTTGTAAAGGCCTACTCAAACCTGACCGATATCCCGACCGGTATTTTGTATGGCATTACCGGCAGCAGTTGCGGAACACCTTTGAACAGCGCGTTACCGCATACCCATCGGGATATCGTTATCGCCACCGGTACGGGATACCGGTCAGATTTGAGTAGGCCTTAAATCTTGCAATGGTGGACGCCTGTCAACAACCGACAGACGGTGAAATTCCTCGTTCATAGTTGACTACCATGTAATTCTAGAATAGTATGATTAATTAAGCTTGTGGTTTTTTTGTATGTCTCAATTTTACGATTGAAAATAAATAATATGAATCTTTTATGTCTATTTCCTTTTAAGCATGTAAAGTTATAAAACTTGTACAGGGTTTGAGAACAGAACTTCTTCAGAATTTCTTCTGTTAATAACCTTGTAAAAGTTTCAAAAAAATAAAAAATGATGTATCATTGCTGTGTAGGTAGTACCTACACTAAATGTATATGTATCGTGAAGTATTATTTTATCTAAATTACCAATTAGTGTATGCTTTTCACTTACAGGTCCGATTTGGTGCTATATCGGTGTAGCTGTTAAGTTTGCTACAAAATTATTTTGCATAATAATAATAATAGCCGCACTAATATCGTACAAATTCAACAACAGTAGGTAAAGCCTGACCAGAGTTTTAAAAAAACCCTGCAATGAGGACGCGACCTTTTGTGATATATTTGTACGTAACTATTGCCAGTAAAAGAAATTAAATCTGAAAAATACCGCACGCGGGTTTTAAAACATCTGGTCAGCTTTATAATGATACATCATTCTTTACCGTACCCGCACCATTATTTATAAGTAGATATCTATGTGACCAGTGCAGGTTGTACTACTTATACTACAAAGCATAATGTGTATAAAACTTATTAACTGTTATAGTAGAGGTATGAACGGGAAGTCGAAGCGTAGGCAGACCGCCATTCCTAAGATGGCAGGGCCGACCTCGACCAGATACGCCGCATCGAGGATGACATAGAAAAACCATGGGAGAAGCATAAATGTCCAGCAGTGGACGAATATATATGCTGAGAAGAAAAATAAAAGGTATGATTACTAGTGCGGGACAATATGGCACCATACCATTCACCATACCCGTCCATCTACACGCCCGAGTACATGCGATACTGCTACGGGTATAAGGCATGGTGCACTATTGCACTACGTGTTACGTATTGCACATCATGCCTTACGATACTTGTATCTGTATTTTCCTTATGCTGGCATGGTTACAGTCAACGTCATTAATATATAAATATATACAGCCATCGAGTCAAAATATGTAAACACCAACCTTATTGTCAGTGACATAGAGGCGTGTAGATATTTTTGAGCTCTTGTTAACGTATATATTTTTATGACGCTGGCCGTACATACAAAGGTGTTCAGATATTATTATATATTAACCAATCAAAGTCAATGAAATTTTGTACACACGATCGAGAAACTAATATCTAGCTAGGTCTGTGGTTTATTACATTTTCGTAAAAATGTATAGTTTAAATATTGCAGGGGGTTTTCATATTTTCATTCAAAACTCCCTGCAATATTTAAACTATACATTTTTACGAAAATGTAATAAACCAAAGACCTAGATATTAGTTTCTCGATCATGTCTACAAAATTTCATTGATTTGAGTGTTTAATATTCAAAATAAGTATCTGAACACCTTTGTATGTACCATGCGCCAGCATAAGGAAAATACAGGTGCGAGTATCGTAAGGCATGGTGTGCCATACGTAACACAGTATAGTGCACCATGCCTTACTATACCCGCAGCAGTATCGTACGTACGCTAGCGTGGTACATAAGTATGGTTCACCGTGCTTTACTGGTCCCGCACCAGTATCGTACGTCCACTGCCGTGGTACATACGCACGGTTCATCATGCCTTACTGTACCGGCAACGGTACCTTACCTCTACTACGACAGTTAATACGTCTGACACATCATGCTTTACTGTGCCTGCCACAGTATCCTACGTATGCTGCCACGCTGCACACGTATGGCGCACTATGATTCACCGTGTCCGCCATAGTATCGTAAGTATGCCGCCATGGTGTACACGTATGGCGCACCATGATTCACCGTGTCCGCCATGGTATCGTAAGTATGCCGCCATGGTGTACACGTATGGCGCACCATGATTCACCGTGTCCGCTATAGTATCGTAAGTATGCCGCCGTGGTGTACACGTATGTCTCACCATGATTTACTGCATCCGCCACAGTATCGTACGTATGCCGCCGTGGTACACACGTACGGCTCACCGTGCTTTACTGTGTCCGCCACAGTATCGTACGTATGCCGCCGTGGTACACACGTACGGCTCACCGTGCTTTACTGTGTCCGCCACAGTATCGTACGTATGCCGCCGTGGTACACACGTACGGCTCACCGTGCTTTACTGTGTCCGCCACAGTATCGTACGTATGCCGCCATGGTACACACGTACGGCTCACCGTGCTTTACTGTGTCCGCCACAGTATCGTTCGTATGCCGCCGTGGTACACACGTACGGCTCACCGTGCTTTACCGTGTCTGCCACAGTATCGTACGTATGCCGCCGTGGTACACACGTACGGCTCACCGTGCTTTACTGTGTCTGCCACAGTATCGTACGTATGCCGCCGTGGTACACACGTATGGCTCACCGTGCTTTACTGTGTCCGCCACAGTATCGTACGTATGCCGCCGTGGTACACACGTATGGCTCACCGTGCTTTACTGTGTCCGTCACAGTATCGTACGTATGCCGCCGTGGTACACACGTACGGCTCAACGTGCTTTACTGTGTCTGCCACAGTATCGTACGTATGCCGCCGTGGTACACACGTATGGCTCACCGTGCTTTACTGTGTCCGCCACAGTATCGTACGTATGCCGCCGTGGTACACACGTATGGCTCACCGTGCTTTACTGTGTCCGTCACAGTATCGTACGTATGCCGCCGTGGTACACACGTACGGCTCAACGTGCTTTACTGTGTCCGTCACAGTATCGTACGTATGCCGCCGTGGTACACACGTACAGCTCACCGTGCTTTACTGTGTCCGCCACAGTATCGTACGTATGCCGTCGCGGTGCACAGATATGGCTCATCATTATTTAACGTGCCCGCTATAGTATCGTACGTAAGCCGCCATGGTACACACGTAAGGTTCACCGTGTTCTACTGTGCTCGCAACAATAGTATACGGGTGTTGCAATCGTAGTTTCAGGAGTATTCAGTGCGACTTGCGCACTACGTATTACGTAGCCGGATGTCGGGCTACGTACGTACGTACAAAAATCGACCACGAGTAAATTACGTAACCCGCTCCATGATGAGCGTCAGTATGCCGACTACGTATGACTGGCTACTTACGCGTAATGGAGCGGGTTACACACGTCATTGTGGTCGATTTTTGTCCTTATTTTACGTAGTGCGGCAGAGGAAATTTTTCTCAGTGCACATCCAGCGGATACCCGAGGCCTTCACAAGGTCATCGGTCAACCTTGTGGGAGGCCTTCCCACTCTACGTCATCTGGTACGCGGTCGCCACTCCAGAACCTTTCGGCCCCATCGGCCATGTGTTCTGCGAGCAATGTGCCCTGCCCACTACCACTTAAGTTTGGAAATTCCGAGCATAGCTCTCCATTGCCCTTTGAGTGACTTTAAGCCTTCTGATAAGGCCTATTGTCAGCGACCACGGCTCTGTACCATAGGTCATCATCACTGGCAACACACACTGGTCAAAGACTTTCGTCTTGAGACACTGTGGTATTTGAGACAAGAAGATATTGCGAAGCCCACCGCTGCCCAGCCCAGTCGGATTCGACGATTGACCTCTTTCTCGAAGTTGGACTTACCTAACTGGACAGTTTGTCCTAGATAAACGTACTCGTCCACAACTTCGAGTGGAGCGCCTCCGATTAAGTTTATTTTATTAAATGATAGCTTTTGCCAGCAACTTTGCTCGCGTGGAGGTCGGAAATTATCCCACAAGAACTTACTATATCCGAGTATCCGATGCGTTAATCTAGCTTATCACCTATCTGTGTGTTGCTGTTTTTTGCGAGATTGAATAGCAATCTTCTAAACATCTAAACACACAAACATAAGATGTACGCAAATTATAATCGGAACCAATATTTAGCCGTTGCTTTGTCCAATAAGGTCTGCCAAGCGTGATCATAACTTATTTGATTTAAGAAGCATTTTGACAGTCTCCACAATCAATGGTGCTAAGTGCAGTAAATTAACATTAATGTGAACAAACCATCACGCCTGTATTTCCCAAAGAGTTGGGCAGTGGTGTACTTTTTGGTTTTTTTGAGGAATATCTCAGTAGCAGCATGGAGCCAGGATTCGTACCCATTTGATGGCAATAGGCTCGTCCCCTATATGACCCTCTATGACGAAATGTGGGTGATTTTGTGCTAAATGCTGATTGTGTGCTACTAGTTGGCATCTGCTCGAAATTTGCATGCTTTTGAGCTACTATATAACGTGTAACGGAAGGTTAAATATGTACATACTAAGGGCACGGCTTCTTTGGATGATATCAAACGTCATTGGAATGGTTTTTTAATCCTATCTCTACATGTTCGGAAGCTATAAGAATTTTTAATACATTGCTACAAGAAACCGAACTTTTCAAATTGAAATAAACACATTACTCGGAAGAGATTTATCGTGATATTGGCAAGTAACGTGGAAAGTTATTGACTTACGTAGTGCGGTGACACGTTTGTTATGATTTGAATTTAAGAAACATATGAAACCGAAAATTTTATATCAATTCTTACAGTATTTTATTTTGAGCTGAAACTATGTCTAGTGATTCAGTACCAGCTGTTATCTTTAGTGCTTAAGGATAATATAATATTAATACTAGAAATAAGGATGAACTACGTGCTCCCTTTCACCGGCTTCATAAGTTTCATAACTCATTTGTTGGGCTTGGTATAACCTTTTATAACAAGCTTCCCTCTTCTTTGTTAGATTTACATTTTAGTGCGTTTAAAGCCAAAGTAAAATCCGACCTTTATTCTAAGGCATACTATTCTATTAACGACTACTGAAACGATAAGAATAGTTGGTCGCTGTGATTAACTCAGGACAATGTTTGTATTCTTTCACCAGAATTAGCTTACCTACTGACAGGTTGTATGAATTACATTCATATACTTAATTGTTTATTTTATTAGACTCTTTAAATTATTTTATTTTTTTTGCTATTGTATTGTACAGAATCTAGTTCTAACTTAACAGACAGCTGTGCTGCTGGAGAGTTTGTTGCGCCACTTCTTCTTCCCAGCTAAAACACTAAGAAGTGTCGAAGGTTGGGCGTTTTGGGGGGACTGTCTTACGTGTTTTTTCGTTCTTTTTTTTTTGACGTTCGAAAAGTGCTGACTCTCAGCCTAGTTTGAATAAATGACTTTTGATTTTGATTTTGATAGCAATAGGGTTTCTGTTACTCCTGTATAGCATGTGTATTATATTGAAGCTTCAAATATTACCTAATATAATCTCTCATCTAGCCTACCGTTTTCCCAATCATGTTGTGGTCGGCTTCCAGTCTAACCGGATGTAGCTGAATACCAATATTTTACATGGAGCTTTTGCCTATTTGACCCCTAACTGGGTAATACTCAGCCCCCCTTGGTTAGAGTGCTGGTCAGTCTTCGGGGCTTTTGACGACCCGACGATGACCAGCTTTACAGGGCATAATCTTCATAGATTGTTTTCTATGAAAATTGTGCCTTGTATTTTCGTCAGATTTGTCGCTACGTTAAGAAAATTATCATGTTATAAACCTTAAATTATAAACCAAAACAAATTACTATTACATTTTAAATTTTCACATTTGCATAGAGACATACTACAAGGTTAAAAGCTCATCTCAATATTTCTTTTTGAATGGCCAAAACGGAAATTTTAAAGAAAATTTCCTCAGAAAATGCAACCGAGTCGAGTTTTCTAAAATGTTTGTACGAAAGGATGTAAGAATGTAGGAATGTATTTACATACATTTATTTTGCGCATATTATGTACAAAATACATTTGCTTATATTTGAAAGGGTGTAACGATGTCTGCATTTTAAGTCTGAAGTTCAAGCTATAAAATTCATAATGTCAGACAGAATTTTTGTTGAATGTAGTTAATAGCCGATTCTCTTGTCTTGATCAAAGCTTCTATAATGTATTACCAGCAATCTATGGAAAGCAATCTTGTTTGATTGCCAAAACATGTTATGGTTATAGTGACTGGAAACGCTAAAGAAAGAAAATATATTTATTTAAGACGGACAAAAAGGCAAAGTGCACAGCACAATAATAAAAAACGAGGGGTTGCACTCCGGGAGTGCCAGCAGAAGTGAAAACTTGAATATTAACGTTGTGCATTTTCGATATTTTGGAATGGTTAGGGAATAATTTTGCACGAATCGCTTTAATTATCAGGAAAAAGTACCTACTATCATTTATGTGGTAGAATACAATATTTATTTATTGCGCTATCGTACACATTCATGACAATTTATTTTACATTAAAAAGTCTCCTAGACCGCACCGGCTGTCTACTCTGCATCCGTCTTACGAATTTTCGATCAGGTCACGTGTCCTGACGCTAGTTTAATATTTTTATCCATTACAAAAAAAGTGTACAACGCCGCTAAAGAAGTTTTCACTTCAAAAATAAAAACCAACAAAAAGTGTAAAGTACGTCAAAGTATGCCTCACGCTAAGTGGAAAGCTGTTGGCCCCGGCCGTCATTTGTGAATCTTTGACAGACGTTACGGGTCGTCAAAAGCCCAAAAGTCTGACAACTAGTCTTATCTAGAGATATTGCGTTACCCAGTAAATAAGTTGTGGAGGTCAGATAGGCAATCGCACCATGTGAAATACTGGTATTCAGCTGCATCCGGTTAGACTGGAAGCCGACCCTAACATAGTTGAGAAAAGGCAGATGATGGGTGTTTGGACACACCGGGAGTTGATGCCCTTGTAGGACACATCGTGACCTAATTGGAGATGTTCTATAAAAGCTCCGGTGCGTAGTACTCACAACCGGCGTGCGTGCAAGACCAGTGGCCCTAGTGCGAGTTTCATTTAAGGCCTTTTTTTAAAAGCAATTTTGAATGTACTCGTCGTATCGTCATCATGAACGATAATAGTTCTTACTGCAATCCGATACGGGTTAAAATCTGTTGGAACAAATTCGAATATTGAGTAAGCATTGTCGTAAAAATGCAAATAAAATCGTATAAAATTAGATATAAACTATTTGATAAAAATTATCCATCACTGGATGCAGTTTGGCATTTGAAATTTTATGGTATTTTTATAATTACAATAATAATTGTTATTGAAGGGATAAACTGGTTTTAAAGATAATTAAGAGGTGACTTTGATAATTTTTTTGATGCATTAAAGTATGTTTAATTATGTTTTGAGTTCAATCACTGTATGCAAAAAAGACTTGAAAATATAAAAAAATAATAACTTTCAAATTTATTTACGGTTACAGAGATACACTGGTTTAAAAAAACACCTTTTTGAGCGTTTTCAAGAAATCACCGCCTTAACCATCTCGATCATGGGCACGCCACGATTGCGGCGGTAAGTCCCCTCTTTGAGGAGTGGTTCGAGAGGCGGCATGGCGTCCTCACCTTCCGCCTGACGCAGGTCCTCACCGGACACGGTTGTTTCGGGAGGTTCCTGTTTCGGATAGGGCGGGAGGAAACGCCCGGGTGTTTCCACTGCGAAGATCGCCCTGAGGACACGGTCTGCCCTGCTTGGGCGGAGCACCGCCGTGTCCTCGTGGAGGCGATCGGCGGCGGCGATCTCTCGCGTCCGGCCCTGGTCCAGGCCATGGTACGGAGCGAGAGGGCATGGGGAGCCGTCACCTCCTTCAGCGAAGCAGTGATGCTCGCGAAGAGGGAGGCGGCGCACGTGAGGGAGAGGCAGAATATGCGCCCTCGCGACCCCAGCCGCCGCAGGATACGGAGACGCCCTGGGCGTCGGGAATCCCAGGCCGATTTCCGGCCACCGTAGGCATGGGCTTGCGGACGGCGAGTAATGGGTAGCTCGCTGTCCGGTAAGGACCAAGCCCAAGTCGACGGCGCGTTGTGTTCCACGCGCGCCTCAAAGAGATGTCAGCACAAAAATGATGGGGCCTGCAAGGGCCGATGCCTGTCAGGGGTGCGGGTTCGTTTGAAAGAGATACCACAGCCCCTGGCATACGGGCTACTGAAGGAACACGGGTGGGTTTTAGTCAGTAAAAGTCTGACACGCCCTCCTGCTCCACCCAGAGCGGGAGAAGTTATTTGATGATTTCCCACCCAAAAAAAAAAAAAAACCATCTCGATCAAACGCATTGACCGAGTGCGGTGCTCCGATTGTTCCGTCACTAATTCAGGGCCAATCGGAGCGCCAAACGCGCTCTGTCCATTTTATTTATGTAGATTATTTTACATATTGTGAATGAGAGAACGTTGCAGGCCTTACAGACAGTAAATTTGTAGACGATTTTCAATTCTGTATTTTCATTTCTCTAATTACCTGGTACCTATTGACAGGCCTGCACTGTCCATACCTATTATCATTGTAATTTGAAATCATTGTTAAAGCCAATTATTTTTAAAAGAGTAACCGTGGAGTTTCTTGCCGGCTCTTCTCCATAGGAAGCGACAATTTGGAACCGTGCACCTAGCTTCTGACGTTTCATAAGTGCCCATGCAGGTTTATATGAAAGAAAAATATTTTGATTTTGCCTCTGATGATGTGAACGTAAACGAGACAAAAGGGGTATGTAAGCATCGAAGGTGGTGTTCTTTAGTTTCTGCATACCCTGATGGCAAAAAGCCGTGAATTTATATATGCATGTAGGTCTTTATAGCTTAGGTTAGAGGCCATTTTTAACACGCTTTAATTCGTTTCACCTGTATGTTTGTAAGCATGTTTGTTTGTAACCGACTCCTTTGGACTTGATTTTGACGCCCTTCAAACGGTTTTTTTTTGGGTGGGAAATCATCAAATAACTTCTCCCGCTCTGGGTGGAGCAGGAGGGCCTGTCAGACTTTTACTGACTAAAACCCACCCGTGTTCCCTCAGTAGCCTGTGTGCCAGGGGCAGCGGTACCTCTTTCGAGCAACGCACATCCCGGGCAGGCATCGGCCCTTGCGGGCCCCATCAGGTTGTGCTGACATCTCTTTGAGGCGCGCGTGGAACACAACGCGCCGTCGACCTGGGCTTGGTCCTTACCGGACAGCGAACTACCTATTACTCGCCGTCCACAAGCCCACGCCTACGGTGGCCGGAAATCAGCCTGGGATTCCCGACGCCCAGGGCGTCTCCTGCGGAGGCTAGGGCCGTGAGGGCGCATATACTGCCTCTCCCTCAGGTGCGCCTCCCTCTTCGCGAGCATCACTGCTTCGCAGAAGGAGGTGTCGGCTACCCATGCACTCTCGCTCCGTACCATGGCTTGGACCAGGGCTGGACGCGAGAGATCGCCGCCGCTGATCGCCTCCACGAGGACATGGCGGTGCTCCGCCCAAGCCGGGCAGACTTCCACCGTATGCTCCACCGTGTACTCATGGTAATCTTCGCAATGGAAACACCTGGGCATTTCCTCCCGCCTATTCGAAACAGGAACCTCCCGAAACAACCGTATCCGGTGAAGACCTGCGTCAGGCGGAAGGTGAAGACGCCATGCCACCTCTCAAGCCACTCCTCAAAGAGGGAACTTACCGCCGCAATTGTGGCGTGCCCAGACTTCAAACGGTCAGATTTCATTTAAACTTTGTAGACTTATTGAGTACCGATGACAATTCAATAATTTTATTCCACAATGTAAAAAAAAAAACTGAATCATCACGCTTTTGTAGGTAGCAGAACTAAAATAATACAAAATTTAAGATACATAAAAAATCTAAAAAACACGCTTTAAAAACGCTTTTTTGAAATTATTTTCAGGTTTTGAGTTTGGTTTTTGAAGCGTGTTTTTTTAATTTTTATCTATTATTTATGACACACGTTTTTCATATCGTGAAAAACCACGGTTTATTGGCCGTGTGTAGACATGGTCATTAGTATTGTATGGATCACTATGGCAGTTTGTTGACGACCCGGCGCTAGCGGCACTACGGCACGGCGTCGCCGTATACGATCTAACGATTTTTCTACGGCGCAGCTTATAAACAGTACCGTAAAGAAACCGTGTGGCGCCAAAGAGCCTGACCCGACTGAATAAAAATTATTAGAATAGAACAATTTTCTAATAAATCCTGACATTATTTGGAAAGAACACAACCACCTTAAAAAAAAAAAAACATCATGCATTACATTTTTAAGGTTTTCCAGGGTGCTTAACCTTTCAAGGACCATAACGGCCTGACGGAAAAGTGGCGTCCGTACCCTAAAGGACGGACGTCATTTGACACTTGAGATTTTTTCGTTCGGCGAGCAAAAAAAACGTCCGTGTCGATTTTTTGTTGCCTCCAGCTACTTAGAGATAAGTTTTATGGCTTCCTGAATAGGCAAGCCATAACATAAACATTGTGAGTCGTTCTAAAATACGTTGTAGTTTATTATAAACAATGGAAATTAGAGACAATGACTGAGCATGTCTTTGTTCCCGTTTGTTGTTGATTTGTCATAGAACTGCCGTCTCAATTTGCTCGAAATTTTGGATGTTACTTATTGAATAGACTAATAATCGAACAGCAGTATTTTTTTGGGAATCCTACTCAACATAAGAGATAGTGAAGAAGCGATAAGAACCGATAGTGAGGTCCAAATGAAAATTCAAAACGGCGGTTGCAAAAAAATTCAAATATTTACATGATGGGTGTCGTTTTCGTGTTTTTCTTTTTCTATTCGTTTTAATTTCAGTTTTAGTCGAGCATTCCTTTTCTGGTAACTCGCCTCGTACAAAACTGCATCCGATTCTCCTGTCACAACAATACCGCCTGTAATATCTAAACTGGACCATTCGTTACGGCTGTCCACGACAAATGGTCTGGAGCGACGTCTAGAATAATAGCCACTATCATTTTAGACATATAGTTGTTTACACTATAACAGATTAGATATGTTTGAACAATAGACTTATACTCGAGTTCATTGCTCACCTCACTCAAGTGACCGCACACAATTCGAAAGCGAACTCATTTGTTTTTATAGTAAATCAAAGCAAAGACACACTGCGTTTACAGGAGTATCTGCCAATAGTCTCAGCCATCCCCCAGCCGCCGTCATTTCTTTTGCTTCCCTGATGCGCAGAGTGTGGGGCAGCTCCAATAATGACTTAAGCATGGTTGCGAGTCGCCTAGACTGTGTATACGTAGGTCACTGTTTTGCCGTCTCTCATGGGATGTAGCAACGGTGACCAACCGTTATTTATTTCTTGTATTGTTTTCCTTGTTTTGTCTGTGCTTACTAACATAATCGGCAGTTTTACTAACAATCTTGTTGAGTTCGTTCTAATTTGTGTTACGCTTAGGTCGCGCGGTCATTCCAGGCCCTTAGTAAACAAACAATCCGTAACTCCCTGACATGTACACTAATGAAGCTTGTAGAACTGATTTATAATTTAACTAAATTAGCCAAGTGCACTTAATATTTAGGTACTCGTAATTAAGCAAAGCCATAAATAGGCATTAGCGACGGCTAACAAGGTTAATATTATGTGTATTAGTCTGTAGTAGTAGTAGGCTTGTGGCTAAATAACAATAGCTGCACGGGTCGATCGACCAGGTTAAGCTACGCTTGCCGCGGTTGGTCCGTGGATGGGTGACCATCTTTACATACCAAGACCCCTCCGTGCCTCGGAAAGCACGTTAAGCCGTTGGTCCCGGCTGTCATTTGTGGATCTTTGACAGTCGTCACGGGTCGTCAGAAGGCCGAAAGTCTGACAACCAGTCTTACCAAGGGGTATCGTATTACCCAGTAACTGGGTTGTGGAGGTCAGATAGGCAGTCGCTCCATGTAAAATACTGGTATTCAGCTGCATCCGGTTAGACTGGAAGCCAACCCCGACATAGTTGGGAAAAGGCTAGGCAGATGATTAGTCTGTAGTAGCCCAACTGTAGGTTAACGGGTTTCTCCAGTGAGAGATCAACCATTGATCACACCCGTCGCTTCCTTCTGCGAAGCAGTGATGCTCGCGAAGAGAGAGGCGGCGCACGTGAGGGAGAGTTATTATATGCTTCCTCATGGCCCTAGCCTCCGCAGGACACGCCCTGGGCATCGGGAATCCCATGCCGATTCTCGGCCACCGTAAGCGTAGGCTTGCGGACGGCGAGTAATGGGTAGCTCGCTGTCCGGTAAGAACCAAGCCCGGGTCAACGGCACGTTGTGTTCCACGAGCGCCTTAAAGAGATGTCCACACAAACTGATGGGGCCCGAAAGGAGGTTCAAAAGAGATACCGTGGCCCCTGGCACATAGGCTACTGTGGGAACCACGGGTGGGTTTTAGTCAGTAAAAGTCTGATACGCCCTCCTGTTTCACCCAGAGCCAGAGAAGTTATTTGATAATTTCCCACCCTTAAAAAAAAAACCATTGATCACACTGCTTGCTCACTAGATTGTTTTCATTCCAAACCAGTTTTCCCACTTTACTGAGATTCCTTCAACGTAGGTCATATCCAGTAATTTTTTTATCATGGTATGACCTGTTTTGGGTAAATGGTTATATTGTAGCTTCGTGGGTATTTAAAAAAAAAACTCTGAACTGAGTAGCACATAAAAAATCTTATGCATTATTTATTTTCGTATTCTTAAGCATTTATTATTACTATTATTCAAGTATGTATCTATTTTCCGTTGCAATAGTTTACTTTTATTTTTTACCTACGTTCGTGTGTCGCTGCGGGGTGCCAACTGAAAACCAGCGCTGGGTGTCTCACGCCCAGCAAATGCTGAGATGGTAACCCTTTCGGTATGGACACGCTCAGCACAACTGATACTGAATGTTTTTTTGTTATGTTTAACGTTCTCTTTTTTGTTATTATGTGTTTGTTGCTGTTGTGTTGAGTCTGTGTCGAATAAATGTTTTCTATTCTATTCTATTCTATTCAGGCCCAGAGGGAGGTGGTGGGGTGAGCTGGACGCCTTTACTAAAGATTGAAGAAAAGAGGTGGAAAGAGAGTAGGGAGTGGGACATTCATGGGTAATAAAAATTACCTTTTGAGAGCCAAAAGTCAAAGTCAAAGCATTTATTTCAAGTAGGCACCTCATAGCCACTTTTGAACGCCAACACTTACATCAAAATATAATTGATTCTAGTCGCTCCTTCCAAAAAGTAGTTTCGTGTGGAGAAGAACGGGCAAGAAACGGGCGGCTCTTTTAAAATGTTTTAAGTACAATATTTAACATGGTACATTCAATAAATAATTATGTGCAAAACGATGCACTCAGAATAAAATTACCATACCAAAATAGGTAAAAAAACTTTTTTTTTTAAACAACCGACTTCCAAAAAACACTAGAAAGTGAAAAATAACTTATTGTTGCGCGGCACGATTGATGTTTGGTTACCACTAGCGCCATCTCTTATCGAATAGCGGAATTAATGGTCAAGATCTTTCTAGAAAGTTCGATGCTAGAACTTTCTGGAACTATCGACATGTGTTCGGTCAGGGCCGATATGTACTCGAACATTCTAGATGCTTCTACGGTAGAAGGTTCTGGAACTATCCGATAAGTGGGAACGGAGCGCGTCCCGGGGTAGTTCATTGGAAGCGATACATGCGAGAACATCTATAGCGATCTTCAAGTGCGACTTAAGAGTGATCCGTAGTGCTATTGTGTTGTGTTATTAGTGAGTTTAATTAAAGTGTTATTTTTGGTCATTCTTATCGGCAGTTTTTAATTGTCACGAACCCCTAGCTCGTAACATTATTTATTTATTTTTCTGTTTTAGATAAGTACCTATTATACCAATTCGAAATTTCATCATCCTTGCGGTAAAAACAATGCATATTTATGCTATAGCAGCAATCTCGGTTAATTTGTTGTCATTTTTCGAAGAGTTCCGTCGTCTGTCTCCGAAATTCATCATCCGATCTATATGAAATTTAAATGGGACCGTTTCGAAATAAATGTTTCTTTAAGGAAATCATTCATAATTTGACACACACAAGTCACACCACACACACATCACATTATTTCTTAATTCGGAACTTGTATAATATTTGCACACCGTGACAATATGTTAAAAATGGTAGCACAATTCCATGAACTTATAAGTTACACACACCTTGCATGAAATTATGTAATGACTGTACATATGTCGCAATATGATAGATAAAGCCGTAATATAGTTATATCCCGAGTGATATAATTATGTACCGTAATATAGTTATACGAAAGCGATTCATTACTATCTTACTAGGATTATAATTATAATACGGTTCAAGTTTACGGTTTTGTTTATAGACAAATGTTTCAGCAACTAAATCAAGTACAAACAATGCGTTTTGTTGCAATGCATTGGCTTCATACACATCTAAAATTTATAGAAGTTTTCTAACCAAAACGAAATAACCCTTTATCCTCTTTTTGAGGAAAAGACAGTCGTTACAAATTGGTGAGCAAATTTGCCCATACTAAACCCCTGGGGCATCCACAGAGAACATTGCATTTTAAAATTCAAACGACCAACACGTCTGTAGGTACTTTATCTACTTCAGGATGTGACGGTATATGGGTCGGACTAGTAGAAATAACTCCTTATAACATTTCTCTTAATTATAAAAGAGAAATTTTACAAAAAAAAAAAAAAACAATAGATTACACACTTTAATACAAAGTAGCCAAAAGCGTCGAAGTGATTGAAACAAAACAAAATAAAAACCACCGGACAAGTGCAAGTCGGACTCGCCCATCGAGGGTTCCGTAGAAATTTGTAGGTACATATTATAAAAATTTGGACCGCCATTCCTTGTATGAAGACCATGTTTTGTTATGATTTAATTATAAATGTATAGTTTTCAGATTTTTAGTTCTGCTATCTACAAAAGCGTGTATTTTTCTATTCATTTTTGAAATTATTGAATTATCATCGGTCCTCGATAAGTCTGCAAAGTTTAAACGAAATCTGACCGTTTGAAGTGGATCAGAATCAAGTCCAAAAAACGAGTCGGTTTTATTTTTTGGTGGTTGGGATATCATCAAATGACTTCTCCCGCTCTGGGTAGAGAGCAGGATGGCGTGTCAGACTTTTACTGAGTAAAACCCACCCGTGTTCCCTCAGTTGCCTGTGTGCCAGGGGCGACAGTGTCTCTTTCGAACAACCCGCACCCCTGGCAGGCATTGGCTTTTGCGGACCCCACCAGTTGTTGCTGATATCTCTGATGGCACGCGTGGAACAACAACGCGTCGTCCCACCTACCACTTTTCGGCCGCAGGGGATAGGGAGAGCGGCCAACGCTATACCGACACTCCTCTTCCCCTGCGGCCCCACCGCGTCCGCCGTCATACGGTGGCGGCCCCGTCCAGGTCACGGAAGGGAAGAGCGCTGCTCAGAAGCACCGGCACTCCTCCTCTGCCGCAGCCCGTAACCCTCAGCTGTGATGCCTCCCATTCGACATCGCGACCCAATTCAGTTGATCCAACCTACTTTTTGGACGCTACGTCATTGGCTTGAAGGCAAAAGCCCTGACGAGCGGCCCCATCTTTTGGTTCCTTTTCGCTTCACCGTAGTTGAGAGACCACGGTAACTGAGCCCCCCCCGCAACGACAATGCGGGAACCCACTCGGGGGGGGAAATAAAAGGTCGGTTGCAAACAAACATACATACAGGTGAAGCCAATAAAAGCCTGTCAACAAATTTAAAAAAAAAAACTAAAGTCAAATGCAGCTTGTCACATCTTTAAAATCAATGACACATTTTCCAAGAAAAAAAAAATATCTACGTCTCTAATAGGAATATAGTTTTATATTTAATACTGACCTATCTCAACCGGTCACCCCGTATTCCCAAGAGCTACGCTTCAAAGTGTGAAATTGGCGCGCTCACTTCAAAGGTGTGAATTGTCTAGAGACTTTGAATTCCGTCTGTAATATTGAATTCAGTTCGTCTAGCATGCTTTTTAATACGTTGCTGTTCCCTAGAGCGAATTGATTTACTAAAATGGATTATTTAAAGATACGGTTTCCGTTTTCATTCGTTCGGAAGTGTTATTGTATGGTTAGAGTAGTTTCTTTTTTTTTGGGTGGGAAATCGTCAAATAACTACTCCCGCTCTGGGTGGAGCAGGAGGGCGTGTCAGACTTTTACTGACTAAAACCCATCCGTTTTCCCTCAGTAGCCTGTATGCCAGGGGCTACGGTATCTCTTTCGAACAAACCCGCACCCCTGGCAGGCATCGGCCCTTGCGGGCCCCATCGGTTTGTGCTGACATCTCCTTGAGGCGCGCGTGGAACACAATGCGCCGTCGACCCGGGCTTGGTCCTTACCGGACAGCGAGCTACCCATTACTCGCCGTTCGCAAGACCACGCCTACGGTGACTGGAAATTAGCCTGGGATTCCCGACGCCCAGGGCGTCTCCTGCGGCGGTTAGGGCCGTGAGGGCACATATACTGCCTCTCCCTCACGTGCGCCGCCTCCCTCTTACTTGGTTACAGTAGTTGAACGTAAAAGAAACAGAAAGAGTATGTTAGAATCGTTGCAGGTAAGGTTTTGTTGTTTCTACCTACCCATATAGAAAGAATGCGTTAGTGTTTGTATTTTTTGCTGATTTACGAAAATGGATCATTTAAAGACGAGCTGTCAATTTTCAAGAATCATTATTTAAAAAGTCATCATCATCATCATCGGCCTATAAATGTTCCCACTGCTGGGACACAGGCCTCCCCTCAGTGAGAGAGGTTGGGCCGTAATCCACCACGCGGGCCCAGTGCGGTTGGTAGATGTCACATGTCTTCGAATTTTTGGTTCTAAGACATGTCGGTTTCCTCACGATGTTTTCCGTCACCGTTTTGAGAGCAGTGGTGATGAAATAATTTACACAAAGTAAAGCGCCTAGCTGGGTTCGAACTCACGACCTACAAACTCGTAAGTCGCGGTCGTTGGCCACCAGTTAACCCTAGAAAGATAATCTACGTCCGCGAGACGTATCTTGAAATTAAATTTCGTTGTAGTTTTTTTATTATTAATCGCAGTGCGCTAGCCGCGCGAGTCAACTTAGTCGGTGGCCGGAGCTCGCGCTAAGCAGCAGTGGCGCCACGGTAAGTACGTTCAAATAAAAGATATACCTATGTCGTACGTCCGCGAGACGTATGATTATCTTTAATGCAACTTTTGCAATCATTTGAACTGATTGTTTATTGTTATTTACACTTATAATTATTTTATTTTCAGGTATTAATTATTATTATATTATAATGGCACACCGAAGGGTGTTGGATAGTTCTCAAATTGAGAACTTTTTATATCAAAATGAAGAGGAATCGTCATCAGAATCGGAAAGCGAATGCGAAGATAACCTCTTAGAAGACGATGTGCAGAGTGACACTGAAGACGAATTCATCGATGAAGCCGAGGATATATCCGAAGTCTCTGCTGAAGACCATTCAGAGTCTACTGCCGACCAAGCTGCGCCTTCTGATAGCCGCATAATTATTTCTTCTCAGCGCACACTCAGAGGTAAAAATAAGCATTGTTGGGCCACAAGCAAGGGTCGAAGTCACGGTAGAACCTCAGCAATAAATATTGTTCGATCAGCTAGAGAACCAACGCGTATGTGTAGAAACTTTATGAAAAAACTTAGTACAAATCTCACTTTGCCTTGGATGGAAAAAAGGTTACAGATGCCAACTCTGAAAAGAACTGTGCGGCAAAATATAGAGGAATTGTTGCCTAATCCTAATGTAAACAGTGGCCAGGCTCAGCAAGAAGAGCCGCCTGTAAAAAAAAAGAGATATTGTTCGTACTGTCCATCTAAACTCCGTAGGATGTCAAAATTATCATGTATGAAGTGCAAAAAACCCGTGTGTGGAGAACACAACAAAGTTGTATGCCATAAGTGCATTTAATATCCGAAAGTCACGAAATTCGCTATACAAATACCGATCTTTATTCAGTTCGTGCACTCCTTCTCTCATATTAAGAATATCTTGTTTAAAAATGTACTGCTTTCTAAACAGAGAAGGGATAATTTTGATAACGCCATGATTTTGAGCACGTTTTGCCTACCTAAATACGTCCACCGCGGCCGCTGCAACTAACCGCTACTGAAGGTACGTGGCGTGCAAAACGCACCGTTTGCCACATCGCCAACCCGCCTGCCAAGCGTGATGATTATGGCATATCAGCCCCTTATTGGGGAGGCTTATGTCCAGCAGTGGACATCTTTCAGCTGACATGATGATGACAGTAAAAAAAGCAAGAATACAAAATCCTATAAAACACACAAAAACGTTTTTTGGAGTAAAAATATAGGTTTGAAATCATTATTGCTTACATTACTTCATTATTTGCGAAAAAAACAAAAAAATCTTCGCTTTAACAGCGTCCATAAAACATAAGAAATGTTTTATAGTCGGAAATAAATTACTGTCCGAAAGAAGTGCTGATTAGGGAAGAACATTGTGAAAACAAAGTCATTAATAATGGAATGCTACCGCCCGTCTCAAGGGGATCAGTTATTTATGTTCCTGCAGTTTTCCTTATTATATAAATGATTCAGATAAATTAACTTTATTGATCTATATTTATAAAAGAAGCAACTGAGTGACTGACATATCAACGCACAGCCGAACCTACTAGGACTCCCTCCTTGCGGCGTATTCCTCACTGCTGAGGGTCGTGACCTCTCTTCAGTATCACCTTTTCTCGGATGATCTTTTTCCAACTCTCTCTGTCAGTGGCTGTGTGAGGGGCGCTGTGGACTGTGGACTCAAGGGCCGTGCGGATCTGGTCAGACCATCGTATTGGGCTGCGTCCACGAGAGCTTTTCCCGTCTACCTTGCCGGTCACGATGAACTTTTCCAGGTTGCCATCGTCTTTGCTCGCAATGTGACCGAAGTATTCCAAGACTCTGCGCAGGCACTTGGATGCAAGCCGTGAGGAGCTTTTGAGCTCTCGCAGTATGGAGACGTTTGTTCGATATGCTGTCCAGGGGATACGCAGAATCTTCCTCTAGCACCACATCTCCACTAGGACTAGGAACGTGAAATTTTGCACACGGCTTCCTTTTATAATGTAGGGGAGCACTAAGAAGGGGTTTTTGGAAATTCGACCTTTGAGGGGGTGAAAAGAGGGGATTTTTTTATATGAAAAATCTTATTCCTTGAGTTAATAAACTTGAAACTTGGCACAAATATTTACTTAAGTAAATTATCAAGTTGGTCATTTATTGTTTTTCTAAACTACCCCCTACTGGGGGATTGGGGTGTGAAATTATGTATGGAAGAATTTTAACGCGCGGTCTAATTAACTCGAAACTGTGTAGAAATACTTTTTATCCTGGTACTACGTTCCTACGGGATAATTTCCGACTTCCACGCGGGCGAAGCCGCGGGCGCAAGCTAGTCTATATCTATACATCTATACATCACTGATATTTTCATCTTTAGCTCTATTGCAATTCTAAATTATAATTATTAATATTATATATTTTTTGGACATGTGTAATTAAATTTCCTGGCATAAGTAATTATTTTTATAAAAATTTGGTTTGTTGACATTTGTACATAATTCCAAATGTTTTTAAATAATAGGTACCCATGTGTTTTTTTTTTTTTTAATATTCTTCTTGCTAAATGAATGTTTCTTTTTTCTATATGCCTTTCTATTTTTTTTTTGTCTAGTTATTGTATTACACTAAATAATTTTGCATACATTTTGCCTTACGGCATGCAAAATTATTTAGTCGGGACTCTGTCCAAAAACAAAATCGGTTGTCTGTAAAGTCGGTTTACTGACGATAGTTGAACGTGACAACGTCATAAGATAATACTATTGTTTATTATTGTATTATTGTATAGCAGCTGTCCACGCAGACGCATCGCTTACTCAAGTAGGAGAGAGACTGATGTTGAACGCTGCTGAACGCGGAGGCCGATTGTGCCTCTTTGTCGCTCGTTCCGCGCTCTCGCTTGCACTTCAAGCCTTAAATGGAAAGCCTCAGAGCGAGGTAACGCCGCATGAGTCATGTTTTTTCGTGCGTGCAGCCGGCTCCATCGAATTATAAGACGTTGTCACGTCAAAAACAATAATGTCTATATACCTACATTATTGGCAAATTAATGATTTCTATTGGCCGTATCCAAAATAGGCAACAACATATTTTTTTTTGACTGCTCACGATTCGTGCCGGTCACTGCATTGTATGTTTCTTGGGTATACTCTAGCTTTCTCTCAGTGTTCTTCCTGGAATGGAATCAGCATTTTCAGAACCCACAACTCAAATATCTTTTTAGGGTTCCGTAGCCAAATGGCAAAAAACGGAACCCTTATGGATTCGTCATGACTCCGTCTGTCTGACTGTCCGTCCATATGTCACAGCCACTTTTTTCCGAAACTTAAGAACTATTGCTGTTGAAACTTGGTAAGTAGATGTATTCTGTGAACCTCATTAAGATTTTTACACAAAAATAGAAAAAAAACTACACATTTTGTGGGTCCCCGTACTTAGAACTGAAAATCAAAAAAAAAAAATCTGTGTGTGGGTATATATGGATGGATCTTCAAAAATGATATTGAGGTTTCTAATATCATTTTTTTTGTAAACTGAATAGTTTGTGCGAGAGACACTACCAAAGTGGTAAAATGGGTGCCCCTCCCTGTAACTTCTAAAATAGGACAGGCTCTGACGTTTCATAAGTGCCCATGCAGGTTTATATGAAATAAAAATATTTTGATTTTGATTGAGGAGAATGATAAAACCAAAAAAATAATATGATGTACTTTACCATGTAAACTTCCTCCGAAAATTAATTTGAACGAGATCTAGTAAGTAATTTTTATTTAATACGTCATAAATCGTATTATGTTACTTGCTGCTACGGAACCCTTCATGGGCAAGTCCGACTCGCACTTGACCGCTTTTTTTCCATTATATTATAGTAAACTTCAGTTATCATTACTATCATTTGCAAAACCGGTCCTATACTACAATACATGGAAACAGCCTGTCCTAATTACATCAAAATGTTGGATGTGTCGGAACTGTTCAATTTGCAAATTCCATTAACTCATCCATTGGGACGAGCGTTATTATACCGGACATTAAGCCGCGTTGGGATTCAGCTGAAATGTGGTCCATTAGGTGATGGATATTGAGAACGATCTTCACAGCATTTGATAAAATATTTTACGAACAACATGAGGGCTTCAAATCAAATCAAATCAAATGTCATTTATTCAAACTAGGCTGAGAATCAGCTCTTCTCTAACGTTAAAATTACCGGTGGATCGATGTTACATTGATTCGCGGGATGAGTTTGATCAAAACTCCCATTTCATATAAAATCGCTAATTGCGTAAAATGAAACGCAACATGCTAGTTTTTTTTTTTCTTGTTAAGCAACACTGAAGAACTGTTAAATCGTTTTCTGAGGAATTCACTAACAATTTTAATTAAAAACGTTAATTATTTTTCGTGTTGGCAGATTTTGATTTTTGAAATTGCATTGGTATTAAAATAGGTAGTTATCAAAGTAACCCTAGATCCTACGTATAACTTTGATCAGTCACTTTTATTTTTTTATAAAGTAATATTTATTCACGTATTATTACAGGAATCGAGAGTTATAAAAAAACCGATTATTTGACACTTTTTTTAACCCCAAATTCAAGAGACATGAACCTTCAAAGTTCAATATTGGTTAAAGTAACCCCGATCCCCGGTACATAAGACAGTCCCCCAAAACGGCCGCCTTTCACCACTTTCTAGTGCTTTAGCTGGGAAGAAGAAGTGGCGCAACAAACTCCCCAGCAGCACAGCTGTCTGTTAAGTTAGAAGAACTTAATTCTATACAATAGTAGGTTAATTAATTAACCTACTATTGTATAGAATTAATTCTATATTAATTCTATACATTACGAAACACAAAAAAAACATTACATTTGCCCTATGTCAGCTAGCACACGTCAATATACCAACAAAACATTGAAAACTATAGGTAGAAAGAAATAATACTAAATTAAATTAAAAAAACGTAAACAGAACTTACAATCTAAACATGTGAAAGCCTCTAGGCGTAAAGGGCGTGCCCGCTTACATATATGCAATTCTGCATTATGTAAAAATAGCTATAACTTGAAGTAACAAAAGTTTAACTCTTTGCTAACTAATGACAGCTACACGGTCCGTGGATGGGTGACAATCTTTACATACCGAGAACCTTCCGTGCCTCGGAAAGCACGTTAAGCCGCTGGTCCCGGCTGTTTGATTTTACTGAACCAAGTATTATTTATTAAAATTTCAATAGACATTACGTATTCTTCTTTCTTTTTGGAAGTCAAATTTTATTAATTTCTCAACTATATTGAACTATACTTTTGTATAATTTAGAAGCATTTTGTTAAAATTTTGTAAATGTGAGTACCATGCATCCATAAAATATGTTGTTTTGATGTTCGTTGACTTGAAAAAACGTGGTAGTTGAGAGTATGTCATGTTTTCAAAATGTCTCACTGATGGTGGCGCGTGTGTTGGATCATTCGGTTCCCTAGAAAATGGTTGAGCTGGATGGTGCTGATCCACGCGTCAAGTTCGTGAACGGGCGCCGTCGGTTGAGACTGGTCATCTCCTAACTGCCATGGCTTATTTTGAATCTTATATTTTCTTTAAAATGTTTACATTGTTCTCACATATACAAGCACCAAGAATATTGTTCCCAAGATTTTGTAATACCCATTATTTAAAAGAGTGTCCTTGGAGTTTCTTGCCCTTTCTTCTCCATAGAGATCTACGTTTTGGAATGGGCACCTAGCTTCAACTTCGATAATTCAAAAGTGCATGTAAAAGGTTTAATTGAAATAAATGCTTTGAGTTTGTTATTTGTGGAAATTTGACAGTTATTACGGGTCGTTAGAAGGCAAAATCCGACAACCAGTCATACCAGTATTACCCAATAACTGGGTTGTGGACGTCGGTTATGTAGTCGTTTCATGTAAAATGCTGGTAATCAGCTGCATTCCACTTCAAACGGTCAGATTTCATTTAAACTTTGTAGACTTATCGAATGTGTTGCCGGGAGTCCCGTATGTGTTGCCGGGCGTAAAAGAATAGCACCATCCCATTTCTTCCAGTGGGTGTCGTAGAAGGCAACTAAGGGACTTTAGAGAATGGGCAGCAGCGTTCTCTATGCATTTTACCACCATACTGCGATCGCCAACCCGCCTGCCAAGCGTGGCGATTATGGCAAAACCCCCCATCCTGGGGGAGGCCTATGTCCAGCAGTGGACGCCTTTAAGCTGAAATGATGATGATGAGACTTATGGAAAACCGATGACAAATAATTAACTAAAAAAAAAGAAACTCACACTTATAGTTAGCAGAACTAAAAAATAGATAATACATAAAACACACGATCTAAATACCAGAAAAAAAAGCAGCAAATAATTTCAAAAAAGTGCTTGATATTAATTGATTAGAAAAATACCTCATAATGCACGTTTTATTTTTTAGCTTTTTTAATCTAATATTTCAGTTATGGTTACGTCCCATGTCCCATAGTGGTTGGGGTGATTCTACGAATAATGATACAAGTAGGTAGATAAAATTAAACGTCATAGACCGCAAACTTCTTTCGCTAAACATAATTTCATTCTCTAAACATCACTTCGAACGGTATCTCGTTGTGAATCCGCGATGATTTACTTTAAAAACAAATGAGTTCGCTTTCGAATTGTGTGCGCTCACTTGAGTGAGGTGAGCAGTGAAATTTACTTTACTTTTTGTCATTTTCTCTCATTTAATTTTGTAATTTTATGTTTTGAGCTTTTTAGAAATTGCTGTAGAATTACATATATTTCTCACTGGGCTGGAATTTCACAAATAATGTCATTCACATATCTACAGCACAGAATTTCATCCGTCCCATTGCGCCTATCATCGTTAATTGGGCACTGCTCCAATTCCAGCCTATAGATACTACAGTAGTTAGTTATACGTACTAATACAGTTAGTTCTGTCATCCCGTTTGTATGAAGATATCGGTTTTCCAATTATTGACAGCATGGGAATTCTAATATTACAATATTTGGAAATACGGCAAGAAAATTATAAGAAAGTATTAATATTAGATGTCATCACGACTATTTCTCGCTAATCGAAATTAACACAGCAATTTGGTCTGGCATAGCTCATAAAAATGCTACGGTGTAGCTCGCACTAAACTACGGCGTAGCACACGATTCGCTACGGCGTAGCTCATAGTATGCTACGGCGTAGCTCGCACTATGTTACGGCGTAGCTCACACTATGCTACGGTGTAGCATGCACTATTTCATAATGGCGAAATTCACACAAAGCTACAGCGCAGCTCACACTTGCTAGGTGTTTTTTTTTTTTTTTTGGGTGGGAAATCATCAAATAACTTCTCCCGCTCTGGGTGGAGCAGGAGGGCGTGTCAGACTTTTACTGACTAAAACCCACCCGTGTTCCTTCAGTAGCCCTTAAGCCAGGGGCTGTGGTGTCTCTTTCGAACAAACCCGCACCCCTGGCAGGCATCGACCCTTGCGGGTCCCATCACTATTTGTGCTGACATCTCTTTGAGGCGCGCGTGGAACACAACGCGCCGTCGACTTGGGCTTGGTCCTTACCGGACAGCGAGCTACCCATTACTCGCCGTCCGCAAGCCCATGCCTACGGTGGCCGGAAATCGGCCTGGGATTCCCGACGCCCAGGGCGTCTCCGTATCCTGCGGCGGCTGGGGTCGCGAGGGCGCATATGCTGCCTCTCCCTCACGTGCGCCGCACGTGCTTCGCGAGCATCACTGCTTCGCTGAAGGAGGTGACGGCTCCCCATGCCCTCTCGCTCCGTACCATGGCCTGGACCAGGGCCGGACGCGAGAGATCGCCGCCGCCGATCGCCTCCACGAGGACACGGCGGTGCTCCGCCCAAGCAGGGCAGACCGCCACCGTGTGCTCCACCGTGTCCTCAGGGCGATCTTCGCAGTGGAAACACCCGGGCGTTTCCTCCCGCCCTATCCGAAACAGGAACCTCCCGAAACAACCGTGTCCGGTGAGGACCTGCGTCAGGCGGAAGGTGAGGACGCCATGCCGCCTCTCAAGCCACTCCTCAAAGAGGGGACTTACCGCCGCAATCAGGGCGTGCCCAGCACTGGGTTGCGACAATCGCACTCTCCATGTCACCATGAGATCCCGCCGGAGCTCTGTCCGCTGTGCCGCGATTACCCGCGGCAGCGGAGTTACGCCCCGGCGTTTGGCCTCCTCGCGCCACTCCCACATTTGCGCGAGGACCTTTGCCTCCAGATCCCATGGCGGTAATACGGCAAGGAGGCCCGCCGCCTCGCCGGAGATCGTGCGATATCCTCGGATCATCCTGATCGCCATGACCCTATGGGACGCCCTCAGCTTGCGAGCTGGTTGGCGCCTCAATGTAGGCGCCCACACCGGCGCCCCGTATAGGGCCATGGACCGCACGATCCCCGCGTAGAGCCTCCGGCAGGAGACGTTTGGCCCCCCTAGATTGGGCAAGAGCCGCTTCAACGCAGCCCCGGCCCGCTCCAGTCTGGGAGCCAAACGGCGGAAATGCTCCGCGAAGTTCCATCGGCTGTCGAGGACGAGTCCCAGGTACTTCATGGTCGACTCGACGCCGATGTGAACCCCTCCCACCGTTATCTGGGAACCCGTCGGTGGCGCATTCCGAGGACCATGAAACCACATGGCCTCGGATTTGTGCAATGCCACCTCGAGTCCCAGTTGCCGGATCCTATCCACGATTGTCGCAACCCCTTGTGTCCCTAAGTCGGCCGCCGCCTGGTACGACCTCCCTTGCGCCAGGACCAGCGTGTCGTCAGCGTAGCAAACTACACTGACGCCGCTAGGGAGGTCGGCGCGCAGCACCCAGTCGTACCCGATGTCCCACAGATGCGGCCCCAGGACCGATCCCTGTGGGACACCGCACGACATCTCTCGCCGGTTC
Organism: Polymixis flavicincta; assembly: GCA_949987655.1. NCBI lineage: Eukaryota > Metazoa > Arthropoda > Insecta > Lepidoptera > Noctuidae > Polymixis > Polymixis flavicincta. The sequence continues at coordinate 7,480,561 of OX465199.1, read as the reverse complement.
CACTCTCCGAGGTGACCGGGGTAGATGACGGCCCTGTCCGTCAAATAGGCCTCGACCACACGACAGAGGTAGGTCGGCATCCGGTGATACCGGAGTGCCTCCCTTATGCAACTCCAGGGCAGGGTGTTGAAGGCATTGGCGATGTCTAATGACACCGCCAAGACGACCCCACCCCGGGCCACAGCATACCCCGTCGTGAGGGCTCGCACGCGCATGATGGCATCCACCGTGGAGCGCCCCTTGCGGAAACCAAACTGGCTCTCCGCCAAATCCGGCCCCACCCGCACCAGCCGCCCGACGAGGCGGTCTGCAATTACTCTCTCAAAGAGCTTGCCCACCTCGTCGAGCAGCACAATGGGCCGGTAAGCGGACGGAGAGTCCGCTGGGCGCCCCGGCTTCTTAATGAGGACCAGTTTCCCCGTCTTCCAGCGAAGTGGGAACTGGCCCTCCTCCAAGCATGCGCTTAGGAGCCCTCTTAGTCGAGGCCCGAGAGCCTGCAAGGCCAGGACCCAGGCTTTGCCGGGCAAGCCGTCGGGTCCTGGGGCGGTATTTTTGGCATTCAGCCTACGTACCGCCACTCTCAGGTCTACCTCGGTCACCTCTGGAGAGTCGTCGTCGTCGTCGGTGTGGTCCGCATCGGGCACCGCAGGAGGCGGAGCCATAGGCGGGGGAGCGTGCTCCCCTCGCGAGGGGAACAGAGCGCTCACCACGTCCTGCACGAGATGAGGCCGGAGACTCTGCGTCAGCGGGGGAGCCCACGGGCGGATTTTATCCCGCACCGTTTTGTAGGGGCGTCCCCACGGGTCTCTGTTCAGAGTCTCCAGCGACTCCTCGCGGGCCACTACTCTGGCCCGCAGCATCTCATCTCGGAGGGCGGTCTTCGCCACTCTGTACCCCTCGTACAGCTCCGCCTCAATGGCTACCGTATCCGGAGGGCGGATACGGAGCCTACGGTGCCTGGAGTAAAGGTGTCGCGCAGCAACACACGCCTCGCGCAGTGTTGTCAGCTGCGGCGACCACCAGTACACCTGGCGTGAAGCACGACCTGGCTGGACCCGGGGCATTGCCACGTCACATACCTCGGACATGGTCTCCCGGAACCACTCGGCCTCGTCGTTGATGTCGGCAGGCCTGTCCGGTGATGACACCCAGGCCTGCACGATCGAGGCTTCCAGGAGAAGCTCCCGGTCCAGCTGCTTCAACGCCCACCGCGGACCACACGGGGCCTGTCGGACCGGCGCGCTCGAGGTCTGGGCGGAGACGTCAAACCGGATGTACCGGTGGTCGGAATACGTCTCCACCCCCTCCATGACGCGCCAGTCGATGACACGCGGCGACAGAGCGGGGCTGGCGAACGAAATGTCCACCACCGACTCACCCCGCATCCGCACACACGTGGCGACAGAACCCCGGTTCAGGACGACCAGGTCTGCTTCCAGAGCCCAGTCCTCCACCATCCTGCCCCGCACGTTCGTCAACCGGGAACCCCAAGCCAAGCTCTTGGCATTGAAGTCCCCAAGGACGAGCACGGGGAGGGAACGGAACCCGACGACGACGTCTCTCAACTCCGCAAGGGAGTTGTGGAACTCGGCGAGAGTTCGGCTCGGGGAGAAGTACACCCCTACCACGACTATCTCCCCGAACCGTGCTGCAACGCAACCCCGTCCCCTCTTGACACTCTCGAGGGTCGGGGTACCGGCGGCGGCCGACGAAATGAGGGTCACTGAGCCGCTCAGGTCCTCCACCCAGTCATCCCTGGGCGGGACAAAGTACGGCTCAGCGACCACGGCGATGTTAATCGACCACTGCGCCATGCTCTGGATCAACAGATCCTGAGCGGCGGCGCAGTGGTTGATGTTCGCCTGGAGGAGGCGTAATGGGGCCGTTACTGACATTCCATTTCAGCCCCCTCCGGGGCCTCCTGGGTAGGCCTTGGCGGAATGGCGGCAACTACGACGACGGTGGAGGCGGCAGCGGCGGCGGCAGTGGCGGGGGTTACGGCAGTGACGGCGGTGGCGGAGGGCTTGGCCCTGCCTCGGCCCCTGGGTTCAGCGGGTGGAGCGCAGGCTTTACTCCCAGCCCGGTGTTCGGCCGGCTTGCCAGCTGCCGCACATAGGTAACAGTGCGGTGTGGCAGTGCACGAGCCGGCCTTGTGACCGGGCTGACCGCAGCGGAAGCAGTGACTGCTGCGGTCTACCTCCGAGGTGCATTGCACTCCCACGTGGTGGCCCACCTGGCAGCGGAAGCACCTCAGAGGTCTGGGTTCCAGCAGCTTTACCTGCGCAGAAACCCAGCCCACCAGGAGCCTTCGACCCTCCTCGGTTATTTTTCGGGCCGCCGACACGGGGCAGCTCACCGTGACGGTTCGCATCCCCGTGTTGTCAGGACGGATGGTGCCTGCCTTCACCTGCTCGGCAGAGCATTCTCCCGTCCTGACTACGGCGGCCACCACCTCGCCCTCCGTCACGGAGTCGTCCAGGCCCAAGATGCGCATGTCAGCGCACTTGGTGGGCCTGGACACTCGGACCTCGTCCGCGTCTAGGGACGCCCTAAGCCCTTCGGCCAGTGCGTCAGCGGTCGGGCCACTGGCCGCGCCGGGGATCTCCAGCATGCGGGCTCCGGTCGCAGTGACCCTCATCCGCATGCCGTTGGTGACCCCCAGTTCCGCGAGGTTAACCGCCGCCCTTGCTTTAGACAGCACGTCCCGGTAGGACACGCCCTTCTTTTCCGCCTCCGGCTGTAGCGTAATCACTACAGCGGCGGACTTCGGGGCGCGTAACCTAGCCGCGGCGGCACTCTCCTTGCGCCGCTGCCGCCTCTCCCTCCTTTTGGCTGCCCTAGAAGCCTTGCCTGCCTTCTTCTTCTCCCCGGCCACTTGCCATTCGGCGTCGGCCGGAGGAGATTGAGGAGGTGGGGCCGTACGTCCTGGCACCAGAGCTGGCACCGTCGCCGCCTGCGCAGCCACCCCGCCCTTCTTGGGCTTGGGTGGCACCGGTTTCGCCGGGGGCCTACCTGACTGCGGCGCCAACTTGGCCGTGGCAGTCGTGGCGGTCGCATATGTGGCCTGCTTCTGCTGGCCCAGGGCCGGCTGACTCGTCGCCAGCGGGGGCCGCAGGACTATTGCCTCCAGGGCGGAGAACCGGCTATGAAAGGCGGCCAGCTCCTTCCGCACCAGATTCAACACCTGGTCCTCCTCAGGCACGGGTCCACGCTGCCCATGCCCCGCCCCCTTCTGAGGCACCACCCTCGGGCCAGCTCCTCGGAGCACGGCCAGGTCCGCTCGGAGCTCCTCATTTTCCTTTCGGAGAAGCTCCATGGCGGCTGCCAAGCGGGCGACCTCCGCCCGCATTTCGGACATGTTGTCCGTCGGAGGTCCAGTGTGCAGGTCCTCCGCTGCCGCCATAATGGAGGCTATGGCTGCTGTAATGGCCTTGCCTTTAGAGGCCTGAAGCCTCTTCAAGGCCACCCCCTTGACTGCAGCAGCCACAACCTCCGCGAGCCTGGCCATTCGCTCCTCGTTGGAACCGCCAACGGCATCCGACTCGTCGCCAGACGACTCCGAGGGGGCCCTGCTGCTGGTCCCCCCTGAGAGCCGCCCCTCCGCGGCATACGCCTCGGATGACTTCCCCGCCTCGGCACTCGGCTCGGCGGGATCTTTTGTGGTTAGGCCTCTGCCTAACCGGACCCCACCGCCCCGACAGACCTTTCCGAGCTTCGAGGTCGGGGCCATTCCGCCATCCGAGGACGAACCCCGGCCGCTCTTCGGTTTGGGGCGCTTCTTGAGGAACTCTGTCCTCCTCGAAGCGCCCACCACCGCATGCTCCGGGCCCTGAATAGAGCCCTTCGCGCTCGATGCGGAGTCGGAATCCGACCCCGCAACACTCCCTTCCTCTACGTTTTTTGTTTTTAATGATTTTTCCATTTTTGTTCCCACGAGTATTGAACTTTGTGTATTGACTCAAAATTAGTGGTCCGCACTAGAGACTAATTAAGCTACCCATTAGTCAAGCTTGTAACCTCCCTCACGGTGCGCCGCCGCTTGGAGGTTTGGGGTAATTTTTTATAGAGGATTTCTTCCTCGCGGCCCGGGCGGTTAAGCCAAGGCCCTCGACCCCCGTCAAAAGTCAGAGACATGACCGTGACAATCTTCGGGGCTACGAGAATAACGGTGGCAGAAGGAGAGCACTCCTTCTTGCCTGCCCGGTGGCAGGGTGAGTGCACACCGAGCCCGCTCTTGCTCCGCCGCTGTGCGTCTCTACATGAGCGCAGAGATACACGCGTTGGAGCGTCCCGCCGACAGGATATTGGCATACGAGCAACGACACCCACTAGGCACACAGTACTCAATGGGGGATATTGCCCGCATCCCAGGGTGCACCGTCCCGGAGACTGGCCTTTCCCCCAGACGTATCCAAGGGAAACTCCAGCCCACGGGCACACGGGGAGGTTTCCTGTCCAAGCACCCCACACTTGCTAGGTGTTTGCGTTAGAATACTGAGTTAAAAGCATAATACAATGACCAAAACTTTTTTTATTTTAACCGACTCCAAAAAGAAGGAGGTTACCAATTCGACATGTTTTTTTTTTTTTTATGTATGTTCGGGCATAACTCCGTCGAATATTGACGGATTTGCAAAATTATTGTTGGAAAGAGGTTTACTCCGAAATGGTCCCATTAAAATTTCATATAGATCAGAGGGGCAATTCTCCTAATTTTAAGAACGTTCACAGTCTGATCTCAGTGTCAATCTGTCAAAAATACCTCGATTTTTCATACATTTTAACATTTGCTTGTCGCTGAGATGACACTGCGACTAGATTTTAAACGGTTTTAATTACGAGAATTGGCCTTCTGATCATGTGTTTCGGAGACAGACAACGGAACTCTTCAAAAAATTACAGCAAATCAACCGCGAATGTTGCTATCGCATAAGTATGCATTGTTTTGACCCCAAACATGATGAAATTTCGAATTGGTGTGAAGTAGGTAACTAAAAAGTGAAAAATAAAAACTTTTTTCAAAAAAATAACAACCGACTTCCAAAAAAACACTACAAAGTGCAATATAACTTTAATTTCGGAAGGCGGTGACAAATAATTAAAATACACATCCAAAGTCACCGACTTCCGAAATTAAAGTTATTTTGCACTTTGTAGTGTTTTTTTGGAAGTCGGTTGTTATTTTTTTGAAAAAAGTTTTTTAAAGCTAACTGTTAGTATTAAGAAAAACGTTTTGACCCAAGCATTGCTTTATGCACTTAGAATTAAGTCTTATTGCTTTGAAATAAGATTCATTTTTCTTTGGCTTAACCAGTGGTAGGTATGGCAAAAACATAATTCAATTTTCTTTGGCTTAACCAGTGGTAGGTATGGCAAAAACATAATTTTTGAAAAAATTACCTACCTTTGTTAAAAGTTAGTGAAATAGATTCACTAGTCAATTAGGAACAAAATACTTTTAGGTTTTGCGTATATTCTGTTACACCTTGTATATACACTGTGACATTTTAGTCGTTTTACAACGGTAGCCCACTTCATGTATCCAATGACTACAATACATTTAAATAATATGAAACATTTTTTTTACATTTTATGAATAATTAAAAAAAAAGAAAATTATCACTAAAACGCATGACGTATTTTGAAACACCCTGTTAAGGTGATGGAATGATAGATGTCATGTAATGGTATGGTATCTTCTATCCTTTGATACGTAAACATTATTCGTTTTCTCAAGCATTATTTATATCTTTGTACATATTATCTTAATTAATGGTAACAAGTTTCTAATCACGCCGAGAGGTAAAGTATATCGGATACATTGAGTGGACCATGTAAGACGACTAAAATGTCAAGGTGTATATCATTTAATTATAATTTTATAATAATTCTATAAAACTGACGAGTTTGTTTGTTTGGTCGAACGCGCTAATCTCGAACTGCTGGTTCGAATTGAAATATTATTTTAGTGTTGGATAGCTCATTTATCGAGGAAGGCTGTATGCTATATAAAAACACTATGCTAACCCTTAGGAGCTGAGCAAAGAGAAAATAGTCAAGATTACAAAGTACTCGCCCGGGCAGGCCATTCGAAGCGACGGGTTGAGTCGGGGTAGCAAGAAACTTGACGCGAACAAAGTCGCGAGCAGAAGCTAGTAAAATATACACCAGCATATTTGCTTCCGTTATGAAATCTGCTACTGGTTTTCAATGAAAATGTTTTGGACGAATAACCACACTCATCATCATCATCATTTCAGCCGAAAGACGTCCACTGCTGGACATAGGCCTCCCCCAGGCTCCTCCACTTCGACCGGTCTTGTACGTCCCACATCCAGCGGATACCCGCGGCCTTCACAAGGTCATCGGTCCACCTTGTGGGAGGCCTTCACACTCCACGTCTTCCGGTACGCGGTCGCCACTCCAGAACTTTTCGGCCCCATCGGCCATCTGTTCTGCGAGCAATGTGCCCTGCCCACTGCCACTTAAGTTTGGCAATTCTTCGGGCTATGTCGGTTGCCTTGGTTCTCCTGCGGATCTCTTAATTTCTGACTACCACACTACCCTGGAGAGCAGTCGTGGCCAAGTGGTAACGGCCGCGACTTACGAGTTGTAGGTCGTGAGTTCGAACCCAGACAGGCGCTTTACTTTGTGTAAATTATTTCATCACCACTGCTCTCAAAACGGTGAAGGAAAACATCGTGAGGAAACCGGCATGTCCTGGAACCAAAAATTCGAAGACATGTGACATCTACCAACCCGCACTGGGCCCGCGTGGTGGATTACGGCCCAATCCCTCTCACCGAGAGGAGGCCTGTGTCCCAGCAGTGGGAACATTATAGGCTGATGATGATGATGATGATGACACTACCCTAAATTAATCTGGAAACTAGAACATACCTTGTGTATGTTAAAGTTACCCTTACTAAATAAAACATAATTGACTAAATCATCCCTTTCAGCATCGGGTCAAAGATGAAGTGCCGAGCTGTCAATAAACCTACAAAGTAGAATTTGTAAATTAGGTTTAAAGCAATAAGCGAGGCGTGTGTCGGCAAATACGCTGCCGTTAAACGTAATTCACAACTTTTGGTACAAGTTATGAACGTTTCGTTCAAGATTTAAAAAACAAAACATTCGAACATTTTGTGCTCAAGATTTTTTTTTTCTTTTTAACTTAAGTGTTTAATTTTAGTAAAATTCTTTGATGCTCACGTACTTACTCAAGCAAGTTAAATGAACCGAGACAAATGAAGTCTAATTTACTAAGTTTACTCGCTACTAGTGTACTATATACAGGCAGCAGGCTTAGCATGCGCTTTATATTTGTACGAAGAATAGACAGTGCTTTTTCAATACTAAGTGACGTATCGTTTTACCATTTTTGACATCGCACCGTAAATATACTACTAGAATCTGTCATTTAGTCTTTCGTGTCCAACGATATTTGTCTAGGTCCTTATAAATATAGACTATTTCAGAAGAATATTTCTTCCCTAACTGTCAAAATCACACTGACATTAAAACTTTCTACTCGACGGCCACAAAGTATATACGATTATCTACAAAATCATGATTCATTTAGAACGCATAACTGTTAAAATTAATAATATATGAAAACATAGCTATCTTATCCTATTGTACACCATTTAGTTAATAGTCAAGTCTATTCTTCCGTCGACAAATCGGTGTTCGTGCAAAACCTGCTGGTAATAGGTCTGGAAATTATTTAATCACCACTGCTTTCAATATGGTGAAAGAAATCATTGAGAGGAAACCACCATGTCCTAGAATAAGACATGTGACATCTACCGACTAAACTAAATAGAATTTGATAATTCCATCATCTTACTTTATAACACCACAGCCCCCACCACCCGAGTGGGTTTCCGCATTGTCGTTGCGGGGGGGCTCAGTAACCGTGGTCTCCCAGCCCTGTGAAGCGAAGAGGAACCCAAAGGTGGGGCCGCTCGTCAGGGCTTTTGCCTTCAAGCCGATGACGTAGCGGCCAAAAAGTAGGTTGCGGTGAGGTGCACCGCAACTGAGGTGGGCCGCGATGTCGAATGAGTGGCATCGCGGCTGAAGGTTACGGGCTGCGGCAGAGGAAGAGTGCCGGTGCTTCTGAGCAGCGCTCTTCCCTTCCGTGGCCTGGACGGGGCCGCCACCGTTTGATGGCGGACGAGGTGGGGCCGCAGGGGAAGAGGAGTATCGGTATAGCGTTGGCCGCTCTCCCTATCCCGGCCGAAAAGTGGTAGGCGGCGGGGCCAGTGTGCTGACCCGTCGCAGGGTGACCGAGGGTTCTGCAAGGGCCGATGCCTGCCAGGGGTGCGGGTTGTTCGAAAGAGAAACCGTCGCCCCTGGCACACGGGCAACTGAGGGAACACGGGTGAGTTTTAGTCAGTAAAAGTCTGACACGCCCTCCTGCTCTCTACACAGAGCGGGAGAAGTCATTCGATGATTTCCCACCAAAAAAAAAACTTATAACACCGGTTAGCGTAAACTATAAATTAATAAAATAACTCTACATGATCTCATAACTTGCACCTCAAAGCTAATATAGTCGGTGCTAAGCTGCGCGACATCTGTCTGCGACGTACTTAACTAACAAACAACCTGGTGCCGCGTGCCTTGTGAAATATGGGTTTAGAAAGTAGGGTCAATTAGGTGGTTGTTTTGTCTTGCGGATAAAGTTTACATTAAAACCTCTATCCGTACCTAGGCCTAAAGCTGTGAGTCAGTTTTTGTATGTCCAACTCTATTTCGAGTTGTCACTTTTGTATTAAGAACTTAACGTTCTTATTACAAAAATGACAACTCAGGGATTACCCTTGGGCACGCCACGATTGCGGCGGTAAGTCCCCTCTTTGAAGAGTGGCTTGAGAGGCGGCATGGCGTCCTCACCTTCCGCCTGACGCAGGTCCTCACCGGACACGGTTGTTTCGGGAGGTTCCTGTTTCGGATAGGGCGGGAGGAAACGCCTGGGTGTTGTTTCCCACTGCGAAGATCGCCCTGAGGACACGGTGGAGCACACGGTGGCGGTCTGCCCGGCTTGGGCGGAGCACCGCCGTGTCCTCGTGGAGGCGATCGGTGGCAGCAATCTCTCGCGCCCGGCCCTGGTCCAGGCCATGGTACAGAGCGAGAGTGCATGGGTAGCCGTCACCTCCTTCAGTGAAGCAGTGATGCTTGCGAAGAGAGAGGCAGCGCACGTGAGGGAGAGGCAGCATATGCGCCCTCGCGACCCTAGCCGCCGCAGGATACGGAGACGCCCTGGGCGTCGGGAATGCCAGGCCGATTTCCGGCCACCGTAGGCATGAGCTTGCGGACGGCGAGTAATGGGTAGCTCGCTGTCCGGTAAGGACCAAGCCCAAGTCGACGGCGCGTTGTGTTCCACGCGCGCCTCAAAGATGTCAGCACAAAAATGATGGGGCCCGCAAGGGCCGATGTCTGCCAGGGGTGCGGGTTTGTTCGAAAGAGATACCACAGCCCCTGGCATACGGGCTACTGAGGGAACACGGGTGGGTTTTAGTTAGTAAAAGTCTGGAACTCTGGCCCTCCTGCTCCACCCAGAGCGGGAGAAGTTATTTGATGAATTCCCACCCAAAAAAAAAAAAAGAGCACCGGATTACCCCGGCGACAATTATTTTTATAATACTAGCAACTGTCAGTTTTGTGAAAAGAACTGCTTGTCTATGCATATTGGGTTCTTTATTCAAAAACTGGCTTCGTGGTTTAAACCTGATCTAAATCAAAACCTTTTTTTTTGTGATAAGGGGATATGAGTCGGGGATGCCCCTCTCTCTGTACGGATGGAGGAGAAGCTAGCTGGGCCTAGAAGCTACTAAAATTGATTCTTCTAATATAGTAGTCTGAATCGACAGCCCGCTTTGCAGGGGCTGCCTTGACGCCGAGGAATCAGCCGCCCACGTCATCCTGGAATGCGAGGCCGTGGCTTCTCAACGTGAAGAAATCCTCGGAACAGTGAAGTCACTCCGCGAAGCCTGTGAAGCTCCCAGAAAGCTTCTGTGCTTTTGGGCGGAGCTAGGCTGGCTCTGTTAGCCAGAATCCCCACGCACAACGAACCGAATGGGAGTCTACGTGCGGAAAAGGGAGTTCCATCATCATCATCATCAGTAGTCTGAATCTATACTTCTTACAAATAGTCTTTGACAGTCTCAAAGTATAACAACCAGTCTTACCGAGGGATATCGTGTTACCCAGTAATTGGGTTGTGGAGGTCAGATAGACAGACGCTCCATGTAAAAATCTGGTATTCAGCTGCATCTGGTAAGACTATGAGTTTAGCTTAACAAAAACTACCGAAGAAAAGTTAACCCAATTCATATGGAAACACCCCTGAGACACTTTCCATTAAAAAGATTTTTTTGAAATCGATTCACATTTGCCAGATATATCACGGAACAAACATACAAAACAAAAACAAACAAACGAGTTGAGTACCTCGTCCTTTTTGAAGTCGATTAAAAAACTTACTCAAAAAAAAAAAAAAAACTACAACGCTTTGGAATGGACCAATGGATTTAACAACTCCTTTACAATCCAAAAGTTCCTATAAATGGTTTTATTGAAAACACTCCGGGAGTGCCGACAGAAGTGAAAACTTTTACGAACTAATTTTTAAATACTTAAATACAAAGGTGTCGGTAACGGTAACAGTGTTGCGAGTTTAATTATTTTTCCCATCTCAAAATATACTAATTATAAATACTTATATACCTACAGAGGTGTCGGTAACGGTAACAGTGGCGCGAGTTCAATGGTTTTTTCCATCTTAAAAAATGCTAATTGTAAATACCTATTTACAGAGGTGTCGGTAACGGTAACAGTGTCGCGGGTTCAATCGTTTTTCCCATCTCAAAAAATACTATGTAATTGTAAATACTTATATACAGAGGTGTCGGTAACGGTAACGGTAACAGTGTCGCGAGTTCAATTGTTTTTTCCCATCTCAAAAATACTAATTGTAAATACTGATACACCTACAGAGGTGTCGGTAAAGGTAACAGTGTCGCGAATTCAACTGTTTTTTCCATCTCAAAAAATACTAATTGTAAATACTTATATACAGAGGTGTCGGTAACGGTACCAGTGTCGCGAGTTTAATTGTTTTTCCCATCTCAAAAAATGCCCAACGTGCCTAAAGAAGTTTTCAATTCAAAAATGCTTTGAGTTTGAGTTTGAAAACGCAATCCTTCTAACACCCTTCACTCCTCAATTAACTCACTAAGTAACATATTCCGTAGAGCACACCATTAGTAGCGTACATGACACTTAGACGTGTATAATTCAATAATACCCCGCACATTGTTCCAGAGTAGGCAATTAGCATGTTCTACCGTTCTTGAAAATGTGTCAGAACGTAAAACGCAATTAGTATTTCATTTAGCTGTACTGCTGCAGGTCCTCGTTGTAATTAACTTATTTAAAAAAATAGGCCACGGAAGCCAAAAAACTAAAATACAGATCCAAAGACACCGACTTCCAAAATAAAAATCGGTTGTCTGTAAAGTCGGTTTACTGACGATAGTTGAACGTGACAACGTCATAAGATAATACTATTGTTTATTATTGTATTATTGTATAGCAGCTGTCCACGCAGACGCATCGCTTACTCAAGTAGGAGAGAGACTGATGTCGAACGCTGCTGAACGCGGAGGCCGATTGTGCCTCTTTGTCGCTCGTTCCGCGCTCTCGCTTGCACTTCAAGACTTAAATGGAACGCCTCAGAGCGAGGTAACGCCGCATGAGTCATGTTTTTTCGTGCGTGCAGCCGGCTCCATCGAATTATAAGACGTTGTCACGTCAAAAATTCACGTAGTCATTGAGTAGTGTGTTATAATTAAAAGTCGTTTTTACTTTGTTTTTGTTAGAACGCGGTACGCTGGTCTATGAAAAAACTGGTTGAATTAGATTTTTTCTGAGAAATTTCTGAGAGCCTTTCGCAAAAAATAATATCTTGCTACGAACTTTAGGGGCCAACCAAAACCAAAAAAGCTAAAAGGAACGCTAATCAAAAACGAAGTTGTAGCGCGAGTGAGTTATGGGATGCGACGTGGTGAGCTCCTTTTCAAAAATAAGTAAAAATGGAATAAAACATTTTGGAAAACACGCTCGCCTGATCCGGATATCACCATCATCATCATTTCAGCCAAAAGACGTCCACTGCTGCACATAAGCCTCCCCTATGCTCCGCCAATTCGACCGGTTCTATGCTTTCCGCATCCAGCGGACTCCTGCAGCCTTCACAAGGTCATCGGTCCACCTTGTGGGAAGCCTTCCAATATTACGTCTTCCATTACGCAGTAATAGACCTCATAAGAAGGTTTAAAGTCACCCAAAGAGCAATGGAGAGTTTCCTTGCGTGATCGAATCAGGAATGAAGAGATCCACATGAGAACTAAGGTAACCGACATAGCCCGAAGAATTTCCAAACTTAAGTGGCAGTGGGCAGGGCACATTGCTCGCAGAACCAGGTGTCCGATGAGGCCAAAAAGTTGGCGATCCGAGCATCGGAGCAGTTTAAATGCAAAACTCGAATTTATCTCAAATTGTAGACTCTAACGGTCGTACAATTAAGTACTACAGTTTACCTGCTTGAAATAATCCCTAAGCATAAGTATATATTTAGCCTAACGTTCCCATTGCTGGGGAACAGGCGTCCTCTCTGTGAAAGGGATCGACCCATAATCCACCACGCGAGCCCAGTGCGGGTTGGGTATAAAGTTGTCTTCGTGTGTAAATAATCCCTTAGACAACGAGAATACTGCTGGCCTTGTTTGCATACAAACAAATATATCTAAAAACGTTGACGCCAAGTATACGTCTATATGTATAAAGAAGCTTCTTTGTTTGTGAAACTTAATCTTCATAAAATAAATTATGATAAAACATTTTTTATATTTTAGTTTTTGTTTTTCACTTTTTAGTTATAGTACCTACCCCACACCAATTCGAAATTTCATCATGTTTGGGGTCAAAACAATGCATATTTATGCTATAGCAGCAATTTCGGTTAATTTGCTGTCATTTTTCGAAGAGTTCCGTTGTCTGTCTCCGAAACGCATCATCCGATCTATATGAAATTTAAATGTGACCATTTCGAAATAAACCTCTTTCGAACAAAAAATAATTCTGCAAATCGGTCTCATGACGGAGTTATGCCCAAACCTCCACCTAACTCCTAACTGGTAAAGAGTTATTCTCATAACTCTTTACCAGTTAGGAGTTAGGTGCTGATGACCATACGCAAATATCTCAGTAGCTTTAGCAAATATATGAAAAACATTGTTAATACCTACAAAATTTGAGGGTTGCCCTCGATTTCCCTGGGATTCCATCATCAGATCCTGACTTGGTGCCAATGGGACCACCTTAGGATTATACTCTTTCAAATAAAAAATATTTTGAAAATCGGTCAACAAATGGGGGAGAAATCGAGGAACATACATAAAAAATAAAATAAAACATACAGTGGAACATATTATAACCTCCTCCTTTTTTGGAAGTCAGTTAAAAATGGCTCGCATCCTTAACTTATGATGAACAGAAAATATCTTGTCTATAGAATCTTTTTCAAATTTACCTTGAAATAAAGTTTATCAAAACACTTCACATACACACCTCCCTGCACACAAACTTCACTCATATACATAACTACATACAATCACTCACTCCATTTGCTGTGTTAACAACCACGATGAACCAACTAAAAAGTCATGGTTGTATTGTATATTGAAGACGCAAAACCTACGACTTCTAAGATACAGGTCTGAATATCTAGTTTAGGAACCCGGAAAGGTGACAATATTATCTGCCTAGCCTTTTCCCAACATGTTGGGGTCGGCTTCAAGTCTAACCGGATGCAGCTGAATACCAGTATTTTACTTGGAGCGACTGCATATTTGACCCCCATAACCCAGTTACTGTGTAGAACAATACCCATTAGGGACATCCCTCCCATGTCTTGTCTACCTAAATATTCGAACGGTGTCTCGTTATGAATCAAATCAAATCATAATATTTAATTTCATATAAACTTCTATGGGCACTTATGAAACGTCAGAAGCTAGATGCACGGTTCCAAATTGTAGCTTCCTATGGAGAAGAGCCGGCAAGAAACTCCACGGTTAGTCTTTTAAAAATAATTGGCTTCAACAATGTTTCAAATTATAGTGATAATAGGTATGGGAGGACAGTGGAGGCCTGTCAATAAGTAATAAGAGCATTCGAACAAAGAGATTTCCAGGAGAATACAGCTTGGGTGGGCGGCATTTGGTAAGCTGGAACATGTTTTTCGGTCCAAAAAGATACCCCAGAGTCTGAAAACCCGTCTTTTCAACCAATGTGTTTTGCCGACAATGACCTACGGTGCCGAGACATGGACGCTCACAAAGGAGACTGTCAATCGCATACGAGTAGCACCAGGTACATAAAGGAATGAAAATACAGAATAGAAAATCGTCTACAAATCTACAGACTGTAAGGCCTACAACGTTATCTCAATCACAATATGTAAAATAATGTACATATATAAGAACAAACAAATAATTTCGTTTTCGGATTGTGTGCCCTCACTTGAGTGTAGTGAGCAAGTGTGGCAAGCTTGGTAAGACTGACTTCAAACTTCCCTCCATACAGTAGCATATTGTATATGGTATATGGTAGGCATATGACTCCATATCTGTTACGGATCTTCATCACGATGTAACTGGATTTGCGACTGACAGATACGGGTCGCATCGTGCGGTTGAGTATGATTTAGCTGTAGAGCGCCATAAACGGAATTGTCAATGAACAAGCTGGCTCCGTCGACTCCGGTCTGAAGTTGCCATCACCATCTGCTGAAATTTGCTGGATAAGGTAGCTTATATATTGAGGCATTGCAATATATACATAAAAGCAACAAAAAAAAAATGATCACAATACATGAAAGATTAGAAAATAAAATTAATGAAGAGTAAACAAAACCCAAAATACAAATAAAAAGTGTTTAGTGTGGTGGTGAGAGGTGTTAGAGAAGCGAGAAGCGAGCGTTGAGCATGTGAGTGATAGTTGCATTTCTTTAGTTGGACTTTTCGCCAGAAAGAAGAAGCCACTCTGTGTCAATATAATGGTGTTCAAGTAGCTAGTTTGTGACAGATTCTTTTTTAAGCTGTTACGTGGATTTATTGAGTCTGTTAGACAAATATGGGCCTTGAAAGCAGAAGAGTCTCTTAGTGAATGCGAACTTACATCTATGACACATAGACTGTGTCTCAACGTCTTCTGGTAACTATGCCGTAAGGGGTGTCTAGATGCTGTAACAATACGGTATGGAGTATAAAGATCTGTCTCACAGTGATAACACCGCAGCATTTATAAAGCTCAACTGTTGGGAAAACTAAAGTACGGAGTTTATTAGTACAAGAATTGACTTTCTGAACGCTATATTACGATCTAGAAATATAATAATTGATGCATTTCTTATTTTTTGTTTCTATTTTTAGACTCAGCAACGGTCGTTAAAGTTGACAGCCAATCCTGCCTAGATAATTATAAAACGTAATTGAAATTACATCGATACTCCATAGCTTGTCTCATGAATACTCTAACTTTCTGTGTTCTATGCATATATCTGGACATGGTTTTTCACTTACAGCCGAGGGGCGATTCAGGCGATGCTAATAGACAGTGCCGCCGTTTCAGCTTTTTCAGCAGTGTTATTAATGGTGGAAATGTCAATGGTTGTCGATACGATGTTTAACGTCCTTTGAAAATAGCAAAACATTCAGAAGTGTATAAAAATCATAATTTTATGACGACACAAACCAACCATATACGTTGGAAAAAACACATAGTTAACTCAAGCAAAAGATAGATAAGCATAGAAAAAATATATATTTAAATTAAACACTTAATTGTACACCATATATTATAGAAGGATAAGATAGTTAAGCGTATAAAAAAAAAATATGAAAAAACACTGATAGTTAAGCATATGAAAAAAAAAATTGTATATAAAAAACACTTAATTGTACACCATATAATATAAAAGGATAAACTTATTTCAAAACTAGTGTACAAAAGGCTATCTCATCTGATGGTAAGCGATGTGGTCGACAATACACAAAATCCACATTACACGTTATTTTCAAATACCTATCGAAAAAAAAAAACCCGACCCAAAAAATCGTCCTTCCAAATGATCCACCATTAAAAGCCTCTCATTCAAAAGAAAAATACACCGTCCCATCATGAATAAGCAAAAACTCTAAAGAAACGTTACAACACCATAATATTTTACTCCAAAGGAAACGACTGTTATAGGCGTAGCGCAAATACCATGACAAAGTGGCCCGGCCTTGGTATTTAATGGTAGCTGTAAAGCTATGGGGTTTTGTAGACCACAGAACACGGACCTTTGAGTAGAAGCGGCATTGTCAGCGCTTTTCATATAATTAATAGCATCTCACCGTTTGCCTGCACAAATCATCTCAACCTGTTACAGTCCACTGCTGGACAAAGGCATCTTCCGGACTGCGCGACATCACTCTGTCCTCCGTTTTTAAGGCCTTTTTTTTTGGGTGGGAAATCATCAAATAACTTCTCCTGCTCTGGGTGGAGCAGGAGGGCGTGTCAGACTTTTACTGACTAAAACCCACCCGTGTTCCTTCAGTAGCCCGTATGCCAGGGGCTGTGGTATCTCTTTCGAACAAACCCGCACCCCTGGCAGGCATCGGCCCTTGCGGGCCCCATCATTTTTTGTGCTGACATCTCTTTGAGGCGCGCGTGGAACACAACGCGCCGTCGACTTGGGCTTAGTCCTTACCGGACAGCGAGCTACACATTACTCGCCGTCCGCAAGTTCATGCCTACGGTGGCCAGAAATCGGCCTGGGATTCCCGACGCCCAGGGCGTCTCCGTATCCTGCGGCGGCTAGGGTCATGAGGGCGCATATGCTGCCTCTCCCTTACGTGCACCGCCTCCCTCTTCGCAAGCATCACTGCTTCACTGAAGGAGGTGACGGCTACCCATGCACTCTCGCTCCGTACCATGGCCTGGATCATGGCCGGACGCGAGAGATCGCCGCCGCCGATCGCCTACACGAAGACACGGCGGTGCTCCGCCTAAGCCGGGCAGACCGCCACCGTGTGCTCCACCGTGTCCTCAGGGCGATCTTCGCAGTGGAAACACCCGGGCGTTTCCTCCCGCCCTATCCGAAACAGGAACCTCCCGAAACAACCGTGTCCGGTGAGGACCTGCGTCAGGTGGAAGGTGAGGACGCCATGCCGCCTCTCAAGCCACTCCTCAAAGAGGGGACTTACCGCCGCAATCGTGGCGTGCCCACCGTATTTAAGGTCTTAGGTCCATATAGAGGGGCGTCCTACACGACGCTTGCCGATCTGCAATCTCTACACTATACGCCCATACTAAGTCCGTCAGCGAAAAAATGGGCCCGTCCGAAACTAATGGAGTCAAAACTCAGTGTCAAACTCAATTTTCCGGACGAGTACATGCGTATCATGAGTGGGAACGACTGTCCTAACAATGTTTAATTCGTTCTTTGTTGGGGTCTCAAAATAATCTTAATATATCCGTCAGTAATACGGACTAAACAAATAAACTTTTTTATTCACAAAAAGTACAGAAACACATTTATAATGTACATTATAATTCAATACAAGTTGCAAAATCTATACAAAATGTAAATAGCCCTGTCACATAAACTAGATCAGTGGTGGCCTAGTGGCAACGGCTGCGACTGAGCTGTAGGTTGTAGGTTCGAACCCAGACAGACGCTTTATTTTGTGTAAATTATTTAATAACCACTGCTCTCAAAACGGTGAAGGAAAACATCGTGCGGAAACCGGCATGTCCTAGAACCAAACATTCGAAGACGTCTGACAATCTATCAACCCGCACGGGGCCAGCGTTTTGGATTACGGCCCACTCCCTCTCATCGAGAGGAGGCCTGTGTCCCAGCAATGGGAACATAATAGGCTGGTTATGACTTAAACTAGGATAGCCTATATTTTAAAAAAACAGTGTTTAGCCAAATAATTATTAAATGAAAGGCCATTGTTCGCCAAAGAACCGATGGCCAGTGAAGCAGAAATGATACGGAGTAGAAAACGTCAGTTACTTCGGCCAAAACTATACGGACGTTTCTGACTGAAGTTCTCTTCTGCTCCAATGGCCATTGGTCCTTTGATGATCATGGCTAGCCCACTGCCACTTCAGTTGACTTCCTCTGCAAATTATCAATATATAGTTTATAGTTGTCAATATGACGCATAGAAACTGACGGGTTTTGAAAGCGGCTCATCATCATCATCATCATCATCATCTGCCTAGCCTGCTCCCAATTATGTTAGGGTCGGCTTCCAGGTCAAAAAAACTGCACGCAACATAGGTAGTTTCGGCGCCATTAATTTTATAAGTGCTGTGCCGCCTCTAGACGGTGCGATTCCGTGTTCTATGGTAGTTACAAAGGGGTATAGTAGGTTGAAGACCATTAGATTGTGATTAATATTCGTCATGTCAACTGAATTTTTAGTAAGGAAATTAAAGGTAAATTTTTTGTTGGAAAATTAAAAGACATTCTGTGACAATCGTCATGGGTCACAAGCCTGAAAGTTTGACAACCAGACTTTCCAAGAAGTAAGTACTATACGTAGCATAATCAGCCTATAATGTTCCCACTACTGTGATTCAGGCCACGTTCCTGTGAGTGGGAGTGGACAGGAGGGATTTCAAGGACATGCCGGTTTCCTTACGATGTTTTCCTTCACCGTTTTGGGAGTAGTAGTGATGAAAACATTTACACAAAGTAAAGCCTCTATCTGGATTCAAAGCTACGAACTAAGTCGTAAGTCACAGCCGTTACCACTGTGGTACCATCGCCAAAGAGGCATTGAGCTACGCAATAACAGGATTGTGGAGGTGATGTAGGCAGTCACTCTATCTATCCTAATATTATAAAGAGGTAAAGTTTGTGAATTTGTGAGGTGTGAGGTTGTCGGGGTAATCTCTGGATCTACTGAAACGATTTTGAAAATTCTTTTATCAATAGAAAGCCACGTTATTTTTGAGTGTCATAGGCTATATATTAACCCGAAAAATGAAAAGACTTTTTCGTGGTAGTCGGATTTGCAAATTAAGTCGGAGACAAAATGGTCCAACGAAAACGTTTCTCACGAATGCTGCTTTAACGATGAGAGATATATCATTGTATTCTAGAGAAAAGTTGTTGAGCTTGATAATGCCTACAAAAAAGTCAGCGACAGCATATGTCCAACCTTTATATTTAAGTCACAAAAAGTAGTTTTTTATACAGAAAAAATCATTTAAATCTTTAGGTAATGTTTATTGGTCACAACATCAACGATTATGAATTTTTAACAAAAAAGTTTTATCGAAACAAAATGCATTTACGAAGCCTGTATGTATACATTGTTCGAAAGTTAAAAATTACGCACCATACAACAGAACGTGCGGTAAAATAGGTACTCTCACCTAAGTACCTATTTTACCGCATACCCCGTTGTATAGCACCGTGCGTATTCTTTACGATTTTTTTTTAATTTCCATAAAATATTATAAGAATTCCACCAAGGAGTTTCACATTATGAGAATAAGTAAGCTGACTGATCGAACCTCCTTGGAAGCGCTTTTGCTCAATACGTTTGTTTCACTTTAATACTATAGAGTAAATGAGACGAAGGATGCAGCTCTAATTTTCACCACATGCATGTGGCGCCATTTGCAAATTCGCGCCATTTTCATATTGTTGCGACTTTCTGATACTTATAAACAAAAAGTTTGTTTCATTACATATTGTACTGTTTTCTCGCAAATGTGTTGAAAAACATTGCATGACACACGTGCAGAAATTGGTATTTACAAACTCGTGTTCGTCTCGGGCTCACATTCGTCTACTCTTTTGTTAAAAACAACTTACCGCACTAGTATCATAAAATAACTATTACCACCCAACGAAGTGAGCACGGGTCAGCTAGTGTAATATACAAGTGCTCAGCCATATTTGGTTACAGTAGAAGCCGACTCCAACTTGGCTGGGGTCGGCGAAACATACCTACATAAGACCAATATTCGCCAAAGTGTTCAGAAAAGGTATTTAAGATATTGACATTTCGCCAGTTATGTTTAAGTTCAGTGAAAAGGGCAATACTAAATATAAACTCAATACTAAATATAAACTGGACACAAATTCTCCGCAAGGACTCCCGGGGGCCGCTAAGAACTTTTAAATGAAAACCCATGAGGGATCGAATCTAAATTCTACTTTCACTTGTAGCGTTAAACTGCAGCTGCCGTATTCAAATCAAATCAAATCAAAATATTTTTATTTCATATAAACCTGCATGGGCACTTATGGAACGTCCGAAGCTAGGTGCACAGTTCCAATTTTTCGGTTCCTATGGAGAAGAGCTGGCATGAAAGTCCACGGTTACTCTTTTAAAAATCATTGGTTTTAACAATGTTTTCAAATTACAGTGATAATAGGTATGCTAGGTAGGCCTTACAGACTGTAGATTTGTAGACGATTTTCTATTCTGTATTCGTCTAAGTACCTGGTACTTATTGACAGGCCTGCACTGTCCTCCCATAAATTTTATCACTGAAAACACTGTTAAAGCCAGTCAGTTTTAAAAGAGTAACCGTGGAGTTTCTTGCCGGCTCTTCTCCATAGGAAACAACATTTTGGAACCGTGCACCTAGCTTCTGACGTTTCATAAGTGCCCATGCAGGTTTAAATGAAATAAAAATATTTTGATTTTGATTTTGATTAAGGGAGGACAGTACAGGCCTGTCAATAAGTACCAGGTACTTAGAGGAATGAAAATACAGAATAGAAAATCGTCTACAAATCTACAGTCTGTAAGGCCTACAACGCTCTCTCATTCACAATTATTATGTAAAATAATCAACATAAATACAATTAACCTATTTAAACAAAGTGCATGACATGATTTCCATGACAATCACTAAAAAATTGTCGAAATTAAAATTGATGTACTTGTATCTGTCGCAGCCATCTAATTAAATAAGTCAGCTAATTGTACGTCTAGGCCGTTCATTAAATGCCGACAGTCAATTGGACGCCTAGGCCGATTGTTAATTGAACTAGAATCATTCAAGGTTTAACAACTTGTCGTATTGAAAGTCAGCCCTTTGAAGATGACTGACCAAGACTCAGTCAAGTGATTCAAATTTAGTTCAGTTTTTTTCCGCTGCGGCGCTAGTAGTTAACAAAACAAATATGGCGTCAATAGCTCAAACCGTGAATTTTATTTTTCATTATTGTGTGCAATTTTAGTGAAATTATTTGTTTATTTAACATTTCAATATTACTAGTTACTTAGTATTTAGTCAAAAGTAGTCTTACATAATTTGTGAACTCATCGTCACCTTGATCAAACATCACAAAATCAATATCCAATTTAAGTATATGACTACACGACATTTAGCCCTCTGGTTAAACGTTGCGCTCAATGACTTTACTAGTTGTCCTTCAGCTATTTAATTGCGTTCAATTAGCTGGCTAATTTAACCAGATGGCTGCGACATATCTTCAAAATCTTTTTCCAAAAAAAAAAAAACAACCGACTTCCGGAAAAACACTACAAAGTGAAAAATAACTTAGATTTATTTTGCACTTTTCGAAATTTCATCCTCCTTGGGGTCAAAACAATGCATTTTTATGCGATAGCAGCAATCGCGGTTGATTTGCTGTAATTTTTTGAAGAGTTCCGTTATCTGTCTCGGAAACGCATCATCAGGTCTATATAAAATTTAAATGCGACCATTTCGGAATAAATCCCTTTCGAAAGAATTTGGTAAATCGGTCTTTAAGTATATGACGGAGTTACCAATGCCCGAACCTCCACCTAACTCCTAACCGTTAAAGAGTCGTACCTTCCTTCATCAGCTCAGCGTCATGAGATGATGATGACCATACGCAAATGTCTAAACAGCTTTAGAAAATATATGAAAAACATTGTTAATACCTATACCATTTGAGGATTGCCCTCGATTTCCCTGAGATACCATCATCAGATCCTGACTTGGTGCCAATAAAACCACCTCAGGAGTATATTCTTTCAAATAAAGAAAAAAATTGAGAATCGGTCCACAAATGGGAGAGAAATTGGTGAACATACAAAAAAATATATATACATACAGTCGAACTTAATATTACCTCCTCCTTTTTTGAAATCGGTTAAAGCGGAGCCTTATCGTTTACCGAGAATTAGGTACGTTACGATACTCAAATTGTTAAGCAAATCTCCAATAAATCTATTAATTTGATTTAATCGGGATTTATATAGTTGTCTAAATTACAATTATTTAGTCCTGAATTGAATTGTCCAGAATTTGGATTTGAATTTGAATTTGGACTTGTATACAAATTGTACCCAATTAAGTATTCAAGGTTTCTGATTGGTATCCCTTTAGTTTGGGTATTATTTTGATTGTAATTCATTGGTCTTTATTGTGGCCTAAACAGTTATACAGTATCTACAAAAGCAATGAATTTAATCAAAATGTTGATATATCTATCTACCCTCATTTTGTCCTTGAAAATGCTACTTTAGCAGTTTTGATATGCTTAAAAGCGCCATCTGCTATATGCAAACGAAACTTTTGTCCAGTCGACTTTCTCGGAGACCAATTTTCGTGTTAGTTCTAGATTTGGAGAATAGATGGCAGTGTTCGCTAGATATTTGTAGCATTCACTGCGTTACAGGATAAATATATTTTTTTGCCACAAATTTCATCTTTTTGATATTATAATAAACACATGGAACATTATTGTTTTAAATAATGATTTTCAATTATCATTTTCCTTTTGTCTCCAGGCCTGATCAGTCTTCCTCCGATGGAGGTAGAGAGAAGAACACCAGCAGGTTGAATGGATTCCTCAACCTAAAGACACCCCTGATCAGCACAAAGACTCTTGGGTAAGTTTAGATCTAAATTAAACGTATTTCCACGTTAACAACGTCATTGACTTCTTTGCTGATTTATTTTGAAGACAACTCCAAAAAATAATGATTTCCATAATATAATTTAGCTAATAAGTATAATTTTGATGTAAAAACCGGTTACACCAAAAACTCATAAGCCGGCAATGTAAGAAACTTTCTTTTTCTACGGTTGAGCGCCATCTACACATTAAAAGTGAAACCTAACTCTTACGCTTGGTTCTGAATGAGTTCAGGCAATAGATAATAGATGGCGTTTTGCTGAATGGACATGAACACAAGGTGCCTTCGCGTTTCATCAAAACCACTATTTTGATATCTATTTATGGAACTCTTTACTTATTTTGCAAATCATAGCCCCGATTTGTTATGATCAGATATATGCCAGGGTAAACTTATTCAACATTGAGTGTCGAATCGAAGACATGTTTGTTTTAGGTACCTACTTACTCGGTTTATATGTTTGTAACTGCAGATAAACTTTACCCAGATGTTGCATAACATGGGCCTCGTACGTAACAATCTCAGAATACAGAAAGAACGTAACGATCTATGATAAATCCTGAAGATTAGGTAGGTATGTACAGTAGCCCTCACTAATGGTGCCCCAATCTCAAAAAGCAATAGATTGACACTTCGCTTTAACTTACGACCTTCTTATAATAAGCAATTTCTATAGGCTATAATACTATATACACACACACTCTCAAACGTTTACGAATGAATGTATTTCCTAAATTCAACCGTTAAAGCAAATGGCATGATAGCTGAGCGGTTACTGCACTTGATTATCGCGTTTGAGCGCAGCGAGTAGCGGTTTCGAATCCCACTCGCTGTGTGATAGTCTTTTTATTGTTTTAAAAATCACTTTTGAGTATAGTTTCTTGTTCTGTTCTTCTTATTCACTAAACTCGTAAAACTTTATCATTATACCCACAGAAACCTAAATAAATTTAAATGATTTAAGACTCATTCACCGCGACTTATAGAACGGTGTTGGTTGATAATTGTGTGCTAGTGACGTGTGTTTCATCTATTAGCGTCCTTCTAATTCATTTTAAAATGTAAGTAAATTTAAATATAGAAATGAAAGCGAATATTATTGCGCTGCATAAAAGTGGACTTAATACCTATATCACAAATACCTATGTGATGAAACCGGACTGAGTGTGAGTATTATGATTTAAATATAAATATTAAACATTTATTTAATTAAAGTGTAACTGCTGATCCTTGTAGTTATTTTTAAACGTTTTATAAATATCACAATGTCTAAATAGAATAAAAATATAAAATTTCAATGTAAATTTATTTCCTAGATTATAGAACGATGAAAATAACAATAAACTTAATATCTTTGTGAAATTGCCCTTTTAAATAATTTTGTTTCTAAATAGTAGGTAATACATAAAGTGTGTATTTTGCTTAGTAGCCTAACAGTACCCCTTTTTTGTTTTAGTGAAATACTGTGAGTCGGTGGGTGAAAAGATATGAGGAAGACGGTAGCCTTGCCCGTGGAAAGCAAAGTGGAAGACCCCAGCTCCTATAACAGGCACACGTTCAGCGAATATGAAACAAGTGGTTTCAAAACGACAAGACATTTTGCCGAATTATTCGACTCATCTTTACGAACCGTGCGCCGTGCACTCCACGCAGAAGGTTCATGGCAAACAAGGCATCATGGAAAACCAGCTCGAGAATCAGCTTAAAAAACATAGTTAACGGAAAAAACATTAACATTAAGTTATAAATTACAAATATTTATTTATTTTAGTAATATTCAAATAATATTTTGTCTTATCCGTAATCTGGATTATTTTGAGGTTTAGTTTCAATCTTCTTTTCGGAATGAAAATGAACACTTAAGCTATAACCTCTTTAAGTCCTACTAAATACGATTTGTTAACTTTGGGGTTTGAGTTAAAACGAACTCACTCGCAGTAGAATAAAAGTAGTACTACTGAGTCATTTAATTGTATTGTGACAACTTGTCTGCATTTGTTACTTTTACGTGGGTAGATTTTTGTAGAATATTGTGATTTATTTAGAGTACCGACACACAGTAGTAATCAGCACAATATTATTATATTACTAAGATACAATAGCCTGATTATCATAGTTCACCAACTAGCTTATTTACTTCAATAAATTGTTCTTTATGAGAAAATAAACTGTTTTAACAAGAAGTTATTATTAGTTATTTTTATACATTCTTCATGAAGTTATAACGAATAAACATTTTGTAATCATTTATTATTGTTAAACCTTTATTTAAATAACAATACGAGTAATAAAACAAATTTGTTACATTATTATTCTGGTATATTAATAAATCGAATAATAAAAGAACAGATGAAGATGATTGTTGAAAAGAAAAATTAAAGCTTCATCGCGAGATTTGAACCCAGACCTATGAGTTTCTTAATCCAAGACGATACGCTGCACGCTACCGGAACTCAAATTATAAAAGTAAATTTTAGCAATGGTATGAACCGACCAAGGTCATGTCTGTCGTCGCCGACGGTATGTATAAAATACAAAGAGTAACGCCAGTGTGTGAGTAGAGCGGTGAGTTTTGTGTTAATACATCACTTATACACACAGCTGTAGGTACGGCCTGGACCGCCACTTCATAGCAATATAGCCCTTAGTATGCGACTGCATTAGTGAATCTTGATAGTACGTTAATGTAATTTTATCCATTTTCTAACATGTGCTTTTTAATCTAAGTCAAGAATGAAATCTACCACAAAAAAATACATTTAAAATTGATCATAAATTTATCTAGTTAATGACTTATGCCTTCTTTTTCACGCCTCATTTTTCAGGGGACTCATAAGGTAATTTATGTACGTGTTGTGGCCCTAAATCTAGCCTTACTCATAAAAAAACATTTAGAACTAACCCGAATGAGACCAGTACCTACACCACAGACCCAAAACATTAAAATCAAAATTCATGATTCTATCTAAAATTCCATTTTGAATAATCGAACGACTGTTCTAATATTCGAACCTCACGAAATCAGCCAATCAGATCACGCACTCACAGACGCCATGTTGTGACGTCATCATTTAATAATTACAATAAAATGCTCCTAGTACCTAAACCTTTCTGAACTCCCACAGGAACGATCCTCATAAAACTGAAATTGGAGACTTAATACCCGTTTTATTACATTACCCTTCTTTTATTTGACCAGTTCGATTATAAAACGGATTATATTTACCTACATTTGTACGTTAAAATGTCGTATGATTTTATGTTTTAAGAATGTACCTACAGATTTTGCGACATTCGTTATAGAAAAAAAAATGTTTTGTATTTGTGGCAACAAACGTTTAAAAATTTGCTATGGTAAAGGCATGGTCAACCAAAATGTCAACCAAAGATTTTGGTTTCCTAAAAACAATAATCAATCTTCTTTTTTTAAATCGTGTGTCTGTCTTTATTGTTTTAGATGAAGGTATCTGTAGCGGCACTACAAATAAAAATGTTTCGCAACAAATATCGAGAAACACAAAAAGAAAAGTGGCGCCATCTACAATGCCACAGGCGAACTAAATGAGCAATTCTGCATCACCCTAAATAATATATCTATCTAATATTCCCTTGAATTTAATAGTTTTTTTTATGATTTATGTTGTTAAATTAATTTAATTAATGTAATTTAATTTGCTTTTCTTGTGTATTATTATTTTATTTTAATTCCACTTCAATGATCGTCTTTTTAGAAAGTGCGCTAGCCTAGTACGACCAACAGGATGAACACACACCTTTAGGTACCTAGTACCTATACTACCACATAAGATCGACTCTGTCCAAGACGACCGCTCAACCCTAGTTAACCATCACGTAGGTCCCAGAAATTTATCACATCTTCTCAGTTGAGCGAGCATCGTCAACACTAACATACAGTATGTTCTATTGTATGGTATGCCTAAACGTAGGACACCGTGAAATGCTAAGTTCTTTTAACAAACAGTTAGGCGTACTTATTGGCACATAAGCAAACAAGTCAAAAAAACAATGAGTGTGTTGTGAAATGTTTAAAAAACTTATCAAATAAAAATAAAAAATAACAACCGACTCCCGGAAAAACACTACAAAGTGCAAGATAACTTTAATTTCGGAAGTCGGTGACTTTGGATATATTAATTCTTGTCACCGCTTTCCGAAATTAAAGTTATTTTTCACTTTGTAGTATTTTTCCGGAAGTCGGTTGTTTTATTTTTTAGAAAATGTGCTTACCCCTTCAGAGCGTACCGACGTGATGTTATGTTATGAACTGGTGTAAACAATAGACAGACATGAGACTTCAGCAATCCCAGTTCATTTGCTATCATTTATTGAGGAGTTCCGTTGCCTATCTCCGAAGTTCTTGATCAGATCTTCACCAAAGTGAAATGGGAGCACTTCAAGAAAGTACTTTTCCAAAAACTACCCAAATCGCTTCAAGTGTGCCTATAAAATTTGAAGATTTCTCTCTATTTCTCCAGGACCCCTTCATCAGATCCTGATTTGATGATCATGGGACCACCTGAAAATACCCTTTCAAACAAAAAAGAAAAATCCAAATTGGCCCAACCAGCTTCGAGTAATCGGGGAACATACATAAAAAAAGCGGATCCGACGAATTGAGAACCTCCTCCTTTTGGAAGTCGGTTAAAAAACGACTTACGAGTATCTTTTCAAAAATAGGTATGTCACAAAAATAAAATAGTAGGTTTCATGAAAAACAATCGTGAAAAAGAGCTCAAAAATATTATTGTCACAAATTACATCACAACACCTAGATCTCCACTTTGCGTATCCAGTGTGTCGAGAAACCTTTTCAATCTTCACTCAAGAGGGCCCTAGACAAGTGGCAATCGTTTTTAAAGCGTTTCGTATTTCTACGACTTTCAACGAGATTGACATAAACTATTCGGTAGCATATGCAGCCCAATCTTTGACTTTTCCACCCTCGTTATCGGTCGTAGAATGTCAGTTTGTCTAGGTCCCAACGACTCTCCTACAGGCTTAGCACGCCTTCTATTTCTACGAAGAATAGACACAGCTCTTTCCACACAAAGTGACGTTTCATTTCTCCATTTTTGACAACGCACAGTAGAAATTCTTCTACAATCTATAATTTTGTCTTTCGTTTCTAACGATCTTTATCTAGGTCCTTTTTACGCAGACTATTTCAGAAGAAAGTTTTCGATCCCGAACTGTCAAAGTCACACTGACAACTGACAGTTGTGACAGTGACAGAAAACTTTCTACTCGAACGGCCTTATAGTATCCAATCTATAAAATCATGATTTTACAAGAGAGCGTTTTAAACGCAAAACTGTGATAAATAATAGAAGAATAAAACTACCTTCTTGTATTTTACATCATTTAGTTAATAGAGCATTAACAAGGAAATGGTAAAGACCAATATATTATTAGGTAAAAAAAATTGTTCCGAAATACGGTACCTCGACACTTTGAGAGAAATTGTTGTAGTAGTCTTCATAAACGTAACTAATATCAGTAAAAATTGAGAAACAAACAGAAAAATAAACACTATGTATGACAAAAAAAAACTGAGTCAAATTTTAAAAAAGAGTGAATTTCGAGAAAGTGCAGTTAAGTCTTTCTACTTTACTGCCGTCGTACTGTCTACACGGAACGTCATTTTTGTCTCCTCTTCCATCGACAAAACGGTGCTCGTGCTAAGCCTGCTCAAACAATGCCACTCCAATTTGCTAGCATTTTTTCCCAAGCTATATCAGTATCTCCAGTTTATTTTTTTCCGGGTAATTTAATTACGTGTCAATACGAGAGAAGGAAAGTGCGATATTATCATGGTTACGCTTTGAAACGACGTATATCCCACATTTATTAAGAAATGCCTCCGTATCGTAACACACTGTATATACGTATAAATATTTAGGTGGAATATGTTGGAGGTACGCACGACATGGGAGCAAGAGTGGGGGTGAGCACGGTTCAGTACTTTTGGGTGTGGCTTTGTTGTTAGGCGGTAGCGGGAACTGTAATGTTTGAGATGGCCGTTTATAATAGGGTCTTTTAATCTAAAAAAACAGTGGCGCTCCGGGAGTGCCAACAGAAGTGAAAACTAAAACAATTATGTGTATATTTTTTTAATCGTCTTGATACAGGATTTCACATTGGGTCCTTGGGTCCAGATTGATGATAAGCGAGCGATCAACTTCAGCCATTAAAGGTAACAGCACAGATTTTTACGATAAAAATACAAATTGAAAGAAAGGGATAAAATAATTAGAATTTCCTAATGAAAGAAAGGAACTTTTCCAAAAGACATCAACGCTCGATTCATCCGTGTGCACGTTCACACAGTACACATATAGCTCATGGAAAGCGTTCGGTGACGATGACGATGACGCGAGTTCCATGATTTTTGTTCACCCAAAAAGTGCTCAACGTGCTCAATTCAAGTAATTGTTCAAGATTTCACTTCTGTCCGCACTCCTGGTGTGCAAATTTTTATGATTATGTTTTGACAGTTACATGTGAAGTTATGCATGTATGAGTTGTATGACTGAGTAAAATAATATGACTGCATTGAAGTGATCGTGAAAAACGAAGGCAGCAAAAAATCTGCATATTTGTTAAGTTTAGCCTCAAATACCTTTAAAAAGGAAAAAATATTATATACTTCTTCTTTTACGCCCCCACGAAGTTTACTACATTATTATTGATTATTAAGCAGTGATTATTTCTAATAAAATCAGTAAAGTCAGAACTGATTATCTAGGGAGCAACAGGCGTACTGAAATTTCACATATTCCGGATTCCACTAAATTAAGTTTAATTCCCGCTCCCGCTTCCGCCATTCTCAAGCCCCTACCCTTACCTCAAGGCCAACCAAATAAAAAGCAGAATTTATTTGGACCCAAACGTACTCTGTGATTGACAAGCGAGACCGCGAGATGATTCTATTTTCGCTCAGATTTATATTATTGCTAGCGCTTCGCCCGCGGCTTTATTTGCGAGAATTTCCGACTTTCCTATACAGAATTCGACACCCTATACTTTCATCCTTAAGGGGTTGATTTAGATGAAAGTATATAATATAATATTTTGTTGAGGTATTGGCCCTGAGTTATGAGTTGTAAGTCGTAGATTCGAATCCGAGCAAGCACTACTCTTAGTGTAAATTATACAGGCCGACAAATTATTTATCCAAATACCAGACTATACATTTCCGAAGTATTTTAATGCGCTGAATCCGAATCTGACCGCAGAATTTATCTATCACGTCAGGATTTTGAAATAAATTTTAAAATTCAATTCAAAGATTATTATTTTTTGTTTTTGAACACCATGAAATAGTGGCCGCCATGTTATTACGTCATACTGCTGAATAAACTAATCAACTGAACAACTTTGTGTTTTTATTATTACCCAAAGCAATTTTTATTGAAATGATATCACACACATACACACACATTCGGGAGAAGCAAACCAACGATAGGTAGAATAATAACTTACTTTTTATTATTCTAAACAAATAACATACAAAATATAAGCGCATTTGTTTACATAGCAAACTGACGTCATACCCGCAGACCAATATGGCCTCCAGTGCGTCCAGCGTTTTTGTCAAATTACGCGCGAAATATGAAAATGTTAAATTTAAATGCAATTTTATGGCACTATTCGATTACATAAAAACTTTTTGTTTTTTTTTTAGTGGCTTTTTAGCATTTTCGAATCTAGTTGAAACACTTCAAAAATGGGCAAATTTTTCGAACATTAAGATGTTCGAAAAAAAATTGCATCCTTAACAACGCAATGAATGTAGTCAAACTGCCAAAACGAAAGCCATTCTACTGATAGTATATTACCAATGATTCGTCTACACTAACACCGAGTGGTGGATTATGGCCCATGGGAACGCTAGAGACAGAGTATGCGGGTAGTATAATAAAATTGGTAGCAGACAGACAAAAAAATACACTGGCGCACATACAATAAGAATAGGAACAAAAGTATACAGGAAAAATTCTCTATATTTCTTGCTTTGAGTAATATTTCTGGGACTCCTGTTTGCATTTTATGGTTTATTGCATTACATATTTATATGGGCTCTGTTGAAGTATTGTGTAGTTTGTAGTAGAAATACATATAGCTTACCTAGCGACCAAATGAGGAATAAAACATACGGAACAGAAACTGTTATTATAGGGTTACGTGAAAGAACGAAACAATTCGGTGCAAGATTACACGTGCGTTAAGACCGTTTGTCGCAGACGTTTTTCTCAATAACCAGTGCAACGAGGGTTCGAATTCACTAACTTTTTGGAGTGAAAACTTTTTTAGGCGCGTTGAGCACTTTTTGGGTGAACAAAAATCATGGAACTCGCGTCATTGTCACCGAACGCTTTCCATGAGCTACATGTATACTGCGTACATATGTGCGAACGAGCACACGGATGAGTCGTGCGTTAATGGCTTTTCGAAAAGTCCCTTTCTTTCATTAGGAAATTCTAATTCATTTATTTATGTATTTATTTATTTATATATACTTTATTGTACACCACAAAAAATACATTACAAAAAAACAAGGTACACTACAATACTCGTATATACAATGGGCGGCCTTATGGCTTTCCGCGATCTCTTCCAGGCAATCTTTTACCCCTTTCTTTCCCTTTATATTTTTATCGTAAAAATCTGTGCTGTTACCTTTAATGGCAGAAGTCGATCGCGCGTTTATCATTGTTTACCGGCAGCAATCAGGACCCAAGGACTCAATGTGAAATCCTGTTTGACGATTATAAAAATT
Organism: Polymixis flavicincta; assembly: GCA_949987655.1. Classification (NCBI taxonomy): domain Eukaryota; kingdom Metazoa; phylum Arthropoda; class Insecta; order Lepidoptera; family Noctuidae; genus Polymixis; species Polymixis flavicincta. The sequence goes on along the minus strand of OX465199.1, from coordinate 7,448,752 downwards.
CACAAGTAATTGTTCAAGTTTTCATATCTGTCGGCACTCCCGGAGTGCCACTGTCTTTTTTAATTTTATTCTTTGCCCTCCGGTAGATAATGTTTACTGGCTGAAATTATTATAATGTTATTAGTCTGTCTAGACATTTTTGAACCGACGAAAAAACGGAGGAGGTTACTCAATTCGACGCGTATTTTTTTTTTTAATGTATGACTACGCGTATCTTTTTACAGAGTAGTTCGATTTTGATAATTATTTTTTTATTGGAAAGGGTATACTCCAAAGTTGGTCCCATATAAATTTGGAAAAAAAATCTAACCTTAAGGGTAGGAAAACAGGGATGATTGATTGTTCACTCACTGATTGTAATGTAAAACTTCACATAACTGCTTACAGAGTAGTCCGATTTTGATAATTCTTTTTTTATTGGAAAGACCTTAATAACTAAGTTCGGAAGTCGGTGACTTTGAAAATGTATTTTAATTTTGTGTCACCGCCTTCCGAACTTAGTTATTAAGGTTAAACACAGCAGGTTTATTATTTTTTTCTTTTCAGTTTTTTCGGCGGTTTAATTTTTTTGTTAAAAAGTTTTTTATATCTAATCAAAATATAGCTTCTGCTTATAAATATGTACATTTTCTAATTGAACACACAGCTGTGCTGCTGGGGAGTTTGTTGCGTCAATTCTTCTTCCTAGCTAAAGCACTAGGAAGTCGTGAAGGGCGGGCGTTTTAGCGGACTGTCTTATGTAGTTTTGACGTTCAAAAAGTGCTGACTCTCAGCCTAGTTTGAATAAATGACTTTTGATTTTGATAATACAACTAGCCATTAGCCCCTGATTTAGCAATTTACGAATGTGGCTATGCAACAAATCATCAAAGTCTATGTGCTAAATAATATACATGACATCACACATATACCTATTTACCGAAAGTTTAAGAATAAGAGTGTACCCATTTTTCACCAGTTATGTAATAAGGTGCTCTGAATTAGATATTAAGCTATTATACTTATGCTTGGCTAAGTAATATCACCCGCAAGGGTTGATCAATCACGTTAAGCTGCGCTTACCGCGGTTGGTCCTTGGATGGGTGACCATCTTTACATTCCAAGACCCTTCCGTGCTTCGGAAGGCAAGTTAAGCAGTTGGTCTCGGCTGTCATTTGTGAATCTTTGACAGTCGTTACGGGTCGTCAGAAGCCCGAAAGTCTGACAACCAGTCTTACCAAGGGCTATCGTGTTACCCAGAAACTGGGTTATGGAGGTCAGATAGGCAGTCGCTACATGTAAAATACTGGTATTCAGCTACAACCGGTTAGACTGTAAGCTGACCCCAACAGAGTTGGGAAAAGGCTAGGCAGATCATGATGAAAAATGAACCTTCTGGAAAATAACGACTTGACCGCACATTGCGGTGGGGTCAACTGGGGTCCGCAAGGGCCGATGGCTGCAAGGGTTGCGGGTTGTTCGAAAGAGATACCGTGGCCGCTGGCACACAGGCAACTGGGGTAACATGGGTAGGTTTTAGTCACTAAAAGTCTGACCACCAGAGTGGGAAAAGTTATTTGATTATTTACCACCCTTAAAAAGAAAAACTTTTCCAAAAAAAATACAACCGACTTCCAAAAAACACTAGAAAGTGAAAAATAACTTTAATTTCGGAAGTCGGTGACTTTGGACATGTATTTCATTAATATATTATCATCGCCTTCAGAAATTAAAGTTATTTTTCACTTTCTAGTGTTTTTTGGAAGTCGGTTGTATTTTTTTTTTGGGAAAAAGTCTTTATTTTTCACTTTTTAGTTATAGTACCCACTCTACACCAATTCATCATCCTTGGGGTCAAAACAAGGCATATTTATACTGTACGGTGCTAAGCCTGCAGTGATGATGAGCATGACGATGACGATTAAATAAAAAATCAATAATTTATTAAAATAATAAAGTGCCTTTTGTAACAAAAGGCAGCTAATTAAATTTCCTTTCAACTACAATCTACATCAAACTAAATACCTTATTAACTGTGACTTACCCTACTTTCGAGAAGATCAAAAAAAGCAAGGAACAAGGTTCTTTCAGTCAAGTTAATTAGAGCAGGTCTAAGGAGATTAATTACAAGAAAACGAACAAAAGAGTAAGTTAAATAGTACGCTACGAAATATAGGGTGTTTTCTACTTCGGTTTGTTTACATTTTGTTTTAAATTAAAAAGAGATTGTATTAACTCGTAGTGTACAATATAATAATGCTTTTAAGTAAGTAAGTAAATCATTTATTTGCGTAAAACATGGTGTTAATATCATTAGAATGTTACGCTAAGATAAAACATAACATGCAAAAATTTCTGTTTTGACAAAACGAGCAAGCAATCAACTTCTTACATCCATAAAATCTTTTAAACTGTAAACATTACATTTATTAAGCCACGTTTGTAATTCAATCTTTAGTTTCCTCGAGTTTAATACCTTATAGCGACTTGGTATTTTATTATAAATGCGTACGCACATTGCTAGGCAGTTTTTATTGTATTTGGCAAGTCTTGGAAAATTACTTAATAGGTTGTTGTTGGGGCTGCCGAGATGCTGTAGTGCATCTGGCATGTTTATGGAGGCTCGGATTGTTGGCTTTCATGTCATCATGAGAAAGCGAGCGGCCTCCATATTGCACCGTATCCGAGCAAGCTCCAACAGCATTCTGAAAGTAATAGCTGACTTGTTTTTTTTCTTGAGGGTGGGAAATCCTCAAATAACTTCTCCCGCTCTTGATGAAGCAGGAGGGCGTGTCAGATTTTCACTGACTAAAACCCATCCGTGTTCCTTCAGTTGCCTGTGTGCCAGGGGCCACGGTATCTCTTTCGAACAACCCGCACCCATGGCAGGCATCGGCCCTTGCGGACCCCACCAATAGCAAACCGGTTTGACGATCCTTTTTCGGAGTGGATTGCACTTCACGTGGATTTCGTTTCTTTCTTTCTTTGTACTTCTATTGTATTGTGGTTTTACTAACTTAGTTCTTAGATACTTACTAACACAAATATGGATAACTGAATTATCCGAAATAAAATGGTTATTCCTCTATTCATTTTAGTTCTTATTAAATACATTTTTAAATATTTTTATAAAACAAAAAATTTAAAAACATTTCAAAATATATAAAATAGGGATCCGCCGATATTGGGAGCAGGGTCCAAGCTACCGGTGGTTAGGGCTCCAGAGACAGGAACCTCCTCACGATGCGAGCCGTATCAAGGAGTACTGCCTTCTGAATCAGGCCCTTGATCCAGCCGCCTAACGAGAGCCTCGAGAGATGTTGTTCGAGGCTTTCGGCCATCAGTCCATTGGCTGATACGACAGTCGGCACAATGACAGCCGAGTCCACAATCCACATGTCGACAACCTCGTATGCTAAGTCGAGATACTTAATGATTATGATTAACGTATAGTTTTGTTGCCAGGCTTCCCGGGATCCTGGCTAAATATCTAATAACACAGTTGCACGGCTGGGCGACGATTTCAGACACCAATTCACATGGTCTTTACATGATTTGACCAAGATTATTTCTGAACTTTAAAAGAGACTGTGACCTGAGTTTGTTTCGGCTTTTCTTCTCAGAGTAGTCAGATAGGAAACGCCGACCTCATCTAGATTTTAAAATATGATTGACGTGTAAAAGTGTTTGTACAAACCTACTTAGGTATTCATTTATCATATAAATCTCTAATCCAAGTCATTTGAGGAACGACATTAGAACATCACATTTACCAATAAGGGGCTTGATCCTTTAAAAAATTTCATCATTATCATCGGCCTATAATGTTCCCACCTGCTGGGACACAGGCCTCCTCTCGGTGAGAGGGATTGGGCCGTAATCCACCACGCGGGCCCAGTGCGGGTTGGTAGATGTCACATGTCTTCGAATTTTTGTTCTAGAACATGCCGGTTTCCTCACGATGTTTTCCTTCACCGATTTAAAAAATTTAGGTAAACACAAAAAACATTGAGATAGACAAATAAATACATCAGCCACCTTACAAAGTGTACTTGGTAAGCCCCTACGAGTAAGTCATTTTATCTCTTTTCGTCAAAATCGTGTCCCGCATGGCAATATCCGCCTAAACCGGTGCGTGTAGCGGTTTATGACAAGGGTGCATATTGAACGGCTATAGAATTAGTTACGATGATTGATTTTCGTGTGAATGTGTACGAAATCTCATGTCACTATGCCTTGTTTAGGAGCAAACGAAAACTCTCCGTACTCATTTGTTTTTAATTGTAAATAAAAAAGAAGTTAATATATAAGTGTGTGTCAAAAAAGTGAAATTGATTGGATTCTTGAGTGGAGACCGCGAATCGGCAAAAGTAAGGTAGGACGCCCTCAGGCTAGGTGGAGTGACGATCTTCGCAGGGTTACTGGTGGCAACTGGATAAGAGTTGCCGAGAATCGAGCTGAATGGTGTGCAATTGGAGAGGCCTATGTTCAGCAGTGGACTGCTGTAGGCTAATGATAGAAAAAAGGCCAAATTTAAAAATAAATCCTTCAAAACCGCTGTTTCGTTAAGAAAAAAAAATGGTTAAGGAGAAATGAAGTAATAGCTGGTAGCTGCCGGATAGCTAGACTGCCAAACTGACTTTTATTTTACAAATCTAGATTACAGATTATCAAGAGAAATATCGTAGATCGATCATAAAATTGAAAACAGACAACTTTGTACGGTCATAAATAGTCAACTTTGTACGGTCATAAATAGTCAATTTTGTACATTGCTTATGATTATGAATAAAGTTAGAAATACAAAAACTGGCTCGAAGGCTTTGGCTCGTGCTGAAATTACATCTTGTTTTATAATACGACGGAAAATGATACGATCGATTTGCAATTTTAAGAATTGCTCCATAAAATCGATTTCTTAAAAGTCATTGCACTGTGAAGGGCGGACATTTTTTGACGTCCAAAAAGTGCTGGCTCTCAGCCTAGTATAATAATAAATAACTTTTGATTTTGACTGTATGGAGAAAAAGACGAACCACTCACATAAAAATGCGCTGCTAGATTTCAACCTGAGAATTCCAATACCTGGATACTTAGAATTAGCACACAAATTCAAGTTTTCTTCAACCATAATAACTTCGTTAACACTCGAAAGTTGTTCAAGTTGCAAGTGAACTGTCTACTGCACAGTCAGTAAACAGTTTCAATGCAGTCATGTCAACTACACAAGAACAGAAACTGCTATTTTGCAGTCAGTTGCAGAACCAAATGCATACCATTTATGTAGGCTATTATTACTCAACCAAGACTCGCTTATTCTGCGTTGTGACTGACTGATGAAATGTAAATAGATGCGTCGGAACAAATTTGTAGTTTGATTTGATGATTTGAATACATTTTTATTTTAAATCACCATAAAGATGGTTTTCATTGAACAAAATTGAGGTGAGTAGGTATTTCGTAGAGTGTTTTTCAATTACAATTATCGAATTATAATTAAGACGAATGATCTTCTAAATGTTTCTTTATATAAACGCTTCCTCAAAAAAAAATCTTCCATATCATTTTCAAAGATCTGAAAACCCTACAGAATAGCCCCATTTTGCAAAAACATGAGATCATAGAAGCTTATCTCAGCTCTTACTTTAAAACAAAGTTTTGGCAAACACTCCCAATGTCCTACAAAAATACTCCATCCTTTCTGTAAATCTAATGGTATAAGATTACAAAGTCATAGGTTCTTCAATAATTCATTGCGAACATCGCTTGTGCGATGCAGCCGTTACAGCGCCATCTGTTGGCGAGAGAACGCAACTCTTGACCTATATGAGTTTGATGTTAAATTCATTGGGTGAGATTATCGGGCGAAATGTATGAAAGGGTTGGGATTTGGTGGTATAGCAAAAGATATTATGATACTTCGAATATAATAATGTTGCAGCTTAACTGCTCCCAAATTACAATGCAAATGTTTATTCTTTTCACAATGTTTCACATATTCTTGTCGTCTATTTGACATTATACACCACTTCTAATGTAAACTCTTAATATGTGTCATGGAAATCATGTCACTTGGGTTAATTAGGTTTTTATATTTTATCTATGTACATTCTTTTAAATTTTGTGAATGTGAGAACGTTGTAGCCCTTTCAGATTGTAGATTTGTAGACCATTTTTTATTCTTCATTTCTATTTCTCTTAATACGTACCCGGTACTTGTTTTCAGGTCTGCACTGTCCTCCCGCACCTATTATCACTGTAATTCGAAAATATTGTAAACGCCAATTATTTCTGGCATTTCTTGCCGGCTCTTCCCCGTAGGAAGCAAAAATTGGATGGACAATAAGGATGTAGTAATTAGTAGATTGTAGCCACAAAAAAATATAAAATAAAAACTTTTTAACAAAAAATTAAACCGCTGAAAAACTGCAAAGCAAAAAATTATTTTAAAAAAAATTGTGTAACCTTAATAACGAAGTTCGGAAGTCGGTGACTTTGGATATGTATTTTAATTTTATGTCACCGGCTTCCGAATTTCGTTATTAAGGTTTTATGCTTTTCAGTTTTTCGGCGGTTTAATTTTTTGTTAAAATCAAAAAAAAAAAAAAAATATGCAGATATTGTGACCGTAAATAAGCCGACTTATTTTGTGAGTACCTATGCGATATCCACGATATAACCTTAGGGGTTCAACATTATTAATAAAGTATTCATCATAATATTGAAAAAGCAAAGATGAAACAAATTATCGTTCCCACAAAATGTTTTTGTTCCAAAGTACTAACCGAGGACCCAAGGTATCGCCTTTCAAAGAATCCAATATTTATGAGTGAAATCTGTTGAGTCTAGGTCATAAATAAAATGTTATAAAGGTTATTCACAGGTCAGTGGTTTCATCAGATTTTCTGTGGGTGAGGAGTGATGGAACAAAAGCCGTTATTGACCACGATATGTTTTTTGTTTTTTCGCTTCTGCAAGTTGAAATACACATCCCAATACTAACAAACCGCTTCAAAAATCAATAATTCGAACTGACTTCTTTTTAAATATCGATGGTTCGATCAAAATCCTACAAAATATACATCAAGTTGAAACAAAAGCCATTAAATCCTTAAGAAAATATACGCCCGTGACACTGGTCGCTTCAAAACCTTTTAATCTGCAGAAATAGGAAATACCTGTTCAATTCATATTATTAATTTTAAAATTCCGTTAATTTCAAACACGATAAATCCAAATTAGTTTGGTTCAAATGTCGACTGACTCGATCTAAGCCCCATACATCCATAACGGCTTGACCAAAAACAGTTAACACCATATTTCTTTGCCTAATATCTCCTTAATAACAATCGTCATTTTCGAAAAAAAAATCACTAGGCAACTTTACTAGGTAATTTTACTATTATTTTCTCATTAAAAAAAATTGTTTCTATAAATTACACTATGCTATAACTCTACACTATGTTTTTATCACTTTCTGAAAACAAATCTTCTTCTTAGCGTGTCGATAGCAATCTAAATACAGTCGGCCCAGAATTTGGCTACGATTTTAGCACTTTCAGCAGCGTCCATTAGCTCCTGCAGTGTGCAAACAGCAGGACACGCTGGACAAGATAATAAGTGCCCCATTTTTTGTGGGACAGCTCCACATTTACACTCCCAGGCGGACATTCATTGGAGAATCTCCACCTGCGCAGTTTTTCTTTACTTCGGCCTACCTGAGTCCGGAGTCTAGTTAAAGACTTACGACAACCTTAGACTGAAAACAAATACAATATGGATTTAACGGTTTTTGATTAGGTACTCCTCAGTGTTATAGAGAAGAAGATCCTGGGAAGATCTTTGACATTTGTTAGGTAGTCAGAAGCCCGAGTCTGAAAACCAATCTTACTGATGGGTATCGTGTTTCCCAGCAACTAGGTTTAGGATACTCGATAGGCAGTTTACGTTAAATAGGTACTAGGTATTCAGCTGGATCTGGTTAGTCTAGAAGCCGACCCCAACACAGTTTAGAAAAGGCTAGATAAATGGTTTCTGGAAATAAAGTTACTTAGAGTCTATACGAATGCTTGTTTTCAATTGAAAAAAAAAAAAAAACTGCCAAGTGCGAGTCGGACTCGCCCATGAAGCCAGCAAGTAACATAATACGATTTATGACGTATTAAATAAAAACTAGTTACTAGATCTCGTTCAAACCAATTTTCGGTGGAAGTTTACATGGTAATGACATCATATTTTTTTTTTTTAGTTTTATCATTCTCTTATTTTAGAAGTTACAGGGGGGAGGGGAAATAAAACATAATAATCATAACGCCTTTTTCCAAGAAGGGTTTTGACAGAGGTTCAACATTTCAAAATTACTTGTAAGTTTTTGTTCAGTTTTGAGAAAATTATTGACTTGTAACTGTATAACTGTGAAAGTTCTGCCTACCCTCTCAGTAATAAACAGTACACTACAAATTCATCTACCACTAAAACTTTACGTAATTCATAGCGCTCTCTATAATTCCGTTATGAAACTAACAGATTGAGACGTCATGCAAATTCCAATCTTAGTCTATTGAATTAAAGTTCAAAACTTTTTTGATTGGATTCGTGAATCAGCAACTCTTGTGATACACTGTAGCTTTGATTGGTTGAGCATTTCGTTGAGTCATTATTTTGACAGGTTTCTGTTAGGGAATGTGCCAGGTACGGAGCATGTCCTACTTTTTTTCCTCTTCTTAGCGTGTCGATAGCAATCTAAATATAGTCAGCACAGAATTTGGCTACTAGCTTGGCACTTTCAGTAGCGTCCATCAGATCCTGCAGCGTGCAGACAACAGGACACGCTGAACATAATATTAAGTGCCCATTTATTTGTGGGACAGCACCACTTATAGCACCGCTCGTCAGGGCTTTTGCCTCAAAAAGTAGGTTGCGGTGAAGTGCACCGCAACCCACAACTGAGGTGGGCCGCGATGTCGAATGGGAGGCATCGCGACTGAGGGTTACAGGCTGCGGCGGAGGAGGAGTGCCGGTGCTTTTGAGTAGCGCTCTTCCCTTCCGTGGCCTGGACAGGGATGCCAACGTTTGATGGCGGATGCGATGGGGTCGCAGGGGAAGAGGAGTGTCGGTATAGTGTTGGCCGCTCTCCCTATCCCCTGCGGCTGAAAAGTGGTAGGCGGGTGTCCCGTCGCAGGGAGGTGACCAAGGGGTCCGCAAGGGCCGATGGCTGCCAGGAGTGCGGGTTGTTCGAAAGAGATACCGTCGCCCCTGGCACACGGGCAACTGAGGGAACATGGGTGGGTTTTAGTCAGTAAAAGTCTGACACGCCCTCCTGCTCCACCCAGAGCGGGAGAAGTCATTTGATGATTGTCCAGCCAAAAAAAAAAGCACCACATATAGGTACACTCAAGAGCGGAGGGTATATGTCCTACTGAAATATTATAAATGTGAAGTTTGAATGTTTGTTACTCAATCACCCAAAAACGGCTGAACGGATTTGTATGAATTTTTTTTATAAACTGTATGTGGCACACATACAGTTTATAACTTGGATTAAAGGATTATTAAATATACATTTTCATTATCTGCTGGAGCGGCCAACGAATTAAATTAATTATACCGTGGAATGGCCTTGATGACGTCATCGCATCCATTTGTGTCGTGGGTGGTCCGCGCTCTGGCTGACCTTTGCTTCGGCCTTTCTTCTCAGAGTAGTCAGGTAGGAAACGCCGACCTCATCTAGTTAAAAAAATATATAATTGACTTGTAAAAGTGTTTGTATAAACCTATTTACAGAAATGAAATCATTTATCACAAGAAGTTAGCGGAACACTGCTGTACTAGATACTCTTCTACCAATATCTAAGCTAAATAAACCAAAAATCAACCGGTTCCGGCAAATTGTAAGTCAACTCAAGAAAACCGGGTTATTTTTACGAGTGTGCCCGCAAACTATTGACAGAATAAATGTTTTCGTTAGTTACCTGCCACAATTGTTTTAGCTCAAGTCTGTTTGCTATCCTTCGCTGGAAATAGGTAAGGGGCTCTTATTCGTTATTTTTACTAGCATGGCATACCTGTGAACACCGTAGGGTTAGGCACTGGTATACCTACTTACTACACCTACTAATAGGAAGCGAACTTATTGCCATCAACTGGGCATGTATCCAAACTCCGGGCCGCTGTAGGAAAAATGCCGATGGAAAAACGAATACCACTTTCTCCCGACCTGCAGGCTTCTATTTCTACGAAGAATAGACAGTGCTTTTTCAATACAAAGTGACATTTCGTTCCTACATTTTTGACATCGCAACGTAGATATCCTTCTACAATCTGTCATTTTGTCTTTCGTTTCTAACAATCTGTGTCTGGGTCCCTATAAATGTAGACTATGTCAGAAGAATATTTCTTCCCAAACTGTTAAAATCACACTGACAACAAACTTTCTACTCGACGGCCACAAAGTATATATGATTATCTACAAAATCATGATTCGTTTAGAACGCAAAGCTGTGATAATTAATAGAAAAACATAGCCATCTTCTCCTATTGTACATCATTTAGTTATTAGTCATGTCTATTCTTCCGTCTTCAAATCGGTGCTCGTGCTAAGCCTGCTGGTTATGAAAACTAGGACCAGATGCTCAACAGTAGAACTTGTTATCATTGGAGCAATTAGGCTGTTGTACTAACTGCAGAGTATTGCTCTAAAAACGGTGAAGGAAATCATCGTAAAGGAACTTGCTTGTCCTAGAACCAACTATTCGAAGATATGTAACATCTACCAACCTGCACTGGGATCGCGCGGTGGATTACGGCTAGCGTGGTGGATTGTGGCCCGCACCGTCTCACAAAGAGGCATCCCAGCCGAGTGGGACGTTTATTCACCTGCCTAGCATTTTCCCATCTATGTTGGGGTTGGCTTCCAGTCTAATCGAATGCAGCTAAATACCAGTATTGACCGTCACAACCCAGTAACTGGGTTATTACCCAGTTACTGGGTTGTGACGGTCTGGTAGGCAGTCAGATACTCCTTGATAAAATTGTTTGTCAGCTTTTCGGGATTCTAACGACCCGTTACGACTGTCAAAAATCCACAAATGACAGCCGGGACCAATGCCGAGGGTTTTGTATGTAACGATGGTCACCCATCCACAACCCACCGCAACAAGCGTTGCTTATCCTTATCAATCGACCAGTACAGTTGTTATTACTTAACGCCACGTATTACTTAACATTACGTAAGCAACGTTTAAAATAAACGCCAAAATTTCTAAAATAAATAACGTATTCCGAACTGTCAAAGACATTGTTATGAGCATGAATACCTACGGTCAAGTTTACCTTATTTTGACCTTTTCCTCGAAATATATTTTTGGACACGTTTTTCGTAATAGTTTACCTGACTTCTCCTACCTTTCTTTGAGTTATGAATTTGCAAACAAAAAACATTTTCTTGAATTATTACTCAATAGGGATTTAGTACCTGTCTCTACTAACTTTATTGACTGACTGCAGGCTTAGCACGAGCACCAATTTGTCGACGGAAGCATCGACATGACTATTAACTAAATGATGTACAATAGGAGAAGATAGCTATGTTTTTCTATTCATTATCACAGTTATGCGTTCTAAACGAATCATGATTTTGTAGATAATCATATATACTTTGTGGCCGTCGAGTAGAAAGTTTGTTGTCAGTGTGATTTTAACAGTTTGGGAAGAATTATTCTTCTGAAATAGTCTACATTTAGAGGGACATAAACACAGATTGTTAGAAACGAAAGACAAAATGACAGATTGTAGAAGGATTTCTACGGTGCGATGTCAAAAATGGAGGAACGAAATGTCACGTTTTATGGAAAAAGCACTGTCTATTCTTCGTAGTAATAGAAAACGTCATGCTAAGGTCAATAGTTTTGGTACGTATTACTGTACTTACTCCTGAGGGTCTGAACAATGTGACATTCTATTAGCAATTAGCTTCTGCCCGCAACTTCGTTCACTCGGTAGTCGTAAGACACCACAGCTTAAACGGTGGTAGGAACAGCGACGCGCTAACTGTAGTTAGCATAATAGATTAGTAAAGAATAAATTATCCTAGATTTTTTTCGAGACATTTTAATCGCGGTGGTATTGCAGTTTTTTTTATACATTCTGTGTAAAATGTCTATACTAAGGTGCTGACTTCATTGTTATAAATTCGTGTCGATGTCCTTCAAAATCAAAATATTTTATTTCATTTAAACCTGCATGGGCACTTATAATAATAATAATAAATATTTTATTTCAGATCAAAATCCATATGTTGTTAGTTAATTAGTCTTAATCTAATGTTAGTAAAATTCTGTTTACAAAATTGAATGAAACGTCAGAAGCTACGTGCACGGTTCCAGTTTGTCACTTCTTATGGAGAAGAGCCGGTAAGAAATTCACGGGTTACTCTTTAAAAAATAATTCACTTTTACAATGTTTTCAAATTACGGTGATAATAGCTATGGGAGGACAGTGCCTTGCTACCCTGTTTACTAAAAAAACTTTTTAACAAAAAAAATTACCTAAACAAAAAAGGTTTATTATTTTTTGCTTTTCACTTTTTCAGCGGTTTAATTTTTTGTTAAAAAGTTTTTGTTTTATAATTTTTTTTAGCTTTTTTTTTTCGAAATTTATATGGGACCAACTTCGCGGTACCTTCGGTATACCATTTCCAATATATTTTTTTTTATCAAAATCGGACTACCCTGAAAAAAGTTATGCGTGGTCATACATAAATAAATAAAAATACGTGTCTACTTGAGAACCTTCTCCTTTTTTTCGTCGGTTAAAAAAATGCAGCCTACGTTACTCGTGGACAATGTAGCTTTCTATAGGTGACATATTTTTTCAAATTGGTTATGTATCTTTTAATTTTATCCATTCAGGTCAGGATCAAGTTAAGCGACCCTATAACTGGACCTCTCTTTGCCTCGGAAAGTACTTGTTGTCCCGGCTGCCATTCATAGATCTTTGACAGTCGGTTTACGGGTTCACAGAAGCCTCAAAGTCTGACTATCAGTCTTACCAAGAAGACTTAAGATTATTATACTATTTTGTTTTATTTTTCTCATTTTTATTTTTTATTTTAAACACTTTTGTTTTTTGGGTTTATGACTCTAAAATTATACCACCTCCTAATTCAAAATTGTTAAATCACTTTCTTTATTTTTTACTAATAATTTGAATTGTATCAAACTGCTAGAGGGTGGAGACCTGCACCCTAATTTCGTAACTCATGATTCATCATAATCTGTATCGTTTTGAAACGGATTGTTAAACCATTGCTTCATATGTTCGAAAAATGTGTCTGTTCGAAAAAACATAAATAACGCAATGAATATTGTATAACTGTGAAGACGATACCAATTATGATCAATCGTGAGTTACGCAATTAGGGTGCTGGTGACCACAAACACAGGCCCTTATAGCCTAGCTTAGTTACCAGTCTCCCACAGTAAACCTAACCATAATGATTTACTGTAAGTGTAATAATGTCTGCAATGTGGTGAAAAAAAAAAAAACCTTACTTATAGTGTTACCCAGTAATTGGGTTGTAGAGGTCAGATGGGCAGTCGCTCCATGTAAAATACTGATATTCTACAGCTATAAACGGTTAGGCTGGAAGTTGACTCCAAAGACAGTTAGGAAAAAGCTATAGGCAGATAAAGATCTTTGGCTCCACAATCTGTCCTTCCGTATGTCCCTTCATCCGAACCCCAGCTATTCGTCTTAGTAATCTCTAAATAGTGACGTCTAAAATAAATGTCTCTCCTACAATTTGATTTTGTAAAGATAACGAGACAGACACGACATGACCAAGCGGCGGAGTTTTATTACTGACTCCGGGTTTTTAATTACGAAGTGGAGTAAATTTCTGGCTAGATCAAGATGGATGATACAATTATGAAGCTTAAAAGTTTGTAGTTCTTTCAGTTTTTTTGCTTCAACAAAATTGCGACTGTGTTATTTTGTGGAAGCTGTCATTGCTCTGTGGCGGCATCTACAATACCACGTGCGAACTACGCATCGAAGACCGAAGAAGGAACGTACCGTGAGGAAACTGGCATGTCCTTGAACAAAAAATTCAAAGACATGTGACATCTACCAAACCGGACTGGGCCCGCGTAGTGGATTGCGGCCCATTCACTCACATCGAGAGGCCGCCTGTGTCCCAGCAGTGGGAACGTTATCGGCTGATTATGCTGTGCAAAAGAGGAAGAAAAAGGAAGAAAATTTATTAATTAGACTCGCACAGGAATAGCACAAACTTAATTACACATAAAATAAAATTTAAACAAAAAAAGTAAAATTAAAAACAAAGTCCTATACGAGCCCAAAAGGCCCGTATCTCACTCAGCATGATGCTGCGACATTTAAAAAAGTGTCGCAGCGCTGGTATTCCAATAGGGCCCACTGTGATGTCACGGACAGATACGGAACTAAAATAATAAATAAAAATAAGATAATATGTGTAAAATACCTAATATTTTTATATTCCGCGTGTCTGCACCCTACATTACATCTATTACTTGTGCCAAAGCTGTGTCAAGACTGTGTATTGGACAGTGTCGCTAGGTGAAAAATATGATGGCGTGCAAACCGGTGACCAAACTAAGTCGACTAACTAACCAAGGAAAGGCTATACGCTTGGGTAGGGGGAAGCTAGTAATAAAATTGGTACTATTGTTTTTCTTTCACCGTCAACACGTTATTACAACGCAACTAAAGAACTGTTATGCTTTCCACTAGAAAGAAAGAAAAATGCGTTATTTGGAATAGGGTATTTTACAATATTAGACAAATAATCTAAAACGATGACCTTGCGAAGACCGCGGGTATCCGCTGGATGTGGGAAGCACAAGACTGGTCGAAGTGGAGAAGCCTGGGGGAGGCCTATGTCCAGCAGTGGACGTCTTTCGGCTGATATGATGATGATGAATCTAAAACTATATTATTGAGATAGCTTATTGTTGGTTTTAGTGATCTTTGAATTGAATTTTAAAATTTATTTCATAAATGAAATAAATTTTAAAATTCAATTCAAAGATATCAGTTTTTTTAATCTGTTTTTGAACACCATGAAATAGTAGCCGCGATGTTATTACGTCATACCACTGTTTTCACAAATCAACTAAACAACTTTGTACTTTTATTATTTTTGTAACCAAATTATTTTTTATTGAAATAATATCTTACATTCAGGAAAAGTCAACCAACAATAAGTACAATAATAACTCATTCTTTAAATTATAAACAATTATCATATAAGATTTCAACGTATTTGATAGAAAACTGACGTCAGACCCACAGAGCAATATGACGTCCACTGCGTCCAGTGTTTTCGTCAAATTACGCGCGAAATATGAAAATGCAAAATTTAAATGCATTTCTATGGCACTAATCGATTGTTTTTTGCAGTGGTTTATTAGCATTGTAGAATCTAACTAAGACACTTTTCAAAAATGGGCGTAACAGCCCTGTAATAAACCTAAAACTACTTAAAAGAAAAAAAAAAGCAGAAAACAATGAAAATGCCATAATGTCAGATGGCAACACAGTACGCACCACCTGACGCTGATTTTCAGCTGCAACCCACAAGTAACATACGCTAGAATAATAAATACATAGTGAGCTTTGTGGCCGTAATAATAATTTAAGAAAGCAAATTGAAAAAAAAAAATGTTGTGGCATACATGTGTGTGAATGTGTGTTTTCTTGTGAATAATCTAAACATCTATACCTACATACATACGGATAAATAAAATTGGAGTGTCTGTTTGTAATATTAAAATAACCGCTTTTTACAAAAAGCATAAATGGATGTATACACGGTACATATGTATACCAAAATAACATTATTTAACCATTTTTGTGTGTCTGTCTGTTTCTTCCGACTAATCTCTGAAACGGCTGGACCAATTTTGACGAGACTTTCACTGGCAGATAGCCGATGTTATAAGGAGTAACTTAAGCTACTTTTATTTTAGAAGTTTTATTTATTTTTATTAATATCTATATAGATAAATTTTCCCGTTGGACAATTTCCGACTTCCACGCGAGCGAAGCCGCGGGCACAGCTAGTTAAAAAATAAAATAAATACTAATATGTGCGTATTACCTACATTAAATAAAAAATCTTACTCACTAGCCGCCACAGTACATCATCAAAATAGATCTTAATGACACCCAGAAAATGGCAGAAGGATTTTCATCCCCGCAGACCACACGTACGGAAATATTCCTTTTGATGTATATAAATACGATCCAATTTGTCTCTTAGTTTCCCTCTCAGAGGTCACTTCAAGCAGATTAAGAACTAAGTCGGGACCACTTCGCGTAACATGTATTAGTTATGTGCTTAAGTGTGAATGTTTTCTTTGAAGGTACTTTTACCAGCTTTTTCCCGCGGCTGCGCCCACGTGGTGTTCCAAAATTATCCCTCAGTAACGTAATACTGGAGTAAAAAGTATCCTATGTGTTAATCCAGGTTATAAACTATCTGTGTGCCAAATTTCATCCAAATCCGTTTAGTACTTTTTGCGTGAAAGGGTAACAAACATCAATCTGTTAACTGCATAACTATGTGAAAGTCTATTAACTGCTCTCAAATACAATGTTCTTTTTTATTTTTTAAATTTTTGCAATGCTGACATATTCTCGTCATTAATTGACATTATACATCAATTTTGTTTAGGTTCATTTTATTTATGTAGATTATTTTACATATTGTGAATGAGAGAACGTTGTAGGGCTTACTGACTGTAGATTTGTAGACGATTTTTATTCTGTATTCGTCTACATAAGTACCTGGTACTTATTGACAGGCCTGCGCTGTCCTCCCATACATTTTATCTCTGTTATTTGAAAATATTGTTAAAGACAATTATTTTTAAAAGAGTAACCGTGGAGTTTCTTGCCGGCTCTTCTCCATAGGAAACAACAATTTAGAACCGTGCACCTAGCTTCTGACGTTTCATAAGTGCCCATGCAGGTTTATATGTTTTTTTTTTTTTATTTTGAATCCATCTTCACAGACTTTCACATTTATAATCTTACTAGGACTAGTATTTTTAAAGGACTAAAAAAAGTTGTTGGGAGAGACGAGTGAGACAAAACAAGGTGTTTAGATGAAATGGTTTTAATTACAGATTCAGAGAATACCGAGTTTAAACAAACAAATAACGTAAAATAAAACGATTTTACAACTTTATTATTAGTATTAGCTTCCGCCCGCGGATTCGCCCGCCCGGAAGTCGGAAATTGTCCAGCGAGAACGTACTACAAAGGTAAAAAGTATCCTATGTGTTAATCTAGGTTATAATCTATCTGAGTGCCAAATTTCATCCAAATCTATTCACATACAAAATTTTGCGTTTATAATAATAGTAAAGAAAGTAAGGTTCGATGCAAATTTTTCAGAAGACAGTTTAATTATTGAGTCACTAGCTTTTGCGAGCGTCCTCGTACGCGCGGAACTTTCATCCCCTATTTAACTCCCTTAGGGGTTGAATTTAAAAAAACCTTTCTTATTCCTTGCCTACATTATAAAGGGAAACTCTGTGGAAAATTTCAGCTTTCTAGGTCTAAGGCTTTGGGCTGGGCGTTGATGAGTGAGTCAGTAAGACTTTTCTTTCTATTTATATAGACTAAACTAACTGACCCGGCAAACGTTGTTTTGCCTTAACCCTTATCACTTAGGGGTATGGAAAATAGATAGTAGCCGATTCTCAGACCTACTGAATACGCATATAAAATTTGGTAAAAATCGGTAAAGCCGTTTCGGAGGAGTACGGTAACTAACATTGTGACATGGAAATTTTATATATATAATTTTATATGAAAATTTGGAACGTAATGGAGGCTTCTGTCCCGGCAGCATCAGTTTTTACTAACCTTGCGCCAAATATCAGGCCTATAGCAATCCGTTCGAGAAGGCATTCTCAAGAAGACCAAGAATTCATTTCTAATGAGATAAAGGATTTACTTAAAGATAAAATCATTGAACCCAATGTTTCACCTTGGCGAGCTCAAGTACTCGTTGCCAGAGGGGGCCATCATCGGAAGCGCCTTGTAATCGATTATTCACAAACAATAAACAGATTCACAGAGCATAGTTTTGCAACTATAATATTATTAGCTACTTATTAACTGTACTAAATAATCCCGGTCGTATTAAACGTAAACGTAACGTACGAGCTGTGATGACCCAGTGGTAACGGCCCCGACTTACGAGTTATAGATCGTAGGTTCGAACCCAGGCAGGTGAATTACTTTGTGTAAATTATTTCATCACCACTGCTCTCAAAACGGTGAAAGAAAAGATCGCGAGGAAACCGGCATGTCCTAGAACCAAAAATTCGAAGACATGACATGTGGCTCGCGTGGTGGATTATGGCCCACTCGCTCTCACAGAGAGGAGACCTGTGTCCCAGTAGTGGGAATATTATTGGCTAATTATGTATGTTTAACGTCACTACACTGATACAGAATCATATGCTGCAAATGACGTACAATTTTTTTTATAATTCGTATTTCAAATTACTACGAATCTTGTTAATATTTGGAAATCATGACAAGACCGTAATTCGCTACTCTGTTAGTAGGTACCTATATCAAAAGTGGCCATTTTATTTCGTGACGTAACCGATACGACGTTCTGTCAAAACAAGATTATTGATTGGTTCAATCGCTTGCAGATGTGTTAGTGAAGTAATTGAAGAATGTAACGAATAACTTGTCAATGGCAGATTTATTATTTTTAGTCTTGGCAGTAAGTTCCAAATTATAGGTGTTTTACTGAATTGTGGGAAATTCATTGGCTATAGCAAACTATTGCTGGATATAGAAATGGCAATTGCATTTCAAATTGCTGTGTCTGATAACTACAAGAAAGCGGCTATTGACTTCATTATCAACTGTAGTAAGGCTTTTTTTTGGGTGGGAAATCATAAAATAACTTCTCTCGCTCTGGGTGGAGCAGGAGGGCGCGTCAGACTTTTACTGACTAAAACCCACCCGTGTTCCCTCAGTATGGTTTAGCAAATACCTTTATTTGGCATCGACGAGCAAGTTGTAACCATGAAATCAGCACATGATTCTAAAACCCCGTGGGTTGAAATTTTTCGTCGGTTATAAAAAATATATAACAAGCATTCCATACATTTTGACCGCGTTGGTACTGCACTTTTCTATGAAACAGCAGATTTTTTATTTTTTTATCAATAAAGACCATTTTCTACTCAGGTTCATACATTTAATCCACAGTTACAGTTTTACGTCGATGTCCCTGCCAAACTGTATTTATTGTTTTTAAAATATAATTAGTTATAAATAGTATAGGGGTGTGTGTTACCCAGTAACTGGGTTGTGGAGGTCAGATAGGCAGTCGCAACATGTAAAATACTGGTACTCAGCTGCATCCGGTTAGACTGGATCGGCATCCAGTCTAACCGGATGCAGCTGAGTACCAGTATTTTTTTGTATGTTGGGGTCGGCACCCCAACATACATAGTTGGGAAAAAGCTAAGCAGATGATGAAGTACACAGATATTGTTTATTTCTTCAATTTCATTATCCAGATGCGTCTCCACATCATTATTTTCACACAAAATCAAGAACAAATATTACTCGGAAAAAAAATTCTTAACCATAAATTATATTGCAAGAAATGGCTCACTTCATCGGAATTTTCTACGTCTCGAAAGCTGTTTTCGGTATCCGATTAAAATGGAACCCCCATCCTCTTACTGCGAGTATAAGCAATTTCCAACACGGAATTGATCGGAAAATTAAAGTGTAACAGTCGATACAGCTTTTGAAACTCATCCGCGCTTTCGAGTTGTGGAAGTCAATAACAGATGCAGTTGTAACTATAAACAGGATAAAATTTTAACCAGTGCGCAAACTGTAACCGTGAATTCAGTATATGATTCTAGACCCACGTAGCGTAGAAATATCGTAGAAACTTTTCGCCAGTTATCAAAAGAAAAGTCTGGTATTCATCTAAATAGGTTTGTACAAACACCTTTACATATGGTCACCCATCCACGAACCAACTGCGGCAAGTGTAGTTTAACCTCATCGATCAACCCATGCAGCTGTTAAGACTTAGCCACAAGCCTCTTAAAGAAAACCAGATGATCAACCAAAAATAACTCGGTACGAAAAAAAAAGCAACATTTTAGCAAACTCAGCCAGAATATATTTTACGAGTCTCTCCTTCTCGTAGACTTAGCTTGAATAATAAATTATATCTAAAACGTTGCTGTGAGGTTTCAATTACGTATTCCAGTTATCTTTACCTTCCTTTCGAATAATTAATGGCCTGCCTCATAGATTAGGAGATATGGCGGGTTTTGGCAAGAGGGAGTGAAAAAAAAAAATTAAACCGCCGAAAAACCGAAAAGTAAAAAATAATAAACCTGTTTTGTCCAACCCCAATAACTAAGTTCGGAAGGCGGTGACATATAATTAAATACATATCCAAAGTCACCGACTTCCGAACTTAGTTATTGGGGTTGGACAAAACAGGTTTATTATTTTTTACTATTCGGTTTTTCGGCGGTTTAATTTTTTTATCAAAAAGTTTTTATTTTATAATTTTTTGTGGCTATAATCTACTAATTACTACATGCTTAATTTTTGCATAATACACAACTCAGTATTAAAATCTGTGAGTAAACAATCAATCATCCCCTGTTTTCTTACCCTTAGGGTTGGAATTTTTCTTCAAAATATATATGGGACCAACTTCAGGGTACACCCTTTCCAATAAAAAAAGAATTATCAAAATCGGACTACTCTGGAAAAAGTTATGCGTGGTCATACATAAAAAAAAAAAAAAAAAAAATATACGCGTCGAATTGAGTAACCTCCTCCGTTTTTTCGTCGGTTCAATAAGAGCTATATGAGTTCAGTGGTCGTTGGAGAGCAAGTGAGAGGTATTAATAGTGGCTCGTGCAATATAATGTTAGATTTAATAATATGCTGAGTGTTGTCCTCGTAATTGTATTTCAGTAACAACAACCGTTTTCTAAGTTTTTGTGTGTACTTTTGGATACTATATCCAAAAGTACACAGTGGCCACAAAATAATTAATTTTGATTTTGAATATGGAACAAAGATAACCATGGGTTTATTTTATAAATAAAAATGAATGTTGCTAAGCGCAAAACTCGAGCACGGCTCGACCAATTCGGAAACGTATTTTTTTAGAGTGGGAAATCATCAAATAACTTCTACCGCTTTGGGTGGAGTATCGGTATCAGTATCGGTATCGCCGATATTTTTATAAGAGCATCGGTATCGGTATCATATCGGCAAAAAGGCGTATCGAGGCATCCCTAATATAAATAAAGAAGAACGAACGTTCACATTAAGGGTACACTAGTCGCGGGCTCGAACTCACTGGTGGGCCTGGCTAAACAGCACGCTGTCTCACCAGGCTTCGTGTCCGACAAAATTAGTTTCAGTGATGAGCATTTAGACGCTAGTCTACACGCACAACATTATTGAGTGAGCTGCAGGATCAGTTATAGTAAAAGAGGCGCGTAAAAAATTAAGAAAAGTCCTTCGGAAGATCGGGTTTTATGAAAAAACCACTACATAAATCAATGACCAATTAAGTTTATTGAACTTTTCGATAATTGAGCTTTGTCAGTACCGACTTGGTTTTCGAGATTTTACACTCCTTTTATTACTTAAACACGCCCAAAATTAGATTAAATTGGCAAGAAAAACTAATCTTTGCTGGGTCATAACTTTGTAATGGCTATTTATTTTAGTATTCTGTTTCCGTACAGACAATATTAATAATGCGACAAAACCATAACATGTTTAATTTTTGATGTATACATAGTCAAACAGTGGAGTGAAACCCTCCCGAAGTTTATATGGAAAAAATGTGGACAAGTGTCACCTTAACAACAAGGCATAAAAAACTATTTAGGGCTCAGTACTTTCTTACGTAAAGTTGTTTGAATTATTCATTTCATGTTGTTATTATTCCCAACTTGTTATAAAACTCACAGCAATTTTTTTATGTAGAAAGTATATTTTCACTTAATATTTGCATAATATTAATTTTATTATTCATTCAATTTCGATATTGATGAGATCATGAATTTAGATAGTTTTTCTTTTTTTTTTGGGTGGGAAATCGTCAAATAACTTCTCCCGCTCTGGGTGGAGCAGGAGGGCCAGACTTTTACTGACTCAAACCCACCCGTGTTCCCTCAGTAGCCTGTATGCAAGGGGCGGCGGTATCTCTTTCGAACGAACCCGCACCCCTGGCAGGCATTGACCGTTGCGGGCCCCATCACTTTGTGCTGTTATCTCTTTGAGGCGCACGTGGAACACAACGCGCTGTCGACTTGGGCTTGGTCCTTACCGGACAGCCAGCTACCCATTACTCGCCGTCCGCAAGCCCGCGCCTACGGTGGCCGGGAATCAGCCTGGGATTCCCGACGCCCAGGGCGTCTCCTGCGGCGTCAAGGGCCGTGAGGGAACATATACTGCCTCTCCCTCACGTGCGCCGCCTCCCTCTTCGCGAGCATTACTGCTTCCCTGAAGGAGGTAATGGCTACCCATGCATTCTCGCTTCGTACCATGGCCTGGACCAGGGCTGTCGGTTTTTTTGAATGACGTCTCGCTGATCAACCTAAAGCTATAGCGACTGTTCGCTAAGGGCGCCCCTGTGGGGCAGCAAGGGTCAGGCTGGATCGGACTGCACTGGTGTCGTTTTTTTTTTGTGAATGGTGAATGGCATCTCTCAGTTGGCCTTAAGAGGCCGTGACTTCTTAACCGGACTTTTGATGTCGGGAGTTTGGGATGTATGTATTCTATTTGCGCGGCAAACTCTGCTTGCGCGATGCAGGATCTAGCGTGACGTCAGTCTGATGCGTAGCTCGCACGTTGCATTGTAGATGTCGCTACAGCAGTGTAAGGTGCGAATATTCGCGTGAATTCCTAATTATTATAACTTTGAGTCTCATCTTGCGCAGGATTCGCTTCATTTGGAGCACACCTAACGTGACTGGCATAAATAAAATGTGCTTATACACTTCTAATCAACCGTTCGGGGATACAATCAATCAACTCAGAGTACCGCAGTTTACTGTTGGACATAGGCCTCCCCTAAATTGCGCCAAAACACCCTGTCCTCCGCCTTCTCCAACATTCTCAGTGTTGGCCGCAGTCGAACAGCTCTTTTCCGCAAAAGTATATATCAAATGGCTCCAGTAATATACAATAAAATTCCGCGAGAAATAAAATATCTTAATTTAGTTATTTAAAAAAAACGATTGAAACAATTTTTAATTAATAAATGTTATTACTCAATCACTGAATTTATGGAGGATAATTGTTGACAATGATATTTTAAATTTTGACATAATTTTGTTTCTATTTTATGGTTTGACATTTTAATTAAACCTACAGACATTTAATTTATGTTTTTTGTAATATTAAATTTCATTCTTGTGTGTAATATTTGTATGCTTGCGAGTAGAATGCAGCGCACTAACATTATCACTATAAGACCTAATATAAACTATGTACAGTCGACAAATTTGAATTATGACCCACTTTAACGATAAATCGTTTGAAACCGTCAAAATAACAAAGATTTCCCTCCTTTACAGTGCATGCCGCACTTAGGACGTTTTAAATATTAAGCAAGCTATGTCAATACGGGTCCAAGATCAATGCAATTTTAACCTTTGTCATCACTGCAATAGATAATGTTTTAGATAAAGCATTCATAATCGTTTTTGAATCCAAACTCTTTGGAATTAACTGGTATGACTCAGAACAAATGTTTCTTTTTTTTAAACCATATTCCGAACTCTTTCGAGTGTGAAATGACAAAGTTGTGACAAAGCATCAAAGTCACTCAGAAATTGGTGTCAAATAATCATAAATCAATGAAAATAATAATTCCTATGAGAATAAAAAATAGTTAATTTTATTTATATCGTATAGTGGCAAGACAAAGAGCTCGGATTATAGTTCTCAGTAAGCAGCGCTACGGTACACGAGAAATATCTCGAGAGTTAAGGGGGAGGTATAATCTCGAAACACAGTGGACATCTCGAAACACCTGGATCAAGCGATATGAAGAAGAGGATACTCTGGAAGATATAATCATGGCGTTCGTCAAATCACGAATCAACAGAAAACCGACATGCGTCATCATTACGAAGAAGATCCGTTTACTGGAACTCGATATTTTGCGGCACGTTACGACGACGTTTGCAGTCGCCTTATTGCATGAGTTAAATATCAATGCCTTATTGGATCAATGCGTTTGAGACTATTGGCTGTTATTACAAGCAATGGTAGTTAGGTAGCAGTACACCCGATATTAACTATTATTTTATAATAATGAGTTCAACATTATAATTTTTCTATTTTTTTAAGCGTTTTACTTCCCCACTTCTTATTGTTGCCTTAACGCACTTTGCAAACAAAATTCAGTGAATATTTATGCAAAGATGGCGGAATCTCGTTTTCTAGCACACTTAAGTTGAACGCATATTAAAATAAATAATAAATCAGATATATTAGATTAAAAACAAATTGTTTTTAGTACGATAATGCATACGCGTCGTGTTTATTTTGGGTGTGCATTCAGCTATAGAGCGTACTCATATGTAAAAGCTCTTAATAAAGATGGAGACTGCAACAGATAATTCTCTGTATATTTCGGTATAATTATATGGCAGAAAACAAGGTCGTTACCATGGAAATGTAAGTGTACGCGAATGTCGACCTAATTGTATTTGAATGTCTGTAAGAAAATAAGCTTATGGTGGGTCATAATTCAAATGTGTCGATTGTACCTGCATTGTGACAAATAAAATGATTTGATTTGATTTGATTCTGCATCCAGTCTGTCCCAGCCTTTTTGTTTAGCTTTCTTCGGGAATACAGCCAACATATTATGTTTTGTTAAAAAGTTATTTTAAATTCACACAGTTTTCAGATGTATCCGGTTCTTTTATTTTCAATTTAATTATAAAATTCAAATTAATGAAACAAAGTATTGTTTTCAGGCCAACTCGTGGATACTAAAATCAGGTAGTTTAGTGGCCATTTTGATTCAGAGCACGTTCTGTTAGTTTAACTAGGCAATCCTTTGAATGACCGAATAGCTGTGTCAATCGCGTTGTTATTTCAGCGTACTGTTGTCTGAAAGTGATGCTATTTAATTAGAGCGAATAAAATGGAAACCTGTATCTATAATTGTTTATATCAAAATTATTGCTTTTCATTTTTAAGCGCATCACTTGAGAACGGCCGAGCAGATTTGATATTTTTTTGTTTTGAAATATTTGTAATAGTCCGAATTAGCGGTTTTTGAAAAACTTTTTTTTTTGCAAGTTATAGTTGGTCACCCATCCACGGACAAACCGCGGCAGCTGTAGCTTAACTTGACCGATTGACCCGTGTGGCTGTAGTTAGCCACAAGAGGCTGACGCATGAAGCTAAGCATGACGTAACTAAGCATTGAATAAGTCTAAACTAATATTACCTATAAAGAGAAAATATTTCTTTGTTTGTAACTAACTTTCACGCTAAAATGGTTGAACTTTGAATAAATCTAAACTAATGTTGTAAAGAGAAAAGATTTGTTTGTTTGTCACGCTTTCACGCTAAAATGGCTGAACAGATTTAGATGAAATTTGGCAAATTGGTGAAGGGCGGGCGTTTTTAGGGGACTGTCTTATGTAATTTTGACCTTCAAAATGTGCTGACTCTCAGACTAGTTTAATTACTTTTGTTTTTTTTTTTTGACCATGACCTAGTTTTCTTTTTTTTTGTTTGGGTGGGATTTCATCAAATAACTTCTCCCGCTCTGGGTGGAGCAGGAAGGCGTGTCAGATTTCTACTGACTAAAACCCACCCGTGTTCCTTCAGTAGCCCGAATGCCAGGGGCTGTGGTGTCTCTTTCGAACAAACCCGCACCCCTGGCAGGCATCGGCCCTTGCGGGCCCCATCATTTTTGTGCTGACATCTCTTTGAGGCGCGCGTGGAACACAACGCGCCGTCGACTTGGGCTTGGTCCTTACCGGACAGCGAGCTACCCATTACTCGCCGTCCGCAAGCTCATGCCTACGGTGGCCGGAAATCGGCCTGGGATTCCCGACGCCCGGGGCGTCTCCGTATCCTGCGGTGGCTAGGGTTGCGAGGGCGCATATGCTGCCTCTCCCTCACTTGCGCCGCCTCCCTCTTCGCGAGCATCACTGCTTCGCTGAAGGAGGTGACCCATGCCCTCTCGCTCCGTACCATGGCCTTTACCAAGGCCGGACGCGAGAGATCGCCGCCGCCGATCGCCTCCACGAGGACACGGCGGTGCTTCGCCCAAGCAGGGCAGACCGCCACCGTGTGCTCCACCGTGTCCTCAGGGCGATCTTTGCAGTGGAAACACTCGGGCGTTTCCTACCGCCCTATCCGAAACAGGAACCTCCCGAAACAACCGTGTCCGGTGAGGACCTGCGTCAGGCGGAAGGTGAGGACGCCATGCCGCCTCTCAAACCACTCCTCAAAGAGGGGACTAACCGCCGCAATTGTGGCGTGCCCAACCATGACCTAGTTGAGGACATATTATGTTACTATTTCTCCTGATATTTCGTAGGAATTGAAACTTATGCGGCTGAAACCACGGGCAGAATACCAGCGCTGCGACACTTTTTAAATGTCGCAGCATTATGCTGAGGAAGGAGCCTTTTGGCCTCGTGAAGGACTTTATGTTTTATTTTTAATAGTTTTTACTCTCAAGAAATTTGTTTGTTTTTTTATATTATTTTTGTACTAGTTTATTTTAATATGTGATCTTCCTGTGCGAGTCACAATTAATACATTTTCTTTTCTTAGTTAATACATTGTGATGATAAAGATAGCACAGTCAACAATTACATAAAAATAACAAGAAGATTATGAATTTAGTTATACAATAAAATTTGTTTTTTATAGTGAAATTTTTCTCATAGATACCTCACTAAATAAAATTTTTGACGATCGTCAATCAAATCAAATCAATCAAAAGTCATTTATTCAAATTAGGCTAAGAATCAGCAGTTTTCGAACGTCAAAATACATAAGACAGTCCCCCAAAAAACATCTACGCTTCACCACTTCCTAGTGCTTTAGCTGAGAAGAAAAAGTGGCGCAACAAACTCCCCAGCAGCACAGCTGTCTGTTTAGTCAGATGGACTTGATATATCAGAATACGAAGATGCTTCAGCCACCTAGATAATCACTCGTGATGCTGCTCGTAAAGAGGGAGGCTGCGCACGTGAGGGAGAGGCAGTCTTTGCGCCCTCGCGACCCTAGCCGCCGCAGGATACGGAGACGCCCTGGGCGTCGGGAATCCCAGGCCGATTTCCTGCCACCGTAGGCATGAGCTTGCGAACGGCGAGTAATGGGTAGCTCGCTGTCCGGTAAGGACCAAGCCCAAGTCGACGGCGCGTTGTGTTCCACGCGCGCCTCAAAGAGATGTCAGCACAATTTGATGGGGCCCGCAAGGGCCTTCATCAGTCATCCTGCTGGTATCGGTTTCTTTAATGATACCGTACGTTTTCATTGCTTGCCGTTTTATCATGAATTTTACACCTATTCGATTTTATCAGTGATAACGATGGAAAAGTCAACAATGTATTGGACTGGCATAAGTTACCGGAAAGTTTAGTTGTCAATCCTGTTGAAAATCGTTGTAGATAATATGAAATGGTCTGAAAACGCTTGCAACTTACCTGGGCCCTATTTTTTTTTTTTTTTATAACTTTGGTTTTCCACCATAATATTAATAAATATTCGATTGTTCCTAATAATGATTAAATACTTGCTTTTGCCAGTACTTGCTATTTAACTCCCTTAGGGGTTGAATTTCGAAAAAGCCTTCGTTATTCCTTGTCTACATCACAAAGGGAATTTCTGTGCAAAATTTCAGCTCCCTAGGTCCAAGGGTTTGGGCTGGGCGTTGGTGAGCCAGTCAGTCAGGACTATTCCTTTTATTTATGTCTGAAAACCAGTCTTAAAGTGACACTTGTCCACATTTTTTCCATACAAACTTCGGGAGGGTTTTACTCCACTGTTTGACTATGTAAATCAAAAATCAAACATGGTATGGTTTTGTCTCGTTATTATTATTGTCTGTACGGAAACAGAATACTAAAACAAAAAGCTATTAAAAAGTTATGAGCCAACAAAGATTCGTTTTTCTTGCTAATTTAACCTAACTTTGAGCGTGTTTAAGTAAAAAAAGGAGTGTAAAATCCCGAAAACCAAGACAGTACCGACAAAGTTCAATTAACAATAAGTTCAATAAACTTTATTGGTCATTGATTTATGCAGTGGTTTTTTCATAAAACCCGATCTTCTGAAGGACTTTTCTTAATTTTTTCGCGATTTTTTTGCCAAAAATGCTCCTGCATCTCACTCAATAACCTTGTGCGTGTAGACTAGAGTCTAACTGCTCACCATTGTTACTACCTCTGTCGTGATTTTTAGCCAGGCCCACCAGTGAGTTCGAGCCCGCGCAAAGTGTGCCCTTAACGTACCTTCAAAGGCAATCAAGTCTCTGCTGATCTTTTTTTTTTGTACTGTCATCACTTTGTCTTGAGTTTTACAACTAGTCTTACCAATGGTACCGGTGAACCGGGGTTACATTGATTCGCGGGATGAGTTTGATCAAAACTTGCATATAAAATCGCTAATTACGTAAAAAGAAACGCAACATGGTAGTTTTTTTTTTTTTTCTAGCTAAGCAACACTGAAGAACTGTTAAATCGTTTCCTGAGGAATTCACTATTTTAATAAAAAAAGTTAATTATTTTTCGTGTTGGCAGATTTCGATTTTTGAAATTGTATTGGCATTATAATTGGGGTGGTTTACTTTGTAACTACGCAATAAAATAGGGGGTATCAAAGTAACCCTATATCGTACGTATAACTTTGATCAGTGAGTTTTATTTTTTTCTCATTATAAAGTAATATTTATTCACGTATAAAAAAACCGATTATTGGACATTTTTTTTATTTTTTTGTAACCACAAGTTTAAGAGATATGAACCTTCAAAGTTCAATATTGATTAAAGTAACCCCGGTTCAGGGTACATCATATTATCCAGTAACTGGATTTCGGAGCTCAGACAGGCAATCACTCCATGTAATATAACGGTATTCAGTTTCACCAGGTTAGACTAGAAGCCGACCCCAATATAGTTGAAAAACGCTAGGCAGATTATGATGATCCAGCAGGCCTAACTTAGTGTGTTAGGCCTGGACGAATTAATAAACTGGCCTTTAGATTTTATAAAAAAACAACAGACTTCCAAAACAACACTACAAAATTAAAACTTTAATTTCGGAAGTCGGTGACTTAGGATACGTATTTTAATTTTTTGTCACCGCCTTCTGAAATTAAAGTTATTCTTCACTTTGTAGTGTTTTTTGGAAGTCGGTTGTATTTTTTTTTAGTTTTTATTTTTAACTTTTTAGTTTTAGTACCTACCCCACACCAATTTTAAATTTCATCATCTTTGGGGTCAAAATGAAAAACTACTAAAAAAACGGAACACAAACTAAAATCACACACCGTCCACGTAAACAAAAATGTTCATAAATTAATAAATGTTCATCAAATGATAACTACTGGACTAAACTATGTTAAATTTTTATCGGCCCAAATGGCAACTATTCAACATCAAACTATAGAAGAATCACGTTAATAGAATCATAAATCTTAGTTTAATCGGTGTACATACGTTTAAAAAAAAAAGCAATCGAATTGAGAACCTCCTCCTTTTTGAAGTCTGTTAAAAATGAATCCACAACCCTCAATTTCGATCGAAAACAGCACACAGGATATTTTTTCCGTTCCTAGCAGAGTGAGGCAAGATGGATGCCGGTGTCGAAGCTATCTGCTGCTAGTTTAGTTAGTTATTTACTGCAAAGCTTCACCGTATTGCATGCTATAAATTTTGTGGGTAGTTCTTCACAGAGTTTTTTTTTTTTTATTAGGGTAGGTAGGTATCAAGTTGGGAAGTACAGATTGGCTAGTAGCCAGTCTTTAGACAAATCAAATTTTATTGCAGTGAAAACTTCTTAAGGCGTGTTGAGCACTTTTTGGGTGAACAAAATATCATGGATCTCGCGTCATCGTCACCGAACGCTTTCCATGAGCAGCAAACGTATTCTGTGTATTTATGGATTAACGAGAACCATTTCCAAAAAAAAAAAAAATGTTTAAATTGATTTACGTGATGAAGAATTACCGTTGATTATACAACAAAAAAAAACCGGTCAAGTGCGAGTTGGACTCGCGCACCGAGGGTTCCGTACAAACCTGTGGGTATATAAGTAAAAGTTCGAAATTGTCAAAAGTATTTTTTTTTA
This sequence comes from Polymixis flavicincta, assembly GCA_949987655.1. NCBI lineage: Eukaryota > Metazoa > Arthropoda > Insecta > Lepidoptera > Noctuidae > Polymixis > Polymixis flavicincta. Next base: position 7,418,353 of record OX465199.1, on the reverse strand, counting down.
TATGACGAAACTAAAAATTTACGGTTTTCGTAATTTTTCCTATATCTGTACTATAAGACGTGACTTCGTACAAAATTTCAAGATTCTAAGTTCACGGGAAGTACCCTGTAGGTTTTGATTCCCGTGCGAGTTTCGAAAATTTGCGGAATTTTGCGGCCTAAATGGCTGTATCTTTTGATTGCGTTGACTTAGAAGGTTGATTTTTCTACAGCTTCCAGGGACAGTAGAACTAAGTATCATATAGAAATTTTAGTTTGATACCTCCACGCGTTCCTGAGAAAAACGGTCTTGACAGACGGACGGACGGACGGACGGACGGACGGACGGACGGACGGACGGACGGACGGATAACAAAGTGATCTTATAAGGGTTCCGTTTTTTCCTTTAGAGGTACGGAACCCTAAAAAAAACACAAATTTTCACAAATTGAGAATCTCCTCATGTTTTGAAGTTGTTAAAAAATTACCAATGTATGCTTGTTATTGCCAGAAAAAAGTAAAAAAATGTAAGTAAGACCAAAGTAATATTTTTGAAAATCATTTTTTTTATTAAATTTTATTCTCTCTAGTCGACTAACATCTTAAAAGCTACTAACAAAACATGTAGTATTTCAATTTATTTAGTCTGGGTGACAATTTGTTGGGTACCCTAGCGGTAAAAGGGTTAACAGTGACGAATTACTTATAAACAGAAGTAGTATTTATATGATGTAGGGCTAGAATGTCTACGTAAGGCTTGGGCTTGGGTTCCGTAATCAACAAATATAGTTTCGCGGACTTTCGCCATGTCCGTCCTTCTATCCGCAACTTAGCTTAGAGTAAGTACACATGGCTACACATCGAGCTATGCATTTCCAGTATAAGCTTATCTTGCATTTTATAGGATAGCTTGATGTGTAATACATTAACACACACACACACACATTACATGTTGATATTAATACATTTAAGTAGTCAAACCGCAAAGTGGTAAAATAAAACCTTGATTAAAAAAAATGGGTTCCTCCACACGTAAAGTGGGAAAGATTTTTTTTCTCCTCTACCATATAGTGTAGTTGAGTAGGTCTTTTAAAAATATTGCGGGTTTATGCTAAAAAAAAATCGATTAACCCTTTCGTGAGCATTGGCAAAATATATGCCACAGCAGTATTTTGAATCTGACGCGTATCCGATTTGAAATAATGATATTTTTAATGAATAATTTAATCCTGGGCATAGGCACACATATTACCACCCCCATAAAAGTAAATAATAATATCTGGGGGGTGTTATTGTTCAGAAATGGAGGGGACCGCTCTAACTACGTCAAAAATAATTAAAACAAAAAAATCTACATATATCTGCCTGTTAAAGGGTTAAAGGATCCGTGTGTAAAACCTTTACCTAATATTACTGTTAATGTTTGCCCGCATGATCCCACTACTCATGGCCCCATGATTTCTATTTTCTGGTCGTTTGTTTTCTCAGCTCGTCCCGCCCTATAGAAGATGGTGATCTTCTATGGGGTTCTGCCATGACGACTTTTGGCTTTGTCAGAGGTCCACATTGTGGTTATTTCATATGGATTAAAATAAAGAAGTCAACATCATCATCGGCCTAGCCTTTTCCCAACGATGTTGGGGTCGGCTTCCAGTCTAACCGGATGCAGCTGAATACCAATATTTTACATGGAGCGACTGCCTATCTGACCTCCACAACCCAGTTACTGGGTAATACGATACCCCTTGGTAAAACTGGTTGTCAGACTTTCGGGCTTCTGACGACCGTAACGACTGTCAAAGATCCACAAATGACAGCCGGGACCAACGGCTTAACGTGCTTTCCGAGGCACGGAGGGGTCTTGGTATGTAAAGATGGTCACCCATTCACGGACCAACCGTGGCAAGCGTAGCTTAACCTGGTCGATCGACCCGTGCAGCTATTGTTATTTAGCCACAAGCCCCCCACATTAAAATGAAGAAGTATTCCAACTTAAATAATGTTAAAGTAAATAATAATAAAAAATAGAAAATTATTGCAAACGCCTCAAGTCTGCTATTACAATAGTGTCAGAATGGTCTATCATTGATTTCATCATTGTTGATTTTGACAAGTTTGGTAATCCACTAATATAATGGCGTCATTATGACTTTCCAGTGGTCAGCCACTGATACTCCATTGAAAGAAATGGCATTTATTGGTAATCTCGTACATAATGACAAATTAATGACTGACTTAGGGGGTATTCTGCTAAAATTTTGATAGTTCCTAAAATAACATGTTAACAAAAAATATGTAAAAATATATACATATAAATGCAAATGTGGCAGGAATAAATGTTCCGAAAATTATTTCTAATAACGGGTTTTATAAAAATGACAATACGACAACGCCATTATAACACAATTCTATTACGAGACCATTGACCGACCACTGATCGACCATTACAAATTTAGCAGATTACGAACTTTTAGCAAAATGACAATTGGATCGTGTTGGAATGACCAATTTATAAAAATAGCAGACTTAAGCCCCAGGGGACACTAATATGCACGTATTTTTAGATAAATGTTTACCCAGAAACTACATAAAACTTACAAAGATTTTCTACACATCTTCACTTACTAACTTATCCAGTAACAACCTCTTCCATCAAGCTAATCTGTCGCGTTCTAATCGAGTCTGTAACTCAACTGGTAATCCCTTTGGTCTCGTACGGAACATTTAATAAAATGGATTGGGGACAAAGTTGTAATGGTTGAGTAAGTTCTATAGGTAAGATTATCTCTACTAATTATAAATGCGAAAGTAACTTTGTTTGGCTATTACGCTTTCACGCCTAAACCGCTAAACCGATCGTCATGAAATTTGGCAGAGATATAGCCTGAAATATGGAAAAGGACATAGGGTACTTTTTTAAGTATTAACTGCCATAGACGCGGGTGGAGCCACTGGCAAAATCTAAACTAGTAAAAAGAGAGAATTTTTAATTTTTATTTTATATGTTTGTTTCTTAAGCTTTCACACCAAAACGGCTGAACATATTTGGATGAAATTTGACATATGGGTAGACAATGTAGGATCCTTTTTATTTCCAATTTCCTTACGAGATTGACACTGAGTTCATTTCGCATATACGTCAAAATATCGCGGTAGCATCTATCTTGCATTGTATTCTCAACTCTCGGTGTTGTATCGAACATTGAGAATGCAATAGAGTGCGTCCCATGGCGTCAAAAAAGGGATTTTTTTTTAGGATATAACTTCTAAATCGGCCTTTAGCTAAAAGAATCCAAAATATTATGAAAACGACATTTAAAATAAGGTACATAAAATGCTTATAAGTCACCTCGACACAAAAAAAGCTCCTACACTACCTTAGCATAATATGCAACTCTGACCGCTTTTAATTTGCATATAAAAATAGTCTAGGAGCGCGTATTGTTTTGCTTTATATATGCAAATAGGTGGGGCTAGACAAAGAGCTAGGTTCACACGTGACTGCCAAGATATGAATGCAGAACTTAACACTAGAGAGGAGGGATCGCAAAAAAATAATTAAAATTTAAGAAAAATTTTAATTGTTCAACTAAAAAGAAAATGGTTCGTTAGTCAATTCTTTAATACAAAATCTTGAAAGCAATTATAGCGTAAAATCACAAGCGAAAAAGTTAAGAGTCTGCTTAAAAGTAGGTTCAATTAATTAGCACAGACAATAAAAAATCGTTTAACGAGAAAAAATATGCGTCAGATCAGTTGCAAACAACTATGTGCCTACCAATCGGTTTGCATAAACGATCTTGTAAGTACAACATTGCACGTGATAAAACAACGACGTCTATTTGTCTGTGTCAATTAGATTGTTTCATCCTTAGGCATCCCATACAATAATATTGCGCAATATTAATGTTTGCACTTTATCCTTAGGAGTTTCATACAATAATATTGTGCAATATTTATGTTTGCACTTTATCCTTAGGAGTTTCATACAATAATATTGTGCAATACTTATGTTTGCACTTTATCCTTCGGAGTCTCATACAATAATATTTCGCAATATTGATGTTTGCACATACTAAAGCATAAGTATAATGTTCCCACTGCTGGAACTCAGGGCTCTTGTCGGTGATTGGGAGTGGGCCTTAATCCATCACGCAGACTCAGTGCGGGTTGGTGGGATGCTGACTGTACAATACTATTAAATGTAGTAGAATTGAAAGTTTGCGAAATGATTGAAAGGAAGTTTTAACACGCTTAAATTTTATTGTGCAATATGTTTTCTTTGCAGTTTCTAGACGAAATATTTTTAGTTCACTGTTTGGAGCAGTCTCAATCGGTTAGCCACATGCATATAGTGGAGAGTCGTGCATTAAAATGGAAAGCAAAATTACGCGGAAAGACAAAGAAAGGAAGTTTAGAGTTAAAGGCTTTGAACAACTTTTTTAATCAAAACTGCTAGCATGGCTGCAGCCTAAACTTCGTCATTGTTAACGCGAATGGCTCATTTTATACGGGCTATTTATAATTGAACGTTTGGGTTTAAGGGGTAATAAAAATTATTGCACAATATAAAGTATTGTTCAATAATATTGTAGGTACGTGTATTACTTTAGGTGCATGTCTTCGTCAACTGGGAATTCTCGTCAAAAGTGGTAAAGCAAAAACGAAGTCGACTATTTTCAAACACTATCTACAGTGGTATAGTAACATTATTAAGTTTCTACTTACTATAAAATCTCATTAACTGCAGTCAGTGCCCGCGGGCAGACAATAGTTATGAAACAATTTTATTTAATTTTCGCTGGAAAATCAAATAATAGCATTCATTATGCCCAGCAAATCCCTGAAGGGTTTCATTGTAATCATGTACATTTTGTGTATAGAATAAAAACTTTTTGCTTGACCATTCTCATTTTGTATAAAAGGTATCGGACAAAAGGACGTGCAAAGGTTCAATGCATGTGTCGTCAATAGCATAAAAATAAAGAATTTTATTTGAAATAAGCAATTTAATTTGTAATGATTTATTTATTTATTTATTTAACCATTTATGCACACACATATAAACAGACAAGAACAAAGGAACAGAAAAAAACGTACAAAGGTAATGCTTATTTCTACAGAAATCTCTTCCAGCACACCTGCGAATGGAGAGAAGATAACAGAGATGTAGACAACGCGTATAATAATAATAGAAGGGAAAACATAATAGCACAAATTATAATCTAATTTATAAATACACATATCATATAAGAATATACATACATACAAACATACATACATACATACTACTAAAATAAATATCAACAAAATATAAAAAATTATAATGTAATTTAAATAATAAATACAAATGCAACTTATGACAAAGTGGAGAGATAGTGTTCTTTCTCTCTTCTTTTGAACCAGACCACCACCCACCAGATCACCAGATAGGAAAGGTAACCATTTTCTTTACCATTGCATCAAAACTGTTCGGCTACATTCGATTTTTCCTGCCTATATCCCATATTACTTTTAACTTACAGACGTAGATGTTAGAGGTCAACTTTTTACATCGCGTGCAAGCGGCTTAATATTATTTCCAGACTGTGTTTTGTATATTTATTAACCATTTATGCACACACAAATAAACACACAAAAAGAAAGGAATACAAAATTACGTATAAAGATAATGCTTATTTCTATAGAAATCTCTTCCAGAACACCTGTGATAGAAGAGAAGATAAAAAGAGATAATAGACAAGGTGAATAATAGTAGAAGGGAAAACATAAAATTCAAATTATTGGTACTCTAAATTAAATATACACATACAATATGATAATATATTATACATACATACAATATTTTTCATATTAACTTTCAGTGCTAAGCAATGATTTGAAGATGCAGTGTGCGTCCGTACGCAGATGGACTTATGCGGGTGAAACCGTGGAGCGCAGCTAGTTAGGGGATTCACACACTGCACCGCATCACGCAGCGTAGCGCGGGCGTGCGTGTTCTTACATTGTTTGCATGTTTCTGTGTTTGTATAGAAACACGCGTAGAGCAACACACAGAAAACGCATTCACGCGCAGTGTTGCAGATCACGCGCCTACATGCGGAGAAACACGTACTCCCGTGCGTGGGTGCGGGGCAAAACGCAAGATATGGCACACCAAGTTCTGCAGTATCGTGCGTGATTTTGACAGAGCTAGACGTACTATTTCGAAATGGATCTCAATATTGATCGATTTATATTCGAAATCGAAAGTCGTGAAGCAATTTGAATTTATTTTACAAAACCAAACAGATAATATAACTGCAGCATTCTGAATGAGTTCTAAATGAATAAGCATTTTTAGTATAAAAAACAATGCTCTGCAATGTACTATCACCACCGCAAGCTGCTGTGAATTGAGGCTTCTAGGCCACCACATGACTATACTGCAGCTCCGTGCGTTTGTGCGGAGAAATCTGCATGATGATGCAGATCTGCAGTCCCGCACTCGCACGCATGGCTCGCTGTCGCCGTAGCCACGCACCTTGCAGCGTAGCGCGGGGCAGTGTGTGTTTCGCCTTAGACCATAAAATAGCCATTTTACCTGAGTCCAACGCCCTCTTAACAGCCCATAATAATAATAGCTTGTCTCGGACACGTATTGACAATTCAGACATTTATGTTGTATGCATTAACCAAGATAGTACCCAGTTTTAAGTATACCAATCTTTAGTTGATATGTCTGCAATACAGTGGCTATGCTATGCACTCAATTTATTACTCGATGCGAATTCCGTTGAGAGTTTCTTGTATGTAGTTAGGTTGTAAATACACGCAAGTTTGTATTACCTATCTACTACAAATAAGATATTGAGGTCCGAAATTGTGATTCAATGATCGATGAAACCAAAAAGGACGATTTGATTACTTTTTCTGATTGGTTGGTTTTCAATTACACTTTACAATTTTTATTGTCTCATTTCTGTGGTCTTTTGGACAAAAAATTTTGTTCCATACATTTTGACTGCGTAATTGTTGCAATTTTCTATAAAACAGTTAGAAGAAAGAACACTTGTTTATTATGTACAAACTAAACGCATATTATAAAAAAAGATACATAAAATTCGTACATACAAAGTATATAAACTAGGGGCGTTAGAATCATGTGCTAAATACATGGTAACAGTTTGCGCGTTGATATCCATACCACCCTGTATTTAATTCGTTCTTACTTATTAATCATTTTACAAATAACTCACAAACGACTTTTACTGTACAAAAAAAAAATTAAAACAATCTCAAATCAAATATTATCTTCACACATCCACCTTTTTTGCCAACCCTACCCGATGACGTCACAGCCGGTGTCTCAGTTTATTCCGGCTGAATATTTCAGGCCGTAATTACAGCCTCTTTTCAGCCATTCACGGTCGCGGCTTGCCCTTAATTCGAGCCCAGAGCACACAGTATAAAATATTCAGTAGATCAAACACTGTGACACAGAATAATCTTTGTGAATTTATTAGTTTGTGTTTCGTGATTAATTTTGCTTGTTGCTTATTTGTTTTTGGCATTTTGTATTATTTACCACCCAGCCTGTGGGTGGCGGGACAATGTTAGGTACAGACTTGGAAATTAATAGTGAAGCAAATTGACAAACTACCTCAATTTGTTGTGTTACAGCTATTTCAAGCCGGCGAAGGTGTAGAGGCACGTTGCTCACTTTCTGTTAAAATCACGCTCTTTCGAGCCTACTGTACTGCTTTGTTAAACATGCAGCCTGCGGGCTAGATGTTCGCAAAGATCGTACAGCGCTCTCCGCGTTCAATATAAATAATGCATTTAGGATGCTGGTGGGGCTGCCCCGTTTCTGTAGTGCGTCAGGGATGTTCGCAGATGCGCATGTAGATTACATTTACGTAACAATGCGTAAAAAGTGCGCTTTCCTGGTGCGCAGGGTGAGGAGCAGCTCCAATAGTATCTTAAGCATGGTTGCGAGACGCCTGGACTGTCTATACGTAGGTCACTGTTGTGCCGTCTCTCATGGGATGTCGCAACAGTGACCAACCGTTATTTCTTGTGCTGTTTTGTGTTGTGTCTGTGTTTACTAACAGAGTCAATCAAATCAAATCAAAATATTTTTATTTCATATAAACCTGCATGGGCACTTATGAAACGTCAGAAGATAGGTGCACGGTTCCAAATTGTTTTACCTATGGAGAAGAGCCGGCAAGAAACTCCACGGTTACTCTTTTAAAAATAATTGGCTTTAACAATATTATCAAATTACAGAGATAAAATGTATGGGAGGACAGCGCAGGCCTGTCAATAAGTACCAGGTACTTAGACGAATAAGGAATAGAAAATCGTCTACAAATCTACAGTCAGTAAGGCCTACAACGTTCTCATAATCACAATATGTAAAATAATCTACATAAATAAAATGAATCTAAACAAAATTGTTGTATAGTGTCAATTAATGACGGGAATATGTCAGCATTGTAAAAAATGCAATGTTCTTTTTTATTCTTTTTAGAATAAAAAAGAACATTGCATTTGAGAGCAGTTAATAAACTTTCACATAGTTATGCTGTTAATGAGGTACCAGGGAAGCCACATGTGCAGAAGGAATTAATGCTAAACTTCCCTGTCTTCCCGAATCTACGTCAGCTGCCGATCCCCACAGCAGAACGCCATAAGACATAATACTGTGAAAATAAGCAAAGTAAACTAACCTAGCTGTGGCTACATCAGTCAACTGCCTTATTTTTCTTACTGCATAAGCAGCTGAGCTTAATCTACTTGAAAGAGCTCTAATGTGAGGACCCCATTGCAATTTTGAATCTAAAGTAATTCCCAAAAATACAGTTTCCGAAATAGCATCCAGTTTCATGCCATCAAGTTTTAAGTTTAGACCCACTTGGGGTACATTCGGTAACGAGAACTTAAGACATTTAGTTTTGTTCGCATTGAGTAAGAGATTATTAGCAGCAAACCATTTCGAAAGAACAGCTAGACTATTATTGACATGTAAGACATCCGTATCTTTATTATCTATTCTAAAAATAAGAGAAGTGTCATCAGCGAATAAAATTATGTCCGAGAAGTTAGCCATCAGGTAAGGAAGGTCATTTATATAAACTAGAAATAAAAAAGGGCCAAGAATTGAACCTTGAGGCACGCCCATCTTAACTAGAGACCCCGAGGACGTCGCCCCAATAACGTATACTTTTTGCTGCCTGTTTGATAAATAGGAAAGTACAAGATCAGCAGCTTGTCCACGAATTCCGTAGTGGTGTAATTTACAGATCAGTGTATTGTGGTCAACGCAGTCAAACGCTTTGGGAGGTCACAGAAAATGCCAATTGCGTCCTGGGAATTCTCCTAGGATTCCAAGATGTGACTGATGAGTTTAACTCCTGCGTCAGTCGTCGACCGACCTTTCGTGAAACCAAACTGTCGACTATGTAAAATCCCATTCGAGTTAAAGTATGACAACATCTGGTCCAGCATGATTTTTTCATAAATTTTGCTCAATGCTGGAAGCACAGATATAGGTCTATAATTAGAGGGATCACTCTTGCTACCCGATTTGAAAATTGGTACTACTTTACTGTGTTTCATTAAGTCAGGAAACGTACCACTGTCTAAGCATTGATTAAATATGCCTGTTAGGACAGGGGCAACTGAACTGAAACTGAAGAGTCGTAAGTTATACTAACAATATTGTTGAGTCTTGGTTACTCGAATAAAGGAATATTCTATTCTCATAAGGAACAGGGTGTAAAGTTCAGTCATACCTATGGTGGTAAAGGAGGATCCTCCGACCATTCGGGGTATTGTCTGGTAGGGAACTGCCCCGTGGTAAACTCGGACTGTGCGATGTAGGATTTCTTCATCTTCATCATCCTCTCTTCTTCAAAAGAAGAAGAGAGGAGTCTGACCTAGACGGGTTTAGAGAAGATATGATTAAAATGATTAAGTCTATGTTATTAACTCAAGAAATGGAGCTCAAAAAAATAACACCTACGCTCATGGAAATAAAACTCACTAATTCCAATATAGAAAACTCAGTAGCCGCCATGGCTCAGCAAAATGAAGAGTTCCAGAGGAAAATAGAACAGATGGAGATACAGGCTAAGAAGGACAAAGAATATATAACCATTCTGGAAGAAAAAGTCGAGGATCTTCAGCGTGGTAGTAGAAAATCTAACATTGAGATTAAAAACGTTCCCAAGCAAATGAAGGAAAATAAGGAAGACCTTATTGAGATGGTAAAATGTTTAACAGAGACCGTAAACATTGTAGTCGCGAAGTCGGATATACGTGATATTTACAGAATTAAGGGGAAGAAGCAGGGTATGACCAACACCCCTATAATAGTGGAACTGTCCTCTACAATACTAAAGACTGAAGTTCTTAAGATGTGTAAGTCTTTCAACACCAAGCATAAAGCAAAGCTCCGCGCTAAGCATCTAGGTTTCAAAAGTAGCGAAGACACACCTATCTTCGTATCCGAGCAGCTCACTGCAAAAGGCTCAAGACTACACTTCCTTGCACGCGACCTCGCTAAGTCAAAAGGATATAAGTACTGCTGGACCGCTTATGGTAAAGTTTATGTTAAGAAACACGACGAATCACCTACATACATAATTAGAAATGAGTCGCAAATACAAAGCCTAATGCAAGAAGCGTGACTAATATTAAATTGTCTATACTGCATGTTTTTTATGATTATTTTATTGAGCTTATTCAACCTTTTTTTGAATACTTGTATTTCTCTCAATTTACATACACTCAAATTAAACACATGTACACGTCCAATACTCTTTACAGAACAATTACCCTATCACACATAACCTTACATACACTTTCACGCAAATAAAATGCATACTTGTCAGTTTACTTAAAATACACACTCACTTACCTCTACACCGTAAACTCTATCTATGCAATTACAAAACAAAAGTCTTTAAATTAAATTATCTGATACATGACTACTTGCGAACTCTAGAAACTCCCAAATACATGGGCGTCAAAAACTCATTCACACTCATATCGGATTCTCTAAACAATGCTTATAGAATAAATATTGCATACAACGTAAAAAAAATCATCAGCAGTTATAATGATGTACTCTTCTCTATCATAATTTTCATAAAACTTGTTATTGAGGATCGAGCAAAATACGTTTACGTAAACCATACGGAATTAAATATTAGACTGGCTATTCACCTTAATTATGGATAGCACACACACAATAATGCAAGAAATAGACAACATAGATGTAGCGCAATCTAAGGAATTTCACGTGTGTGATTTTTTTTAAACAATTCCATGTACATAAATCGGATCTTACAATAATATCGCAAAATATTAGAAGTTTATGTAGTAATTTAGATGATTTACTAATCACTTTAACACAATTTAATTTTAGTGTTGATCTTTTGATCTTAAATGAATGTAGGCTAGACGTAAATAAACCCACCCCTGAAATCAAAAACTATTATTATTTTACTACGAGTAACCATATAAACCAGTGTGATGGCGTGGCAGTATATGTTAAGTGTGATCGCAAGGTTACTGTTAAGGAAATAATATTAACTCACGCATCATGCCTACAAATAATAATGCCTAATCTTGTTGTCCTTGCTATTTATCGATCCCCCTCAAATAATAATGCTGACAGTTTCATAGACTCGCTAAATAATCACCTAGATTCACTTAAATCATATAAGAATATTATTATAACAGGCGATATAAACATTAACATAATAAATAAACCTACTGAACAAACGAATGAGCGCTCAAACAGATTAAACTACCTAAATATGCTTGCAATGCATGGCTTGTTACCGGGTCATTCCTTACCTACCAGAGGCGAAAATTGCTTGGACCATTTTATTATAAAACTAGACAATATTAAAAACGCTGCTTCAGTTGCTGTATTGAATACCACTATCACGGATCACTTCATGATTATCCTTAAATTATCAAATTTAGTTTTAGAAATTCCTACAAATGCTCGAAAACTAAAAATAAGGTGGACTTTGATAAAGCAATAACAGCCTTAAAACGAAATAATATTTCTGAACTTATTTTATTCGATGATCCAGTCTTTTTATCTGTACAATTGATAGATAAACTTCAAAATTGCCTGCAGCAAAATACTATTACTACTTTAGTTCCGAGAAATAATCGTATTATTAAACCGTGGATAACCTTAGGAATTTTGCGCTGTATTCAAAACAGAAATAATATGCAAAGAAAGCTACGATCTGATCCACAAAACAATATATTACAAATTACCTACCGAAGATATCGCAACTATTGCAATAGTTTAGTTAAAAAGCTTAAAAGAAAATATGATAAGGAACAACTACTAAAGGCTAAAAAGAACACGAAACAGATATGGAACACAATTAATAACATAACTCATCGCAAACCTAAAAAAAAACCTAACTCAGAACTACTGGAAATAAAGACATCCCCTCAAACTTCAGTAGACCACATAAACGATTACTTTTCTAACATTGGAAAAACCTTGGCTGAAGATATTACCTTCGCAAACCGATCACAATTTCAACACGTTTCTGATCATATATTAAATTCACAGGCTTCCTCCTTCGTGCTTCTCGAAACGGATCCTGAGGAAGTCTATAACGTGCTAATGGGTCTTAAATCTGAAAGCGCCCCAGGGTGGGATAATATTACAACAAAATTTTTAAAAACTGCCCATGAATTAGTCGTACCCATAATCTCGCATCTTGCTAACTTGTGTTTTAGCCAAGGAAAATTTCCACCAGCTCTGAAGCAAGCCATAATTACTCCTGTGCACAAGGGTGGAGACAGGGATGACGTTAACAACTACAGACCTATCTCAGTCTTGCCTGCAATATCTAAAGTTATTGAAAAGCTAATTAATATAAGACTAACCAGCTATACTAATAAATATAATATTAATTCACAAGCACAATACGGTTTCAGACAAAAATTGTCAACAGAAGACGCAGTTACAGCACTAACCACTCATATTGTTACCCTAGTAGATTCAGGAAAAAAATGTCTAACAGTATTTCTTGATCTGAAAAAAGCTTTCGATACCGTTTCTGTCCCCATTCTTGTGCGTAGTCTGGAGGGTATAGGCATAAGAGGTAACCCGTTGGCATTACTAATGGATTATCTGCGGGACCGTAGGCAAAAGGTTAAGGTAGGAGATTATATTAGCAAAGAGTCTTGTGTGACCTACGGCGTCCCTCAGGGTAGCGTATTGGGCCCGACTCTATTCATAATATACATAAATCATCTCTGCAAAATGATGCTACAAAACGGCCGCGTTTTCTCATATGCAGATGACATGGCTATTGCTTTTTCTGGCGATACATGGGAATCCGTATACAAATCTGCTGAAGAAGGTCTTTCCAAAATTGCTGACTGGCTGAACTCACATCTTCTTACATTAAACATCTCTATAACAAAATATGTTACATTTACCATCTACAACAACACTCAACCTGGACCTAACGTATCTCTCAAAATCCACACTTGTCATAATGTATCTAGCACAAACTGTTCCTGTGAAAATATTGAAAAAGTGACTCATATCAAATACCTTGGTATAATCGTTGATCAGCGGTTATCTTGGCATACACATACAGATATGGTCATGGCCCGTATGAGAAAACTTATCTGGATATTTAAGAACCTAAGACATGTGACAACTAAAAAAATGTTAACTGAAATCTATGTTTCTCTGGCTCAATCAATTCTTACCTACTGCATACCCGTGTGGGGCGGTGCGACAAAAACGAAGTTTATTGAGCTAGAGAGAGCACAGAGATCTCTTATCAAGGTCATGTTTACTAAACTTTTTTGAATTCAAACCCATTTCTATTGCCACAATTAAAACAGCATTTAAAAGTCTTAACATAAAAAACACTGAAGACTTATGGGGGATTTCCGTTAAGGTTCTCGAAAATATCATTGACACAATTGCCCCTGTCCTAACAGGCATATTTAATCAATGTTTAGACAGCGGTACGTTTCCTGACTTAATGAAACATAGTAAAGTAGTACCAATTTTCAAATCAGGTAGTAAGAGTGATCCCTCTAATTATAGACCTATATCTGTGCTTCCAGCATTGAGCAAAATTTATGAAAAAATCATGCTAGACCAGATGTTGTCACATTTTAACTCAAATGGTATTTTACATAGTCGACAGTTTGGTTTCACGAAAGGTCGGTCGACGACTGACGCAGGAGTAAAACTCATCAGTCATATTTTGGAATCCTGGGAGAATTCCCAGGACGCGATTGGCATTTTCTGTGACCTCTCAAAAGCGTTTGACTGCGTTGACCACAATACACTTATCTGTAAATTACACCACTATGGAATTCGTGGACAGGCTGCTGATCTTGTATTTTCCTACTTATCAAACAGGCAGCAAAAAGTAAACGTTAATGGGGCGACGTCCTCGGGGTCTCTAGTTAAGATGGGCGTGCCTCAAGGTTCAATTCTTGGCCCTTTTTTATTTCTAGTTTATATTAATGACCTTCCTTACCTGATGGATAACTTCTCGGATATAATTTTATTCGCTGATGACACTTCTCTTATTTTTAGAATAAATAGAAAAGATACAGATGTCTTACATGTGAATGATAGTCTAGCTGTTCTTTCGAAATGGTTTGCCGCTAATAATCTTTTACTCAATGCGAACAAAACTAAATGTCTTAAGTTCTCGTTACCAAATGTACCCCAAGTAGGTCTAAACTTAAAACTTGATGGGAAGAAACTAGATGCTATCTCGGAAACTGTATTTTTGGGAATTACTTTAGATTCAAAATTGCAATGGGGTGCTCACATTAGAGCTCTTTCAAGTAGATTAAGCTCAGCTGCTTACGCAGTAAGAAAGATAAGGCAGTTGACGGATGTAGCCACAGCTAGGTTAGTTTACTTTGCTTATTTTCACAGTATTATGTCTTATGGCGTTCTGTTGTGGGGATCGGCAGCTGACGTAGATTCAATTTTCATTTTACAAAAGAGGGCAATCCGCGCAATCTATAAAATGGGGCCTCGCGAGTCTCTTAGAAACAAATTTAGCGAAATTGATATTCTAACTCTGCCGTCTCTTTATATCCTAGAAAATATCTTGTACGTTCGCAAAAACTTAGGCCTTTTCAAAAAACGTTGCGATTTCCATAATCTGAATACACGTAGTAAAGATGAAATTGTGATTCCAAAATTTAGATTGACTAAAACTAGCAAGTCATTTCTAATAAACAGTATCCGCTTCTATAACAAGTTGCCAAAGTCAGTTACAGAACTTAGCGATGGAAAGTTTAAAACGCACATCAAACGTATCCTTATCAAAAAAGCATATTATAAGATAAAAGACTACGTTGAAGACAGGGAAGTTTGGTATTAATTCCTTCTGCACATGTGGCTTCCCTGGTACCTCATTAACAGCATATCTATGTGAAAGTCTATTAACTGCTCTCAATGTTCTTTTTATTTTTACAATGCTGACATATTCTCGTCATTATTTGACATTATACATCAATTTTAATATCAACTATTTTTTAGTGATTGTCATGTTAATCATGTCACTATGTTTAATTAGGTTCATTTTATTTATGTAGATTATTTTACATATTGTGAATGGGAGAACGTTGTAGGCCTTACAGACTGTAGATTTGTAGACGATTTTCTATTCTGGATTCGTCTAAGTACCTGGTACTTATTTACAGGCCTGCACTGTCCTCCCATACATTTTATATCTGAAAACATTGTTAAAGCCAATCATTTTTAAAAGAGTAACCGTGGAGTTTCTTGCCGGCTCTTCTCCATAGGAAACAACATTTTGGAACCGTGCACCTAGCTTCTGACGTTTCATAAGTGCCCATGCAGGTTTATATGAAATAAAAATATTTTGATTTTGATTTTGATTTTGAAACCGTACAGATTCCCAACCAATGAGCTATACTCCCTTAGCGGTATTCTCACAGTCAGGAAGCTATATATACTACATGCTGTATTAAAATTACATAAAGCCCTGCCCTATGACCCTCACCATCAGGAAAAAAGACGAAAATACAGAGTAGCACCAGTGAAATTCGTTAAAACTGCATACGCCAAAAGGCAATTCAATACAAAGTCCGCTGTCCTTTATAATAATCTTAATAAAATAATTAACATCTATCCTATGACTAATAAAGACTGTAAAAAGGCAATAGTTCAATGGCTAAAACTCAAGACTTATGACGACATTGAATTATTACTGCAAGCATCGTCAATATGAGTTGAAAAGATACACATACGGACTCACACACTCACACACACCAACACACACACCCACACACACACTTTCACACTCACTCTTTCACACTATTTTAGAATGTATCTCTAAGTTTAGGTTCCTTGCTCATTTATTTAGTTTTAGGTATAATTCAAATCTTGTCTTGTTTAGTTTAAATATTACTAGTAATTTTTTGTTTTTGTACACCACTTTTACTTTTTTATAATTTTGTTATAGGAGAGCGGGATCTCCTAGCACAGGTATATCTTTTACTTAAAAGGAGATCCCAGTGTAAGATTAAATGTAAAAGTTGTACAAGTTTCTGAAATAAACCTTTTTATTTTTTATTTTATTATCATAATTGGCCCGTGGCACTGTAGGGGCAGGAAAATGACGAGTCAATTTGCTTAGCAATGAATTTCCCAGACTTTACAATGATCCGTGTGGTGCCGGACGTAAAAGAATAGCACCATCCCATTTCTTCCAGTGGGTATCGTAGAAGGCGACTAAGGGATTTACCAGAGGATGGGAAGCAGCGTTCTCTACGCATTTTATCACCATACTGTGATCACCAACCCGCCTGCTAAGCGTGGCAATTATGGCAACACCCTCCTTTTGGGGGAGGTATATGTCCAGCAGTGGTCGTCTTTCGGCTGAAATGATGATGATTACTTTACAATGTTTATATCATACTTAATTAGGTACCGACTTACTTCTCAACGCTTTTAAATCTTATTAAGATGTGACTCAATTACACAATTTCAACTAAGTTTTAATTAGTTTCAAAAGTATAGTTCTAGAATATTGTATTGCAAGGAACCTTGTTGGTTGTTTAGTGGTTTCGCCGCGTCCGTTCGGGATTATTCGGGTTTTTGTATCTGCTTTACTTACAGTAGCTACCTACATATTTTTAATTGTGATTGTGTAAACTTTCTCTTTGTGAAAGTATATATATTTTAAACTAGCTTTTGCCAGCGGTTTCGCCCGCGTGGCGGTCGAAAATTATCTCACGGGAACGTACCACCGGAATAGAGTGTACGACCAAACGCCGACAGACACTACGCCGATAGACTGAACACCTACAAGACTTTACTTCGCGGACGGGACTCTTCGCCGACAGGACAGTTCACCAGCAGGACTCTTCGACGAAATAAATAGCTTCGGTTAAATAGTTAAGAAACTGCCATTAACATGGAAGTAGCGCTCGCCGGCCGCTGCCGCGGCACCGCTCGCTTCTCTCGCTCGGCTCGGCAATTCAATCTAACCTATCCTATTACCTACCTGCAAGCTTAGCACGAGCACCGATTTGTCGACGGAAGATTATACATGACTATTAACTAAATGATGTACAATAGAAGAAGATAGTTATGTTTTTCTATTAATTATCACAGTTATGCGTTCTAAACTAATCATTATTTTGTAGATAATCGTATAAACTTTGTGGCCGTCGAGTAGAAAGTTTATTGTCAGTGTGATTTTGACAGTTTGGGAAGAAATATTCTTCTGAAACGAAAGGCAAAAATGACAGATTGTAGAAGAATATCTACGGTGCGATGGTAAAAATGGAGGAACGAAATGTCACTTTGTATTGAAAAAGCACTGTCTATTCTTCGTAGAAATAGAAAGCGTCATGCTAAGCCTGCAGTTGAGTCCTTTCGGCGAAGAATCCTGTCAGCGAAGAGTCCTGTCAGCGAAGAGTCCTGTCAGCGAAGAGTCCTGTCAGCGAAGAGTTCTGTCGAAGTAAAGTCTTGTAGGTGTTCAGTCTGTCGGCGTAGTGTCTGACGGCATTTAGTCGTGCACTGACTGGGATAAATAGTATACTATGTGTTAATCCAGGTTTTAAACTATCTGTGTGTCAAATTTCGTTCACATTCACTTAGCCGTTTTAGCGTGATTGAGTAACAAAAATCCAAACATCTTAACATACAAACTTTCACATTTATTATATTTTCGTACATTTGATGTGCGTAATCTTATCTTATTTCGTACATTTGATATGCGTAATCTTATCTTAGCTTTTATGACCGGCATTATGACTTTTTTTTTATTTTTAAAATTTTCGTTAAACAAAGTCTGTTTTGTAGATCTACAACAATAATATTACATCATTGAATAATTTACTACAGTTTCTATCAGTACAATCGTAATACATGTTACACGAATGCATAGTATAAGAAATGAGTACATAAGAGGAAGCCTGAAATTGGCTCCAATAACTGAAAAGTTGTGTGGAAATCGGTGGCCATAATATGGGCATGTGATACGGAAGAATGAGGAAAATATCGTGAGGAAAGTTTTGAGTATGAATGTGGATGGATATAAGAGTAGGGGGAGACCAAAGAAACGATGGATGGACTGTGTGAATGATGATACTCGTATGGTTAGAAAGGGTGAGGATACGGAGATGACGACTAATAGACATGTTGCACCGACCGTACATAAATTGGCATAGCGACAGGAAAATGACAATGAATGATGACATCAATTGGACAATGTCAACTACACTACAATTTTCTAAATTCAATTCCAAAAAATACTACGAAAACGTAAACGATTAAAAACAAACACTTCCAATTTACTCTCTTAGATTGC
The DNA here is from genome assembly GCA_949987655.1 of Polymixis flavicincta. Lineage (NCBI taxonomy): Eukaryota > Metazoa > Arthropoda > Insecta > Lepidoptera > Noctuidae > Polymixis > Polymixis flavicincta. Next base: position 7,399,509 of record OX465199.1, on the reverse strand, counting down.
AATAATAACGTACCGACATCTAGTAAAAGGCTACTCAAATAAAGGTTGTTGACCTACCTCGTGTAACTTAGGAAATATAAATATTATGGTCGGCCTTTAGATAAAAGTTATCGTAGGTTTGTCGCTGGGAGACATACAAGTAGTTTATTCTTTCCATGGGCTAGGCAGTAACTACAGAATTTCACCTACGAAGATCCTTGTGCTTCTTTTCATCAACATCATCATTTCAGCGGAAAGACGTCCACTGCTGGACATAGGCCTCCCCAAGCTCCTCCACTTCGACCAGTTTTGCGCTTCTCGCATCCAGCGGATTCCTGCGGCCTTCACAAGGTCATCGGTCTATCTTGTGGAAGGCCTTCCAACGCTACGTCTTCCAGTACGCGGTCGCCACTCCAGAAAAACCCACACCCCTGGCAGGCATGGGCCTTTGTGGACCCTTTGTGCTGACATCTCTTTGAGGGGCGTGTGGAACACAACGCGCTGTCGATCCGTGTTTGATCCTTACCGAACAGCAAGCTATACCCATTACTAGCCGTTAGCGTGGCCGGAAATCAACCTGGGATTCCCGACGCCCAGGTCATCTTCTGCGGTGGCTAGAGCCGTGGGCGCATATACTGCCTTGCCCTCACGTGCGCTGCCTCTCTTTGCGAGCATCACTGCTTCGCAGGAGGAGACGGCTACCTATGCACTCTTCCTTCATACCATGGCCTGGACCTTGGATGGTTTGGCTAGTCGCGAGAGATCGCCGCCGCCGATAGCCTCCACGAAGATACGGCAGTGATCCGCCCAAGCTGGGTAGACCTCCACCTTATGCTTCACCGTGTCCTTAGGGCGATCTACGCAGTAGAAACACCCGAATGCTTCCTCCCGCCTTATCCGAAACAGGAACCAACCGCGGGGTCCTATACCACCGTCGATCTTCCGCTACATACCCTATTACGTATGATTATGTTCTTCAGGAACGTGTTTCTGAGGATTCAGGCTGTAGCCACCACAGCCATGTACCCACTGAGAATTACTGTCTTCCCAATAACCAAATATGTTTTGTTCATAATTTAGAAAAATGGCTATTGAGAGCTTGGCTATTTACGTTTTCAAAATGATTCTTAGGGTTTGTAAGCCCAAACAAATGCGGAAGTATTAAATTTTACTGCACATTACTGTCTGCTTAACCATCACATTTTTAGCCTAAAAATAAAAGAAATCAAGACTGACTTGACATACTGTTTAACAAGATACTGTGAAACTGACTTTTATAAATTTCAATTCAGTGTGATTTTCACTCATTGACTACCTGGCGGGTTTTAATTAATCTTAGATTGGAAAAAAAAACAAAGATATGAATATTTTTTTGACTTAAAAGAGTAACGGTGGAGTTTTTTGCCCGTTCTTCTCCATACGAAACTACATTTTGGAAGGGGCGACCATTCTATTTTAATGTAAATGTTGACGTTCAAAAGTGCCATTTAAGTGTCCAATTGTAATAAATGCATTGACTTTGATTTTGAATAATAATATTTTTTAAGGTTTGTTATTTTATTCATCATCCTTTAACTATAGCATCAGTAGACAAATAATTATGACAGCAAATCATTATTATTCCAATTAAATAATTATTATTCCAATTAAATAATTATTATTCCAATTAAATAATTATTATTCCAATTAAATATTTATTATTCCAACTAAATAATTATTATTAACATTACTTTCCACTACTTTCTGCCAGCGGCTTCGCTCGCGTGGACGTCGTAAATTATCCCATGGGAACGTACTACCGGGATAAAAAGTATCCTATGTGCTAATTCAGGTTGTAAGCTATCTGTATACCAAATTTCATTAAAATCCGTTAAGCCGTTTAAGCGTAATTGAGTAACAAATATCCAAACATACTAACTTTCGCGTGTATAATATTAGTAAGGAAGTAAGGATCATCATCATCATCATCATCAGCCTATAATATTCCCACTACTGGGACACAGGCCTCCTCTCGGTGAGAGGGATTGGGCCGTAATCCACCACGCGGGCCCAATGCGGGTTGGTAGATGTCACATGTCTTCGAATTTTTGGTTCTAAGACATGCCGGTTTCCTCACGATGTTTTCCTTCACCGTTTTGAGAGCAGTGGTGATGAAATAATTTACACAAAGTAAAGCGCCTGGCGGGGTTCGAACTCACGACCTACAACTCGTAAGTCGTGGCCGTTACCACTTGGCCACCACTGCTCTCGTAAGGAAGTAAGGATAGTAGGATTATTTCCATTGCTGGTTTGAAAGTTCATTTGATCAAAAACACAATGGAAGGCATTGTAATCGCTTGCCATTATATGTGTGTTATAAAATTAGCCCGCTGAAATATAACAAAAACAATAATAATAACAACAACAACAATATAACAACAACAACAATAATATAATATAATTATTGTACAGTCGAGTTCATTAATATATTGGCCCTTTCAGGCTTCAAAAATAAATATAACAACGTGAAAAAAGTTCATAATTATTGTGACAACTATAGGCATTAATAAATTGTGGTCAAGATTTAGATGTGACTGATTTTTCTCATAATTTTTCATATTATATACGGCATATATTATTGAAACGTTCATATGAGTACATATTTTTTATCTATAGGTTCTACAGAATTTATTGAGGTATCCAACGCTCACAATATTTTTAATCGTTGACAGTGCCTATATATTAATGTACTCGACTGTACCTACTGTACGTAATTATTCCTACACAAAATATTATTCCTCTTAAGAAATCCCTTCAATTCTATCCTTTTATCACACAACAACACGCCTTTCTAACACAATTTAACGAGTACCATTCTTCCAATTTTCGGGGGTCGTATCGATTTGGACCCTAAAGCGTTACCTAAAGAGGTCAATTTTTGGGACCCCTGAAGGTCCCAATAGATTCTGTGATTGCTCAAATTTATTTCGTGATCGCTCGACGATAATACGAATTCATTTTTGTTCGGATTATCGTTTACATATCTCGTTTTTGATTTTTTTAACGTTATGTTACTTTTTTTGAAATATTTAATAATTTGATGACATTGTGGATTGGAATGTTTTTTTTTGCGTGGGAAATCATCAAATAACTTCTCCCGCTCTGGGTGGAGCAGGAGGGCGTGTCAGACTTTTACTGACTAAAACCCACCCGTGTTCCTTCAGTAGCCCGTATGCCAGGGGCTGTGGTATCTCTTTCGAACAAACCCGCACCCCTGGCAGTGGATTGGAATGGTTAGTTCGTATTTGTAAACAAAACCAAACAAACTCTATATGAGATCTAGGACTGTTCGCAAGAAAACAAAAAAAAAAAAGCGCCATGTGCGAGTCGGATTCGCCCATGAAGGGTTCCGTAGCAGCAAGTAACATAATACGATTTATGCCGTATTAAAAAAAAAAACTACTTACTAGATCTCGTTTAAACCAATTTTCGGTGGAAGTTAACATGGTAATGTACACCATATACAGGAAAAGTTTTTATCCAGTGCGCAAATTGTAACCATGAATTCAGCATATCATTCTAGACCCCCTAGCGCAGAAGTTACAGGGGGGGGGGGCACATTATACCACTTTGGAAGTGTCTCCCGCGCAAACTATTCAGTTTAGAAAAAATATATATTAGAAACCTCAATATCATTTTTGAAGACCTATCCATAGAATACCCCACACGTATAAGTTTGATGGTTTTTTTTTTGAGTTTCATTTCTGTGTATGGGGACCCCAAAATTGATTGTTTTTTTTTTTCTATTTTTGTGTGAAAATCTTAATGCGGTTCACAGAGTACATCTACTTACCAAGTTTCAACATAGTTCTAATAGTTTCGGAAAAAAATGGCTGTGACACACGAAGAGACAGACAGACATGACGAATCCATAAGGGTTCTGTTTTTTTGCCATTCAGCTACAGAACCCTAAAAAGTGGGGTTACTTTTCAAAGTAACCCCACTTTTTAGGGTACAATACTTGCATACAAAAAATTGTTACCCGCCAGGAGTTACAGGTCATAGATTTGGTCTCAAGCAGGCAGTTTGTGTCATTTATATCATCACCACTGCTCTCAAAGTGGTTTCAAAAGTAAAAAATCGTTGGCTACCGGAATGTCCTATAACCAAAATATCAAAGATGTGTCATCCACCAACCCACACTAGGCCTTCGTGGAGGATTATGGCCCACTTTTTCTCAAAGACAGGCGGCCTTTAAATGCCTGTGCCAGAGTGTGTCAATAAATGCTATGTTTTTCGTGAACTTTTGTCAACATAAATGTTATTTTATCCGGCTTTCGTTTCAGTCTTTCATCTGCCTAGCCTTTTCCCAACTATGTTGGGGTCGGCTTACATTCTAACCGGATACCAGTATTTTACATGGAGCGACTGCCTATCTGACCTCCGCAACCCAGTTACTGGGTAATACGATACCCCTTGGTAAGACTGGTTGTCAGACTTTCGGGCTTTCTGACGACCCGTAACGACTGTCAAAGATCCAGAAATTACAGCCGGGACCAACGGCTTAACGTGCTTTCCGAGGCACGGAGGGGTCTTGATATGTAAAGATGGTCACCCATCCACGGACCAACCGCGGCAAGCGTAGCTTTACCTGATCGATCGACCCGTGCAGCTATTGTTACTTAGCCACAAGCTTTTGTTTCAGTCTTTATTAATCAATATTAATAATATCGTTTTTCATGCTTATCTTGCACAAAATTCCTGAAAATGTACTACGTGAATTATAGGAGTAAGGAAAATGAGTTAAGGGGATCAAATTAAATTCGGGTAATTTACTTTCATGCTCCGTTTTCCTTGGGAAATAAGATAATTTTCCTTACAGCAGAGTTGGTGCCTTTGTTATCGAATTATGAAGTCAGTTACAACGAGTATTATTTTTCTAGAAAATACTATTAATATCACTATCTGCCTAGTCTTTGCGCTATGTTAGGGTTTTTTTTTTGGTGGGAAATCATCAAATAACTTTTCCCGCTCTGGGTGGAGCAGGAGGGTGTGTCAGACTTTTACTGGCTAAAACCCACCCGTGTTCCGTCAGTAGCTTGTATGCCAGGGGCGGCGGTATCTCTTTCGAAAAAACCCGCACCCCTGGCAGGAATCGGCCCTTACGGACACCTCGGTCATCCTGCGACGGGTCAGCACAGTGGCCCCGCCGCCTTCTACTTTTCGGCCGCAGAGGATAGGGAGAGCGGCCAACGCTATACCAACACACCTCTTCCCCTGCGGCTCCACCGCGTCCGCCATTAAACGGTGGCGGCCCCGTCCAGGCCACGGAAGGGAAGAGCGCTACTCAAAAGTACCGGCACTCCTCCTCCGCCACAGCCTGTAACCGTCAGCCGCGATGCCTCCCATTCGACATCGGGGCCCACCTCAGCTGCTGTGCACCTCATCGCAACCTACCCTTTTTGGCCGCTACGTCGTCGGCTTTGAGGCAAAAGGCCTGACGAGCGGCCTTTGGGTTCCTCTTCGCTTCACCGTGGCTGGGAGACCACGGCTACTGAACCCCCCTGCAACGACAATGCGGGAACCAACTCGGAGAAGGCCATGTTAGGGTCAGCTATAACTAGTATATTACATCGAGCGACTGTCTATTTGATCCTCACAACCCAGTTACTGGGTACTACGATACTCCATGGTAAGACTGGTTGTCAGACTTTCGGGCTTCTGACCAACCAACAATTGTTAAAGAACGTCTTTTCATTCACCAACTAAAATTTTAACCTGAAATTCCAATTGACATGACGAATCTAAACACCCCCTGGCACACAGGCTACTGAGGGAACACGGGTGGGTTTTAGTTAGTAAAAGACTGACACGGCCTCCTGCTCCACTCAGAGCGGGAGAAGTTATTTGATGATATCCCACGCAAAAAAAAAAACCCTTTTGGAACTACCTTAGAGTACCACAGTATGTAAATAAATGACTAAGCTGAGTCTAAGCATTCATTGAACGTCAGATTATACGGGACTTTCCTCTAAAATTCTCGGCCTTTGCCATTTTTAGCTGGGAAGACAAGCTGCACAGCTATCTTTTCAGTTAAAAGCACTTGATGCAAAATACATGGAACGACTGCCTATCTGACCTCCACAGCCTAGTTACTGAGCAGCATCTTAACGTGCTTTCCGAGGCACGGAGGGCTCTTGGTATGTTAAGATGGTCACCCATCCACGGCCCAACCGTGGCAAGCGTAGCTTTACCTAAACGATCGACTCTTGCGGCTGTTAATCAATATCAATCAAAATCAAAAGTATTCAAACTAGGCTGAGAGTCAGCAGTTTTTGAACGTCAAAATTACATGAGATAGTCCCCCAAAACGTCCACCCTTCACCACTTCCAAGTGCTTTAGCTGGGAAGAAGAAGTGGCGCAACAAACTCCCCAGCAGCACAGCTGTCTTTTAAGTTAGATGACCTTGATTCTATACAGTTTAAGGTAGGTAATTAACATTATGAAATACGATACATAAAATTAAAATATTTGTAACATGTCAGCTCGCACACGCCAATATACCACATAACATTAGTCAAGGCAAAAATATGTAATAAAAACAAAGGGCGTGCCCACTTACGTATGCAATGCTGCATTATGTTCACACAGTTATAACTAGAAGTAACAAATCGTCGGCCTAATTCTTTAACCTGCTAAGTCCATTTTTTGGCAAAATTTACTTTTTATACCAGTTAAAAAGTTCAATCTAATATCTACCGTATCGTTTAAGGAATAAGTGCGATATTAGCCAAAAAAGGTGACAAATGCTATGCCCGAAAAACTGCTTTCTGAACAACAGTCAATCTCCACAACGAAAACCTGCTAAATCCTGTTGGGACCTCAGTTTTGTACTTTTTCAGACTCATTTCTAAATATTGTTAATTTCAGATTTTTGGAAAATGATTTCTGTTTTATTATTTTATTTCATTTTCTTTTTCGATATATTCACCTGCAAGCCTAATACATTTTTCAGATCTTTCAATAAGCTTATGCATATCATCAAAAAACAAAAAAAAAAAAAAACCTTAAAATACCCTAAAACTGCGTCTTTCACTTGAAAATTTCTTGCCACGAAGTTACTTTTTCATGTTTGAGAACAGATAATAATCGCAGGGGGCCAGATCTGGACTATATGGGTAGTTAATTATTTCGAAGCCAGACTTGTGTAGGGCAGCCAGGGCAACACGGCTCTTGTGAGCAGGCGCATTGTCGTGCGAGAGCAAGATGCCTTTTGTCAATTTTTCTCTTTGATAGCTTCCCTCAAACGCTCCAAAATTGACGCACAGTATTCTCCGGTTATATTAAACCCTTGTCCTTATAATCTATCAGCAGGATTCCTTCAGTAACGTATCCCAGAACAGTTGCCATGAGTTTTCCGGCCGACTGCGACACCTTGAACTTCTTAGGCGGTGGTGTGCCTTTTTTATACCACTGCATAGAGTCTTGTTTAGATTCAGTTTCATAATGATGAACCCAAGTTTCATCTCCAGTCACAATTCGACTCAAGGTACCCTCTTGGTCTTCGTTACAGAGGTCCAAAAATGCACGTGCACTCTCAACGCGCTGTTGCTTTTGCGGCGGTGTGAGCATTCTCGGCACCCATCTTGCACTGACCTTAGTCATACCGAGATGGTTATGAAGAATTTTTAAAAATGGTTTTATCGGATATTTCAACCATTTCTGCAAGCTGTTCCATTTCTGCTAACCTAACTTCTTAAGACGAGCGTCTTCCAATATTATTTTTTCGACGATGATTTCTGGTGTGGTCACTTCGATGGGGCGCCCAGGCCGATGATCCTCTTCAAGTGATTCTCGTCCTTGCTTGAATAGACGATGCCACTTGTAAATCATGGTTTTACAAGGGCAAGAGTCTCCATAAACGGAGAACATCTCTTTCGTAATCGTTTGGACGTTTTTCCTTGCTTGGTAAGGAAGTTTATAACGGCGCGTTGCTCGATTTTTTCCATTGTGAATGCTGTCTTCCCGATTAAATTGCTTGGTTGATGGCAGTTCATCGTAATAATACTCGGTATTTATACCTACTAATAGTGAATCACTCAACTCGTTGACGTGCTAATGAGACCCCCCTCTTCAACCCCGCCATTCCGCGAGCTTAAAAACGCACCCTCGTCGTAAAACAATATTAAATGGCTGTCATTAATAATTATAAAAAAATACTTAGGAGTATCCTGTCAATATGTGTTGGTTTTGTAGTATTACGTGTTGTACGACACGTAATACTACAAAACCAACGGGTAGGTAGGGTAGGTAGGGTAGGTAGGGTAGGTAGGGTAGGTAGGGTAGGTAGGGTAGGTAGGGTAGGTAGGTTAGGTAGGGTAGGTAGGGTAGGGTAGGTAGGGTAGGTAGGGTAGGTAGGGTAGGTAGGGTAGGTAGGGTGGGTAGGTAGGGTAGGTAGGGTAGGTAGGGTAGGTAGGGTGGGTAGGTAGGGTAGGTAGGGTGGGTAGGTAGGGTAGGTAGGGTAGGTAGGGTGGGTAACAATTCATTAATCTATACACCATACTCAATTTTTATTTTATTTAGAAAACTGCTAAGTCCTCAAGCAAATTGAAACTTCACCTCGACAAACTGCTGAATAATTGCTTTTCTAAATTTTATAAAATGTGTATAAGTTATGCTGCTACATTTATTGTTAAAATATCAAGAAAAATTATAGAAACCAACGGGATTTTCAGAATTTTGATTGATAAATTAATAGAGATATAATTCAGATTTTTCTTTGTCCTGTAAACTATGTCAAAATGAACTTAGCAGGTTAACGAATTAGGCCGACGAAATGTTAAACTAGGACCTTCGGAGTAAAACAAATAAACAGTTAATACTGTTAACAATAACAAAACCATGATCAGTATTGCTTAGCCTACACAAGCCCTTTGTCTTCCCTAATATAATGTCTATTTCAAAATCTTGTATTACTTGCCAACTGTCCCGTAAAACAATATTATAATGTATCCCTTTTACAGTTACTGAAGCGGAATGAGAAAGAAAAATTATTAAATTATCTTTCCTAGAATTGAATTATTAGAAGTAATTTATTTCAAAAGAACATTCGTAACTGCATCTGTTACTGCCGACTTGACTAACAATATAGTACTTAATTTCTTGCAATGAAGACTATAAATAATGGCAGAAAAAGTTATATAATTATTTGAATAGAAAGATATCGTATTATAAAGCAAATGTGAGTGGACACACTGGGAGAGGACGCACTCGAAGAACACTCAATTGATCTTATTGTTGATGTTTTATAGTCATTCGTTTGTCAAACGCGTTTTAATAAAATCAAATTATTTTTTACAATCTATAATGTACGCTTCCAGCAGGCTTAGCACGAGCACCGATTAATTGTCGACGGAAGAATAGACATGACTAATAACTAAATGATGTACAATAGAAGAAGATAGTTATGTTTTTCTATTAATTATCACAGCTCCGCGTTCTAAACGGATCATGATTTTGAAGATAATCGTATATACTTTGTGGCCGTCGAGTAGAAAGTTTGTTGTCAGTGTGATTTTGACAATTTGGGAAGAAATACTCTTTTGAAATAGTCTACATTTATAAGGATCTAGACACAGATCGTTAGAAACGAAAGACAAAATGACAGATTGTGGAAGGAAATCTACAGTGCGATGTCAAAAATGGAGCAACGAAATGTCACTTTGTATTGAAAAAGCACTGTCTATTCTTCCTAGAAATAGAAAACATCATGCTAAGCCTGCAGGTGGTAAATAAAAAAATAGAAACAATTATGGACCGTGTCGGGCACAGCAAATTTTTAAATAACTAAATGACCAGAGAGAGAAAGAGCGCTTTATTAATTTTCATTTGAATTGTTTTATATCATCATCATCATCATTTCAGGCGAAAGACGTGCACTGCTGGACATAGGCCTCTCCCAAAAATGGGGGGGGGGGGGGGTTGCCATAATCGCCACGCTTGGCAGGCGGATTGGCGATCGCAGTACGGTGGTAAAATGGATAGAGAACGCCACTGCCCATTCTCTAGTAAGTCACTTAGTCGCCTTCTAAGACACCCACGGGAAGAAATGGGATGGTGTACAAATCATAGTACATAAAAAAATACTGTTTATGTAAATTATTGCCCATTCGCAAATCATCATAAAACCATCAAACTGACTGTGACCAACAAACTACAAGAAAACGTAAGAAAATTTTGAATTTCGGGAGCTACCCTTGAACTTTCACTTAAACTCATATTTCCCCGACCTAACTATGATATCAAAGTACATAGGTACCAAACGATATTGATAACCCAAAGTATTCCACGATAGCACCTTTTCACCTAAAAGGAGCTAACAGAAAGATAAGAAGCGAAAATATACGAGATTCTTAGACTGAATAGCATTTTAGAGAACGTTATTGACAGCCAATGGTGTCGAGATAAAAATAACGGTCTTCCGACGCCATTTTGGATACGTGTGACGTAAATAGTTTGAGAATATTATGTGAAAAGTGTTATGAAGTTGGGGTAATATGTTCATTTGAGAAAATTAAAAAAAATTACTTAGCGAGGGGCTTGTGGCTAAGAAATAACAGCTGTGCGGGTCGATCGATCAGGTTAAGCTGCACTTGCCGCGGTCGTTCCGTGGATGGGTAACCATATTTAAATACCAAAATTTTGGATCTTTGACAGTCGTTACGGGTCGTCAGAAGCCCGAAAGTCTGACAACCAGTCTTACCAACCCAGTAACTGGGTTGTGGAGGTCAGATAGGCATTCGCTCCATGTAAAATGCTGATATTCAGCTGCAATCGGTTAGACGGGAAGCTGACCCTAACTTAGTTGGGAAAAGGCTAGGCAGATGATGATGTTATAGTAGTAAAATTATAACATTTACAGAGTAATTTCACTACTCGTTTTAATCTTCGTAAAGTTTGTAACAAGCCCGATCGATGGCGCGTTGTGTTCCACGCGCGCCTCCAATAGATGTCAGCACCAACTGGTGGGGTACACAAGAGCCGATGCCTGCCAGGGGTGCGGGTTGTTCAAAAGGCTTACAGGCTACAGAAGGAACACGGGTGGGTCAGTAAAAGTCTACCACGGCCTTCCGCTCCACCCAGAGCGGGAGAAGTTACTCGTATTTGATGATTTCTTACCCAAAAAAACCCTGCGTGTAGTTAATTTATTAAACATTGGTATAAGAATATGTGATAAAGTACAGGCAGAAAGCAGTGGTGTCCCACTGATATCGACCCCTTACGAGTTGTATGTAGGTCGTGAGTTCGAACCCAGCCAGGCACTTTACATTGTGTATTAATTTTCATCATCACTGCTCTCAAGCCTTTGAAGGAAAACATCGTGAGGAAACCGGTGCCTAATGTCCTAGAACCAAAAATTCGAAGACATGTGACATCTACCAACCCGTAACATGCCCACTCCCTCCCGCCGAGATGAGTTTTGTGTCCCAGCACTGGGAATGTTATAGGCTGACTATGCTGAAGCACGGACATCTGCGTTTTGTCGTTAATGGCATGCAAATATCAAATAGGTAGAAAAACGAAACACGGGTTAAGGAACCAAAGCTAAAGCACTAGGAATTGTCGAAGGGTGGGCGTTAAGGGGGGACTGTCTTATGTGTTTTTTTTTTTTTTTGACGTTCGAAAAGTGCTGACTCTCAGCCTAGTTTGAATAAAATTTATTCAAACTAGGCTGAGAGTCAGGAGTCAGTCAAGGATAAAGGGAACCTCTGTGCAAAATTTCAGCTTTCTAGTTCCAAGGTTTTGGGCTGGGCGTTGATGAGCCAGTCAGTCAGTCAGGACTTTTCTTTTTATTTATATAGATGTTCCCACTGCTGGGATTCAGGCCTCCTCTCAGTGTGAGGGAGTGGGATGTTATCTACCACGAAGGCCCTGTGCGGGTTGGGTTAGAGGTGTGAGTGTAGAGGTTGTTCGCTTCACGAGGAACCTCACGTACATACTGGCAGCCAATGATTAGGCTGTGTCTATGTTCGAATAATCGGGCAATTTTATCTTTAGAATGTCAAATTATTATACATAGGTTTTATTGCGGAAGCTTTGATTCTATTGACAGGCGCGACGCTGTAACAAGCTAATTTCTTAAATTAAAGGTGGAGTCCCACCGGTTAAAGAGCACAAGTATTTTATTTATAGATACCACAATCCCTGTTACCTTGAGAACTCGGCAGAGTTCTCATCATAGAAATATTAAAAGCAGGAGAAGTGGGAAAGGGGCGTGTCTGTGTCCGCGCGGTATGATCAGCATGATCATTCCCAAAGCAAATGGCCGTCTCCGCGAACTAGTGTGCTTTCGACCGTTGTCGTGATAAATCATAAGAATGCCGTGTTGTTCAGTGGTTTCTTGTAAAAACCAAAGCCAAAACAAAAACTTTGTGAATCATGGAATCACTTACCATAAATAAGTACAAGTATTTTTCTATATTTGTCTTTAAAATCATGAAAAACAAGAAATCGAAAAACATTTCTTGCATTTACCATGTTATTTTTGTTTTCAAATATCACAGCGACTGTATTATTTTTGTACTAAATACATTGCTCCTAAACCACTACCTAAATATTTTGTCGCTAAGTGACTGGACAAGCAATGTAAAAATCACAAAACGATAAAGTATCTATGCGGACGCATTCCGTAGTACGGCCGCTGGTTCTTGCGTCGAGCTAGTGATGTGTTCGTGCAGATCCAGTAACGTAGGCTATCGATAATGTCGATTCGCGAATAAATTTATTGCTAGATCGATGTGAATTAATGTTTTTTTACTTAATTTGATTATTTTACAGCGTAGTAGAGAAATGCGTTAACAACATTCGTAAAGTTAACAAAATTTTAGATAATGTCGGTGGAGTGTTATTGGGTTGGAATTATCGTATAATAAGTCTTATCCTCGTGCTATTTCCTTACTTTTTTATGGTTTTGGCATTTTAATTAAGTTAAAGTCTTCAAACGCTTCGTATGCGTTATTGTTATTGGCATTGTTCAGATAATATATTAGTGACGTATTACGGTTATCGTTTTCATTTTATCTTATTTTCTGGACCCCAAAAAAAATTGAAGTAGTAAAATAATAAATAGAAGTATCGACAACTTTCCGATTTAGTCAATCACTAGCGTATATGTAAAATAAATTGCTTTTGCACAGCACAACGGTAGTAACCGTTGTTTGTGTGAGTGAGTTGTACTTAAATGCACGCTGCGTTTGAAGGGATAAGGTCTATATTTGATTGTGTAGTACGTTCTGATTTATAAATTGCGAGTGTGAGCGCGACTTCGTATCTATTGGTTTTACTAAATTGCATGTGTAGATGTGGCGCGGTAGTGGGGAGCAAGTGGAGACACCGGGTTCCGATACATTTTCTACTACTTGGCATATCTTCTTCTTTCTTATATCTATGGTTCTCATAGTAGATATCATTTTTTGTAGAATTTTTGTTTGGATTGAATTGAGAATTAGTAAATTAAGTTCTTTTGACCACTTAATTATTTTGTAAGTCCATTTATCTATCAATACATAATAGGTACAAGTATTTCTGGCCTTACATAAATTGTTTCCTTTGTTCCGTATAGGGAAAAACGTAGGGAAATCTTTCCGGTTCCATTATTCATATTGTCTCTTTTGATGGACAGCGGTAATAATAGGAAAGATATTAAATGTTATTTACATTTACCTATCACTTGATTTTATTTATATCATCTGCCTAGCCTTTTTCCAACTATGTTGGGGTCGGCTTCCAGTGTAACCTAATGCAGCTGAATACTAGTATTTTACATGGAGCGACTGCCTGTCTGACCTCCACAACCCAGTTACTGGGTAATACGATACCTCTTGGTAAGACTGGTTGTCGGACTTTCGGGCTTCTGACGACCCGTTACGACTGTCAAAGATCTATAAATGACAGCCGGAACCAACGGCTTAACGTGCTTTCCGAGGCACGGAGGGGTCTTGGTATTAAAGATAGTCACCCATCCACGGACCAACCGCAGCAAGCGTAGCTTAACCTGATACATCGTCCTGTGCAGCTATTTTTACTTAGCCACAAGCCTCATTTGATTTTATTTATATTCTAACTAATATTAGAAACGCGAAAGTCTGTTTGTTATGCTTTCACGCTAAAACAGCTTAAAATATTTGGATGAAACTTGGCACACTGATTGACCATGGCTTGGGTAAGGACATAGGCTACTTTTCATCCTGGATTGCACACAAAGTCGTGGGCAAAATATTCATCATTTGTAGCATTGTTTGTCATGACCAATTATTTAGACTGTTTTTCGTTTTTTTCTGTCTATAATTGTCTCTTAAATTAAGAAACTCTACTTACAGTCAAACTTATTACAGGCAGCCAAAATTAGACACCAAAGGTCGCTGCATACGTTACGTGTTTTTATCCGGACGGAACGGGGCGTGAAGTATTGGAAATATCGTTTCATAGAAAATATAAACGAAAGAGCATACGTCACGGATGCACGGACGTGACGGGAGCGTTGCACGCGTCGGGAGGGAAAACTATCGTCAGCGACGATGTTTAGCACGTCCCGCCCCGCGCGTGCCCCGTCCTGTCCGTGATTCCGCTGCGTATGCACGATCGCTCCGTTCGCTGTGGAGAGCTAAGTAGTGATGCACGTGTATTTACCTACCAAGCGAAAATGGACGACGAAAAACTAATTGAGTGTGTACGATCACATCCAGTTTTGTATAATTTTGCAAACGCTAAGTATTTAGACACCAAATATAAATCTCCTTTTCCTCTTGATGGTCTTAGCTTCTTCGTCATCTAAAGCAATATCAATTAACAGCCAATTTTTCAAATGAAAAATTCATCTTTCCTTGTTAACAACACTAGCACGTTAGTTCCGAGTTAACGTTCACGGTGCGTGTGCATTAAACATCCCCCTTGCGGGCCCCATCGGTTTGTGCTGACATCTCTTTGAGACGCGCGTGGAACACAACGCGCCGTCGACTTGGGCTTGGTCCTTACCGGACAGCGAGCTACCCATTATTCGCCGTCCGCAAGCTCATGCCTACGGTGGCCGGAAATCGGCCTGGGATTCCCGATGCCCAGGACGCAATACAGACGTTCAAATTGATATTTTGCTCCAACAACATCTAGGTATACCTTGTTCTGGATGGAAAATTAACTAATAAATTATCAATTGCAAGTCTCCTGTTATTGGTTGACTGAAAAGCCAATCAGACGTCTTGCTTAAAGCGTAAGCGTACTTATACAGTTGATTATGTATCCACTGGTGAGACACAAGCGTCCTGCCAGTGAGAGGACCTCTTAACGTGAGTTTAATTTTGTCACGTCGTTGATTTTAGTTCACCAAACCGAATAATAATCACTAAAATCTGTCAGGCTATCATTGCCACCAATAATGTAAAAGAATCTCATAATAGGCAATTAAACAGACACACGTTACAGGTCGCTCACAATGGGCCTTATCAGAAGCGTAAGTCACCCAAAGAGCAATGGAGAGGCTATGCTCGGAGTTTCCCTACGTGATCGAATCAGGAATGAAGAGATACGCAGGAGAACTAAGGCAACCGACATAGCCCGAAGAATTGGAAAACTTAATTAGCAGTGGGCAGGGCACATTGCTCGCTGAACAGATGGCCGATGGCGCCGAAAGGTTCTGGAGACCGCGTACCGGAAGACGTAGAGTGGGAAGGCCTTCCATAAGGTGGATCGATGACCTTGTGAAGGCCGCGGGTATTCGCTGCATGTAGGAAGCACAAGGCCGGTCAAAATGGAGGAGCCTAGGGGAGGCCTATGTCCAGCAGTGGACGTCTTTCGGCTGAAATGATGAGGATGAATGTATGTTGTAAGTTTTTGTTACTTACACTATGCGTCTTGTTTTATTTTATTTCATTTATTAGGGACAAAAAACAGTTAAATGCTACAAAATACAGAGAAATTACTTAAACTAATATTTAACAAACATGTAACCCACACCATTGTCCACGATATAACTAAAGGTTAAAAGAAGTTCTGAAGACAAGTGATAAAAAAAAAAAACAATAGTCGCTGCAACAATATTGCTGTGTTATTTATCTTAAATTTAGTTCAATTACTCGCTAAATTACTCGTTATACAAAATATCCAGAGTCATTTTCTTAAAGAATTTTGTTGCTTGAATTTAACGATTAAATAATAAAGGTAATTAAACAGACACACATTACAGGCATCACAAGTGTCCCATTAGCACCCTCCATCTGCAGAACCCTAAAAAACAAAAGCAACTCAGCTCGATGTTCGAAGCGTTGTTATTACACAGAACAAACTGACACGACCCTCATTTGTCATAGTCACTGAGAAAACAGGATTCTGGACGAAAATATACAATGAATGGTAGCGACTTCCCGTTTACTATGTTTATAAGTGGTTATGTTTGTTTACATGTAAAAATAGTCTACCCACTTATTCGATGTACTTCTCTTTTAGGGATAGATTCATTGAAAGTACTGTGATAGGTTTTTTTTTGTGCGGTCGGAAGTCATCAAATGACTTCTCCCGCTCTGGGTGGCAGGCATTTTAGACTTTTACTGACTAAAACCCACCCGTGTTCCCTCAGTTGCCTGTGTGCCAGGGGCGACGGTATCTCTTTCGAACAACCCGCACCCCTGGCAGGCATCGGCCCTTGCGGTCCCCATCAGTTGTTGCTGATATCTCTAACGGCGCGCATGGCACACAACGCGCCGTCCCGCCTACCACTTTTCGGCCGCAGGCGATAGGGAGAGCGGCCAACGCTATACCGACACTCCTCTTCCCCTGCGGCCCCACCGCGTCCGCCATCAAACGGTGGCGGCCCGTCCAGGCCACGGAAGGGAAGAGCGCTGCTCAGAAGCACCGGCACTCCTCCACTGTCGCAGCTCATAACCCTCAGCCGCGATGCCTCCCATTCGACATCGCGGCCCACCTCAGTTGCGGTGCATCTCACCACAACCTGCTATATGGCCGCTACGTCATCGGGTTGAAGGCAAAAGCCCTGACGAGCGGCCTCACCTTTGGTTCCTCTTCGCTTCACTGTGGCTGGAAGAGAACCTACTCGGGGGGGGGGGGGGGAGAGTACGGGTACTATGAAAGGTAAAGCCACCTTTTTGACAAGCTTTTTGCACAACTTGACTTAACAACTTGGTTTTATTTAGTTTTCACTAGCTGGTTTTACCCACGAGTCCGTCTACAATCCAGGATAAAAAGTAACCTATGTCCCTACCCAGGCCATAATTAATCTGTGGGCCAAATTTCATTTAAATCCGTTAAGCCGTTTAAGTGTAAAAGCGTGACAAACAAACTCACTTTCGCATTTACAATATTGATATCTGGATCTGTTTTTTTTAAGTTTTCTAAAAATGAAACCTAGCTAGATCGATTTATCGCCCCTGAAACCCCCTGCATACTAAATTTCATAAAAATCGTTGAAGCCGTTTCCGAGATTCAGATTATATAAACAAGACTTGCTCGTTTAAAGGTATTATATATTGTTAGAAAGTTAGGATTTATAAAGCTTCTAAATCGGTCATCTGTGCATTTATAAAGGCCTGAAACATCGAAGTGATGAGACAAAGACTAAAATTGTTGAAGCAATTTTGAACCAGCTGTCAGTTTGGTGTACAGTTTTTTTTTTTTTTTTGGGTGGGAAATCATCAAATAACTTCTCCCGCTCTGGGTGGAGCAGGAGGGCGTGTCAGACTTTTACTGACTAAAACCCACCCGTGTTCCTTCAGTAGCCCTTAAGCCAGGGGCTGTGGTGTCTCTTTCGAACAAACCCGCACCCCTGGCAGGCATCGGCCCTTGCGGGCCCCATCAATTTTTGTGCTGACATCTCTTTGAGGCGCGTGGAACACAACGCGCCGTCGACTTAGGCTTGGTCCTTACCGGACAGCGAGCTACCCATTACTCGCCGTCCGCAAGCCCATGCCTACGGTGGCCGGTGTTCAAATTAGTATTCATGAAGATTTAAAAAAAAACTTTTAAGGAAAAATGTAATTCTGTGGCTCAATACAGAGTAGTAGTACCTAAGTAGCAAGGATCCGGGATCGTATATATTAAGTACGATAGGGCTTATGCCACGGTACCGCAGCATAACTGACGGGACGTAACATATTTTTAATATGTGTATATTAAAAATAAAACCTCTAGAATTTCGAAATTATGGTGGAATACTTTTTAAAATTAAAAAAAGGGACTTAAAACCATAACACGAACAATATTACAATACCACCAACTTACTTAAGACTAAGACATTTATAGATATATACAAACCAATTACCGTGCATCTCGCTAAAACTAGAAAATGACTCCACTGAATGTGATGAAACTTTGGTATGTTGTTGATTGAAGAAGGTTCTTTACAAAAATAAATAAAACATTGCAACCCATTCACGGCATTACATATTCAGTCTATAATGTTCCCACTGCTGGGACACAGGCCTCCGTGAGTGGGCGTGGGCCGTAATCCACCACACGGAAACAGTGCGGATTGATCGCGGGCCCAGTGCGGGTTGGTTAAAATTCATGAACACAAAATTTACGGTATTAGCTAGTAAGCAATATAACCAGAAATAAAAATGTTGTTATAACTGTAAGCGATAAAGTTAAAAGATGAGTCACAACATGTGGTAAACACGTTTTATATACATTGATGTATACGCGGTGTAATAATGTATTACTCTCGCGTACATTCTGGTGTACACTCTCACTACACACTCACTACATTCTCGCATGCTTGCTTACATAAGTACACACTCTCATATATATTGTGAGAATTAGAGAACGTTGGTTTCCTAACAATATTTAAAATCGGGAAAGAACTGCTTCATTCATAACAAAAAAAGCCACCATTTTAAAAATACAACAGGAAAAAATGGTTCTAATTCAATTTCTCAGGTCTAATAAGTCCCTTATAAAAATAATCCCTTTGGGAGAGACGAAAGAATTAAATTGTTTGACTGAAAATATTATTTTTAACAATTGTTAAATTTTGTTTTATTTAGAAGACCTTTCGTACCAGAGGGGATTATGGGTCTACAGCTATAATGTTAAGTTTGTTTTATTGTATTATTTATAACGTATCAATTCATCTGTATTCTCAAATGGCAGAGGTAAACAATAAACTCATATTTCACCAGTTATCACTGTCAATTAACTTAGCTATCGGCAAAGCATTGTGTTAAAACAACACCTAGCTCTACCTTACAGTACAGAATATACTAATAAAAGACGTAAAGATATCGTCTGTCCACAAAATATAACTAAACATGCTTTTATATCCAAATTTTACCTGTACCTCGGTCCTCTCCTCTTTAATAGACTAAACTCGAAAGCAAACATTTATTCCCTGAACTACACAACATGTAAGAGAACTCTCAATGATGCACTCCAAAGCATGTCTTACGAAGAAACAGAGAATTTACTAACTGTGTTAAAGTAATTTTAAGTGAATATTTACGTTAAGTAATATTTGTAAAATTTAGAAACTAAGCTACTCTTCATTTATAAAAGTATTTGTCTATTTTCAACTTCTGATTATTTATTAAATTTATAACACTATTTTAGCTCTTTTTGCCTGAAATACAGGATTACCTAGTTCAGGCACGTAATTCTTAGAAATAATATTTATTACATTTAAGCAAAACTGTTCATATTTTTAAGCCTTTTATTTTTTTAATAAATATATTATTATTATATTATTATAGGCCTCTCTCAAGCTTCGCCACAACACGCTATGCTCCGCCTTCCACATCCAGTCTGACCCAGCCACTTTTTTAAGGTCGTCGGTCCATCTAGCTGGGGGACGTACCACGCTACGCTTGCCGATACGCGGTCTTCACTCCAGGACTCGTCTGCTCCACTGTCCATCGGTCCTTCGATGGACGTGGCAAGTCCACTGCCACTTCAGCCTGCTTACTCTGCAAGCTATCTCGGTAACTCCGGTTTTTTTCCGGATAATTTTATTTCTGATTTAATCCTTCAAAGAAACCTTGAGCATAGCCTCGTTTGACTTTAAAAAATTAACCCCTTGGAGGGTCGAAAAGGGGATATCATCATCATATAAGCCGAAAGACGTCCACTACTGGACATAAGCCTCCCCCAAGTCTGGGGGATTTGCCATAATCGCCACGCTTGGCAGGCGGGTTGGCGATCGCAGTATGGTGGTAAAATGCATAGTGAACGCTGCTGCCCATTCTCTAGTACGTCCCTTAGTCGCCTTCTACGATAACCACTGGAAGAAATGGGATGGTGCTATTCTTTTACGCCCGGCGACCACACGGGACGGAGGGGATATTATAGTTTGTATGAAAGATCTTATTCGTTTGGTTTAGAAAACGTGGCATAAACTTATCTAGGTAAATATTAAAGACGGAACCATACATTTTTCAAAACAGACTTGAAAGAGTAGAAAGGACATAAACCTTTTTTTTTTTTTGCATTGTTATGACCGTTCATGACAGCCGATCCCAAACTTAGAGTTAAACTTTTTGGAAGTCTACATACCCTACATAATGTTTGTAGGAACGAATTTCCAAGCATAATCACTACATACCTATTATAAAACAAAGTGCCCCGCCACGTTTCTCTATCTGTCCTTTTGCGATAAACTCAAAAATAACGGAACGGATTTTCATGCAACTTTCACTAATAGACAGTGATTTATGAGGAAGATTTAGGTGTATAATTTGTTAAGATTTGAATAAATTGGTTAACACGGGCGAAGCCGCTGGAAGAAGCTAGTGTTTAATAAATTAGTCCCATTTAATAAAGGGGCGAGCCTATTGTAACTGTTGGTGTCAAAGGAACACCAAGTGTGCATAAGAAAAAGTGCTCGAAGTGTCGACGGAACACCATGTGTGCATATTGTCCCGGCTCCCATTGGACGACGGTATTTTACGTTTATTTAAAATACCGACAATATGCACACATGGTGTTCCGTTGACACTTCGAGCACTTTTTCTTATGCACACTTGGTGTTCCGTTGACACTCGAGGAGTTAAGATCTCAGTTCCAACCAAGGAATTCCTGATGAGAAGTACCAATAAAAAGATTTCCTGAACACGGGATTCATTTTGGTTAAGCTCTGGACGCTATAAATGATAAATGATCATATTTCTTCTTCAATCATATTTTTTTTAAACTAGATGAGATCGGCGTTTCCTATCTGACTACTCTGAGAAGAAAGGCCGAAACAAACTCAGAGGTCACAGTCGCTTTTAAAGTCCAGACATAATCTTGGTCAGATCATGTGAAGACCATGTGGATTGGTGTCTGAAACGGTATTTTGAGGAAATAACCACACAGATTGAGAGGACCTGTCCATTCAGTGCACGCATGTATCAGTAATCATACGGCTCAACTCAGAACTTGAGTATATCTGTACATCTATATAGATAAATAAAATTGGAGTGAGTGTGTTATATCAAAATAACCGCTATTTACTAAATGCATAAATGGATGTATACACGACAATTTTACCAAAATAAGTTTTTTTATAATTTTTGTTTTTCTGCCTGTTTGTTACGGCTAATCTTTGAAACGGCTAAACCGATTTTGACAGGACTTTCACTGGCAAATAGCTGATGTAATAAGCAGCAACTTAGGCTTTACTTTTATTTTATAAATTTGTAAAATTCCACGCGAACGCTCAGCTCGCAATTTAATATTTGAAAACAGTATGCTGAAAAATGATACTTTATCATTCAAATAAAAGAAAGAATACCGTTTATTTGGACACAGTTCGTTAAACACAAAATACAATAGCAAATAAAAAAAAGTAAAAATAAATAACTGCAACAGTGTGTGCCTCACGGCTACGCCAAAAAGGTTAATTTCAGCATTAATGCCACGCAGACTGATGCTGTCTGACGCTGGTTTTCTAATGAACGTTTAGGGACAAGTGACGAGGAGTACAAAACAGTTTGACATAGGTAACTAACACATAATTTTTATGCTTAGCACCATCCCATTTCTTCCCGTGGGTGTCGTAGGAGGCGACTAAGGGGCTTACTAGAGAATGGGCGGCAGCGTTCTCTATGAATTCTACCATCATACTGCAATCGCCAACCCGCCTGCCAAGCGTGGCGATTATAAAAAAAATCCCCCAATTTGGGCCGGCCTATGTCCAGCAGTGGACGTCTTTCGGCTGAAATGATGATGGTGATAAATAAACTAGTAATCACTAGTGCACTGAATGGACAGGTCCACTCAACCTGTGAGAGAGAAGAAGAGAAGAAGGAGGTTCTTCTCTTCGCGTCGTATTTTTTTTAATTACTAAATGTGCCTGCTCTTGACCTCGATCACGCCTGATGGAAAGCGATTGATGAGGTCTATGGTGGAATATGGCGGGACGTTACAGGCATAAACCCCCTTTTGTCCCGTATGTGTCGCCGGGCGTAAAAGAATAGCACCATCCCATTTCTTCCAGTGGGTGTCGTAGAAGGCGACTAAGGGACTTACTAGAGAATGGGCAGCAGCGTTCTCTATGCATTTTACCACCATACTGCGATCGCCAACCCGCCTGCCTAGTGTGGCGATTATGGCAAAACCCCCCAAATTGGGGGAGGCCTATGTCCAGCAGTGGACGTCTTTCGGCTGAGATGATGATGGTGGAACAAGCGTCCCCAGAAGATGCCTGTTCACTCTTGTTTTGAAGGTACACGGGTTATATGTGGAAGGGAAAATAGACACAGGCAGAGAGTTCCACACTTTGGCTGTGCGCATGATAAAAGTGGAGGAGAAGCGTCAGGATATCATCCAATTCCCCAAGCTAGTTGGCAAAATGAAGATTAAGATCCCATCTATCTTGGATGACATACGAAATTAAAGTATGTCCGGCACACCCTATGCTGGCCCGCAGGTTATCAACCTTGCTGACTAGCGATATTTTTATGTATAACTCACGTTGAGACCAAAGAAAAGAATACTGGGTTTGCCTGAATCGCCACGCTTAATAAGATTATTAGTGCAAAAAACGGTAGTGTATTAGAGGTAAACTTAAGTGGTAGTGGGCAGGGCACATTGATCGCAGAACAGATGGCCGATGGGGCCGAAAGGTGCTGGATTGGCGACCGCGTACCGGAAGACGTAGAGTGGGAAGGCTTCTCACAAGGTGGACCGATGACATTGTGAAGGCCGCAGGAATTTGCTGGATGCGGGGAGCACAGAACCGGTCAAAGTGGCGGAGCTTGGGGGAGCCCTATGTCCAGCAGTGGACGTCTTTCGGTTTAAATGATTTTAATGAAATTGATGTACACATAATCAAAACAAACAAACACAAGAACGAAGTGTATTCGCTTTAATAGAGACAATAAGAAAAGTGCTATTGGACACATTCTTAGTAAAGACAATTTAATAGTGTAGCTTATAATTAAATTACTTATTAGTCTATCTATATGGCTAGATTGTAATAAGATTAGGGTCCATCCTATTGATGAACCCTAGGACAAGGGAAAAAAAAAAAAAACAATCAAATCAAACAAAATTTAAAGTAAAATCTTCTAATTATAAGATCAATACTGTGCATTAATTTATTCGCTGTCCTAACTAATTTACTATGAACAAATAATTCGTAATCAAACGGCAATCTCACTTCGTATTCTTAGTATCATTTTATCTGATTAAAATTATGATACATTTCGAATTTGATACTAAAAACTTCTATAAAAAACTAAAATACAATTCCAGAAAGCATTAAAGTCAAAGTACCTCTTACACAATGCAAATTCAACCCCTAAAATATCAAAGAGACATCACACGAAATTGGCGTAGTGCCTCTACGAGATTTCGTAGCGTCCCGTAGCATCCCGCTACGCGCATCTACGGGCCTTAGTTACATTCCGAGTGTCGAAGCGACAGGGTGTTCCCGGTTTTTCTCTCGCTTTCAAAACTCTTCTTGTGAAAAAAAAGTCTTTCTCTATTCGTCTTGAAGCAAAAAATCGAGTTCGTTGTTCAGTGTCGTTAGTGCTATTTTATTTTTATATTTTTCAAACCGTTTGTTATCGTGCCTCCGTTTGTTATGTAATGCGTAAGTATATAAGTTTTGTTTATGTAAAATAACTTGGAGGCACGTTACATATATGAAATGAACTCATCATTTGTTTCCAGGTTATTTTTTTATGTAGCGAGAGTTTTTGCCCAAAAGTACTTTGTTTGCTTAAATATTTAGGAGTGAGTTTAAAAATTTCGGGTGCCTGTTTTAATGAAATTTTAGGGTGTTTAACTTTTTTGACGGTTTTATATTAATATTGTATCATATACACTGACGTATGTAGGATTAAAAAAAAAACCATCGAGCTTAATTTTAGAAAATTCAACTCGCCCATAAAATCTTTATTAAATAGTAAGTGCTGAAATAAAAGAATTCAACAAATGAAGTAACGTATTGCAATAAAAATTCCGAAAACAATTTGGAAACATTAATGGTGTCAGCGTTTTATTCCCTAGGGTCACATTCGTTGAAATGCTTGCGTACAACGATATACCAAATTACAAAATGAAAAAGTTTTATTTTTCGAATTCACATTTATCATAATTAACTTTTTTTTTAATTCAGAGAATATTTTTTTCCATTTTTAATTCAGGAAATCGGAGGTATCTGCGATACCGACCTGTATTTTGGCCTAGTTGAAGACAAAAACCTCTTTTCTATATCTAAACTATTACCCATACAGTTAAATTTAAAACATCAGCATTTATTTCGTCTTCAACCACTAACAATAAACATTCAAAAGTAAGCCTTAATCCAAAATATTTAAAGCATAAAGTAATATACTTTTAATAATTATATACAACACATGAATAACAGATAAAATTTAGAAATTGATAAGAGTGTTGTGCCGGTTGATAGCAATACGCTCGCCCCCAATAACATGGGATTTAAACACTACTGGTGAAATGTTGGTGTACGATTAGGTACATCTCTATCCTACCCTTCAAGGATTACAGGCGTAATGAAACATAAGTTCTTCATTTACCTACAGAAAACCTAAAATGGCATTGTTTTTTGATGAATTATAAATACAAGACAATATTATCTGAGTTATGATATTCATAAACTAATTTTAGTAAGAATTAAAGTGCATATTTAAATACGTTATACAGGGTGTTTGCAGAACGTTGAACATACGAAAATGGTGGATAGGTGGGGTCATCTGCTACTTACTCAGCCCTAATTTATTTTGTTTTAATGGTGGTTTAAATATAGCTATCTCAAGCCTATAAGCGATCTGGTACAGTCAGAAGCATCTTCTTAAATTTAACAATGTAGACCTTTCATCATCATCATTCAGCCGAAAGACGTCCACTGCTGGACATCAGCCTCCCCTAATTTGGGGGGTTTACCATAATCGCCACGCTTGGCAGGCGTTGGCGATCGCAGTATGCGGGTAAAATGCATAGAGAACGCTGCTGCCCATTCTCTAGTAAGTCCCTTAGTTGCCCATCATACTTCGATCGCCAACCCGCCTACCAAGGGAAAAACCCCCTTTTTGCGGGAGGCTTATGTCCAGCAGTGGACGTCTTTCGGCTAAAATGATGATGATGATGGAACAATTTTCACCCACACAGATCACAGTGACATTTAGATACAATTAGTTTTGCCAGCGGCTAAGCCCGCGTGGAGGACGGGACCTTACAACCGGGATGAAAAGTACTCTTTGGTCCCAAATTTTATCAAAATTCATTTACCGTTTTTGCGTGATTGAGTAACAAACATTTAAACATCTAAACATAAAAAATAACATTTTAATATTAACAGGATTTAATAGGATTCGTAGGATATTAATACGACACCCATGGGAAGAAATGGGATGGTGGTATTCTTTATGTCCGGCACCACACGGAACCTGGCAGGCATCGGTCCATAATATTATAGTAAGATCAACATTATCTGCTTAGCCGTTTCCTTAGTATGTTGGGGTTGAGTTCCGGTCTATCCAGATGTTGCTGGAATACCAGTTCTAAACATGGAACGACTGTCTATCTGATGTACACAACCCAGTTACTATAATGCATGGGTGGGTTGTAGCAGAAAATCAGCGTCAGGTGGTGCATACTGTGTTGCCATCTGACAATATTCTGAGCTGAGGCCCTTTTGGCATTATTATCATTGATGAGGTCATTGTTTTCTGTTTTTTTTTCTTTTTAAATAATTTAAGGTTTTTACAACCGATATAATCCCAATAAACGCAATTTTCTTTCTTTCTTAATACTCAATCAATCAACAACGTTTCAAAACGTTCAGTTTTCTAAGTAAAGTTCTTTTTTTTTAGGACTAAAGCCTACTTTACTGTATACACCTGCGGCAAACACTTAATCAAATCCTACACAAAGAAGAATAAGTTACAGTAATATCTTTCTACAAATCGTTGAAAAATAAATGTATCAATATTTTATTATTCCCTAAGATTGTATAACAATCAAATACGAAATCGGCTTATTTAAGCCCGTTTCTGTTCCAATGTTCTTTTGTTTGTTATTTCGATAAAAACCGGTAATATAATTCTTGATATTTAACCTTCGACGCTAAAACGACGGGGTGTTATAAGTTTGACGTGTCTCTGTGTGTGTCTGTCTGTGGCATCGTAGCTCCCGAACGGATGAACCGTTTTTGATTTTGTTAGCTTTTGTTTGAAAGGTGACTTAGTCGCAAGTGTTCTTAGACATGTTTCATCACAATCGGTTCAGCCGTTTGAAGATTAGCTAAACGCCAAACAAAGGAGGCTTAGCATTTTCATTAGCTGTCCCTCAACTTGACAATGCCTTGATCAAAATATTACCTACAACTTAAAGGCATTTTTTTTTATTTTTGAGTTTTTGTTTGGGTCGGGGATGTTTTTAATTTTTTTATCCAAAAAGCGTTCTGTAAGCAATAATAATAAAAGAAAAAAAAAAGAAAAATCACTTGTTTTAGACAAAAAAGTCCATAGGCAAGGCAAGGTTGTTAGTAAAAAGAATTGGCAATGGTTGGCAATTGTCTCGTTCTCTATTACATGGGACTTAAGCATAACTGGTAAAATGGTTTATACCCAGAGCTGTTGTGCAGACACAACCTTTCGGGGAAACAAGGAAAGAAAGAAATAAATAAAGAATTAAGGAATGCTGGAATACAAACAGTAATTTAACAAAACAATGAAAACAATAAAATAAAATATTAGTAAAAGAGTAAGACCTATCCGAGTCCAAAAACGCTACACCAGAAAAAAAAACAACAAAAAATTAAAATTAACACTACATAAACCGATTTTCATCAAACATAGCTAAGAACACTCTCGACGAATCCACCTTTCAAACAAACAAAATCAAAATCGGTTCATCCGTTCGGGGGCTACGATGCCACAGACACGTCAAACTTATAACACCCCGTCGCTTTTGCGTTGGGGTTTAAAAATATACAATGGGCGGCCTTATCGCTTCCTAAGATATCTTAACGGTTATTGTTGACTATTTTGTGCGACTCTTCTTCTTTGTTTATAAGTTTCATCAATATCCATTTATTATTTCAGCCGAAAGACGTCCACTGTTGGACATTCCTACTTCAACCGGTTCTGTGATTCTCACATTCAGCGATATTCTTTTTGTAGTTGGTGTATTAGGTGGAGAGGCTTGTGGCTAAATGGCAAGGGTCGATCGATCAGGTTAAGCTACTCTTGCCGGGGTTGGTCCGTGGATGGGTAATCATCTTTACATATCAAGTCCCTTCCGTGCCTCGGAAAGCACGTTAAACCGTTAGTCCCGGCTGTAATTTGGGGACCTTTGACAGTCGTTACGGGTCTTCAGAAGCCCGAAAGTCTGACAACCAGTCTTACCAAGGGGTATCGTGTTACCCAGTAACTGGGTTGTGGAGGTCAGATAGGCAGTCGCTCCATGGTATTCAGCCGCATCCGGTTAGACTGGAAGCCGACCCTAAAATAATTGGAAAAAGGGTAGGCACGTGATGAGTTGGCGCATTCAGTGCCCACGTTTTTTCTTCCATGCCTACATTTCTATAATGTCATCACCTGAATGTTCTTCACGATGCTACCTATATACCATTCAATGAGAAATTATGGAAGAAATTTCCATAATCTCGCTTGTTAAATACAATGAAGTCTGCATATTATGTTATTATGCTGTTGTTTTAGTAGACAAGACGAGGCTGTGTCCATCTTCGTGACGTAATCACTTAGTCACGTTGTACAACACTAAGAGGTGGGGGAATAGTGTCGAGAAACCCGGCAATATTATGTTTCACAAGTCCATATTATGTTCGCATAACAGCCCTGTTTAGATTTCATTTTCTAATCATCACTTTCAAATTCAAACGGTGTCTCGTTGTGAATCCGCGATGATTTTCTTTAAAAACAAATGAGTTCGCTTTCGAATTGTGTGCGCTCACTTGAGTGAGGTGCGCAGTGAACGTTATAGACAAGCAGCACCGTTCTATTTTAAGGACTTTATTTTTTGTGTCCTGCGGACCTGAAAGCGTTTTTTTTTTTTGGTTGGGAAATCATCAAATAACTTCTCCCGCTCTGGGTGGAGCAGGAGGGTGTGTCAGACTTTTACTGACTAAAACCCACCCGTGTTCCCTCAGTAGCCCGTATGCCAGGGGCTGCGGTATCTCTTTCGAACGAACCCGCACCCCTGGCAGGCATTGGCCCTTGCGGGCCCCATCACTTCGTGCTAACATGTCTTTGAGGCGCGCGTGGAACACAACGCGCCGTCGACTTGGGCTTGGTCCTTACCGGATAGCGAGCTACGACCTGATAGCGTCTTGTGACGGGTTGTTGAGGTCCCATATACAGGATTGAGCTCCACGGTGACTGATACATACATGCCGTCTGTTGGGACAGGTCAGCTCGAAGCTGTAATGGCTCTTTCTTCAAAAGACCGCTCCAGACATGACCTTGCATTGTTAGACTCATATACAATTCAAGTAATATAATGTTTGGGCGTTATAAAAGACAATGGTTTCTGAATTTGTTTCGGCATTACTTCACAGGGAAGAGTTAGCTGGAAAATGCCTTAAAAAAAATTACCGACTTCCAAAAAAGGAGGAGGTTATATGTTCCGCTGTATGTATTTTATTTTTAATTATGTTCCTCGATTTCTCCCCCATTTGTGGACCGACTCTCAAATTTTTTTTTTTATTTGAAAAAGTATACTCCTGAGGTGGTCTCATTGACCAAGTCAGGAACTGATGATAGAATCTCAGGGAAATCGAGGGCAACCCTCAAATTTTGTAGGTATTAACAATGTTTTTCATATATTTTCTAAAGCTATTGAGACGCTGAGCTGATGACGGAAGGTACAACTCTTTAACGGTTAGGAGTTAGGTAGAGGTTCGGGCATAACTCTGTCATAAGACCGATTTGCAAAATTCTTTCTTTATTCGAAAGGGGTTTATTTCGAAATGGTCCCATTTAAATTTCATATAGATCCGATGATGCGTTTCGGAGACAGACAACGGAACTCTTCGAAAAACGACAGCAAATTAACCGAGATTGCTGCTAAAGCATAAATATGCATTATTTCGACGCCAAGGATGATGAAATTTCGAATTGGTGTGGGGTAGGTACTGTAATTAAAAAGTGAAAAATAAAAACTTTTTTCAAACAAAATACAACCGACTTCCGAAAAACACTAGAAAGGGAAAAATAACTTTAATTTCGGAAGGCGGTGACAAGAAATTAATACAATACATATCCAAAGTCACCGACTTCCTATCTATGCTATCGCATAAATATGCATTGTTTTGACCCCAAGGATGATGAATTGGTGTGGAGTGGGTACTATAACTAAAAAGTGAAAAATAAAAACTTTTTCAAAAAAAATAACTTTAATTTCTGAAGTCGGTGACTTTGGACATGTATTTCATTAATATCTTGTCACCGCCTTCCGAAATTAAAGTTATTTTTCACTT
This sequence comes from Polymixis flavicincta, assembly GCA_949987655.1. Lineage (NCBI taxonomy): Eukaryota > Metazoa > Arthropoda > Insecta > Lepidoptera > Noctuidae > Polymixis > Polymixis flavicincta. The sequence continues at coordinate 7,369,603 of OX465199.1, read as the reverse complement.
TCTAGTGTTTTTTGGAAGTCGGTTGTATTTTTTTTTTTTTTGAAAAAACTTTTTATTAAAATAGTGACGTGTAAAATTTTCTTATACGATCCACTTACATAAATAACCATTTCATTTAGTCTTATGTGATGGAAATGAGCATCAGTAACGATTCATTCCCTACGTGATGGTCGCAGTCATCAAAAATGAACAGTTTTTTATTAATGTATGCGTGCTCGCCAGCCTATCTGTAGATATACATTTGTAATGGTCATAAGACCCGCCCCGGAATTGTTTGGGGTTTGGTATAAAAGTTGGTTTTAAATTCTTACTAATATTACAAACGCGAAAATTTGTATGTAAGAAAATATGAATGTTTGTTACTCCTTCACGCAAAAGCTACTGAATGGATTTGGATGAAATTTGGCACACAAATTATAGCTTATATGCCAAAGTAGAAGGTTCAAAATTCACCCAAATCCTACAGTAAAGATCAAGCCATGCAAGCCAAGTATTTCTCAATATTGTACCTCTATTCTTGAACCTACATATTACTGCCCTTGAACAAACTTTCATAGCATTTTTATATGTTAGAATGTAAGGATTTTTTTTTTTTTGGGTGGGAAATCATCAAATTACTTCTCCTGCTGAGTAGAGCAGGAGGGCGTGTCAGACTTTTACTGACTAAAACCCACCCGTGTTCCCTCAGTAGCCCGTATGCCAGGGGCTGTGGTATCTCTTTCGAACAAACCCGCACCCCTGGCAGGCATCGGCCCTTGCGGACCCCACCGGTGGTTGCTGACATCTTTGACGGCGCGCGTGTGGAACACAACGCGCCGTCCCGTCTACCACTTTTCGGCCGCAGAGGATAGGGAGAGCGGCTGACGCTATACCGACACTCCTCTTCCCCTGCGGCCCCACCGCGTCCGCCATCAAACGGTGGCGGCCCCGTCCAGGCCACGGAAGGGAAGAGCGCTGCTCAGAAGCACCGGCACTCCTCCTCTACCGCAGCCCGTAACCCTCAGCCGCGATGCCTCCCATTCGACATCGCGGCCCACCTCAGTTGCGGTGCACCTCGCCACAACCTAGTTTTTGGCCGCTACGTCGTCGGCTTTAAGGCAAAAGCCCTGACGAGCGGCCCCACCTTTGGGTTCCTCTTGGCTTCACCGTGGCTGGAATCCACGGTTACTGAGACCCCCGCAACGACAATGCGGGAACCCACTCGGGGGGGTAGAATGTAAGGATGGTGATCGGAAATATGCCATCTTTTTGTACTCATTTTTATTATTTTTTCGAGATACTTTTCTTTGCTGTAGGACGTGGGTTAATTTTGTATGGGCCGCGAGCCTTGTTCTTTCATCCAAATCCGTTCAACCATTTTGCGTCATTGAGTAACAAATCAAACATCCAAACATACAAACTTTCACATTTATAATTTTAGTAGGATTCAAAAATCACTTTTCAAAACATTCAGTTAAATTCATCACGTAATACTTCCACGGTAGATACCCGACAGTGACTTTTGTTTTTATATTTAGATCTGTGGGCAGGGCGAAGTAAAGGGGATCGTTTGAACCCAAGGTCATGTTTGAGCTCTTTAGATAAACATTCGTTTGACCTATAGAGGTCTTTTCCGTGTGGAGGAATTTTGTATTGTTTTGTTATTGGTTTGCGAAAATATTATAATTTATTGTAAGTCATTCTTTAGTCGCTGAACCGAAACTCGTTTAATACCAGGTCTGTTATGTTTTGAGACTAATTTAACAGATGTAATTTACACGTTTTTAATAAGAATGCACTATTTTTACCGATGCAAGATTTAGTAAAACTCAAAACCAATAAATATCCCTAATTTTGAATCCTGTGTAGTAGCTAGATAAAGATTGTCATTTAATTACAATTTGAAACCAGCTGACCCGACACACGCCCGGACCGAATTTTAATAATTAATAAAAATATCAAAAAAAAAAACACTTTCAGTTTTCTCGATGTTTTTCCGTGGGCTTTAAAAAATTTGTTTATGTATTTACATAATATCATGACCACTGCTCTCAAAACGTTGAAGAAAAAAATGCACTAAACTGGCAATCCGGCATGTCCTAGAACCAAAAATTCGAAAACGTGTGACATCTACCAACCCACTCAGGGCCAGCGGTGTAAATTACAGCCCACGCCCTCTCTCTCTTGTTTCCCAGCGGTGTGAATATTATAGGCCTAAAGGCATTTTTTAAACCACACCAACCACACAGTGATCACCAACTCGCCTGCCAAGTGTGGCGATTATGGCAAAACCCTCTCAATTTGATGAGCCCTATATCTATGATGCATGATGCTCTGCCATAATATGTGTCTATTTAAAATAATATCTATTCCCAAGTAATCTTCAACAAGTAATTTCTCTTCTCTTGTAAATTTCATGGTCCTAAAATTATTTAAATTCTTACCCTTGCACAGTTTGAGTAGGTATCACCATTTTATACAGGATAAGTTTTTAACCAGTGTGCAAACTGTAACCATGAATTCAGCATGTCCTTCTAGATCCCCCAGCGCAGTAATTTTTCGTCAGTTATACAAAAAAACATCAGCTGTTTCATAGAAAAGTGCAATACCTACGGGGTCATAACGTATGGAACAGTTTTTTTTTTTTTGGTCTAGAATGGTATGCTGAATTCAAGGTTACAGTTTGCGCACTGGTTAAAAACTTAAATATCCTGTATCATGTGCGTTTATCTCAATACGTAAGTATACACAATATGGGCCTACAGTATTCTGTAAACATTCGTGAGAGAGGGATTAAGACGATACCTCCAAGATTAGTTTTGTAAATAAGCTGTTTGCATTTAAATCTGTGTATGTTTATCTTGTCTGCGGTTTAATATATTTATCACCGGCATTTGCCAGCGTGGATGTCGAAAATTATTCCCCGGGAACGTACTACGTATTGGGAAAAAATATATATCATATTGTGTATTAATTCAGGTTATAAATTATCTGTTTACCAAATGTCAACCAAATCCGTTTAGCCGTTTTTGCGTAACTGAGTGACAAACATCCAAACATGTATATGTCCAAACACAATCAAACTTTCACATCTATAATATTGGTTGGGCTGGCTTTTAACCACGGCTCCACCCACGTGGATGTACGTTATCGAATAAAAAAGTAGCCTACATCCTTCTCCGTATTCCAGGCTATATCTCTGCAAAATTTCATAACGATCGGTTCAGCGGTTTAGGTGTGAAAGCGTAACAGACAGACAGAGTAACTTTCGCATTTAAAAGATAAATAGGCATGTAATGTGTAGTACGATAGTAGGATAACTGCAAACTTTGATATTGAAGTAGATAATGAGTTAGGTGGAATACTCTTTATTATGTAGGTGTAATAGCAAAGACAGAACTGTATAGAAAAGGGAGGGAGAGAGGCCTTGGCCCTGGGACTCAATTCTGTATGGTTATAATGATTCCCCGCGGAATCTTCATCATCATCAGCCTATAATGTTCCCACTGCTGGGACACAGGCCTCCTCTCGGTGAGAGGGATTGGGCCGTAATCCGCCACGCGGGCCCAGTGCGGGTTGGTAGATGTCACATGTCTTCGAATTTTTGGTTCTAGGACATGCCGGTTTCCTCACGATGTTTTCCTTCACCGTTTTGAGAGCAGTGGTGATGAAATAATTTACACAAAGTAAAGCGCCTGTCTGGGTTCGAACTCACGACCTACAAACTCGTAAGTCGCGGCCGTTACCACTGAGCCACCGCTGCTCTCGCGGAATCTTACTACGTTCAAACTACGTCAATATCGTGTTTTTTTAAGTCAACCAGTTTTGAAATTGCATTGATAGAAAGGATTTATGATTATTTTCAATAAAGAAGAAGATATTAAGATTACAATACCTTTCATTAAGAAAAGCTTTTGAAAAATCACGCTGGCGAAGTCTAGACATAGACACAGCAGTTTTAAATTTTTAATAATGTTTGTCTTTGTTCAACTTGGGATTAACTGGTAGAAAATGCGGAACGTACATTTATATGCTTGAATAATTTTATGCCTATCCTTTTCCCAACTATGTTGGGGTCGGCTGCCAGTCTAACCGTATGCAGCTGAATACCAGTATTTTACATGAAGCGACTGCCTATCTAACCTCCACAACCCAGTTACTGGGTAGCACGGTATACCCCTTGGTAAGACTGGTTGTCAGACTTTCGGGCTTCTGACGACCCGTAACGACTGTCAAAGATCCACGAATGACAGCCGGCACCAACGGCTTAACGTGCTTTCCGAGGCACATGTCTTGGTATGTAAAGATGGTCACCCATCCACGGACCAACCGCGGCAAATGTAGCTTGACCTGGTCGATCGACCCGTGTAGCTGTTACTACTTAGCCACAAGCCCCTATGAAAAACTTTAACTACACACTTATATTAAAATATCACCGAATTTGTCGCACCTCTTTGACGCGCCCAACGTTACGTGTTATGATAATAATATCACCGTTGAAGCGCCAGGCAATTTAGCTCGCGCTCAAATTGCGCGGTAAAGCTAAGATGTTAAGATTACATTCATAAATAAAAATAAATGAAGAATTCATGAAGGATTTTTTGGACACTTTTAGTTAAAATTGCCTGGGCAATGTCATTATTAACATTACCACCAAATAAAATGACGCTCCTTTTTCTCGTGTTGTGTAGGCAAGGGCTATACAGGGTTTTTTTTTTGAGGCTTGGAAATCATCAAATAACTTCTCCTACTCGGGGTGGAGCGGGACGGCGTGTCAGACTTGTACTGACTATAACCCACCCGTGCTCCTTCAGTAGCCTGTGTGCCCGGAGCCACGGTATCTCTTTCGAACAACCCGCACCCCTGGCAGGCGTCGGCTCTTACGGAGCCCACCAGTTGGTGCTGACATCTCTTTGAGGCGCGCGTGGATTCCAACGCGCTGTTGACCCGGACTTGGTCCTTAACGGTCAGCAAGCTACCCATTACACATTGATGCGTAAATTGTATAAAAAAACCTCGTGCTAATTTGCAGTATTTACTTATGCGGGAAAAATGTATGGATCAGTAATATTTCTTTAAATCACGGACGAAAAGTTTCAACGCCGGGGGTTCAGAATTATATACTGAATCCATGTCACCAGGTTGCGCTGCCCTGGCTGGAGGCTTTTAGTCTAACTACCCAGACCAATCGTTGTCCATGCCAAGGTTGCCTGGAAGAGATCGCGGAAAGCGATAAGGCCGCCCATTGTATATTTTGTAGTGTACCTTGTTTTTTTTGTAATGTATTTTTGTGGTGTTCAATAAAGTATAAATAAATAAATGATGCCTTCACAGGAAAGTCCGTTTAAAAAGTTACGGCCTCTCAAAGTCAAGTTTGAGATGCCATTCACAAAAAAAAAGCAGGTTACGCGTGGAAGTCCCTGCCATTCTGTGTGAAAATGGCAATTGATTAATTTTATAAGGGGTGTTAAAATACCCTAACGAGCAGAGAGTCATTGGTTCTGCATTTTAAATATTATATTATTATAGGGTATACGGGAAATTCTTCCGAAAACAAAGACAGGTTATAGGGCTAGTGATTCGCGATACAGTACCATAAAAAATCTAGATATTAAAAAAAAACTTAACGTTTTTTAGCATTGTACACTATGCTGTGAGAACAGTTAAATGAACCATTGTTTGAGATTAAACACATTTAAAAACGACCCCAAGTCCAGGCGGCGACTTTAGCTTTAGGCATCCTTTGTAAAGCGCCGCCAAAATAAAATAAGTAGAAACATTACAGAAGCGTCAAACGTTTTAAATTGATGCAAAATAACTAAATTAAGGCGAAAGGTTTTTGGTATCCGTTTGCATTTAGGTTGTATATAACCGACGTTCTGGCTTTGGAAGCGTTCCCCTTACACCCTGTATGATCACTTTTATGTCTGGGCCATACACTGATATACAATAACAAAAACTTAAACCTCCGAAAAAACTGAAAAGAAAATAATAATAAACCTGCTTTCGAAATGTATTTTAATTTTATGTCACCGACTTCCGAACTTAGTCATTAAGGTTAAACACAGCAGGTTTATTATTATTTTCTTTTCAGTTTTTTCGGTGGTTTAATTTTTTTGTTAAAAAGTTTTTATTTTACCATTTTTTGTGGCTTTAATCTACTAATTACAACACGTTTAATTTTTTATTACTTTTTGTAATACACAACTCGGTATTAAAATCTGTGAGTAAACAAGCAATCATCCCCTGTTTTCCTACCCTTAGGGATAGTTTTTTTGTTTAGAAATTTATATGGGACCAACTTTGAGGTATACCCTTTCCAATAAAAAAAAGAAATTATCAAAATCGAACTACATACATAAAAAAATAAAAAATATACGCGTCGAATTGAGTAACCTCCTCCGTTTTTTCGTCGGTTAAAAAAGACAAGATACACAGTCTCGAACAAAAGTAACGCTCAAAACTGTCCCCAATTATACGTCAGTGGTTAAAGTCATGATAAAACACATTTTTTTGCAAATTCAACCTTACAAGCGTGACATAAAGTGGGTTTTACAAAGCAATGTACAAAAAGACTGACTGAAACATGACTGACGATTGACACCAGCACATATTGAACCCTATTTAAGCGGACGTTTTAAGACGCTGATTGTGTATCTTGGGTTTTTTGGAGGTATATTAATGGGGCCATATCTGAAACTTGTGGTTATGGAGATATCGAAGGTCAAAGTTATTTTGCGCGGTATTATTGCCAATGTCCAGTCGGTGACTTTGGATATGTAGGTATTTTTATTCTTTGTCACCGCCTTCCGAAATTAAAGTTATTTTGCACTTTGTAGTGTTTTTTTGGAAGTCGGTTGTTATTTTTTTGAAAAAAGTTTTTATTTTTCACTTTTTAGTTACCTACCCTACACCATTTCAAAATTTCATCATCCTTAGGGTTAAAACAATGCATATTTATGCGATAGCAGCATTCGCGGTTGATTTGCTGTAATTTTTTGAAGAGTTCCGTTGTCTGTCTCCGAAACGCGTCATCAGATCTATATGAAATTTATATGGAACCATTTCGGAATAAACTCCTTTCGAACAAAAAAAGAATTTTGGAAATCTGTCTTTAAACGACGGAGTTATGCCCGAACATACATTGATAACCTCCTTCTTTTTGATGTCGGTTAAAAATTAAAGTCGTTTTCAAACAATTATTGTAGCACAAAGTTCCATAATTTGATAATATATATAACAAGTCGGTTTCGTGATGGGTCTCACAGCCAGCATGACTTTTAAACGAGGCATGTATTTTATAGGAAACGGAGAATTAGATACATCAAACAGGCCCTGTTTCCATAAATTGAGTACGTGTTTCGAATTCTGGATACGTACACTCCTTCAAAATATCCTTCGTTTAACCACTCAACTTCCACTCAAATCATTCACTCGTGTGGGGCTTGTGGCTAAGTAAAAACGGCCATACGGATCGATCGATCAGGTTAAGCTACGTTTTCCGCGGTTGGTCCGTAGATGGGTGACTATCTTTACACACGAAGACTCCTCCGTGCCTCGTAAAGCACGTTAAGCCGTTGGTCCCGGCTGTCACTCGTGGATCTTTGAAAGTCTAACAACCAGTTTTAGTAAGGGGTATCGTGTTACCCAGTAACTGGGTTGTCCACAACCCAGTTACTGGGTAACACGATATCCACAGAGCAACAGTTGCTCCATGTAGAATACTGGTATTCAGGTGCATCCGGTTAGACTGGAAGCCGACCCCAACATAGTTTGGAAAAGCTAGGCAGATGATGAAATTTATTCACTCACTGACAGACAACGAATGGCCTTAGAAGAATGATATTTTGCACAATATATTCCGTATATAAATAAAGTGAGCACTATTGAAGAATTTTTGAACCCTTAATGGGTTGTATTGGGGATGAAAGTTTCTAAGGGAGTTCATCTTTATCTCGATGGGAAACGAACCTATTGTACTTATTAACAATCATCAAAGCAACTCACAGCCTATCACAGTCCACTGCTGGACATAGACCTCTCCCTCGCTGTGCCACAATACCGCCGCCTTCCTTACCCAGTCTATACCAGCCACGTCCATCTAGCTGGTCGCATCCCACACTACGCTTGTCGATACGCAGTCTACGGTAAAGATAAACTACGATAACATGGCACGCCCCTTCAAAATTCAAAACATTTGAAAATATTGAAAGCATTTTCAAAGTGTCACCAAGACTCGCATGTGTGCAGTATGCATATTGAGACGCTACTGAAGACGATTACTTACAATCACATACAAACTCTTTCGCAAGTTTTTTTTTTTTTTTTTTAATGGCATCTCTCAGTTGACCTTGAGAGGCCGTGACTGCTCAACCGGACTTTCCTGTGAAGGTTTTTAGAACTCTAAAAGCCTCCAGCCAGGGCGTAAAACCTACTTAAACCTAAAACGACTGCGCACTGAGGTTCGTACCCCACAGGGGGTGCCCCTGTGGGGTACGAACCTCGGCTCAGGGAGTCGCTGGTGGGGGGGGGGGGGGGCAGCTAGTACTACTGGGGACAGGCTGGATCAAGATATTATTTTCATGATTATTATACGGGGAATTTAAAGCTACTGGCTCAGCTGCGGCGCGGGCTGGCGCATCAACGAGCAAGGGACGGTCGGGGGTCTGATCGCTACTCGGAAGTCTTCGCGGGGCCTCGGCGGCGAGGTCGGTAGGACGGTCGTCGTTTGTATTTGTGTACTGTACTGGTGGCCCTATTCTTTTCTTGGAGAACAGTGATGGGGTCATCTGGGTCGGAGAGGACATGTTTCGGCCGGCGAATACTACTGATTCTACTGGGGACATAACTAGCGGCCTTCACAATCAAGGGATTGCGATGTAACTCGGCTTTATCGAAGAAACGCTTCGAGTTGCGTTTCATGAATTGAGCAATAGTGGGCATTTTCAGATCGAGATGGAGGATCTCGTTCCGAACGAACCATGGGGAGCCTGTGGCTTGGCGGAGGAAACGGTTTTGGAGGGTCTGCATCCTATGGATGTGTCGGGGGTGCGTGTGTGCAAAGACTGCACATGCATACGTCATGATGGCCTTATGCACGCCGTGCAAATACGCAATTTGCACTTGAGTGACAATTTGCTACGTGAGTGACAATTTGCTACGTGATTCGTAAGAATATGACTACACACATTGAAATAGTAAAATGGAGGGGCGCGCCATGTTATCGTAGTTTTTCTCTACTTATTTATAATTCAAGAAAAAGTTCAAAGTCATTAAATTTTTCGCATCTCTACTCCAGCCATTTTAAAATAACCATTAAATCTTAAGAGACAATTTATAATGACAATACAGCTTCACTTTTAACTTTACACAAATACTTTTACACTTCGCTAAACTTTTAAATGTAAATTATTTGCTCACCAAGTGTAATAATGTCTTGAAAATTTGAGCGAGAACTAAATTGCGTGCGTCTTATGATTACGTCGTAAATAAAGTATGAAGATTACGAGTTGTGTCGAGGGTGGGGCAATATGTTTGAAAAATTTACATATAGGATGAGTAGAATAACAAGTTGTGGTTTTAGGAAAGGAAATTATTTCGGTATTAGCTTTTGGGTGGGGTTTGGAAATTTTACCACGGGAACGTATTGCCGGGATAAAAAGTATCACATATGTTAATCTAGGTTATATTCTGTCTGTGTGCCGAATTTAATTCAAATCTATTTAGCCATTTTTGGGTGATTGAGTAACAAACATCCAAAAGACAACGGAAAATTCAAAATGAACCAAGTCTCGCAACTCAGTTCTTCTATCGTAAAAAGTTGTGAGATCCATATAATACCAAGTCGGTCAATATAATCAGTTCCTACTTAAAGATCCTTCTGTCTTAAGTTATTACGTAATTAGCTAACCTAACAACATCTTATAGTGGCCATATCAATATCAATATTAAAAATATTTTATATATATATTGAAAACACAATGTATCTTTTTTTATTTATTAAAAACATAATGTATGTCACAAGAAATACATATTATATTAAATTAGATTGTTTAGTGCGATTGCCAAGTAAACTACTGGTTCAAATTAAATGAAATTTGAATTATACCGATTTTATACAATGCCTGTTTGGTTGGCCTAAAAATTCTGGCTTCTAATTTTATCTACAACGAAGTTAAAAGGGGGTCGAAAATAGCCTGATACTACTTCGAGAAAAGAATGGTACGGCCGTGCCGCTTGTTGTTGCTCGACTTGGCTGGGCACTGCCGTGCCCCCAGATGTATGGGATTGATATAAGCTACCGATAAACATTATGTCAATACTTGTAGAAATATGAATCGTTTTGAAAGCGATTGCCATTTGTCTTAGTTTACCCGGTTCATACGGATGTGTACAGATTGTATTTTTACGTCCGTGCGACGAGAGGTTAGATGCACACATGGGCAGCATGGAACAAAAGGAATTATTGTCAATGATCATATTTGAACATCACTTAATAGACATAGAATATTGTGCTTTATAGTTTAAACTAGATGGTAGGTTTTAGAGTGTATTAAATTGAAAATGATCTTGATATTTGCCAGATTTCGTACCCACAATTTCGTTTGTATAGAAATTAACAAAAAGCGTAGAACCAGTTGCTTCCAAGCGAAATAGATGTTGGCGTTACGCCAGAAATATAATCATTTATTCTCTCCCTATTATTCTCTCACTATTACCGCTTTATCTCCTTGTAACAATACTTAAGTACTTACTACTTACAAATGTCCACGAGACCAATGCGGCAGTTGCAGAGCGTGGGGTTCTGAGTTTCATTCCCAGGCCAAGAGTGTGTGTGAAAAAGTCATTGGGTTTATCTATTACAAATTCCTCAATTACAGTTTGGAAGTCGGCAGTGTGATAATCCCGTGATTCGAAAAGCATGCTAAGCCGTTAGTGATGCGCCTGATCTCTCTCAGTTTTACGAAACCAGTGTTAGCCAAATTCATAGAGATGGCTTCTACTATAAACTCTTTTACATTAGAAGTTTACTGGCAGGTTTCCAAACTTGTGATATTGTGGTTACGCTCCACCTGGTGGTTTTAAGCAGCAGGTGGGTAGTTTTAGTGGATTAGGTACCTATGTGGGTACATTGTAAAGAAATGTGTAGAATATGCGAAATTGATTTATGTTTGTCGAAATGGGTATTTGCAGATAACCAAGTAAGTAACTTTGTAAATGAAATTAAACTAAGAAATGTGTTTATTTGGTACAGCTAACGCAAGGAGCACATTTGAATGTCAATGTTTCCTTAGACTATTTTCGCATGGACGTCAAAATATCGCGGCAGGAGTTTAACGCGCACTGAAAAGGAGATTTTAGTCTTTATGAGAAAAAAACTTTTTAACAAAAAAATTAAACCGCCGAAAAAACTGAAACGAAAAAATAATAAACTTGCTGTGTTTAACCTTAATAACATTTTGGTGGGCGGTGACATAAAATTAAAATACGTTTTCAAAGTCACCGACTTCCGAACTTAGTTATTAAGGTTAAACACAGCAAGTTTATAATTTTTTTCTTTTCTGTTTTTTCGGCGGTTTAATTTTTTTGTTAAAAAGATTTTATTTAACAATTTTTTGTGGCTATAATCTACTAATTACTACATACTTAATTTTTTCTTACTTTTTTAATACACAACTCAGTATTAAAATCTGTGAGTAAACAATCAATCATCCCCTGTTTTCCTACCCTTAGGGTTGGTTTTTTTTTTTTCAAAATTTATATGGGACCAACTTCGAGGTATTTATAGCCTTTCCAATAAAAAAAGAATTATCAAAATTGAACTACTCTGTAAAAAGATATGTGTGGTCATACATAAAAAAAAAAATATACGCGTCGAATTGAGTAACCTCCGTTTTTTCGTCAGTTAAAAATCTAAAAATATATTAATGAGATAGCTTAGGCAAAATGTAGTTGGAAAATTGGCATTTGGAAAATGTTAGTTTTATGTCATGAAATAACAAAATAAGTTTTAAAATTCAATTCAAAGATTTCAGGTTTTTTAATCTGTTTTTGAACCCCATGAAATTGTAGCCGCCATACTATTACGTCATACGGGGTGTCACTTGAACAACTGTACTCTTATTATTTTCGTAATTAAAGTAATTTTTATTTAAATAATATTTTGCATTCAGGAATAGCAAACTATATAAGCAATAAGTGGAATAATAACTAATATTTTTTAATTATAAACCATTATCACATAAAATATCAGCGCATTTGTTTACACAGCAAACTGACGTCATACCCACAGAGCAATATGTCGTCCACTGCGTCCAGCGTTTTCGTGAAATTACGCGCTAAATTTGAAAATGTAAAATTTAAATGCATTTTTATGACAATAATGGATTAAATAAAATGTTGTGTTTTTTGTGGTTCATTAGCACTTTAGAATCTAATTAAAACAATATAAAAATGGGTGTTATTCTATTGTCAACTCTCGGCGTTGAACCGATAATATAGAATCCAACAGAGAGAATTCCAGCGCAGAAAAAACACTGTTGAATTTGCAACCCTCGGCCCTCTACACTGCGTTGAAGATCAATTGCGCGAAAAAGTTCAACGTAGACTACTCCAACCACAAGCCAAATTAAGAAACTTCTTTCCAGAAACTAACATAAAACTAAATTATAGGATTACGTGTGCCTCACGGCTGTGACTAAACATGTTCGCTTCGTATTTTGGTAAAACATTTTTAGCCCTGACTACATCAATGCGAGTCCTCTTTGAAGTCGGTGATTTAAGGCGCAGACAGCCGACTTTTAAGGACTTTTATTGAAGATCACGTCTAAACGGCTTGTCTTATGTATTTGAAAAAAATATATGTGAAATTAGACAATTTTCTTCGTGATTTGATATGTGAATATTTTTAATTAATTGGTAATGTAATTAATTGGTAAAGTAATGCCTATCGCGGACATAAAAACGATAATCACGCAAAAACTATCGGGGTTATTTCCATGAAACTTTCACCATCTAAAAGACAATTTAATCACCCAAAATTAAGTATACGGATTTTCTTTGAATTGTGTTTGATAAATCAACATGGGTTTTTTTTTTCGAAAAACTTGATGCGCGTTGAGGCGGGGTCTCTTTCGAGCGACGGGCGGCAGTGCATCGCTGTAGGTAGCTGACATCTATCGTCGCCTTAATACATATTGAATATTCTGAAATACGTTTGCTTCTCTTCTGTATAAAACGGGCATTTACTCCTTCAATTTATTATAATATGGCCTGCTTATAATATTATGTCCGGAGTACGGCAAAGTCGAGATAGAATTTTTCAACGCGAGAAATTAGCCATTTTATTTTCAACTAGCTGTTGCTCACGAATTTGTCTGACATCTAGGATAAAAGTAGCCGGCAACCTTTTTCAGGTCATGGTCTACCCATATGTCAAATTTCAGCCAAATCTGTTTAGGCTTTTTGGCGTGAAAGCGTAACAAACAAACATCCAAAAAATTCTCTTTTTAATATATTTTATTATACGAACAAACGTCATCATCTGCCTAGCCTTTTCCCAACTATGTTGGCTTCCAATCTAACCGGATGCAGCTGAATACCAGTATTTTACATGGAGCGACTGCCTATCTGACCTCCACAACCCAGTTACTGGGGAATACGATACCCCTTGGTAAGACTGGTTGTCAGACTTTCGGGCTTCTGACGACCCGTAACGACTGTGAAAGATCCACAAATGACAGCCGGGATCAACGGCTTAACGTGCTTTCCGAGGCACGGAGGGGTCTTGGTATGTAAAGATGGTCACCCATCCACAGACCAACCGCGGCAAGCGTAGCTTAACCTGGCCGATCGACCCGTGCAGCTATTGTTATTTAGCAACAAGCCTCTCGAACGTATTTGACGACGAACAAAAGTATTTCTTCAAATAAAAATAAACCTACTACGCATTTACTCATAAAAACATTTCCAAATTCTCACCACTCAAAGGTGCAAACACTTACACTCTCAAATTCACTGCGTATATAGGCGTCATAAGATTGATTACACAAAAAAACATTATCATTTTGCGTTCTAAAAGCGATTAGATTCGCAAATACATAGGGGACAAAATACAGTAGGTACAGAAGGTTAGGTCCAAACAATGAGCGAAAACGCACGCATACATCGACACGCTTCACGTACAGAGAGTGCAAGTCCACTCGCGAGCGGCATTTGTTTGAGATCAAACACCACAAACGTACTGCCACGTTGGTTTCCTTCATCATTTCAGCCGAAAGACGTCCACTGCTGGACATAGGCCTCCCCCAGGCTCGTTGGTTTCCTTTGCAAAGTGTTAATGGGTTTTTTCATTACGGATTTCTCACTACCCGAAGTTACTAAGTCGGTGGAGTGATGCCACCGTGCCTCGGAAACATGTTAAGCACCTGGGGCCTAAGTCTACTAATTTATAAACGTCACAATGGTCTCTCAATGGTAAGTTTTTGACAGATTTGCCATACAAAAACTGTCAAAAACACACCATTGAGAGACCATTGTAACGTTTATAAATTAGTAGACTTAGGCCCCTGAACTCTCTCCTATCGTGTCGGATTGCAGTCCCGTAGGACTTCGAGAGAGAGGGAAGAGAGTGCACCTATTCCTGCACACACACTTGTGCAGATAATCCAGCATTGCATATGTAAGCTATCACGTCCTCCCTATACTAGGAGGCTTTTATTTTGTTTCTAAGTATACTTTATTTTCATTTTTTTATTTTTTGTGAGTGAGTTAAGTTTTCATTTTATTTTTTCGATATATTGGCATGGCTAGCGGACATAATGACAAATTATTTCATTAATTTTCTGTCTCGTAATATTAATTACTTTGCCTACCTATGTTTAGAATCTAATGATTGAATAGAATGTAATATGAAATTGTATTGAACAATTCTCTACATTGTTTCTAATAATTTTTGGGATTTTAATTAATAATACTTGACATTGTATATTTTGATAGTAGTTAACGTTTTCCTTATCCTTGACATTGTATGGTTTCAACAACTAATTTTGACATAATAAATTGTACATTTAATCTGAATTCCCTGAAATATTTGTACGCTGGAAGCAGCAGAATATAATGGACGTCAATTATTATGTGTAACATCTTTGTAACAACAATATTCTAAAAAATAAATTTTAAATAAATAAATAATAATAAGTCATCACATGGCCGCCTTGATAGAAATTCTATATGAAAGATAACCTTCTGTACCTTTTTGTTCTGTGCATTGAGATTTCTATTCTCTAAAGAGATTTGCACGTCACTCAAATTCTGCTTTTGTGGTAGACGTAATGGCACTAACTTGCATTTTGGCGAGTGATTAATTAGGGCTTAAAAGAACTTGCGGTGTAGAGAGATAAGTACTTAAATGACATAGTTATGAGTAAGTTATAAATGGTTAAATTATTATCCATAGAATTAAAAAGTATCACTAAATTGACGTCACTTTAAAAACTATCAATCATTCTCTAAACGTAATTATGAATTAATCCGCCCTCTCAAAAAATGGTTGAAACAGCATGCAGACGAAACCACTTTTCGTCGGCATTTACAAAGAAATTACATTTGAAAAAAATAGTTAGTAATCTACATAATATGATACGCTATTTGGTTTAGGCATATCTTTTCTATAGGTATCAAATAATAAGAAAAAAAAAACACCAGATCACCTCCAAATCGTTGAGATGAAACCATTTTACTTCTTAATTTTTTTAAAACAGGTTAAAAAAAATGTCTACTGCTTTGCAAAGGAAAATAATGTGATTTTGTTACTTTTTACAAATATGCATTATTTTTGTTATAATAAATTAAAAATTGCGACCGATTAAAGACTGCACGGCTGCATCACCCCGCACTCGCCCACAAATTTAGTGCGCCCAAATGCTGAAGGTCCTTGGCGTGTATACAAGCCTTAAAGTCGCTTTTCGTGTTCGTCTGAGACTCAAACGGTCACGTCAATCAGATTCTAGTTGACTGTGTTTTTCTTCTAAATTACGCAACGGATTCTGATGCGTTTACCGCCATCATTTAGATTTTAGAGAATGTAGCCCAAAAAAGTTTATGTGAAGAATATTAAATTACATTTGAAAAATAAACCCCGGATTTTTTGTAGGGTCGTGCAAACAGTTCAAAGTGAGGTGGTAGGTAGGCTAGAAAATATAATAATCTGCAATCTTAAATTAAATGTTGTCAGTCAAAGATATGAAAAATTGATAATTGACGATATTTCAAGTTTGTTATGTTCGACATTTCATGTGTGTGACATGTGCTAGCCAATTAAAGTTAAAACCGATAGATCATTCTAGAGGTTGATAAAACGAAATCTAAAATAAATTATGTACAAGTGTATAAAGGACAAAGGGTCTGGAAAGGAAAACTGACCATCAAGGAATCCGTCCTCATCGTTGTCAGTGGGAAAAGTGCCCAAAAGGCTGGCAGCGTTGCCACGTTGGATGGCAATGCTGATTTTTTGACCCAAAATAGGCCAGCTTGGTTACGATTTATTTCTTAAGTGATATCTCTCAGCGCGCGAGTCAGTGATTTGGATAAATGGACAAATCATACCTCAAATCCTACTAATATTATAAATGTGAAAGTTTGTGAAGATGTTTGGATATTTGTTACTCAATCACGCAAAAACGGCAGAACGGATTTGGATGAAATTTGGCACACAGATAGATTATAACCTAGATTAACACCTAAAATACTTTTATTCCAGTAGTACTTTCCCGCGGGATAATTTCCGATTTCCACGCGGGCAAAGCCGCGGGTGGAAGCTAGTTCGAAATAAATAACAAGTAAAGATATTTGTAATGCACGACGTCCATAACCAACTAGCTTTTGCCAGCGGCTTCGCCCGCGCGGAACTTTCATCCCCTATTTAATTCCTTTAGGGGTTGAATTTCGAAAAAGCCTTCCTTATTCCTAGTCTACATTATAAAGGGAACCTCTGTGCAAAATTTCAGCTTTCTAGGTCCAAGGGTTTGGGCTGGGCGTTGATGAGTCAGTCAGTCAGTCAGGACTTTTGTTTTTATTTATATAGGTAGATAGATCAATTCATCATCTGTCTAGCCTTTTCACAACAATGTTGGGTTCGGGTCCCAGTCTAACTAGATGTTGCTATACATACCTCTCTGACAGCCACAACCCAGTAACTGGGTTACATGACACCCCTTGGTTAGGCTGGTTGTCAGTCTTTCGGGCGTCTAACTACCCATATTAACAGCCAAAGATCCATTACTAAAATAATAGCTTAAAAACGAAAAAACAAGCTTTTAAAACCACAGTAGAAAATAATTAACTTTTATTTAGAAATTTTTATAGTCAATTAATTCAATAGAATTAAATTATTTTCTACTTCTTTAGTTTGTTTATTAAAGCGTGTTTTTTTTACTATTATTTATTTTCTATTTTTGAGTTCTGCTAACTACAAGAGCGTGATTTTTAAGATTTTTTATGTCTTTTTTTTTCTATTTTTTTTTTCTGAAATCAGTTTTGAAGAAGTCTGACCATTTGAAGTGGGTCAAACCAAAGTCCAAAAAAGCAGTCTGTTGTGACAAACAAACATACAGGTGAAGTTTATAACAGCGTAGTAAAAAATGAAGCATACTATCTCAACAACAATACAGAATTCCCCTAATAATTTTCTTTAGGCACAAAGATTCACTCCACCATTGTCACCTAATAACCAAAACTATTCTATTGTTGTTTTTACACCAGGCTGCCTTTATCAATATTGTTCCCGAGATATTCACTCATGACATACTAAGGCCTCGTCCTGAGTATGAAATTGCGCGGGTGTGATAATCCAAAAAAAAACAAAACAGAATACTGGCCCATATTGACAACACCCAAAGCTATATTTTATTAAATGAAAACTCCTTACTTTACCTTCTATATATATAAATGACCTTTACATATTTGTATTTAGAAATGAATTTTTTTTTCCAAAAACAAAAGATATTAGTAAATTAAACACACGCCAAATAGATCATCTTCCACCCCCTCGGATAAAAATGCTTTACCCATAGCCCATGTTACATGGCAGTATTATTTTTTTCTTAAATTATCAGAACAAATAACAAAAGAATGATCAATAGAATAAATAAAAAATTCTCACTAACACTGTCTAACACAAAAATGCCTTTACTTAGTCACAGAATACCTAGAATAAAATATTAGTAACTACTATACGACAGTCATGTTATATGCACAAAAACACTTAATTGTATTTTTTTTATTATATTAGAAATATTACTATGTTGCCGTGTCCAAACCGGGTTTCATGCTAGAACTTACTTATCTATCTATCTATATAAATAAAAAGAGAACTCCTGACTGACTGATTGACTGACTCATCAACGCCCAGCCCAAACCCTTGGACCTAGAAAGCTGAAATTTTGCACAGAGGTTCCCTTTATAATGTAGACAAGGAATAAGGAAGAATTTTTCGAAATACAACCCCTAAGGGAACTCCCTTAGGGGTTGAATTTCATCCCGTATTTAACTAAATACGGGATGAATTTCCGCGCGGGCGAAGCCGCTGGCAAAAGCTAGTATTTAATATAAAGAAAAGTCCCGACTGACTGACTCATCAACGCCCAGCCCAAACCCTTGGACCTAGAACGCTGAAATTTTGCACAAAGTTTTCCTTAATATTGTAGGCAAGGAATAAGAAAGGATTTTTCGAAATTCAACCTCTAAGGGACTTAAATAGCATCCCCTATTTTAGTTCCGCGCGGGCGTAGCCGCTGGCAAAAGCAAGTATTGTATAACAACAAAATGTACACATGAATGCGATAAAGAGATTTGATTTGATGGTCTACACAACTTCTTTCATTTATTTTCTCCGCTGTCGCTTTAGCTAGACGCGTGTCGCTTAAGCGTGTAGCTCGTGGTCAGGGCCTAAGGCATAGATCCCTTGAACAATGAACTACAAAAACATGTAGGAAGGTCGAGGGACCAGAGGGTATTGTTTATGTAGAGTGAGATTACGTTAATAGTTGATTAACTTCCCTTAGACTAGGAGTGGGTGTTGGGTTTGCTTGTTGATCAAAAAAAAAAAATGTTTTTCCGGAAGTCGTGCGTTTTTTTTTTTGGTAAACTATCTACCCACACCAATTCAATATTTCATCATCCTTGGGGTCAAAACAATGCATATTTATGCGATAACAGCAATCGTGGTTAATTTGCTGTAATTTTTTGATGGATGTGGGAAGCACAAGACCGGTCGAATTGGAGGAGCCTGGGGGAGGCCTATGTCCAGCAGTGGACATCTTTCGGCTGAAATGATGATGATGACGATGCCCGAACATACATTAAAAAAAGAAACATGTCGAATTGATAACCTCCTTCTTTTTGAAGTCGGTTGAAAACGGCCAAGTGCGGTAGAAACTCGCACGCAGAAGATTACAGAAAAAAATAAGTAACCCAAGACCCAGAAATATAATGAACCGTTCATTTATCAAATCAAATTTCATTCGAAGACATCTGCAGGTTCCTTACTACGAGTATACTCCAACTATATCCGACGATTATTGTTACACATCGCTTTCGGTAACTGTACCCTGTAAGGAAAATTATTCCGCCACTATCAAAGTTAAGTCCTTCTGTGGGATTGCTTAGCGTTTGTTTGTAACGAGTATTTGCTGATAACTCAAAAACTGTGCCAGTTGGTGACATCTTCTCGTTTGTCGTCTAAAATTAATCTTTATCAGCTCCACATTTGATACATGAAATCTAATCCATAAGCATGATATCCGTAGTTTCTGCTGAAATAACGGAAGCTTCCTATTGTTTCCGGATCTCCTACGAATATAAGATTATTTAGGACCCCAAACTCAGAATGACAACACACAATTGGAAGTATCTAGCTGCCATGCCACCCATTCGAAATATTGAATTTAAAATTTGTTTCAACGGTTCCAATAGTCTTGGACGGGACCGTATTTTCGATTTGGTCGTCTTGCTGACCATGGTTTTGTTATTGTTAATAGTATTAACTGTTTATTTAAGTTACTCCGCAAATCCTAGTTTGTTACTTCTATTTATAGCTGTGTGAACATAATGCAGTGTTGCATACGTAAGCGGGCACGCTCTTTATGCCTTGAGGCTTTTATGGAGGTATTGAGTTCTGTTTACGTTTTATGGTTTTGTTTTTATTATTGTTTTTTCTTGAGTTTAGATACTTTATTTTGTTGGTTTATTGGTGTGTGCTAGCTGACATGGCAAATAATTTAATTTGATATTAATTACTTACCTACTATTGTATAGAATAAAGTTCTTCTTACTTAACAGACAGCTGTGCTGCTGGGGAGTTTGTTGCGCCACTTCTTTTTCCCAGCTAAAGCAAGTGGGAACAGGTAATGGTGAAGGGCGAGGGTTTTGGGGGACTGTCTTGTGTAATTTTGACGTTCAAATAAAAACTTTTTCCAAAAAAAAAAAAAAACAACCGACTTCCAAAAAACACTAGAAAGTGAAAAATAACTTTAATTTCGGAAGTCGGTGACTTTTGACATGTATTTTATGAATTTTTTGTCACCGCCTTCCGAAATTAAAGTTATTTTTCACTTCCTAGTATTTTTTGGAAGTCCGTTGTTTTTTTTTGGAAAAAGTTTTTATTTTTCACTTTTTAGTTATATAACCCACTCCACACCAATTCATCATCCTTGGGGTCAAAACAATGCATATTTATGCGATAGCAGCAATCGCGGTTGATTTGCTGTAATTTTTTTCAGAGTTCCGTTGTCTGTCTCCGAAATGCATCATCAGATCTATATCAAATTTAAATGGGACCATTTCGGAATAAAACCCTTTCTAAATAAAGAATTTTGCAAATTGGTCTATATATGACGGAGTTATGCCCGAATCTGCACCTAACTCCTAAGTTAAAGAGTTGTACCTTCCATCATCAGCTCAGCGTCATGAGATGATGATAACCATACGCAAATGTCTCAATAGCATTAGAAAACATGAAAAACATTGTTAATACGTATAAGATTTGAGGGTTGCCCTCGATTTCCCTGGGATTCCATCATCAGATCCTGACTTGGTGCCAATGGGACTACCTCAGGAGTATACTCTATCAAATAAAAAAAGTATTTTAAGAATCGGTCCACAAATGGGGGAGAAATCGAGGAACATACATAAAAAATATCTTGAGAGCTTTCAAGGGACACCCGGATGGAACGAAGTTTCATTTTTTCCGTTTAGCCCCCTTTCGCAACGCGCGATAAGGAATTTCGCGTTTTCAGGGTTTTAAAGCCCATCATCATCATCGTCATCATCGTCATCGTCGTAATCGTCGTCACCATCGTCATTGTCGTCACATCGTCATCAACGTCACCATCGTCACCATCGTCACCATCGTCACCATCATCACCATCGTCACCATCGTTATTGCTTTCTATAAGAGAGAGAGAGAGAGACAGACAGAGAAACATGCGTACGCCGCACGGCTTACAAAATAACTGGAAAAAATAACTGGAACTTGGTACTATCTCACCATGACTCTGATCAAGCTGTTAACGTCTTTTATGAGACATTATACGGTATTATTAAATCACATGTTCCACTGACTAGAGTAAGAAACTCAAGTTTTCCTGTCTGGTTTACACCCAGTCTCATAAGAATCTTTCAAACAAAAGAACGGGCTTGGATAAGATGGAAGAAATACAAAAATCAATCTGACTACTTTAAATTTTCTAACTATCGCAAGCTTTTCCAGGGAGAATTATTTAAATGTTATCGGAAGTACATTGATTCGGTTGAAGACAGCATTCCTAAGAATATAAAGCATTTCTGGTCCTACATCTCATCTAAAAAAGGAAAAGCTAATTACCCGGCTAGTATGTATTTTAGAAATGTTTCTTCAGATGACCCCACAGACATTTGCAATCTATTTTCATCTTTCTTTTCTTCTGTTTACGAACCCTCTACTTTAGACCCTGTTAAATGGCAACCATCTGGTTGCTGTGCAAATACCTCTTCTTGCATTTCCGAAATCTGTCTATCCGCAGAAGCTGTGCTCAGAGCTTTAAAATCATTAGATGCCTCTAAAGGGGCCGGACCTGACGGCTTACCACCCAGCTTTTTCATAAGAACGCGTGATAGCCTGTGTACTGCATTACATATAATTTTTAATAAATGTTTGCGTGCAGGTGTTTTTCCTGCAATTTGGAAACGTGCGTTTATAACCCCTGTTTATAAGACCGGTGACAAAAATAACGTAGAGAATTATCGCCCCATCTCTATTCTCTCTACGTTGTCTAAGGTTTTTGAGAGTCTTGTGCATGGCGCCGTGTACCCCTACATTCATCAGCTTATTCTACCCGAGCAACACGGTTTCGTCAAACGTCGTTCAACCGCAACTAATCTGTTGGTATTTACCAACTACTTATTTGAACAATTAGATCAAAAAGTTCAAGTGGACGCTGTGTACACGGATTTTCAGAAGGCTTTTGATAAGGTGGATCATAAACTGCTTTTAGAAAAAATTGCTTTCAACGGAATACGTGGTAATTTGCTTAGATGGTTTGTTTCATACATTAATAACAGGACCCAAAAAAATGTTGTTAATGGTTACGAATCAGACCTTATAGTTGTTACATCTGGCGTACCACAGGGATCCATTTGGGCCCTCTTCTTTTCATTATTTTTATTAATGATATTAAACAATGTTTTATCAACTCAAAGTTTTTAATGTATGCGGATGATATAAAAATGTACAGATCTTGCAAGAATATACAAGACTGTCTTCTTCTTCAGATGGACTTCAGATAGATTATATACATAATGTTGCAACAATAATAAGCTCTTTCTCAGTCTACCCAAATGTCATGGCATCTCGTTTACGAAAAAGAGAAATAAAATAAATTTCAAGTATTCAATTAATAACGAACTCGTAAATGAAGTTGGTTTTGTACGTGACCTGGGTATCACACTGGATGCCAGTATGCACTTAGACAAACACGTAGACAATATAGTAAACAAGGCGTTTCAGATGTATGGTTTCGTCATGAGATCGTCACGTGACTTTGTGCGGCCCTCTACGTTCTTACTGCTTTATAAGACTTTAGTGCGATCCCAGTTAGAATACGCCGTCCCAATCTGGAACCCTTTCTATGACAAATACGACATTAGAATTGAAAGGGTACAGAAGAAGTTCTTACGATCCATGAACTATAAGTGCGCCCAATCAAAGGTTCCTTACGTGCAGCTTCTGAAGCGATATGGAGTTCTGGATTTGGGATCCAGACGGCTGTTACTTGATGCTATGACACTGCATGGCATATGCAATAACAAATTTGACCGTATTGACCTTACAAACAAATTGTGTTACAAGGTACCCAGAAGTGTCATTCGAAGGGGCGCGCGCGTACCACAACTGTTCCATACAGACATATGCAGGACTAAATAAATAAAGTGTCGTTACAACTTTTCGTATGTTTTTTTCCCGTCTAGCCCGCTTTCACAACGCGCGATAAGGAACTTCGTTCCAAAAAATACGTTCGGTGGAACATAACCTCCTCCTTTTTTGGAAGTCGGTTAATTAAAAATTCTGAGTCTCTGCCTAGTTTGAATAAATGGCATTTGATTTTGATTTTTATGTTAGACAGTGTATCCAAATCAGCTATATTGTGTATCAAAACGTGTGATGCATAGTTTATCAATATCCCATACAAAAACACAACGAAAATTACAAATATTTCACAAATCTTTCAATTTCCGTACACCAAGCTGACACCCCCGACACTTCGGATACTCGCGTCACTATTCTTTCATTATTTTTAGTATGAAAGCCATCTGACGAAATGTTCCAGAAATTTTAAAATTTTCATGCGAGATTTTCATATCGACGTCAAATAATATGGGGAAAGTCAGTAAGTGAGATAAGAAATATGAAATGGCAGGGTACTTCATTCATTTTGAAGATCTCACATAAATATTATGACGAAAATCTGTAGGTATGTTTGTCAATTCGGATAATTATTTCTTTGTGGCGGCATCTACAATGCCACATGCGAGCTACGCATCAGAGGCCGTGGACCGCATTAAGCTGATGACCTTTAAATGAAAAGCAACATGGGTTCTCGTAATTTAAACCTTTTTTATCGATTACCGACCTCAACGCGGGTGAAACCGCAGGCAATAGCTTGTTATAATAATATCTCTTTTGAATTCATCTTTAGGGTGAAGTGAGGTATTAAAAGATGTATATTTGTTGAGGTTTTCCAAAGCAATATATCGGTTCTTAAGTACCGAGTTAAGGGCGAAGGAAAATGGAGGCTTGCGATGTTCTTTTTCCTTTATAAAGATATTGTATTTTATCGTTCTAATGTTTCGGTGAATTTATTTTGAATTGACGTTCGTTCAGTAAAGTTATTCACTTGGAAACTCACACAAGTGACCGAATCGAAAGCGAACTCATTTGTTTTTAAAAGAAGAATAACACGGATCCACAACGAGACACTGTTCGAATTTCGAAATAATGTTTAGAGAATTTTACTACGTTTTGTTTTGAAATCGCAATAGAACTCATTTGTTTTTAAAAGTAAATCATCGCGGATTTGTAACGGGATACCATTTGAATTTCGAAGTGGTGTTTAGAAAATGACTACCTGAAAAAACAAAAATAATTAACGTAAATTGTTAAACAGGTCGCAGGTCCACCTAAACTTTAGTGCCGAACATATTGGATATAGATTTAATTGGAAAATTGTTCATTGTGAAAGATAGACTGACTAAAGTACTTAAAGCAAAAGGCAATCTCTCAATACAACAGAGAATAACGAACTCAAGCTACACGAATAAACCACTATACAAAATTTTGTAAAGTACTAGGCGCACATACATAGCCCGGAGATGCAGTGAACGGGTTTAATTATTCATGCGTTAACTGGCGTGCATATTGGCGGATTGTCGACACACAATTTTGTGCTAGACTTGTGCTTCGTAATCGGATTATGCCGCTCTAGTACTTCGTGCATTTAGATTGTTTTGTGTATCATTGTCAACATAATGTTGACTGAACAATATCCACTGCTGAATGGCGTATTTATATAGTCAAAACGCTTATTAAGTCAAAGATAATAAAAGCAGTAATTTTTCAGAAATTAAGTATTATGAATATCTTAAACGTAATGATTCAGAGGTAAAACAGCACTGGCGTACTCGTCACGGCGCGACTTACGGGTCAAGAGTTCATACCCAAGCAAGAATTTTATTTTGTGTGATTGATTTAATCACCATTGCTTACAAAATCGTGTGGAAACCGGCTTGTCCTAGAACGAAAAATTTGATGACATGTGACATCTACCAACCCGCACTTGGCCCGCGTGGTGGATTATGGCCCGCTTCCTCTCATAGATATGAGGTCTGTGTCCCACCAGTAAAACACTATATAGGCACTGTATTGAATGTAAATGTAACTTGAAACTATCTATACCGTGTAATTTTTATTTTTAACTAGCAGCGCTCCGCGGTTTCACAAAGCGTAGTTCCCGTTCCCGTAGGAATTCGGAGATAAAATATATCCAATGTCACTCGGGGATAGTGTAGCTTTCCAACAGTGAAATAGTTTCGGAGCCTATTCAATGCAAACAAACAAACAATCAAATCTTTTCTCTGTATAATATTAGTAAATATAAAATTCTATTTCTTTTGCAAAAGCTTTTCATTTTAATCTCCAAACCACAGGATTTAGTCTAATATTGACAAAAATAAAGAAACAGTTAATTTTCTGATTTAAATTCAACTTCCTCAACGAAAACAGTACTCCTTTGCCAAAATCATTCTCATCCAATATAAGTTATTATTCTCCTCGGATCCATTTAAATATTGAGAACCTTTTTGCTTGAGACCGCTACTTCTCAATTTCCACAATTGTCTTCGACTTCAAAAAGGAAACAATCATTAATATTGCACAGAAGATTGTATTGACTCAATCCTGGTAAAGATTCGGATTCGGATTCGGATTCGGTCTCTGTTTTGAATTTTAAAAGCATTTGGTTTTTGCTATTTTTACGATCTTTTGGGCACTTGATTTTTTTTTATTTAAACATGATCGTTTCGCAAAAATCATTTCGAAATACGAACGCTGTCTCGTTGTGAATCCGCGATAATTTACTTTAAAAACAAATGAGTTCGCTTTCGAATTGTGTGCGCTCACTTAAGTGAGGTGAGCAGTGAACTTTAAAGAATAGCACTAAAGTATTGGCCAAAGATTATTTTCCACCAAGACATATTCTGATATTACCAATATACGGAGCACGCGTGGTGATTTATGCTCGCTCCATGTCTGTACGTGAAAAGACCTTTGTCGTGCTATTAAATAATTCGTTCCAGTCCGATATTATTGTTTCATTATTTAGGCTTGTTGTATGCTGAGCTCAACACAAAAGAAGCGTACAGAGCTATTGAAAAGAGCAATTTATTAAAAATATTTCGTCGAAAATCGAAAATGCATTGCCAATATTCATCATCATCATCATCATCATCATCAGCCTATAATGTTCCCACTGCTGGGACACAGGCCTCCTCTCGGTGAGAGGGATTGGGCCGTAATCCACCACGCGGGCCCAGTGCGGGTTGATATATGTCACATGTCTTCGAATTTTTTGGTTCTAGGACATGCCGGTTTCCTCACGATGTTTTCCTTCACCGTTTTGAGAGCAGTGGTGATGAAATAATTTACACAAAGTAAAACGCCTGTCTGAGTTCGAACTCACGACCTACAACTCGTAAGTCACGGCCGTTACCACTTGGCCACCAGTGTTCTCATTCCCAATATTGAATGCATAAAATTGTGTCCGGAATCTATTGAGGTCGGCTTCCAGTCTAGTTAGATGCAGTCAAATACTAGCATTATACGTATATCTATATGGATCTTCTGCCAGCCTGACCACCACAACTCAGTTACCTACTCCAGAAGCCAGGATTTCAACTTCTGACTGGATTTTAGATGATTCCTACTGTAAATATTGTACATGAACATTCTAACATACGATTCTCCGTTCGGAACGAACTTTCATGCAAGTTGAATTGAGTTCACGATTTGCATGCAATTTTCATCCGTATCTCGTTGTAATGGTAGCAATCAAGTGTCAATTTTCTCTGCACGTTGTGCATTGAATTCTTGCCTTTTAAGGCTTTGGATAGGAGTTTCAATACCTTGCCTGTGTGCATAATAATGGTTGAGGCGAAACGCATAATGCAACTTGTTGGGATATTAAACAGCAGATGGCACATTTTCTGCAGTGCGTCTAAATATAAGCAATGGCTTAGTTTGGGTATCAGTTTTAGTACCCTATGTAAAAAAAATGAATATTATGTCTATGTACCAAATTCGTGTGAATGTTTTTTAACCGACTTCAAAACGAAGGAGGCTTTCTTCGCATGGAAGTAGGCAGAAACTAGGGAAGGCCGCTTGATGAAGATTTCTCAGTCAATAAGTATACTAAGACGCCAGGTTATAGAATTGATTGAATAGGCTTCGAAACTGCTGAACCGATTTGAAAAATTCTTTCATTGTTTGGAAGCTACACTATCCCCGGGTGACATACGCTATATTTTATCCCGTATTCCAACGGGAACGGGAACTACGCGGGTGAAACCGCAAAGCGCTGCTAGTAAATAATAAATACGATGATGAACATCGCCCAGTCAACCAAGACACTATAGAACAATAAAGACATAAAATATAAACTTACCTTCATACATTTTTATGACCCCATAACGAACTTTCGACACCGACAAAGGTCCTTACAGTAACCGTAACTATGGTCATTTATACCCGTGTATATCTGAAACACAATAAAACGACAACAAGGCAGTGCGGGGGTCAATTAGACCCGACAACGTTGCGTAACTGCCTTTGGGTACGTGGGCTGATCGTTGGTGACGTTGAGGATTTAGTGGATGGAGTACTGACGTATTTTTTGAAGTGAAAACTTCTTTAGGAGCGTTGGATTTTTTTTTGAGGTGGGAAAAAACAATTAAACTCCCGACACTGTTACCGTTACCGATACTTCTGAATCTATGTCATCATCATCATCATCATTTCAGCCGACAGACGTCCACTGCTGGACATAGGCCTCCCCCAAAAAGGCGGGGTTTGCCATTTTAATGGTGGTATAAATATAGCTATCTCAAGCCTATAAGCGATCTGGTACAGTCAGAAGCATCTTCTTAAATTTAACAATATAGACCTTTCATCATCATCATTCAGCTGAAAGACGTCCACTGCTGGACATCAGCCTCCCCCAATTTGGGGGGTTTACCATAATCGCCACGCTTGGCAGGGGGGTTGGCGATCGCAGTATGGTGGTAAAATGCATAGAGAACACTGCTGCCCATTCTCTAGTAAATCCCTTAGTCGCCTCCTACGACACCTACGGGAAGAAATGGGATGGTGCTATTCTTTTACGCCCGGACACCACACGGGACGTACTGTATCTATGTATGTTGTACATATATGTATTGTATATGTACTTACATAGATACACATGCATGTTGGCATTTTTTGAGATGGGAAAAAACAATTGAACTCCCGACACTGTTACCGTTACCGACACCTCTGTACCTGCGAATCTGAAGTGAAAACTTCTTTAGGCGCATTGGGTATTTTTTTGAGATGGGGGAACGCTTGAATTCGCGACAATGTTAAAAAAACACACACGTAATTGTTAAAATTTTCGTTCTGTCGGCACTAGAAAGAAAGAAAAAGAAGAAAGAAAAAATGTTTATTCTGCACAAACAAAATGCATATTACATAAAATAAAATCAACTATGAAATAAAATGCACACATGCAATGTGGCCAAAAGCCCCGTATTCAAGTCGATTATTTTTTACAATATTGTCCATTGACTTGACTGATAGTGTCAGTCAAGGCTTGGGACCGACCATAGACAAATGAATTACGTACTGGAGCGCCACTGTTTTTTTAGACAGGTTTTCTGTGGAATTACAAATATTTTTAAACTAGCTGCCTGCGACTTCGTTCGCGTATTTGGGCCCGACCCTTCGCGTCGTATCCCACTCTATTACTTTGTTTACATTTAGCGTCCTTTTCAACCTTTTTTTAATTTTTTTCGGTTCGTAAGGGTCATGGCTTGATGTAAAATTTTCTTTCTCATGAATGTGGCTATCATATACAAAAATATAATTTTGAAATCTGACTGGTATTTCTAGATATTACCGCGTTCAAACAAACAAAGAAACTCTTTAAATATAAAGAATGTATACACATATTATTGCCTGTACCTATAATTCATTCGCTTATCAAGCTGTATTTTGTTTCAAGGTAATGTGGTAAATTATCGGGCATCGAATGAATCCTATTAATATCCTACTATAAAATAATACAACCGTTAAAAAATTTCAGGGTGATAGAACCCGTGAAATTGAACAACTTTATCCAAGAAACATGGGTCGAAATATGAAAAAAAAATCGGACCTCCGATGCAAAATCAATAGACAGCTAGACCGGTCCAAGTGGCGGAACTTGGAGGAGGCTTTACTTGGAGACGTCTTCTGGCTGAAATGACGATGATGATGATAATAATCTCAATGAAAACGTAACTAAAAAGCATGCGTCATTGACACGATCGACATCTGTCACAGTATTCCTCCATTCGCTTACCACTCTGTGGTCTTCAACCATTAGCCAGGGTAATACAATGGCCGTACACCAGAATATATTTTTATCCAATAGCCAAAGTTAATGTTTTGCCTGCTTTAATTGAAGGGGAAAGGAAAATATAAGTGAGATTAGTTTTCGAGGAGTGTTGCTTGAGTTTAGGCAAGGGAGTATGGAAGTGGATGGGATTTTAGTGGCTTCGGAAATAGTATTGGGTTCATTATGTTTATGGTTATAGGAGGTCCAGCAGGTAGGTTTTAATACGCATAATATGATACTGTGGTGACATCTACAACGCCACATGCGAACTACGCATCAAAGACCTGACGTCACACAAATCCTACATCGCGCAATCAGAGTTTACCACGCGACTGGTATATATATACAACATCTCGACATCAACCGTGAGGCTTTTAGAATCCTAAAAACCTTCACAGGAAAGTCCGGTTGAGCAGTCACGGCCTCTCAAGGTCAACTGCGAGATGCCAAAAAAAAAAAAAAAAAAACCGGTCAAGTGCGAGTTGGACTCGCGCACCGAGGGTTCCGTACAAACCTGTGGGTATATAAGTAAAAGTTCAAAATTGTCAAAAATATTTTTTTTTTATATGACGAAACTAAAAATTTTCAGTTTTCGTAATTTTTCCTATATCTGTACTATAAGACGTGACTTCGTACAAAATTTCAAGATTCTAAGTTCACGGGAAGTACCCTGTAGGTTTTGATTCCCGTGCGAGTTTCGAAAATTTGCGGAATTTTGCGGCCTAAATGGCTGTATCTTTTGATTGCGTTGACTTAGAAGGTTGATTTTTCTACAGCTTCCAGGGACAGTAGAACTAAGTATCATATAGAAATTTCAGTTTGATACCTCCACGCGTTCCTGAGAAAAACGGTCTTGACAGACGGACGGACGGACGGACGGACAACAAAGTGATCTTATAAGGGTTCCGTTTTTTCCTTTAGAGGTACGGAACCCTAAAAAAACAACCGTGGGGTTCTCTCCGATCCAGATGACCCCATTAGTGTCTTCCAAGAAAGCAGTAGGGCCATTAGTACAGTTCAGACACAAAAATAACCGTCATTCCGACCTCGCCGCCGAGGTCCTCGTGCCCCGCCAAGACCCCGAGTTAACGATGAAACCCCCGACCGAACCTTGCTCGTTGAAGTGCCAGCCCGCGCCGCCGCTGAGCCTGTAGAGTTAAATTACCCATCATCATCAGCCTATAATGTTCCCACTGCTGGGACACAGGCCTCCTCTCGGTGAGAGGGATTAAATTAACCGATTGATAATAATAACGATGATTTTATCCAGCCTGTCCCAACTTGCTGTCCCCCTACCAGTGACGTCCTGAGCCGAGGCCCGTTCCCCATAGGACCCCCTATGGGGAACGGGCCTCGGCTCAGGACGTGGCCAGAAGAACAGGCCCTCAGCGTGCAGTCGCTTAGTATAAGTAGTTTTACGACCCTGGCTGGAGGTTTTAAGTTTTCTTAAGGCAACCACAGGAAAGTCCAGTTCAGTAGTTACGGCATCTCAAGGTCAAATACGAGATTCCACACATTAAAAAAAGTCGGCGTTCACGCCAAACGCTACGCCAAAATGTATGGGAATGACATTACCTGCGGAAAAGACACGACGTAATCTTTCCGTAGGTAATTTCATTCCCATACATTTTGGCGTAGCGTTTGGCGAGAACGCTAACAGAAATGTGTCTTGTCTCTAGGCCCAGACCGTCTACTCATTAGCAATTCCTACTACGACTAGCTACAGTTCTTAAATATTAAATTTGTAATTAAGTAATTGAATTCTATTCATTAAATTAAATGATAGGTTGACTGTTTCGTTAACTAAAACGGAAAAAAAACTTAAGGGGAAGATAATATAAACCATGGTAAGACCTGCCGTCTTGTATGAGTCAGAATGTTGGGCCACAAAAGAGATGAATGAAAAGCAATTGCATGTAGCCGAGATAAGAATTTTAAGAGGAATGTGTGGTGTTACACGAAAGGATAGAATAAAAAATGAGTACATAAGATTAAGCCT
Source organism: Polymixis flavicincta (assembly GCA_949987655.1). Classification (NCBI taxonomy): domain Eukaryota; kingdom Metazoa; phylum Arthropoda; class Insecta; order Lepidoptera; family Noctuidae; genus Polymixis; species Polymixis flavicincta. Next base: position 7,337,908 of record OX465199.1, on the reverse strand, counting down.
GAAAGTGGCACCGATAGCTGAAAAGTTGTGTGGAAATCGGTTGTCTCTCCACTTCTTCTTCCCAGTTAAAGCACTAGGAAGTGTCGAAGGGTGGGCGTTTTTGGGGGACTGTCTCATGTAATTTTGACCTTCAAAACGTGCTGACTCTCAGCCTAGTTTGAATAAATGTCTTTTGATTTAGATTTTTTGTGATGGTGTACCTTGAAGGTGCTAGTGAGCTTACTACTCTCCTGGAGGAGAGTCTGTTGTAGCATCATCAGACATGGCGACTGGCCCACCTCATTATCTTCGAGTATTATATAGGCGTGATGTTTTGTTGTTTATCGTCCACTCATTAATAATTCTTACCACGTTTGGGCTTGGCTTTAAAATGTTAAATGAGTAATTCGTTAATTGAATTCTGTTTTATAAGGTATTCAATTTATTTTATTAGTCTTAACGTTCGTTAAATTGATTACGAATTCGTTTGGTGACTTATCTAGTAACGTGCTACGGCATCGATGTAAATCCAATATTAATTGAAAGACGACAAAGATATTCATAATAACTAATAAAGGCATGTGTTATGCATGATTAAAATCTGTATTCCTACCACGTAGAAATTCTGATATACTAGGATCCTACTTATATATGTAACTAGCTGACCCGTGCCTACTTCCTTGGGTGGTAAACATTTTTATATCATGCAATAGATTACGACACGGTCGCGGTTCCATACCTATGTCGTGTTATCTCTTTGACCATTCGTCCAAATTATATAAAGTAAAATGGAAAAGTCTTTTGTTTTAAACACTTGAGACGATAAATTTAATTATTTTGATAAGAATTCATAATTGTTGGTAACATGACCAATAAACATAACCAAACGATTTAAATTATTTCTTTAAATGTAAAATACTATCTACTTTTTGTGACTTAAATATAAGAGTTATACATAATGCTGTCGCTGACCTTTTTGTAGGCATAATCAAGTTCTACATCTTTTCTCTAGAACTCAATCATATAATCTCGCAGCGTTCGTAAGAACCCAGGCCGATTTCCGGCCACCGTAGGCATGAGCTTGGGGACGGCGAGTAATGGGTAGCTCGCTGTCCGGTAAGGACCAAGCCCAAGTCGACGGCGCGTTGTGTTCCACGCACGCCTCAAAGAGATGTCAGCACAAAAATGATGGGGCTTGCAAGGGCCGATGCCTGCCAGGGGTGCGGGTTTTTTCGAAAGAGATACCACAGCCCCTGGAATACGGGCTACAACTGAGGGAACACGGGTGGGTTTTAGTCAGTAAAAGTCTGACACGCCCTCCTGCTCCATTCAGAGCGGGAGAAGTTATTTGATGACTTCCCACCCAATAAAAAAAAAAGCGTTCGTAAGAAACGTTTTCGTTCGACCGTTTTTTCTCCGACTTACTTTGCAAATCCGACTACCACGAAAAACTCTTTTAATTTTTCGGGTTAATATATACATTCAAAAATAACGTGGCATTTTATAGGTAAAACAATTTTTGAAATCGGTTCAGTAAATCCAGAGATTATCCCCTATAGCCTCACAAACTCACAAACATTCCCTCTTTATAAAATTATTAGTATAGATAAATGTGAAAGTTTGTATGTTAGGATGTCTGTTACTCAATCACGCAAAAACAACCAAAGGGATTTGGATGTAATTTGGCACACATATAGTTTATAAAATGACTTACCACAATGTGTTATCGTAAGATACTTTTCGTTGTCCGAGCGGCGAAGCCACTGGAAAAAGAAAGTCATTGAAAATAGTTACGACCCCGCCGCCGTCAGATGGCGCACGGCAGGACTTACCATCGCCGTGCCTGCGTGCAGCCATGTCGCAGCGCCGGCGTTTCCTCTTTGCACCGCTAGGGGCGCCGGGGGTCATTGCAAAATCATTGATCACTATGGCGGACGTACGAAACAGAACCTTTTCTTAGTTATCACTATCAGAACAAACCAGAACCTTTCAAGAATACATATTTTAATCCAGCAATACGGTCCATCATTTATTCGAAGAACCTTGAACCTTATCACAACAGCGGCGACAGTCGGAACATAATATTATCCTGTAATTGTCCAAAAGCTGACTTTGTCAGTTGTAACGGGTAGTCAGAAGTCCGAAGTCTAACAACCAGTCTTACCAAGAGATAGCGTGCTACCCAGTAACTGGGTTGTGGAGGTCAGATAGACAGTCGCTCCATGTGAAATTGTATTCCGCTGCATCAGGCTAGACTGGAAGCTTTAGTGTTATCTAAACAAATATTATCTAAACTAAAATATTATTAAACAGAAAATACTAGTTTTTCTATAACTTTATTTGAAACGCTTTCACGCTAAAAGGCTGAACAGATATGGATGAATTTTGGCACATGGGTAGGCCATCTCCTGGATTAGGTCAAAGAATACTTTTTATACTGATTTTCTTATGGAATCGAGACATACAGGTAAAACCGCGGGGCGCAGCTAGATTTCACAACTCTAGATACGGTTGCACCCTTGGACATTATTCTGTATGCTAATTTAATTTTGAACCTAACTTTTGCTGTAAATCAAACCTAATAGGGTTTTAAAATTCAGAAACCCTACGACGCAAAAAGGGTTTAGTTCGGGTCCCTATTTTATGTCAAAGCAGATATTTATTAAACTCTTATCCTAAGTTAATATTTATATTATTTTGACGTGATACTGAAATTCTTTGTGTAGGTAAACATACTTTTTGTTTATGTTTGTGTTGGGTAATACAGGGTTAGTTTTTATCCAGTGCGCAAATTGTAACCATGAATTCAGCATATCAATTTTGTATACCCAGCGAAAAATTTCCGCGCTAGGGGTTCTAGAATGAAATGCTGAATTCATGGTTACAATTTGCGCACTGGATAAAAACTTTTCCTGTAGACAAACGTGAACGTACTGTACCTACCTACTTCTCCTGAATTTTAATAGGTACTGCAGAAATGACTATACACATTTTTGTAAACTCTCATAACGTTTAAGTTAAAAGTGTATTATCATCGCTAGATCCATTATGGTGGAGTGAAGATACTTAATCATAAAATATAATATCAAGCCTTTTTTTCCTCAAGGGATCGTCAGAAGTGGGCACAATTTAATAGCCAAAAGATGTTTTTCATTAGACATTTAAGGTGAATCTAGTCAACGTTTTTTCCATACAAACGGATTCAGTTCAATTCGGGATTGTATCACTCCACTGTTCGATAATGTACATAAAAAATTAAATCTGTTATGCTTTTGTCTCATTATTAATTATTATCTGTAAGGAAACAGAATACTAAAATAAAAAGCCATTAAAAAGTTTAAGAGAAATATTCGTTTTTTTTTTTTTTGATAATTTAATCTAACTTTGGGCGTGTTTAAGTAATAAAAGAAGTGTAAAATCTCCAAAACCAAGTCGGCACTGACAAAGCTCAAATATCAAAAGTTCAATAAACATTATTGGTCATTGATTTATGCAGTAGTTTCTTCTTAAATCTTCCGAAGGAATTTTCTAAATTTTTTACGCGCCTGTTTTACTCTAAATGATCCTGCATCTCACTCAATAACGTTGTGCATGTAGACTAGCGTTTATCTGCTCATAACTGATACTACATTTGTCGGACACGATTCCTGGTGAGACAGCGTGCTTTTTAGCCATACCCACCAGAGGGTGCGTGTCCACGACTAGATTCCCCTTAAGGTTAGTTTTATAACCTCAAGTTTGTCGATGATTTTTCAATTAGTAAGTACTAATTGAAATACATACTTAATTAAATAATAATGTTATTCACACAATATCATCATCGGCCTAGCCTTTTCCCAACTATGGTTTTTTTTTTTTTTTGCGTGGGAAATCATCAAATAACTTCTCCCGCTCTGGGTGGAGCAGGAGGGCGTGTCAGACTTTTACTGACTAAAACCCACCCGTGTTCCTTCATTAGCCCGTATGCCAGGGGCTGCGGTATCTCTTACGAACGAACACGCACCCCTGGCAGGCATCAGCCCTTGCGGGCCCCATCACGTTTGTGCTGACATCTCTTTGAGGCGCGCGTGGAACACAACGCGCCGTCAACCTGGGCTTGGTCCTTACCAGACAGCGAGCTACCCAGTACTCGCCATCCGCAAGCCCACGCCCTCGGTGGGCGGAAATCAGCCTGGGATTCGCGAAAGATTGTTACAGTCAGCCAGTCAATTCGATAAAATACATTACAAAATGCAACTGAATGCACTAGTTGTGTCTCAAAGCTGCAACACAATGAAACGGCTGAATACAATACAATAAAATTTTACATTTATTCTCTAAAGATTCATTCAAAGATAATGTATGGAAATCCATTTGAAATTATAATGTTTATGTGTTCGGTGTACTGTTATTACAATAGGCTTGTGAATTCCTTTTGTTTCGAACAGACTTGTTCAATTTCAGTATGTAATTATTGTGTTATTGTATGGCAAACCAACCCGCACTGTGCCCACATGGTGGTTCCCACTGTCTCACAGAGGGAGGTGTGTGTCCCAGTAGTGGGAACGTTATAGGCTGTGTAATGTGCAGAGTAACAGCTTTTACTTATTTTTCTCATAAAGATAATGAATAAGCCTTTATAACCACGCTTATTCATTATACATCACTATTTATTTTTTCTTATTCTCAAAACATCTCTTTGAAATTCGAACGGTGTGAATCCGCGACGATTTAATTTAAGGTGAATCTAGTCAACATTCTTTCCATCCAAAATTCGGAAATGGATTACTCCACTGTTCGATAGTGTACATATTTTTTTTTAACATGGTATGGTTTTGTCTCATTATTAATGTTGTCTGTGCGGTAATAGAATACCAAAATAAAAAGCCATTAAAAAGTTAAGAGCCAAAAAATATTAGTTTTTCTTGCTGCTTTAACCTAAATTTGGGCGAGTTTAAGTATTAAAAGTAGTGTAAAATATCCAAAAATAAGTCAGTACTGACAAAGCTCAAATATCAAAAAGTTCAAAAAACTTTATTGGTCATTGGTTTATGCAGTCGTTTCTTCAAAAAACTCGATCTTCCCAAGGACTTTTCATAATTTTTAACGCGCCTGTTTTACTGTAATGATCCTGCATCTGACTCAATAACGTTGCGCGTGTAGACTCGTGCCTAACTCCTCATCGTTGAAACTACCTTTGTCGGACACGATGCCTCTGCTTTTTAGCCCGGCCCACCAGTGAGTTCGAGCCTGCGACTTGATTCCCCTTAAAAACAAATGAGTTCGCTTTCCAATTGTGTGCGCTCACTTGAGTGAGGTGAGCAGTGAACTTTACCAAATAGCACTTATATGCTAATGCGGTTTAATGATGGTGCACACTTACCTCGAAATTACCTATTCACTCTTGTCTTTGTCTCCCAGATTGTCACTTTCAAACTGTATTACCACGACACTAGTTTTTGTGAACTAACGTTAACTTCGTTCGTAGACTGTAACACAGTCTCAAGAGGTTTCCTCATCCTTTGCGACACATTTTGAATCTGCGTACATACACAAAGCATAGTCACAATATAGATACGTACAGAAGGTCAACTTCATCACATCATTATTATTTCAGCCGAGAGATGTCCACTGCTGAACACAGGCTTCTCCCACGCATCTCCAAATCGACCCGTTCTGTGCGTCTCTCATTCAGCGGATTTTTGTGGTCTTCACCACCTATTGGGAGGTACTTCTTCTTCAAGAGGCGATCTTTATCAGTCATCGGTCCACCTTGTGGAAGGCCTTCCGACGCTAAGTCTTCAATCGCGAAGTCCGTAGTTTTAGCCGAAATTACAGGCGTTTCCTACACCGTATCACCTAAAGACATAAGATTAGTTCAGGACCCGACCAGTGAATGAATGACAACACGATTTGACAGTAATCCCTACTCACTATGTGTATTTGCTCGTCTGAAAATTTTGCCATTGCCGCTTGAGTTTACCAAATCGTCGGGCAATATCGGTTCTTCTTCGGATCTCTTCATGCGGAGCTCCATATAGCGTCTGAAAACGCACGCACACAGACACATTTCACGTACAGCGAGTGCAAGCGTATTCGCAATCGACATTTGTATGAGATTGCCAAACGTTCGCGTTTATGTGTGCGTTTCTTGTTCGTTGTACGGAGCAGACCTTCTGTCAGATTCTGGGACATAGCTCTACGTGTTCTACATACAGACATACATACATAATAAAGTAGGTACCTAAGTAGGACACAAGTTTGCGACGGTGGCAGTTAGTTATTAATACGATGCGTGTTATCACCAGCAAGATGGAGAATGTTTCGTATTTATGGTAGCTTGCTTTTATAGTATTATTTATGGAAGTTCCTTAAGGAAGGTGTGTGAAAGCTTGAACAATTTCGTATGCCTATCCTTTTCGCTACTATTTTGGAATCGGCCAAAGTCAAAGCATTTACTTCAATTAGGCACTTAAAAGGCAGAAATAGAATTGATTCTATTCGCCCATTCAAAAATGTAGTTTTTTATGGAGAAGAATGGGCAAGAAACTCCACCGTTAATCTTTTAAAATGTTTTAAATACAATTTAACAATAGTACATTCACTATTATAATTATATGTGAAAACGATGCACCCAGAATAAAATTACTATACCAACATAGGTAAAAAGAATGCAATTGAAGCAATACAGATAAATTAATATTATGATAGATACATGGTGCTCACATATTTACAAACATTTTAAGAGTAAGTAAAATTAGAGGGATTGGGCCGTAATCCGCCATGCAGGTCCAGTGCGGGTTGGCAGATGTCACATGTCTTCGAATTGTTGGTTCTAGGACATGCCGATTTTCTCACGATGATTTCCACACCGTTTTGAGACCAGTGGTCAGTAAATAATTTACACAAAGTAAAGTGCCTGTCTGGGTCCGAACCTACGACCTACAACTCGTAAGTCGCGGCTGTTACCCCTAGGCCACTACTGCTCAAATTCGGTATTTAATCCATACAATTTACTCTGCCATGAATTCACTTAGCGAATAACACGGGAACAAATAATTGCATTTCGCAATAAAGCTTGACCCAAATCATTTCGATATGAGGTTAATGACCTATATTGTTTCGAATCGGAAATCGGAAGTAAGTTATTATTTGTGTCTCGGATTCGGCTTTTATTTTCAGAAAAAAGAGGATCTATTTTTCAGTCAGCAAAAGTGTCAATATTGCATCAGGTGGAGTGTGATCTGAATGGTGTTGATCCATGCGTCATGTTCGTGAACGGGCGCCGTGGTAGGAACTGTCACTTCTTAGCTGCCACGCCTTATTTTAATTTTGTATAATTAGTCTTTACGAAATATGCATTACTCAATTTCAACACGTTTACATAGAATAATTTAGCTGGGAAGTTACATGATCACTACGCGATCATTGTTTGATGATAGGTTGCTTACAATGTATTATAATTGGTTGTTTTGTTAAATAAATGCTAAATATAAGACAATACTTTACTATTAGCACTTAAATAGCGATTTACAAACGAAATATATTGAGATGGGGTCTAGAAATAATTAAAATGCAACTCTTATTTTAATTTATTATAAAATAAATTACCTTTTTCAATAAATAAGAAAGCCAAGACCTATATTCATAACTGAATGTGATCCTTTCAATAAAATAAAAACGAAAACCAAATATTTTCGCAATACAATTCCACTGCACTCGAATTTAAAATGGAAAATAAAATTAAATTGCGAAATACACCGCTGACCTCTCGACCTGACGTCACTTCAATGACGTCACACATCCTGACGGGTACTGGAATAACTGACCAATAAGCACTCGACCCATATACAGCGTGCTCCGAAACAGACGTATACAGCGTGTTTACTAAAAGCTTGTCGCATCGATTTAGGTCAGATGATTTTATTGCAGAATGCAATTAAACGCTACAGAGTGGTGTGAGGGTATGGGCATATAGGATGTAGTAAAGTTTAGTGAGTCGTAAATGGAGGAGAATGTGATTTATTTGCTTTAAAGCTGTACCTCCGATTTCCCAGCGTCAAAAATGAAGAAATTCTATACAAACTTTCATCCTCTATTCAACCCCTTTGGGGGACGAATTCAGAATTCCTCACATTCTAAATCAAAATCAAAAGTCATTTATTCAAATAAGGCTCAGAGAGTCTGCTCTTTTTGAACGTAAACATTACTTATGATATTCCCCCCAAAACGCCCGCCCTTCACCACTTTAGCTGGAAAGAAAAGAGGCGCAATAAACTCCCCAGCAGCACAGCTGTCTGTTAAGTTAGAAGAACTTGATTCTATACAATAGTAGGTAATTACACGTACGTAACACAAAAAAACATTGAATTTGCCATGTGTCAGTTAGCACACGCCAATATACCAACAAAACATTGAAAAACGAAAGGTACTCAAGCAGAAATAATAAATAAAAAAAAAAATACGTGTGGCTAATTTAATTTTTTATCAACTTATGTAATTATAATTATTTATTTATTTTTTATTTGTGCAGTATTATTTTTTTCTTTGATATTAATTCAAGTTTTTCCTTTGATATTAATTCAAGTTACAGTTTTTGAGCGTGGTGACCGATAAGAAAACAAATTTTATTTTAACGTAGCGTTCGCTTAACGTGCATGTATATGGTACGACTGCGTACCATATACATGCACGTTAAGCGAACGCTCGGCCGAGCTACATGGTAGGCGGAGTGGGGAGTGTTTTTTTTTTGGTGGGAAATCATCAAATAACTTCTCCCGCTCTGAGTGGAGCAGGAGGGCGTGTCAGACTTTTACTGACTAAAACCCACCCGTGTTCCTTCAGTAGCCCGTATGCCAGGGGCTGTGGTATCTCTTTCGAACAAACCCGCACCCCTGGCAGGCGAGTGGGGGGGGGTTTTTTTTTTTGGGTGGGAAATCATCAAATGACTTCTCCTGCTGAGTAGAGCAGGAGGGCGTGTCAGACTTTTACTGACTAAAACCCACCCGTGTTCCCTCAGTAGCCCGTATGCCAGGGACCGTGGTATCTCTTTCGAACAAACCCGCACCCCTGGCAGTCATCGGCCCTTGCGGACCCCACCGGTGGTTGCTGACATCTTTGACGGCGCGCGTGTGGAACACAACGCACCGTCCCGTCTACCACTTTTCGGCCGCAGGGGATAGGGAGAGCGGCTGACGCTATACCGACACTCCTCTTCCCCTGCGGCCCCACCGCGTCCGCCATCAAACGGTGGCGGCCCCGTCCAGGCCACGGAAGGGAAGAGCGCTGCTCAGAAGCACCGGCACTCCTCCTCTACCGCAGCCCGTAACCCTCAGCCGCGATGCCTCCCATTCGACATCGTGGCCCACCTCAGTTGCGGTGCACCTCACCGCAACCTACTTTTTGGGCGCTACGTCGTCGGCTTTAAGGCAAAAGCCCTGACGAGCGGCCCCACCTTTGGGTTCCTCTTGGCTTCACCGTGGCCGGAATCCACGGTTACTGAGCCCCCCCGCAACGACAATGCGGGAACCCACTTTGGGGTTAGGTTTTATTTTCGGTACGGAATTTCTTGATTCGGTCGCCGCGCTCAAAGCCCGCGATAAAAACTATACAATAGCTTAAAAAACGTAAACAGAACTTACAATCTATATAAAAGCTTCCAGGCGTAGAGCATTCGTCGTATAAGGAACTCTTGTGCAGAATTTCAAGTTTCTAGACTAAGCGTTTTAGATTGTGTGCCTCTCATGAGATGCATATCGTATTAATATCCTACGAATCCTATTAAATCCTGTTAATATTATAAATGTGATTTTTTATGGTTTAGATGTTTGAATATTTGTTACGCAATCACGCAAAAACGGTGAACGGATTTTGATCAAATTTGGCACCCGGTTGTAAGGTCCCGTCCTCCAGAGCTAGTTGTATCTAAATATCACTGCGATAATATCTGTGTGGGTGAAAATTGTTCCATCATCATCATCATTTCAGCGGAAAGACGTCCACTGCTGGACATAAGCCTCCCCCAAAAAGGGGGTTTTTCCCTTGGTAGGCGGGTTGGCGATCGCAGTATGATGGTAAAATGCATAGAGAACGCTGCTGCCCATTCTCTAGTAAGTCCCTTAGTCGCCTTCTACGACAGCCACGGGAAGGGATGGGATAGTGCTATTCTTTACGTCCGGCACCACACGGTACCGGTGCAAATTGTTAGTATCATGTTTCATTGAAAAGCGTAGGAACTCTTTGTATATGAGCTCGTCCGGGGAAGAACTATCACTAGGTATATCTGTTTCTGCCAACAAGCAGTGTCGCTTTGTTCCAGTTTTAATGAAGACGTTGAAATTCCAAGCACATGATATATTCCAGTTTTGTCTTTAAGATGGCAACGGAATTGCGATGCCTCTAGAATTACAGATTCCCCATACGGAGCGTGGATCAATGACCATCAGGTAGCTTGTCTTGACCCACATACAACGTGGCAAAATGCTGCCAACCTTTTGGGCATTTATCCTGTTACAAATACTCCTTAAAAAAATTGTTATCTCAAGACTTCGCTTTAAAACAAAAGCAATTTGATAAATTAAACAAACGAATTTTTTCTCAAATAGACGAGGTAATATTTTCAATATTTCTCGAAAACTAGTTTTTAAGAGTCTGAGTCCCGTATGTGTCGCCGGGCGTAAGAGAATAGCACCATCCCATTTCTTCCCGTGGGTGTCGTAGAAGGCAACAAAGGGACTTACTAGAGAATGGGCAGCAGCGTTCTCTATGCATTTTACCACCATACTGCGATCGCCAACCCGCCTGCCAAGCATGGCGATTATGGCAAAACCCCCATCCTGGGGAGGCCTATGTCCAGCAGTGGACGTCTTCGGCTGAAATGATGATATACTGATTATAATTTAAAAAAAGGTTAAATTGCTACTTCGTATGTACGTGATTAACTCTAAAAGTAGGTACGGATCTAATTACAAAAAAAAATTGTAGAAATAATATACTTTCATTATAATCTACAATCTGCTATTACAGACTCAAGTTAATAGCAATTTAAGTCTGTCGATCCAATTTTGGTTAAACAAAGGTTTAGTTAAACGAACAGATTCAACGGTGCGTTCGGGATGTGGTCGGCAACCCGTTTACCAGAGCTGTGACTAGTGATGGGAAATTCCCAAGAATATTCTCATAGCGAAACTTTGTTGTAGAGTTCTAGAATATTCTTTAGGAAGATAATGTTGCAAATTTTTAACCGATTGTTCTGAATTGATGAGCAAAATTGGGCTGCATGTTCCATCATTCATCATCATCATCTGCCTAGCCTTTTCCCAACTATGTTGGGATCATCGGCTTCCAGTCTAACGGGATGCAGCTGAATACCAGTATTTTACATGGATCGACTGCCTATCTGACCTCCACAACCCAGTTACTGGGTAATACGATACCCCTTGGTAAGACTGGTTGTCAGACTTTCGGGCTTCTGACGACCCGTAACGACTGTCAAAGATCCACAAATGACAGCCGGGACCAACGGCTAACGTGCTTTCCGAGGCACGGAGGGGTCTTTGTATGTAAAGATGGTCACCCATCCACGGACCAACCGCGGCAAGCTTAGCTTAACCTGGCCGATCGACCCGTGCAGCTATTGTTATTTAGCCACAAGCCCCACGTTTCATCATTCACCTTAAGGAATCATCAACCTCTGTATGTGCATATATCAACCCCTGCGCGGTGCATATATCGACAAAACTCTTTTATGTTAAGAGCTAGCATGGCATACAACTCGATGTGTCAGTGTGTTGATGATTTTGACTTATGCTCCACCAGGATTTCTAAACTTAAAAAAAAAAAACTGTGTAAAATTTTCTTACAAGATCACTATATCCTGTTCAGCCTTTTCTTAATTCTTCACAAATGCTTACTTATTCTAACTTTCGCTTGCCTGTCTGATGTTTCTTGTACTACTCTGATATTGTCTGTGAAAACTTTTGATTGTCCTCCTTACACTAACGGTTATCGAGAGGGCATGGGGAGCCGTCACCTCCTTCAGCGAAGCAGTGATGCTCGCGAAGAGGGAGGCGGCGCACGTGAGGGAGAGGCAGCATATGCGCCCTCGCGACCCTAGCCGCCGCAGGATACGGAGACGCCCTGGGCGTCGGGAATCCCAGGCCGATTTCCGGCCACCGTAGGCATGGGCTTGCGGACGGCGAGTAATGGGTAGCTCGCTGTCCGGTAAGGACCAAGCTCAAGTCGACGGCGCGTTGTGTTCCACGCGCGCCTCAAAGAGATGTCAGCACAAAAAGTGATGGGACCCGCAAGGGTCGATGCCTGCCAGGGGTGCGGGTTTGTTCGAAAGAGACACCACAGCCCCTGGCATATGGGCTACTGAAGGAACACGGGTGGGTTTTAGTCAGTAAAAGTCTGACACGCCCTCCTGCTCCACCCAGAGCGGGAGAAGTTATTTGATGATTTCCCACCCAAAAAAAAAAAAAACTCCAACGGTTATTGACTGTCCTCCCATACCTATTATCACTATAATTTGAAAACATTGTTAAAGCCAATTATTTTTAAAAGAATAACCGTGGAGTTTCTTGCCGGCTCTTCTCCATAGGAAACAACAATTTGGAGCCGTGCACCTAGCTTCTGACGTTTCATAAGTGCCTATGCAGGTTTATGTGAAATAAAATATTTTGATTGTGGTCAACTATCTGTATCCTAGCTGTAAGTTTTCTTCGTAAATAAAATGTTATAAATATTTAACTAAGATAAAGCTCTTCGATGTTTTAGCATGTCACCACATAAGTTCATTGCACTGGTGTTAAGCTGGAGCGGGTCTAGTGGGGCATAATGATAACCTTGCGAAATGAGGCTATACTTTCCTCTTCTCTCTACCCCCTTGCCAAATATAAGCGTAATGTTATGTTACAAACAAGTTAAGTCTCTGACTTAGTTCCTTAACTACCCTTATATAAGCAATTATGCGTTCCCAGGTACGGGCTAAGTAAGTTTTCATAGAAACTTGTTAATTAGGTTGTTTTAAGTTTGTATAAGTGCTTATGTATGTTAATATATACGCAATGGTCCTACATTGCGTAATATTATTATTATGTGTAGAGGACAAAATTCATGTTTAAATCATCATCATCATTCATTCAGCCGAAAGACGTCCACTGCTGGACATAGGCCTCCAACAAGCACAGTCAGTTCGAACGGTTCTGTGCTTCTCACATCCAGCTGATTTGTGCGCTTTTCGTCAAAGGAAATCGGTCCACCTTGTGGCGGGGCCTTCCAACGCTATGTCTTCCGGTACACGATCACCACTCTAGAACCTTCCGGCCCCATTGGCTATCTGTTCTGCAAGCAATGTGCCCTTACCACTGTCACTTTCCCTGCGCATCGGGAATCCCAGGCTGATTCCTGGCCACCGTACTCAATACTCAATATCTTTATTGCTTTACCATAATGTGTACTTAGGTGGTAACTATATAATCGAGATCATTATGGACCCTGTAGGGCACAGCAAAAGGGTAGGAGAGAGGAAGCCCTGTTATAGGAGATTATAAATAATTATATTGCTATTAAAATTAATAATTTGTTTTAGTTATATTATTAATTATTATATAATTATTTATTATCTAATATTAACCATTACATTAATATACATTAAATTTACCTAATAGATTGCGAGATTATTATTTATTATTGATATCAACTATGATTCTTATATATATTTTTTATTTTTATTATATTAGTCATTTCCCTAACATACACTTACTCTAAAATATTTCTTATATTATTGGTGTCTATCATTTAAATATTGATCTAAGGAATAATAACATTTATTTAACAGTATTTTTTAAGTTTTCTTATAAATATATTGAACTTTTCTTCTTTCTTTATTACGTCTGGTAGTTTGTTGTATATTTTTATAGACATTACGTAGGTACTTGTAGAATGCATTTTTAGCTTGGATGTTGGTATGTTTAGCCTAGATCGGTGCCTGAGTGTGTACTGTGATTGGATGTCTTCGCGTTTTGTGTAGAACTCTTGATGCTTACGGACAAATTTACATATTTCTAGAATGTAAATACTGGGGAGGGTTAAAATATTGTGTTTTAGAAAATAGGGTTTGCAGCTGTCAGTTTGATCAATATTTACCAAGATTCTAACTCATTTCTTTTGTAGGGTAAAAAGTGTCAGTGCATCTGTACTATTTCCCCAGAGGGTTACGCCGTAGCTAAGCCATGCATTGGCATACGCATAATAGGTGGAGAGGGCAGTTTGTAGGTCGGTTGTCTTTTTAATTTCGCGGAGAGCGTATGAGAATTTTGAGATTTTTGAACGGGTTTTTTGTTTTTGTGTTTTCCAGTTTATATGTTTATCTATTGTAAGTCCAAGTAATGTAAATTCATCAACAGTTTCCAATTTTAAGCCATTTAAGGTGAAATTCAAGTGTAGTGGAGCTTTCTGATAAGGGTGGAAGATCATTAATTTAGTTTTAGCATAATTAATTTCTAAATTATGTGAAGTCATCCAGTTACATGTTTTTGTGAGTGTGGAACTGAGTTTTTCTTCTATGTTTGTGTTGTTTTGGCAGGAGACTAATAGAGATATGTCATCTGCGAATAAAACACGTAGGTGCGGGCTAGTGGATGGCGAGTAATGGGTAGCTCGCTGTCCGGTAAGGACCAAGCCCGAGTCGATGGCACGTGTGCGCGTTGCGCGTGCCACGCGCGCCTCAAAGAGATTTCAGCACTAACTGGCGGAGTCCGCAAGGACCGATGCCTGCCAGGGGTGCGGAATATTCGAAAGAGATACCGTGGCCCCTGGCACACAGGTGAAGGAACACGGGTGGGTTTCAGTCAGTAAAAGTCTGACAGCGTCTCTTGCGGCGACTAGGGCTGTGAATGTGCATATACTGCCTCTCTCTCACGTGCGCTGCCTCCCTCTTCGAAGAAGGAAGTGACGGCTACCCATGCACTCTCGCTTAACGTGATTTCTTGGGCACGGAGGGGTCTTGGTTAAGCGTAAGTTAACCTGATCGATTGACTTATGCGGTTGTTATTATTCAGCCGCAAAACCCTCGCTAACCTTTAGTAACTGTTCTTGATTGAAAATGAAATGAGTTTTCAAATATTTATTCAGAAACACCCTCGCCAAAAAGGGGCTTGTGGCTAAATAGCCCCGCAAATTGATCAATCTGTAAGGTTAAGCTGGGCTTACCACAGTCCGTGGGTAAAATCATTCTAAACACAACAAGGAACAAACGTGACTGGGAACTCAAATGTTCTAAAGCTCAAACCAGTAATGAAACACACGAATCTAAAGATCACATCGAAATTCAAACGGTGTCTCATTGTGAATCCGCGATGATTTACTTCAATAACTCATTTGTCTTTAACCAAAAACAAATGAGTAGCCTTTCGAATAGGGTATTTTCCAAATTATTATAAACTATTTTAATTTGAAGATTGGGACGAATTATGCAACAGAAAATTTAAAATAAATTGATTGATATCCATTTTCTCAATTAAAGCGATTTAATTTAAATGTATTTTTCGTTGTTTTGACCTACACGTGACGTCAACTTTGTGTAAACTAAAGTAGTTGTAATCAAGTGAATGTCGAGTTTTTAATTAACAAGATTTTTAATGGATAGAAAAGGGTATTACTGGTGTGCGGTGCCTCTGTGCACAAATACTTCGAAAAACGCGCCACACAGTGTATTTGTGTCGTTTACACAAACCTGACGTCGACGTTGAGAAATTGGATTAAATAAATTTTATTTTTCCGTTAAATATTTCGTTCTAATCTTCAAATTAAAATAGTTTTTAGTAAATTGGAAAATACCCTGTTGTGTGCACTCACTTGAGTAAGGTTCCTATTAACAAAAACGAATCGTTTCGCTTACCAATGCTATTTTTTATTGCCAAACCAATGCAACTAGATTGGCAAGCAAATTTTTCCCGTGATAGCTACTTCCATACGGGAAGGCGTATTATGCAAAGCTATGAGGTATTAGCTTCCTTATTGATAAATACACAAGAGTCTTATAGGAATCGGTCATTATTGAGGTTTCAAATTACCTTTAGCAATTTTTCAAGTGCCAAATTGTGGTTTCAGAGGCGAAAAAGGCATGTATTTACCCACTTATCGACATAGGTAGATTGTAGTTCTGCAAGTGACGTGAACAAATAGTTTACCTAACTCTGAACCCGCGATCAATCAGAGAGTTTGTGTCAATGGGGCAATGTCGACTGCAGACAATACGACTGTTGAGTCACGATTGATAACGGTGGAAACGGGACAAACGCCGAACATAGAATGGAAGTAAAATAGCCAATAGGTTTTTTGGCCTCATTCTTTGCCAAAAGAGTAATCTTTATGCTAAAATACCGATTTTGCTAAAACGAGATAATTTTTTTGAGATAGCAGAAACCGAAATAGACAATTATAGCAACGCAAACGGTGAAATAATCAAAATCAAAAATCAAATCAAAAGTCGTTTGTTGAACGTCAAATTTACATATTAAGACTGTCCCCCAAAACGCCCGCCCTTCACCGCTAAACTCAAGCAGAAATAAATAATAAAAATAAAACTTAAAACCTACATAACATCATCCTGGCATAGAGGGTGTGCCCGCACACATAAGCCATGTTGCATTATGGTCGTAAAGATATAACTTGAAGTAACAAATGTTACCATTTATTTATTTTACTCCGAAGGTCTAGGACCTTCGGAGTAAAGTTTAATTACTAATAACAATAAAATCAAAACATTTTATTTCACATAAACCTGCATGGGCACATATGAAACGTCAGAAGCTAGGTGCACGGTTCCAAATTGTCGGTTCCTATGGAGAAGAACCGGCAAGAAACTCCACGTTACTCTTTTAAAAACCATTGGTTTTAACAATGTTTTCAAATTACAGTGATAATAGGTATGGGAGGACAGTGTAGACCTGTCAATAAGTACCAGGTACTTAGACGAATGAAAATACAGAATAGAAAATCGTCTACAAATCTAGTCTGTAAGGCCTACAACGTTCTCTCATTCACAATATGTAAAATAATCTACATAAATAAAATGAACCAATTTAAACATAGTGACAAGATTTCCATGACAATCACTTTAAATAGTCGATATTAAAATTTATGTATAACATGCTTTTTTTGTAATGGACACGTTTTTTTTTTTTTTTTGGGTGGGATATCATCAAATAACTTCTCCCGCTCTGGGTGGAGCAGGAGGGCGTGTCAGACTTTTACTGACTAAAACCCACCCGTGTTCCTTCATTAGCCCGTATGCCAGGGGCTGTGGTATCTCTTTCAAACGAACCCGCACCCCTGACAGGCATCGGCCCTTGCGGGCCCCATCATTTTTGTGCTGACATCTCTTTGAGGCGCGCGTGGACACAACGCGCCGTCGACTTGGGCTTGGTCCTTACCGGACAGCGAGCTACCCATTACTCGCCGTCCGCAAGCCCATGCCTACGGTGGCCGGAATTCGGCCTGGGATTCCCGATGCCTAGGGCGTCTCCGTATCCTGCGGCGGCTAGGGTCGCGAGGGCGCATATGCTGCCTCTCCTTCACGTGCGCCGCCTCCCTCTTCGCGAGCATCACTGCTTCGCTGAAGGAGGTGACGGCTCCCCATGCCCTCTCGCTCCGTACCATGGCCTGGACCAGGCCCGGACGCGAGAGATCGCCGCCGCCGATCGCCTCCACGAGGACACGGCGGTGCTCCGCCCAAGCAGGGCAGACCGCCACCGTGTGCTCCACCGTGTCCTCAGGGCGATCTTCGCAGTGAAAACACCTGGGCGTTTCCTCCCGCCCTTTCCGAAACAGGAACCTCCCGAAACAACCGTGTCCGGTGAGGACCTGCGTCAGGCGGAAGGTGAGGACGCCATGCCGCCTCTCAAACCACTCCTCAAAGAGGGGACTTACCGCCGCAATCGTGGCGTGCCCAGCACTGGGTTGCGACAATCGCTCTCTCCATGTCACCATGAGATCCCGCCGGAGCTCTGTCCGCTGTGCCGCGATTTCCCGCGGCAGCGGAGTTACGCCCCGGCGTTTGGCCTCCTCGCGCCACTCCCACATTTGCGCGAAGACCTTTGCCTCCAGATCCCATGGCGGTAATCCGGCAAGGAGGCCCGCCGCCTTGCCGGAGATCGTGCGATATCCTCGGATCATTCTGATCGCCATGACCCTATGGGACGCCCTCAACCGGCGAGCGTTATGGACACGTTTGATGTACGTTTTAAACTTTTCATCGCTAAGTTCTGGAACTGGCTTTGGCAACTTGTTATGGAAGCGGATACTGTTTATTAGAAATGACTTGCTAGTTTTAGTCAATCTAAATTTTGGAACCACAATTTTATCTTTATTAAGTGTAAAATTAATAACAAAATCATGCTCAGTAAGACGACCATTCACTCCAAGAAGCACCCGTTCAACAGCATAACGCAAAGATCAGCAGCGACCCCTCATATGCCCTGGGCGTTGGGAATCCCAGGCTGACTCAGGCGTGGGCTTGCGGACGGTGAGTAACGGGTAGCTCGCTGTCCGGTAAAGACCAAGTCCGGGTCGATGGCGCGTTGTGTTCCACGCACGCCTCAAAGAGACGTCAGCACCAATTGATGGGCTCCGCAAAATTATAAACCTGCTTTGTTTAACCTTAATAACCAAGTTTGGAAGGTGGAGATGTAACATTAAAATACATATCCAAAGTCACCGACTTCCCAACTTAATTATTAAGGTTAAACAAAGCAGGTTTATTATTTTTTCATCATCATCATCAGCCTATAATTTTCCCACTGCTGGGACACAGCCTCCTCTCGGTGAGAGAGAGTGGGCCGTAATTACCGTATTATTTTTTACTTGTAATTTTTTGTGGCTATAATCTACTCAATACTACATTACGCTTATTTTTTTGATTACTTTTTGTAATACAAAACTCACTATTAAAATCTGTGAGTAAACAATCAATTGCCCCTGTTTTCCTATCCTTAGGGTTGGTTTTTTTTTGGGAAATTTATGTGGGAACTTCGGGGTATACCCTTTCCAATAAAAAAAGAATTATCAAAATCGGACAACTCTGAAAAAAGTTATGCGTGAACCTCCTCCGTTTTTTCGTCGGTTAAAAATGAAATATATTTGTTTAATGGAAGTGTGTTTTTAACCGACTTCAAAAAGAAGGAGGTTATCAATTCGACATGTTTTTTTTTTTTTTTTTTTTATTTATGTTCGGGCATAACTCCGTCGTTTATTGACGGATTTGCAAAATATTTTTTTGGTTCAAAAGGGGTTTACCGCGAAATGGTCCCATTAAAATTTCATATAGATCTGATGATGCGTTTTGGAGACAGACAATGGAACTCTTCAAAAAATTACAGCAAATCAACCGCGAATGTTGCTATCGCATAAGTTTGCATTGTTTTGACCCTAAGGATGATGAAATTTCGAATTGGTAGGTAACTAAAAAGTGAAAAATAAAACCTTTTTTCAAAAAAATAACAACCTACTTCCAAAAAAACACAACAAAGTGCAAAATAACTTTAATTTCGGAAGGCGGTGACAAATAATTAAAATACACATCCAAAGTCACCGACTTCCGAAAATAAAGTTATTTTGCACTTTGTAGTGTTTTTTTGGAAGTCGGTTGTTATTTTTTTGAAAAAAAGTTTTTTTTGATAGCGAGATTCACAGTAGTAAGTAGCATTTAAATTTTACTTTCAGATTTTCGCGTTTTTTCTCATAACCGCTTTTTGCAAGTGCTGCATTTACCATTAGCAGCGCCGTATTCTATTTTATCTATTTATTCTAAACGCATACAATAAGTGTCTATAGGTACAGAACCAATTTCCTTGAACCACAAACTAGTATTACTAGCGTCGAAGCAAAACCACACAGCTCGGTCAAACAAGCTGTTATCTAAGTTTATAGTAATAACAACTGGTAAACGCAATATCTATAAACGTTTGGTGGTTTGTTTATATTTAGCATGCTATGAAGAATTCGATACAAACATACATAGTGAGCCAATATCGTTCCCACTGCTGAAACACAGCTCCTCTCGGCGAGAAGTGAACAGTAATCCACCATCGAAGCCGCTCGCCACGCCCCCTTGCGGGGCATCGCGACGTCTACAACACGTAGGTGCAGTGCGCGTTGGCAGGTGTCACATGTCTTCAAATTTTTGGTTCAAGGACATGCCAGTTTTCTTACGATGTTTTCCTTCACCGTTTTGATAGTGGTGATTTATTAATTAGAACAATAGACCTATCCAAAAACAGCGAATTATATTGCACTCTTAAGGGGAACCTAGTCGTGGGCTCGAACTCACTGATGGGCCTGGCTAAAAATCATACTGTCTCACCAGGCTTCGTGTCCGACAGATGTAGTACCCGTGATAAGCCGGTAGACGCTAGTCTACAAGAACAACATTATTGAGTAAGCTGCAGGATCAGTTATAGTAAAACAGGCGCAATCACTTTAAATAATCGATATTAAAATTTATGTATAACATGCTTTTTTTGTAATGGACACGTTTTTTTTTTTTTTTTTTGGGTGGGATATCATCAAATAACTTCTCCCGCTCTGGGTGGAGCAGGAGGGCGTGTCAGACTTTTACTGACTAAAACCCACCCGTGTTCCTTCATTAGCCCGTATGCCAGGGGCTGTGGTATCTCTTTCAAACGAACCCGCACCCCTGACAGGCATCGGCCCTTGCGGGCCCCATCATTTTTGTGCTGACATCTCTTTGAGGCGCGCGTGGACACAACGCGCCGTCGACTTGGGCTTGGTCCTTACCGGACAGCGAGCTACCCATTACTCGCCGTCCGCAAGCCCATGCCTACGGTGGCCGGAAATCGGCCTGGGATTCCCGATGCCCAGGGCGTCTCCGTATCCTGCGGCGGCTAGGGTCGCGAGGGCGCATATGCTGCCTCTCCTTCACGTGCGCCGCCTCCCTCTTCGCGAGCATCACTGCTTCGCTGAAGGAGGTGACGGCTCCCCATGCCCTCTCGCTCCGTACTATGGCCTGGACCAGGGCCGGACGCGAGAGATCGCCGCCGCCGATCGCCTCCACGAGGACACGGTGGTGCTCCGCCCAAGCAGGGCAGACCGCCACCGTGTGCTCCACCGTGTCCTCAGGGCGATCTTCGCAGTGAAAACACCCGGGCGTTTCCTCCCGCCCTATCCGAAACAGGAACCTCCCGAAACAACCGTGTCCGGTGAGGACCTGCGTCAGGCGGAAGGTGAGGACGCCATGCCGCCTCTCAAACCACTCCTCAAAGAGGGGACTTACCGCCGCAATCGTGGCGTGCCCAGCACTGGGATGCGACAATCGCTCTCTCTATGTCACCATGAGATCCCGCCGGAGCTCTGTCCGCTGTGCCGCGATTTCCCGCGGCAGCGGAGTTACGCCCCGGCGTTTGGCCTCCTCGCGCCACTCCCACATTTGCGCGAAGACCTTTGCCTCCAGATCCCATGGCGGTAATCCGGCAAGGAGGCCCGCCGCCTCGCCGGAGATCGTGCGATATCCTCGGATCATTCTGATCGCCATGACCCTATGGGACGCCCTCAACCGGCGAGCGTTATGGACACGTTTGATGTACGTTTTAAACTTTTCATCGCTAAGTTCTGGAACTGGCTTTGGCAACTTGTTATGGAAGCGGATACTGTTTATTAGAAATGACTTGCTAGTTTTAGTCAATCTAAATTTTGGAACCACAATTTTATCTTTACTACGTGTAAAATTAATAACAAAATCATGCTCAGTAAGACGACCATTCACTCCAAGAAGCACCCGTTCAAGAGCATAACGCAAAGATCAGCAGCTACCCCTCATATGCCCTGGGCGTTGGGAATCCCAGGCTGACTCCCGGCCACCGTAGGCGTGGGCTTGCGGACGGTGAGTAACGGGTAGCTCGCTGTCCGGTAAAGACCAAGTCCGGGTCGACGGCGCGTTGTGATCCACGCACGCCTCAAAGAGACGTCAGCACCAATTGATGGGCTCCGCAAAATTATAAACCTGCTTTGTTTAAACTTAATAACCAAGTTTGGAAGGTGGAGATGTAACATTAAAATACATATCCAAAGTCACCGACTTCCGAACTTAATTATTAAGGTTAAACAAAGCAGGTTTAGTATTTTTTCATCATCATCATCAGCCTATAATTTTCCCACTGCTGGGACACAGCCTCCTCTCGGTGAGAGGGAGTGGGCCGTAATTACCGTATTATTTTTTACTTGTCAGTTTTTGCGGCGGTTTAACTTTTTTGTTAAATGTTTTTTTTTTTTTCATTTTTTTTTCTGGCTATAATCTACTCAATACCACATTACGCTTATTTTTTTGATTACTTTTTGTAATACAAAACTCACTATTAAAATCTGTGAGTAAACAATCAATTGCCCCTGTTTTCCTATCCTTAGGGTTGGTTTTTTTTTTGGGAAATTTATATGGGAACTTCGGGGTATACCCTTTCCAATAAAAAAGAATTATCAAAATCGGACAACTCTGAAAAAAGTTATGCGTGAACCTCCTCCGTTTTTTCGTCGGTTAAAAATGAAATATATTTGTTTAATGGAAGTGTGTTTTTAACCGACTTCAAAAAGAAGGAGGTTATCAATTCGACATGTTTTTTATTTTATTTTTTTATTTATGTTCGGGCATAACTCCGTTGTTTATTGACGGATTTGCAAAATATTTTTTGGTTCAAAAGGGGTTTACCCCGAAATGGTCCCATTAAAATTTCATATAGATCTGATGATGCGTTTTGGAGACAGACAATGGAACTCTTCAAAAAATTACAGCAAATCAACCGCGAATGTTGCTATCGCATAAGTTTGCATTGTTTTGACCCTAAGGATGATGAAATTTCGAATTGGTAGGTAACTAAAAAGTGAAAAATAAAACCTTTCTTCAAAAAAAATAACAACCTACTTCCAAAAAAACACTACAAAGTGCAAAATAACTTTAATTTCGGAAGGCGGTGACAAATAATTAAAATATACATCCAAAGTCACCGACTTCCGAAATTAAAGTTATTTTGCACTTTGTAGTGTTGTTTTGGAAGTCGGTTGTTATTTTTTTGAAAAAAGTTTTTTTTGATAGCGAGATTCACAGTAGTAAGTAGCATTTAAATTTTACTTTCAGATTTTCGCGTTTTTTCTCATAACCGCTTTTTGCAAGTGCTGCATTTACCATTAGCAGCGCCGTATTCTATTTTATCTATTGATTCTAAACGCATACAATAAGTGTCTATAGGTACAGAACCAATTTCCTTGAACCACAAACTAGTATTACTAGCGTCGAAGCAAAACCACACAGCTCGGTCAAACAAGCTGTTATCTAAGTTTATAGTAATAACAACTGGTAAACGCATTATCTATAAACGTTTGGTGGTTTGTTTATTTTAGCATGCTATGAAGAATTCGATACAAACATACATAGTGAGCCAATATCGTTCCCACTGCTGAAACACAGCTCCTCTCGGCGAGAAGTGAACAGTAATCCACCATCGAAGCCGCTCGCCACGCCCCCTTGCGGGGGCATCTCGACGTTTACAACACGTAGGTGCAGTGCGCGTTGGCAGGTGTCACATGTCTTCAAATTTTTGGTTCAAGGACATGCCAGTTTTCTTACGATGTTTTCCTTCACCGTTTTGATAGTGGTGATTTATTAATTAGAACAATAGACCTATCCAAAAACAGCGAATTATATTGCACTCTTAAGGGGAACCTAGTCGTGGGCTCGAACTCACTGATGGGCCTGGCTAAAAATCATACTGTCTCACCAGGCTTCGTGTCCGACAGATGTAGTACCCGTGATAAGCAGGTAGACGCTAGTCTACAAGAACAACATTATTGAGTAAGCTGCAGGATCAGTTATAGTAAAACAGGCGCGTAAAAAATTAAGAAAATTCCTTCGGAAGATCGGGTTTTCTGAAAAAAAAACGCTACATAAATCAATGACTAATAAAGTTTATTTAACTTTTCGATAATTGAGCTTTGTCGGCACCGACTTAGTTTTGGAGATTTTACACTTCTTTTATTACTTAAACACGCCCAAAGTTAGGTTAACTTTGCAAGAAAAACTAATCCTTGTGGGCTCGTAAATTTTCAATGATTTTAAATTTTTGTATTCTTTTTCCATACAGATAATACTAATAACAAGACAAAACCATACCATGTTTAATTTTTGATGTACATTGTCAAATAGTGGAGTAATACACTCTCGAAGTTTGTATGAGAAAAATGTGGACTAGGTTCACCTTATTACTCATTAAACTTACTGACCATTGTCATCTGCTCGCCTTTTTCCAGTAATGTTTGAGTCAGCTTCCCGTCTTACTAAAGGCAGCTGAAAACCAGTATTTTACTTGAAACGACTGCCTATCTAACTTCCTCAACCCAGTACCTGTGTTATGCGATACCCCTCGGTAAGAATGGACTGAACTTACTGACCTTTATGGACTTGGACTCATTTTCTGGTACAGAGAACCACAGAAAAAATATTATGTCACTAAAGTAAGTCAATATTGTATTTCCTACAGTATTTCTTATTTACTCCGATAAAGATGGGTTGGTACACTACGGCCTGTCGTGCACAACGCTACTCAAAAGCAACGAGTAAAGATGGCTTCCAACGGTGCGTGATATTGCAGTCGGACGCAGACTAGCCCGCAACGACGCACCATGGGAAGAGTATGTTTCGTCCGTGGTAGCGCAGACAGTCGTCGCGGTGCGTCCATCCGGGACGAGGCGGTAATTTCAAAGGTGTGGTGCGAGCTTCTTTTGCACTTTTCACTTTGGAATGACAAAATGAATCTTATCTCCAGACCCTCACAAACTGACAAACACAGTTGGAAGAGTATTGGTGTGTTTCGAGAGCGGGTGTTTTGTGAGCGGTCCGTCTGTGGTCGCCGGCCGTGCGTGATAATCCACAATATCACGGATCGTGGGAAGCCGTCTTTAGAAATTAAAATTATCAATGAGTAGACAGAATATCGCAGTAATAGTATTTCTTCTTCTTTCGTATCAAGGGTAGGTTTTGTTGAATTTGAAATTACTTGAGCCCAAACTTAGGTGGCCAAGTTAAATAGCTTTATTCGCTGATTCGCACAAATTTATTTGCCCGAATTCGTGGGCAAATCGACAATGCCACAAATTTGTTTTAGGCAGTTGACATCTGAAAGAAAGAAAGAAAGAAAAAACGTTTATTTGCGGTAAACATGACGCAAAAAGAACAGGAATACAAAAATAAGAAAAGGTTGAGGGAAACATGCGTCACATCCACGCAAAACGGCTATCGCTCAGCATTATGCTGCGACCCTATGCAAGACAGAGCCCCAGCGCTGGTTTTCAGTGACAGCCGGCTTTGACGTATTGACGTCGCCCGGTGCCTCAAACAATTAATAGGACACTGAACTGGTACAGCGAACTTATAGAAAAAATAATATATTTAAATGTAAATATGATAGAACTAAACAGGAAAATAAAAAATTATAAAACAAAATAAAAAAAAAAAAAGAAATAGACAAACATGCTACGAGAATATCATCCTCAATAAACTTTTACTCTTTATGTAGTGGCAACATTTCGAAGCGTCATCCATAGAGTTAATGTGCGTGTGCGTCATAAAATTGATGTAAGAAATTACAAAATGGCCAATTATGTGAATTATGTAATGTGTTTATGCAATAATAGTTGTGTGTCAGTGCCGTAGGTCAGTGTTTTAAGTGTATATGAGTGAATGTGATTGTGATAGATGAGATGAGATGGATCCAATAAAAGACGAAAACAAAACCTGGGAATCTGGAGGGTGACCCAACATGCCAAACACTTTAAAAGAGCTCCAAAAGCTTCAAAAACAGGAAGTTGCCATTGACGCGTGAGAGATCCGAGTTAGCGGGCCGCCGTATGGCAAACTGCTGCCAGGGGGCGAAACCCTGGTGCCAAAAACAGGAAGGTAAATAACAAAAATGGGGTGGAAGTCAAGAGTCATGAATAGAAATACAAAATAGAACAACATAACTTAATTAGATAATACGATTATTGGAATTAAATTTGAAATTAGATTGTAAATGGGCGATTATATGCATAAATATTTAGCGATAAACATGGATAAGTAATATGATCAAAATATATTTCAATAAATAGGTTGTCAACATAGAAAGAATGTGGACTGGGGAAACGCTACCAGCAGTCCCGGCATACAGGGGTCCGAATGCCATGTCGCAGTGCTGCTGGAGATCCAAAGCCAAGTACTGCAGGCCATGACCCATACGGTAAGCGAGGAATAAGACTTTTCATGAGAAATTACAAAGTTTATTGCTCAGAGAGCTGTTTATGTAACAATAACTTTTTAAGTTGGAATTTAAATGACTGTATTGTTTTTAGGCCTCGCATTGGTGGTGGAAGGTCGTTCCAGCAGCGAGTGGCCGCAAACCTAAAGCTACCTCTAAAAGCTGCAGTTTTATGTTGCTGCATGTTTAGGGGGCCAACTACAGAACGAAGACCATACTTGTAACGAGCTTGACGCCAGGTGAGCTTTTCATATAAATAGTGCGGCTTATGGGTTGTTACAATGCCAAACATTAAACTTGCTAAATGAAGTTTCCGCCTGGCAGCCATTTTTAGTGTCTTGAGTTGGTTTATGTATGGTGTCACATGATGCCTGCGAGGGACTCGAACACAGAAACGAACACAAGCATTCTGAATTCGCTGAACTAACCTTTCTGTCCTACCAAGCAGGCAGGGCCCATAGACAGTGTCACAATAATTGAGCTTAGATAGGATCAGACTGTCAACCAGTTGTTTTCTAAGTGGTACGCTAAGAAAATTACGTATACCATATAAAACCTTAAGCCTATAGAAGCAATTTCTTAGTACGTTTTTTAAATGAGCCTCGAAACGCAGCTCAGGATCTAGGGTTAGCCCCAGACTACATGCCTGTTCAGCTCGCTCAATTTTCTCCCCTTTAATAAAAATTTCTGGTTTGGCAGACAATATTGCAGAAAGTTGCTTTTTTGTACCCAGCACCATGAACTTGGACTTCAGTGGGTTCAGAACCAGAGAGTTCTCTTCAGACCAGGTCACCACTCTATGCAGGTCCTCATTTACCCTTTGTACTGCCAACGCTGTATCACCCCCTTTGAAGGATATGTACAACTGGATATCATCAGCATACATGTGATACTTGCAGTTTACAATGGATCCGGTAACATCAGCACTGTAGAGTATGTACAGCAAAGGGCCCAAAATCGATCCCTGGGGGACTCCCCTAGACACCTGGAGTGGAGGGGAAGACACAGTCGATCCGTCGTCCCTGTGGATCTGCACGTACTGCGACCTACCAGTCAAATAGCTACTAAACCAATCCACAGCTTCACGATCAAAGCCATAGTAGGTTAGCTTCGACAGCAGTAGGTTTGTGTTTATAGCGTCGAAAGCCCGTGAGAAATCCAGCAGGACCAGGATCGACCCCTCCCCCCTATCACGTGCCTCCAGGATATTGCCCACTACATCCATCAGAGCCGTTGCAGTGCCTCTTCCTTTACGGAATCCTGACTGAAGTTCAGGGAGAATGTTGTTTGCCTCCAAGTATTCAATTACCTGTAGATAAACCACACGCTCTAGAATCTTTGACAGGCAGGGCAATATACTAATAGGCCTGAGATCTTTCAAATTGGCTGGATCACTAATTTTAGGGATAGGGCGAACAATTGCGCGACGCCAGAGGTCAGGGAAAGTGCGCGATTCTATTGACCTGTTGATGATGTCAGTGATGACTTCCAGAGTAGTTGGCAGTGTGAGTGTTAACATTTCCAAACTGATACCATCAACACCCTGGGCGTTTGATCGTAGACTCCTGACGATCTTCAGAATTGTCTCCTGGTTGGTTGTAGTGAGCGAGAACTCGGCTGAACTGTGCCTGCGAGAATTGAAGCAGGATATTTGTGAGGTATTATCGTTACAGTTTCCTGGAACATCCAAAAAAGCCGCATTGATAATATCTGGATTGTCAAAATGTCTTGGCAGTAGCCTTTCTTTATGGTCCGGAAGTACATCTGATTTCAAATTACGCCACAGAAGTTTGGGGTCCTTGCTCTGATCGTTGATGTTTTTTGTGAAATATGCTGTCTTTTCCCTCACTAATGCGGCGGCGGCTTCGTGCTTAAGATCCAGGTAGTACTGCTTATGATGCGGTTCTTTAGTTTTACGACATCTGTCCCTAGCCTCATCCCGCAGCTTGAACATCAGACGGATGTTGTCAGTGATCCAAGGCGTAGGCCTCTTATAGAAGGTCTTTTTCTTGATAGGAGCGTGAAGATCAAAAAGCTGGAGCATAAATGTGTTAAACGTGTGCACCATAGTATCGACATCACACATATCTCCTATAGTAGACCATGGTATCATGTTCAAATCATTATGGAAGTGATCCGGCATGATGTCTGAAAGAGAGCGAAACTCCACCACCCTAGGTTTAACCTTGGGCTTCTTAAAAACAGATTCACATGTAATGAAGGAGTGGTGACCGAGCTCACTGATATGGTTCACATCAACATTTCGTGTTGTAGCATCAGTGCATACAATGTCGATGAGCGAACTACTGTTACCCACGAAGTGTGTCGCCGATTGAACTAGTTGAGTAACGTTCAAGTAATTAAAAAAGTCCGTAAGCTGCTTTGATTTTGAGCTGTTTACATCCAACAGATTAACATTTAGGTCACCCAACAGTACCAGATTATCATAAGGGGCCAGTGCGCTAACACTGGCTGTTATGGCGTCAAGGAAAAGCTCCAAATCCTGCCAGGGGGGGCGGTACGCAGTCCCAATAAGAAGCCTTTTTTTATTTATGGTCAGGCCCAGCCAAAGTTGCTCTACATCAGGGTGTTCAGGATGAGCTCTCACACGCGCGTTAATACCATTCTTTATATAAAAAGCAACTCCCCCGCCACGGCCACCTCGGGTAGTCACAGGTCGCGGTACGTGCCTAAATTTGTACCCAGGTACACTAGGAGCGCGGTCCTCTTCCCCCTTTCGTAACCATGTCTCATTGATAGCCATGATGTCCACAGAGTGGTTACCCATGGCAATCAAGAACTCATCCTGATTTGTCCCTAGAGAGCCCGCATTAAGTAGACCAAACTTAATATATTTCGATAATAGTTTTAGATATGGAAGTGTGGTGAAATCTAGTGAAATGGTACAAATGAAAGTATGATGTTGTGTGGTGGTTCACTTGGGCACTGTAGTAAAAGCTTATAGTTATGATTGAAAAGATTACTTCTTGCACATAATTTGGATGGAATAGATTAGGTGAAAATAGACTTTGTACAAATAATAAAGGAGAATAATAAACTGTTACAGTAAAATAATGTAACGTGGATACACAAACCTCCGATCCATGGCCGAGCACACCATGAAAACGGTTGCGACGCACATTTCCCCAAGCATTAACAATAAAACTATATAAATATAAATAGGCACAAAAATAATTAAGACTTGTCATTTCCAGTTCCGAAGACACGGGATAAGTCCTCTTCAGTGTGGATCCTCTGCGCCTTGTCTCCTGGCATCTTCCTGGCGAGGATGCGGCCCTGCTTGGTCCACACAAACTTCCAGTCGAGGAGACTGGCTGCATCCCGTGCCCTACGAAATAACAGACGGTTTGCTTTCGTCAGCCGCTCATTGAGGAAGAACCGCTGCGCTGGGGCGGGCATGTCGAGGTCGGCAGTGGTTGCTCCCCGTCGCACTCGCGCGCTCGCCAAAAGTTGGTCGCGCAGGTCCCGACGAGCAAGGCGCACGACGATCGGCCGCGAACGAGATTCAGTCGGTCCTGCTGAGCTTGTCGCGTTGAGCTGCCTTCCACCAACACGTTCTGCACTAACGATATCGCGATCGTCAAGGCTGACCCCTAGCTTGTGGCCTATGATCTTAATGATATGAGCTGGGTTTTCCGCCTTTCCTTCCGGCAAATTTGATACCTCTATGTCGTTAGCAAGAAGGTCCTGGTCCCTGTCATTGAGCTCTCGCCTCAAATCCTCCACAATCTTGTCCACGCTGACTGAGTTCGTAGTCCCCGAAGCAGCACGTTGTTCCAGCGCGTCCACCCTGGCCTCCAGACTGTCGATGCGCGTGCTGCAGGTATTTAAGGTTGTTTTGAGCTCCGACATTTCCACCTCCATCTCCTTTCTAAACACCTGAATCTCTGCACGCACCATCCTCAGCTCCTCAATTATCACCTGCAAGTCGGTTCCAGCTACAGGCGATAATTCCCGAGTGGTGACGTCGGCGATTGAGATTTCAGGCGGCGGGGAAGTCGAGGCTGCATTGACGGGGCTATTAGGCGTGCTGGAACCCGTAATACTTGCAGTCCCTGTGTTATGAGCAGGGGGGCTTTGTGTGGCACCTCTGACAGGAGTTTCAGTCCTATTGTCTCGAGCAATATTCTTTTTGCATTCCGGACAACGCCAGTTGGTTGTTATGTTCGCCTTTGTAGGGACACCAACACACACTCTGTGATAATACTCCTGGCACTTACCGCATTTAGCGCCCTCTAACGTGGATATAAAGCGACCGCAGCCTCCACATTTGATGCCCGGCATTGTTGTTGACGTTAGTAAACTTGCTCAACTAGTGGTGACGAGGATTTTCGCTAGATGGCGGCAGTAACGATTCTCTACACGGGTCGATAGGTCGTTTGCAGCCAACAAGACAGATGGCTCTGTTATCAAGGCGACGTTACCGATTGTTTTGTTGTTATTTGTGGGTAACTATAATAAAACCAAATAAAAATTTGGTCAATTTGGAAATGTTTTTCTAATTTTACGGCCCTTAAACACACTATTTATTGCTCACTATAATGTATGTTGTGCTGATTGCCACTATGATCACTATTACACAGATTGTAATGCACTTTGACTTTTATTTCAATTTAATTAAGAAAAAATTTGAACAGCGAGCTACACCGATAGAGACGTCAAACGTCAAGTCCCTCTCATCTCATCTGTCTGGCAATAACACCGAAATTAACTTTTTTGGTGCGGCCATGAGGCGCACACTATTGTTGTGTCGAAAAAATTGTTTGCTTAGCAGTATAAACAACGCCATGAATGTTGTAGAAAAGTCAAAAAAAAAAAACAACCGACTTCCTGAAAAACATTACAAAGTGAAAAATAACTTTAACTTCGGAAGGCGGTGACAAAAAATTAAAATACAGCAAAGTCACCGACTTCCGAAATTAAAGTTATTTTTCACTTTGTAATGTTTTTCGGGAAGTCGGTTGTTTTCTCCTTTTTTTTTTTTGTAAAAGTTTTATTTTTCACTTTTTAACTATACACACCCCACAATAATTCTAAATTTCATCATCCTTGGAGTCAAAACAATGCATAATTATTTATGCAATAGCAGCAATCGCGGTTGATTTGCTGTCATTTTTTGAAGAATTCCGTTGTCTGTCTCCGAAATGAAATTTAAATGGGACCATTTCGGAATAAACCCCTTTTGATTTTTTTTTTTATCCGTCTGGGATTATGACGGCCCGAACATACATTTAAAAAAAAAACATGTCGAATTGATAACCTCCTTATTTTTGAAGTCGGTTAAATCTGAAAGCATTTTCTACTGAAAGTTAAGTTATCACCCCTCTGGTTACTTTTGAGTAGCGTCGTATACGATGGACCTTACCATTCCAAGAATGAGTGACGTCAACTAAAACAATAGTATGTAATAACCAGTTTCCTGTACATTGGCTTTTATTATTTGTTTACGTACAGGGCTCTTGTTTTTATTGTCTGAGTTAAGGACGCGTTCAATTATAAGCGGAGCGAGGAGCGGGAGCGATAGTTTATTCCCGAAATGTATAATTTATGACTATAAAATTAAAATTCATATTTAGGGTTGTAGCTAAATAATTACAGCCGAACGATTCGATCGATCAAGTTAAGCTACGCTTGCCGCGGTTTGTTCGTGGATGGGTGACCGTCTTTACATACCAAGACCCCGCCGTACCTCGGAAAGCACGTTAAACTGTTGGTCCCAGCCGTCATTTGTGGATTTTTGACAGTCGTTATGGGTCGTCAGAAGACCGAAAGTCTGAACAACCAGACTTACCAAGAAATATCATATTACCCAGTAACTGGGTTATGAAGGTCAAATAGGCAATCGTTTAATGTAAAATACTGGTATTTAACTGCATCTGGTTGGTATGCGGATGGTATGAAAAGATGGTCACCCATCCACGAACTAACCGCGGCATTTATTGTCCTTGCTATCCTTTACCTTCTAACCCAGCTGCAGATGAAAGTGTTTTCACTTTTTCACCAACCGCCATTTCATTAAACTTAAGTCTCTCTTGAAATTCGAACGGTATCTCGTTGTGAATCCGCGATGATTTACTTTAAAAACAAATGAGTTCGCTTTCGAATTGTGTGCGCTCACTTGAGTGAGGTGAGCAGTGAACTTTACAGACTGACGTCCGCTATCTCTCTCTCTCTTTCAACATAACCTACGCCTAGAAGTGAAGGATTTGTGGGGTCAGTTACTTTTATTGTAAGAAATGTGTGTCAATGGGTGCTTTTGTTTTCTATTATATCCCCGTGTTTAGCCGGAGGGCGAAGTCCTATAACAAAACGTTGTTTATTCTTTATTTGTGCTGTTGAAGTGTAGGCTGCAAATAGTTTGCCTTCGTTTTTTTTGTGCCTTTTTCGTGTTGTTGTAAGATTAAATGGATTTGTTATGCAAAGACGTTTTGTAAATGATGAAGATTATGTTTTCTTTATCGCTCCTTGCAGAATAATTTTCTGAATGATGGATGAATAACACAGTCTTAATTTGAATTCAATGGTAACTATTTGAAGAGGTGCCATATGTAAAGAATTAAATCAAATGAAAATGAAGTCTTATCTGTGCTGGTGGCTGGGGCATTGACACACAACCTGTACAGATAAGACTTGACCATAGATTTAATACATGATTCTGAACGTTTTTTTTTTTTTTGGTAGAAAGTTGAAAAAAAAATACCAACGCAATTTTTTTACGCAGGCAGGGGCGATAAAAAATATGCGTGGGTTATTGCAAAAAAACAATGTCCTTTCATACATTTTGACCGCGTAGGTATCACAGTTTTGTATTAATTAACGGTGGTTTTTTTTTTATAACCGCCGATCGATTCCTGCGGTTGGTGGTCTAAAATCATAGCTAAATTCATGGTGGCAATTTCTGAGTTGTTGTGATGCGAACCTGTGTATTTTGGGGTGCATTAAAATTCCCTGCATTTTTTCCATGGCGGTAACACGAAAGATTAAGTTAGGTGCCTGAATACTTTAATTTGAGTATTTAGTGCTGTTCTTTCAAATAAATTTTGAGGTCAACAGCGGGCCCATACTGCAACAAAAACATATTATAAAAAAAGGTTGTGTAGGTATTTGACGTGTAACCCAAGTGCAAAAGTTGAACCATCCCGAAATGTTTTGTCCAAAACTAACAATTTTTTGACAAAAGAACCTTAACAATATATTTAAAACTAGACCCAATTAAGTTTCCCTTTTTCACAATAAGACCAACATCCCAGAACTCGAAAGGGATAGAATAATAATGGGCTTAAAGTAAACGATTGGTTGAAGACAGGACGGGCCTAAAATAGATGTAAGTGGCCTCGACAAGCCTTTGGATAATTCAACTGTATATATTTTTGGTTGGCTTCGATCATTTTTATTGTGTCTAGCTGACCCGACAGACGTCCTGCCTTAACTATGAAAATTGAATCCGCATTCATCATCATCTGCCTAGCCTTTTCCCAACTATGTTGGGGTCGGCTTCCAGTCTAACCGGATGCAGCTGAACACCAGTATTTTACATGGAGCGACTGCCTATCTGACCTCCACAACCCAGTAACTGGGTAACACGATACCCCGTAAGACTGGTTGTCAGACTTTCGGGCTTCTGACGACCCGTAACGACTGTCAAAGATCCACAAATGACAGCCGGGACCAACGGCTTAACGTGCTTTCCGAGGCACGGAGGGGTCTTGGTATGTAAAGATGGTCACCCATCCACGGACCAACCGCGGCAAGCGTAGCTTAACCCGGCCGATCAACTGAATCCGCATTATTTATAATAATTATAAGTTAGTGCAAATTTCTTGTTTTTTTCTTTCAAATGAACATTCTCCTGATAATAACAAAACAAACACAACAAAAAAAGAATGTAGCAAAATTGTCCAGCCGTTCACGTGTGATGCCGCGACCAAGGGAAATAGGTACTCATTTTAATACATATCATCATCGTCATCATCAGCCTATAATGTTCCCTCTGCTGGGACACAGGCCTCCTCTCGGTGAGAGGGATTGGGCTATAATCCACCACGCGGGCCCAGTGCGGGTTGGTAGATGTCACATATCTTCGATTTTTTTGTTCTAGGACATGCCGGTTTCCTCACGATGTTTTCCTTCACCGTTTTGAGAGCAGTAGTGATGAAATAATTTACACAAAGTAAAGCGCCTGTCTGGGTTCGAACTCACGACCTACAACTCCTAAGTCGCGGCCGTTCCCACCTGGCCACCACTGCTCAATACAATACACATAGATAATGTTATATAAATAAAAAGAAAAGTCCTGACTGACTGACTGACTCATCAACGCCCAGCCCAAACCTTTGGACCTAGAAAGCTGAAATTTTGCACAGAGGTTCCCTTTATAATGTAGACAAGAAATAAGGAATGATTTTTCAAAATTCAACCTCTAAGGGAGTTAAATAGGGGATGAAAGTTCCGCGCGGGCGAAGCCGCTGGCTAGCTAGTATAATATAAATATGAATAAATAAACTAGAAAGAAAGAGACATAGTAGTTTATTGGAACTTCAGCAAAAAAATAATCACAAACCTATAAAATAAAAAATAAAAACCACGATCAAAATGCCAAAAGACCCTCAGCTCAGTATAATGTCAGATGACAACACAAGGCACAGCAAAGTTGCAGCTGACAATCTGACTACGATTACTATACGCTAGCATAATAAACATAGGGAAGTAATAAGTTGTCCGAAATAACAAAATATGAAAGCTCCATAGAACATTACTCACACCTGTGTGTAATAAATACTTCCCCACACTATTTCTTCCACAAAAACCTCTATTCGTACTAAAGTTGAAAATTTAAAAGAATTCACCCCGTCACTCAAACTACAAATGAAAAATTTTGTCTCCATTTTATAAAGAAATTCCAAGTAATTTTTAATGCTATACGGGTAACAGAATGTTGTTTCAAATTTCGCTTTACATAACAGTCGACCATGTTTCCAAAACCGAAACGCTTTTAAACCTGAGCAGACTTGGCGTAAATAAATGATATTTATTTCTGTAAATACATAGGTCGAAAAAAGCATTTTTAAACGTAAAAAATAATCAAGTTTATTTATAACTACGAGTTGTATTTTTTTCTTCGACTACTCTGAGAAGAAAGACCGAATCAAACCTTTTTCTTTAGAGAATGACATCTCACAAGTCAACTTATGAGATTGTCAGATGCTTAACCGGACTTGCCTGTGATACCTTCATCATCATCACCATCATATCAGCCGAAAGACGTCCACTGCTGGACATAGGCCTCCCCCAGGCTCCTCCTCTGTGATACCTTACCATAATAAATTACCAGGGGTGCGGGTTGTTCGAAAGAGATACCGTCGTCCCTGGCACACAGGCAACTGAAGAAACACGGGTGGGTTTTAGTCAGTAAAAGTCTGACACGCCCTCCTGCTCCACCCAGAGCGGGAGAAGTTATTTGATGATTCCAGCCCTCAACAAAAATAAAAACTTAAAAAAATATTAAACCGCCGAAAAACCGAAAAGTAAAAAATAATAAACTTGCTTTGTCCAACCCCAATAACTAAGTTCGGAAGGCGGTGACATATAATTAAATACATATCCAAAGTCACCGACTTCCTTCCTTTGACTTAAAAGAATTATCAAAATCGGACTACTCTGGAAAAAGTTATGCGTGGTCAGACATAAAAAAAAAAAATATGCGTCGAATTGAGTAACCTCCTCCGTTTTTTCGTCGGTTAAAAAAAACATAATAAATTAAGGCTTGCAGCCAGGGCCTAAAAATTTAAAACTATAGCGACTGCTCGCTAAGGTCACTCCCTGCGGGGTATGGACCTCGGCTTATGGCATCTCTGGTAGAAGGCAGCAAGATTCGGGCTGGATCGGACTGAACTGAAACAACCTGAAAGGACAGTTTCTTTAATAGACTGACTGAGTAGACCTGTCTATTCATCATCATCATCATCATTTCAGCCGAAAGACGTCCACTGCTGGACGTAGGCCTCCCCCAGGCTCCTCCACTTCGACCGTTCTTGTGCTTCCCGCATCCAGCGGATTCCCGTGGCCTTCACAAAGTCATCGGTCCACCTTGTAAGAGGTTTTCGCACTCTACGTCTTCCCGTACGCGGTCGCTACTCCAGAACATTTCGACCCCATCGGCCACCTGTTCTGTGCTCTGCCCACTGCCACTTAAGTTTGGCGATTCTTCGGGCTATGTCGGTTGCCTTGATTCCTGTCCATTGCAAGATTTTCCCTGCGAAACAAATATCAATAAATTGGAAACAAATAAAGTTGAAAACAAATAACCGCCACCGCGTACCGCTGTCTGCAGTGATGCTCTATATACTAATACAAGTTTACTGACGGTGTCAAATTGAATAACCTAGCGAAACACCACTGACGCAGAAGGCATTGTTATACAGGGTGACTGATAATTAGTGAGCGACTTTTAAACACATGAGTGTACTCATCATTATGAACAACTTTTACTATGGGACCAAACCCGAAATCGCGAAAAAAAAATCAGGTGTTCCCTACATTTTGACGAGTTATGCGAACATAAATGTAGGGAACAGCTGATTTTTTTTTCGCGATTTCAGGTT
The DNA here is from genome assembly GCA_949987655.1 of Polymixis flavicincta. Lineage (NCBI taxonomy): Eukaryota > Metazoa > Arthropoda > Insecta > Lepidoptera > Noctuidae > Polymixis > Polymixis flavicincta. The sequence goes on along the minus strand of OX465199.1, from coordinate 7,301,031 downwards.
TGGTTCCGTAGTAAAAGTTGTTCATAATTATGAGTACAATCATGTGTTTAAATGTCGGTCACTAATTACCAGTCACCCTGTATAAACAAGATGATACAAAAAAAACTATTTGATAATATTTGGGGTCAATGACTGCAGGCAGTTTAGTTACATGAAATATAAGTTTCTGTGCAAACTTCTGACGTTGTGCTGGTTATCTAAACTCATACTTCAAGTAACTGAACACAATACAATCGTTCACCCTAAAAAACCATAAAATTATTTTTTGATTATTCTTTAACAGGTTTAGAGGTCACGGACCCATTACGTTTGTAAAGTTTTGTTAGCTAATTTTATTTGACCTGTTTGTAAGTCGCGGTCGTTAACACTGGGCCAACACTGGCGTAAGCTCGTAAGTATCTAGAATAGATTCTAAACCAACTTTGCGCAAGGTTGATATTTGCTTGTATAATATAAACATCGCTGCTCTTCGCTTCGCCAGATCTGAGTAAGCCTTTAGTAGAATAGAGAATTTATGTTGTTTTGAAGGATCGTAAATTTGGCGGTTTGGGGCCAGCAGAGTTTCAAGTAGGGAAGCTTTGAAGGAGGACAAAATTAATCATTGTTTAAAAATGTTACTGGCAGTATTTGAGATATGCATGTGGAAGTAAGTGTTTTTAAACTCAGTTGATTCTAGGGTTCGGTATCAAAAATGGTAAAGCGCTATTGCTGTTCTTTTTGGACATTCCGTTTCAGCAGACAGTGTATTTGACACTAGGATTTTTTCTAAAACGGGATGACCACCTGTTCGCCTGTCTCAGTTCTTTCACAAACTTGTGGGGCTTGTGGCTAAATAACAATAGCTGCACGGGTCGATTGACCAGGTTAAGCTACGCTTGCCGCGGTTGGTCCGTGGATGGGTGACCATCTTTACATACCAAGACCCCTCCGTGCTTCGGAAAGCACGTTAAGCCGTTGGTCCCGGCTGTCATTTGTGGATCTTTGACAGTCGTTACGGGTCGTCAGAAGCCCGAAAATCTGACAACCAGTCTTACCAAGGGGTATCGTATTACCCAGTAACTGGGTTGTGGAGGTCAGAAAGGCAGTCGCTCCATGTAAAATACTGGTATTCAGCTGCATCCGGTTAGACTGGAAGCCGACCCCAACATAGTTGGGAAAAGGCTAGGCAGATGATGAGATGGGTAGTGTCATCCTATTTCTGAGCGAAGGCTCATGGTATGGAAGGCTCAAGCTATGGTTAAGTATCTGTCCGTAACCAGGGTCTTTTTTGGTAGGTAACGGTAAATTCTGTATATTTTTTAAACCTACTGTATTTTCGAAAAAATCTTCAAGATTTTTCCGTTCATCATCATGATAAGTTCAATGAGACACATCCCAAGCCTGAATGTGGCAACCTCAAATTCCTAGTTTATTTAAATAAAAAACTATTATACATTATTTATTAAAAAGTCTTATTTAAACACTTTACATTTAACTGTAATATTGTTTGCTAAAAAAATCTGAGGCAATAAAAAATTCACAAATATGTTTACCTACTTATACCCCCGACTTGTCTGATTATAGATTTTACCTTTATATTGAAATAACAAATCTTTTAGTCTCCAGTGTGTGTTGCCAGTGATGACCTATGGTACAGAGACGTGGTCGCTCACAATGGGCTTTATCAGAAGGCTTAAAGTCACCCAAAGCTCGGAGTTTCCCTACGCGATCGAATCAGAAATGAAGAGATCCGCAGGAGAACCAAGGCAACCGACACAGCCCGAAGAATTGCCAAACTTAAGTGGCAGTGGGCAGTGCACATTGCTCGCAGAACAGACGGCCGATGGGGCCGAAAGTTCCTGGATTGGCGACGGCGTACCGGAAGACGTAGAGTGGGAAGGCCTCCCACAAGGTGGACCGATGACCTTGTGAAGGCCGCGGGTATACGCTGGTTATGGGAAGCACAAGACCGGTCGAAGTGGAGGAGCCTGGGGGAGGCCTATGTCCAGAACTGGACGTCTTTCGGCTGAAATGATGATGATGATGAACAAATCCTTATAAAATCCCATCAAGAAAATTCCCATTAAGAAAATTAAAAGAAAAACGAAGCAAAAATACGGGACCCTAACCTTATTTTCCACAGCGAAATTACGCAACATAGCCATAATCCCATGGCGACCCATTTCACATTTTTATAATGTTTCAAAACATTGGCGATTGTTTTCACAAGTTAAAAGGGCTAATGTAAATATTATTTACTACCTGCTACCCGCGGCTCCGCCCGTGTCATCGTTGAAAATTATCTAGAACAGGCTTCTCTGGCCCAAGGAACAAAAATGTTCACACAAAATTCCACCTTCTGTTTCACTTCTTTACAGGGGGCGTTTCTTGAAATTCTTCTACCTCTGTGACAAATTTTATTTTTGTAGGTCTAGTAGTTTTTGAGATTTCGTGACTAATCAGTGTGTGAATGAATGCATCAATGAGTGACCTTTCACTTTAGATACCAGTAAAAATAAGGTCCCTCTTACTTTAATATTGACCAGACATAATTATTATGAAAGAATTATTTATCAATGGTCGAGATTTCGCTTGTGTGTTGAATTTAAATTTTTCTGTGTCTCTAGTGCCGCTTTCATTAACAGTAGGCGACACCAAAATACCTAAAAGCATGCTGTTGGAATTTCTACTGTGACGAGCTCAGTGACGAAACTAGTAAACGTAAAAAATTTAAAAGCAAAACTTTTTATTGTATTTTTTCAAATATTTTCCTACGTTTCTGCCAAAATTACATAACTTGTTAATCTATGACCAACAGGCTTAGCATGGATCTGTCTATTTCTACGAAGAATAGACACAGCTCTTTCTATACAAAGTGACTTTTCGCTTCTCCATTTGTCATCTCGACATCTCCCTAATATGCAAAGGCATTGGTCCTGACTTTAGTCTTTGGCCAATTCATACTTAACAATTCATATGTAGGTACGAAAAAATATTTGGCCCCAATTTTAGCTTGCCTGAAATAATGAAACGCTGAAACGGTAATCCTTGTACATGCATAAATTTTTAGCTTTTATGAGAGCCCGCAATATAATCTGAATGACGCCCTCTTGGAGCGTCGGAGTAGTTGCCTGACACACTAGTAAAGTAAAAAAGTTTATTGACAATATAAAATAACAATCCTTGAGGGGCTTGTGGCTAAATAACAATAGCTGCACGGGTCGATTGACCAGGTTAAGCTACGCTTGCCGCGGTTGGTCCGTGGATGGGTGACCATCTTTACATACCAAGACCCCTCCGTGCCTCGGAAAGCACGTTAAGCCGTTGGTCCCGGCTGTCATTTGTGGATTTTTGACAGTCGTTACGGGTCATCAGAAGCCCGAAAGCCTGACAACCAGTCTTGCCAAGGGGTATCGTATTACCCAGTAACTGGGTTGTGGAGGTCAGATAGGCAGTCGCTCCATGTAAAATACTGGTACTCAGCTGCATCCGGTTAGACTGGAAGCTGACCCAACATAGTTGGGAAAAGGCTAGGCAGATGATTATAGAACAACAATTCTTACATACAACTCCCAACAATCCTGTCATTTTTGTCTACTAATACAAGTAGAATTACGTATATGAATATAAATACCTATGTACGTTATGTGGTTGTTTGAGCTTAATTCACACTGACCTCCGTACTAGTGAAAACTGTATCACGGCAGGGCCTAGATACATAACACATTTCTGTTAGCGTTCACGCCAAACGCTACGCCAAAATGTATGGGAACGACATTAGTTGCGGAAAGGTTACGTCGTGGTTTTTGCCTAGGCCTGCAGGTCCGTCTTCCTCGTTCACAAACACACACTTCCACACAATTACCGAATTTGCATTTGCCTGCTAAATAAAACAATGATTTGTGAGTGTGGGATACGAATACTGTTAATTATTGGGTATTACTGGGTAATTTGCTGACAATAATAACGAGGATAATCTTTACTATAATTTTTTAAACGCGAATATTTGTATGAATGGATGTATGGATGTTTCTTACTCTTTCACACAGAAACGGCCAAACAGATTTGGATGAAATTTGGCATACAGATTAACACATTAATACGTTCCCGGGGGATAATAGTTTAAAATATATAAACAAATAAGAAATGTTTACTTAAATAAGTAGATCTTTTGTAAATTGGTATTCTCAACGAAGTACCAGGTTGTCATAACTTGGTAGGAGCTCACCTAACATAGTTGGGTCAGCTAGAAAACGCTTTATGCCTTCGAAGTACCAGGTTGGCATAAATCGGTAGAAGCACCCATAAATAACATAATTGTGTCAGCTAGAAAACGCTTAATGTCTTTGAAGTATTAGGTTGTTATAACTCAGTAGGAGCGCGCTTAACATAGTTATGTCAGCTAGATAACGCTTTATGTTATTTGTTCACAAATAGGATACTTTTTTATCCCGGTAGTACTCGTACGTTCCCGTGGGATAAATTTCTGCCCACCACGCGAGCGAAGCCACTGGAAAAAGTTTGTTATAAAATATTAAAGTAAAGTATATGCAAACATTTCAGACATTTCGAGAAAAAGTTTGGATTTTCGAGTTACGAGTTCCGGTTTGGAACTTACAACATACTAGCAGCGCTCCGCGGTTTCACCAGCGTAGTTCCCGCTCCCGTGGGAATACGGAGATAAAATATAGCCTATCTCACCCGGGGATAGTGTAGCTTCCCAACAGTGAAAGAATTTTTCAAATCGGTTCAGTAGTTTCGGAGCCTATTCAATGTAAACAAACAAACAATCAAATCTTTCTTCTTTATAATATTAGTATACATAACAAAATACCAAGATGAACTTAAAAGTTGTGTAATAACTGCCCTTTTGAAAGTTCAACAGCATTCATTGCGTAGTTAACATTGTCAAGCAGACGAATTTTTTAACAAATCAATCGATGTATAATGAATTTTATTCACTTTCCTGGAAAGCGTGCTTCGCAATTGGGGTAATATTTTTTTTTTTAAATAAATTAAGAAAGTGGTTCTTGCATGAACGTTATTATTCATTTAATGATTTCTTTAAAAAAAAACATTTCTGTAAATTTTATACTTATGACCTTGTATCAAAATACTGAGGATTTATATTGTGTCCAATCTTTATATGAATTGTTTGTATCATTAATTTTATACCGTATTTGCATGCCGCAGTGTCGGCGAAACTTGCTGAACCAAATATTTAAATATTATCCTATATGTACCGTGTTTCTGGCAAATAAAGACAATCATTCATTCATTCGCTAGGTTAGGTATGATAACTGTAGCCGAAAACCAGAACGTTACCTCCATCAGTGTCTGACTCCGGATTCAATTGGGTCCCCAGAGACTCATAACCCCGACCATTACTTCACATCATAACATTACGCGTAACTGTACGTGATAATAACTAGGGTCTACAGGACTGAAATATTGCTTAATCATAGTGACGTGTTAGCTCATTGTCTATTGTGCAATGAAATGTAGCTTTTCCCTGTGACTGTGTGCGGGGATATGAATCTACTAGTAGATCTTAGAAACATACATTAACAACGTAAAATCCAACACGGTATACGATCTTAAAGTGCAAAGGTATAAAGAACCTCATTTCACCCCCATTAGGGTTGATTTCAATGTTTTTTTTTTTTTCTGTGGGTACCCACCCGTACATTGTCCGTTTCTCAAATTTTGAACAGTTTATTACAAAAATAAACTGTTAAAATTATTAAAATAATTGTAGGTACTATAGACCGAACTTCAGTGGTACCTTGACCTTGAGAATGCTAAGCGTAGTATGCAGTTTTCCGTGTGGTGCCGGACGTAAAAGAATAGCTCCATCACATTTCTTCCCGTGGGTGTCATAGAAGGCGACTAAGGGACTTACTAGAGAATGGGCAGCAGTGTTCTCTATGCATTTTACCACCATACTGCGATCGCTAACCCGCCTGCCAAGCGTGGCGATCATGACAAAACCCCCATTTGTGGGAGGCCCTTGTCCAGCAGTGGACGTCTTTCGGCTGAAATGATGAGTACGCAGTTTCAATAGAATATGAATTTCCCAATATGAATTTCTATGTTGGGGTCCGCTTCCAGTCTTACCGGATGCAGCTGAATATATTTATTTGACACGAAGCGGCTCCTTACCTGACCGCCACAATCCACTAGCCACTAGTCAGACCTTTTGGGCTTCTGTCAAATGTAATGACTGTCAAAGATCTACAAATGATGGCCAGGACCAAACTTTTAAGGCATACAGGGACCTCGACAAGTAATAGATGATCTCACTCAACCACGACTCGACCGCGCCAAGCGTAGCTTACCCTGCGATTGTCTCGTGCATGTAACTAGGTGACTAGGGTGTGAAATATAGCTCAATCGTAGACCCGAGTTAGCTCATTGTCTAGTTTGATATGAACGAACACGTATTTCAAACGATGCTCACGTTTTTGTAGGAACGTGACGATTCTCTTCGTTTTATTCAGTCTAGATATTGTTTCATAATGTTACTTTTGTGTGATATTTTCTTCTTTTAGGTGTTATGAAAGGCCTATTGTTTGAGTTGTGGGTTAAGCGAATTTAGTCTTTATTTACTTGTGAAAATGTATGAAAAGTAATGATGTATGTCAATTGCGCCGCGTCGCATTGCTGAATTTTATTTTGAAGAGTATTAGCCAGCAGGCTTAGCACGGGCACCGATTTGTCGACGGAAGAATAGACATGACTATTAACTAAATTATGTACAATAGGAGAAGATGGCTATGTTTTTCTATTAATTATCACAGTTATGCGTTCTAAACGAATCATGATTTTGTTGATAATCGTATATACTTTATGGCCGTCGAGTAGAAAGTTTGCTGTCTGTGTGATTTTGACAGTTTGGGAAGAAATATTCTTCTGAAATAGTCTACATTTATAGGGACCTAGACACAGATTGTTTGAAACGAAAGACAAAATGACAGATTGTAGAAGGATATCTACGGTGTGATGCTAAAAATGAAAAAATGAAATGTCACTTTGTATTGAAAAAGCACTGTCTATTCTTCGTAGAAATACAAAGCGTCATGCTAAGCCTGCTGCTGGACAGTTTGTCCTAGGTAAACGTACTCGTCCACAACTTCAACCATATTGCTTAAGGCATAAGGGTGAAAATGATCTACCGCTATTGCCCACGGTTGTACAATCGTAATAGGTACCAAAAATGGCGCTTTTAACTTTTTTAGGCGGACTAAGTACCTACTCTTCTACTTCCGTTACCTAAGTGACTTAATGTAGCCATTTTTAACCGGAAACGGAAACCGTTGTTCAAAGTGGAGAGATTTCAGCCCATTTTATTGGCTAGAAGTGGTAAAAAGGTACGACTTAGGAATAAAATGTAGGTCCCTTTTAGGATTAAATTGAATTTGAATTGGCAACTTGCTTTTGAAGATTGAATTAGACACCTAGCGTGTTTTTTTTTTTTTTTTTTTCGTCTTAGTTCTATCATCTGCTCATCATTAATTTGCTACATCTAACTGGGTGCAGCAGAATAACAGTTTACCATTTCTAAGGTTATATAAATAAAAAATCAAAATCAAAGTCATTTATTCAAACTAGGCTGAGAGTCAGCACTTTTCGAACGTCAAAATACATAATACAGTTCCCCAAAAACGCCCACCCTTCGACACTTCCTAGTGCTTTAGCTGGGAAGAAGTGGCGCAACAAACTCCCCAGCAGCACAGCTGTCTGATAAGTTGGAAGAATTTGATTCTATACAATAATAGGTCAGTAATTATAAATTTCATAAAAAGAATGAAAATTTAATTAAATGATTTTTTTTATTTTTTTTTTATATGGTTTATAAAGGCAAATAAAATAAACAATGCTATGAAGTAACTCATATAACCTGTCAGTAGGTAAGCTAATAGTGAGCACAGCTAGAGTCATAAATGTATACCAAAATATTATACTTCCAAAACAGGATTCCATAAATATGATTTCTCCTATTACAATAAAACACAAAAGTAATATCTTTACAAAGCTACTTTTATCCCTATTACAACTGCAGTAAAGTTTATATTCAGATGACAAAGTAACCACTCTAGTAAATTAGCAATGGGCTGGAATGGCACACTGAAACTGGGTATTTTTACGCCTCAAAGAATTGCGACTTTTTTAGATTTCTTTAAGAAACTGGAAGTAGCTTTGCAAAGGGATACTCATCTGCCTAGTCTTTTGCCAATCACGTTGGGATCGGCTTCCAGTCTAACCGGATGCAGCTGAATACCAGTATTTTACATGGAGCGACTGCCTATCTGACCTCCACGACCCAGTTACTGGGTAAAACGATACCCCTTGGTAAGACTGGTTGTCAGACTTTCGGGGTTCTGACGACCCGTAACGACTGTCAAAGATCCACAAATGACAGCCGGGATGAACGGCTTAACGTGCTTTCCGAGGCACGGAGGGGTCTTGGTATGTAAAGATGGTCACCCATCCACGGACCAACCGCGGCAAGCGTAGCTTAACCTGATCGATCGACTCGTGCTGCTTATGCTACTTAGCCACAAGCCCCTCGGATAAATAAGCAGTAATGTTTGGATTATTTCTTACTAGCTTCTTCGTCCGGAAATTATCCACGGGAGCATAATACCGGGATAAAAAATATTGTATGCGTTAATCCAGGTTAATAGGTATATGTATGCCAAATTTCATCTAAATCCGTTCAGCCGTTTTTGTGTGATTGAGTTACAAATATCCAAATGTGACGCATGTTCCCTTCAACTTTTTCTTATTTTTGTACTCACCTGTTTCTTTTTGCGTCATGTTTACCGTAAATAAACGTTTTTTCTTTCTTTCAAACATAAAAACTTTCACATTCCCGCGGCTCCGCTTACATTTTCAATTAACTACTCTATGTACTTCGATAGATCTCAATATCTTCCAAGAACCAAGTTCTTCATACCTACTCATAAATTTTTCTCCATTTCCCATTAAAATCAATTCAATTCAATAGAAACTCTACCATTTCAACATTAATTGTCAATTTATTACTTCAAACGGAAGGACGTGAGTGCCTGCGGCCATTTACTGAAAATACATGAGCATTTACTTAAAAAACATTAGCTTTAAGTGACGTTGAGATGCGTTTGCCTCTGGAGTAGGTATTCAATTTATAAAGAAAGGAACTATTTATTTAATCTCTTGTGTAGGTACCAATGAATCAGGGAGGGGCTAGTGGCTAAATAACAATAGCTGCACGGGTCGATCGATCAGGTTAAGCTACGCTTGCCGCGGTTGGTCCGTGGATGGGTGACCATCTTTACATACCAAAACCACTTTGTGCCTTGGAAAGCACGTTAAGCCGTTGGTCCCGGCTGTCATTTGTGGATCTTTGACTTTCGGGTTGCTGACAACCAGTCTTACCAAGAGGTATCGTATTCATCATCATCATCATTTCAGCCGAAAGACGTCCACTGCTGGACATAGGCCTCCCCCAAGGGAGGGGGGTGGGGTTTGCCATAATCGCCACGCTTGGCAGGCGGGTTGGCGATGGCAGTATGGTGGTAAAATGCACAGAGAACGCTGCTGCCCATTCTCTAGCAAGTCCCTTAGTCGCCTTATCGTATTAGGTATCTAGTAACTGGGTTGTGGAGGTCAGATAGGCAGTCGCTCCATGTAAAATACTGGTATTCAGCTGCATCCGGTTAGATTGGAAGCCGACCCCAACATAGTTGGGAAAAGGCTAGGCAGATGATGTGGTACCAATGAAGCAGAAAATACCGTTTCAGACACTAATCTACCTAGTATGTCTGGACTTTAAAAGAGACTGTGACCTCTGAGTTTGTTTCGGCCTTTCTTCTCAGAGTAGTCAGATAGGAAACACCGACCTCATCTAGATTTAAAATTATTATTGACATGCAAAAGTGTTTGTACAAACCTGCTTCATCACCCACCTAGCCTTTTCCTACCAATGTTTGGGACGACTTCCAGCCTACACGGATGAAGTTGAGTATCAGCATTTCACATGGAGAGACTTCCTATTTTACTGGGTAATACAAAACCCCTAGACTTGTCAGACTTTCGGCCTCCTGACGACCCATAAAATAAACAATTTTTTTTTTGGGTGGGAAATCGTCAAATAACTTCTCCCGCTCTGGGTGTAGCAGGAGTGCGTGTCATACTTTTACTGACTAAAACCCACCCGTGTTCCTTCAGTTGCCTGTGTGCCAGAGGCAACGGTATATCTATCGAATAACCCGCACCTCTGGCAGGCATCGGCCCTTGCGGACCCCACCAATTATTGGTGCTGACATATCTTTGAGGCGCGCGTGGAACACAACGCGACGTCGACTCGGGCTTGGTCCTTACTGGACAGCGAGCTACTCATTACTCACCGTGCGCAAGCCCGCGCCTATGATGGCCGTGAATCAGCCTGGGATTCCCGTCGCTCAGGGCGTCTCTTGCGGAGGCTAGAGCCATGAGGACGTATCTGCCTCTCGCTCACGTGCACCGCCTCCCTCTTCACGAGCATTACTGCTTCGCAGGAGGTGATGGCTACCCATGCATTCTCGCTCCGTACCATGGCCGGACGCGAGAGATCGCCGCTGCCGATCACCTCCACGAGGACACGGCGATGCTCCGTCCAAGCCGGGCAGACCTTCACCATATGCTCCACCGTCTAAATAATCAGTGGTGAAGTTAGATAGGCTACCATCAAACTTCAAGAAGGTTACTTCAAACTAATATCATTGGCACAAAACAGAATTTACGACCGAAAATAACTCACACGTGTGACCAATCCCGTTCCAGAAAACCAAGTTAGAACAAGTCAGCACAAACTAGCTTCAATTTAAATTAGCAACCATTGAGTTTTTGAACTAAACTGTCAACTTCGCTGGCGACCTAATTATCAAGTTTAGGTGAAAACTTCGCACGTGGATATGCATAATTGATATGAGGATAGTTGGGTAAAAATGTTGATTGGCAATAATGGGTGAGTTTGCTTTTTATTTGTACCCACCTACATCATTGTCATCATCATTTCAGCCGAAAGGCGTCCACTGCTGGACATAGGCCTCCCCCAGACTCCTCCACTTCGACCGGTCTTGTGCTTCCCACATACAGTGGATTCCCGCGGCTTTCACAAGGTCATCGGTCCACCTTGTGGGAAGTTTTCCAACTCTACGTCCTCCGGTACGCGGTCGCCACTCCAGAACCTTTCGGCCCCATCGGCCATCTGTTCTGCGAGCAATGTGCCCTGCCCACTGCCACTTAAGTTTGGCAATTCTTCGGACTATGTCAGTTACCTTGGTTCCCCTGCGGATCCCTTCATTCTTGATTTGATCACGTAGGGAAACTCCGAGCATAGCCTTCTCCATTGCCATCTCCATTGTGAGCGACCTACAAATTTATGTACACATTACAGATGAACGCCATGCCTGTTATGATCCGCTCATATTCCTACATACATCAGGTCATACATGCACGCCAGTTGCGATTACTACACAACTAACCTTTTCTAAGAACATCACCAATGAGGTTTATGGCTTCCTAGCCTAACTTCTGGCGTTTCTAATACCTAGCTAGGTATTCATTCTATGCTAGATACACACATAGCGATTAAAATCACCGCCAAGTCGCTGCCGATTTCAGAATCCATTGTCCACACTTAGATTTTGACAGAAGATTTGTCGCTTACGATTTCAAAATGTGTGTGGACGACAAAACTCGCTGCGTGTTTACCTAGTATCAAAAAGAGTGTAAAATGAAATGTATTTATTCGACCTTCCAGTAAATTCACAATTCGCATTTTGTATAATTTCTACGACTGTGCGAAAAGGCACAAATTTTTTAAAAGTGGTTCAATTATTTAAAAATTGTGCATCATTAGAAACCCTAAAATGTTTTAGAGATTTTTTTTCTTTGTTAATTCATTTTATTTCCACAACTGTCCTTTTGCGCAAGAGGATTCGCGCAAATATCTGTCGCGTAAGTGGATTTGCGCAAGTGAAGGACACTTGCGTAAATCCACTGATCATGCGCATATGTTTTTCCCGCATAGGTATGCCCATTCGCGCAAAAGTCTTTTCACGTAAATAGTTTCGCGCAAGATCGCATGCTTAGCAATATAACGCTTGCGACATCTCGACTGACGAGGCAAATAGCGTATGTTACCTGCTTTGGAAAGCACTGCTTAGATAAAGCATAACGAATTAGAATATCCGCAATCATTGTGTTGTAGGTAGAATCATCATAAAATAAACCAACACAGAAACACGAAAACCTCTTGACATTTCCCTCGCACTGTAAATTAAAAACATAAATGTTAAAATAAAACTTCAAACAAAAATGTTGTTTGTATGACTTTTACGTCAAAAGCGTGAAATCATTGAGTATGTGACATCGTCTTAGTAACTATGCCAGGCTTATGTCACATAAGTAGGGAAATGATTTTAATGATAAGCGCAAGCGGTTATGGTATGAGCGGTAGCGATAAACTGAGAGTTGTAGACAAAGCCAGCTGAGTGACGTATACCTATAATAACGTGTAACACTATAATGTAATATTATTAGTTTTTTTTTTATTAAAACTGAATACATATATCCTCCCGGGTCAACAGCGCGTTGTGTTTCACGCACGCCTCAAAGAGATGTAAGCATCAACTGGTGGGGTCCGCAAAGGCCAATGCCTGCCAGGGGTGCGGGTTGTTCGAAAGAGATACCGTGGCACCTGGCACACAGGCAACTGAGGGAACACGGGTGGGTTTTAGTCAGTAAAAGTCTGACATGCCGTCCTACTCCACCCAGAGCGGGAGAAGTTATTTGATGATTTAAACCAAACTCAAAAAAAAAAACTGTGTCCTATTTGTGAATTATGACGGTATATTCACTTAATGATTTCAAAGCATGCTTACTATTCATAATGTACTCAATTGTTGTGCTCGACAGGGTCTTGGGAACTTCGTAAATATTATGTAGGTCTTGAGTACACAGGAGTTAAGCAAAAAATATAAGAATTGAATTGAACAGTTTGAAAAGTAAAATGATACCTCTATTCCAATTGCACCTCACCCTAATCACCAGAAGTCTGCTATTTTTATAAATTTGTCATTCCAACACGATCCTATTGTCATTTTGCTAAACGTTCGTAATCTGATAAATTCATAATGGTCGATCATTGGTCGGTCAATTGTGTTATAATGGCATTGTCGTATTGCCATTATTATAAAACCCGTTAGTAGAAATGATTTTCGAAAAACGACTACTAAATTTGAACATTTATTCATTCATGCCAGATTTCATAACATTAATTTCGGAAGGCGGTGACAAAGAATTAAAATACACATCCAAAGTCACCGACTTCCGAAATTAAAGTTATTTTGCACTTTGTAGTGTTTTTTTGGAAGTCGGTTGTTATTTTTTTTGAAAAAAGTATTTATTCAATGCAGTGGTTTCAAAATCATGTACTAAATACAATCATGGTCACAGGTTGCGGGTCAATGTGGGATCCCACCCTTTATAGATGGACGTGTTTTTGCAATATAAAATACTGTGAAATTTCTTCTTCACAATCACTAATTTCGCTACAGCCTATCACTGTGTCCTCCTACAAATGTCAAAGGTCTTTATATAATGAGCTCGAATCACTGCACGCGATGTATGATGAGTTTTGCTATGTTTATCACCACGCTTTCTAATTGAAAAGGGGTTCATAAAACCAAACCTTCTAGAAATGTACTTTATTACATGACAGCCATGAATTATAAAGGTTGAAATCACGGATAAATCTAGGCAGAATGATAAATTACGAGTGGTACAGCGGTCAAAATTCGACCATGTTTTTTTTTAATAAATTTAATGTAAGTGTTTTTATGCATTATTTTATAAAAATCTTTCGGCACTCTTGGGCGGGCGTTTTGAGGGACTGTCTTATGTAATTTTCACGTTCAAAAAGTGCTAACTCTCAGTCTAGTTTAAATAAATGACTTTTAATTTTGATTTTGAGGTCTTTGAAAATGACTTGATGTTTTAATTAGGTACTTCTGGTTTCTTCACTATGCACAATATATGTAGATATAATCCAACCAACAACGCTTTCAAATCAAAATTCTAGACTTTAGATAGGTACTGTGGGAACCCGAGGTTCTCTGTACCAGGGGGGTTACTCTCTTACTCCGTCAACGAAAATATGGGCCCTTTCCAAAAATAGTTCGAAACTTCAAAGTGACTCCTACAGCTGATTAATTGACTTTTTTGGACAGGTTAAATTAAAACCATATATGGAGTAGAGACAGCTGTCAAATCATGTAGTAATTCATTCTTAGTTTGGGCCCCAAACCAATCATAGGTCCGCAACCGCTTGAGCGGCCTTGACGTCATCGCACCCATTTTTGTTGTGGGTGGTCCGCGCTCTTATCGCAAACTCGAAAAAAACAATGGATCTTTGTATGTGAGTTGGTTCGACTGTTTATTGTTTTGGAAAGCTGAATGAATGGACGTTTTAACTTGTCTTACTTTCGTTTGAATGGATGGTTGTAATAATTTACATAATTTGTTGAAATATGAGCGCGAGAATGTTTATCTTATCAAATAAATAGCAATAAAAAAAACAAGTGATGACCTATATTTTTATGGTTTAAAATGCATGGTGAGAGTAGGCCCCCAAGATTGAATATTAAAACACCGTTTTTGTGTTTTTCAGACAATTATTTCTAGAATCGGTCTGCGAATCTTATTTTTATAATTTCCTTTGGCTTGTCAGCCCAATCTCCTGTTTTTTTTTTACTTATTCTTCTTAATTAATTTGCCTGTTCGAAATCATTAAAGTTATTTATCTTCAGACTGTACAACGTAAGATTGGCCTTTACAATACTGTACATTTTATTATTTACGTTATTTTTGTGAAAAAAAGTACGGATAAGAACAAAATTTTACTTTAGGTTGTCAGTTAAACTCTAAATATTAATAAACACGAATTTTACTCATTAAAGTAACCATAAAAAAGAACCAAAAAGCACTCTTATAAACTAATTGTCAACTCCTTCCAACGTACATTAATTTATTTCGAAGCTGTCACCAAATATTCGTCTCCGTAAATAATCAAACGAAGTACTTTTGGGAAATATCCAAGAATGAACAAATGAACAAGAAAACCTTCCTTTTCAGGTCTGTGAAAACATTCTGCCAACTGTTATGAAAGCTGTATTTTAAAACAAAAACATCGAGATACCGTGTCTGTGATAAAAAAGAGAGAATTCTAATAAACAAAACCTTTTTGTTGACAAATTAAATAAAAAAAACATTTTTTCGCGTGTTATCTGTTGCGAATATAAAAAAATACGTTCGATGTTGGGTTCTCAATTTAAAAAGTAAGTGTTGCTATTCCAATTACAAATAATACCCCATACAAATCAGTGTTCTTTTTTTGAAGTGAAATAAAATCTGTTTTGTTTACTTGTTGTTATAAAAGTGTTGGTAGTGTTTATAATTTAATTTTGTGTGTGGTTTTGTGTGACAATAGTGACGTCACAAGAATCGACAATGACGAAGAACTTTTTGACCGTGACCAACATTGTGAACGAAGGTATCAAAGGGAGCAAGATCTCTAAGCTGGGGTTGTCCAAGTACCTCTCTCAGTCTCTGTAAGTACTTAGTCTAAGTTTTTTACTAACTTGAGATTACAAATAACATTTTTTTTTTTAAATGAAATGGAAAGAAAATTAAAAATCAATATTAAATTAAAAGGTTTGGATTAATTAATTCCAAATGTTTATCATGTTTAAAATTCGTCATAATATTAAAACAGAGTGTAGTGCTGGATTGGACCCTGGGGGTTAATCCTTATGTTTGTTTACACACAACTGTCGGGTTATGTCCTATCTCAACAAGTTCCAAGTTCCCCAAAGCATTTATTACTACTCAAAATGGTACGACTCTATCTTGACCGAATCTTGAATGGTACAGTCGCCGTATCAATGCTTGCGTAGGTACGTATTGTTTAATTTGATTGGTCAACTGTGAACTTTCCAAATTATTTTGTGGACGTTAGGTATGAATGTATGAAGAATCATTTCAGGGGACTTGGAAATTGGGAAGATATGGTATCACCCCAACTGTCATATTTTTGGAGAAAGAATCCAATGTGCCCGACAAAAAAAAAGATTGTCAGTTGTTTGATTTGCGTAAACTATGTCTTGCCTCGATTATGGTTGGCAATTTAATTTCATTTCTGCTTTCCATCCATACTTAAACATACACATTCTTCTTCTTCATGTCGATGATTCTATCTGTTTGTTTTAAATAATATTCGACCAGATTTCTACCACTTCGACAGCATTATCGTTGGCCTCGCAAAGGTCCATCATAGTGCAGATTTGATCGCAAAAAGAGCGCGACCAGAGGGGGGCATAGTTTGCGATGTGGCTCCATAGTCGCACTGCATCTCATCGGAGTACCTCCTCGGAGACCACACCACACCTGACCAAGTTGTACCGGTAGTGGCTCACCTGGCTTCTTAGTCAATTAAGAGCTATTCAGGTGAGCCATACATATTTATCACGCTGCTTAAAATAGCCATTAGCGAAAACATCTAAGTAAAGAACAAATAGCAGAAAATTCTAAAAACCCAGTACAGAATCCTACCGAATAAACTGCAGAATTTACTAACCGAATCAAACCAGCTGTACCAGAAATGGGACCTTTGTGTCAAAAGCATTTTCAATATAACTCGCTCGACGCAAAAATATCGACGATTCGACATAGTTGCAGGAAATGGCGGCCTCGATACTTTTAGCGATAAATCTGATGTCAAACGTTCCAGTTACAAAATATTAAAGATTGTTAGTAGTGTATCAAATGTATGGCTTCCGGGTTGACTTCACTTTTGATCGAAATGAGAGGCATACAATATTTACATCCTTGGTGGATATTTTTGATAGATTTTCACTCAACCAGATTTAAAAAAACAGTTATCGACTTTCCGTCTTTGGCTTTGTATTTTCGTTTCTTTTGCCACCGGCTTCCGAAATTAAAGTTATTTTTCACTTTCTAATGTACCGGTGAACCGGGGTTACATTGATTCGCGGGATGAGTTTGATCAAAACTTAAATTTCATATAAAATCGCTAATTGCGTGAAATGAAACGCAAGATGATATTTTTTTTTCTAGTTAAGCATCCCCGAAGAACTGTTAGATCGTTTCCAGAAGAATTCACTAACAATTTTAATTTAAAATGTTAATTATTTTTCGTGTTAGCAAATTTTGATTTTTGAAATTGTTTTGGCTGTATAATTGGGGTACTACTTTGTAACTACGCAATAAAATAGGGGTATCAAAGTCCACATCGTACGTACAACTTTGATCAGTTTTATTTTTTTCTCATTATAAAGTAATATTACCGTGTGGTGCCGTACGTAAAGAATAGCATTATCCCATCTCTTCAAGTGGGTGTCGCAGAAGGCGACTAAGGGGCTTACTAGAGAATGGGCAGCAGCTCTATGCATTTTACCACCATACTGCGATCGCCAACTCGCCTGCCAAGCGTGGCGATTATGGCAAGCCCCGCCAAATTGGGGAGGCCTATTTCCAGCAGTGGACGTATTCCGGCTGAAATGATGATGATGATGATGATAAAGTAATATTTACTCACGTATTAATACAGGAATCGAGAGTTATAAAAAAACCGATTGTTGGTTTTTTTTTTTTTTTTTTTGAACCTCTAATTTAAGAGATATGAACCTTCAAAGTTCAATATTGATTAAAGTAACCCCGGTTCACGGTATTTTTGGAAGTTTTTGTATTTTTTCGGTTTAAGTATCTACAATATTAAATTAAATTAAATTAAACTTTATTTCAGACTAAGGTCCATATTTTTGTTAGTATTTTGGTGTTAGTAACAATAGTGCTTAGAAATATAGGTTAGTATTGTTAGTTTTCACAAAATGTATTAATTATTTAAACCTAAGACTGTGTGTGAAGAAGATATTAGTTTTAGTACATGCGAAACCCAAAACATGGGTCTAGTATTTTTATGTAACGACTCTATGTACGAATTTCAAATCTATATCATGAAAAATCACAAAGTATAAATTTTTGATTATGTAAGTCGTAGTTATTGAGTTGTAAAAGTCAGATGACAGCTGCTCCATATTTTTAGAAGCCACAAATTCACAAAAAAATAAAGTCACAAATTCCTTTAAAAATAAGTGCTTTTTCAATACAAAGTGACATTTCGTTCCTACATTTTTGCTATCGCACCGTAGATATCCTTCTACAATCTGTCATTTAGTCTTTCGTTTCTTACGATATTTGTCTAGGTCCTTATAAATGTAGACTATTTCAGAAGAATATTTCTTCCCAAACTGTCAAAATCACACTGACAACAAAACGTTCTACTCAACGGCCACAAAGTACCTATATACGATTATCCACAAAATCATGATTCGTTTAGAACGCATAACTGTGATAACGAATAGAAAAACATAGCTATCTTATCCTATTGTACATCATTTATTTAATAGTCATGTCTATTCTTCCGTCGACAAATCGGTGTTCGTGCTAAGCCTGCAGGATGATGTCTTTGAACTCTTTCGCACTCACATGTCTTTAACAGAAACCATTTTCCCTCGAGACAGATGCATCTACCCAAGTCCTAAGTCATTTAACAAAAACGTATTCCAAAAGACAATTTCACAAATCATTAGATTGCTATCTTTTTTGGGGTTCCGTAGCCGAATGGCAAAAATGGAACGCTTGTAATTTCTTTATGTATATCGGTTCGTCTGTCTCGCTGTCCGCCCGTGCGGATAACACAAAGCCATTTTCTTTCAAAACTATTTGAAACATAGCGATGAAAAAAATATAAAATAAAAACTTTTTAATAAAACAATTAAACCGCCGAAAAACCGAAAAATAAAAAATAATAAACCTGCTTTGTCCAACCCCAATAACCAAGTTCGGAAGACGGTGACATATAATTAAATACAAATCCAAAGTCACCGACTTCCGAACTTAGTTATTAGGGTTGGACAAAGCAGGTTTATTATTTTTTACTTTTCGGTCTTTCGGCGGTTTAATTTTTTTTTTTTAAGTTTTATTTTATATTTTTTTGTGGCTATAATCTACTAATTACTACATGCTTAATTTTTGCATAATACACAACTCAGTATTAAAATCTGTGAGTAAAAAATCAATCATCCCCTGTTTTCTTATCCTTAGGGTTGGATTTTTTCTTCAAAATGTATATGGGACCAACTTCAGGGTATACCCTTTCCAATAAAAAAAGAATTATCAAAATCGGACTACTCTGGAAAAAGTTATGCGTGGTCATACATTAAAAAAAAAAAATACACGCGTCGAATTGAGTAACCTCCTCCGTTTTTTCGTCGGTTCAAAAATTAGAAAGAAGGTGTGTTCTGTACACCGCTAAACAATTGTATAGTGAAATTCAACCCAAATAAGCACGTGGATGATAAATGATTTTATTTCTGAAAGTAGGTTTGTACAAACACTTTTACACGTCAATCATATAATTTTGAAACTACATAGATGCGGTCGGCGTTTCCTATCGGACTACTCTGAGAAGAAAGGCCGAAAGAAACTCAGAGGTCACAGTCTCTTTTAAAGTCCAGACATAATCTTGGTCAGATTATGTGAAGACCATGTGGATTGGTGTCTGAAATGGTTTTTTGAGGAAAGAACCACACAGATTGAGAGGTGAGAGTCAGTGTTGTTTTGGATTCCATAATTGAAGAGATTATGTTGTTATCAAGTGATTTTACTATTAAAGTCAACCGTTTTTGAGGAATGGTATAATTTTGGTTACAGCGCCAGAAATAATTTTGGACATCATAATTTTTCTCAAGAAATGCTAAACCTATTTTTAACTAAAAAGTGTTTTATTGCAAGCGACATATGAAGTCTAGGCGGCCTTTACCGTGCGTTGGCACAATACAGGCTGATTCGGTATTGTTATTATTAATATATTATATAGGTAGAATAATATACAAAAATTGACATTAAAAACAATATAAAATTTCTAAACATATAGGTTTGGTACAATAGTAATATACAAATATTCATCCCAACTACGAAACCCTTCACTGAGCGTGGTCCAGCACGCGCTTGACCGGTTTTTTCCACTATTTCGAAGAATTCGTCCTTTGCGTGTGTCCCAGTAAATTGGTAGCCATTTTCTTAAATTGGATGCAATTTACTTTCAAACTAGTTTCGTAGATAGTTTTATTACGAAGGTAGGTATTTTAAGAGTTGGTCATTTAAGTTTTATGATGATTAATAGCTTTTGCCAGCGGCTTCGCCCGCATGGAGTCCGGAAATTATTCCACGGGAACGTACTACACTACCGGGATAGAAAGCCTACAATCCAAATTTCAGCCAAATCCGTTTTTGCGTGATTGAGTAACTAACATCCAAACATAAAAATTTTCACACTTTTTAAACGCCTTCAAAAAGAAGGAGGTTATCAATTCGACATGTTTTTTAATTGTATGTTCGGGCATAACTCCGTCGTATATAAACGGATTTGCAAAATTCATATTTTCTTCGAAAGGGGTTCATTCCGAAATCGTCCGATTAAAATGTCATATACTCGTAGATCTGATGATGCGTTTCGGAGACAGACAACGGAATCCTTCAAAAAATTACAGCAAATCAACCGCTAATGCTGCTATCGCATAAATATGCATTTCTTTGACCCCAAAGATGAGGAAATTTCGAATTGGTGTGGGATAGGTAATAAAAAGTTAAAAATAAAAACTTCAAAAAAATTGCAATCGACTTCCAAAAAAACACTACAAAGTGCAAAATAACTTTAATTTTGGAAGGCGGTAGCAAAGAATTAAAATACATATCCAAAGTCACCGACTTCCGAAATTTATTTTGCACATGAAAATACCAATAAATTCATTAAGTGTCCGTGGAATCTGTAGTCGCACTTCTCGTTTCTCGCTTTCAACACAGTCACAAATTAAGTGCATCTTAAGCCAAATAAGTGCCTTTTTGTGAGCATTCACTGCTATTGAGCATTCAGTTTCGAGTATTTGAGCATTGGGAACGTTCTAACGAACTTTACAAATTTGGCGTGTTCGTTTCTGAAGCGGTTTCTACTTGTGATAGCTAAAGAGTGAACGCTTTCAAAAGCTCGCAATGAGGACAGATCTTTAATTTTATTTATTTAATTATCTTTATTTACGGCACGTCACCCATAATTTTATATGTATTTATACCTAAACTATGTTAGTATAATTAAATAACATAAGGGCACGGCTTTTTTGGATGACATCAAACGATATTGGAAAAAAAAATCAATCCTATTTCTACATGTTTAGAAGTTACGAGAATTTTTAAAACATTGTTATCAGAAACCGAACTTTTCAAATTGAAATAAACACATCCCTCGGAAGAGATTTATCGTGATATTTGAAGTAACGTCGAAAGTTATCGACCTACGTAGTGCGGTGACACGTTTGTTATGATTTTAATTTAAGAAATATATGAAACCGAGGTATCAATTCTTAAAGTATTTTATTTTGAGTTGAAACTATGTATAGTGATTACCAGCTGTTAACTTTAGTGCTTAAGGATAGTAATAGGGTTTCTGTTACACTCTGCATAAAAAAAATTAGGAACAGTAGTTAGCAATTAAAATTATATCTATGTTAAACAAATAGGTATAGTATTCCCTAAGTTGTATTATTCAATTCAATCCTACTTAAGGAATACCATATCTAGTATGCCATCTTCTAGACATACCTGGCAACTATACATGCACTGCGCACAGGTGCCCCTTCAGATGGTCACAACAACAATGCTCAGAAGATTAAATTTTAATAATATTATATATGGTTTCGATTTAAACTATCAGTATTAAAAAATGAAATAAGTGATGTGTTCCATCATCGTTGTGTTCCGCAATTGTTATTTTAATACAGGATAATAAAATTCGTGAAATTAATCGTGGCATATCGCTGTTTCAAATTGCAACGAAATTATTCATTTGTTTACTATTAAAACGCTTCATAATTGATTAATTACGGTTCCTGAATGCTGTTGCATTCATAAATGAATTCCGACTGTTGCCGATGTAATATAATTCAAGCTGTTTCTTTTTGTCATTTTTATATAAAGGCATCTTAATTAGTCGGAAATAATACCCCAGGAACTTATTACTGGGATGAAAAGTATACTATGTGTTAACCCGGATTATATCTGTGTGCTAAATTGTATCTTATTCGTTCAACCGTTTCTGCGTTATTGAGTAACAAACATCACATTTATGCGTTCAGAAGCCGCTACCAAAATCTAGTACAACTATAAGAGAAGCCATTAAAACAGTGTTGTCAGTACAAACACAACAGGCGACTGTGACACTATTCAGTATGGAGAGTTAAATTGGTAACACCAAACTGACGAACTTCAAAACAAGGGGATTGTGGGTATACGCGCGTATCCAATTGAAGACATGAGTGGATGAAGGTGATATGTCGCATTTTCGGATTTTCGCTGTTCTACGAATTATTTAATTTCGCTCTTGTTATAAAAAATATTAAACGACTTACGCCGCTAGATGCCTTTTTTGGCTAAACTTGAAAACCTTTCTTTTTTTTACACGATTAAGTGTATTTACTCGTACCAAAAAAGGCGTGAACAGCGAAAATCTGAAAATGCGACATATCACCCATCCTCTCATGTCTTCTACACTTGAGTTTTGAGCTGTCACATTGTATTGTACGACACGGTTGTCATCGAGACTCGTTATATTTTGGAGCCATTCTAAAGTTTATTTTTACCGACGAAAAAACGGAGGAGGTTCTCAAGTCGACGCGTTTTTTTTGTTTTATGTGTAACTTTTTTGAGTAGGATGATTTTGAAGTCGGTCCCATATAAATTTCGAAAAAATAAAACCAACCCTAAGGGTAGGAAAACAGGGGATGATTGATTTTTTCCGACAGATTTTAATACTGAGTTGTGTATTACAAGTAATCAAAGATTAAGCATGTAGTATTGAGTAGATTATAGCCACAAAAAATTATAAATTAAAAAAAAAATAACAAAAAATTAAACCGCCGAAAAAACTGAAAAGCTAAAATAATAAACTTTTTTGTTTAACCTTAATAACGAAGTTCGGAAGTCGGTGACTTTCAACATGTATTTTAATTTTATGTCACTGCCTTCCGAACTTCGTTATTAAGGTTAAAAAAAAATGCTTTTCTGTTTTTTCGGCGGTAATTTTTTTTTTTTTTTTAGTTTTTATGAGATACATGTTTTACTGTGCCAGAAAGGATTCGTTTTGTAGTATCCAGGCTCATAACTATCTGCCTAGTCTTTCTCCAACTAAGTACTTACAGTCTAATCACAGAGGCATTCGTTCCATGTAAAATATTGGCATTATTTTACATGAAACAAACATGGGACTTACTAGAGAATGGGCAGCAGCATTCTCTATGCATTTTACCACCATACTGCGATCGCCAACCCGCCTGCCGAGCGTGGCGATTATGGCAAACCCCTCCAAAGTGGGGCAGGCCTATGTCCGACTGTGGACGTCTTTCGGCTGAAATGATGATAATGATGATGATGATGCCTATGAGATCAGAGCATTGATGGTCTAGTGGTAACAGCTGTGATTTATGGATCGTAGGTAACTGCTCTCAAAATGGTAAAGGAAAACATCGTGAGGAAATCGGCATATCCAGAACCAAAAATTCGAAGACATATATGACATCTACTCACCCGGACTGAGGAGCTAAAGTTTATTTCTTTCTGATAGTGTCCGACAAGAGTCAGACACTATCAGAAAGTATAGTTTGGTTCAGGTTCATCACCATCTGTTCTGGCTAGTCTTTTTCCAACTAAGTAGTGGCAGTCGCCTTCCAGTCTACTCATATAAGCATTCGTTCCATGTAAAATATTGGTATTATTTTATATGGAACGAATGCCTTTGAGAGCAGAGCATTGGTGACCTTGTGGTAACAGCCGTGACTTACGATTTGTAGTTCGTAGGTTCGAACCAGGACAGGCGCTTTACTTTGTGCTCTCAGATAAAGAAACTGGTATGACTAGAAACAAAAATTCGAAAAAATGTGACAGTTACCAACCCGCAATGGGCCGGCGTGGTGGAATACGGCCCATTCTAACTCATAGAGGAGGCTTGTATCCCAGCCGTAACGCTATAGGCTGATTATGACAAATACCTCAGACTGACCGACCGAATGCCGATCTGAATTCTGAATATCTGAACCCAGTTGCTGGGTTACACGATATCCCTTGGTAAGTCAGGTTGGCAGAAATTCAGGCTTATGACCACCCGTGTCGACTTTCAAAGATCACAGTTGGAAATCAGTGCCCAGGATCAACGGCTTAGGGACTACTCACACTTATTCAGCTCTGTTTAGCTTTTGTCTATAGAAAACAAAGATTTTGTATGAGATGCGTACGCATCCGTTCAGCCGCGAAGAGCTGAACGGACTCTATACAAAATCGTTGTTTTCTCGTTGAATAAGTGTAAGTAATCCCGTAAATTCCTTTCCGAGGCACGAAGGCACTACAGTGTCTTATCTATACCTATGCATGTTCCTTCCGATCCAGCACGTCACTTGCTGCCGTCTTCCAGGTATGCCCTAAACCAAAGTCCGTACCCTTAGCGTCTTTAGGGGGTGCCTTTAGTTTTAAGTTTGTAAGCCCTGTATGGATGCCGTAATTTATCAAGGTAGCCACAGGCACGCCCCGTTTAGCAGCAAGACAACCTCTCAGGTTGACTTGCGAGATACATCTCGCAAGCCAACCGGTTTAAAGAATTTTATGTCTAATAGAAACTATAACAGTTCACTTAGAATGAGATACAAAAGTGCTTACATCTAATAAATTATATAAGCTTATCACAAAAATGTAAACTAAACAAATAAAAACAATAGGACACTTAGGCGTCGAAGTATTCGTCCGCATCGCTGTCATCAGGAAACGTGCCCAGAAGACTGGCAGTATTGCCACGTTGAATGGCAATGCTAATTCTTTGTCCGAAGAATGATCCAGCCCTCTGGTCACGTGAAGTGTCGACCAGCCGGCGAGAAATTTCCTTAAAGAGGAGACGTGCGCTCGGGCCCCATGACCCGAGCGTTTCGACATAAATTATTATTTTTGCCTCTGGTGGTACAAACAGGGTACAAACATGTTTATTAAGTTTTTTTTTAAATATGTTTAAACCATCACACTTCTTTAACTCCTTCTGTAAGTCTTTGAACAGCTGTACTCCCTCAACCAATATAGTCTGTTTTTTTTATTAAATGTCATTCCCAAAATAAAGAATACTATAAGTTTATAAATGATATTAAAGTAGCAATTTTTATCCAAAACTTTTTACAGTATTTTGGTCTAAACAACCCTTCACATCATCACGAAATCTAGACGGAAGTGATACCCGAGTAGGTGTTAACCGACTTTCAAGATAGCAGTTATGTAGAGGCAGGTACTAACCACGCCTGGTCGTATTAATTACTTGGCCTAATTGTTTTACCTCTTCATCATAGCTTGGGTAAGCCTTAAAGTACGAGCGATAGCGATTTGAGGTAGAAGCGAGAATAGAAAACACAAGTTTCAATAACATGAGCAAGGTGTTCTTTATTGCTGACTTTGAGAGACACCATTTGTAATTCATTACTGAACTTCAATTTTACATGTTATCATAATGGCTTTGAGGGGCTTGTGGCTAAGTAGCATAAGCCGCACGGGTCGATCGATCAGGTTAAGCTAAGCTTGCCGCGGTTGGTCCGTGGATGGGTGACCATCTTCACATACCAAGACCCCTTCGTGCCTCGGAAAGCACGTTAAGCCGTTAGTCCCGGCTGTCATTTGTGGATCTTTGACAGTCGTTACGGGTTGTCAGAAGCCCGAAAGTATGACAACCAGTCTTACCAAGGGGTATCGTATTACCCAGTAACTGGGTTGTGGAGGTCAGATAGGCAGTCTCTCCATGTAAAATCGTGGTATTCAGCTGCATCCGGTTAGACTGGAAGCCGACCCCAAGGTGATTGGGAAAAGGCTAGGCAGATGATGATAATTAATAATGGCTTTGTTACAACACACACAGACACGTCAAACTTATAACACCCCGTGGTTTTAGCGTCGGGGGTTAAAAACAAGATCTAATGAACTCACTTCGCTTCGCGTTCGTGTTCCGCTTAATATCAACTGTACCATTGTGTAGAGATTGTGATCACCTCAATCAATTTTACTCCCTGGCTGCGCTACAATTCCCTGTCCGCGGATTTCCGCATTCTGTCAGTCCCAGCCACCTAATAATCTAATTTTGCCAGGCTCTTAAGTTTATTTTTTACAAACGCACTTTGTTTCGAACTAAACGCATTACAGGAGCATTCATTTCTATCCTTGAGAGCGCGTTGATGAAAGTACATTTTCGCTAATCGCTGTCCCTCCTCACATGCACCACACAGAACGTAAAGGTCCCTCATGAATCGCTCTTATTTTAATGAACTTGAGGCCTGGGCAGCGGTTGTCCTACCTGGGGGCTTATTAATGACTGAACTATGACGTATTATTAATATGGGGCTTTTTATTTATCAAGTGTAATCCTGTTACATGGTTTTAAAAGAGGGTATCAGCAAAGATTGCTTGCGAAAATTTAGAGAAGGTTCAGATTTTGAGACTGTTAGCAATTTTAATTATACCTACTTTGTCAAATCCTTACATCTGCTACGGTTTCGTAAACAACTTTAATTTCGGAAGTCGGTGTTTTCAGCAGATCCGAAGACTCCGATTTCCGAAATTTAAGTTGTTTTTCACTCTGTTGTGATTTTTTTATCAATATAGATAGCATAGAAAAGTGCAATACTAACGCAATCAAAATGTAGATAACCATAGGTTTTTATTTTTTTGGGTGGGAAAAGGTTTGTAGTTGTAGTTCTCAAGTCAAGTTCGTAAGGGGGACTTCGTGCGTTTTGATTAGTCTACTTTTCTTCATCCAATAATTAACGGACCAATCGTTGAGTGGAATTATAATGTCACTGAAATGAGCCCGTGAAATTGTGACAAATGGAGGCGGTTCACAAAGTTTCGGGCAATTATAATTTGACTATGGAAATTACAATATCACTGGTTTGACAATATCCCTGCGACATATACAACAGCAACTTTTTAATCGACGAAAAATCCATATTAATTCGATATTTTGATATACATCATCGCAGTACGTAACTTTCAATTTACCATGAATGCCGTTAGATTCAATCGGTTGACATTTAGGCAACAATCAAACACACATTACACAAAAGTAATTTCATTGAAATACTGTGAACTCTTGACATTCAAATACACGTGTAAATACACGTAATACTAATTGAAATTAAAGGTTTCAGGCACTTTTGTAAATCAAAGCCGTCGTTCGTCTAGCAATTCACTTTGAAATTCTACTTAGAAATTAGAAATAATTAGGAAATAAATTACTGTTTCACAAAGATGCTGTTGAATAATAAAGATTTCTCGAAATTGTTTCTGGGTGGGGTGGGTCATTAGGAAGTTTGATTTACTTAAGAAATAATGGACTAGATGGTGATAAAAATGTATTTGTAATTTTTTTTTTTTTTTTTGTTGCAAAAATACAAGACTTCGGCGTCCGCGTTCAATTTAACAATGCATTTAGGATGCTGGTGGGGCTGCCCCGTTTCTGTAGTGCGTCAGGGATGTTTGCAGATGCGCATGTAGATTGCTTTTACGCAACAATGCGTAAAAGGTGCGCTTCCCTGGTGCGCAGGGTGAGGGGCAGCTCCAGTAGTATCTTGGACTGTCTATACGTGGGTCGCTGTTGTGCCGTCTCTCATGGGATGTCGCAACGGTGACCAACCGTTATTTCTTGTGTTGTTTTGTGTATAGTCTGTGTTTACTAACATAGTCGTAAGTTATACTAACAATCTTGTTGAGTCTTGGATACTCGAATAAATAAATATTCTATTCTATTACGACGTATTTTCTGGCCACTTCTGAGGACCCTTAACGACTGTTAAAGATTAACGAATGACAGCCGGGACCAACTACTTAACATCATGTATTCTAAGGCACGAGAGTCTCAATGTGTATTGGACTATCAGCCATCCTCGAAAAGATCGTGACGAGTGTACATAACTCTCGATCGACGAAATAATAACGGAATTGTATTCCTTATCTCTGTCTGTTGGAACACAAAACTCCTGTAAAACCGGCCTAAACTCCAACAACAGAAAATATTTCAAGCATTCTCAAGACACCCATTACAAGTAATGGCACAGCCTATCCTAAGACTAGATCTTCTTAAGACTGAAGTACAAAAAGTAAGAACCAAAATTCAAAGTCCTTAACTCAACGCTTACACCTGGGCCCAGTTAATTATTACGCTCAACCACCTCTGCAAAGCCTGTTATAATTTTCAGAGCATTTTTGTATAAAGTTAAAAACTGTGTGCGTTCCACAGAGTCATGAAATGTATAGATGTGTATGAAAATTCAGGTAATATTTTCCATATTTAATTCATCTGAGGTAAATCCAGCATTACATAATTTACAAAAAAAAATCGTCAACTGGTTGATACTTCACATGATCAGAGGGCTTGCTCGTTCCTTGGCCACAGATAAAACAATCTAGGCACGTTTCCAGATTACAGCGATGCGGACGATTACTTCGATGCCCAAGTGACTAAAACCAAAAGATTTTTAGTAAGTTTGTTATTTGGTTAGTTGATTTGTCAATCAATTAAAGTAAAATAAATTGAAAAATCAAAATTTTAAACTGAACATCGTCGGGTCGTCAAGCTCCCTAATATTCCTCATATTAGGGAGCTCAACGACCCGACAAAGAACTCACGATGCCTAATAAATGCCTTCCGTGTTGGGACAAGTTTACTCAAACTTTTCCTGCTAGTTTTCTTAAAAGGCCAGACTGCATGCGACCCTGTATTTTATTACACGATATTTTTGATGCTTTACGTCTGGAGTTTAAAATAAACTTTGAACCCAGACTTAGTTTTGCCATTTGTCCACACGGATGGTCTGATCAGAAGTGTCAACTCCATCTATACATATATCGTGTAAAATAGATTACAATATTCTATTTACAGAATAAACAAGACACAGGCCTCCTCTCGGTGAGAGGGAATGGGCCGTAATCGACCGTTGTTCTAGCAAGGACATATCGGTTTCCTCACGATGTTTTCCTTCACCGTTTTGAGAGTTGTGGTGATAAAACTCTTTAATAAAAATATTGAACCGCCGAAAAACCGAAAAATAAAAAATAATAAACTAGCTTTGTCCAACCCCAATAAATAAGTTCGGAAGGCGGTGACATATAATCAAATACATATCCAAAGTCACCGACTTCCGAACTTATTTATTGGGGTTGGACAAAGCTAGTTTATAATTTTTTATTTTTCGGTTTTTCGGCGGTTCAATTTTTTTATTAAAAAGTTTTTATTTTATAATTTTTTGTGGCTATAATCTACTAATTACTACATGCTTAATTTTTGATTTAATACACGACTCAGTATTAAAATCTGTGAGTAAACAATCAATCATCCCCTGTTTTCTTACCCTTAGGGTTGGATTTTTTCTTCGAAATTTATATGGGACCAACTTCGAGGTATACCCTTTCCAATAAAAAAAGAATTATCAAAATCGGACTACTCTGGAAAAAGTAATGCGTGGTCATACATAAAAAAAAAAAAAAAAAAAAATATACTCGTCGAATTGAGTAACCTCCTCCGTTTTTTCGTCGGTTCGAAAATAATTTACACCATATAAAGCGCCTGACTGCGTTCAACTCGTAAGAAGCGGCCGTTACCACTGCTCCATACATATAGTATCATCATCATCATCATTTCAGCCGAAAGACGTCCACTGCTGGACATAGGCCTCCCCCAGGCTCCTCCAATTCTTCGGGCTATGTCGGTTGCCTTGGTTCTCCTGCGGATCTCTTCATTTCTGATTCGATCGCGTAGGGAAACTCCGAGCATAGCCCTCTCCATTGCCCTTTGGGTGACATTAAGCCTTCTGATAAGGCCCATTGTGAGCGACCACGTCTCTGTACCATAGGTCATCACTGGCAACACACACTGGTCTTTCGTCTTAAGACATTGTGGTATTTGGGACGAGAAGACCTTGCGAAGCGACCTTCGAACGCTGCCCAGCCGTGTCACATTTAGTATGGAAGAATGCAATCAATCCAATAATTATATTGTTGGGAAATGCAGCATGATTTGGGTGGTCAGCGGAATAAAAACTATTTTAATTCAAAATTGAGTTAATTCATGATTCAAGTAGTTATATTCTACTGTTGGCTGTCTCGCTTAACTTATTCAGCACGTGATGACCTATTCTAGTTTATTTCGTGCGAACATGACAGAAATACAAAACGTGAAGGAACGTCTATTTTTTCCACAGTCTGTGGCACATTCACAATTTTTGTCTCGCCTACTTATTACTTTAGGAGACGACCCGCGAGATCTTTGTATGCTAATTCAGCCATTTTGAAGAATAAAAGGAACATTTTTTTTGGTTCTGTTTCGTTTATTTTGCCTTTTTTGCCTTGTGTCGAAGGCTTGAAGTCACGTCGTATGGTAATAGGTATAATACTGTGGTTTTTGCACATGAGAGATCGTGACTGTGTGTTTTCTAGAGTAGAAAATAAGTGGAGGTAATCTTTTTTAGTTATTTTAGATACGAACTAAACAATTTTGAAAAGATAATATCATCAGGCTAGGTGGATCTTACCCTTTTCCCAATAATGTTAGGGTTGGCTTCCAGGTTAACATAAGTTAATGCTCTATATGTCCTCCATAATCCAATGACTGGGTAATACGATACCCTTGGTAAGAGATGAGATCAAAGAGATGTCAGCACCAACTGATGGGGTCCGCAAAGGCCGATGCCTGCCAGAGGTGTGGGTTGTTCGAAAGAGATACCGTGGCTCCTGGCACACAAGCAACTGAAGGAGTTTTAGTCAGTTAAAGTCTGACACGAAGAGCGGGAGAAGTTACTCTTCGCGAGCATCACTGCTTCGCTGAAGGAGGTGACGGCTCCCCATGCCCTCTCGCTCCGTACCATGGCCTGGACCAGGGCCGGACGCGAGAGATCGCCGCCGCCGATCGCCTCCACGAGGACACGGCGGTGCTCCGCCCAAGCAGGGCAGACCGCCACCGTGTGCTCCACCGTGTCCTCAGGGCGATCTTCGCAGTGGAAACACCCGGGCGTTTCCTCCCGCCCTATCCTAAACATGAACCTCCCGAACCAACCGTGTCCGGTGAGGACCTGCGTCAGACGGAAGGTGAGGATGCCATGCCGCCTCTCAAACCACTCCTCAAAGAGGGGACTTACCGCCGCAATTGTGGCGCATTAGAAAAATACAATACAATTTTTTTTAATGTATATATATTTACATTAAAAAAAAAAAAAAAAAAATTTATTTCATTAAAAACATTAAAAAAATCCTATTAATAAAGGTAAAGAAACAAATAAAGTATAAAATAATAAATATATCCCAGCTTGAATTCGTGCCTACGTTGCCAAAATAATAAAACCAAAACTTATTACGTATAATCTCTCCCAAAATTCATCATAGTGTATTTGATATCGGCAAACTTGTTGACTCTGGCGATCTGCCAGTCGGTGGCAAATTACTTCGGCAATATTTCAGGGTATTTGACTTGTGCAGTGTTACTAATGGGATCTACTTATATTGACGTGAAAACGTCTTTTCGCTCTGAGTGCTGGTGGTAAAAACATGTAAGATTTCAAACGCTAATAACTACGAGAGTTTTAATGCTAGAGTAATGTTTGAACATTTAAAAGATAGGCAATATTTATAACAATTTAAGTTGGGATATAAATTGCCTATGACGTCACGCTGCGTGAGCATGCACATGCGCGTGACCCTCTATTTTACACAATGTGTCGAAATTCCAATTCGCTTAGCGCAAAAACGTGTTTAGTTAGAACACTGATCCTGGAGTCGTTGTCAAGAGTCGACAAAGCACTGCTAAAGCATGGAGAGATACAATAAAAATATAGGCCAAAATAGGGTTAAGAATTAATTTGAAGTTAACAATACCAAAATAGCTCAATATATCGTGTCTTAACGGCCGAAAATATGCTCAAAAACTTAAAAAAAAATACCAATTAAAGAAAGCTCGCGTTAAAAAGAATGCAATGAGCTTTAATAATCTTGTGCCGAGCAAATACAATAACCGCCAATGCCTGAAACCTTAAGAAAATTTGTTGCAAATAGCAAATTGTCATCTAATATTGACCATGTAACTGCTCAAAACTGAAAAAAAGCATGCTAAATCTAGTATCGAGCAAATACAACGGCTACAGCTTTATCGGGAATCATAGGAACATTTGTTACCAAACCCTGAGTAGGTATTAACATTTTCACGAAGACAAACGGCACGGACTCGAATTACGTCTTCACAATTTTAGTATTTTTTTTTTGAGTTTGAGAAATCATCAAATATCTTCTCCCGCTCTGGGTGGAGCGGGAGGGCGCATCAGGCTTTTACTGCCTAAAACCCACCCGTGTTCCTTCAGTTGCCTGTGTGCCAGGGGCCATGGTATCTCTTTCGAACAACCCGCACCCCTGGCAGGCATCGGCTTTTACAGACCAGGCCAGGCCTGGCCAGGCCGAATGATGTCATAAGCCAATCAAAGACCACACACGTTCCGTACTAAAATACCTAAATTCATTCAATCATTCAGTAAGTTTAAGGACATCGTTTATAGGGTGACTGGTAATTAGTGACGGAAATTTAAACACATGATTGTACTCATCATTATGAACAACTTTTAATAAAGGACCAAACCTGAAATCGCGAAAAAAATATATTTGCTTTTCCCTACATTTATGTTCGCATAACTCGTCAAAATGTAGGGAACAGCTGTTTTTTTTTCGCGCTTTTGGGTTTGGTCCCATAGTAAAAGTTGTTCATAATGATGAGTACAATCATGTGATTAAATGTCGTTCACTAATTACCAGTCACCCTATTTATATATACGTACATTGCTAACATATCTACTTAATTTTGGAAACAGCTTTTCTATAAACAAGTGACTATTTATTTGTCCGAATAAGTGTGATAACCGAGGGGCTTGAGGCTAAGTAGTAACCCCCACGCTGGTCGATCGATCAGGTTAAGCTACGCTTGCCGCGGTGTGTCCGTGGATGGGTGACCATCTTTACATACCAAGACTCCTCTATGCCTCAGAAACCACGCTAAGCAATTGATCCCGGCTGTCATTAGTGGATCTTTGACAGTCGTTACGGGTCGTCAGAAGCCCGAAACTCTGACAACCAGTCTTACTAAGAGGTATCCTGTTACCCAGTAACTGGGTTGTGGAGGTCAGATAGGCAGTCGCTCCATGTAAAATACTGGTATTCTGTTGAATTTGGTTAGACAGGAAGCCGACCCTAACACAGGTGGGAATAGACTAGGCATATGAAATAAGCTGTATTCTAATATAATCGGTAAAGATAATATCGGTTAATGTTTTCATGCAATGAACTTATGGTAGGTATTGGTAAATGAAAATATTGTCACTTAAGGGTCACTAGTCGCGTGCTCGAACTCACTGGTGGGCCTGGCTAAAAAGCACGCTGTCTCACCAGGCTTCGAGTCCGACAGAGGTAGTACCCGTAATAAGCAGTTAGACGCTAGTCTACACGCACAACATTATTGAGTGAGCTGCAGGATCAGTTATAGTAAAACAAGCGCGCAAAAAATTAAGAAAAGTCCTTCGGAAGATCGGGTTTTCTGAAATAACCACTGCATAAATCAATGACCAATTAAGTGTATTGGACTTTTCGAGAATTGAGCTTTATCGATACCGACTTAGTTTTGTAGATTTTACACTTCTTTCATTACTTAAACATGTCCAAAGTTACGTTAAATTATCAAGAAAAACGAATCTTCGTTAGCTAATAACTTTTTAATGGCTTTTTATTTTAGTATTCTGTTTCCGTACCGACAATATTAATAATGAGACAAAATTATACCATATATAAGTTTTGATGTACATTTTCAAACAGTGGAGTAAAACCTTCCCGAAGTTTGAATGGAAAAAATGTGGACTTGTTTAACCTTAAGAACACACTATCTTAAACGTTATTAGGATTTTACAGAATGTATTGTAAAACACAATTTGTATTTTCCGCTACAAGTTCTGAACCCAGAAAATCGAGCATGTCCCCTGAGAGCATTTGGGAACAGTCTTGTCTTCACAATAGATTGTTCTTAGAGCTTGCACGTGTTTCAATATAAAGGTACTCAAAAGATAGAATAGAACGAAAATTGTTAACTTCTCATAATTTTCCTGTACTTATTCAAATTTATTTTGTAGCCGCCGTAACATGTCTTTTCCTTCCACACTTTTGTATTATTCGGCATCTCCGTAGTCACACCCTTTCTGACCATATCATCATTCACACAGTCCATCCATCGTTTCTTTGGTCTCCCCCTACTCTTATAGCCATCGACATTCATACTCAAAACTTTCCTCACGACATTTTCCTCATTTCTCCATATCATGACAACCGATTTCCACACAACTTTTTAGTGTGTGGAAAGTGCGAACTTCACATATTGGTATGAATTAAATAGTTTAAAGTTCGTCAAAATAAAAATTCACATGAACCTGCATGGGAACTTATGAAAAGTCAGCAGCAAGGTGCAAGGTTCCAATTTGTCGGTTCCTATAGAGAAGAGCCGGCAAGAAACTCCACGGTTACTCTTTTAAAAATAGTTGGTTTTTACAATGCTTTCAAATTTCAGTGATATTATGTATGGGTTTTAATAACGAGCCCTGGATATCAGTAAAGACTGAAAATTTGTCACCTCTTACGGTCTTATATAAACTTTCAGTCCTCATCATCATCTGCCTAGCCTTTTCCCAACTAAGTTGGGGTCGGCTTCCAGTCTAACCGGATGCAGCTGAATACCAGTATTTTACATGGAGCGACTGCCTATATGACCTCCACAACCCAGTTACTGGATAATACGATACCCCTTGGTAAGACTGGTTGTCAGGCTTTCGGGCTTCTGACGAACGACCCCGTAACGACTATCAAAGATCCACAAATGACAGCCGGGACCAACGGCTTAACGTGCTTTCCGACGCAAGGAGGGGTCTTGGTATGTAAAAATGGTCACCCATCCACGGACCAACCGCGGCATGCGTAGCTTAACCTGGATCGTGTGCGGCTATTGTTATTTAGCCAATAGCCCCTCATAAAATTTCAGTCCTATCCCTGCTAATATTTAAATGTGAAAATAACGATGTCTATCTATTACGCTTTCACGCCTAAACCGCTGATCCGCTCATCATAAAGTTTGGCAGAGATATAGCTTGGGATGGAGGCCTATGTCCAGCAGTGGACGTCTTTCGGCTGAAATGATGATGATAGCTTGGGATATGGAGGACATAGGATATAGGCTAATTTTTTACGCGATAACCGACATCCATGCGGGCGGAGCCGCTATCAAAAGCTAGTAATTTTATAAAACTTGATACTACAGCAGGCTACAAACTTCGACACGATACAAGGATACCAAATGATACTTCGTTCTTTGTTAAGTACAAGAAAGAAAAAGTTTGAAACAGTTTACGTGATTTATATTTAAAAAGGTCGCTTTTATTATGTTATTTTTCTTTGGAAGAATAACGTTTTATTTACTGTTCTCGTACTCCGTGACTTACGAATTGTAGATCATAGGTTTACGAGTAAATTATTTCATCACCACTGCTCTCAAAACGGTGAAGGAAAACATCGTGAGAAAACCGGCATATCTTAGATCCAAACATTCGAAGGAGCTCTTTATGGCTAAAACCATATTTTTGGATGGTCTTGCACACTTGTGCTATTCTAAACGATAACTGAACTGATATTCTTTTCTTTTTTTTTCTTAAATGTTTGATTTGGTTGATTTTTCTATGAATAAAGAGTTTGTACGATGACTTTTGTAGGTTCGAGAAGGCATGGCTACGGTTTTTGTGGTGTACATTAGAGTATAATAAATAAATAAATAAGAATTTGAGCCTCCCATGCTCAATTCCAAGGTCTAGTATCGAGTGGGTTTGCTTGACAGTCGGTTTAATTGAAAAGTCTTTTTGGCTTTCGCAAATACACTAATACACTATTTGGAAAATTATTTAACGGTTTTATTGAAAGACGTCTTTTTATAGTCAAATCTTTATTTTTCCATTCAGAATACTAAAAACTATACTACTTAATGTTATAAATGTGAAAATTTGTGTGTTTAGATATTTGGATATTTGTTACTCAATCGCGCAAAAACGGAACGGATTTGGATGAAATTTGGCATACAGATAGCCTGGATTAACATATAGGATACTTTTCATCCCGGTAAAACGTTCACGTGGGACAATTTCCGATCTTCGAAAGAACACTTCACTATTTTTTGTGGAAACAGCTTTCCTTTCAGAAATAACGACAAAGTCCAGTCCGTCTCAAAAGAGTTAGTAAGTTTAGACTTGAAAATGACAAAATTTGCATTCATTATAACTGAAAACATTTTACAGAATTCTGTCTGAAAATATTCTTTAAGAATATACCCATTTTGTTAAACTACGAAAGAAGTTAAGTTTCTTTTTTAACACAAAAAAAGAAAAACTAGTTTTTCTTTAGATTCTCCAAAGAGTTTTTATCATTTTACTGCCTTACAAAATTTTAATGAAAACAGTAAAAAAGTGGCTAAGTGAGAGTGAGAGTCTCTCTCAAAGGGTTTCGTACCAATAGTAACAGTAAAGTAAAAGTTTATTGAAAATATAAAAGAACAACCTTACATCCCAACAATCCTTTAATTTGCATCTACTAATACTAGTTTAAATTACGTATGTGAATATAAATAACCTGTGTGCGTTATGTGGTTGTTTGAGCTTACGAGTAATTCACACTGACCTCCACACTAGTGAAAAATGTATCACGGCACGTCAATCAATGTAGCGATCTTAATACACACAAATTTCAAGTGATAAACGTAGTAAAGATGAAATTGTGATTCCAAAATTTAGACTGACTAAAACTAGCAAGTCATTTCTAATAAACAGTATCCGCTTCTATAACAAGTTGCCAAAGTCAGTTACAGAACTTAGCGATGGAAAGTTTAAAACGCACATCAAACGTGTCCTTATCAAAAAAGCATAATATAAGATAAAAGACTACGTTGAAGACAGGGTAGTTTGGCATTAATTCCTTCTGCACATGTGGCTTCCCTGGTACCTCATTAACAGCATAACTATGTGAAAGTCTATTAACTGCTCTCAAATACAATGTTGTTTTTTATTCTTTTTATTTTTACAATGCAGACATATTCTCGTCATTAATTGACACTATACAACAATTTTATTTAGGTTAATTTTATTTATGTAGATTATTTTACATATTGTGAATGAGAGAACGTTGTAGGCCTTACTGACTGTAGATTTGTAGACGATTTTCTATTCCTAATTCGTCTAAGTACCGGGTACTTATTGACAGGCCTGCGCTGTCCTCCCATGCATTTTATCTCTGTAATTTGAAAATATTGTTAAAGCCAATTATTTTTAAAAGAGTAACCGTGGAGTTTCTTGCCAGCTCTTCTCCATAGGAAACAACAATTTGGAACCGTGCACCTAGCTTCTGACGTTTCATAAGTGCCCATGCAGGTTTATATGAAATAAAAATATTTTGATTTGATTGATTTGATACCTATTACAGTTCAAAGATACAGCCTTGTGATAGACAGAGGATGGACGAACAGACAGCGCAGTCTTAGTAATAGGGTCAGTTAGCACCGTTTGAATACGGAACCCTAAAAATGTAGTATGCAAAATTAAGCTCACTTTTAAAATTATTCTTGAGATGTTAAGCGTAAATGTCTGTCATTTGTCAACCATTATTAGGCCATTAAAATATGCTATGAAATAATTTTATAATGAAGGTATTTTACAAGATGCCAAGTAAGAGAATGCTATCTCTTTTTATTTTAAGGCATTAATTCTGTTTAAAAACTACAAGTAACACTTTAAATTATAATATGTACAGGTATATAAAAAGAAAATATCATAAGGCATCAAAAAATATATCCGCATCGTTGTCAATGGGAAAAGTGCCCAAAAGGCTGGCAGCATTGCCACGTTGTATGGCAATGCTGATTCTTTGGCCGAAAAATAGGCCAGCCCTTTGGTCACGTGAAGAGTCGACCAACCGCTTGGAAATGTCTCGGAACACCAAGTGGGCACTCGGACCCCATGGCCCTAGAGTTTCAACCCCAAACGGCTCGAACACATATGTTCCAATAAGATGCCAAGTCGTGATGATTTTGTTTTGGGCTATAAAAGCAAGACCAATCATAAATTGTGTGACTTTTAAGGTCAATAATAATCTACCTATTTATTTTCTTTTAGTAATAGGAGCCGTATTGGTGCGGGTTGTTCCTGCCAGGGGCGCGGGTTGTTCGAAAGAGATACCGTGGCCCCTGGTACACAGGCAACTGAAGAAACACTTGACCAACACTTGACCCACCCAGACTGATTGTAGAAGGGCCATAAACAACTCTGCGACGGTCAGAAAGACAATTATTCAATTGCTTTTTTGAGGCAACTTTAATACCATTTATTTCACTCAGACGTGCTAAAATAGATTTTGGCTTTAAATGCAATGCGTATAGCTCCTTTGTCTCTTGGGTTATGCCATAATAATTTTTGGTCCCAATAATCTCATGATCATGATCGCTGCTTGTGCGGTACAGTAAGACAGCATCGGAGTTTGATTCAAAAAGCAAATAAATTCGTGCTGCACACTGAGGGCCTCGGTATTTAACTTTGTTGCAACGGTAATACTTTTTTTTACCTTCTTCTGTCGTGTGAGTAAATTTAGCAGTCCAAATCTTTTCATCTCGAAGAAATTGTTGTGATTCGTCAAAATTTACGAACTTTTTGACAAATATCCAGTCTAGGCCACCTTATCTCGTTCGTTTGGTACGTGACTCCTCTCGTGACTCGGGTTCACTGTCCGAACAATACACAGGAACATCACTTTGTTGTTGTATATTACTTGATGTCCGAAATTCCATGGTATATCATCAGTTTAAATTAACATTAGATAAACTCAAAAGTCAAATGCACACTAATTACACACAAATATTGCAAATATTGTTTTTATAAGATTATCTTTCCGGGCCGCCGGCGCAACGTAACACCGTTGAGGTGGCTTGGGTGGGTTTTAGTCAGTAGAAGTCTGACACGCCCTCCTGCTCCACCCGGAGCGGGAGAAGTTATTTTATGATTTCCCACCCAAAAAAAGAACGGGTCGATCGATCAGGCTGAGTTACGCTTGCCGCTGTCCTTATGGGGATTTACCACGGAGTTAATACTAACGCCGTGGGATTTACATACCGAGACCAATCCGTGCCACGGAAAGCACGTTTAGCCTTTGGTCCCGGCTGCCATTTTTTTTTCTTGGTAGTCGTTACTGGTCGTCAGAAACTCGATTGTCTGAGAACAAGTATTACCTAGTAACTGGGTTGTTCCCTGGGATTCCATCATCAGATCCTAACTTGGTAACAATGGGACCACTTCAGGAGTACAACTCTCAAATAAAAAATATATTTTGAGAACCGGTTCACAAATGGGGGAGAAATCGGCGAATATACGTCTTCATCTCAGGAAAATTTATTTCCTCGTACTTTTTCTTAATATTTCCCGCATTATTAAGAACGTTGATATTCTAATCTGACTCAATCCGCCAAAAATACCTGAAAAATTCTCCAAAAATTCTCACATTTTTGGCAAGTTTTTATAACATTGATTTTCACTGACATGAAGACGTTAAGAACACGGTTTTAGACTATTTTGAGGGTAATCAAAAATCTTCATTTTATATGTCGAAAGACCTGAAAGTGTATGAGAGTTGCAAGTGAGTTTGAAAGGTGCACATTGAAAATTTAAAATAATTTGTGAGTTTATTTTCCCCCCTTCCGTCATTTCGCGCGTATCAAAACCCCCGTACGAACAGTTTCAAAACTAATTAAAAATAACACATCAAGAAAATACAATAGCAAAATATCTTCAATACAAGCTCGCCAAGCTTGGCCGACTTGGCAATTAATTCCCGCCAAGTGGCGGGCATATTGCCAAGTAGACAAGTCTGCTTACCGCTTGTAACTTAGGGTGAAGTTTGTGCCTTCGGGAATTAAACTGGTATTTCAGTATTATAGTATCGATAAACGTGGGTACGGTGAGTTGAATTTAAGATGCAGTGTCGTTTATTGTAGTAAGTGTATTTTATTTTGAGAAAAAACTACTCACGGAGGAATGAGGAAAATGTCGTGAGGAAAGTTTTGAGTATGAATGTCGACGGTTATAAGAGTAGGGGTAGACCAAAGAAACGATGGATGGACTGTGTGAATGATGATATATGGTTAGAAAGGGTGTGACTACGGAGATGACGACTAATATAGAAAGTGTGGAAGAAAAATATATGTTACGCTGACCACAAATAAATTGGTATGAGGGAAGAAAAATGGTCCTTACTAAATGTTAGAAAACACCGACTTTAACTAATTTTATAAAAAAAAAAAACAACATCTCATCATCATCAGCCTATAATGTTCCCACTGCTGGGACACAGGCCTCCTCTCGGTGAGAGGGATTGGGCCGTAATCCACCACGCGGTTGCGGGTGGTTGATGTCACATGTCTTCGAATTTTTTGTTCTAGGTCATGCCGATGTGTGCAAGACCATCCAAAAATGTGGTTTTAGCCATAAAGAGCTCCTTCGAATGTTTGGATCTAAGATATGCCGGTTTCCTCACGATGTTTTCCTTCACCGTTTTGAGAGCAGTGGTATTGAAATAATTTACACAAAGTATAGCGCCCGCCTGGGTTCGAACCTATGACCTACAACTCGTAAGTCGTGGCCGTTACCACTTGGCCACCACTGCTCTCCTACTAAAAACAACATCTATCAGTTTTATTTTAAACAAACACAAAAAACTAATACATTTAACAATCACTTAAATATCTAATGACTATTTATACCAAGAAGAAAATTTACTCATCATCATCAACATTTCAGCCGTAAGACGTCCACTGCTGGACATAGGCCTCTTATCGCCACGCTTGGCAGGTGGTTGGCGATCGCAGTATGGTGGTAAAATGCATAGAGAACGCTGCTGCCCATTCTCTAGTAATTCCCTTAGTCGCCTTCTATGACACCGACGGAAAGAAATGGGATGGTGCTATTCTTTCACGTCCGGCACTACACGAAACATACTCGTAACAAAAAAAAACTACTACTCAACCGCAATATAAGACTACAGTTATTTCTTGGCTTAAAATACATGAGTCAGTATGGGATCTGCACAAGCTGAAATTTAATAAAAACACAAGCCCCTTATCTACTATAAAAACTTTTTAATAAAAAAATTAAACCGTCAAAAAACCGAAAAGTAAAAAATAATAAACTTGCTTTGTCCAACCCCAATATCTAAGTTCGGAAGGCGGTGACATATAATTAAATACATATCCAAAGTCACCGACTTCCGAACTTAGTTATTGGGAACTAAGTTCGGAAGTCGGTGACTTTGGATCTGAATCTTAATTTTTGATTACTTTTTGTTGTAATACACAACTCAATATTAAAAATCTGTGAGTAACCAATCAATCATCCCCTGTTTTCTTACCCTTATGGTTGGATTTTTTCTTCAAAATTTATATGGGACCAACTTTGGGGTATACCCTTTCCAATAAAAAAAGAATTATCAAAATCGGATTACTCTGGAAAAAGTTATGCGTGGTCGGTCAGACATAAAAAAAAAAATACGCGTCGAATTGAGTAACCTCCTCCGTTTTTTCGTCGGTTAAAAATGACCTGCGTAGTT
This sequence comes from Polymixis flavicincta, assembly GCA_949987655.1. Classification (NCBI taxonomy): domain Eukaryota; kingdom Metazoa; phylum Arthropoda; class Insecta; order Lepidoptera; family Noctuidae; genus Polymixis; species Polymixis flavicincta. The sequence goes on along the minus strand of OX465199.1, from coordinate 7,259,130 downwards.
ACTGATTGAACAATCAAGTAGATTAGCTCCGATGACCGCTGATTTGCCAAATTTAGGTGGCAGTGGGTAGGGCAGATTGCTCGCTGAACAGATGGCTTATGAAGCCAAACAGTTATGGTTTGGCGACCGTGTACCGGAAAACGTTATGTTGGAAGGCGTCCCACAAGCTGGACCGATGACCTTGTCAAGGCTGCAGGAATTCACTGGATTCGCGAAGCACAGAACCGGTCGAAGTGCGCCGAAGCTTGGGCAAGGACTATGTTCAGCTGTGGACGTCTTTTGGCTAAAATGATGACGATCACTGAATTCACTAACTTTAAAAACTACACATTCTGAGTACCACAGTAACTGCAAAATCTTTTTTATCATAGGTGACACACGGTACACAATTTCGGACTGTCCCATAATATACTGGCTGTAAACTTTTTCTTACCATTATTTCTCTTATGAGGGAAGATCTACGGTGACCATGTTTTTCGGCGTTACAAAAAATGGCCCTGGCGTGCCCCTTGATACTAACTCAGTCCTGTCTTATTTTATTTTTATTTTATTTATTCGGCTCATCAACAATTGAATACACTGATACAAGAAATGAGATACATCCACTAAACTTATAGACTAGTGTACCAATTTCTTACAGGTAAGCACAACATGCATACAGGCATACATCATCATCATGCATCAGGCATACCGGCTACTGAGGGAATCAAAAACAGAATTAAAATAACAATACACATACAATTAAATCAAAATTAAAACCGAAATACAATTAAAATCAAAACTAAAAATCTAAATTATTTCAGTAATTAAAAATCAACATTAAATCAAATCAGAATAACAAACACTATTAAAATCAAAATCAACACTAAATTCATGAGTAATACTATAACTAAACATTAAATAACAATCCAAATACAATTAAAATCAAAACCAAAATACAATTAAAATTTAAAATCGAAATGAAACCAGAATTAAAAATAAAAAAGAACTCGTAATTAAAAATCAAAAAGAAATCAGAATCAAAATCAACGCTAAAATTAAAGAGGAACTTACACTAAGATGATATTACTAAGATGATATTACTTACAATTAGATGATATTATGTCCATCCTTGGACGTCTTTTGGCTAAAATGATGATGATCACTGAATTCACTAACTTTATAAACTACACATTCTGAGTACCAAAATCTTTTTTATCATAGCTGACAAACGGTACAAAATTTCGGACTGTCCCATAATATACTGGCTGTAAAGTTTTTCTTACCATTATTTCTCTTATGAGGGAATATCTACGGTGACCATGTTTTACGTCGTTACAAAAAATGGCCCTGGCGTGCCCCTTGATACTAATTCACTCCTGTCTTTGCGACCGTGCCCAAATTAATCAGAAACGGAAGGTGTACGACTTTTCTGTTTGCGTAAAATAAAAACACAAAGTGTTGTCAGTGACACTTAATAAGTTACTAAGTAGATTTATCTATCTATTTAGAGTGTAGTGTTCCAAAGCTAGGAAAAGGCCAGTACCTACCCTTGCCATCCCGTTTTCGTACCTAGATATTAATAGCGAATAAAATAATTCATACTCGCAATCGGCGTGCGTGTATGACCAGTGAACCTAGTGTGAGTTTCATTTAACCATCTCGATCAAACGCATCGAGCGCGTTCGGCGCACCGATTGGCTCTGGATTGATGACGGACCATTCGATGCGCCGAACGCGCTCGATGCGTTTGATCGAGATGGTTATATGAAACGCACACTAAGATCTTTGATGTATGGATGTAAACGAGGCAAAAGGAGTATTGTAAGGGTCGTAGTAAGTGGCGTTTTATAGTTTCGGCCTAGCCCCATAAGAAGAAAGCATTAGTTTATGTATGCATGTAAAAAGTAATTAAGAATTTAAATAGGGTCGCGAAGGCATAAATTACTTCATTCTTTTAAGGCTGCCCTCTTAAAAAATGGTTGAAAACAGCATGCAGATGAAACCACTTTTCGTCGGCATTTACAAAGAAATTACATTTAAAAAAAAATGATAGTAATCTACATAATATGATACGTCATTTGGTTTAGGCATAACTTTTCTATGGGTATCAAATAATAAGAAAAAAAAACACCAAATCACCTCCAAATCGTTGAGATCAAACTATTTTACTCCTTAATTATTTAACAAAAGTGTAAAAAAATGGCTACTGCTTTGCAATACAAAGGAAAATGATTTGGTTTTGTTACTTTTTACAAATATGCATTATTTTTGTTCAAATAAATTAAAAATTCGACCGATTAAAGACTGCACGGCTACATCACCCGCCCACAAATTTAGTGCACCCAAATGCTGAAGGTCCTTGGCGTGTATACAAGCCTTAAGTAGCAATGTTGAAGACATTTAAAAGACAGTTGCGAAATCATCATCATCATCATCATTTCAGCTGAAAGACGTCCACTGCTGGACATAGGCCTCCCCCAGGCTCCTCCACTTCGACCAGTCTTGTGCTTCCCAGTTGCGAAATACTGGTATTCAACTGCGTCCAGTTAATAGCCGACCTCAACTTTTTTGGGAAAAACCTCGGTAGATGATGGTAATTTTTGAACGTAGAATCTTTTTAGGACAGTTCGATTTTTTGAAAATAGAATCTTTTTAGGACAATTAGACTTATTTAAGTAAAGAAAAACAAAGAAAGAAAGTAAAATGTATTTATTTGTCACAGAAACACGTGCATATAAATGATGAAAAAAAAACTTTAGGACAATGAGATTTTTTTAAGTAAAATATTTTTAGGACAATACGATTATTTAAAAACCACTTACTTCTTTATAGAAATGAGTCTTTTAGAGCAGTGGTGAGCAAGTGGTAACGACCCGGTTTACGAGTTGAAGGACGTGGGTTCGAACTCGGGACTCTTTGTGTAAATAATTTCATCACTACTGCTCTTAAAACGGTAAAAAAAAAACAGCGTGAGGAAATCCGCATGTCCTAGAACTAAAAGTTCATAGTTAGGTGACATCTACTAACCCACACTGGGCCTGCGTGGGATTATATGCCCCGCTATCGAAAAGAGGAGGCCTTTGTCCCAGCATTGGGAACATAACAGGCTGATTATGTTATGTGATGTACTGTTCCAAACTGTCAAATTTTCCCAATTGAACATGAACCTTATTCTAAAATGATAAAGATGAAAATCTATCAAAGAAATTTGACACATTGAGGTAGCTTGATGTGCTGGCGTCTGTACTTCTTTACTAGGTATTCATTTAGGGGTTTATTCATAAAAGTTGATTAAACTTAAGAGATGTTTAAACGTCAGAAATGTATGGTTAAACAGACCCTACTCATTGACTAACTTTAAGCAACGTTTGTAAATAAAGGAGTTACTGATTAAGGGCCATATTCATAAACGATGATTAAAGTTAAATTATGTTTAAACGTCAAAAATGTATGGTTAAACAGACGCTAATCACTATTTAACTTTAAGCAATGTTTATGAATAAGGGGGATAAAGTTGATCCAATTTGACACTAAACGTCTGAGAGTATGGTTTCAAATCAACTATTTTGTACTACTCAAAATTCACAAAGATACTTCAAAGATTGTCCTGCTTCGAGAAACCCAAGACGTGTTTCAAACTGTAAACTCCAAGAAGGCCGAGGTCTAGTGCTAATGAAAATGACCAGACTTTACCCTAAAACAATCTAGGGTCGTGACTTATTAGTAGCATGTGAGTGAGTAGTTAGTTACTAGTTTAAATTGTAGGTACAGACGCCAGCAAGTCAACCTACCCCAAACTGTAAAATTTTCCCAATTGAACATGAACCTTATGGTTAAGGTATAAAGTTGAAAATCTATCAAATAAATTTGACAGATTGGAGTAGCTTGATGTGCTGGCATCTGTACATCTATACCTACTTATGTTATAAAGCTGAAGACCTTGGTTGAACGCGCTATTCTCAGGAACTGCTGGTTCGAATTAAAAACTTATTTTCGGTTTGGATAGCCCATTTATCGAGGAAGGCTATAGGCTTATAGAGGTATTAGGAACAGGGTGTAAAGTTCGCTCATCCTCTATTGAAAAGGAGTATCCTCCGACCAGACGGGTATTGTGTCTGGTGGGCAACTGCCCGACAGTTGATGTCGGGATTTTGTATATGTTCGAGTGTCGTGGTAAACTCTGACTGCGCGATGTAGAATTTCTGGGAATAGTTATGTGGAATTGTAGATGGCGCCACTTTTCTTTTTGCGTTTTTTTCAATATTTGTTGTGAAGTATTTTTTTTTTGTAGTGCCGCTACAGGCTATGTAACATCAAGCTTAAGCCCTTAAGAGCCGAGCAGAATTAAAAGTCACGATTACGAAGTACTCGCACGGGCAGGCAATTCGATGAGACGGAATGGTTACATACCATACACCTGATTAGTTATTCAGTCCCGGTGTTCCTTTCCGGGAATTTTTAACAAGAAATATATTTTAAGAAGAGAACTTCCTTTTTTTCATAACTAAAAATTAACTTTAGGTAAATATGCATCCTATTTTCCGATCCCTGCTCATAACCATTGAAACTTACAATTGAATTACTGGAGTTTTGAAATATTTTCCTAGGTATTTCAATATTGTACGGTAACACGATTTCCAATAAGAACAAAATGTGTGGAAACATACTGCATGAACTAAATAAAACTTTTTCATGCGTGTACACAGTTTTTTTTTTGCAAAAAATAAAACAATTCACAGCTCCCCGCTTTCAGTGTTGAAAACCTGAAAATTGCCTACATTGCAAACTGTTAATCAAACATTCCTGAAACGCCTATTTTTACTTTTTCAGTAGTGTTTGGAATTTCCCTTTTATTTGGTACCCAGGAGTTTCCTGTGACTATGATTTTCGTGTATCAATGCTCCGGTTGAAATTTGAGTTACAAAAAATGTTGAGCATTTCAGCACAGTCTTAGGGACATAAATATTAATTTCAAATGTCATGTTTCTGTGACCCTTTTTCAACTATATCACTTGATGTATAAATATACTTATAATAAACTTGAAGCGTTTGTTTGTTTGTTTGAACGCACCAATCTCTGGAACTAATAGTTGGATTTTGACATTCTTTTTTAATGAGATAGCTCAATCTTCGAGAAAGGTTCATCATCAGCCTATAATATTCCCACTGCTGGGACACAGGCCTCTCAGTGAGAGGGATTGGGCCGTAATCCACCACGCGGGCCCAGTGCGGGTTGGTAGATGTCACATGTCTTCAAAGTTTTGGTTCTAGGACATGCCGGTTTCCCCACGATGTTTTCCTTCACCGTTTGAGAGCAGTGGTGATGAAATTATTAACACAAAGTAATGCGCCTGGCTGGGTTCAAACGCACGACCTTACAACTCGTAAGTCGCGGCCGTTACCACTTGAACACCACTGCTAAGAATAGATGTAAATAAAATGTCTCGACTGCCTCGTTGGTCTTGTGCTGGGAAGCGCTGAACATAAGGTAGTGGGTTCGATTCCCAGGTCAGGCAAAGTGTTATTGGGTTTTTCTATCTGAATTTTTTCAGTAGAAGCCTGGACTCCGGCTGTTTTTGCATGATTCAGTAACAAACATCCTAACATCTTCACAAAGTTTCACATTTATAATAATTAATTAAGATACATACACATAAAATCACGCCTTGTTTCCCCAAAGGGCTGAGCGGAGGCGTCCCAATAGTTCCCACACATTTCGCCAGTTATGACTAAGTCCCATGTAATAAGGGGAAGCCTATTGCCATCAAACGGGCACAAATCCAGAGTCCAGGCTTCTACTGAAAAAATTCAGATAGAAAAAGCCAATAACACTTTGCCTGACCTGGGAATCGAACCCACTACCTTATGTTCAGCGCTTCCCAGCACAAGACCAACGAGGCAGTCGAGACATTTTATTTACATCTATTCTTAGCAGTGGTGTTCAAGTGGTAACGGCCGCGACTTACGAGTTGTAAGGTCGTGCGTTCGAACCCAGCCAGGCGCATTACTTTGTGTAAATATCAATTTAATTTCGGAAGGCGGTGACAAATAATTTAAATACACATCCAAAATCACCGACTTCCGAAATTAAAGTTATTTTGCACTTTGTAGTGTTTTTTTGGAAGTCGGTTGTAATTTTTTTGAAAAAAGTTTTTATTTTTCAGTTTTTAGTTTACCCCATACCAATTCGAAATTTAATCATCCTGGCGTCAAAACAATGCATATTAATGCGATAGCAACTTTTGCGGTTGATTTGCTGTAATTTTTTGAAGAGTTCCGTTGTCTGTCTCCGAAACGCATCATCAGATCTATATGAAATTTAAATGGGACCATTTTGGAGTAAACTCCTTTCGAACAGAACAGAATTTTGCAAATCCGTCTATATACGACGGAGTTATGCTCTAACATACATAAAAATAAAAAATAAACATGTCGAAATGATAACCTCCTTCTTTTTGAAGTCGGTTAAAAATTTGGCATATAGATAGATTATAACCTAGATTAACACATAGGATACTTTTTATCACGGCAGTACGTTCCCGCGGGATAAATTCTGACTTCCACGCGAGCGATGCCGCGGGCGGAAGTTAGTGTGTAAATAAATAATAATAAACAAATTTTTATTGACATAAAGAAGGTGTGACAATTAATTGAAGCCCTGACCCCTGAGCTAGGTGGTACCTGTGTTACAGGAGTCAGTGTCTTCACCCGTTTGTAGTACAGTAACAATTTATGTAATAAAATTTTAAATTAACATAATAATATTTAGTGCATGGTTGCTCTTGTGTGGGTCTGTGTGTATGTGCGTTTTTGGTGTTTATGTATGAGTCCGTTGTATTGTGTGTGTGTATGCGCGAGTCTGTGTGGGGGTGTGTGTGCGTGTGTGTGTATGTGTTTCTGAGTGACTGTGATTGGTGGTTGTATTTTGTGTTCTATCAAAGACTTAATTTGCGTACATTACTATTTAGTTATTACGAGTACCGTATTGTTCTTTAAATATGTTTTCCGTCTGTGAGTAATCCAGTGTTTTAAGACATGTGTTGAGTTTCATTTTACTTTCATTTTTTGTAAGCGGGTTGAATTTGAGAATTGTATTTAATTTATTATAAATGTAAGTAGCTAGGTACAGATGTTGCCGCCGGGCGGATGCTGTCTTACATTTGACAGCGCGACATACATTACGGATGGTTCTTTTATGTTTGTTTTCATGATTTATCGGTGTAATTGTATGCTGTTTCATTGTGAGATTGAGAAGATATAGTTGTCTCACTATAAGGACTTGACAATTTTCATATAGGGTTTTTGTAGGGAACCGGTTTTTTGGAAGGTCATGACTTTTAACAAAGATCTTTGGGCTCTTTCGAGGTGTATCATGTGAGTTTTACAGGCGCCTCCCCATGCCGTGATACAGTAGCCTACTAGTGACTGTGCTAGTGCTAAATACACGGTACGGAGTAGCTCAAAGTTGCACACCCGTCGAAGTCTCTTAAATGCCCATATTAGTTTCCTAACCCGGGTAGCAGTCAGTTCAATATGGGGCCGCCAGCTAAGTCCGTCATCCAGAATTACACCCAGGTACTTTATACACTTTTGTTGTGTGATTGGAACACATGAGCATTGAAAACTGTTTTTGGGATCAACACAGGAGTGTGCTTTGAGGCTTATTACCGCGGGTTTAGTTTTAGCGAAAGTAAATTGAAGAAATGCGGTTTTCGAGATATTTAGGGTATGTAAATTACATTCTAGCCATTGGATTATTTTACGTAAGCCTATCTCTGCAGTTTGCCGTGCCGCGTCCCAACTCTCTCCATAAAATACTAGTACGGTGTCGTCTGCATAGCTAAAAATTTTACCGTTCGTCAGAGACTCCTGACATAGGTCATTCACATAGAGCAGGAAGAGGCTCGGGGATAGGCAGCTGCCTTGAGGCACACCATAGTCTACTCTGGCTTCATTGCTAATTACTTCACCAATCTTAACTTTTTGTATCCGGTCATTAAGAAAGTCTGTAAATATGCTTAGAGCCCTTCCCCGGATACCAGCATGTTCTAGCTTACTCACAAGAGTAGGAATACTGACAGTGTCAAACGCCTTGGCTAGGTCGAGAAAAACACCCAGACATTTTTGGTTTGTATCAACTTTTTCAGTCACGTAATCAACGAGTTGGTTCACTGCGTGTATGGTGCTTTTCCCAGACCTAAAACCAAATTGTGTGTCCGAAATTATTTTGTTGTGCTCTAGATATTTCATGAGTTACGATTCAATAATTTCTCTAATATTTTTGACAGTGCTGGCAGAACTGAGATAGGTCTATAATTTTTTACATCGTCTTGGTTCCCACCCTTGTGAATAGGTGTGATCAGCGATTTCTTAAAGATTCGGCGAAAAACTCCTTGCTCAAAACAGACTTCTATGAGCTTAGTAAGAGGTGGAACTAGTACTTCTTTACCTAGTTTGAGGAGTTTAGCCGGATAGAGTCCCACCCTGTGGCACAGTCGTTTTTTAGGTTATTATTAATAAAATAATACAGAATTATGAACAAACTAGCTTCCGCCCGCTTCAGCCGTTTTTGCGTAATTGACTAACAAACATCCGAACATCTTCACAAAAATTCACATTTATAATGGATAAATGATACAGAATTTTGAACAAAGGGAAATTATACGGCAGTGTCAAAAAAAAGGTTGAATTAAAAAAAAACACGTCAAAAAAATAAAATGTTTTCTCCCAACAATATCCGCGTAAACAAGACTACTTCGTATTCCAAGCAACGTTCGTCAATCTAACTTGTTGATAGCTTGGCTCTCTGCCAACCCTAATAACCGTTGGAGGATGTTGATAGTGGAAGATGGTGAGTTTCCGTTAAAATGGGGGGGGAGGTTGTTGAGGAGCTTGAAATTGGAATTGGGAGTGGGGGCAGGGTTGGAACTTACGTCTTTTAAGATTACGGTATCCAAACTATTTGGCTTGTGAAAGTTACTCTGTGTTTGACTGAACCTTTGATTTGAATCCTGGGAATAGATAATTTAATATACTTTTCAAAATCAACCCTAAAAATGGCATATTCGAGTCTCTTGTATTTGATACACTAGTTGTTTGCCGCTTGCTGAATGCGTTTTCACATTTTCGATTAAGTCTAGATTTCCAAAGCTGAATTTCATTGACACATAAAATTAATGAGAATATTTATATTAACTTTGAAGTTTGCGATGTCTGAATATACTAAATAGTTTTAGAATACTTACCTAGAAAGCTTAAATTGGGAGAAATGTTAGGTTAGACGTTAAACGGTTTCACAGAGTATCATAAAAACAAATGAGGATTACATTCATGATTGCTAACTCCAGCCTTCTCGGTAACAAATGAAGTCAGAAATGGTTTTTGTGAGAAAAAGTTTGGTTACTTTCTTATATTCTTTTTTGTGACCTCAAATTGAAAGTAGGCGTAAATGTTTTTTTCTTTGCAATTTATAGCCATCTTGTATTCTGTTTTAAACCATAAATTCTGTTATGTCACTTTTTTTTGTTGGGAATGACATTTCTTAGGTCAACCACGCTAAGGGTACCTGTGAGGTACGGACCTCAGCTTAGGGCATCGCTGGAAGTGGGCAGCAAGTGACGGGTTTTTTTTTTTTGGTGGAAAATCATCAAATAACTTCTCCCGCTCTGGGTGGAGCAGTAGGGCGTGTCAGACTTTTACTGACTAAAACCCACCCGTGTTCCCTCAGTAGCCCGTATGCCAGGGGCTGCGGTATCTCTTTCGAACAAACCCGCACCCCTGGCAGGCATCGGCCCTTGCGGGCCCCATCGGTTTGTGCTGACATCTCTTTGAAGCGCGCGTGGAACACAATGCGCCGTCGACTTGGGATTGGTCCTTACCGGACAGCGAGCTACCCATTACTTGCCGTCCATTCTATTTTAAACCAAAATCTAAGCAAACCATAAATTCTGTTATATTTCTTTTTTTTTGTTGGGAATGACATATCTCAGGTCAGGCAGCAAGTGACGGGTTGGATGTGAATGATATTTTTAGGGACGAATTTAATGCTACAGGCTCAGCGGCGTGGGCTGGCTCGAGTGAGGGACGTCTGACCCATCTGACCCATGGATGGTGGTCTGAGAAGGCGAATCATGACAGTGCTGGAGAGTTTACAATTCTCCTGGTAGAGGGTTGTAGCGTCGTCGGAAGTGGTTAGGGTATGCCTCGGTAGGCAAATCCTACTGATGCGCCTGCTGCAATCAGAGGTGTTTCTTCACTATTCGGATCCTACTTCCTACTATCTTCATCCTCATCATCATCAGCTGTAACAAATCAAACTTAAACCTAAGGGAAATAAAGATTATAAGTAGATTTGTACATTTTTAATTTAAATTAATAAAAAATACAAATAGTTTTATAAAAATTACCTATTTCACTAGAGTCCTTTAGTATCACAAACTGGGAGGAGGATATATTGTGAGGAGGGTTCTTAAGTCACACACACTGGGAGGAGGATATGTCGTGAGGAGGATCCGGTATGAGCGCCTTGTTGTCTATTGGTTGTAGTAAGACGAGCAGTGGAAACAGGAGGGACCCGACAAAACTCCGAAGCTCAATAGTAGGGCCGCAGCAGTAGTAGTATTATTAGTGGAGGCTTTTCAGAAAAATAAACAGCACCTCCATACATCAAATTACGCCGCTGTCCCTCTTCGTAGTTCCCTCTCGTAGTAGTCCCGCTTTCTGCGCTTCGTCCTCTATTTATACTAGAGTTTCAGCCGTTCCAGAACATTTTTAAATTTTAATATTATATCCTCCAGTGGCCAGACACATGTAACCAGCCAGCACATATTATACAACCATGTGTGTGTAAAGAATTTAAAGATATAATTTAAAATTAAGAAGTAAACAATCATAGTTAGTAAAATACAATATTTCAGCTAATAATATTGATAAAAATAATTTATAATAGTTAAACCAAAAAGTAATTCTTCATAGACTAGTGAGAAACTCTATGGGAAAAAAGAAAAGTAACTGACAGTTTGACAAATCTTGACATACATGTCACAACATAGAAAATTACAAAGATCAAATTTTATTTTATTACAGATATTAAAGAAATAGTTATTGTAACACGCAAATACTATATTTCCTTCCAGATAATGAGTATGAAGGTACATAGAGAATGCTTAAATTTCAAGGTTAATGTTAACAAAAATGTAAGTATAAAGAATAATCATTACATTACCCCGAAAACCCCTGAAAATTTTTGAATACCATGAAAAAATTTTCTTGTTTAGAAATAAGAGAGCATTAATTAGCATAAATTAAGCTAAATGAGTATTTACAATGGTACAGTAAGTTAAAAAAAAATTAACACTAGTTTGCCCATATCCCCAGAAAATTATCAACTAGAAAAATTTTGATGTTATAAATAAGACCTTGCTCTTTCATACATCTTTCATTAACCTACCTTACACTTCCTCAATCATACATCACCAGCATACTTAGGGGATATGGTTCACATTCAATGACGCATACTCCACAAGGAATTATTTTTAAGGTTTACGAAGGCTTATTTATTTAATTTAGGTGTCGTAACCCGCACCTTTTTTAAAACCCGCTAAAATTAAAAGAAATTATTTACAAAGTTTTTCTGCTTAAGAAAAGCAGCCAAGCATAAAGTGCTTAAGAAAAGCCTTCAAGTCAAGGATCAAGGAGATGCAAGGATTACCAAGAATAAACCTTCGAGTTACAAGTAGTTTAAGTATCTAAAAAAAATATTATACAAGTTAGTTTAAGATGAAGATACACTAAGGCTTATTTTACGAGTTGTGAGACCGCTCGACACAATGGCTTATTTTACGAGTTGTGTACCGCTCTAAAATAAAAATAAAATAATCTAGATATAAATAGTGGTACCTAACTAAGCCAAAAAAAATTTTAATATTGTGAAGTACAAAACTTAAATCTAAATGGTTTTTACAAGAATAAATAAAAATAACAAGTTAACCCAAAATTAATTTTAAGAAATTTTACCCGACAATTGCAAAACTCAAAAAGAGGGTTATGTGTTTTCTACAGGTTGCACTAGCTGTGGAAAAGTGTTGGTAGTGAGAAGTATTAGTATTTAGTGTAATGTAGATGTGTAGGAATGTATAAGCGTCCACAGGATACTCTCCTGTTTCTGCCGTGAAGTGTCCTAACAACCAACTTGGGAGTGTCCACGAATGGATTATCACATCAAGCGGCCGTTAGGTACGAATACCAGAGGGTAGACGTAGTGGTGTGCAAGTCTGTGGGATGCAGTGTAGGTGATGTTTTTGTAGAGAGTAAAGTATAATGTGAGATAAACGACTACGGGATATTGTCCAATAGCCGTTGTAGAGTAACCAATCTCCAACCTTGGCAGTGCCCACTAGTGGGTTAACACTCCAAGAGGCCGAAAGGGTGCCATTATCTTTCGATAATGGAATGTGTGTGGGGGTGTAGAGTACCTAGATGAAGTTTAGTATAAAGAAGAGTCGAGTAAAAGTGTATGAAAAATAATAAAATGCTTACCAAATCAAAATCCAAATATACTCACTTGAGAAAGTGTAATTTAGAATTTAGGAAGATGAATATCTGAAAATCTGAGGGGTGGGTTAGTATAAAATTGGGCGCCAAACTGTAACAAATCAAACTTAAACCTAAGGGAAATAAAGATTATAAGTAGATTTGTACATTTTTAATTTAAATTAATAAAAAATACAAATAGTTTTATAAAAATTACCTATTTCACTAGAGTCCTTTAGTATCACAAACTGGGAGGAGGATATATTGTGAGGAGGGTTCTTAAGTCACACACACTGGGAGGAGGATATGTCGTGAGGAGGATCCGGTATGAGCGCCTTGTTGTCTATTGGTTGTAGTAAGACGAGCAGTGGAAACAGGAGGGACCCGACAAAACTCCGAAGCTCAATAGTAGGGCCGCAGCAGTAGTAGTATTATTAGTGGAGGCTTTTCAGAAAAATAAACAGCACCTCCATACATCAAATTACGCCGCTGTCCCTCTTCGTAGTTCCCTCTCGTAGTAGTCCCGCTTTCTGCGCTTCGTCCTCTATTTATACTAGAGTTTCAGCCGTTCCAGAACATTTTTAAATTTTAATATTATATCCTCCAGTGGCCAGACACATGTAACCAGCCAGCACATATTATACAACCATGTGTGTGTAAAGAATTTAAAGATATAATTTAAAATTAAGAAGTAAACAATCATAGTTAGTAAAATACAATATTTCAGCTAATAATATTGATAAAAATAATTTATAATAGTTAAACCAAAAAGTAATTCTTCATAGACTAGTGAGAAACTCTATGGGAAAAAAGAAAAGTAACTGACAGTTTGACAAATCTTGACATACATGTCACAACATAGAAAATTACAAAGATCAAATTTTATTTTATTACAGATATTAAAGAAATAGTTATTGTAACACGCAAATACTATATTTCCTTCCAGATAATGAGTATGAAGGTACATAGAGAATGCTTAAATTTCAAGGTTAATGTTAACAAAAATGTAAGTATAAAGAATAATCATTACACAGCCTATAATGTTCCCACTACAGGGAAACAGGCCTCCTCTCGGTGAGAGGGACTGAGCCGTAATCCACCACGCGGGCCCAGTGCGGGTTGGTAGATGTCACATGTCTACGAATTTTTGGTTCTAGGACATGCCGGTTTCCTCAGGATGTTTTCCTTCACCGTTTTGAGAGCAGTGGTCATTATATAATTTACACAAAGTAAAGCGCCTGTCTGGGTTCGAACTCATGACCTTACAACTCGGTAAGTCGCGGCAGTTACCACTGGGCCACCACTGCTACACCTACTATCTTACATATATAAATATAATAATATTATAAATCTAAAAGTATGTAGGGAAATTCCGAGCATAGCCCTCTCCATTGCCCTTTGGGTGACTTTTAGCCTCGACCACGTTTCTGTACCAGAAGTCATCACTGGCAACACACACTGGTCAAATACTTTCGTCTTGAAGCACAAGACCGGTCGAAGTGAAGGAGCCTGGGGGAGGCCTATGTCCAGCAGTGGACGTCTTTCGGCTGAAATGATGATGATTATGATGAAAATTTTGTATGTTTAGATGTTTGGATGTTTGTCACTCAATCACGCAAAAACGGCTGAAAGGATTTCGATGAAATTTGGCACACAGATAGTCCGTTCCCGTGGGATAATTTATGCCTTCCACGCGGGCGAACCCGCTGGCAAAAGTTAGTTTTTATTAATAACTAGCTTTTGCCCGCGGCTGCGCCCGCGTGGATGTCGGTTCTCGCGTAAAAAAATAGCCTATGTCCTTGTTCATATCTCAGGCTATATCTCTGCTAAATTTCATGACGATCGGTTCAACGATTTAGGCGTGAAAGCGTAACACACAGATGGACAGAGTTACTTTTGCATTTATAATACTAAAGTAGGGATTATTATTTTTTTTTGGGTGGGAAATCATCAAATAACTTCTCCCGCTCTAGGTGGAGCAGGAGAGCGTGTCAGACTTTTACTGACCAAAACCCACCCGTGTTCCATCAGAAGCCTGTATGCCAGGGGCTGCGGCATCTCTTTCGAACAAACCCGCACCCATGGCAGAAAGTAGTGATTTAATGCAGTATGAAACCTCGTCACAACAACAACATTATCAAAATTAAATCATTATATGTATGACTTAATGAAATCCACCCATAAATTACTTCCCAACACTTTGATCACATTACCACGAAACATAATTTAAAATTAATTGCAGACAGCGCAAACGTTAATAATTATTTTTAGAACAAACTTTCATTAGTACCAGTCAATTTGACTTGAGTTACGAGCGTGGCGGACGAAACTTTTTGAAATTAATTAAGCATTATAAAGCTTTCGTGGACGTCCCAGAGCCAATGTACCGATTTTGGCATCGGTTCCTCTTGAAAAGAGACTGGTTGAATTTGTATTAGGAGTGGTCCTTATACCAATAGCCATACGGTTTTGTTATTTGTGTAGGAAAGGAGCTTGTGGCTAAGTAACAATAGCTGCGCGGGTCGATCGATCAGGTTAAGCTACGCTTGCCGCGGTTGGTCCGTGGATGGGTGACCATCTTTACATACCAAGACCCCTCCGTGCCTCGGAAAGCACGTTAAGCCGTTGGTCCCGGCTGTCATTTGTGGATCTTTGATAGTCGTTACGTGTCGTCAGAAGCCCGAAAGTCTGACAACCAGTCTTACCAAGGGGTATCGTATTACCCAGTAACTGGGTTATGGAGGTCAGATAGGCAGTCGCTCCATGTAAAATACTGGTATTCAGCTGCATCCGGTTAGACTGGAAGCCGACCCCTCAAAAACGTAACAAAACACAAAACGTAAGGCGAAGTCTGTAACCACGGGCTGTCACTGTTATAAGCTGAAACTCATTGCAAAACATGCAAAATGGAATCTTCAATATACGACGAGGAAGAAATGAAGACTGTTAGATTTGAAGACGATTTTCTACGAGTATATTTAATTTTCATTCCTTCAGTACCTGTTATTTATTGACAGACGTGCACTATCCTCCCATACCTGTCATCACTGTAATAGGGTATTTTCCGATTTGATAAAAACTACTTTAATTTGAAGATTGGGACGATATATTTAACGGAAAAATAAAAATAAAGTTATTAATACACGCTTTCTCAATTAAAAACGATTAAAATCGAATTAATTTTTCGTTGTTTTGAATTTACCGCCAAAACGCTACTTACGATGACTTTTTATCACGTGACATGTGACGTCAACTCTGTCTACACGGCACCGGTACAAATACTTAGTTTGGCGCCGTTTTAGAAGTATTTGTGCACACAGGCACCGCACACCAGTAATATCACTTTCTATCCATAAAAAAACTTTTTTCAAAAAAATAACAACCGACTTCCCAAAAAACACTACAAAGTGCAAAATAACTTTAATTTCGGAAGTCGGTGACTTTGGATGTGTATTTTAATTACTTGTCACCGCCTTCCGAAATTAAAGTTATTTTGCACTTTGTAGTGTTTTTTGGGAAGTCGGTTGTTATTTACCCCACACCAATTCGAAATTTCATCATCCTTGGGGTCAAAACAATGCATACTTATGCGATAGCAACATTCGCGGTTGATTTGCTGTAATTTTTTGAAGAGTTCCGTTGTCTGTCTCCGAAACGCATCATCAGATCTATATGAAATATTAATGGGACCATTTCGGAGTAAACCCCTTTCGAACAAAAAAATAATTTTGCAAATCCGTCAATATACGACGGAGTTATGCCCGAACATACATAAAAAATAAAAATATAAACATGTCGAATTGATAACCTCCTTCTTTTTGAAGTCGGTTAAAAATCTTGTTAATTATAAACTGGACATTCAGTTATTTACTTACTAACTACTTTAGTTTACACAAAGTTGACGCCACGTGATAAAAAGTCATCGTAAGAAGCGTTTTGGCGGTAAATTCAAAACAACGAAAAATAAATTTGGTTTAAATCGTTTTTAATTGAGAAAATGGATAGAAATCAATTTATTTTTATTTTTCTGTTAAATATCTCGTTCCAATCTTCAAAATAGAATAATTTTTGAAAAATACCCTATTTTAAAACATTGTGAAAGCCAATTATTTTTAATAGAGTAACCGTGGAGTTTCTTGCCGGTTCTTCTCCATAGGAAGCGACAAATTGGAACCGTGCACCTAGCTCCTGACGTTTCATAAGTGCCCATGTAGGATTTTGTGTTTTTTTTTTTTTTTTGTTAAATGATTGAGTCGGCTTCAAACTTGAAACGTTGAAAGCAGGCACACAATTTCCCACGAAACCATCAGTAAAAAACTTTACCAATTTTCCTTTGATCAAGTTTAGTAAGTGAGGTAACTTAAAGTTATCAAAGAAGCTAATTTGTCAAGCACAAGTACCTTCTAATTAAAACTAAACAAAAGAAGAATCCAGCCAAATGATTTAACTAATTATATTAATAGATGGATGATGATTCTTTAAAAAATTGTTGGAGCGAGTTTTCCTTCAGGTCATCCTGTGGTATGTCTAAAAATATCTAATGAAATTGTAAACAAACTCTGTTTACGTTAAATTCTTACGCAATCACATAGGTAGGTTTTAACTATATATGTCACCACGTTTTCCAACATTTATTGCTCGTAATACGTTATTAATTTGAAAATGAAAAATGGTATACTTAAAATGAGGTTACAAAGTCCGTATCGTGCGGGACGTAAAAGAATAGCACCATCCCATTTCTTCCCGTGGGTGTCGTAGAAGGCGACTAAGGGACTTACCAGAGAATGGTTCTCTATGCATTTTACCACCATACTGCGAACGCCAAACCGCCTGCCAAGCGTGGCGATTATGGCAAAACCCCTTGTTGGGGAGGCATATGTCCAGCTGTTGACGTCTTTCGGCTGAAATTATGATGATGATGAGTGAAAGAGGTGTAACTGCTGTTCCTCTTTTTTTGTAGACTTTCTTGAAGTACCATAGGTTTCTTGACACGGGTAAATAAAACTGCAGAGTTTCAAGACAATGCTGCGAGTGAAGTGTAAAGATGTGTTGCGTGGGCGGCGCGCGGCGATAGAATGAACGCCGGGACTACGCGCGCCTTATATTTATAATGTTCGCCGCTGGGCGGGCGTTGTTAGAAATGTGCAGTGTAGGGAAGGCAGCACTTTATTTTCATAAATCACTTAAAACTAGACAGAATGCCGAGAAACATAAAAACTTATAGCTTATATTATTCTAGTCTTATGATAACAATTTTATACTTTAGTAATCCTAGATTCTAATAAGTTTCTGGTATACTTTTAGTTTACAACAGGTTTTCATGTATTTAACTCTAGATGCCTAGCTTTGCATGCTTATAATTTATTACATAAGGAACTTAACACATAGGACTAAATCTGTTTAAATAACTAGGGCTAATTTTTACATTCTACTTAAATATCTAAAGCTGTTATTTACAATCTCCCCCTCGTGCGCAAGCACCACCACAATTAGTGATTAGTCCGTTGTTGTTATCACGACGAGGCGAGAGGCCGGGCGGCGAAGTAATCCAGCAGCAGTTCTGATCTCGGTTACTCGAACACGCCCGTCCGGGCCTGGGTAAACTTTAGTTACTTCTCCTCTTGGCCATACTCCTCTAGGCATTGTATTGTCAACTATTATGACGATGTCACCGACTTTCACATTCTTATGCAGGGAATTTGAACCTGGTCGGGGTGTCAGCAGAGGTTTGTATTCCGCCGACCATCTTGCCCAAAAAACGTCGGCTAACGCCTGGGTGGCCTTCCACGTATTCAAGTCTGTTTTATTATCTTGAAAGGAGCCAAACGGAGACATCCCACTCGAGCGTCCCATTAAGAGGTGATTGGGAGTTAACGCTTCTTCTTCTAGGTTGGGATTTACTGGGGTCAATGGCCGTGAGTTGATCACATGTTCGGCCTCTAGCAGCAGTGTATGCAGTACTTCGTCTGGTGGGTATTTTTCTTTCAGTGTGACTTTTAGAGCTGTCTTCACTGATCTGACGAGGCGCTCCCAGGCTCCGCCCATGTGAGGAGCACCTGGGGGTATTTTCTTCCAGGTGATCAATTTTTCTGAAGCGAAGGCTCTCAGGCTCTGATCGTTGCTTTGCATGGCTTCTGCGATTTCTTTTTCAGCGGCAACGAAGTTGGTTCCGTTGTCGCTGTATATCACGGTCGGCGTTCCGCGGCGCGCTATCATTCTTCGTAGACTCATGATCATGGAAGAGGCCGTGAGGGATGTGGCCATCTCCATGTGCACTGCGCGCGTGGTGAGGCATGTGTATAATGCGCCCCACCTTTTCTCGCGTCTTCGCCCGACTGTTACTTGCATGGGCCCAAAATAGTCCACCGCGGTAGCAGTAAATGGCGGTTGATTTTGGGCCAGCCTTTCAGCAGGTAAGTCGCCTAAGGGGATTTTTGAGGGGATCCCCTTATAGGTCCGACACCATTGGCATTGGTTGCATATGTAGCGTATAACATTGCGCAGTCCTATTATGTGGTATCGCTGTCTTAGCTCATTCATGACAGTTTGATGGTTGCCATGGTTGAAGGTTGCGTGCGTGTGATGCACCAACAGTCGTGTGAAGCCTTCTTTGGCATGTAGGACTGGCATGTTTTGCTCATCTTTTATTCTGCTATCCAAGCACAGGATCCCGTTGCGGTCGATCTTCACGGAGAGTTTGGAGAACGGTGACTTCTTCGGTGGTCGCCGCCCAGCCTCTATGGTCGTAATGTCTTCAGCAAACGAGTTGTATTGACTCCTTCTTACTAGCAATAGCTCTGCTAGTTTTATGTGGTTTGGTGCGAGTTCTATTCTTGTGTTTCTTTTGAGTAGTTTGGCCTTAAATACCTCGGCGGCGAGAAGTACGGTTGCAGCAGCACGAATTAACCGAATATACTTCGAGAAACGTTCTAACTTAGGTAAGTAGTCGCTGACGTCATGTCTAATGGTTACGTGAACTTGTTTTATAATTCTTTCTTCCCCGGAAGGGGGTGAATGCGCCACTATTGGCTTTTCCTGTGGCCAGGACGTGGGACTGTTCCTTATGAACTCGGGTCCCTTAAACCACCTATGTTCCGAGTTGAAATTAACAGGAATACCCTTGGTGGCATCGTCCGCGGCGTTATCGGTACTGGGTACCCATCGCCAATTCGCTGGCGTGGTTAAGCTTTCTATTTCGGCTAGCCGATGTGCGACGAATGATTTAAAGGTGCGCGGGTCGGATTTTATCCAAGCTAGTACCGTTTTTGAGTCAGACCAATAGTGACATTTTAATGTTTTGTAATCGGACTCGCGCTTGACCGATTCTGCTAGTCGGCTACCTAATACCGCGGCCTGTAATTCTAAACGCGGTATAGATATAGGTTTTAGCGGAGCTACCTTAGCTTTGCCTACAACCAATCGTGATGTTTTGGTTCCGTCGGTTTTGGTACTGACGAAGTAAATAGCGGCCGAATATACCTTCTCACTTGCGTCGCAGAAAACATGTAACTCCCCCTCGCCTTGGGGAGTAGCAGGTATGTACCGATTTATTTCTAACTTTTTTAGTAATTGCAAATTATTTATAAACGATAGCCATGTCACGTGATGTTCGCTTGTGATAGGGTCATCCCATCCTATGCCGCTGCGCCATATTTCTTGTATAAGACATTTACCCACCATAGTAATTGGCGAGACTAAACCTAGCGGGTCAAATACCGACATGACCGCGCTGGTAACTTGTCGCTTGGTAGGTAATGAATCGCCTCGAATGACGCTTGCGGGTGTATTTCTGAGGTTGACGTTGAAGCCCAACGTATCGCGTGCGTGATTCCATGTAAGACCTAACGTACGCTCGGTGTCGCTTTTACCTAACGTGGTCGTCTCGCTGCTACGCGTGTTTGTAACGTCGCTTATTATTTCGGGTACGTTTGACGCCCATCCCCTGAGTTCGAAGGACGCCGCTAAATGGACCTTATGCATGGCGTTGATTACTCGCTTCGCCTCGCTTTCACTGTGAAAGACGCCTAAATAATCGTCCATATAGAAATTGCGTATTGTGGCCCTCGCGACCTCGGGATATTGTTGACCGTGCCTTTCGGCGTTTTTATTTTTGACGTACATAGCGGTACACGGTGATGACGCCGCCCCGAATATTAATGAAGTCATTCGGTACTCCTTTGGCGGCTTTTCCCGTTCTTCGCCCCTCCATAAAAATCGCAGACTGTCGCGGTCTTGCTGGGCTATTTTGACCTGTAGAAACATTTCCTTTATGTCGGCTACTACCGCGATTCTACCTTCTCTGAATCTAATCAAAACGCCAAATAGCGATTGCAGCAAGTCGGGGCCGGCTAGGAGAGCGTCATTAAGGCTCTTGCCCCCACACTTGGCTGCCGCGTCGAATACGAGCCTTGCTTTTCCTTTTTGTGGGTGAATTACTGAAAAATGAGGCAAATACCAACTACGTGGCGATGACGTCGCGGACTCTACCTCCTCCGCGTAGCCCGCCCTTAACAAGTTGTCTATTTGTTTGGAATATTCAATTTTTAAGTTTACGTCTTTATCTAACTTTTTCTCCAAGTTGAATAGACGGCTGAGGGCCTGGTGTCTATTTTTCGGCATTACCTCGGCGTCCGAGCGCCATAACAGACCCGCCTCATACCTATTGCAATTTTCTAATTTTTTACACGTTTTCTCTAAGATCGTTAAGGCGCGCTGGTCTGGGTCGGAAGTAGGCTTACGCGGCTCGATACCTAACGATTCGATACTGAAATAATCCCTTATCAACTGGAGCGCGGGGTCTTCTGATAACGCGGGTCGTACGTGATTTATTGCCGCGACGGTATGGCGCGGCCTTAAATCTTGTCCATGCAGCACCCATCCCAACTTGGTTAGCGATGCTACGGGTTGATTTTTGTTGCCTACCCTTAACTGCCTGGAGGTAATTAAGTGCCAGTTATCTTGGCCTATTAATATGGTCGGTTTGGCCAACTCGTAACACAACTCTCCTTCCAGTTCGGTTAGGTGGTCGCATTTGCGTACTAGGTCGCTGCTTACCTCCTGTGGGGACAGATTTAAGTTACATATTGTACGCGCGTTCATAGTTTCTAAGTTCCTATTACATAAGCCCCTTATAGATAATTTTACGTAGCAAGATTCCGATTCGTTAATTCGATTACCTCCTACGCCTTCTAGGGATAAGGGCTGACCGCGCCCCCTTGTTATCACCTCGTCCGCCGTTTCCTGTTCGACCAAGGTCATCGTTGAACCTTCGTCCAACAGGGCATGGGTAGATATCGTTCCTATCGGTCCGCTCAACTCGACCGGCACTATTTTTAGGTAGGTATTCGATCTGTGAAGATGATTTATCGAGCTCACGTTGCCGCGGGTAGGCAGAGACGCAGGTGGTCGTTTGTCATCTTTTTTATAGCAGCCGTGTAATAGCTTATGGTGAGACGCCTCGCACCCGCTCTCGCCGCACGGTATGTACTTACACTTGTACATTCTTATATGCGCGTTTTTTAGGCATCGAAAGCATAACTTGTTATTTTTAACCGAATCCCATCTTTCGACTACGCTTAATTTCGCGAAATCGGCGCAATCCGCATTGTTATGGCTACCTGCGCATATTACGCATTTATTATTATCCGACTGGGTCGGCTCGGCCGCCGCTCGCGGCGCATTTGACGCGTTTTTCTTGGGTGCGTGTTTTTTAGTGGAATGTTTGTTTACTGTGGCTACGGTTTTTTTATTTTGTATGTCCGATTGGCACGAACTGTCGCTATCGTAATCGCACGAGCGGTCGCGTCTACGATTCTTTTCGTGGGCCGTATTTACCGCGCGCGGTTTCTGTTTCGATTTTCGGTCTTCCCGGGCAGTTTCGTAGGCGAACATAGCGCCGCACCGGTCTGCCGTGATATTTAGGAATCTAGATAGCAACTCTAGCTCGGGCGCTCCAGTGTGGTCGGACTTGAACTCGTACCATTTATATTTTAAAATAGTGCTCAACTTTTCCACTATCCTATTAACTAACTCGGGCGAGTATAGGTATTGCGGTTGTTTAAGGGATTTTATGGCCGCGACTGTATTCGCTACTTTACTCGCGAAACTACCTATGTTCCGCCCATCGTCTGTCATGCGAGACATGCGTTTGATATTCTCTAGCTCGGAAAGTATCAGCAATTCGGGTTTTCCGTATCGTCTTTCTAGCGTATCTATTATCTCGTATGGATCCGATACCGTGAACAATAACGCCCTGGTCGTTTCGCGGGCTGCGCCCCGCAGCGCTTTTCGTAAGCGGGCCACGTTCTGTACGTCCGTGAACATGGCCTCTGTGTCATTATAGACTGCTTTAAAAGCCATCCATTCCGCGACTGTCCCGTCAAAATGAGGTAACTCATGGATGAACTTTGGTACCGACGCGCCTGATTTGTTCGAGTTTACCGCTTGCACTATCGCGTTGGCCAGCATTGACATGTCACTAAGATTATTATTCGCTGACACGTTTTTTCCTACGCGTGGTTCACTCGTATTCGCATCGAGCGGCTGCGCGGGCTGTCCCGGGACATGAGTTTTATTCGCTATTTCCGGCCTACTAAAAACGTGTTGATCCGAGATCCAACCTTCAACGCGGGACTTTTCTACACTGGGTGGCTCCGCGCCGTTTGAGCTTTCCAGTTCTATTCTGGCTATCTCCAAACGACTTAGCGCAACCGCGGACGCCGCCCTAGCCCGCGCTAACTCGGAATTGTACAACTCTAATTCGGCTTTTAATACGGATAAACGGCTACTCGCTCTGTCCGTGGGGACATTTACAACTGTGCCCGGCGCACTCACTGGCTGAGGAATATTTAAATCGGCTATCGCATTTTCGTTATTGGTTATTCTATCTGTGCGCGCGCTGCTGTCACCGGACGTAACCTCTGTGCTGGTGCCCTTACTCCACGTTTCTGTTTCCGTGGAGCCTGTTTGGCCCGACGGCGGTGTGGCGTCTGTGGTAGGCGTAGATTTGCCTGAACGCAATACACGTGCGTTTTCCATTTTGCGCACGGGGGGGCCCTACACCTAATTAACTTAATTCTAACACTTTCACTTTTCACTTTTCACTTTTCACTGATTGTTTCTTGACGCCTAACTTGCCTATCTGCCTGGCCGGACTCCTACCGCGGTGATGCCGGACCAGGAATGGGAACGAGAAGGTAAGGAAGGGTAGGAACCTCCCGGCAGAGGATGCGGGCGCTTATGGGAGCATCAGAGTGCGGTGGGAAACCCGCACCCGTCGTTGCGTGCCAACTTGTGGCCCCTAAGCGTTCCACACCGTACCGGCGGGGTCTGACTGAGACACCTGGTAGGTGCGTGGAGTCGTCAGGTCGTCCACTATGCTTCCGTACGTAAAGGCCGTTTATCACCGCTAGGTGGCCGCGTACGTAAATGATGATTGCTTCCAAGTATCTTAGTGTGGTTAAGCAGACCAACACTAATAACTCGCGCGTACTTGTTTCTTTCTTGCGATTTCTTGAAATCTTGATTATTCTTGCTTGATTTCTTGAAATCTTCTTGCTTGATTCACGAAATCTTGATAATTCTTGCTTGATTTCTTGAAATCTTCTTGCTTCTTGCTTGATTCACGAAATCTTGATAATTTTGCTTGA
The DNA here is from genome assembly GCA_949987655.1 of Polymixis flavicincta. Classification (NCBI taxonomy): domain Eukaryota; kingdom Metazoa; phylum Arthropoda; class Insecta; order Lepidoptera; family Noctuidae; genus Polymixis; species Polymixis flavicincta. The sequence continues at coordinate 7,234,969 of OX465199.1, read as the reverse complement.
TTTCTTGAAATCCGACGACGAAGGACCATTGAAAGAGGTGTAACTGCTGTTCCTCTTTTTTTGTAGACTTTCTTGAAGTACCATAGGTTTCTTGACACGGGTAAATAAAACTGCAGAGTTTCAAGACAATGCTGCGAGTGAAGTGTAAAGATGTGTTGCGTGGGCGGCGCGCGGCGATAGAATGAACGCCGGGACTACGCGCGCCTTATATTTATAATGTTCGCCGCTGGGCGGGCGTTGTTAGAAATGTGCAGTGTAGGGAAGGCAGCACTTTATTTTCATAAATCACTTAAAACTAGACAGAATGCCGAGAAACATAAAAACTTATAGCTTATATTATTCTAGTCTTATGATAACAATTTTATACTTTAGTAATCCTAGATTCTAATAAGTTTCTGGTATACTTTTAGTTTACAACAGGTTTTCATGTATTTAACTCTAGATGCCTAGCTTTGCATGCTTATAATTTATTACATAAGGAACTTAACACATAGGACTAAATCTGTTTAAATAACTAGGGCTAATTTTTACATTCTACTTAAATATCTAAAGCTGTTATTTACAATGAGGTTACAAAATTGTTGAAAAATCATTGATATATTGAGGTTATAAAATTAGCCCCAATTGTAAAAAAACCTTCCAGTGATTTATATTCAAATATTCAAATTAAACTACTCAATCAGAAGCAAAGAAAAAGTGTATTTTGGGACTCACAGTATTCGCCTAGCCTTCTTCCAACTATCCATGTTGAATTCGGCTTCAAGTCTATCCATGATGCAGATAAATACCAGTATTTTACATGGAGCGACTGCCTATCTGACCTCTACAACTCAGTTAATGTGTAACCCTTTGGTAAGACTGGTAGTTACGTAACAAAATATAAATCAATTTTGTATAATAATTCAAGTCTCACTCCTTCTCTCGCCTGCGCCATAAATTCAATGAAATTGATATTTTATTGCAAAAGCGAAGAAAATTTATAACACGACTTATTATTTCTGTTGGTGGAATACAGTGTTTATAATTACCTATGTATTCAGTTTTTTTTGCTTTTGCCGGCGGCTTCGCCCGCGTGGACCTGGAAAATTGTCCCACATCATCATCATCAGCCTACAGCAGTCCACTGCTGGACATAGGCCTCTCCAATTGCACGCCATTCAGCTCGATTCTCGGCAACTCTCATCCAGTTGCTACCAGTAAACCTGCGAAGATCGTCACTCCACCTAGCCTGAGGGCGTCCTACCTTACGTTTGCCGATTCGCGGTCTCCACTCAAGAACACGTCTACCCCAACGGTCATCGGTTCTACGGCTAATGTGGCCGGCCCATTGCCACTTCAGCTTGCTAATTCTGTGAGCTATGTCGACAATTTTGGTTCTCTGCCGGATCACCTCATTCCGGATTCTATCTTTCAGAGAAACTCCGAGCATAGCTGAATTAGCCCACAGGAACGTACTATGCAAATAAAAAGTATTATATGTGTTAGTCCAGGTTATAATCTACTAGTTTTTGCCTGCAACTTCGTCTGCGTCAAATTTCCGACCCACCCCATCGCATCGAATCGCCTGGCCGTGCGAGTACTTCGTATTGGTGACTTTTTTTCTTTTTGCTCGCCTCTTAAGTCCTAGCGTGATGTTATACAGCCTATAGCCTTCTTCGATAGATGGGCTATCCAGCTCTAAAATAATTTTTCAAATCGGACCCGTAGTTCCTGAGATTAGTGCGTTCAAGCAAACAAACAAACTGTTCAGTTTTATATTATTAGAATAGATTTGTGTGCCAAAATTCTTCTAAATCTGTTTAGTCGTTTTTGCGTGCAAGAGTAACAAACATGCATCCGATTATCCTCATAATCTTTCACATTTATAATATAGAAGGATAATTGGATTATATTATTAGAGCAGTGGAGTGATGGTAAAGGCCCCGACTTACGACTTTGTAAGTCATGGATTCGAAGCCAGACAGGCGCTTCACTTAGTGTAAACAATTTCATCACCACCGCTCCCAAAACAGTGAAGGAAACCATTGTAAAGAAACCGGTATGTCCTTGAACCCAAATTTTTTAAGACATGTGACATCTACCAACCCGCATTGCGCCGGCGCGGTACAACACAGCCCACTCCCGATGGAAGAGAAGCCTGTGTCCCATCAGTGGGAATGTCTTAGGATAATTATGAAATTATGATTATTGGATATTTATGAAATTATGATTATTGGATAATTATGAAATTATGATTATTGGATAATTATGAAATTATGATTATTGATAATTATGAAAAACACTGCGCAAGAATTCGAACACCGGATGTCTTTTTGTATGGCAATGGCTCATGACTAGAGATCGGATAATCGGATGCATATTTACCTAAAGTAAATTTTTATTTATGGAAGTGGCTTCTTAAATTATATTTTTATTGGATAATTATGAAATTATGATTATTTTAAAATTATGTAACACTAGCTTCCGCCTATCCCGCGGGAACGTACTACGCGGGATAAAAAGTATTATGTGCGTTAATATAGGTTATAATCTATCTGTGTGCCAAATTTCATCCAGATCCATTTAGCCGTTTTTGCGTGAAAGAGTAATAAAGATCCACACATACAAACTTTCGCGTTTGTATTATTAGTAAGCTATCTACAGCACCTTTCGGGAATATAGGAGTGTTGTTATCAACACTCCTATATTCCCGAAAGGTGCTGTAGATAGTTTACACAAATTGCGTCATTTATGTCTAAATTCCATGTAATAAGGGACGAGCCTATTGCCATCAACTGGGCATAGATCCAGACACCGGACTGGTACTCAAAAATTACTTATGGAATTTAACAAGAGCCAAGATTAATCGTTAAGTAATAAGATTATTAAAATTTTATTAAAATCCATACTTCACTGAGTCAAATTAGTTTCGACACACTTAATAATTTTGTGACCTAAACTAGAAATTACGTATTATAATCTAATACGAATATTGGAATTCTAAAGCTGCTTAATGAATTTATTAGACTTACATAGAATTTCTAAAGTGACTAAGCCAACAATTCCAATAAATTCTACCTCTAGTAACTTCACAAAAGTTTTAAGACAGTTTATTCGAAAATATCAGCCAATAACTTGCTAATAAAGAAAGAGAATACAATATTCGATTTGCACAGATTCGTTCCACCTGCTGAAAATCTAGCACCTGGACATGAGTTGCCTTCTCTTACCTGGAAATCTTTAAATAGACTCAGAGTCAGGTAGGCCTTTAGTGGCACTACAATACTACGCAACAAAATATCTGAAAACACAAAAATAGATGTGGCGGCATCTACAATGCCACATGCGAACTACGCAAAGAAATCCGCAATCAGAGTTTACCACGAAACTTTCATTTATACAACATCCCGACATCAACCGTCGGACAGTTGCCCACCAGACACAATACCCGTCTGGTCGGAGGATCCTCTTTTACCAATAGAGGAAGAGTGAATTTTACACCCTGTTGCTCATTCCTCTAAAGGCTGAAGTAAAGAAAACCTGCTCAGGTGGAGATCACAGATAACTGTGGTGCTGTCCTACAAACAATGGGGCATTTAATATCTTGTCCAGCGTGTCCTGTTGTCTGCACGCTACAGGAGCTGATGGACGCTGCTGAAAGTGCCAAGCTCGTAGACGAATTCTGAGCTGACTGTATTTAGATTTCCATCGACACGCTAAGAAGAAAAACAGACTAAGACATCATCATCACACAATCGTCATCTATCTAGTCTTTCCCCAACTATGTTCGGGTCGGCTTCCATTACAACCAGATGCAACTGAATACCAGTATCTTACATGGAACGACTACCTATCGATCCAATGAGAACAGTACGACAATTATTTAGCGATAAAATATTTTACAACACAGTGGTGATAAGCAGTCGTTATAATGGGAACAGCTAGAGTCGACAGTCGTCCAACGACAAATTAATCGTAACGACATAGTGAGAGAGGCGGCGCACGTGAGGGAGAGGCAGTCAATGCGCCCTCGCGACCCTAGCCGCCGCAGGATATGGAGACGCCCTGGGCGTCCGGAATCCCAGGCCGATTTCGCTGTCCGGTAAGGACCAAGCCCAAGTCAACGGCGCGTTGTGTTCCACGCGCGCCTCAAAGAGATGTCAGCACAATTTAATGGGGCCCGCAAGGGCCGATGACTGCCAGGGGTGCGGGTTTGTTCGAAAGAGATACCACAGCCCCTGGCATACGGGCTACTGAGGGAACACGGGTGGGTTTTAGTCAGTAAAAGTCTGACACGCCCTCCTGCTCCACCCAGAGCGGGAGAAGTTATTTGATGATTTCCCACCCAAAAAAAAAAAAAAACCTATCCCTTCTGTTGCACCTGACATGTTTTCTCTCTGCATCATGCTAAGGTTTGACAGCGCGGTTGGCGCAGTGGTTAAGCGATTGACTGCTGCCCTGCGTGTCGCGGGTTCGATTCCCGCACGGAAAAAATATTTGTATGACCTACAAATAGTTGTTCTGGTTCTGGGTGTGTGAGTATGTGACTTTAAATGTTTGTTAACGCACCCAATACAGGAGAAATTTCTAGTGTGGGGCAAGGTTTTTTAAAACAAAAAAAAGGTTGACTGGTAGAAAATGCCTCAGGCATTGTATCCGACTTTGTACAGTATTTTTTACTCGTGCAAATTTTAATAAATAAATAAAATAGTTGTTAAATTGCCTGACGTTCGAAAAGCAAAAGTCAAAAGCCAAAAATAGCCAAATGTAACATTGGTTTTACGAACATAATTCTTGCTATCTCCAAACCACGTTACTAGGATAGTCATAATGACATAATTATCTCGTGAAGCCCAATCGCTCTATTAGAAGGCCAATGTACAGTCGTTAACGTTAATAGTCTAATAATGACATTACCTTGTGTGGTAATAAGTAACATCGTTGAATCATTCATAGACGGGCCTGGTGTGTGGTACTTTCAATGAATAATGGAAATTTGGACATTTGTCGGATTTATCAAGTTGAATTTTGAGGTTACTTGACTTCAAACGATCAAAAACTACTCTTAAATAATTACCATTAAGCTATTGACTTCACTGACCGAATCTACTCTTGTTATCACGACTTTATCTAATATTCTCGTAACTATATGTTATAGCAACACAACAGAAAAATAAAGAATAAAAGAACAAAATATCACAGTCACAATTTATTCAATTCAGAAATATCTACTTATTCAAATTGACTATTCATAACTAAATTCAAAACCTCAAAAGGTCCTAACAAAAGTATATTTCACCTCACAAAGCCTATTTGACGTAATAAGTAGAATATCACAAGAAAAACTTAGCTAACATTGATCACAAAGTTTGGGCAAAGTTATCATAATAGCCGTTGCGAATCGATCGGATAGGAAACTTTTTGACGATCGAGATCGTACGAATTCATCCCGAATATACATTGGGGTGTTGTTTCGTAGGGTTCCGAAAAAGTATCGATGGTTGAGTTGTATCGATATTTCCGTTCGATACTTTATTCGATTATCGATGTTATTGGTGTGTTTTTGTGACAGCTATGATTTATGAGACTTATTAGATTGATAGATTTATCGCAGATTTTAGTTATAACTATTGATTGAATAATATATCTAGACTAATATTCCAAACGTCGAGATACGAAGACGTACCTAGTACTAGCAATGGGTGAAGTCGGGTCGGCCTGTGGATGATGATGATGACGGTGAATATAATAAATACTAAAGTAGCTCTGACTTCAGTGTCTGTCTGTTACTTTTTTACACCTTAACGGCTGAACGGATTTCGATCGAATAAAATCAAATCAAATAATTTATTGGTGGACCGATGACCATGTGAAAGCCGAGGGTATCCGCTGGATTTGGGAAGCACAAGACCGGTCGAAGTGGAGGAGCCTGGGGAGGCCTATGTCCAGCAGTGGACGTCTTTCGACTGAAATGATGATGTTGAAAAGGTGTTACAGGTATGAAAGGTTCATTGTACTATATTATAACCTAATGAGGTGTGCAAATTAATAGGCATATATGGTACTTATCGCAACATTAAAATACAGTTAAAATACATTATAATTGAGTTACTTAAAAAAATATTTAAAAAATTTAGATGTCAAAATGAAAAAATACTAAAGTCAAACCAAAATTTAAATAAAACAATACATTATATAATGTCAGATTAAATAAGTCATCTTTCATTTAAATGATCATTCATTGAAGACTAACATTTTGCAAGTAGGAATTCGTGCAATCTTAATTTGAATTGGATTTTATTTGGATTGACGTTTTTGTAAGACAAACAAGTCAATCGTGATCTAGGTTAGGAAATAAGATACATTTTATCCTCATACTACGTTCCCGTAGGATAATCCGACACTCGGGCGCAACTACGAAGAAAACCGAGCGCTTTATAATCGTTTATATACGTCAAAATGTATTCACTTAATGTGAAAAAACGCATATTAATCGATACATTAGTCTTAACTAAAGCCTTTGCCGAATATGTACAGATGAACGCAGCAGGATGGTATTAATTTAATTTATAGATCGTTAGATATGATCAAAATGGGCCCCCCATAAGAAGGTTGAAAGTAACCCAAAGGGCAATAGAGAGAGGGCTATGCTTGGAGTTTCCCTACTCGATCGTATCAGAAATGAAGACATACCCGTAGGAGAACCAAGTTAACCGACATAGCCCGAAGAATCGCGAAACTTATGTAGCAGTGGGCAAGGCACATTGCTCGTAGAACAAATGGCCTATAGGGTGAAAGGTTCTGGAGTGGCGATTGCGTACCGGAAGACTTATAGTTGGAAGGCCTCCCACAAGAAGGACCGATGACATTGGGAAGGCCGCAGGAATACGCTGGATGCGAAAAGCATAGAAGAACCGGTCGAAGTGGTGGAGCTTTGGGGTAACTTGTGATTAGTTGACGTATTTCTGCTAAATTGATGATGATGATGTTATGTACGTACTCGAATCCAAGATATCGATAGTTTTATACCGATCCTAGTACGTATATCGATAGGGACATAACCATATCCCTAGTTATTGAAAGGCTTGACGACTGACCCAATTTGACCTTAAATAATATTCATGAAGATTTTCAGGAGTTTCCTGAAGGAATGAAATAGTTTGACGAGAAGTTGAATTTTCTTTGATTTTAGATTACTTAGGCAACTGTGGTTCGGATTAGTTGATGAAGTGTTAAATTGGCAAGATTTTGAAAGTGCTTTTGGTTGAAAATGTATTCTGATTTTTAATTGAGTTAAGTTACAATACAGGATCGGTCGATGTGGCTATGTTCAGGGGAACCTTATAGCCCAGCTGTGGACGTTTACTTTTCGTGCTACAGCAGTTTTTTTTTTGGGTCGTAAATCATCAAACAAGTTCTGCCGCTCTGGGTGGAGAACGAGGGCGTGTCAGACTTACGGACTAAAACCCACTCGTGTTCCTTCAGTTGCCTGTGTGCCAGGGGCCACGGTATCTCTTTCGAACATCCCGCAACCCTGGCAGGCATCGGCCCTTGCGGACCCCATCAGTTGATACTGACATCTCTTTGAAGCGCGCGTGGAACACAGCGCGTCGTCGACCCGAGCTTGGTCTTTAACGGACAAAGAGCTGTGCTACAGCAGTTGATTCACTTTTCGATTCAATTTTCTTAATTATTTAACACAAGCCCTCTCTAATATTTACTAGGGGTTTTTTTTTTTTGGGTGGGAAATCATCAAATAACTTCTCCCGCTCTGGGTGGAGCAGGAGGGCGTGTCAGACTTTTACTGACTAAAACTCACCCGTGTTCCTTCAGTAGCCCGTATGCCAGGGGCTGTGGTATCTCTTTCGAACAAACCCGCACCCCTGGCAGGCACCGGCCCTTGCGGTCCCCATCACGCTTGTGCTGACATCTCTTTGAGGCGCGCGTGGAACACAACGCCCGCGGTGTATCCTGCGGCGGCTAGGGTCGCGAAGGCGCAAAGACTGCCTCTCCCTCACGTGCACCGCCTCCCTCTTCGCGAGCATCACTGCTTCACTGAAGGAGGTGATTGCTACCCATGCCCTCTCGCTCCGTACCATGGCCTGCACCAGGGCCGGACGCGAGAGATCGCCGATATTTACAGTGGTTGCCCAGACTTCGAAATTCGACCCTAATTTATTCAAAACTTAATATATTTCTTATGCATATTTTTTTTCGAGTGTAAAAAAGCAGGAGTGCCATTAAATGTTTTACAATTAAATACTTACTATACTACTAGCAACATTAGCCAATTATTACAAACTAGCAGCACCCCGCGGTTTCACCCGCGTAGTTCCCGTTCCCGTGGGAATACGGGGATAAAATATAACCTCTGTCACCCGGGGATAGTGTAGCTTCCCAACAGTGAAATAATTTTTCAAATCGGTTCAGAAGTTTCGGAGCCTATTCAATGCAAACAAACAAACAGTTAAATCTTTCCTCTTTATTATTAGTATAGATTTGTTGATTGTTAATGCTTCGTGAGATTCATCATAATCATCATCATCATTTCAGCCGAAAGACGTCCACTGCTGGACATAGGCCTCCCCCAGGCTCCTCCACTTCGACCGGTCTTGTGCTTCCCACATTCAGCGGAAAGATTTTTCGTGAGATTCAAATAAACAAAATAAAACTTCTCCATCAGCGTAATTTTCGCAAAAAGTGGTACAAAGTTTTTGCTTCACGTAATATGTAGAAGATATCAAAAACAAAGGGACACAAATTTTCACCAAAATCCAATATCCACACAGTTCGAAAACATAACGATAACTTTTCGTTCAGAAAACAGTTTCGGAACTCATTTGAGATTCATGAGTACTATAACCAAAGTTATAGATCCTATGATAAATGGGTTTTATCATGAAAGTATTCGGTATCTTTACTGAGAAGGAAATTATCTTCTCATGTTTTAAGTTAGTTGAGCTATTCTGTAAAGTTTACTGCTCACCTCACTCAAGACATCATTTCAGCCGAAAGACGTCCACTGTTGGACATAAGCCATAAAAGGGGGTTTTGTCATAATCGCCACGCTTGGCAGGCGGGTTGGCGATCGCAGTATGTTGGTAAAATGCATAGAGAACGCTGCTACCCATTCTCTAGTAAGTCCCTTAGTCGCTTTCAACGACACCCGTGGGATGAAATGGGATGGTGCTATTCTTTTACGTCCGGCACCACACGGAACCTCACTCAAGTGAGCGCACACAATTCGAAAGCGAACTCATTTGTTTTTGTTATTCATTCGAATTCCGAAGTGATGTTTGGAAAATAACACTTTTGTAATTACACACCCAAAACTACCCGCATTCCTCGTGGAGGCGATCGGCGGCGGCGATCTCTCGCGTCCGGCCCTGGTCCAGGCCATGGTACGGAGCGAGAGGGCATGGGGAGCCGTCACCTCCTTCAGCGAAGCAGTAATGCTCGCGAAGAGGGAGGCGGCGCACGTGAGGGAGAGGCAGCATATGCGCCCTCGCGACCCTAGCCGCCGCAGGATACGGAGACGCCCTGGGCGTCGGGAATCCCAGGCCGATTTCCGGCCACCGTAGGCATGGGCTTGCGGACGGCGAGTAATGGGTAGCTCGCTGTCCGGTAAGGACCAAGCCCAAGTCGACGGCGCGTTGTGTTCCACGCGCGCCTCAAAGAGATGTCAGCACAGAAAATGATGGGGCCCGCAAGGGCCGATGCCTGCCAGGGGTGCGGGTTTGTTCGAAAGAGACACCACAGCCCCTGGCATACGGGCTACTGAAGGAACACAAATGGGTTTTAGTCAATAAAAGTCTGACACGCCCTCCTGCCCCACCCAGAGCGGGAGAAGTTATTTGATGATTTCCCACCCAAAAAAAAAAAACTACCCGCATTAGTTTGTTAGTATTTAACGAGTATCGTTAAAAACTAACAAATATACACTGCTACCAACAACTTTTAGTACTAAAAAACTACCCTGCAAAACTGTTGCCGCTACCGCAACTCGCCTAGTTAGAACAGGCGTGAAACAACTTCATTTTGTATTAGCGCCGCCAACTTTGTCGTACTGTCACAAAGGGATAAGCTGACATCGTTCTACATGCACACGACTTATATCAAGCTATAGTATGTTCTAAAAGTATGTGGCAAAAGCGTCACAACATCACACACGACAAGCTAGTTCTAAAAGTATCGACGAAAACGTCAACAAATGGATCTGAAAACGTGCCTGTGGTTAGTAGTGCCACTTACAAACTGAGTACTTTGATTTAATAACCCATGATCTGCCTAACCTTTTTTCGACTATGTTGGGGTCGGCTTCCAGTCTAACCGGATGCAGCTGAATACCAGTATTTACATGGAGCGACTGCCTATCGGAGCTCCATAATCCAGTTACTACTTAACACAATACCCCTTGGTAGGACTTCTGACGATTACCCATCCATGGAGTAACCGCGATAAGCGTAGCTTAACCTCAATGATATACTCGTGCGGCTGTTTTACTTAGTCTCAATAAAAAAAAAATCTTTCAAACTGTCCATCTATTTTTTGATGTCAGCCATTAATTGCAAATCTCTAACTATGTTTGAGACAACTGTTTGTTGCAAACCTCACTGCTGGGACACAGACCTCCTCTCAGCAAGAACCCTTAATCCACCACGCGGGCCCAGTACGGGTTTGTAGATGTCACATGTCTTTGAATTTTTGGTTTTCCCGACGTTTTCGTTCACCGTTTCGAGAGCAGTGGTGATGAAATAATTTACACAAAGTAAAGCGCCTGTCAGGGTCGAAACTTACGCAACTCGTAAGCCGCCCCCACTGTTTTCATAATAATATTATACACAAATGTTTATTACATGATAAACAAAACAACACTTGCATATTAAACAAAGCCACACCTATGTATTTTAGTACTATACCGTTACACAATAATGCTTGTGACTTGGATTAGCTGTCTATACAAATAGGTATACCTGCACAGTTTGCAGAGATATGATGACAAACAGACGGGTTTGTTAGCCATGTTCTAGCTGTAGTTTAATTAGGTTCGGTGCCAGTAATCTGCATGATACAGGCCCTTGTTAAATGCCACCTGCAAAGCACGAAGTCTAAATCTATGTGTCAGCTGCACAGTTTCAACCTTTGTTGTTTATAACTGGTTTCGACAATTAAAATGCTGTAGCGAATAAAAACTTTTTCTAAAAAAAAAAAACAACCGACTTCGATAAAACACCATAAAGTGAAAAATAACTTTAATTTCGGAAGGCAGAGTCTTTGACATGTATTTTTTTTTTCACCGCATTTGTCGGAAGTCAGTTACTGTTTTTTTTTTAGTTTTTGTTTTTCACTTTTTAGTTATAGTGCCGACCCTACACCAATTCGTAATTTCATCATCCTTCAGGTATTGTCAAAGTCAAACAAGTTAAAACAAAATATGCATTGTTTTAGTTCTTTTTTATTTCACTATTTCTTTTGATTAATTTGGCAATATTACTGTATGGAAATATTAAATATCGCTAACTAGTGACCTAAAATATTGATTATGAACTGCAATATCTTAACACCGAATTTTTTAGATGTAAAAAAAGATCTTGGAAACTTTCCAAATGCCCTTTTTACACCAAAAACGGTTAAAACATCAAATTCAGTGTTATAATTGCAAATTACTAGTTAACGAAATTTCATATTTCCATACAGTACAAATGAATAAAAACAGGTAAATACTTGACAGCTATTTGCGACGTTCCAAACTTTCAGAATAAACGCTCTCAATCAGATTTTGACAAAAAAAGAAGATAGTGAGGTGGTGTAAGGATGAACGAAATTGAATGAATATGAAATCAAAAGTCGTTTATTCAAACTATGCTGAGAGTCAGCTCTTTTTGAACGTCTTTATTACATAAGATAATCTCCCCAAAACGCCCGCCCTTCACCACTTCCTAGTACTTTGGCTGGGAAAAAGAAGTGGCGCAACAAACTCCCCAGCAACAATGTATAATGTACTTACAAGCAATTTTTTATTGTAAAGGTATCAGTGATGTTATCAATAATATGATCCATTCGACACCTATGATAGAGAGCAGTGGTGGCCAAGTGGTAACGGCCGCGACTCACGAGATGTAAGGTCGTGAGTTCGAACCCAGCCAGGCGCTTTACTTTGTGTAAATTATTTCATTACCACTCCTCTCAAAACGGTGAAGGAAAACATCGTGAGGAAATCGGCATGTTCTAGAACAAAAAAAACCGGAAAACATGTGACATCTACGAACCCGCACTGGGCCCGCGTGGTGGATTACGAGTACGGCCCAATCCGTCTCACAGAGAGGAGACCTGTGTCCCAGCAGTGGGAACATTATAGGCCGATGATGATGACACCTATAATCTTCGAGTTTTAAACCGTGAGATACGCAAGCACTCCATGACGCATTACTAACCCCTTCTTCAATTTTTTTTTTTAATTTCTTTCATCTTAAAATATTTATTATTTTATGCGACATGCCCAAACTAATTTTATTGGGTTGAGTTTAAAAATGGTTAAATTTAACTATTTTTATTATTCGTTCTTTACGCAAAATCGTTCACTACCCCAACACTAATTGTCTTAATATGGTAATGTTATTTTTCTTTGAACTGTCAAGTTACTAAATACCTTCACGTAAAAGTCGAACTATAGTCCTGTACTTACATGTCTCATTAAGGTGTTTAAACAGCATGTTTACTCGACAAATAGGGCGAATAGGGGTGTTCTGTAAACATAGGGGGTTACCAGGGGCGTAGGTGTGGAGAAGGTAGAATGTTTTTCTTACTGGATTATTATGTAAGAAATAAATCTAGAGAAGAATTCTTCGGAGGAATTGCTGTTGTTGCTATGTCGACGGTACCTACGTGCAATCCCCTAAGTGGTAGAAACGTGATTTGCATGTTTTGTTTTGGTGACCTTCAGGTCAGCCTATACTATCGTTTAGTTTATTTGTTTGTAGCTATACTTAGGGATCGTTGATGTGATCGCTGGTCTTGTCCGATGGCTTGGAGACACAGTTTATAAACCTGTAAGTTGTTGTTTTTGAACTGGGTAGGTACTTAAATCTGTAACATTTTTTATTTTATTTTGCCTTTTAGTTCCACCACTTTCTCAACTTTAAAGTGTAATCTGCGCATCGGTCCCTTCTTAAGTGGTTGCCCATGCGCCAGCACAGAGAGCATAGGGCGCTGACCACTTTGTTCTCATTTCTTGATTCTCCCTCTTCCCCTATTTATCTAGCGCCCCACTTTCAGTACATTTGCGCAAACCACAATAAAAATCTACGCTCATCGCATAATCGTCTTCTTCAATGTCCCACTAACCGCACAGACTTCATTCACTCTTCTTTCTTCGTCCAGTCTATCGCTCTGTGGAATGCGCTCCCCCAAGAAATCAGGATGACAACCAACCGATTGACTTTCAAAATTAAAGTTCGCGAACACATTCGCAAAAAGTTGGCAGTATCATTACAACGGTAATGTTCTCTCATTGTTTGTCTCATTTGTTTTAGTAAATTCGTTTATTTATGTATATTTATTTGTGGTTATATTTATATATAGTTAGATATATATATATATTTATATCATATTTTTAGTTTAAATAGTTTTTTGCACTTATTATTCTTCTAATTTATTGCACCTACCACTGTTTGTCTCTGCATCACCCAAAGGTCGACTGGTAGAAAATGCCTATGGCATTAAGTCCGCCTCTGTACATGTACGTGTGCGTAGAGTATTAAATAAATAAATAAATATTTTTTATTAAAAATGGGTAAAACAGGCATTTTTTTTTAATCTTTAACGCTGGCTGATTCTCATAAAATTATTGTTTTATTCTTTGATGTTAGCTAGAATAAAGTTATGAGTACATACGAAAATGGTCGATACCATTTTCGTATGTTCAACATTCTGCCAAACACCCTGTATTCTGCCAAATATCTGGCGAGAATTGGCTAAGAGATTTTTCAGCCAGATTTGAGTCCCTTTATTCTAATTTATACAAACCTGTTTTCTTGTTATTTTAAAGATTAATCAAAACATACATTAACTCAATGTTAAACAAAAGCCTGTTGATTAAACACGGAAACATAACCCCTGCAACGGCCAGGCCTTTGGAAATTTTTGGGGAAATTCAAACCTTATGTAGTTAATGTAAGGTTTAAATTACCCACAAGGACTACAAAGGTCGTATTGTTGATTTTATTACTAGTATTCTCGTATGTGTTCATTATTAAAGGCGGAACTAGCACAAATATTTAGCTTTGGGTTTAGTCGGTGATGCTTGGGGGGCTTGTGGCTAAGTAATAACAGATTCACGGGTCGATCGATCAGGTTAAGCTACGCTTGCCGCGGTTGGCCCTTGGATGGGTGACCATCTTTACATGCCAAGACCCCGCCGTGCCTCGGAAAGCACGTTAAGCCGTTGGTATCGGCTGTTATTCATGGATCTTTGACTGTCGTCGTAACGACCCGTAGGTCGCCAGAATTCCGAAAATCTGTAAAACAGTCTTACCAAGGGGCACTGCTGTACCCAGTAACTAGGTTGTGGAGGTCAGATAGGCAGTCACTCCATGATATAAACTAGTATTCAGCTGCATCCGTTTTTTTTTTGAGCATTGGAAATTATCAAATAACTTCTGCCGCTCTGGGTGGAGCAGGAGGTCGTGTCAGACTTTTACTGACTAAAACCCACTCGTGTTCCCTCAGTTGCTTGTGTGCCAGGGGCTATGGTATCTCTTTCAAACAACCCGCACCCCTGGCAGGCAGTTGCAACTGGTTAGACTGGAAGCCGACCCTAACATAGTTGGGAAAAGGCTAAGCAGATGATATTGTAAAGAATCGTGGTGACCAGTGGTAACGGCTGCGACTTACGAGTTGTAGGTCGTAGGCCTTACTGACTGTAGATTTGTAGACGATTTTCTATTCTGTATTCGTCTAAGTACCTGGTACTTATTGACAGGCCTGCGCTGTCCTCCCATACATTTAATCTCTGTAATTTGAAAATATTGTTAAAGCCAATTATTTTTAAAAGAGTAACCGTGGAGTTTCTTGCCGGCTCTTCTCCATTGGAAACAACAATTTGGAACGGTGCACCTAGCTTCTGACGTTTCATAAGTGCCCATGCAGGTTTATATGAAATAAAAATATTTTGATTTTGATTTTGATTTTGTAGGTTCGAACCCAGACAGGCGCTTTACTTTGTGTAAATTATTTCATAACCACTGCTCTCAAAACGGTGAAGGAAAACATCGTGAGGAAACCGGCATGTCCTAGAACTAAAGTTTCGAAGATATGTGACATCTACCAACCTACACTGAGCCCGTGTGGTGGATTTCGGCCCACTCCCTCTCACAGAGACTCCACTCTGTGCTGCAACTCTGCTTATGTCCTAGTTATGGGAATTGATTGGGGGTATATATGGTGACTGGTAATTAGTGACCGATAGTTAAACACATGATTGTACTCATCATTATGAACAACTTTTACTATAGGACCAAACCTGAAATCGCAAAAAAAAAATCAGCTGTTCCCTACATTTATGTTCGCATAACTCGTCAAAATGTAGGGAACACCAGATTTTTTTTTCGTGATTTCGGGTTTGGTCCCATAGTAAAAGTTGTTCATAATGATGAGTACAATCATGTGTTTAAATATCGGTCAGTAATTACCAGTCACCCTATATATTCATAAACGTTGAACCAAGTTTGCATAGGAACGATATAACTTTGCTTCCCGGTGAGGTAATTTGACGCTGTTTTCAGCTACCATATTCATAATTGGGCTACCTGAGACCATCCCAGGGAAAATAATTGACAAAACGCGAAAAAAAATTTCTTTTCGCCTATAGACATAGAAAATTCATTCAATTTTTGTACTAGAAACACATTTTTATCATTTTTATTTTTAAATCAAAATTCTTCCATTAAAGTCCGTTTAAATTAGTTTCAATAGATACTTACCTGCCTTATCTGCATTCCGGTGCGCGTTGCGCGAGTCCGAGTCTTGTGGGGTAGTCAGAATTCCTGGTTTTGGTTAAATTTTCGGTAAAAATTCACGTTTTTCATTGGAAAATCAAAATTTTTGTTCAGCATAATTTTCAGTGACGTCATAGTTAGCTAGCTCGCGCGGAGACGCGTCTTTCGACATCTCGCCCGTCCGTCTAGCTTATATAGCCACTTAGATACCTAGAAATTTTCTTTGTTCTATACAAACTGTAGCCATCAAATTCTACCTAAGCAAACCAAGTTTGCATAGGAACGATATAACTTTGCTTCCCGGTGAGGTAATTTGACGCTGTTTTCAGCTACCATATTCATAATTGGGCTACCTGAGACCATCCCAGGGAAAATAATTGACAAAACGCGAAAAAATTTATTTAAAAATGAAAATGAAATGAAAATGAATTGAAATGAAATGAAAATGAAAATGAATTTATGAAAAAATTTAATAGATGTTTAAATGACAAAAATATATGGCTAAAATGCCACTACTTAACTTTAAACAACGTTATAACCAACTTTTTCTAACTGAATAAACACCTGTGCAGCTGTGAAGTTTGTGGCGCCAATTCTCCATTTCTCCTTTCGCCATCAAGTGACTATTTCTTCCCTAATATCCCAAAATCAGGAAATAAACATAACAAATCTTTTCGATAAAAATGCCATTAAATATCGCTAAGATACGTTCTTCAAATACTCGTAAAAAAACTCAAAACCGATTACAGAAACTTAACTTACCAATCCACGAAAATGTCGAAGAAAAAAAACGATAAATTCTCAATCAGATAAAGAATAAAAACGAAACATCTCCAAAAGGTGCTTAAAAAAGCAATAATACATATTTTTAGGTACATCTCGATAAATCCTTTTGACTTCGCTAAGGCTACGTTTCCATTGGAGTGGTAAGCTTAGAGAAGCAAGCGATCTGTGAGAAGCTGTGAGCGAACCTAGCAGTCTGAATACTTTCCGTGGTTACATTGAAATACAATAAATAATACATTGTTATATGCATAGTTCAATATTTTAAAATGACTTAATAATAATAGGTTGATCCAAATAACTATTTATGATTTATCTGATCTCAATAAAATAAATTTACTTAATACTGTTAATAATATGATTATTTGTAAATTGTCAATTGTTTTTTTTTATACTTTTTGCTGTGGCCTAAGGGTCTGTAATTGTAACTTAGCTTTAAGCCATTTGTAAGACCTTTAAAAATGCAAATAATGATATGAAATGTGTAATCTAGTCAACCGAAGAATTGACTTTAGTGGAATTTTATTAGGTACTTGAAGATTATAACAGAAGGCTCTTTGAGGGTCCTTTGAGGGGCTGTGGCTAAGTCATAATAACTGCACGGGTCGATCGATAAGGTTAACAGATCGTCCAACTTAGGCAGTGACTCCATGTGAAATACTGGTATTCAACTGCATTCGGTTTGACTGGAAGCTGACCCCAACATAGTTCCCCCCGAGTGGGCTCCCGCATTGTCGTTGCGGGGGGGCTCAATAGCCGTGATCTCCCAGCCACGATGAAGCCAAGAGGAACCCCAAGGCGAGGCCGCTCGTCAGGGCTTTTGCCTCAAAGCCGACGACGTAGCGGCCAAAAAAGTAGATTGCGGTGAAGTGCACCGCAACTGAGGTGCGCCGCGATGTCGAATGGGAAGCATCGCGGCTGAGGGTTACAGGCTGCAGTGGAAGAGCAGTGCCCGTACCGTTGAGTAGCGCTTTTCCCTTCCGTGGCCTGGATAGGGCCGCTACCGTTTGATGGCGGACACGGTGAGGCCTCAGGGGAAAAGGAGTATCGGTATAGCGTTGGCCGCTCTCCCTATCCCCTGCGGCCAAAAAGTGGGCGGCGGGGCCACTGTATTGACCCGTCGCAGGGTGATCAAGGGGTCCGCAAGGGCCGATGCCTGCAAGGGGTGCAGGTTGTTCGAAAGAGATACCGTCACTCCTGGCACACGGGCAGCTGAGGGAACACGGGTGGGTTTAGTCAGTAAAAGTCTGACACGCGCTCCTGCTCCACCCAGAGCGGGAGAAGTCATTTGATAATTTCCCACCAATAAAAAAAAACCCCAACATCACTGGGAAGAGGCTAGGCAGATGATGATGAAGCTGAAGGTAACAGACTTATTCGCAGGACATGTTTTTGTCAAACAAGAATACAACATTGTTTTCATTCTTTTAAAACCCTAACACTGAAATTCTCCATAAGACACTACCAAAAACTAGGACACCGTAAAACGCTCAGTTTTATGTCATACAGTTAGGCGTATTGGAATATATAAAAAGCCATAGAAAAATTGATTGTACCGTCACGAGCAATAATATGTATACACTTACCAACTTTTAAAAGTAATTTTCTCCACTTTTACTAATTGTAATCTTATTTTATTATGAAAATAATATTTTGGAACCCACACTGTAATGAAATATGTAGGTTATCTCAAGGCTGCAATCGCTATTTAAAAGAAAATCGCTTTTGACTTTGGCGATGTGTTTACATGTTATTGCTCGTGACTGTATACCTCTACAGTCAAATTTTGACAGACTTAATTAAAAAAAAACACAAAAAATATGTATCATGATAAAATAATTGTATAACACACCCTACGACCCTAATTAGCCGAGAACTAAATAAAATAAGTCATAAAGAACGCTAAAATTAAACGAACTAGTAAAGCGGTCGGGATTCTACTATGTTTGAAAAAGTACTTCAAAATGTTGATTTTCCTAATAAAAAGCCACAAAAAAATATATTTCGGCAAAATAAACGTGCTTTCTTGCTATAAAATTAAATTATATTTTAAACCTTTTTTCGTTCCCGCAACAACGCTATCAGCCATTTTGGTGACGTAATATTGGTAAAAACAACAGTCGTGTATGTGTACGACCGGGACTCATTCAACGTTAACAGCTAAAGATATTTGGTGGTTCTTGGGAAAATTATGAATTACAATCGCTATCGTTGGTGTGATAGATATGTACCTAGTTGTTTACACTGAACTGACACTTTTTGCCTCTATGACGTCACACCATGGCGGCTCGTGTTTTAGGTCATGTGATATACAGATTAAAAATTACGACTTTTAATTTCAATATAGTAAAACAATAATGTGCTTATATGACTCAAAATCAGAATATTTAAGTATATTTCTACATAAATTCTAATTTTTATAAAATTTCATAATTTATTTATCACTACCGAAAGTACCTTATTCTACAGGTTTTTTTTTTTTTGTTTACTACAAGAAGTTTAACGCAAAGTCCAGGGCAGAAGCTAGTTCTCAATACTATAAGTACACTTTTCTGTTCAAATATTAAATAGAGTATCTCCACACCACCGCACCGTTTCAATGGATAGGTAGCCTAATGCCTCCGAAGAAGGCAAAAACTTTGTCGGGAACTGACCTCGAATTTGAATGATTTGGGTAACATTGTGGGTGAGCAATTTTATCTTTTACTTTAAGATTTCCGTAAGGTGTGAATTTATTAGTTGAAGTTTCTTTTGTGCGACGGATTTGGAGTTTTTAAGGCCTTAGTTATGAATTGTTGTTTTTTCAACACACTTGCTCATAAAATGGCTCTAATTTCACTGCAATTAGGCACATAATGACACCTATTATCAAACTGTGACTTTTTCATTACTATTATTCACTAGTGAGTTATAGAATTGGTTGAGTTGCTTTGTTCTTAGTGAGTTGCTTTGTTCTTAAAAACAACGATGATGATGATGATGATGATGATGATGATGATGATGATGATGATGATGATGATGATGATGATGATGATGATGACGACGATGACGATGACGATGACGATGATGATGACGATGACGATGATGATGATGATGATTTTGTAGTATTTTCTTCGCAAGTGTGTTGAAAAACGTCGTATGATACACGTGTGTATTGATGATTATCGTCCTCGGCACTCTTAAGACCGTCGTCTAACGGCTCGGGTCTCAATGGTGCCTCAGCGATAATCACCAACGTTACACACTTGTACCATAATGTACTATTAACTTCCTTTTTCTTAAGTAGAAAATCTTTTAAAGGAACATTATCATCATCTGCAGGCTTAGCATGAAGCTTTCTATTTCTACAAAGAATAGACAGCGCTTTTTCAATACAAAGTGACATTTCGTTCCTCCATTTTTAGCATCGCACCCTAGATATCTTTCTACAATCTATCATTTTGTCTTTCGTTTCTAACGATCTTTGTCTAGGTCCCTGTAAATGTAGACTATTTCAGAAGAATATTTCTTCCCAAACTGTCAAAATCACACTGACAACAAACTTTCTACTCGACGACCTTATATTATATACGATTATCTACAAAATCATGATTCGTTTAGAACGCATAACTGTGATAATTAATAGAAAAACATAGCCATCTTCTCCTATTGTACATCATTTAGTTAATAGTCATGTCTATTCTCTCTATTCCGTCGACAAATCGGTGCTCGTGCTAAGTCTGCTGAACGCTTTGAAATGATCTCGATGAGGAGATAGGTACCTTTAATCATCTACCTAGCTTTTTCGCATTTATTATGGTAGCTTCCAGTCTAACCGGATGCAGCTGAATACTAGTACTTTACATGAAGCGACAGCCTATCTGACCTCTACAACCCAGTTCCTGGGTAACACGATACCCCTTGGTAAGACTGGTTGTCAGACTTCAGGGCTTCTGACGACCCGTAACGACTAAGATCCACAAAAGACAGCCGGGACTAACGGCTTAACTTGCTTTCCGAGGCACGGAGGGGCTTTTTTTTTTGGGTGGGAAATCATCAAATAACTTCTCCCGCTCTGGGTGGAGCAGGAGGGCGTGTCAGACTTTTACTGACTAAAACCCACCCGTGTTCCTTCAGTAGCCCGTATGCCAGGGGCTGTGGTATCTCTTTCAAACAAACCCTGGCAGGCATCGGCCCTTGCGGGCCCCATCATTTTTTGTGCTGACATCTCTTTGAAGTGCGCGTGGAACACAACGCGCCGTCGACTTGGGCTTGGTCCTTACCGGACAGCGAGCTACCCATTACTCGCCGTCCGCAAGCTTATGCCTACGGTGGCCGGAAATCGGCCTGGGATTCCCGACGCCCAGGGCGTCTCCATATCCTGCGGCGGCTAGGGTCGCGAGGACGCATATGCTGCCTCTCCCTCACGTACGCAGCCTCCCTCTTCGCGAGCATCACTGCTTCGCTAAAGGAGATGACGGCTCCCCGTGCCCTCTCGCTCCGTACCATGGCCTGGACCAGGGTCGGACGCGAGAGATTGCCGCCGCCGATCGCCTCCACGAGGAGGCACGGAGGGGCTTTGGTATGTAAAGATGATCACCCATCCACGGACCAACCCCGGCAATCGTAGCTTAACCTGATCGATCCCCCCCGCTCCTTAAAGAAACTCGTCCGGGGAAGAATAACAGTTATACCACCATACGTTTTGTTGCCAAGCAGAACATTGAACATTGCTGTGTCCTGGTTAAAATTGATGTACGAGTATAATGTCAAATAATGACTAAAGAATAAAAAAGAACATGTATATATTTTTTTCACACTTAAGGGCTTCTGACAGCTGAATGACAGCCAAGGTCTGAAGCAATTGAAACTTAAAAATAAAATTATTATTTAAAAAATTAAGTTAATTTTCAGTCTTAATATAACTTGAACCAACTTAACAGATTTCTGTAATAGTTAAGTATTAAATGGATTAATTAAAATAATCCCTAAGCTCAGAATTAAGACAAGTTACATTAATTAAGTTTAAACGCTTCACTTAAGTTAGATTACTTTATTTACTAATGGGTATGACTTTAGTATTTATACGAATTGTTAAAATAGGTGAAGGTGAAGATTTTTACTGTTTCGGTATGGAGCTCTATAAAAATATGTGTAATTTGTGTTACGTTAATGCATATCATCCTTTATTTTGCTACAGAATGTCAAAGGTCATTTAATAAAATAAATTATTTAACCTCCTAGTTTTTTTTTTCTCCTGTAAATTGTAAAACTTTGAATGCATGCCATAACTTTCACGCATGATTTTTGTATATCGCGCTTCTTTAACTTATTTCCTATAAATTTAGAGGTCTGGCTCTTGTGATACAGGAACTACTAGTACAAGAGCCAGGGTAACTGATGTGTTTTGAAGTGAAAATAATTATAATATTTCTAGCTGACCCGACAGACGTGGTCCTGTCTTAGCTATGAATAATGAATTCGCATTTTATATATTTATAAGATACGTTACTATACGTTTGACATAGCGCCATCCATTGAATACTTACTCAATCCAGTCAACAGATGTCGCCATCTGTTAAAATCGTTTGGAGCTAACAGATAATTGTGACTGTCAAATAATAAACAAATAATTTGCAATAAAATAATATAGCGATCATAAATTGAGATGTAAGCTATCTTATCTTACAAGTTGGATTAAACTGCACACGGTGTACAAATTTCAATAAAATCCGTTAAGTAGTTGAGGAGTCCATCGCGGACAAACAACGTGACACGTAATTTATATATATTAAGAAGAAGAAGATAACGTCCCCACTGCTGGGGTACTGACTTCCACTCTATGAGAGGCAGTGAGCCATCAAGCAGGCCCAGTATGGGTGGGTGGATGTCACATAAATCTTCGATTTTTTAGGAAATTCCGGTTTCCTCACGATGTGTTTTCATCATATTTATTATCCAGCATCTGCTTACCGCTCTCTCAACTATGTTGGGATCGGCTTACAGTCTTACCAGATGTAACTTAATTCTTTTATTCTACATGGCGCAATTGGTTTCCTGGCTACCACAACCCAGTTTCGATTTTCGGGCTTTCCGACAGCGACATTTAAAGATTTAAGAATGACAGTCGGGACCACTGCCTTAACTTGCTTTCCGAAACACGTAGTGGTATAGAATAACTGACTTAAACATTTAAAAATCTAGTCGATTCTGCCAAGAATTTACGAATTTAGAAACTGTACTACCTTAAAACAACCAATACCTCCAAAACAAGAGTGAACACGCATCTTCTGGGCACGCTCATCCATCACAGACCTCATCAATCGCTTTACATCAGCCGTGATGAGGTCAAGAGGAGGCCTAATTATCAAAAAACAAAATGCCTTTTACCGTGCCAATAACTTGATCTGAATGTTTTCCTAAATTACAGTTGTCAAGTATGACGCAAACGCAAGTGAACTTTAAAATAATAATCCTAAAATGTATTAAAGACGTCTACATGTCTTCTGTCTGTATACAAAGCTTTTAATGGGTGATAATCGTCCATTTTATACATTGTTTCTGGCAGCTATCCAGCAGATTATTGAAGTGATTTGGCAACCAGAAATGTAGTGTTACGAGGTCTGGAATCTGGATTAAGAAGTCTGGGTGACGATTTATTAAGTCGGTTTTAAAGCTTTGTCTATGCGATCCAGTTAACAACAACACATCAGCATCTATGATCTATGTTATTTGGTTTGGTTTCCGCACTTAGTCCTTTAAGTGGACCATTGTGCGTGAGCCATGGCGGCCGTCAGTGGTTATTCCAGCCAACCCATCTGCCCCAGAAGTTACCTATATCTCCTGGTCTGTTGAGAACATTCGTGTAAGATTTGGGTGCCCTGAGGGTTTCTGTTCTAATCTGGGCTGAGCCTGTGCATTCAAAAAGCACATGCGCAACGGTTTCCTCAGCCTCCATGCAGGCCCTGCACAGGGGGCTGTCCGTTATGCCTATTGTGTAGAAGTGCTTGTTTAGTGGGCAGTGTCCCGTGATGGTCCTAGTCACCACACACAGATCCTTTCTGTCTTGGCGGACGTCTGATCAGCCTGCCATTTAAAGATAGCATTGCTTCCCTAGACTGCCTGCAGCCTGGTGTCGAGGTCTCTCTTCTTGTGTGTGTGTGGGAACTTCAGCATCTTTCTGTCTTTATCCGTATTTATTTGTGTTTGCTGCAACATGCTTTTTCTTCAACATCATAACGAACTGCCCTTCCGCCATCAACTGCCTAGCCTATTCCCAAGTATTTTGACATTTTCGCCGTCGTCCAGTCTAACCGGATGCAGAAGTGTTAGTACTTTCCGTATCCCACCTACTCAACCCAGGTAGGTTGGGCACGCCACGATTGCGGCGGTAAGTCCCCTCTTTGAGGAGTGGTTTGAGAGGCGGCATGGCGTCCTCACCTTCCGCCTGACGCAGGTCCTCACCGGACACGGTTGTTTCGGGAGGTTCCTGTTTCGGATAGGGCGGGAGGAAACGCCCGGGTGTTTCCACTGCGAAGATCGCCCTGAGGACACGGTGGAGCACACGGTGGCGGTCTGCCCTGCTTGGGCGGAGCACCGCCGTGTCCTCGTGGAGGCGATCGGCGGCGGCGATCTCTCGCGTCCGGCCCTGGTCCAGGCCATGGTACGGAGCGAGAGGGCATGGGGAGCGGTCACCTCCTTCAGCGAAGCAGTGATGCTCGCGAAGAGGGAGGCGGCGCACGTGAGGGAGAGGCAGCATATGCGCCCTCGCGACCCCAGCCGCCGCAGGATACGGAGACGCCCTGGGCGTCGGGAATCCCAGGCCGATTTCCGGCCACCGTAGGCATGGGCTTGCGGACGGCGAGTAATGGGTAGCTCGCTGTCCGGTAAGGACCAAGCCCAAGTCGACGGCGCGTTGTGTTCCACGCGCGCCTCAAAGAGATGTCAGCACAAAAAATGATGGGGCCCGCAAGGGCCGATGCCTGCCAGGGGTGCGGGTTTGTTCGAAAGAGACACCACAGCCCCTGGCTTAAGGGCTACTAAAGGAACACGGGTGGGTTTTAGTCAGTAAAAGTCTGACACGCCCTCCTGCTCCACCCAGAGCGGGAGAAGTTATTTGATGGTTTCCCACCCAAAAAAAAAAAAAAAAAGAACCCTGGTAGGTAATACAATTCCAAGGGTACTATGCTATCAAACTGGTTGTTTGTTTTACAGACTTTTGGCGAAGCTAGTATACAGGATAGCATCATAAACATGCCACTTGATATATAGATAATACAACGTGTTGTTAGGCATCCTCGTCAAATTCAAGCCTAATGATTCTCGTCAAGAATCAATAATAATAAAAAGTATTTTTTTTTTCGATATTTTCGGAAATCGGCGTTTGGCATTTTTTTTTCGGACACGCATGTTAAAACGCGGCCCGTGTGATACCGCAATGTAACACACAGCGATATAGTCGTGCGACACTGCCTACCGCGCACGGAACGGAGCGATTCTATTCTTTGAAAGAGGTGTTTTCTGAAATACTGTTAAACTTAAATAACTAAAAAAACAAGTCATTAGTGAGCAAGTATCGTAATTTTATTTGATTATTTATGTCTTTCATAACAGCCTCCTGAAATTTGACGAGGATGCAAAACAACACGTTGTATATCTACGAGATATATAAAGCTGAAGAGTTTGTGTGTTTGCTTGAACGCGCTAATCTCAGGAACTACTCGTCCGATTTGAAAAAACATTTCAGTTTTAGATAGCTCATTTATCGAGAAAGGCTATATGCTATATAACATCACGCTAGCGCCCTTAGGAGCAGAGCAAAATAAAAGTCACGAATACGAAGTACTCGCACGGGCAGGCGATTCAATGCAACGGGGTGGGTCGTGGTAGCAAGAAATTTAACTCAGACGAAGTTGCGGGCAGAAGCTAGTTATTGATACACGATTCAGAACCCCCATGCGTTAATATTTTTCGTCTATTATTGCAAAAAAAATTATTGCTGTACCATAGGTTTTGACCGCGGAAGTATTTCACTTTTCTATGAAACAATACATTTTGTTCTGATAACCGACAAAAAAGTACTACTCTAGGGGATCTCCTGCCAGGGGTGCGAGTTGTTCGAAAGAGATATCGTCGCCCCTGGCACACAGGCAACTGAGGGAACACGGTTGGGCTTTTTTTTTTGGTTTGGAAATCATCAAATAACTTCTCCCGCTCTGGGTGGAGCAGGAGTGCGTGTCAGACTTTTACTGACTAAAACCCACACGTGTTCCCTCAGTAGCCTGTATGCCATTACCGGCGGTATCTCTTTCGAACGAACCCGCAAACACGGGTGGGCTTTAGTCAGTAAAGTCTGACACGCCCTCCTGCTCAAGCGCAATTTATTTGATGATTTCCCAACCTTAAAAAAGGGAGTCTAGAATCATCTGCTGATTTCATAGTTATAGTTGGCACGGCAATGTCTTTACCAGCCCGTATATAAACGACTCATGTATTTTCTTCATAAGTTAAAAAATTAAGCCACTGAGCTAATTTTCCTTTCGTTGAAATTTTTCCATTTATTTTAGAATTAACATTCAATTATTTCCATTTTTCCTCATAGCTCCTTCCAATTTTACTGTAATGTTCTCTTCAAATTTTCTATTTTTCCTTATAGCACCTACTTTAGCTTAAATAGCTTCCTTGCTTCTGTGAAAACAGATCTAAGGCGTTTTCTTCTTGGGCTCAGGAAAAATGGAGGTAGAATT
Organism: Polymixis flavicincta; assembly: GCA_949987655.1. NCBI lineage: Eukaryota > Metazoa > Arthropoda > Insecta > Lepidoptera > Noctuidae > Polymixis > Polymixis flavicincta. The sequence goes on along the minus strand of OX465199.1, from coordinate 7,208,487 downwards.
TTCCTCGAAGAATGGTGCATTCAAAATTCATCCAGGTATCTTTAGGATATCTTACATATGTTTAAGGCGAGATACCCTTGTTAAGTCAACCTGTAATTTATTGGCTGAGTATTATAGTTCACATAGAAATGAGCTATAACATCATCATCTGCCTAGCCTTTTCCCAACTATGTTGGGGTTGGCTTCCAGTCTAACCAGATGCAGATGAATACCAGTATTTTACCTGGAGCGAGTGTCTATGTGATACCCCTTCGTAAGACTGGTTGTCAAACTTTCGAGGTTCAGATATGAGCAATAAAGGTACCAAACACTTACCTACTGCTACTCCATAAAGTTCACCTAAGTGAACGTAAAACCTTCATGGTCCCTCCCAGAGGATTCCCGCATTGCCGTTGCGGGGGGGCTCAGTAGCCCTGGTCTCCCAGCCACAGTGAAGCTGAGAGGAACCCCAAGGTGGGGCCGCTCGTCAGGGCTTTTGCCTCATAGTCGACGACGTAGTGGCCAAAAAGTAGGTTGCGGTGAGGTGCACCGCAATTGAGGTGGGCTGCGATGTCTAATGGGAGGCATCGCGACTGAGGGTTACGGGCTGCGGCAGATGTGGAGTGCCGGTGCTTCTGAGTAGCGCTCTTCCCTTCCGTGGTCTGGACGGAGCCGTCACCGTTTGATGGCGGACGCGGTGGGGCCGCAAGGGAAGAGGAGTGTCGGTATAGTGTTGGCCGCTCTCCCTATCCCCTGCGGCCGAATAGTGGTAGGCGGGACACCGCGTTGTGTTCCACGCGTGCCGTCAGAGATGTCAGCAACAACTGGTGGGGTCCGCAAGGGCCGATGCCTGCCAGGGGTGCGGGTTGTTCGAAGCAGATACCGTCGCCCCTGGCACTCGGGCAACTGAGGGAACACGGATGGGTTTTAGTCAGTAAAAGTCTGACACGCCCTTCTGCTCCACTCAGAGCAGGAGAAGGCATTTGATGATTTCCCAACCTCAAAAAAAAACCTTCATGGTTAGTTAAGACCCATCCTAATGGGCGTATCTAACCATGAAGGTTTTATGTTCAAACTATCTTTTGCCAGCGGTTTCGCCCGCGTAGAGGTCGAAAATTACCCCTACCCCGGGAACGTAATATCGTGATAAAAAGGATTGCATGTGTTAATCTAGGTTATAAAATACCTGTGTGCCAAGTTTCATCGTAAGAAATCTGGGACCCAACATCGTCTTAGAAAATGAGGTGCTTGAAACTGCAAAGCATAACAGTTGATGCAAAACTTCAGCGGGGATCACATATATCAAGCCTAGCGGGAAGGCTCAGTTCGGTTGCCTACGCCGTCAGAAAAGTAAGACAATACACTGACGTTGATACAGCTCGGTTAGTCTATTTTAGTTATTTTCATAGCGTTATGTCCTACGGCATTCTGCTGTGGGGCAAAGCCGCTGATATTCAAAATATTTTTGTTCTACAAAAACGAGCTGTACGTGCAATTTACCAATTAGGTGCTAGAGTTTCTCTGAGAGATTTTTTTAAAGATATTGGTATTCTCACGGTGGCATCACAATTCATCTTTGCTAACATCTTATATATAAGGCCAAGGGCTTGTGGCTAAATAACAATAGCTGCACGGGTCGATCGGCCAGGTTAAGCTATGCTTGCCGCGGTAGGTCCGTGGATGGGTGACCATCTTTACATACCAAGACCCCTCCGTGCCTCGGAAAGCACGTTGAGCCGTTGGTCCCGGCTGTCATTTGTAGATCTTCGACAGTCGTTACGGGTCGTCAGAAGCCCGAAAGTCTGACAACCAGTCTTACCAAGGGGTATCGTATTACCCAGTACAGGGTTGTGGAGGTCAGATAGGCAGTCGCTCCATGTAAAATACTGGTATTCAGCTGCATCCGGTTAGACTGGAAGCCAACCCCAACATAATTGGGAAAAGGCTAGGCAGATGGTAACATCTTATATATTAGGCAAAATATACACTTATACACTAAAAACAGTGATATTCATAATATGAATACTAGAAATAAGGACAAACTATATTTTGATTTCATCCAAATCCGTTCTGCTGTCTTCGCGTGATTGAGTAACAAACATCGAAATATACAAACTTTCACATTTATAATATTGTTAGTAGAAAAGTAGGGTTGGACCTGTTTGCGTAAAAATCATCAATTTGAACAGGGTCGGGTCGACCGCAGTGTTCTATAAGTAACAAAATAGAAATGGAAATGATAGCCCATTGTCAAAAGGGTGAGAATTGCTACCAAAAAAGGGCGAAAACTACCCTCTTGCGGAAAATATGAAGTTTTTTTTTTTCGTTCTGTATTTGCTAATAATGTCAGCAGATCTCTCGTATTTGATTTATTTTAGGTATGTAAGATATATCATGTAAGTCATACCTATAGCTTGTATCAGAGAGGTGTGATCACATACTTAGCCGTCCCATGTACACACACACGCACTCACCCCCACACATAAACACACAGAAACGCACACATACGAATTATTCAAATGTTTAAAATATTAAAAAAAAAACATATTATCTGTAATTTCGAATTCTGCAATTATGGTTGTATGTTAACTTTAGAACACTTGTTCTGGCTGCAATTATTTTTTTGTTACTAAAATATAAATGGGCTGTATATACCACTGCCCTTAATACAAGTTATTATATAACTTAGTAAGGGTGCTGGTTGCAACACCTACCTGTTTGTTAACTAGCATAAGTCATGTGTACCCATTTATGTTACTTACTATTAACTTAATGTTAACATTATTATTTCATTAAATAAATAAATTATAAAATTATGTATTTGAGTGGAGAAGGTATTGAAATTTGTATGTTCACAGTTGATAATTTTCCTCGATTTCCATGTAGTTGGTTCCATGGAGAAAGTTGTGTGCTTCGATGGTTTGTCTCACCCTTACAATGCGATAGATGATGTATTTGTAAGCTAAAAATTTTGTAACTAACAATGTGTTTTTTCTTGTTACAGGTAAGTTTGAACACAGTTACTTTCCGGTATCATAAGGTAATTTAGGATAAAGTAAAATGGTTTTAATATAAGTAAATCAGGATTGGAGCTGTTGGAACTGTTCAAAATTTTACTGAGCGTAGATGCGGGCGAGAAGATAAACTCTGAAGATGATTTATTTTTATTTTTGGGATAGATTTGAACTTAACAATTTTTTTTTTTAAATGAAACTTTGGATAGCTTTTAGGCACGTGTTGTCAAAGTCAAAGTCAAAGCATTTATTTCAATTAGGCACTTAAAAGGCACTTTTGAACGTCAACATTTACATTTAAAAAATAGAATTGATTCTAGTCGCCCATTCCAAAATGTAGTTTCGTATGGAGAAGAACGGGCAAGAAACTCCACCGTTACTCTTTTAAAATGTTTTACATACAATTTATCATAGTACTTTCATTATATAATAATATGTGAAGACGATGCACCCAGAATAAAATTACTATACCAAAAAAGGTAACAAAATGCAACTGAAGCAATAAAGATAAACATTGTATACGATTTTCCTAGAATATTAACAAGAAATAAGTCAGTGTTTGAGTGAAATCAATGTCATAAAATATAATTATTTAAATAATTCAATTAGCAACCAATTTGATTTTGTCTAGACTCTGGATTGTCCTATGGAGCAGGACCAGCATGTTTCCAAGCATTCTTATCTTGGATATAATCCTCTAATATATAATACGCTTGCTGTCCGTACGATGTCCGATGGTCAGACAAGATGAAACACAACTGTAGTATTGTGTAGTTCGTGAACGATTAACGAATAGGAACCGTTTCTTTGCACTGTACTTAAAGAAACGTTTCCCAATGCTGACTTGTAATCGGTCTATTAGTTCTAATAGCTCCTCGTACATTTACAAAGAGCCTTATCGTATGACCGAACGAGAACGAGAATGACAGCGACTCAGTTGACGGATATGATTTCAATTAGACTTTTTTGCTCTGTGTTATACGAAAGTACTGACTGAGAGCGAAGACCGAATAGAGCTAATAGAATGAATTAGTTCACTGACAGAAATAAAGTAGTACGGAGCGATCTCAAAAATGACCGAGCAGGCACAAGACTACACAACTGCACCACGCCGCCATGCCGCTGCAGCTGTAGCTCTCTCGTCGACTTGCCTGAATGTCAGGCTAGACTCTGTCGAAGCGCGCTAACTTCACACATGCGTTTCGTTGTCAATGGACATCCCGTACTCATGATTTGTTCGACAAGTTTTTTTTTTTTAAGAATATCATTTTGTTGACTATAATTTTTAAAAGCTTCGTAACGTATGTTTTGATTTTAAGTGATTTAAAGTAAATCAGACATGGAAATAAAAATATTGACATTGTTTTAAACAAAAAAGGAAGACTACACTTTAATCTTAGCCTAAAGGCCGAGAAGCGAAAAAGGAAGACGCTTTTCAAATTAAATAACCTTTAAATTGTATACTTTCTTTTTGAAAAATCCTTTCTAGTTGCAAAGATATAGTTTCAAAGAAAAAAAAATTATAATCCACGTGAAAAATAAATAATCTCTATTCAAGAATTTTCTGAAACCGTCTTAGGATAAAAATAAATAATACTTTAGAAAAAGCTGTGACATAATCATAGCCATAAAAAGCAAAGCGAGACGATTCAGTAAAAGATTTCAGACGTAATTAGGGCCTGCAAATAAAGTGTTGGCCTCGGTAAAATTCGGAGGCCTGGCCTCCAATTATAAAAGCAATAAAAACAAAATTAAGACTAACGGAATTCAGAGAAATAACCGAATCAGGAGAAATATGTAACGAAATTAGGAGAAAATATTTTGGGGTCTTTTCCAGAGCAACATTTGTACGTATTTCTGTTTTTATTGGGGGAAAGGGGACTGGATTGACCCTTAAATTTCTGGGAATAGGTAACAAATTTTGTTGGTGACAGATGGTCATAGAATTTTCGAATTATCAACTGGATTCTCGATGACTAGTGAAAAACATATTAACTACAAAAAAAAAGTTTATATTAAACGGTCGTCTATTCATCATTTCCGCCGAAAGACGTCCACTGCTGGACATAGGCCTCCCCCAAGCTGCGCTTCTCGCATCCACTGGAATTCTGCGGCCTTCACAAGGTCATCGGTCCATCTCGTGGGAGACCTTCCAACGCTACGTCTTCCGGTACGCGGTCGCTACTCCAGAACCTTCCGGCCCCATCAGCCATCTGTTCTGCGAGCATTGTGCCCTGCCCACTACCACTTAAGTTTGGCAATTCTTCAGGCTATGTCGGTTGCCTTGGTTCTCCTGTGGATCTCTTCATTCCTGATTCGATCACGTAGGGAAACTCCAAGCATAGCCCTCTCCGTCGCCCTTTGGGTGACTTTTAGCCGTCTGACAAGCCCCATTGTGAGCGACCACGTTTCAGTACCGTATGTCATCACTGGCAACACGCACTGGACGTCTGTTAGCACATACTTTTTTAGGCCATTTTTGTCCTTCGAAATTCGAATAGTGTTTTGTTGTGAAAAGGGAAAGATTGCATATTTTCAAACGAAAGAAAACGAATGAGTGCTGGTATTTAGGGTTCCGTAGCCAAATGGCAAAAAACGGACCCCTTATGGATTCGTCATGTCTGTCTGTCCGTCCGTATGTCACAGCCACTTTTTTCCGAAACTATAACAACAATGCTGTTGAAAATTGGTAAGTAGATGTATTCTGTGAACCGTATTAAGATTTTCACACAAAAATAGAATAATAAAACAATAAATTTGGGGGGTTCCCCATACTACCAAAATTCCTCATACCCATACATGTGGGGTATCTATGGATAGGTCTTAAAAAATGATATTGAGATTTCTAATAACATTTTTAAACTGATATGTATGTCCCCCCTCTGTAACTTCTAAAATAAGAGAATGATAAAACTAAAAAAATATATGATGTACATTAACCATTTAAACTATCACCGAAAATTGGTTTGAACGAGATCTAGTAAGTAGTTTTTTTTTTTTTATACGTCTTAAATCGTATTATATTACTTGCTGCTACGGAACCCTACATGGGCGAGTCCGACTCGCACTTGGCCGTTTTTTTTCTGCCTGTCATTTATCAGATCAATGTTGCCAACTGAGGAAAAGTTAAAGTAACTCGATTCGCTATGAATCGATTCACTCGATCTCACTTGATTTCTAAATCACATTTATTCATTATCGATTTGGTATTCAGGCATGTATTTAATTGATTACTTATTTGGTTTCATAACTTAATTTTACTTGTCTCCTACATAGGAACATGCTAGTGTAGTTTCATCAGCATCATATGAGCCGAAAGACGTCCACTGCTGGACATAAGCCGGGCGGGTATTTGCCATAATCGCCACGCTTGGCAGGTGGGTTAGCGATCGCAGTTTGGTTGTAAAATGCATAGAAAACGCTGCTGCCCATTCTCTAGTAAGTCCCTTAGTCGCCTTCTACGACACCCACGGGAAGAAATAGGATGGTGCTATTCTATTACGTCCGGCACTACCCGGGACCACACGGGTGTAGTTTAGAAAAATATAATGGTTTTTATAATATATATTACAACTAGTTTCAACCACTCCTTTAGTTCTTAGCGATCTCTATAGAATAGAACTACAGTCTAAATACACTTTTGACTGTCAAACATTCATCATCATCATCATTTCAGCCGAAAAACGTCCACTGCTGGACATAGGCCTCCCCCAATTTGGGGGGTTTCGCCATAATCGCCACGCTTTGCAGGCAGGTTGGCGATCGCAGTATGGTGGTAAAATGCATAGAAAACGCTGCTGCTCATTCTCTAGTAAGTCCCATGTTTAAGTCCCTTAGTCGCCTTCTACGACACCAACTGGAACTGGTGCTATTCTTTTACGGCCGGCGACACATACGGGACACATGTCAAATATTATGTTTTCAGAATTCAATTTGTCTCTCAATCTAAACAGAACGAGTTTATATAACGATTGATTGATAAACAAGTTTTTCACTTACTTACATCTTAAAAAAAGCACTTTTTATAAAGATAAGATAGCAAAACCGCCTCTGCCCAGAAAAAGAATAAAACTTTTAAAATAAAAAAGTTACAAACCAAATACATTTTCTCCTCAAGATAAAATATGTAAATACGTACCGAAACGTTCTCTACAATAGAGATCGGAACAAATTGAAACGACTCTACAAACGACTATTGAAAGTAGAGCTCTCTTTTAAATGTTCTCGTTAAAACTCTGGGTGCCTTTTTAAAAGCTCGCCGCTTGCTTGTGACCACGATTTGAGTTTTAAATTTTAATTCAATTTGGATTTTAAATTTTGAACTTCGGTTTTCGACACTGCTTTTTTTTAAAGGCAGTGATTATTTTTGCATTCATCCATTTTGTAAAATTGTTTTGATAGGTTTTTTTAAGCGCTATTGAGGTCAACAAACTGATTTTTTTTTTTGATGATTCTTGAAAATACTGTTAATTTTTTTTTTGACAGATCGCAACATCGGTGTTTTTTTTTTTGGAAAGATTTTTATTATTCTTCAGTACCTCCATAACAATACTCAAGACATGACAAAAAAAATACACTATTTCAAACGTAAGAAAACTTCTAAGGGCATTTAATAATTCTCCTTATTTTTATAAACCTTGCTTAAAGTTAAGTAAATAAATAAATAAATAGTTTATTTATTTGTATAGAATGCAGGTGTTACAATAATGGTGTTAGTTTCAGAAATATTCCCAGGACATTCTGCCTGTTGGCATTCAAAACTATAGTGGTTAACTTACAGATAATGTAGAATCTAGGTACTTAAATTCAAAATGAGATCATGAATCAGCTAAGTCTAAAATTATTTACGTAATAATTTACATTATAAATGAGATAAGGTGAACCAAATATTACAATTTGTCATTTCTAAAATCGGTAACAGATTAATAACAGTTCTCTGTCAGCAACGATGACAGGAGTTTCTTGAATTTTATTAATAATGTTTTTTTTTTAAGCAAAACAGTCTTATAACTAAGTAATGATTCGCAACTGTTAAATCATAAATTTATGACGTTTAAACATCTCAGAACTTTCATCAACGTTTATGAATAAGAGGAAATGAATAAAAAACCTTATTATCTTTCAGTAAATACAATACATTACCACGCAACATAAGGCAATTAATTACAACCTCGAAATTCCCACTCATTTAATGAACACGACACAATCTCTTCTAATCAAGTCTAGTAATAAAATAACACTAGCGCAGTATATCTGCTCCTACATTAGCAGTATTAGACTGGCCTTCCATTGGAGCGGTGCGTATAAGCAGAGAAGAAGGTCAATCAAAGGTCATTTATTCAAACTAGGCAGATAGTCAGCACTTTTTGAACGTCATAATTACATAAGACAGTCCCCTAAAATACTCGCCTTTCACCACTTCCTAGTGCTTTAGCTGGAAAGAAGAAGTGGCGTAACAAACTCCCCAGCAGCACAGCTGTCTGTTAAGTTAGAAGAACTTGATTCTGTGTAATATAAGTAAGTAAATAACATTAGTAAATTAAATACAAAACATATAGTTAAATTATTTGCCATATCAGCTAGCACACACCAATTTACTTGAAGGGTTTTAATGTCGTTTTGATTTGATAATAAGGAGGTTATCAATACGACATGTTTTTTTTTTTCATGTATGTATGTTCGGGCATAACTCATAAAATGATATTTGCAATTTTTTTTTTTCGAAAGGTAAACAACCCTTTCGAACACTGCAAAGTGCAAAACAACTTTAATTTCGGAAGGCAGTGACAAATAATTAAAATACGCATCCAAAGTCACCGACTTCCCAAATTAAAGTTATTTTGCACTTTGTAGTGTTTTTATGGAAGTCGGTTGTAATTTTTTTTTTAATATTTGCAGCACTAGTATTCCTATTTGCTCTAATGGATAAAGACCAAAAGAGCCCAGTATCTACCAAACCAGATGTGATAAATATCAAAAGCAATCACCGGGTTGCGTTTTTCAATGTATCTCCGCTTAGCTGCAACACAATACATCAATCTCTTGATTGTTATACATCGTCTCTTGTCTCCGCGGTAATGGACAAGAAGCTTTACTGTGTAATCTCTCCCAACGAAGTTACTACAAGTAATAAAATATAATAAACTACTGAGTTTTCCGTACTAGCTTATTTATTTACTTATTACATTTGGGAAAACAGTTTCCTGGAGTTATTTCTTAGGACATTATTCATACGGTATAGTCCGAGTATAATCATAAGTCATTGTCATCCTACTAGGGTATTACGATGCCAGACGATTATTACAATAGAAGATCTTGAAGTCTTGCTTTACTTCTGTTAGACATATTCACGTACATTTATCATCATCATCATCAGCCTATAATGTTCCCACTGCTGGGACACCGGCCTCCTCTCGGTGAGAGGGATTGGGCCGCAATTCACCACGCGGGCCCAGTGCGGGTTGGTAGATGTCACATGTCTTCGAATTTTTGGTTCTAGGACATGCCGGTTTCCTCACGATGTTTTTCTTCACCGTTTTGGAGCAGTGGTGATGAAATGATTTACACAAAGTAAAGCGCCTGGCTGGGTTCGAACTCACGACCGTAAGTCGCGGCCGTTGCCACTTGGCCACCACTGCACTCACGTACATTAAATACTCCCTTTTTATTATTGACGTTTGCACGTACCAAATGTCAATACAATCCAGTTTTTGGTTCTAGAAAATGCCGGTTCCCTAACGATATTTCTTTCACCATTTTGAGAGCCGTGGTAGCGAAATTATTTACACAAAGTTAACCGCCTACCTGGGTTCGAACCAACAACCTACAACGTGTAAGACAGGGCCGTTACCACTGGGCCACCTCTGCTCGCGAAAACCATTTGCAATCCCAAAATAGAAAATGCATCACAACATATACTTGTAATCCAATATAATCTTACTTCCTACTGATATTAAAGATATTTGTTACTCAATCACGCAAAAACGGCTGAACAGATTTGGGTGAAATTTGACACACAGATAGATTATAACTTGCAGTATCACAAAGGATACTATTGATCCCGGCAGTCCGTTTCTGTAGAATAATTTCTAACTTCCCAGTGAACAAAAGCCGCTAACTGCAAAACCTTGTATTAAATAATACTTCTAATCCAATCTAATTCCAACAAAATACTTGGAGCAACTAAATCCTCACCTCAGATATTCCTCCCGCATAATATTCTGTCCGAGGTGATAATAAATCAATGTCACCCCACTATTTGCGGGTGAAATTAAATTCTTTTCCCAACACGGCTCAATGTAATGTAAAAATACTTCGGAATCATATTTATACGTTAAAGAGATGTTTTTCGGTAAAATGTTTATGCTTTCTCGATAAAATATTTGTGGTCTTTTGGTAAAGTTGTGTGTAGGAATGATAAATTCGAAAGATTGCATGGTGTTATTGAGAAAGTTGTCTTATTTGATAAGATAAGATAAGATTTTTTATTTGTTTAAACATGGTGTACATGATACATTACATGCAAGTTAACTATGAGATAAATAAAGTTCTGACATGTTCAGCCGCTTATAGTGGCGTACAAATTGGTAGGAAGAGATGGTGCATAAACCGTAATAATATTAATTAAAATTACATTGACGATTGGATACCATTACAATTCAATTTAAGTGATATATCAATACAGTCGATGTATCTACCAGATATGTGAAAAAAATAACAGATTTACAACATTATTTTAGTATATGAGAAACTTGAATGCAGTTTGTTCAGAATAAGTACCTGAATCGATTCGAGTAATTTTTATACCATGTTATATTTTTTCCCAAAAAAGTTTTGCAAGTGTGGTGGAAAATCTTATGACCAGTTAATTACAATACAATCGCCGTACGGTTAGGTACCTACTGCCTAATTTATTATATTATCAATGAGCACAATACGACGCTGGACGCGCGGTGGGCGCAGGGGTGTCGCGTGGTGACCATGTTTTTGTAGACAACTAGATAACTTATCAAGCTTATAACTTTGTGATTTTTCATGATACAGTTTTGAAATATTGTGCATAGATTCAATATGTAAAATACTAGACACATGTATCGAGTTTCGTATTAACTGAAACAAGGGTTGTATAAGTATCCAGAAAGAACTCGTCGTAGAAGGCGACTAAGGGTCTTACTAGAGAATGGGCAACAGCGTTTTCTATGCATTTGACTACCATACTGCGATCGCCAACCCGCTGGCCAAGCGTGGCGATTATGGCCAATTCCCTCCTTTTTGGGGAGGCTTATGTCCAGCAGTTGAGGTCTTTCGGCTGCTAAGATACATATCCAAACATCGCCGGTGAGGTTTATTAAACATGCATAAGTTGTAATGGTTGACCACAAATAACAAATATTTTTTATTTCACTAAAACTTTTAACATAGAATCCTTATAACTAAAAACATGAAAGGCTTAATACAAAGGTCAATATTTAAATTCTGCTAAAGTCGTTGAAAGTTCTGCAGGCGTAGCACGAAATCCGTAGAGAAGCGTTTTGTCGACGGAAGAGTAGACAAAACTGACGTTTCCGTGTAGACAAGCGATTTCTATTCTACGGTAGAGTAGAAACAGAAAGCGTCATGTTAAGCCTGCTGGTGACTTAGAAATCAGTGATCCTCCGTAACAAGCCATAATGTTTGTAGTCATTCGGGAAACACCAATGAGGGTCTGAAATTTATTTATTTAAATTACATTTACGAGTATAACACCCTAAAAGGGTATACCGTCGCTTACCTGAACTTTATTTGCCTTAATATCATTTGCCATAATAGTCAACAGCCATAATATCATACGACATAATACTCATTTGCCCTACTCTCATTTGCCATATTAGTCACGTGCCAGAATCATTGTTTCCCATAAAGTCACTTACCATAACATCATTTGTCATAATCATTGTAAGCCCTAATTATCACATGCCATAATTATGATATGCCATAACATAATTTGCCATCGACATCGGGTGTGTAACGGTTGTTTACATCAAGAGAAATTGGATGCAATTGGGACTTAGGGCACCCCGACTCGGACAGGTTAGGTTAGAAGGGCATGGCGGGGTCTTATGAGCGAGCGAAGCGAGCGAATAGACCCCGCCATCCCCTTCGTGGTTATTTTTTTATAAACCAAACAGAAGTAGGAGCCCCGCTAAGCGGGGCTCCGTCGACCTAGCCCACCATCAACCATGCACAGAAAAATAAACCATGCACAGAATAAATAAGTTTATTCTTATTATACCAAACATTGCGCACCCATCGACATCGACAGCCAGAAAGCTAATAAGTAGGTAAGTATTAGAATTAAAAACAAGTTTAATAATCAAACTATATAATTACAATTAGGTAGTACAATTTCTTTTTTAATGCAAATACAAATTTGATGCTATGCTACGCCCTGGGCGCCGGGAATCCCAGGCCGATTTTCGGCAACCGTAGGCATGAGCTTGCGGACGGCAAGTAATGGGTAGCTCGCTGTCCGGTAAGGACCAAGCCCAAGTCGACGGCGCGTTGTGTTCCACGCGCGCCTCAAAGAGATGTCAGCACAAAATGATGGGGCCCGCAAGGGCCGATGCCTGCCAGGGGTGCGGGTTTGTTCGAATGAGATACCACAGCCCCTGGTATACGGGCTACTGAGGGAACACGGGTGGGTTTTAGTCAGTAAAAGTCTGACCCCCCCTCCTGCTCCACCCAGAGCGGGAGAAGTTATTAGATGATTTCCCACCCAAAAAAAAAAGAAAACCATTCCAACAGACTCTTTTCAATTTTGCTCAGCTCCTAAAGGCTGCAGCGCGATGTTATATAGCCTAAATGATAAATGATTTTATTTCTGTAAGTAGGTTTGTACAAACACTTTTACACGTCAATCATATTTTTTTAAACTAGATGAGGTCGGCGTTTCCTATCTGACTACTCTGAGAAAAAAGGCCGAAACAAACTCAGAGGTCATAGTCTCTTTTAAACTCCAGACATAATCTTGGTCAGACCATGGAAAGGCAATGTGGGTTGGTGTTTGAAATGGTCTTCTCAAAGTAAATATTCATGTCAAAGTGTATATAATAATAATCAATAGTCAAAGTGTATATAATAATAATCGAATGTCAAAGAGCAAAACAAAAATATAAAAATCTATAATCTTCTTCAAGAATTGGGCTATCAAATGCAATAAGAATTATTCAAATGCGACTGGTTCTAGAAAATATTACCCCCTACATGCTATATAAAAAAACCTCTTTATAATATTCGTATAGATTGGAAATCAACTATTTAGTAACACTACAGAACAATACTTCATCTTAAAAAAGTTTTCTTGATAGAAAATTTCCTATTCAATTCTATCAAGCAAGCCATATAAAATACCTCAGCAATTCCAGCGAAGAGAGTTCAGAGCTCGACACGTGCCAACATACGGTTTTCAATATATTTTGCACTTTCTAATTTAATAAAAGGCTTCACTTACTTACAGTGAAGAAAAATGTCGTGCTTTGCTATTGTGTTAGTTCATTTGGCACCTCACTCAAGTAAGCGCACACTGCTACCGGCAACCTCGTCTGGGATCCAGGAGGAAAAGTGGTATATGGCCTTACCTAGATTATGGTCTATCTGTATGCCAAATTTTATCGAAAACTGTTTAGCAGTTTTTGCTGACATCTCTTTGAGGCGCGCGTGGAACACAACGCGCCGTCCACCCGGACTTGGTCCTTACCGGATAGCGGGCTGCGCTGTGCCTTTTTTTTTTTTTTTTTTTTTGCGTGGGAAATCATCAAATAACTTCTCCCGCTCTGTGTGGAGCAGGAGGGCGTGTCAGACTTTTACTGACTAAAACCCACCCGTGTTCCTTCAGTAGCCCGTATGTCAGGGGCTGTGGTATCTCTTTCAAACGAACCCGCACCCCTGACAGGCATCGGCCCTTGCAGGCCCCATCATTTTTGTGCTGACATCTCTTTGAGGCGCGCGTGGAACACAACGCGCCATCGACTTGGGCTTGGTCCTTACCGGACAGCGAGCTACCCATTACTCGCCGTCCGCAAGCTCATGCCTACGGTGGCCAGAAATCGGCCTGGGATTCCCGACGCCCAGGGCGTCTCCGTATTCTGCGGCGGCTAGGGTCGCGAGGGCGCATATGCTGCCTCTCCCTCACGTGCGCCGCCTCCCTCTTCGCGAGCATCACTGCTTCGCTGAAGGAGGTGACGGCTCCCCATGCCCTCTCGCTCCGTACCATGGCCTGGACCAGGGCCGGACGCGAGAGATCGCCGCCGCCGATCGCCTCCACGAGGACACGGCGGTGCTCCGCCCAAGCCGGGCAGACCGCCACCGTGTGCTCCACCGTGTCCTCAGAGCGATCTTCGCAGTGGAAACACCCGGGCGTTTCCTCCCGCCCTATCCGAAACAGGAACCTCCCGAAACAACCGTGTCCGGTGAGGACCTGCGTCAGGCGGAAGGTGAGGACGCCATGCCGCCTCTCAAACCACTCCTCAAAGAGGGGACTTACTGCCGCAATCGTGGCGTGCCCAGCACTGGGTTGCGACAATCGCTCTCTCCATGACACCATGAGATCCCGCCGGAGCTCTGTCCGCTGTGCCGCGATTTCCTGCGGCAGCGGAGTTTCGCCCCGGCGTTTGGCCTCCTCGCGCCACTCCCATATTTGCGCGAGGACCTTTGCCTCCAGATCCCATGGCGGTAATCCGGCAAGGAGGCCCGCCGCCTCGCCGGAGATCGTGCGATATCCCCGGATCATTCTGATCGCCATGACCCAATGGGACGCCCTCAACCGGCGAGCTGGTTGGCGCCTCAATGTAGGCGCCCACACCGGCGCCCCGTATAGAGCCATGGACCGCACGATCCCCGCATAGAGCCTCCGGCAGGAGGCGTTTGGCCCCTCTAGATTGGGCAAGAGCCGCTTCAACGCAGCCCCGGCCCGCTCCAGTCTGGGAGCCAAACGGCGGAAATGCTCAGCGAAGTTCCACCGGCTGTCGAGGACGGGTCCCAAGTACTTCATCGTCGACTCGACGCCGATGTGAACCCCTCCCACCGTTATCTGGGAACCCGTCGGTGGCGCATTCCGAGGACCATGAAACCACATGGCCTCGGACTTGTGCAAGGCCACCTCGAGTCCCAGTTGCCGGATCCTATCGACGATTGTCGCAACCCCTTGTGTCGCTAAGTCGGCCGCCGCCTGGTACGACCTCCCTTGCGCCAGGACCAGAGTGTCGTCAGCGTAGCAAACTACACTGACGCCGCTAGGGAGGTCGGCGCGCAGCACCCAGTCGTACTCGATGTCCCACAGATGCGGCCCCAGGACCGATCCCTGTGGGACACCGAACGACATCTCTCGCCGGTTCTACTCTCAGGACCGTGACCGGGGTAGATGACGGCCCTGTCCGTCAAATAGGCCTCGACCACATGACAGAGGTAGGTCGGCATCCGGTGATACCGGAGTGCCTCCCTTATGCAACTCCAGGGCAGGGTGTTGAAGGCATTGGCGATGTCTAATGACACCGCCAAGACGACCCCACCCCGGGCCACGGCATCCCCCGTCGTGAGGGCTCGCACGCGCATGATGGCTTCCACTGTGGAGCGCCCCTTGCGGAAACCAAACTGGCTCTCCGCCAACCCGCACCAGCCGCCCGACGAGGCGGTCTGCAATTACTCTCTCAAAGAGCTTGCCCACCTCGTCGAGCAGCACGATGGGCCGGTAAGCCGATGGAGAGTCCGCTGGGCGCCCCGGCTTCTTAATGAGGACCAGTTTCCCCGTCTTCCAACGAAGTGGGAACTGGCCCTCCTCCAAGCATGCGCTTAGGAGCCCTCTTAGTCGAGGCCCGAGAGCCTCCAAGGCCAGGACCCAGGCTTTGCCAGGCAAGCCGTCGGGTCCTGGGGCGGTATTCTTGGCATTCAGCCTACGTACCGCCACTCTCAGGTCTACCTCGGTCACCTCTGGAAAGTCGTCGTCGTCGTTGTGCCTTTGAACTAACAGACTTCAGATGCAACGGTTTTTTTTTTCTTTTTGGTTGGGAAATCATCAAATGACTTCTCCTGCTGAGTAGAGCAGGAGGGCGTGTCAGACTTTTACTGACTAAAACCCACCCGTGTTCCCTCAGTATGCCAGGGGCTGTGGTATCTCTTTCGAACAAACCCGCACCCCTGGCAGGCAACGGCCCTTGCGGACCCCACCGTGGTTGCTGACATCCCTGACGGCGCGCGTGCGGAACACAACGCGCCGTCTCGTCTACCACTTTTCGGCCGCAGGGGATAGGGAGAGCGGCTGATGCTATACCGACACTCCTCTTCCCCTGCGGCCCCACCGCGTCTGCCATCAAACGGTGGCGTCCCCGTCCAGGCCACGGAAGGGAAGAGCGCTGCTCAGAAGCACCGGCATTCCTCCTCTACCGCAGCCCGTAACCCTCAGCCGCGATGCCTCCCATTCGACATCGCGGCCCACCTCAGTTGCGGTGCACCTCACCGCAACCTACTTTTTGGCCGCTACGTCGTCGGCTTTGAGGCAAAAGCCCTGACGAGCGGCCCCATCTTTGGGTTCCTCTTGGCTTCACCGTGGCGGGAATCCACGGTTACTGAGCTCCCCCGCAACGACAATGCGGGAACCCAATCGGGGGACAGATGCAACGGTTCCCACGGCCTGTCGGCCTGGCCCGGCGCGGAGCGGCCTGACAGTTTGGCCAGTGCGACCAGGGCATTAAAGGGAAAATTTGGGTGAAGGTACTACAAGTACACTTCTGCCTAACCTTTTTGCGGATTACAAGCGTGATGTAATGTATCTTTCATCACCTAAAATAAGTTTCCAAAAAAAAAACATTAACACGCTTTTTTTAGGTTTACTTGTATGTTTGTGTGTAACCGACTCCTTTTTTGGATTTGATTTTGACTCACTTCAAATGGTCAGATTTCATTTGAACTTTGTAGACTTATCGAGGACCGATAACAATTCAATAATTTCAAAAAATAAATTTAAAAACAAAAAAAACACGCTTTTGTAGTTATCAGAACTAAAAAAAAAAAAATAGTTTAAAAAGCGAAAAACACGCTTTAAAAACTAAACTAAAAACGTAGATAATAATTTCATTCTGTTAAAAAGCGTTGGGTGCTTGATATTAATTGACTAAAAAAATACCTCAAAAAGCACCCCGGCTTTTTAATAGAATGAAATTAGTTTATACTTTTTAGTTTTATTTTTAAAGCATGTTTTTACTTTGTAAACAATTTTATTAAACGAATATTATTACACAATCAAAGTAAAACTACACAAAGAGGCACTAAACTAACATTAATTCCCGCATTATGACTGTCACAACTCCTTTCAAGTTTACTGAAGCAATATTAACATTATTTCAGAAACAATACCATTATAATAGTGTAATGAAACCCATGTAATGTTTTAGTATTCATTATTAATTTAATGTTGGTAGCACTGCCTCTGTTTGGGTGTGTACAGATCTGGCGAATGCGCTGAACGCGTGCCGCCCGCGATCGGCACGCGTGCTACTACTGCACCTATTTGTTGCTGTTTTTTTTTTTGTGTGTGGCATCGCGCAGTTGACTTTGAGAGGCCGTGGCTGCTTAACCGGGCTTTCTTGTGAAGGGTTTTTAGTTATACTAAAAGCCTCCAGCCAGGGCATAAAACCTACTTAACCTAAAGCGACTGCACGCTGAGGGCACCCCCTGTGGGGTACGAACCTCGGCAGGCGTCACTGGCGGTGGGGGGGGGGGGGGGGGGGGGCGCAGCTAGCGGGGACAGGCTGGATCAAGATATTTTCATGATTATTAATATTCAGGGAATTTTACTCTACTGGCTCAGCTGCAGCGCGGGCTGGCGCATCAACGAACAAGGGACGGTCGGGGGTCTCATCGTTACTCAGGGGTCTTCGCGGGGCGCGAGGACCTCAACGGCGACGTCGTCGGTAGGATCCTGTTTGTTGCGCCTCTCGCGTTCAATTTATTTGAGTTTTTCTTCCATACTTCTCTATTAGTGATTATCGAGGGAGAGATTATCTTCCATTTCACCGAAATTCCCTTTTCAATGTCATTTACTTTAACTTAAATAGCTTCTTTGCTTCCGTGAAAACAGATCTCACTAAGGCATTTACTTCTGTTCCCAGGAAAAATGGAGGCAGTAGCAATTTCCTGAAAGAATGGTGCATTCAAAATTCATCCTGTAATTATAAATCCTTACATACGTTCAAGGCAAGAGTGCCTTGTTCAGTCTACCGTAATTTATTGACTGACCATATATTTGCGACGCGCGACGCCCAAATATTTGGGGAAAAACTAAGCAGATGTTGAGCACTGTTTAATGTTTCTCGCTATGCTTAAAAGGGACGAGAATTTCACGTTTGCGGTAGAGGAACGTGTGGCTTAAAAATATTGCGTAGTTTGATAGATTGGCGGGGTAAAGCTGCTCTTACCGCAGTCGGTCGATGGATGGGTGACCATTCTTTCTAATTCATCGAGTGATTTTCTAAAGCTTACTTTTTTAACTCTTATCAAAAAAAATCCTTGGTCAGTAAAATTTTCTTGATATACAGGGTGTACGAGTACACAATCATGTCATATGTAGCGCTCGCCAGCCGCTACCCAGGGACCCAGGGCCCTCATGCTCGCTATAAATTTCTATCGTACCACTCAGTTCATTAATCGCTTCCGCGACATACCAACCAAAGCCTTAGTGTAAAGCGTCGAACAAAATGCTTCAAGATCCAGACTCGTCTACAAAAATATTTCAAGAACGTTTTACAAAGAAAACTTTGAAAAGTTCCCACTGTTACGTTAAGGCGGGTTGGAATAAGTTCAATTGGTAATACGTCTCGAATACCAGTATTAAATACTGGGTCTTTTGAATGTATTTTTTAGGAGATTGAAGGAAAATAGCTGATTTTCTTTGGCTTGTATTTAATCGAACTTGAATTTCTATCCATTTTGCTTTCCTTAAAATATTATTCAACATTTTAATATTATGATTGCGATTCTTTTTCTGAACCGCTAATAATTCCAATTTTCCTAAAAATATTAAGAACTAACTTTTTCCAGCGGCTTCGCCCGAAGGATGTCAAAAATTATCCCACGGGAATTTACAACCATTACAACCTGAAAAAAATATCCTTTGTGCTAATCCAGGTTATATATCTGTGTGCCAAATTTCATCCAAATCTATTCAGCCGTTTTCGCGTGATTGAGTAACAAACATCTAAATATACAAACTTTCACATTTATATAATTGTGGGATCTGCGACCGACTTCGTGTAGCGAACGCAGTTGGTCACAGTTCTAAGCCAACCCTAAGCGGGTTTGGTTAGGTTAAAACTGTGACCAACTTAGTGAAAATTCCAGAAATATTAAGTGGCACCATTAAATAAAAAAGGGTGCATCAATAGTAAAAAAAGTAGATAATTCAAGTGATCATAAAATAAACAAATAAAAATCATTCGAAGGTCAGCAAGCTTTTAGAAGATCAGTCAAATATTTACCTTTTTTTTTTTTTAGTCGGGTTGAAAACTGGCAACATTTCAAAATGACTATCATGAACGTGTATTTATGTTATTGTAGCATTATTCTCTAAAAATCACTTCGAAATTCGAACGGTGTCTCGTTAAGAATCCGCGATTCAAAAAGCGAACTCATTTGTTTTTAAAGTAAATTACTTTAAAAACAAATGAGTTCGCTTTCGAATTGTATGAGCTCACTTGAGTGAGGTGAGCAGTGAACTTCATTTTTTGATTATTTTAGACCATGGTCAAACTATAGCCAAAGTCATGATGCTGTTCTAAGTCACATAACTTAAATCCAACTTAGAACTGCACTTACAGTATTTAATTAAGTGAACCTGTAACACAGTTACTGCGATACTGCGGTTAAACCAGGTGGCTGAGAGTTATAAATAACCACAGTTAAGCTCCTACCGGCTAAAATAAACGGTTTAAACGATTTGAATGTGGCTTTGGGTACACAAATGGTAGGAGTATAATTTGTTTAATTATGTTTGATGTGGTGAAATTAAAATAATTACAGTAAATTAGATATTATTTAAGGGCATATAAATCCTTACATACTCGAGAATTTATTATAACACTGGAACGAAAATAAATCTCAATTAGGTAGCTACGTGTGTCAATTTATTCAAATGACCATGTACCGCAGCAGCGGCCGGCGAGCGCTACTTCCAAGTTAGTGGCAGTTACTTGATTATTTACTAATAACGTCAAATTCTGAACTGGTATCAAGACGGATAGTAAAGGCACTATCCGTCTTGATACCAGTTCAGTATTAGACGGACAGATTATCACCACCACCTTAGCTGGTACCCCCTTAAATAGAGTCGCTCAGTTCAAGTATCTGGGCCACTGGGTTTCCGTGGACCAACAGGATAACGCAGATGTGGAAAGAGCACGTAGGGCGTTGGCTGTCCGGTGTAACATGTTGGCCCGCAGGTTCGCGCGTAGCAGTAATCAAGTGAAAGTGACTCTTTTTAAATCTTACTGCCAAACACTATACACGTGCAGCCTGTGGGTTAACTACACACTTGGGTCATACAACGCCCTACGTGTTCAATACAACAAGGCGTTTAGGGTGCTGCTGGGGCTACCACGATTCTGCAGTGCTTCGACTATGTTCGCAGAAGCGCACACTGATGGGTTCCATGCTATTATAAGGAAGCAGTGTGCGTCGCTGCTGAGTCGTGTTAGATCCAGTAGCAACAGTTTGATAAGCGTGTTCGCCGACAGGTGGGACTCACCACTGCTACGCCACACGATACGTTTGCATACTGCACTGTGAACAGTGGTCAGTTCCTCCTGGTCCTAATGTGTGTAACTGTGTCTCTAACTGTTTTTATTTTTTGTGATGTTTTACGTTTTATTATATTTTTGCTGTCAATTCGTTTTTAAATGTGTGTGAATGTAATTATGGATTTTAATCCGAAATAAATGGTTTTAGTATTTATTAATAAACTATCGAAAAATTGTGCGTTAAATTGTATAAATGGTTTTTGCAGTTCACAAGCTTTTAATCTCGTGAGATAGATTACAAACTAACGGTGTTCACAATCTTACGGACACATGGATACATAAACTTGTTGTATGAGTGAAAAAATAGACATAATTTTAATCACCATCCATGAATTAATTGGCGGTTTTAATTGATTTTACGGGTCACAGTTGAGCACCTGTCACGCACAGGTAGCGTCAAGTGTAATGAATTACCCTACGCTCATAATATTATGGTTTATGTGCCTTTTAATTTTATTAAAATAAATATTCAGACGTACTTAAATACATCAATTAAAATTGCTTGCTCAAGTAACGCTTTGTTTTGTACAGATAAATTCACATCCAATACTCTCAATATGGTGGAGGAAAACATCGTGAGAGAATGTCTTAGAACCAAAAATTCAAAGACCTGGGACATGAGAGGAGGTCTGAGCAAAAATATTTATATCTCTCTTTCATTTCATAGGGAAATTTTTGTAATTAAATAAAAATTTCATGCACTTAAAGGTTTTACATTTTCATGACTTTAAAGGTTTTAGCTGTGGTTTGTTTTGGATGTCTGTAAATGAACGAATGTTTTTTTTTTTTAATGGAGTTATTCAATCCATACATTTTTGACTTTTCCATCATTATTATTGCTGATAGAATATCACTTTGTTCGCTCCGTATCAGAAGGACAATCTAGTAAAATGCCCTTGTAGGATAAATGACGTTAAAGTAAAACGACCTGCTAGTAAAATGTCTCAAATTTAAAATAGTCATACTGGTAGAACGTCTGAAATGTATAAACGGCATGATGGGCAAAAGGACTCAAACTCAAACTCTCAAACTCAAAGCATTTATTTCAATTAAACCTTTCACAGGCACTTTTGAATTGTCAAACAAAAGTCGAAGTTGAAGCTAGGTGCCCATTCCAAAAACGTAGATCTCTCTGAAGAAGAACGGGCAAGAAACTCCAAGGACACTCTTTTAAATCGTGGGTATTACAAAATTTTGGGAACATTATTCTTGGTGCTTCTATATGTGAGAACAATGTAAAAAAATATAATTAAAAAAAAATAAGATTCAAAATAAGCCATGGCAGATGAGAGATGACCAGTCTCAACCGACGGCGCCCGTTCATGAACTTGACGCATGGATCAGCACCATCCAGCTCAACCATTTTCTAGGGAACCGAATGATCCAACACACACGCCACCATCAGTGAGACATTTAAGTGAGCATGACTTGCCTATGCTATAATGTACATTCAAGAGCACAACATAAAAAATCATTATTTTTAAGGGTGTATTGTGTTGGTACTCCACAGTCCACTAAAAGTACTCCAGATAAATACTCCTTTGTACCTATTCCTTTTTATAAAAGTGACTTGCTTCATTTAGCCATTTTTAGAAGTCATCAGGAGTTTTTGGCGGGATCGCGTTGGTACATGTCGCACGAATTTTCATTTTCATGAAATTTCGTGAAATAGCGAATTAAATTGTATAATTTTGGTAGTGAATTATGCAATTTAGTTACGTGTGAGTGCATAAGTGTAGTGAAGGTGAAAATAAGTGACTAACGTGGACTTTTCGTGTTCCCACCAAAACTCCTAGTTAGGTTGTTGTAAAGTTACTACCACTTTACAATAACTTTGACTTAACTTTGACTTGACTGACTATGACATTTTTGTAACTTCGTGCCTATAATGGGCCATTTACTTGATCGAAAATTTAAAAATTACTTGACACTGGCTAAATGCACAAACCGTGCGAAGCCAAAATCCAAAAAAAAAGAAGTCATCAATCATCAGTCATCAATCAAGTGTCAATCAAATCATGTCTATCAAATTCACAATTTCAATTATTATTAAGATGTAGGAGATTGCGTTTCTGCAAATGAAATGGAGGAAAATCAGGATCCGTTTGTTTTTATATCGAGTCAAAAAGGCAAGAATGTTTAACAAAAAAAAAAAAAAAAACTGCCTTTAATTTTCATAAACGTGTTTCGCACTTCAAACGCATTATTTTCGGGGTCGATTGCTAAACCCTCAGAAAATATAATACGATAAAATAACGCATTTTAGTTGTCACATACCTATGAAAAAAGGTTTTTATTTGTTAATTTTTTTTTTAATTACTTAAAATTAAAATAATTTAGTTATTAACTTCGGTTTATTTTTTGCGTCAGTGTACCTACCAGTCCTTTTGCCCATCATACCGTTTATACATTTCAGACATTATACTATTATAACTATTTTAAATTTGAGACGTTTTACTAGTAGGTCATTTTACTTTAACGTCATTTATCTCACACGGGCATTTTACAAGACTGTCCTTCTGATATGGAGCGACTTTGTTTATGTCTTCTTTGCTCACAGCTCTTTCAATATTAATGTAATGTCTTTAATAATAATAGGGGCTTGTGGCTTACTTAGCTAGCCGTACGGGTCGAACGATCAGGTTAAGCTACGCTTGCCGCGGTTGGTCTGTGGATGGGTGACCATTTTTACATACTAAGATCGGATAGCGGAGAAGAGGGCAGTGGAGACTTAGTAATTATATAGGGTTCCGTTGACACCATTTAGATACGGAACCCTAAATACACTACTTTAAATTTTTCATAAACAAATGAATGTTACCGACAGCTTTCTAAAATAACGAAGTATTAATCATTATTACTATTGGTTTGTTGTTTATTCATTAGTTTTCGAATCAAAAACAACACATTTTAGCGAGATAATTCACAAACAAATACAAATTAATTGGTATTTGTACGTTGATTATAATATTAGGCTGGGGGCTAAGAGGCAACAGAAATTTTAATAGCGTTTTTTTTTTTAAATCTACTAGTTAAATTGCGACAATTTTAAGTTAAGAACTTTAGAGCAATAGAAAAGTAATTGAAATGGTTGTGTATAAACTAAATTCTTTAAAAAATATAGGTGGTTTATATATCCAAGATTTATGGATTAATACTTAATATATTTTGCTTGCGTTTACTGTGCGTATTGCCAGTGATGACATATGGAACTGAAACGTGGTCGCTTACAATGGGCCTCATAAAAAGGCTTAAAGTCACCCAAAGGGCGATGGAGAGGGCTATGCTTGGAGTTTCCCTACGTGATCGAATCAGGAATGAAGAGATCCACAGGAGAACCAAAGTACCTAACCGACATAGCCCGAAGAATTGCCAAACTTAAGTGGCAGTGGGCATGGTACATTGCTTGCAGAACAGATGGCCGATGGGACCGAAAAGTTCTGGAGTGGCCACCGCGTACCGGAAGACGTAAAGTTGGGAGGCCTCCCACAAGATGGGGGAGGCCTATGTCCAGCAGTGGACGTCTTTCGGCTGAAATGATGATGATGATGATATTGTTTCACTTGATGGAGAAAGCTCACGAGTTGGTCTAAAATTAATTTTATTAAGTAAACAAAGATGTGCTGAATACTAAAACTTTGACCTCTCTCGTATAAGTGTATATTTAAGGCAGAAGTTTTCTCTTCTTATTTACATAAGATATATGCTTGCTTACTGCATCTTGGCGATCAGCATAATTTTAAACCAAAATTAACTACAAAATTACCCCATAATATTCCCACTGCTGGAACATAGGAGAGAGGAAGTGGGCCGTAATTCGCATGTCTTCAAATTGTTTGTTCTAGGACATGCGGGTTTCCTCACCGTTTTGAGAGACTTGGTATTGAAATAATTTACAAAAAATAAAGCGCCTATCGGGGTTTAAACCTGCAATCTAGAACTCGTAAGTCGCAGCCGATAGACACCACTGAAACTGACCTACGTATTCCGAAACCAATTTGTAATATTAGATATCTATTCATCCTCAGTGACTTACTGATTCATCATCATCATTCCAGCCGCATGACGTCCAATGCTGGACATAAGCCTCCCCCAAAAGGGGGGCTTTGCCATAATCGCCACGCTTGGCAGGCGGGTTGGCGTTCGCAGTATGGTAGTAAAATGCTTAGAGAAGGCTGCTGCCCGTTCTCTAGAAAGTCCCATAGTCGCCTTCTACGACACCCACGGGAAGAAATAGGATGGTGCTATTCTTTTACGTCCGGCACCACACGGAACTGATTTACTTCCACTTACTTACTAAGAAAATAATCTCCCTAGTTTCTACAAGATTTATTTAATTTCTAACTTCACAATTTAAAAGCATATTTTAAACCTACCACGAACTAAACCGTAGCTTAAAGTATTTAATCCTAAGTTACCTGTACCTACAAAATCCGCTTCTCGCTACCGCTCGCACTAAATTCACAACCAAATCTTAATTATTATCCCTTGTATAATTTCCTAGGAATTACCAGTTATATCCTTATAATCCTATCGTTTGCCATCGAGTCCCTTGTCTTCTGTCTCGTTTTATCTGGTTCTATCTCTTTCTGACTTGAAGTTTTTGAGGTATGTAGGTCAGAAGGGCAACGTTGAGAACTTAGTAAGGAGTAGGTATGAGTGTGTAATAGCATATTAAGAAAGATGGTGCATTTCTTGCAAGGTTAAGGCTTTTATAGGCTTTATAATGTTACGGATAATTTTTAGTTAGTTAAATGATTTGTTTTGTTTCTCGTGCAAAAAAAATGTGTTAATTCTTTATCATCATCATCATCAGCCTATAATGTTCCCTCTGCTGGGACACAGGCCTCCTCTCTGTGAGAGGGATTGGGCCATCCACCACGCGGGCCCAGTTGGTAGATGTCACATGTTTTCCGAATTTTTTTGTTCTAGAACATGCCGGTTTCCTCACGATGTTTTCCTTCACCGTTTTGAGAGCTGTGGTAATGAAAAAAATTACACAAAGTAAAGCGCCTGGCTGGGTTCGAACTCACGACCTACAACTCGTAAGTCGCGGCAGTTACCACTTGGCCACCACTGCTCACTACTCTGTTAATTCTTACCATAATAATTTCAATTCAGACTACTATATTCAGGCTTTCTAACGTTACGTTTCCAGTACGCTGTCGCCACTTCAGAACCTACGGGCCCCAACGGCCATTTATTCTGCGAGCAATGTGCCCTGTCCTCTACCATATGAGTCCATTTAGTTACTCATGTACCTCTACCACTTAAGTTTAGCAATTCTGCGAACCGATGACCTGGGCCTCAAGTCTGCTATTACAATAGTGTCAGAATGGTCTATCATTGATTTCATAATTGTTGATTATGACAAGTTTGGTAATCTAGTAATATAATGGCGTCATTATGACTTTTCAGTGGTCAGCCACTGACAACACTCCATTGAAATAAATGGCATTTATTGGTAATCTCGTACATAATGACAAATGAATGACTGACTCACGGGGTAATCTGCTAACATTTTGACAGTTCTTAAAATAATATGCAAAAATATTTAAAAGTAAGTAAATGAAACCTGGCATGAATAAATGTTCAAATTTAGTAGTATTTTTTCGAAAATCATTTTTACTAACGGGTTTTATAATAATAGCAATACGACAATGCCAATAAAACACAATTCTATTAAGAGACCATTAACCGACCACTGATCGACCGTTATGAATTTAGCAGATTCCGAACTTTTAGCAAAATGATGATGGGATCGTGTTGGAATGACGAATTTATAAAAATTACAGACTAAGGCCCCTGTGAAATGATGATGATAATGACTATCTCCATATAAAAGTGAGTTCGAACCCAAACAGGCGCTTTACTTTATATACATAGTTTTATCGCCACTGCTCACAAAACGGTGAAGCAAAACATCGTGAGTAAACTGGCATGTTCTAGAACCAAAAATTCGAAGACATGTGAAATATACCAATACGCACTGGGCCCGCGTGGTGGATTACGGCCCACTCCCTCCCGAAGAGAGGAGGCCTGTGTCCCAACAGTGGGGACATTATAGGCTGATCATGGTAGTCGCAGTTTAAATAAAAAAACTCTTTGAACACGTAAGCAATCAAAATCCCGTACAAACAATAATTTTTTTTTTGCTTTTGTCCCCCAAATATAATAAAAAAACTTCAAACATCAATTTGGGAACATTTGGTTACATTTTCTAATCTTATAACAGTCCAGAAACCTATAAAAACTTGCCAATCTCTTATATATTTATGATGAGAAAATGTATGGAAACGGGGAAAGCATTTCAAGTAACCAACTTCACACAAATATAAACCGTATCCACTGAGCAATAAACTGTATTTTTCAATGTCAACAAGATCGTTATTACTCTTCTACAATTTGAACCCTAATATAAACCTTACCTGGATTGAATTTAGGTATATTTTTCAATGACTTCAAGGTCACATTCAATCTGCAGAAAGTTCACTGAGAAGTTATGTAATAATCAACGTTTACACGTGCATGTCAAGTTATAAACCTTAAGTCTCTTTCTTTAAGGTGTATTATCCATTAACGTTAATTCGACTTTCAGTTTTTAAAACGTTCTTTTAAAATTCTATGAACTTTAAGTGTGTTTGGTTAAGGTGTATTTTCCTACACTTTGCGATTCTCTTTATGTTTGCATGGGAATCATGACAAGTAGTACGAACAAATCGAATACTACTACTGGTACTTGCCATTCAAGTTGAGAAGGTCACTTAGGGATTACTTAACTCATGTGAATTACGAGTTACGTTCTCCTAAATATTGAGAAAGTTTAGAGGTCCCGACTAATATTATAAATGCGAAATTAACTCTGTCTGTCTGTCGCGATTTCACGCCTAAACCGCTGAACCGATCGTCATGAAATTTGGCAGAGATAAATAGCCTGGGTTATGGAGAAAGACATAGGCTACTTTTTTATGCGATAACCGACATACACGCGGAGCCGCTGGCAAAAGCTAGTTAAAAGATAAAATATCATTACTTTGTCACTTCAAATAAATTTTATGTCAAGGCCACGAAGGCCAATTCTCGTAATTAAAACCGTTCAAAATCTAGTCGCAGTGTCATCTCAGCGACAAGCAAATGTCAAAAATGTATGAAAAATCGAGGTATTTTTGACAGATCGACACTGAGATCAGACTGTGAACGTTCTTAAAATTAGTAGGCTACTTTTTATCGCGATAACCGACATACACGCGGAGCCGCTGGCAAAAGCTAGTTAAAAGATAAAATATCATTACTTTGTCACTTCAAATAAATTTTATGTCAAGGCCACGAAGGCCAATTCTCGTAATTAAAATCGTTCAAAATCTAGTCGCAGTGTCATCTCAGCGACAAGCAAATGTCAAAAATGTATGTGAAATCGAGGTATTTTTGACAGATCGACACTGAGATCAGACTGTGAACGTTCTTAAAATTAGTAGAATTGCCCCTCTGATATATTCATGATATATCGTTGCCTTGACATATTTTTTTTTTGTAGTCTGACTTACTTATGAGGGGCTTGTGGCTAAATAACAATAGCTGCACGGGTCGATCGACAGGTTAAGCTACGCTTGCCGCGGTGGATCCGTGGATGGGTGACCATCTTTACATACCAAGACCCCTGCGTGCCTCGGAAAGCACGTTAAGCCGTTGGTCCCGGCTGTCATTTGTGGATCTTTGACAGTCGTTACGGGTTGTCAGAAGCCCGAAAGTCTTACCAAGGGGTATCGTATTACCCAGTAACTGGGTTGTGGAGGTCAGATAGGCAGTCGCTCCATGTAAAATACTGGTATTCAGCTGCATCCGGTTAGACTGGAAGCCGACTCCAATATAGTTGGAAAAAGGCTGGGCAGATGATGATGATGTAGTCTGGCTTACGTAATTAGCCTATAACTTTCCCACTGCTGGGACACAGACCTCTCTTTGGGAGGTACTGGACCGTAATATAACGCGGGCCCAGTGCGGCTTAGAGGGTGTCTTATGTCTTTGAATTTTTGGTTCTAGGACATGCCGGTTTCCTCTAGATGTTACCTTCATAGTTTTAATACCAGTGGTGATGACATGAATTGCAGAAATTAAAGCCTATGTGGGTTCGAACGCGCGACCAATAGGCCACCACTGGTCTCTGCTATAGACTGGCTTATAGCTTGAAAACATGACATAAAGAAGGAAGCCATTATTCATCAGTGAATTGTATGCATTAAAAACCCATCAACAAGCATTTCATTGTTGATCCTACAGTTCTTAAAAAGCACCATAACATATCTTGCATCTTGTATTTGCGTAGCGCTATTGGCTACGGCGTAGCGCTATTGGCTACGGCGTAGCTGATTGCTACGGCGTATCACTTGTTTAGTTATGACGTAGCACTCGTTTGCTTTGGGGCAAGCTACACACTAACTTGTTCACGATTGTGCACGTTTCGGCACAGCCTTGTGTAAATTAATACATTCGATTTTACACGCATTTTATTTTGCCGTTTTTGCGATTTTCTGGCCTAAACTTATTTTAAAGATAAATTCCCACTGTTTAGTCACATTTTCTAGGCATAAACAAACATTAATCTATCATTCCATCCTAATGTACCACACACGCCTACAATGCATGCTCGTATGTTTGTAGTGTCAGCGATACATCACCGTCAGAAGACGTAGCTCTGCCCTGAATTAACCTAACTGACCTACCTATATTCAAATATACACACACATAGGGTGAGATTTTGAACAGTAGTGCTATTCTCTTAATATCACTTTAGAATTCTAACGATGTCTCGTTGTGAATCCGTGATCATTTTTCAAACAAATGAGTTCGCTTTTGAATAGGGTGTTTTACTTTATATGAGAAAAAATCTGAAAATTAATTATTGAGATGGCTTAGGCAAAAGCAGTCGGAAAAAGTTACCTTTAGGGCCCTCGCCCACGGCGACTTTTTGTAGCGATGCTGTCGCGCGTTTCGTAAACGCGCGGCAGCATCGCGACTAAAGCGTGTTAGTCGCATTTGCAACGCGCTACAGAAGCGATGCCAACGCGTTACTAACGCGCTACAACATCGCGACTGTATCGATGCAAACGCGCGACCGTGTCGGACGACATCGGGCAGAGAACGGAGGGAGGATGGCGCGTGAGTGGAGAACCGAGCATCAGAGCAACACAGACAGGACGAGAGCTGCTTACGTAAAAGCAGCACCTAAGACAACGTGACTAATGTTGCCTCAACGGAGTCCATCTTACAACTGTAGCGATCGCAGGTATTTTTGTGCCGTTACTGAAGCGCGACAGTATCGCGTTTGCATCGCGACTGAATCTGGGTCCGTGGGCGAGGGCACACAGCTAGCGACGGCTTCGCGACTGTATCGATGCGGACGCGCGACAGCATCGCTACAAAAAGTCGCCGTGAGCGAGGGGCCTTAGTTAAAAAAAAAAAAAAAAAAAAAATTGTTTTCGCACAATTAAATAGTAGTTGCCATGTTATTACGTCATACGGCATTGTAAACCAAAAAGTGTCACTGTCAACTGATCAGCGTAATTTTGCTTTGTACTTACTCATTGATATACAAAAATACCCAAGATACAAAATCCAGCGTCTCAAAAACATCCGCATAAATAGGGCGCAAAAACATCCGCATAAATAGGGCGCAAAAACATCCGCATAAATAGGGCGCAAAAACATCCGCATCAATAGGGCGCAATGTCAATAATATCGTCAGTCATCTTTCTGTCAGTCTTTTTTTCTTTGGATATTGCTTTGTAAAAAGCACTTTATCTCTTCCGTGTAAGGTTTATTTTGCAAAATATTTGAGGACAGTTTTGAGTGTAACTTTTGTTTGAGACTGTACATCATCGGTTTTTTTTGTATTTATATCAATGTTTGTACTTTTATTATTTTCGTAGCAATAATATAATTTAAATGTAAAGGATATTTTCCCGAACTAATTAAAACAAGGTAATTTTTAATCATAATTCCGCTGTACAGTCAAAACTTACCAAAATGTACGAAGTACCTACACGCCACACTCATGCGTGAGCGACTGAATGCATGATATTTTTGTTATGTGACTACAATTTTCTCCCACAATCAACATAAACTAATAAAATAAAACAATGTTTTATACATAATAGTTAAAATGCAGTTTATGTATTATAACTCAAACTCAAAGCATTTATTTCAAATAAACCAGGTCGGTGAGTTAGAAAGATGAAGCTAGTTGCCCATTCCTAAGCGTAGGTACCTATGGAGAAGAACGGGCAAGAAACTCCATGGACACTCTTTTAAAATCATGATTTTTTACAAAAAGTTGGTTACATCATTATGTTGAAATTATCAATGTGAGAACGATGTAAAAAGTGCACATTAAAAGCGTCCGCAATTAGAACAAAGATAAAATAACAATTCAGAAATTAAAATAAGCCGTGGGAGCTAAGAGATGACCAGTCCCTACTGACGGCGCCCGTTCACGGACATGACGTATGCATCAGCACCATTCAGCTCAACCATTTTGAAGGGAACTTAATGATCCAACACACACGCCACCACCAGCGAGACATTTATGTGAGCATGACATACTCTCAGCTGCCAGGGCATATTCAAGTCAATGAAAGACTATGATTATGATAATAATATAATCAAACGCACATCACTAAACACCCAATGTTGAGTGTCGTGTGTTAAATTCGGGACATGTACTATAATTGTTTTGTGCGTGTCATACTAGTAGCTCTGCTCACGAATGTCATCATTATTATATTGTACTTAAAATATTTCTCAATAACTGAAATTTGTAGTAAATTTCTTTTGAGAAAATAAAGATTCTTTAACCACAAATGTAAAAAAAAATGCATTGTTTTTTACATAATATTATGGTCCTATTGTAAATAGCTGCCCCAGTGATCTCCTTTTATAACCTATTTACATATTTTACACATTTTGGCACAAAGTGTCAATTAACTTCAAAAACTTGTGCCAAGTTAAATTGTTATGTGCCA
Organism: Polymixis flavicincta; assembly: GCA_949987655.1. Classification (NCBI taxonomy): domain Eukaryota; kingdom Metazoa; phylum Arthropoda; class Insecta; order Lepidoptera; family Noctuidae; genus Polymixis; species Polymixis flavicincta. The sequence continues at coordinate 7,176,654 of OX465199.1, read as the reverse complement.
AAGTTTTAACATTTGCGTCTAATCTTTTCTCATCGGTGGCAACTATATTATTAATATGGGACACGATACCACTTCACATTATTTTACAAGTAACTATATCTTTTCCCATCGGCTTTTCCCAGATTGAGATTGGAAATTATGCCACGGAAACAACGTACCGCGATAAATAGTATTATATGTGTTAATACAGGTTATAAAAGATTTGTGTGACAAATTTCATCCAAATCTGTTCAGTTTTTTTCTGGTGATTGAGTAAAAAACATCGAAACATAAAAACATTCTTCGCCCGCAGCTTCAACCGCGTCAATCAATCAATCAACTCAGCCTATCGCAGTCCACTGCTGGACATAGGCCTCTCCCAGGCTGCGCCACAACATTCTATCCTCCGCCTTCCGCATCCAGTCTGTCCCAGCCACCTTTTTAAGGTCGTCGGTCCATCTAGCTGGGGGGCGTCCCACACTACGTTTGCCGAGACGCGTTCTCCACTCCAGGACTCGTCTGTTCAACAGCGTGGAAGTCACAAATTATCCCGGTAGTACGTTCCCGCGGAACGTACTACCGGGATAAAAAGTATTCTTTGTGTTAATCCAAACCCATTCAGTAGTTTTTGCGTTAAAGAGTAACAAACATACAAACATCCATACAAACAAGCTTTCGCATTTACAATATTAGTAAGGATAGTAGGAGGACAGTAAGATATAAGAGTAAGCACCACTCTTTAAGGGGAATCTAGTCGCGGTTTCGAACTCACTAGTGGGCCTTGCTAAAAATCCCGCTGTCACACCAGGCATCGTGTCCGACAGAGGTAGTATCAGTGATGAGCAGTTAGACGCTAGTCTACACGCACAAAGTTATTGAGTGAGATGCAGAATCATATATAGTAAAACGGGCGCGTAAAAAATTAAGAAAAGTCCTTCGGAAGATCGAGTTTTATGAAAAAACTACTGCGTAAGTCAATGACCAATAAAGTTTATTGAACTTTTCGATATTTGAGATTTCTCCGTACTGACATGGTTTTTGAGATTTTATACTTCTTTTATTATTTTACTAAACATGCCCAAAGTTAGGTTAAATTAGCAAGAAAAACGAATCTTTGTTGGCTCATAACTTTTTAATTGCTCATTATTTTAGTATTCTGTTTCCGCAAAGACATTATTTATAATGAGATAAAACCATACCGTGTTTAATTTTTGATGTACATTGTCGAACAGTGGAGTAATACACTCCCGAAGTTTGTATGGAGAAAATGTCGAATAGATTCACCTTACGGCACATAAATACGTATGTAAGTAGATATAATATGAACACATCTAACTACCCTTCTCAAAACACAATCTGCACACCAAGATACGTCTCATTCCGTCCCTAGAGGATTCAATTAAATCACACACATATATATATACTCCCATTGACGCGTATCCCTAATCAATACGTTTATACAACTATTCATAGATAGTTGACTAATAAACTATTTCAATCTCGTATTGATTGGATCTGAGACGCTCGGGACTTATGTCGGTAGTGCTTTGAACTAAATAGAATTATAAGTTAGATTTGTTAAATTAATGTCACTCGATGTTAAGCAAATTATGCGGTTGATGATTAGCTGGGGCCGATGCCTGCCAGGGTCGCAGGTTATAAAGAGTTGCCATGGTCGTGGTATAGGCAACTGAAAGAACATAGGTTTTAGTCAGCAAAAGTCTGACACGCTCTCCTTCCGCCCAGAGCGGGAGAAGTCATTTGATGGTTTCCCATCCAAAAACAAAGTATGGTTCACACTTTAAACGTAGCCTATTGAGGCATTTGTGGATTAGAGAATTTCTAGGTGATATCTCATCGAAAAAACAAACCCTTACAAATTTCAACATAAAATTTGATCCCCCATTTCCTGTATTTTTTATTTTTTTATTTTAGTCCCTTTAGGGAATGAATAGGGATCTCCACACGGACCAAACCGCTGACAAAAGCTAGTAATCGAGACAAGGTGAGGACTGCAACCGTGTGTGGTTACTAAAACTATTCACAACAAAAAAAAAACAATTGCCTTGTAAATACCCGTCTAAAAAGAAACAGAAGTCTTACGGTTTTGTGTGATTTCGTAAGAGATTTTGGGTGTTACAGTGAAATACCTGTTATTCAGCTAGTTGATCTAAAGAGGGGCTTGTGGCCAAATAATAATAGCTGCACGGGTCGATCGGCCAGGTTACGCTACGCTTGCCGCGGTTGGTCCGTGGATGAATGACCATCTTTACATACTGTTGAGCCGCACAATTGATGTTTGGTTACCACTAGCGCCATCTCTTATCGAATAGCGGAATTAATGGTCAAGATCTTTCTAGAAAGTTCGATGCTAGAACTTTCTGGAACTATCGACATGTGTTCGGTCAGGGCCGATATGTACTCGAACATTCTAGATGCTTCTACGGTAGAAGGTTCTAGGAACTATCCGAGGGCCCTATATAAGCGGGAACGGAGCGCGTCTCGGGGTAGTTCATTGGAAGCGATACATGCGAGAACATCTAAAGCGATCTTCAAGTGCGACTTAAGAGTGATTAATTGTGCAATTGTGTTGTGTTATTAGTGTGTTTAATTAAAGTGTTATTTTTGGTAATTCATATCGGCAGTTTTTAATTGTCACGAACCCCTAGCTCGTAACAATTGGTGTCAGAAGTGGGATTAAAATCATGCCGATTTTACCTAAAGACGACACGGAGGGTATCCGTACCCGGAGTCAACGCCAGCAGGAGACGGACCAGAGGCGATTTGGTGGAGCAATGCCACAGACGTCGGAGGGCCAGCTACCAACCACAGAAGCCGGCCCGTCCACAGCTGCTCCAGCATCACCAGCACCAGATTTTGCTGCTCTGATGATGATGTTGCAGGAGCAGGCCCGCCGACAGGAGGAACAGGCCCGCCGATTGGAAGAACAGCTCAAACGGGATAAGGAGGAGCAGGTGCACCGCCAGGAAGAGCAGATGCTCCTCATAAAGGACCTTCACGCAACCTTCGGGAAAGACATGAAGGAGATGAAGGAGAAGGTTGCCCAGCATGACAACCGCTTGTCAGAAGCTGAAACTCAGATCAACAAGTTTAGTGACGTCATTGCTGATGTGAAGCAAGAGTTGGGTAACCTCAAACTTGGGGATGGAATCGCAGCTCCCGTAGCTACAACACCTTCGCTACGTGGATTCAAAGTGCCGCCGTACGATGGGACTTCTTCCTGGTCGGCCTACAAAATTCAGTTTGCGGCTGTCATGAAGGCGAACGGGTGGAATAAAAGTCAGGCCATGACTGCCCTCACCCTAGGCCTGCGCGACCAGGCTTTAAATGTGCTGGAAGCTCTCGGTAAGGAAGTGACTTACGAGCAGCTCCTCGAGGCATTGGAGGCTAGATATGGCGACGCTCACCTGGAACACGTGTTTCGTGCGCAGCTCAAGGATCGTGTGCAACGCAGTAAGTAACGAAAACCTGCAGCAGTGGGCCCTTGAAGTGGAGAAGCTGGTTCGAAAAGCGTACCAGTCCGTACCTGCGCTTATTGATGGGAACCTGGTGCAGGCATTCATCGACGGCATCCGGGACCTTGAAGTTAGAGCTGCTGTGAGACTCGGTCACCACGGGACGCTTAAGGACGCCTTGGCCCATGCACTGGAGGTGGAAGCTGTGCGGCAGGATCATCGTTCCCATCGCGTCATTGAGGTTGTAGCGGCTACAGTTCGCGATCGTAAAGGATACAGCCCTAGGTGCTACGGCTGTGGGGAAAGGGGCCACGTTCGATCCAGTTGCCCTAAGCGAACTGCAGAAAGGGAAGATGGCCGGTCTCCAGAGGGTAGCGCGGCTAACAGCATTACCCAGCAGCAGCAGGGAAACGAGTAATAGCCAGGACTGCGGGGCGGGTGCTGGCTGATGTTCAAAGAGCCCCAAGGATTTCGATCACACAAACCCATGACGGGAACAGCTTAATCATCAAGGGCGAGGTCAACGGAACGCCTTGTAAGCTGACCATAGATACTGGAGCCTCGTACAGTCGTCAGTTCCCAAGTTATGAGTCGGCCCCTTGGGGACTCTGCATACAACCGAGAACGCATTAATTTGGTGACAGCCACCGGTCAGCGCATACCCGTCCGTGGAGAGATGGAGATGGAGTTGAAGCTAGGCAACAGGACCTACCTGCATAATGTCATCGTGGCTGATATAATGGACGATTGCATCCTGGGTCTTGACTTTATGAGGAAGAATTTTTGCGAGATTGACGTCAAGCAAGGAGTTATGAAATGTGGACGAGAGGAACTTTTTATGGAAGGGGCGTTACCAGGGAATGTGTACAGCCTTAAGGAAATTGTTCTTCCTCCGAGATCAGAAACGATTGTGCCGGTAAGTCTTCCTCGGAATCCTGGGCAAACTCATCGTTGTGTACTCGTGGAAAGGGTAGACAATGACCTTCCATGGAAAGTGGCTCGAACTTTGGTCAGAGCCACCGACATCTCAGGGATACGTGTGCTGAATCTTTGTGATCAACAACAGACTATTGAAAAAGGCACACTGATTGGTACTTGCGAGGAAGTGGATTGGCTGCGTCAATGCAAATATCTATCGACTAGGACCCCCAGTAAGGATGCACAAACGAGAGTGACCACACTTTTAGAAGAGTGTCGCAGCGCTCTGTCTCATAATGAAATGGCCAAGGCGAAGAAGATGTTACTGAAGTACGCCGAAGTTTTCTCCCTAAACGATAGTGACATTGGGAAGACTGGCTTAGTTCAACACAAAATAAATACAGGCGACGAGTTGCCTATCCGTCAGCGGCCAAGAAGATTGCCGGTAGCGCGTGAAAAGGAAGTAGAAACCATGATTGAGGGAATGGTGAAGGATGGTGTTATTGAACCTTCATCTAGTCCATGGTGTTCACCGGTAGTGCTGGTAAGGAAGAAGGACGGCAGCATGCGGTTTTGTGTTGACTATCGTCGTCTGAATGACGTTACGAAGAAGGACAGCTACCCTTTGCCAAGAATTGATGACACTTTGGACATGCTTACTGGAGTAAAGTGGTTTAGCACGCTGGACCTGAAAAGTGGCTACTGGCAAGTTGAAATTGACCCCAAGGACAAGGAGAAAACAGCATTCTCGACAGGAAAGGGTCTGTGGCAATTTAAAGTTATGCCGTTTGGATTGTGCAACGCTCCGGCAACGTTTGAAAGGTTGATGGAACTTGTACTAGCTAAGTTGATTGGCGATGCCTGTCTGGTCTACTTGGATGACATCATCATCGTAGGCCGTACGTTTGAAGAACATCTTCAAAACCTGGAACGCGTGCTCATGAAGATCCAGAGTGCCAACCTCAAGTTGAGTCCGAAGAAATGTTCACTATTCAAACGGCAAGTTAGCTTTTTGGGATATGTAGTGTCGGAAGAAGGTATCCGCTCGGATCTAGAAAAAATCGCCGCTGTCAAGGATTGGCCAGTTCCAAAAGACAAGACGCAGGTCAGAGCGTTTTTGGGGTTGTGCTCTTATTATCGGCGATTTGTTAAGAACTTTGCAGATATAGCCAAACCCCTGCATAAGCTAACCGAGGAGAAGGGACATTTCTGCTGGGATGAAAGTTGTGATATCGCATTCCAGGAGCTAAAGGACCGACTATGCAAAACACCTATTTTGGGGTACCCTGATGCAGGCAAGGAATTTATAGTTGACACAGACGCAAGTGACATAGGACTTGGTGGTGTGTTGTCTCAACGGAATGGTGACCAAGAGGTTGTGATAGCGTACTTCAGCAAGTCGTTGTCAAAGCCGGAGAGGAACTATTGTGTCACGAGACGGGAATTGCTTGCTATGGTAAAGTCATTGCAGCATTTTAGCAAATATCTTCTGGGTCGGAAATTCCACTTACGAACCGACCATGCTGCACTAAAATGGCTATTACAGTTCAAAAATCCAGAAGGACAAGTTGCGAGATGGATTGAGCTACTGCAGGAATACGACTTTGTGGTCGAACATCGCAGCGGGAAATCTCATGGCAACGCAGATGCATTGTCAAGAAGACCTTGTCCTGAAGACTGCAAGCACTGTACTAGGCAAGAGAGTAAGGAAGTGGTACCTGTGAGGATGCTCAGGACAGACCTCAGCAACGAGTGGAAGGAAAGCCTACAACGTGCACAGCAGGAAGATTCGGACATCAAGCCGATTCTGGAGTGGATGAAGGCCAAACCTCCTAAGCCCAGGTGGAGCGACGTCTCAGCAATGAGTTCGATCACAAAGAGCTATTGGGCCCAATGGGACAGCTTGGTGATTCAGGATGGAGTCCTGTGCCGTAAATGGGAAAATGCTCGGGGAAACAGCTGTTACTTGCAAATTGTTGTCCCTAAATCTCAAGTACCGGATGTTCTGCAGCTGTACCATAATGGTTGTTCAGGAGGTCACCTGGGAGTAAAACGGACTCTACTGAAGATACGAGAACGGTTTTACTGGGTCCACTGTCGGGACGATGTCGAGGACTGGTGTCGCAAATGTACAAGTTGTGCAGCTGTAAAGGGACCTCAGACGCGTAGCAGAGGTGCACTAAAATTGTACAATGTTGGTGCACCATGGGAGAGAATAGCCCTTGACGTTGCGGGGCCGTTTCCGGAAAGTGAAAGTGGTAACAAGTATTTCATGGTTGTGATGGATTACTTCACTAAGTGGCCGGAAGTCTTCGCCATTCCAAATCAAGAAGCTTCAACAGTTGCCGATAAATTAGTTCATGAAGTCTTCTGTCGTTTTGGAGTACCTTTCGAGATTCACAGTGATCAAGGAAGGAATTTTGAGTCTCAAATATTCCAGGAAACTTGTCGAGTGATGGGTACTCATAAAACAAGAACAACTTCTTACCACCCACAATCGGATGGAATGGTGGAACGATTCAATCAGACATTAGAGAGGTACCTAGCCAAAGTTGTGGAAAATCGGCAACGAGATTGGGACAAGCACATACAACCGTTTTTGTTGTCATATCGAAGTGCTGTTCACGAAAGCACATCGGTGACACCAGCTTTCGCAAACTTTGGAAGGGAATTACGGCTGCCTGCAGACCTGATCACTGGAATACCACCTGATGCCCCACGCAGTATAACCGATTATGCGAATGACTTGCGGAACAAGATGAATGACATTTATGAGCACGTCAGACAATCAGGCCAGCAAATGTCTGAAAAGATGAAAACCCGTTATGACCGCAAAATGAACAATAAAGGGTTTGACGATGGTTCACTAGTGTGGTTGCACAATCCCGTCCGCAGAAAAAGGGAAATCTCCTAAGCTTCAAGCTAACTGGGATGGACCGTACCGGATTGTGACAAAGATCAATGACGTTACCTACCGGATACAGAAAGGTGCAAGAGGTAACAATACCAAGGCCCCTCCGTGCCTCGGAAAGCACGTTAAGCCGTTGGTCCCGGCGGTCATTTGTGGATCTTTGACAGTCGTTACGGGTCGTCAGAAGCCCGAAAGTCTGACAACAAGTTAAGACTTGGTAATACGATACCCCTTGGTAAGCCAAGGGGTATCGTATTACCCAGTAACTGGGTTGTGGAGGTCAGATAGGCAGTCGCCTAATGTAAAATATTGGTATTCAGCTGCATACGGTTAGACTGGAAGCCGACCCCAACATAGCTGGGCAAAGGCTAGGCTGATGATGATAATCAAAAACTGCTCAACCAAAATTAACGAAATCTTATCTTTTGTAATCTAGAATTAGATAAATTCTAAATTACAAAAAAAAACTCGTAAATTTACCTAGAAAAGACTGCGAAGTTGGTGTCCATATAATTGCCGAATGCACGACCTCCTTTCTAAAATCGTACACGTGTCGCGAAGCATCCTTGAGTGCACGACAAAATGCTGTCGGAATTTTCGTGGACACATGGCATACCTATTTTGTGGAATGTCTGAGCAACCGTTCATTGGTACGAGTATCCAAATACCCGTGACAACGAACGAATGTGTAACTTTACCGAGGATTACGGCTACTGGGACTGCAATTAACTCGAACCGCGGTCCCAGTCGTAGAGTCTAATTAATTTTAATATTTTGTTGCGGTGAGTGGGACCACCCGTAATAGAATAAAAAATCTATTGTTGAAGCCAAAAATAGTACAGTCAAACGAAAGTAACTCTTTTATTCGAAAACATCATTTGTTTATATCTATATAAATAAAACAAAGTCGGGTTAGTTACACCATTTTTCACTCAAGAAAACTAAAAAAATAAACTCATTTCACGGGAAAAACAAGTGGATAGTTCATTTTCTCATACATTTTGTGTGACAGTCAGAAAACGCTTTGTGCCTTCGAAGTACCAAGTTGTCATAACTTGATAGGAGCTTATCAAAACATAGGAGTAATCATATTAAAAATAATCAACGTACTATACAGATATAGTTACATGCTCAGCGTAAAACGTTCCCACTGCTGGGACACAGGCCTCCTCTCCGTGAGAGGGAGTGGAGCGTAATCCACCACCCGGGCCCAGTGCGGGTTGGTAGATGTCACATGTCTTCGAATTTTTGGTTCTAGGACATACAGGTTTCCTCACGATGTTTTCCTTCACCGTTTTGAGAGCAGTGGTGATGAAATTATTTACACAAAGTAATGCGCCTGGCTGGGTTCGAACGCACGACCTACAACTCGTAAGTCGCGGCCGTTACCACTGGGCCACCGCTGCTCTCAGTTATAGTTATTATGTATTTAATGAAGTTTATGTTAATTTCCTGCATTATATGTGTAAGTATATTTTAGTTTAAGACGTCACATATTCATATTCTCTCTTCTTGTTCTCACACACTATTGTCTACATTTCTTTTTCATTTCTCCTTTCGCAGGTCTGCTGGAAGAAATGTCTAAAGAAATAAGCAGTACCTTTGTACTCAATAGTTTGATTATGCCATATGTCCAATGTATTTTACTGTGTGCACACATATAATTAAATAATAACTTTTTAATAAAAAAAATAAACCGCCGAAAAACCGAAAAGTTAAAAATAATAAACTTGCTTTGTCCAACCCCAATAACTAAGTTCGGAAGGCGGTGACATTAATTAAATACATTTCCAAAGTCACCGACTTCTGAACTTAGTTATTGGGGTTGGACAAAGCAAGTTTATTATTTTTAACTTTTCGGTTTTCCGGCGGTTTAATTTTTTTATTAAAAAGTTATTATTTTCTCATTTTTTGTGGCTATAATCTACTAATTACTACATGCTTAATTTTTGATTACTTTTTGTAATACACAACTCAGTATTCAAATCTGTGAGTTTACAATCAATCATCCCCTGTTTTCTTACCCTTAGGGTTGGAATTTTTCTTCGAAATTTATATGGGACTAACTTTGGCGTATACCCTTCAAAAATCCAACAAAAATAATTGTCAAAATCGGACTACACTGGAAAAAGTTATGCGTGGTCATACATTAAAAAAAAAAAAAAATATACGCGACGAATTGAGTAACCCCCTCTGCTTTTTCGTCGGTTAAAAAAAACATGCAGACGTAACGTGACGACAACGGACGAATTAAAAGTACGAAAGCAATCGTTAAATAATTCCTGCTTCAACCAAATAAACAGACAGTACCTTACTACTCTCCATACACATCTCTATGAGCAAAACATTTTCAATATAAAAGAGATACGTCTGACTTTCAATTTCCAGTTCAAAAGAAACAAAGTACATTATCCTAACTTGTAAGTAACATAAGTTTAAGTTAACCATGTGAGCGTGTACTGTAAACATTGTTTGAACTCTTCACAAAGGGAAAAGTTTTGTGGGGCTCAACTATGTACAGACATTATGCAGGGAAATTTAGAAGTCTCACAGAGGTGATGTAGTCAAAATATGGAAGAAATTGAACGTTATATCATAATTAAATTATTATGTACCTCTCCTGTTCCCAACTAGTTTTTTTAATTTATTTTTTTGGGTGGGAAATCATCAAATAACTTTTCCCGCTCTGGGTGGAGCAGGAGGGCGTGTCATACTTCTACTGACTAAAACCCACCTGTGTTCCTTCAGTAGTCCGTATGCCAGGGGATGTGGTATCTCTTTCAAACAAACCCGCACCCCTGGCAGGCATCGGCCCTTGCGGGCCCCATCATTTTTGTGCTGACATCTCTTTGAGGCGCGTGGAACACAACGCGCCGTTGACTTGGGCTTGGTCCTTACCGGACAGCGAGCTACCCATTACTCGCCGTCCGCAAGCTCATGCCTACGGTGGCCGGAAATCGGCCTGGGATTCCCGACGCCCAGGGCGTCTCCGTATCCTGCGGCGGCTAGGATCGCGAGGGCGCATATGCTGCCTCTCCCTCACGTGCGCCGCCTCCCTCTTCGCGAGCATTACTGCTTCGCTGAAGGAGGTGACGGTTCCCCATGCCCTCTCGCTCCGGACCATGGCCTGGACCAGGGCCGGACGCGAGAGATCGCCGCCGCCGATCGCCTCCCCGAGGACACGGCGGTGCTCCGCCCAAGCCGGGCAGACCGCCACCGTGTGCTCCACCGTGTCCTCAGGGCGATCTTCGCAGTGGAAACACACGTGCGTTTCCTCCCGCTCTATCCGAAACAGGAACCTCCCGAAACAACCGTGTCCGGTGAGGACCTGTGTCAGGCGGAAGGTGAGGACGCCATGCCGCCTTTCAAACCACTCCTCAAAGAGGGGACTTACCGCCGCAATCGTGGCGTGCCCATGTTCCCAACTAGTTGGGATCAGCTGCTAGTCTACCCAAATGCAACTGAGTAAGTACTATAGTTTGACCGAAACCGCTGTACAGATCACAGCACGTAAGTTAAACTAAAATGGCAGATTTTGTTTCAGCTAACGTGCCGCGATCTGTAATAATATTTCAAAATATCAGTACAAGTTACATCAATGACTATGCTAGAAGGTGACCTCATTCTTTTACCATGCGAGGCAACGTGCACGCGCTCCTACCTTCCTACTTTCGGTTGTTCTTTCTGATTTTGGTTCAACTTACGTGCCCCAATGTACAATACACCTTAGGTAAGAGTGTGGCAAGACGGGGGAGCAGTGCAGGGCCCCAATTCTGTATGTTTATAATGATTCCCCGCGGAATCTCATTACGTTCAAACTACGTCAATATCGTATTTTTTAGTAACCAATGCAACGGTAAGGTATCGAAATGTCATATTCTGTATATTCCAAGACAATTTGTCGATATTATTAATACGATATTAGCAGATTTCATGTATGATTGACGAAGTTACGAGTAATCGTTAAGTGGTCATAGTGAATTTAAGCCCAGCCCCTAGACAAGAAATTTCATTAGGACCATGAACTCTCTGACAAGTGTAACGATGAAAAAGAAGACAATGACTACGATGTCAATTACAAAGACTTAGTAAAATGTAGTTTCTGTATTCAATTGTTAAGTGGCACTACGCCACGGGGTATGCAGAGTAGGTACGCCGTACGAAAATACGCTCTGTGGGGAAACGCGACGAATTTCACGTGAAATACGAGTTTAATTTCCGAAGTAACAGTGTTGTGGTTTATGGGTAGTCCTGAAATGGGCAGAGTTGTAATTAGATCATATGTGTTCACACCTACGGATTGAATAGGAATGGAAATGCAATTGAATTGGTAAATTTGTTGGAAATGCAATTGTTTGTGATTATATTTATTTCTTCAGTACCGAAATTTTTTTCGCGTGTATTTTCTTATAGTCCAAAATCAAAATATTTTATTACAAATAAACCTACAAGGACACAAAAGCTAGGTACACGTTACCAATTAGTAGTTTCATGGAGAAGAGCAGTACGTAATTAAATACATATTTTTATTGTTATTAAGTTAGTCACGATAAGCCGTTCGTCCTGGCTGTCAATCATGAATCTTTAGCAGCCGTTAGAAGCCCGATAGTCTGACAACCAGTCTTACCAAAGGGCATCGTATTACTACTTAGCCACAAGCACCATTACCATTACTTTTACTGTAAAAACTGTCGTTGCAGTTCGCATTCTTGATCTATCGCTCTCTTTTGCCTTACCAACGTGCCACAGCTAGTCTCTACAAACATTTGCATAGCACCTACACTTATGCCCACCCCCTTTCAATATATCCATGACGACAATACACTCGAGTATGCACACAAAACAAAACGGTGTGCTATTGACAGTGAATTCGACCCAGTTTCGGACAAAGACCAGCAAATGCTAGCTCTGTTTGCGTTATTGGAGGAATTTGTAAATAGTAGGCGGTATTTAAGCAAGGTTTGAAGCTTAATGAACATTGGACTAATTTTGCTGGTCCTACTGAAATACACAGACATTGTACTTCGCAATATGAATAACAAACTGAAATATTCCGGAGAGCAGTAGTGACGAACGGCCGCGATTTAAGAGTTGTAGGTTCGAACAGATTATTCCGAAACTGACCCAAAATCCTAACCAACAGTGGCGGGTTTTTTTTTTCAAATATTTTCTCCCGCTCTGGGTGGAGCAGGAGGGCGTGTCAGACTTTTACTGACTAAAACCCACCCATGTTCCCTCAGTAGCCCGTATGCCAGGGGCATCTCTTTTGAACAAACCTGCACCCCTGGCAGGCATCGGCCCTTGCGGGCCCCATCATTTTTTGTGCTGACATCTCTTTGAGGCGCGCGTGGAACACAACGCTCCGTCGACTTGGGCTTGGTCCTTACCGGACAGCGAGCTACCCATTACTCGCCGTCCGCAAGCCCATGCCTACGGTGGCCGGAAATCGGCCTGGGATTCCCGACGCCCAGGGCGTCTCCGTATCCTGCGGCGGCTGGGGTCGCGAGGGCGCATATGCTGCCTCTCCCTCACGTGCGCCGCCTCCCTCTTCGCGAGCATCACTGCTTCGCTGAAGGAGGTGACGGCTCCCCATGCCCTCTCGCTCCGTACCATGGCCTGGACCAGGGCCGGACGCGAGAGATCGCCGCCGCCGATCGCCTCCACGAGGACACGGCGGTGCTCCGCCCAAGCCGGGCAGACCGCCACCGTGTGCTCCACCGTGTCCTCAGGGCGATCTTCGCAGTGGAAACACCCGGGCGTTTCCTCTCGCCCTATCCGAAACAGGAACCTCCCGAAACAACCGTGTCCGGTGAGGACCTGCGTCAGGCGGAAGGTGAGGACGCCATGCCGCCTCTCAAACCACTCCTCAAAGAGGGGACTTACCGCCGCAATCGTGGCGTGCCCAGCACTGGGTTGCGACAATCGCTCTCTCCATGTCACCATGAGATCCCGCCGAAGCTCTGTCCGCTGTGCCGCGATTTCCTGCGGCAGCGGACTTACGCCCCGGCGTTTGGCCTCCTCGCGCCACTCCCATATTTGCGCGAGGACCTTTGCCTCCAGATCCCATGGCGGTAATCCGGCAAGGAGGCCCGCCGCCTCGCCGGAGATCGTGCGATATCCCCGGATCATCCTGATCGCCATGACCCTATGGGACGCCCTCAGCTTGCGAGCTGGTTGGCGCCTCAATGTAGGCGCCCACACCGGCGCCCCGTATAGGGCCATGGACCGCACGATCCCCGCGTAGAGCCTCCGGCAGGAGGCGTTTGGCCCGCCTAGATTGGGCAAGAGCCGCTTCAACGCAGCCCCGGCCCGCTCCAGTCTGGGAGCCAAACGGCGGAAATGCTCCGCGAAGTTCCACCGGCTGTCGAGGACGAGTCCCAAGTACTTCATCGTCGACTCGACGCCGATGTGAACCCCTCCCACCGTTATCTGGGAACCCGTCGGTGGCGCATTCCGAGGACCATGAAACCACATGGCCTCGGACTTGTGCAATGCCACCTCGAGTCCCAGTTGCCGGATCCTATCCACGATTGTCGCAACCCCGTGTGTCGCTAAGTCGGCCGCCGCCTGGTACGACCTCCCTTGCGCCAGGACCAGCGTGTCGTCAGCGTAGCAGACTACACTGACGCCGCTAGGGAGGTCGGCGCGCAGCACCCAGTCGTACCCGATGTCCCACAGATACGGCCCCAGGACCGATCCCTGTGGGACACCGCACGACATCTCTCGCCGGTTCCACTCTCCGAGGTGACCGGGGTAGATGACGGCCCTGTCCGTCAAATAGGCCTCGACCACACGACAGAGGTAGGTCGGCATCCGGTGATACCGGAGTGCCTCCCTTATGCAACTCCAGGGCAGGGTGTTGAAGGCATTGGCGATGTCTAATGACACCGCCAAGACGACCCCACCCCGGGCCACAGCATCCCCCGTCGTGAGGGCTCGCACGCGCATGATGGCGTCCACCGTGGAGCGCCCCCTGCGGAAACCAAACTGGCTCTCCGCCAAATCCGGCCCCACCCGCACCAGCCGCCCGACGAGGCGGTCTGCAATTACTCTCTCAAAGAGCTTGCCCACCTCGTCGAGCAGCACAATGGGCCGGTAATCGGACGGAGAGTCCGCTGGGCGCCCCGGCTTCTTAATGAGGACCAGTTTCCCCGTCTTCCAACGAAGCGGAAACTGGCCCTCCTCCAAGCATGCGCTTAGGAGCCCTCTTAGTCGAGGCCCGAGAGCCTGCAAGGCCAGGACCCAGGCTTTGCCGGGCAAGCCGTCGGTTTGAAGCTTAAGGTGACACTTGTCCACATTTTTTCCATACAAACTTCGGGAGGGTTTTACTCCACTGTTTGACTATGTACATCAAAAATAAAACATGGTATGGTTTTGTCTCGTTATTATTATTGTCTGTACGGAAACAGAATACTAAAATAAAAAGCCATTAAAAAGTTATGAGCCAACCAAGATTCGTTTTTCTTGCTAATTTAACCTAACTTTGAGCGTGTTTAAGTAACAAAAGGAGTGTAAAATCTCGAAAACCAAGACGGTACCGACAAAGTTCAATTAACAATAAATTCAATAAACTTTATTCGTCATTGATTTATGCAGTGGTTTTGTCATAAAACCCAATCTTCTGAAGGACTTTTCTTAATTTTTTCGCCATTTTTTTTCCAAAAATGCTCCTGCATCTCACTCAGTAACGTTGTGCATGTAGAATATCGTCCAACTGCTCACCACTGATACTATCTCTGTCGGATACGAAGCCTGGTGAGACAACGTGATGTCTTAATGAATATTGGACTAATTTTACTAGTCCTACTGAAATATATACACAGACAATAAACAACACAATATGAATAACAAACGGAAATATTCCAAAGAGCGGTAGTGACTAACGGTCTTAACTTACGACTTGTAGGTATCGAACCCAGACAGAAGCTCAACTTTATGTTTGTTATTTTATCACCACTGCCTGCTCTCAAAACAGTAAAGGAAAACGTCAGGAAATCGGCATGTCCCAGTACCAAAATGTCGAAGACATGTGACATCTACTAACCCGCACTGGACCCCAATTCTGTATTGTTATAATGACACCCCGTGGAATCTTACTACATTTAAACTTCGTCAATATCGTTTTTTTTAGAAACCGTAACGGTCAGGAATCGAAATGTCATATTCTGTATGTTCCAAGAAAATTTATCGATATGATTAAGACGAAATTAGCAGAATTCGTGTGTGATTGACATGGTAACGAGTAAGGAATCGTTAAGTGGTCTTAGTGATTTCAATCCCTGGGCCCGCGTGGTGGATTACGACCCACTCCATCTCACAGAGAGGAGGAATTTGTTCAACAGTTTTCAGCACATCATGATTTTGAATAAATTATTATTTAGTTAAGCACATTAAGCCGTTGGTTCAGACTACGAGTAACAGGTGTAGATCTTTGACTTTAGTTATGGGCGTGCCGTGTGGTGCCGGACGTAAAAGAATAGCACCATCCCATTTCTTCCCGTGGGTGTCGTAGAAGGCGACTAAGGGGCTAACCAGAGAATGGGCAGCAGTTCTCTATGCATTGTACCCCCATACTGCGATCGCCAACCCGCCTGCCAAGAATGGTGATTATGGCAATCCCCTCCCCGTTTGGAGGAGGCCTATGTCTAGCAGTAGACGTATTTCGGTTGAAATGATGATGATGATGAGTTACGGGTAGTCAAAAGCTCAAAAATCTGACTACCAGTCATACCATGGCTATCATGTTGCCTAGTAACTGGGTTGTGAAGGTCGGATAGGCAACTGATTCCGGTTAGACTGGAATCTAACCCCTGACATAGTTGGGAAAAGGCTAGGTAGATGATGATGTTAACACGGTTAATAATTGGTATTAAAAAAAACAATACACCATTATGTGGTGATTTATTTTTTCATTGATTTATAGTTATATAAATCAATTTAAAATCAAAAACAGCACACCAAAACAGTAAGATTGTCTTGTAATTATATAATTATATCTTGTATAATTCTTCGTTTTGAATCAGCAAAACAACCATGAGGGAAATACTTCCAATGTAATTTGAAATTGAAAGACTCACCCATCGGATCAGATGTTTCCCATCGGAGGCTGTAAAAATCAATGGAGGGTGAAACAAGAAAGGGAAAAGAGTACTAAAAGTATTTGGAAATACGTTTATTTCTTTGCAATGGTACTGTATTGGCATAATATGGGTAAAAACAACAATGATGGAAAAGTATGCTATTCTATACAGTTCACTGCTCACCTCACTCAAGTGAGCGCACACAATTTGAAAGCGAACTTATTTGTTTTTAAAGTAAATCGCTTGCTGCGGCTTGTCCGTAGATGGGTGACCATCTTTAGATAACAAGACCCCTCCGTGCTTCGTGCGTTTAATCGTTCGTCCCTGTCATTCGTGGATCTTTGCAAAAGTCGTCAAAAGTCCGATTCGAAAGTCTGATAACCATTTTTACCAGAGGGTAAAACTGGTTAGTTATCAGACTCATGCACGTGCAGCCTGTGGTCGGATTACACTCAAAAATCATACAGCACCCTTCGCATTCAATCTAATAATGCGTTTCGGGTGCTGATGGGGTTGCTCTGCTTCTATAACGCATCAGGGATGTTTGTTGAAGTTCGGGTGGATTGTTTCTACGCTACGATGCGAAAAAGATGGCTTCCCTGGTGCGCTGGGTGCGGGCCAGCCCCAACATTATTCTGCGGTATATCGGGAGCAGAATGGACTGCTTGTGTGTGAAAAGCTGCTGCAAACTCTCCACTTCGATGTTGAACTTGTAGCAAGAATTCGCATTGTAACCATGGCAGTGTAGGTTACGTTTACTAACATAGGGTTATGAAATATTGTTACTAACACATTTGATTCCTTTGTTACTTGTTTACTTGAAAGATTAAACAAATTATCGTATTACCCAATACTCCCCCTAACCCTTCTGGTTTGCCTGTAAGCCGACCTCAAAATAGTTGAGAAAAGGCTAGGCAGATGGTGGTATTACTCCCCTAGTGTCTCCTTTACAAAGACCTCTATTTTGCTCTTTGACTACGTGGGGATTGGCTTCCAGTCTAACCGGGTGCGGCTTTCATCATAATCATCATTTCAGCCGAAAGACGTCCACTGCTGGACATAGGCCTCCCCCAAGCTCCACCACTTTGACCGGTTCTGTGCTTCCCGCGTCAACGGATTCCTGCGGCCTTCACAAGGTCATCGGTCCAACTTGTGGGAGGCCTTCCAACTCCACGTCTTCCGGTACGCGGTCGCCACTCCAGAACCGGCCATCTGTTCTGCGAGCAATGGGCCCTGACCACTGTCACTAATGTTTGCAATTCTTCGGGCTATGTCGGTTACCTTGGTTCTCCTGTGGATCTCTTCATTCCTGATTCGATCACGTAGGGAAACTCCAAGCATGAGGTTTAGCCTTCTAATAAGGCCCATTGTGTGCGATCACGTTTGTGCTGCTATAAACCAGTATTGTTCATGGAGTGACTACCTCCCTGAGCTCAAATTGTTTGTTACTTACTTCTAAATCATTGTTTACAAAAAATATCGAGCGGTATTTTCTTCCTCAATTGGCCAATATTGTCCCTACCTTGACGGAATGGTAAGAAACGATAATGGGCCGCTCCCTCAGATACGGGGGTGTGCCAGCTTCATAAACTTCATAACTTTGTTTAGGTAGGAGAGGCAACGGTTTGTTTTGCAGTTTTTTGTTATGATGGTAACCTCTTGTTTTAGTTGTGATACTGGTTTTACGTGTGGTGCCGGATGTTAAGAATAGCACCATCTCTTCCCATGGGTGTTGTAGGAGGCAATTAAGGGACTAACTGGAGAATGGGCAGCAGCGTTCTCCATGCATTTTACCACCATACTGCGATCGCCAACCCACCTGCCAAGCGTGGCGATTATGGCAAACCCTTCCAAACTGGGGGAGGCCTATGTCCAGCAGTGGACGTTTTGCGGCTGAAATGATAATGATGACTGGTTTTTGAAACTATTTATCGCAATACTTACTCCGTGTCTCGGAAAGCACGTTAAGCCATTGGTCCCGGCTGTCTTTCGTGCATCTTTGACAGTCGTTACGGGTCGTCAGAAGCCCGAAAGTCTGACAGCCTAACCAAGGGATATCGTGTTACCCATTAACTGGGGTTGTGGATGTCAGATAGGCAGTCGCTCCATGTAAAATACTGGTATTCAGCTGTATCTGGTTAGACTGGAAGCCAACCCCATCGTATTTGGGAAGAAGGTAGATAGATGATGCAGATGGTGATGGTAAATTTGCTCATAGAAACTAAAAATGCCATACTTGATGATGCCTTAGTAAGTATACGATATTATAAACTGATGTTATTCTCGAAGTATTGTCCCCTAAGACCAATCTCCCAGCGGGTCACTTCAACATGTACACGGACATTGACAAATTGCGGGTCACAAGTGCGGGTCATTGTGACCCTCGTCTGCTTGACATTCATATGGGAACCATAAACAACAGATAGTTGCTTACAGGTTGTTCAAATTGCATTATGTTGTTGTCTCTGGCCAGACGACGACGTTTTACGATATGTATGTGATTCACAGCCAGTTGCAGAAACGGACTTTAACTTATAAAGCCGTCATTAAAACTAATCTTCCATTATCTTGTTGCAATACATTAAACTCGATTTTAATTGTTCTATAATTTAAATAATGAAATGTCAAACAAGGCAATCTATCACCGATTTTGTTGCACAAAGCAAGCACCATTAGCGTCTTAAAGTTGGTTTGTGCTAAATTAATGAAATAATTCTGTTTAATGATCCATTATGGAATGTGGCATTAGTGTTTGTCTTCGTGCAACGTGAAATCTTAGGTGAATGAGTAAGTGAGCTGTCATTTCAACTGATGCCTAAAAGATTACAGCACACTTTAAGCTCACTTCACCAAAGATTTCACGGTGATGATTTTTGCAGAAAAACTCTGTACTTCTTTCACTTTGCCCTTGCGTGAACTAACAATAACATTAATCTTCATTCCTTTTCGCCTCAATAGTTAAAAACTACCGTAGTAAATTCGAATCCCCCATAATAAACCGTTGGGTTTTATGGTTCATCCAACTATGTGGGCGTGGGGAGAGATGCCAATATCCATTAAACGGTTTTTTTTTGTGTGGGAAATCATCAAATGACTTCTCCCGCTCTGGGTGGAGCAGGAGGGCGTGTCAGACTTTTACTGACTAAAACCCACCCGTGTTCCTTCAGTAGCCCGTATGCCAGGGGCTGTGGTGTCTCTTTTGAACAAACCCGCATCCCTGGCAGGCATCGGCCCTTGCAGGCCCCATCATTTTTTGTGCTGACATCTCTTTGAGGCGCGCGTGGAATACAACGCGCCGTCGACTTCGGCTTGGTCCTTACTAGACAGCGAGCTACCCATTACTCGCCGTCCGCAAGCCCATGCCTACGGTGGCCGGAAATCGGCCTGGGATTCCCGACGCCCAGGGCGTCTCCGTATCCTGCGGCGGATCCATTAGATGGTGATAATCGGATGCTTTCCATCCATAAAAAAAAAATCACCTAT
This sequence comes from Polymixis flavicincta, assembly GCA_949987655.1. NCBI lineage: Eukaryota > Metazoa > Arthropoda > Insecta > Lepidoptera > Noctuidae > Polymixis > Polymixis flavicincta. The sequence goes on along the minus strand of OX465199.1, from coordinate 7,156,807 downwards.
TTATTTAACTATTTATGCACACAGATATAAACAGAAAATAAGTCAAAGCATTTATTTCAATTAGGCACTTCAAAGGCACTTTTGAACGTCAACATTCACATTAAAATAGAATTGATTCGCCCATTTCAAAATGTAGTTTCGTATGAAGAAGAACGGGCAAGAAACTCCACCGTTACTCTTTCAAAATGTTTCAAATACAATTTAACATAGTACAGAAGAAAGGAAGAGAAAAATATATACAAAGGTAATGCTAATTTTTACAGAAGCCTCTTCGCACCTGCGATAGGAGACAATATAAAAGAGATGTCGACAACGTATTTAATATTTAGTATAAAGGGAAAACACGAAATAAACAATTATACTCAACACATGTTTTTTTTTTTTATTCCCACTCTATATAGAATTCCAACTCTTACCGAAAATCACACAATGACCGTCCTCAAAACACAAGAATCTCTGTGATTTTCAGCGGCACACAACAATCGCATTCCTGTGCGTGTTTCGCTTTTGACACGTTCCAGGGGATACTAAATCATCTCTCCCAAATACCCCTTTAAATTGGCTTAACACATTAATGCGACAAATAGGGGTATAATCTTCATTAATTTCGTCGCCTTACTATGCTTTATATTTCCGCACTAATAATAGGTCTTTACCTATGAAATTGCCGTTTTGTATGAAAAAATTTAAACGAATTTTTTTCATGAATTTTTTATTTGTATTAATCGAAGTAATCACCCATGCAATCAATGCATCTTTGCCATCGCAGTGGCAGTTTATTGATGCCCTTCTTAAAGAAATCAGCTGGACGGGAGGCAATAAATTCTTCAAAGGCATTTTGTACTGCCTCTCGGGTATTAAATTTTTTTCCCGCCAAGAAATTATCCAAATTCTGGAAAAAGTAGTAGTCTGTAGGCGCAAGGTCTGGTGAGTAGGGCGGATGACGGAGAGCTTCCAACCCCAGTTCTTGCAACTTGGAGACCGTCTGCTGTGCAGTATGAGGTCGCGCGTTGTCGTGCAGGAGCAGCGGAGACGAGCGATTGACCAATGCTGGTTGGAGATGCGCCAGCTTCTCCATCATTGTGTTCAGTTCTTCACAGTACACATCTGCAGTAATGCTCACCCCGTTTGGTAAGAAGCTGTGATGAATCACACCGGCGCTAGACCACCAAACAGTGACCATCACTTTTCTAGGGGTAAGTTTTCGTTTAGGGCATTGTTTAGGTGCTGAACCAGGATCCAACCAACTTGCTGAGCGCTTACGGTTATCAAACAGAATCCATTTTTCATCGCAGGTAACAATGCGGTTCAAAATTCCTTCATTTGTGTGTCTGTTGAGCAGTGCAAGGCACGTCTCGACGCGTACTTCGCGCTGGCGATCATTGAGTTCGTGGGGCACCCATTTGTCAAGCTTTTTTACCTTGCCAATTTGACGCAAATGGACCAATATTGTTTTGACGCTAACGTCGAAAGCTGCTGCTAATTCAGCCGTAGATTGTGTATCATCAGCTTCCACAATCGCCTTTAATTCGTCATTGTCGACCAAAGTCTTCGGACGACCGCGAGGTTCATTTTTCAGGTCGAAATTTCCAGAACGGAAGCGAGCAAACCAATAACAGGTGGTGCGTTGGTTTGTAGTGTTAGCTCCGTAAACGTCGTTGATGTTGCGTGCCGCTTGTGCCGCGTTGCTGCCACGACGGTACTAATATTCCATAATTACTCGAATTTTTAACGTATCCATGATGACGAAAAAGATTGAAATGCGATGAAAATGTAACACTAATCAATAAAGAAATGACTACTTTTAGAAAAAAAAAACCATGTTTTTAAAATAAAATTAATTTGAAATTAGAATTCTTAGCCAAACAAAAATCATTTTGATTTGAAATGGCCAGTACTGCAGAACGGCAATTTCATAGGTAAAGACCTAATATCATAAACGCGAAAGTTTGCATGTATGGATGTTTGTTACTCTTTCACGCAAAAATGGCTGAATAGATTTGGATGAAATTTGGCACACAGATGGAATATAATCCAAATCAATACAATGAATACTTTTTATCCCGGTAGTACCTACGTTCCCGCGGGAAAATGTCCAACTACCACAGGGGCAAAGCCGCGGGCGGAAAGTAGTGGTTAAATAATTTTGTTCCAACTACTATCCTACCGATCACTTAGGGAAAATTTGATCATAGCCCAGGAATGAAGAGATCCGCAAGAGAACCAAGGCAACCGACATAGCCCGAGGAATTGCCAAACTTAAGTGGCAGTGGGCAGGGCACGTTGCTCGCAGAACAGATGGCCGATGGGGCCGAAAGGTTCTGGAGTGGCGACCGCGTACTGGAAGACGGGAAGAGGGGAGAGCCTCTCACAAGATGGACCGATGACCTTGTGATGGCCGCAGGAATCCGCTGGATGCGAGAAGCGCAGAACCGGTCGAAGTGGAGGAGCTTGGGGGAGGCTTATGTCCAGCAGTGGACGTCTTTCGGCTGAAATGATGATGATGATGATGATTATCCTACCTAAATAATGCAATTCAGAATGTAACATCATAATCCGCCTGTAATATTCCCACTGCTGGGACACAGGCCTCCACTCTGTGAGACTGGGCCATAATCCACGCGGCCCAGTGCGGGTTGGTGGATGTCACATGTCTTCGAATTTTTGGTTCGTTTCCTCACGATGTTTTCCTTCACCGTTTTGAGAGCAGTGGTGATGAAATAATTTACACAAAGTAAAGTGCCTGGTTGGGTTTGAACTCACGACCTACAACTTGTAAGTCACGGCCATTAGAACTGGGACACCACTGCTATCACGCGCTGAACATAATCCTAATCCCCCTTTTAACAAAACAAGGTTTTTCTTTAGGTATAGATAAAACCTGCCTGTGTTTGAAATAAGAACCTAACTAAAATCGGAATAAAGCTCCTTTTCACAAAACTGACAACTTAGTCCAGTGGTAAATTGTCATTTTTGTATTAAGATGAAGTCCACATTTTTGAACCGACGAAAAAACGGAGGAGGTTACTAAATTCGATCCGTTAATTTTTTTTCTTTTATGTATGACCACGCATAACTTTTTCCAGAGTAGTCCGATTTTGATAATTCTTTTTTATTGGAAAGGGTATACCTCGAAGTTGGTCCCATATAAATTTCGAAGAAAAATTCCAACCCTAAGGGTAAGAAAACAGGGGATGATTGATTGTTTACTCACAGATTTTAATACTGAGTTGTGTATTAAATAAATCAAAAATTAAGCATGTAGTACATAATTAGTAGATTATAGCCACAAAAAATTATAAAATAAAAACCGATTTTCAGCCTAATTTGGATAAATGACTTTTGATTTTGATGACCCGTAACGACTATCAAAGATCCACGAAAGACAGCCGGGACCAACGGCTTAACGTGCTTTCCGAGACACGAAGGGGTCTCAAATCAAATCAAATTAAATAATTTATTTGCATAATACATGTTAAAAAGGTGTTACAGGTAAGTATAATAAAAGGTTGATTGTATTATAACCTAATGAGGTGTGCAAATTAAAATAAGTTGTAGGTACTAATCGCAACATTAAAATACAGCAGAATACATTATAATTGAGTTACGTAAAAAAAAAATGTATATAAAATAGAAATTTCAAAATAAAAAATACACAAGACAAACCAAAATTTAAATAATCATCATACATTGTCAGATAAAATCAGTCATCTTTCATTTAAATAATCATTAATTGAGTAGTAACATTTTGCAACTAGGAATTCATGCAATCCTAACTTGAATTGGTCCATTTTGTATAGGTAAAGATAATCACCCATCCACGGACCAACCGCGGCAAGCGTAGCTTAACCTGATCGATCGCCTCTTACTCAACCATCCACCAGACGACTCCTTTAATTTATTATGATTTATAACATGTTAATCTTTCATCCAAAGTTTAAACCTCATGTCAGTTTGTCAGTTGACGTGACTGACGTAAAATATAATATTCAAACATTTCTCTTAAACGAACGTTAACACCGTTCATCTCGCGCGGGCTGGCAACGTCGTATTTATAGTGGTATTTCGTGATTATTTCATCCCAACTAATATTATAAATGCGAATGTAACTATGTCTGTCTGTTACACTTTCACGCCTAAACCGCTGAACCGATCGTCATGAAATTTGGCAGAGATATAGCCTGGGATATGGAGAAGGATATAGGTTTTTTATGCGATAACGGGAATCTACGTGGGGAAACGCGGTCAAAAGCTAGTTAAATGTAAATCAAAGCAATTTCTTTTTTCAGCCTAGCACTCGATCTTTAGCATTTTTAATGACTTGTAATATTTACTCTTAAATAAAAACATTTAATCGTAATAAGTACTTCCTGCAAATAGAAAATAATTTTATTGACGCTGTGTCCGTTTTTAAAAGTAAATACCAAAATAGCATACAAACTTAAAAAGACCAACGATCTAGTGCTTGGCTGTTAAAAAATAACAAACAGTACTTTGATTTTAAACAATAAGATAATCACGAAAAACTACTTGAATTGCGACGTTGCCAGCCCGCACCGTATGAGCGCTTTTAAATAGGTATCGCCACTTTGGAAAAGCTCCACGTTTGTTCTCTGTCCTTATCTACACAACTAGGTAGCCGTGTGTATGACACTCATTCAAGATATTTTTCAGCTTGACTCACGATGACGTAACGACCATTGAAAATACAGGAGATTTTCTTATTAATGTTGATGCATTTGATTCTAAGACAGTCCAGAAAATTGTATTTTTGGTAATAAGAAGAGCAATTTGTGGAGAAATTGAAGTGTATTTCTTCTACTTCTCAATAAACTGCTGCTCTTTTTCACATAAATATGTATTTTTATCATATGTAAGATAGCTTTTAAAGGTATAAAAAACTCTTTAGGACGCCTTTAGAATATTGAAGAAAACAAATGCCATCATAGGTCATACTTTCAACTCTGTTTTTATCGCATATGTGTGTAAATACAATCCACATTGTCTAATAAAATTTAGAGAATTTAGTATTCTGTAAAAAATCAAAGAAATCGAAGCAAATAAATGCAACTCAAAAAGTTGCAGTTTTGAATAATCTGCAAAACAAGAGTACCTACTGTCAAGTATTTTAGTCACAATCCATCAATAATGACACCAAGGGTACCAGGAGCCCATATACGCTAGGAGTGTTGAGATCATCCTATATCACCAATTAGTCCCCAGGCCGAAAACGTAAGCAAGCGTATGAACCAATAGGAGGGTCAGCAAATTGACAAATTCAATGAACCTGCAGGCATGACAAGGGATATTATTGGATTTGATGCGAACCTTACCTGGGATTTCTGGAAAAAAATCGGATTGGCGGCATCTATCTTTATTGGCAATGACAAACAGCAGTACACACTTCTTCATCATCATCATCATCAGCCTATAATGTTCCCACTAATGGGACACAGGCCTCGTCTCGGTGAGAGAGATTGGGCCGTAATCCACCACGCGGGCCCAGTGCGGGTTGGTAGATATGTCACATGTCTTCGAATTTTTTGGTTCTAGGACATGCCGGTTTCCTCACGATGTTTTCCTTCACCGTTTTGAGAGCAGTGGTGATGAAAATAATTTACACAAAGTAAAGCGCCTGGCGGGGTTCGAACTCACGACCTACAACTCGTAAGTCGCGGCCGTTACCACTTGGCCACCACTGCTCTCACACACTTCTTACCTCCGGCTAATGGGAGGGTTTTCAAAGCATTGAATACTTTTTTCACCCAATTAATGTATGTTGTAAGCTACGGGAAATTATCATTCGAAGGCTACTGACTGGGTTAACAGTTGTTTTTTAGACGTACATACTAGTTCCGTGTGGTGCCGGACGTTAAAGAATAGCACCATCCCATTTCTTCCCGTGGGTGTCGTAGAAGGCGTCTAAGGGACTTACTAGAGAATGGGCAGCAGCGTTCTCTATGCATTTTACAACCATCCTGCGATCGCCAATTCGCCTGCTAATCGTGGCAATTATGGCAAAACCCCCCTTTTGGGGGAGGCTTATGTCCAGCAGTAGACGTCTTTCATCTGAAATGATCAGTAATGTACTTTACTTTGTGTAAATTAATTCGTCAGAACTGCTCTAAAAACGGTGAAGGAAAACATCGTGAGGAAACCGGCATGTCCTAGAACCAAAAATTCGAAGATATATGACATCTACCAACTCGCACTGGTCTTACTCCCTCTCACTGAGATGAGACTTGTGTCCCAACAGTGGGGTCAGTATAAGCTGGTTTTAATGGTTATATATCATACAGTGATCCGTTGAGATCGGTATGGATAAATCAGAAATTATAGCGATATATGGAACCCGATCGTCGATTTTAGAGTTACATGTAAAACTTATTTCAAAACTTAAACATCACGATACCTTAAAAAAATCCTCTTCTTCACCTAAAAATTCGTAAAATAAAATTAAAAGTGGAAGAAAAGAACACTGTCATTCTTTTTGGTTGAACGAATTTTACGCTGAGTAGATCTCCTGAACTACGTGGGTAACTCAATTTTCCGGGGTCAATGTATTGTATCTACAGGCTGCCTATCTAGTTAATCTAGTTTACCTTTTTTATCCAACAACTGAGCAGATGGGACAATCTAGTCTAGTAAATAAATAGAATATTTACTATAAACAGGTACGTAAATCAAAATACTCAAAATGTAAATATGCGTAGGTATTAACACTTTTTTTTATGAAACAGAAAATATATTTTTTGTAACTGTCGAAAAAATTATGTGATGGCTGGTTGTGCTGTGCTGTGCTGCATTTACAGTATACATTTTTAACTAGTGCGCAAACTGTAACCATGAATTCATATATACTATATAATATCATTCTAGACACCCCAGCGTAGAAATTTTTCGTCGATTACACAAAAAAAGAATCAGCTGTTTCATAGAAAAATACAATACCTACGCGGTCAAAATGTATGCAACAGCTGACAGGATATATATATTTATACAATACATAAGACAGTCCCCCAAAAGGCCCACCCTTCACCACTTTAGCTGGGAAGAATTGGCGCAACAAACTCCCCAGCAGCACAGCTGTCTGTTTAGTCGGATAGACTTGATTATAAACATACATAGGCAAAGTAATAAACATTGCGGGACACAGAACATTAATCAAATAAGTACTCATAAGTCAGCCATTATACACAAAGAATAGAAAAGAAATGTAAATAAAGCCCAATTCCAAAATAAAACGTCCTGGTACAAAGGGCGTGATAGCTTACATGTAGTATTTAACTTGAAGCAACCGCTTAGCTGTTCTCTACATCCCAGTTACTGGGTAACATGATACCCTTGTAAGCCTGCTTGTTAGTCTTTCAGGCTACCGGTTTTCAGGCCCGTAACAACTGTCTAATCTACATAAAAGACTTAAAAATATTTCGTGAATAAGTTTTTTTTGTAATTAGCGGGCCGCAATTTGTAATGAGTTAAGAAACCCTGACTTTATCAACTTTCAACGAACAGACTTCACACAAAAATATCACAGCTTAAAAAAAAAAACCCTCGTTCTCAAAAAGGCCAAAGCCACATTTTCACAAACAATCTCATAATGTATTAAATACGCCGCTCGTCACGGGAGGACCGGATGGCGGAAAGAGCCGAGCGGCTCCGAAGTTAGCCGAAACAAAATCAATATAAATACACGCTCGTAACTTGTAGACTTTGTGCCTGTTTGTTGAGTAGGGATGTGATCGCGTGACGTAGGTGGGTGAGGTTTGGTTGGGCAACCAGATTGGAAGCTCAGAATTTTTTTAATGTTATTCAGCTGGGTTTTTTAATGCATCTTTTTTTATGAGTTTTTTGGCCCCTAATTCACACTGAGCAATCACTTAAGGCCTTTACTCCCGGATCTGGATCTGAAACAAAAACGGTACTCAAAATCTTAGGATAAGGGTTTTTACATTTCTCCTTCGTTTCGTAGCGACGCGACGGTATGTATTATACTGTTTGGGCCCAGTCGGTGAGCACGTTTATTGTAGCATTACAGACGTTTTCACTCAAAAAACATGTCATAAAAACACCTCTTTTTACACCAGAAAATTAAGCATTTCAGCCGAAAGACGTCCACTACTGGACATAGGTCTCCCCCAAAAGGGGGGTTTTGCCATAATCGCCACGCTTGGCAGGCGGGTTGGCGATTGCAGTATGGTGGTAAAATGCATAGAGAACGCTGCTGCCCATTCTCTAGTAAGTTCCTTAGTCGCCTTTTACGACACCCACTGGAAGAAATAAGATGGAGCTATTCTTTTACGGCCGACACCACACGGGACACGTCCAGCACCACACGGGACCTCAAACGGGAAAATCAATAATACTGATAATTAGAACAAATATGGAAGTCGTAATTCCACAGATGTTTGTCAGGGAATTACGACTACCATACTTTTTTTTTTTTAGATTTTAATTATCAATGCCAGCAAAATGGACACGGATAGTGGGTATGACGAACACCTAAGTACATTTTGCAAGGAGGTCCTAGAATCCTAAGTAACAATAGCAAACACATGCATAATGTCGTTCACCCTTTATAAGATCCTAAAGTATGGTAGTCGTAATTCCACGGATATTTGTTCGGGAAATACGACAGCCATATTTTTTTTGCCGCCAATCAGAATTTTAATTCTCAATTCAAAAATACAAATGCTAGCAAAATGGAAAAGGACAATGGGCACATTTCGCAAATAGCGCCTAGAGTCATGAAACCATTTATAAACTATGTAACAATAGCAAACACATGCATAATGTCGTTCACCCTTAAAGGATCCTAAAGTATGGCAGTCGTATTTACGCGGATATTTGTCCGGGAATTACGACAACCATATTTTTTTGGCGCCAATCAGAATTTTAATTCTCAATTCAAAAATACAAATGCTAGCAAAATGGAAAAGGACAATGGGCACATTTCGCAAATAGCGCCTAGAGTCATGAAACCATTTATAAACTATGTAACAAAAGCAAACACATGCATAATGTCGTTCACCCTTCAAAAGGGTCCTAGTTATTAACGATCTTTCAAGCTGACAGACTAATTTGAACTACGAGTACAACTAAAGTTTGAACTGCCTTAGTTAATATTTGTATGGTCTTTGGCAGAAGTTGGATTGATTTATGATTTTAGTGAAGGAAATAATAGTGTTATGTGTGTGGAAATTAATTATTGGTATTATTTCTATGTGTTATATAAATTTAATTTACAAAAGCTAATTTAAGTCAAGATTCAAAGCGTTCCTATTGGAGAAATATCTGTATTCGATAGACGATGATATATTTACGTTTCAAAAATTTGATATTAGTTAATGTGAGACTGGGTAATATTAGCCTGTAATAATATAGAATTTTTAATTTTATTGATTTCTTTAATTTTTAGTGTTATTGAATTTATTGTATTATGAATGTTTTAGTTTATAATTTTAATGAGCTTGTTTTTTAATTTTTTATGTATGTTTTCAAACACAATGTGAATCGTTCCTGAAATAAATTGAATTGAATTGATACTATGTTACTTATAAGAAAGTTAGTGCCGCAATTCAAACTAGTAGGCAACATGGTTTCTAACACCTTTTATATAATAACATCGTAGTGTCACAAAGGCTAAAAAACCGCAAAAGCTTTTTAAACTGTGCCTCCCACTCACTGGCGATCGGTCTAAGGAACGGCTTAGCCTGTGGCGATGTGGTGCTTCCATACCAAACCCATTCGTTCCACCTGTTGAAAATCTCGCACCTGGACGTGAGCTGCCTTCTCTTTCCTGGAAATTTTTAAATAGACTCCGGACTCAAGTAGGACAAAGTAAAGAAAACCTGCTCAGGTGGAGATTCACAGATGACTCCGCCCTGGAGTGTAAATGTGGTGCTGTACCACAAACAATGGGGCATTTAATATCTTGTCCAGCGTGTCCTGCTGTCTGCACACTACAGGAGCTGATGGACGCTGCTGAAAGTACCAAGCTCGTAGCAAAATTCTGGGCTGACTGTATTTAGATTGCTATCGACACGCTATTCCGTAAAGATCACTTAGATCCTCGTTCATGTGAGCCAAAACAATTAATCACACGAAACAATTGAATATCAAAAGTAGTATATTTATGTTGGAATGGCTTGTTCGACGAATCACACTAAATTACTCACCCGTAACGGCCGAATCGATAAATCCAGAAATATGTATTGTTCAATTGGCACGTTTCGAATTTCAAGGTATCTTAGATACTATAACAACAATAATATTACAATGATAAAAGATTTGATTGTTTGTTGGTTTACCTTGAATAGGCTCCGAAACTCAGTAGTTAACCGATTTGTAAAATTCTTTCATTGTTGGGAAGCTACACTATCTCCGGGTATTAAAGGCTATATTTTACCCCCGTATTTCCACAAGAACGGGAACCGAGACCGCGGAGCCCTGCTAGTTAAGTAATGAAGTTAGTTTTCAATAATTGAGCTTTGTCGGCACAGACTTAGTTTTAGAGATTTTACACTTCTTTTATTATTTAACCACGCCCAAAGTTAAGTTAAATTAACAAGAAAAACGAATCTTTGTTGGCTTCTAACCTTTTAATCGTTTTTAATTTTAGTATTTTGTTTCCGTACAGACAATATTCATGGTGAGACAAAATCATACCATGTTTAATTTTTCATGTATATTGTCAAACAGTGGAGTAATACACTCCCGAAATTTGCATGGGAAAAATGTGGACTGGGTTCACCTTAAGTTAAAATTAGTTCGACAATAGTAGTTCGATTTTCGATTCTCTCCTACTATCTAGTAAGAAAAATACGTTATTTCTCTTGACTATTATTTCAGTGCCAACGGCCTAGGTATTACGTATTTCTGTAGCTGTCGATTCGCCCACAAAAAATAACTTCGTGCGTATCGCATTCAGAAAGCAATGTATTGTGTATATTCGCTTTCTGCGAATGGACTAATAATCCGGAACAAATATAAGCCGGTCAAAGTAGGCACCGAAACTACCTAAATGTAGGCGCTGAAGTGTAGTCACACGTTCAAGTGAGAGGAACATAGCCTATAAAATGCACCCTGTCACAAAGTAGAAGGGTGATTCTTAAGCCCATATCTACCATTAAATAAGGTGAACTCTTTAAAAGTCAGAGTTTAGTCTGCCTTTTATCACAAAGTGGAACTCATGAGCAGTTTGGGAGTTTGGGAGTTGGTAACAGTTTCATTAGGGTACGCACACACGTGCGACGTGACGAAATTTAAAGTTTTTTTTTTTTTTGTCTGTTTGGTTGATACCAGCATTTCTCAGGGAACACCCAGAAGCTTTCGTGACATCTTACATCAAATTTAGTGGTAGACTCTGAGTGTATGTGGCTTTAATACACTTCAGAAGCTGAGTTTCAAAAAAGTAAGTAGCTACACGACCGCACTTATGGCTATAAGTACCTAAAAAGAGGCTCTCTTCATTCGTTTTGAAGGAATGTTGGAAGGTTTTTCGTTCATGGCTTCATCATCAGCCTATAATGTTCCCACTGCTGGGACACAGGCCTCTTCTCGGTGAGAGGGATTGGGCCGTAATCCACCACGCGGGCCCACTGCGGGTTGGTAGATGTCACATGTCTTCGAATTTTTGGTTCTAGGACATGCCGGTTTCCTCACGATGTTTTCCTTCACCGTTTTGAGAGCAGTGGCGATTAAACAATTTACACAAAGTAAAGCGCCTGCCTGGGTTCGAACTCACGACCTTACAACTCGTAAGTCGCGGCCGGTACCACTTGGCCACCACTGCTCCCATGTTCATGGCTTAACACTGGACATATCAATGATCATTAAAGACACTCATTTTTAAGTTTTTATCACCCAAACCGTGGTTTTGCCACAAGTTTTCTCTTAAATAAGTTTTTTGACACAAATAATCTCAACATGCGAAGGAACACTATCCAATTTCAATGCAATTTCACTGTGCCTCGTTGGTCAAGTGGTCGTAACCCACTGCTGAACGTGAAGTCTTGTATTTGGTTCTCGGTCGGACAAAGTGTCATTGAGTTTTTCCACCCGGATTTTCACAGTAGCAACATGAATTTATGCCCGGTTGATGGCAATAGGCCCCTATTACATGAGACTCAAACACAGCTGGAGAATTGTGGGTGTCTATAGACCCACTGCCTACCCGGTTAGTGTGTATCTCCAAACTAAGCTTATTCTTATTGGCAGGCTAAGCAGACGACAGAAAGGACCTGCTGGGACCATCACGGGACACTGCCCGGTAAACAAACACTTCCACACAATAGGCTTAACAGACAACCCCCTGTGCAGGGCCTGCATGGAGGCTGATGAAACCGTTGCGCGTATTCTTTTCGAATGTACAGGCGTAGCCCAGATTAGAACAGAAACCCTCGGGGCACCCAAATCTTACACGGATGTTCTCAACAGACCAGGAGTTATAGCTAACTTATGGAGGGAGGTGGGCTGGTTGGAATAACCACTGACGGCCGCCATGGTTCACGCACAATGGTCCACTTAAAGGACTAAGTGCGGAAACCAAACCGTATAACATAGAACATAGACATAGAACTAAGCTTATTCTAGCCACAGCAAAATGTTAGCCATAATTTTAGTTGTCATTAAATTGCACGTCGCTAATATGAACCTACCCTAACAGTGGCAGCGTAGTAATATTTTTTATGAGACAAAAGCCCCGTCTTGTTTAGAAGAAGTGTAAGAAATGGGCCATGAAAAGAACGAACAAAACTTCCTTTGTATTTCAAGATCTAGATACTTTTTACAAAATATTTTCTCTACACCTTCCCGAGTTTTTTTAATGATAAATATTTCTCAAATAATTGACAGTCTTCTTTGCATGTTGATGGCAATCTATACAGGGTGTAAAAAGATAAATAACATAGCCGTTAACTACGCTTTCCATACATTTTTATTTTTTATTTTTTTTGGGTGGGAAATCATCAAATAACTTCTCCCGCTCTGGGTGGAGCAGGACGGCGTGTCAGACTTTTACTGACTAAAAACCACCCGTGTTCCTTCAGTAGCCCTTAAGCCAGGGCCTGTGGTGTCTCTTTCGAACAAACCCGCACCCCTGGCAGGCATCGACCCTTGCGGGTCCCATCACTTTTTGTGCTGACATCTCTTTGAGGAGCGCGTGGAACACAACGCGCCGTCGACTTGGGCTTGGTCCTTACCGGACAGCGAGCTACCCATTACTCGCCGTCCGCAAGCCCATGCCTACGGTGGCCGGAAATCGGCCTGGGATTCCCGACGCCCAGGGCGTCTCCGTATCCTGCGGCGGCTGGGGTCGCGAGGGCGCATATGCTGCCTCTCCCTCACGTGCGCCGCCTCCCTCATCGCGAGCATCACTGCTTCGCTGAAGGAGGTGACGGCTCCCCATGCCCTCTCGCTCCGTACCATGGCCTGGACCAGGGCCGGACGCGAGACATCGCCGCCGCCGATCGCCTCCACGAGGACACGGCGGTGCTCCGCCCAAGCAGGGCAGACCGCCAGCTTTCCATACATCAAACTAAGTAACATTGCACAAAAATAATTGCTGGGAAACTACTTTTATTTTTGGTGTCAATATTTACTGTTTGCGGTAGTGCGCAATATAACGCACGCAAAATATTGTGCTTTTGCGTGCATGTAACAGGTATTTAAAATATCACGAAAAGTTGGAACTTTGACCTTCAAAATTTTCACATTCGTCCTCATTCTATTTTTAAGTAGGTGCAACAAGAATATGGAATCTTTTAAGTGATGGTCCAGGTTCTTTAAAAAAACTGTTTCACAAAACTCTGCTAATATAGGGACTATCCGTAACAAAACCATTCATACCCGATTCTCCCAACCACCAATTTTTTACTTTCCAAAAGTGTTGTGAATAAACAAAGGACCTTTTTTACAGCAACAAATACGTCTATCATTATGCTAAAATACAGTCATAAATTATCTGGTCCGTCACACGGCTTGTCTCTCTAATCGATCCTGCGGTGAGTGATATGTATGTGGGTCTATTTAGTCGCACATAATCCCTTATGTATATTTTACAAAGGTAATATGTACAGTCCCGGACTTTAATTTATGAGCCACTTTTAAACTTTCCAATTTTACAGTTTTATACACTCACGAGATTACAGAAACAAGATGAAATCGGAGATAGTCTTATTCATAGAGGTTGAAGGTTGACTAATAAGTTGTCAATTAATGTTACGTCAATACACTGTTGCATACGTTTATCCAATCTATTTGATACTGACCTCCTTTGAATTAGAGCTCATTAAATACTCGTTATTTCTGAAAGCCTATCCGAAGACAGTGACAGTTAAAATGTCAACTACAAAACAGAAATATTAAATAAAATTCGTGATCAATTGTTCCAAGATGGCGGCAGTTAGGTGTTATTTATGTTTATGTGCAACAGTTATCATGATTGTCATGAACGTTATCTTGGGCGCTACGCGTTTGGATAAAATCGTGGAAACGAGTTTTTCCGATGTCGAAATGACCAATCATAATATTTCTCCGTACCTACGCTAACGTTACTATCACTACGCTAAAACAAATTTATTGTAATAAATTTGTTTGTATGTGTATTAATTAAAACCGCATTATATTAAGGAATATACCCAACTATTTTCTAACCTAGCTCTACGTAATCTTGTCTTGCCATATCCAGTCGGTATTGATTACATAATCCCTAGTAAGCAGTGTCTTTAGCTCAGTTGACATTAAGACACTGATTAATCCTAGATAATGTTCTCTGTTCTCTTCTTGACACCAGACTAAACTCAGTTCTAAGAGTCTAACTGTTTTAACCTTTTGCAGTCCTTCGTGTAGCAGCTTTTTATGTTATTTGCTGACATAGGTACACACCGGTTTTCTAGACTAGGGAAGGACGAGATTGGCAACTCGAGATTTCGCGCGATTAGTCTCGTGTCGAGGTTCGCCATTCGAGATCATGCCTGGCACTTAGGAGAGATCTCGTTTTCGAGATTTAAAAACAATTACATCTTGTTCGAGATCTCGACTGTATTGGTATTAGATCTCAAACGAGATTTGGGATATATATTATGCTATTTCCATATTTTCGCAATTTTTTTTTTCCTACATATTTTAGCCTCTATACAAGATCTTGATCTTGTATAGAGGTACCATTCACTAATCTAGAAGTTCCATAGACGGAATCGAAACGTAAGGATGGCCTATAGACATCTGCAATACCAGAGACGCAATCATTACGTATTATGTTCCGTCTCTAAGAACAACTTTGACAGAGAAGCTAAAAGAAGAATTCAGCTGGGCTGGGCAGCATTTGGGAAGCTTCGTCGACTTTTCTCGTCTCGTATTCCGCAGAGCCTAAAGACTAAAGTCTTCAATCAGTGCGTCCTGCATGTTATGACTTACGGAGCCAAAACGTGAACATTCACGGTACGGCTGGTCTATAAATTCAAGGCTGCGTAGCGAGCTATGGAACGAGCTATGCTCGGAGTATCTCTGAGGGATAGAATCCGGAATGAGGTGATCTGGCAGAGAACCAAAGTTGTCGACATAGCTCACAGAATTAGCAAGCTGAAGTGGCAATGGGCCGGCCACATTAGCCGTTAAACCGATGACCGTTGAGGTAGACGTGTTCTTGAGTGGAGACCGCGAATCGGCAAAGGTAAGGTAGGACGCCCTCAGGCTAGGTGGAGTGACGATCTTCGCAGGGTGGCTGGTAGCAGCTGGATGAGAGTTGCCGAAAATCGAGCTGAATGGCGTGCAATTGGAGAGACCTATGTCCTGCTGTAGCCTCATGATGATATACCGGACAGCGAGCTACCCATTACTCGCCGTCCGTAAGCTCACGTCTACCGTGGCCGGAAATCAGCCCGGGATTCCCGCCGCCCAGGGCGTCTCCTGCGGCGGTTAGGGCCATGAGGGCGCATATACTGCCTCTCCCTCACGTGCGCCGCCTCCCTCTTCGCGAGCATCACTGCTTCGCTGAAGGAGGTGACGGCTACCCATACACTCTCGCTCCGTACCATGGCCTGGACCAGGGCCGGACACGAGAGATCGCCGCCGCCGATCGCCTCCACAAGGACACGGCGGTGCTCCGCCCAAGCTGGGCAGACCGCCACCGTGTGCTACACCGTGTCTTCAGGGCGATCTTCGCAGTAGAAACACCCGGAACGTTCACGACTTACGAACGAACTCGAACCGAAGGATGCAATATACTTTGTGTAAATTATTTCATCACCAAAAAAACGGTGAAGTATAAAACATTGTGAAGAAACCGGTTCAGTCCTAGAACTAAAAATTTGAAGACATGGCCACCAAACTGCGCTGGGATTATGGCCCACTCCTTCTCAAAGAGAGGAGGCCTGTTTACCAGCTGTGGCATCATTATAGGCTGATTACCATAGGAGTTGGACTTTATCTGAGAATGTTCCTAATCTGTTTTTTCATGAGTAGCAAAATCAAAACTTTACTTACACATAACATCACGCTTGTAATCCGGTTCTAATGTGCGATTGATGGCAGTAGGCTCGCCCCTATTACATGAGACTTAAACATACAAATCGCATGCCAGGGGTGCGGGTTGTTCGAAAGAGATACCGTGGCCCCTAGCACACAGGCAACTGAAGGAACACGGGTGGGTTTTAGTCAGTAAAAGTCTGACACGCCCTCCTGCTCCACTCAGAGCAGGAGATGATATTTGATGATTTCCCAACCTAACACAAAAAAACATTTCGAAATGTGTGTGTACTATTAAGCCACATCTCTGCCCAACCCGTCGTGGGTTACAGGCGTGATATTATTTGTTTTCCGAACTATAATCCCTAGTTTCCTACTAATATGATAAATGAGAAAATAACTATGTCTGTCTGTTACCCTTTCACGCCTAAACCGCTAAACCGATCGTCATGAATTTTTAAGAGATATAGCCTGAAATATGGAGAAGGACATAGACTTTTTTATACTATAACCAACATCCACGCCGGCGGAGCCAAGGGCAAAACCTAGTAATATTATAATTGCCAAAGTATATTAGTTTGTTTGTTATCCTTTCACGCTAAAATGGCTGAACAGATTCGTATGATATTTAGCACACAAATAGACAATGACTTAGGTGAAGACATAGGCTACTCTTCATTCTGGATCGCAGATGAAATCGCGGGCAACAGCTAATAATATATAAGTACATTTGAATTAATTTCAACACCAGATTCCATCAATACATGCCACATTAAGCATACTCGTGACTGATTAACGGCTTTATTGAATTGTCAGTTCACTAATTTATGACACTTCAGCTCAATGAAGCAGGCTGCATCTGATTGGTTAATTGACAGACCTAGTAATTTATGGTTTATGTAATCGTAGTTTTCACTAATAACCTGTGCCACTGAAACGTGGTCGGTCACAATGGCCCTTATCAGAAGGCTAAAAGTCACCCAAAGGGCAATGAAGAGGGCTATGCTCGGAGTTTCCCTACGTGATCGAACCAGGAATGAGGATCTGCAGGAGGACCAAGGCAACCGACAAAACCCGACAAATTGCCGAACTTAAGGTCAAACAAGTCCACATTTTTTCCATGCAAACTTCGGGAGAGTTTTACTCCACTGTTTGACTATGTATGTACATCAAAACTTAAACATGGTATGGTTTTATCTCATTATTAATATTGTCAGTACGGAAATGGATACCAAAAACAAAAGCCATTAAAAAGTTATGAGCCAACAAAGATTCGTTTTTCTTGCTAATTTAACCTAACTTTGGGCGTGTTTAAGTAATAAAAGAAGTGTAAAATCTCCAAAACCAAGTAAGTACCGACAAAGTTCAATTATCGATAAATTCAACAAACTTTATTGGTCATTGATTTATGCCGTGGTTTTTCCATAAAATACAATCTTCCGAAGGACTTTTCTTAATTTTTTCGCGAATGTTTTGCTATAAATGCTCCTGCATCTCACTCAATAACGTTGTGCGTGTAGACTAACGTCTAACTGCTTATCACTGATACTACCTCTGTCGGACGTGAAGCCTGGTGAGACAGCGTGCTATTTAGCCAGGCCCACCAGTGAGTTCGAGCCCGCGAAAAGTGTCCCCTTAACACTTAAGTGGCAGTACACACAGTAGGGCGCATTGCTCGCAGAACAGATGACCGATGGGACCGAAAGGTTCTGGAGTGGCGACCGCGTCCCGGAAGACGTAAAGTTGGAAGGCCTCCCACAAGGTGGACCGATAACATTATGAAGGCTGCAAGAATCTGCTGGATGCGGGAAGCAGAGAACTGGTCGAGGTGGAGGAGCGTGGGGGAGGCCTATATCGTATGCACTTCTTTCGGCTGAAATGATGATGCTGAATTTCTAGTGTGTATTAAACAAAGTGAGAACACCATAAATAGGTTCCACGAGTGGTAAATACATGAAGCAAATACGCGAAGGTTAGCTTCGCCCCTAAGACGAGCCACTGAACCGCCTTTGGCTCTTGGCCTGTTCGAAGGTTATGCTACTTTGCCGTGTTTGGTTCGTGGAAGGGTGAACAACGATAACATATCGAGACAACTCCGTCCCTCAGAAAACACGTTAACCTACAACAGGTTAGCGACTGCTTATCCGACCTCCGCAACCCGTTACTGGGTTAAATGATACCCCTTAGTAAGACTGGTAGTCAGAATTTCGGACTTCCTGTCAATGATCCACGATTGACAGCCTAGACCAAAAAAGAAGGCCTGTGTCCCAGCAGAGTGAACATTATAAATCAATGAATAATAAAATAAAAAGGTTTTGTTTCAGATGTCAGGATCCATAGGCATAAACATTAATTATTTTGAAATTACAGACATTAAAAAAGAAAATTAATATGAAAATCAGAAATTAAAATTAACAAATTAAAATTAAATTAAATGAAAACTAACAAGTCGAAGTAAAATAAAATTGAAAACTAAAATTAATTCATTTAAATTAAATTAAATTAAATCGAAAAAATAAAATAGGCTGATTATTTCATATTAATTCTCACAAAAAACAAAGCAAACACATCCAGGAAAGATTGCACAGGTAAGTTATTGGTATAACGTTACGTTTAGACAAATAAACAGAGAAATATCCAAAACATATGTAATATAAATCATTGAGCGGACGTATATAGGCGTCATGAGTTGTTGCCGCAGCTATCTAGTGGTATGAGCCGTGAAATATGTTTATCTGTCGCCGGAAAACACCGAAATACGTTACCATTCGTAGCAAATGAGAATGATCCGATGATTCACACCTATATTATACGTATTTCTGCCGAGAGACACCGTTGCTGTGTTCCAATTTGTTTGGGTGCCGGCGTTATAACATCACTAGCTTTGGAGGTTGGAAATTATCCCGTGAGAACGTACCACCGGGATAAAAGTACCCTGTGTGTTAATACAGACTATAAACTATCTGTGTGCAAAATTTTATACAAATCCGTTCCGCAGTTTTTTTTGAAAGAGTAATAAACATGCAAACATAGAAACTTTCACATTTATAATATTAGTAGAATAAAGTTTTTACTTAACTGCGCTAGAAGGAGGGTTAAGTTTTTCGAGTGTATGTATGTATGTGTATAATGTATGTTTTTATGAATGTATATTTCTTTGGCACGCTCTGTAACCTAAACGACTTGATCGATTTCAGCTTGAGAGGTGCCGTTAGATTCGTCTTAATTGTGAGAGTGACACTGGGTATATCAATATTGAAAAAAAAATCGGTTGTTTGTAAAGTCAGTTTACTGGCGATAGTTGAACGTGACAACGTCATAAGATAATACTATTGTTTATTATTGTATAGCAGCTGTCCACGCAGACGCATCGCTTACTCAAGTAGGAGAGAGACTGATGTCGAACGCTGCTGAACGCGGAGGCCGATTGTGCCTCTTTGTCGCTCGTTCCGCGCTCTCGCTTGCACTTCAAGCCTTAAATGGAACGCCTCAGAGCGAGGTAACGCCGCATGAGTCCTGTTTTTTCGTGCGTGCAGCCAGCTCCATCGAATTATAAGACGTTGTCACGTCAAAAATGGCTGATTTTTGGCGCCGTATTGTGAATTCATTTTTTTTTTTCTCAAATCTATTGTGTGGGGTATCAAGTAAAGGGTTTCATAAATAGACGTCAGAAATAATAATAATAACTAAAAACCGTGAAAAAAACCCGTCTGCCTAAAAAGTGAACTTTAATTAAAAAAGATGGAAACGAGAAACTAGTTTTAAAAGGATGACTATTAGACTGAATACTATAAGCAATCTCATGCAGTCGGAGGCATCTTCTTGAATAGGTAGGTATAACAATAAAGACATTTATTGCCTCCGCATTAAAATTATAGTTCCCTTTTTAGGCAGTCGAGATGTTTTATTTTTTTTATTTTTATTAATGATACTTTGGTATGTTGGCGTGTGCTAGCTGACATATGGAAAATATTTTCACTGTAAATTTTTTGATTCGCAATGTTAATTATTTACCTACTATTGTATAGAATGAAGTTCTTCTAACTTAACAGACATCTGTGCTGCTGGGGAGTTTGTTGCGCCACTTCTTCTTCCCAGCTAAAGCACTAGGAAGTGAAAGGCGGGCGTTT
This sequence comes from Polymixis flavicincta, assembly GCA_949987655.1. NCBI lineage: Eukaryota > Metazoa > Arthropoda > Insecta > Lepidoptera > Noctuidae > Polymixis > Polymixis flavicincta. The sequence continues at coordinate 7,136,210 of OX465199.1, read as the reverse complement.
CGGGAACTGTCTTATGTAATTATGACGTTCAAATGCTGACTCCCAGTCTAGTTTGAATAAATGACTTTTGATTTCGACTACTGCTAATATTTCCATATTCTGACTCAGAAATGCTGATATGTAACCAACAGATATAAAGGTAACATTTCATCAAAGCAATAAAAACGTCCACAGATGATTTGTATGCGCAACGTCGCTATTACGCACCCGTCGAAACAATCCTTTATTAAAAAAAAAATGTAAACAAAAGGTTTTTTTTCCAATTAGGATAATGTTATTGTTTTCCCGAATTGAGATGGGTACGTGTTAATAACAGTAGAAACAAAAAACGTCTATTTTTGTTCACAAAAGCTAAATTGGGTATCAGAAAATTTGATAACAATTTTTTTGAAAATTTGTTGCCATGGAGTATTTTATTTTGCGTTCCGTGTGGTTCCGGATGTTAAAGAATAGCACAATACCATTTCTTCCTTTTTTCATTCCAGCATGAACTCAACATACAAAGTGGAGCCAATTAAGAGCTAAAACTGAAACCCTTTGTTCTTAAAATATGCACCGGACTCTGCCCGGTTTTTTTTTTTTTTTTTTTTTTTTTTTTGGGTGGGAAATCATCAAATAACTTCTCCCGCTCTGGGTGGAGCAGGAGGGCGTGTCAGACTTTTACTGACTAAAACCCACCCGTGTTCCTTCAGTAGCCCTTAAGCCAGGGGCTGTGGTGTCTCTTTCGAACAAACCCGCACCCCTGGCAGGCATCGGCCCTTGCGGGCCCCATCATTTTTTGTGCTGACATCTCTTTGAGGCGCGCGTGGAACACAACGCGCCGTCGACTTGGGCTTGGTCCTTACCGGACAGCGAGCTATCCATTACTCGCCGTCCGCAAGCCCATGCCTACGGTGGCCGGAAATCGGCCTGGGATTCCCGACGCCCAGGGCGTCTCCGTATCCTGCGGCGGCTGGGGTCGCGAGGGCGCATATGCTGCCTCTCCCTCACGTGCGCCGCCTCCCTCTTCGCGAGCATCACTGCTTCGCTGAAGGAGGTGACGGCTCCCCATGCCCTCTCGCTCCGTACCATGGCCTGGACCAGGGCCGGACGCGAGAGATCGCCGCCGCCGATCGCCTCCACGAGGACACGGCGGTGCTCCGCCCAAGCAGGGCAGACCGCCACCGTGTGCTCCACCGTGTCCTCAGGGCGATCTTCGCAGTGGAAACACCCGGGCGTTTCCTCCCGCCCTATCCGAAACAGGAACCTCCCGAAACAACCGTGTCCGGTGAGGACCTGCGTCAGGCGGAAGGTGAGGACGCCATGCCGCCTCTCAAACCACTCCTCAAAGAGGGGACTTACCGCCGCAATCGTGGCGTGCCCAGACTCTGCCCGGTCAGTTCACACATTTGTCAGTTATCGTGCAGCTCAACTGAAAATGAAGGAGCTCAACATTAAGAATTATCGTTTTAATTTCTCAAGAAAATAATCATAAACGTGCATAGATTAGGAACTGGTTTTTTTTTTTTAATTTTTTTTTGGTTGGGAAATCATTAAATAACTTCTCCCGCTCTGGGTGGAGCAGGAGGGCGTGTCAGACTTTTACTGACTAAAACCCACCCGTGTTCCTTCAGTAGCCCTTAAGCCAGGGGCTGTGGTGTCTCTTTCGAACAAACCCGCACCCCTGGCAGATTAGGAACTGGTATCAGTTTTCAACATCGCAAAGCCAAAACCATTGTCATCTAAAGCAACGACTAACTTTCCCCAGATGACAAGCAAAGTTCGTCAATATTTCATTATCACAGCCAAAGTGTAACTGTTATTGTAAATTAGTTGAACTTATCTTTGAGAAACAGGTAATAACGACAAAAGGAAATAGTGGTGTACGTTAATCCAACTCGGATATCTCCGCCACCGGAATATTCGAATATCCGCTAAAGAACCGACACGGATATAAGCTTAGCTTTCGGGATTAAGAGATTTTTGTACCGCGTCGGTGTAGTAGGTAAAATTTGTAATGTGTATAAAATACATTAGCTATTTTGCGATTTAAGAAATAAGGTTCTTGACGTTGTAATTTAAGGTTGAAGATTGCGCATTGCGTCTTTTTGCGTACGGTAATTTTGAAAACGTTTTGGTCGTAAACTACGTCGGTACCAATGCATTAATAGAGTTTTAACCGATTGGCAGACACTGAATGTGACACAAAGAAGTTTTATTGCTATTATGAGTCCACTATTGGTATCCAACATTTTCTAAGCAGCGATATTATTGTATAGTCCATTTAAATTACTAGATGCCCTTATTTTCCAGCTTATTTTCAATTGCAACCCAGCCATGATTCGCATGGCTTAAACGAATTAACAAAACATCGAGATTTGTTTATTTAAACTAGCCTAGCTTATTGTGAAGTCAGCTTCCAGTCTATCCGGATGCAGCTGAAAATCATTCAAGTATTTCAAATGTCGTGACTGGCTTACCTCCACAAAACACTTCGAGTCCCTACGTACGAGTACATATAGACATGTCAAAAATGACATTTTTTGTTTTATTGCACAGTTGGGTTTACATTTTCCATATGCCAGTTAAGTTCCTAAAGCTAATAAAACATGATAGAAAAAAAAAAATATAATTGTGCGTAGAATTATTTCTAGAGCAGTTTGAACATAAATAACGCTTTCCTGTAAACCTCGGTTTTTGACATTAGGGACCGTCGATTTATTAGATTCAAAATTGATTTATTACAAGAATGTGAATAAATTAATATTGATGTGTTATATTCTAAATAACCCTAAAACCGCATAAAAATCCGTTGCTGAATTTCAAAGAACAGCGCGGTTAAACAAATAGGTGAAAAGCGACTTAAATATTTATATATGTGTGAGATTTTAATATGATGCATGATTTGTTAATTGCATTTTATTGCGTTTCTTTGAACTTCACGCCTGAATTCCTTGAAAGGTTAGGCACAGGCGTATCTACATTAAAGTACAACTCTCATGTAACAAGAAGCAAGCCTATTGCCATCAACTTGGAAATCCGGACCTAAAAAGCAATCTCACGCCCTTATGCTCAATAATAGTGCTTCCAATCACTACGACCAACGAGGAAATTTATTTTTAAACCTTTTATTTGTAAAATCAATACAAAGAAAATGATTGCCAGTAATTTAGAAGTACAATCACAACAAGCTATGTAATACACACTATCAACCTAGCTCAGATTTCTCATTATACAAATAAAACCACATTTCTCAGATCGGTTTCCGACTTCAACGGAAACAATTCCCATCACAGACATTTTTTTTTTTAATCCTTGCAAATTTCAATATCCTATTTCAGCGTCGGTATCCTCATTTCGAAGCCGATATCCGCGGCTTTTGAAGCTTATATCCGCCAAAGCACATCACTATTGCTAACAATGCAAGATAATCGCGTTAACGAGTGTTGGTTCCTACAGGGAGGGGCGGAGGGAGGGAGAAAGCAGTTATTTCCTCATCTCCCTTTTATAGTTCCTCTTTTGTTTTGAGAGATAGATCGTTGTTGTTTACGCAATTTACAAATTGTTCACGCGTATTTTGAGTGTCGGATATTTGAGTTGTTTTCGGATACAAATCGTTTTGTTTACTTTACTTATCGGGCTTTATCAAGCTATGTTGGTATAGGCTCACGCCCACCGTACACAGTTACAAGGGTTGTTGACGGTCTCTTGACTAAGAAATGATAGAGAAGCATGGGTCAAGCGATGAGGTTAAGGTACGCTTGCTGCGGTCGATCCGTGGATGGGTGACCATCTTTACATAAACGAAACCTGAGCCACGGAGTACCTCGGAAAGCACGTTAAGCCGTCGGGTCCGGCTGTCATTTGTAGATTTTTAACAGTCGTAACGGGTAATCAGAAATCCAAGTCTTACAACCAGTCCTTGCCAAGAGTTATCGTATTACCCAGTAACTGAGTTGTGGAGGTCAAATAGGCAGGCGCAGTACGGTCTCTTTTCTCTATGGTGCCGAAACATGGTCTCTGCGAATGCAGGATCGCCGACGATAAAGTCGACGCTTTGGACATGTGGTGCTGGAGACGCCTCCTCAACATCTCGTGGACATCGTTTCGCACCAATGTTTCCATTATCAAAGAACTTCATATTGAGGACCGGTTTTTGTCTACAACACGAATATTAAAACTTTTTGGTCACATCATTAGAAGGGAAAATTCCATGGAGAGACTGGTGGTTCAGGGCCGGGTGGAGGGCAAGAGATCACGCGGCTAATCACCAACTCGCTGGACTGACCTGGTCACGAAAGCTACTGAGTCCAACATAGTCTAGTGTGCTCGCAATGTCTCCAACCGGCAGAAACGGAAGCACATCGCTGAAAGGGCGAAGTCAACGACCCACCGAATATCTCTCCGTGTACCACGTCTGCACAACCATGAGTCGGCTGCTTTACTGGACTTGCCTGTGACTTTAATAAATGAAGGTCTCCAAGGGGGCTTCAGGGGTTAAAACGTAAAACGAAGTGACTACTAAAGGTCATCATTATCATTTTAGCCGAAAAAGTATCCTGCTCACCACCAGTCAAAGCGACGGTGCCTGGGGCTCCCTCAGGCACCGTCACTTTGCCCGGTTCTGCACTTCTCGCATCCAGTTCATTCCAGCAGGCATAACAAGAGCACTGATTTGACGACGGAAGAATAGACATGCCTATTAACTAAATGATATACACAAAATAGGAGAAGATGGCTATGGTTGTCTATTAATTATCACAGTTATGCGTTCCAAACGAATCATGATTTTGTAGATAATCGTATATACTTTGTGGCCGTCGAGTAGAAAGATTGTTGTTAGTGTGATTTTGACAGTTTGGGAAGAAATGTTCTTCTGAAATAGTCTACATTTATAAGGACCTAGACAAAGATCGTTGCGGCCTGCACCGGGTTATCGGTCCACCTTGTAAGAGGCATTCCAATGCTACGTCTTCCGGTACGCGGTTGCCACTTCAGAAGCTTTCGGCCCCATTGGACATCTGTTGTGCGAGCAATGTGCCATGTCCACTGCCAATTTGGTAATTTTTCGAGCTATGTAAGTTACCTTAGTTTTTCTACGGATCTTAGAACACCTTCTAAGTTCATAGCGGTTGTGTATTGAGTTGTTTTTATTTTGAAAATTTGCTACCGATTTTATTAATATCTTTTCTCAAAAAACCGTCATTTAATAACTTCTAAACGCTTTAATATCTCCGAGAATGGCCTCTCGAGAACAATAATCACGCTAACGACTCAACCGGAAGTGACGCCATCTTGCGGCGCGCCGCGTAAACACTCATTTCCGGCCCCAACTGACAATAGACTTAATTCTTTGGAGATTTTTTATTGTTTTTTGAACTTGGAACTTATATTTAATGGTCTGAAAGTTAATTAGTGTTTAAGGGAATGATTTAATTAGATTTTAGGATTCATTAGAGTTAGTTGGATTTTTCACTGTTTTTAATTACTTCTGCTGAATATTAGAGCTTCTATATACATACATAAATACACTCACACCTTTTTAACCGACTTCAAAAAGAAGGAGGTTATCAATTCGACATGTTATTTTTTCTTTGTTTTTTTTTTGTATGTTCGGGCATGGCTCCGTCATATATCGGATTTTCAAATATATTTTTTTTTGTTCGAAGACAACGGAACTCTTCAAAAAATGACAGTAAATCAACCGCGATTGCTACTATCGCATAAATATGCATTGTTTTGACCCCAAGGATGATGAAATTTCGAATTTATGTGGGGTAGGTATCTACTATAACTCATCATCATCTGCCTAGCCTTTTCCCAACTATGTTGAGGTCGGCTTCCAGTCTAACCGGATGCAGCTGAATACCAGTATTTTACATGGAGCGACTGCCTATCTGACCTACACAACCCATCAGTTACTGGGTAATACGATACCCCTTGCTAAGACTGGTTGTCAGATTTTCGGGCTTCTGACGACCTGTAACGACTGTCAAAGATCCACAAATGACAGCCGGGACCAACGGCTTAACGTGCTTTCCGAGGCACGGAGGGGTCTTGGTATGTAAAGATCCATCCACGGACCAACCGCGGCAAGCGTAGCTAATCGATCGACCCGTGCAGCTATTGTTATTTAGCCACAAGCCCCGCCTACCTACCTACCTACCTAAGTATCTACTATAACTATAAAGTCAAAAAGAAAAACGCATTACGCAACGAATTTATCATAAAGGCACAGAGCAGTGGTGGCCTAGCGGTAATGGCTGCGACTTACGAGTTGTAGGTTGTAGGTTCGAACCCAGTCAGGCGCTTTACTTTGTGTAAATTATTTCATCACTACTGCTCCCAAAACGTTGAAGGAAAACATCGTGAGGAAACCGGCATGTCCTAGAACCAAAAATTCGAAGACATGTGACATCTACCAACCCGCACTGGGCCCGCATGGTGGATTACGGCCCATACCCTCTCACATATAGGAGGCCTGTGTCCCAGCAGTGGGAACATTATAGACTGATTGTTTTCTCATGGGGTAGGTAGAAATTATAAAACTTCACCTGCTACTATACTAACATCCTCTTTTTGCTTCGTTTACTTTTATAGATCTGCACCCTGATTGCGCAACACACCATACAATCTCAGTCTGAATAACTTTGTAGAATATTGCTAATCCATTAAATTCAAATACTGAATTTTTGGTTCGTGTGGTGATCGAACCCGCGACTCTTAGTTCAAAAGCGCTTAGCCACTGCACATAATAAGCTGAATATGAACCATAATATGAACTCCCAAACGTCAATATAAAATGTCAAACTAAATCATCATCTGCCTAGCCTTTTCCCAACTATGTTGGGGTCGGCTTCCAGTCTAAGCGGATGCAGCTGAATACCAGTATTTTACATGGAGCGACTGCCTATCTGACCTCCACAACCCAGTTACTGGGTAATACGATACCCCTTGGTAAGACTGGTTGTCAGTTTTTCGGGCTTCTGACGACCCGTAACGACTGTCATAGATCCACAAATGACAGCCGGGACCAACGGCTTAACGTGCTTTCCGAGGCACGGAGGGGTCTTGGTATGTAAAGATGGTCACCCATCCACGGACCAACCGCGGCAAGCGTAGCTTAACCTGGCCGATCGACCCGTGCAGCTATAGTTATTTAGCCACAAGCCCCTCTATAAAATGTCAAACTAAATGTCAAACGTTTATTAATGCTATCATTGTTTAAGACATCTTCTTCAACTGAAAATAGTGTTGAGCTCCACGTTGACTGATACATACGTACCGTCTGTTGGGACAGGTCTGTTCAAAGCTGCAATGGGTTTATCTTCAAAAGGCCTTTTCAGATAAGGCCCTGCATTGTTAGAATCACATAAAATTCAGATAATGTTTGGGCTATAAAAGAGACCATACATACATAATCAGCCTATAACGTTCTCACTGCTGACACAGGCCTCCTCTCCGTGAGAGGTAATGGGCCGTAATCCATCGCGGGCCCAGTGCGGGTCCTCTGCTACATCCTCTGAATTTGTTTCGGCATTTGTTCTCAAAGATCAGTCAGCTAGGAAATGCAGGAGCCTTAAAGTTTCTAAAATATTGACGTGTAAAAATGTCTTTTAAGATCTACTGTCTATTTGTATAGTTTTTTTTTTTTTTTTTTGGGTGGGAAATCATCAAATAACTTCTCCCGCTCTGGGTGGAGCAGGAGGGCGTGTCAGACTTTTACTGACTAAAACCCACCCGTGTTCCTTCAGTAGCCCGTATGCCAGGGGCTGTGGTATCTCTTTAAACAAACCCGCACCCCTAGCAGGCATCGGCCCTTGCGGGCCCCATCATTTTTTGTGCTGACATCTCTTTGAGGCGCGCGTGGAACACAACGCGCCGTCGACTTGGGCTTGGTCCTTACCGGATAGCGAGCTACCCATTACTCACCGTTCGCAAGCCCATGCCTACGGTGGCCGGAAATCGGCCTGGGATTCCCGACGCCCAGGGCGTCTCCGTATCCTGCGGCGGCTAGGGTCGCGAGGGCGCATATGCTGCCTCTCCCTCACGTGCGCCGCCTCCCTCTTCGCAAGCATCACTGCTTCGCTGAAGGAGGTGACGGCTAGCCATGCCCTCTCGTTCCATACCATGGCCTGGACCAGGGCCGGACGCGATCTATTTGTATAGTTTAGTTTTATAAATTTTTTACAGGCATATAAAAAAGAAAATAATCATAAGGCATCAAAAAATACGTCCGCATCGTTGTCAATGGGAAAAGTGCCCAAAAGGCTGGCAGCATTGCCACGTTGTATGGCAATGCTGATTCTTTGGCCGAAAAATAGGCCAGCCCTTTGGTCACGTGAAGAATCGACCAACCGCTTGGAAATGTCTCGGAAAACTAAGTGGGCACTCGGACCCCATGGCCCTAGAGTTTCAACCCCTTTCATTTAAGGAGAGAGATACTGTTTCAGTGTGTTAACAAAATAAGTAAACCTCTACCTATCTACGCACAAAGGCATAATGTGATGTTTTATCAAAAATAAAACCAGAAACCTTATTCACGCAATATTAAACCTACCTCGATAGCTAGCCACTAACACCGCACATCTATAACTGTGTAGCACAGATTAATGCGCACTACAGATGCCTCAAATGGGCGGCAACCACAACCGCCGCCTCTGGATCTGTAATTACTCTGTGTTCCATTTGAATTGGCGGACTAGATGGTCGCTTTAGCACGCGTTTCAGCCTGTGTTTTAGACGCGTAGGCGATTATCTTTGATGCGCCTAAAACGGAAGTGGCTTTCACTGTGAGGGTACGTGGTGGTATTTTAATGTGTATCGCAATGCCACTTGTGGAGACTGTGCTGTCCTCATCTGCCTAGACTTTTCCCAACAGTGTTAGAGTCGGCTTTTAGTCTAACCGGATACAGCTGGATACCAGTAATTCACATGGAGCGACTGCCTATCTAACCTCCACTTCGCGTCCTTCTGCGAAGCAGTGATGCTCGCGAAGAGAGAGGCGGCACACGTAAGGAAGAGGCATTATATGCCTCCGCAGAAGACACACTGGGCGTCGGGAATTATTGATTCTCGGCCACCGCAGGCGCGGGCTTGCAGATGGCGAGTAACGGGTAGCTCGCTGTCCGGTAAGGACAAAGCCCGGGTCGATGGCGCGTTGTGTTCCATGCGCGACTTAAAGAGATGACAGCGTCAATTGATGGGGTCCGCAAGGACCGATGCCTGCAGGGATGCGGGTTGTTCGAAAAAGATACCGTGGCCCATGGCACACAGGCAACTGAGGGAACACGGGTGGGTTTAGTCAGTAAAAGTCTGAGTCCTGCTCCACCCAGAGCGGGAGAAGTTATTTGATGATTTCCCACCCAAAAAAAAAAAACCCTGTTAATCACGTTTATGGTCCGTGGTCCAGTCCATATAAGTTCAACAATTTCTTTTTTTTTTATCACGCATGAGACAAACACCAGAATAACCCTGGCTTTTGTACAGAGGCCAGCACATCAAGCTACCCCAATCTGTCAAATTTCTTTGATAGTTTTTCAACTTTATTACAAAGGAATAAGGTTTATGTTAAATTGGGAAAATTTGACAGTTTGGGATAGCTTGACCTGCTGGCGACTATACCAGGAGTTTCCTGTATCAGAAGAGCCAATGATATACCTACAATAACCAAGAAACCGTTTCACCAACCAAGCACTCCACAGCTAGGGCTTAGGAGCCTTCGTTTTGGGCCTAAGCTTTAGGTCATCATCATCATCATCATCATCATCATCATCATCATCATCATCATCATCATCATCATCATCATTTCAGCCAAAAGACGTCCACTGCTGGGCATAGGCCAGTCCCAGAATGGGGTGTTTTGCCATAATCGCCACGCTTGGCAGGCGGGTTGGCGATCGCAGTATGGTGGAAAATGCATAGAGAACGCTGCTGCCCATTCTCTAGTAAGTCCCTTAGTCGCCTTCTACGACACCCACTGGAAGAAATGGGATGGTGCTATTATTTTACGGCGACACATACGGGATAGCTTTAGGTGGCATGGTATATTTACCTTGCATAATCAGCTTATAAGGTTCCCATGGCTGGGACTCAAGCCTCCTCTTGGTGAGAGGGAGGTGGCCGTAGTCCACCACGCGGGCCCAGTGTGGGTTGGGAGATGTCAAATGTCTTATTAGTTTTGGTTCTAGGACATGCCGGTTTCCTCGCGATGTTTTCCTTCATCGCTTTAAGAGCACTTGGTGATTAAATAACCTTTTTTTTATATACGTTGGCAAGGCAAGGAATTTCTCCTGTATTGTGGTGCGTTTACATACATTTAAAACTCACGTACACAAACAGCCACACCCGGAACAACTACTTGTAGGTCATACAAATATTTGTTCCGTGCGGGAATTGAACCCGCGACACGCAGCGCAGCAGTCAATCGCTTAACCACTGCGCCAACCATGCTGTCTACACAAAGTCAAGTAATCGACACAAAGTCAAGCTCCTGTCTGGGTTTAAACCTACGACCTACTCGTAAGTCGCGGTTGTTGCTACTATGCCACCATTGCTCCCTATATTTACTAATAAAAAAAAAATTACTCATTTTCTTTCACCAAGAAAGTAATCATTTAAGTGCAGTGCAGCATGAACTCAACATACAAAGTGGAGCCAAATAAGAGCTAAAACTGAAACCCTTTGTTCTTAAAATATATGTGTCTACTCGCCGAATCCGACCTACAGATTTTACGAACACACTAACATTCACCGGGATCTGCTAAAACCACCCTTATTTTTTCAAGCATATGGTTGGTATATGATGCAAATGTAAAGTTGCATTTCAAAACCATACTTCATTACTGTGGTTCCATAAATCGTTAATAAACGCCAAAAATAGAAGAATTTTGCTCTTATACAACGATTATAATAGCGATTTCGGAGGAAAATCTTTGTTAAATTTTCATTTTCAAGCATTTTCTCGGAAGCCAAAACAATTTTTGAGTTCGGTCAAAGTAATGGCAATTGAAGTAACGCTTTGACGGTTTCTGAGAACTTGAAACTTGAATCTTTCCGATTTAATATATATTTTAGCTGGAAATTCAGATGTTACTGGGTTTTCGAGGTCAGATAAATAGTCTATCCATCCAAAATATTGCTATTCAGCTGTATCTGGTTCGACTGGACCGCAACATAGTTGAAAATAGGCTAGACTAAATGACGATTCAGATTGATTGATAACGCAAAACACAAAATGACCTAGGAATAGGTTCAGTGGTGCGTTTTAGGGGCCTATGTCCAGCTGTGAAATCCTACTCTACACCTGCAGGCACGACGCTTTCTATTCTAAATCGCTTGTCTACATTTCTCGGTTCAAAACTGTCAACAGTCTACACGGAAACGTAATTTTTGTCTACTCTTCCGTCGACAATACGCTTTTCGTGCTAAGCCTGCTGATGATGAGACGGGCTCCGAGGATTAACCATACAGCTCACCTTGTAAGATTTTTGTGCTCTAAGAGCACGTCCTGGGTAATCAAATTGCGGCAAGATTTTATAGCGTATTAGAATTTCAACTTTCTGTATTCAACCGAGCGTTGAGAATACAACAGAGTAGAAGTGTGCGTTATTTAACGTAGTCGGTTTCAAAAACTGCTTACGAGGCTGATAATCGTGTAACTAGTTTTGTGGACAAAAATTTTACGATTATTTTACTTACATAGTTCACAGATGACATGACAGTCACATAACGAACGGCGTACGCGTAAGCGTTTCGTTCATTCAACAGATTATTATTAAAACTAATATAGGTACGTTACGTAATAAGAATCGCACAACGAGAAAATTCGCAAAATAAATATTTAACATAGACACAGGTTTCGCGAAGATTGTCTTGCTACTTAGCATAGGCCTCCCCTAAAGCTTGCCATAAAGTGCGGTCTTATGTCTTCCTTCTCCATGTGGCGCCTGCTATTCTTTTTATGTCGTCTTCACATCTCCGACGCTGTCTCCCTCTCTTTCTTTTATGTTGTCCTGGACACCATTCGGTCACAGCTTTATCCAGTTGTCTTTTTTCTTCCTCATCGTGTGGCCTGTCCATCTCCACTTTAGTTTCTTGACACAATATGTCACATCCGTAACTCTAGTTTGCTTCCTGATTGTTTCAGCATCAAATCCCTGAAAACAAGGCAATTTTTTCTTAAAAGCCTTGACACGAAAATCCAAAATCACGATCACCAAAAAACATTCATTCCTAATCCGCACCGTTTTCCTCCCAAAAGTAATATTTCCTGCCAACACAGCAGGAATTCTGCCAATATGTGTAGACAGCATTAATTCCGTCCACGAAGTCAATTTGGTGTGAAAGACAACCTTTTCTGACAAACCTGTGTGTTACGTACTTAATATTGGAGAGAGATACATTGTACAAGTACGCGGAGAAAATTGTAAGATACGTATTTTTGTCATCATTTCAGCTGAAAGACGTCCACTGCTGGGCATAGGCCTTCCCCAGGCTCCTCCACTTCGACCGGTCTTGTGCTTCCCACATCCAGCGGATACCCGCGGCCTTTACAAGGTCATCGGTCCACCTTGTGAGAGGCCTTCCCACTCTACGTCTCTTCCGGTACGTAGTCGCCACTCCAGAACCTTTCGGCCTCATAGGTCATATTTATTCTGTTCTGCGAGCAATGTGCCCTGCCCACTGCCACTTAGGTTTGGCAATTCTTCGGACTATGTCGGTTGCCTTGGTTTTCCTGCGGATCTCTTCATTTCTGATTTTTGTCATATTAGTGTTGTGTAGTGCGGTTATGTAAAGTTCACAGTTCACCTCACTCAAGTGAGTGCACACAATTCGAACGCGAACTCATTTGTTTTTAAAGTAAATCATCGCGGATTCACAACGAGACACCGTTCGAATTTCGAAATTATGTATAAAGAATCATCATCTGCTTAGCCTTTTTCCCGCTCCGTATCAAAAGGACAATCTAGTAAAATGCCTTTGTGGCATAAAGGACGTAAAAGTAAAACGACCTACTATATAGTACAACGTCTGAAATTTAAAATCGTCAAACTAACTAGTAGAACGTCTGAAATGTATAAACGGCATGATGGGCAAAAGTACTGGTACACTAACGCAGAAAGTAAACCAAACATAATAAGTAAATTATTTTAATGTCCAGTTTTTTTTTATATTAAAAAGAATAAAAACGTTATTTTTTCATAGGTATGTGACAACTAAAATGCGTTATTTAATCGTATATATTATATTTTTAGAGGGTTTAGCAATCGTCCCCGAAAATAACGCGTTTAAAGTGCGAAACACGTTTAAAAAAATTAAAGGCAGATATTTCATTTTCTTGTAAAAAAATCTTGCCTTTTTGATTCGATATAAAAACAAACGGATCCTGATTTTCGTCCATTTTATTTGCAGAAACGTAAAGCAATCCCCTACACCATAATAATAATTCAAATTGTGAATTTGATTGACACTTGATTGATTACTTCTACAAGTTGCCCGTACTAAATGAAGCAAGTCACTTTTATAATAAGGAAAACTAAGGAGTAGGTATTTATCTGGAGTACTATTAGTGGACTGTGGAGTACTTACACAATACACCCATATAATACATATAATGAATTTTTATTTTACGCTCTTGAATGTACATTAAAGCATAGGCAAGTCCTTTTGCCCATCATGCCGTTTATACATTTCAGACGTTCTACTAGTAGGTCGTTTTACGTTAACGTCATTTATCCTAAAAGGGCATTTTACTAAATTGTCCTTCTGTTAAGGAGCGCTTTTTCCAACTATGTTGGGGTCGGCTTAAAGTCTAACTGGATGCAGTTGAATACCAGTATTTTACATGGAGCGACTGCCTATTCGACCTCCAGAACCCAGTTACTGGGTAATACGATATCCCTTGGTAAGACTGGTTGTCAGACCTTCGGGATGGACTGGATTGTGGAGGTCAGATAGACAGCCGCTCCATGTACATTACTGATTCTCAGCTGCATCCGGTTAGACAGGAAGCCAACCCCAACATAGAAAGATGATAAAGTTTTTTTTTCAGAAATAACTTTTTATTTATGCTTCATAAGTTTAGGTAATTAAATAAAGGTAAACAAATCGTAAAAAGGTTTTTTCATAGTTGACAATTTCTTGTTTAAAAATACGGGCTTCTGACGACCCGTAACGACTGTCAAAAATCCACAAATGACATCCGGGACCAACGACTTAACGTGCTTTCAGAGGCACGGAGGGGTCTTGGTATGTAAATATGGTCACCCATCCACGGACCAACCGCGGCAAGCGTAGCTTAACCTAATCGATCGACCCGTGCAGCTATGGTTATTTAGCCACAAGCCATTGTTCTCCAAACATCATTTTGAAACCCGAACGGTGTCTGAAATTGATACGTACCGTAGTAATATTTACTTTCTTTTTTTTTACTTTTTTCTCGCTGGATAGTATTTTAAGCAGCTTATTACATGAATCCTTTTCAATAATTCTTAATACTGTAGGAATCAATATCAAAGAGAATCTTTATTCCTTGTGCCCTTTATTGCACCGTACACAATGCTCATGAAATATTTGTATTTTGTTCCTAAAATAACAACGCTTTATGTATATTAGCAGTAATTTCAGGTTTTCAGTAATGAAAATTTTACCACACGTGATTTTAACCACAATTATCCGACAGGCTGTGAATACATAATGTATTTAAAAGTAAAACTCCCTCACCCGCACCAAGTATGGTCATATTAAAAACATTCCGATTAGGTACAAAAAAAAACCATTTCACCTCCCACGCATTCACTAATTAAGCATTCACACAACATACCAAACATTTACAAAAAAGTGTAAACAAAATGCTTATTTTTTGTTTACACTTTTTTATTTTTTGTGTAAACAATCGCGAGCAACTTTTTTACAAAACGCCCTCTGAATCCCGTGAAGTGGGCTTAGTCGGAAATCGTCGCTTGTTACCGGAAGCCGACAATCATCCCCCCTTTCCCCCACCACTGGCCACCCTGTTTCCGGTTCAGATAGCTCGCCTCTTTGTGCTCATATTTTCTGAGTTGATACAAATATTATGTGTGTCCGGAATTTTTAATACTAACGCAGGGAAAATATGGTGTGTAGTAATTATGGAGTACCTATTAAGATGTGTTGAATCATTAAGTTCCCTTCAAAATGGTTGAGCTGAATGGTGCTGATCCAATACGTCATGTTCGTGAACGGGCGAAGTCAGTAGGGACTGGTTATCTTAACTGCAACGGGTTATTTTAATTTCTGAATTGTTATTTAATTTTGTTTTAATTCAAAATCAAAAGTTATTTATTCAAACTAGGCTGAGAATCAGCTCTTTTTGAACGTAAAAATTACATAAGACAATCCCCCCAAAACGCTCGCCCTTCCTAGTACTTTAGCTGGGAAGAAGAAGTGGCGCAACCAACTCCCCAGCAGCACAGCTGTCTGTTAAGTTAGAAGAATTTTATACAAAAGTAGGTAATTAACATTTCGAAATACAAAAAAAATGCCATAAATCAGCTCGCACATGCCAAATATGAAGCCAAATATACCTACAAAACATCGAAAACTATAGGTACTCAAGTAAAAAATTACGGATGTTTTTAATGTGCGTGTCTTTTTACACCGTTCTCGCATGGACGATTTCAAAATGATGTAACCAACTTTTTGTAGCAAAATTATGATTTAAAAGAGTGTCCATGGAGTTTCTTGCCCGTTCTTCTCCATAGGTACCTACTACGCTTTGGAATGGGCTTCTTCTTTCTGACTGATAGAATGCTTGACATTTAAAAAGTGCCTGCAATTAGTTTATTTAAAAAAATAATTGCTTTGTGTTTGATTATCAGTACGTGGTATATTCTATAAAGTTTGCTTGTCGTGTTTGTTGTTTGTTTGTTTGCCGTATGATTGTGAACACCGTTAGTTTACAATCTATCTCGCGAGATTAAAAACTGTCGATAAAAATTGTAAACTGCAAAAACTATTTACAATTTAACACATTATTTTTCGATAGTTTATAATCAGTCCGTCAAATTGTGAACTGGTATCAATACGGATAGTATCTTGCGCTATTTCTAAATAGTCAAGCAACTGCCACTAACGTGGTCGCAGTTCTAACCTAGAGCACCGCCGTGTCCTCGTGGAGGCGATCGGCGGCGGCGATCTCTCGCGTCCGGCCCTGATCCAGGCCATGGTACGGAGCGAGAGGGCATGGGTAGCCGTCATCTCCTTCAGCGAAGCAGTGATGCTCGCGAAGAGGGAGGCGGCGCACGTGAGGGAGAGGCAGTCTATGCGCCCTCGCGACCCTAGCTGCCGCAGGATACGGAGACGCCCTGGGCGTCGGGAATCCCAGGCCGATTTCCGGCTACCGTAGGCATGAGCTTGCGGACGGCGAGTAATGGGTAGCTCGCTGTCCGGTAAGGACCAAGCCCAAGTCGACGGCGCGTTGTGTTCCACGCGCACCTCAAAGAGATGTCAGCACAAAAATGATGGGGCCTGCAAGGGCGGATGCCTGCCAGGGGTGCGGGTTTGTTCGAAAGAGATACCACAGCCCCTGGCATACGGGCTACTGAGGGAACACGGGTGGGTTTTAGTCAGTAAAAGTCTAACACGCCCTCCTGCTCCACCCAGAGCGGGAGAAGTTATTTGATGATTTCCCAACCAAAAAAAAAAAACCAGAAGTTTGGCTGGTAGCAGCTGGATGACAGTTTCTGATAATCGAGCTGAATGGCGTGCGATTGGAGAGGCCTATGTCCAGCAGAGGAATCCTGTAAGCTGATGATGATGATGATGATGATTTGGGAAAGAAATTAAGGACTGGGTTCAATGATCATCCATACATTTTGATGTTGTAAAATTATTAGGAATAGCCCGATGTCTATCTAGCATCAGTCATCAGGCGCAATTTTGGTACAGGAATGATTTATCCCTTAGGAGAAACACTGAAGTAAGAACAATGCAAACCTGGTTATAATATGGTTTTAGTTAAATCAATTTTTACAATACTCAAATATAATAATCTTTTTATTTCAGGAATAAACCCTTAAATAATTTATCGGATTACAAAATGATTAATTGATAATAAATTATTATCAAAACAAACAATCAATATTACATTACAGAAAAAGCAATAAATAAATGTTATTTTAGCTGGAATAGTTTAGTAATTTCCCTACACGGAAAACAGTTTACTTTGAATATGTTCCTCAATATTCCATTGTAAAGATTTATGAATTCGGTTCATAAACGAGGCCTGTGACTTTCTCATGGATGCATTAAAGTCATCTATCAACCCGGCTTTCGACAAAAACGACGAACGCACTACACCGCCAAGGCAGACACATTTTTAGAAAATTATTGTAAATAATTGCATCAAAAAAAAAAATTTGTGCCAGTATTTTTTTTTCATAAATGTCCGCCTCATTTGCGTAGTCAGGTAGACACAATATTTCATCGCTAAATCGAGAGTGTGTACTTTACCTTAATTGTCTCGCTCGTTAGTGCCATTTATTTACGTTCACAGTATTTAGGAAGGCGACACAGGACCACTGTTTATTTTTCAGATAATGGCGCTAATATTAGAAGCTATTAGCTAATAGGCGCTGTTATTTTATTATGAGTGTTTTCATCATTAAGATTAATAGTATAACCGTGGCTTTTATACAGGGAAGGGACAGGGGGCTCGTGGCTAAGTATCAAGTGCACGGGTCGAAACGTTTGTTAAAGTTGCCTCAGAAAACATGTTAAGCCGTTGGTCCCGGCTGTCATTCGTAGATTTTTGACAGTCGTTACGGGTCGTCAGAAGCTAATAAGTCTGGCAACCAGTCTTATGTGGAAAATTCACAGTAGATAAAATAATAATAATCCTAATCTGTTAAAATGATTAAAAAAACTGTCGTTTGAGAAAGAAAAGCATAAAAATACGCTAGAAGACTGCATGAAGAATTCTTAGGACCATTCCATTCTTTATCTTCGCGTTTTAAATAAAAGTAAAGTAAGAAGTTGTACCGAGAAATGAGGAAGAACTATAAAAGAATGCTGGCTATTTTTTCAATTAAAAAGGTCGTAGGTAATTTAATATTTCTTTCTAGGTCTCACTTTCAGAACATGTCATTAGATTGTGCGTGTTTTTATAGCAATTTATCTACATAAATAAAAATAAAAGTCCTGACTGACTCATCAGTGCCCAGCCCAAACCCTTGGACCTAGAAAGCGGAAATTTTTCACAGAGGTTCCCTTTATAGTGTAGACAAGGAATAAGGAAGGATTTTTCAAAACTAAATACCTAAGGGAGTTTAATAGGGGATGAAAGTTCCGCGCGGGCGAAGCTGCTGGCAAAAGGACACCACACGGAACGTTAACTAAATATAAAACACTAGTTTTAACTAAATATAAAACACTAGTTTTAACTAAATATAAAACACTAGTTTTAACTAAACATAAAACACTAGTTTTATATTTAGTTAATGTTCCGTGTGGTGCTTGACGTAAAAGAATAGTACCATCCCATTTCTTCTCGTAGGTGTCGTACAAGACGACTATGGGGGCCAGAGAATGGGCAGCAGCGTTCTCTATGTATTTTACCACCATACTGCGATCGCCAACCCTCCTATCAAGCGTGGCGATTATGGCAATCACCTCCCGGTTTGGAGGAAGCTACGAGTATGTCCAGCTGTGGCATTTAGTTTATTAAATCATCGTAATTATGCCAAGTTTCCCAACTATGTACCTTATTTTAGGGTCGGCTTCCAGTCTAACCGAATGCAACTGAATACCAGTATTTTACATGGAGTAACTGTCTGACCTCCACAACCCAGTCACTGGGTAATACGATGCCCCTTAGTAAGACTAGTTATCAGACTATCGGGTTTCTGAGGTATCGCAACGATCCACGAATGATAGCTGGGACCAACCTTTTTAATAAAAAGGTTGGTCCCGGCTGTCATTCGTAGAGGGTATAAAAAGTTTTTATACCCCCTATAATTTGTATTGGAAAACACAGACTTATTTCATTACTTTTTACTTGTCTCTCGAATTAGATGTCCTTTTATACGAGGACAATAAGGTCTTTGTGACCAACTGTTGTCCAATATACCATTTTATTAATCCTAAAACAATTATTATGGTACTTTTACCATTCATAGCGCTCGCCATTTACTGGTTTTATGGTTTTCCTCACTAAAAGCTAATGAAACCTTAACAAAACATCATGTTTTTTATATTTATTATTTAATAAATGGAAGTATAAAAGGTGATATTTTGAACGAAATTGCTGTTTTATTTTGGGTAATAGAAAATATGGGATTGTAAATGTGTTAAAAGCTACTAAATGTTTGGCTTTTAAGTAATTGGCCTGTTTCTATTTCGTACCGATCGTTGATGGTAACTTTGTTAATCCCGTATCTACTATTGAGGTCACTTAAATACGCTCCACAAACCATTACTTGTGCCGTATAGTTATACTTCTTCAGTCTTACCAAGGGGTATTGTGTTACCCAGAAACTGGGTTGCGGAGGTTAATTAACGACGTGATATAACGCTTTAGACTCACAAAAGTTGGAAGAAAACAGTGAAAATTATTTTCACAAGATAAAAACCGATTATACGCAGGACAGGTAAAGTTATTGCGTTTTAAGACGCCGTACGCTGCGACCAAGTTAAGTTTTCCTTCCTTATTCCAGAATGATTTTGTTTTTAGGGTTTTGTTTACAATATTTAATAATAATAAAATAATAATAATTTAGAGAGAGCAGTGATGGCCAAGTGGCAACGGCCGCGACTTACGAGTCGTGAGTTCGAACCCAGCCAGGCGCTTTAGTTTGTGCAAATTATTTCATTACCACTGCTCTCAAAACGGTGAAGGAAAACATCGCGACGAAACCGGCATGTTCTAGAACAAAACATTCGGAAGACATGTGACATCTACCAAATTACACTGGGCCCGCGTGGTGGATTACGGCACAATCTCTCTCACCTGTGCCCCAGCAGTGGAAACATTATAGGCTGATGATGATGATAATCATTTTAAAACATTATAGGCTGATGATGATAATCATTTTAGTATCAGGCAAATAAACCCCATAGATAAAATACACAAAATAATATAAACAAATTAACAAACTAAACTACCGGGGCGTAACTCCACTGCCGCGGGAAATCGCGGCACAGCGGACAATGCTCCGGCGGGATCTCATGGTGACATGGAGAGTGCGATTGTCGCAACACAGTGCTGGGCACGCCACGATTGCGGCGGTAAGTCCCCTCTTTGAGGAGTGGCTTGAGAGGCGCCATGGCGTCCTCACCTTCCGCCTGACGCAGGTCCTCACCAGACACGGTTCTTTAGGGAGATTCCTGTTTCGGATAAGGCGGGAGGAAACACCCGGGTGTGTCCGGGTGCGTCTTGTTTCTCTGCGAGGTGTCATGTAACCGTCCTCGGAAATGTCGATATACGACACCTTTCGGCCAAAAGTCTTCTTTCAAGCAGTGCTGTAGATGGTGGGTTGGAACTCGTACCACGAATGACTTAAATTTGATGTCGCGGCGAGATTCCAACCTTTCGACCCTCAGAGTACAGTTGGTCTTCACTTTCAAGTACTGCACGACTTCCTCAATCTTCGTGAAATGATGCAGACGCAAGGAAATGTACCTACAGCTGTGTCGTGGGGCTGTGCAAGTGCAACTAGCATTTACAATTTTTTGTGGCCGGTACTTCTTCTAAAGAGTCTTCTGAAATTATATAATATAGTTGGCATGTTCCCTAGACTTTGTTGAGCAGTGTAGTTGAAAAAAGGGTAAGAAGATGAAGATGAGGTGAAGATACTTCATTAGTACTTTTTACTTACCCTGGATAGTCAGCACAGCCATTGTGACGACCTTATGTTTTTACCACCAAATTACTTTCTTATTTTTAAGCTATTGCATAGCTTTTATCGCGGCCTTTGAGCGAGGCGATCGAATCAAGAAATTCCGTACGAAAATAAAACCTAACCCCCCACTTCGCCTACCATGTAGCTCGGCAGAGCGTTTGCAGACTGTTCGATATAATAAAACTTGTTTTCTTATCGGTCACGCTCAAAAAGTGTAACTTGAATTAATATCAAAGAAAAAAATTGAAATAATATCAAAGAAAAAAAATACTGCATAAATAAAAATAAATAAATAATTATAATTGCATAAGTTGATAAAACATATTATGCAATAGCTTTACCGCGGCAGTCCCCGAGTACCACACGTATTTTTTTTTCTTTCCTAACTTAGAAATATCACCAATGAGAGCAGTGGTGGCCCAATGATAACGGCCGCGACTTACGAGTTGTAGGTCGTGGGTTCGAACCCAAGTAGGCAATTGAGGTCTTAATATTAGAATAACAAGATGAAGTGAGGCAACTGCTTCCGGAAATTCTATCCTTCCCTTACCAGGACTAAGTAACACTATAAACACAAAAGAACGGCAACAAATCAGGACATAGTCTTACCAAGGTCTCTGATCACATCAGAGGGACACTGAGCAAGGGCAGGAGGGGGTTTTAGCCGGAATGGTTTAACAATCTGTTTCAAAACGAAACAGATTATGATTAATCGTGAGTTACGCAATAGTTTTTTTTTTAATTGAAAACTTTTTGTAGAAACTCTGAAAGTGGTGTCATTCCGTAAACATTTCATCAATCATTACTGTCAGTCAATATGTATATATATATTGCTCCTCATAATAGGTAGGCAGAGCTGTATAGGAGGACTATGATACATCGTTCGTGAAGGAAAGGTGTGTGCGATGTATTTTTAACCGACTTCAAAACGAAGGAGTTTTTTTTAAGTATGTTCGGGCATAACTCCGACGGAGTTTGTTGCGCCACTTCTTCTTCCCAGCTAAAGCACTAGGAAGTGTCGAAGGGTGGGCGTTTTTGGGGGACTGTCTTATGTATTTTGACGTTCGAAAAGTGCTGATTCTCAGCCTAATTTGAATAAATGACTTTTTTTTTTTTTTTTGACGTTTATAGACGGATTTGCAAAATTATTTTGTTCGAAAGGACTTTTTTACGTCGAAATGGTCCCACTGAAATTTCTTATAGATCTGATGGTGCGTTTCGGAGGCAGACAACGGAACTCTTCAAAAAATGACAGCAAATCAACCGCGAATGCTGCTTTCGCATAAATATGCATTGTTTTGACCCCAAGGATGATGAAGTTTCGAAATGGTGTGGGGTAGGTAACTAAAAAGTGAAAAATAAAAACTTTTTTCAAAAAGTTACAACCGACTTCCAAAAAAACACTACAGAGTGCAAAATAACTTTTACTTCGGAAGGCGGTGACAAATAATTAAAATACACATCCAAAGTCACCGACTTCCGAAGTTAAAGTTATTTTGCACTTTGTAGTGTTTTTTCGGAAGTCGGTTGTAATTTTTTTGAAAAAAGTTTTTTAATACGTACGGATGACTTGAATGGAAATCAGATACGTGATTTGTGATAAGAAACAACTGTTACAACGGGGAAGAAGAAAGAAAAATACCATTTAATTATAATTTAAACTGTATATTTTTGATTTTGTATTTTATTAGGTACCTGATACTTATTAACAGGCTGCACTCAAAATCAAAATCAAAATATTTTATTTCATATAAACCTGCATGGGCACTTATGAAACGTCAGAAGCTAGGTGCACGGTTCCAAATTGTTGTTTCCTATGGAGAAGAGCCGGCAAGAAACTCCACAGTTACTCTTTGAAAAAGAATTGACTTTACCAATGTTTTCAAATTACAGAGATTTATGGGAGGACAGTGCAGGCCTGTCAATAAGTATCAGGTACTTAGACGAATACAGAATAGAAAATCGTCTACAAATCTACAAACTGTCCTCTCATACCTATTACCTATACACTGTTATTTGCAAACATTGTATATGTCAATTATTTTTAAAAGTTTTTAACCGTGGAGTTTCTTGCCGACTCTTCTCCATAGGAAACGACCAATTGGGACCGCGCACCTTCTGACGTTTCATAAGTCACTGTAGGTTTATGTTTTTTTTTTTAAATGTAGATTAGCAATGATCAGCGGATGGCCCATAGATAACGGCCGCGACTTACGAGTTGTAGGTTCGACGTCTAGCTTCGCTATGTGTTAATTATTTCATCACCACTGCTCTCAAAACGGTGAAGGAAAACATCGTGAGGAAACCGGCATGACCTAGAACCAAAAATTCAAAGACATGTGACATCTACCAACCCCCACTGGACTCACGTGGTATTCCAGCAGTGGGAAAATTGAAGAGCTGATAATGCTAATAATCAGCGGTAATCTGCTACACCAACGCTGGAAATATTGTATTTTATTGTGATTATATTAATGAATGTGTTTTTTCTTTTTGTTTCAGGTAAGTTTGAAAACCTGCTAAGCTTTTCGTTGTATCACGTAAGTTAAATTGTCAAAGTAAATTCGTCATTTCAAGTATTTATTATATTTCATTAAGTGAATTATTTTCAATTTTGTTTTACTCTCTCTCTCTCTGTGGTTACACACGGTGTCAACATCTCTTTATCTACTTTCCTTTCATCAGAAATCGTCAACTACGGAGATTTCTTAAGAAATAAGCATCATCTTTGGACGTATGTTTCTATAAGTGTGACGTACAAAATCACTGAACCACTTTTTCTTAACACTCAATACTGCTAAGAAAAAGTGGTTCAAATACTTAGGCATACTTATCTAGAGCCACCTCAATTCAAACCTTATGGTACGTGTCTGAGTCGTGGCACCACTTCTTCCTGGGGCAACCACGGCAGCGCCGTCCATCCTCACTCACCATCGTCAGAGTCTCCACACGGTGGTTGCCCAGTGATCATTTTGCATGCGGCTATCATGCCCCGCCCAGTCCCAGTATTTCAAACTGGCAGCCAGGATCCCCGTTTCGGAGCGCAACGTGGTGTTTCGTATTATTTCAGTTCGCTTACAAAATTAGAAATATTATTGAAAGTAAAGCGTAATACCAACTTCTGTGTGTCTCATGAAGAATACGTCAACAGAATAATATAAGCCGCCATATATGGAGCTCGGATTATCCTGCTTAAATTTACATGCGATTTAAATGATTAGGTACGAAGAAAAATACGTTGATTTGTCTCTTAAATTGTGTGCTTTTTTATTGGGATTTAAATAGTATTCAGATTGTGAGTAGAAATAAGGAATCTCCCTCTCACAGAGAGGAGGCTTGTATCCCAGCAGTGGGAACGTTATTGAAATAAGGAACGCAAGGGCCTATGATAGAATTATAGAAAACGTTCCGTGTGTTGCCGGACATAAAGGAATAGCACCATCCCATTTCTTCCCGTGGGTGTCGTAGAAAGCGACTAAGGGACTTACTAGAGAATGGGCAGCAGCGTTCTCTATTCATTTTACCACCATACTGCGATCGCCAACCCGTGGCGCCAAGCGTGGTGATTATGGCAACCCCCCTTTTGGGGGTGGCCTATATCCAGCAGTGGACGTCTTTCGGGTGAAGTGATGATGTGTGATAGAAAATTATTACAACAAAAGTACACTGTGTGCAGTTTTTTACCCGGCTGCCATGTGTTTTACATAAATTTTTGTGCATAAAGCATTAAATAAACAAACTTTTTGTGTACGAGCTCGTCATCATTATGCCATCGTTTTTTTTTTTAAATTCGTAGCTCGTAGGTTAGGAGCCTGCTTAACCGGACTTGCTTGAAAATGAAGGCCTCCAGCCAAGGCTTTAAAACTTAAAACAATGCGACTGCACGCTAAGGGTACCCTGTCGATCTCTCGCGTCCGGCCCTGGTCCAGGCCATGGTACGAGAGTGCATGGGTAGCCGTCACCTCCTTCTGCGAAGCAATGATGCTCGCAAAGAGGGAGGCGGCGCACGTGAGGGAGAGGCACTATATGTGCCCTCACGGCCTTAGTCGCCGCAGGAGACGCCCTGGGCGTCGGGAATCCCAGGCTGATTCCCGGCCACCGTAGGCGTGGGCTTGCGGACGGCGAGTAATGGGTAGCTCGCTGTCCGGTAAGGACCAAGGCCAGGTCGATGGCGTGTTGTGTTCCACGTGCGCCTCAAAGAGATGTCAGCACAAAGTGATGGGGCCCGCAAGGGCCGATGCCTTCCAGGGGTGCGGGTTGTTCGAAAGAGATACCGTGGCCCCTGGCACACAGGCTACTGAGGGAACACAGGTGGATGGGACACGCCCTCCTGCTCCACCCAGAGCGGGAGAAGTTATTTGAAGATTTCCCATACTCAAAAAAAAAGAAACGGTACCCTGTGAGTTACGCTGATTACCATTCATTTTTTTAGCCTAAATGTACTTCAAATCTGCTGGGCAGCGGCAAGTCCTACCAGGTACTCTTTTCTCCCAGCTCTCGCGGTACGCGTCCAAGTCATCTCCATCTCTTTCTGGGCCGGCCTCGGTGGCACCGTCCATCTCAAGGCACCAATTTTGTGGAGACATTTTATGCTATCCAATAGTATAAAAATATCTCCACAGGTGGAGGTTCGCGGACGGTTCAGATCTCAAATGCGTATGTGGCACCTCCTCACAGACAATGGCTTACCTTCCATCATCTGCCGCATGCCCTTTGATGATGTTATGACTGCGTCAGTGAGCCACTGATACGCTGAGAAGCAAATACACACAAATTTTACCGATAGATTTTATCAATCCTTAAATGTTTCATAACTAAAATCTTTTTCAGTATTTAAAGTCTCATTTCACAACACCTGGCCGACGAACTGTAGTCCAATATCGACCAAATCATAATAAAATTAAAACATAATTTCAATTAAATCCTTAACAAAAACCAACTCATACGCTCCATTGTTAGAATTTCTGAAATTCTGACCTTTGAGACCAGACCTTTTTCAAAGCTTTTCATAATGAAAGGACGCTGAAACTCACAAGTCCTTGATATAAATGAGAAATTAATTGTGTAGGTGATTATTAAAAGTGGGGCATTTTAACAATATAGGTGGGGGACCGAAATAGGGTCTGGACAATGGGAACATGTTTTTATATTCAGATAAGGGTTTTTTTTTCGAGTGACAGAAGTTAAAAGTATTACATTATAAAAATTGGGAAAAAGATTGATGGCCATATTCATAAACGAGGATTAAAGTTAAATGATGTTTAAACGTCAAAAATGTATGGTTAAACAGACGCTAATCACTATTTAACTTTAAGCAATGTTTATGAATAAGGGGGTGAGTGTTTAAACTAAATGGACTGACTGGAAGGAGGCCCCGACCGTCATAGTTGCGCAAAGGCTAGGCAGATAAAATAAATAAAAAGTATGACTCAAAATTGTGAAGAAAACATCGTGAGGAAACCGGCATTTCTATAACCAAACATTCAAAGACATGTGCCGTCTACGAACCTGCACTTTTTTACTAACCGGTTATAGCCCACTTCCTCTCACAGAGAAAAGGCTTGTTTCCCATCTATGGGATCATTATAGGCTGCTTAAGTGTGCTTTAAATAATCTATATAAATAAAAAGAGAAGTCCTGACTGACTGACTGACTCATCAACGCCCAGCCCAAACCCTTGGACCTAGAAAGCTGAAATTTTGCATAGAGGTTCTCTTTATAATGTAGACAAGGAATAAGGAAGGATTTTTCGAAATTCATCCCCTAGGGAGTTAAATAGGGGATGAAAGTTCCGCGCGGGCGAAGTCGCTGGCAAAAGCTAGTAATAAATAAAATTGTTTTATTCGGGACAACACGGAACCAATTTTGTTAGCATACACGTTAGATACTACAACTTATACACTAGGATTAGTAACATATTTAATACCAACAGAAAATTTAGTGAGACATGTGCTTGCGAGGACACACAAGACATACAGGAGCTCTCGGGTTCTCAGCTACGACTCTCAGGATGCTGTTGTTACCTCCCGCCGAATCGCGTCAAGTTCGTGAACGGGCGCCGTCAGTTGAGACTGGTCATCTCCTAACTGCCATGGCTTATTTTGAATCTTATATTTTTTACATTGTTCTCACATATAGAAGCACCAAGAATAATGTTCCCACGATTTTGGAATACATGATTCAAAAGAGTGTCCTTGGAGTTTCTTGCCCGTTCTTCTCCATAGAGATGTACGTTTTGGAATGGGCACCTAGCTTCAACTTCGTTTTTTTTTTTTTGACAATTCAAAAGTGCCTTTAAAAGGTTTAATTGAAATAAATGCTTTGAGTTTGAGTTTGAATCCTCCTCACAAGCGATGCCATCTTCTCCTGATGATAGCATGGAAACCATCAGTACGCTATTGGGTAAACATCTCCGAGGATGATGGCTTTGAAATAGATAATCAGAGATCTTAATCGCAAATGTTTGAAAGAATAAAACTTTCAGAGGTATATATCAACTTGCCTAAGCCTGCTACCGTTCCCATAATCACTAACGCTTCCCTATTATCCTCCATCTATTGCATGCCACTAAGAGGTTCCCTAATGGTACCTTTAGTGACAAATACTGCAAGATCAGTCGCCGTCGTTAGAGGTGACCTCAGCAGTGTTTGTCCCACTATTTGTCCTTGTACCGCTTAGAGATCTATCGTCATTAGTAACGATTTATTTACTTATATATATATATACACTGCTTCCAGTTTGACCGTATGCATCTTCACACCAGTATTTTAGATCGAACGATTGCCTAACTGTTCTGTTCGTTCCGTGTGGTGCCGAACGTAAAAGAATAGCACCACCCCATTTCTTCCCGTGGGTGTCGTAGAAGGCGACTAAGGGACTTACTAGAGAATAGGCAGCAGCGTTCTCTATGCATTTTACAACTACACTGCAATCGCCAACGCGTGGCGATTGTGTCAAAACTTTGGGGAGGGCTATGTCCAGCAGTGGACGTCTTTCGGCTGATATGATGATAATGATGATTGCATAACTGACCTTCACAATCATACTGGGTACACAATATCCATTGGTAAGAGTGGTTTTCAGACTTTAGGGCTTCTAAAGACTGTCCAAGATCCACGAATGACAGCCGGGACTAACGGCTTAACGTGCTTTCCGAGACACGGAGAGGTCTTGGTATGTAAATCTGTGAACCAACTGCGACAAGCATAATTTAGTAGCCAATGGTGCCGATTCTGTTGTACACCGAACTAAACTAACTAAACTATAACTAAAATTCCTTACTTTTTACTATGAGAATCTAAACGCTATTCTGCAAAAAAATATCTCTAAATTTAAAAAACCGGTCAAGTGCGAGTTGGACTCGCGCACCGAGGGTTCCGTACAAACCTGTGGGTATATAAGTAAAAGTTCAAAATTGTCAAAAATATTTTTTTTTATATGACGAAACTAAAAATTTACGGTTTTCGTAATTTTTCCTATATCTGTACTATAAGACGTGACTTCGTACAAAATTTCAAGATTCTAAGTTCACGGGAAGTACCCTGTAGGTTTTGATTCCCGTGCGAGTTTCGAAAATTTGCGGAATTTTGCGGCCTAAATGGCTGTATCTTTTGATTGCGTTGACTTAGAAGGTTGATTTTTCTACAGCTTCCAGGGACAGTAGAACTAAGTATCATATAGAAATTTCAGTTTGATACCTCCACGCGTTCCTGAGAAAAACGGTCTTGACAGACGGACGGACGGACGGACAACAAAGTGATCTTATAAGGGTTCCGTTTTTTCCTTTAGAGGTACGGAACCCTAAAAACTATTTTGACACAACTAAAATCGAATTTGACAATCGCGACTCGCACGTGGTATGTTTTGGCTTCACAACGTGGTACTTGTTTGCCCTACCCCGTGTTTTTTTTTAGAGCCAGCAGCGCGCCGGGGTCGGCAGCCTCGACGTGATTTATATGGAATTTTCACTTTTTTCATGGAAAATATGGAAAATTATTATCCACATGTTGAGTTTTAGAGGTGTTTGGGGTTTTATAAAGGGGGTCGAAATTTTCATTATTTTTGCGATAGGACACACCGTTTTCGAAATATATGCAAAAGAAAAGAAAAAAAAATACAGTACTATTTTTGCACCAGAAGTCGAGGTGTCGGTGTGAATTTTAGTTCTTAACAACTAATTTTATTCCACACCTATTTAATCGCGATTAAAAATAGTCAGATTTAGTTAGACAACCAAAATTTTAGGTTGAATAGAATAATGAAATTGACAACAACAGAATAGCAAAATTTCCATTTTCACTAAACTAATAATTCAGTGCAATCTTAGTGCTGTCAAACTAAAATATAGTTAAGTTGTGTCACTTTAGTCAATTTCAGAATAGGAAATCGTCGTTTGACAGGAATAAACTAGATTTTGGTAATTTTTAGTCTAGTTTAGAGAATTTTGTGACAACAGAATCGGCACCATTATCAGATCTTCGAGATTAACAAAGCCAAAAATCTTCATTTTTTTTTTTTTTCTAGATATAGGTAGGTATTTAAATCGTACTTATGTTATAATGTGAAAGTTTGTATGATTGGATATTTAGATGTATGGATGTTTGTTGCTCCCGTATGTGTTGCCGGGGTCCCGTATGTGTTGCCGGGCGTAAAAGAATAGCACCATCCCATTTCTTCCAGTGGGTGTCGTAAAAGGCGACTAAGGGACTTACTAGAGAATGGGCAGCAGCGTTCTCTATGTATTTTACCACCATACTGCGATCGCCAACCCGCCTGCCAAGCGTGGCGATTATGGCAAAACCCCCCCAAAAATGACAAGCAGCCCTACAAAACGGCCCCTAGTACCCGGCGGCCCGCCTACCCTTGGCTACGGTAGCGGCCAAGGTAACGGTGAGGCAAGGGGTGCTAAGAATCTCCGGAAGAGATCTGGCTACCAAAACAAACGGAAACTGCACCTGGCAACGTACAACACGCGTACACTCCGGACCGACGAGAAGATTACCGAACTCGAGGAAGAATTGAGCAGGTTACGGTGGGGTATAGTAGGGTTATCTGAAGTTCGAAGAGAGGGGGAGGACTCGATAATCCTCAAATCCGGTAACCTGCTCTATTTCCGGGAGGGCGACCAGCAGTCCCAAGGTGGTGTCGGGTTTATTGTCCATAAGTCCCTTGTGACAAACGTGGTGAAGATCGAGAGTGTGTCGACCAGGGTGACGTACCTTATACTCAGAATATCCGCAAGATATTCGCTGAAGGTCATACAGGTCTACGCCCCGACCTCGACACACCCCGACGATGAGGTGGAGACCATGTATGAGGATATATCCAAAGCCATGCATGGCTCTAAAACTCATTTCACCGTTGTCATGGGGGACTTCAACGCGAAACTGGGCAAACGGAACGAGGATGAGCTCATCCGTGAGAGTGGGGCAATTTGGAGTTGGACGACGGAACCACCGGGGTCACTTACTGGCCAGTTTTATGGAGAAGGAAGGCCTCTTCATGATGAACTCCTTCTTCAGAAAACGGGAGCACAGAAAGTGGACCTGGCAGAGCCCTGATGGTGCAACTAAAAACGAGATTGACTTCATTATGTCGACGAAGAAGCAAATATTCAATGATGTCTCTGTGATCAACGCGGTGAAAACCGGAAGCGATCACCGCATGGTAAGAGGCACATTGAATATCAACATCAAGCTAGAAAGATGTCGACTAATGAAGTCTACGCTCCGTCCAGCACCGATCCAGGTCCAAAACCCCGAGAGCTTTCAGCTCGAACTCCAGAATCGTTTCGAATGCCTAGGGAGCTCCGTGGACGATTACAACGATGGGTTCGTGGAAACTGTCCATACGGTCGGGTCTAAGTTCTTCAAGACCCGCCGTACTAATGGCAAAAAGAAACTCTCTGATCCTACTCTGCAGCTAATGGAGGAGAGGCGTGAAATGATCCTGCAGTCTTCAGACGACGCGCTAAAGTACCGACAGCTCAATAGACAGATATCTAAGGCCTTGAAAAGCGACCTTCGCCGTTTTAATACGGACCGCATAAAGGACGCGATAGAGCGGAACAAGGGCTCCAAGGTCTTTTCAAGAGATCTGTCTATTGGGCAGAGTCAGCTTGCGAAACTGAAGACCAATGATGGCAGGATCGTTTCCTCCAAGCCGGAGCTGTTGAGAGAGATCGAGAGTTTCTATGGACAGTTATACACGTCAACAAGCAACCCCGTTACGGATCTGGCTAACGACCCAAGAGCCAGATTGACCCGACACTACACCGAAGATATCCCGGACGTTAGCTTGTACGAGATTAGGATGGCTCTGAAGCAGCTAAAAAACAACAAGGCGCCGGGTGATGACGGAGTCACGGCCGAACTCCTGAGGGCCGGCGGAAAACCCGTTCTTAAGGCCCTCCAGAAGCTGTTTGATTCCGTCATACTCGAGGGCAAAACGCCACAGGCATGGAACAGAGGTGTGGTAGTACTTTTCTTTAAGAAGGGTGATAATACTCTTCTTAAGAATTATAGGCCCATCTCACTTCTGAGCCACGTCTACAAGCTGTTTTCGAGAGTCATCACGAACCGTCTCGCGCGCAGGTTTGACGACTTCCAGCCTCCCGAACAAGCCGGAATCCGTAAAGGCTTTAGCACCGTAGACCACATTCATACGCTGCGGCAGGTTATACAGAAGACCGAAGAGTATAACCTGCCTCTCTGCTTAGCGTTTGTGGACTACGAAAAAGCCTTCGATTCGATCGAGACATGGGCTGTACTGCAGTCTCTTCAACGGTGCCAGATCGACTATCGGTACATCGAGGTGCTGAAGTGTCTGTATGAAAACGCCACTATGTCAGTCCGACTCCAGGACCGGACTTCGAAACCTATCCTTCTGCAGCGAGGTGTGAGACAGGGAGATGTTATCTCTCCGAAACTGTTCACCGCTGCACTGGAGGATGTCTTCAAGGTTCTGGACTGGAAAGGGGCGAAGAATTGCCAAACTTAAGTGGCAGTGGGCAGGGCACATTGCTCGCAGAACAGATGGCCGATGGGGCCGAAAGGTTCTGGAGTGGCGACCGCGTACCGGAAGACGTAGAGTGGGAAGGCCTCCCACAAGGTGGACCGATGACCTTGCGAAGACCGCGGGTATCCGCTGGATGTGGGAAGCACAAGACCGGTCGAAGTGGAGGAGCCTGGGGGAGGCCTATGTCCAGCAGTGGACGTCTTTCGGCTGATATGATGATGATGATGATGATGTTTGTTACTCAATCACGCGAAAATTGCTGTCGAGATTGGAATGAAATTTGGCAAACGTACAGTTTATAATTCGGATTAACACAAAGGATACGTTTAAGTGGGATAATTTTCGACCACCTCGCGATAGAAGCCGCTGGTAAAAGCTACTATAGAAATGTATTAAAAAAAAAAAAAAAAAATTTAATAATTTTGACAAGCCATATTCAAGATTTTCTCAAAACATTAGTCCCACGTAACCATTCAACCCCCCCGAGTGGGTTCCCGCATTGTCGTTGCGGGGGTGCTCAGTAACCGTGGATTCCGGCCACGGTGAAGCCAAGAGGAATCCAAAGGTGGGGCCGCTCGTCAGGGCTTTTGCCTTCAAGCCATTGACGTAGCGGCCAAAAAGTAGGTTGCGGTGAGGTGCACCGCAACTGAGGTGGGCCGCGATGTCGAATGGGAGGCATTGCGGCTGAGGGTTACGGGCTGCGGTAGAGGAGGAGTGCCGGTGCTTCTGAGCAGCGCTCTTCCCTTCCGTGGCCTGGACGGGGCCGCCACCGTTTGATGGCGGACGCGGTGGGGCCACAGGGGAAGAGGACTGTCGGTATAGCGTCGGCCGCTCTCCCTATCCCCTGCGGCCGAAAAGTGGTAGACGGGACGGCGCGTTGTGTTCCACACGCGTGCCGTCAAAGATGTCAGCAACCACTGGTGGGGTCCGCAAGGGCCGATGCCTGTCAGGGGCGCGGGTTTGTATCGAAACAGATACCACAGCCCCTGGCATACGGGCTACTGAGGGAACACGGCTGGGTTTTAGTCAGTAAAAGTCTGACACGCCCTCCTGCTCTACTCAGCAGGAGAAGTCATTTGATGAAATCCGACCCAAAAAAAAAAAAAAACGTAACCATTTAAAACTTTTTATAACCACCTTTGAAAAACACACCTTTTATAAATAACCACATTGAGGCCCTGGTAATTTTGAATGTACTCGTCGTATTGTCGTTATGAGCGATAATAGTTCTTACTGCAATCCGACATGGGTTAAAATCTGTTGTAATAAATTTGAATGATAAATGAGCAAGCATTGTCGTAAAAATGCAAATAAAATCGTATAAAATTGGATATTAAAACTATTTGATAATAAATAATCCATCACTGCAGTTTGGTATTTAAAATGTTATGGTATATTTTTAATTATAATAATAATTATTATTGAAGTGATAAACTGGTTTTAAAGATAATTAAGAGATGACTTTGATGATTTTTTTGATGCATACAGTATCTTTAATTAAGGTTTGAGTACGATCACTGTATACAAAAAAGACTTGCAAATGTCATATATTTTTTTGATTTCAAAATTATTTACGTTTATAGAGATACACTGGTTTAAAAAAACCACCATTTTGAGCGTTTTCATGAAATCTCCGCCTTAAGTTACTAGCTAGAAAATATTACATCCCTTGTAACATAAACAAAACATAAGTTTTACTATCCCTTGACGTTCACTAAGTAAGTTAACATAAACAGCCACTCACAGGCTTACTAACATGAACAAACTTGTAACTTTACCCGTTTTCATCTACTACACAAGCAGTTTAATAAAACTGTCTTACTTTACTTGCTTAGTAAAGTAAAAGGCGGAAAACTTGTGGTAAAGTCTTTCTAAACTGTAAATTTTTAATAATGTAATTAATACCAGAATACCAGCGCTGCGACACTTTTTAAATGTCGTAGCATTATGCTGAGGTAGGCCTCAGCAAAATGCTTCGTCATTTAAAAAGTGTGAACTTGGTATGTAAAAAGTGTGACGTTTAATAAGCTCCTAAAGCCTTTTGGCCTCGTGCAGGACTTTCTGTTTTATTTTTTAATTATTTTTTTACTTTTTAAATTGTTTTTTTTTATAAAATTATTTTTTTAAATTTTTGTACTAGTTTGTGTTTATTTTACCAAGTGATATTCCTGTGCGAGTCACAGTAAATACTTTTTCTTTTTATTTCTTTAATAGAAAAGTGCAATACCTACGCGGTCAAAATGTATTGAACAGCAATTTTTTTTTAACCGACTAAAAATTTGTACGTTTTGGGTCTAGAATAATATGTTGAATTCATGGTTACAGTTTGCGCACTGGATAAAAGTTTATCAACATTTCGTATCTCTGAAAGTAAATTAAAAAAACCGGCAAAGTTTGAGTCTTCTTTCTTTTCTTTCATAATGGAATTATTTGGAATAAATTCACCCAAAACAATCTTAGCGTGTTTGCAATTGTGTTTGCAAAACTTGTTCTAGCATGCATTCCAACTGCAAATGTACTTAAGAGCGTTCATCCCACGCGGGCTGGCAACGGCGCATTTATAGCGGTTTTTCGTGATTATTTCATTAAATACAAACATATGTAAACATTATTTTCAGCCAAGCACTAGGTTGTTGGTATTTACAAGTTTGTATGCTATTTTTTACAGTTAATTATTATATATACCGTCAATTATTTTCTATTTGCGGTACTTGATACGATTAAATGTTTTTATTAAAGAGTAAATGTTATAAAATAATTATAATTACCAACACACAATACAGGCATGGTTTTATGAAGAAATCTCATATGCACAAAATTCTTGACTCCACTGTTTTGCGCAAATGTCCATTCGCACTAAAGTCTATTCACTCAAAAACCCATTCGCGCTAAAGTATATTCGCTCAAAACCCCATTCGCGCTAAAATCTATTCGCTCCAATGTCTATTCGTAGATATATCTTTTCGCGCATAAGTTCATTCGCTTAAAGGTCCATTCCTGGAAATGTCATAAACTGGTGAAACATGAGTATGCTTCACACCTCTGCCTATCTCTGCCGAACAAGCGTGACGTTAAGTAGCTCCTGATTCCGGGAACCTCCTGAAGTTAAAGTTTTACAGCGCTCAAATGAATCTCAAAGGTTTTAAAGTCAACTAGAACGTGAAAAATAATCAAAAATTATATCTTTCAAACAAAACTTGTAGGTAAGTAATTGAATTATTTATCAAAAGAAGTCACCAACTCAATTAATATATTAAAACTTAGTAACAAGGTGTCTAACTTTCATGAAAGTTGTTTAATGAAAATATGTAGGTAGGCAATCTATTTATTGCTACATAGAAATTGTTCTACGTGAGTCACGTCGCGCCTATTTGCTGTATTGGGTCGATCTTTGGCCAAATAATCAGCATTGCCATTCAACGTGGCACACCTGCCAGTCGAATACTTCGACGCATACAGTGGCCTTTTTAACCGACGAAAAAACGGAGCAGGTTCTCAAGTCGACGCGTTTATTCGTTTTTTTTTTTTTATGTATGAGCACGCATAATTTTTTTCAGAGTAGTCCTATTTTGATAATTCTGTTTTTATTGGAAAAGTTGGTCTCAAATTTGGTCCCGAAGTTGGTCCCAAATAAATTTCAAAAAAATAAAAAATAACACGCGAGGCGGACACGCGCCGCGTGCGCACGGTTAACGTACCGAACGCCCTAAGACAACAACGCTGCTTAGCGCCAGAATTAGATTTTTCTCCCGATGATTCCAACTGTTACGCCATTGACTAGTCTCTTGGGAAACAAAGTCGTTACCTACTACTTCCGTGATACTTGAAAGCACGTGACCACTACGTGCTCCCATCTTCCCGAGGGAAGCGGACGTGATAGTTCACAGCAGATAGCCCACCTGTGGGCTATCTGCTGGTTACGACAGAAGCAATAAAATATATTTTAAGGGGAAAATTAAGGCAAAACAAATGAATACAAGTACCGATATGCCAAAATGGATTTTGCAAAATACATAATTGTAATTCATATCTTGATTCGTGCTGATAAACGGTGAGAAACCAGTTTTGGTATTCTGTATAGTTCACTGCTCACCTCACTCAAGTGAGCGCTCACATTTCGAATGCGAACTCATTTGTTTTTAAAGTGAATCATCGCGGATTCACGACGAGACATCGTTCGAATTTCGAAGGGATTTTTAGAGAAATACTACCGGACTTTTGGTAGTCGGAAATCATTTGTTTTTAAAGTAAATCATCGCGGATTCACAACGAGACAAAGTTCGAATTTCAAAAGAATTTTTAAAGATATACCTACTACCGGACTTTTGGTAGTCAGAAATCACCAACCCGCAATGAGTGAGCCTAGTCATCAGTGTGTAACGAAAGTGTTCATTCTCTGAATGAGAATTTTAAAATACAATAGAGATTTTTATAGGGTCCCGGTACCTATTGTATACAATAGGTACCGGGACCCTATTACTGAGGCTCCGCTGTATACCCACCCGTATGTCACAGGGCTTTATCTATTGAACCGTGATTAGTAGACACTTCAAATTTTCACAGAGTATGTAAAATATTATGGCCGCTATAATACCAAATAAAATGTAAATGAAAACGAAAAATGTGATTTATTTTGCCATTTTTTTACCAATTTATTTTAAAATAATAATATGTCATCATCATCTGCAGACTTTTCCCAACTATGTTGGGGTCGGCTTCCAGTCTAACCGGATGCAGCTAAATACCAGTATTTTACATGGAGCGACTGCCTATCTGACCTCCACAACCCAGTTACTGGGTAATACGGTACCCTTCAGTAAGACTGGTTGTCAGACTTTCGGGATTCTGACGACCCGTATCGACTGTCAAAGAACCCCAAATGACAGCCGGGACCAACGGCTTAACGTGCTTTCCGAGGCACGGAGGGGTCTTGGTATGTAAACATGGTCACCCATCCACGGACCAACCGCGGCAAGTGTAGCTTAACCCGATCGATCGATCCGCGCAGCTATTGTTACTTAGTCACAAGCCCCTTTAAAATAATAATAATTATGTAGTATTCAATATTGCAAATACGGCGGTACGGAATCCGTAGTGTGTGACTCGCACTTTTTTCTTTTTGCCCTACAGCAGGCTTAGCACGAGCACCGACTTGTCGACGGAAGAATAGACAACACTATTAAATAAATTATGTACTAATAGGATAAGATACCTATGTTTTTCCATTCATTATCACAGTTATGCGTTCTAAACGAATCATGATTTTGTAGATAATCGTTTATACTTTGTGGCCGTCGAGTAGAAAGTTTTGTTGTCAGTGTGATTTTGACAGTTTGGGAAGAAAATACTCTTCTGAAATAGTCTACATATAAAAGGACCTAGAGAAATATCGTAAGAAACGAAAGACTAAATGACAGATTGTAGAAGGATATCTACGGTGCGATAACAAAAATGTAGGAACGAAATATCACTTTGTATTGAAAAAGCACTGTCTATTCTTCGTAGAAATACAAAGCGTCATGCTAAGCCCGCAGGAGGACAAAAACGAGGAAAATAAACCAAATCAAACAGCGGGCACATCGAGTAATTATATTAATGGAATGAACGAATATAGCATTTGCTTTCCACAAACCACTCTGTTGCCAATTGTATTCAGAAAAGCTTTTTGCCTGAAATAATACATTTAATAAGTTACTATTTATTCATCGTTTATTAATGCTATGGTTTCAATGGAAAATAATTTAACATTTTTATTGAATAAAAGGAATAGGTTAACGGTTTCAGTATTCATATTTCGGAAACAAGAAATGTTCGGCGAAGCAAAAAGGAGGGTTATCATTTTGACTAGATTGTATGCATGTATGTAGGTATGTATGCACATAATGTTCTCTCATTACGTCTAAACTACTTATCATAATTTGATTAATGTAATGAAGTCATTTTTTTTAAAAGATATATTTTAATTTATTTAAGACTTAAAATTATAATATGTAAATATATAAAAAGAAAATAATAATCATATTAAATTGAATATGGCACCCTCAAGAGAACATAAAGTCGTGAACCAAAAATAAATATTAAGAGTGGCATACGACTACGGCTTCAGATAAAATTATTTTCTTATTTTATAAGCTGCGCTTCTCCCTTCAATTCTGCCTATC
The DNA here is from genome assembly GCA_949987655.1 of Polymixis flavicincta. Taxonomy (NCBI): domain Eukaryota; kingdom Metazoa; phylum Arthropoda; class Insecta; order Lepidoptera; family Noctuidae; genus Polymixis; species Polymixis flavicincta. Next base: position 7,098,175 of record OX465199.1, on the reverse strand, counting down.
CTTTTTCCAACTATGTGAGGTTTAGCTTCCAGTCTGACCAGATGCAGCTGAATACTAGTATTTCCGTGTGGTGCCGGACGTAAAAGAATAGCATCATCCCATTTTTTCCCGTGCGTGGCGACTAAGGGTCGCCTTCTACGACACCCGCTTACCAGAGAATGCAGAATGAGTTACAACCGGGACCAACGGCTTAACGTGCTCTTCAAAGCATGAATGGGTATTTTTATCAAAATATGTTCAACCTACCGTGGCAAACGTATCTTACCTGATCGATCGACCCGTGCATAAGCCCCTTATTAACCAGCAAGACTACAGGTTTTCTATTCAAAAAAACTTGATCAAATATTATTTTCATGTTATACGTCGCAATACAGTTTTTTCCGACTGCAATAAGTTGCGATCAAAACTAGCTCTTAGCAATAAGTCCGCCCAATAGCATTGTAAACATCTTTGAAAAAAGTCTTTTGACACAAATCTCTAGCTTGCAATAGAGAAGAGTTTAATATTCCATTCTATTTTCCTTCAGAAGATATCAATTCCATCTTCCGCTAGCAAGTCTTAAATCTACAGCAACTTCAAAAGCATGAAAACTGGGCGTCTAGCCACAGTATACATAGGTACAGTAGGGTAACTCCGTACAACGTGTGGAAATGCACGCACACAAAGACACGCTTCACTTACAGCGAGTGCGAGTTCGTAGTACGAGTTGCTGTCAGCTGATATGGCGGTAGAAAGCTGAGCCTTTTGGGCTCGCACAGGTCTTCCTCTTTTGGTTTTTAACGTTAAATTATACTTAAACTTTGAATTTTCTTCTTTATTATTTGTATTACCTGTGCGTGACTCAAAGAAAATATTTTTAATTTCTTTCTTCCATGTGTGCTTATACTTCGCCTGTTGTATAATGTAGACCTTCTGTACCAGTATCTACTCTGTGGCCTAGCAAACACGAAGTACAGTCACACACAAAGTCAAAGTAGGTCAACCGTGGTACACTCATTATGCGAGGCGATGCCGCTGTTTTTAATTTTCTAGACTAAGATAGTTGTAAGCTTACTTCGATTTTTTACTTGGCTGTACTTTAATTTTTTGTAAGTGAATAAAGTCTAGTTGGTGTTTTGTAACGTAACAGGTTATTAGTATGTTTATTGTCTTTTTAATATTAAAGCTAAATATTCACTAGATAGAAGTAGACCGTGTGGTGCTAGACGTAAAAGAATATCACCACCCCATTTCTTCCCGTGGGTGTCGTGTGTCGTAGAAGGCGACTAAGGGTCTTACTAGAGAATGGAATAGGCAGCAGCGTTCTTTATGCATTTTACCACCAGTTTTTTTTTTTTTTTTTTGGTGGGAAATCATCAAATAACTTCTCCCGCTCTGGGTGGAGCAGGAGGGCGTGTCAGACTTTTACTGACTAAAACCCACCCGTGTTCCTTCAGTAGCCCGTATGCCAGGGGATGTGGTGTCTCTTTCGAACAAACCCGCACCCCTGGCAGGCATCGACCCTTGCGGGTCCCATCACTTTTTTTTACCACCGGTAAGATGACTTTCTTTACACTTTAGGATAAATGATGAAGCCGGGGATGATAAGTAAAACCGCCCGTGTTGAGTGTGGTAATATCACTAACTTTATTTTACTTGCTAGTTACTGTAAATGACTGCGCGTATGCAAACGCTGAGCTTGCTTAACCTACTTAATTATAACAAGTAATAATGATGAATGTGCGGGTTCACCGTACACCACCATACTGCTATCGCCAATCACCATACTGATATGCTAAATTCATGGTTAAAATTTGCGCACTGGATAAAAACTTTTCCTGTATAAAAGGAGAAACTGACTGACTGATCAATCAACGCACAGCCGAAACTACTGGGATTAGGAACGTGAAATTTTGCACACGGCTTCCTTATATAATGTAGGGGAGCATTGAGAAGGAGTTTTTGGAAATTCAACCTTTAAGGGGGTGAAAAGGGGAGATTTTGTTTGTATGAAAAATCTTATTCCTTGAGTTAATAAACTTGAAATTTGGCACAAATACTAAGTTAAGTAAATTATGAGGTAGCCCATTTTTTTTTTTTCTAAACTACCCCCTAAAGGGCGATTGGGGGGTGTCAAAGTTTGTATGGAAGAAGTTTAACGCGCAGTAACTCCAAACTCAGTATTTATACCTTAAACCAAAAATAAAGAATAACGTGTATCAGGGTTTCTCGAAAATCTACCCCTAAAAGTAAAAAAGGGTAGTCCGTGATATTAGAAATGTGAAAGTTTGTGAAGATTATTGGATGTTTGTTACTCAATCACGCAAAAACGGCTGAACGGATTTGGATGAAATTTGACACACAGACAGATTATAACCTAGATTAATATATAGAATACTTTTCATCCCGGTAGTACGTTCCCGCGGGATAATTTCCGACTTCCACGCGGGCGAAGTTGCGGGCGGAAGCTAGTAATATTATAAATGTGAAAGAATTGATGTTTGAAAAAACTTTCCGTTTTTGCGTGATTGATCACGCAAAAATGGCTGAATGGATTTGGATGAAATTTGGCGTACAGATAGTTTGTAACCTACAATAAATATATTATACTTTTCATGCCGGTTCCCGTGGGGTTTTTTTCGACCTCCACGCGGGCGAAGCTAGTATCTCCATATTTTAATTTTAACAGTTCGTTAGTTAATTTAGTAAGGTACTCCAGTGATATTTTCAAAACAATTTCAGTACCGTTTTTTTTTTGGGTGGGAAATCATCAAATTACTTCTTCCGCTCTAGGTGGAGCAGGAGGGCGTATCAGACTTTTACTGACTAAAACCCACCCGTGTTGCCTGTATGCCAGGAGCGACGGTAACTCTTTCGAACAACCCGCACCCCTGGCAGCGGCCCATCGGCCCTTGCGGACCCCTCGGTCACCCTGCGACAGGTTAACACAGTGGCCCCGCCGCCTACCACTTTTCTGCTGCAGGGAATAGAGAGAGCGGCCAACGCTATACCGATACTCCTCTTCCCCTGCGGCCCCACCGCGTCTCCCATCAAAAGGTGGCGGCCCCGTCCAGGCCACGGAAGGGAAGAGCGCTACTCAAAAGTACCGGCACTCCTCCTCCGCCGCAGTCTGTAACCGTCAGCCGCGATGGCACCCATTCGACATCGCAGCCCACCTCAGTTGCGGTGCACCTCACCGCAACCTACCCTTTTTGGCCGCTGCGTCGTTGGCTTTGAGGCAAAATCCCTGACGATCGACCTCACCTTTGGGTTCCTCTTCGCTCCACCGTGGGTGGGAGACCACGGCTACTGAGCCCCCCCGCAACGACAATGCGGGAACCCACTCGGGGAATTTCACTACTGTAAGTATGATATTGGATTTTCAATTAAATGTTGTAGAGCTTCACCCTGCTGATAAAACTATAGAGCGTCGGACACCCAAGGCCCTATAAAGTCGGCGCTAGTCAGCAGAAGAAAGCAAAATTCCCTAAGTTCAAATAATATAGTTAATCACTGCAAGCAAAAGGCTTAACTTCCGCCAACTATTAAAGGTTCAAACTCCAACACAGACATTCCATAACTAAGTTACATAGTAATAGGTTCAAACATGTCCGCTTCTCGACGAGTTTAACATTATTATTCAGTGCTGCGTACTAACTTAGTAGTTAACTTGTTAACTACAGATATTGTCGCTGCTTTGTGCAGATTTCTTTGTGAACTACATATTTAAGTTGGCTTTATTGAGAGGCCGTTTACAATTTTTTTCAGATTTCTTTGATTTACGTGACGTGATTTTATAGTTAAAATAACATTTTTCTATAAGTTTTAATGTACCACATGAAATATCGTTTCAATCAATATATCTAAGGAAATCTCGAAACGGCTGGTTGACACTTTCCGTGACCCAAGGGTTAATTAGAGTGTCCGTGGAGTTTGTTGCCCGATCTTCTCCATAGTTAACTACTACGCTTTGGAATGGGCTCTTTCTAACTGACGTTGAGTTCAAAACTGCCTGTAATTGGTTTATTTAAAATAGGTAAATGCTTTGAGTTCGAATTTAGAAAAAAAACAACGAAAAGCAGACATAATTTTTATGACTGACATTTTTTTTAAATATAACTTTGAACATTCAGATCTTCAGGTTGAATCAGTATCACGTTCATCATTTCAGCCGAAAGACGTTCACTGCTGGACAATTGGACATAGGCCTCCCCCAAGCTCCTCCATTTGGACCGGTTCTGCACTTCTCGCGTCCAGCGGATTCCTGCGGCCTGCGTATCACGTTATCATAACTAAAATGCCTGTCTGCCCCAGAAAGCAAACTTAATACAACATAAAAGTCAATTTCATTAAGGGTAAGAAACCCTTCAAAGAATAGAAAAGTATTTTATTCTTGCAAATGAGCAACAAAAATTCCAAGTCCTAATTAAGTGTTTTGGGAATGATAGTAGGTACTCAGTCAGTTATTATGCTTCTCAAATTCGCTGAGTAATATAATACGGACAATCTGACAGCCATTTTAAATAAAATGGTTTGGTTTGAATTTGTGTTGTATTGAGATGGCTTCAAAGGGATTTTTCCATTCAACAATGCAGACGGGTTAGTGATCATTGTCTATTCGCGTTAAGAAAATAGTGACTCATCATTGTCACTCAGCTTAGCCACGCCCCTTGACCAATTAGATCATAGTAAATTATAGTGTATGTCCGAGGGGCTTACTCCAACTGGTCAATGTAAACGCGACTTTCTAATTTACTATGATCTAATTGGTCAAGGGGTGTAACTAAGCTGAGTGACAACGATGAGTCACTATTTTCTCAACGCGAATATTTAAAAAAGGCATAATTTGTAAGTTTGTACCTAAGTTTATATTTGGCAGAGTTCAAATTTGGAGAGCAGTGGTGGCTCAGTGGTAACGGCCGCGACTTAGGAGTTATATGTCGTAGGTTCGAACCCAGACAGGGACTTTACTTTTTGTTAATTATTTCATCACCACTGCTCTCGAAACGGTGCAGGAAAACATCGTGAGGAAACCGGCATTTCCTAAGACCAAAAAATTCTAACACATTGTGACATCTTCCATCCTGCATTAGGCATTAGGCTCGAGTGGTGGATGAAGGCTCATTCCTTCTCACGGAGAGGAGATCTGTGTCCCAGTAATGGGAACATTATAGGGAAATTATAGTGCAGTGGTGATTATTTGCTATCACAAAGTAAAGCGCCCGTCTAGGTTCGTACCTCGTAAGTCGGGGCCACTACCACTAAGCCAGCACTGCTCCCAAAAAACCTTACTTCCTCCATATAAAAAAAAAAAAACTATCAAAAGTAACTGAATCAAGTACAAAAGTCTAATAAAAGACTGACATAAAACCGGGGCATTTAAGAAAACGTGGTCTTGAACTAGCCTATAATTCGGTTACGGTTCGGTTCCGGGTGCCGGTCCGGCGGCCATCTTGTATCCGGTCCGGCCTTCATATCCGTTGAGACGGGATGTGATGTAATAATCGTGTGGATGAGATTTTACGTTGGTCTTTTTTTTTGATGAAAATGTAGGTGCAAACAGTTTATGGTTTTGTTTTGTAAGGAAATGAATGTATTTAAAGATGTATTATTTCTCCGGTTGTATAGGTTCTAATATAGACTGTCATTGTATCAATGAAATAATCTATCCTTATACTCCATTTGAAATAAGACTAGTCATTTAAACAAACCTTTTTTTACAGTCGGTTAAACCGATTTTGACTTCTATTCCGTAGGCATAAGGATGAAATTAAAAGCTAAAAACTTTTTAACAAAAAAATTAAACCGCCGAAAAAACTGAAAAGTAAAAAATTGTAAACCTGCTTTGTTTAACCTTAATAACTAAGTTCGGAAGGCGGTGACATAAAATTAAAATACATATCCAAAGTCACCGCCTTAGAAAAAAAAAATATAAGTACGCTTCGACGAGAACCTCCTCCGTTTTTTCGTCGATTATAAAGTTGTTACAATACCAACTGTTCACTGCAGATGCCATGTATCATGCTACCAACGCAATAGAGGTCAAAATCAGTTGAACGGACTGTAAAAAAGGTTTATTTAATTGTCTAATCTTATTTCAAACGGAGTATAGTTCCTCTCATTAATAAAGGGTCGCAGGGCCATCGACATGAAAACTGAAACCGTGAATTAAGCACTTGATTCTAGAATCCCTAGGTCAAAAAACAGAAAGAATGCGTAGAAAAAGAAACTGCTGTTCGTGGTCAAAATGAATAGCAGAGCTAATTAATTACCTGCGGATGGGTGACCATCTTCACATACCAAGACCCCTCCGTGCCTCGACAAACACGTTAAGCCGTTGATCCTGGCTGTCATTCGTAGACCTTTGACATTCTTTACGGGTCGTCGAAACGCCCGAAAGTCTGACAACCAGTCCAACTAAGGGGTATTATATTGGCAGTCGCCTTTTGTAAAATACTGGTACTTAGCGGCATCCAGGTAGACTAGAAGGCGACCCCAACATAATTGGGAAAATGCTAAACTTTTTTTCACTAAAAAAACTCAGTTACGTGCCCAATACGTAAACAAACTATGTCACTAGGGCTGGCAGACTAAAAAACATAAGTCCAAAAGTGAAACTTTTCAGGAACAACTAAAAACTGTATAAAAAAATAGCGTTTAACTATAAATTCAACTTTATTGGAATATTGGGATGTTTTTAATTAATACTAACATGCACGTAAATATAATTTGAAAAAATATAATAAAAAGCGATTTTAGTGACTTATGTTAGAAAGAACACTGTGTACCTAGTAGGTACTTGTGACTTAAGTGTATGAGAACAGTAAATTTAATTATAAACTATGTTTTAGTTGACATTCAAAAGTTACTTCTATGAACATAAAATTAGTTTAGCATGCATCATTTATATACTAGCCTATATTTATAATTTATATTCAACTATTTATTCATCTTCTTCACTATCTAAAATATCAGGGTCAGTATTACGTACATTGTTCACAGAAGGCAAATCTAAATAAAATCTATGAAAAACGTCGGGTATTAAGGAGAGTAAAGAAATCAGATCATCTTTCTTTTCTTTTGATATCGGTAAGGGCTGTACCGATATAACAGGAATAGTGTCAGGTATGGCAGAAACACGACGTTTCAAGTTAAATTTGTAAAAATTACATTCCGTGTCCAAAGTGTCTTTGTAGGAGACTACGCCAAATTCAGAATCATAGCGCAACCACTTTTTATCGAGCCATTTAAATTGTTGCCCTTCTACATCTTTGTTTCTTAATACTAAAGGACCCTTTAACAATGAAGAAAAATCCAAAAAGTCGGAACTACGCATTTCGACAACTTCAAATTTTTTACTGCTCGATCTGATGAGTTGAATCCAATCATGCGGGTGATAAATCTGCAAATCCGTTTTCTTTTTCTTTTTTTCAATGATGCTATGATCCGTGTCCACTTCCATGTGGCTATGACCCGGAACCATGAACTTGTGGTCTATGACATCTATGTCTAATTTCTGCAAAGCCCAAGTCAACATTGAACTGACATGAGAATTTCTGTTCTGACCGCCACAAGTATCAGAATAAAATATTACATGTTTTGTATTCTCAGGTACGTATGTTTGAAGATGTTTAAAAAGACATGATGCTATTTGATTAGCTCCTCTAGCAGCTATGGTTTCATACCATATGTAACACACAGTTTTTCCAGTTTTGTTGTCATGGACAGTCAGGTTGAACGTCCACAACTGGCGTTTGTAGAAAGCTACAGAAGAGCTGAGGGCTGGAGTGGGTAAACACTGTTGTAAGTCAAATGTGTAAACTTGCACAGTACTATCACTTTTATTTACTTGAGTATCACATTTTTTCATTTCGTATGCTTGATCTGCGGCAGTCTTGTGATGTTCATGTTGAGCAATTAGTTCAGTTTTCACCTGATCTTCCTGACATAGTTGAATTTGCATCTTGAATTTGTCACAAGTATAACATGTGTCGGCACGGGGCTTTTTGAACGATAATCCTAATTTGTGGAATTCTTGACTATAAATTTTTACTGAAGGTGGATTGTCGCGGTTTTCACAAAATAAATCATACATTTTCGTAATAGTTAGATGAGAAGGCAAGTACTTTTTTGATGTAGTTTTTCTTGTGTAATGGCTCTCATAGGATGGAAATGATAAAATATGTTCCTTAATTTCTTGTCTTTTTTCATCAGAAATCTTATGTTTGGGTATACTCTTCCCACGGTTATCATCTGTTTGAGTGCCACCTATCGAAGACCGTTTTTTCGTGGCAACTGTTTTTATAAAATTATCGCTTTCGCCTCACGTTTTTAAAAGGCATCCCCGACAAATGGGTTCACGCTTCCCATGAATTAATAAAAAATATTTGTATGTTTTCATGCGATTCTTTTGTTGGTCAGGATCTAGTGTGCGTTGTCTTTGAGTTGCCTTGTCGTGTATTTCAATTAAAGATGCCATATAAGTTGTTCTCTTGAGATATGTTCCCATTTGCCAATATTCGTTGAAAATAGCTTGTCTATCGTTCAATGATATACGCTCCTTGCATTTCATTCGACACGTCCCTAGCTCTTTCATTGTTCTGCTGGAAACAACTTTACCTTTTAATGTTTTATATGATTGACCTGTGTTGCGTCTTATTTTCTTTTCTTTTTTCGTAATGCGAATACTTTTTTTTGGAGATGTTTCGACCGCAGGTGGCGTGTCAGCTCTTCGGTCAGTATCGGTGGATGTCGACGAATCTACTGCTGTTTCAGGGAGTTCGAAATGTGGATCCAGAACAGAATCATCACTTGAGAAATCTATTTCTCGATTAATAAACATGACACCAGTGTGGCCTGATGATGTGGAAGGCATTGGTTCTTCTTCCGCTATTGTGCCTGTAGATTGCTGTTCATTTCGTTCATCTAAAAATAAAAAACGTACTGTAGAGGCTAAAAAAATAATTATTTTAATCATTTATTAATGATTGATGCTAAAATGAACAAATCACTGATGATTTCTGCTAAAACTACAATGAAAGATAAATATATTACTTTCTGATTTAAATCAAACATGGCAAACTTACCTTCAACATTTGTGTTTCTCCTCATCACCATCTCAACTAATTTCTTTCCTCGCTGACAATCCATATTAATTGGGAATACTTTCAAGTAAAATGTCACACACCACAACTGTTCTGTTAACAAATCAGAGCAAAACTAACTCGACTAGTGTGACCCAAATCACTACAGTTACCACTTCAGTTTTTTGTAAGCAATAAATAATAATTTGAGTACCTACCCTCGAATTAAAAATCGAGATAAAAGGACGCACTTGACGTTCCTAATAACATAAGTCACTTTCTGCGTCCATGAAGTCCGAGAGCTTCAAGTGTTCCTTTTAACATAACTCAACTTATGTTTTTTATAACGCCGCAAGATTAATGCGATTCAAGAGGTTGAAAAAGGACACTACTTAGATTCAAGCCCGAACAAGCGAATATGACTTATGTGCTTTAGTCTGCCGATGTATTGGTGTAAATGAATAATTTTGGTACAAAGATAAAATAAAGCATTTTTTTGACTTATGTGCTTTAGTCCGCCGACCCGACTTCAAAGTCGAAGTCAAAGCATTTATTTCAATTAGGCACTTAAAAGGCAATTTTGAACGTCAACATTAAAAATGTAAGACCGCATTGATGCGAAAAAGTGTTTTTGGTATGGCACTAAAAAGTGTTTAATGAAATTCCTGATGACATAAAAACATGACATTGTATAAGTTTCAAAAAGTTCTTACTAAATTATTAATTGACAAATGTTATTCTACTGTAGACGAATTTTTGAACGACCAATTATTATAATGATGCATTTTTTTTACCTTTTAACAATATAAACTATGACTATTTATTGATTTTATTGTAAATGATGTTTCTTTTGTTTTCTCCTCACATGTTTTTTTTTTCTGAGTCTCATAATCTGATGACACCTAGTGGGTCACTTAAAATTTGTATGTCTTAATTATGACAAAGCATAGCGCACCCCCTATTTATTTAAACACCTATGTTTCAGAAATAAACTGATTGATTGATTCAAAATCAAAATCAAAAGTCATTTATTCAAATTAGGCTGAGAATCAGCACTTTTCGAACGTCAAAATACACAAGACAGTCCCCCAAAAACGCCCACCCTTCGACACTTCCTAGTGCTTTAGCTGGGAAGAAGAAGTGGCGCAACAAACTCCCCAGCAGCACAGCTGTCTGTTTAGTAGGATGGACTTGATTCTATACATACATAAGCAAAGTAATAAACAATAACGCATATTACCAAAAATGAAAGTCTCCTGGTATAAAGGGCTCTACAGATTGATGAAGATGCAATTTACATTTTCAACATGTCATCATCATCATCATCATCATCATTTCAGCCGAAAGACGTCCACTGCTGGACATAGGCCTCTCCCAAAAGGAGGGTTTTGCCATAATCTGCCCCGCCACGGTTGGCGATCGCAGTATGGTGGTAAAATGCATAGAGAACGCTGCTGCCCATTCTCTAGTAAGTCCCTTAGTCACCTTCAACGACACCCACGGGAAGAAATGGGATAGTGGCATTCTTTTACGTCCGGCACCACACGAAACAACAACATGTGTATTTGTTTTATTATTACGAAGGAAATTCTTAAATAAACGCGCGAATCGGCTATTCTAACCAGAGTCGCCACGCTTCAATTAGCGGCCGAAACTTGGTACGCACTATAGTTCAGTACAAACTATTTTCTTAATATCCCTCGGGAATCATCGTATTTCCGAACACAAACGAGCTTATCTACCTCCCATTTTTAAAATAAATAACATTAATTTAAAAGACTATTAACAACCATATATACTTCCAAGTTGATTGAGAGCGTCTGGTCTGCACCAAATGCAAAGGGCAAATGATAGAAATCCGACAACTGACGAAACACGAAGTTTGCCGAGACACATCAGAAATTCAGAATTAAGGTGCGTACAGACTATGTAACATCTTATACAACGTGTTGTTTTGCATCCTCGTCAAATTTCAGGAGGCTGTTCTGAAAGACATAGTTAATCAAATAAAATTACGATACTTGCTCACTAATGAATACATGCTTGTTTTTTTAGCTATTTAAGTTTAACAGTATTTCAGAAAACACCTCTTTCAAAGAACAGAATCGCCCCGTTGCGTATGCAGTAGGCAGTGTCGCACGACTATATCGCTGTGTTACAGTGCGGTATCACACGGGCCGCGTTTTAACATGCGTGACCGAAAAAAAAAAATGCCAAACGCCGATTTCCGAAAATATGGAAAACAAAACTACTTATTTTATTATTGATTCATGTCGAGAATCATTAGCATAGTTACCTCCTTGAATTTGACGAGGATGCAAAACAACACGTTGTATAACTTGTGTTTTATAACACGTCCAATAACCGTTAACCGTTGTTTTAAAACCCGATGCAATAAAATGTATGCCACTACAAACGTTCAAAAAATCTCTGAACGGGGTACTGCTTGACAGATGTTACTATACCATAGATGAGTTTCTTAACGACCAATCTTTATAATTATATAACAAGCTTACATCAATTTAAATAAGTACTTCACATTTAATGATTTTCTGAATTGACTTTTGACATGAAATGAAATCGACTTTGAATTGTAATTAATTAAATTTGCTTGCATGCACAATTAGCTACTCAACTATAATTATTATTATATTGTAATTTTATCATTGTAATTTAATACTAAGCTCTTATTTAATTGATCATTTCATTTAATTCTAATCATTTGTATGCCAATATTGGCAAAACATAGCGCACTACCTTATTTTTAAGATCTTCGTATGTAATTACCTATGTTTGACAAATAAATTATTCTATTCTATTCTATTCCATTTTTTGTTATTCAAAATTGCAAAACAAAACAATACTGTACACATTAGAATAACAATGCAATATAACAATGTTATGTAACTATTGTCGTTTGTCGTTCTTCAGTGCTTCCACAATGTCGAGACGAGAGGACGTTTTGCTAGCTGCGGCAGCGACTGTAGTACTTTTAAATAACAAAAGCAGAACAAAAAAACGTAGATGCTGGGTTGGTTGTTAACTTGTTACACGTTACGTAATATGTAAGTTATTTAACATTGTTGTAAATATTAATAACATGTTTTATATTATTCAGTGTCCACGTTATCTGAAACATGTTATATAACAATGTTGTATAACATGTTATGTTACTTAGTCTGTATGCACCTTTATGGAGTGCAAATTATTACATAAATTAAAATATTAATACAAATTAAATAATGTCAGCAAAACAAAACAAAAATTAATAAAATGAAGTCAATTAATATAACTATAGTCATCATAAGTCATAAATGGTCAAATGTGCAATTAATTATAACAAACATGATCAGGTTATATTCATATCATTTATATGAGGGTATTAATGAGCGTGTTCCTAAATATTAAAGCTACCAGTTGACGCCATTTTGACAAGAGGTCTTCCAGTTCGACAATGAACTTAAAATATTTGATGTCATTCGTTTCATTCATTCGTTCATCATTCAGTCTGTAATCGCTTTGACACTTGACAGGTGCCCGGACTTGCAGTGCTGCCAGAACACCCTCATTGTAGTCACTTGAGATCGATTTATTCATAGAACTTACTTTTAGCTAAGCGATCCTTCATTTTTATCCACTCCAATTTTTATCATCGTACGTACAAAAACGGAACTTCTGTCCTTATCGTATTTACGAGCCCACCTCGCTACGTAACAGCAAAGATATGGCAAATGGATTATGTTGATGTGATCCTGTGAAAGCTATCAATTGTCGCTCAGCGCTAGCTTGTGATCGCTTTTAGTATTAAAGTAATGTAGCTGATAAAGATGCGGTTTGAAGGTCGATGGTCATTTTCTTTTGGATTAATGATGATGTTAATGCCAAACTTCGTTATGCCCTTTTTTTTGGGTTTTGGCTTCGCACGGTTTGTGCATTTAGCCAATGTCAAGTATTTTTTTTTTCGACCAAGTAAATGGCCCGATATCAGGCACGAAGTTACAAAAAAGTCATAGTCGTCTTTAGTCAGTCAAGTCAAAGTTATTGTGTATTTTACAACCTATTAGTAGTTTTTGGGGGGAACACGAAAATTCCACGTTAGTCACTGATTTGACCTTCACTACACTCTTGTGCACTCACACGTAACTAAATTGAATACCTTAACTTAATTTTTGTTTGACAATTCAAAAGTGCCTGTGAAAGGTCTAATTGAAATAAATGCTTTGAGTTTGAGTTTGAGTAACCTACAAAAATTATATAATTTAATTCGCTAGTTCACAAAATTTCCTGAAAATGAAAATTCATGCGACATGTTCCACGGAATGGGACGCTTTCGTGACGTTTAAAACGTCACTTAACGAATACATGTTTTGCGCAAAAGAGACGCAACGACTTACGGGATAATAGGTTTGTCGCAGTGATTTTTACTGGTGCGTTTATGTAATAAGTTAATGACCCATAACAACTGTGATTTTAAGGATAAACTTATGCTTTATAACGAGGAGTTAGGCAGAAATAACAGAATGCCACACAAAACATTTTTTTTTTTTGTTATTTCATCGGATTATCGGTAGCCTGTTATGTTTATAAATATTATTTAATTTAGGAATTAGTTTTCTGAAGGAAGCTATGATTTCGTACCAGAAGTTGACTTCACAGTTTGTATGATTTGTGGGTGAAAAACGTAGTTTAAAACATAATCTTTTATCTATTAAATATCGCCATCACAAATCCCAATGCCGATGGGACAGAAAGACTCTAGAGTGGCGACCGCGTACCAGAAGACATAAAGTTGGAAGGTTTCCCACAAGCTAAACCGATGACCCTGTGAAAACTTCAGGAATCTACTGGATGCGGGAAGCACAGAACCAGTTGAAGTGGCGGAGATTAGGGGAGGCCTATGTCCAGCAGTAGACGTCTTGCGGCCGATGATGATGATAAAATGATAAATGATTTTATTTCTGTAAGTAGGTTTGTAAAAACACTTTTACACGTCAATCATATTTTTTTTAAACTAGATGAGGTCGGCGTTTCCTATCTGACTACTCTGAGAAGAAAGGCCGAAACAAACTCAGAGGTCACAGTCTCCTTTAAAGTCCAGACATAATCTTGGTCAGATCATGTGAAGACCATGTGGATTGGTGTCTGAAATGGTCTTTTGAGGAAAGAACCGAACCAAACAGATTGTGTGGACCTGTCCATTCAGTGCACGCATGTATCAGTAATCATACGGCTCAACTCAGAACTTGGTCACAAGCCCCTATCGCTGAAAACAAAAAAATACACTAAAGAACTGAAACTTTTTTGCACCTCGTCACATTACATCGCTGTATTGTGACGAGGTACAAAAAAAACCCGAATTTCCTGACCAATAAAATCTTCGCTTCACATTATCATAGCTTTTAATACACACTTATCCTTATATCCATATCAAATACTTGAGGGAAGGTGAAAGGGGAGCGCTATCATCCCTTCTTGTGGGAGTTATGAGGAAACTAGCGGGGTGAAACGTTGATAAGAGCTTTTTTCGAGGGCTGACGCGAATTCTGATATGCGGCTTATAATGGTATCAGGAGACAGTAACCCACGGTTTTATATGTATAGGCATTGATGTACAAAACACCCAAGATTCACAATCAGCGTCTCAATAACGTCCGCATAAATAGGGTGCAATGTGCGCAGGTGTCATATGGAATCATCAGTCATATTTCGGTCAGTCTTTTTGGACATTGCTTTGTAAAAACCTATGAAAAAACCTGGGCTCTTGGCAAAATAATAACATCCCACCGCACCGGATCGATCAATGGTTAAGCTACGCTTGCCGAGGTTTTTGTGTGGATGGGTTGGAACCATCCGTTACATATCGAGACCTATCTCTGCGTCGGAATGCACATTAATCTGATTTTGACGGGATTTTCACTACCTGGTAGATAGCTGATGTAATTAGTTTTATTGAATTACTTTATGATTTAAACCGTTGCTCTTGTATACTTTACCTATCATAATTTCATATAATCTGTCGAAAGAGACTGGATCCTGCAACACGGGGTATCCTAGTGCGGGATCCAGTGTCTCACCTGTACTGTAACACTTTTTTTTATGAGCCAATAAATAAATAAATAAACAAGGAGTAGGTAACTTAGGCAACTTTTATTATAGAAATTTTGTTTATTTTTGTTTAAAAAAAAATACTATTTCGCGCGGACAAAGTCGCGGGCACAGCTAGTCTAAACATACAAACTGTCACAATTATAATATTAGTGGCATAGAATAGTAGGATTAGGGTAATTGTTGGTAAATAGTGGCTAGGCAGATAATGATTATGTATAAGTAAATAAATTGCAAAATGTAAGTGGCAGTGGACAGGGCACATTGCTCGCAGTATGGCCGATGGGGCCGAAAGGTTCTGGAGCTGCGACCGTGTGCCGGAAGACGTAGAGTGGGAAGGTCTCCCACAAGGTGGACCAATGACCTTGTGAAAGCCGTGGGAGTTCGACGTAGAAAGCACAAGACCGGTCGAAGTGGAGGAGCCTGGAGTAGGCCTATGTCTAGCAGTAGACGTTTTTTTGGCTGAATAGAATGGATGAAATAAATACGTAAAATTTCCTTTAAAAATACACTTTAATTCTAGTAGTGCTGGATTTGGTCAGACTAAGCCGTCTACCAACCCGCACTGGGCCCGCGTGGTGGATTACGGCCCACTCCCTCTTGCGGAGAGGAGGCCTGTGTCCCAGCAGTGGGAACGTAATAGGCTGTTTTAACTAAGCCGTCCCCAAATAAGTTGAAAAATTATACTATATCGCTCGATTTTCGAACTGAGAGTACTACAGCCGACGTAGTTCCCAGCAGTAGACGTGATAACAGCGTGCTATGTCTACAGTCAGCCAAGACAGCGCTTATGGGCAAAAGTGTCTACTGCGGCTCCAGTAATCTTTAAGGCCCTGGAAATTTTGAATGTACTCGTCGTATTGTCGTTATAAGCGATAATAGTTCTTCCTGCAATCCGATACGGGTTAAAATCTGTTGTAATAAATTCGAATAGTAAATGAGCAAGCATTGTCGTAAAAATGCAAATAAAATCGTATAAAATTAGATATTAACTATTTGATAATATATAATCCATCACTGGATATTGTTTTGGCATTTAAAATTTTATGGTATGTTTAATAATAACAATAATTGTTATTGAAGGAATAAACTGGTTTTATAGATAATTAAGAGGTGACATTGATGATTTTTTTGAAGCATTAAAGTATGTTCAAATTATGTTTTGAGTAACATCACTTTATGCAAAAAAGACTTGAAAATATCGTATATAAAATATCATATTTTTTGGCTCTCAAAATTATTTACGGTTAAAGAGATACACTGGTTTAAAAAACCACCATTTTGAGGGTTTTCATGAAATAAGAGTTGGAAAGAGCTGCCTCTTTCTTTGTTTAAAAAGGTTTCGGAGCTTTTTTGTGGGGAAACGTTATTATAATTTAAGTGAGTTCCTTATCGAAAAAGATTTTGTATTTTAGTATGTTTTTTTTTTTGTATGTATCTTTTGCATGCCTACATGGTGAAATATGGCTGATCTTGTTTACAATTATCTTTTTCTTTACACTTAAGGTGAACCTAGTCCACATATTTCCCATAAAAAATTCGGGAGTGTATTACTCCACTGTTTGACAATTTACATCAACAATTAAATATGATATGATTTTGTCTTATTATTAATATTGTCTGTCATCATTATCATCATCATCATATCAGCCGAAAGACGTCCACTACTGGACATAGGCCTCCCCCAGGCTCCTCCACTTCGACCGGTCTTGTGCTTCTCACATCCAGCGGATACCCGCGGTCTTCGCAAGGTCATCGGTCCACCTTGTGGGAGGCCTTCCTACTCTACGTCTTCCGGTACGCGGTCGCCACTCCAGAACCTTTCGTCCCCATCGGCCATCTGTTCTGCGAGCAATGTGCCCTGCCCACTGCCACTTAAGTTTGGCAATTCTTCGGGCTATGTCGGTTACCTTGGTTCTCCTGCGGATCTCTTCATTTCTGATTCGATCGCGTAGGGAAACTCCGAGCCAATATTGTCTGTACGGAAACAGAATACTAAAATTAAAAACCATTAAAAAGTTAGGAGCCAACAAAGATTCGTTTTTCTTGCTAATTTAACCCTACTTTGGGCGTGTTTAAGTAATAAAAGAAGTATCAAATCTCCAAAATGAAGTCGGTACCGATAAAGCTCAATTAATCGAAAAGTTCAATAAGCTTTATAAGTCATTGATTTATGCAGTGTTTTTTTTTTTCACAAAAGCTGATCTTCCAAAGGAATTTTCTTAACTTTTTACGCGCCTGTTTTACTATAACTGATCCTGCAGCTCACTCAATAATGTTGTGCGTGTAGACTAGCGTCTTAACTGCTCATCACGGGTACTACCTCTGTCGGACACGAAGCCTGGTGAGACAGCGTGATTTTTAGCCAGGCCCATCAGTGAGTTCGAGCCCGTGACTAGGTTCCCCTTATAATATAATAAAAACTTTCAGTAACAAACTAACTAAGTGCATCATTCCATTCTTTTAGCTTTAACTACAACATTACTTTAAGACTTTATGAACAGACTAAGTAGAAGTAAGTTTCCTTTCAACTTACTTTGTGTGTAATAGGATACTAACTTTTCAATAAGTTAAGCTACAATAAAGTTAGTTAAGACAAAGAAAAACTATCTTCAGTTACATTTTATGTTGTGCATTTACTAAAGAAAAAACAAAGGTGTATTTTATCAAGCACATTAAGAAATAATTAATTACGTCGATCGTCACGTAAACTTTTTGTTTTGAAAAACCGGAGAGCGCCCTCTATCGATTCTCTGACGATCGCGTTTATCGCTCAGCCGTTACAGGTCGACAGAAGCCCGATAGTCTGACAACCAGTCTTACCAAGGGGTATCGTGTTACCCAGTAACTGGGTTGTGGAGGTCAGATTGGCAGTCGCTCCATGTAAAATACTGGTATTCAACTGCATCTGGTTAGACTGGAAGCTAACCCCAACATAGTTCGTAAAAGACTACGTTGAAGACAGGGAAGTTTGGCATTAATTCCTTCTGCACATGTGACTTCCCTGATACCTCATTAACAGCATAACTATGTGAAAGTCTATTAACTGCTCTCAAATACAATGTTCTTTTTTATTTTTTATATATTTACAATGCTGACATATTCCCGTCATTTTTTGACATTATACATCAATTTTAATATTGACAATTTATAGTGATTGTCATGGAAATCATGTCACTATGTTTAAATAGGTTCATTTTATTTATGTAGATTATTTTACATATTGTGAATGAGAGAACGTTGTAGGCCTTACAAACTGTAGATTTGTAGACGATTTTCTATTCTGTATTCGTCTAAGTACCTGGTACTTATTGACAGGCCTGCACTGTCCTCCCATACATTTTATCTCTGTAATTTGGAAACATTGTTAAAGCCAATTATTTTTAAAAGAGTAACCGTGGAGTTTCTTGCCGGATCTTCTCCATAGGAAACAACAATTTAGAACCGAGCACCTAGCTTCTGACGTTTCATACTCGTAAGTGCCCATGCAGGTTTATATGAAATAAAAATATTTTGATTTTGATTTTGAATGGCTTGACAGATGATGATAATGACTCAGGTAGGCCGAAGTAAAGAAAACCTGCTCTGATGGGGATTCACAGATGCCTCCACCTTGGAGTGTAAATGTGGTGCTGTCCCACAGACAATGGGGCATTTAATATCTTGTCCAGCGTGTCCTGGTGTCTGCACGCTACAGGAGCTGATGGACGCTGCTGAAAGTGCCAAGCTAGTAGCCAAATTCTGAGCTGACTGTATTTAGATTGCTATCGACACGCTAAGAAGATAATCGACCATTCTTTCTGGTTCGAGGTATAACGAGGCCCTAACCTCTGCTATCCCACAAACGATCTATCAACGAAATAATGATGAAACATCTTACAAAAGCCCAACAAAAAACTGGCCCAAGGCTTTAAAAAGCTAAGGGAGAGCGCTCCACACTACTCGATACACTCTTAAGTACCATTTAGTGCCACTTGAGACCGTCTGGCTTTCTCACTTACAAAAGCTTTGATGGAAACCCACTTTAAATGGTTATGAGGTAAATATTACATACACCCTTTTTTTGGGTGAAAAAACGAGTTTTTGATGACTTTACTGATAAGGTACTTATTTTTTTATTTATTTTATATAAACTGCACTGCCACTTTCAAACGTGACATCATTTGCGTGTATTTCGTCTAAGATAATATTATGTAGAGAAAAGATCCAACTTTTTTGTATGTTTGTCTAATACACTTTTACGCTTTTTTCTTTTTTTGGGTGGGAAATCATCAAATAACTTCTCCCGCTCTGGGTGGAGCAGGAGGGCGTGTCAGACTTTTACTGACTAAAACCCACCCGTGTTCCTTCAGTAGCCCGTATGCCAGGGGCTGTGGTGTCTCTTTCGAACAAACCCGCACCCCTGGCAGATACACTTTCACGCTAAAACGGCTGAACGGGTTTCGATTAAATTTGACACATGGGTACACCATCACCTGGATCCGGACATCCATAATCTGTCTATAATCATCCCACTGCTGGGCCACCCTTCGAAAGGGAGTGGGCTGTAATCCACCACGCAGGCCTAGTGCGGGTTGGTAGATGTCACATGTCTTCGAAATCTAGGGCATGCCGGATTCCTCACGATGTTTTCTTTCACCGTTTTGAGAGCAGTGGTGATGTAATTATTCACACAAAGTAAAGTGCCTGCCTGGGTTCGAACCCACAATCTACTGCTCGTAAGTTAGGGCTGGCACCACTGCTAAGGTTGGCTTGGGCCAAGAAAACAGAGGCCCTCTTTGAACAAGAAAAGAGGGCCTCTGTTTTCTTGGCCTACAGTGGGTGAAATTGGACTGTGGATAATGGACGATGTCCACTCCCATATTTTTTACTCACATCTGCCCTGTCGGTCTCCTTTCACTTTTAGAGGTATGAAGAACAGGGTGTAAACTTCATCACCCTCGCTCAAGCCTAGAAACTCTGCGCGTCCAATACAATAACATTATTTTTCAGGATGATGTTGGGACTTCTGCAGTGCCTCTGAGATGTTTGCGCAGGCTCATACTGATGGCTTTCATGCCGTCATTCGGAAAAAAGTCGTGTCACTTATGAGGAGGGTGCGGAGGAGTCACAACAGCATCCTGAAAACTATAGCTGAAGATGTACGTGCCCCTGTGTTGCGGCATTTCGTTCGTCTGATGATCTTTTAGGGAGGCATCTCCCTACTGGTTATCTTGACGTGGCCGGTTGTCTCAGCGCAGGGGAATCTGTGTTTAGAACTGTGTGTATAATAATGATGATAATAGTTTTTCTGCGTTTTTTTTTTTTCTTTTTTTGTGAACTATCCTTTGGATCGCTTTGTCCCAAAATAAATAAATTTGATTTGATTTAATTTTGTTAACGTCCCACTGCTGGGCAAAGACCTCCCTACTCTCTTTCCACCTCTCTCTGTCCAAAGCTGACAAAGACCAATCTTTGTTAAAGGAGTCCAGCTCATCCCGCCATTACCGTCTGGGCCTGCCGCGATGTCGTTTGCCATTAAACGGGGACCCACTGGGTCGTAAGTTTGGCCCATTGATCGTCTGACATACGGCAGATGTGTCCAGCCCAATTCCATTTAAGCGTGGCAGCTTTTCGAGTGACATCAGTAAGTTTTGTAATGGAACGGATTGTTATATTCTTAACCCGGTCCACAAGTTTGATACCCAGAATACTCCGTTCCATAGCTCTCTGGCTAACCTCGAGCGTGGACCTCTGCTGAATTGTTAAAGACCATGTTTGAGAACCATATGTGAGAATGGAAAGAATACATGAAAAAATTCGTCGACTAAATTAACAAAAAAAAAAAAAAACAGCTGCTTAATAGAAAAGTGCAATACCTACGCGGTCGAAACTTTTTTACGTGAGGGTGAGTGAAGTTGACACACACATGTTTTGAGGATGTCATCCTCAAAACATGACCAAACTATCTAAGCATATTATTTTACATTTTTGTCACCACAACTTTTAAACCGTTGCCCACTGATAAACAAAAAACCCAAGATTCACAGTCTCGAATAAAAGTTATACTCAAAACTGTCCCCAATTATACGTCAGTGGTTACCTATAGTAATAATAATTTTTTTTTTTTTGCAAATTCAACCATACATGCATGACATATAGTAGTTTTTACAAAACAGTGTCCAAAAGAACCGACTGAAAGATGACTGACGATACTATTTGACAACTGCGCACATTGCGACGTAAATACGTCGCAATAAAAACGTCCGCATAAATATGCGGACGTTTTTGAGACGCTGATTGTGTATCTTGGGTTTTTTGATTATCAATGGCGTTGCCATAACAATATCATTGCCTTTCCTCACAACGTAAACAATTTATTTTTCTGAACAGTATTTTGTAATGCCAACGACATTTTAATTCGGTACGTGACTCTACTCTCCGTGACGTCATTAACATAAAAAGTAAACATATTTTCTGTCATTTCTCGAGAGTCACAAATTGGATTGTTGAAGCAGATTTTGTTTTTTGAAGTGGAAATAAGTACCTACCTACTTTGTTTTAGGTAGAAATAATTTTGTTCAGTTAGTAGAAATTATTGGTAGAAATTGGGTGGAAAGAATATTTCGTACTATAGCATAATACACTCCCGGACTTCTTAAGCAAACCACCCAACGCACCGTCCCTTTCGATATAGGTCACAAAAGGCCAAAAACATTGAAAAAAATAGTATTTTATAGAAAAAGTTTTAATGCAATGTTAAGCTCACAGACTGGCCACCACTTTGGAGTGACTGACCCAGAACTCAAAACCATTTAAACAGGTTTTTATTTTTTATTTTTAATACAGGCCTGTTCAATTCAGTCGACCCTAAAATGAGGATGGATGCCACAAGCCTTCTTTTTGACGAAATTTCATTATGATATCCTTCATCTGCCCAGACTTATCCCAAGCATACTGCGGTCGACTTCCAGTCTAACCGGATGCAGCTGAATATCAGTATTTTACATGGAGCGAATGTCTGATTTCCACAACCCAATTCCTGGGTAACACGATACACCTTAGTAAGACTTGTTTGGGCTCTGGGCTTCTGACTACACGTAACGATACTTTCTTAACGCTTAACGACTGTGCGGGTTATTCGAAAGAGATACCAAAGCCCCTGGCATACAGGCAACTGAAGGAACATGGAAGGGTTTTAGTCAGTGAAAGTCTGACACACTCTGCCACTCCAGGGCGGGAGAAGTTATTTCATAATTTCCCATCCTCAATAAAAAAGGCGTTGAGCGTTTTTTTTTTTTTCAATAACTAAGTTCGGAAGTCGGTGACTTTGGATATGTATTTTAATTTTATGTCACCGCCTTCCGAACTTAGTTATTGAGGTTAAACAAAAAGGTTTATTATTTTTTGCTTTTCAGTTTTTTTTCGGTGGTTTTTTATAATTTACCAATTAACTCCTCAAAGTACTTCGCCTAGTATGTCATAAATTTTTTGCCTACTCACATCACTCATCATTTCCACCGAAAGACGTCCATTGCTTGACATAAGCAATAATAATTTTGAATAAATGTAATATATTATATTATATTGCTTAACATAAGCCTCCGCCAAGGTCTAAGCTCGTATAAACCCGCTTACAGAAATAAAATAATTCACCATTAAAGCAAGATTTTTCACATTACAAATACCAACTATAAAATTGCAGACTTGGCTAAGCCTAGCTAAACGAGTATGTCAACCTGTCAACCCAAACTATTTATAAAAGTCACCTAATGAAAAGGGTTTCGCAATTTATTACACAACCACAAAGGCCTAGACTTGGCTACAACGATTGAGGTTGAAGATTGGAATTATAGGTTACCTAATTTATTGGTCAAATGTGAGTGGCAGGGCAACATTGCTTGCAGAACAGATGGACGATGGGTCCGAAAGATTCTGGAGTGGCTACCGCGTACTAGGTGCTCAGATCAGTTGTTATAAGATATTGTGTCTCGGGTTTGCTTTGCATAATTGTCATTTACCCTATAAGAGCGCAAACCAAATAGGGAGATACGTGTACGATTGAGCTAGTAGTTGTTAACTGGTTCATCTCACGGACTCGCTATAGCGACTCTGAGAAATATACATTGTCATAGTCTCATGCTGACGTACATCAATACAATTAGGACCGGAGACTAATTGTATGGGTGTAAGCCCGGGAGTCTGGGAAATATATATTGGTTTGGTGGCTCGCCACATTATTTTTATATGTACTTAATTTTATGTTTATTAAATTAAACTTTGTATCATTGTGAGGAAGTACTTGTTTAATTGAATCTTTCCCAACAGATTATATCTTTTAAATTTACTGTTAGTCTGTAGTTTAACTTCAGGGTAGAAGATTATTTGAAAACCCGTTTGCCGGCTAACAGTTGGCGAACACTTGGAAGGTCTCTCTCTCACAAGGTGGACCGATGAACCCTGTGAAGGCCCTGGATGTGAGAAGCAAAGAGCCGGTCGAAGTGGCGGAGCTTGGGGGAGGCCTATATCCAGCAGTGGACGACTCTAAGAGAGATGTGAGATGTTTATTTCTAGATTAGCTTTTGCCAGCGGCTTCACCCACGCGGAACTTTCATCCCCTATTTAACTCCCTTAGGGGTTGAATTTCAAAACGTCCTTCCTTATTCCTTGTCTACATTATAAAGGGAACCTCTGTGCAAAATTTCTGCATTCTAGATCCGCAGGTTTGGGCTGGGCGTTGATGAGTCAGTCAGTCAGTCAGGACTTTTATTTTTATTTTTATAGGTAACTCCAATTTTGAAGGGCACGCCACAAAAAAAATACTGACTTGGCATCAGCGCTTTTTAAACAACGTTTTTTTTTTTTTATTGACCTTTAAATTTTACGTTTTTGTTTTTCAGTACGTTACAAGTTTATTAGGGTTTTGGTATATCGTGATCCATATTTTTTGGGCTGAGCCCATTGATATACAATAGCTCAAGATGCACAGTCTTGAAGAAAAGTAACACTCAAAAATGTCGCCAATTATACTTAAATGGTTATAGTAATGATAAATATCATTTGTTTGCAAATTCAACCTTACACGCATGACTTAAAGTGGTTTTTACAAAGCAATGTCCAAAAAGACTGACTGACGATACTATATGACACCTGCGCTCATTGCGCCCTATTTATGCGGGCGTTTTTGAGACGCTGATTGTGTATCTTGTTTTTTTTTTTGTACATCAGTGGATGAGCCGTATCCATTGCCGGAGGATGCTCTTGAACTGATTAAAATCGATACTAAATTTTATCTAATCATGTGAAACCTATCAAGTACTGATTTGATTTGAATGAGCTTTCTGATTGAATTATCATTACACGTGACGTCATGGAAAATCCTACATCGCGCAATCAAAGTTCGCCATGCGAGTAGCATAATATGTACAGATAAGATACCCCAAACTATCAAATTTTACCAATTGAACATGAACCTTATGCTCATGTTATAAAGATGAAAATGTATCAAAGAAATGTGATAGATTGGGGTAGCTTGATGTGCTGGCGTCTGTACAACGTCATAACATCAACCGCTTAAAAATATATGTATATAATACTAACTTAACTAAACCTATTCACAAATAAAAAAATGGCGTCAAAAAATTCATCCTCACCGCTGTCGACTGGTAATGTTCCCAACAGACTGGCAGCATTACCACGTTGTATGGCAATGCTCAGCCGCTGACCAAGGTAGAAACCAGCCCTTGGGTCACGGGAAGTGTCAACCTACCTTTTCGAGATTTCCTTAAAGAGGCCATGAGCACTCGGACCCCACGGCCCGAGGGTTTCAACCCCAAACGGCTCGAAAATATAATTATCAATTAGGTTGTTATACTTTCGCCGCTTGAGGTTTTCCACAGCTGCAGCGGCAGCGCCAGCTTTTTGAGTTTCAATAATACGTATTTTTTTTCCACTTGGTGTTTATATTAACTTCATATATGATAACTTCATGTCAACCAGCCTCCAAATAATAAAACACCTGCGGGCTTAGCATGACGCTTTGTATTTCTACGAAGAATAGACAGTGCTTTTTCAATACAAAGTGACATTTCGTTCCTACATTTTTGTTATCGCACCGTAGATATCATTCTACAATCTGTCATTTAGTCTTTCGGTTCTAACGAAATTTTCTAGGTCCTTTTATACGTAGACTATTTCAGAAGAATATTTCTTCCCAAACTGTCAAAATCACACTGACAACAAAACTTTCTACTCGACGGCCACAAAGTATATACGATTATCTACAAAATCATGATTCGTTTAGAACGCATAACTGTGATAATTAATAGAAACAGATTGCTATCTTATCCTATTGTACACCATTTATTTAATGGTCATGTCTATTCTTCCGTCGACAAATCGGTGCTCGTGCTAAGCCTGCAGATAGTGAAAAATTATTTTTATTTTTGGCAGTCGGTGGCAAAAACGAAATTAAAAACAAAAGACGTATGAACAAGGATGACGCTTAGCTATTGTTCGGGCGCCTCCGACCTCGGCAATGATCGGCTGCTGTCGTGAGACAGCGGAAGGCGGCTGGAGGTGGCGGCGACGAGAGGAGCGGCGTGCAGGACGTGGGTCGTCGAACCACTTCGTCGCTACCGGTCTCCAACGACGGCACGCGCGCGCACTCCTTAAGTTTACCAACATCAAATATTGTACCTATATACGGATTATATCCATTCTAAACTTCAGTAAACCTGTCTTTTGCTTTAGTCCTTAGTTAGGTCCCTAACAGCTATTGCTATTGCTATTACTTTTTAGTCGAACTTACTCATCATCATCATTTCAGCCGAAAGACGTCCACTGCTGGATATAGACCTACCCCAACCTTAGCCACATCGACCGGTTCTGTGCTTCCCACATCCAGCGGATTCCTGCGGGCTTCACCAAGTCATCACTCCACCTTGTGGCGACCACACAGAGCAAAAGAATCTTGTGGCTAGGTAATATTAGCAACACGGGTCGACCGATCAGGTTAAGCTACGCTTGCCGCGGTTGGTCCGTGGATGGGTGACCATTTTTCCCGTGCCTCGGAAAACACGTTAAGCCGTTGGTCCCGGCTGTCATTTGTGGTTCTTTGACAGTCGTTACGGGTCGTCAGAAGCCTGAAAGTCTGACAACCAGTCTTACCAAGGGGTATCGTGTTACCCAGTTACTGGGTTGTGAACTTCAGATAGGTAGTCGCTCCATGTAAAATACTAGTTGCAGCTGCATCCGATTAGAATAGAAACCCACCTTGAAAAGGCTAGGCAGATGATAATCAGAACAAAAGAGAGTCCACTTTAAAATAACCTCCAAAATAAAATAACATTACTCTACATAGAGACGCTTTGTTATAACTTGTTCAGGAAATGTAGAGACTGTGAAAACTTTGAAACATGTTTGCTAGAGCAATAAGTTTAGACCGCGCTATCACTGGGAACTTCTAGATTTTCATCGTTGGTTTTGTCTCTATGTAGAGTTTAAAGTTTACCGGTCTGTTGTTTAATGAAATTGTCTACGTGATGTTGGTTAATTAAGTTAATTTATCATCACGGTTGTATGTTGCGACGGGGTAGGCATATTTGTTTTATATGTACAGTATGTACAACTATTTTCT
Organism: Polymixis flavicincta; assembly: GCA_949987655.1. Classification (NCBI taxonomy): domain Eukaryota; kingdom Metazoa; phylum Arthropoda; class Insecta; order Lepidoptera; family Noctuidae; genus Polymixis; species Polymixis flavicincta. The sequence continues at coordinate 7,071,391 of OX465199.1, read as the reverse complement.
CAATGTCCCTCGCCAAAATTCGTGTTACGTCAGTCGTCGGATTTCTATCAATAGGGTATTTTCCAATTTATTGAAAACTCTTCTAAATTGAAGATTGGTACGAAATATGTAACAGAAAAATAAAAGTTAGTTAATTAATATCAATTTTCACAATAAAAACGATTCAAATCAAATTTTATTTTTCGTTGTTTTGAATTTGCCGCCAAAACGTTCGTTACAATGACTTTTTATCACTTGACGTCAAATCTGTGTAAACTAAAGTAGTTAGTAAGTAAACAAATTAATGTCGAGTTTATAAATAACAAGATTTCTAATGGATAGAAAGTGATATTACTGGTGTGCGGTGCCTCTATGCACAAATACTTCTAAAACTGCACCAAACTAAGTATTTGTACCGGTGCCGTTTACACAAAGCTGACGTCACAATTTCACGTGATAAAAAGTCACCGTAAGGCGCGTTTTGGCGGTAAATTCAAATCAACGAAAACTTTATTTGATTTTAATAGTTTTTAATTGAGAAAATGGATTTAAATAAATTTATTTTTATTTTTCTGTTAAATATATCGTCCCAATCTTCAAGTTAAAATAGTTTTTAGTTAACTGGAAAATACCCTATTGCCCTTTGCAATTGGTGCAGACCGAAGACTCTGAAGTATACAGGGTAAATTTTTAACAATTGCACAAACTGTAACCATGAATTCAGCATATCATTCTAGACCCCCTAGCATAGAAATTTTTCGTCGGTTATACAAAAAAAAAATCTGCTGTTTCATAGAAAAGTGCAATGCCTACGCGGTCAAAATGTTTGGAATGATATGCTGAATTCATGGTTACAGTTTGCGCAATTGTTAAAAATTGTGTGGTACCTGTGACTTATAACTCGTAAGTCGCGGCCGTTACCACTGCGCCAGCACTGTTCAGGATTCAAGGAAGGCTATTAATATCAGCTAAGTAGATTGCAAATAGTAGTCAACCCCAGTATATGCGCCCTCATGGCCTTAGTCGCCGCAGGAGACGCCCTGGGCGTCGGGAATCCCAGGCTGATTCCCGGCCACCGTGGGCGCGGGCTTGTGGACGACGAGTAATGGGTAGCTCGCTGTCCGGTAAGGACCAAGCCCGGGTCGACGGCGCGTTGTGTTCCACGCGCGCCTCAACGAGATGTCAGTATCAACTGGTGGGGACCGCAATGGCCGATGCCTGCCACAGATGCGGGTTGTTCGAAAAAGATACCATGGCCCCTAGCACACATGCAACTTTTGAGTCAGTAAAAATCTGACAGGCCCTCCTGCTCCACCCAGAGCGGGAGAAGTTATTTGATGATCTTCCACCCTCAAAAATAAAACCCATTAAGTTGCATACTTAAAAACCCATTCTTCTACACAAGTAAACACAGAAAAACAAACTAAACTACCCACATTTTATCGATACTGTCAACCGTATATCTATGGCAACATTAACACAAGAATTGTTACCCTCACAGCGCCTTTATATCGAAGCATCAAGGGTCATTTTCGTTGTTTCAATGTTACTACTGATATGCAGTTGATTATACCTACATTGTTGGATATTTTTTATGGACGAACTTTAACGTTTTATAGCCGAATATAAAATTTATTGATAGACATTGGTTTTAATAACTGTTGTAGAAATTGCTGAGTTTTATAGGGGTCTGTAAGACCTTTTTGGTTCAGTGGGTTAAGTAAGGCCTTAGGCCCCTCGCCCACGGCGACTTTTTGTTGCGATGCTATCGCGCGTTTTGTCAACGCGCTTCTGCAACACTACTATCGCGCTTTAGTCGCGTTTGCAACGTGCTACAGAAACTATGCAAACGCGTGGCTGTATTGATACACGTATACAGCCGAAAGCAGAAAAAAGCCTAATCAGATCGCAACTGAAGCGCGATAGTAGCGATACAGAATCTGGGCGAAGGTACACAGCCAGCGACAGCATCACGGCTGTTTCGATCCACTTGCGCGACAGCATCGCTACAAAAAGTCGCCGTGAGCGAGGCCTCTTAAACTTCAAGATATTCTCTCAAAGTATTTTGTCGGTTCGATACATTTATAACCAACTACAAAATAAGGAGGGCTTTTAATGTTTGTTACCACATAACTCCATTATTTATAAAAACATTTGATAAATTCTTCTTTTGTATGAAAGTGCAAACTTATAGTACTTTATCAGTTTGGTCAAGTTATGATTAGAGGTTTTATAGATAGCTGTAATAATACGTATTTTTTCCACCTAGTGTATTGTTGATGACGTCGTAATAACTTCCCGTCATTGCTATTTACTTAGCAAGTGAAGGTATACGAATTCCTATCAGGTGTTATCCAAAAATAACACTACAAATCGAAAAATAGCTTTTATTTCGAAAGACGGTAACAAAAAAAAGTTTTTTTTTTACAATGCTGTCAAAAGAGCAAGCATATTTTTTTTTAAATGTATGACCACGCATAACTTTTTCCAGAGTAGTCTGATTTTGATAATCATTTTTTTATTGGAAAGGGTATACCCTGAAGTTGATCCCATATACATTTCGAAGAAAAATTCCAACCCTAAGGGTTGAAATTCGAAAGAGACACCACAGCCCCTGGCATACGGGCTACTGAAGGAACACGGGTGGGTTTTAGTCAGTAAAAGTCTGACACGCCCTCCTGCTCCACCCAGAGTGGGAGAAGTTATTTGATGATTTCCCAAAAAAAAAGGGTAAGAAAACAGGGGATGATTGATTGTTTACTCACAGATTTTAATACTGAGTTGTGTTTTACAAAAAGTAATCAAAAATTAAGCATGTAGTAATCAGTAAATTAAAGCCACAAAAAATATAAAATAAAAACTTTTTAATAAAAAAATTAAACCGCCGAAAATCCGAAAATTAAAGAATAAACCTGCTTTGTCCAACCCCAATAACTAAGTTCGGAAGTCGGTGACATATAATTAAATACAAATCCAAAGTCACCGACTTCCGAACTTAGTTATTGGGGTTGGACAAAGCAGGTTTATTGTTTACTTTTCGGTTTTTCGGCGGTTTCATTTTTTAATTAAAAAGTTTTTATTTAAATTAATCATGGCTCCAGTTTCTAGGCTCAAAATACGATACTTACAGTCTGCCTACGCCTAGAATTTCAAAAGTTTCTTTTATTAAATTTAATTATGTCTGTATTTTCCCATGATTCTGTAACACAAGCAAGTTTAAAATTACTAATATATTGAGTACCCAGTCACCTCTGGCATGTGCCGTCATAACGTTATCATTTATCAACCCTATAGGGTTTCCCTTATCCCATACCTAATTTCCTAATTCTATAGCATTATTGATTATTCTTTGTACCTATTATTTTAATTAATGGTAACAATTTTAAATCGCGCCTAGAGGTATTTTATGTCGGATACATTGAGTCGACCATCTTTGTAAGACGACTATAATTTCACGGTGTAGGGGTTTCTATAGGAAAAGTTTTTATCCAGTGCGCAAATTGTAACCATGAATTCAGCATATCATTCTAGATAGATAGATTCTAGACCCCTAGCGCAGACATTTTTCGCCAGATATACAAAACAAATCAGCTGTTCCATACATTTTGACCGCGTAGGTATTGCACTTTTCTATGAAACAGTTTTTTTTTTTGTACAACCGGCGAAAAATTTCTACGCTAGGGGTTCCAGAATGTTATGCTGAATTCATGGTTACAATTTGTGCACTGGATAAAAACTTACCCTGCATTTAAGTTATACATCGATTGGGTACCTATGAAGGCTCATGGCTAAGGAATAATAGCCGCACGATTCGATCGGTCAGGTTAAGCTACCCTTGCCGCGGTTGGTTCGTGGATCGGTGGCCATATTTACGTATCAAGATTTTTTACTTAATCCTCAGTTCATCGGAAAACACGTTATGTAGTTTGTCCCGGCTGTCATTCGTGGATCTTTGACAGTCATTACGGGTCGTCAGCAGCCCAAACGTCTGGCAAGTCTAAACCAAAGGTATCGTATTACCCAGTAACTGGGTTGAGCTGTCGCTTCATATAAAATACTGGTATTCAATTGCATCCTGAATGGTCGGCGTTTTGAGGAACTGTCTCATGTAATTTTGACGTGCTGACTCTCGGCCTAGTTTGAATAAATGAGGTAAGTTTGATTTACACCGATCAAAGTAAGTTCCCAAAATAATTGCACTTGATTTCATCCGATATTGCCATTATACGCCATTGTCAAATTTTCTTAAGGCCATGACACTTTTCATTACATTTTAATATGATAATATCTGGATGACAGATGATGGAGAGCAGTGGTGGCCCAGTGGTAACGGCCGCGACTTACGAGTTGTGGGTCGTGCGTTCGAACCCAGCCAGGCGCATTACTTTAAGTAATTTCATCACCACTGCTCCCAAACGGTGAAGGAAAACATTGTGAGGAAACCGGCATGCCCTAGAATAAAAATTCGAAGACATGTGACATCTACCAACCCGCACTGGGCCTGCGTTGTGGATTACGGCCCGCTCCCTCTAACGGAGAGGAGGCCTGGGTCACAGCAGTGGGAACGTAATAGGCTGAGTATGTATCTGGATGACCGAGCGTCGCTTGGATTTTTAATTTTTTGACATTTTCTAAAAATGAAACCTAGCTAGATCGATTTATCGCCCCCGAAACCCCTTGCACAGTAAATTTCATGAAAATCGTTGAAGCCGTTTCCGAGATTCAGATTATATATATATATATATATATATATGCAAGAATTGCTCGTTTAAAGGTATTAGATTAACATCAAAATACTCTTGACATAAGTACCAACGTCAATAAGGAAACAACATTACCTACACAGACATACGGAAGGAAAGAATTGAGAAAATTTTCCCCTAAAAAAGTCTATACAATATTCAAATAAAATAAAATGAACCCTCTAGTGTCATTCGGTGCCCGTTTCTCGATAAATGGTAAATAGGTAATTTTCATTCCTTGGAGGAAAACCAGAATTTTTGTTTTTGATAGAATTGACTTTTTTAAGGTCGATCAACAAAAATTGCTCCATCCAGGGTGCTTACTCTGGAATATAATTCCGATAGATCGACTTTCGTCAAACGTCAGTTGGTTGAGTTAAATCAATCCCTGACGTTTGACTGAAAATTCCAATGTCGATCTATCGGAATTATATTCGAGGGTAAGCACCCTGGTCAATTCTCGTCAACTATGACGTCACGACTACATCCAGAAATTCAGGGCAATGGCAACATGTAGCAACCTGTTACCAGAGATGCAGCCACACAATAACATGCAATATTTATTTATTTGGTTCTCCAACAGAGGCTACATACACAATTACATGCAAGTTTACATTAAGCAGAGACAAACACAGTGTGCGCTTCCAATTATAGGAGAACACATCATTTACATGTACTCTAGGTACATACATTAAGTTTGGCAAGTCAAAAAAAAAAAAAAAAAATTAAAAAAGAAAACAATATACGAAAATCATACTTAAAGGAAACTACGATAATGGCATAAGAAATCAATAATAAAAATAATGTAAATGAACAGTTAGAAAAAACAATATCAATATAAGACAACACATAAAACTAACAAAATATTACGACTTAGATTCTATAATGATAAATGATAAATGATAAATGATTTTATTTCTGTAAGTAGGTTTGTACAAACACTTTTACACGTCAATCATATTTTTTTTAAACTAGATGAGGTCGGCGTTTCCTATCTGACTACTCTGAGAAGAAAGGCCGAAACAAACTCAGAGGTCACAGTCTCTTTTAAAGTCCAGACATAATCTTGGTCAGACCATGTGAAGACCATGTGGATTGGTGTCTGAAATGGTCTTTTTAGGAAAGAACCACACAGGTTGAGTGGACCTGTCTATTCAGTGCACGCATGTATCAGTAATCATACGCCTCAACTCAGAACTTGAGGAGCTCAACGATTTGACGAACAATACCAAAGAAAGGACATTTGGGTAGGCCGCATAAAGTACTCAAACTGCCAGATTAACATTAAAAACGAACTGAGAAAGAGACGAAACACAAAAACAAAAATACCACATAGTCCTCACATTCACAATAATTAAAACAAAAATAATATTATACTTCTCAAAGTAAATATTCATGTCAAAGTGTATATAATAATAATCAAATGTCCAAGTGTATATAATAATAATCAAATGTCAAAGAGCAAAACAAAGAAAAAACAACATTCAGTATACAAAATTGGAGCAGGTCAATCCCAAGCTTTTTTGTCCTCAATATAATCTTTAACGGTATAAAAGGCTTTCAGGCACTACTTACGTTTGATGAATGATTTAAATTTATTGAGACTTAGATCTTGAACATGGCTTGGAAGTTTATTATAAAAGCGTATACATTGACATCTGAATGACCCACCTATTTTCTTGAGCCTTGTTGATGGTACAACAAATTTGTGTTTGTTCCTAGTATTTATACTATGGATATCACTGTATTTTTTAAACATTTTAATATTTTTATGAGCATATAAAATATTTTCATAAATATACTGTGAAGGCACAGTCATAACATTTATCTCCTTAAATTTATCTCTGAGAGAGTGTCTCGGACTTAATTTATAAATTGATCGGACAGCTCTTTTCTGCAAGACAAAAATAGTGTGAATGTCGGCGGCATTTCCCCACAATAGAATACCATACGACATTACACTATGAAAATAGCTAAAGTACACTAAGCGGACTGTCTCTACATCAGTTAAATTACGAATTTTCCTAACAGCGTATGCTGCAGAACTTAGCTTTTTCGACAATTTAGCTATATGTGGGCCCCACTGAAGCTTGGCATCCAAAGTTAAGCCCAAGAATACAGTGCTATCTTCAGGATTCAATTCTTCGCCCTTTATCAACACATTAGTTTTCACCTGCTTAACGTGAGGTAGCGTAAACTTAATGCATTTGGTCTTTTTTTCATTAAGAAGCAAATTATTAGCATTGAACCAGTGAACTACTTTAGAGATTGCGCTATTTACATCGTCATTAACAAGTTGCTGACGTTTAAGTCTAAACAAAAGTGAAGTGTCATCCGCAAACAACACTATATCATGATTATCCTTTATGAGGTAAGGCAAGTCATTAATATAAATAAGAAACAAGAAAGGACCAAGAATTGAGCCCTGTGGGACTCCCATTGATACTACGGATCCCGGAGATTTTTTTCCGTTTACATCAACACACTGAATCCTATTACACAAGTATGAAATAAGAAGATCCAGAGCGGTGTTCCGGATCCCGTAGTGGCGGAGTTTCCTGATTAATATGGAGCAACTTAAAAAAAACTAGTCAATACGCCGCCCTCGCCGCCGGCCGGTTCGTCTCGCAAAAACGAGACGTAGTTATATGTACAAAAGAGATAGAAAGCAAATTGAGAAAAAAAATCCAAACCAATTGGATATTCGGTAACTAATGAAATATATGGAGCAATCAGAAGCAATATTCCCGAAACATATCCACAATTTATTTATTGTTTCTCCAGATTGCTCCATTAGTGTTACTGAGCAATAATTGCTCAAACAATTGGTTGATGAATTGATTGTTGATTGGTAACATACCTAAACCCCTCCGAGCTATGGAAAGCATGCGAAGCCGTTGGTCCCGGTTGTCATTCATGAATCTTTGACAGTCATTACGGGTCCTCAGAAGCCAGAAAGTCTCACCAGTAACTGGGTTAAATATGGGGACGTTAGGTCGACGACTGCCGGTCGCTCCATATAAAATGCTGGTACTCAACTGCATCTGGTTAGTCTGGAAGCCGACCCCAACATAGAAAGATGATAAAGTATTTTTTTTTTTCAGAAACTAGCTTTTGCCCGCATGGATGTCGGAAAATTGTCGGTCCTACTCGCGGACCCACCCGAGGTGGCGTTCGGTTATTTCCGGTTTCCCAAAATCCCCTACGCCCTCGGGGATGATTTCCCAAAAACACTGAAACACTTGGTTTTGAATTTTTTATTAAAATAATGAATGAACACCAGTTTTCATGGTTTAAACCACAAAAATGACGACTTTCCATACAAACTTTCATCCCCTACTTAACTCCCTTGGGGGTTGAATTTCGAAAAATCCTTCCTTAATCCTTGTCGACATTATAAAGGGAACCTCTGTGCAAAATTTCAGCTTTCTAGGTCCAAGGATTTGAGCTGGGCGTTGATGAGTCAGTCAGTCAGTCAGGACTTTTCTTTTTATATATAAAAAAATATTCAAAAGGCTCTAAAAATCTTAAAACCACAGATATCTCTTAACAACCTACATTCTTCGTTTTTTATTATCCTTAAGTCCCAAGGCTAGCATTGTGAGGCCAAAAATTCTCTTTAGAAACCGGTTTATGGCCTCTAAACCGGTTTGGTTCGGTTTACGACCGGAATGTTACAGGGTAGGTAAAAGGGATTTATTTGACCGAGATGTAGTATATGTAAGAATGTTAGATACTTGATAGTGAATTAGAAGATTAAGTTTCGGCAATTTTAAAACGACTGATTTCAAGTCCTTTTGAGCAGGCTTAACATGACGCTTTCTAATTCTACTCTACCATAGAATAGTCCCGTGTGGTGTCCGGGCGTAAAAGAATGGCACCATCCCATTTCTTCCAGTGGGTGTCGTAGAAGGCGACTAAGGGACTTACTAGAGAATGGGCAGCAGCGTTCTCTATGCATTTTACCACCATACTGCGATCGCCAACCCGCCTGCCAAGCGTGGCGATTATGGCAACCCCCCCCCCCTTATGAAGGCTTATGTCCAGCAGTGGGCGTCTTTCGGCTGAAATGATGATGATGATGATGATAGAATAGAAATCGCTTATCTACATTGCTCGGTACAAAACTGTGAATGTTCTACACGGAAACGTCATTTTTGTCTACTCGATAAAACGCTTCTTGTACCGTTTATTTTATTTTGAGCATGTGAAATTATCAAATAACTTCTCCCTCTCTGGGTGGAGCAGGAGGGCTTGTCAGACTTTTACTGACTAAAACCCACCAGTGTTCCCTCAGTAGCCAGTGTGCCAGGGGCCACGGTATCTCTTTCGAACAACCCGCACCCCTGGCAGGCATCGGCCCTTTCGGGTCCCATCAGTTTGTGCTGACATCTCTTTGAGGCGCGCGTGGAACACAACGCGCCGTCGACCTGGGCTTGGTCCTTACTGGACAGCGAGCTACCCATTACTCGCCGTCCGCAAGCCCACGCCTACAGTGGCTGGGAATCAGCCTGGGATTCCCGACGGCCAAGCCGTCTCCTGCGGAGGCTAGGGCCGTGAGGGCGCTTATACTGCCTCTCCCTGACGTCCGCCACCTTCTTCTTCGCGAGCATTACTGCTTCGTAGAAGGAGGCGACGGCCACCCATACACTTTCGCTCCGTACCATGGCCTGGACCAGGACCGGACGCGGTAGATCGCAGCCGTCGATCGCCTCCACAAGGACACGGCGGTGCTTCGCCCAAGCCGGCCAAACCTCCACCGTATGCTCCACCGTGTGTGTCCAACGGTAATAGGCTCGCCCCCTATTCTCTGGGACTTAAAATAACTGACGAAATGTGGGTGTGTCCAAATCTTCTGGTAAAAAAATGCGTGATGTTACGTAATGTTATTTTTTTTTTTTTCACGAGCTATCATTACTTTTTTACACACGGCTACACATCAAGCTATACATTTCCAGTTTATGCTGATCTCGCACTGTACGGAAATCCTAGACAATGCGAGATCAGCTTATACTGGAAATATATAGCTTGATGTGTAGTAGCCGTGTGTACTTTTACAAACAAATTTCATTAATTATGTTAGAAGTCCTATTTCATTGAGACAAGCTTTTAACTAGTAAAATAGCAAAATCTCAATTTGGTAGTTACTGAAAATATTTAAAGAAAAACCGGCCAAGTGCGAGTCGCATAAGGTCGGTGCGTCTATGTACCTAATAAGTATTCTCGACCCGGGAATAAAACCTACCCAAGGTCCTAAGCTCGGTCGTCATGCTAGCTAAAACTAGACCCATTAGGTATTAGTGAGACCAATGAGGTGTGAGTACTTAAAAATATCTGTTATTTCAAATTACATTTTCCTATAAATTATCAAATTCTTGAAAACAGTCTGACAATTCTTAATATTTCGGTACGCGTTCTTTTATCGTTTTAAAATGGTAAAATATGCGACATACAAAACAAAAGAGTTGAAATAGAGCGAGATCGAAATAATTCCAAATTCAAAACGTGGAGCCACTTATCATTGTCGAACTATCTCTGTATGGAGGAAACAGATTTAGGTTACGCTATGTTAAGGAAGTGATGTAAAACCTATATACAATAAATTTCATTTGCTTAAGGTCGTTGTAATTTTTGGACTAGAAATGATAGTATGATTTATGACAAGGGTTTCGTTGTAAGGTTTGCCTATAATAAAATATTGAGTGATTATTGTCACCAGCCAAAGCCTTCACAAGGTGTACCGAGGCCGCGGGTATCCGCTGGATGTGGGAAGCACAAGACCAGTCGAAGTAGAGGAGCCTGGGGGAAGCCTATGTCCAGCAGTGGACGTCTTTCGGCTGAAATGATGATGATGAAAGCACTAGGGAGTTGTAAAAACGAGCATCTTAGGGACCGTCTTTATGTAAATGTAATCTTCACGTCCAAAATGTGTTAATTTGAATAAATTACCATTGTTTTTTTTTCAGTTTGGATTTCACTAATCTTGCTTCTACCAATTAATGATTATGGATTTCTCCTTCGTCCGATAATTGAGGCATTATTATTTTGTGCAGTGGATTTATTTTTATTTTTTGTAATATTATTGTACAGAGTCATTATGAAAATTCGTGATCGAAATGGAATAACAGATATTTTTTTTTTACACTACATAAAATTAACCTTTTCAATTATAAACTAATGAATTTATAGCATAACGTCACGTTTTTTAAATTACTAATTGGGCCTGCTCTTGACCTCGATCACGCCTGATAGAAAGCGATTGATGAGGTATATGGTGGATCGATCGTGATCAGAAAATACCTGTTCACTCTTGTTTTCTCCGAAGCGTTTAGTAGAGGTGTACCTAACCTACCTATTGTATACCTACCACATTTCGTTAGTTATGTTTAAGTCCTATGTAATAGTAGGCGAGCCTTTTGCCATCAACCGGGCCTAAATCCAAACACCGGACTCCCATTGGGAAATTCCTGATAGACAAACTGGACCTCATGCTGAACAGTAATGCTTGCTACCACTAGACAAACGAGCAAATCAGGTTTTCTTTTCATCTTATACCAAAAACAAATAACGTACCTGCCTACCCACATCATCATTTAATTGCTACTCACGTAAATACACCCACCCTCGGCAGATCGACGCCCCTTTAATGCATTGAGCGTAAACCCTCATTAGTATCGAGCTTTATAATTAAGTTATTAGCCGTCGGTACCTACACGTTAATTACGATATTATCTCATGCAGATAGCGGCAAATGACGTAAAATGTTACGTACGTAATATTTTATGTTCTGTATTATTTTGGAACTGTTAATTAAAAATAAGCTTTCAGTTCCGAATGAATGACTAAAATAAATCGATATGAAAATGATGGAAGTAACGTTTGTTATTCATCATCATCATCATCATTTCAGCCGAAAGACGTCCACTACTGGACATAGGCCTCCCCCAAGCTCCGCCACTTCGACCGGTTCTGTGCTTCCCGCATCCAGCGGATTCCTGCGGCCCTCACAAGGTCATCTATCCACCTTGTGGGAGGCCTTCCAACTTTACGTCTTCCGGTACGCGGTCGCCACTCCAGAACTTTTCGGCCCCATCGGCCATCTGTTCTGCGAGCAATGTGCCCTACCCAGTTTATTATTTCTATAGCATAATTGATATTTGGCAGAGTTAACTATTTTAAATAAGAATATCTGACGAAAAATTAAAACGGGTTTCAGAATCATGTACTGAATCCATTTAAACAGGTCATACGTCGTTGTCTTTGCCAGAATGTCCTGCCCTGTACATCAAGAACAAAATATAAGATACTGCTTTTACTAAATTCATCCCGTGGCATCCTAAGTACTTCATTGGCATTTGCCCCATTTATCTCAGTTCAATGTTGGGCTAAACTCTCCGAAGTTTTTACCATAACTCCTGGTTCTCCTGGTGGCCTCACCCAAACAGTAAACTACAACAGTTTGTGCTAGTTTTTAACTGCAACTATTCTTAATATTTGTTGTTCTATTCTAGCTAACTTCCCACGTTTTACTTTGAAAGGTACGTTTTTACTCACTTTATATTTCAGGTATTTGTAATTTAATTTGTGTTATACAAACGTCGCTATTTACCTGGGTATTCGCTGGATGTGGGAAGCACAAGACCGGTCGAAGTGGAGGAGCCTGGGGGAGGCCTATGTCCAGCAGTGGACGTCTTTCGGCTGATATGATGATGAAACGTCGCTATTTACCTCTACTAAGCACAAGCATACACACGCATAAAAACGTGCTAATATATCATCCATGACATAGTATTGTGTAATAATGTTAGTCTTCGCCTACAATAATTTTCCATCCCATTCCATTGGTCAGAGACGGCCAAATGCACCCGTCCATATGTCCAACCTACGTAACACAACGCAACGTAAGCTAGGAATGTCATCAATGCATCGATACCTTCAGTTCGAAATACAAACTCGACGGACAAACAATCTGAATTTGAATTCGGGGAACGTTCGAAATACTGGCAGCCGGTACCATGGAGTTTTAAGTCGAGCTTACTTTGGATTATTTCTCCCGTGGCATCATAGTAGATTATTTTGAGACAAATTCTGTTCGATTGTTGAATTTATTCAGTGAGTAAAGTAGTGGCTATTCGGACTTATATGGAGGAGCCTGGGGGAGGCCTATGTCCAGCAGTGGACGTCTTTCGGCTGATATGATGATGATGATGATTCGGACTTGGATCGTTGAAGAGACAATAGAAGTTTTTAAATGTGATAATTTTTTTTATATATTATTTATTATTTTCACCGACAATTGTTTACACTGGCATTATGCTAAAGATAACATGTAAGATAAATTAATAGCGTAACAATCACTTAAAAGGTAAACTTCGCGTGCATTTAAAAGAATTTGCATGCACAAATTATACTAAAGTAACTTAACTAAACTAGGTTAAAAATGCTCATAATATTCGATTATAATGTTTTTGATTATAACGCAGACACTGATGTCAAGGTTTTTTTTAGTCATTTAAATAACTTGACGATTTTTCTAAGAAAGTTTTGGTCGAAATAATCTTGAAACAGTGACTACCAATTGCAAAGTGAGTTTCAAAAGTAACCCCCGTCTATTGCTATTCCGCAGACTGCAATATACGGAAGTTTGAGCCACGAAGCGAAAAGCAACTGGAGAGTTACAGAGATACCTGGTTTTATTGGAAACTGACACTCGAGCTGATTCTGTTCTGTATAGACTAGGTTGAAATACAAATAACTGCTAGTTTTGCTTAGGTGTATCTCTACATATAAAATGTTTTGTGCTGAATGACTCACTGACGGATCAACGCACAGCCTAAAGCCTAAACCGCTGATCGTACAGACCTGAAACTTGGAGGGTGAAAAACGGGGACAAAGTTTGCATTGGGACAACGTGATTTCTTGGTCCAATCTACTTCTTGTGTCAGCTAGAAAACTCTTTATACCTGCAAAGTACCAGGTTGGCATAAATTGGTAAGAGCACACTTAACATAATTGTGTCAGCTATAAAACGCTTAAAAGTACTAGGTTGTCATAACTCTGTAGGAGCACACCTAACATAGTTGTGTCAGCTAGAAAACGCTTTAGGCCTTCGAAGTACCAGGCTGTCATAACTAAGTAGGAGCAGTTGTGTCACATAGCAGCGTTTCCTTCACTATTAGGAGACCACAGCATGCACAATAGACTTAACAAATAAGCCAACAAAGTAAAAATATTAATTGTTGGTAAAATTTGGAAACAGTTAATACATTGTTAAAGGAAATTTGCCACACAGATAGATTATAACCTGGTTTAATACATTGGATACTTTTTATCCGTAGTAAGTTCCCGTAGGATAATTTCCGACCTCCACGCCTCCACGAAGTAGGTTTGTACAAACACTTTTACACGTCAATCATATTTTTTTAAACTAGATGAAGTCGGGGTTTTCTATCTGGCTACTCTGAGAAGAAAGGCCGAAACAAACTCAGAGGTCACAGTCTCTTTTAAAGTCCAGACATAATCTTGGTCAGATCATGTGAAGACCATGGGGATTGGTGTCTGAAATGGTCTTTTGAGGAAAGAAACACACAGATTGAATGGACCCGTCCAGTCAGTGCACGCATGTATCACTAATCGTACAGCTCAACTCAGGAGCCCCATGCTCCAGAAAACGGAGGACCCATCAACCAAAAGTATTTATTATATCTGGTGGGCTACTGCCTGAGAAATTGATGTTGGGATGTTGTATATAACGTGTAACGGAAAAGTTATATACACACCAAGGGCACGGCTTCTTTGGATGATATCAAACGATATTGGAAGGGTTTTTTAATCCTATCTCATCTAGATGTTCGGGAGTTATGATAATTTTTGATACCCGAAACAGAACTTTTCAAATTGAAATAAACACATCACTCGGAAGAGATTTATCGTGTTATTGGCCAGTAACGTGGAAATTTATTGACCTACGTAGTGCGGTGACACGTTCGTTATGATTTGAATTTAAGAAACATAAGAAACCGAAAATGTTGTATCAATTCTTATAGTATTTTATTTTGAGCTGAAAATAAGTATAGTGATTCTATACCAGCTGTTATCTTTAGTACTTAAGGATAGCAATAGGGTTTCTGTTACACCCTATTACTAGTTGCTGCTTGCGCGATGCAGGATTTTGTGTGACGTCAGTGTGATGCATAGTTCGCATGTGGAGATGTAGATGCCGCCACAGGTAGAATCTACTACTATTACTATCTACAGTATTATTGTATTGTATTTAGGTATTTTCGTAGATTCCACTCGACCATAAACTACCAACTAATTCATAACCACAGCGAGTTTGCAGTAAATAGTCAATCTCAGATTCAATCTCTAAATAGATAACTTAGACATGCGGCTGGCAACACCAACTGAGTTTGGCCTCGCTTTATTGGTATCGGACAGTTTCAATAGTAGCTATAGGTAGGTTGGTTGGTAGAATTAGACGGTAGTTTGAAATTTGTTCCTAGTTTGAATTTGAGTTTAGAAGTTCAGGTTGAGTTGGTCACTTGTACAGATGGCAGCACATCGAGCTAAACTAAACTGTAAAATTTTCCTAATTGAACATGAACCTTATGCTTATGTGATAAAGTTGAAAATCTATCAAAGAGATTTGACAGATTGGAGTAGCTTGATGTGTGGTGTCTGTACTTCAACTGAGAATTAAGTACATTAAGGTACAGTGGGCCAAGCAAGAACTCACAGAGTAAAGGTAAGCCCAGTATTTAGCGCGCTGTATTTTCAATGCACACACACAATTACAAATCTAGCAGTATATTTTTTAAAGCAATGGAATGCTATTTGTTGCATTCTCAATGCTCCACCCAAAACAGAAAGTTCAAAATCCAGTATCTGAAAAAAATACCAACACGATTTTGACCTACTAATGTAAATTCGAACGATTCTAAAATTAAAAAGTTTCGTAGTTTAAAATGTAGTTTTAATACTTTATTCATAATATGTAAGGGTATCACCCTACATAATGCAGAAATTTTAATCAAAATGCTTTAGAATATTCGATTCAAAAATTGATCTTTCTAGGGCCATTTTTTCGATGGGTCGTACAGTGAGTTGGACGTTGAGAATTTGACGAATAAAAATATTATATTCTACTGTCACAGGTAGCAAATACTGAAGTCTTACCCAGCCTACTATCTTTTACCGGTTCGTACACTTAAATAACGTAATATCGAGTTTAAGAAAAATTTGGATTTGTTGACACTTGTCTTTGTCACCCACTGTCATCAAACATCATAATACACAGAGAAAGATTTTATAAATGGCGGGTAAGATGACAGTGCCTAAGGCAAAGTAAATCAAAAAGAATGCCAGAAATCAAACAAAGCAGTATTATCATCACTGAAGACAGTTTTATTAAAATACATTAAACTCAACTCAAACTCAAAGCATTTATTTCAAATAAACCAATTACAGGCACTTTTTAATTGTCAAGGTCGGTGAGTTAGAAAGATGAAGCTAGTTGCCCATTCCAAAGCGTAGGTACCTATGGAGAAGAACGGGCAAGAAACTCCATGGACACTCTTTTAAAATCATGATTTTGTTACAAAAAGTTGGTTACATCATTATGTTGAAATTATCAATGTGAGAACGATGTAAAAAGTGTACATTAAAAGCGTCCGCAATTAAAACAAAGATAAAATAACAATTCAGAAATTAAAATAAGCCGTGGGAGCTAAGAGATGACCAGTCCCTACTGACGGCGCCCGTTCACGGACATGACGTATGCATCAGCACCATTCAGCTCAACCATTTTCAAGGGAACTTAATGATCCAACACACACGCCACCACCAGCGAGACATTTGATAAGTAAGCTAAGGGCACATTACATCCGCAGAATCGTATATTTAGGCCCGTTTAAATAAGCGACGTCAAAAACACAAACTTCCGTACCTCAACAACATGATAAGCCAAAACATAACATAATTACAAATTCAAACGTATCATCCACCATTTTCGAACACTTAACCTGATTTTCGCTTCGGTCATCTTCGTGGTAATTCGGGTCCAATCGGATTTCATGGCCGCCCGTTTAGGTATGCGAGTATTCGAATAATAACCGTTGAGATATACGGAATGCATTCCGGAATACCGGATGCGGGAACTCCGGTATACAGAGAAATAAATATCGGTTTCAGTGTGTAGGTATTGGTGATCAATATTTGGGGGAAATGGGGCTGATAACGTCAGTTTTATTTTATACTTTGTCGTTTCCGTGGGGTACACGTTCACCATTAAATGCTTATCAAAAATCTCAAGGAAAAAAAAATGTTTAATAATTTTCGTGGAGGCTGACTTTCAAAACCGTGTTTTTAAAATAAACAGAAATTTATTGTTAAAGTCAATTTTGTTCTTTATTATGTTGGAGAACAACATCTACATTTATTTTATTATTTAGGTCCTAAAAAGGATTGAAGGAAAAAATGGCTATCACGTGATAGGTCTTCCATAATACCTACCTACCCATATTGATCCTGGCCACATAGAGTGAAAAACTCAACTACACCCATTTAATATTTTAAAGAATAGGAACAAAAACACAAACAAGAAAAAATAAAAGTTAATGGCATCTGTGTGGTTTTTACAGACGGACAGCAATTTTGCATTTTAGGTCTTAAATAATTCCCTCGTAAATGTTGAGAAAGCTTTTAATAGGGCGTGCGATTCTCCATACAAATGTATTCCCCTTTTTTCTTCCTGAATAATGCCTCCAGAGCAATTTTTTTTTTCATAAAATCGAGGTCTGCTGTAAACACGTCCCTGTCATTTTCTTTTTTGCAGCAACTAATTAATAAAGAAAATATGACCCTCTAAAAATTACAAAAAATGCCCTACTTTTACCACCGTTATTAGAAGACTACCAGACAAATTAGAAAACTATTTAACAAAAAAAAATTATAGGAACCTGAACATACTCTTTATTAAAATGTTAATGCAAAAAATAATTGAATCGGCTCAGTTTTCGAGGAGAAAAAAGGGGAATACGAAACGTCGATCACGTCATTATTTTTTAGATAATTTCGGTCTGAGCAGCGGGGGCAGACTAACTGACAGCGCGACGGCAATAGTTTCTTCAAATATCAATTTTTCAAATTCCTCGCAGGCCCCGTCCCTTCTTAAAGGTTTATGAAAACACTGTGGATTTCGACGATCTATGATTTCAATAGTACTCAGAAGAGGAAAAAAAGGTCAAAACGGCTTCCCACGGCCTGTGATACTAAAAATAGAAATTTATAAAAAATTAAAGTCTGTTAGTAAAACTAGGCTGAGAGTTAGAGCTTTTCGAACGTCAAAGTTATTTAAGACAGTCCCCCAAAATACCCTTCACCACTTCTTAGTTAGGATACGGAGACACCCTGGGCGTCGGGAATCCCAGGCCGATTTCCGGCCACGGTAGGCAAGAGCTTGCGGACGGCGAGTAATGGGTAGCTCGCTGTCCGGTAAGGACCAAGCCCAAGTCGACGGCGCGTTGTGTTCCACGCGCGCCTCAAAGAGATGTCAGCACAAAATGATGGGGCCCGCAAGGGCTGATGCCTGCCAGGGGTGCGAGTTTGTTCGAAAGAGATACCCCTGGCATACGGGCTACTTGAGGGAACACGGTTGGGTTTTAGTCAGTAAAAGTCTGACACGCCCTCCTGCTCCACCCAGAGCGGGAGAAGTTAAGTATTTGATGATTTCCCACCCAAAAAATAAAAAATAAAAAAAGCACTTCTTAGTTCTTTAGCTGGGAAGAAAAAATAGCGCAACAAACTTCGCAACAGCACAGCTGTCTGTTAGAAAACAAAAGATGTCATTGTAACGAAAAGTATTTTCCAGAGCTCCAGATAAAAGTAGCTTAGCTGTCTCGGTATAACAACGGCTTTCTGTTTATGGAATGTAGATAAACATTTTGTTCTATATTAAATAATATTATTATTTCGGAGTAAAAAATATTTTAAGGATTAGATTTCATTTTGAAATCCCTGTCTCTAGTATATCTATTAAATAGATATAAGTTTTAGCGTGATTAAGGTGAATCTAGTCCACATTTTTTCCATACAAACTTCGGGAGTGTTTTACTCTACTATTTGATTTTTTACATCAAAAATTAAACATGGTATGGTTTTCGAACCGACGAAAAAACGGAGGAGGTTACTCAATTCGACGCGTATATTTTTTTTTTTTTTTTATGTATGACCACACATAACTTTTTCCAGAGTAGTCCGATTTTGATAATTCTTTTTTTATTGGAAAGGGTATACCTCGAAATTGGTCCCATATAAATTTCGAAGAAAAATTCCAACCCTAAGGGTAAGAAAACAGGGGATGATTGATTGTTTACTCACAGATTTTAATACTGAGTCGTGTATTAAATCAAAAATTAAGCATGTAGTAATTAGTAGATTATAGCCACAAAAATTTATAAAATAAAAACTTTTTAATAAAAAATTAAACCGCCGAAAAACCGAAAAATAAAAATAATAAACTAGCTTTGTCCAACCCCAATAAATAAGTTCGGAAGTCGGTGACTTTGGATATGTATTTGATTATATGTCACCACCTTCCGAACTTAGTTATTGGGGTTGGACAAAGCTAGTTTATTATTTTTATTTTTCGGTTTTTCGGCGGTTTAATTTTTTTATTAAAAAGATTTTTTCTCATTATTAATATTGTCTGCACGGAAACAGAATACTAAAATAAAAAGCCATTAAAAAGTTATGAGCCAATTAAGATTCGTTTTTCTTGCTATTTATCCTAACTTTGGGCGTGTTTAAGTAATAAAGAGAGTGTAAAATCTCCAAAACCAAGTCGACAAAGCTCAACTATCGAAAAGTTCAATAAATTTTATTGGTCATTGATTTATGTAGTGGTTTTTTCATAAAACCCGATCTTCCGAAAGAGTTTTCTCAATTTTTTACGCTCCTGTTTTACTATAAATGATCCCGCATCTCACTTAAGGCGCAGACAGCCGACTTTTCAGGACCTTTTATTGAAGATCACGTCTAAACGGCTTGTCTTATTTATATGTCGTATTTGAAAAAAATGTCTAGTTTCACTAGACAATTTTCTTCGTCATTTGATAAGTGAATATTTTAAATAATATTTTTATAACATAATGTAATTCATTGGTAAAGTAATGTCTATCGCGGACATAAAAACGATAATCACGCAAAAACCATCGGTTGTAATTCCATGAAACTTTCACCATCTAAAAGACAATTTAATCACCCAAAATTTAGTACACGGTTTTTCTTTGAATTGTGTTTGATAAATCAACATGGGTTGTTTTTCGAAAAACTTGATGCGCGTTGAGGCGGGGTCTCTTGCGAGCGACGGGCGGCAGTGCATCGCTGTAGGTAGCTGTCATCTATCGTCGCCTTAATAACGTTGTGCGTGTAGACTAGCGTCTAACTCATCACTGATACTACCTCTACCGGACACGATGCCTGGTGAGACAACGTGCTTTAAAGCCAGGCTCACCGGTGAGTTTGAGCTAGCGACTAGGTTCCCCATATATAACAAACATCTAAACATCTATAGTCTACTGTTGTTCCGGCTGTTGCCGCTTATATGTTATGTTTCAAGGTTCTTCGAATTAAATGATGGACTGCATTGCTGGTTAAACTATGTATTCTTGATTAAAGGTTCTGGTTTGTTCTGATTATAATTATGAAAAGATTCTGCTTCGTACGTCCGCCATAATGAATAAGTGATTTTGCCACGACCCCCGGCGCCCCTAGCGGTGCGAAGAGGAAACGCTGGCGCTGCGGCATGGCTGCACGCAGACACGGCGATAGTAAGTCCTGCCGTGCGCCATCTGGCGGCGGCGGGGCCGTAACAACTGTCTATTACATTTTTGGTTGTTTATTAGTAGGATATAGATGAACATTATCTCACACATGTCAGTCGTGAGAGTGAGGTAGCTGTCACTAACGTCAACTGTCAGGTCACCACCAATGGCAGGAAACAGTGAAAAGTGAAGCGTGCGCGCACATGAGCCAGTGTACAATATAGTAATATATTCAACTTAAACATGTATTTTCAGGCGTAAATCTATATAAATAAAAATAAAAGTCCAGACTGACTGACTCATCAACGCCCAGCCCAAACCCTTGGACCTAGAAAGCTGAAATTTTGCACAGAGGTTCCCTTTATAATGTAGACAAGGAACAAGGTAGGATTTTTCGAAATTCAACCCCTAAGGGAGTTAAATAGGGGCTGAAAGTTCCACGCGGGCGAAGCCGCTGGCGAAAGCTAATTAGAAAGCTAAGTAGGAAAGAAATGGGAAGTTTAGTTATGTGCACTCTTCCACGGCAACTTTATCATCTGCCTAGCCTTTTCCCAACAATGTTGGGGTCGGCTTCCAGCCTAACCAGGCAGCTGAATAGGCAAATAGCTGATGACCCTGCACGACTGTCAAAGATCCACGGATGACAGCCGGGACCAACGGCTCAACGTGCTTTCCGAGGCACGGAGGGATCTTGGTATGTAAAAATTGTCACCCATCCATTAACCAACCGCAGCAAGCGTAGCTTAACCTGATCGAACGACCCATACAGCTGGTATTATTAAGCCGTAAGCCCCTGCACGGTAGCAATGTTAAAAAAAAAAACGAAAACTTTAAAGCATTTATTCATAGTACACGCATAATATATTAACCAACCTACCTATCTCAAAATAAATTAGATACCAACCAATCTTCACGGCTTCACTCAACCAAAAATAAAATTTCCTTTTACAAAAATCCGTAAGAGCGGAACTGCAAAATCATCGGAAACCGGTGAGGCTCACAAAATGTCGGTGTTTCAGCGAATGGAACGAATATTAGGTGTTAGTCGAACTCCTCGTGTCACAGAGTAGTATTAAACAGAAGGTCGGCTGCAAACAGCGAGCGAAACCAAACGCACGCACACGTTGAAGCGTACGTATATCATTATCCCCTCGGTTGTTAGGTAGACTCAATGAGCCATAATACAAAACACGGTTTAGCTTCAGATCTTCCTAGGTTCAAACCATAAAGCCATTTTTCAATTTCGAACTTTATTCCAACCAAAGTAAACTTCTAAATACAGAACTGAAAACTTAGCACAGGACTAAGTTGTAAGGTTTGTAAAAAAGAATTACTATTTTACATCATAGTTACGATCGAATTTCAAAAAAACTAGATCGATGAGTTTGAACCATGTCAAAAGTAAAACCTTGTTTTCTAATAAAGTCGATTGAGTTTGATAACAATAGACAAGTAATTGTGTCAATTACTTGATACTTGAAGGTGACGTCATCGGACGCTGCCGAGGCCGGCTCAAGAAAAGGTGGCGTGGCAACCTAGACGTATATTGCAAGGGTTGGAACGAGGAGGCCCTGAAAAAGGATGCCTTGAAGGATTTGGGGGAGGCCTTTGCTCAGCAGTGGAACAGTGCAGGCTAAATGAAAAAAGTAATAACTTGAAAGTTTATTCTCTTGCCTTATATTTATTTATTTCGGGTCAGCGCAACGTGTCTTTTCTTCCATACTTCTAAATTAGTCGTCATCTCAGTACACATTTCTAGCAATAATTCATCTTTCGCACAGTCCATACACATACATACTCAGCCTGTAACGTTCCCACTGCTGGGACACAGGCCTCCTCTCAGTGAGGGGTATACAGTCCATACCTCATTTCTATCTATTTCTTTATCTATATTACATCTTTGGTCTTCCCCTACTCTTGGCCCACATTCTCACGGACGTGTTAAAAATGCGGCGGATTTTTTTTACGCACTGGATTATCAATTGTCTGCGTTGAACCGAGCCGTCGGAACGTGAGCCTATAGCATGCTCAAAACTCTGCTCACCACACTCACCACATTTCCCTCATTCCACCGCACCACATGCCCATTCCATGTCAACTTTTTGGTCACCAATATCTCTTTCAGACTTCCTTCCTTGACTTCTCATTTTCGTAACGGTGATAAATGCGGGTCGGGAATGCGCTTGCACTCGCTGTATGTGCCGCCCGTCTATGTGTGCGTGCGTTTTCACTGATTGTATGGAGATCTCCTTCTGTATCTATCTATGCTGTGATATGCTAGGAAATAGGTCAGGGATATTCCGGTAAAGTCTTTTTGTGACGTCAAAATAGAATTACTTGAGATACGGAGACATTTTCGAACTGGATTAAAAGTTTTTCTTGAAATGCTTGTCTAAGCTAACAGTTTTTTTTTTATAGTTCTGTGCCTACTTTGGACTAGGTTAAGTAAGACGCTTAGCATAATTTGCCATTAATGTTCCCATTGCTGCGAGAGGGACTGGACCGTAATCCACCACGCGGGCCTAGTCCGGGTTGGTAAAATTCGTTTGTCTTTGAATTTTTGGTTGGTCACAGAATGCCATTGGGCCATCTCCAGCACGCGAAGCTTTGAAATCTGGCCTGCGACCATCAAACAAAAATCAAGTCATACTAAACTGACCATCTCACTTATATTACGGTAGAGGACACCAGAGAACTCGCTTTTGGTGGATTTTAGAAATTCTTGAAATTGTCGATGCATCAAACCCCGTGAATTATGTTGATGTCACAGTATGATAGATAAAACCGTAATATACTTATATCCCTAGGGATATAAACATATGCCATAACATAGTTATACGAAAGCGATTCATTACTATCTTACGGCCGCAATCTAGTAAAATGTTTATTTGACTAAACTAATCTGGTTAAATTGTTATGAATCTACCCTAGAATCAAATAAAACAATATATTGGGTTTTTATGAAGTCATTTATAATGATAAAACTAATATATAACAGATATTAAAGAAAAAGTGTATGTATCATGGCCATAATATCGTAGATTTGCTCACTTCAGGAAATGCTCGAGAGTTTTTTCTCGAGAAGACGATCGACGTCAAGGGCACCCCGAGGTTCGGTTTGGTTAGGTTCCTGTAAACCCTGCAGACAGAAATAGGAGCCCCACGCAGTGGGGCTCCGTCAACCTGACGTCGACCGTCTTCTTCTGTAATATAAGAACCAGAAGAAGACGAGAATTTCATGAAATGCGACCATTTCATGAAATTCTCGAGCATTTCATGAAGTGAGCAAACGACAGACTGGGACAACAAGCGACGTGCGGGGTTCACAAACACAACGAAGCCACCGCCGCCATCTCCGTCACACCCCCGTACTACAATTATTACTGCAATTATTTCACTAAACTTAATCAAGTAATATAATTATATCACTAAACTTGAACCGTATTATAATTATATTCCTAGTAAGATAGTAATGAAATGCTTTCGTATAACTATTTTACGGTACATAATTATATCACTAGGGATATAACTATGTTACGGCTTTATCTATCATACTGCGACATTGATAAGTTTTACAAACACACATAAACCACAATTAAGCCGTGGACTAAATTAATTTGTCTTGCATTTGTCTGGACTTTAAAAGAGACTGTGACCTCTGAGTTTGTTTCGGCCTTTCTTCTCAGAGTAGTCAGATAGGAAAAGCCAATCTCATCTAGTTTAAAAAAATATGATTGACGTGTAAAAGTGTTTTTACAAACCTACTTACAGAAATAAAATCATATATCATTTGAGAGAGTGTGGAACTTAAGAAAGGATATTAAAGACTTTCTGACGGTATAAGGCAAATGAGATGACTTTAAGATTCAAATGGGACTAAATAGTATAGCCCGCCATATTTTTCGTCAGTAAATATTGGGACACGAAAGAAAAACTTTCCCCATCCCTGCCATAATGGATGTAAAAGACCGCCTAAAGTGGAAGCTATGAAGTGGGAAAGCGGACCCCGGGCTCCAAAAGGATGCAACCAGGAAAACGCGAAGATCATGATGATAATGATGTGCTTATGGTAATTCCCGTGACTATTTGAGCCAGTTTGTACACCTCCACTTTAGCTAGTTGACACAATCGGTGCGAACGATTTTCGTCCCGTTTCCCGTGCGGAATTCACTTAGTTTGCCAGAGGTTTAAAGTTCCGTGTCTTGGCTTCACAGTACAATTTATAGTATCCAATTTATCGTGTCCGATTGTCTGTCACAGGCGATTTGTCTTTGAAACTACAGCCACCGAGGTAATTTACTAAGACGTAGTGGACATTTTAAAATGTTTCAGATATACAGGATAAAATTTTAACCAGTGCGCAAACTTTAACCATGAATTCAGCATATCATTCTAGATCTTCTAACATAGCAATTTTTCGTCGATTATACAAAAAAAAAACCTGCTGTTCCATTTATATTGACCGCGTAGGTATTGCACTTTACTATGAAAGTAGCTGTTTTAAGCTATTGCATAGCTTTTATCGCGGGCTTTGAGCGTCGGCGACCGAATCAAGAAATTCCGTAGCGAAAATAAAACCTATCACGCCCCCACTCCGCCTACCATGTAGCTCGGCCGAGCGTTCGCTTAACGTGTATGTACATATATAAGGTACGACTGTACGATATAATAAAATTTGTTTTCTTATCGGTCACCACACTCAAAAAGTGTAACTTGAATTAATGTCAAAGAAAAAAAATACTGCATAAATAAAAAATAAATAAATAATTATAATTGCATAGGTTGATAAAAAATGCTATGCAATACCTTTACCGCGGCAGTCCCCGAGTGCCTCACGTATTATTATTATTTTTATAACCGACGAAATATTTCTGCGCAACGTCTAGAATGATATGCTGAATCCATGGTTACAGTTTGCACACTGGTTAAAATTTACGCTTTAGTAAAGAACTACGAATCACCCCGAGTGAGCAATGGTGGGCCGTGGGAACGGTCGCGATTTACGAGTTTTAGGCCGTAGGTTCGAACCAAGACAAGCGCTTTAATATGTTTATATAATTTTAACACCAATGCTCTTAAAAAGGTGATGGAAAACGTTTCGAGGAATCCGGAACATTTACCAAACCGCACTATGTCCTCATAGTGTTTTACGGCACAGTCTCCCAGAGAGTTGGCCTGTGTCCCAGCAGTGGGCACATTCTGGGCTGATTATAAGTATTTATGAGTATTTGAAGTTGAAAAGTTTTTAATTTCTACTTTAGCATTACTTCAGTTCATTCCTTCAAAGAAGCCCATGAAATTCAAAAACGTAACGTTTTTGCAACAATAAAAAATTGTGATTACCTTCATGGAATCGCAACTTCTCATTTTCAAATATTGAACTCGGAAATCAAGTTTTTAACTAGGATTTAGGTAATGGGAATTTCACAAAAATTCAAATTTTTAACAAAAAAATCTGGCTGGCAGCTCTCGGCAAAGACAAGGGCAAATATACCGAGGAAACTGCCACCGCCATGGAGACCTTGTAAATATAGATTTTAAGACAAATAAAAAACTAAAAAGTATAGTAAAATATCAATCAATTGGCGTAGCCTTTTCCCAACTATTTTGGGGTCAGCTTCCAGTCCAACCAGAAGCAGCTAAATACCATTATTTTACATGGACCTTACTGCCTATCCGAATTTCACAAACAATAAAAAAAAATCAAAATGGCTGACATATCTCTTCATAGGCAAGTTGTTCCATAAAAAAAGTAATACGGTCAAACCAGTGCACATTCTGCCTCTTGGATAGATTGCTTGTTCCAGCTATGTCTCCCGGGCATTCTTACAACGGACATGACAGCGACCTTATTGTCATGCATTGCAATACGGACATAGTGCTGTGTTTTTTTTGTGACTAGCTTTTACCGGCGGCTTCGCCCGCGTCGAAGTCTGTGTATTATACATACAACCCGTCCGAATTAACTGTGCACCTGGCGCTGTGACGTAAATAACAACAAATTCAAAAACTTAATATCAACTGGCAATTCAAAACGGACACACGCTACGGTAACAAAGATGCTATCGCTACTGAACGCTCATGACGAACCCGGGGCGCCGCGCGGGGAAGCGGGAGAGGGGTCGCATTCCAGCGAGGTGCACAGTTAATTCGTACGGGTTATACAAATCTTCTTCTTGAACGACTCTGTCAATTGATGAAAACCAAATTAAAATCTGTTGCGTAGGTTAAAAGATCTAAACGTACAACACGGAAAGCGACTTTTAGATTGCCCTGTCTGTTTTTTGGGTCTTAGTACTTTAAATTTAACCACCTTCCTGGTGGCAGATTGATCTGAGGGGTAATTCTACCAATTTTAAGAACGTTCACAGTCTGATCTCAGTGTCAATCTGTCAAAAATATCTCGATTTTTCATACATTTTTGACATTTGCTTGTCGCTGAGATGACACTGCGACTAGATTTTGAACGGTTTTAATTACTAGAATTGGCCTTCTGATATTTGGTACAAACCTTTAGTTTTGATAACAATACAATTTAATTTAATCAGTATCATTGTTTATCCAAGATGGCCGCTGCTACAAAATGGGCGTGGCGTAACCAGAGTAAATATGTAGATAAATAGCGAGCGGTTGACTGTTGATAGCAACTTCACGCACTCCCCGATTTTGTTATTGTGTCTGATCAGTGCCCTAGATTGATGAGGTAATGGTGTAATGACTGGTACTTAGGACCTACCGAAGATTTTTTTTGCTTTTAGTACATAATTTTCTTTAAAACCGTTTAACTTAAAAAAAAAATACTTATATCTTTATAGGGTACTATGTAGAGAAGAAGTAAGAACTGGTGTTTGACCTCTCCAATTATTTTATTGCGTATGGGGTAAGCTCCTTATAATAGAGGATGTGCCTACAGCCGAACAGTTTTTTTTTTGGGTGGGAAATCATCAAATAACTTCTCCCGCTCTGGGTGGAGCAGGAGGGCGTATCAGACTTTTACTGACTAAAACCCACCCGTGTTCCCTCAGTAGCCCGTAGGCCAGGGGCTGCGGTATCTCTGTCGAACAAACCCGCACCCCTGGCAGGCATCGGCCCTTGCGGGCCCCGTCACTTTGTGCTGACATCTCTTTGAGGCGCGCGTGGAACACAACGCGCCGTCGACTTGGGCTTGGTCCTTACCGGACAGCGAGCTACCCATTACTCGCCGTCCGCAAGCTCATGCCTACGGTGGGCGGAAATCGGCTTGGGATTCCCGACGCCCAGGGCGTCTCCGTATCCTGCGGCGGCTAAGGTCGCGAGGGCGCATAGACTGCCTCTCCCTCACGTGCGCCACCTCTCTCTTCGCGAGCATTACTGCTTCGCTGAAGGAGGTGACGGCTACCCATGCACTCTCGCTCCGTACCATGGCCTGGACCAGGGCCCGACGAGAGATCGCCGCCGCCGATCGCCTCCACGAGGACACGGCGGTGCTCCGCCCAAGCCGGGCAGACCGCCACCGTATGCTCCACCGTGTCCTCAGGGCGATCTTCGCAGTGGAACCCGGGCGTTTCCTCCTGCCTTATCCAAAACAGGAACCTCCCGAAACAACCGTGTCCGGTGAGGACCTGCGTCAGGCGGAAGGTGAGGACGCCATGCCGTCTCTCAAGCCACTCCTCAAAGAGGGGACTTACCGCCGCAATCGTGGCGTGCCCAGCACTGTCCATGTCACCATGAGATCCCGCCGGAGCTCTGTCCGCTGTGCCGCGATTTCCCGCGGCAGCGGTACAGCCGTCCAGTAAGACACAAATCTAGATTCCGAGTTGCTGCTGGAAAAACCCAAAAAGTCTACCATTTTGACGGCATGGTTGGCGCCGTGGTTAAGCAATTGACTGCTGCGCTGCGTGTCGCGGGTTCGATTCTCGCACGGAACAAATGTTTGTATGGCCTACAAGCAGTTGTTCCGGGTCTGGCTGTTTGTGTATGTGAGTTTAAATGTTTGTAAACGCATCCACAATACAGGAGAAATTCGTTGTGGGGCAACGTTTAAAAAAAAAATTGCCCAACCTGGGGATCGACAAGCCCAAGATAAGCCATCTGCCTCAGCAGTAGTGCTACGAACACTAGACCAACGAGGCAGACGATGTTTCAATACTTAAGTATTGAAACATCGTCTGCCATCGTCGTCGATTGATCTAATCAGAAGATAATTTTTGTTTATTCTTCCGTCGAAAAACCGGTGCTCGTGCTAAGCCTGCAGTAAATAGATGTACCTAACTCTACCAACTTGATTGATCTAACCTTGAGCCCCAAACTCTTACAAACGTACCAATACCTTTACAAATACTACATAAACATACAATGAAAAAATAGCCACAATAAATCTCCAAAAAGGACCCAACAGTAGCTGATAACGCTATTGTGTCCGCACCGTTTTATAACAATATTGTACACCTCTCAATAATATGAGAGTTCATAAAACGCGTCACTACCCCCGGACAATATCGATAAAGACATCACTCAATGTTTAAAAAC
The DNA here is from genome assembly GCA_949987655.1 of Polymixis flavicincta. Taxonomy (NCBI): domain Eukaryota; kingdom Metazoa; phylum Arthropoda; class Insecta; order Lepidoptera; family Noctuidae; genus Polymixis; species Polymixis flavicincta. The sequence goes on along the minus strand of OX465199.1, from coordinate 7,042,338 downwards.
CGGACAATACGATCACAAAATAAATAGAAGCAGAAGTGTCGGATCCATTCACCCGACCGTCCCTTGCTTGTTGATGCGCCAGCCCGCGCCGCAGCTGAGCCAGTAGAGTTAAATTCCCCGATTTTTAATAATAATGAAAATATTTTGATCCAGCCTGTCCCCACTCGCTGCCAGTGACAGGTCCGTACCCCACAAGGGGTGCCCTCAGCGTGCAGTCGCTTTAGTTTAAGTAGGTTTTATGCCCTGGCTGGAGGCTTTTAGTTTACTAAAAATGCCTTCACAGCAAAGTCCGGTTGAGCAGTTACGGCCTCTCAAGGTCAACTGCGAGATGCCAAAAAAATAACGGGTGCATTCAACGAGTAACCACAGGCACGCGCACACATAGACACGTAGTGATCGTCTAATTTGAAACAGCACGTGTGGAGGGGCCACATAAAAATCCATACAAACATTTGAAATGTGCATGCAACCAGCTGTGGATTGGTGTGCAGTTTTAAACTAGATAATGTCGCCCTGCTGAGACACAGGTCTGCTATCTTCGACAGGTTGGCTGCAATATGCCACACGGGCGCAGTGTGGGTTGGTAGAAGTCACATCTTTTTGAATTTTTGGTTCTAAAACATGCCGATTTCCTCATGGTGTGTTCGTTTACCGTTCTGAGAACAGTGTTGATGGAATTATTTACACAAGTCAAAACGTCTGGCTGCTTCTAACCTACTACTAAGTCGGGGCCGTTACCGTTGCTCCCATAATTTGAAAAAGTATATTTATTCTGCTTTCTGTATCTGATCTTATGCTGCACCTCTGTGGCTCTGTCTCACATATGGTTACAGCATTACTCTGACATATAACCGTTTTGCATGGATGTAACGCATATTTTCCCTCAATTTGTTCTTTTTATAACTAGGTTATTTTAACGCAATTTGCGGTTGGAGTAAAATTCTGGAAATCGTGACGTCAAGTAAAAAGCGTTACATGCTTCCCTTACCTCTTTTATATATCAGAAATAAACAGAGCGAGAGTGAGATCCTTTTCAAGGTTTTTGAGGGTGCTAAGGCTGCCAATAGAATGTATGTGAGTATTTCAAAATTAAACGACGTCTCATTTGGAGTTGTAGAAAAAGTTTTACTTGCGTTTGTCTTTGCATCATGTTTACCGCACATACACGTATTTATTTTCTTAACGCACAGCTATCTCAAATGAATGCCAGTCGCAAGTGCGCTTGCACTCACTAGGTGTGCGTACGTTTTCGCTCATTGTATGGAGTTGACCTTCTGTACCTATCTATTATGTGGCAATGCGTTCTCGGACGTACAAATCATTTACGGTTGAAATCTTTTGTTTAGTCACGTGTAAAAGATATCGTTCGTTGGTATGTTTTGAAGCATTTTTTTTATATTATTGAGTGGCAAAGGAGATTTTATTGCCAATTCTTCTTGATAGGTACCTATCAAGAAGAATTATCATACGCTACTACGTTTTGGAATGGGCAACTAGCCTCATTTTTGTATTTGACCCCTTGACTATTCAAAAGTACCTGTATTGGTTAAATTGAAATAAATACTTTCGGGTTTATTACAAAACAAGTTTATTAGGTATAGTTTGAACCATTGAGCCTGTTTATGTAATAAGAACCTAATAGAAACCGAAATACAGTTATTTTTACAAAACTGACAATTGAAAACCAGTGCTAAATTGTTATTTTTGTATTAAAAACTTTATACAAATCGAAATAAAGTTGGAAATTTAAAAACTGACTCAGAGGCTAGAACTAAAGTTACATCTCATCTATACTAATATTATAAAGAGGAAAGATTGGATTGTTTGTTTGTTTGCATTGAATAGGCTCCGAAACTACTGAACCGATTTGAAAAATTATTTCACTGTTGGGAAGTTACACTATCGCTGGCTAACATAGGCTATATTTTATCCCCGTATTCCCACGGGAACGGGAACTACGCGGGTGAATCCGCGAAGCGCTGCTAGTTTTGTAATAAGACGGTTTGAGTTGAGTTTGAAACAAGGAGTAGCCTACCTAGCCCAGTACTTACTCTATGGACATTTGCAATACCAGAGGTTTCGCAAATGCATTGCCATTTCAGAGACAAAACTGAAATGGCTTATGTGTCTGTAACTACACCGTCACCACACACACACACACAAACGCCATGGGATCTGGAGGCAAAGGTCCTCGCGCAAATGTGGGAGTGGCGCTAGGAGGCCAAACGCCGGGGCGTAACTCCGCTGCCGCGGGAAATCGCGGCACAGCGGACAGAGCTCCGGCGGGATCACATGGTGACATGGAGAGTGCGATTGTCGCAACCCAGTGCTGGGCAAGCCACGATTGCGGCGGTAAGTCCCCTCTTTGAGGAGTGGTTTGAGAGGCGGCATGGCGTCCTCACCTTCCGCCTGACGCAGGTCCTCACCGGACACGGTTGTTTCGGGAGGTTCCTGTTTCGGATAGGGCGGGAGGAAACGCCCGGGTGCTTCCACTGCGAAGATCGCCCTGAGGACACGGTGGAGCTCACCGTGGAGGTCTGCCCTGCTTGGGCGGAGCACCGCCGTGTCCTCGTGGAGGCAATCGGCGGCGGCTATCTCTTGCGTCCGGCCCTGGTCCAGGCCATGTACGGAGCGAGAGGGCATGGGTAGCCGTCACCTCCTTCAGTGAAGCAGTGATGCTCGCGAAGAGGGAGGCGGCGCACGTGAGGGAGAGGCAGCATATGCGCCCTCGCGACCCTAGCCGCCGCAGGATACGGAGACGCCCTGGGCGTCGGGAATCCCAGGCCGATTTCCGGCCACCGTAGGCATGAGCTTGCGGACGGCGAGTAATGGGTAGCTCGCTGTCCACGCGCGCCTCAAAGAGATGTCAGCACAATAATGATGGGGTCCGCAAGGGCCGATGCCTGCCAGGGGTGCGGGTTTGTTTGAAAGAGATACCACAGCCCCTGGCATACGGGCTAATGAAGGAACACGGGGGGGTTTTAGTCAGTAAAAGTCTGGCACGCACGCTGACTCGCTCCACCCAGAGCGGGAGAAGTTATTTGATGATTTCCCACCCAAAAAAGAAAAACACACACACACAAAAGAAAAATAAGTTTTTTTTTTTATAATCACATAAAATACAGTTTGAAAATAGAGAAGTTTTTAGAGCATCGCCGAGTGCTTTAGTAATTTTCAATTCCAATTTTCCAACCGTCTTTTACGACTAATAGGAAAGGTAAAACTGATTATATTTTTATTCCATTACGCTGCTTTCGAGGAAGAATTTCTGAGTAGTTTGTTGCGCCACTTCTTCTTCCAAGCTAAAGTATTAGAAAGTGGGGAAGGGTGGGCGTTTTGGGGGACTGTCTTATGTAATTTTGACGTTCAAAAGTGCTGACTCTCAGCCTAGTTTGAATAAATGACTTATGATTTTAAAATTCTAAATAACAATTGCTGCACGGGTCGATCAATTAGGTTAAGCTATGCTTGCCACGGTTGGTCCGTAGATGGGTGACCATATTTACGTACCAAGACCCCTCCGTGCCTCGGAAAGCACGTTAAGCCGTTGGTCCCGTCTGTCATTTGTGGATCTTTGACAGTCGTTACGGGTCGTCAGAAGCCCGAAAGTCTGACAAGCAGTCTTACCAAAGGGTATCGTATTACCCAGTAACTGGGTTGTGGAGGCCAGATAGGCAGTCGCTCCATGTAAAATACTGGTATTCAGCTGCATCCGGTTAGACTGGAAGCCGACCCCAACATTATTGGGAAAAGGCTAGGCAGGGGATTTTCATCATACTTCTGCTGTTAAAGGTATTTAAGGGGTATATAAGTTAGGTATTTTTTAATTATTTACGTAACATAATATCACGCCTGGTTTCCCCGAAGGGTTAGACAGAATTGTACCTGCAGAGTACTCCTACATTTCGCCATTTATGTTCAAGTCTTTGCGCAATTTTTCGCCGTTTGACTGTCGAAAAAGTTCAACGCAGGGCATTTAGAATCATGTGCCCTGGGCCTCAAGTCTGCTATTCGATGCGTCGATACACAAAGTGGATTAAATAAGTATTATCGGAGCTAACGCCAAACCTTCAAGCAAAGTTATTACAATTTAAATGGGACAACCCCTAAGGCATACCCTATCCATTAACTGCAACTCAGTGGCGTTAATTGAGTCACCGGTGCGCGTAAACAATGTAAATACGCGTCGAGGTGTCGGCTGCCCAGACACATCGGTCACGAGTTTTGCGTCAGCAGTTTTGTCGCCGGCGTCGATTGCTGAGTCTGCGTGTTTTTTTTTTTTTTTTTTTTTTTTGGGTGGGAAATCATCAAATGACTTCTCCTGCTGAGTAGAGCAGGAGGGCGTGTCAGACTTTTACTGACTAAAACCCACCCGTGTTCCCTCAGTAGCCCGTATGCCAGGGGCCGTGGTATCTCTTTCGAACAAACCCGCACCCCTGGCAGGCATCGGCCCTTGTGGACCCCACCAGTGGTTGCTGACATCTTTGACGGCGCGCGTGAGGAACACAACGCGCCGTCCCGTCTACCACTTTTCGGCCGCAGAGGATAGGGAGAGCGGCTGACGCTATACCGACACTCCTCTTCCCTTGCGGCCCCACCGCGTCCGCCATCAAACGGTGGCGGCCCCGTCCAGGCCACGGAAGGGAAGAGCGCTGCTCAGAAGCACCGGCACTCCTCCTCTACCGCAGCCTGTAACCCTCAGCCGCGATGCCTCCCATTCGACATCGCGGCCCACCTCAGTTGCGGTGCACCTCACCGCAACCTACTTTTTGGCCGCTACGTCAATGGCTTGAAGGCAAAAGCCCTGACGAGCGGCCCCACCGTTGGGTTCCTCTTGGCTTCACCGTGGATGGGAGACCACGGTTACTAAGCCCCCCCGCAACGACAATGCGGGAACCCACTCGGGGGGGCTGAGTCTGCATGTTGCGCTGTAAACGTGCCTCGTGGCCCCGCTCTCGTCCCCGCAGCTCCTCCCCGCAGCGCTGCCCGACTGACGCGACTATCTGAGCCATTGGTCACTGTGAGCACCCCCACTGCTCCCCCCGCAAAGCCCGAGGCTACAAAGAAAACGAACCGGGCTGATGATGACGGCTTCGTGACGGTGCAAAGGAGGAAGCGCCGACAAAGTAGCTGTAAGAACCGCTGCGGCAAGGCTACTACGGAGCCCAACGAAAAACTGCGTGCTGCGAAGCCGAATACCCCGGTGTATATTTCCCGACTCCACTACACCACCGACGCGGAAGACATCGTGAAGTACGTGCGCCAAAGGCTGAATTACGCACCGAGAGTGCAGCTGTTGGAGTCGCATCGCAACGTCAACTTTAAGGCGTTTGTGGTGCGCATACCAACATGCTACCTGAATCTGGTGATGGAAGAAACCTTTTGGCCACAGGATGTGGTATTCCGCCGCTTTCGCGGACTAGTGCCACCGGAACGCACAAAGACTTAGTGCAAAAAAGTGATACTAACATAGTTTTAAGTTTTATTTACTAACACAATTTGTTATTATAATATGTATATGTAGGTTAAGGTATTTATCTATGGGTCTTTGTAACCTGAAAATAAATGGTTTTATTGTTATTATTATATTATTTAAAAAAAAAATTATCTAAATCGAACCACAATAGGCGAAAATTTCGCGGAACATACGAGTAGACACATCATTAAGAAAACATCCGCAGGAACTGAGAATCTTCTCCTTTTTGAAATCGGTATTTTTTTTAAAGTTTACATCATCATTTGAAAAAAAGTCTCATCATCATCATTTCAGCCGAAAGACGTCCACGGCTGGACATAGACCTGCCCCAAGCTCCGCCGCTTCGTCCGGTTATGTGGTTCATTTAGCGGACTCCTGCGGCCCTCACAACGTCATCGGTCCACCTTGTGGGAGCCCTTCCAGTTTTACGTCTTCCGGTACGCGATCGCCACTCCAGAACATCGGCCATCAGTTCTGAGAACAATGTACCCTGCCCACTGCCACTTAAGTTTGGCAATTCTTCGGGCGATATCAGTTGCCTTGGTTCTCCTGCGGATCTCTTAATTCTTGAATCGATCACGTAGGGTCGTAGGGAAACTCCAAGCACAGCCCTCTCCATTGCCCTTTGGGTGTCTTCTCATGAGGCCCATTGTGAGCGACCACGTTTCGGTTTCATATGTCATCACTGGGAAAAAGTCTAGACATAAACAAAAGAAAACGAAACAAAGTCAGGAAAAAGCCGGCACTCAGTAAGCCAGCGTGGTGATCAACGCTCATCTCTTCTTTGAATGAAAAGGTGCTTTCTTAACCGTGCAATTCACAAACAAAACCTGGTTGTCGTTAGTTAAGGCTGCCCTCTCCAAAAATGGTTGAAAACAGCATGCAGATGAAACCACTTTTCGTCGGCATTTACAAAGAAATTACATTTTTTTTTTAAATGTTAGTAATCTACATAATATGATACGTCATTTGGTTTAGGCATAACTTTTCTATGGGTATCAAATAATAAGAAAAAAAACACCAAATCACCTCCGAATCGTTGAGATGAAACCATTTTACTCCTTCATTATGTAACAAAAGAGTTAAAAAATGTATACTGCTTTGCAATACAAAGGAAAAAGATTTGATTTTGTTACTTTTTACGAACATGCATTATTTTTGTTATAATAAATTGAAAATGCGACCGATTAAAGACTGCGGCTATATCACTCCGCACTCGCCCACAAATTTAGTGCGCCCAAATGCTGAAGGTCTTTAGCGTGGATACAAGCCTTAATGGTCCATTAACATGTTGTGAATGCCTTAAGCCCTTTTACGACATCCAAAATGAATGGAATAATAGTAAGAAAGCCATTCTCAACTGGAATCATAACAACGTTGATCCAAACATTTCGCAACGTATTTTGCGCAAGAATTTTCCGAGAATTTCAAAACCAAAAGCGGAAGAAATTTTAAACAAATGCTTAAAAGCACTCAACAGGAGTTTCAAGGAATTCTTAGATAGAATAAGAAACTTTATTTTGTTGTCTTTTCTATACTAATACTAGCTGACCCGGCAAACGTTGTAGTGAACAACCCTTATCACTTAGGGGTATGAAAAATAGATAGTAGCCGATTCTCAGACCTACTGAATATGCATATAAAATTTGGTAAAAATCAGTAAAGCCGTTTCGGAGGAGTACGGTAACTAACATTGTGACATGGAAATTTTAGATATAAGAAGATTATAAAGAGGAAAGATTTGGCTCCTCCACTTCGGCCGGTCTTTTCCTTCCCACATCCAGCGGATACCCGCGATATTTGTTAGTTTGTTTGCATTGAATAGGCTCCAAAACTACTGAACCGATTTGAAGAATTCTTTCACTGTTGGGAAGCTACACTATCTATTTCTTATATTTTATTTCATTCTAGCTTTTGCCAGCGGCTTCGCCCGCCCCGAACTTTCATCCCCTATTTAACTCCCTTAGGGGTTGAATTTCGAAAAACCCTTCCTTATTACTTGTCTACATTATAAAGGGAACCTCTGTGCAAAATTTCAGCTTTCTAGGTCCAAGGGTTTGGGCTGGGCGTTGATGAGTCAGTCAATCAGTCAGTCAGTCAGGACTTGTCTTTTTATTTATTTATATATATAGATAGATTTCACCAATCTATGTGGTCTTCACATGATCTGACCAAGATTATGTCTGGACTTTAAAAGAGACTGTGACCTCTGAGTTATCTAATATGAAAAATATAATTAATGTGTAAAAGTGCTGCTACAAACCTACTTACAGAAATAAAATCATTTATAAACGAATCTAAGAAGAAAAAGTAAAATACCTTTGATATCGGTAAAAGGAAATAATCTTATTTATAAGTAAGATATTCGATTCAAGAAGCCAAAAGCTTCCAGTAAGGATATTGCAATAATATATCCAAAATTCTGGTTTCCTATTCGGTTATGTAAGCTTCTTAGGTCTGATTGAAAAATATCTGCCTAGGCTTTTCCTAACTGCGTTGAGGTCGGATTCAAGTACAAATAACATTTTACTTGTGGCAGCAAATCAGTAAGTATTATGTTTTGGAGTGACAGTTATCTGACTGGACGCTGGTCCATAGATTTTGACCGTGTAGGTATTTAGAGGTATGAGGAACAGGGTGTAAAGTTCGCTCATCCTCTAATAATAAAGGAGAATCCTCCGACAGACGGGTATTGTCTGGTGGGCAACTGCCCCACAGCTGTTGATGTCGGGATGTTGTATATATCTGAGCGTTGCGTCGGGGTGACTCGGACTGCGCGATGTAGGATTTCTTTGCGTAGTTCGCAGATGGCATTGTAGATGGCGCCACTTTTCTTATTGTATTTCGGCTTTTTTTTTGCGAAGTATTTTTGTATGCAGTGCCGCTACGGGTATTACACTTGTTTTATGAAACAGCAGATTTTTTTTTTTAATAACCCACGAAAAATTTCTACAGTGAGTCTAGAAACAGAATGAATTCCTGGTTACAGAAAGCCACCCCATTTATAATAGGTACAACTTTTAAAAAAAGATTTGTACCAAAACTACAAGTCTCCAGTACCAATAGTTTTAAATTTTGGCGGCAAGCACAATAAGTTTCACCTTTAGTATCTAATATGTGCTAGCTTCTGCCCACGACATCGCCCTTGAGAAATTTTTTCTTTCTCCGACCCACCCCGTTGGCGTCGCTAATCCATTCGTGATTTTAATGTTGATGCTAGCAATTTTTTTTTTCCGGATCCGACTGGTAGTTCCAGAGATAAGCCCGTCTAAACTAACAAACAAAAAGTACAGATGGATTTTTAGATATCCATCTATAACACAGTCTTAAAATTAAGCAAATATTTAGTGAAAAACCAGTATTCTCAATTTTAAAATCGTTCGGATTTACGCTCACTGGTTGTTAGAAATATGCAAGCGCAACATATATTTATAGATTGATTCAGTAGGAAATCTCAAAAACCAGAGGTTAGAAATACCATTGCACCATAGCCTATACCACTGCTGGGTATAGGCCTCCCCCTTTTTGCACTTTATTTCTGGGTTCCGTGCGTCTCTCATCCAGGTGTTTCCCGCGACTCTGACAATATCATCCACCATATTTGTTTTAAATATGCGAAGTGAAAATGTATTAGTGTCTCGTCAAAACATCGTTGTACTATTTTTCAACAATATCAGATGTTGGCTCCATTTAGCTAGCACCCAGCGCCACTGAAAAGTCTCTAAGGCAAAAAGCGAACAAAATTGAGGTTCCCCAAATATGAACCTCATTCACAAAGTGTACTTGGTCACAGATAATTGACTAACCCCGCAGAAATACTAGACCAACGATGGAGGTTTTATGTCAACGGGTACCCGGTCCCTACAACCTACACAATGAGTAAAAAAATAAAACTTTTCTGATTTTTTAAATGGGAACAGAAACAACTAGGATTTTTTACAGCAGCATTTTGTGTTCATCTGACCATCTTCTCATTCCTTTGCTTCTAAAGAAACATCAGAAAGAAAAACAAAAGCCGCTTTTTTAACGAACCCGAGAAACGTGATGCAGAACTTTTAGCTTTTAAAACAAAGACTTTTATCTAAAGAAAAATACAAAATTGTGCCATAACCGAGACTTGGGTGAAAGCGGCCACAAATACAGCCCGGGATCGTTGGAATTCATAGCCCGTTTCCCGGGGGAAGGCAATGTCAAAGCCTCTTTATAAATGCCGTTGGAAAAGTCCAAATATTCCGGTACGAAATTACATAAACGTGTCTTTAGGTATATTTGAAATGTTGGTGTCGCCTCTGGTGGCAGAATTTCGAACTACTAGGGTTTGGAATAGCGCCATCTATTGCTGTATTAAAGCAACTGTTGGGTGAAAAATGGGTCCTGTGTTCACCTCAGAGTTTGACATGAATATTCACTAGATGGTGGTCCTCTATTAAGTTTTTCAATAATCCGCTAGATGGCGCTCGTAGCTCAGTGTTAGAACTTGATGTCTTAATTCGTTAGGAAATTGACAGATGGCGCTGCTTACAACTTCTTCAAAATATCAATACATCGCAAGTTTTCTTTGCATTTCGTGCGATATTTTCTCTCTAGTTAGCTGTAACTCGTTTCTGTGTTTCTACAAATTCCGGCTAGATGGCGGCATTGGAAACGTAGAGTTTGCAAAGCAATTTTCACAACCAGTGATTTTCTTTCTGTATTTTTCCGTCAATTTTCTTTTATTAAAAGATAGATAGCAACGATTAACCTGGGGTGCTACAAATTGGCAACACGCTGTTGCCTTATCGCCCCATTCAATATTATTTATTGGTATGTTGTTTCGCAATATTTTTAAAGAAAACACTTCAAGTAAATTGGTTAATATTTTCCTTACTTTCCGATATTAGTTTTCAGTGCCATGTTGTTTTGATAGGCGACAAATCGATTGTAGCTATGTCTCTTAAAACTTTGAACAAAGTTTTTTGACCCAATTTTCCTAGTCAATGTTTCGAAAAGCTTCCGTTGAATATTTTGTCGTTGTAGCATATTGGTAGGTTCAGGTTGTGTTACCAAGAGGTATCGTAATATAGAGGTATGAGGAAAATGGTGTAAAATGGTGTAAAATGGTGTATTGAAAAGGGAGGATCCTCTGACCAGTCTGGTGGGGCAACTGTCCGACGGTTGATTTTTTGACCTCGAGAGGCCGTAACTACTTGATGGACTTTCCTGTGGTTGCCTTAAGAGAACTTAAAGCCTCCAGCCAGGGGCGTAAAACTACTTAAACTAAGCGACTACACGCTGAGGGCATCCCCTGTGGGGTACAAGCCTCAGCTCAGGGCATCACTGGTAGGAGGACAGCAAGTGGGGACAGGCTGGATCAAAATATGTTTATTATTTTTAGATCTCGGGGAGTTTAACTCTACAGAGTCAGCTGCGGTGCGGGCTGGTACTTCAACGAGCAAGGGACGGTTGGGGCCGACGCGACACCCCTTGGTCCCACCTTGCTTGTCAGACTTTGGGCTTCTGAGTTCCCGTATCAACTGTCAAAGATCTACGAAAGATACCAGGAGCAACGTCTTAACGTGAATTTTAAGACACGGTGGGGACTCCTGACTCATAATGGATAGTCACCCATCCAAGATCCGGCCGCAGCAAACGTAGTTTAACCTTCGAACCACCCGTGTGGCTGTAATTAACCCACGAGCCCCATAATGCAATAAAATACAAGAAATTAAACTTGAACAAAATAATATCACACGAAATGGGCCATAAAAATGTCCAGTACAAAATATGGAGTGGTCATTTTAGCAGCTGTAATACACCAATTTACTTTTAACTGGCGATTTCCTGTTACAGAACTTTTGTGTAGCATGTTCATTAATTATATTTAAAAACATACCTACTCAACTCAACTCAACTCAAAGCATTTATTTCAATTAGACCTTTCACAGGCACTTTTGAATTGTCAAACAAAAATCGAAGTTGAAGCTAGGTGCCCATTCCAAAAACGTAGATCTCTCTGGAGAAGAACGGGCAAGAAACTCCAAGGACACTCTTTTAAATCGTGGGTATTACAAAATTTGTGTGTGTGGGAACATTATTCTTGGTGCTTCTATATGTGAGAACAATGTAAAAAAATGTAATAAAATAAATTAAAAAAAATAAGATTCAAAATAAGCCATGGCAGATAAGAGATGACCAGTCTCAACCGACGGCGCCCGTTCACGAACTTGACGCATGGATCAGCACCATCCAGCTCAACCATTTTCTAGGGAACCGAATGATCCAACACACACGCCACCATCAGTGAGACATTTAAGTGAGCATGACATACTCTCAACTACCACGTTTTTTCAAGTCGACGTACATTAAAACAACATATTATAAGGATGCATGGTACTCACATTTACAAAAATTTGACAAAATGCTTCTAAATTATACAAAACTATAGTTTCAATCCTATTTGAGAAATTCATAAAATTTGACTTCCAAAAAGAAAGAAAAATATATATTAAGTAGGTATCTATTGAAATTTTAATAAATAATACTTGGTTCAGCTATGGTAGAGTACCTATTGTGGTAATTAATTGGAGTAATTTAAGGGCGTGAAATTTTATGTAGAATGGTGAAATAAGATATGACACACATACAAGTTATTAACGTTTTTTTCTACGGGTTAGCTGGTCCTGGGTTCGATTCCCTGGTCAGCCAAAGTGTTATTTGAGAGTCTGGATTAGTGCCTGGTTGATGGCAATAGGCTCGCCCTATAACATGCAAATAAAAAAAAAAAAAACTGGCGAAATTGTTACAACAGCGGAGTAATTGTGTAACAAACTAACAGTAAGCAATGGCTTTCATTTCATTGGCGGATCCAACGAAATGAAAGGTTTTCGTTCAGCTTTCATTTGTTCTATGGAAGATCAGCCCCGTATCTAGAGGCTAGCTAGTGGTCGGCTTGTAGTCTGACGGGTTGCATTCAGTTAATAGTTGTATTCAGCTAATACCAGTATGTGTCGTGTTAATCAGTCGCGTAAATATTGTGAAATATTGGTAATTCAACTGTTTCCAGTCTAATGGAAAAGGCTAGGCAAATTGAATTTTTAACACGCTTTTATTCGCTTCTCCTGTTTGTTTGTAACCGACTCATTTGGACTTGATTTTGATCCACTTCAAACGGTCAGTTTTCATTTAAACTTTGTAGACTTATCGAAGACACATATTGTTACATTTTTATTGCAAAAAATAAAAATAATACTGAACAATCACACTTTTGTAGTTAGTAGAACTGAAAAAACAGAAAATAAATAATAGATTACAAAAAATAAAATAAATAAAATAAAAACCAAACTAAAAAATCAGAAAATAATTTAAAAAAAGCGTGGGGTGCTTGATATTAATTGATCTCAAAAAGCACCCCACGTTTTTTAATTAAATTATTTTCTGCTTTTTAGTTTGGTTTTTAAAACATGTTTTTTTTTTTTAGATTTTTGTTCACTATTTTTATTGCATTGGGTTGGTACTTCAAGCATAGTAGGTTAGGCTTTATATTTCTGGCCACCCTCATTATTATTATAAGACAGTAGGTATTCATAGGTTATTTTATTGAAAACTGCTCTAACTAATAAATTATTGTCTTTGTTTCAGGTAAGTTACACACATTATTATTCTGCGTCCCGGAATGTTCCTTCGTAACGTAAGAAGAATCATATTTTAGTTCTGCTTTATTGAAATTTGTGACCTGGTTATCAAGATTAATGGGTGGCTGCTACCTACCTATTTATCGTTGTTTTTTAGATTGATTTGATCGTCTATTTATTGGGTGATAATAAATTTAATTTCAATGTCACGCCTAGTTACGTCGAGTAATTTATTAAAGTGCACTATAGTAATGTGTTGTTTTATTAAATTTGAAGCGATACGAAAGTCATTATTTACAAATCGAAACTCACAGAATCCACTCAAACATTACAACTTTTAAAATTATTTCTACTTATATTGAGGGCCCCAATTATATATCGTTATAATGATTCCCCGCGAAATCTTACTGCGTTCAAACTACGTCAATATAGTTTTTTTTAGAAACCAATGTAACGGTAAGGAATCAAAATGTCTTAAGTTGTGTGTTCCAAAACAATTTATCGATATTATTAATACGATATTAGCAGATTTCGTGTGTGATTGACGTGGTTACGAGTAAGAATAAGAATCTTTATTTGTAAACATAGGTAGTTACATGGTGTGTGAGATGTCATAATATTAGTTATGGTTCTCTATGTTTTGCTGTGAAGCGTACAAATATGATCAAATCTGAATTTAATAATTTATTAACATTTATATATGTCAAATAATATTGAACAAGTTAAACACAATTGGAAGTCAAAATCATATAGCAATTAATTAAAGAAAAAAAAAACAATTAAACAGATGTCAATCATTAAAAATAGTACATTATGGTACAAGTGTGTAACGCTGGTGATGGAGGACCGAGGACGATAATCATCAATACACACGTGTATCATACGACGTTTCTCAACACACTTGCGAAGAAAATAATACTACAAAATCATCATCATCATCGTCATCGTCATCGTCATCGTCATCGTCATCGTCATCATCATCGTCGTCATCGTCATCGTCATCGTATCGTCATCGTCATCATCATGTCATCATCATCGTCATTGTCAACGTCATCATCATCGTCATCGTAATCGTCATCGTCATGTCATCGTCATCATCATCGTCGTCATCGTCATCGTCATCATCATGTCATCGTCGTCGTCATCATCGTCATCGTCATCATCATCGTCATCGTAATCGTCATCGTCATCGTCGTCATCGTCATGTCATCGTCATCATCATCGTCGTCATCGTCATCGTCATGTCATCGTCGTCATCGTCATCATCATCGTTGTTTTTAAGAACAAAGCAACTCAACCAATTAAAAAACAACCTATAACTCACTAAGAACAAAGCAACTCAACCAATTCTATAACTCACTAGTGAATAATAGTAATGAAAAAGTCACAGTTTGATAATAGGTGTCATTATGTGCCTAATTGCAGTGAAATTAGAGCCATTTTATGAGCAAGAGTGTTGAAAAACGTCGTATGATACACGTGTGTATTGATGATTATCGTCCTCGGCTCTCTTAAGACAGACTCAATGGCGCCTCAGCGATAATCACCAACGTTACACACTTGTACCATAATGTACTAATATTTTATCCTTCAGAAACTCAGTTATATTATAATAAGACTTATTTATAAGTAACTTCTTTAATACGATATTAGCAGGTTTCGTGTGTGATTGACGTGGTTACGAGTAAGGAATCGTTAAGTAGTCATAGTGAATTCAGGCCCTGTGGAGATAAGAAATAATGTAAGAATAAAAAATGCAACTGAATTGAAAACCCTCTTCCTTTTTGTGAATCCGGTTAAAAAACGTTTATTTGCAGTAATAACTGACACAAACAAAAAACACGACAAAAAAAAAGAACAATTTGGATGAAAATATGCTAGAAAAAAACCATACGCAGTCATGGATTGCCAACAGAAATTAAAACGTAAAACTTTGGCAAAAATTAACTACGTAAACAGTAAAACTGCATTAATAAACAAAATAACGACGAAATATCAAGAAATTCCGCCTCTAACAATTTTATCAACCACTATTTATGTAACGCCGTCATTTCGAAGGGCGGTCATCCCAAGGGAAATTACCTTAACATGGCGGTCATAACATTTAATAGTTACTATTTACACTATTATTGTTATAAGGGACAGCCTACCGACTATACATAATCAGCCTACAACGTTCCCACTGCTGGGACACAGGCGTCCTCTCGGTGAGTAGAGTAGGCCGTAATCCACCACGCGGGCCCAGTGCGGGTTAGCAGATGTCACAAGTCTTCGAATATTTGCTTCTAGGACATGCCGGTTCCCTCACGATGTTTTCCTTCACCGTTTTGAGAGCAGTGGTGATGAAATAATTTACACAAAGTAAAGCGCCTATTGGGGTTCGCACCTCTGGTTTGCTAATTGAATCTGCAGTAATCGACACTTTTTGGTTTTCACTTTTTTGCAGATATGGAATTCTTAGAGGCAAACCTGTATGGGAAATATAAAAATATTTGAGTACTGTGAATATTTTACTTTTAGATTTCCGCGTTTTTTCTCGAAACCGCTTTTTTTCAAGTGCTGCATTTACCATTAGCAGGGCAGAGGTGCGAACCCCAACAGGTGCTTTACTTTGTGTAAATTATTTCATCACCATTGCTCTCAAAACGGTGACCTACAACCAATTCTTAGGTAAGACGCACCCGTTACCACTGGCACAGCGCTACTCGCCTATTCTATATGCATGGTCTACTATTATACGTCTTTATCCCGTAAGGAATATCTGGTAAGGCAGCCCACAAAGCTCAAATTTTCTTACGAATTTTGTAATTTTCCGGTCAATGTCATTGAATGACTATTTCATTTAAATCTATACAAATAAAAAGAGAAGTCCGGACTCACTGCCTGACTCATCAACGCCCAGCCCAAACCCTTGGACCTAGAAAACTGAAATTTTGCATAGAGGTTCCTTTTATAATGCAGACAAGGAATAAGGAAGGATTTCTCGAAATTCAACCCCTAAGGGAGTTAAATAGGGGATGAAAGTTCCGCGCTGGCGAAGCCGCTGGCAAAAGCTAGTATAGTAATTATAAGTAGAAAAAAAAAAACTAAAAACACACTACAAACCAAATTAGAAAAGCAGAAAATAATTTCAAAAAAGCGTGGGGTTCTATTTTTTAGTTCTGCTAACTACAAAAGCGTGTTTTTTTAACATTGAGGAACAAATTAATGAAATTATTGAATTGTCATCGGTCCTCGATAAGTCTACAAAGGTTAAATGAAATCTGACCGTTTGAAGTGGGACAAAATCAAGTTCAAAGGAGTTAGTTACAAAACATACAGGTGAAGCTAATAAGCTTATTTATAGAGGAGTCCCGTATGTGTCGCCGGGCGTAAAAGAATAGCACCACCCCATTTCTTCCAGTGGGTGTCGTAGAAGGCGACTAAGGGACTTACTAGAGAATGGGCAGCAGCGTTCTCTATGCATTTTACCACCATACTGCGATCACCAACCAGCCTGTCAAGCGTGGCGATTATGGCAAAACCCCCATCCTTGGGGAGGCCTATGTCCAGCAGTGGACGTCTTTCGGCTGAAATGATGATGATGAGACGGTTATTTTGATGATGTCAATCAAAATATTCTATAAACACATACTTATCTTTTTATTGTCTTTCTGTAGCATGTAGACGCTGGACAAGATATTTAATGCCCCATTGTCTGTGGGACAGCACCACATTTACACTCCACGGTGGAGTCATCCCCCCCGAGTGGGTTCCCGCATTGTCGTTGCGGAGGGGATCAGTAACCGTGGATTCCGGCCACGGTGAAGCCAAGAGGAACCCAAAGGTGGGGCCGCTCGTCAGGGCTTTTGCCTTCAAGCCATTGACGTAGCGGCCAAAAAGTAGGTTGCGGTGAGGTGCACCGCAACCTACTTTTGGCTGCGATGTCGAATGGGAGGCATCGCAGCTGAGGGTTGCGGGCTGCGGTAGAGGAGGAGTGCCGGTGCTTCTGAGCAGCGCTCTTCCCTTCCGTGGCCTGGACGGGGCCGCCACCGTTTGATGGCGGACGCGGTGGGGCCGCAGGGGAAAAGGAGTGTCGGTATGGCGTCGGCCGCTCTCCCTATCCCCTGCGGCCGAAAAGTGGTAGACGGGACGGCGCGTTGTGTTCCACACGCGCGCCGTCAAAGATGTCAGCAACCACTGGTGGGCTCCGCAAGGGCCGATGCCTGCCAGGGGTGCGGGTTTGTTCGAAAGAGATACCACAGCCCCTGGCATGCGGGCTACTAAGGGAACACGGGTGGGTTTTAGTCAGTAAAAGTCTGACACGCCCTCCTGTTCTACTCAGCAGGAGAAGTCACTTAACGATTTCCCACCCAAAAAAAAAAAAAAACGGTGAAGTCATCTGTGAATCTCCACCTGAGCAGGTGTTCTTTACTTCGGTCTACCTGGGTCTGGAGTCTATTTAAAGACTTCCAGGAAAGCCAAGACAACTCATGTCCAAGTACGACATTTTCAGGTGTAGAACACATAGGTTAAGTAAGGAAGCAACATCTCGCCACAAAAATCACTTTACGAGATTTTTTTAGGGTTCCGTACCTCTAAAGGAAAAAACGGAACCCTTATAAGATCACTTTGTTGTCCGTCCGTCCGTCCGTCCGTCCGTCCGTCTGTCAAGACCGTTTTTCTCAGGAACGCGTGGAGGTATCAAACTGAAATTTCTATATGATACTTAGTTCTACTGTCCCTGGAAGCTGTAGAAAAATCAACCTTCTAAGTCAACGCAATCAAAAGATACAGCCATTTAGGCCGCAAAATTCCGCAAATTTTCGAAACTCGCACGGGAATCAAAACCTACAGGGTACTTCCCGTGAACTTAGAATCTTGAAATTTTGTACGAAGTCACGTCTTATAGTACAGATATAGGAAAAATTACGAAAACCGAAAATTTTTAGTTTCGTCATATAAAAAAAAATATTTTTGACAATTTTGAACTTTTACTTATATACCCACAGGTTTGTACGGAACCCTCGGTGCGCGAGTCCAACTCGCACTTGACCGGTTTTTTTTTTCTTATTTCTTCTCGAACAAGGGCGACATGAATGTGACAGCCAATTACTATCCGTCTTATAACCGACAATCGTTTGACAGCTAGATAGTTGGAAAGGTCAGCAATTCTGTCTGAACTCTGATCCATTGAAATGATGTTTTTCTTTGAAGAGGTCGACCTTTAACATGGTACATTTGTCCAGGGGTTTAGTGTCAGTATTGACCTTTAAAATATACAATTTAGTAGGTACAAAGATGGTATAGGAAACGACCAAAAGTCTTAAATACTTTTCTGTAAAGTTCAAGTTGTTAGAACCAACCTAACATAGTAAACAAAGAAAATCTAAATTCTGCCATCAGAGCAAAATAAATAAAATAGGATCAAAAATATGGCAATTATTTGTCACTTATTGGGTGTGAAACATAAGTGGTACGAGGGTTATTAATTCATCTTCCTGTGAGTAACTTAGAGGCATACTTATTTAAGTACCCTTTCAGTGACGTAAATATTGAAATCTGGAAGTGGGTCTTATTGCAAGTAAGTTTTTTTATTAAAAACTTCCAATGATTAAAATGACATATTTTTTTCACACGACGTGTTCTGCGATTAGTTTAGTGCTATTCTGTATAGTTCGCTGCTCACCTCACTCAAGTGAGCGCACACAATTCGAAAGCGAACTCATTTGTTTTTAAAAACAAATCATCGCGGATTCACAAGACACCGTTCGAATTTTGTAGTTATGTTTAGAGAGTGAGAAAATAGGTCCACCTCTTGTCTCAGGCGGCCCCTTCTCATCATTTTCTGGCCTCTCACTGTCGTAAAAAAAGAAATATTTTTATGTGTGAAATAGAAAACCAAAATCATTTGAAGACAAATAAACTAATCTCAGTCTTACAAAAGGTTATAAATAACCTCTATTCCGATATATCTTAGAAAATATGTCTATTTTTTCTATAAGCAAAACAAAAGCAGGAAAATATTATGAAGAGAAAAACAGACAATAGAATGGCAAAACAAAAGAAACGGAAAAACATTATTATCCTGACCTATTCTATGTGTAATATGTAGTGGTAGGTAGATTGATTATCCACCTTCCAGTAGAGAGGTTCCGCCAATTAATCAAGTGCTTTTGATGAATTTGCTGTACAATTTGTTTACTGTGTGTATGCTTTACACACCACCTTAAAAAGGTAATGGTATTCAGCACCAACTACATTACATTACATCTTTACATTTTAGTGTCATTCTCTAAACATCACTTCGAAATTCGAACGGTGTCTCGTTGTAAATCCGATGATTTACTTTAAAAACAAATGAGTTCGCTTTCGAATTGTGTGCGCTCACTTGAGTGAGGTGAGCAGTGAACTTTATAGAATAGCACTACGTGACCTCTATTTTATTGATTGGCTAAGACACTTGTATTCTCTTGTCTCACATGCTGTATGGATATATGTCAGATTGAAGTTAATTGGAGCAGGTTTACTGGCTCAGTCAACTGTGGCTCGCTATGATTGGCTGTTAACTCAGTCAACCAGGGCCAATTGTTCTGATGAGTGATGTTGTCATTATTGTGATGAAGACTCTCTATCTATGTTATCAAAATCAAAAGTTATTTATTCAAACTAGGCAGAGAATCAACACTTTTTGAACGTCAAAATTACATAAGACAGTCCCCCAAAAAGCCCACCCTTCATCACTTCCAAGTGCTTTAACTGGGAAGAAGAAGTGGCGTAACAAACTCCCCGGCAGCCTATACTATATTGTGGTAGAGAACAGAAGAAGAAAGTGGGGTCGGTAACTGAAAAGTTGTGTGGAAGTCGGTTGTCATGGTATGGGCATGTGATACGGAGGAATGAGGAAAATGTCGGGAGGAAAGTTTTAAGTATGAATGTCGGCTGTAAGATTAGGGGGAGACCAAAGAAACGATGGACAGACTGTGTGAATGATGATATGGTTAGAAAGGGTGTGACTACGGAGATGACGACTAATAGAGAAATGTAGAAGAAAAAGATATGTTGCGCCGACCACAAATAAATTGGGTTTAGTGCAGGAGAATTATGATATTGTGGTAGAAAATATATTGTGGGTCTATTCTTCTATTCTGTAAAGTTCACTGCTCACCTCACTCAAGTGAGCGCACACAATTCGATAGCGAACTCATTTGTTTTTAAATTAAATCATTGTGGCGTAAGACACCGTTTGAATTTCGAAGAATCTATACCTAGGTACATAATTATGTATACTATAATATGTTGCCTATATATTTACTTCATTTTTTACTAGCCTTTGCCCACGGCTTCGCCCGCGTGGAAATGTCCCATATGTCCTTCATCATACTCGTATGTCTTTTTTCATATCCCAGGCTATATCTCTGCCGAATTTCATGACGAACGGTTTAGCGGTTTAGGCGTGAAAGCGTAACAGGCAGACAGAGTGACTTTTGCATTTAAAATATTGGTGGATTTGAACCTTATAAATATCCTATCTTACTAATAACAAAGATGAAGAATTTGTTTGTCAGTTTTTACGCGCTAATCTCTAGAAATATTGCTCGGATTTGAATATTTCTTTTTCGATTTGATAGCCCAATTCTTAAGGTGAAACAAGTCCACATTTTTTCCATACAAACTTCGGAAGGGTTTTACTCCACTGTTTGACAATATACATACATCAAAATTTAAACATGGTATGGTTTTGTCTCATTACGAATATTGTCGGTACGGAAACAGAATACAAAAATAAAAAGCCATTAAAAAGTTATGAGCCAACAAAGATTCGTTTTTCTTGCAAGTTTAATCTAAGTTTGGGCGGTGTTAAGTAATAAAAGCAGTGTAAAATCTCGAAAACCAAGTCAGTACTGGCAAAGCTCAATTATCTTAAAGTTCAATAAACTTAATTGGTCATTGATTTATGCAGTGGTTTTTTCAGAAAACCCGTTCTTCCGAAGGACTTTTCTTAATTTTTTACGCGCCTGTTTTACTATAACTGATCCTGCAGCTCACTCAATAATGTTGTGCGTATAGACTATCGTCTAACTGCTCATCACTGATACTCTGTCGGACACGAAGCCAGGGCCTCAAGTCTGCTATTGCAATAGTGTCAGAATAGTCGATCATTGATTTCATAATTGTTGATTTTGACAAGTTTTGTAGTCTACTAATATAACGGCGTCATTATGACTTTCCAGTGGTCAGCCAATGACACTCCATTGAAAGAAATGGCGTTTATAGGTAATCTCGTACATAATGGCAAATGAATGACTAATTGCTAAAAAATTTACAGTTCCTAAAATAATATGTTAAAAAATAAACAATATACACAAATATACATATAAATGAATTCTGGCATGAATAAATGTTCAAATTTAGTAGTATTTTTCGAAAATCATTTCTACTAACGGGTTTTATCATAATGGCAATACGACAATGCCATTATAACGCAATCCTGTTACGAGACCATTGACCGACCACTGATCGACCATCATGAATTTAGCAGATTACGAACTTTTAGCAAAATGACGATGGGATCGTGTTGGAATGACGAATTTATAAAAATAGCAGACTAAGGCCCCTGGTGAGACAGCGTGCTTTTTAGCCAGGCCCACCAGTGAGTTCGAGCCCGCGACTAGTGTACCCTTAAGGAAGGTTATAGGCTATATAACATCACGCTACGACCCTTAAGTGCCGAGCAAAATGAAAACAAGTTAGAAAGAACGCTAAGTGAAAACAAACTTATTAGTACGGGTGGATGATGCGCTGCGACGCAGTGGACCGGGGCTCAAGGGAGTTTTCAAAAAAATGTGACTATTGTTTTAGTAGGAATATTCAAAATCAAAATCAAAATCAAAAGTCATTTATTCAAACTAGGCTGAGAGTCAGCACTTTTCGAACGTCAAAAAAATAAAACATAAGACAGTCCCCCCAAAAAATTGTGCTTACAAATGTGCGGCCAGAAGCTAGTACCTACCTACAACAATACAAATGCCTATTCAAAGATCTTAATGACGCAAACAGTTAAGACATTAGACAACTTGTCATTTTTATCTTCTATTTTCCAACGCAGCGAAAAGGATCTCCAATTTCAAGCTTCTTTTACGAAATATTTGATACAGGGTCGTGTACAACCAGCGGAATTAAAATGAGTAAAAATTCAAAAGGTACCCAAATAACTTTCTTTTGATATATAACCTGAAGTTCCAATTTGAACCTTTTTACGGCATTTTTTTTTTTCGTCTTCACTTTACGGTCGAACTTGAAGAAATTGGTCTGCCTAGGTAGTAACTTAGACTGTTGCTAGGTCAGTTTGAGTTTTATGCCTGGCTTGTTTATTTTTCTTTTTCAATAAAATTTGAGTTTCTTCTGTATTTTGGGTGAATTTACAAGATACAAATCTTACATACCTACACAAAGAGATACCCTGTAATGTTATTCTGTAAACATCACATCGAATTTCGAACGCTGTCTCGTTTTGAATCCGCGATGATTTTAAAAACAAATGAGTTTTGTTTCGAATGGGGAAGGCAACTATCAAAATGGCGCTGACGTAGCTAATTCTCAACACAAGCTAATGATACAAGGCGTGAGGTGGTTTTATTTAATTTTGTAAGAATGACGCGTTGTTTTGTTCCTAAACATCTACTCCGAAATCGGAGTCCACCATTTTCCGAAAAACGCTAAAATTAGAAGTTTCTAGAGATTAAAAACAAATTATACAGAGTTTGAGGTTATGTCCGAAACATTTTGAAGAAACTGATTACGAGGAAATATTTAAGGCTTTAAATTCTGACACCCTCCATGGCCTCCATGTCTATATACCTATTTGATTTAAAATATTAAAATCACAAAAAATAACGAACTAGTAAAATAAAACCAAACTCAACTCATGAACAAAATGATAATTGAACGTCGCAGGGACCTAGCGGTGATCACGCCATTTACAATTGGCTTCTCCCGACCTTCCCCATTGTGTGAGCTCACTTGAATAAAACAAGTGAATTTTACAGAATATTACGACTGATTTCATTAACATAACATAAATTTTAAATATCTAACATATATTTTAAATGTCTACAGAGATGTCTCAAAGTTAGTTGCAAAGAATATTTTAAAAATCTCAAACAACAACACTTGATACTTTTATGCATATACATTAATTAAATTATTAATTATGTACGATCTTACTTTCTTTGAAAAATATAAAAGTAAACGACACAATTATCAAATTTGTTGTCCTAATAATAAAACAACTCTTTTATATAATAGTATTGAGCAAGTTTATATTATTTCTCACAATAATATAACTTCCATGCATTCAAAGGAACTTGCATTTGAGTAAAACTTTCACCGAAACAAGTCTAGCGGTTTTCACGTTCTGCACAAACAAACAGACAAAGCTTTTGGTGTGGCGGTTAAACAATGTCAAACTACCTACATTACGAGTATGTGGATTTAGCGAAACAACTTGCAAATCCTTTTTTTCTTCATCATGATCTGCCTAGCCTTTTCTCAACTATGTTGGGGTCGGCTTCCAGTCTAGCCTATGGCAGCTGAATACCAGTATTTTACATGGAGTTACTGCTTATCTGACATCGACAACCCAGTTATTGGGTAATACGAATGTACCTTTTACCTAATATAACAATCATCATCATCATTTCAGCCAAAAGACGTCCACTGTTGGACATAGGCCTCCCCCAGGCTCTTCCATTTCGACCGGTGTGGTGCTTCCCACATCCAGCGGATACCCGCGGCCTTCACAAGGTCATCGGTCCACCTTGTGGGAGGCCTTCCCACTCTACGTCTTCCTGTACGCGGTCACCACTCCAGAACCTTTCGGCTCCATCGGCCATCTGTTCTGCGAGCAATGTGCCCTGCCCAGTGCCACTTAAGTTTGGCAATTCTTCGGGCTATGTCGGTTACCTTGGTTCTCCTGCGGATCGCTTCATTCCTGATTCGATCACGCAAGAAAACTCCAAGCATAACTATAGAAAAGTAATATTGTGTCAATTACTTGACACGTCATGACAGAATTATAATACTAGAAAATTCACTTTCAACCTGCACCCTACAATTAAAACAATCGATTTTTCAAACATATGAAGCAATGAATCAGGAAATGCGCTCAAAGTCGTTCCGTACAGTCGTCAATGATGTGTAGGTATATTATGCAATTGTGTTGTGGAAATCACCTTTTACATCAAACACAAGTTTAAAAAGACGTCCATTTTAATATGAAGCGTAGGTATCTTCACATCATCAAATACGTTTATTTATCCTTGGTGATGAGTGTACCATTTGGCACAGGTAAAATTTACGTGGAGAAATAGTGCAGATAACTATTTTTATTTTATTATGTTCGAATATCGACCTCTGAGACACCACTAGTATACATGAATACGTTAGGCAAAAACTTTGTACCCCTTCTTACGGAAGTAATGTGGACGGGGCACACTTAAAGTTTCAATGTAGAAGAACTGCGGAAATCGAATTTTCATATAGTATAATAATGCTTTAGAAATATATTAAGTCTTAAATTAATTATGGTCATGTTAATCAAGCAATCCCTTTTGCCCCAACACCTACAAACATATACCAAATCTTATATAACCCATGCAAGACTCGAACACTTCCACCAATATGCTACCACCGTAATTCCGGCACGACTCAACTCAATTTATCATTGTGCCAAACTCCAACCGCTCCTAATCTGTAGTCCGATCCCAAGAGCGGCACCTAAGTGCACTTTGTTAATTTGACAGCTCTTCCCTGTCATTGTCTGATAACTAGCAGAGACAATTGACAGGTAATTAGAATGCCCCTTATAAAGTGAAAAAGTTTGAAGAGCAAAGAGGTCGAAACAATTAAAAGGAATAAGAATTCTTCATGATAATCTCTAAACATCACTTTGAAATTCGAACGGTGTCTCGTGAATCCGCGATGATTTACTTTAAAAACAAATGAGTTCGCTTTCGAATTGTGTGCGCTCACTTGAGTGAGGTGAACAGAATAGTACCTACTAGACTAGCCACAGAACTCTATATACATACATAAACATACAACACATAAAAATAAATTAAATTAAGTATTTGTTTGTAATGTCAAAATAACAGCTTTTTATTAATTGTACGCCACTGGATAGCACTTCCCCATGGATACTTTTCGACAGCCGCGCGGCCACAGCTAATGTGAAAATGTTAAGTAATTTTCGTCATTGAAAGTTTTGAATAAAAACGTACTTGCCAAGAAACTTACTGACAGATTTCAATATTTACGCCACTTGGAGGTTTCCTCAATAAGCGTGCCTCTCAGTTTCATACAGGTGGCTAAATAAATAACCCTCGTACCATTTATGTTTCACACCCAATAAGTGACAAATTGCCTCAACATCTGTAATATCGAGGAATATCGGATCCCGTTTTATTTATTTTGCTCTGATGTCAGACTGTGGATTTTATTTTGTTACTATATTAGGTTCTAACAATGTATAATATAACAGCCTATTATGTTCCCACTGCTGGAACAACAATGTAGGCTTCAATTGTATTATTTAGAAATCCTTTAATTTTTATTCGAATAAACTATTTCGCAATATTTTTGTTTTCACTTTTGAGTTAGTGTACCTATAATAATAATAATACGAGTATAAGCCTTTATTCAGACACAGCAATTTTTTTTATATATATACATTGTTTGAATTTTAATCTAGTGACTCTGGCAAGTCAGTGACACCGAAAACCTGCACCCTAATTGCGTAACTTACGATTAATCATAATTGGTTTCGTTTTCACAGTTCAACAATATTCATTGCGTTATTTACGTTGTTGAGCAGACACTTTTTTCGAATATGAAGCAATGGTCTAACAATCCGTTTCAAAACGATACAGATTATGATGAATCGGGAGTTACGCAATTAGGGTGCTGGTCTGTTTGCCCAACTTTGGCAAAGGCCTCCTCCATCTCTTTCCATTCTGTTCTGTTTTGTACTCTCCTAGTCCATGTTTTTCTTGCTATGATCTTTATTTCGTCTTCGCATCTTCGAAACTGTCTACCTCTATTTCTTTTCCTATTTCTTGGGTACCAAAATATTATGCTTTTGTTCCACTTTTCAATGCCTCTTATTATGTGACCAGTCCATTTCCACTTTAGTTTCTTTATTTTAGTTACGTCTTCAATAGGGTATTTTCCAATTTAATAAAAACTATTTTAATTTGAAGACTGGGACTATATATTTAACAGAAAAATAAAAATGAATTTATTTAAATCCATTTTCACAATTAAAAACGATTAAAATCAAATTTCGTTTTCGTTGTTTTAAATTTACCGCCAAAACGTTCCATAAGATGACTTTTTATCACGCGCGCGCGCGTGACGCTAGCTTTGTGTAAACGGCACTGGTACAAATACTTAGTTTGGCGCAGTTTTTGAAGTATTTGTGCACAGAGGCACCTTACGCCAGTAATTCCACTTTCTATACACTAAAAATCTTGTTAATTATTAATTCGACATTCACTTGTTTACTTACTAACTACTTTGGTTTACACAAAGTTGACATCACGTGATAAAAAGTCGTCGTAAGGAGCGTTTTGGCGGTAAATTCAAAACAACGAAAAGTGAATTTGATTTAAATCGTTTTTAATTGAGAAAATGGATATAAATCAATTTACTTTTATTTTTCTGTTATATATTTCGTCCCAATCTTCAATTTAGAATACTTTACAATCAATTGGAAAATACCCTATTTTTGTGCTCCTTCTGATAGTTTTATTCTTTATCCTGTCTATGTATTTTCCAATTTAATAAAAACTATTTTAATTTGAAGACTGGGACTATATATTTAACAGAAAAATAAAAATGAATTTATTTAAATCCATTTTCACAATTAAAAACGATTAAAATCAAATTTCGTTTTCGTTGTTTTAAATTTACCGCCAAAACGTTCCATAAGATGACTTTTTATCACGCGCGCGCGCGTGACGCTAGCTTTGTGTAAACGGCACTGGTACAAATACTTAGTTTGGCGCAGTTTTTGAAGTATTTGTGCACAGAGGCACCTTGCGCCAGTAATTCCACTTTCTATACACTAAAAATCTTGTTAATTATTAATTCGACATTCACTTGTTTACTTACTAACTACTTTGGTTTACACAAAGTTGACATCACGTGATAAAAAGTCGTCGTAAGGAGCGTTTTGGCGGTAAATTCAAAACAACGAAAAGTGAATTTGATTTAAATCGTTTTTAATTGAGAAAATGGATATAAATCAATTTACTTTTATTTTTCTGTTATATATTTCGTCCCAATCTTCAATTTAGAATACTTTACAATCAATTGGAAAATACCCTATTTTTGTGCTCCTTCTGATAGTTTTATTCTTTATCCTGTCAGACTTCCTTATATTCAGCATGCTTCTTTCCATTGCTGTCTGGCATGTTTCCAGTTTTTTGTATTGCGCTTTAGTGAGGGCCCAAGTCTGACAACCATATGTTAACACTGGGAGTATGCAGGTGTTATATAGTTTTCTTTTTACAGTCATCTTAGCTTCTTTGTTCTTCATTACCTCTTTAAACCCCCAGTAACATTTCCATGTTTTCCCGATTCTTGTGTCTATTTCTTTTGACATTATATCCGTGATTGAGATTTGTTGACCTAGGTAGGTGTACTCTTTCACAAACTCAACTGGCTCGCCGTTAATAATGATGGTGTCTTCTAATGCGTTTGTCATGGCTTTTTTTTTTTTTTTTTTTTTTTGGGTGGGAGATCATCAAATAACTTCTCCCGCTCTGGGTGGAGCAGGAGGGCGTGTCAGACTTTTACTGACTAAAACCCACCCGTGTTCCTTCAGTAGCCCTTAAGCCAGGGGCTGTGGTGTCTCTTTCGAACAAACCCGCACCCCTGGCAGGCATCGACCCTTGCGGGTCCCATAATTTTTTGTGCTGACATCTCTTTGAGGCGCGCGTGGAACACAACGCGCCGTCGACTTGGGCTTGGTCCTTACCGGACAGCGAGCTACCCATTACTCGCCGTCCGCAAGCCCATGCCTACGGTGGCCGGAAATCGGCCTGGGATTCCCGACGCCCAGGGCGTCTCCGTATCCTGCGGCAGCTGGGGTCGCGAGGGCGCATATGCTGCCTCTCCCTCACGTGCGCCGCCTCCCTCTTCGCGAGCATCACTGCTTCGCTGAAGGAGGTGACGGCTCCCCATGCCCTCTCGCTCCGTACCATGGCCTGGACCAGGGCCGGACGCGAGAGATCGCCGCCGCCGATCGCCTCCACGAGGACACGGCGGTGCTCCGCCCAAGCAGGGCAGCCCGCCACCGTGTGCTCCACCGTGTCCTCAGGGCGATCTTCGCAGTGGAAACACCCGGGCGTTTCCTCCCGCCCTATCCGAAACAGGAACCTCCCGAAACAACCGTGTCCGGTGAGGACCTGCGTCAGGCGGAAGGTGAGGACGCCATGCCGCCTCTCAGATGGCTTTAGTTTTGGAAGCGTTCATCGATAGACCCACCTTGCGACTTTCTGTATCCAGATCTATGAGCCTGCTTTGTAGATGGTCTTTTGTCGTGGCGAATAATACGATGTCGTCAGCGACAGGTAAGTGTGAAAGTTGTTCGCCGTTTAGGTTTAGTCCATACTCGTCCCACTTTAACTTTCGAAAAATGTTTTCTAACACGGCTGTGAATAATTTAGGTGACAGCGGGTGTACCTAATCCACATCAATTTGTGAAGTAAAATGAAATGTTTAATAAACTATGTAAGTTTTTTTTTAAGTAAATGAAATATGCGTTCCATTTTCTCTCCAAAATCAAATGTAATAATAAAGCTTGTTTATTTGTTTGAACGCGTTAATCTTCGGAACTACGAGTCAGATTTGATAAAAATGTTTTGCATTTGATAGCCCAATTTTTATGCAAGGCTTAGGAACCAAGCAAAAAGAAAAAAAAAGTAAGAAACAACGCTAAGCGAAAAGCGTGGTACGACGTTAGGGAGAATAAACAATATCACGTGGACGAAGTCGCGAGCAGAAGCTAGTACAGAAAATAAAATGTCAGTAAATAATATTTATCATACCCTTAAGAGCAGTTAATTTACTTTATTTTTGAAAAATATTGTAAGAAAAATTTTACTCAAACTTATTTACGAGATTATGAGTCGGCAAAATTGTCTGGCTAGAATAAATTGTAATTTTATTACTCTACGGCTGAATTTAATTTAATTTATTGGAAAATTATATTAATTTATAGCTTTATTTAATTTTATATTGCCTCGGTTTTTATATTAAATACTTGTGAACTTGATCCAGACAGGCCTATTTAATCATAAAAAAAGAATAAATGAAATACGACCGTTACTAGCAATTCGAATTGACTTGTACAATTTTGAAATTAAGAAAGGTTATATAATGTGTTTCGTTCGTAATTTTGATTATTCTATGTAATGTATGTACTACCCAATTATGTAATTAAAAAATCCATTAACAAATTAATATTCTTTGGAAAACAGTCTTGTCCATTAAAAATATTTACATTATATTTAATAGAAAAGCATCTTTAGCATAACACAAAGCAGTCAAAAACCACAGAACGCAATAACAAAAGTGCTTTAAAATTTAAAAACAATAAAAAAACCACTTTGCAAAGCGCAATTTCGAATAAGAACCGCGCGAAAAGGACAGACTTACACGCTTCCAGTAAAGTGCAAGCGAGAGAAGCATAGCTATATCATTAATCGATCAGGTTGCCATGGTTACCTTACAGCTTACAACACAAGTTTGACGACGGATACGGACGGCAGCAAATGTTTTACTGGCAGAATCTTATAGGTAGATTGTACAGTAATCCGGGTGATAGATAGCACGCGGATTTGAGCATGGTTTTACCCGTATTTTCCCTGAAATATGACAATACTTATTATTTTATTTGAAATATGAGTACAATGATAATTTAGGAAATAATTGTCATCATTTTGTGGAAATTCAATTTTATTCAGGCTATCTTTAGCCTATGGCGGTAGATTTTTATGCAAAGGTTGGCAAACACGTTTAAGCCCTCGGCTGTCACTATAGATCTTTGACAATCGTTACGGGTGTAAAGTCTGATTAACAATCTGACCAAAGAGTATCGTATTCCCCGTGTGTAACTGGGTTATGAAGGTCAGATAGGCAATCGGTCTATGAAAAATACTTGCATTTCAGATGCAACCGGTTTGATTAGAAGCCGACCCCAACTTATGTGGGGAACTTATATTATTTATAATTTATATTATTATTCGGATAAGACTCAAATAATTGTGTGGTTTGTAAACATGTTGATTGTGGCTCTTTTTGGTTTAAAACGATTTAAAACCACACTTTTCGTTTTCAGGTTTTTTTTTTAATAGCATGTAGTTAGTCTTTACACGAAGTGATCGAGACCACAACTACTTCTTGATTTAGGATATAATATAAATATAATATCAAGGGTCAAATTAAAAATATATAATATATATATATATATATATATTATTTATATTATATATTTTAAAAATGTGCAATGGCTGAGAAAAAACCTTATCAGATATTTTTTTTATTGACAAATATTTCCAAGATATTTTTATTAATCACATATGTAATATAATGATTAAAAATATACTGTAAGATTGTCATATTTTGGCCAATAATACTAATTAAAGTTATTAATTAAAAAAATTCGCAAGATTTCAGGCAAAAAAATTATATATAAGCTACAATTTTATACAAAGCATTAAATAATCACACATCTATTCGCAAAAAGAGACTATTTCTGCTCAGGGTCAAACCGGGGACCTTATGCGTGTGAAGCACACGTGATATACTACGGAAACTTGGATTCCGTTGCAGAAATACCGCTGTTTGTAGGCAAAGCGTGTAAGCATTATTGATAACAGATAAAAAGCCATTAATAGAAGAAAGAAAGAAAAGACGTTTATTTGCGGTAAACATGATGCCAAAAAAGAACAAGAACACAAAAAAAATATAAGAAAAGGTTGAGGGAAACATGCGTCACATCCACGCAAAACGGCTATCGCTCAGCATTATGCTGCGACCCTATGCAAGACAGCGCCTTAGCGCTGGTTTTCAGCGACAGCCGGCTTTGACGTAATGACGTCTCGTCACCCGGTGCATGTAACTATTATTAGGACACTACTGGTACAGCAAACTTACAGTTTTTTTTTATAATTTAATGTAAATGTGATAGAATATACTGAACAGGAATATACAATATATCATATGTGTTCCGTGTGGCATCGGACGTAAAAGAATACCACCATCCCATTTTTTCCAGTGGGTGTCGTAGAAGGCGACTAAGAGACTTACTAGAGAATGGGCAGCAGCGTTCTCTATGCATTTTACCACCATACTGCGATCGCCAACCCGCTTGCCAAGCGTGGCGATTATGGCAAAACCCCCTTTTGGGGGAGGCCTGTGTCCAGCAGTGGACGTCTTACGGTTGAAATTATGAAATGATGATACATAAATATACATAAAAAAGAAAAAGGAAAAAGACATACATGCTACTTAATCACTTAAATATTGTGATCTATATCTATATCTATACATATAATAAATCTGTAAACGAACTTTTTCTGTACATTTAAAATATTTCGAACATAATTGTTTGGGGTGGTAAGGGATAATCAACACATGACATTTTAACCCTTATCAAAATTTTTGTCTGTTTCTCGGTTTTTCAGTTTCGATGTTGAATAGATCAAGTATCATGTCAAAAGAACGAAACTATTATGGTTAACTTCCATACTAAAATATTTTTTATAACTCGGAGTATATATCTGTCTTTGTTTCATCGCAATCGCTTCGGTCAATCTAAAGTGTTTTCAGGATAATTTAATTACGTAATGTTGAAACACTTAGCGACATCTATTGGCGCGAAACGGTACTAACGAATACTTAATAAATAACACGTCATTCTCCTTTAATTACTGTGTCTGTGTTATTTCAAAGAGTAATGATACTGATTAAAATCGCTTACCGTAGGTGGTTGATTCCCACGAATCAAAAAAGCTAAAAGAATATCAAACAAAAAGTAGTGATAATAATAATTGACTTGGTGTTCTGAGTCATAAAGAATGCAATGTTATAAAAATATTTATTAGTTTTAAAAATAACAACTTTGCAAAATCAATGCAAAAAGAGGGGAAGAAATCTCATAGAAAAATAAAATTGTGATAAAAGTCTCAGTGACGCCATCTAGCATAATATAGCAAAATTAGAGCGGCCAAGGGAACATCTCCTTAATAAATCTTAATCTCTAGCGTCTGTAACGCCATCTAGGTTTGAATAGCAAACATACAAAGACAACAACTTGATTTTGCCTGTGTTATTGATTTTCTATCGAATATACGTAGGTACCTATATCCGAGAGGCCAGGTCCAAAAAAATCCGAGGTCTGGCAATGCGGGGTGACGCTAGGTAGAAACTAGATGCCTGTGGTAGGAATGTTATCATTTGGATTTAAGGTAGGTATCGATAATATTGTTAACTTTCTACGCAGTCTGTTTTTTTTTTGTTCGACCAGTTTTTCCGAAGTAGACGTCTACTTTTATAAACTACTTCGAACAATATTTTGACGAAGCAGATGGAAGCCAATAGGGTATTTTACTACCTACTTAAAAAACTACAAATGTATTATTATTAAATAGTATTATGGACAAACAATTCATCCTAAAGTAGGGTATAATTTATTGGGAGTTTTGAGAGTAAACAGAGTTTTAAAGATGTGCTAATTTTCGTGATGTTAGTTTTCGAGGTGGGGAGCCCCCCCCCCCCCCCCCCCGGATTCGAGGGAGGTCGGGTGGTGAGAATCAGGATTTTTTTTTCCAAAATTGCGGCTATAACTACTGGTGGATCTGAGTAAATAGATAGGTTTTCACACGGGCAACTGTAGGTATATCGGTGCTTTTCCGAGCAACATCGCTTACAGAGAAGCATTTTGTTAGTTAAAACAAGTTTGAAAATATATTTATTTATCCATTTGGTATCTCCAACAAAGTATACCTACATACATGACGTGACGGCACGGTTGGCGCAGTGGTTAAGCGATTGACTGCTGCGCTGCGTGTCGCGGGTTCGATTCCCGCACGGAACAAATATTTGTATGACCTACAAGTCGTTGTTCCGGGTCTGGCCGTTTGTGTATGTTAGTTTAAATGTTTGTAAACGCACCCACAATACAGGAGAAATTCCTAGTGTGGGGCAACGTTTAAAAAAAAAAAAAAAAAATACATAGAAACAATAGAAATCACAATATTAAAATATTGACAAATAAATAGTTTTTTGCCTGGTTTGGATTTCTTTTTTCAACAGCGCTCTTAATGTGGATAATGAATGACCGACGTTACGGGGCGTAATGTAACATTCGCATCGAGCATGTCTTTACGCCGCCGTGTGCTAAAATCAGTGTTGCTCGCTCGCATGTTTTGCTGTAGGTAGGTACCTACTACTGACTGCACGAATGCTTGCTTGGTAACATGTTAGGTGCATTTTGACCCGTGACGCCGGTCAGTATCCACCTTTACAGCGTTGTCTTTCTTCATCGTGATAACGCCACGGTCCCACGGGCTGTTAACTGACAGGTGGCGCCAGGTGTTACTGCACTGCTACCTGTCGAGGCCTATCGCAGTCCGTGCAGAGCATTCCCACTGCTGTGGTTTTATTCAGTGGTCAACGTTTGATAAACAAAGCTAAAAGCCAAGCGCCTGTACAGGCCGAGATAGGCGCCCGCCCCCGCTCTGCGCCACCCCGCGCTGGCGACGACTGGCAATCGGAGACCTCATCGGCATCGAATGTTCCCACGGCCTGTCGCCTGGCTTGACGCA
This sequence comes from Polymixis flavicincta, assembly GCA_949987655.1. Classification (NCBI taxonomy): domain Eukaryota; kingdom Metazoa; phylum Arthropoda; class Insecta; order Lepidoptera; family Noctuidae; genus Polymixis; species Polymixis flavicincta. Next base: position 7,008,379 of record OX465199.1, on the reverse strand, counting down.
GTCTGGCCTGTGAGAAAGCGCGCCGTGGAAACGTGGAATAATGCTTCAGCACACTCAACCAGACGCGCAGTCGATTTATTGAGTACAGTAAAAGCTCCTTATTCGCGCTTCCTTCATTCGCGTTTTCATTATTCGGGGATTAAAAAAATGCGACCAAATTCCTATATTCGCGGCTAAAGACTTCTTTATCCGCGGATCTAATCGGTACATCTGTACATTACATATTCATAAAAAGGATTCCATTAAGTATCCAAACCAATATCCTTTGTAAGCGAGTCGTCAAATGGACTAATAAAAAAGTAAAATAGACCTTATTACAACTGTGCCTAAAGTACATTGTTAAGTGATATCGCCACTGTGTTGGTTCGGCCTTTGACATCTATAGCCGCCTTCGCCGCGGTCGGTGTTTTTGAGAATGTAAACAAACAGAATGAAAGCAACCTTATCACCATAAAGTATATTTATTAATGCTGCCACATAATAGACATTCCATCCTTTGGTAAGAGCCGCTTTGCGTGTTTTACCTATTGTTTCATCTTTCCATGCGTTACAAAATGTTGTCAATTCAAGCTGTGGTAGGTTCCTACCAGTGTCGCATTCCGAAATTCAACAAAAGTGATAATATCGCGAAGACAACCAAAATAAAAATCAGTACTAATGATCTGATAGCTCTTAAATTTTTTGACTATTCAATTTGGTCGGGTTCGCGATATTATCACTTTTGTTGAATTTCGGAACGCGACCCAGGATAGATCGGAAGATTCTTCCTTTTTAAAGGAGGAGTAGTAACCTACACCATCTAAGCGACACATTATTGTTTTCCGACACGGCACGCGAACGAAGTCGCGGGCACAGCTAGTTTGAAATAAATTTAGTTGTCATAGTCTAACCCTATAACGTCCTGAGGCAAAGGTCCTCGCGCAAATATGGGAGTGGCGCGAGGAGGCCAAACGCCGGGGCGTAACTCCGCTGCCGCAGGAAATTGCGGCACAGCGGACAGAGCTCCGGCGGGATCTCATGGTGACATGGAGAGAGCGATTGTCGCAACCCAGTGCTGGGCACGCCACGAGCTTTGAGGAGTGGTTTGAGAGGCGGCATGGCGTCCTCACCTTCCGCCTGACGCAGGTCCTCACCGGACACGGTTGTTTCGGGAGGTTCCTGTTTCGGATAGGGCGGGAGGAAACGCCCGGGTGTTTCCACTGCGAAGATCGCCCTGAGGACACGGTGGAGCACACGGTGGCGGTCTGCCCTGCTTGGGCGGAGCACCGCCGTGTCCTCGTGGAGGCGATCGGCGGCGGTGATCTCTCGCGTCCGGCCCTGGTCCAGGTCATGGTACGGAGCGAGAGGGCATGGGGAGCCGTCACCTCCTTCAGCGAAGCAGTGATGCTCGCGAAGAGGGAGGCGGCGCACGTGAGGGAGAGGCAGCATATGCGCCCTCGCGACCCCAGCCGCCGCAGGATACGGAGACGCCCTGGGCGTCGGGAATCCCAGGCCGATTTCCGGCCACCGTAGGCATGGGCTTGCGGACGGCGAGTAATGGGTAGCTCGCTGTCCGGTAAGGACCAAGCCCAAGTCGACGGCGCGTTGTGTTCCACGCGCGCCTCAAAGAGATGTCAGCACAAAAATGATGGGGCCCGCAAGGGCCGATGCCTGTCAGGGGTGCGGGTTCGTTTGAAAGAGATACCACAGCCCCTGGCATACGGGCTAATGAAGGAACACGGGTGGGTTTTAGTCAGTAAAAGTCTGACACGCCCTCCTGCTCCACCCAGAGCGGGAGAAGTTATTTGATGATTTCCCACCCAAAAAAAAAAAAAAAAAAACCGTATAACGTCCTCACTGCTGGTACAAGCCTCCTCTCTGTAAGAGGGAGTGGGCCATAATCCACCACGCGGGCACAAAGTAGTTTCGACCAGCACCCTTATTGAGTGAATAATTCAAAGTCAAAGTCAAAGTCAAAGCATTTATTTGAATTAGGCACTTAAAAGGCACTTTTGAACGTCAACATTTACATTTAAACGGAATTGATTCTAGTCGCCCATTCCAAAATGTAGTTTCGTATGGAGAAGAACGGGCAAGAAACTCCACCGTTACTCTTTTAAAATGTTTTACATACAATTCATTATATAATTATATGTGAAAACGATGCACCCAGAATAAAATTACTATACCAAAAAAGGTAACAGAATGCCAACTGAAGCAATAAAGATAAATTAATTCTATGATAGATACATGGTGCTCACATATTTACAAACATTGTAAGAGTAAGTATACGATTTTCCTAGAATATTAACAAGAAATAAGTCAGTGTGTGAGTGTAAATCAATGTCATAAATATAATTATTTATATAATTCAATTAGCAACCAGTTTGATTTTGTCTAGACTCTGAAAGAAATTGCTAATACATTGCTTCATATGTTTGAAAAAATTGTCTGGCAAATATTGCAATGAATATTGTTGAATTGTCAAAATGCAAGAAGTCTAAAATCATCAACACGCAGTGAGCTCTCTGCTACGCTGCTACGGCCCCATCGGCCATTTGTTCTGTGATCAATATGCCCTGCCCACTGCCACTTTAGTTGAGCAATTCTTTGGGCAATCTCGGTTGCCTTAGTTCTTCGCGGATCTCTTCACTGCACGACCAGATAGCAAGTTATACACCACTTCGTACTTTTTCAAAAGAATATGAAGATTATTACTCTTAAAAATCTATTAATAGCAATTACTAAAACTGGCTTAATTCCTGTCTTAACTTTGAGGTTATCAAAGACTTTGAAATACAACTTTTGGTAGAAACGGTAGACAATTAGTTGCCTTTTGTCAGAGTTGCGGGAGATTTCGAAACTTCTGGAAACAGTTTTAAGTTTGGATTAAACGCTTGTTTATATTTTGAATTTAATGGTGATGAACAGGCTTCGTTAAAGGTAACAGAAATTATAAATATAATATAATATTATATTATATTGAGTTAATTTTATTATGGTTCAATCAATCCCAACGATGTTGGTGTCGGCTTCCAATGTAACCGGATGCAGCTGAATACCAGTATCTTACATGGAGCGGACTCCACAACCCAGTTACTCAGTAACACGATATCCCTTGGTAAGGCTGGTTGTCAGACTTTTCAGGCTTCTGACGACCCGTAACGACTGTCAAAGATGCACGATTGACAGCCGGGACCAACGGCTTAACGTGCTTTCCGAGGCACGGAGGAGTCTCGGTATATAAAGATGGTCACCCATCCACAGTCCCGTGCGCTTATCGCCAAACCTAATGACCGCTATACTTATATGCACCAATATGCTAATGAATGAATCTTGCGTTACTATCCCATTAAGATCACTTGGCACCTCACTCAAGTGAGCGCACAAAATTCAATAGCGAACTCATTTGTTTCTAAAATAAATCATGGCGGAATTTAAAACACCCGTTCGAATTTCGAAGTGATGTTAATATGTTTAGACCCATCAGTTCTATATCTCAGTAAATCATCTAGCATAATCAATCTGCCGAAAGAATTTAGACCCTCAAGGCTCGAACCACATCGATTTTCAACCACTTCAAATTGATAATAAATCCATTGACGCCTATATTAGAGATAACATTTTGCTACAAATATTCACGATCAAAATATTTAATAGGGAAATTCGCACCTACTTTCATATTAAACCGATCAGCTTGAAAATTGACGGTACACCAAAATGTGTCCCTAGATAATACTCTTAAGCGGCTTGTTACTAATTTTATGCCTGGGAAGCTTGTATAATAGGTCTTTACCTATGAAATTGCCGTTTTGTATGAAAAAATTTAAACGAATTTTTTTCATGAATTTTTTATTTGTATTAATCGAAGTAATCACCCATGCAATCAATGCATCTTTGCCATCGCAGTGGCAGTTTATTGATGCCCTTCTTAAAGAAATCAGCTGGACGGGAGGCAACAAATTCTTCAAAGGCATTTTGTACTGCCTCTCGGGTATTAAATTTTTTTCCCGCCAAGAAGTTATCCAAATTCTGGAAAAAGTAGTAGTCTGTAGGCGCAAGGTCTGGTGAGTAGGGCGGATGACGGAGAGCTTCCAACCCCAGTTCTTGCAACTTGGAGACCGTCTGCTGTGCAGTATGAGGTCGCGCGTTGTCGTGCAGGAGCAGCGGAGACGAGCGATTGACCAATGCTGGTTGGAGATGCGCCAGCTTCTCCATCATTGTGTTCAGTTCTTCACAGTACACATCTGCAGTAATGCTCACCCCGTTTGGTAAGAAGCTGTGATGAATCACACCGGCGCTAGACCACCAAACAGTGACCATCACTTTTCTAGGGGTAAGTTTTCGTTTAGGGCATTGTTTAGGTGCTGAACCAGGATCCAACCAACTTGCTGAGCGCTTACGGTTATCAAACAGAATCCATTTTTCATCGCAGGTAACAATGCGGTTCAAAATTCCTTCATTTGTGTGTCTGTTGAGCAGTGCAAGGCACGTCTCGACGCGTACTTCGCGCTGGCGATCATTGAGTTCGTGGGGCACCCATTTGTCAAGCTTTTTTACCTTGCCAATTTGACGCAAATGGACCAATATTGTTTTGACGCTAACGTCGAAAGCTGCTGCTAATTCAGCCGTAGATTGTGTATCATCAGCTTCCACAATCGCCTTTAATTCGTCATTGTCGACCAAAGTCTTCGGACGACCGCGAGGTTCATTTTTCAGGTCGAAATTTCCAGAACGGAAGCGAGCAAACCAATAACAGGTGGTGCGTTGGTTTGTAGTGTTAGCTCCGTAAACGTCGTTGATGTTGCGTGCCGCTTGTGCCGCGTTGCTGCCACGACGGTACTCATATTCCATAATTACTCGAATTTTTAACGTATCCATGATGACGAAAAAGATTGAAATGCGATGAAAATGTAACACTAATCAATAAAGAAATGACTACTTTTAGAAAAAAAAATCCATGTTTTTAAAATAAAATTAATTTGAAATTAGAATTCTTAGCCAAACAAAAATTATTTTGATTTGAAATGGCCAGTACTGCAGAACGGCAATTTCATAGGTAAAGACCTAATATAATAATATCAACCTATTAATTATAATCCTGCTGAAGGGCAAAGATTACTCTTCTCATACAGAAAAAGAACAAACATTGATGCGTGTTTATAATTCGGACCATAGAGTCTAATGTCATTCTCTTAACATCACTTTTAAAATTCGAATGCTATCTCGTTGTGAATCCGCGATGATTTACTTTAAAAACAAATGAGTTCGCTCACTTGAGTGGACTGAGCAGTGAACTTTACTGAATAGCTATGCAGGGAATTACTATGGGGAAAAATGTCGAAGAAAACAAGGGCAAATAGCTTTATAGGGCTTATCTCTAAACTATGTAGAAAGATGTCGAAGATGTCACGGGGGCAAGCCACCTATTATTGAGCCAATTTTCAGACTTACCAAGTTTTCTATAAATTGTACTTACCTTAAGAATTTCATCAATAAAGTAATATCCGCTTGCTAACTTTCTGGAACTTGAAAGATTCATGTGTGGAGACAGCAAATATATTAAAAAATGCCACAAAAATGATGTACCACACATCTAAAAATGTTGCCAATAACCTGTTCGAGACATCCAAAATTCCAAAGCTATCCATTTAATCACTGTGAATTGAAACATCGTGAAGAAACCGGCATTTCAGAACCAAAATGATAACGACAGAAGAAAGTTATTAACCAACTTGATTTAAAAGAGTGTCCGTGGAGTTTCTTGCCCGTTCTTCTCCATTGAGATCTACGTTTTGAAATTTCAACTTTTTGACGATTCAGATGTGCCTGTAAATGGTTTAATTGAAATTAATGGTTTGAGTTTGAAAGTAAAGTGTAAAACTGATTCTTTATTAAAAATAATAACAGAAAAGATTTCAAATTCATTTCAATCACGTCTTTTTAATTTTGAAGCATATTAATACAACTAGTCACCCTTTGAAAATATAGCCGACTACACGGCGACTCTTCGGTACATCACTATTCTACATAATTAATTTTGTGTGAATGGCAAAAGCAAATTTCCAAAATTGCGTCGAAGCAGACTATAACTGTATTTTGTACTTATTTGATCATTTCAGTCAAAAGATGAGCTCTCCTGGACATAAGCCGCCCCAAGTACCGCCCCTTCCACTAGTTCCCGCATCTAGCGTATTCCCGCGGTCGTCACTAGGTCATCGGTCCAACTTGTGAAGTCTTTCGGTACGTGGTCGCCACTTCAGAACCTTTCGGACCCATCGGCCATCTGTTCTGCGAGCAATGTGCCCTGCCCGCTGCTACTTAAATTTGCCAATTCTTCGGGATATGTCAGTTATCTTGGTTTTCCTGCGGATTTCTTAACATCTTTATCATCCGATCACGTAGGGAAACTCCAAGCACAGCCCTCTCTATTGCGCTTTGGTTGAATTTTGGCCACAGAAAGCACGTTAAGCTGTTTGTCCTGGCTGACTACTAGCATCTTTGCTAGTCCTTACTTAAGACATATTTAATAAATAAGGCATACTATAACATTAACGAGTTCCTTGAGGAAATATTTTTATCTTGATTAGGTAGTCTTAATAATTAATTTTGGTTTTTGATTTTCTGTTTGACTTTTGTTGTTATTTCAAATTTATTGCAATACTATTATTCTTTACCAAGATTGTTATTTTAAGAGAATGTTTTAATAAAAAATATCTGTTGACATTTGCACGTCACATAATGTGGCAAACATGTCTGTACTTCTATTGTTGTTGTTACCATCTTGCATACATGTCTTTAATTGTATGTGTCACACATGTTTATTAAAATAAATATTATCTTATCTTATCTTATCCTTACGGGTTATCAGAAAGGTAATGTGTTAACTGGGTTATGGAGTTCAGAAATCCAGTAACTCATGTTCACAGCAAAACATATAATCTTAACTAATATTATGACATCTCACACACCATGTAACTAGGTACCTATGTTTACAAATAAAGATTCTTATTCTTAAAATACTGGTATTCAGATGCATTCTGTTAAACTGGAAGCCGATCCTAACATCGTTAGAAAAGGCTGGGCAAATTGATATACGATAAACCCAAATTTAGCGAAGACAATATTACAACTTTTACAAGCAGCAGGCTTAGCTAGAGAACCGTAGAAAAGCGTTTTGACGACGGAAGAGTAGACAAAAACGAAATTTTCGTGTAGACAATTGACAGTTTTGTACCGAAAAATGTAGACAAGCGATTTCTATTCTACGGTAGAGTGGAAATAGAAAGCGTCATTGTAAGCTTGCAAGTGTAAACTCAGAAAAAAAAACAAATAAAATAAATAAATAATTCTTCAAAGCAAATCACCCTTTAATGACACAAAAAATATTCGGAACAACAACTGCTCATTATTCAAAATCTCTTTGAAAAACTTTTCGCAACTTGAAAATGGCAATATTGTTTATAAATTCTTTAAGAAACACACAACAATACAACTTCACGCCTGTTTTCGCCGAGGGGGAAATCAGTATCTACAGTAAACAAACGAAAATAGGGTGCGATATTGGAAAGATGTCGAAGGACGGGCTGAAATATAAACAAAACCAGATAAGGAAACGAAGCGGAGATAATCAAATCTTGATTAAATGGCTGATGATTGACTAAGTTTTTTATCGAAACGAAATCTCGAAACGGCTGGTTGACACTTCCCGTGACGCAAGGGCTGGTTCCTACCCTAGCCAGAGGCTGAGCATTGCCATACAACGTGGCAATGCCGCCAGGCTCTTGGGAACATTACCGGTCGACAGCAATGTGGATGAATTTTTCGACGCTTTGTTTTAGTTTTGTGTAAATTACCTATTTCCTTGCTGACTGTGATCATCTGCTTAGCCTTTTTTCCCACAACTTTTGTGGTCGGCTTCTAGTCTAACCGGATGCAGCTGAATTCCAGTATTTTACGTGGAGCGACTGCTTATCTGACCTAAACAAACCACTGGGTAACACTATACCCCTTTGTAAGACTGGTTGTCATACTTGCGGGCTACGGACGACGCGTAACGACTGTCAAAGATTCACGAAAACGACAGCCACCAACTTAACTGTTTAAAAAAAGAAACTGTGAATGTAGATTGAAATATCTAAAATTAAGAGTAGTCTCCTAAGACCATTTTCGTGTAGCTATAACAGTTAAAGATTGCCTGCCCGTACTGCCCCATCTCAAAAATAGACTTTGTAATACCAGATTATTTTCTTCAAAAAACAAAAGAATGCGGTTATTTTCCCTTAGCTATTCAAAAGTGGGACAAAGTTTTTTCTATCCGAATCAAAGTCCCAGAAAGTTTGATTCCACCTTAATGAAAGTAGGTATCTACTATAAAACCAAGTTGCTACAAAAGAATCGTTGGAACTGAGCGCTAATGAGTATCCGACTGCTTCGAACAAAAGCGATCATGATGGCTTGATAGATCTAGACACGTCTGAAGACTGAACCATCGAAAATAGTAGATTTATAGAAGTGAAACTTATGTAAGTAGGTGGAGGTACAGTTAAAGCGGAAAAGGTATGCGCTTCGGGAATATTCGTGTTTCCAAATGAATACGAAGGTCTTGCCACAGACTAATTCAAAGCAAAGCGCCTAATTTTAGCACTGCCACGCTTTGTAGGGTACTACCTATTCTGTTTCATACTGTATCTATAAAGTTTATCTCTGTTGCCTACCCGCTCCCACCTCAAAATAGGTGAGTACTTCCATGATTTCTTTCATTTCATCATCTCACGGTCATATACAATGACGATGGGCTCCCTTTCACTTTGTGTGCAGTCCCTGGAGTGAGGTTCCAAGTAGACTTTACAGAATAGCAGCACTCTAGACATGACAGAGTTAGTCCAGCAAGCGATGACAGAATCCTGACAGTAGTGATCGATCAAGCTATAACAGAATACTGACAGTGTTGGCCGATCAACCGATGATAGCATTCTGACAATGTTGAGACATCAATCACTGACAGAATCCTGACAGTGTCCATGGATCAATCGATGACATTTATGTCATCGACTTGAATCCTGACAGCGTAGATCGATCAAGCGATGTTAGCATCCTGTCACTGTTCTGGCCAACACGATTGGCGATTGTTCTACCAACAGATAGATCAAATGATGTCAGAGTTCTGAAAGTGTTGATACATTAATCCTTTACAGAATCCTGACAGCGTTGATCGATCAATAGATGACATAATTCTGACAGTGTTGATAGTTCAAGCCATGACAGAATCCTGACAGTTTTGATCGTTTCTTACGCCCTGAAGCCGTAGGCATTAATAATGCGTTCAGAGTGAACGTGGAATCTTCTACACATTTTTATTCTGTGGCCCAAACAAGACAAACTAAATAGCCCATCTGTCTTAGGCTGTCAGACTATATTCAACAAGTATTGTTCGTAATATATTTAAGTTCACTTGTTGATCTTTGTAACAGCTATTGAAGAAAATATCAACTGGTGTTTACCTTAGGTACAAAAGACTTTGTATTTGGCTTCTTGCCAGCAACATAATTATCTGTAGTATATTATCACCAGTCTCCAGTATTTAAGAGTAAGAGCAAAAGCATAAAACTGGAACTTAATCGACGTTCAAACGAACGAAATAATATTTATTCCTCTAATTTATTGCAACTACTACTGTTTGTCTCTGCATCACCTTTGGGAGTCGACCTTTGGGTCGACTGGTAGAAAATGCCTATGGCATTAAGTCCGCCTCTGTACATGTGTGTGTGCTTTAAGTATGAAATAATAAAACGTGACATTTGACGGAAGAGAATGGAAAAAGAAAACGTGTTTCGCCACCGCCAATTTAAACGGCGGTGGTGAGTGGTACCGGCCCAGAGTTACGAGTACCTCGTCGGCGCTTTTGTGCAAATAACATTCGAAGAATTCCAACCCACTCTCTCTTAAAGACGGCCTGAGGCCCAGCAGTGGGAACATTTCCATTATTGGCTGATTATGATGAAGTAACATAGGACAAGCGCAGAAAAATGATCAGGAATTGAATTTTCTAATATCTTTCCTTGGTTGCACCATCATCATTTCAGCCGAAAGACGTCTACCTACTGCTAGACATAGGCGTCCTCCAAGCTCCGCCACTTGGATCGGTTCTGTGTTTCCCGCATCCACCGGATGCCTGCGGCCGTCACACGGTCATCTGTCCACCTTGTGGGAGGACTTCCAATGCTACGTCTTCCAGTACGCAGTTGCTATTCCGAAGCGTTTCGGCCAAATCGGCAATCTGTTCTGCGAGCAATGTGCCCTGCTCACTGCCACTTAAGTTTGGCAATTCTTCGGGCTATGTCGGTTACCTTGGTTCTCCTGCGGATCTCTTCATTCCTGATTCGATCACGTAGGGAAACTCCAAGCAAGACTCCCTCTCTATCGCCCTTTGGGTGATTTTTAGCCTTTGAATAAGGCCCATTGTGCGCTTTCGTTGTAAAAAGAACACTAGTGCAAAATTTCATACTTCTACACCCAACAATGTAGGTTATGCGTCATCCGTCAGAAAATTGTATATTTTCATTAAGAGCATTCATCCGACGTGGGTTGGCAACGGCGTATTTATAGCAGTTTTTTGCGATTATTTAATTAAATACAAACAAAAGTAAACATGTTTTTCAGCCATGCACTAGATCATTGGTATTTTTTTGTTTGTATGCTATTTTTTTTGCAGTGATTTTGCTATTTAATTACAAAAATCGACATACCGTCAATTATTTTCTGTTTGCATTATTTAGTATGATTAAATATTTTTATTAAAGAGTAAATGTTAAAAATAATCATAAATACAGAATATCTAGTGCTTGGCTGAAAAAAAATTGTACTTTTGTTTGTATTTAATGAAATAATCACGAAAAACTACTATAAATGCGTTGTTGCCAACCCGCGTGGAATGAATGCTCTTAAGTAGATTGACAAACAACTAATAAATAGAGACGCATACCCAGTAAAAACAAAGGCGAGAATGGTGTAAAATCTGTAAACACTCCTTGGCAATAAGCCAAGTAATCGTTTAGCTCGAGACAAATCCCTTATTTCTTGAAACAAACCAGATTATTGTTGGTCCTTCCTTCTTACTTCGCTGCTTGTTCAACAAGTTCTACTAAAAAGGAACATAATTTTGTTATATCTACGATATCTGCCTTTTATTGTCTAGTGGTTGCAACCGCTACTACGGAGCATGAGGTCCTTGCTTTGATTCTCAGATCGGGCAAAGTGATATTGGGTATTTCTATCTGGAATTTCTCAGTCCGGAGTCTGGATTCGTGCCCGGTTGATGGCAATAGGCTCGCCCCCTATTACATGGGACTGAAACATAGCTAGCGAAATGTGGGTATACTGTAGATACACCTCTGCTCAACCATTCGGGGAAACAAGGCGTGATGTTGTGTTACGTGTACTGTTATATCTACGGTAAGACACAGGCTGTACGTAAAATAGGTATGTAAACAGGCAATTTATTGCTTATCCAAAGTTACTCTTCTCGTCGTCCCAAATACCACAGTGTCTCAAGACGAAAGTCTTTAACCAGTGTGTGTTGCCAGTGACGACAAATATGCAACCAAAACGCGGTCGCTCACAATGGGCCTCATAAGAAGGCTTAAAGTCACCCAAAGGGCAATGGAGAGGGCTATGCTTGGAGATTCCCTGCGTGATCGAATCAGGAATGAAGAGATCCGCAGGAGAACCAAGGTAACCGACATAGCCCGAAGAATTGCCAAACTGAAGTGGCAGTGAGCAGGGCACATTACTCGCAGAACAGATGGCCGATGGGGCCGAAAGGTTCTGGAGTGGCGACCGCGCACCGGAAGACGTAGAGTTGGAAGGCTTCGCATAAGGTGGACCGATGACCATGTGAGACCCGCAGGAGTCCGTTGGATACGGGAAGCACAGAACCGGTGGAAGTGGCGGAGCTTAGGGGAGGCCTATGTCCAGCAGTGGACGTCTTTCGGCTGAAATGATGATGATGATTATCCAAAGTCTTCAATTTCTTCGCAAGCGATAACTGCTATAACCAATATTTATCTATCGAAATTGCAAAAGTAAGAACGCCTAACAAAGGAGTTTGTAACTCATTTCAAAAGAGAAACAACTGACCATTATTATAATTAAGTGTCACAGACTACCTTGAAAGTTTGTTGCAAAGCGGTTCGCTTGAAGGACAACCATAATTGTATTGTTTACATTGTTGGAAACAACATGGCTGCCTATGCTTACTGTTTTCAGAGCCTCTAGGCTCTAACACCTTTGAGTTTAGGTATCAAAGCGCTTGGAAACCTTTCAAATGATTTTTCGATTTAAAAACTGTTACAACACCTAATTGAGTGCACTGCGCCACTACCTCTACACTATATTTTATAATATTATTACAGCACCAAATCCTGGTAGGTTATGGTGATAATATAATAATGTTAATATATTTATATAAATATTAATATTACAATAATATTAATATATATTTATATATATTATATTAATATTATTATTACCTGTCAATAATAAATATTTGGCTTAATTTATTTTGCGTAAAATATGTTCTAACAACTTAAATAGGCACATTCAAATTGGTAAAAGTACTAGTTGGTTAGAAAGTTATGTTTAAAAGTTAACTTGCAAGGTTTACATTAGGTTTGCGTTACAATTATTTGCCAAGTAATAATTTGGCAAATGAAATTAGGCGGAATTTTTTTTTGGAAAGTGTTAATTTGTAATTTTTTTTTTTATGAAGCATGTGTAACCAGTAAAAATATATGCAGACAACGTCTGTAACAGTAGAAGGAAAAACAAAAAATAAAAAAAATATTCTCTAATTAAAATAGTCTTATTCTGTGAGCAAGTATGTCAACAACTTTGGTTCTCTGTCAGATCACCTCATTCCGGATTATTTCCCTCAGAGATCTATCCACTCCAAGCATAGCTTGTTCTATAGCTCACTGAGCGACCTTGAGTTAAATGTGGCAACATTTATTAGTTTATAAATAGGGCTAAATATGTGACAACTATTTGCAATGTTGCCAAATTTCAGAATGCACTAACACTTTCTCGAAAAACAACATCTACGAGTATCTACCAGTATATTATGCCTCCTTTATCATTGTCAAACAACTATCTCATTTTGACGTTTCACCTGTCAAACGCAAAGAGATATTAACGTTATAAAGCAAAGTATTTAACTCGTGTATACTTCCCACCATGACTTACGGTTGCCAAACATGGGCTTTAACTAAGCAGAACACTAAGACATTACAAACATGCCAACACAACATGGAAAGAAGTATGCTTAATGTTAAGAGAAAGGATAAACTAAGCCTTAAACATATCAGAAAGAAAACCAAAATAGCGGACGTATCATACAAGATAAAAAAGCTGAAATGGAAATGGGCGGGTCACCTAATCAGAGACAAAAAGGAGAAATGGGCTAAATTGGTAGCTGAATGGTACCCAAGAGAAGGCAAAAGGAAGAGAGGACGCCCGATACGTAGGTGGGATGACGACCTTAAGGTGACAGCAGGGTCAATGTGGAAGAGGGAACCCCATGACCGGGAACTATGGAAGAAAATGGGGGAGGCCTATGCTAATGCAAAACAGTCTTCGGAAAACGATGTCTGAAGAGGAGATAAGAGAGAGGAATATACTTCCTTTCTTTTATGTTTTTTTCTTTTAACTATTTTATTTTAACTATGTAACTAGATTGTAAGATTGTTATTAAAGGCTGTTATTATTATTAACCATAATTATAGTTTCGTCGAAATGTAACTGGTTGATGGATGTGATAGTGTGACAGTTACTTTACTGACACTTTCTGTTTAATGGCGCTCGCTGGAGCAAAAACTTTTATTTTTACGTCGAAGTGAGGATATGGGACAACCCATTGATCTTAATAAGAATTATTATTTTAAAATGATTTTTGTACACAATTGATGAGCTTTTAGGGCGTTCCTATTACCATCAGCCGGGCACAAATGCATACTCCGAGCTGCCACTGAAGAAATCTTGCAGACTTAGCACAAGCACTGTTTTGTAGACGGAACAGTAGACAAAATGACGTTCCGTGTAGACAGTATAAAGTTTTCTGTCACTGTCACAACTGTCAGGTTGTCAGTTTGGGATAGAAAACTTTCTTCTGAAATAGTCTACATAAAAAGGGACCTAGACAAAGATTGTTAGAAACGAAAGACAAAATGACAGATTGTAGAAGGATCTCTACGGTGCGATGCCAAAAATAGAGAAACGAAATGTTACTTTGAATAGAAAGAGCTGTGTCAATTCTTCGTAGAACTAGCGTAATGCTAAAACAAGACTGTTGTTCGAAATATATCTTTCAACAACATCATCTAATAAAGGAGACTCGCACCTCCTCTCTATGGTCTTCAGGATGGAGTTCGAGCTATCCCGCACTCTGCAGAGCAAAGAGGCAGATTTCTGTCTGAAGATGGTATGGAAGCAATCGACGTGTGCTTATGCAAACATATGTGATGCACTACAGAAGCTAATCCTGCAGATAGAAAAACCCAATAACATTAATCCCAACCTAGGAAATGAACCTAGGATCTCATGCTCCACAGCAGCTTTTACGACCAATGAACCAACGAGGAGTCACTAGACCAACGACGAAAAATAATTGAATAAAACAATATTATGATATCGTAAATCTACAGCCATATTTATTTCAAGTTTCTATGAGAAGTTTTAAAAGTCAAATGCAGAGAGCACACTCCATATTTTCATAGCACTCTTGAACCAATACACATAAATTCTCTTTGTTTTTAAATTCCAATACTTTTGCTCGTGAAGTACCATATATACTTTCCGTACGTACAGAAAAAAAGAGAAAAGAGGAAATTTTACAGATACTTACTTGTCTTGAGGTGAAACTTTTTAATGGCATGAGGGAGCACTTAGTACTATCAGAATACCAGCGCTGCGACACTTTTTCAAATGTCGCAGCATCATGCTGTTTTTTTTTTTTAATGGTTTTTGTACGCTTGTATGTTTAGTTTACTATGTGATCCTGTGGGAGTCACAATAAACACTTTTCTTTCTTTCTTTCTTATTACGGTTTTTACGTCCAGTAAAAACTGTAATAAGAAAGAAATAAAGAAAAGTACGTATTGTAAAAAAGACAGGGCAATGTTCTCGCTCGCAATTTTGTACGTATGTTTGTGGTATTTTTGCATGACCTCGCAAAATAACGGCTGTCTGGTTTTAGGTGTCATTAGACATACATAGGTAGGTATTATAAACTCACGCCTTGTCCCTCTGGGGATGGGCATAGTTGTAATTACATTCGTTTTAATTTAGAGAATGAGTCAAAAACACAAAAATGGTGACTTTTATTTTGACGTAAGTGTATTTTTTTTCAATAGGACAACATGAGTGTGCTCTTCACTTTATGTGTTTATGTAACATAGGTAGTAGGATTTAAAAAAAAATTGTTTTGCACTTTGAAATTCGAACGATGTCTCGTTGTGAATCCGCGATGATTTACTTTAAAAACAAATGAGTTCGCTTTCGAAATGTGTGCGCTCACTTGAGTGAGGTGAGCAGTGAACTTTATAGACTATAATTCCATTTAATCGATGTATTGTTTTAAATATCAAAAAAACGTGCAGTGCTGCAGCGATGAATTTTTAATCGATTGCAAAAGCGAGCGTGCTCGATTAATTTTTCATTCCCATTTGCCGGACTTTCTACCATGGTAAGGTTATTGTGTTCATCCATACTATAATATTTAAAGAGGTAATTTATTTTTTTGTATGTAGGGGGTGATCTGTGGAACTACTAGTCAGATTTGAAAAAACCTTTTTGCATTTGTAAGTTCAATTCTTGAAACAAGTTAAAAGCTATTTAATATCGCGCCGCGCTATGACCCTAAAGAGTTGAGTAAAAAGAAAAAAGCCAGACAGAACACTAAGAGAAAACGAAGTAAAAATGGTGGCGGCTGATGCGATGATATAGACAAATATTGCAGGCACAATTCGAATCCGTGAAAACGTTAAACAAGATGTTTTTACTTAAGGGCACACTTTGCGCGGGCTCGAACTCACTGGTGGGCCTGGCTAAAAATCACGCTGTCTCACCAGGCTTCGTACCCGACAGAGATAGTATCAGTGGTAAGCAGTTAGACTCTAGTCTACACGCACAACGTTATTGAGTGGATGCAGGAGCATTTTTGGCAAAAAAATCGCTAAAAAATTAAGAAAAGTCCTTCAGAAGATCGGGTTTTATGAAAAAACCACTACATAAATCAATGACCAATAAAGTTTATTGAACTTATTGTTAATTGAACTTTGTCGGTACCGTCTTAGTTTTCGAGATTTTACACTCCTTTTATTACTTAAACACGCTCAAAGTTAGGTTAAATTAGCAAGAAAAACGAATCTTTGTTGGCTCATAACTTTTTAATAGCTTTTTATTTTAGTATTCTGTTTCCGTACAGAGAATAATAATAACGAGACAAAACTATACCATGTTTAATTTTTGATGTACATAGTCAGACAGTGGAGTAAAACCCTCCCGAAGTTTGTATGGAAAAAATGTGGACAAGTGTCACCTTAAGGTTTAGTAACAAACGCTCATGGTTCCCGATAGAGCTTGAGCCGTTATATTTGGCCAATACTAGATTTAGTTTGCTCATTGCATTCCTTTTGAAGTAAGCTTTCACCAATTATGTATTTCTTTTTTCAGTATTGAGCAGATATACAGCCAATATTAGACGACACCTTAAACTATTTTGCTATTCGCAACAAATTTTTTAAAAGATCTTAGGCACTACCGCAGAAACCATAGAAACAATCGGCCCCTGCCATGTTCACCATGTGTTCTATATTATATTCTACTGACAACATTTAAGACCCCGACCTGCTACTATGAATCTCTAAATAGTAACCACACCACTATCACCACCACCACCACTACCACCACGAGAACCACTATGCCTAACCCAGAGATCAAACAAAAAGCTGAATGCTCAACATTCGCGCTTCCGACCTATTAAATTAATTATCTAATTGTAATTCTAGAAGAAACTGGGATTACTCTTACGTAAAAGGGAAACTAGTAAAATCGAGGTCAATAAAGTCCAATTAAACAGAATAATTTCCGTATTTGATTTATTGAAGTAATCGGCAAAAAAAAAAATTGTTTATAAAAGTTTACCAGTATTGACACATTAAAACATCACTTCGAAATTCGAACGGTGTCTCGTTGTGAATCCGCGATGATTTGTTTTTAAAAACATATGAGTTCGCTTTCGAATTGTGTGCGCTCACTTGAGTGAGGTGTTCCGTGTGGTGCCGGACGAAAAAGAATAGCACCATCCCATTTCTTCCAGTGGGTGTCGTAGAAGGCGACTAAGGACTTACTAGAGAATGGGCAGCAGCGTTCTCTATGCATTTTACCACCTTTCTGCGATCGCCAACCCGCCAGTCAAGCGTGGCGTTTATGGCAAAACCCCCCTTTTGGGGGAGGCCTATGTCCAGCAGTGGACGTCTTTCGGCTGAAATGATGATGATGATGACTTGAGTCAGGTGAGCATTGAACTTTACAGAATAGCACTACATTTTTCAGCGAAATAAATATAAAATTGTGTATTAAAAAGATTTCTACGGATTAAGTTCAGCAGATAGTTATTTAAGTCTGAAATAAAAACGGGAACAAATTGGATACACGTTTCAGGAGAATCGGATGAAAAGAAAAATTAAATGAAAAGATTTTCAAATGAAACACGTAACTCGGGTGGCACGTATTTCAATGCAAATAAGGATTTAAGGTTGATTAAGTATTGTACGTAGTTTCATCAAAAGATTGAAGAATTATGTACAGACGCCAGCACATCAAGCTACCCCAAACTGTCAAATTTTCCCAATTGAATATGAACATTATGCTTAAGCTATAAAGTTGAAAATCTATCTAAGAAATTTGACAGATTGGGGTAGCTTGATGTGCTGGCCTCTGTACCTACACACTTTTTAGGTTTCTGTACCCAAAGTAAAGTAAACTAAGTAAGTTTTTGTAAATTCCGCGAGAAATAAAGAATCAATATTAAATATTTAGTTATTTTTCAATATTTATTTCAGTATTTATTAAATATTTAGTTGCTCCGTGGATGGGTGACCATCTTTACATACCAAGACCCCTCTGTGCCTCGGAAAGCACGTTAAGCCGTTGGTCCCGGCAGTCATTTGTGGATCTTTGAGAGTCGTCACGGGTCGTCAGAAGCCCGAAGTCTGACAACCAGTCTTACCAAGGGGTATCGTATTACACAGTAACTGGGTTGTGGAGGCAGTCGCTCCATGTAAAACACTGGTATTCAGCTGCATCCGGTTAGACTGCAAGCCGACCCCAACATAGTTAGGAAAAGGCTAAGCAGATGATGATTCTATTCTATGTTTATTGTTCTCTTTTTTGTATGTGTTTGTTGTTGTTGTGTTGTGTCTGTGTCGAATAAATGTTTTCTATTCTTCTTTTATTCTATTCCAGACGTATTACTTTGTGTAAATAATTTCATCGCCACTGCTCTCAAACGGTGAAGGAAAACGTGAGGAAACCGGCATGTCCTAGACCAAAAATTATAAGACATGTGACATCTACCAACCCGCACTGGACCCGCGTGGTGGATTACCGCCCACTCCCTCTCACGGAGAGCAGGCCTGTGTCCCAGCAGTGGGAACGTTATAGGCTGACTATGCATGTATGCATAAGTTCTGTGAAAGAGTTTCCTACCTTTCTGAACAACAAAACATTATATCGGATGTAAAACGACACTTAAGGGGACACTTTGCGCGGGCTCGAACTCACTGGTGGGCCTGGCTAAAAATCACACTGTCTCACCAGGCTACGTAACCGACAGAGATAGTATCAGTGGTGAGCAGTTAGATGCTAGTCTACACGCACAATGTTATTGAGTGAGATGCAGGAGCATTTTTGGCAAAAAAAAAACACGAAAAAATTAAGAAAAGTCCTTCAGAAGATCGGGTTTTATGAAAAAACCACGGCATAAATCAATGACCAATAAAGTTTATTAAACTTATCGATAATTGAAATTTGTCGGTACCGTTTTGATTTTCGAGATTTTACACTCCTTTTATTACTTAAACACGCTCAAAGTTAGGTTAAATTAGCAAGAAAAACGAATCTTTGTTGGCTCATAACTTTTTAATAGCTTTTTATTTTAGTATTCTGTTTCCGTACAGACAATAATAATAACGAGACAAAATCATACCATGTTTAATTTTTGATGTATCATAGTCAAACAGTGGAGTAAAACCCTCCCGAAGTTTGTATGGAAAAAATGTGGACAAGTGTCACCTTAAGCCGATCACTTGTATTCCCCTTCAATTTTTTTTTTTTTTGTATTTGACCATACCTGGGAAACTTCTGTTTACGGAGATATTGAACGTTAAATACCCCCTTCACACCTGCCATACACATATAGGGTGACTGGTAATTAGTGACCGACATTTAAACACATGATTGTACTCTTATCAAACAACTTTCCCAAAGACACATTTTTTTTTAAATAGGTATTTTTATTGACCCCAATTTTATTACCCCAATAGAATATTGAGTACCTAACAAGATTAATACACTATCAGCTGGAATTTAATTTAGTTCAGTTAGTTAAATAATAATAATCTACTTTAACCTTACGGGCATCGGCAGCATAATGTATTATTTTTGTTACGTACTCAATATTCTATTGGGGTATTAAAAAACTTTTTTCAAAAAAATAACAACCGACTTCCAAAAAAAAAACTACAAAGTGTAAAATAACTTTAATTTCGGAAGTCGGTGACTTTGCAGTTGTAGTTATTTTAATTCTTTGTCACCGCCTTCCGAAATTAAAGTTATTTTACACTTTGTAGTGTTTTTTTGGAAGTCGGTTGTTATTTTTTTGAAAAAAGTTTTTATTTTTCACTTTTTAGTTACCTACCAATACCTACCAATTCGAAATTTAATCATCCTTGGGATCAAAACAATGCATATTTATGCGATAGCAGCATTCGCGGTTGATTTGCTGTAATGTTTTGAAGAGTTCCGTTGTCTGTCTCCGAAACGCATCATCAGATCTATATGAAATTTATATGGGACCATTTCGGAATAAACCCCTTTCGAACAAAAAAATAATTTTGCAAATCCGTCTATACACGATGGAGTTATGCCCGAACATGCATAAAACAAAAATATATAAACATGTCGAATTGATAACCTCCTTCTTTTTGAAGTCGGTTAAAAATTGGGGTCAATAAGATGGATAAAAAAAATCGTTTCTTTGGGAAAGTTGTTTGTTATGATTAGTACAATCATGAGTTTTAATATCGGTCATACCAGTCACCCTACATAAGCATAATGTTTTGAGTACGTTATATTGCACAAACAACAAATTTTAACACAATAATAAAAAAATTAAACCGCCGAAAAACCGAAAAATAAAAAATTCTAAACTAGCTTTGTCCAACCCCAATAACTTAGTTCGGAAGGCGGTGACATATAATCAAATACATATCCAAAGTCACCGACTTCCGAACTTATTTATTGGGGTTGGACAAAGCTAGTTTAGAATTTTTTATTTTTCGGTTTTTCGGCGGTTTAATTTTTTTATTAAAAAGTTTTTATTTTATAATTTTTTGTGGCAATAATCTACTAATTACTACATGCTTAATTTTTGATTTAATACACGACTCAGTATTAAAATCTGTGAGTAAACAATCAATCATCCCCTGTTTTCTTACCCTTAGGGTTGGAATTTTTCTTCGAAATTTATATGGGACCAACTTCGAGGTATACCCTTTCCAATAAAAAAAGAATTTTCAAAATCGGACTACTCTGGAAAAAGTTATGCGTGGTCATACATAAAAAAAAAAAAAAAATATACGCGTCGAATTGAGTAACCTCCTCCGTTTTTTCGTCGGTTCGAAAAATAAAAGTCGTTTCCAAGCATTTAATTTGTTCAATGTTACCGAGTTTGATGCACGTAAAGCGTAGTTGACGGTCATGTGATACGTCTTATTACACCTAGTATCTCCTTACCACAAAATTACTCATAAAATTCTTTCTCAACCACATCATTATCGCCTCCCCACACAAAATAATAAAGGGAACCATTTTACTAACAAAACATTTTGGACAACTATCTTACATAACCGACAAATAAAAGCCCGTATAATAATGCCCACGAAAAATACACAAAACCAACTGTAGCTTCACATACCTGCCTACATTTCTATACGACCGGGACACCCAGCTCTCCCTGACCCCTCATTTTGTTCTAAACCTCCCTCGAAACCTGTCCGATTGTACGGACCAAGAGAGGGGTCTGAGGTCTTCTGTATTGGTCACTGTGTATACAATTTTGCTGGGCACATGCGCACGGATCTCTAGTAAGGCCAGTTGCTGTAAGCCGGTTCTACAGCCCGAACGCTATCCCAGCGCCCGGAAAATATAAAAAAAAAAAATTGAGAGAAAAAAATCGTGAGTAAAAAAAAAACCGAAAGTGTTAATTCAAAAAATGTTAGTGTTATTTTGTTAATTTGTAAAGTGTTATGTTATTTTGTGTAAGTGGGTCAGTGCACCTGTTGACTACGGCTTAGCTGCGTAGGTGTGTAGCGTACTACGCGGTGAAAAAAAAGTTACAATTTCGTAGCGGCGTAGGCTTAAGCGCGGTTGAAAGCTCGTTGTGAGAAGTAGAGGTGTTGAAAAGAATGTAGGCAGCGTTTTATTTTGTTGTAAATTTTCAGGCGTAATGTTTTCATGTTTTTGTCTTTTTAGGGTTTTTTTCAATCGTCAGCTAACATTTAACTGAGGAGTAAATATTTCGGTTTGACAGCTTTTGCATGGAAAATATGCTTTGGCATATTTTGTCACATTTATTCTTCGGATAAAAGTTATCTGACTATTGAAGATTCAACACATAGTCACAAAAAGGTTAAATTGATTGGTGTTTTTAGAAAAACAAAGAAAATTCACTATAACTTCATGCTCCGACATGGAGCAATGGTGAATTTTAATGAGAAAATCTGCCAGAATTTGTTGCAAAAAAAAACGCAATTTTCTAATAATATGCTTATACGATCTGTCGAAAACTACGGAAATTAGATGAATTATCATGAGACCTCCATACTATGTTGTGTAATTATTGTGTATGTTTCTGAATACATAAAACAAAGCTAACCCGTAATTACTAGGTACATTAACGTCACCCAAGCTTAGCTAAAAGTCAATGTTCAGGTATAATTAAGTTAATTATATTGTCACGAACATACATTAAAGCAATATATGATAAGCATACATGCAATAACGGAATACATTGTAACAGTAAACAAGTTCATATTTAACGTAAAAAAATACTTTCCTACGCTTACCCCAATTTATTTGTAGGCGGCGCAATATGTATTTATCTTCCACCCTTCTTTATTACTCATTAAAAATCAAAATCAAAATATTTTTATTTCATATAAACCTGCATGGGCACTTATGAAAGGTCAGAATCTAGGTGCACGGTTCCAATTTGTCGCTTCCTATGGAGAAGAGCCGGCAAGAAACTCCACGGTTACACATTTAAAAATAAATAATTGGCTTTTACAATGTTTTTAAATTACAGTGATAATAGGTATGGGAGGACAGTGCAGGCTTGTCAATAAGTACCAGGTACTTAGAGGAAACAAAATACAGAATAGAAAATCGTCTACAAATCTAGTCTGTAAGGCCTACAACGTTCTCTCATTCACAATATGTAAAATAATCTACATTGATAAAATTAACCAACCGTCATCTCCGTAGTCACACCGTTTCTAACCATATCATCATTCACACAGTCCATCCATCGTTTCTTTGGTCTCTCCCTATTCTTATAACCATCTACATTCATACTCAAAACTTTCCTCGAAATAAATACAATAGTCTTTGTTATGTCCACTATATAAACAAAAGAGAGAGAAATGTAGATTCTTTAAATTATTATATTGATTTAAAAGACTGTCGTAGAGTTTCAAGCCCGTTTACTCTCTATAATAGCCTCTCCCAAAGTGGGCGATAACGCCCCCTTGTGGGCGCTGCAGGCCTAAAGGGGTAAGAGACCCGCTAATTCCGCTCAATAATTAATTTAATTTGAAGTTATAGTGGTTCTTAAATAGGTGAAAAAATGGAGGCGCTAAAAATAATTTATTCTCAAAATGGGCAGTAGACAAAATAAGTTTGGGAATCCCTGCTCTATATGAACCTAACACGCGTTTGAATGGGCAACTAGCTTCATCTTTCTCATTGAGCGATCCCTTGATAATTTGAAAGTGAATATACTTGGTGTAATTGAAATAAATGCTTTGTTTTTTTGACGTGAAAGCGACTTTTCGCTCATCGTACTGGGCCTCAAGTCTGCTATTACAATAGTGTCAGAATGGTCTATCATTGATTTCATAATTGTTGATTTTGATTTTGAGTTTGGTAATCTACTAATATAATGGCGTCATTATGACTTTCCAATGGTCACCCACTGACACTCCATTGAAAGAAATGGAATTTATTGGTAATCTCGTACATAATGACCTTTTGATAGTTCCTAAAATAATATGTAATAATTTAGATGTAAATGAAATCTAGCATGAATAAATGTTCAAATTTAGTTTCTTTTTTTTTTTTCGAAAATCATTTCTACTAACGGGTTTTATAATAATGGCAATACGACAGTGCCATTATAACACAATTCTTTAACGAGACCACTGACCGACCATTGATCGACCATTATGAATTTAGCAGATTACGAACTTTTAGCAAAATGACAAGGGGATCGTGTTGGAATGACGACAAAAATATGTAAGATTTCAAACGGGCATAATCTCAGCGGGCTTAGCATGACGCTTTGTATTTCTACGAAGAATAGACAGTGCTTTTTCAATACAAAGTGACATTTCGTTCCTACATTTTTGTTATCGCACCGTAGATATCCTTCTAAAATCTGTCATTTAGTCTTTCGTTTCTAAGGATATTTGTCTAGGTCCTTATAAATGTAGTCTATTTCAGAAGAATATTTCTTCCCAAACTGCCAAAATCACACTGACAACAAAACTTTCTACTCGACGGCCATAAAGTAAATACGATTATCTACAAAATCATGATTCGTTTGAACAGAAAAACATTGCTAGCTTATCCTATTGTACAACATCATTTATATTTAATAGTCATGTCTATTCTTCCGTCGACAAATCGGTGCTCGTGCTAAGCCTGCTGCATGCCTTTCAGTGCTAGAGTATTCAAAATAAAGGTAATTTGTATTAGGTTTTTTTTATTGCGTTTTATTAGATACCTATAGACAAAGGTGATCTGTACATTAATTAGTAACTTAAATTACCCTGTAAGTCGGTAAGTTTGGAAAACAATAGAATATTACCCCTGTGCAAACCTCATTACAGAAAATATCGAATATCATTACCGTACCAAACAAACATTGTTATATCTACATTATTAATAGTAACAAGCTCATTAATACTTAGTAATAGTTTGTTTATTAATAATAATGACGTATCACGTCAAAGACAATGTGTGTTCTAGCATAATGACGTACCTACATTGAAGAACAAAACATCATAGAGAATCCTGATCGACAACGTTCGAATTTCGAAGTTAAACTTCCAAATTCGAACATTGTCGATCAGGACTTTAAAAACAAATGGGTTCGCTTTGGAATTGTGTGCGCTCACTTGAGTGAGCTGTCAAATGAATTTTACGAAAAATGGTATTTTTTGAGTTAGTTTAAGGTCTGAAATCGGTTACACGCAAGCAAGTATGATGATCCATGTTTGACTCAATACACAGACTTAAATTATTATGATGATGCAATTCGAAATGTGCTCTATGATCATGAAAATAAATATCAGTCTACACTACACTCGATTTACTCCGTTTTTAATGCAACATTTTCCTGACGATACTTAAAATTTAATTAGTTAAAAAGCGTCTTCGACATTGGAATGCTTATAAGGTTCTTCTTTAGAATCGTTTATCGGATAAGAAACGTAATGATAACGTTAAACAAGCTTCTGACCGCAACTTCATTCGTGTAAAAGAAGATCATTCAGGCTTTATAGTTTCATACATTTTACGGGTATTTTTTGAAAAAAAAAAAAAACTTTATTGTTAGAACTAAACTTGTCAATTTTTTTTAAGAGCGTTCATCCCGCGCGGGCTGATAATGTTGCATTTCTAGTGATTTTTCATGATTATTTTATTAAATATTTTTAGTTCAGAAGTACTCAAACTCTTACTCAAAGCATTTATTTCAATTAAACCCTTTACAGGCACTTTTGAATTGTCAAAAAGTTGAAGCTATAGTCGCCCATTTCAAAACGTAGATCTCAGTGGCAAGAATCTCCACGGACACTCTTTAAAAAAAAGTTGGATATTACAAACTCTTGGGAACATATTCTTGTTGCTTCTTTAAGTGAGAACAATTATAAAATAAGCCCTGGCAATTAGGAGATGGCCACTAATGACCAGTCTCAACCGACGGCGCCCGTTCACGAACATGACGCGTGGATCAGCACCATCCAGCTCAACCATTTTGTAAGGCACCGAATGATACTATTTCTTTCTTCGCCAAATAAATAAATAATAAGTACCAGCACTAGATCGCTGGTACTTATAATTATTTTTAACATTTACCCTTAAATAAAAACATTTAAGCGTATTTTGTCTATTTTTATAAATAAACAGCAAAATAACGCTAGATAGCGCTTGGCTGAAGGTACTTTGATTTAAACTTAATAAGATAATTACGAAAAACCACTAAAAATGCGACGTTGCCAGCCCGCGGAGGATAAACGCACTTGACTACAGATAGATAGATTTGGCATACAAAATCTCTCAATGACGTTAAAGAACATTGCAAGGTTTGTGAATAGTAGACACTCAGAAACCAACTTTGACTTTTAAAGCCTTCATTAAATACTAATATTCCATTAACTTGTTGCAGAAAACCAGATTAGACTCGATTATAATAGTTTTTTTAATTATAAATAATGAAGTATCAGCAAACGACACAATCTGTCACAGTTTTTGTTGCACAACGCAAGCACCATTAACGCCTTATAGGTGTTTCGTACAATATCATTAAATTAATTAAATCATTAGCGTTAATGATCCATTATGTAAGGGGCCAGCCATAAATTACGTCACTAAGGGAAGTGAGGGGGTCAACGAAATGTGACATTGTGTGACAAGGGGCAGGAGGTTTCACAAAAAACTGCTCTGTTTTAATTTAATTACTTCTAAATATAAAATTGAAAAACATGTGACCTCAAATAAGAGGGGAGGGGGTTTCGCAAGTGTGACCACTGGTGACAAGGACGGGGATGGGGTCAAAAACCAAAAAAAATATGGAGGGCCCCTAACGAAGCATTTGTCTTTGTGCAACTAGATGTTAAGCCCCAGGGCGACTGCTTGCCAAAAAGACAAAAATATCGCTTTTTATTGGCATATCGTCCTTTTTTATTTCTCTCAGACAGATTAAACACGGGATCTAGGTATTACCTAATAAAGAATATTTCAGTCTAGCCCAGAGATACGTAAACAGAAAAAAAGGGTTTTTTTTTTCACAAGCAGTAAAATACTATACCTACTTCGTCATTACTAAAAATAAAAAAGCGGCCAAGTGCGAGTCTTACTCGCGCACGAAGGGTTCCAAACCGCCATAAAATATTTACATAACAGTTTTTTTTTTTAATCTCATCATCATCAGCCTATAATGTTCCCACTGCTGGGACATAGGCCTCCTCTCGGTGAGAGGGATTGGGCCGTAATCCACCACGCGGGCCCAGTGCGGGTTGGTAGATGTCACATGTCTTCGAATTTTTGATTCTAGGACATGCCGGTTTTCTCACGATGTTTTCCTTCACCGTTTTGAGAGCAGTGGTGATGAAATAATTTACACAAAGTAAAGCGCCTGTCTGGGTTCGAACTCACGACCTACAACTCGTAAGTCGCAGCCGTTACCACTTGGCCACCACTGCTCTTTTCTTTAATCTATACAAATAAAAATAATGGAAGTGTCCGTTTGTAATATCAAAATAACAGATTTCTACTAAATGCATATGAAAGTAAATACGGTACTTTTAATCTCTTTATAAATCTTCTTTTTTTGTCTGCCTATCTGTTTGTTCCAGCCGATCTCCGTAACGACTTGACCAATTTGGACGAGACGTTCACTGGCAGAAAGGTTATTTTACGCACGTTTCCGTGGGATTATTACCAAAATCCACGCGAGCGTATGTACCTGCGGGCTGCAGATAGTAATAAATATAAACTTTATTATAAAGAGTGCCAAAATTGTTACTGACATTACAATACAACATACTGATGTAGTTTCTTTAGCATACGTTCCCTGGCTCCCAAACCAGGTTTGTACCTGTGACTTGGGAGTTAATGTTCCTTTATTATATCAGTCATTACTTACGTCGTTGATTATCAAAAACAAAATTGTTAATAAGAAAACTAAAGACATTAAGTATTAATTAAAAAAAATACAATCATGAAATAATAGGTCTTTACCTATGAAATTGCCGTTTTGTATGAAAAAATTTAAACGAATTTTTTTCATGAATTTTTTATTTGTATTAATCGAAGTAATCACCCATGCAATCAATGCATCTTTGCCATCGCAGTGGCAGTTTATTGATGCCCTTCTTAAAGAAATCAGCTGGACGGGAGGCAACAAATTCTTCAAAGGCATTTTGTACTGCCTCTCGGGTATTAAATTTTTTTCCCGCCAAGAAGTTATCCAAATTCTGGAAAAAGTAGTAGTCTGTAGGCGCAAGGTCTGGTGAGTAGGGCGGATGACGGAGAGCTTCCAACCCCAGTTCTTGCAACTTGGAGACCGTCTGCTGTGCAGTATGAGGTCGCGCGTTGTCGTGCAGGAGCAGCAGAGACGAGCGATTGACCAATGCTGGTTGGAGATGCGCCAGCTTCTCCATCATTGTGTTCAGTTCTTCACAGTACACATCTGCAGTAATGCTCACCCCGTTTGGTAAGAAGCTGTGATGAATCACACCGGCGCTAGACCACCAAACAGTGACCATCACTTTTCTAGGGGTAAGTTTTCGTTTAGGGCATTGTTTAGGTGCTGAACCAGGATCCAACCAACTTGCTGAGCGCTTACGGTTATCAAACAGAATCCATTTTTCATCGCAGGTAACAATGCGGTTCAAAATTCCTTCATTTGTGTGTCTGTTGAGCAGTGCAAGGCACGTCTCGACGCGTACTTCGCGCTGGCGATCATTGAGTTCGTGGGGCACCCATTTGTCAAGCTTTTTTACCTTGCCAATTTGACGCAAATGGACCAATATTGTTTTGACGCTAACGTCGAAAGCTGCTGCTAATTCAGCCGTAGATTGTGTATCATCAGCGATTGTGGAAACAATCGCCTTTAATTCGTCATTGTCGACCAAAGTCTTCGGACGACCGCGAGGTTCATTTTTCAGGTCGAAATTTCCAGAACGGAAGCGAGCAAACCAATAACAGGTGGTGCGTTGGTTTGTAGTGTTAGCTCCGTAAACGTCGTTGATGTTGCGTGCCGCTTGTGCCGCGTTGCTGCCACGACGGTACTCATATTCCATAATTACTCGAATTTTTAACGTATCCATGATGACGAAAAAGATTGAAATGCGATGAAAATGTAACACTAATCAATAAAGAAATGACTACTTTTAGAAAAAAAAATCCATGTTTTTAAAATAAAATTAATTTGAAATTAGAATTCTTAGCCAAACAAAAATTATTTTGATTTGAAATGGCCAGTACTGCAGAACGGCAATTTCATAGGTAAAGACCTAATATGTGTGATGGTGTTTGTGTGTGTGTGTGTGTGTGTGTGTGTGAGTGTGTTGGTAATACTTTAGTAATGAGCGAAAAATTCTGATAAGAACCAATTACTTGTCTACCTCCCTTTATTTTTAACTATACTATATTGTTTGTTGTTATACCGTTTGTAGTACACATTCTGTGGAAATTTCAAGTGTCTACTTACTAGATGCGGTTCAGGTCTGAGCAAATGGGGTCATACAGACGGACAGATAGAGGAGCCTAAGTTATGGTCCCGTTGGCACCCTTCGATTGAGGAACCCTAAAAAGAAGTTTATAGCAATTTTATATCTCAACTTTTTTTTCATTGTGTAAACTTTTCACCAAAGGATGAATTACTTTGATCCGAATAACCTTGAAAAAGGTGACAAAAGGTTTTCTTAAAAAAAACAATACTAAAACGTGACCTTTATCTCACCTTTTGGCTTTATTAACCAACTTTGATACTGGAGATGGTTCTCAATTACTTTTTTCTAGATATCCTATTACTTTGTATCTCTGACATTTTTCATTGTTGTCTTTTTTTTTTTTTTTTTCATTTAGGGATAATTTCTAAAGGGGTGAAAAGGCCATGGAAACATTTATTAAAGTTTGCACATCATCACCACTATTTTTTGAAGCTTTGGTTAAATTAGCTTAAGGCGGAGATTTCTTGAAAAAGCTCAAAATGGTGGGTTTTTAAACCAGTGTATCTCTTTAACCGTAAATAATTATGAAAGAAAAAAATGATATTTTCAAGTCTTTTTTGCATACAATGATGGTACTCAAAACATAATTAAACATACTTTAATGCATCAAAAAAATCATCACAGTCACCTCTTAATTATCTTTAAAACCAGTTTATCCCTACAATAACAATTATCAATATAATTAAAAATATACTAAAACGTTATAATAGGTCTTTACCTATGAAATTGCCGTTTTGTATGAAAAAATTTAAACGAATTTTTTTCATGAATTTTTTATTTGTATTAATCGAAGCAATCACCCATGCAATCAATGCATCTTTGCCATCGCAGTGGCAGTTTATTGATGCCCTTCTTAAAGAAATCAGCTGGACGGGAGGCATCAAATTCTTCAAAGGCATTTTGTACTGCCTCTCGGGTATTAAATTTTTTTCCCGCCAAGAAGTTATCCAAATTCTGGAAAAAGTAGTAGTCTGTAGGCGCAAGGTCTGGTGAGTAGGGCGGATGACGGAGAGCTTCCAACCCCAGTTCTTGCAACTTGGAGACCGTCTGCTGTGCAGTATGAGGTCGCGCGTTGTCGTGCAGGAGCAGCGGAGACGAGCGATTGACCAATGCTGGTTGGAGATGCGCCAGCTTCTCCATCATTGTGTTCAGTTCTTCACAGTACACATCTGCAGTAATGCTCACCCCGTTTGGTAAGAAGCTGTGATGAATCACACCGGCGCTAGACCACCAAACAGTGACCATCACTTTTCTAGGGGTAAGTTTTCGTTTAGGGCATTGTTTAGGTGCTGAACCAGGATCCAACCAACTTGCTGAGCGCTTACGGTTATCAAACAGAATCCATTTTTCATCGCAGGTAACAATGCGGTTCAAAATTCCTTCATTTATGTGTCTGTTGAGCAGTGCAAGGCACGTCTCGACGCGTACTTCGCGCTGGCGATCATTGAGTTCGTGGGGCACCCATTTGTCAAGCTTTTTTACCTTGCCAATTTGACGCAAATGGACCAATATTGTTTTGACGCTAACGTCGAAAGCTGCTGCTAATTCAGCCGTAGATTGTGTATCATCAGCTTCCACAATCGCCTTTAATTCGTCATTGTCGACCAAAGTCTTCGGACGACCGCGAGGTTCATTTTTCAGGTCGAAATTTCCAGAACGGAAGCGAGCAAACCAATAACAGGTGGTGCGTTGGTTTGTAGTGTTAGCTCCGTAAACGTCGTTGATGTTGCGTGCCGCTTGTGCCGCGTTGCTGCCACGACGGTACTCATATTCCATAATTACTCGAATTTTTAACGTATCCATGATGACGAAAAAGATTGAAATGCGATGAAAATGTAACACTAATCAATAAAGAAATGACTACTTTTAGAAAAAAAAATCCATGTTTTTAAAATAAAATTAATTTGAAATTAGAATTCTTAGCCAAACAAAAATTATTTTGATTTGAAATGGCCAGTACTGCACAACGGCAATTTCATAGGTAAAGACCTAATATATGCCAAACTGCATCCAGTGATGGATCATTTATTATCAAATACATATTATCTAATTCTATACGATTTTATTTATATTTTCACGACAATACTTGCTCATTTATTAGTCGAAATTATTACATCAAATTTTAACCCGTTTCGGATTGCTATGCTTTACCGGGGCAGTCCCCGAGTGCCACACGTATTTTTTTTTTTTTTTTTTTTTAGAATAACACTGCGTTTGCTAGTAAAGCTAAGGCAACCCTTTTCCTTTAGTTTCAAGAATTTTCTGAACCTTAAATGCAGCAACATGGTGTATCATGATGAAACCCTTTGAAAATATTTATGTTTCCCAAATTGTATGAAATATGTAACGCAAAGTAAATACCTATGGTAATGGTGGAATTTGCATGGGAATTGGTTTAATTTTCTTCAAATTATACATACAGGAACTTAAAGGAAATATGTTTCATGGGGTTTGTTCAAAGTGATGATCTCAAAGACCATTTCTTTTTTATCCTACTTCATACTCATCATCATTTGCTTAGCTTTTTTTCGCTTAACGTGCTTTCCGAGGCACGGAGGGGTCTTGGTATGTAAAGATGGTCACCCATCCACGGACCAACCGCGGAAAGCGTAGCCTGGTCGTTAACCTGGTTGATCGACCCGTGCAGCTATTGTTATTTAGCCACAAGCCCCCCTAATATGACCCTTAAATATGACCCAATCCCATAAATATGACCCTTATACCTCTGCTTACACCTTTGATAAAGACAAGCACAATATTTCAAGGTAAACAATACACACATTGTTCTATTCAAAAGCCGGGACTAAAGATCTTGGAGTTTCCTTCAAAATGTGTTGGATTAAAACTTCTGACTTAATCCCTTCCGGGGTTAAGCAGAACTCTTGAGTAAGGTGTTAATCTAGAAACAGATTATATGTAAATAATATTGCTTTTCTTAACCAGCTATAGGCGTGAGTTTGCTTCCTTTAATTTTGTTACAAAACTTTAACTTTTGGCATTCAAATCTTTTTGGGCGAACAAAAATCATGGAACTCGCGTCATCGTCACCGAACGCTTTCCATTAGCTATATGTATAGATACTGTGTATGTATATACGGTGAACGAGCACACGGATGAGTTGCGCGTTGATGTCTTTCGGAAAAGTCCCTTTCTTTAATTAGGAAATTCTAATTCTTTTATCCCTTTCTTTCCCTTTATATTTTTATCATAAAAATCTGAGCTGTTACCTTTAATGGCTGAAGTCGATCGCTCGTTCATCATTTTTTACTGAGAGCAATCAGGACACAAGGACCCAATGTGAAATCCTGTATTGACGATTAAAAAAAATACACACGTAATTCTTCAAGTTTGACACACTTTTTTTTTTTGGTGTAGGATGATAAAAAGTGACTACTGGCTAGTTTTTTTTTTAACCGACGAAAAAACGAAGGAGGTTACTCAATTCGACGCGTATTTTTTTTTTTTTTTTTTTTTTTAATGTATGACCACGCATAACCTTTTTCAGAGTAGTCCGATTTTGATAATTCTTTTTTTATTGGAAAGGGCATACCCTGAAGTTGGTCCCATATACATTTTGAAGAAAAATTCCAACCCTAAGGGTAAGAAAACAGGGGATGATTGATTGTTTACTCACAGATTTTAATACTGAGTTGTGTATTATGCAAAAATTAAGCATGTAGTAATTAGTAGATTATAGCCACAAAAAAAATTAAAATAAAAACTTTTTAATAAAACAAATAAGCCGCCGAAAAACCGAAAAGTAAAAAAATAATAAATCTGCTTTGTGCAACCCCAATAACTTTGGATATGTATTTAATTATATGTCACCGCCTTCCGAACTTAGTTATTGGGGTTGGACAAAGCAGGTTTATTATTTTTTACTTTTCAGTTTTTCGGCGGTTTAATTTTTTTACTAAAAAGTTTTCTATATTTATGTTTATAAACCAAGAAGCCTTATATTATTTGACACAAATTCATATCTTTTAAAGAACGTTCTAAACAAAGAGGCAGTTTTGAGATGACGACTAATAGAAAAGAAAAGTAAGTATATGTAAGAAATATACATTGTTTGATGTTCTTCTGAAAGGTCAGGTTAGTTTTTCATTATCATAAGTACTACACTCCCTTATAGTACATCCCTCGTTTAACCTAACATACTGTATAGTACCTACGCAGTCAAAATGTATGAAACATTGATATTTTTTTAATAAACGTTGAAAAATCTGTATGCTAGGTTAGAATCATGCGCTAAATCCGTGGTTACAGTTTTCGTGTTGGTATACAAGCCACCTTGCATTTTAAGAAACTTAGCACAGTCTACCTGTGTGCAAAACTTTATCGAAATCCGTTCTGACGTTAATCACCACCCTAATTGCGTAACTCATGATTAATCATAATCTATTTCGTTTTGGTACAAGAGCACGTGGGAAGTCTCCAATGCGTTGGACCGACCAAGTCAAAACTGCACTCAATGGTCCACTCCACGAATGCTCAAGCAAAGCCACAGTACGGGACGAATGGCGACGGATTGTGAAGCCACCACCCCTGATGTGACGACCACCACCACTCTGCCAAGAGTGTGACGACGAAGAAGAAGATTTCGTTTTGAAACAGATTGTTAAACCATTGCTTCATATGTTCGAAAAACGTGTCTGCTCAACAACGTAAATAACGCAATGAATATTGTTTGACTGTCAAATTGACAGATTCTGCGCTGATTACAGTGATGAAATATGGAACCGAAACATGGTCGCTCACAATGGGCCTCATAAGAAGGCTTAAAGTCACACAAAAGGCAATGCAGAGGGCTATGCTTGAATTTGATTATTATATATATATATATACTGACCCGAAATTCTCTTCATAGATGTTATTATTTGAAAATTGATCTTAATTTTAGAACCGCAATTTCTGTCGATGATTCAACAATAAATTATAAAACAAAGGCAGATAGACCACGCGGAACACCAAGAGTGAAGCCAAAAAACCAAATACTAAGCGTAGCATTGTATATAATGCGAGGTTTTAGTATTTGTTTTTTTTACTCTTGGGTGTTCCGCGCGATCTATCTGCCTTTGTTTTATAGTCTAAACAAAAAAAAACAAATACTAAAGCATCGCATTGTATGTTACGTAAAATGCGTCGCTTTAGTATTTGGTTTTTTTTGGGTTCACTCTTGGTGTTCCGCGCGGTCTATCTGCCTTTGTTTTATAATCTGAGCAACTTTGTTACAGATATAAGTTAGAGCAGTGCTTCCCAAACTGTGCGTCGCGACGCCCTAGGGCGCCGCGGTACTATCCTAGGGGCGTCGTGAGGCGATCTAAATAATATTTACACGGTACTTGTTATCTTAGAGCGAACTTTAAAAAAAAAAATCCCGATTATCTGGAGCAATATGACTGGGTTAGAAAACCTTTCCAGTCGACCTCACCATCAACACTTTCGACAGCAGTAGAAGAACAATTAATATAATTGTCTTGTGACTCCAGCCTTAAACTCTAATACAACAAAAATAAGCTACTTGAATTTTGGAGCTCAGTTTATCAAGAATATTGTTCCATCAGCACTGCAGCATGCAAGGGTTTTAATACCGTTTGCAACATCATACTTGTGCGAGACAGGTTTCTCTGCAGTTGCAGTAATTAAGAACAAGTACAGATCGAAAATAAATTTAGAGACAGAGACGAGAATGGCAATTTCGAAACATGAGCCTCGTTTGGAGAAACTATGCTCAGAAAAGCAAGCACATCCTTCTCATTAGGACCAAACGAAAAGAGATAAAAAAGGGTGTGCTTGCTTTTTATCTTTGTTGTTTGTTTTCATTTTTGTTTTGTTCTTTATTTTCTAATAAAAAAATTAGATGCTATTTAGAGTTTTTCTGAAAAATTGTTATTAGGCTAAAACAGCAACTATAAATGTATGGCAAAAAGGCCAGGGCGTCGCAAAATTATGGCAACTTCCCAAGGGCGTCACAGTTAAAATAATTTTGGGAAGCACTGAGTTAGAGTATAAAATACTTTTCAACCGTTTGCAAATAATAGTTTCTTTAGGATTCGAGTAAAACTGAATGAAAATCTAGTCTACCGATAAAATTCTTCTTCTCAACGTATTCGTAACCCAGTTTTAGTTCATCCATTGGCGTAGGAATGTTACAACTAAAGCGCTGCGCATATCTTTTGTTTAGTGGTTCGTTCCTTGTATATGTAGAAGATAGTTCAGATTTTTCTACTTCTTTCAGTAAATAATAATGGTGCATTCTTTCGCCCGTGGCAAGTTTCTTATGTTTTCCTATTATTTTTAAAAGCTGCAGGAATGTGAGATTTTTCATATTACAAGTTTTTTCTTCATTGACTCATTAATGTAGTGGTTGTAAGCGCAAATGCTTCCTGTCAGTCCTGGGTTTTAATCCTCGGGTCATTTTGTTTGTATTTTTTTCGTATTTTTGGGTTTTTTCGGTATTTTTTCAGATTTTTCGTTTTTTTTTTCAGTTTTTATCGGTGTTTTTCGTTTTTTTTTTGGTTTTGTTTCGGTTTTTTTGTTTTTTCTTTTTTTTTCGTTTTTTTTTTCCTCTTACCTAGCCTTTGCTAAAGTGGCACTGGTAACTAAAAAATTGTAAGGACATCGGTTGTCATGGTATGGGCATGTGATGCGGAGGAATATGGAAAATGTCGTGAGGAAAGTTTTACTATGATCAATGGCTACTGTGAACGATTGGTGAACTGTGTGAATGATGATGTATTTAGAAAGGGTGTGACTACGGAGGTGCTGACCTATAGAGAAGTATAGAATAAAAAGACTACTTAGTTACAAAAATTTAGACAGTCCGGTATGTGGGACGAGAAGATATCGCATAGCTTCCCGAACACTGCCCAGCCAAGTCGGATTCGACGATTGACCTCTTTCTCGAAGTTGGACCTACCTAACCGGACAGTTTGTCCTAGGTAAACATAATCGTCCACTACTTCGAGGGTATTGTCTGCGATCTTCATGAGGGTGGGTATGACATGGGCATTAGACATGACCTTCATTTTAAGACCCACTCTTTCGGAAGCTCTCAGTGGAGCTTCCGAAAGAGTCTTCGAGCATTGTACTGAGGTCCAGCCATGACACCTATATCATCGGCAAACCGAGGGTGAGTGATGTACTCGCTATCGTTGTTGATGCCAACCCATCTCTAGTCCAGAACGTTGAAGACAGAAGCATTATTGCTTCGCTGTATTTTCCTCTTTTTTCAACAAAAAAGAAATGTCAAAACTTTAAATAACAAGCTGCCACGTTAAAAATTAAACAGAATAAAGTTTTGTTAAAATGAGTAACGATTCCACCTGAAGAATTTCATCTATTAAGGGAAACAAAACTTTTTAATTAATTTATGGGAGCCGTGTCACAGGGGGGAGAATTTATAATTGTGTAGCCCTGGAGCGACGCACGCGAATGTTTTTTTTTTTTTTTGTATGTGACATCAGGGTTGTATTCCCCGATGGCGTAGGCAGATGTCACAGGCGTATAGCACACCTACATTTTGCTAATTTTAATATGTTTAAGAGCGTTCATCCCGTGCGGGCTGGCCTCGTCCCATTTATAGTAGGTTTCGTGACTATTTCATTGAATATAAATCAAAGTACTTTTTTTTCAGCCCAGCTCTAAATTGTAAGTGTTTATATTTATTTTTTAACATTTACTCATTAAAAAAAATTATTCGTAATAAGTACTTATTGCAAATAGGAAATAATTGACGATTTCTCGATTTTTGTAATTATATAATATCAAAATAACTGGAAAAAATAATTAAACTAATAAATATCAAGGACCTCGTAAGTCTCATATAATAAGGGGTAAATCTATCACCATGCCACTGGATATGCAAAAATCAGAAATTCGTGAACGAAAACAATAATATCAGTTTGCTTGATCAAGGAATCGATCCCAGGACTTTACGAATACCTAGCAGTAATGCTTGAGAAATCTGAAATGATTATGACAATTTTACAACGAACGTCATCGTCATCTGCCCAGCCATTTCCCAACTATGTTGGGGTTGGCTTCCAGTCTAACCGGATGCAGCTGAATACCAGTATTTTACATGGAGCGACTGCCGATCTGACCTCCACAAACACTGGGTTGTAGAGGTCAGATTGGCCGTCACTTCGGGTATCGTATTACCCAGTATCTGTACTGGGAAATACGATACCCCTTGATAAGACTGGTTGTCAGACTTTCGGACTTCTGACAATCCATAACGATTGTCTAAGATCTACAAATGACGACCGGAACCAACTGCTTAACGTGCTTTACGAGGCACGTCTCGATAGGTTATGGATGGTCACCCATCCACAGACCAACCGAGGCAAGCGTAGCTTAACCTATTCCGTGCGGCTGTTTTAGGTTCCATTACAATACAAAATTAATTGTGTCTCATTATCCAGGATTAACAGATTAACCACAATCCTCTTAAGTCATTGTCAAACATCGCTTCGAAAATTCGAACGGTAACTCATCATTATTATGCCAACTGTCGGCTTCCATGATGATGATGATGATGTTGATGATGTGACTCCGTTTTCCGACTGCTCCGAGGAATTTCTTCACGTTGAGAAGCCACGGCCTCGCATTCCAGTGACGACGTGGGCGGCTGATTCCTCGGCGTCAAGGCAGCCCCTGCAAAGCGGGCTGTCTGTGGCGCCTATGTTATAAAGATGTTTGTTAAGGGGATTGTGGCCCGTAATTGTTCCTATGATTATTCTAAGGTTATTCCTACTCAGGCTGAGAAGCTTTTTGTTATCCGCGGGTGTACAATTAGTAAAGTCAATTTGGACTGTCTTCAGTCTGTTGCCCGTCGGCTTCTATAATTTAACACATTTTAATTCACAACCCAGATAGTGGGTAGGTAATTCGATACCCGTTGGTAGGAGTGGCCAATATCAGAACGAATGCCACCATTTTGTTTTTTTCAATACAACCACAGGGCCAATTCGTTTGATAATAATTTTATTTCATACCACAGCTAAAATAAGTGGCTACGAATTCCAGCAGTTTTTCTCGAAACTATAACAAAATATCGTAGCTAATCTCATGAAGATACGTCTCGAGAAATATCTTTCCGATATTCGATAAAATATTGGGATTAAGTGGATTGCCCACTTTTTTTCTGACACGGTATTTTTTTATCTAAGATACGTCTTTACGTCTATTATGTACTACTCCTACGGGAATTTGGAAAATATGTTTTTATTTTTATTTTTCACTGTAATGGCCACATTTTGTAAAGAGGTTGTTTTGTTTGTGTATTTGTTTATTAGTAATAACAGCTGCACAGTTCGATTGATCAGGTTAAGCCACGCTTGCCAGGGTTGGTCCGTGGATGGGTGACCATATTTACATACCAAGACAACTCCGTGCCTCGGAAAGCACGTTATGCCGTTGGTCCCGGCTGTCA
This sequence comes from Polymixis flavicincta, assembly GCA_949987655.1. NCBI lineage: Eukaryota > Metazoa > Arthropoda > Insecta > Lepidoptera > Noctuidae > Polymixis > Polymixis flavicincta. The sequence goes on along the minus strand of OX465199.1, from coordinate 6,969,889 downwards.
TTCGTGGATCTTTGACAGTCGTTACGGGTCGTCAGAATCCCGAAACTCTAACAACTAGTGTCATCAAAGGGTTTCGTTTTAACTGATAACTGGGTTGTGGAGGTCAGATAGATAGTCACTCCATGTAAATACTGGTATTCAGCTGCATCTGGTAAGATCGGAAGCTGACCCCTACACAGTTAGGAAGAGGCCTTTTTTTTGGTTTCGACGTCATCAAATAACTTCTCCCGCTCTGGGTGGAGCAGGAGGGCGTGTCAGACTTTTACTGACTAAAACCCACCCGTGTTCCCTCGGTAGCTTGTATGCCAGGGGCAGCGGTATCTCTTGCGAACGAACCCGCACCCCTGGCAGGCATCGGCCCTTGCGGGCCCCGTCATTTTGTGCTGACATCTCTTTGAGGCGCGCGTGTAGGCGCAAGAGGCGCAAGAGGCTAAGGAGACGATGATGAGGTGAAAAATCTTCAAAATCTTCAATTTTTTGTTGGTGAAAATGCCGTATAGATTTGATTCCCGGATAAATCTAGCTAGATTTTCTATTGTAAAATCACTTAGTGCATCATAACCACTTTTCATAATTAACTAAAATAGGACTCTTTTTCGACTCTTCACGTGACCAAGGCTTGCCTATTTTTCGGCCAATGAATCAGCGTTACCATAATCATCATTATTTCAGACGAAAGACGTCCACTGCTGGACATAGATCTCCCCAAGCTCCTCCACATCGACCGGTCTTGTGCTTCCCGAATCCAGTGGATTCCCGCGGCCTTCACAATGGTCCACCTTGTGGGAGGCCTTCCCACTCTACGTCTTCCGGTACGCGGTCGCCACTCCAGAACCTTTCGGCCCCATCGGCCATCTGTTCTGCGAGCAATGTGCCCTGCCCACTGCCACTTAAGTTTGGCAATTCTTCGGGCTATGTCAGTTACCTTGGTTCTCCAGCGGATCTTTTCATTCCTCCCTTTCTTAAAATAGTTGTGTTTGCCAGAGCTATTATAGAAAAAAACATTACCCTCCTTTTCTAAGGCAGTGGAGTAAAAATAAAAGCATTTACGGTGATGAGTTCGATTCCCAGGTAGACTATCTAAGCTTACGGTTTTATGTAACACTATTAGGTGCAATAAAATCCGTCTCGATAAAATGGAAAGGTTTTCTTCAGGTTTCTATTCAGACCAATTGATGCCTACTTTTATGCGGTACTACCTAGTACCCGTCGTGTGTGTTGCCGGGTGTAAAAGAATAGCACCGTCCCATTTCTTCCAGTGGGGGTCGTAGAAGGCGACTAAGGGACTTCCTAGAGAATGGGCAGCAACGTTCTCTATGTATACCATCACACTGCGATCGCCAACCCACCTGCCAAGCGTGGCGACTATGGCAAAACGCCCCCCTGGGGGAGGCCTATGTCCAGCAGTGGACTTCTTTCGGCTGAAATGATGATGATGATGACCTAGTACCTAGTTAACTTACATAATCCTCCAAAGATTACAGGAAAATATTTTTATGATTCCACTTTTTGACAGCGGCTTCGTCCTCGTGGGGTTACCGGGAAAATATATAATCCTATATGTTAATCCAGGTTATAAACTATCTGTGTGCCAATTTTCATCCAAATCCGTTCAGCCGTTTTAGCGTGATTGAGTAACAAACATTCAAATGTCTAATTATCCAGACATACAAACTTTCACATTTATAATATTAGTCGGATTAGTTGAATACCATCACATCGCCCGATCGTGATATTTCTTCCATTTCTCTTGCTTCTCTTGCTTCTTCTCACTGTTTTTTTCTTTTTACTCGCTTTTAACCTTCTATAAGAAGCCGCGAGCCTAGCTAGTTCAAGAATAATTGCATGAGCGATTTTTAACCGAATTCGTTGGTTTTTTTTTCTTATGTTTGTTCCCCGATTTCTCGAAGATGTCTGACTCGATTTGGAAAATCCCTTTTTTTGTTTCAAAAGGTATACTTCCCAGGTGGTTCCATGGTCATCAGGTCAGGATCTAATTAATGGTGGAACCCTGGAGAAATCAAGGGAACTCTTCATATTGTATGGACACACTTGTTTAAATGGCAAGTAGTGGTATATGGTGGGGTATGTTGGTGTGGGGTAGATAAGTACCATAACTAAAAACTTTTCTGTACTATAAAAGTGTTTTATAGTACGTGCTGTTAACACTAACACCAATTTGGAACGATCATTTTCCCGTTTTGTGCAGGAATTGACTTTAATTGTTGCTTCAATTTTATGGTATGCCATGGCAATATGTACCTAAATAGGGTTTGGCTTTCATGTCAAAATTGCATGGAAGCTACTTGCAGACTTTTGTGCGAGATATGACATTCTTTCGTTCAAAAAAAATACAAATGAAGTTAGAATTTGGGCTCATTTTTGCCGTAATTCACAGACATTCAATTAAAATACTCTGAATTGAAACAAGAACGTTGCGGTTTTATTAATGAAGCTCCCGAAACGTAACTGAATCGCTTATTTTAGAGTTGTGGTGTAACACAAACCGAAACTTGGTTTATCGATTATTAATTATTTTGTTTGAAGAACGAATTATTGTTTTAGATCTCACTTCAAACTAGCATTTTTTTTATTTTTTATTTTGGCTTCGCACGGTTTGTGCATTTAGCCAGTGTCAAGTAATTTTTACTTTTCCATCAAGTAAATGGCCCGATATCAGGCACGAAGTTACAAAGTCATAGTCAGTCAAGTCAAAGTTAAGTTAATGTTATTGTAAAGCGGTAGTAACTTTACAACAACCTAATAAGAGTTTTTGGGGGAACACGAAAAGTCCACGTTAGTCACCTATTTTCACCTTCACTACACTTGTGCACTCACACGTAACTAAGTTGAATAATTCACTACCAAAATTATACAATTTAATTCGCAATTTCGAGAAATTTCATGAAAATGAAAAGTCGTGCGACATGTTCCAACGTGATCCCGCCAAAAACTCTCAAAATAGCATTGACGGTTGGTATCTTTGTTAGATATTTATTACATTAGAAGTTTTTGAGTGAGGAGTATTTAGTTCATTTGTTTCATAATTCGTAATTTAAAAATCCTTTTTCTGAAAAATACTTTTTTAGAAAAAGTGTGACTAACTGCATACTCAGAGCACATTGGAACTGTCCATCCTATTAATTTTATAAATGTGAATGTTGATGTTATTTTAGATATTTCTTATTCAATCACGCAAAAACGGCTGGACGAATTTGAACGAAATTTGGCATACAGATAGTGTATTTTTGTCATGTCAATATAACAGCGTTTTACTAAATTCAAATACGAATTTCTAGATAAAAAAATGTTGATGTTTTTTTTTTTACAAAAAAAGATTGTTGTTCCTAAACTTCTTTTTAAAATTTTGTATGCTATGTTTTATCCTGGCTAAACAAGCTTGTGCCTAAATTTGTATTTAACACCATTGTATACCATGTTTTACGCAAATAAATATTCTATTCTATCTTCTATCTATATCTATATCTATCTATACATATAATAAATCTGTAAAGGAACTTTTTCTGTACATTTAAAATATTTCGAAAATAATTGCTTGGGGTGGTAAGGGATAATCAACAGATGACATTTTAACCCTTATCAAATTTTTTGTCTGTAGCTCGGTTTTTCAGTTTCTATGTTGAATAGATCAAGTATCACGTCAAAAGAACGAAACTAATATGGTTATCTTTCATACTCAAATATTGTTTATAACTCAGAGTTTATATTAGTCTTTGTTTCATCGCAATCGCTTCGGTCAACCTATCTAAATAATTTAAAGTGTTCAAGAAGAATTTATTTACGTAATGTTGAAACACTTAGCGACATCTATTGGCGTGAAACGGTACTAACGAATACTTAATATTAACACACGTCATTCTCATTTAAGTTACTTACTGTGTCTGTGTTATTTCAAAAAGTAGTGATACTGATTACTAAAATCGCTTTCCGTTGGTGGTTGATTCCCACGAATCAAAAAAGCTAAAAGAATTTCAACTAAAAAGTTGTGATAATATTAACTGACGTGGTGTTCTGAGTCATATACCTAGAATGCAATGTTAGATAAATATTTATTAGTTTTATCAATCAAATTAATACAAATAGAGGGGAAGAAATCTCATTTTTAATTGTGATAAAAGTCTTAGTGGCGCCATCTAGCATAATATAGCAAAATTAGAGCGGCTAGAGGAACATCTTCATAGAAATTCTTAATCTCTAGCGTCAGTAACGCCATCTAGGTTTGAATAGCAAACATGCAAAGACAACAACTTGATTTCGCGCGAAATTTGATAATGTTAAATTTAAATGCGTGTTTACAGCATTACTCGATTCAAATAATGGGAGTTTTGGGAGTAAAGAGTTGTAAATTCTTATGTGCTAATTTTCGTGATGTTAGTTTTCGAGGTGGGGAGGGGTTCAAGCGAGGTCGGATGGTGAAAGTCAGGAAAAAAAATCCAAAATTGCGACCATAACTACTGGTGGATTTGAGTAAATAGATAGGTTTTCACACGGGCAACTGTAGTTATGTCGATGCTCTTCCGAGCAACATCGCTTACAGAGAAGCATTTTCTTAGTTAAAACAAGTTTAAAAATGTATTTATTTATCCATTTGGCATCTCCAACAAAGGATACATTACCTACACAGGAACAATAGAAATCACAATAGTAAAATATTGACAAAAGTCCTTCTTTAAATATAATTATTTATTGGTCTACAAATAAATGTATGGCTGAACAAAAGAAACACTGAAACATTTTTGATTACAATTTACAATAAAAAGGCATCGTAACTGAGAGTCGCGGAGGATCGCTCTGTTACGTCCATTATCCTCGGGATCGGGCTCTCTCTCTTCCTGCTGCCTGCGTCAGCAGCGGGGAGAGAGGTGGGGGCGCGCGCGGTATGGCACTACGTAGCAACAACATCGTACGTACTATGTTCATAGAAAACCCGTGCTATACAATTAAATAGTTTTTTTTGCCTGGTTTGGTTTTTTTTTTCAACAGCGCTTTTAATGTGGATAATGACCGACGTTACGGGGCGTAGGTAATGGTAACATTCGCAGCGAGCATGTCTTTACGCCGTGTGCTAAAATCAGTGTTGCTCGCTCGCATGTTTTGCCGTAGGTACTACTGACTGCACGAATACTTGCTTGGTAACATATTAGGTGCATTTTGACCCGTGACGCCGGCCAGTATCCACCTTTACAGCGTGATCTTTCTTCATCGTGATAACGCCATGGTCCCACGGGCCGTTAACTGACAGGTGGCGTCAGGTGTTTCTGCACTGCTACCTGTCGAGGCCTATCGCAGTCCGTGCAGAGCATTCCCACTGCTGTGGTTTTATTCAGTGGTCAACGTTTGATAAACAAAGCTAAAAGACACGCGCCTGTACGGGCCGAGATAGGCGCCCGCCCCCGCGTGGAATAATGCTTCAGCACACTCAACCAGACGCGCAGTCGATTTATTGAGTAAGTACAGTAAAAGCTCCTTATTCGTGCTTCCTTCATTCGCGTTTTCACTATTCGCGGATTAAAAAAATGCGACCCAATTCCTATATCCGCGGCTAAAGATTTATTTATTTGCGGGTCTAATCGGTACATCGGTACATACATATTAACAAATAACAAAAAGGATTCCAATAGGTATCCAACCCAATATCCTTTGTAAACGCGTCGTCAGATGGACTATAAAAAAGTGAAATAGACCTTATTACAACTTCGCCTAAAGTACATTGTCAAATGATATCGCCGCTGTATTGGTTCGGCCTTTAACATCTACAATAGCCGCCTTCGCCGCGGTCGGTGTTTTTAACCGACTTCAAAAAGAAGGAGGTTATCAATTCGACATGTTTATATTTTTAATGTATGTTCAGGCATAACTCCGTCGTATATAGACGGATTTGCAAAATTCTTTTTTTTTTCGAAAGGGGTTTACTCCGAAATGGTCCCATTGAAATTTCATATAGACAGGGCCCGATCTAGCTATTTAGCCGCTCCGGGCAAAAATAACATTCGCCGCCCTTTGCACTAACACCATCAAAGATGGTATGACCATAATTATGTGTTATTCTTTTAACTATATAATATTCACATACGTTAGTCTACTACGGCTTCTGAACAAGTATACAAAAACTCATGAGAGTAGGTATGTTTGTAAGTATACATTTTGCCGCCGCTCATTTTTGCCGCTCTGAGCATTTGCCCGGCTTGCCCCCCCTTAGATTGGGCCCTGCAATAGATCTGATGATGCGTTTCGGAAACAGACAACGGAACTCTTCAAAAAATTACAGCAAATCAACCGCGAATGTTGCTATCACATAAATAAGTATGCATTGTTTTGACCCAAAGGATGATGAAATTTCGAATTGGTGTATGGTAGGTAACAAAAAAGTGAAAAATAAAAACTTTTTTCAAAGGTATTTTTTTGAAAAAAGTTTTTTGAGAATGTAAACAAACATAATGAAACCAACCTCATCACCATAAAGTATATTTATATATCATCATCATCATCATTTCAGCTGAAAGACGTCCACTGCTGGACATAGGCCTCCCCCACATTTATAAATGCTGCGACTTAATAGACATTCCATCCTTTGGTACGAGCCGCTTTGCGTGTTTTACCTATTGTTTCATCTTTCCATTTATTGCAAAATGTTAAAATTTTTTTTTACTTAAAAACGATTTTCGACGCGAAAAAATCTGTTTAACGCATAGAAATGCTTGATCGTTTACGCCTTGGAGAGTCGCTTGCATCCATATCACGCTCATACAATTAATCAATATGGTCAAAAACTTCAATTAAATTGTTTTTTTTTTTGTCACTTAGGAACGTATCCCCTATAATCCCATATAAATTACCATTCCATAGTCACGGTTTCCGTATTCGCGGTAGGTATTTTACGGAACGTATACCTCGCGAATAAAGAGCTTTTACTGTACCTACGGCAGGTGCACATTTATTATAAAATGAGCCTCGACCAGGCGCTTTGATCTATATTTATTCTTAAAAATCTGAGTGAGACTTCGTCGCAATATCATTATAACCCCTAAAGACGCCTGCAGGCCTAGACAAAACACCTTTCTGTTAACGTTCACGCTAAACTCTACGCCAGAATATATGGGAATGACATTACCGTGTCCTTTCCGCAGGTAATGTCATTCCCATACATTTTGGCGTACCGTTTAGCGTGAACGCCAAGAGTAATGTGTTTTGTCTCTAGGCTCTGGACTGCATTCGAAAGCTGTGGTAGATTCCTACCAGGATAGACCGGAAGATCGGAGGAGTGGTACCTACACCGTCAAAGCGACACATTATTGTTTTCCGACATGCACGCGAACGAAGTCGCGGGCACAGCTAGTTGTATAATAATAGTGTTTATATCAAAATCCATTTTGTTTTTTCGCCTGTCGGTTTGTTCCGGGCTAATTTTCAAAACGGCTACACGGATTTTGACGAGATTTTCGCTGTCAGAAAGCTGATGTTACAACGAGTAACATGGGTAACTTTTTATCCCGGTAGCACGCTCCCTGCGATGAAAATTTTTGACCTACTTGGGGCGAAGCTACTGGTAAACCTAGACTGGTTAACAATGTGTTAATTTGTCACTGAAATATCCTAAACTGACTTCTCAGTGCTATGTGCAGCTGTTTCAAAATTAAACGTTTTATTTGTTGAGAGGGCTATGCTCGGAGTTTCCCTACGCGATCGTATTAGAAATGAAGAGATCCGCAGGAGAACCAAGGCAACCGACATAGCCCGAAGAATTGCCAAACTTAAGTGGCAGTGGGCAGGGCACATTGCTCGCAGAACAGATGGCCGATGGGGCCGAAAGGTTCTGGAGTGGCGACCGTGTACCGGAAGATGTTGAGTGGGAAGGCCTCCCACAAGGTGGACCGATGACCTTATGAAGGCCGCGGGTATCCGCTGGATGTGGGAAGCACAAGACCCGTCGAAAGCCTGGGGGAGGCCTATGTCCAGCAGTGGATGACTTTCGGCTGAAATGATGATGATGATGATGATTTGTTTAGTTTCCGTTTACAAAGCATGTTCCTACTAGTTCTGGAAAGTTCTGTTACTATGCGAAGGCGAACATTTTCGTCTATGTGGAAGTTTGGATTTAAATCTAGTGGGAGTTTTAGTTTTCCAATGCACGTATTTAAAATGAAAGCTCCCGTTAAAACTGTTAGTTTATACTTTTATGGGCATATAACTGGCTGGAAGCCCCAATTTATTAACGTGTACAGAATAGCCCGGTCAAGCAGCCGACAGACGAGACGCCAAACACTTGTGGCTAAATAACAATAGCTGCATGGGTCGATCGACCAGGTTAAGCTACGGTTGCCGCGGTTGGTCCGTGGATGGGTGACCATCTTTAAATACCGAGACCCCTCCGTGCCTCGGAAAGCACGTTAAGCCGTTGGTCCCGGCTGTCATTTGTGGATCTTTGACAGTCGTTACGGGTCGTCAGAAGCCGGAAAGTCTGACTACAAGTCTTACCAAGGGGTATCGTATTACCCAGTAACTGGGTTGTGGAGGTCAGATAGGCAGTCGCTTCATGTAAAATACTGGTATTCAGCTGCATCCGGTTAGACTAGAAGCCGACCCCAACATAGTTGGGAAATGGCTAGGCAGATGATGATGTTACTGAATAAATGACTAATGACTTAAATAAATTATACAGCAAATCAAAATCAAAATCAAAATCAAAAGTCATTTATTCAAACTAGGCTGAGAGTCAGCACTTTTCGAACGTCAAAAAAAATAAAACATAAGACAGTCCCCCCAAAACGCCCACCCTTCGACACTTCCTAGTGCTTTAGCTGGGAAGAAGAAGTGGCGCAACAAACTCCCCAGCAGCACAGCTGTCTGTTCAGTTAGAAGAACTTGATACTGTACAATACAATAGTAAAAAATTAAATTATTTAAAGAGTCTAATAAAATAAACAATTCATTCATACAACCTGTCAGTAGGTAAGCTAATTCTGGTGAAAGAACACAAACATTGTCTTGAGTTAATCACAGCGACCAACTATTCTTATCGTTTAAGTAGTCGTTAATAGAATAGTATGCCTTAGAACAAAGGTTGGATTTTACTTTGGCTTTAAACGCACTAAAATGTAAATATAACAAAGAAGAGGGAAGCTTGTTATAAAAGGTTATACCAAGCCCAACAAATGAGTTATGAACCTTATGAAGCCGGTGAAAGGGAGCACGTAGTTTATCCTTATTTCTAGTATTAATATTATGAATATCACTGTTTTTACTGTATAAGTGTATATTTTGCCTAATATATAGATGTTAGCGAATATGAATTGCGATGCCACCGTGAGAATACCGATATCTTTAAAAAAATCTCTTAGGGACACTCTAGCACCCAGTTGGTAAATTGCTCGAACAGCTCGCTTTTGAAGAACAAAAATATTTTGAATATCAGCGGCTTTGCCCCACAACAGAATGCCGTAGGACATAACGCTATGAAAATAGCGAGATATTACCTAAAATACAAACAGATTTTGTTTTGACAGTTCAACAACTTTCATTGCGTTATTAACGTTGTTGAGCGGACCAATTTTTCGAACATAAGAAACAATGGATTAGCAATTTGTTACGCAATTAGGGTTTAATTTTATTTTAAAAAAACGAATATAAATGTGAAAGTTTTTGTTTGAATGTTTGTTAATGAATCACGCAGAAACGGTTGAACGGCTTTGGATGAAATTTGGCACACAGATAGTTTGTAATCTGAAATAACACATAGGATATGTTTTATCTCGACAGAACGTTCCCATGGGATAATTTTCGCCCTCCACGCGAGCGAAGCCGCGGTCTAAAGCTAGTTGCTTATAAATCTGTAATTGTTCAGCAATAAGTCGCTAACATGTCGCTTACATTATTATTATTATTGTTGTTACAAGAGACAGTTAGTCTTCGTACACATACAAATTCACATAAAAGAAAAAAAACTGTATATTCTTACCTACAATCTACAATACGTAATCAGTTACCTACCTCTGTTGACCACATAACCACCAACCCTCGAATTTCGGCTTGCGGTTGCGGTCCACGGTGCTCTATATTTCATCTCACCGATTTTGAACGATCGACTGGTACATTAACTAACATAGTAGTGCTATTCTATAAAATTCACTGTACACCTCACTCAAGTGAGCGAACACAATTATAAAGCGAACTCATTTGTTTTTAACTGACTTCAAAAAGAAGGAGGTTATCAATTCGACGTCTTTCGGCTGCAATCATGATGATGATGATGTGGACACGCCTAAGTATCTTGGCGTGTCCAGATGACGAAATAATAAGTCATACTAATTTTGATTTGCACCAACTGGACACACGCGTGTCTCTCGTGGCGAGTTGGTGACTAACTCAAAAAAAACAATGCATTTTTTTTTAACCATTAATAAGCGTCTATGACTTATCAAAAACAATTAAATCCGAACCCGATCGACACCACAAAATCAATTCCAGCAATTTCAAAATATCCTGCCAGATTTTTTGTCCCTTTTTAATATTTAATGACGTCAGATGGCAGTTTTTGAAAGGCTTTCACTGTATCCGTTATAAATAATTCTATGGATACCGGATGTTGGAATAAACGGACCGTATCAGATGTTTTGCGACGTTTATTTATTACTTTTCACCCCGCACTGTCGTCCTGATTACGATGTTAATTTGTCACCACGTATAAAAACGACACACGATGTATGTATGTACAGATGTATAAAGAAATGTATGTTCATTTTGCGGGTAGAACGATAATATATTTCGTTTTTTTTTTTGAGTTTGGGCTTTGCACGGCTGTTTGTGTTTTTAGCCAGTGTCAAGTAATTTTTCTTTTCAATAAAAGAAATGGCCCGATATCAGGCACGAAGCTACAAAAATGTCATAGTCAGTCAAGTCAAAGTTATTGTAAAGCGGTAGTAACTTTACAACAACCTATTAGGAGATTTTGGGTGGAACACGAAAAGTCCAGGTTAGTCACTTATTTTCACCTTCACTACACTTGTGTACTCACACGTAACTAAATTGAATAATTCACTAACAAAATTAAGCAAATTTAAATCGCTATTTCACAAAATTTCATGCAAAAGGAAAATTTTTGCGACATGTCCCAACGCGATCCCGCCAAAAACTCCCATTTATTTAGGTTAGCTTTACTAAAAGAATAAAACCAGCCAAGTGCGAGTCGGACTCGCGCATCGCGGGTTCCGTACAAACCTGTGGGTATATAAGTAAAAGTTCAAAATTGTCAAAAATATATTTTTTTATATGACGAAACTAAAAAATTTCGGTTTTCGTAATTTTTCCTATATGTGTACTATAAGACGTGACTTCGTACAAAATTTCAAGATTGTAAGTTCACGGGAAGTACCCTGTAGGTTTTGATTCCCGTGCGAGTTTCGAAAATTTGCGGAATTTTGCGGCCTAAATGGCTGTATCTTTTGATTGCGTTTACTTAGAAGGTTGATTTTTCTACAGCTTCCAGGGACAGTAGAACTAAGTATCATATAGAAATTTCAGTTTGATACCTCCACGCGTTCCTGAGAAAAACGGTCTTGACAGACGGATGGACGGACGGACGGACGGACGGACAACAAAGTGATCTTATAAGGGTTCCGTTTTTTCCTTTAGAGGTACGGAACCCTAAAAATATATGATATAACTAATAATTTATGCTTTTCTCAATTTTTCCTTTACTTGTGCTATAAGACGTTGCTTCGTACCGAATTTCAAGATTCTGAGTTCACGGGAAGTACCCTGTAGGTTTTGATTCCCTTGCGAGTGTCGGAAATTTGCGGCATAAACGGCTGTATTTTTTTTATTGCGTTGGCATAGTAGTTTGATTTTTTCACAGCTCCAAGAGACAGTAGTCCTGAGTATTTGATATAAACTCCAGCTTGATACCTCCACGCGTTCCTGAGAAAAAGGGTCTTGACAAACAGATAGACGGACGGACGGACAACAAAGTCATTCTATATGGATTCTACTTAAAAATTTCCTATTTAATGTAGGTATAATGCAGATATTAAAAATAAATAGATAATTCATTTTTCATTAGTCACAAAAAACACACATTCACGCAAATGTATGCCACAACATTTTATTTTATTTATTTTACTTTCTCCAGCTGAATAACATTAAAAAATTCTGAGCTTCCAATCTGGTTGCCCAACCAAACCTCACCCACCTACGTCACGCGATCACATCCCTACTCAACAAACAGACACAAAGTCTACAAGTTACGAACGTGTATTTATATTGATTTTGTTTCGGCTAACTTCGGCGTGATAGCTTACATATGCAATGCTGGATTATGTTCACAGAAGAAGCTTAAAAGTCTAACAACCAGGGGGTATCGTTATCGTATGTTATTACTCAGTTAAAGACTTTTATATGATATAAATTTATCCTGATTATGATTGTTATAATTATTTAATTACAAATTTGACCAATTATGACATATGTACCTGAGACTATATATGTACGCGCACCGCACTAAGGCGAGCGAGGCGGGAGAGAGGGACGAGGGGGCGTCGCGCTAGCGCAGCCAGTCGCCGGCGACCGACCGACACTCCGCAAACGACGACGGCGCAGACAGAACGCATTCAAAATAACTCTAGACTCAAAGTGCAACCAAATTGAATATTTGAATATATTAATTTTATAAATTTAAAACTAGTTTGTTATTCTTAACAATATATAATATTATTAATTGACTTGACTTTAATTTCTGTTTTTTTTTTGCTGACATAATTTAATTTGCATTAATAGTTTAATTTATGTACCTAATAATTTGCACGCCGTAAGGTAGACTATAGCCGATCTCATTAATTTATGTACAACATCTTATGCCTGCGATACCAGAAGTATCAATTAATGTAAGGGACATTTTGGCAAAAATGAGTTATTTATATCGTTGGATTCAGAATTTCCCGCTCTATCGATTGGCATTATTAAAATTTATCTATCGTTAAAAAAATGTCCCTTACAGTACAAATTTTTGAACTGCGTAAAACGATTTCTGACAGAAAAAATGATTTAACAGTCAAATATGTTTCATCTTTTCAGAAAAATAAAGTAAGCCATCGTATTAAATAATGTACACCCATACCTTAAACCTCAAATCAGTCAATTTAAATAACATGTTCCTTACTTTAATTAATCATTACAGTTTTTTAAGAATTATTCCCTTACATTATTATCTCTAAAAACTATGTTTATTTAAATGCTGCTTACTGTAATACGCCTATTACTTAACAAGTAGAAATCAAATTCGTATTTGCTGACCTATAATTTCAAAATGCTTTTTTTAAATATGGCCACGCAAGCAAAATCATTAAAATCTATGAAATATGCATATTACATATTGTTGTGGCCACAACAATATGTATATTTCATATATTTCATTTTCATATTCCATTTTTTCATCGGTCTTTTTTCCAGTACAATCATTCAATTACTTCTATCTATAGGTATATATAAATATAAAAAAAAAAATTTCAAAAAAATAACAACCGACTTCCAAAAAAACACTACAAAGTGCAAAATAACTTTAATTTCGGAAGGCGGTGACTTTGGATGTGTATTTTAATTACTTGTCACCGCCTTCCGAAATTAAAGTTATTTTGCACTTTGTAGTGTTTTTTTTGGAAGTCGGTTGTTATTTTTTTGAAAAAAGTTTTTATTTTTCACTTTTTAGTTACCTACCCTACACCAATTCGAAATTTCATCATCTTTGGCGTCAAAACAATGCATATTTATGCGATAGCAACATTCGCGGTTGATTTGCTGTAATTTTGTGAAGAGTTCCGTTGTCTGTCTCCGAAACGCATCATCAGACCTATATGAAATTTCAATGGGACCATTTCGGAGTAAACCCCTTTCGAATAAGAATTTTGCAAATCCGTCCATATACGACGGAGTTATGCCCGAAGATACATAAAAAAAATATATATATATATAAACATGTCGAATTGATAACCTCCTTCTTTTTGAAGTCGGTTAAAAAAGTCCTGACTGACTGACTCATCAACGCCCAGCCCAAACCCTCGGACCTAGTAAACTGAAATTTTGCACAGAGGTTCCTTTTGTAATGTAGACAAGAAATAAGGAAGGATTTTTAGAAATTCAACCCCTAAGGGAGTGAAAGTTCCGCGCGGGCGAAGCCGCTGGCAAAAGCTAGTAATAAATAAGAGTGTTGCTTAGGTCTGAGAAAACATTTTATTTTATTCAGTTCGTGGTTATAATAATAAAACTATTAAAAGTACCGAGTTTGTAAGATAATTAACAAATTATAAGAGATCATAGAGTCAATTTAACATCTAATACCTTTAAACGAGCAATTCTTGTATATATGTAAAAAGGATAAGTTTTTAACCAGTGCGCAATATTTATGTAATATGAATCTCGGAAACGGCTCCAACGATTTTCATGAAATGTAGTATGCAGGGGGTTTCGGGGGCGATAAATCGATCTAAGCTCGGTTATCCAGATAATAATGATTAAAAGTACAGAGTTTATAAGACTGTAAATTAGAACACTTTTAGAACTTTTAAATTTAATACGAAGTTTTATAGACTGTTTAGTGTGTTGAGTTTATAATAATTACGCAGACATAAAAGTCGAAAATAATAATAATTTACTAACAATTGTTTTATTTTTGCATCCCTAAATTTCATTTAAATCTATGATAGCTAAGCTGTAAAACCTGAAAGTAACGTTTAAATTTGCTTTGAATGAATAATGTTGGTTCATACCAACATTAATCGTGCAAAGCATTTCCATGGTGTTAAATTACAATCAATTTTAGTAGATAATCTATATAGTTACATCAAATTGCAACACTGTAAAAGTCCTATACAAATACAATAGAAGTACGCATAATTTTCTATTTCTCTTGCTGCTTACACTATGCTCGACGGTTTACTCATAAAATATTAGTAACTTAAGGCACAACTAAACGTCTTTTTTTAACGTAAGGGACATGCTATATTTTAAACCACTGGGAATTCCTAAATCTTTCGTTTATAGTATGAAAGAAGAGAAAATTCTAATAAACTTTGCTCTAGACACAATAGAAATCGGAGCAGATAATAAAAAGTTATAGAAAGATAAAAAAAAATAAAAAGTTTTTTGGTTTTCCTGAAAAACCGTGGTTTGTCCCTTACATTAATTGATACTTCTGGTATCGAATATTATTAATTTATTACGGACACACACTTCACTATGTCTTTATTTGATTATTCTAGCGTATGGTACTCGTGGGTTGAAGCTGAAAATCAGCGTCAGGTGGTGCATACTGTGTTGCCATCTGACAATATGCTGAGCTGAGGCCCTTCTGGCATTATTATCATTGTTGGGGTCATTTTTTCCTGTTTTTTTTTTCTTTCCTTTTTTAATAATTTAAGGATTTTACTACCGATATAATGCCTATAAACGCAATTTTCTTTCTTTCCTTTCTAGGCGCGGAACCCTAATTAAAAAGTGTACAAAAATTAGTTTTTAGTAAGATTATACTATAATATTTTTCGTAATTTTAAATTTGAATATATGTACTTCACAATTATGTTTTTTTTTTTCGGTATGATTAAGTAAAACATTGTAAGTTTTTCACCATTCGAGGCACTCTTTTTTTTCGCACATGTTCATTTATTTTGAGAAATACTCAAAAGCATAAGAGCGTACATCCGACGCGGGCTGGCAACGTCGCATTTCAAGTGGTTTTTCGTGATTATATTATTAAGTTTAAATCTAAGTACAATTTCTTTTTTCAGCTAAAGAGAGAGAGAGAGAGTAGATGGTTCATAGTTTTGGTATTTACTTATAAAAATCAACATATTGTCAATTATTTTCTGTTTGCAATACTTATTACGATTAAGAGTAAATGTTAAAAATAATCTATATAAATAAAAAGAAAATTCCTGACTGACTGACTGACTCATCAACGCCCAGCCCCAACCCTTGGACATAGAAAGCTGAAATTTTGCACAGAGGTTCCCTTTATAATGTAGGAATACGGAAGGATTTTTCGAAATTCAACCCCTAAGAAAGTTAAATAGGGGATGAAAGTTCCGCGCGGGCGAAGCCGCCGGCAAAAGCTAGTTATAAATAACAACGATCTAGTGATTTACTGAAAAGTAATAGTAGGTACATTCACATATAATGAAATAATCATGATAAACTACAATAAATGCGACCACGACGTTGCCCGCCCGAGTTGGATGAATTTTTCTATGTGTCTTCGAAATTCGAACGCTGTTTCGTTATGAATCCGCAATTATTTACTTTGAAAAACAAATGAGTTCGCTTTCGAATTGTGTGCGCTCACTTGAGTGAAGTGAGCAGTGAACTTTACAGAATAGCAATAAGTGATAAATGATTTTATCACTGTAATTAGGATTGTAGAAGCACTTAACACTAAAATTTTAGTCTTCTTAAAAACCATCATCAAGCAAAAATGAAAGAGAATTTAACAAATCCTTGTTATTTAAAGTATCAAGACGTTGAGTCAGATTATATTATCATAGAGTGTCTCATAAGATTATGGCTGCTCACCACGTTACAAAATGAAATCATCCAGCGAAGCGTGGGTAAGATATTAATGTTACCTGACGGGAGGTTGACTTCCATTACGGTTAGAGAAAACTTGTATATGTATCTTAGAGGGTACAAATGAGTTCTAGGTTGTGGGTTCGAAGCCACTTTAGTTAGTGTTAGTTTTTTTTTAAATCGTCACCACTTTCTCAAAACGGTGAAGGAAAATATCGTGCGGAAACCGGCATGTCCAATGATTGCATGATTTTTATCTCCCAGCTTTTTTTCCACGCGTTTCTTCAAAGTCAAAGTCTGCGCATTTATTTCAAATACTCATATTGAGGCACTTTTCGACGTCAACATTTTCCTCCTTAAGAATGGAGAAGAAACTCCGCCGTTACTCTTTAAATGTCGTATTATTAATATTTAACAGTTGAGAAACAAATAAGCAATGAAAGATTAATTAACTATACCTAAGTATGATAGATACACGTGCTCACATATTTACAAACATTTGAAAAGTAAGCAAGTACTTAAGTAAACGATATTCCTAAAATTTTACTACTACCTACTAGGTCAGCTAAATAGCTAAACTTTAACTCACACCAGTTAAAGTCATTCAAATCACAATGACAGGAAGATTGTTGAGTTGTTCACTGCAGTTCCCTTAGTTGTTCAAATTTGGAACAGTCATGTTTGTTTACATCATTCTAATAATAATAATAAGATAAACGCTGAATGGTTACTGGCAGCGGCTACGACGACGCCGCCGGTCAGCAGCCCGCCATTCGAAACACAGAAAAATTCAAATTTCGAATTTCAATTTTAGCTGTTTCCACTCCAGTGCAATAAGGCTTGTGCACATTCGGGCAGCCGCGCCGCAACGTAACGCTTTGGAAAATCCTTTTAGAACACTTTTGTACATTTTGTGTCATTGCAAACTACAGGCACGCCACGCCAGCGTTACAATATATAGGTACCTATAGGAGGCTTTTTTGAAAACTACGTTCGCACGTAAAAGTATCGCGTCGGGATTTAGTCGTGCAGTGGATTTTCAACTCTCCACATTGAACCGAGAGTTGACAATCCAGCAGATTGCAACCCAGCGTGTCGAAAACACACTGTTCGATTTTCGACTCTCGGCGCTCAGCAGTGCGTTGAATATCCATCGCTGCGAAAAAATCCCTCCGCAATATTTTTTGGTCGTCCGTGCCACGTGGACTTAGTCATATTTGTATGCAAGAGTTGTAGACAATTTGCGAACATTGGTCATGCAAAAACCCGTGATCAGTAGATGTAGTAGCAAAGTAATTAATCCTAGGTTCGTCAGTAAATAAGTAGTCGTAAGGTCGATTTTTGCTTGTCCTCGAGATTCGTGTTGTGTTGTGTATACAATATAGATACACAATGTAATAATCGGCCTATAATGTTCCCACAGCTGGGACAAAGACATAATTCAATATGGCCGGTTCCTTCACGATGTTTTCTTTCACAGTTCAAAAAAAAAACCTTGCTCTACCACTGCTGGATGAATTGTGCATCTACGGAGAATCTACTTCAAAAGAAGTCAACTCGTGCAATGGTCCAAACAAAATAACCATTACTTAAATAATTAACCAATTTTTATCAGTGCAAGTATCTAACTAAGATTCTTATTTTACCAAGTGAAAAGCCAAAAGATTATTTTCCTTTTTTTTTTCAATATACAGTATAAATAAAAAAACGTTCCATTCTTAAAATCAAAAGTGACAACTTAAAAAAAAAACAAGTGAAGTGATCATAAAAAAATCCTAGTTTTTAACTATTTTGTGTGCCTAAAAATTATGTAAGAACATAGTGCTAAATGTCTGAGGGTCCGTCTCGAATACCGTCTGCGCTGACCCCAAAATGCAAGCCGCACGAGATGTGGGCCGCTATGACGAGGTCCATTGAAATACTGGTCGCTTTCTTCGAGTATTACGCACAGAGGTAAGACTAGCATTAAGTTTTATTAAGCTATTGCATAGCTTTTATCGCGAGCTTTGAGCGTCGGTGACCGAATCAAAAAATTGCGTAGCGAAAATAAAACCTAACTCCCCCCACTCCGCCTACCATGTAGCTCGGCCGAGCGTTCGCTTAACGTGTATGTATACAGGGTAAGTTTTTGACGTGACAACGTCTTATAATTCGATGGAGCCGGCTGCACGCACGAAAAAACATGACTCATACGGCGTTACCTCGCTCTGAGGCGTTCCATTTAAGGCTTGAAGTGCAAGCGAGAGCGCGGAACGAGCGACAAAGAGGCAAAATCGGCCTCCGCGTTCAGCAGCGTTCGACATCAGTCTCTCTCCTACTTGAGTAAGCGATGCGTCTGCGTGGACAGCTGCTATACAATAATATATAAACAATAGTATTATCTTATGACGTTGTCACGTTCAACTATCGTCAGTAAACCGACTTTACAGATAACCGATTTTTTTATACAGTGCGCAAATTGTAACCATGAATTCAGCATATCATTCTAGAACCCCTAGTGCAGAAATTTTTCGCCGATTGTACAAAAACAAATCAGCTGTTTCATAGAAAAGTGCAATACCTCCGCGGTCAAAATGTATGGAACAGCTGTTTTTTTTTTTTTTTTGTGTAACCGGCATTTCTGCGCTAGGGGGTCTAGAATGATATGCTGAATTCATGGTTACAATTTGCGCACTGGATAAAAACTTTTCCTGTATGGTACGACTGTACGATATAATAAAATTTGTTTTCGTATCGGTCACCACGCTCAAAAAGTGTAACTTGAAATAATATCAAAGAAAAAACTTGAATTAATGTCAAAGAAAAAAAACACGTAATTTATTTTTATTTTTAACCAACTTCAAAATAAAAAATTAAGAGGGTTCAGTGAATATTTTTTTTAAATCAAATCAATATCACAATACTTGATTTCATATGGGCACTTATGAAACGTCAGAAGCTCGGTTCCAATCGGTTGTTTCATAAAAATAAAAGCCGGTAAGGAACTCTATGGTAACGCCTTTAATCATAATAATTGGTAGAGATGGGCCGAGTAGGTACTCGGTTGATACTCGGAACTCGGCGGGTTTTTTGATACTCGTACTCGGCCGAATAACTCGGTTTGAATGCCGAGTATGCTTTGTTTAAGAAAAGCAATATATTTGAGTAGATATAATTAAAACAACAGTGTTAATCAAAAAGTATTTAATACTAATTTAGGTAATCTTTGTTAGTTGAAAGCTACTGTTTATATGTCTGTGGTTGAAAGGCGCGAGCGGGGTGAGGGGTGGATCAACGCGAGCCGGCTTCTCGACCGGCGCGAACCTGTTTGTACTTGTTTACGCGCGCGAAATGGAAATTTGATTGAACCGAGTTACTCGGCCGAGTATACGGTTGAAAAAAAATTGAGCCGAGTAAAACTCGGTACTCGGGACTCGGCAAAAGTGTTACTCGGCGCATCTATAATAATTGGTTTTTACAATGTTTTCAACAAGTACCGTACAGTAAGTGTTGATGGGTACGGGAGGACAGTGTAAGCCTGTCAACAAGTACCAGCCGGGTACTTTATAAAATAGAAAATGTTCTCCGAATGTACAGTCTACAAGCAGGGTTCATGTATGGTCACCGAGTTCCAGGTGCGGTCGCAGCCAAAGACTACATATTAATAAGAAAAGGAAAATAGTAAATTAGACTTTATTTCACAAAAAAGCAGGTTTACGTTATGGCTTTGGGGGGGGGGGGTCATGACTCCTAAGACCCACTCCCTCGGATCGCGACTGCCGAGTTCTTCATGAATGCTATGCCGATTTACGTGATTTTTTTACCTTTTTTAGAATGTTCCGCTCGTTGGGAATTAATTGTAATTTACAAACAAAGTTTTGTAACTTACTATTTACGATTATTAATAATAACTCATCATCTGCATAGTCTTTTCCCAACTATGTTGGGGTCGGCTTCCAGTCTAACCGGATGCAGCTGAATACCAGTATTTTACATGGAGCGACTGCCTATCTGACCTCCACAACCCAGTTACTGGGTAATACGATACCCCTTGGTAAGACTGGTTGTCAGACTTTCGGGCTTCTGACGACCCGTAACAACAGTCAAAGATCCACAAATGACAGCCGGTACCAACGGCTTAACGTGCTTTCCGAGGCACAGAGGGGTCTTGGTATGTATAGATAGTCACCCATCCACGGACCAACCGCGGCAAGCGTAGCTTAACCTGGCCGATCGACCCGTGCAGCTATTGTTGTTTAGCCACAAGCCCCTAAATATTTTTATAATATATGAATACATACATATATTAATAATAACTATTCAAGTCAATTTATTTTATGTCATCTTTTGACATAAATTATTTATTACTAGCTTTCGCCAGCGACTTCGGCGCGTGGAGGTCGAAAATAATCTCACGGCAACGTACAGTCGCCAGCAGGTCAAGCTATTCCAAACTGTCAAATTTTCCCAATTAAACATAAACCTTATTCATTTGTAATAAAGTTGAAAAACTATCAAAGAAATTTGACAGATTGGGGTAGCTTGATATGCTGGCCTCTGTACTACCGATGTAAAAGTATCGTAAGTGTTCATACAGTGTGTTTTTTTTTTTGACATACTGTAATCATTGTGACATTGTTTTGATTTATTAATTTTATTCCTATCGTATTGCAGATATATTAATGTTTTGTATCAAGCTGATT
This sequence comes from Polymixis flavicincta, assembly GCA_949987655.1. Lineage (NCBI taxonomy): Eukaryota > Metazoa > Arthropoda > Insecta > Lepidoptera > Noctuidae > Polymixis > Polymixis flavicincta. Next base: position 6,948,641 of record OX465199.1, on the reverse strand, counting down.
ATTGTTGAACTATAATACCTATCTTAAAAATCTCTCATGTTATAATAATGTTGCATGCCTATTATATCGTAGATTGTACAAGGATCACCCCCATATTATAACTGTCATCTTATTTACTGTACTGCAATCGATGCATATGTAACATTTTACTTTACTTTATTTACTTTACAGATTATAAACTAACAGTAGGTATGCCAAATTTCATCCAAAACCGTTCAGCCGTTTTTCCGAGGTTGAGTAACAAACATCTAAATACTTATAAGTATTAACTTTCATATAGTAGGATTATTGTCGGTGTTCAATTCGTAACTTACTTTATAGCCTTAAGTCTATTTGTAAATATATTCACACTCACAATACATACTCGTAAACTATCACAACATCCCTTATATCACTTCAACTTACCCTTAAATTTCAACTTACCCCATTAAAGACACACTTAAACCCACCACACAAACAGACAGAAGACAGATCTAATTTAAACACCTTTTAGATAAACACGGCCATAATTCTACAGAAGTTGTTATTATCTTTGTAGCAAGCGAATAAACATCGTACTGTAGAGAATAAACATACTAGTAGCTACATTGTTTTAAGACGAAGCTTTACCTGTGGAGTTAAGTTTACACAAGGAGTGCAAAGTGTGTTTCAAGCTTTATAACAAAGAAAGAAAATACCTTTTGTACGCAGAACTTTCAAAAAAATACAAAATTGTCTTTGAAAAACTGTAGCGCCATTCTCTCAACATCGTTTCGAAATTCGAACGGTGTCTCGTTGTGAAAACGCGATCATTTACTTTAGTATTTTTTTTAAATTAAAAACCCCCGACACAAACAAAAACTCAAAAAAAAAAAAAATTGGCCTTTTAAGTTGTTGGCAATATTTTCATTAGGGCACTGTCAAGCCGGGGGACGGCTAACGAAAATGCTATATATGCTATATAAATGCCTCTTCTGTTTGGCGTTTTCATGTTTTCATTGACCGTACCCCCAGTTTGTAGACCTGCGGGCTTAGCATGACGCTTTGTATTTCTACGAAGAATAGACAGTAATTTTTCAATACAAAGTGACATTTCGTTCCTAAATTTTTGTTATCGCACCGTAGATATCCTTCTACAATCTGTCATTTACTCTTTCGTTTCTAACAATATTTGTCTAGGTCCATAGAAACGTAGAATATTTCAGAAGAATATTTCTTCCCAAACTGTCAAAATCACACTGACGACAAAACTTTCTACTCGACGGCCACAAAGTATACCTTTACGATTATCAACAAAATCATGATTCCTTTAGAACGCATAAATGTGATAATGAATAGAAAAACATAGCTATCTTATCCTATTGTACATAATTTAGTTAATTGTCATGTCTATTCTTCCTTCGACAAATCGGCGCTCGTGCTAAGCCTGCAGGAGACCGGTAACACAGGTATTCCTAGTACAGGCTCCAGTCTCCAAAACATCAAAGTATTTTTTGTATATTTTTTTTGTATTGTACTGATTTTTTTGTGGTGGAGAAAATAAATGTTTTTATAATTATTATTTACAGACATCCCGTCATTTTATCGTCGCGGGTTAAAAACAAATGAGTTCGTTTTTTGAAATGTGTGCGCTCACTTGAGTGAGGTGCCAAGTGTAAGACTTTACAATATACTCGTAACACAAAATAACAATGGGTATAATGGTACCATTATTTTTTATGAAACTTCTTAGGTGGTCATTCGATAATTTGACTGGACTTGAGAATGAAGTTTTAAGGGCGCGTGACGTTTAGACACACATTTCGTTACATGAGAGGGAAGCAAGATGTAAGTATATCTGTCTCTCAAACTAATTCTCTCATATTCTTTAGTTTTCGAGAAGTTTCTTTCCTAATTTTTTTTCTAAAGATGATGTAGTGTGTTTTCTGTAGGGATAAATCACCTGCATTGCTTACCCAGAGTGGACAAAACGCTGCGTACAGAACCCTAAAAACGCTAGGCAGTGTACGACTAAACGCCGACAGATACTACGCCGACAGACACTACGCCGACAAACTGAACACCAACAAGAATTTACTTCGAAAGGACTCTTCGTTGACAAGATGCTTCGCTGGCAGAACTCTTCGCCGTCAGGTCTCATCAGGTAGGTTTAAGCGAGCGGTGCCGCGGTAGCAGCCGGCGAGCGCTACTTCCATGTTAGCGGCAGTTACTTGACTAATTTAGTAATAGCGCAAAGATGAGACCTGTCGGCGAAGAGTTCTGTCGGTGAAGTGTCCTGTCGGTGAAGAGTCCCGTCAAAGTAAAGTCTAGTCGGTGTTCAGTCTATAGCGTAGTGTCTGTCGGCGTTTAGTCGTACAATCCTGCAATACAGATATTAGTTTACTTGACATTAAACTTGTGAACCGTTCCTCTGAGTGATGTTCTATACAAGTGACGTTCCTGTTTTATGCAGCCGCCCCTCTGACCTTCACGAGTTCACGACCCGTAGGGAAATCAGTTACGCAACATGTTAGCATTATGCAATACAGGTGTCGTAGCTATAAATCCTTTTGTCATTTTTTTACGATGTTTACGGAAGCGACTTTTTTGGTCGATGCTACCTTGTAGAGTAGGCCTCGTATCAGAAGGCTTAAAGTCACCCAAAAGGCAACGGAGAGGGCTATTTTATTATTTATGTACACATAGGAGATACGGCATAATAACAAGTGAGTACAAAGGCACTGCTTATTTCTTTAGAAATTTCTTCCAGCAGACCTGCGAAAGGAGAAACGAAAAAGAAATGTAGATGTTCTTTTTAATAAAACGTTGCCCCACACTAGGAATTTCTCCTGAATAGTGGGTGCGTTTACAAACATTTAAGCTCACATACACAAACAGCCTGACCCGGAACAACTAATTGTGGGTCATACAAATATTTGTTGCGAGCGGGAATCGAACCCGCGACACGAAGCGCAGCAGCCAATCGCTTAACCACTGCGCCAACCGTGCCGTCAATACTTGTACATATTAATAATTTAAGACCAGTCGTTTTTTTAAATATTTTGAGGAGGAGCTTGTGGCCAAGTAACAATAGCTGCGCGGGTCGATCGATCAGGTTAAGCTACGCTTGCCGCGGTTGGTCCGTGGATGGGTGACCATCTTTACATACCAAAACCCCTCTGTGCCTCGGAAAGCACGCTAAGCCGTTGGTCCCGGCTGTCATTTGTGGATCTTTGACAGTCGTTACGGGTCGTCAGAAGCCCGAAAGTCTGACAACTAGTCTTACCCAAGGGGTATCGTATTACCCAGTAACTGGGTTGTGGAGGTCAGATAGGCAGTCGCTCCATGTAAAATACTGGTATTCAGCTGCATCCAGTTAGACTGGAAGCCGACCCCAACACAGTTGGGACAAGGCTAGGCAGATGAGTTTTTTAAATTATTTAAACCAGAAAAAAATTAAATTAAAAATTTAAAAAACCCCCGACCCTAAAATAATATTTATAGGCCTTTTAATTTGAACGTAATATTTTGATCAGGGCATTGTCAAGTCGGGGGACGGCTAGGCCTCTGTTTGGCGTTTTCATTGACCGTCCCCCGACTTGACAATGCCCTGATCAAAATATTAGGTTTAAATTAAAAGGCCTATAAATATTATTTTTTTACTTTTTAGAATTTTTGTTTGGGTCGGGGGTTTTTTAAATTTTAAATTTAATTTTTATTTCTTGCTTTTTAAACTTAATGTCTACCTTAAATCACCATTTATCTATAATCTATTCATTGAGACCTTTTCAATGAGCCCAAACACGATACTTCTGCTGTTTGTTGGTGAATAACTTGGGTTTCCTGGAAATTCCAGCATCAGTTCAAAGTTATGTTTTTCGTCTAATATCATTGAAGTAATAGAATCCCAAATTTTGAGTTGATCAGACCCATGGAAGAGGCTAAAAATGCTAAAATCCCTTTTTCAACCAGAAAAGAGCTGATAATCTTCAAACGGATTTTGATGAAACATGTCTAAGAACACTCCCGACTAATACACCTTTCAAACAACTAAATCAAAATCGGTTCATCCGTTCGGGAGCTACGTTGCCTCACACACACACACACACACACACACACACACACACACACACACACACACACACACACACACACACACACACACACACACACACACACACACACACACACACACACACACACACACACACACACACACACACACACACACACACACACACACACACACACACACACACACACACACACACACACACACACACACACACACACACACACACACACACACACACACACACACACACACACACACACACACACACACACACACACACACACACACACACACACACACACACACACACACACACACACACACACACACACACACACACACACACACACACACACACACACACACACACACACACACACACACACACACACACACACACACACACACACACACACACACACACACACACACACACACACACACACACACACACACACACACACACACACACACACACACACACACACACACACACACACACACACACACACACACACACACACACACACACACACACACACACACACACACACACACACACACACACACACACACACACACACACACACACACACACACACACACACACACACACACACACACACACACACACACACACACACACACACACACACACACACACACACACACACACACACACACACACACACACACACACACACACACACACACACACACAGTTACACACAAGTCTATCCACCTACAAGAAAAAGCCATTTAGAAAACAGACTGAAAATTCATATCCCACTTATTATGACATACCACCACTTATTAACAAAATATAGTGCTATTATCATATTCCCACAGAGTAAAACCGTTATACAATAAGCTTTCCTCTAAAACCTTATTTATGTGATAACTTAAAAACTAAGTAGACATCCAGTCCAGTTCAGAAGTTGGACCGCAGACTGGAAAAGTCTGCCCGTGTATAAAATCCATTAAATGGATTCTGGATAGAGTAGAATAAGGTAGCCTGTCCATTGTACCTGAGAACCGATATCCATACATTTTAGGTCGATTATTTATAAAAAATTAAAAACAACCGCCGAATGCAATATACTCCTGCATTTTTTGAAGTCATCAGTCATGCTTGTTAGCGTTACGTATGAGCAAAGAACTAATCAGGGCCCTATTTAATAATAGGTCTTTACCTATGAAATTGCCGTTTTGTATGAAAAAATTTAAACGAATTTTTTTCATGAATTTTTTATTTGTATTAATCGAAGTAATCACCCATGCAATCAATGCATCTTTGCCATCGCAGTGGCAGTTTATTGATGCCCTTCTTAAAGAAATCAGCTGGACGGGAGGCAACAAATTCTTCAAAGGCATTTTGTACTGCCTCTCGGGTATTAATTTTTTTCCCGCCAAGAAGTTATCCAAATTCTGGAAAAAGTAGTAGTCTGTAGGCGCAAGGTCTGGTGAGTAGGGCGGATGACGGAGAGCTTCCAACCCCAGTTCTTGCAACTTGGAGACCGTCTGCTGTGCAGTATGAGGTCGCGCGTTGTCGTGCAGGAGCAGCGGAGACGAGCGATTGACCAATGCTGGTTGGAGATGCGCCAGCTTCTCCATCATTGTGTTCAGTTCTTCACAGTACACATCTGCAGTAATGCTCACCCCGTTTGGTAAGAAGCTGTGATGAATCACACCGGCGCTAGACCACCAAACAGTGACCATCACTTTTCTAGGGGTAAGTTTTCGTTTAGGGCATTGTTTAGGTGCTGAACCAGGATCCAACCAACTTGCTGAGCGCTTACGGTTATCAAACAGAATCCATTTTTCATCGCAAGTAACAATGCGGTTCAAAATTCCTTCATTTGTGTGTCTGTTGAGCAGTGCAAGGCACGTCTCGACGCGTACTTCGCGCTGGCGATCATTGAGTTCGTGGGGCACCCATTTGTCAAGCTTTTTTACCTTGCCAATTTGACGCAAATGGACCAATATTGTTTTGACGCTAACGTCGAAAGCTGCTGCTAATTCAGCCGTAGATTGTGTATCATCAGCTTCCACAATCGCCTTTAATTCGTCATTGTCGACCAAAGTCTTCGGACGACCGCGAGGTTCATTTTTCAGGTCGAAATTTCCAGAACGGAAGCAAGCAAACCAATAACAGGTGGTGCGTTGGTTTGTAGTGTTAGCTCCGTAAACGTCGTTGATGTTGCGTGCCGCTTGTGCCGCGTTGCTGCCACGACGGTACTCATATTCCATAATTACTCGAATTTTTAACGTATCCATGATGACGAAAAAGATTGAAATGCGATGAAAATGTAACACTAATCAATAAAGAAATGACTACTTTTAGAAAAAAAAATCCATGTTTTTAAAATAAAATTAATTTGAAATTAGAATTCTTAGCCAAACAAAAATTATTTTGATTTGAAATGGCCAGTACTGCAGAACGGCAATTTCATAGGTAAAGACCTAATATTACTGATAATGCGATATAAATTAATATACAACGTCTAACGTTAAATGTGCCAAACCTCATACCCCACAATTAGAGTATTGGGTTAAAAGCATAATACAATTACCAAAACTTTTTTTTAAAGCTAACTGTTAGTAATAAGAAAAACGTGTTGACCCAAGCATTGCTTTATGCATTTAAAATTAAGTCTTATACGTTTGAAATAAGATTCAATTTTCTTTGGCTCAATCAGTGGTAGGTATGGCAAAAAACATAATTTTTGAAAAAAATACCTATGTTAAATGTTAATGAAATCGATTCACTAGTCAATTAGGCACAAACTACTTTTAGGTTTTGCGTATATTTGTTACAGCTTATAGATACAAAAATACATATTTCAAAGGTGCGGCTGCGGTATAATGAAGCAGAAACTATTATATACGCGCTAAGAATGAGGTTTTGCATTTGATTCCTAGGTCTGCCAATGTGTTATTGAGGTTTCCCATCTTGAATTTGTCAGTAACATTCCTAAGTTTTGATTTGTGCCCGACTGATGGCAATAGGTCATAAGCCTGTCTGTGTGTGTAGGTGCCATAATTTAACCATTCAACAACAGAACGTATCCAGAGATGTGACCACTCACATTCACCACACGATCACCTTTTTGCTCTTGCACCGCGCCTGCTTTACGCTTCAATGGACAGGCAGCCTAAAGCCGCCATATTGGTTAAAGTTTCCATTTTTGAATCAGTCGTGCGAAACGTTGGTACGAATAAAGCTATCCTCTTTGTCTTATTGAATGCATTGGGAACAGCAGATATTTTATTTATCGTACTGTGTTTTTTTCGGAGACAGAGCGATGCGCCACAAGTGGAGTTGGGCAAGACATCTAGTCAGACAAGCAGATGGTCGATGGAGTAAAGCTGTGATCGAATAATGGCCAAGGTCAGGCGAAAGAAACCAGGACCGTGCAAACGCGCATTGGGGTAATACACCAAAAATAATTCTGTAAAAACAGAGAATTTATGATAATTTTGCGTCTGAAATTATATTTTTTATCCATGTTTTATTTAACATTGATCCGCGTTAGCGCGGGGAGCAATAAAAGTGTGGACTGTATTTTAAGCAATGGTTTACTGCCGTGCTTATTAACAATAGGAAACTTTCCCGGACAAACAATAAATAAATGAGGCTAGAGAGGTGATTCGTCCGTCGAGGTGGAGTCCGTGGAAGCGAGTGCTCGTTGGGTCGAGCCATGTTGCCACGCTCGCATGTGCGCCGCGCCTCGGCGTGCCGATGATGACGCGTCGGCCACGACGCCTGCGCGTGTAGATCGCGCGCAAGGTCATGTGTTGGGTTCAATTGCCAACAGTTAACTTTCAGCAAACATTTATCGTAAAATCAAAATCATTCAGCATAAATAATAATAATCAGTTACAAAATAATAGAACTTTTAAAGACGAGTGTTCCGTACAGCGGTCCAAGTCAGAAGAAGGAAAGGCCGGGCGCGCCGAGTTAGCCGGTCACCTCCCCACCACGAGCCGCGATGGTCCGATGATAACGTCACGGCTAGCTAGGCAGCGCTTGTAGTTCCGGTCGCCATTAACAGATGGCGACAATACAATCCACATATCGTGTTATCCTGAAACTAAGATCAAAAATCTCGACACAAGCAGATCTGCAATGTAAGTGACGAATCAAAAACTCGATGTCGAGAAATGTGCTATTTGCTGCTGACAACGCCATTTTTTTCAGTCCACTCATGAAATCGCTTCGTGCCTTGGAGAGCAAGTTAAACCGAAGGTCCCGGTTTCAATAGAATATCTATGACAGTCGTCATGGGCATTCTGAAAGACTTTAGTACTATTCACAACGATACACCGTTCGAATTTCGAAGTAATGTTTAGGGAATGACAGAGAAGCCCGTGGTTTGATAATAACAGCTGTACAGGTCATGCGAAGGACTAGCTACGCTCTCCGAGGCCGATCCGTGAATGGGTCACCATTCGTTACATATCGAGATCCCTCCATGCCTCGAAAAATAAGTTAAATCGTTGATATGTAGATCTTTGACAGTCATTACGAGTCACAAGCCCGAAAGTCTGACAGCCAATTTTACTAAGTGTTATCGTATTACCCAGTAACTGGTTTGCGGCGGTTAGGTACGCAGTCGCTACATGTAAAATACTATTGGTTTTCAGCTGAATTCGGTTAGACAGGTAGCTGACTCTAACAGTGTGGAAAAGGCTAGGCAGATGATGATGAAATTGTTTAGAGAATAACGCTACTGGTGGTACTGAGTTTGGTCTTATCCAGTAATTGAGTTGTGGAGATCCGATGACAGTTGGTACGTGTAAAATATCACAGTTTATGCCACATCCATGAACTGCGAAAAGCTAGACAAATGGACAGCATTTGTTTCTGCTCAAATGCTAGCACAAAACATTGAAACGAATAATGACATTTGAAATTCTGGGCAGAATTTCTCGTGTTCGTTCTGCGAAATTGTTATAACTTCATGTAGGTAAAAACCGGCTGTTCTTGGTTTAGAATTAACTAACTATCAAGGCCAATGACGTATTAAATCAGACACAACATACACGAACATTAGAGCACTAAAAAAAGCGTAAACAATGAATATAGCTACCTACTAGTACATTCTATCATACAGTACGCGAAGAACAGGAAAGACCCATACCAATTCCTGTTGTTAGAAAGAGATAAACACATATATTTAGTTACGTCACTAGCGTGTCGCCGCGTCACTGGATGGTACGTGACTAATGATACGACAGGCAATTACCTTGCATTTGTCTTGCCAATATTGAGCGCCGGTAATGCAACTAAAGGTAATATATATCATTGATCCAGAGTGTATAGTAAGACCACACGTAAGTTATAACATAACTAGTATCACACACACAATAAAAATCAATGAATGATTAATGATTTTATTTCAGTAAGTAGGTTTGTACAAACACTTTTACACGTCAATCATATTTTTATAACGCTTTTATTAACTCGGGTTGTATGTATGTATGTATCTATGTATGTAACGGAATCTTTGAGCCTAATTTTCACTGGTTTCTAGATGTCTGATGAACTTGAAACTTTGCACACGTCTTAAGGGCCGATGACAATGCAAAAACCCGATAAAAAAATTCAAAAAAAAATAATTAATTTTTAAAAGTAAATCAAATTTTTAAAATTTTTCCGATAAAAATTTGATCGAACTAAAAAATGGAAAATAAATAATAGTTTAAAAAAACTAAAAAAACACGCTTTTATTGCTGACCGAACTAAAAAGTAGAAAATAATTTTTAATTACAAAGAGTTTATGTTACAATAGTAGGAAGTCAATAATTCAATTCAGAGTAAAAAGCGTGGGGTGTTTGATATTTTAATTATTACAACTATTCTATTGGCAACCATTTAAGAGAGGAGAGTCATGAAAATATAGGAAAATGCACCCCACGATTTTTACTCTGAATTGAATTATTGACTTCCTACTACTGTAACATAAACTCTTTGTAATTAAAAATTATTTTCTACTTTTTAGTTCGGTCAGCAATAAAAGCGTGTTTTTTTTTTTTTTTAACTATTATTTATTTTTTAAACTAGATGAGATAGGCGTATCCTATCTGACTACTCTGAGAAGAAAGGCCGAAACAAACTCAGAGGTCACAGTTTCTTTTAAAGTCGAGACATAATCTTGGTCGATCATGTGAAGACCGTGTAGATTGATGTCTGAAATGGTCTTTTGAGGGAAGAACCACTCAGATTGAGTGGACCTGTGCAGTCAGTACTGAGACACCAGTCTCCTCCCTTTCCACCACCACCACCAACCAGCCAGCAATCAGAATACGATGGCCTCTTATTCCATTATTGCAAATGCCTTCTAGAGTTGTGCCCGTATAAGTAAGTATCCGATTATCTTTGTTCAAGGTGTACACAATCATCAAAATATGTTCATATCACCAAATGGTTTTATTCACTAGACATAAAAAAAACATTAATAGAACATGTACCTATACAGGCTATAACAGAAACCCTATTGCTAAAGATAACACCTGGTATAGAATCACTAATTATACATAGTTTCAGCTCAAAAAAAAAAAAAAAAAAACTCTAAAAATGTACATCAAATTTTCGGTTTTATTTATGTTTCTTAAATTCAAATCATAACAAACGTGTCACCGCACGCGTGTGATAGATAGGTCAATAACTGTCCACGTTACTTGCCAATATCACGATTAATCTCTTCCGAGTGATGTTTATTTCAATTTGATGATTTGGTTCCGGATGCAGCTGAATACCAGTATTTTACATGAAGCGACTGCCTATCTGACCTCCACAACCCAGTTACTGGGTAATACGATACCCCTTGGTAAGGCTGGTTGTCAGACTTTCGGGCTTCTGACGATCCGTAACGACTGTCAAAGATCCACGAATTACTTAACGTGCTTTCCGAGGCACGGAGCGGTCTTGGTATGTGAAGATGGTCACCCATCCACGGACCAACCGCGGCAAGCGTAGCTTAACCTTATCGATCTACCCGTGCGGCTAATATGACTTAGCCACAAGATCCTCTTTTCTCAACACTGGTATAATATTTATGATACACCCTTATACAGAGGGAGATAAGCGATCCTATTATAGCTTAACGTGTGTGCTACATAAGGGTTGGTAGGATGGTGAACTAGTTGGGGCGGTTTATTTATATCGTTGTACGAGTAAGTTATTAATACGTTTAATACTCGGCCTTTGACGACCCGTAACGTCTGTCAAAGATCCACGAATGCTAGCCGGGACCAACGGCTTAACGTATGTTTAAATACGTTAAGCCGTTGGTCGTATGTTTAAAAAAAACAACCGACTTCCAAGAAACATTAGAAAGTGAAATATTACTTTAATTTCGGAAGGCGGTGACAAGAAATTAATTAAATACCTATCCAAAGTCACCGACTAAGTAAAGTCGGTTGTTTTTTCTTTTTTTTTTTGAGTTTTTATTTTTCACGTTTTAGATAAAGTACCTACCCCTCACCAATTCGAAATTTCATCATCCTTGGGGTCAAAACAATGCATATTTATGCTATAGCAGCAATCTCGGTTAATTTGCTGTTATTTTTCGAAGAGTTCCGTTGTCTGTCTCCGAAACGCATCATCCGTTCTATGTGAAATTTAAATGGGACCATTTCGAAATAAACCACTTTCGAGAAAATATATTTGCAAATCGGTCTAACGACGGAGTTATGCCGAACCTCTACCTAACTCCTAACCGTCCCCCCCGAGTGGGTTCCCGCATTGTCGTTGCGGGGGGGCTTAGTAACCGTGGTCTCCCATCCACGGTGAAGCCAAGAGGAACCCAACGGTGGGGCCGCTCGTCAGGGCTTTTGCCTTCAAGCCATTGACGTAGCGGCCAAAAAGTAGGTTGCGGTGAGGTGCACCGCAACTGAGGTGGGCCGCGATGTCGAATGGGAGGCATCGCGGCTGAGGGTTACGGGCTGCGGTAGAGGAGGAGTGCCGGTGCTTCTGAGCAGCGCTCTTCCCTTCCGTGGCCTGGACGGGGCCGCCACCGTTTGATGGCGGACGCGGTGGGGCCGCAGGGGAAGAGGAGTGTCGGTATAGCGTCAGCCGCTCTCCCTATCCTCCGCGGCCGAAAAGTGGTAGACGGGACGGCGCGTTGTGTTCCTCACGCGCGCCGTCAAAGATGTCAGCAACCACAGGTGGGGTCCGCAAGGGCCGATGCCTGCCAGGGGTGCGGGTTTGTTCGAAAGAGATACCACGGCCCCTGGCATACAGGCTACTGAGGGAACACGGGTGGGTTTTAGTCAGTAAAAGTCTGACACGCCCTCCTGCTCTACTCAGCAGGAGAAGTCATTTGATGATTACCCACCCAAAAAAAAAAAAAAAAAAAAACTCCTAACCGTTAAAGAGTTGTACCTTCCTTCATCAGCTCAGCGTGTTGATGACTAAACGCAAATGTCTCAAGAGCTTTAGAAAACATATGAAAAACATTGTTAATACCTATAAATTTTGAGGGTTGCCCTCGATTTCCCTGGGATTCCACCATCAGATCCTGATTTGGTGCCAATTGGACCACCTAAGGAGTATACCCTTTCAAATAAAAAATTATAGTTTAAAAAACTAAAAAACACGCTTTTATTGCTGACCGAACTAAAAAGTAGAAAATATTTTTTAATTACAAAGAGTTTATGGTACAGTAGTAGGAAGTCAATAATTCAATTCAGAGTAAAAAGCGTGGGGTGCATTTTCCTATATTTTCATGACTCTCCTCTCATAGATGGTTGCCAATAGAATAGTTGTATTAATTAAAATATCAAGCACTCTTTACTCTGAATTGAATTATTGACTTCCTACTACTGTAACATAAACTCTTTGTAATTAAAAATTATTTTCTACTTTTTAGTTCGGTCAGCAATAAAAGCGTGTTTTTTTTAGTTTTTTTAAACTATTATTTATTTTCCATTTTTAGTTCAATCAAATTTTTATATGGAAAATTGTTAAAATTTGAATTAAAAAAAAAAAAAAAAAAAAAATGAAATTTTGACATTTTTTATCGGGTTTTTGCATTGTCATCGGCCCTTAAGACGTGTGCAAAGTTTCAAGTTGATCAGACGTCTAGAAACCAGTGAAAATTAGGCTCAAAGATTCCGTTACATACATAGATACATACATATACATACAACGCGAGCTAATAAAAGCGTTATAAAAAGAATTTTGAGATCCCCAAATGGGGAAGAAATCGATGAACATACATTAAAAAAAAAACATACAGTGGAACATATAACCTCCGCCTTTTTGGAAGTCGGTTAAAAATGGTCACCCCATCCACAGACCAACCCCAAAAAGAGCAGCTTAATCTAATGGATCGACCCGTGCGGCTGTTTCGTACCCCACGTGCCCATATTTGAATCTTACAAAGTTGGTTAATTCCACATCCATTTAAAACAGATAATACACACGTTAAACTTATAAACACACATCGTTTCCGGGTAAAAATGTTCCTCATTCTACCCCTCAGTGAATCTCCGAGGGTCAAAATGATCCATCGCCGCAGAACCCTAATGCGGCACAAAATCTATTTTTCACAAGATTACATAAGGCGCGATAACTTCACAGGCGGCTGGGTTCCGTGCAAATATTACTAATGTTAGTGCTATTTATCTTTTGCTAAGGTAATAAGGTTTTGTTTTACTGTAGGCATATTTTCTGGTCCCTTGTCGGTAAAAGGAATATAGATAGTGAAGATTTGTATCTGAGTGTTCTTTTTCGTGTGTGTGGTCGATCGCTATCTCACCTTTTGCTATTCTATATAGTTCTCTGCTAACCTCACTCAAGTGAGCGCACACAATTCGAAAGCGAACTCATTCGTTTTTAAAGTTAACTTTTAAAAAAAACACCTGCACGATTCAAGATTCAAGATTCTTTATTTGTGGAAACATGAGTACACATACAGAGCATGCAAGTTATTAAATTACAATAGTTGAGATCAGTCATGTTTGGCCTTAGTGGCGTACAAATATTTAAATTTCGTCATCATTAATAAATAACAATTATTAAATGTCAATTAAAATTATCATCATAGCAATAATATGTTGCTGCATGTACGGATTGTGTCAAAGATGTATTGATAATATTGGTTACTACACGGTATTAGATGTAGTCATTAAGAAATTTTTGAATACTGTAGTATGCTTTCGCTTCTAGCAGTATCTTTCGTCTTATGTATTTTGACGTTCGAAAAGTGCTGATTCTCAGCCTAATTTGAATAAATGACTTTTGATTTGATTTGATTTGATTTGATTTAATGTTAAACCGCACTTATGCAGAAAAGCTTTTTTGGTATTGCCCCACGTATTTATAATAAAGTACCTGATGTGATAAAAAGTATTATAAATTATACAGTAGATTAATATTTGGTTTAGTATTAATCGAGAAAAGCTATTACACTATTGACGACTTCCTTAATGATAAATATCTGCACTGATTGATGATGATTGACATATGTACCTACATTATTCTGACACTTTTTGTTATGATTGACATTTTGACATTACTTTTTTTTTACATTACTGTAAAAATGTTAATAGTCTATTTTTTGTTTCTATTTTTTTTTTGTATTCTAATGATTTTACATTTTTATTTATTAGGTATAACATTAAGAAAATTTCTGTTTCGTTTTGGAATTTAATATTATTTGCATGCCCATGAGACGGTAGAATATGGAGGACTACTTTTTAGCAAAACATTATGTACCATTTACCCATGTTTGCAAAAATTAATGATTTGATTTGAGTTGATTTATTTTTTAATTGGCGGACATTAAGCCCCTTCCAACTATTATTGAGTTTATTGAAAATTTTAGGGGCCATACAGAACGCACGTAAATTATACCCCTACCTAATCTTACCATAACTCCATTCCCGATTTTTATCACCCAATCTAACTTAACTAACTCCAAAGTTAAAACAACGCACAAAACTCATTACCTACATTTTATCTAAAGTAGGTATAATATTGCGATAAGATCACACTTAAACGTTTTGCTCGTAAACTCACCCTAAACGTCTTTTAACGATAGATATTATCTTTTTGGTAGTGATAACCCGGTTTCGATAAAAGATTAGCCTATATATAAAAATGGCTATTATTTGAGAGGACCTTGTTGAGTAGCTCTTATTGCTGCACGTCTCATAATTAGCCTGTGATGTTCCCACTGCTGGGACACAGGCATCCTCTCTGTAAAAGGGAGTAGGCAGTAATCCACCACGCATCTCAGGGCCTGAATTCACTATGACCACTTAACGATTCCTTACTCGTAACCACGTCAATCAAACACGACATCTCATCATCATCATCATCATTTCATCCGAAAGACATCCACTGCTGGACATAGGCCTCCCCCAAAAGGGGGGTTTGTCATAATCGCCACGCTTGGCAGGCGGGTTGGCGATCGCAGTATGGTGGTAAAATGTATAGAGAACGCTGCTGCCCATTCTCTAGTAAGTCCCTTAGTCGCCTTCTATGACACCCACGGGAAGAAATGGGATGGTGCTATTCTTTTACATCCGGTACCACACGACATCTGCTAATATCATATCATTAATATCGGCAAATTGTCTTGGAACATACAGAATATGACATTTCGATTCCATACCGTTAAATTGGTTTCTAAAAAACACGATATTGACGTAGTTTGAACGTAGTAAGATTCCGTGGGTAATACTTTTAAACCATACAGAATTGGGGTCCTGTGCGTGTTGGCAGATGTGAAATGTGTTCGAATGTTTGGTTTTAAGACATTCCGCTCTCCTCACGATGTTTTCCTGCACCGTTTTGGTAATACAATCGCAGTATAAATAACTAGCTTTTGCCAGCGGCTTCGCCCGCGCGAAACTTTAATCCCCTATTTAACTCCCTTAGGGGATGAATTTCGAAAAATCCTTCCTTATTCCTTGTCTACATTATAAAGGAAACCTCTGTGCAAAATTTCAGCTTTCTAGGTCCAAGGGTTTGAGCTGGGCGTTGATGAGTCAGTCAATCAGTCAGTCAGTCAGGACCTTTCTTTTTATTAATCTATATATATAAAAGAAAGTCGTGTTAGTTACTTCACTTATAACTCAAGAACGGCTGAACCGATTTAGCTGAAAATTGGCAGGGAGGTAGTTTAGAGCCAGGAGAAGGACATAGGATACTTTTTATCCCGGTATTAGGTAGGGTAGCGTAGGTAGGGTAGGTAGGATAGTGTAGAGTAGGGTAGTGTAGTGTAGGAGGTAGGGTAGCGTAGGTAGGGTAGGTAGGTAGGGTAGTATAGTGTAGGGTAGGGTAGGTAGGATAGTGTAGGGTAGGTAGGGTAGGGCAGCGTAGGTGGAGTAGGTAGGTAGGGTAGGATAGTGTAGGGTAGGGTAGGATAGTGTAGGGTAGTGTAGGGTAGGTAGGGTAGCGTAGGTAGGGTAGGTAGGATAGTGTAGAGTAGGGTAGTGTAGTGTAGGAGGTAGGGTAGCGTAGGTAGGGTAGGTAGGTAGGGTAGTATAGTGTAGGGTAGGGTAGGTAGGATAGTGTAGGGTAGGTAGGGTAGGGCAGCGTAGGTGGAGTAGGTAGGTAGGGTAGGATAGTGTAGGGTAGGGTAGGATAGTGTAGGGTAGTGTAGGGTAGGTAGGGTAGCGTAGGTAGGGATGGTAGGGTATAGATTTTGTATGAATGACTTTTGGATGGATAGGACAACGTCTGTCGGGACAGCTAGTATATATATAGATAATAGATAATTACACAAAGTTAAGCGCCTGCTTTGGATTCGAACCTACGCCCTTATAACTTGGAGCCAATACCAGTACTAGACGATATTACCGGGGAAGATTCTGTGGAACTTTTCCCACAGAGAGTTCTACCATTCCAATGTTTCTACTCGATAAAACGTCTACTTTCCTACTTCTTCGATTCCATGTCGCAATACACGGAAACTTTGTGACGTAAGCTACTTTTCCAAGATGGCGGCTAACAGGAAATGGAAACGTCAAATGGTTGCGCCGAAGCGGGAATGTTTTTAATTAAAGTTGTTTCTATGTATAGCGTTGAACGCTTGCAGGTGAGTTGTACTTAATAAGGGTTTACCCGACGGCGTAGAAGGAAGGGTAATGAGTGTGCGCAAGTCGAGATATCTACTTTAATAAGTGTATGGAACGAATAGAGAATGGATTCTCAACTTTAAGTTGATTTTTCTCGTGAAAAAAGTGTTTTTTTTTTTATTGAAAGGTAAATATCTGGGGTGTTCCCATTTAAATTGTATTAACCGTGGATGGGTCGTTATTGCATTAGCTTCTATAATACGTTAAATACGTACGTATTATCCACTTTGTTTATATTGATGATGTTGATACAAGTATCTACTGGTAATAACAACGGACTTCCAAGAAAAAACACTACTTAGTGGGAACTAAACTTTAATTTTGGAAGTCGGAGGGGTAGCAAAATAATCAAATACAGATCCAAAGACTGACTTTAGAAATCGAAGTTATTTTCGCGTTGTAGTGTTTTTTTTATGTAAGAAAGATTTCTAAAAAATCGTTTTAAAATACGTGAATGACCTATGAGATCAAAGTAACGACCATGTAGTAATAAAAACAGAGATAATGTCATAAATTGATGTCACAAATAGCGTCATTAACGAATTGTCGTGTTGAGCCGAACAATTCAGTAATTTCGGCTCGTCTGATCCAAATTGTGCTAATTATGTCAATTATACTCAATGTTCCCCGCTGAGAGGGGAGTTAGTATTATTCGTTATAGATATTCATACTGTAAGGCTTATGTCATTATAGAAATTGTTCTAATTTGGCGTTTAGAATGATGTCAAAGAGAAACGCTATAATGGGTTTGTTTTTGGGTGGAAAATCATCAAATAACTTTTCCCGCTCTGGGTGGAGCAGGAGGACGTGTCAGACTTTTACCAAATAAAACCCACCCGTGTTCCCTCAGTAGCCTGTGTGCCAGGGGCGATGATATCTCTTTCGAATAACCCGCACCCCTGGCAGACGCCATAATGGGTTGGATTCATCTGATGCTGCAATTGATCTCAATATTTACGTTCTTTTTTTAATTGCTTTGTTCAAATTTGTGGACATGAACCTGATGAGTCTTGTGAACCGTTCTGTAACCGACTTAAAACTCCGAAGTCTTCAAACCGATTGTTTTTTTCTTAATTTCAAACCGAATTGACAAATTCTTCTTTGGTTTCAAAAGATTTACTTACCGAATGGTCCTATATAATTTTGATCAAGTTACGAATTTGTGTGCAGTACAAATAAAAAGTGAAAATAAAACAGTTTTTTTTTTAATTACCAACTTGCAAAGTAAAAAAAAATTCCGAAGCGGTGCGTTGAAGATCCAGCGCGCGATATTTTAACTTTTGTGTTCCGTGGATTTATACATACAACATTGGCAATATGTGGATGTACTGTAGTACACCTCTGCACTTCCTTTTTTTTCTTTCTTTTTTTGGATGGGAAATCATCAAATCCCGCTCTGGGCGGAGCGAGAGGGCGTGTCAGACTATTACTGACTAAAACCCACCTGTGTTCCCTCAGTTGCCTGTGCCAGGGTTACAGTTACTCTTTCGAACAAATCTGCGACCCTGGCAGGAGGGGTAGATCCCTTATTGGTCGAGATATCGTGATATATGCTTCTTTTTTGAAAGATACCTGAATCCGAGTCGAAAAAGTACACTGTTTGAGTTTCAACGATGCAGTACGTGAAAAAATCTCGCCATGATGTTATGTTTTATGACATAACACCATAAATTTCCCACTAGAAAACGGTATACTTCGATCCCTTGCCACCACGAAAAATAAATTCAATAAAATACACATTTTCTATGCTGGCAAACTTACCTTCTAACCCCTACTGATAGGCCTTTACCATAAATTAATAGTCAGGTGCCTTCATTAAATATGGCCTTTGCCAACTCAAAAATAAATTCAATGAAGATAGAAAGAAAAGAAAGAAAGAAAAATGTATTTATTTGTCACAGAAACACGTGCATATAAAAAGATGAAATAACATAAACATGATAACAACACAAATATTTCTAAACATAGGCATACAGAACATAAATAGTCGGCAGCTGCACGCCGTGACTGTGACAAGAAGGCTTCCACTCAGCATGATGCTGTGCTATGGGACCCACAGCACAGCGCTGATTTTCAGTGGTCACCCGAAAACAACGTACGAAAATCAAGCCAGGATTTTTACAAATTAGATATAACAAGTAACAAAGTAAAATAATTATAATAAACAGTACACACAATTTGATATTACCCTACAACAAATGGTTTATAAATGATATAGTAGCTACCAAAAATATAAGTAGATACCTACACAAAATTTACCGTGTTCTGTCTTGCTCCTACACAGTACACACACCTTCACGTCGTCGGCGCGGCGTCGCCCGCGCGCGCGTTCACTATAAAATACTTACAAGATACACATTTTCTATGCTGGCAACCTTCCCTTCTAAACCCTACTGACAAGCCTTCACCATAAATTAATAGTGAGGTGCCTTCAATATATTTTGCCACCGATATTCGATGCGGTGACCCGTAGAAAATGACGTTAGGTTGAGGTCATTGTGTAGGGGTGACAGGGTTTTATAAATTATCGATAAACACACATTATGGCGTGGGTTGTCGGCCGTATGAAGACTGGTAATTTTTTTTAGTTTGACCTTTTTTCTGTCGGCGCCAGACAATGCTTCAAATACATAAGTACTTAACATCACGCATTGTTTCCCAGAGAAGTTAGGCAGCGGTATACCTAAAGTACCTACACTCAGATCACGGCAGATTTGTTTTTAAACAGTTTTATTTAGCTTGCACTGGTTGTTATTTGTTTTGTTTGGGTCAAATTTTGTACTTGAAATTTTACCCCCTTCCTGTCGACAGACTGTTCTGATATTCGGTACACACCTTAAGTTTGAATAAAAATACAATAAAAAAAAAACATTAATAAGAAATATTAAGTACGTTAAAACTGTTTTTTTTTTAAGGTACCTAAACGGTTTTAACTAAAAAATAAAAAAATATTCGGTAAAATAAAATCGTGGGGCGCGTGAAACATTTTACTCAGGTTACGTTACGCCCTACGATTTTATTTTACCTAATTATTTTTTAGCTACCTATATCTATAAAGTTTTATCCGTCATGTATTCGTCAACTGTGTTTAAGATTTCTCTATTATGAAGTCATTATAATCATTATGAACAAATTTTCACCAAATCTGAAATCGCGAACAAAAATCAGCTGTACCCTCTAAGTTGATGTTTATATGAACAACAGATTTTTTTTCGCGATTTCCTCATCACAGGAAAATTTGACCTTTTGCTAGATATCCCTTATATAAGACAAAGGTCTAATGAAGGCATTAGTATGGGAATACTGAATCTTATTATCCTGCTTCCTATCCTACTAATATTGTAAATGTGAAAGTTTGCATGTTTAGATGTTTGTTACTCAATCACGCAAAAACGGCACAACAAATTTGAATGAAATTTGGCACTCAGACAGATTATAACCTGGATTAACACATAGGATACTTTTTATCCCGGTACTAAGTTCCCGTGGGGAAATTTTCGACCTCCACGCGGCAAAGCCGCTGGCAAAACCTAGTACAAAATAACTGTCCTCAGAACGGAAAAGTATGACCTTTTCTTAGATATCCCTTAGATAAGACAAAGGTCAAATGAAGGCATTAGTATGGAAATACTGGATGTTTTCATAATTTTGTCGACTAACGGAAAGTCTTAATAAAGTCGGAGCCTATGATCCCTGAAATTACATGGTAATACTGCAGATTGGATATCTGGATCCCTTTAGGCCTACGACTTAGTTAGTTTATCTTAGGCAATAATATGTGGAGCAAAAAGAAATAATCGAATTTTTTCTTGTTGGCCATTCTTTATCGATTTTAAAAGGGGAGGTTCTCAATTCGACTCTTTTTTAATATCGCCGGCAATTGTGGATCGATATCTAAAATTCTTTATGCCTGGATTATGACTCATTGTTCCCACCGATTTCCGAAATTAAAGTTTTTTTTCACTTCGTAGTATTTCTTTGGAAGTTCATTGTTTTTATTTAATTTGTATAAAAGTTTATCGATGTACGCAATCCTCTAAAAATCTGCATGGTTTTATAATTTCCATCATCATCATCATTTTATCCGGAAGACGTCCACTGCTGGACATAGGCCTCCCCCAATTCGGGTAGGCTTGCCATAATCGCCACGCTTGGCAGGCGGGTTGGCGATCGCAGTATGGTGGTAAAATGCATAGAGAACGCTGCTGCCCATTCTCTAGTAAGTCCCTTAGTCACCTCCTACGACACCCACGGGAAGAGATGGGATGCTGCTATTCTTTACGTCCAGCACCACATGGAACTATTTTAAGTTTATTAAAATCGAATTATCTGCTAGAGAATGGGCAGCAACATTCTCAATACATTTTACCACCATACTGCGATCGCCAACCCACGTGCCAAGCGTGGCGATTATGGCAAAACCCCCCTTTTGGGGGAGGCCTATGTCCAGCAGTGGACGTCTTTCGGCTGAAATGACAATGATGCTGATGATGAATTACCTACTTGCATTTCATAATTTGAAATTAAATCACATCAAAAAATACATTTGAAACTGTCAGAATGTGGCGTTGTCTTGATATTATTTACAAGTTCCACATGTACCTATATACATATATACAAATCTTGATAGTTTGGAACTCTCGCGCTCTAGAATCTTACCTATAACATTTTTGCAATATTACACAAAACCCTACAAAAAAGCCCATTAATCCATTTTACATAATTCCTCAGACAATTTTCCCGAAAATCACTAACAAAAAAATACTCTTCTCTAAACTCGAACACTAAAGAAACGATCGACACTTAAGTAATATCTTCAACAAAATTCTAAAGGCTTTAAAATAATCATTCTTCATAAAACCAATGAACTAAAAAAATCGAAGATTATCTTTGTAAAACTTGTCATAAATCATGTCGTTAATATTTTTACAAGAATCCTAATACCCTTAAGTATTCGTTGAATAAAAATTAAGTCTTTTAAATCTTTTGTAATGTTGAGCAGGCCATAATTTGTTAAGAACTAAGCTTTAATAAATGTTCTCGATTTATCCTAAGACGGCCTTAGGATAAATCGAGAACATTTTAACAATAAAGAGAATGTTGTCTATTCACGAGCATAGACAAGAATCTTTTGTGTTAAGACGGACGATTGCTCTATGAAAACATCCCTTCGAAATTCGAATCGTCTCGTTGTGAATTCGCGATGATTTAATTTAAAAACAAATGAGTTCGTTTTTCGAATTGCGTACGCTCACTTGAGCGAGGTTAAATGATAAATAATTTCATTCCTGCAAGTAGGTTTATACGAACACTTTTCATCACTTCAGCTGAAAGACGTCCACTGCTGGACATAGGCCTCCCCCAAGCTCCGCAACTTCGACCGGTTCTGTGCTTCCCGCATCCAGCGGACTCCTGCGGCCCTCACAAGATCATCGGTACACCTTGGGGAAGGCCTTCCAACTTTACGTATTCCGGTACGCGGTCGCCACTCCAGAACTTTTCGGCCCATCGGCCATCTGTTCTGCGAGCAATGTGCCCTGTCCACTGCCACTTAAGTTTGGAAATGCTTCGGGCTATGTCGCCTTGGTTCTCCTGCGGATCTCTTCTCTTCTTAAACACTTTTACACGTTAATTATTATTTAAAAAACTAAACAAACGACATTTTCTATCAGACTACGATGAGAAGAAAGGCCGGAACAGCCTTTTTTAAAGTACATAATCGTAAAAGTACATAATCTTGGTCAGATGATGTGAAAACCATATGGAATGATGTCTGAAATACTCTTTTGAGGAAAGAACCACACGGATTTATGAGTAGTGGACTTGTCTTGCCAGTAATCGTGCATCAGCTCAACTCGGAGCTGAACGATTCGATTTCCAAGTGAACTTTGCAGAATAGCACTACGTGTAAGATAGCAAATGTGTGTCATTGTTTGCGGGGGGTTCTGCAATCTCTCTGAATGTGGGTGGTTTGATGATTCCACACTTAGCTAGACTGTTTCTGTGCAGAGTTTTATGTGCAAACTACTTCAAACTTGATAACTTTCTTTTGAAGTTGGTCTTACTCTGATTTGAACGTTCTTTTGAAGTGGGTTTAAAAAATATCGTGGGTGCATTTACTGATATTAATATCACATACGTCCCGTGTGGTGCCGGGCGTAAAAGAATAGCACCATTCCATTTCTTCCAGAGGGTGTCGTAGAAGGCCACTAAGGGACTTACTAGCTAGAGAATGGGCAGCAGCGTTCTCTATGCGTTTTATTACCTTACTGCGATCGCCAACCCGCCTGCCAAGCGTGGCGATTATGGCAAACCCCCCTTTGGGGGAGGCCTATGTCCAGCAGTGGACGTCGTTCGGCTGAAATGATGATGATGATGACCTACCTAATCAGCTGTAAGAGTTACTTCGAAGTTTTGAACTATTTTCGAACGGGCCCGTAAGTATTTTCGTTGACGGAATTAAAGAGTAGTGCCTCTGGACCAAATTTCGGAAAAAAAAAGACGGCTAAAATTTCAAGTAGGTACTTCGCTAAGAGTCCTAAAGGTATAAGTCACTTAAACTGCTTCTGTTGTTGATAAGGCAATTTTGTACGGTTCGATTAAATTGGTTCACTTTGATTGAAATATACCTATATGGTTTTCTTTTTTTTGGGTGGGATATCATCAAATAACTTCTCCCACTCTGGGTACAGCAGGAGGGTGTGTCAGACTTTTTTTGACTAAAACCCACTCCTGTTGCCTCAGTAGCCTGTATGCCAGGGGCCACGGTATCTCTGCACCCCTGGCAGAAATATTATATTTAGGGTTCGATTAAAATATCTGGATGTTTTTTTTTTAACTTTTCTAAAAATGAAACCTAGCTAGATCAATTTATCGCCCTCGAAACCCCCTGTATACTAAATTTCATGAAAATCGTTGGAGCCGTTTCCGAGATTCAGATTATGTATGTACAAGAATTGCTCGTTTAAAGGTACTCGTATTAGATTAATTGGCAATATTTTACCTACGTATTGGGCACCGATATCGAAAACGAAACTAATTAAAACATTGGCAATGGCTTGGCACGCGACGATGGCAAGAGACCGGCCGGAATGTCTTTATTTCCATGGAAGATGGGTAGGCCTTTAGTGTGGGATGCAACGTGTGTCGATACTCATGCACCATCCCATCTTCCTGGCTCGGTGTGCTGTGCGGCAGCGCCACACACTGGTCCCAAATTAAAAAAAAGTGGACATTGATAGTAGACCGCTGATATTTTTTTTATTGTTGATACAATGATAACAGATAAGGCAAAAAAATATTATTGTCCTACTTCAAATACTTTTCTGTAAAAAAAATATTTCTTTTTTTTTTTGTATGGGAGCGATTACATTTTACTCAATTTCTCAAAAACTTTAAGCGATGTCGAGATGGCAATCACATATGTTAGAAAACTAATAATTCTGAGTATTTGGCTCGAAGAAACTTATTGCTTATCTCTGCGTACTTTCGAGATAATAGTGACAGAAAATAACAATTTTTTTAAATGTTAATTGTTTGCTTTTTTTTAATCATAGCCTTACTTTAGCACATAATTATAATGTATGCGTAATGTCAAATAAATAAAAAGAGACTTCTCTGTAAAAGAGGTTATGGGGGCTCACTAATGACTGAAAAGCTATGACCTTTCTGAAGGAGTATTTTCATCAGTTTTAAAAAACAATCAAAATGAAGACAAATAAAGCTGCAAACATAAAGTTGAATATGTTCACAAACGATTCTGAAAAAATATTATGGTGAAAGATTAATATTTGGGTCTATATTCTCTTGAGAAATCTCTATTTCCTCGTTTTCCAACGAAAGCAATTCATTGTTCTAGATCAAAGCACTAGCCTCTGGAAACAACTGTTTATGTAAACGAGCAAACTTTGGTTTGATATGGCTGATGTAAGGATCTGAGCTAATTAGAAAGCTGTGGATAATGTCTAAATTAGTCTGAACTCTACCGATTTTTCTTGTATGTGCCATTCTAACATTCCGGAAATCTTTATTCCTCGCTTTGGAAGCTTCTTCGGAAAGCATGCCTATCGGAATAAAGGAGAAATTTTCACAAATATCAGCACCGTGTATCAACAATTTATGGACACTTGAAGGCATGTAATGCCATGGATATAAGTTTACATACAGCATTGCTGTTTCTTTACAATATTCCCTAAACAAGTTGGTATTAATAAGTTGACCAGATGAAATTGTTTGTAAAATGACTGCAAATCTCTTGATTAAAACAGGGTGGATACCCGTTATTTCAGCAGATACTTCATAATTTTCAAAAAACCTTCTTGCCGTGTTACCGTCATTGGTTGTACCAAATCCCTGTTTTACTATGTCAATTAACAAACCAGTTCTTTCCCGGAATTCTTCTTGTGTCAAATTCTTTTTAATTTCTTTTAACAATTTATCTTCTTTTCGTGCAGCCCACTTTTTGAAGTCTAAGTTGTACGAAATGTGTAAAATACATTCCATACATCTTATCCACATATGAAGCGAAGACAGACCATATTTATACATATCTTCTCTGATGAGTCTTTTGGATACAAAGTCCAAGTCATTCATTTTGCTAGGTAGGGTATTGCAAATATTACAAACAGCTGCAGAAGAAGTATTGGAAATCACAGTAGAAATTTTCCCATCAATCATAGTCATGTACAAAACATGTTTAATATCAAAATTATCTACAATTGTGGGAACAAGATTACGAATTTCTTCCTCTAAGGATGCACTTTCCTTCTTTATCAATTCATTTGTTTTTGTTTCTTTTGCAAATATAAAGCCAATTGGACGACAACAGTTTGTTGAAGAGGGAGCAGGATTTTGCCACAAGATAGTACCACTCTCTTCTTCCAAACGAAGCGGAACCAAACTAATCATGAAAACTGAAGAAT
Source organism: Polymixis flavicincta (assembly GCA_949987655.1). NCBI lineage: Eukaryota > Metazoa > Arthropoda > Insecta > Lepidoptera > Noctuidae > Polymixis > Polymixis flavicincta. Next base: position 6,922,592 of record OX465199.1, on the reverse strand, counting down.
CGTCAATTTTAGTGTCGGAGTGTGACTTTTGTTTATAATTACTTTGAGAAGATGACCCGTCAAAACCCCATTTGCTTATTAGTTTTTGCGATTTTTTGTCGGCAGAGTTGTGCTGAATTGTTTTTAATATCCTATTGGTTGTCAAATCTAGAAGCGATTGAAGTCTTATCTTAGCATCAGATTCAGTTACAGTTATGTCTGACTCTGGAGGATAACAAGTTTTTTTAGCTTCCAGGAGCTTTTGATAGGATGGAAGACCATACATTTTCTCTGAAGCAAGAATAGTTCTTAAATTTCGATATTGCCATTTTGACAAATTTGTTGAGGTGTAAAGCGCTAACGTTTTATCATCTGGTAAACACGGTTTGTCAGTCTTTTTAGCGAATAGTACATCATGTACCATCTCACATTTTTCCTTGTTTTGGCTGAGTTCGTTTAATATAGCTGCTAATTTTGTTTTTTTAGACTCTTTTAATTTGGCACATAAAGCATAAACTAATTCCTCCTCTGTGAGATCTAGAAGTGTTAGAGAACGCCTTTTCTTCTGTTTATCAGATATATCAACAAATGGTTTTTTACTTGTACCACAACTTAATTGACGAGTATCCACTTGCGTTTCGAAATTTGGAATTACTTCCTCGGCAACTTTAAAAATGCTGCTTAAATCGATATTTTGACATTTTGGCCAAACTATTTGGGATTGTAACCAGTCTGAATTTTTGTTAAGAAAGGTCTTTTGAGCTCTACTGGAAGCAGACCATCTTTTTGAGATATTACTTGAAAAATTACGACAAAATAATTTAATATTACTCAAATCTTCGGAAGACAATTCAACACCAATACGTTCAATAAGGGCATTAAATAAAAAATCGACATTTTTAAAACCACCTCCTGATTTAAGAACAACGTATAAGTCTAAGTTGGTGACAAATGCGGACACATTATAATTTTAAGGAAAATTGAAAACAAATTAGAATCAAAGATATCAAAGACAAAGTGACTTTGATTTTAACAAAAAAAATTACGAAAACAAATTCGACGAAAGAAAGACAAACAAAAATTATTTGATTTTAAAATCCAAAGATTCAAAATACAACAATAACAAAACAAACAAACAACAAGCATTTCTTCAAGCGCACAGAAAAAATAAGGACACGTCTTATCGCAACCACATTTAGTTGTACACTGAGGTGTACGCGCGCGATTCGTGACCGTATTACGTTACGTCATGAGAGGCGACCATCTTGTTATCCCGGCAAACTCGCGTCGAAGCTCCATTTTGCTGGCCAGCGGACCTATTGCGATATGAGTAAGGCTATGAATAAAAAAAAGCGAACAATTAACATTAAAAAAAAATGTTATTTTCTGTTACTATTATCTCGAAAGTACGCAGAGATAAGCAATAAGTTTCTCCGAGCCAAATACTCAGAATTATTAGTTTTCTAACATATGTGAATGCCATCTCGACATCGGTTAAGGTTTTTGAGAAATTGAGTAAAATGTAATCACTCCCATACAAAAAAAAAAAAAAAAATTTTTTTAGAGAAAAGTATTTGAAGTAGGACAATAATATTTTTTTGCCTTATCTGTTATCATTATATCAACAATAAAAAAAATATCAGCGGTCTACTATCAATGTCCACTTTTTTTTAATTTGGGACCAGTGTGCGCCAGCGCTACGGCTGCGGAAAACCTCAAGCGGCGAAAGTATAACAACCTAATTGGTAATTATATTTTGAGCCGTTTGGGGTTGAAACCCTAGCCGTGGGGTCCGAGTGCTCATGGCCTCTTTAAGGAAATCTCGAAAAGGCTGGTTGACACTTCCCGTGACCCAAGGGCTGGGTTCTACCTTGGCCAGCGGCTAAGCATTGCCATACAACGTGGTAATGCTGCCAGTCTCTTGGGAACATTACCAGTCGACAGCGATGAGGATGAATTTTTTGACGCCATTTTCTAATTTGTGATTAGGATTAGATAAGTTAGTATTATATTGTTTTTTATTTAATGAATAATAAATGACATTAAAACATTTAAAAAATATTTTTCATCGTTCAGTGCCTGTAATTTTTCACCTAGTTTTGTAATTTTTTGGAATAAAAATATTTTTTTACGAATTTCCAAAAACCACAACATAACTGACGTTTGGCTCCCTTTGTGTACCAAGATGTCAATGTCATTTAAAATTTCGAACAAAGTTGTTTTTTTTATGTCATTTGACGTGGTAAAGTATTGCCAGCAAATTTGATTTGACCCTGTGTAGAAATGAAATGATTCACTTTTATGCTAACATGGTTCAATGAGGTTCTTTCATCCAAATTTAAGGGCTTAAGTGAACCTTAATAGGCGGTCAAAGGGTGTACGTTACCCTAGCAAGAAAGTGTCTCCTAGAGTTATATGAGTAGAACGTATAATGTGTGCCTTATCTGCTGTAAATGTGCCCCCACATAAAAAATGTGTGCCCCCTGTCGTTTTGGAGAAAAACGGAAAAAACGATTCTTGCTGGGGTAACGTTTTTCTAGCAGGAAAATTCTAAACGAATGATCGGAGAGAGAAAAATTGTGCATGCATGAGCTTATATGTGTGCCAAAATGTGCCCCCAAAAATAAAATCTGTGCCCCTTCAGGTTTTCGAGATATTGCATTTCCTGCTGGAGTAACGTTTTGATGAATCGTATATCTCTAAAACCATTGCATGTGCCCCTGTAGAATAAACATACACGAGTAGCTCTTAAGGGGCACACCTTAGTGCCCTAATTAGATTTAAGAAAATATTTATAGTTTTCAAGTTATCGCGGTTTTATGAAAACCCGAAAAAACATCGCAGCGCCTAAATGAGACAAGGCACAAGTTCGCTGAAAATTGTATTCGGTCCTTCTTGACGCTATTAATAACCATACAAAGTTTCAAAACTGTTCATGCATGCGTTTTTGAGTAATCTTGCTAAAATTCAAAACGATGGTGTCTTAACTTTGACGGCAAAATACAAGGAACCGGCTCAATCTCAGATGTGTAGGTGTGAACCAAAATTGTGTGCCTTTAGTCAAAAATATATGGTGAAAATATTCAGCTTGGAATGTTTCGCATTAACTTAATATTAACAAAAAACCAAAATATGTAAACAACGGCTGGTTATCCGACCAAATTCCAATGACTACTAAAAAGCGACTGATTCATACATATCGATGACCTTCTTTATTTGACGTATTATACCTAAGCTGTTGTCCGTACAGTCGCGTTCAAAAGGTTTGGGGGCCAATTAAAAATATATATTAAATGCACCTTGTGACTATTAAATGAAACAGCTTGTTGATGTGGAAATTATTATTTTTATTCCCTTAATTTTAATTCTTAATTCTTAAAGTAAGTATTGCATCAAATCATAGCTTAAATTTCCTAAAAAAATAAATAAATAGGTAAAGTAATGAAAAAAATCCAAGTACTTGATAAGTGTACAAGTATTTTTAAATAAATCAAAACAATGCCATTAAATACTTACCACTGCAGATCGTGCCATAAAATTCACCACCCCTACAACCACATAATTGTTATAAAATGCTTAATACGCCACTTTCAACCAACTTAAAAAAAAGTAAACAAACAGTATCAGTGCAACTGCGTGACTCAACGTAACAGTGTCCTTGGCGTCATAACATAACTGCAACTGTTTACCAATACCAAGTAATAATAATCCAAACGGACTTCCTAGTCAATAAACACTTCGTACCTATTATTCATATTAGAGCGACGTTACACGTAACTGTCTCTGTCACACTAACACCGTACGCGTACTAGCTGTCTCACTTTCTCCAAATTAGACAAAGAGACTCCTTGCGACACGACGTCAGCGGATGCCGCGGGGCCAGAGATATCTGCAGCGGTGTGAGGAGGCGAAAAAAAGGAATCTTCTATTAAGGTGAATGCTTCAACCAGCCCGCGAAATTCAAATTTTCTTACTTTTTTTGGAATTTGCAGGCCAGTGCTAGGTTGTATGTTGATTAAAATATTATTCGCGGCTGTAAGACGTATGTAGTTACAGAATTATAAGCATCAAAATCACCAATACAACCCTCCAAGTTCATAAGGCGTAGGAACAAAAAAAAAAAACAAAAAGTCATTCCTATAGCTTTATGAACTTAGATTATGATGATTTTGATGATTATAATTCTGTAACTACATGTCTTACAGCCGTGAATAATATTTTAATCAACATGCTGCTGCAAATTGCAAAAAACGCAAGAAACTTTGAATTTCGCGGGCTGGTTGGAGCATTCCCCTTACTGATGAAAAACTTACTATTAATTTATCTAACCTACGGCATAGCAATAAATATAATAGAAACAGCTAGTAGAATAATTATAATCCAATAACAACTTTATTTTATTACTTATTACTTTTCTACTTCAGTGTACTCAGGCACAACCGGTTAGTGAGTAAAGTAAAGAAGGTCATCGATATGTATGAATCCGTCGCTTTTTAGTAGTCATTCAAATTTGGTCGGATAACCAGCCGTTGCTTACATATTTTGGTTTTTTGTTAATATTAACTTAATGCGAAACATTCCAACCTGAATATTTTCACCATATATTTTTGACTAAAGGCACACAATTTTGGTTCACACCTACACATCTGGGATTGAGCCGGTTCCTTGTATTTTGCCGTCAAAGTTAAGACACCATCGTTTTGACTTTTAGCAAGATTATTCAAAAACGCATGCATGAACAGTTTTGAAACTTTGTATGGTTATTAATAGCGTCAAGAAGGACCGAATACAGTTTTCAGCGAACTTGTGCCTTGTCTCATTTAGGCGCTGCGATGTTTTTTCGGGTTTTCATAAAACCGCGATAACTTGAAAACTATAAATATTTTCTTAAATCTAATTAGGGCACTAAGGTGTGCCCCTTAAGAGCTACTCGTGTATGTTTATTCTACAGGGGCACATGCAATAGTTTTAGAGATATACGATTCATCAAAACGTTACTCCAGCAGGAAATGCAATATCTCGAAAACCTGAAGGGGCACAGATTTTATTTTTGGGGGCACATTTTGGCACACATATAAGCTCTCTGGCCATGCACAATTTTTCTCTCTCCGATCATTCGTTTAGAATTTTCCTGCTAGAAAAACGTTACCCCAGCAAGAATCGTTTTTTCCGTTTTTCTCCAAAACGACAGGGGGCACACATTTTTTATGTGGGGGCACATTTACAGCAGATAAGGCACACATTATACGTTCTACTCATATAACTCTAGGAGACACTTTCTTGCTAGGGTAACGTACACGGTCAAAGGCGGTCTAATGGAGCATTTCATAATCTGCCTTTTCCCAACTATGTTGGGGTCGGCTTCCAGTCTAACCGGACGCCGCTGAATACCAGTATTTTACATGGAGCGACTGCCTATCTGAGTTAATGGGTAATATGATACTACCTTGCTAACGGCCGCGACTTACGAGTTTATAGGTCGTGAGTTCGAACCCAGCCAGGCGCTTTACTTTATGTAAATTATTTCATCACCACTGCTCTCAAAACGGTGAAGGAAAACAGCGTGAGGAAACCGGCATGTCCTAGAACCAAAAATTCGAAGACATGTGACATCTACGAACCCGCACTGGGCCCGCGTGGTGGATTATGGCCCAATCCCTCTCACCGAGAGGAGGCCTGTGTCCCAGCAGTGGGAACATTATAGGCTGATGATGATGATGACCTTGCTAAGACTGGTTGTCGGACTTTCGGGCTTCTGACGACCCGTAACGTCTGCCACGAATCCACGAATAACAGCCGGGATCAATGGCTTAACGTGCATTCTGGATCACGTAATTTTCTTTCTATGTACAGACTGAGACCCATCCAGTGAGCAACTGCTGCAAGCGTAGCTTAACTTGATCGATCGACCCTTGCAGTTGGTATTACTTAGCCACAAGCCCCTCATTAAGGGGCTATGCGTACCTGTATCGTGGTCAAACGTGTTTTTTTTTCCTTAGTAGCTCAGAGCCTCGATTTGTGACTAGATAATGACAATAGTTATCTTAATTACATGAGACTTAAAAATAACTGGCGAAATGTCAAGCTAGTACATCTGTCTACAATGCATTTTATCATGATTTTAGCCGAAAGACGTCCACTGCTGGACACAAGCCTCCCCAAAAGGAGGGTTTTGCCATAATCGCAACGCTTGGCAGGCGGGTTGGCGATCGCAGTATGATTATAAAATGTATAGAGAACGCTGCTGCCCATTCTCTAGTAAGTCCCTTAGTCGCCTTCTACGACACCCACTGGAAGAAATGGGATGGTGCTATTCTTTTACGTCCTGCGGGCTTAGCATGACGCTTTGTATTTCTACGAAGAATAGACAGTGCTTTTTCAATACAAAGTGACATTTCGTTCCTACATATTTGACATCGCACTGTAGATATCTTTCTACAATCTGTCATTTAGCCTTTCGTTTCTAACGATATTTGTCTAGGTCCTTATAAATGGAGACTATTTCAGAAGAATATTTCTTCCCAAACTGTCAAAATCACACTGACAACAAAACTTTCTACTCGACGGCCACAAATTATATACGATTATCTACAAAATCATGATTCGTTTAGAACGCATAACTGTGATAATGAATAGAAAAACAGCTATCCTATTGTAAATCATTTATTTAATAGTCATGTCTATTCTTCCGACGACAAATCGGTGCTCGTGCTAAGCCTGCAGGATGACACGGAACACCATACAGTGCGGACCACCAGACAGTGCGTTTGACCATATATTATTGTAGCCATGACACTATTTCTAATTCGGGGTCATAGATTTGTCAACGGCTATCAGATATTAATTTACTTAACTGGGCCACCAACGTGTCGTTGAATAAATTATAAGTTTGACCTGTCATTATTATTGGAATAGACAGTGTATTAAAATGATGGAATTTTAAAAATGGAGAACAGATGAAAACGATCAAGAGTATATTGTTTGGAACAATGAAAAGGTAATTGATATGAAAAAATGCTAATGACATACAGTTATAGCGCTCTGTAAAGTTCACTGCTCACCTCACTCAATTGAGCGCACACAATTAGAAGCGGACTCATTTGTTTTTAAAGTAAATCATCGCGGATTTACAAGCCACTGTTCAAATTCCGAAGTGATGTTTAAAGAATTAGCGGAGGATGCTTCGCAAACAGAGAAGTAAAGAGCATTGAACGCCACACGTGGTTATAACGTGTTGGTGATTTCAAAATATGTTTGGGTATGAGTAAGTCAGGAGCAGTGGTGGCCAAGTGGTGTCCAGTTGTGGTGGCCGCGACTTACGAGTTGTAGGTCGTGAGTTCGAACGCAGGCAGGCGCTTTACTTTGTGTAAATTATTTCATCACCACTGCTCTCAAAACGGTGAAGGAAAACATCGTGAGGAAACCGGCATGTCCTAGAACCAAAAATTCGAAGACATGTGACATCTACCAACCCGCACTGGGCCCGCGTGGTGGATTACGGCCCAGTTTCCCAGTAGTGGGAACATTATAGGCTGATGATGATGATGATGAGTAAGTCATGATGTCTTACTTATGTGGTTAAACTTAGAACTAACATAATATACAGTATAAGTCAATTATGTCTTACTTATGTGGTTTAACTTATAATTAATACAATAAGACACACAGAAATAAAATCATTTATCAAAATCATTTATATTTTTATTTTATTTTTTGTTTCGTGTGGTGCCGGACGTAAAAGAATATCACCATCCCATTTCTTCCCATGGGTGTCGTAAAAGGCGACTAAGGGAATTATTACAGAATTGGCAGCAACGTTCTCTACGTATTTGACCACCATACTGCGATAGCCAACCCGCCTGCCAAGCGTGGCGATTATGGCAAATCCCCCCCTTTGGGGGAGGCTTATGTCCAGCAGTGGACGTCTTTTGGCTGATATGATAATGATGACGTACACACATCAATGGCTTTAGATACAATAATACTCTCTTCTTTTCTCTCAAAAAAAGTGACTTTATTTTATAAAAATGTATCGATGATAAGCAGCATTAACCTCGCAGTAATAATCGAATAATTATTTAATTTCTCAATGTGACAATTACACGCTATAATATGAAAATGGGCATAATTTGTCACAAGCTCTAATTTAGCTCGAATGTAGGGCAATAATCGACGCCTCCTAATTACTAATGTATTAGCAAAATATTCAGATTCCTGCTAAATATCCCGCTCGGGAATATTCTCTGTTACTGCCCCGTAATAGTGGACATTTTGTAGTGCTAATAATGGTAGAATTACGGTCGGATTTATTTCCAGAATAGGTCCACGTTAAGGAAATATGACGGCACGGTTGGCGCAGTGGTTAAGCGATTGACTGCTGCGCTGCATGTCGCGGGTTCGATTCCCGCACGGAACAAATATTTGTACGACTTACAAGTAGTTGTTCCGGGTCTGGCTGTTTGTGTATGTGAGTTTTAAATGTTTGTAAACGCACCCACAATACAGGAGAAATTCCTAGTGTGGGGCAGCGTTTAAAAAAAAAAATATTTAGGGTAGGAGAAATTACTGTTAAGGGGCAACAAGTCGCGGGCTCGAACTCACTGGTGGGCCTGGCTAAAAATCACGCTGTCTCACCAGGTGTAGTAACCATACTACCTCTGTAAACTTGACCAAAATATGGGACCACTCTAAAAGTATACGAGTACGAACTCGTATACTTTTAGAGTGGTCCCATATTTTGGTCAAGTTTGATAAGTGGTTTTTGAGTTAGTTAAAAATACATACTTTTTTCAAATGGTTTAATATGTTGATGATGTTGTATAGTGACTTCTTCTCATATCCTCCTTCCTCTAATTGGTATAAATAACAATTTATAATGGGAGTTATTGGCGGGATGGCGTTGGAACATGTCGCACGAATTTTCATTTTCATGAAATTTCGTGAAATAGCGAATTAAATTGTATAATTTTGGTAGTGAACTATTCAATTTTAGTTACGTGTGAGTGCACAAGTGTAGTGAAGGTGAAGATAAGTGAGTAACGTGGACTTTGCGTGTTCCCCCCAAAAACTTCTAATAGGTTGTTGTAGTTTGTAGAACTTTGGCTTGACTGACTATGACTTTTTTGTGACTTCGTGCCCGATATCGGGCCATTTACTTGATTGAAAAGTAAAATTACTTGACGCTGGCTAAATGCACAAACCGTGCGAAGCCAAAACCCAAAAAGGAAAAAAAAAAACAAGTTATAACACACTTTTTACACAAATGCGTATTTTCGGATTTGTGTGGGGTAGGTACCTAACAAAAAAATTAAAAAAAAAGAAAGAAATTAAAAAAATATTTCAAATAAAAAGAATGACATCCAAGACAATCACTACTAAGTGATAAATAACTTTCGGTTTGGAAGTCGGTGCCTTTCGTTTTGTATTTAGGTTTTTTTTTTGCCACCGCCTTCCAAAATTAAGGTTGATTTCCACTAAATAGTGAATTTAAACTTGTTTTTTTTTATGGAAGTTGTACTTATTTTATTTATTAACTATGACTAACTACATAGTAAAAGTTTTTTTTTTTAAACAACTACAAATAACATATTATACTAAAATATTGCGTCTAAGAAATCTCCCACATCGTTGCCCACATAAAAAGTCTTCCATGCATCGTTTTTCCACTAATTTTCCAGATGATTTCTTGAAAATTGAACCACAGGACCATAAAATCTCGTGGTAGTTGGTGCACAAGCAGCTTCTCCGTTATTGAAAACCGTAAAAGCAATTTTACTGCGCATTCAAAAGATTTCAAAAGACTTTTTGAACAAAAAATCTTTCAAAGCTCGCTGCTCGGTGACATTGGATGCAGCTAGGGTTGCCAGGTCTTAAAACCGAAAAGCTGGACAGACCAGCCTATTTACTTAAAAAGGCCGGACACCCTTCATTTTCCTTCCGTCCGTATGTCACAGTCCCTTTTTCCGAAACTATAAGAACTATGCTGATGAAACTTGGTAAGTAGATGTATTCTGTGAACCGCATTAAGATTTTCACACAAAAATAGAAAAAAAAAAACAATAAATTTTGGGGGTTCCCCATACTTAGAACTGAAACTCAAAAAAAAAAATCATCAAACCCATACGTGTGGGGTATCAACGGATAGGTCTTCAAAAATGATATTGATGTTTCTAACATCGTTTTTTTTTTTTTCTGAACTGAATAGTTTCCGCGAGAGACACTTCCAAAGTGGTAAAATGTGCCCCCTGTAACTTCTAAAATAAGAGAATGACAAAACTATCAACAAAAAAAATTGGAGCTTTCCTGCGTAATCGAATCAGGAATGAAGAGACCATCAGGAGAACCGAGGTAACTGACATAGCCCGAAGAATTGCCAAACTTTAGTGGCATTGGGCATGGCACATTGCTCGCAGAAATTCCTAATTTAATTTAAATTATTAAATTATTATTGTTACGCATGATTACCAAAAAAAAAAAAAACTTTTAATTTAATTTAATTGTAAATATCCTTTTTCGTCGCTAGAAACACAGGGTGTAGACAAAAAATATATACGGCTCATTAGCAATATCTACCAGAACATGACAGCTAAAGTACGAACAGAAAGAACAGGCGATGCTTTTCCCATACAAAGAGGAGTTAGACAAGGCGACCCGCTGTCACCCAAACTTTTCTCAGCAGTTCTAGAATTCGTATTTAGACGCCTCGAGTGGGACAACTACGGACTAACTATTAACGGAATACAACTGAATCACCTAAGATTCGCAGACGATCTGATACTTATTACAGGTGACGCGAGAAGCCTACAAGAAATGCTCGAACAACTTACATTCGAAAGTAGAAATGTTGGTCTGTCAATGAACACCTCAAAAACGAAATTAATGACAAATATAGAAAAAGTTCCTATCAAAATTGATAATACGCAGATGGAATATGTGAATGAATACACGTATCTTGGACAAATTATATCTCCAAAAGACCTGACAAAGAAAGAAATAAACAACAGAATTAATCTATCCTGGAAAAGATACTGGTCTTTGAAAGAAATCGTAAAAAACCCAGAGATACCACCGAAATATAAGAAAAAAGTATTCGATTCATGTATTCTGCCCGTTATGACGTATGGATGTCAAACATGGAGTTTAACAAAACAAAATATACGCGCATTGGAAACCTGCCAACATGGGATGGAAAGAAGTATGCTCAATATTAAGCTAAGAAATAAAATAAAACTTGAAACAATCCGGAAGCAAACTAGAGTTACGGATGTGACATATTGTGTCAAGAAACTAAAGTGGAGGTGGACAGGCCACATGATGAGGAACAAAAAAGACAAGTGGGCTAAGGATGTGACCGAATGGTGTCCAAGACAACATAAAAGAAAGAGAGGGAGACAGCTTCGAAGATGGGAAGACGACATAAACAGAATAGCAGGCGCCACATGGAGAAGGAAGACACAAGACCGCACTTTATGGCAAGCTTTAGGGGAGGCCTATGCTAAATAGCAAGACAATCTTCGCAAAACCAGTGTCAATGTTAAATATTTATTTTAGTATATAAGAAATATGGTTTATAAGATTGTTTAATAAAGGCTTATTATTATTATTATCCTTTTTCGTTATGTTTTACATGTCTGTGTGTTTTACTAAGTAAAAACCATAAATTGTACATGTTGTGTTAGCCTATAAGTAATTGTTGCACTTGTGAACGTAGGTATCATTAGTTAAATTATTTTAATGTATTGTGTAAACAATTGTTGGCTAACCTAAATAAATAAATAAAAAAATAATAAATAAGAACAAATGGCCGATGAGGTCGAAAAGTTCTGTAGTGGCATTCGGAAGACGTAAAGTTGGAAGGCCTCCCACAAGGTGGACCGATGAAATTGTGTTAGGGCTGCAGGAGTCCGCTGGATGCAGGAAGCATAGAACCGGTCGAAGTGGCGGAGCTTAGGGGAAGCCTATGTCCAGCAGTGGTCGTCTTTCAGCTGAAACGATGAGGACGATGATGATAGGACCGGCCGTAGAGGCAGGGCTTAAAATTTTATGATTTCTAATATTGGTAGTGTTTTCATTTAGTGCCGCGTTCTCGACCCGTATACGATCATTATCATTGTCATCTGCCTAGCTTATTATTATTTTTCTGACATTACGAACATTTCTGTTCCTATTGTTGCTACACATTTTCTGACATTACGAATTTGTTTTTGATTTTACTGAACCAAGTATTATTTATTAAAATTTCAATAGATATATTAAATATTTTTCTTTCTTTTTGGAAGTCAAAGTTTAAGAATTTCTCAAATACATTGAAACTATAGTTTTGTATAATTTAGAAGCATTTTGTCAAAATTTTGTAAATGTGAGTACCATGCATCCTTATAATGTTGTTTTGATGTACATCGACTTGAAAAAACGTGGTAGTTGAGAGTATGTCATGCTCACCTGATGGTGCCGCGTGTGTTGGATCATTCGGTTCCCTAGAAAATGGTTGAACTGGATAGTGCTGATCCACGCGTCAATTTCGTGAACGGGCGCCGTCGGTATTGACTGGTCATCTCCTAACTGCCATGGCTTATTTTGAATTTTATATTTTTTATTTATTTTTGACATTGTTCTCACATATATTATAGAAGCACCAATAATAATTTACCCAAGATTTTGTAATACCCATGATTTAAAAGAGTGTCCTTAGGATTTCTTGCCCGTTCTTCTCCATAGAGATCTACGTTTTAGAATGGGCACCTAGCTTCAACTTCGATTTTAGTTTGACAATTCAAAAGTGCCTGTAAAAGGTTTAATTGAAATAAATGCTTTGAGTTTGAGTTTGAGCCTTTTCTTAACTATATTCGGGTTGGCTTCCAGTCTAACCGGATGTAGCTATCCACCAGTATTTTACATGGAGCGACTATCTATTTGACCTCCACAACCCAGTTACTGGTTAATACGATGCCCCTTGGTAAGTCTGGTTGTCAGACTTTCGGGCTTCTGACGACCTGTTACGACTGACAAAGATTTACGAATGACAGTTGGGACCAGCGGTTAATGTGCTTTCCGAGGGACTGAGGGAGGTATGTAAGAATGGTCACTCATCCAGGGACCAATGGTGTGGCTATTATTACTTAGCCGAGAGCCCCTCATTAAGGGGCTATGCGTACCTGTACCTGCCCCTCGATACGATTTTCAATTAAATACTTAGCAACTTCAATCGACACTTTGAAGGCAAGCGCTTCGGAATTTCGCAATGTCTACCCATTTTTGAATCGGGACTTTTCTCCTGAATAGATAAGTCTAAAGCGTGCCAAACTAATAATATTTTCTTTTATCTTTTCAGGTAAGTTTCAAAATCTTCTCCTTGAGTTGGGTGAGACAAAACGGTATGAAGACTACAGATATGATACATTTATGTCAATTCAGCGTGAATTATTTACTAAAACGCCGATTTCGGACTTTTTTATGATTTAGATTTTAAGTACGCTTCAGTAATATTTCAGGGATATTGGTTTTCATTACTGTATCTTCAGTTTGTACCTACGAGTAACTTTTAGTCTTCAAGACTGAGAGAAGAGAAGATTTTATTGACATTCAATAATAAACTCAATATTAAGTAACATGAAGTTGAAAAATACTGTAACTTTAGCTTGAATTGAAGTATTTTTGGGTCGTGACTGAATGAACAGAAGGAATATGACGTTGAATAATAAACTCAGTTTTAAGGGGCATAAAGTGCAAAGTTGTTCGAACGTCAAAGGTCTTCTCGGGAATTCTCGAGAGCGAAGTATCGTTTGCAGTTTTGTGACGTCATAAAATTGATTTGAGTGTCATCAGAAAATCGTCTACACTGCACTCCTCGTGAACTTACTATCAATAGGATTCTTTTTTTTTAATGTAAAATTCGTGATACGTAATCTACGTTTATAAAATCCAGTTTGATATGAATTCATGCCTAAACAAAGACATCATAGTTAAACTGACGACGAAAACATAAAAGGGCACCCATCTTCATTAACATCATATCAGCTGTAAAACGTCCACTGCTGGACATAGGCCTCCCAAAGCACCAACCACCACTTCGACCGGTTATGTGCATCTAGCATCCAGCAGATTCCTGCGACATTCATTCACCAGGTCATCGGTCCACCTTGTGCGAGGTTTCACAACGCTGCGTCTTCCGGTATCCACCGGCCATCAGTTCTGCGAGCAATGTGCCCTGCCACTGCCACATAAGGCAATTTTTCGGGCTATATCAGTTACCTTGATTCTCTATGGATCTCTTCATTTTTCATTCGATCACGTAGGAAAACTCCAAACATAGCTCTCTCCATTACCCTTAAAAGGAAAAAAGAGACATTGAAGGATACTGTTGGGAATCAAACCCAATACACGACCTTGCGCGCGATCTACACGCTCAGGCGTCGTGATAAACGCGTCATCATCGGCACGCCGAGGCTCGACGCGGTGGCAACATGGCTCGGCCCAACGAGCACTCGCTTCCGCGGACTCGACGGACGAATCTCCTCTCTAACCTCGTTTGTTTATTGTTTGTCCGGGACAGTTTCCTATTGTTATAAGTACGGCAATAAACCATTGCCTATTATTCAATACTGTATTAAACAGATACTCCGACCTAATCTTTATCACCTGAGTACTAACCCAAAGAAAATATCGAGGAAAACACGATTTTCACAATAAATCTTAATCATATTTGTTATATTTTGGCGACATGTCTTATGACTTATAGTGACATCTGTCGCGTTACCATGAAATATTGGCGGGACGTGGAACACTCAGGTGTAAAAAAAAAACAACATTTTGTAACAAGAGATGAAACAAAGACAGTTAAACCTAACCTGTTCTTGCACTGCTAACTACGCAGTTATCCATTAAGGACAAATGTTATTAGGAATAGGAATTTTTAACCTGTGGTGGTCACTAAAATCAAAATCAAAAGTCATTTATTCAAATTAGGCTGAGAATCAGATGTCAGAACGTCAAAATACATAAGACAGTCCCCCAAAAACGCCCACCCTTCCACACTTCCTAGTGCTTTAGCTGGGAAGAAGAAGTGGCGCAACAAACTCCTCGTGTCCAAGAAGTGGCGCAAAAAGGTGACCCGGCTCCGAAAAGGCCAATCAGGAGCGTCCAATCTATAGAAGTAAATATAATTAAAATGTATGTTTGCAACGTCAATATAGCTTTTTATGAAAGTATAGGTACGGTACACAAAATAAAAAATCTTGTCGATACACATAATTATGTCACGTATGTTTTATGAAATACATAAGCAAGCAGAATAATAACTTTTGTCGCTTAATTTTCGTTCTGTAGTTGTCAGGAATGAATACTTGGCATGTAACTTATCAATAGATTTACACACACTCACACATATGACATGTATGCCGCCACATTTTTATTTTCTGCATTTGTTATTACGGACGATTAAAAGAGTGTCCTTGGAGTTTCTTGCCCGTTCTTCTCCAGAGAGATCTACGTTTTTGGAATGGGCACCTAGCTTCAACTTCGATTTTTGTTTGACAATTCAAAAGTGCCTGTGAAAGGTCTAATTGAAATAAATGCTTTGAGTTTGAGTTTGGACAAACACTTCCCTATGTGTTTTTTTATTCTAACGTATGGTACTCATGGGTTGCAGCTGAAAATCAGCGTCAAGTGGTGCATTTTGTATTGTCATCTCACATTATGCTGAGCTGATGCCCTTTGGGCATTATTATCATTGCACCTAGCTTCTGACGTTTCACAAGTGCCCATGCAGGTTTATGTGAAATAAAATATATTGATTTTGATTGTATTTTTTTAAATGCTGTAATGCCAATAAACGCAATTGTATTTCTTCTATCTTCTTTCAAAAACCTGCATGGTCGCTTCCTATGGAGAAGAGCCGGCAAGAAACTCCACGGTTACTCTTTTAAAAATAATTGGCTTTTACAATGTTTTAAAATTACATTGATAATAGGTATGGGAGGACAGTGCAGGCCTGTCAATAAGTACTTAGAAGAATGAAAATAAAGAATAGAAAATCGTCTACAAATCGTCTCAAAAAGAAGGTGGAAAACGTCAGAGTTGTCAATAACAACAACTGCTAACAGCCATCACTTATTCACCGTACCATTATTGGCAATTTTAACTTTCACCATTCATTTGTAGCCATCCCCTGAATACCCCATGTTTGGTGGTGAACTTTTTTAATTCCCGACTGACCTTGATCCATTTTCATTCTACAGTAACCTTCCCTACACCATAAAAAAACAAACTTAACATTGTTCTGCCCTTAACTTGAATATGTAGTCATACTAGTTTCCGCCCGCTGCTTCGCCTAAGTGGAAGTCGGAAATTATCCCACGGGAGCGTACTAACGGGATAAAAAGTATCCCATGTGTTAATTATCATTCTCCTGCCGTCATCCAAATGTATTTGGGGTCGTCGCAACATACCTTTTTCTTCCACACTCCTCTATTAGTCGTCATCTCCGTAGTCACACCCTTTCTAACCATATCATCATTCACACAGTCCATCCATCGTTTCTTTGGTCTCCCCCTACTCTTATAGCCATCGACATTCATACTCAAAACTTTCCTCACGACATTTTCCTCATTCCTCCGTATCGCATGCCAATACCATGACAACCGATTTCCACACAACATTTCAGTTATCGGTGCCACTTTTAGGCTTCCTCTTATGTATTCATTTTTTATTCTATCCATTCGTGTAGCACCACACATTCCTCTCAACATTCTCATCTCGGCTACATGCAATGGCCTTTCATGCATCCCTTTTGTGGCCCAACATTCTGACCCATACAAGACGGCAGGTCTTACCATGGTTTTATATATCTTCCCCTTAAGTTTAAGGAGCATATACCCAATGTGTTAATCTAGGTTAAATCTATCAGTGTTACGGTATAAAAGGGTTTCGGCACAACTTAAGTTTGATGAATGATTTAAATTTATTGTGACTTAGATCTTGAAAATGGTTTGGAAGTTTAATATAAAAGCCATCTTGGATAGACTCTTTGGGGCTTCTGACGACCCGTAACGGCTGTCAAAAATCTATAAATGACAGCAGGGATCAACGGCTGGTTTCCGAGGAAAGGAGAAGTCTTGAGTGTCAGGCACGAGTTGTCTGGCATTTAGGCTGAACTAGGCCGTATGCAGCGCAGCCGTGAGGCGCACTTTAATGCTAGTTTCTGATATCGCACTATACGCTTTTTGTTGGTTTTTTTTGGTTGGTTATGTATGTTCGGGCATAACTCCGTCGTATATAGATGGATTTGCAAAATTCTTTTTTTTTTCGAAAGTCGTTTATTCCGAAATGGTCCCATTAAAATTTCATATAGATCTGATGATCCGTTTCGGAGACAGACAACGGAACTCTTCAAAAAAATACAGCAAATCAACCGCGAATGCTGCCCGTTTTGACCCCAAGGATGATGAAATTTCGAATTAGTGTGGGGCAGGTTACTAAAAAGTGAAAAAAAAAATATAAAAAACTTTTTTCAAAAAAATATCAACCGACTTCCAAAAAAACACTACAAAGTGCAAAATAACTTTAATTTCGGAAGTCGGTGACTTTGGACGTGTAGGTATTTTAATTATTTGTCACCGCCTTCCGAAATTAAAGTTATTTTGCACTTTGTAGTGTTTTTTTGGAAGTCGGTTGATA
The DNA here is from genome assembly GCA_949987655.1 of Polymixis flavicincta. Taxonomy (NCBI): domain Eukaryota; kingdom Metazoa; phylum Arthropoda; class Insecta; order Lepidoptera; family Noctuidae; genus Polymixis; species Polymixis flavicincta. Next base: position 6,904,940 of record OX465199.1, on the reverse strand, counting down.
TTTTTTTGAAAAAAGTTATTTATATTTTTTTTTTTCACTTTTTAGTAACCTGCTCCACACCAATTCGAAATTTCATCATCCTCGGGGTCAAAACAATGCATATTTATGCGATAGCCGCATTCGCGGTTGATTTGCTGTAAAGTTTTGAAGAGTTCCGTTGTCTGTCTCCAAAACGCATCATCAGATCTATATGAAATTTATATGGGACCATTTCGGAACAAACCCCTTTCGAACAAAAAAATAATTTTGCAAATCCGTCTATATACGACGGAGTTATGCCCGAACATACATAAAAAAAATATATATATATAAACATGTCGAATTGATAACCTCCTTCTTTTTGAAGTCGGTTAAAAATTGTATCTTTCGATATGTAATGGGTCATAATGGTAATAATGTTCACCCATCCACGAAACGACGCAGCAAGCGTTTCATTGACACAATCCATCCATCGTATATGCAACGTGAAAAACAAACATGTCACATACCAAACCCTCAATTTCTCTAATCGGGTCTAAACGACCGGTTTTTTCCTTCCCCATCAAATCGACAGTCCATTCCGTTCGGCATGATCTTAATGATGACTCACTTAGTTCGGTTCATTAATCAAATTAACGCTCTGGTAATGACTAAGCTTTTTGCGGGCATTCGGTGGAAATGGTCGGACTTAAACGCTTGCGTAAGCCTGCCTGTCTACCCCCCCGAGTGGGTTCCCGCATTGTCGTTGCGGGGGGGCTTAGTAACCGTGGTCTCCCATCCACGGTGAAGCCAAGAGGAACCCAACGGTGGGGCCGCTCGTCAGGGTTTTTGCCTTCAAGCCATTGACGTAGCGGCCAAAAAGTAGGTTGCGGTGAGGTGCACCGCAACTGAGGTGGGCCGCGATGCCGAATGGGAGGCATCGCGGCTGAGGGTTACGGGCTGCGGTAGAGGAGGAGTGCCGGTGCTTCTGAGCAGCGCTCTTCCCTTCCGTGGCCTGGACGGGGCCGCCACCGTTTGATGGCGGACGCGGTGGGGCCGCAGGGGAAGAGGAGTGTCGGTATAGCGTCAGCCGCTCTCCCTATCCTCTGCGGCCGAAAAGTGGTAGACGGGACGGCGCGTTGTGTTCCTCACGCGCGACGTCAAAGATGTCAGCAACCACTGGTGGGGTCCGCAAGGGCCGATGCCTGCCAGGGGTGCGGGTTTGTTCGAAAGAGATACCACGGCCCCTGGCATACGGGCTACTGAGGGAACACGGGTGGGTTTTAGTCAGTAAAAGTCTGACACGCCCTCCTGCTCTACTCAGCAGGAGAAGTCATTTGATGATTTCCCACCCAAAAAAAAAAAAAAAAAAGCCTGCCTGTCTACTGAAGTGAAGAGTGGAGAATTTCAGAAATAGAACAAAATTAACTAATAGTTTTCTGTTCCGTGTGGTACCGGACGTAAAAGAATAGCACCATCCCATTTCTTCCCATGGGTGTCGTAGAAAGCGACTAACGGACTTACTAGAGAATGGGCAGCAGCGTTGTCTATGCATTTTACCACCATACTGCGATCGCCAACCCGCCTATCAGGCGTGGCGATTATGGCAAAACCCCCCTTTTGGAGAAGGCCTATGTCCAGCAGTGGACGGCTTTCGGCTGAAATGATGAAGGTGATAAATAGTTTTCTATTCAACAATTCTTACCTCAGCTGCTGGTTTAGCAGAGATACTCATAGTAGACTGACGGCGTCCCGGCTTCGCACGGGTGGACATTTTTTTCTTTAAATATTTCTAGTAATAAGTATAGCCTATGATACTCAGGGATAATGTAGCATTCTAATGGTGGAAGATTTTTTTTAAATCGGTCTAGTTGTAGTACTTGAGTTTATCAATTCCAAAAATACAAATATTTCCTCTTTTTCTATTTATTTATTTTATTTCATTTTATTCAGGAAACTTACAGCTAACATAAACAATTTTATTTAATAATATAAAATTGAAGGCTAACTTTCCACTGATAAACACTTAATAAACAACAACAAAAAAGATCGGTGGATACAAAATAACTACTTATGACTTAGGAACTAAATTAATATTAGTATATTCTTATTTCCTTATCTTGTTCTCACACACTATTGTCTACATTTCTTTTTCATTTCTCCTTTCGCAGGTCTGCTGGAAGAAATTTCTAAAGAAATAAGCAGTGCCTTTGTACTCACTTGTTATTATGCCGTATCTCCTATGTATTTTACTGTGTGTACATAAATAATAAAAAAAAAAAAAAAAAAAAAAAAAATTAGTGTAGATTACGATACGTGTGACTTAAAAATTAATATTAGTGTAGATTACGATACGTGTGACTTAAAAACGTTTATTCTGAAAGTTGGCAACGTCGCAAGTAGCTTTCAAATATTTACCTGTTTTTTTTTTTTTTTTTAAGACTGTATATAAATATGAATAAAGGTTTGCAGTTATAACACTGAATTTAATGCTGTAACCGTTTTAGGTGTAAAAAGGACATTTGGAAAGTTTCCAATTTAATTTTTTACATCTAAAACTAAATATTCGGTGTTAGGATATTAAATATTGTATTTCATAATCAATATTTTAGGTCACTAGTTAGCGATATTTCATATTTCCTTACAGTAATATTGCCAAATTAACAAATTATCAAAACAATAAAATATTTGACAGCTATTTACGACGTTGCCCATTTTCAGAATAAACGCTCTTAAGGTGAAACCATTCCAATTTTTTTCCATACAAACTTCGGGAGGGTTTTCCACTGTTTTGCAATGTACATAGAAACTTAAACATGGTATGGTTTTGTCTCATTATTAATATTGTCGGTACGGAAACAGAATACTAAAATAAAAAGCCATTAAAAAGTTATGAGCCAACAAAGATTCGTTTTTCCTGATAATTTAACGTAACTTTGGACATGTGTCAGTAATAAAAAAAGTGTAAAATTTCCAAAACTAAGTCGGTACTGACAAAGCTCAATTATCGAAAAGTTCAAAAAACTTAATTGGTCATTGATTTATGCAGTGGTCTTTTCAGAAAACCCGATCTTCCGAAGGACTTTTCTTATTTTTTTACGCGCCGGTGTTACTATAACCGATCCTGCAGCTCACTCAATAATGTTGTGCGTGTAGACTAGCGTCTAACTGCTCATCGCGGGTACTACCTCTGTCGGCTCGAAGCCTGGTGAGACAGCGTGCTTTTTAGCCAGGCCCACCAGTGAGTTCGAGCCCGCGACTAGTGTACCCTTAAGTATCATTACACAGTATCGGCGAGCGTGCTAAACGCGTGCAATAATGGGATTACTTAAGTCACACGTCATCGTCATTCTCCTGTTCATAACCCAATTTATTTGGGGCTGGTGCAACATATCTTTTTGTTCCAGACTTAAAATCAAAATCAAAATCAAAAGTCATTTATTCAAACTAGGCTGAGAGTCAGCACTTTTCGAACGTCAAAATTACATAAGACAGTCCCCCAAAAACGCCCACCCTTCGACACTTCCTAGTGCTTTAGCTGGGAAGAAGAAGTGGCGCAACAAACTCCCCAGCAGCACAGCTGTCTGATAAGTTGGAAGAACTTGATTCTATACAGTCACACGTATCGTTCACTATTTTATAGCACGTGACTTAAGTGCGGGTTTAGGTCACACAGTGCTGTAAATTAGTTTTATTCGTTCTCAAGCTTTTTCCCGCGGATCGAATTACCGGGATCAAAGTTTCTTCATATTTTTGATTTTTTTTTCAATTTTTTCTTTCTATATTATTATATTAGATTTTAGGTTAGGATTTCCAAGTTTCACTTTGCCTTAACATCGAAATCCTTTCAAGCTTTAAGCCATGAAAAGGTTACAGATAAACGAAGCTACTTTCAAATTTATACTTAATATTAGTATGGTCACTTGAGCAAAGTAAAAAGTAGAAGTCCATTTCGCAGATAAATACACTTAACGAATAAACTTAGTTAATGGTTTTCCTAATTTATCATCACTATGCTACTCTCCGCTCTAATGGACAAGCAGCCTAAACCAACCGACGAAGCAGCAAACGGGTTAGGATTGAATATAATGATTGATTCCAGTGATAAATGAATATCCCTGAAGTTCTAATACAATTTCGTAATTCAATTATATTTGTTTCAATTAAAGTGAATTGAGTTATGAATTTCCGGGTACTGGAAGTAAAGTATGTACTTCATTTTGTAAATCCGCAAAGGGTTCTCAATTTCTTGGTACCTGTCTTTTCAATTACCTTGGTTAAACACTTTGAATTTATTCATTTATTTTAGTTCAATGGTTGACTCGGAAAAATCTGAAAATCGAATTGTGGGATGGACTTTTGAAACGGTTATTTTTAGCACTAGACTACGCTTGACTGATTCAATTAATTTTGATATTAAATTGAAAGTTTCTTAATATTAGAGTAGCCATTTTTAGGTGTATTTTGGTCTTTTGTAGGTGAAATTTGAGGTCAGAATAAAATAATCGTTTGTATAGGTACTTAAACACTGTTGGGGAAGATACTTCATCATTTAATTATTTTTCATTTGGAAAGACTTCTACTGCTAGTAATAGGTCAAGCACCGCCACTTCGCCCAGTTCTGTACTTCTCACATCCATTGGATCCCTGCAGCCCTCACGAAGTCATCGGTTCATTTTGTGGGAAGCCTTTAACGCTACGTCTTCCAGTACGTTGTCACCACTCCAGAACCGGCCTCATTAGCCTGTTCTGTGAGCAATGTACTCCGCCCACTGCCACTTAAGTGTGGCAATCATCATCATCAGCCTATAATGTTCCCACTGCTGGGACACAGGTCACACAGGCCTCCTCTCGGTGAGAAGGGTGTGTGGCAATGCTTCGGGCTATATCGGTTACCTCGATTCTCCTACGGATCTCTTCATTCCTGATTCGATCGCGTAGGGAAACTCCAAGCATAGTCCTCTCCATTGCCTTTAGATGACATTCAGCAGGCTTAGCACGAGTACCTATTTGTCGACGGTAGAATAGATATATTGATGAACTAAATGATGAATTACCACAGTTATGCATTCTAAACGAATCACGATTTTGTAGAAAACTGGCCGTCGAGTAGAAAGTTTGTTGTCAGTGTGATTTTGACATTTTGGGAAGAAAATTTTCTTCTGAAATAGTCTACATATAAAAGGACATTTAACAAAGATCGTTGGTAACGAAAGACAAAATAACAGTTTAAAGTTTTTTTTTTTACGGTGCGATGTCAAAAATGGAAAAATTAAATGTTACTTTATATAGAAAGAGCTGTGTCTATTCTACGTAGAAATAGAAAGCGTTATGCTAAACCTACAGCCTTCTTATGTGGGCCAAAGTGAAAGGTGAAGGTACTATCTTATTTTAGAGTATTTGTGCGCCTACGCACCGATAAGTACGTAAGCGAATAAAAGTCAATACGTTACTAGCAAGCAGCTGTTTCACTCGTCTTTCCTCATCATCATCAGCTTAGCCTTTTTCCAACTATGTTGGGGTCAGCTTCCAGTCTAACCGGATACTGCTGAATACCGGTATTTTTCATGAATCGACTGCTTATCTGGCGTCCACGCTCCAGGTACTGAGTAATACAATACCCCTTGGTAAGACTGATTGTCAGACTTTTGGGCTACTCACGAGCCGTAACGACTGTCAAAAATCCACGAAATAGCCGGGACCTATGACTTAACGTGCTTCCCGAGGCACGGAGGAGGTCTCGATATGTCATTGATGGTCAACATACTATACCTACCTAGATATTGTATAAAAACCTTCTTACTCACAAATAATATTTTCAGTCAAAATCAAAATCAAAATGAAAATCAAAAGTCATTTCTTCAAACTAGGCTGTTGTTAGCACTTTTTGAACGTCAAAATTTACAAAAGACAGTCCGCCAAAAACGCCCACCCTTCGACACTTCCTAGTGCTTTAGCTGGGAAGAAGAAGTGGCGCAACAAACTCCCCAGCAGCACAGCTGTCTGTTATGTTAGAAGAACTTGATTCTGTACAATGGTAGGTTATGAAATATAAAAAAATAAAATTGGTCTAGCTATAATATATCAATTGTGGAGGTCGCTAGCTAGCTAGCTACATCTTGCAATTTAACTCATTATTAAAAATAAAATTCGAATAAAAGTCGACGCCTATTTACCAAAAACCTACGCTCGATTACGAAGCAACTCAACACATAGGTAACGAAATAATAATGAAAGCCGATCATTGCCGTTAAGCTAAACTTCATTACAGCCGATATCGGCTACAGCGGCTTCACATAACTGTATTATTTTATAGCCGAGGACGTAACTTAATGTATTGGAGTATTAGAGAAGCAACAGAATCGAGAGGTTATAGGTTCAAATCTCCTCGTTGTTTTATTGCGAATAACAGAAAAGTATCAAGTATGAAAAAAGAAAGAAAAATATATTTATTTGTCACAGAAACACGGATCACATTTTAAAAAACATGATAATAGCATAAATCATTTAGACACAGGCGCATACTAATATTATAAAACGCGAAAGTTTGTATGTAGGGATGTATGTATGGATGTTTGTTACTCTTTCACGCAAAAACAGTCCAACAGATTTGGATGAAATTTGGCATACAGATAGATTATAACCTGGATTAACACATAGGATACTTTCTATCCCGGTAGTTGGTACGTTCCCGGGGGATAATAGTTTAAAATATAGAAACAAATAAGAAATGTCTACTTAAATAAATAGATCATTTTTAAATTGTTATTCTGAATGAAGTAACAGGTTGTCACAACATGGTAGGAGCTCACCTAACATAGTCTATTGTGTCAGCTAGAAAACGCTTTAAGCCTTCGAAATACCAAGGTCGGCATAAATCGATAGGAGCACATGTGTAAGCTAGAAAACGCTAAAACCCTTCGAAGTACTAGGTTTGTTCTGCCAGGGGTGCGGGTTTGTTCGAAAGAGATACCACAGCCCCTGGCATACGGGCTACTGAGGGAACACGGGTGGGTTTTAGTCAGTAAAAGTCTGAATTGACAAACTGAATTTCCAACCCAAAAAAAAAACATAGTTATGTCAGCTAGAAAACGCTTTATGCCTTCGAAGTACCAGGCTGTCATAACTTAGTAGGAGCAGTTGTGTCACATGGCAGCGTTTCTTTCACGTATAGAGGAGACCACTAACAAAGTAAAAATATTAATTATATCATCGAAGTATCATGTATCATAAGTATTCTTTTACCGAACTATATTTCGCCGATTTACAGAATAACTTTTTGCTATAGGCCGAAGCCTCTTTTGAACTTTTTTCATTTGCCAAATGATTTTTTTTCCATATTTTCACCACACCGAAACAACATTTTACGGAATATTATTTGGTCACAAATAAGATGATTTTCGACTTCCACGTGGGCGAAGCTGCGGGTAGCTAGTAGAACATAAATAGTCGTCAGCTGCACACCGTGACTGCGAGAAGAAGGCTTCCACTCAGCATGATGCTGTGCTATGGGACCCACAGCACAACACTGATTTTCAGTGGTCAGAGTGCATGGGTAGCCGTCACCTCCTTTTGCGAAGCAGTAATGCTCGCGAAGAAGAAGGTGGTGCACGTAAGGGTGAAGCAGTTTATGCGCTCTCACGGCCCTCGTCGTAGCTCGCTGTCCAGTAAGGACCAATCCCGACGGCGCGTTGTGTTCCACGCGCGCCTCAAAGAGATGTCAGCACAAAGTGACGGGGCCTGTAAGGGCCGATGTCTGCCAGGGGTGCGGGTTTGTTCGAAAGGGATACCGCAGCCCCTGGCATACAGGCTACTGATGGAACACGGGTGGTTTTTAGTCAGTAAAAGTCTGACACGCCCTCCTGCTCCACCCAGAGCGGGAGAAGTTATGAATTCCCAGGCAAAAAAAAATGAGGGCTATGTTCGAAGTTTCCCTACGTGATCGAACAAGAAATGAAGAGATCCACAGGAGAATCAAGGTAACCGGCATAACCCGAATAATTGAAATCAACATCTGTCTTCACCAAAGTCAGCTTTATAAAGTGTTATGAAAATACAAAGATTATAATTCTTTTGTGAAAATTTAAAAACTTTGCAAGATAATAGCTAAAGTTAGGAAGAAACGAATATTCAAGGCCATGAAAATGAATGAATACATTATTTCTTGAAAACAAAATATGTAAATTTTTTCATTTGCCGGTGTGAATTTGTACGAAAAGTGGACTTCATTATAAATTCTACAATCAGGGTGGTAGTGAAAGCGGAAAACGGTTAATGTCCCCTTTCCTGAAATATTTATGCTGGGAAAGAATCTAAAAATGCAAATAAAATCGTATAAAATTAGATATCAACTATTTAGTAATAAACAATCACTAAATGCAGTTTTGGCATTTGAAATTTTTATAGTATTTTAAATTATAATTATAATTGTTATGGAATGGATAAACTGCTTTTAAAGATAATTAAGAGGTAACTTTAACGTTTTTTTTTTTTTTAAATTCATTAAAGTATGTTATATTATGTTTTGAGTTCCATCACAGTATGCAAGATAAAACTTGAAAATATTAGATACATTTTTTTTGCTCTCTAAATTATTCATGGTTACATTGCTTTAAATCTCCGCCTTAACTGTCTCGGCGCTAAACAGTGCGTTGTAGAACCAATGCACAAAAAAATGTACTGAATCATAAAGACTTTAATCTTAAAACAGAGCTCAAACACCCAAAACAATTACACCAGTCAACAATATTAAACTTTTCACATTCCGAGCGAAGCAATTGAAAATTCGAAACTACTCTAACGGTTTCCGAGCGCTCAATAGTCCAATAAAATCATGGAAACTAGTTTTCGAAACTCAAATCTCTCGTTCAGTCCTTTGTAGGAACTGAACGAAAGTCACTGAACAATTTCTGTGATTTCCAATCGAATAGATAATTGAATGACTCGGTCAAATGGTTTGATAAATGTTGACGCTTCTTTGTGACTTCTAATGAATGACGTAAAAAGGGTCGCCATTTTGGTGTTGTGCGATTTTGTACATTTGTTTTTTATTTCTTTATTTTTCTGTTATTATTCGTTCCCTAATGTGATCAGAGTCTTGTAATTATCCTACCAATATTATATTATATTTTTTATAACATAGCTTCTAGACTAGCTTCTGCCTGCAACTTCGTCTGCGTCTTTCTTGCTCCCCCGACCCACCCCGTCGCATCGAATTGCCTGGCCGTGCGAGTACTTCGTATTCATGACTTTTTTTGCTTTTTGCTCGGCTCCTAAGGGCCTTAGCGTGATGTTATATAGCCTTCTTCGATAAATGGGCTATCCAATTCTTAAAATATATTTTTAATTCGAACCAGTAGTTCCTGAGATTAGCGCGTTCATCCAAACAAACAAACAAACTCTTCAGCTTTATAATATTAGTATAGATAATAATAATATATCAAGAAAAACAGGGCGCTGGTGTGTGCTCTAGACTCACAGTTGTCAACATGTTTTGACGATAGCAAAGATCTCGCTGATACCCACTCAATCCTGTACTGTGCAGCTGTAGCGGCATGTCGTGTGGCTCATGTTAAATTTCCTAACAGTGACCGAGCTCCACGACCAAAACCAGCCGTACCAGCTTGGCAGTGCAGGATTGAGCGTCGTATCGGTGAGGCTAGAGCACTCATCGGCAAGCTTATCTGCTTCAGGGAGGGCAACACTCGCCCTAGAGTGATGCGCTTTGTGAAGCGGGCGTTTTCCGGGACTGATATTAGTTCTGGAGATTATATGACCCGCGTCACAGAGCGTATCGACTTCCTGAAGCAGAAGATCTGTGCATGGGCAAACCGTATTCGTCGGTACAGGCAGAGAGTGGAGCGGTACACTCAGAATCGCACATTCCGAAGCGATGAAAGGTGGGTATACAGAACCTGGGAGCGACCGGACCAAGGTGTGGTTGACACGCACCTGCCGGATGATGATGCCATGTGTTCATTCTGGCGAAACATCTGGTCGGTGCCTGTCAATCACACCGAAGGTGATTGGGCTAGGGAAATCGAGCGAGCATGTGGTCAAATACCAGAAATGGGGGCACTTACCATCAGCCCCCAAGATGTAGCTCGTGCTGTCCGTCCGTTGCCTAACTGGAAATCTCCAGGGCCGGACGGGCTGCACAACTTTTGGATAAAATGGCTCCAAAGATCACACGCTCGCTTGGCATCCCAGTTTCAGTCAGCCTTAGTGTCAGGGTCGCTGCCCCAGTTTTTAACAACAGGGATAACCCACCTGCTCCATAAATCAGGTAGTACTGCGGAACCCAAAAATTATAGACCGATCACTTGCCTACCGACGGTCTATAATTCGTCTAAGTACCTGGTACTTATTGACAGGCCTGCGCTGTCCTCCCATGCATTTTATCTCTGTAATTTGAAAATATTGTTAAAGCCAATTATTTTTAAAAGAGTAACCGTGGAGTTTCTTGCCGGCTCTTCTCCATAGGAAACAACAATTTGGAACCGTGCACCTAGCTTCTGACGTTTCATAAGTGCCCATGCAGGTTTATATGAAATAAAAATATTTTGATTTTGATTTTGATTTATAAAGTTCTGACATCCATTTTGAGAGCTAAAATTTACCATCATGTAGAGACCAACTCTATCATGTCTGCCTCTCAAAATGGATGTCGGAACGGGTCCCGCGGTACTAAGGAGCTGCTCCTCATTGATATGGCCATTAGCCAACAGGTTCACCGTTCCCGAAAGGATCTTTCGACATGTTGGATAGACTATAAGAAGGCCTATGACTCGGTGCCACATACATGGCTTAGGAGGGTACTGGAGTTGTATAAAGTAGATGCAACTCTGCGTACCTTCCTGAGTTCGTGTATAGGGCAATGGAGAACGGTCCTTCGCTATCCAGGATGTCGAAACATCCAGAGGAATAGCGAGCCGATAAGGATTGAGCGAGGCATATTTCAGGGCGATAGTCTGCGTCCGCTTTGGTTCTGCTTAGCCTTGAATTCTCTTAGCATATTGCTGGAGCATTCAGGTATAGGCTATCGGCTGAGGAGAGGTGGTCAGGTTATATCTCACCTCCTCTACATGGATGACCTAAAACTCTTTGCCCCCAACAAATTGCAACTGATGGAGCTACTGAAAGTAACTGAAACTTTCAGTAGCGCTATCAGGATGGAATTTGGTGTGGACAAATGTGCGGTCATGCATGTAAAGCGAGGGAAGATTGTGGAATCCGTGGGAACCCAACTCTCGGATTCCATACACCTTAGATCCCTCTCCTCAACCGAAACATACAAGTATTTGGGTATGTCGGAAGCGTTGGGTATCAATGTTACTGACATGAAGCAATCGTTGAAGGAGCGCTTCTTCTGCCGCCTGAACAAAGTTTTAAATAGTCTTTTATCAGGCGGAAATAAGGTGCGCGCTTTCAACGGTTGGGTCATGCCGGTTTTGTTGTACTCTTTCGGCATACTCAAATGGACTCAGACGGAACTTGACGCCCTGGATAGGAGGGTCCGCACACTACTTACCACAAATCGGATGCATCATCCACGGTCATCGGTGATGAGACTGTATATCCCGCGAAAATGTGGAGGTCGAGGCTTCTTAAACGCTCAGACCCTCCACAATCGCGAGATATGCAGTCTCAGGGAATATTTCTTAGAAGCCGACGTGGGGATGCACCGAGATGTGGTCTCAGTGGACAAGGGACTCACCCCGCTCTCCTTGGCTAACGAGAACTAGCGCAAATCTAAAGTATTAGACACTAATGACCGCAGGGAGGTATGGCAGGGCAAAGAGCTACACGGGCGCTTTTATCGGGTCCTACACGGACCAGATGTAGACTTCTTAGCGTCCGTATCCTGGTTACGATTCGGTGATCTCTTTGGAGAAACCGAAGGTTCTGTCTTTGCAATTATGGACGAAGTTATGATGACGAACAACTACCGGAAATATATTGTGAAGGATGGCACGGTTGACATCTGTCGGGCATGCCACAGTCCGGGGGAATCAATCCGACGATTATTTCTGGCTGTTCTTGTCTGGCTAACGGAGAGTACTTGCATAGGCACAACCTTGTAGCCAGGATTATCCACCAGCAACTTGCTCTGAAATACAGTCTTGTGGATTCAGAAGTACCGTACTATAGGTATGTGCCCGACCCAGTTCTCGAAAATGGCACTATCACATTGTATTGGGATCGATCTATCATCACTGACCAGACTATTGTTGCCAATAAGCCGGACATAGTGGTGATAGATCGACTAAAGCGTCGCACAATGATTATTGATATAGCAGTCTCTCATGACGAGAACCTCGTGAAAGCTGAGCAAGATAAAAAAATCAAGTATCTTGACCTGGCACGCGAGGTTGTCGACATGTGGGATGTGGATACAGCAGTCATTGTGCCGATAGTCGTGACGGCCAATGGCATTATAGCCAAGAGCCTCGACCAACACCTCAGGAGGCTCTCGTTAGGCAGCTGGATCAAGGGCTTGATCCAGAAAGCAGTTATACTGGACACGGCGCGTATAGTGAGGAGGTTCCTCTCTCAGCAGCCCTGACCACCGGTAGCTTGGACTCTGTTCCCGATACCGGTGGGCTACTATTTTTTATATTTTTAAATGTTTTATTTTAATCATTTTTGTAAAAATATTTAAAAATATATTGAATTATGTATTAAAGAAAATAAACATAATAATAATATATATATAATTATATATATATATATATATATATTTTAAAAAATAATATCATCATCATCATCATCATATCAGCCGAAAGACGTCCACTGCTGGACATAGGCCTCCCCCAGGCTCCTCCACAAAAAATAATATAGTTTTATATGTTATATTATAAAGTATAGATTAACATAGGGATACTCGTACTTTTCATATCGGTAGTAGGTACTATCAAACTTCACAAATCTATTAGCTATGAAGTCGGTCCGTGCCGTACCTACAGCTGCGTGTATAAGTGATATATTTAACAACGCTCACCACAGCACTCACACAACATACCGTCGGCGTCGCACGTAGTACGTAACTACGTATGACCTTGGTCGGTTCATACCATTGCTAAAATTTACGTAGTTCAATCGAGTTCCGGTAGCGTGCAACGTATCGTCTTGGATTAAGAAACTCATAGATCTGGGTTCAAATCTCGCCATGAAGTTTTAATTTTTCTTTTCAACAATCATCTTCATCTGTTCTTTTATTATTCGATTTATTAATATACCAGAATAATAATGTAATAATGTGTTTTTTTTTTATTACTCATATTGTTATTTAAATAAAGGTTTAAGAATATTAAATGATTACAAAATGTTTATTCGTTATAATTTCATGAAGAATGGATAAAAAACAGTTTATTTTCTCATAAAGAACTATTTATTGAAGTAAAATAGCTAGTTGGTGAACTATGATAATCAGGCTATTGTATCTTAGTAATATAATAATAATTGTGCTGTAATTACTACTATGTGTCGGTACTCTAAATAAATCACAATATTCTACGCAAATCTACCCACGTAAAAATAACAAATGCAGACAAGTTGTCACAATACAATTAAATGACTCAGTAATACTACTTTATTCTACTGCAAGTGAGTTCGTTCTAACTCAAACCTCAAAGTTAACAAATCGTATTTAATAGGACTTAGGTATTGAGGTGATAGCTTAAGTGTTCATTTTCATTACGAAAAGAAGATTGAAACTAAACCTCAAAATAATCCAGATTACGGATAAGACAAAATATTATTTGAATATTACTAAAATCAATAAATATTTGTAATTTATAACTTAATGTTAATGTTTTTTTCCGTTAAATATGTTTTTTGAGCTGATTCTCGAGCTGGTTTTCGATGATGCGAACCTTCTGCGTGGAGTGCACGGCGCACGGTTCGCAAAGATGTGTCTAAGAATTCGGCAAACTGTCTTGTCGTTTGGAAACCACTTGTTTCATATTCGCTGAACATCTGCGCCTCTTTTATGAGCTGGGGTCTTCCACTTTGCTTTCCACGGGCAAGGCTACCGCCTTCGTCATATCTTCACACCCACCGACTCACACTAGTTCACTAAAACAATAAAGGGGTACTGTTAGGCTACTAAGCAAAATACATGCTATTATTTAGAAACAAAATTATTTAAAATGGGAATTTCACATAAATATTCAGTATTATGTTATTTTCATCGTTCTACTAGCTGACCCTGCAAACGTTGTTTTGCAGGTAATTTCTAGTAAACAACCCTCATCACTTAGGGGTATGAAAAATAGATAGTAGCCGATTCTCAGACCTACTGAATATACATATAAAATTTGGTAAAAATCAGTAAAGCCGTTTCGGAGGAGTAAGGTAACTAACATTGTGACACGAGAATTTTATTTATAAGATAATCTAGGAAATAAATTTACATTGAAATTTTATATTTTTATTCTATTTAGACCTTATGATATTTATAAAACGTTTAAAAAATAACTACAAGGATCAGCAATTAAACTTTAATTAAATAAATGTTTAGTAAAATAATTAAATCATAATACTCACACTCAGTCCGGTTTCATCACATATTTGTGGTATATTAAGTCCGCTTTTATGCAGCGCAAATATTCGCTTTCATTTCTTAATTTAAATTTGGTTACATTTTAAAATGAATCAGAAGAACGCTAATAGATGAAACACATGTCACTAGCACCAATATCAACCAACACCGTTCTATAAGTCGCGGTGAATGAGTCGTAATTTATCTGCACGTTAATATCATTCAAATTTATTTAGGTTTCTGTGGGTATAATGATAAAGTGTTACGAGTTTAGTGAATAAGACGAACAGAACAAGAAACTATACTCAAAAGTGATTTTTAAAACAATAAAAGACTATCATACCGCGTGCGGAATTCGAGACCACGACTCGCTGCGCTCTAACGTGCTAAACCAAGTACGGTAACCTCTAGGCTACCATGCCAATTACTGTAACTGTTGAATTTAGGAAATACATTCATTTGTAAACGTATGAGAGTGTGTGTCTATAGCCTATAGAAATTGCTTATTATAAGAAGGTCGTAAGTTAAAGCGAAGTGTCAATCTATTCTGGCATAAGCTAGTTCAGAATTTTACTAACTTTCATTTACTAACATCTACATATCGTTTTTGCAAAGTGGGCTTAACGATCGCAATCTGACAGATGAAGGGTTCATCATCATCATCATTTCAGCCGACAGACGTCCACTGCTGGACATAGGCCTCCCCCTAAAGGGGAGGTTTTGCCATAATCGCCACGCTTGGCAGGCGGGTTGGCAAATTCAAATTCAAATTCAAATGTTTATTGCTCAACACAGTACATAATCTTACATTTCTAGATGTCAAGTGAATGCGCAGTCCACTGTGTTGCACCAATTCAGGCATGCAAAAATATTATTAAAATCATACCAACACAATTATACCATTTCATAAATTCACATTAATACGTTACATAATTTCATTAACTCAAAATAATACCATGCAATGTCATAAATTCAAATAAATAAGTATGTAATGTCAGAATATTTAACGTCATATTATCTAAATAATGTCTAGTCAACACACAATTGGCACTACAAAAATAAGAGACAAATCGGACTCAAGTGTTCACCCTAATTACACGTATTATTATACACACAAATTTCTATCAGACAGGTATTCATTAATTGTGTAGTATGTCTTACTTATCAGTAGATTATTGAGTTGCTTCTTAAATAAATGGGTATCTTTAATACTTAACAGAGCATTAGGTAATTTATTATAGATATGTGGTGCCATTCCTAAGAAGTTTTGGCGATCGCAGTATGGTGGTCAAATGCATAGAGAACGCTGCTGCCCATTCTCTAGTTTATTCTAAGTGTTGCTAAGAGATAATAAGACCTATTCAGATTGAGACGACATCTACTAATTTCACGTTAATTTGACTACAAAAACTTTAAAATTAATCAACTGTGTTAAGTAAAACTATCGCACAGGTCAATCGATCCCTGGATGGGTGCTCATCGTGGTGACCCCTCCAAGCGTCGGAAAACACTTTAAGCCGTTGTTCCCGACTGTCATTTGTGGATCTTTGACAGTCGTTACGGATCGTCAGAAACCCGAAAGTCTGACAACCAGTTTTACTTATTCACGATTCCAAAACAATAATCAGTCGAACCAAAAACAAAAATCCATTGTTTTTTTCGAGTTTGCGATAAGAGAGCGGACCACCCACGATGCAAATGGGGGCGATGACGTCATCAAGGCCGCTCAAAGGGCTAGGGTATCTTATTAACCATGACTGGGTTGTGGAGGTCAGATAGCCATTCGCTCCTTGTAAAATACTGATATTCAGCTGCATCCAGTTAGACTTGAAGCCAACCTAACATGTTATGAAGTTTTTCACTTTAAATAAATTAATTAATAACCGTCAAAATATTATCAACGCGGAATGGATCTTCCAACCCGCAATTGGATGAAACTAAAACGAATTTCACCTGGCCGATTTTATCCTTGAATAATTAGAAGAGCCCCATTATTTACACCTCAGACTAAGGGCCATGAATAGTTAAGTACACCTGCAGAAGGACGGTTTCATATAACAAGCGAAAACGTATACAGTGTAAGTTTTTATCCAGTGCGCAAATTTACATACACAAAAAAAAAATCAGCTGCGCCATACATTTTGACCGCGCAGGTTTTGCACGTCTCTATGAAACAGCAGATTTTTTTTTTTTGTACAACCGACGAAAAATTGCTGCACTAGGGTTTCTAGAATGATATATTGAATTCATGGTTACAATTTGAGCACTGGATAAAAACTTACCCTGTATAGACCCACTTGGACGTGTACACACATAGGTACACTTTACGTACGGCGAGTGCAAGCACACTGGCGACTGGCATTTGTTTGAGTTCCTCGTACGTACGCGTCTAAGAACCCGTGCGTGCGCCAAAACAGTAAGTTGGCAGTGTCATTTTCTATGAAATCGATGGCAGATTTCAGAACAGATGGCTGATGTGGCGCGTACCGGAAGACGTAGCGTTAGAAAGCCTCCCATAAGGTGGACCGTTGACCATGTGTAAGCCGCACGAATCCGCAGCATGCGGAAAGCACAGAACCGAAGTGGCGAGGGGGCTTATGTCCAGCAGTGGACGTCTTTCGGCTGAAATTAAATATGGAATATGATTTTGCGATTTCTGAATTTTCTAGTACTCAAACTTAAATTTGTCTGACAATAAACAGGATTTTCGCATCAACATGCCAACTGCCCATTTGCTTGCTGGCTGTACCTACAACATCTGTCAAACGAGGATAAAAATTTCTTAGAAATATGGACACTCCTAAGCTCGTTCCCGTACTGCCCCGTCTACAAAACCCAAGCTGTATAAAGTCGACCACCTATATTTTGTGCTAAGGGTCATGAGCAGAAATAATAAATTAAGTCGGCCTCGTCCCTTTGTCCCTTCCAAATCGGAGTTTCGGGGTCAAAATTGCGAAACTTAAGCCGTTTTGAGACTACAACTTGGAATGACTTTGGATGAAGACTGATTGTGTTTGGGTGGCGCGTCAATGGTATTAAAAAGCAATTGTGCTTATACAATTATTTCAGCTTATGTAAAGAGGTATTGAGATTGGCCGTTTGAAATTCGAGTTTGAAATTGGAAGGTTTTTAACCGTATTTTTCTAATAATAACCTGCCAGTAATGATATTCTAAGAGCAGTGGTGGTCAAGTGGTAACGGCCGCGACTTACGAGTTGTAGGTCGTGAGTTCGAACCCAGACAGGCGCTTTACTTTGTGTAAATTATTTCATCACCACTGCTCTCAAAACGGTGAAGGAAAACATCGTGACGAAACCGGCATGTCCTAGAACCAAAAAATTCGAAGACATGTGTCATCTACCACCCCGCACTGGGCCCGCGTGGTGGATTACGGCCCAATCCCTCATACCGAGAGGAGGCCTGTGTCCCAGCAGTGGGAACATTATAGGCTGATGATGATGATGATGATGATGATTGATATTCTATAAAGTTCACTGCTCACCTCACCCAAGTGAGCGCACACAATTCGAAAGCGAACTCATTTGTTTTTAAACTAAACATGGCGGTTTCACGACGTGTCAACGTGTGTGATGTTCAAAGAATTATGTTTTATCGGTTTTAAAATAACTGGGTTACTAGGGTCTTACAGATCATTTCAGACACCAATCTCACACGACACCACCGATCTTCACGTGATCTGACCAAGATTATGTCTGGACTTTAAAAGAGACTGTGACCTCTGAGTTTGTTTCGGCCTTTCTTCTCAGAGTAGTCAGATAGGATACGCCATCTAGTTTTCAAAATTTAATTGACGTGTAAAAGTGGTTGTATATACCTGCTTAAAGAAATAAAAAAAAATATGATTTATCATTTATCTTAGTTTGCCAATAAATTAAGTTGAGTCTAGCTAAAATACTGATTTCGAACTTATCCAAAGTGTGACAGAGCGTAGCGTACTAAGTGTGATATATTCAGTGAATCTTAAATATTAATACACATTATAAACATTAAAACTTTGAAGACAGACATTAGTCCTATCTTATTAGGTTATAAGTTTCTTTGATAATTTTGGGAATAGATTAGGGCTTGTATACACGCCAACGACCTTCAGCATTTGGGCGCATTAAATTTGTGGGCGAGTGCGGGGTGATGTAGCCGTGCAGTCTTTAATCGGTCGCATTTTTAATTTATTATAACAAAAATAATGCATATTTGTAAAAAGTAACAAAACCAAATCATTTTCTTTTGTATTACAAAGCAGTAGACATTTTTTTTTAACTCTTTTGTTAAAAAATGAAGGAGTAAAATGGTTTCATCTCAACGATTTGGAGGTGATTTGATGTATTTGTTTCTTATTATTTGATACTCATAGATTTTTTTTGCCTAAACCAAATGACGTATATACATATTATGTAGAATACTAACTATTTTTTCAAATGTAATTTCTTTATAAATGCTGAAGTGGTTTCATCTGCATGCTATTTTCAAGCATTTTTTGAGAGGGCAGCCTTAATTTTGTTCTTAGAAAACATCAGTTCAAAGTAAAACGTGTAACGTAAATTCGAACAATTCTATCATTGGAAATTCTTGTTTCGCACATAGTAATTATTTAGTTAAGACTTTACGGGGGCTTGTGGCTAAAGTAATAACAACCGCACAGGTCGATAGATCAGGTTAAGCTACACTTGCCGCGGCCGGTCCGTGGATGGGTGACCGTCTTTAAAAACTAAGGGACTACTCATACTTATTCAGCTCTGTTCAGCTTTTGTCCATAGAAAACAACGATTTTGTATGAGATGCGTACGCATTCGTTCAGTCGCGGAAATCTGAACGGACATTATACAAAAACTCTATAGAAGTAAGTAAGTATGATTAGCCCTCCGTGCCTCGGAAAGCACGATAAAGTTTAGTCCCGGCTGTCATTCGTGGATCTTTGACAGTCGTTACGGGTCGTCAGAAGCTCGAAACTGTGACAATCTTACCAAGGAGTATTTTATTACCCAGTAGGTAACTCACGAGCATTCAATAATTCGTGAGTGCTTTGGTACAAGTTGTATTGGTTGTGAGTTCAAACCCATGACGGCATTTGACTTATTGTAAATTATTTTATCACCACTGCTCTCAAAACGGTGAAGGAAAACATGTCTTAGAAACATGTACTAGTATAAAAAATTCGAAGATACATTATATTATGACATCCAACAACCCGTACTAGGCCCGCGGCCCACTCCCTTTCACAGAGAGAAGGCCCGTGTCCCAGCAGTGGGAACATTAAAGACGAGGTTTGTAGTACCGTTTTTTTTTGGGTGGGAAATCATCAAATAACTTCTCCCGCTCTGGGTGGAGAGGTGTTAGACTTTTACTGACTAAAACCCACCCGTGTTCCCTCAGTAGCCCGTATGCCAGGGGCTGCGGTATCTCTTTCGAACGTACCCGCACCCCTGGCAGGCATCGGCCCATGCGGGCCCCATCGGTTTGTGCTGACATCTCTTTGAGGCGCGCGTGAAACACAACGCGCCGTCGACTTGGGCTTGGTCCTTACCGGACAGCGATCTACCCATTACTAGCCTTCCGCAAGCTCATGCCTACGGTGGCCGGAAATCGGCCTGGGATTCCCGACGCCCAGAGCATCTCCGTCTCCTGCGGTGGCTAGGGTTATGAGGGCGCATAGACTGCCTCTCTCTCACGTGCGCCGCCTCCGTCTTTGTAGCACCGTTAAAACATTATTTAAATATTACTTAGAGACACCTCAGATCGCAAACATAATAAAAATGGCCGCAATTTTAAGAATATAAAATACCAGTATTTTATGACGTAACTAGCAATAAGTGGTTCCACGCAAAACTACCCTCGTCCTTACCTTTTTAGTAAAGGTCACATTAACCGGTATAAAATATGAAAACCTCACAGTAATGCATAGTTTAAGCTGAAACGTCTTCCGGAGACCGGACTCGAACCCACGAACCCTTATTTTAAATGTAACAATAGGGTACGGGTTGCGAACTTTTATAATGTATGAACAATGAAATGGATATGGCAGTGTTTAGACGGTTATTTTCACATGATAATTCTAATTTCGTAATCGTCGAATCCGACTCGGCTGGGCAGCATTCGGGAGGCTTCGCAATATCTTCTCGTCCCAAATACCACAGTGTTTCAAGACGAAAGTCTTTGTGTGTGTTGCCAGTGATGACCTATGGTACAGAGACGTGGTCGCTCACAATGGGCCTTAAAGTCACTCAAAGGGCAATGGAGAGGGCTATGCTCGAAGTTTCCCTACGCGATAGAATCAGAAATGAAGAGATCCGCAGGAGAACCAAGGCAACCGACATAGCCCGAAGAATTGCCAAGCTTAAGTGCCAGCTTAGGTGGGCAGGGCACATTGCTCGCAGAACAGCAACATGGCCGATGGGGCCGAAAGGTTCTGGAGTGGCGACCGCGTACCGGAAGACGTAGAGTGGGAAGGCCTCCCACAAGGTGGACCGATGACCTTGTGAATGCCGCGGGTATCGGGATATTCGGCAACTCATGAAATATATGGAGCAATCAGAAGCAATATTCCCAAAACACATCCGCAATTGATTGTTGTTGCTCCAGATTGCTCCACTTAATTGATCCAGATTGCTCCATTAGTGTCGCCAAGCAATATTCTCAGCTCAGGAAATTGCCCGTGTTAGAGCACCTATATAGTAATAATTACCAACATTTTTTTTAACACCTTTATCTTAAAGTTTCAGGTTCGTTCCGTGTGGTGCCGGACGTAAAAGAATAGCACCATCCCATTTCCCCCCGTGGGTGTCGTTAGGCGACTAAGGGACTTACTAGAGAATGAGCAGCAGCGTTCTCTGTGCATTTTACCACCGTACTGTGATCGCCAACCCGCCCGCCAAGCGTGGCGATTATGGCAAAACCCCCCTTTTGGGGGAGGCCTATGTCCAGCAGTGGACGTCTTTCGGTTGAAATGATGATGGTGATGCTGATGAAAGATTCAGGTGATTATTCAAATTATCTTTTACAAAGAGATAAATATAAATTATATACGAGTATAAAAGCTACATTTCTTGCCTTTAGGTAAAGTACAACTTTGGGCAAATGTGCCGTCTTATCGGTAAAACTTTTCGAAATATATGAAGTTTATGCTAATGTATTAAACCTAGACATTTATCTTCGGTAACAGTAACAATTTGCTTTTACATTTTATGCCTTATTTCTGTTCGTCGCTGTCGATCGAAATGTTACTTACAATGGGACATTGACGTACAAACGGTCCTGCCAGGGGTGCGGGTTTTTCGAAAGAGATACCGCCGTCCCTGGCACACAGCTATTGAGGGAACATTGGTGGGTTTTAGTCAGTAAAAGTCTGACACGCCCTCCTGCTCCACCTAGAGCGGAAGATGTTATTTGATGATATCCCAACTAAAAAAAATTTACAAACGGTAACCATGAATTCAGTACAAAATTCTAGACTCTGAGCGTAAAAAAATTGTCGTCGGCTATCAAAAAAGAAACTGCTGTTTCAAAGAAAATGGACTAATTTGATCAATCAATCAACTTAGCCTATCTCAGACCACTGCTGGACAAAGGTCACTCCCAGGCTGCACCACAACCTCTTGTCTTCCACCTTCCGTACCCAGTCTGTACCAGCCACTTCTTTAAGTCGTCGATCCATCTAGCTGGGGGGCACCCAGATCCCATCAACTCCGAACCGCAAATCAATAATTAACTTGCACATGCATATGATTGTCACATTCACTTTGAAATTAAACAATAATTTAATAAATTGCAAGATGGCAGTCCACGTCAGAGATGACGGGATGACTGTATAGGTTTCTAAAAATCTGAGAGGAGGACGCGCGGTCTCGCGATAGATGAAAGGAGTGGAGGACGATCTTTGTCCACGAGTGGGACAGCGCAGGCCAGTAAAAAAAAATAATTACGATGTCAACAGTAAGAAAGTTAATAGTGGTTTATGAAACCATTGCATAATAAGGGCGCTCCACACTACGCTTGCCGATACGCGGTTTCCACTCCAGTATTCGTCTGCTCCACCGGCAATCGGTCCTTCGATATGGCCAGCCCACTGCCACTTCAGTTTACTCTTACTTACTCTACAAGCTCTGTCGGTAACACCTGTTCTACCGGCAAAACCAACGCGGTCTAAAAGTGTGAATATTTTTTGAGTGTGACGGTAGGCTTGAAAAATGAAGTGTAGGAAAATAACTAGTGTAATTTTCCTACTTATACTAATATTCTGTAGTTACCAATTAGGCTCAGAATCGCCCTAATCATTGCCTAGAACTCTAGTCTTAACACAAAGTAACCCTATATTTTCCCTCACAAATTCCCAGCAACACGGGTCTACATACTCCATTAAATTAATATACTTATACCAACTGTTGCGATCCCCAAAGTAATAACAACGTCATTGCATTCTGTCTCCTTCTAACAGGAACATAACAACGACATTATGTTCTGTCTCCTTCTAACACTTGGGGTAATGGAAATCCTTAACGTAAAGAGTACCCTCTTTGAGAAAGTTAAGTTTTCTTTAGAAGTTTTTTCGAGGAGGTTTTTGTGATGTTGGTATTGGCGCAAACTATTAGGAGAATAGTTATATTTTTTAACTGATCCTCAATAATCTTATTGACCTTATGATAGACACCTAAAAAAACAATTGATCCTCTTTTTACTTTTTTGGCCTGCTCTCATAGTTGGTCCCAGTAAATTAGCTAGGGTAATCCTAATCGGCTGCGCGTAAAATTAGGGCAGTAAAGTAGGAATTTCTAACCTAACCTACCCATTAAGTCCGGGTATCCAAGCTTCGTTCATCATCATCATCATTATTTCAGCCGAAAGACGTCCACTGTTGGACATAAGCCTCCTCCAAACGGGGAGGGAATTGCCATAATCGCCACGCTTGGCAGGCGGGTTGGCGATTGCAGTATGATGGTAAAATGCATAGGTATAGAACGCTGCTGCCCATTCTCTAGTAAGTCCCTTAGTCGCCTTCTACGACACCCACGTGAAGAATTGGGATGGTGCTATTCTTTTACGTCCGGCATCACACGGCACAAGCCAAGGCACTGCCAAGCTTCGTTACTGTGACCAAATGTGAAAATAGGACATAAATTGTAAAAGAGACTCATTTTTTTAAGACGCTCATTTTTTTTTTTTTTTTTTTAATCATTTATTTCAGGTACAAAACCCATAATTGACAACATCTTTGAAAAATTACATTATTGAATAAAAGATACACAAAATTAAATACAATATAAATACAAAAATAACACAGAAATTAAATACAATATAAAAACAACAATATCACACAAATTAAATAAATTAAATTGAAATAATAATAATAATTTTTAAGAAGTGTTCAATCCATTCCAGCTAATGATAGATGATATTTTTTTTTTTAAGGATCATGTAAATATTTTACAAAAAAAAAAAAACCACTGACTTTTGTCTCTGATAATTCTGTTCGTATTTACAGTTTCAATCGTTTTAGACCTCTAACCACACAAACTAAAGCTCACCAAGTTAATTGAACACAAACTGCCAACAATGGTACTTAGACCCAACTATCTAGTGCCATTGGTACTTCAAACCCAATCTTATTAAGTGTACACAAATATAGTGATACACTGTATCTATGTGAACTGCCTATTAGGTACGTGTTGTGGAACTACTGTTTGTTTTGGCGACCAATTGGGTTTATATAACAATCTTATCGTTATTGGTAAAACTTACATAATATGCCTATACATTTTCCCACTGCTGGGACACAGGCCCGCTCTCTGTGAGAGGTACTGGGCCATAATCTAACACGCGGGCCCAGTGCGGGTTTATAGATGACACATCGAATTTTTGGTTCTAGGACATGCCGGTTTCCTCACGATGTTTTTCTTCACCGTTTTGAGGGCAGTGGTGATGAAATAATTGACATAAAGTTACACGCTTGTCAGTGTTCGGTCTTACTTCTTCTTTAACATACTAATGGTTATTGGTTAAACTTACGAGTAGTAAATTAATTAATGTATTTAAATGGTTTTATTTTAACACATTCCTTCCCTGGTTCCATGTTAATTGGGGTCGATACATATATTTTCTTGTTCTATTTCGCTCAAAATATTGACCATTTTATATACTAAAATTATAAAAAAATTGATTTAATTTAATTTGGACAAAAAACACTCCAGGAATGGCGACAGAAATGAAAACTTGAACAATTACGTGTGTATTTTTTTAATCTTCAATACAGAATTTCACATTGCGTCACCTCAGACAAAAACGTCCACTTGGCCATAACCGCCACGCTTGGCGCGATCGCAGTATGGCGGTAAAATGCATAGAGATCGCTGCTCCCCATTCTCTAGTAAGTCCCTTAGTCGCCTTCTACGACACCCACTGGAAGAAATGGGTTTTTTTTTTTTGGGTGGGAAATCATCAAATAACTTCTCCCGCTCTGGGTGGAGCAGGAGGGCGTGTCAGACTTTTACTGACTAAAACCCACCCGTGTTCCTTCAGTAGCCCGTATGCCAGGGGCTGTGGTGTCTCTTTCGAACAAACCCGCACCCCTGGCAGGCATCGACCCTTGCGGATCCCATCACTTTTTGTGCTGACATCTCATTGAGGCGCGCGTGGAACACAACGCGCCGTCGACTTGGGCTTGGTCCTTACCGGACAGCGAGCTACCCAATACTCGCCGTCCGCAAGCCCATGCCTACGGTGGCCGGAAATCGGCCTGGGATTCCCGACGCCCAGGGCGTCTCCGTATCCTGCGGCGGCTAGGGTCGTGAGGGCGCATATGCTGCCTCTCCCTCACGTGCGCCGCCTCCCTCTTCGCGAACATCACTGCTTCGCTGAAGGAGGTGACGGCTCCCCATGCCCTCTCGCTCCGTACCATGGCCTGGACCAGGGCCGGACGCGAGAGATCGCCGCCGCCGATCGCCTCCACGAGGACACGGCGGTGCTCCGCCCAAGCAGGGCAGACCGCCACCGTGTGCTCCACCGTGTCCTCAGGGCGATCTTCGCAGTGGAAACACCCGGGCGTTTCCTCCCGCCCTATCCGAAACAGGAACCTCCCGAAACAACCGTGTCCGGTGAGGACCTGCGTCAGGCGGAAGGTGAGGACGCCATGCCGCCTCTCAAACCACTCCTCAAAGAGCGGACTTACCGCCGCAATCGTGGCGTGCCCAGGAGAAATGGGATGATGCTATTCTTTTACATCCGGCACCACACATTGAATAACAGTACAGATTTTTACGATAAAAATATAAAGATAAAGAAATGAATAAAAGAATTAGAATTTCCTATTGAAAGAAAGGGACTTTTCCAAAAGACACGACGCATCCGTGTGCTCGTTCACCCATATATACACAGTACATATACAAATAGCTCATGGAAAGCGAGTACCATGATTCTTGTTCACCCAAAAAGTGCTCAATGCGCCTAAAGAAGTTTTCGCTTAAATAATCATTCCTTTTCTACCTGTAGCTATCTTAAAAGCCATACAAGATAGAATACCAAAAATATTTTAGTAGTACTAAATAAGAAATAAACTCAAATTATTATAACTTTTAATCTTTAAATATTTCGCTTTTAGTTAGACCGTGATATGAAAAGTTATTTTCTTTTTACTTCAAAGTATTTATTACCCTTTTACGTGGGTATAGGTACGGGAATAAAATATAACCTATCTCACCCGGGGATAGTGTAGCTTCCCAACAGTGAAAGAAGATTCGGAGCATATTCAATGCAAACAAACAATCAAATCTTTCCTCTTTATGAAAGAAATAAAGAAAGAAAAATAGTTTTATTTGTCACAGAAACACGTGCATATAAAAGATGACAACATTAAAAATAAAGAAGAAAAACATGATAACAAACTCAGATAAGTATACATAGGCATAAAGAACACAAATAGTCGGCAGCTGCACGCCGTGACTGTGACAAGAAGGCTTCCACTCAGCATTATGCTGTACTATGGGATCCACAGCACAGCGCTGATTTTCAGTGGTCACCCGAAAACAACGTACGAAAATCAAGCCAGGTTTTTTACAATTTATACAAAAACAAGTAACAAATTAAAATAATTATCTTTATTAAACAGTACATATTTAATATTACCCTACAACCAATGATAGAAAATGCTATAAGTAAAGTAATTAACCTACCTAGTACCTACACAAAACTGTACCGCGTTTTGTCTCGCTCCCACTCAAACCTTCCTGTTCTCCCGTCGCCTGCGCGCGCGCTCACAATAAAATACTTTGTTGTATTAATTAGGTTATTAGGTGCATTTCTTTACTGCGCCTATGAGCGTGATGACGAACTGTGATTCTAATTTATAATATTGGTATAGATTAAAAGCCTGGGATGTCGCATTGCAAAGCAAAGGCGTCTCTACCCTGCTTCCACTTTTCACTGTGCAAAACTGCTAAGGATCAGTTCTTGTTGAAGGAGTCTAGCTCATACCACCGCCTCCGTCTGAGCCAACCGCGATTTCGTTTGCCATTAAGCGGGACCCACTGGATTGTAAGTTTGGCCCATTGATCGTCTGACATACGGCAGATGTGTCCAGCCCATTTTCATTTTGCAGTGTGGCAGCTTACGTCATTTATCTTTGT
Source organism: Polymixis flavicincta (assembly GCA_949987655.1). Lineage (NCBI taxonomy): Eukaryota > Metazoa > Arthropoda > Insecta > Lepidoptera > Noctuidae > Polymixis > Polymixis flavicincta. The sequence goes on along the minus strand of OX465199.1, from coordinate 6,877,811 downwards.
GATGGAACGGATGATGGTATTCCTAACCTGGTCTGTTCGTTTCATACCCAGAATACTTTTTTCTTCCTCTGGCAAAACTAATATGACCAAGGTAATATCTGGATGATGATTATTTGTTTGCGTTTTCCAAAAAATGAAACATAGCTAGATCGATTTATCGCCCCCGAAACCCCTTGCATACTAAATTTCATGAAAATCGTTGCAGCCGTTTTCCGAGATTCAGATTATACATATTTAAAAGAATTGCTCGTTTAAAGGTATTAGATACGAAGGCCTTGAAAACCAGTAAAAAGTAACGACCCATATCCCTACATGGCTAAGTAAAAACACCCATTACCAACCTGAAATAATCTTATAATCTGCTTTTAAGAAACCTATAAAAATAAATTGAGGTTCTTTTTCCTCAAGTGAAAAAACTTCACAGCAGGCTGATTACACTTCCTTTTAAAATCACAGGTATATTAAAATAGATGGGTATGCTTTGATGGTTCGGCAATTTTTTTTTTTTTTTTTGGTGGGATTTCATCAAATAATTTCTCCCGCTCTGGGTAGAGGAGGCGTGTCAGACTTTTACTGACTAAAACCCACTCGTGTCACCTCAGTAGCCTGTGTGCCAGGGGCGGCGGTATCTCTTTCGAACAGCCCGCACCCCTGGCAGATGGTTCGGTCATGTTGGGACGATGAATGAAAGGCGACTAACAAAAGTACACAAATGTGAGTGGAAATGTGGTGCCGGACGTAAAGAATAGCACCATCATATTTCTGCCCGTGGGTATCGTAAGAGGCGACTTAGGGACTTACTAGAGAATGGGCAACAGCGTTCTCTATGCATTTTGCCACCATACTGCGATCGTCACGCCTGACAAGCGTGGCGATTATGGCAAAACCCCCCCTTTTTGGGGGCGACTTATGTCCAGCAGTGGACGAGGTGGTGGTGGTGGGAGTGGGTGAGTGACTGCCTTAAGGCAGTCGGGTTTTTTGATTTTGTAAATTGTTATTTTTTAAATCTTTTTTTTAAAGTAACTTTAGCTACGTGTCATGGGAAAACAGCGTGAGTTTATGTATTAGTATATACCCAAAAATAATAACACTTATGTACATCTGTATAGAATGCAGATTACTCTTCCTTCCAAAATTACGGGTACATTAAAATGGGTGCGAACATTATGGTACAGAGGCTGCGCCGTACTCTAAGAGAATGTTTTATGATTTTCTGTACAATTGAGGACAAAATAATTGGGTTATCTTTGTGAAGACTTTTGAAGTGAGTGTTCGCCCCACTTTAAAGTAGACGTTTCAATGTCAAAGTGAATGGAAGATGAGGTGCTATTAATAGTATTTGGTAATATTAAAGTGGGGCTTTTTCCGCGGTCACTTTATGAACCTTACCTACTAAGGCCTTCTTGGTATCCTTTGGAAGGACTATGGTTCTTTCATTTTGTAGTCTATATACAGGATAAGTTTTTAACCAGTGCGCAAACTGTAACCATGCATTCAGTATATCATTCTAGACACCTCGCGCAGAAATTTCTCGTCGGTTTTAGAAAAAAAATCTGCTGTTTCATACATTTTGACTGCGTAAGTATTGCACTTTTCTATGAAACTGCAGATTTTTTGTTTTTTGTATAACCGACGAAAAATTTCAGAGCTGGGGGGTCTGGAAAGATATGCTGAATTCATGATTACAGTTTGCGCACTGGTTAAAAACTTATCCTGTATATATTATATTTGAAGAAAGAACCACATAGATTGAGTGGAAAATTTTCTCTTTGCCCGAATACCTAGAGCCGCAGCAAAAAGTTGCCTTCCTACACCCGTGGCACCTGTGTGTGAAGCCAGTGATTTATAAAACTGGGCCAACTTAGACTTTTTTCTGCTATCTATTTCCCGAGACCGACCTGTCAATATCAGGGTAGGGCACGTGCATTCAAGATTGTTGTGTTTGTGTGTTTCTATGCGGTGCACTTGTTTCTTAGACAGTGTTGCTTTTTTTATGTCTTATGTTGTATTCTCAGTACCAACTAGTCTTGTGTAGCTCGTGAACGATGAACGAAAAGGAACCGTTTCTTAGCACCTTACTTGCTTATATAATTGTGTTAGTATATATAATAACATACCGAGTAGCATAAAAAACTTAAACTCCAGATTATTTAAAGGAAAATTGTTTGACTGGTTAAAGTTGAAAAATTTCTATAGTCTTAAAGAATTTATGGATAACAAATTCCCATGTTAGTATTAAGTGAACATATGCATGCTAAGTACAATTCTGGCAAAACATGTAAGATCTTTATTGTAAATTATTGTAACACCATGTATACCATGTTTTATGCAAATAAATACTTACTCACTTACTTACTGAAAGGAATCACTCGGAAGAGATTTATCGTGATATTGGCAAGTAATGTGGAAAGTTATTGACCTACGTAGTGTGATTTGAATTTAAGAAACATCAACCGAAAATTTTGTATCAATTCTTAGAGTATTTTATTTTGAGCTGAAACTATGAATAGTGATTCTACACCAGCTGTTATCTTTAGTGACTAACGATAGCAAATTTAGGGTTTCTGTTACACAGATTTTAACCTGTAAATTCCGACGCACAGTGTGGGCTAAAGAGAAGCTAGCATAGACTTTGCGTCGCTCAAAAGTCAAGTACCTAATTTTTGGGCACGTCACGATTGCGGCGAAAAGTCCCCTTTTTGAGGAGTGGCTTGAGAGGCGGCATGGCGTCCTCACCTTCCGCCTGACGCAGGTCCTCACTGGAGATGGTTGTTTCGGGAGGTTCCTGTTTCGAATATGGCGGGAGGAAACGCCCCGGTGTTTCCATTGTGAAGATCGCCCTAAGGACACGGTGGAGCATACGGTGGAGGTCTGCCTGGCTTGGGTGGAGCACTGCCGTGCCGTGGTTCGGAGCGAGAGTGCATGGGTAGCCGTCACCTCCTTCAGTGAAGCAGTAAGGCTCGCGAAGACGGAGGCGGCGCACGTGAGGGAGAGGCAGTATATACGCCGTCACGGCCATAGCCTCCGCAGGAGACTCCCTGGGCGTCGGGAATCTCAGGCTGATTTCCGGCCACCATAGGCGTGGGCTTGCGGACGGCGAGTAATGGGTAGCTCGCTGTCCGGTAAGGACCATTCCCAGGTCGACGGCGCGTTGTGATCCACGCGCGCCTCAAAGAGATGTCAGCACCAACCGACGGGGCCCGCAGGGGCTGATGCCTGCCAGGGGTGCGGGTTCGTTCGAAAGAGATACCGTGGCCCCTAGCACACAGGCAACTGAGGAAACACGGGTGGGTTTTAGTCAGTAAAAGTCTGATACGCCCTCCTGCTCTACCCAGAGCGGGAGAAGTTATTTGATGATTTCCCATCATCAAAAAAAAAACCCCTCCGTGACTCGGAAAGCACGTTAAGCCGTTGGTCCCGGCCATCATTTTGGATCTTCTTCTACGTTTTTTTTTTTTTTTTAACAGATAATTTAACTTTGACTTAGCTTTGTTTCAATCAAAATTAAATTTGCAACAGGCCGTTAGTAAAACAGAAAATAAATACCATTAATCTAAATAACATTAGTATAATGTTCGCTGTTTGATCCATTTTAACACTTCAAATTCATCAAAGTCAGTAAATGGTGTGAATGACGTCATAGTCACTCGTAATTGGACATTAGTCCTAATGGCTATAGAGAGGGAACAACGCCATATTTAACATTGTGACGGTAATTAACTGAAACATAATCTTGTTTGATTACCACACCAACATTGCCCCACATTTTGCTTGTTTGTACCTATCTACTTCTCTAAACATAATTTACCTAGCGTTTCCCAACTATGGCAATTTGAGTACTTTATGCGGCCTACCCAAATGTCCTTTCTTTGGTATTGTTCGTCAAATCGTTGAGCTCCTCAAGTTCTGAGTTGAGCTGAATGATTACTGATAAATACGTGCACTAATTGGACAGGTCCACTCGATCTGTGTGGTGCTTTCCTCAAAAGACTATTTCAGATACCAATCCACATGATCTTCACTGATCTGACCAAGATTATGTCTGGACTTTAAAAGAGACTGTGACCTTTGAGTTTGTTTCGGCCTTTCTTCTCAGAGTAGTCAGATAGGAAACGCCGACCTCGTCTAGTTAAAAAAATATGATTGACGTGTAAAAGTGTTTGTACAGAGGCCAGCACATCAAGCTACCCCAATCTGTCAAATTTCTTTGATAGTTTTTCAACTTTATTACAAAGGAATAAGGTTTATGTTCAATTGGGAAAATTTGACAGTTTGGGATAGCTTGACCTGCTGGCGACTGTGCAAACCTACTTACGAAATAAAACCTTTTACCATTATTTATGTTTGTGTCAGCTTCTAGTCTAACTAGTTGCAGCTGAATACCAGTATTTCACATAGAACGACTGCCTATCCGATCCCACAACCCAGTTACTGGGTAATGCGATGCCCTTGGTAAGACTGGTTGTCCGACTTTTGGGTTTCTGACAACCCGTGAAGACCCAAGAATGACAACACGTGACTCGGAAAGCACGCCGTTACTTTCGGAGGCACGAACGGGTCTTGGTACGTAATGATGGTTACCCATCTACGAACCAACCGCAGCCAGCGTAGCTTAACATCGTTTTGCAACTAGCCCCTCCACTATAATTGAAATTTCTCACGTAGATTAATTGCAATGAATTTGCAAAAAACAGTGTAATTTATTGCAATTTCGTATTCTGTTGTATTGAACTATTATTCTTTTGTCATGATTGTGTTTAATTTTTAATGCTATTTTATCCTTAGACCTGTCCTGAATTGGTTGCAATAGACCTCATCATCATCATCATTTCAGCCGAAAGACGTCCACTGCTGGACATAGGCCTCCCCCAAAAGGGAGGGGGGGTGCCATAATCGCCACGCTTGGCAGGCGGGTTGGCGATCGCAGTATGGTGATAAAATGTATAGACAACGCTGCTTCCCATTCTCTAGTAAGTCCCTTAGTCGCCTCCTACAACACCCACTAGAAGAAATGGGATGGTGCTATTCTTTTACGCCCGGACACCACACGGGGAAATAGACCTAGTCTTAGAAAAATACGACAATTTACTTTTAAGCTGTCCCTACTGACAACTTACTAAAAGATTATGCAAATTAAAAAAAAAACTGAATTCGTTTGGCCCAAAATTCAGCAGTGCAAACAGTACGCTGACGCAACCATTAGGTCCTCGTGTGTGCATGTGACAGGGCATGCGGTGCAAGATGAGAAGTAAGCCATTGTCTGTGGAGAGACGACGCATACACACCGGAGGTCTGCGCCGGCCATGAACCTCTCATTTGTAGAGGTTGTCCTTGCTGCGGCCCACAAAACAGTAGGAAATATTAAGGGGAAACAAGTCGCGGGCTCGAACTTACTGGTGGGCCTGGCTAAAAACCAGGCCGTCTCACCAGGCATCGTGTCTGACAGAGGTAATACCTGTGATGGGCAGTTAGACGCTAGTCTACACGCACAACATTATGGAGTGAGCTGCTGGATCAGTTATAGTAAAAATGTCGCGTAAAAAATTAAGAAAAGTCCTTCAGAAGATCGGGTTTCCTGAAAAACCACTACATAAATCAATGACCAATACAGTTTATTGAACTTTTCGATAACTAAGCTTTGTCGGTACAGACTTAGTTTTTGAGATTTTACACTTCTTTTATTACTTAAACACGCCCAAAGTTAAGTTAAATTACCAAGAAAAACGAATCTTTGTTGGCTCATAACTTTTTAATGGCTTTTTATTTTAGTATTCTGTTTCCGTACCGACAATATTAATAATGACACAAAACCATACTATCTTTAAGTTTTGATGTACATTGTTAAACAGTGGAGTAAAATCCTCCCGAAGTTTGTATGGAAAAAATGTGGACAAATGTCACTTTAAGCAAACTTCGTACTGCTTCCTGAATAAGCACATCAAATTCCTACAGAGTAATGAAACAACAGAGATATCATTTAGTTCTTAGAACTATCTCGTTTCCTTCCCTCGTTATAGTGATATCTTTGTCCCGCTCATTAATCCGGTCACGCACGAACACTTACTCTTTTATTAGAACTGATTTCTCCGAGATTGTGTGTGTGATACGTTTTTTCTTTGATTAAATTTCTTATTAGATATTTGTTATACTGTGCTGTGGGATTGGGTTTTTATTGTCATTAGAAAAAAAACATGGGAATGATCGTGTTGTTGTCAGCATGGGTGTGGTTTTCCAGCGTGACAAAGTGAACGATAAATCTTAAACAAGAATTATCTTACAACTGATACTTTTTCTAGCATTTAGCTCAGTATTTAGTAAAAGTTTGCATGGTTGTTTTTTTCTAACTCAATCACACAGAAACGGCTGAACGGATTTGGTAGAAAGGCACACAGATCGTTTATAACCTAGACTAACATATAGGACGGCTTCGCCCGCTAGGACTTCGAAAATTATCCAACGCAAACGTACTACCGGGACAAAAACAACCCTATATGTTAATCCACGTTATAAACTAACTATGCGTCAAATTTTATCCAAATCCGTTCAGCCGTTTTTGCGTGATTCAGTAAAAAACATCCAAACTTTCACATTTAAAATGTTAAGTAGAATTGTGCACAAGTGTAGCAATCAAGTAGTAGGGTGTTTCCCACTATTTCCATGGAAATACAAAATAGAAAAAGTGGGACCAGCGTTTTTTACAAATTATATCCCATTTTATTTCTATTGCGATAAAAAAAAACCCAGTTACGTTATTTGAAAAGTTTACCACTTTAATGAATAGATTAAAATTAAAACACGACTTCTCGGTATTCAAAAAAAATAAATGGAGAACAAATTAATAATCTGCCATTTTTTTTTAATAATTCTCCACCACATACTCTACAGTACTACAGTACAACACAAAGCCACCTCGTCACTACGCAGATGTATGGATGATTGTTTGTGACTGTACTCCTCACATGAAAATACCCAATAGAAATAGTGGGATACACCGAAGTAGTAGCGTACCAAGAAATTCAACCCACCCAATGTCACTTACACAACTAATAAATAGTAGTTCTACAAAGTTAAAGACAACACTTTGTAGAACAAAACTCTTGCAACTTCGTACTCTCAAAGTAACTCAGACGACCGGACACAGTCTTTTTCCAAGATGGCGGCAGGAAGCTTGGGGGCGGCCATTTTCTTGTCCCATCTTTTTGAAATTCTCACGGTACGGTGAACAACACAGGGATGCAGTGTAGCGCAATAATTTGTGCCTCATGTGGAGACCTCAGTTATTAAGTGCCTAGCTTTTTAGTCTTCTTTTCTTTTTGGGTTTTGGCTTCGCACGGTTCATGCATTTAGCCAGTGTCAAGTAATTTTACTTTTCGATCAAGTAAATAGCCCGATATCAGGCACGAAGTTACAAAAAAGCCATGGTCAGTCAAGACAAAGTTATTGTAAAGTGGTAGTAACTTTACAACAACCTATTAGGTTTTTTGGGGGGAACACGAAAAGTACACGTTAGTCACTTATTTTCACCTTCACTACACTTGTGCACTCACACGTAACTAAATTGTAGCCCCTGGCATACGGGCTACTGAGGGAACACGGGTGGGTTTTAGTCAGTAAAAGTCTGACACGCCCTCCTGCTCGACTCAGCAGGTGAAGTCATTTGATGATTTCGTAACCAAAAAAAAAAAACGTAACTAAATTGAATAATTCACTACGAAAATTATGCAATTTAATTCGCTATTTCACGGAATTTCATGAAAATGAAAATTCGTGTGACATGTTCCAACGCGATCCCGCCAAAAAAAACCCTTTTTAGACTTAGTAACAGTTGTTTGTGATTTTGAGACCATAAGACCTAGACCGTATGACCTAGATGTTTAGTCAAGCGTGGGTTTTTTTTTTTTTTTTTTTGTGTGGGAAATCATCAAATAACTTCTCCCGCTCTGGGTGGAGCAGGAGGGCGTGTCAGACTTTTACTGACTAAAACCCACCCGTGTTCCTTCAGTAGCCCTTAAGCCAGGGGCTGTGGTGTCTCTTTCGAACAAACCCGCACCCCTGGCAGGTCAAGCGTGGGTTATACGGGTAATAGGGCAATATTTTTTTCTTTTTTGTTTATTTCATTTATGAGATCCTCTCGTTGGTCCTAAGTACAATTTCCAAGTCGAGCATAATTTTTTATATATTTTATTTATATTCGGAATTGATCAGTAGCAGCACGAAATTTGAATTTGTCCCCCGGTTGACGGGAATAGTCTCTGTCCCTGTGACAAAAGGACTTAATTAAACATTACTGGTGAAATGAGAGTGCACTATTAGGCACACCTCTACCTAACACTTTAAAGAATACAGGCGTGATGTTATGTGTGTAAAAACTTGTGACAACAAATCAAAATCAAGAAAGAAATAAATTTTATTTGCTTGAACATATGTCTGCCCGGTCCAAGTGATTAATTCAAGCTATCTCAAACACTGACTTATTACATGGACCACGGGCCGTCAGGCATTATTAATAATGGCCGGTCAAGCTGATAAATTAATCACTTTGCCCTACGCTCTTTGGCATTATTAATAATGGCCGGTCCTTATTAATAATGTCCAGTTAATCACGTTGCCCGTAACATATACATACAGAATTAAAATAATACATGCATGCAAGATCTTAAAATAAAAAGTGACTCACGACATGTCTGTCATTGCTCATGGCGTGCAAATATCTTAGGTACAATTATTTTTATATCAATGATTTTTCAAAAGTCAAAATTATTCAAACAAGGGTCAGAGTCAGCACTTTTTTGAACGTCAAAGTACATAAGACAGTCCCCCAAAATGCCCACCCTTCAACTCTAACTTTCTCCACTATCCTATATCACTGGCTTGTCTCCTGAAGTGTGGTCCACATCTTTCATTAAATCTAATCTTCCTAGCGCTTCCACCGCCTTCCGCGTTTCCTTTTCCCATCTCTAGGTACCCCACTCTATTATATTCTTTGTCCATCTTTCGTTTTCCATCCACAGATTTACCCCACCCACTTTCTTTACCACAATACCCAGAGTTTTTCTTGAATTTAACAGTCTAGCCAACAAATCAATGTCTTACTGAACAACACAGTTTCTCAATCCGTGTTTGGCTTACAAAATTTTAAAACCACACGCCACCTTATACCTCATCGGTAAACTTCGAATGTACAGGAGCCTCGGGCGCGGATCGAGTACGTGACAGTTTTGTAACATTTTTCGTAGATTTTTTTAACAATTTTCGGCAGCTATAGATATTTTCTGCCATAGAGCCGTGGTAGCCTAGTGGTATCGACTAAGCTCTACTTAAGAGTAGCAAGTCGTCCCCCCGAGTGGGTTCCCGCATTGTCGTTGCGGGGGCCTCAGTAACCGTGGTCTCCCAGCCACGGTGAAGCGAAGAGGAATCCAAAGGTGGGGCCGCTCGTCAGGGCTTTTGCCTTCAAGCCAATGACGTAGCGGCAAAAAGTAGATTGCGGTGAGGTGCACCGCAACTTAGGTGGGCCGCGATGTCGAATGGGAGGCATTGCGGCTGAGGGTTACGGGCTGCGGCAGAGGCGGAGTGCCGGTGCTTCTGAGCAGCGCTCTTCCCTTCCGTGGCCTGGACGGGGCCGCTACCGTTTGATGGCGGACGCGGTGGCGCCGCAGGGGAAGAGGAGTGTCGGTATAGCTTTGGCCGCTCTCCCTATCCCCTGCGGCCGAAAAGTGGTAGGCGGCGGGGCCACTGTGCTGACCCGTCGCAGGGTGACTGAGGGGTCCGTAAGGGCCGATGCCTGCCAGGGGTACGGGTTGTTCGAAAGAGAAACCGTCGCCCCTGGCACACGGGCAATTGAGGGAACACGGGTGGGTTTTAGTCAGTAAAAGTCTAACACGCTCTCCTGCTCTCTACCCAGAGCGGGAGAAGTCATTTGATGATTACCCACACAAAAAAAAAAAGTAGCAGGTCGTGGCTTCGAACCCTGGCAAACGCTTTACTTTGTGTAAATAATTTCACCACCATTGCATTACATTCACACGCTGTGGAGTCAGAAGACCCCACAGCTTAGCCTTACAATTTTCTTTTTGTTTTGTTTGTGTTTTTTTACTAACAATAGTTATTAAGAACAATGTTACTAAAAATTAGGCCTAATTGCCATAATTAAACAAAATATTTGATTGCTCTCAAAACGGTGAAGGAAAACACAGAATTACATAAAAGTAAAGTCATTAGGTCAAGGAGTGTACGTAATGCTCTGGGGCGTTACCGGAATGGCAAAAATTTAAGAAGTTTCTTGACCATGATACTAATCTATACTAATTATTATTATTAATATTATAAGTTTGTTTGCATTCAATAGGCTCCGAAACTACTGAACCGATTTGAAAAATTATTTCACTGTTGTGAAGCTACATTATCCCCGGGTGACTTAAGCTGTATTTCATCGCCATATTCCTACGGGAACGGAAACTACGCGGGTGAAACCGTGAAGCGCTGCAAGTATGATGTTATACTGGGTGGGCCAGTAGAGCAGGGGTGGCCCACTTGGTTCCAGTGGTAAACGCCGCGTCTAACGGCTTGAAGGTACCACTACTCTCAAAACGGTGAAGGAAAACATCGTGAGGTAACCGGCATGGCATAGAAGGAAAATTTCTAAGGCTGCAGGATACTGGGCTCGCATGGTAGATTACAGCCCACTTCTCTCGCAGAGAGAAGGCCTGTGTCCCAGCTGTGGGAACATTATAGGATGATTATCATCATCATCATTTCAGCCGAAAGACGTCCACTGCTAGACATAGGCCTCCCCCAGGCTCCTCCACTTCGACCGGTCTTGTGCTTCCCACATCCAGTGGATACCCGCAGCCTTCACAAGGTCATCGGTCCACCTTGTGGGAGGCCTTCCCACTCCACGTCTTCCGGTACGCGGTCGCCACTCCAGAACCTTTAGTAGTAGAATGGTTATACTACAGTTAATTCACTCGAAGGGATCAATCTGGGGAATAAAGATGCGGTTTTCGTGGTGCCTTTGACCTTTAGTAACGTGTTGGGACACCCAGAGCTTCTGTGTGAGACCTATAAATAAAATAAAAACAATATTTCAGGTAATTAAAATTCATCATCATTTCAGTCGAAAGACGTCCAATGCTGGACATAGGTTTCCCCCAAAAGGGGGGTTTTGTCATAATCGCCACGCTTGGCAGGCGGGTTGACGATTGCGGTATGGTGATAAAATGCATAGAGAACGCTGCTGCCCATTCTCTACTAACTCCCTTAGTCGCCTTCTACGACACCCACGGGAAGAAATGGGATGGTGCTATTCTGTTACGTCCGGCATCACACGGAACACGTTCACTTTTAATTAAAATTACGCAACGAAATTAAAACTGGACTATATTTGTAATATTTAATTGAAGTTCATCATTATTGAGGTAGTCGATAAGAATAAAATACCAATATTAAGCCATAGTGTATAGTGTAAGTCTTACCAACGGACATCGCTACCCTGTAACTGGGTTGTGGGGGTCAGATAAGCTGTATTCAGCAGCAACTGGTTAGACTGGAAGGCTACGCAGATGATGACGTTGGAACAGAAAACTGCCTCAAGAGTTCTTTGTAATGGTTGCATATCTTTTGAACTGGCTTAAGTCTTTAGTCATTATTGTTCTACTGTCTTTGTACAGAGGCCAGCACATCAAGCTACCCCAATCTGTCAAATTTCTTTGATAATTTTTCAACTTTATTACAATGGAATAAGGTTTATGTTCAATTGGGAAAATTTGACAGTTTGGGATAGCTTGACCTGCTGGCGACTGTACCAATTTATTTTGCGGTCAACATGTCTTTGTGTTCCATGCTTCTATATTAGTCGACATCTCGGTATGTCTTTTTAGGATTCCGTACCGAAACGATAAAACGGGACCCTATTACTAAGACTCCGTCTGTCTGTCCGTTTGTCACCAGGCTGTATCTCATGAAACGTGATAGTTAAATAGTTGAAATTTTCATAGATGATGTATTTATGTTGCCACTATAATAAAAAATACTAAAAACAGGGAATTTTTTTGCTCGTTTTTACTCGGTTTGATCGGCAACAGATAGACGCTTGAAATATTCACGGAATATTTCGATATAAATTAAATTTAAAAATAAATAATTAAATTAGAATTAAACAAATATTTAAGGGGGGGGGGCTCCAATACAACAAACGTGATTTTTTTAGCCGTTTTTATAGAAAATGGTACGGAACCCTACGTGCGCGAGTCCGACTCGCACTTTGCCGTTTTATTGTCAATGACATCTCGCAGTTTAACCTTTGAGTTTGTCGGCAGCTTAACCGGACTTGCCTGTGGTTACCTTATTAAATTAAGGGCTCTAAAACTAGAGTGACTACTCGCTATTAGGGCATCCCCTTTGGGGTACGGCTTCGGCTTAAGGCATCGCTTGTAGAGGGCAGCAAGGGATAGGGATCGGACTGACGTCATCTCGGTAATCATCCCCTTTCTATTCAATCTAGGGTAAATTTTAACTAGTGCGCAAACTGTAACCACGAATTCAGCATATCATTCTCTTCCCTCTAGCGTAGAAATCTTTCGTCGGTTATACAAAAAAAAATCTGCTGTTTCACGCGGTCAAAATATATGGAACAGCTGATTTTTGTTGTAAAACTGGTGTCTAGAATGATATGCTGAATTCATGGTTACAATTTGCGCACTGGTAAAAAATGTATCCTGTATCATCGTTCACACAGTCCATCCATCGATTCTCTAGTCTTTTCCTACTGTTACAGCCACGATATTTTCACTATCTTATAGGGAGACATACTCGACAGAAATTGGACCTTTTTGCCCTTAAATAACGAACTGTTTCCAACCGCATATTATTCTATTATTAAGCAAATACGAAGAGCAGAATATTATTATAAACTTAAGACCTGAGGAGAGAGGAGAGATTTTTAGGATTCCATACCCAAAGGGTAAAACGGGACCCTATTACTAAGACTCCGCTGTTCATCCGTCTGTCTGTCTGTCCGTCTGTCACCAGGCTGTATCTCATGAAACGTGATAATCAAACAGTTGAAATTTTCACAGATGATGTATTTCTGTTGCCGCTAAAACAACAATTACTAAAAAACTAGAATAAAATAAATATTTTAGGGGGCTCCCATAAAAAAAACGTGATTTTTTTGCTCGTTTTTACCCGATTTTGATAACGGCAGCAGGTAGACGCTTGAAATATTCACAGAATATTTAGTTATCATCATCTGCCTAGCCTCTTCCCAACTATATTGGGGTCGGCTTCCAGTCTAACCGGATGCAGCTGAATACCAGTATTTTACATGGTAGCGACTGCCTATCTGACCTCCACAACCCAGTTACTGGGTAATACGATACCCCTTGGTAAGACTAGTTGTCAGACTTTCGGGCTTCTGACGACCCGTAACGACTGTCAAAGATCCACAAATGACAGCCGGGACCAACGGCTTAACGTGCTTTCCGAGGCACGGAGGGGTCTTGGTATGTAAAGATGGTCACCCATCCACGGACCAACCGCGGCAAGCGTAGCTTAACCTGATCGATCGACCAGCGCAGCTATTGTTCAATTAGAATAAAACAAATGTTTAAGGGGGGCTCCCATACAACAAACGTGATCTCTTTTGACATTAATTATCGGTACGGAACCCTTTGTGCGCGAGTCCGACTCGCACTTGGGAAACTTAAGACCTTGCTCCACAGAAATAAAAATCTCCCATCCAATTTACAAAATCTTGCTCCAGTGAAGGGAAATTGTACTACACCTTAAGTTTGACAATCAATTTGGGGAAAATTCAATTTATATTTTCGCTTCATTGGCTAAAACAGGAAGGTAGGCCGGAAATATTTCGAGGGGCAGAAAACTTTCTACATTTACAAGAACACTTTTCGATTTTGTTTGTGTGTTTTTGTACAAAAAAAAAAAATGGTACAGTTAACAAAAAAGTTTGGTATGCTAGCAGGAAATAAAACAACTAACACAGAATTATGAAACAAATGTAGAATGTTTGGTCCAAAATAAATGGCCAGTTTTTTCAATTCTCAAATAACTTTTATCTAAGGCGCAAAACTTGCGGTTCGACAGCGTTTGTATCGAAAATATCTCAATCCACCATTATTTATTCTTCAGATAAGAGATCATCATAATTTCAGCCGAAAGACGTCCACACCTGGATAAGCCACCTGTAGCACCGCCATTCAGCAGATTCCTGCGGTCTTCACAAGGTCATCGGCCCTGATTGTGCTACGCTACGTCTTCTGGTACGCGGTCACCAGTCCAGAACCTTTCGGCCCCATTGACCCCATCTGTTCAGCGAGCAATGTGGCATTCCCACTGCCACTTATGCTTAGAAATTCTTTGGGCTATAGTTAGACGGTTCATCATCATCATCATCATTTTACCCAAAAGACGTTCACTGCTGGACATAGGCCTCCCCTAGGCTCCTCCACTTCGACCGGTCTTGTGCTTTCCACATCCAGCGGATACCCGTGGCCTTCACAAGGTCATCGGTCCACCTTGTGGGAGGCCTTCCCACTCTACGTCTTCCGGTATGCGGTTGCCACTCCAGAACCTTTCGGCCCCATTGGCCATCTGTTCTGCGAGCAATGTGCCCTGCCCACTGCCACTTAAGTTTGGCGATTCTTTGGGCTATGTCGGTTGCCTTGGTTCTCCTGCAGATCTCTTCATTTCTGATTCGATCGCGTTGGGAAACTCCAAGCCTAGCCCTCTCCATTGCCCTTTGGGTGACTTCTGATTAGGCCCATTGTGAGCGACCACGTTTCTGTATCATAGGTCATCACTGGCAACACACACTGGTCAAAGACTTGTCTTGAGACACTGTGGTATTTGGGACGAGAAGATATTGCGAAGCCATTGAGTTAGACGGTTAGATTATTGAAAAATTGACTTTCAATTATATCAAAAATATCGTATCATTATTAGTAAAGAGTGTCCTTGGAGTTTCTTGCCCGTTCTTCTCCGTAGAGATCTACGCTTCAACTTCAATTTTTTTGACAATTCAAAAGTGCCTGTAAAAGGTTTAATTGAAATAAATGCTTTGAGTTTGAGTAACAATAGTTAGCTACCTGCATACCTGCTGTTCTCTTTTTAGTTATCATTTCAGTATGATGTTCTTCAGAAATGTCATGTGCGTAGTGTTTTTTTTTTTTTCTTTTTTTTTTGGTTGGGTAATCATCAAATAACTTCTCCCGCTCTGGGTGGAGCAGGAGGGCGTGTCAGACTTTTACTGACTAAAACCCACCCGTGTTCCTTCAGTAGCCCGTATGCCAGGGGCTGTGGTGTCTCTTTCGAACAAACCCGCACCCCTGGCAGGCATCGACCCTTGCGGGTCCCATCACTGTTTGTGCTGACATCTCTTTGAGGCGCGCGTGGAACACAACGCGCCGTCGACTTGGGCTTGGTCCTTACCGGACAGCGAGCTACCCATTACTCGCCGTCCGCAAGCCCATGCCTACGGTGGCCGGAAATCGGCCTGAGATTCCCGACGCCCAGGGCGTCTCCGTATCCTGCGGCGGCTGGGGTCGCGAGGGCGCATATGCTGCCTCTCCCTCACGTGCGCCGCCTCCCTCTTCGCGAGCATCACTGCTTCGCTGAAGGAGGTGACGGCTCCCCATGCCCTCTCGCTCCGTACCATGGCCTGGACCAGGGCCGGACGCGAGAGATCGCCGCCGCCGATCGCCTCCACGAGGACACGGCGGTGCTCCGCCCAAGCAGGGCAGACCGCCACCGTGTGCTCCACCGTGTCCTCAGGGCGATCTTCGCAGTGGAAACACCCGGGCGTTTCCTCCCGCCCTATCCGAAACAGGAACCTCCCGAAGCAACCATGTCCGGTGAGGACCTGCGTCAGGCGGAAGGTGAGGACGCCATGCCGCCTCTCAAACCACTCCTCAAAGAGGGGACTTACCGCCGCAATCGTGGCGTGCCCAATGTGCGTAGTGTTTGACCAGATTTATGAACATATACGAAGCAAACTCAAACTCAAAGCATTTATTTCAAATAAACAAATTACAGGCACTTTTGAATTGTCAAGGTCGGTGAGTTAGAAAGATGAAGCTAGTTGCCCATTCCAAAGCGTACATACCTATGGAGAAGAACTGGCAAGAAACTCCATGGACACTCTTTTAAAATCATGATTTTGTTACAAAAAGTTGGTTACATCATTATGTTGAAATTATCAATGTGAGAACGATATAAAAAGATTTGCATATTAAAAGCGTCCGTAATTAAAACAAAAATAAAATATCAATTCAGAAATTTAAATAAGCCGTAGGATGACCAGTCCCTACTGGCGGCGCCCGTTCACGAATATAACGCATGGATCAGCACCATTCAGCTCAAGCATTTTAAAGGGAACTTAATGATCCAACACACACGCCACCACCAGCGAGACATTTGAGTGAGCATGACATACTCTCAGCTGCCAGGGCACATTCAAGTCAATGAAACAAACACAGTATTTAACGATTGTAGCTGGTGTTATTCTGTAGTTTCTGACCCATTTCTCCCATAGGAATAATGCGTTAGTTTATGTATGTGTCGCGATAAGAGGCCGATTGGATTGGATTTATAACAATTGCTTACTGCACTTACAGTGAGCACCAAAGCGCGCAGCAAGCCAACAACATAATATTCAACTAAAAACTTCACACAAACACTGAACATACATTTACTGCTATACACAAATGTATCAACATTTGGTCCCTGACCAATCAGGGCGTTCAGCAGATTGATCGCCTGGGTTGTGGGAGCATGTCGAGCAGTATGGGTGCGCACTGGCGGAGCTGCGAACAGGCACCGCAAGCCGGTCCGGAGCAAACAATGAACAGCGAGCTAGGGTAGTCGCGTCATCGATCTTATTATTCAGTAATAAGTAAGTGCATCAGGAGCGCACAATTACGTCTCAGTTCCAACGTGTTAATGCCTTCCATTCCTGAAACAAACAGAAACGGATACAAATAGGGATAATACCCATACATATTTTTTTTTTCTGTGTTCCAGGCGAGAAAAAAACTTTATTGATTACTAGGTTATACTTAATCTTGACAAACGAAACGTTGGACAGTTTCTAGGCACGTGTTGTCTGTACGATGTCCAGTGGTCAAGAGAGCTGCGCCACGCTGCTGTGGCACTCTCATCGACTCGCACAAACGTCAGGCTAGACTCTGTCAAAGCGCGCCAACTTCACACTTGCGTTTCGTTGTCAATTGACATCCCGTACTCATGAATATTTCATTATTTATGTGTAGTTATGAATTTAAGAGAATAACTTAAGCAGAATATTGCTAAAACTTAGTTCTATGAATTTCAGCATTTTCCAGCTACTAGTGAGCAATAAAGAGCACTTTATTAACTATCCAACAACTTATAAATTTGTTCTGGCTCAAAGTTGTTAACTTTCTATACTTAAAAACTTAGATGATTGCTACAAACTTGCGGCAATTTCTCAGTACTTTAAGCGATAGCAAAAGAGGTTATACTATTTATTTACTTATTAAAACTTAATGCACAAGTAAAAAAATAGTTTACAAAGGCGGACTTAATGCCTGAGGCATTTTCTACCAGTCAACCTTAAGGTGATGTAGAGAGAAAACATGGCAGGTGCAACATAAGGGATAGGTTATTCGAAAGATAATACATAGATACATGCATTTAACGAACATAAACTTTGTCTTGAGAAATAACGACAGGTAGAGGAGAAAACGAATCCAGCAAATCAGCGCTGGGATGATTCTGCCAACTTCTTACGAATATGCTCACGTATTGCCTACACTTTAAACGATAACCGACTGGTTGCCATCCTGATATTCAGAGGGAGCGCATTCCAAAGAAACACCGCCTGGACAAAGAAAGAAGATTGAATGAAACCAGAGTGGTTTTTTTTTTTGGGTGGGAAATCATCAAATAACTTTTCCCGCTCTGGGTGGAGCAGGAGGGCGTGTCAGACTTTTACTGACTAAAACCCATCCGTATTCCTTCAGTAGCCCGTATGCCAGGGGCTGTGGTATCTCTTTCGAACAAACCCGCACCCCTGGCAGGCATCGGCCCTTGCGGGCCCCATCACGTTTGTGCTGACATCTCTTGGGCCGTCGCCTTGGGCTTGGTCCTTACCGGACAGCGAGCTACCCATTACTCGCCGTCCGCAAGCTCATGCCTACGGTGGTCGGAAATCGGCCTGGGATTCCCGACGCCCAGGGCGTCTCCGTATCCTAAACCAGAGTGGTGAGAGGACATCGTAGAAGACGATTATTGGTGGAACGAAGGTTTTTACTATGCGCAGCGCACAAGTATTGAGCCTGGGAAGTCAGGTAAGAAGGAGAAGTGGGTTTGTCGCTTTACTAGCCCGCGTGGAGGTCGGAAATGATCCCACGGAAACGTATTACCAGGGTAAAAAGTATCTACAGGAAAAGTTTTTATCCAGTGCGCAAACTGTAACCATGAATTCAGCATATCATTGTAGAACCCCTAGCGCAGAAATTTTTCGCCGGTTATACAAATAAAAATCAGCTGTTCCATACACTTAGATCACGTAAGTATTGCACTTTTCTATGAAACAGCAGATTTTTTTTAATAACTTGCGTAACATTTCTGTGGTAGGAGGTCTAGAATGATATGCTGAATTCATGGTTACAGTTTGCGCACTGGATAAAAACTTACCCTGTATTTCTCTATGTATTGGGTTAGTTCAGGTTAAAAACGATGTGTATGCCAAATTTCGCCCGTTCCGTTTTGCCGTTTTTGCGTGATTGAGTATCAAACATCGAAACAATCAAACTTTCAGTAGGAATTAGTACGATTCTCATAAGAAAATTTAAAACAGAATAAAATAAAATCAATACAGCTTGGTATATAATCGAACTTCTAATCATTCTCATTTTGCGCTCCTAAATAATATATTATTGAACATTGTAATATTATATTATGATTGCGCATAGCGAAAAGAAGAAATAATTCTCACCATTTTTTTTTTTTTTATTACGGCGGCAATCCTCATGGATGTCCTCCACCCCGGTGTCATAGATTACTAAATAGTTTGCCGGTGTTCCATCTCTCACTTGCACCGGGGATCACGGGAACTAGTAAGACTTCCACGATCCCCGTTAGTGCCGGCCCGCCTAAAAATAATTCTAACCTAACCTAACCCATTAACGGCGGTAACGTAAACTGACCCGGTTACGTTACCGCGAGTAGTATATAAGCAAACCATTTTTTTTTTAAATAAAGTGAGCTATTATATCAGATCAGTACACAGTGGTTTTATTTACGATTATCACTAGTGTACCTTCAGGTCAACCTTCCCCAAATACCACCAGGTATTTAACAGTGCCCATTAGAAGTGCAAAAAGTTTTTAGAGTTTAATTCGTTTAAAAACATGTCCATTATTAGCAGAAACAATAAGTTTTAAAGGAAAAATTCCAATCCAATTACCAAAAAGTTGTGAAAAAACACGAGGTCACAGAAAATGTTTTTCGACTGTCAATCAATTTCACCCCCGGGATCCCTTAGTATTTTAATTAATTTAACTACATTTTGAGTAACAAACAGCCTTAAAATGATATAAACACAACATAGGCACATTTACATAAGAAATAAATTATTTTAGGTGTTGGCCCATTAATTTTGTCCTCAAGTGTACGTAAATGGTGCTCTTTGTAAAATTAAAAGGAAATGGTTCGTTTTAAAGGGCGAATGTGAAGGGGAGACAATGGATGTGCGTTGCGTGAGCGTGACGGATGCGTGGCGATTGCGGGGCGTTTGTTAAACGACTTTCTGGCAGATGATTTACGTTAATGTAGGTACTCGGTGAGATTCGCCGCCTGATAGGTGCTATTACAACTTCGGAAAAGTTCGGAAACATTCGTTTTCATTCGGAAGTTTTTATATCTTTCTGGCAAGGTAGTGATTGGAGTAGATTATCATTTATTTTAAGCATTTCTTTGTCTCACATTTCTCACCAAATTTTGACTTGTCGCAATGATTTTTGTTTCTGTCTGATTAAAATAATAAAAAGTTATTCAGCCTTATATCTTATTAACAGAATAAGGTTTTCTTTTGTTTGTAACATGGTTTAAACAATCGGACCAGTTTCAGTAAGTTTCTTACTAAAACTCAGGCTTATTTGAAGGCCCTGTTTACTAAACTCTTTTGGGGACTGTTCCTATTTTTCCGTTCTTTTCTTGTTATCTGTTTTACATAATAAGTGTAGGTGCTTTAAATTTATATAAATAAAATTAGTTTATATTTATGAGCAGGTAGTTTGCCCTAAAAGGATGTTTTTACACGCTTTTTATTAGCTTCACCTGTATGTATGTTTGTATATTAGTAACCGACTTCTTTGGGCGCGATTTTGAACCACTTTAAACGGCCAGATTTCGTTAAAACTTTGTAGATTTATCGAGGACCGATGACAATACTCTAATTTAATAAAATTATTGCATTTTTCAATTTGCAAAATATGATTTTTGTTAATTTATATGATTTTCATCTATAGTCGATAAGGTAAGAAACTTAATTTTATTTTTTTATAATTTTTCTCTACAGTCGATAAGACAGGACTTGATGTTAATTTTAATTTCCAATAATTATCTTTAACCGATTTCTCTAATATTGACAAATTTTCGATTAATAAGGAGAATTTTAATTCTACAAAACAAATAATAGTTTAAAAAAAAAACTAAAAAATCACGCTTTTATAAATAAACCAAACTAAAAAGTAGAAAATAAATAATAGTTTAAAAAAACAAAAAAACACGCTTTTTATAGAAAACCGAACTAGAAAATAGAAAATAAATTTTAATAAATTTAAATTAAGAATAGTGTTAAAAATTTCAATAAATATAAATTAATAATAGTATTGTTGCGCCGCACAATTAATGTTTGGTTGCCACTAGCGCCATCTCTTATCGAGTAGCGGAGTTAATCGTCAAGATCTTTCTATAAAGTTCGATGATGTTCTAGAACTTTCTGGAACTATCGACATGTGTTCGGTCAGGGCCGATATGTACTCGAACATTCTAGATGCTTCTACGGTAGAAGGTTCTGGAACTATCCGAGGGCCCTATATAAGCGGGAACGGAGCGCGTCTCGGGGTAGATAACGCAGATATAATATAACGGCAGATAACGATAGATATAAAAAACGTTCAACAACATCCGCATTCCACAGCGCCTCATTAACGCAAAGGAGCCGAGCAGACGACAATAACATTGAGGTTTTCTCGGCTCCTGGTAGTCGTAGAGATGTGGGACCACCGCAGTACGATAGTACGTCGGCGGGCGCTCCCGCGGGCGCTCCCAGGGGAGGTAAATATACCACGACCCCCGGGAACAATAACAACAACACGATAATAGAGGTCGCATTAAGGGTCCTACAGGATATCCTGCTAGCCATTAGCAGAGGCCAGGACCCAATGCAAGCCGTCCTCACCGGCATGACAGAGATCATAATGCTCAGCAGAAGAGGGTAAACCGGTGAGGATACTGCACTGGAACGCCCGCGGCCTCCGAGGGAAGGTCGTGCTCCTCCGTCCGCTACTACAGGAACAAAACATCGACGTGGCGCTCATCAGCGAGACGTTCCTAGGCCCGGCGGATAAAGTGTTTTTCCCGGGATACATAGTATACAGGCTGGACGGGCAACTCGCACCAAATCATAGATACTACCGCGGTCTGGCAGTACTGGTGAAACGAAGAGTCGTACACCAGGAGCTGCCACCTCCCACACTCAGCACACTAAGTGCGCTGGGTGTACAAATACATGTCGCCGGCAAAGACATGAGATTGTATGCGGCCTACAAGCCGCCAGGCGACACACTTGTGACGGCCGACATACAGGAACTAATTGCCTCACCAACACCAACAGTCATTGCCGGCGACTTAAACTGCAAACACCCAGCGTGGAACAGCTGCAGTACAAATACTGCAGGCAGACGGCTCTTCGCAGACGCAGAGGCCCGCGGGTATGACGTGTCCGGACCAGAGGCGCCCACTCACTACCCGGACCCCCAAACACAGACACCCGACGTCCTGGACATCATTGTCCATAGCGGCCTCACCTGCCAGATCGCGCAGGAGGTTCTAGACGACGAGCTGCAGTCAGACCACCAGCCCGTGCTCGTACGTCTATCGGAGCAAACCGTGCGAGTTGCCCTACAGGAACCACGTCGACACCTGAATTGGACAGCCTATAAGGATAGGATGGAGGCCTCCACCCCGTCACGACCGGTCACAAACGCCACAGAAGTGAACGAGCTGGCAGAGGGGATCACCACTTGCATACAGGACGCCTTGAAATCGGCGACATGCACATCAACCGCGACTCAGGGACGTTACCAAACGTTACCCGCACACATCGCACACATGATCGCCGACAAAAGGCGACTACGCAAGTGGTGGCAACAAACCAGATGCCCCACCGTCAAAACCCAGCTCAACCGGATCACGGACAAAGTCAAGGCTGAACTACAAGCGCAGTCCACCGAGGGCTGGGAGAGACAGTTAGACTCCGCGGAAAGCGACTGGACGTCGGTACACAAGCTGTGCCGACGACTTAAGAATACCCCAGCCCCGGTGCGCCCGCTACTAAACAGCGACGGGGCGCTTAGATACACGGCGGCAGACCGGGCCGAAATCTTCGCCAACCACCTGGAGCGTCAATTTTCTCCGAACCCCACGGACGACCACGAGCACGTCGCAACAGTCGAGCAACACCTTGGCGAGTACTTCAAGTCGCCGGTAGCAAGGAACGAAGATCCCTTATATTTCTCCCCTGGCCAGGTGCAAGGAGTGATAAGGAAATTAAACATAAAGAAAGCCCCCGGTGCGGACGGAATAACGAACGCCGCACTCCGGCAACTGCCTCACAGATCAGTTGCCGCACTGACTCGCCTATACAACGGCATACTCCGCACCGGCGCCTTCCCCTCCTGCTGGAAAATGGGGAAGGTTATTATGCTTCCCAAACCAGGGAAGAATATATTGAAGCCAGAAAGCTACCGGCCAATCACGCTCCTCCCCACCGTATCCAAGGTGTTTGAAAAACTCCTGTTGCGACAACTGCTACCGCACATCACGCCACGCCCGGAGCAGTTCGGCTTCCGGGCAGAGCACAGCACGACGCTCCAGCTGTCGAGGGTACTGCATCTCCTCACAGCGGCCGTCAACAAGCGGGAATACGCCGCAGCAGTATTCCTCGACATGGAGAAGGCATTCGACCGGGTCTGGCACGCCGGACTAATCTACAAGCTCTCCAAAACCACAGCGCCCCGTCGCTTGATACAGGTGGTCGCCTCCTTCCTACAGGACAGGAAAATCAAGGTCTCGGTGGAGAACGAGCTCTCCAGCGCACGCCCCGTCACTGCGGGGGTGCCGCAGGGGAGCTGTGTATCGCCTGCGCTTTACTCAGTATACACCGACGACATCCCAGCCACCAACACTGCAAAGCTCGCGCTGTACGCTGATGATGCCGCGTACATCACCACATCCCTGTCGGCCGACCACGCGGCCATCAAGATGCAGCGCGCGCTAGACGACCTCCCCGACTGGCTCAGGAAATGGAGACTGTCGGTGAACGCAGGTAAAACGCAGGCGATCATAGTCACGGCACGCGGCCGACTATACCCACCGAACCTTGAGCTCATGGGGACCGAAGTCAAGTGGACCAAGACCGCCAAGTACCTGGGGGTCACACTTGACAATCGACTCACCATGGGCCCGCACGTCTGCGATGTGGTGGCGCGGGTAAAGGTCACCCGCCACCTTCTGCGCTCGGCGCTCACATCACGCCTCCCCACGCGAGTCAAGCTGGGGATCTACAAGACCTACGTGCGACCGCAGCTCACCTACGCCGCCCCAGCTTGGCTCGCCCTCACGGCCGAGCAGCACAGGAAGAAGCTCCGGACGCAGCAGAACTACTCGCTGCGTACATTAATTAAAGCTCCTCGGTACGTGAGGAACGAGGTAATACATAGAGACCTGCGCGTCGAGAGCATCGACGAGTTCAGCACGAGGCTAGCGAAGGGGATGTTCGCGCGTGCTGACCACTCAGAATTCCACCACATTAAGGACATCGCACCCTGGCACGCGCGGCCCCCAGACTACAAGAGCTTTCCGCGCGACCTCATCGCAGACGTTGCGCCACCGGACAAGACGCCCGGGTAAGTCACATACCCTCTACACGCGACTTACCTGTACCGAAGACTCCACACACACACCACACAACGACCGCCGCGCTAGTGTCGACTAGGTTAATATAGACGCCACAAACGCGGACCACACACGCACTACTCCACACTCACTAACACGCAGAAATCTACACGGGCGACGTACACAACACCAAACAAGTCGCACGATACACCACTCCGCCCCGCAACTTACGCCACCGCCGGCTAGACCTGGCGG
Organism: Polymixis flavicincta; assembly: GCA_949987655.1. Classification (NCBI taxonomy): domain Eukaryota; kingdom Metazoa; phylum Arthropoda; class Insecta; order Lepidoptera; family Noctuidae; genus Polymixis; species Polymixis flavicincta. The sequence continues at coordinate 6,853,379 of OX465199.1, read as the reverse complement.
CGGAGCTAGGAACGGGGTAAGCACCCACTGTAGGCGAGCGTCAAACAAAACCGACGCCCTGCTGCTTGATCGACCTTTGCTGGGCCTTCCCTAGGGAACTAGGGATCTCACCCGGCAGGGGCCTGGTCGCGCGGGCGCCGTGAAGCACTTAGGACGCTCCCTCAGTCACACCTCCAAAACACACCACAGAACGCCAAGGGGAGGGTAAGCCCCCCCCCAGGCGACTAGGTGTGCGAAGAAAAGCACTCCCACCCCCCCTACCTTCGGGAAGGGGGCAGGGAAAAATCCCAAGACGGGTCCCCAAGTAGGGGACTGAGAGAAAAATACCTCGGTCAGGGGGCCACAAGCCCCGAAACCGATTCCTCGCGCCCCCTTCGGGGGCGCAGAGAAGATCCAGTGTGTGTCTCGGGGTAGTTCATTGGAAGCGATACATGCGAGAACATCTAAAGCGATCTTCAAGTGCGACTTAAGAGTGATCCGTAGTGCTATTGTGTTGTGTTATTAGTGAGTTTAATTAAAGTGTTATTTTTGGTAATTCATATCGGCAGTTTTTAATTGTCACGAACCCCTAGCTCGTAACAGTATGAATAAAAAAAAAATTTTTTTTTAAGCGTGGGTTGCTGTTTAAGATATTATCAAAATGATAATCACTCTACTCATATCTGTCAATAAAATATTTATAACCATTGACACCATGCACACCACGCTTTTTTTTAAATATTTTTTTTATACACACTATTATAAATTTGTATTTATTGAAATTTTTAACACTATTCTTAATTTAAATTTATTAAAAGCGTGTTTTTTAGTTTTTTTTTAAATTTATTAATTTCAACTTAAAAATACTTTGTTACTGGCAACACCCATCTTTTATAACTCCTCAATCTCCTCAAGTTAATTTCGAAACTGTCTTTAAACAGAATATGTATCACATTTTGAGATAAAACTAGACTTAAATTAGTATTCAGTCTAATTAACTAACTAAAAAAGCCATCACAGTGAAATATGTAAATGACTGCTTCCAATGGAATTTACAGTTCAAAATTGTTTTGGAGAAATTTGAGCCGCATAGCAGCATAGCACCCTATAATGTTCCCACTGCTGGGACACAAGGCTCTTCCCTTTGAGAGAAAACTGGCTATAATCTACCACGTGAGCCCAATACGGGTTGGTAGATCAGACGTCACATGTCTTCGATTTTTTTTTGTTCTAGGACATGCCTGTTTCCTCACGATGTTTTCCTTCACTGTTTTGAGAGAAGTGGGAATTAAATTATTATACAAAGTTAGTAATGTGGCTTCTTGAGTTCGAACCCCCTCGTAGGTCGTGACCATTACCAATAGGCCAACACTGCTTTGCTGTACCTCAATAGGCTCGATACCCGGGACATTACAGACAACAAAAAAGGTATGATTGAGCAAAATTAAAATATTCTATAACCAAAAATTCGGAGATATAGTGTGTGACATTCACTATCCCACATTAGGCCCGCGTGATGGATTACGGCCCACAACCTCTCACAGAGAGAGGGCCTGTGTCCCAACAGTGGGTACATTATACAGGATAAGTTTTTATCCAGTGCGTAAACTGTAACCATGAATTCAGCATATCATTCTAGACCCCTCAGCGCAGTAATTTTCCGTCGTTTATACAAAAAAAAAACAGCTGTTCCATACATTTTGACCAAAGTCAAAGTCAAAGCATTTATTTCAAACAGGCGTCAAAATTTACATTAAAATAGAATTTATTCTAGTCGCCCATTCCAAAATGTAGTTTCGTATAGAGAAGAATGGGCAAGAAACTCCACCGTTACTCTTTTAAAATGTTCTAAGTACAATATTGAATATACATTCATTATTATGTGTGAAAACGATGCACCCAGAATAAAATTACCATACCAAAATAGATAAAAAGAATAAAATTGAAGTAACTACATATAAATAAATTTTATGATAGATACATGGTGTCCGCGTAGGTATTGAACTTTTCTATGAAACAGCAGATTTTTCTATGCATTACTGACGAAAAATTTCTAAGCTGGGGGGTCTAGAATGATATGCTGAATTCATGGTTACAGTTTACGCAGTGGTTGAAAACGTATCCTGTAGGCTAATTATTACCTTGGTATTTTTATAGCCTGTATAAAATAGCACCGTTTTCTTAGGATACTCAAGTTCTAGTATACAATTTCTACCGTACTGGTTTCTGTCGTGATTCCATAGTGCAAATATTATTTTGTGCAGAGGGATTCTTGTTCCGTTTGTGCCTGTCTGTGTATTTGTGTTTGTGTGATTGGTGACTGGAACGCATTCACAACATACAACAGGCGAATGATATGACATGAGTATTTGGAAATAATTCTACTAAATACAGAGTAACGGCCCCTACTACCCGGCGGCCCACCTACCCTTGGCTACGATAGCGGTCAAGGATTTTCAAGGAAGGTCAAGAAGAAGAAGGGGGAGGCCTATGTCCAGCAGTGGACGTCTTTCGGCTGAAATAATGATGCACTTTTACATATTGTGAATGAGAGAACGGGCCTTACAGACTAGATTTGTAGACGATTTTCTATTCTGTATTTTCATTCCTCTAAGTACCTGGTACTTATTGACAGGCCTGCACTGTCCTCCCATACCTATTATCACTGTAATTTGAAAACATTGTAAAAGCCAATTATTTTTTAAAGAGTACCCGTGGAGTTTCTTGCCGGCTCTTCTCCATAGGAAGCGACAATTTGGAACCGTCCACCTAGCTTCTGACGTTTCATAAGTGCCCATGCAGGTTTATATGAAATAAAATAATTTGATTTTGATTTTGATGATGAATCCAACTAATCCCTCAGAAACCACATTAAGCCGTTGGTCCTGGCTGTCGTTCGTAGATCTATGATAGTCGTTACGGGTCGTCAGAAGCCGGAAAAACTGACAGCCAGTCTTACCAAGAGGTATCGTATTACCCTGTAGCTGAGTTGTGGGGGTCAGATAGGCAGTCGCGCCATGTAAAATACTGGTATTCAGCTGTATTTAGTTAGACTAGAAAGGGTAACCAATTGATGACGAAATTAATTACTTAGTTGTACCTAGTATTCATAGTTTGAAACATTACTATAACACAAAAAATAAATAGGCCATAGATTAAAAAAAAAAAATACATGCTTTAAAAACCGAACTAAAAAAATCAGAAAATAATTTCAAAAAATCGTGGGATGTTTTTTGCGGTTTTTTTATAATCAATTAATATTATGCACAACACGCTTTTTTGACATTATTTTCTGCTTTTTTAGTTTGGTTTTAAAGCGTGTTATTTAGTTTTTTTTTTTCTATTATTTATTTTCTATTTTTTAGTTCTGCTAACTACAAAAGCGTGTTCTTTTTAACCGACTTCAAAAAGAAGGAGGTTATCAATTCGACATGTTTATATTTTTTTTTTTTTCTTTTATGTATGTTCGGGCATAACTCCGTCGTATATAGACGGATTTGCAAAATTATTTTTTTGTTCGAAAGGGGTTTGTTCCCAAATGGTTCCATATAAATTTCATATAGATCTGATGATGCGTTTTGGAGACAGACAACGGAACTCTTCAAAACTTTGCAGCAAATCAACCGCGAATGCGGCTATCGCATCAATATGCATTGTTTTGACTCTGAGGATGATGAAATTTCGAATTGGTGTGGCGTAGGTAACTAAAAAGTGAAAAATAAAAACTTTTTTCAAAAAAATATCAACCGACTTCCAAAAAAACACTACAAAGTGCAAAATAACTTTAATTTCGGAAGGCGGTGACAAAGAATTAAAATACCTACACGTCCAAAGTCACCGACTTCCGAAATTAAAGTTATTTTGCACTTTGTAGTGTTTTTTTGGAAGTCGGTTGATATTTTTTTGAAAAAAGTTTTTATTAATTGAAAGTATTCAATTGTCATCGGTCCTCGATAAGTCTACAAAGTTTAAATGAAATCTGACCGTTTGAAGTGGGTCAAAATCAATTCCAAAGGAGTCGTTTACAAACAAACAAACACACAGGTGAAGCCAATAAAACCGTGTTAAAAATACGACAGTGACATAAAAGTCACAGCTAATGAACAATCCCGGGCAGGTTTTAAAAGTCCAAACATTGCCGTATTCGCGTCAATCAACACTGAAAAAACAAAAACCACCAATGTTTTCCACCCCTGTTTGTCGATAGCTGAAAAATGACAACAAACAATAGTTTTTTGAGGGTTGAAATTGAAAATAAACAAGGGTTGAAAGCTGAACCGTTCAGTAATATTGGAGGCACAAAGGGGTGGCTTTTGTGACAATGCGAGCTCGTCCCTGTGGGTTGAATTTCAGTTGAAATTACTGAAATGTACTTTTTTTTTTTGGCTTTTTGAGGTCGAGAAGCTGCAAAATTATGATAACTCTTTGTTAAAGTATTGTTATGTCATTCTGTTGTTACAAAGTTTTATAAAAAAACCATGATTTAACTTCAGTTCAAGATTAAAGGTAAATGGAAAAACTTTTTAAAACAAAAATTGAACCGCCGAAAAACCGAAAAGTAAAAAATAATAAACCTGCTTTGTCCAACCCCAATAACTAAGTTCGGAAGTCGGTGATTTTGGATATGTATTTAATTATATGTCACCGCCTTTCGAACTTAGTAGCCTTTGTCACTGAGAAGAGGCCTGTGTCCCAGCAATGGGAACATTTTAGGCCGATTATACTTATCTGCGCAGGCCACATTGCTCGTAGAACAGATGGCCGATGGGGCCGCAAGGCTCTGGAATAAGGACCGCGTACCGGAAGACGTAGAGTTGGAAGGCCTCCCACAAGAATTAAGCATGGAGGATGTCAAAATATTAATATTTCGTACATGTTTCACCCATATGGCGTACAAATTTATAAAATTTACAAAATAAAATAAAAGTGACTTATAATTAAATACATATCCAAAGTCACCGACTTCCGAACTTAGTTATTGGGGTTGGACAAAGCAGGTTTATTATTTTTTTCTTTTCAGTTTTTCGGCGGTTAAATTTTTGTTTTAAAAGTTTTTATTTTACATTTTTTGTGGATATAATGTATTAATTACTACATGCTTAATTTTTGCATAATACACAACTCAGTATTAAAATCTGTGAGTTAACAATCAATCATCCCCTGTTTTCTTACCCTTAGGGTTGAAATTTTTCTTCAAAATTTATATGGGACCAATTTCAGGGTATACCCTTTCCAACAAAAAAAGAATTATCAAAATCGGACGACTCTGGAAAAAGTTATGCGTGGTCATACATAGAAAAAAAAAATATACGCGTCGAATTGAATAACCTCCTCCGTTTTTTCGTCGGTTCAAAAATGGGTTAAGTTAAGCTAGAACAGTGACTTACCGCAACATCCAAGTTAGTCACAGTTGCTTGACTATTTAGTCTTCTTAGGACATAGCTATTCAAGTATTACGTAAGTACTACAGGGGGGCGGGGCGTCTCTGCTTTGCTTATTTTTGTTGACATGGGGATTTTTTTTTTTTTTTTTTTTTGGGTGGGAAATCATCAAATAACTTCTCCCGCTCTGGGTGGAGCAGGAGGGCGTGTCAGACTTTTACTGACTAAAACCCACCCGTGTTCCTTCAGTAGCCCTTAAGCCAGGGGCTGTGGTGTCTCTTTCGAACAAACCCGCACCCCTGGCAGGCATCGACCCTTGCGGGTCCCATCACTTTTTGTGCTGACATCTCTTTGAGGCGCGCGTGGAACACAACGCGCCGTCGACTTGGGCTTGGTCCTTACCGGACAGCGAGCTACCCATTACTCGCCGTCCGCAAGCCCACGCCTACGGTGGCCGGAAATCGGCCTGGGATTCCCGACGCCCAGGGCGTCTCCGTATCCTGCGGCGGCTGGGGTCGCGAGGGCGCATATGCTGCCTCTCCCTCACGTGCGCCGCCTCCCTCTTCGCGAGCATCACTGCTTCGCTGAAGGAGGTGACGGCTCCCCATGCCCTCTCGCTCCGTACCATGGCCTGGACCAGGGCCGGACGCGAGAGATCGCCGCCGCCGATCGCCTCCACGAGGACACGGCGGTGCTCCGCCCAAGCAGGGCAGACCGCCACCGTGTGCTCCACCGTGTCCTCAGGGCGATCTTCGCAGTGGAAACACCCGGGCGTTTCCTCCCGCCCTATCCGAAACAGGAACCTCCCGAAACAACCGTGTCCGGTGAGGACCTGCGTCAGGCGGAAGGTGAGGACGCCATGCCGCCTCTCAAACCACTCCTCAAAGAGGGGACTTACCGCCGCAATCGTGGCGTGCCCAGCACTGGGTTGCGACAATCGCTCTCTCCATGTCACCATGAGATCCCGCCGGAGCTCTGTCCGCTGTGCCGCGATTTGCTGCGGCAGCGGAGTTACGCCCCGGCGTTTGGCCTCCTCGCGCCACTCCCAAATTTGCGCGAGGACCTTTGCCTCCAGATCCCATGGCGGTAATCCGGCAAGGAGGCCCGCCGCCTCGCCGGAGATCGTGCGATATCCCCGGATCATCCTGATCGCCATGACCCTATGGGACGCCCTCAACCGGCGAGCTGGTTGGCGCCTCAATGTAGGCGCCCACACCGGCGCCCCGTATAGGGCCATGGACCGCACGATCCCCGCGTAGAGCCTCCGGCAGGAGGCGTTTGGCCCCCCTAGATTGGGCAAGAGCCGCTTCAACGCAGCCCCGGCCCGCTCCAGTCTGGGAGCCAAACGGCGGAAATGCTCCGCGAAGTTCCACCGGCTGTCGAGGACGAGTCCCAGGTACTTCATGGTCGACTCGACGCCGATGTGAACCCCTCCCACCGTTATCCGGGAACCCGTCGGTGGCGCATTCCGAGGACCATGAAACCACATGGCCTCGGACTTGTGCAATGCCACCTCGAGTCCCAGTTGCCGGATCCTATCCACGATTGTCGCAACCCCTTGTGTCGCCAAGTCGGCCGCCGCCTGGTACGACCTCCCTTGCGCTAGGACCAGTGTGTCGTCAGCGTAGCAGACTACACTGACGCCGCTAGGGAGGTCGGCGCGCAGCACCCAGTCGTACCCGATGTCCCACAGATACGGCCCCAGGACCGATCCCTGTGGGACACCGCACGACATCTCTCGCCGGTTCCACTCTCCGAGGTGACCGGGGTAGATGACGGCCCTGTCCGTCAAATAGGCCTCGACCACACGACAGAGGTAGGTCGGCATCCGGTGATACCGGAGTGCCTCCCTTATGCAACTCCAGGGCAGGGTGTTGAAGGCATTGGCGATGTCTAATGACACCGCCAAGACGACCCCACCCCGGGCCACAGCATCCCCCGTCGTGAGGGCTCGCACGCGCATGATGGCATCCACCGTGGAGCGCCCCCTGCGGAAACCAAACTGGCTCTCCGCCAAATCCGGCCCCACCCGCACCAGCCGCCCGACGAGGCGGTCTGCAATTACTCTCTCAAAGAGCTTGCCCACCTCGTCGAGCAGCACAATGGGCCGGTAAGCGGACGGAGAGTCCGCTGGGCGCCCCGGCTTCTTAATGAGGACCAGTTTCCCCGTCTTCCAGCGAAGTGGGAACTGGCCCTCCTCCAAGCATGCGCTTAGGAGCCCTCTTAGTCGAGGCCCGAGAGCCTGCAAGGCCAGGACCCAGGCTTTGCCGGGCAAGCCGTCGGGTCCTGGGGCGGTATTCTTGGCATTCAGCCTACGTACCGCCACTCTCAGGTCTACCTCGGTCACCTCTGGAGAGTCGTCGTCGTCGTCGGTGTGGTCCGCATCGGGCACCGCAGGAGGCGGAGCCATAGGCGGGGGAGCGTGCTCCCCTCGTGAGGGGAACAGAGCGCTCACCACGTCCTGCACGAGATGAGGCCGGAGACTCTGCGTCAGCGGGGGAGCCCACGGGCGGATTTTATCACGCACCGTTTTGTAGGGGCGTCCCCACGGGTCTCTGTTCAGAGTCTCCAGCGACTCCTCGCGGGCCACAACTCTGGCCCGCAGGATCTCATCCCGGAGGGCGGTCTTCGCCACTCTGTACCCCTCGTACAGCTCCGCCTCAATGGCTTCCGTATCCGGAGGGCGGATACGGAGCCTGCGGTGCCTGGAGTAAAGGTGTCGCACAGCAACACACGCCTCGCGCAGTGTTGTCAACTGCGGCGACCACCAGTACACCTGGCGTGAAGCACGACCTGGCTGGACCCGGGGCATTGCCACGTCACATACCTCGGACATGGTCTCCCGGAACCACTCGGCCTCGTCGTTGATGTCGGCAGGCCTGTCCGGTGATGACACCCAGGCCTGCACGATCGAGGCTTCCAGGAGAAGCTCCCGGTCCAGCTGCTTCAACGCCCACCGCGGACCACACGGGGCCTGTCGGACCGGCGCGCTCGAGGTCTGGGCGGAGACGTCAAACCGGATGTACCGGTGGTCGGAATACGTCTCCACCCCCTCCATGACGCGCCAGTCGACGACACGCGGCGACAGAGCGGGGCTGGCGAACGAAATGTCCACCACCGACTCACCCCGCATCCGCACACACGTGGCGACAGAACCCCGGTTTAGGACGACCAGGTCTGCTTCCAGAGCCCAGTCCTCCACCATCCTGCCCCGCACATTCGTCAAACGGGAACCCCAAGCCAAGCTCTTGGCATTGAAGTCCCCGAGGACGAGCACGGGGAGGGAACGAAACCCGACGACGACGTCTCTCAACTCCGCAAGGGAGTTGTGGAACTCGGCGAGAGTTCGGCTCGGGGAGAAGTACACCCCTACCACGACAATCTCCCCGAACCGTGCTGCAACGCAACCCCGTCCCCTCTTGACACTCTCGAGGGTCGGGGTACCGGCGGCGGCCGACGAAATGAGGGTCACTGAGCCGCTCAGGTCCTCCACCCAGTCATCCCTGGGCGGGACAAAGTACGGCTCAGCGACCACGGCGATGTTAATCGACCACTGCGCCATGCTCTGGATCAACAGATCCTGAGCGGCGGCGCAGTGGTTGATGTTCGCCTGGAGGAGGCGTAATGGGGCCGTTACTGGCATTCCATTTCAGCCCCCTCCGAGGCCTCCTGGGCAGGCCCAGCCGCAACGGCGGCGACAATAACGGCGGTGGAGGCGGCAGCGGCGGCGGGAGTGGCGGCGGTTGCGGCGGTGACGGCGGTGGCGGAGGGCTTGGCCCTGCCTCGGCCCCTGGGTTCAGCGGGTGGAGCGCAGGTTTTACTCCCAGCCCGGTGTTCGGCCGGCTTGCCAGCTGCCGCACATAGGTAACAGTGCGGTGTGGCAGTGCACGAGCCGGCCTTGTGACCGGGCTGACCGCAGCGGAAGCAGTGACTGCTGCGGTCTACCTCCGAGGTGCATTGCACTCCCACGTGGTGGCCCACCTGGCAGCGGAAGCACCTCAGAGGTCTGGGTTCCAGCAGCTTCACCTGCGCAGAAACCCAGCCCACCAGGAGCCTTCGACCCTCCTCAGTTATTTTCCGGGCCGCCGACACGGGGCAGCTCACCGTGACGGTTCGCATCCCCGTGTTGTCAGGACGAATGGTGCCTGCCTTCACCTGCTCGGCAGAGCATTCTCCCGTCCTGACTACGGCGGCCACCACCTCGCCCTCCGTCACGGAGTCGTCCAGGCCCAAGATGCGCATGTCAGCGCACTTGGTGGGCCTGGACACTCGGACCTCGTCCGCGTCTAGGGACGCCCTAAGCCTTTCGGCCAGGGCGTCAGCGGTCGGGCCACTAGCCGCGCCGGGGATCTCCAGCATGCGGGCTCCGGTCGCAGTGACCCTCATCCGCATGCCGTTGGAGACTCCCAGCTCCGCGAGGTTCACTGCCGCCTTGGCTTTTAAGAGCACGTCGCAGTAGGACACGCCCTTCTTCTCCGCTTCCGGCTGTAGTGTGATCACTACAGCTGCGGACTTCGGGGCGCGTAACCTAGCCGCGGCGCTACGCTTTTTGCGCCGCTGCCGCCTCTCCTTCCTTTTGGCCGCCCGTGCTGCCTTGCCTGCCTTCTTTTTCTCCCCGGCCACTTCCCATTCGGCGTCAGCCGCGGGAGACGAAGGAGATGAAGGAGGCGGGGCTGACCGTCTTGGCACCACGGCTGGGGCCGTCGCCGCCTGCGCCTGCGCAGCCACCCCGCCCTTGGGCTTGGTCTTGGTCGGCACCGGTTTCGCCGGGGGCCGACCCGACTGCGGTGCAGACTTGGCCGTGGCAGTCGTGGCGGTGGCATACGTGGCCGGCTTCTGCTGGCCCAGTGCCGGCCGACTCGTCGCCAGTGGGGGCCGCAGGACTATTGCCTCCAGGGCGGAGAACCGGCTCTGAAATGCGGCCAGCTCCTGCCGCACAAGAGTCAGCACCCGGTCCTCCTCAGGCACGGGTCCACGCTGCCCATGCCCCGCCCCCTTCTGAGGCACCACCATCGGGCCAGCTCCTCGGAGCACGGCCAGGTCCGCTCGGAGCTCCTCATTCTCCTTTCGGAGAAGCTCCGTGGCGGCTGCCAAGCGGGCGACCTCCGCCCGCATTTCAGACATGATGTCCGACGGAGGTCCGGTGTGCAGGTCCTCCGCTGCCGCCATAATGGAGGCTATGGCTGCGGCTATGGCCTTGTCTTTAGAGGCCTGAAGCCTCTTCAAGGCCACACCCTTGACTGCCGCAGCCACAACCTCCTCGAGCCTGGCCATTCGCTCCTCGTTGGAGCCGCCAGCAGCATCCGGCTCGTCGTCAGACGTCTCCGAGAGGGCCCTGTTGCTGGTCCCCCCCGAGGGCCGCTCCTCCGTGGCCAACGCCTCGGATCGCTGGTCCGCCTCGACACTCGGCTCGGCGGGATCCTTCGTGGTTAGGCCTCTGCCTAACCGGACCCCACCGCTCCGACAGACCTTCCCGAGCTTTCGGGTCGAGGCCATCCCGCCATCCGAGGACGACCCCTGGCCGTCCTTTGGTTTAGGGCGCTTCTTGAGGAACTCTGCCCTCCTCGAAGCGCCCACTGCCGTATGCTCCGGGCCCTTCACAGAGCCCTTCGCGCTCGATGCGGTGTCGGACTCCGACCCCGCATCACTCCCTTCCTCTACGCTTTTTTGTTGTGTTATAAATTTTTCCATATCAGTTCCCACGAGTAAAAACTTTATTTATTGACTCAAAAACAGTGGTCCGCACTAGAGACTAATTAAGCTACCCATTAGTCAAGCTTGCAACCTCCCTCACGGTGCGCCGCCGCTTGGAGGTTTGGGGTAATTTTTTATAGAGGATTTCTTCCTCGCGGCCCGGGCGGTTAAGCCAAGGCCCTCGACCCCCGTCAAAAGTCAGAGACATGACCGTGACAATCTTCGGGGCTACGAGATTAACGGTGGCAGAAGGAGAGCACTCCTTCTTGCCTGCCCGGTGGCAGGGTGAGTGCACACCGAGCCCGCTCTTACTCCGCCGCTGTGCGTCTCTGCATGAGCGCAGAGATACACGCGTTGGAGCGTCCCGCCGACAGGATATTGGCATACGGGCAACGACACCCATTAGGCACACAGTACCCAATGGGGGATATTGCCCGCATCCCAGGGTGCACCGTCCCGGAGACTGGCCTTTCCCCCAGACGTATCCAAGGGAAACTCCAGCCCACGGGCACACGGGGAGGTTTCCTGCCAAGGCCCTCGACCCCCGTCAAAAGTCAGAGACATGACCGTGACAATCTTCGGGGCTACGAGATTAACGGTGGCAGAAGGAGAGCACTCCTTCTTGCCTGCCCGGTGGCAGGGTGAGTGCACACCGAGCCTGCTCTTACTCCGCCGCTGTGCGTCTCTGCATGAGCGCAGAGATACACGCGTTGGAGCGTCCCGCCGACAGGATATTGGCATACGGGCAACGACACCCATTAGGCACACAGTACCCAATGGGGGATATTGCCCGCATCCCAGGGTGCACCGTCCCGGAGACTGGCCTTTCCCCCAGACGTATCCAAGGGAAACTCCAGCCCACGGGCACACGGGGAGGTTTCCTGTCTGGGGATGGGGTCTGGATGGTGATTACGTCAGCATTGTTTTATTTTTTTACTTTTTTTCAATCAACCAATAATTAAAAAGATGGAAACAAGAAACTTGTTTTAAAAGTATAATAACTATTAGACTGAATGCTAAAAGCAATCTCATGCAGTCGAAGGCATCTTCTTAAATTTAACAATAAAGACCTCTATTGCTTCCAACTTCACGAGATTGCTTATAGTATTCTATAGTAGAGTGTTAATTTATATTTATAGGTAGGTTCGTGAAGAAAATTTTGAGTATAAATGTCGATGGCTATAAGAGTAGGGGGAGACCAAAAAAACGATGGATGGACTGTGTGAATGATGATATGGTTAGAAAGGGTGTGACTACGGAGATGACGACTAATATAGGTGTGGAAGAAAAATATATGTTACGCACACCCCAAAATAATTGGTATAACGACCGGAGAAAGCAAATGCATTTTTTTTTTATCTAAGTGGAAATTATTTGAGGTTCGATTAAATATATTATGCTCTTAAAATTAAGCATTAATCTGGGAGTCAGGTCTTCCAGGATTCTTCAGGATTTAATGTGTTAGTAAGGTTTTATGGTTTGTCAAACATTTAAACGACAAATCTGATATCTTACACCCAATTCTAAAGTCAGTTTGTGTTAAAATGCTAAAGTCTGCATTGCAATTGCAAAACTTAATTCGCAATTGAGTACCCCCTCCTAATCTACCATCCCCTTCTCAAAGGGGTAAGATCGGCAAACACACTGAGAGGTGTCATAAATAACCAAATTTCGAGGGCCAATTAATCAATTTGAAACTTAGGATTATCGCAAGGCTGCCTGTCAACGGACTAGCAGATAGCTAACTGATTAATGGCTAGTTTCAGATACATTGTTGGCCTAAGATTTTGTCTTGGTCTTAGGTATATTTTTTTAGGTCTAGACCTAGTTTACAAACTTGGGAGTTACTAATACAAGTTTTTTTAAGAGTCATTGTCAAGACTTCTTGTGGCTAGGTAATATTAACCGCTTGGGTCGATCGATCAGGTTAAGCTACGCTTCCCGCGGTCTGACCATGGATGGGTGACCATTTTTACATAGGAAGACATTGTTAAAATAATAATTAAATAACCTAAAACTAATTTTATATTAAAATTATGAAATCGTTTAACTGTACTATAACTATAAACCCAACTGCCCCTGTTAAAGGTCATGGGCTATAAACTACCCTCTTCCTATGTAAAAATGGTCACCCATCCATGTTCAAACCGCGGGAAGTGTAGCTTAACCTGATCGATCGACCAAAAAAAACCTTACCCAATACCCAGCTTATATTATAACTATTACCTACTGAAATCATCACTCCATTCCTCTTCTAAAATTAACCCCTTTAATCCCACGTTTTAACCCCGGTCCATTTAATAACGTTAATTCAAATATCTCGTTACGAAGGTACAAAAGGTCCCAACGATTACCTAGTGAGGTACTTAGCTCGAGGAATGTGATATGATAATGGGACCCAGATGACATGTAGGCTGGAAATAGGGTTCTCCGGAGGGGAAACTGTACTCTACAATATTTTTTTTTTTTTTTAATTATCGTTTTTTTCAGGCAACTGAGGCCCATAAAACAGTAACATATATAAGTATAAACAATACCTCCTTGGAGTTTCTTGCCCGTTCTTCTCCATAGAGATGGGCATCTAGCTTCATCTGCAACGATCATTCAAAAGTGCCTTTAAACGGTTAAATTGAAATAAATGCTTTCAGTTTTTGACAAAAAACTATAAACTAATGCATATTTTTTTTTTATCTTAAAAACTACTGCACATGGAGTGATGGCGTCGTGTTACGCTGCGAGGTGTCGCGTAGCTGGCCGCGGAAACGCCGATACAGCACACCTTCGGCCAAAACTCTTCCTTGAGGAAAGTCACATAATGGTGAGTCGGAACGCGCACCACGAACGACTTGAAGTTGGTGTTATGGCGCGCCCCCAACTTCTCCATCCTCAAAGTCCAGTTGGTCTTCACCCGAGAAATGTACTCTATTTCATATGGGTGTACTCTATAATCTATAACACTAATAGATTACGCTTATATTACATCATCATCATATCAGCCGAAAGGCGTCCACTGCTGGACATAGGCCTCCCCCAGGCTCCTCCACTTCGACCGGTCTTGTGCTTCCCACATCCAGCGGATACCCGCGGTCTTTGCAAGGTCATCGGTCCACCTTGTGGGAGGCCTTCCCACTCCACGTCTTCCGGTACGCGGTCGCCACTCCAGAACCTTTCGGCCCCATCGGCCATCTGTTCTGCGAGCAATGTGCCCTGCCCACTGCCACATCATCATCATCATCATCAGCCTTATAATGTCCCCACTGCTGGGACACAGGCCTCCTCTCGGTGAGAGGGACTGCCACATAAGTTTTTATATTACATAAACTGACTTTTTAGAGGCAAGTGATTTCGTTTTTGCTTTTTCTGTAGATATTTTCCACTGTGAGACTTGACTATTATTTGTCAGTCATGAATGTGGCGAGAAGAGAAGAACAGACAAGGCTAATTTATTGATTAAAATGAGCTCCTGATCTTATCTACAAGTATAATTACGTTAAAAATAAGAAGAAAAAAACAAATAAACAAATTGTGATTTTTGGAGTCCTACGATTCTTGTAAAATCATTTAATTTATTATTATTAAAATAAATTTTATTTTATTAAAAGTGCTATTATTATTAAAATAAATTTTATTTTATTAAAAGAGCTAGAAAATACATTTTAAAAAGAATAAATGGTATTCCATTTTAGTAATCAGTACTATTTATTTACTTTCTCTGAAAAAGTTAGCAACCCTAGCTGGAAAGTACGGTAGCTCTGAAATGGAGTTTTTAAATGTATATTTTTCTACCTGTCTGACATTTTTATTACATTTTTGGAGCATTAAAAGTGTCTGCATGAGTGAAGATGCTTAAGTTGGTACTTTACGGTTTACAAGGCGGTAGATCATCAAAATCGAAAAGAAATCTTTTCAAATGATCAAATTATCATTTCAAATTTCATTACTTGTTATGTAAACATCGTCATCATCATTTCATCCGAAAAACGTTCACTGCTGGACAAAAAGCCTCCCTCAAAATAGGTTTGCCAAAATCGACACGCTTGGCTGGCGAGTTTGCGATCGCAGTATGGTCGTAAAATGCATCTAGAGAACGGTGCTGCCCATTCTCTAGTAAGTCCCTTAGTCGCCTTTTACGACACCCACGGGAAGAAATGTTATGGTGCTATTATTTACGTCCAGCACCACATGGAACACAACATAAACAGAAATTGTTAGAAAATCATCAAGATCAGAAGATCATCAAGTGGATTAAATACGTATTATCGAAAGTAACACAAAAACTACCTGAGCAAAATTATTATATTTAGAAATATGGCAATGAAAAAAGAATTTTCGAAATCGACCCACTTTGGCGAAGTATTTCCGTTTGAGCACCTATGTACCTATGCATTAAGCAACAAAGGTATAGGAAAATCTTGTTGCTCAATGCATACCTACATAGGTGCTCTGAAAATAGGTGCTCAAACGGAAATACTCCGCTTTACCGGAGATATACAGTACATCGCAACTTACGTACAAAAAAAACACAGATCAATAATTGAGAACCAAAAAATCGTTTAAAAATATTATAATGAAGAATTTCATAATCGACGAAATCAGATAGAATATAGGTAACCGTGTCATCTTATACAATATTTATAACACAATCCAGACGCGACAAGATTTTGTCTCTCAAGTTTCATACGAAGCGCGAAAAACTAATTTAGGGTCTTATAAATTTATGTTCTTGGGTCTGAGTAGAAAGTTTTCGAAGCCATCGTTCATACTACTCGTATAAATGAAGCGATATATTAGCTGAAATAACGCGACGGAAATTCGGTATGCTTACTTTAAAGTAAAGAAAGCCATTGATTTTAATTGCAAACCAGCAGGCTTAGCACGAGCACCGATTTGTCGACGGAAGAATAGACATGACTATTAACTAAACGATGTACCTACACTATGATAAGAAAGCTATGTTTTTCTATTAATTATTACTGTTATGCGTTCTAAACGAATCATGATTTTGTAGATTATCGTATTTACTTTGTGGCCGTCCAGTAGAAAGTTTTATTGACAGTGTGATTTTGACAGTTAGGGAAGAAATATTCTTCTGAAATAGTCTACATTTATAGGGACATAGACAAATATCGTAACGAAACGAAAGACTAAATGACAGATTGTAGAAGGATATCTACAGTGCGATGTCAAAAATTTAGGAACAAATATCACTTTGTATTGAAAAAGCACTGTCTATTCTTCGTAGAAATACAAAGCGTCATGCTAAGCCCGCAGAGCTTAAATTCACTATGATCACTTAGCGATTCCTTACTCGTAATCACGTCAATCACCCACGAAATCTGCTATTATTGTATTAATGCTCGTAATATCGATAAATTGTCTTGGAACATAAAGAATATGACATTTCGATTCTTTACTGTTACATTGGTTTCTAAAAAACACGATATTGACATAGTTTGAACGTAGTAAAATTTCACGGGGTATCATTATAACTATACAGAATTGGGGCCCAGCACCCTAATTGCGTAACTAACGATTAATCATAATCGGTTTAATTTTAACTGGTCAACAATACTCATAATATTTACGTTGTTGAGCAGACACATTTTTCAAACATACGAAGAAATGGTTTAACAATCCGTTCGACGCAATTAGGGCTGTAGAATATTTGATTTTGCATTCAGTTTCGTATTACATTTCTGCTGGCGGGAAGTGATTGTGTTTTGTTTTCGTCGTTTTTGATGAGAGGGGCCATAGGCAAGTAGGAGAGGCTAAGACTTGATTTTTGTGTGGCCTACTGCCCCTAGGTTCAAACCCAGATAGGCACTAAAATTTTTGTAAATCATTTCATCAACACTGCACTCAAAACGGTGAAGGAAAACATCGTGAGGTAACCGGCATGTCCTAGAACCAAAAGTTCGAAGACATGTGACATCTACCAACTCGCACTGGGCCCGCGTGGTGGATTACGACCCACTTTCTGTCACAGAGAGGAGGCCTGTGTCCCAGCAATGGGAAGATTTTAGGCCGATTATACTTATACTGAGCAGGCCACATAACTCACAGAACAGATGGCTGAATGGGGGCCGAAAGGCTCTGGAATAGGGACCGCGTACCGGAAGACGTAGAGTTGGAAGGCCTCCCACAAGAATTAAGCATGCAGGATGTCAAAATATTAATATTTCGTACGTACATGTTTCACCCATATGGCGTACAAATTTTTAAAATTTACAAAACAAAATAAAAAATTATTACAAAATAAAACTAAATTAGTAAAGGCACTTCAATCCAAATACATATTAGTCATTAAACAATAATATGTCAGTAGAATGAATTAATCATAAAATATCACAAAAATTAAGGAGAATATAAAATTATTGAAAAAAAATATGTCAAATAGTGTAATTTAAAAAGTCTTGTGAAGGTCGCAGGAACCCGCTGGATGCGGGAAGCCAAAACCATTCAAAGTTGCGAAGCATGAGGGAGGCCTTTGTCCAGCAGTGGACGTCTTTCGGCTGAAATGATGATGATGAAACATATACTGTGCCACCTTGAAACCGTATTTTTGAAGGAACAACTGCGTACATCATAATCGCATTTTGATTTCGACCCAAGTTTATGCCCGTTTGGCTTTTCTCTCTAACGGCAATTTATTGCTTTCGGTTAGAATGTTTAATTAAAATCTGTTAACTTATCAGTGATGATGTAGGTAACTCGTCTGTTTTATTGAAAAACATATTTGTTTTCTTGATTACTAATTTATTCGAGTTTCACAAACACATTTTTTTTTCTATTTCTGGTTATTTTTTCAAAGATCGGAGGACTCTTGAAGTCATCATAAACTGCTGAGAATTTCCCAACTATGTCGGGGTCGGCTTCCAGTCTAACCGGATGCAACTGAAAAAGTATTTCACACAGAGCGACTGCCTATCTGATCTTTAAAACCCAGCTACTGGGTAAAACGATATCTATTGGTAAAACTGGTTCTCAGACTCTCGCGCTTCTGACGACCCGTAACCACGTCAAAGATCCACGAATATACAATCATAGCGAAGCAGTAATGCTCGCGAAGAGGGAGGCGGTGCACGTGAGGGAGAGGCAGTCTATGCGCCCTCGCGACCCTAGCCGCCGGAGGATACGGAGACACCCTGGGCGTCGGGAATCCCAGGCCGATTTCCGGTCACTGTAGGCATGAGCTTGTGGACGGCGAGTAATGGGTAACTCGCTGTCCGGTAAGGACCAAGCCCAAGTCGACGGCGCGTTGTGTTCCACGCGCGCCTCAAAGAGATGTCAGCACAATGGAACGGGGCCCGCAAGGGCCGATGCCTGCCAGGGGTGCGGGTTTGTTCGAAAGAGATACCACAGCCCCTGGCATACGGGCTACTGTGGGAACACGGGTGGGTTTTAGTCAGTAAAAGTCTGACACGCCCTCCTGCTCCACCCAGAGCGGGAGAAGTTATTTGATGATTGCCCAGCCGAAAAAAAAAAAATCATGTAACTTGTCTGTCACAGCAGTGTCATCTTTTGAGTTTGAATAAAACCAAAATTTACAACAACAGCTTACATTTCACGCTGCAGCTTCGATCTATACCGTAAAGCTTAATTAAAACTCAGCAATAAACACCAAAAACCGCTAATTTAAATACGTCTGTCTTGCGTACTCAGTTTCATTAGCCTGTAGAATTACGTCAGTATGACGCCTAAATTATCTAGCGCCCTGGTAGTCTCGCTAAGTAGATTCTAACTTAGGTTATTTCGAGTTAAGGCTTTAAATTTAAAATTGCTGTGTGAGATGTCAAGAGGCTTAGGAGCTTAGCAGATTAAATTGTGTCGATTTTGGTGGCGATGGAAAACCATTACCTCTCTTACAGATAACACTGGTAGGTATACGATAAGGGTCGTGTTTTGTAATGGACGTTACAGTATATGAAATTCTTATAAAAGCTATATTTACAAATATACAATATACATAGCACAATTTTTTTATAAATCAGATGAAAAATATTCCAATACAAAATAAATATTTTACGTCGTTATGACGTAGTAGAATTGATTAACCGTATGACTCATGCAAAACCTATCGCATCATTTCAGCCAAAAGACGTCCACTGCTGGACATAGCCCTCGCCCAGGCTCCTCCACTTAGACCGGTTTTGTGCTTCCCACATCCAGCGGATACCCGCGGCCTTCACAAGATCATCGGTCCACCTTGTAGGACGCCTTCCCATTCTACATCTTCCGGTACGCGGTCACCACTCCAGAACCTTTCGGCCCCATCGGCCATCTGTTCTGCGAGCAATGTGCCCTGCCCACTGCCACTTAAGTTTGACAATTCTTCGGGCTATGTCGTTTGCCTTGGTTCTCCTGCGGATCTCTTCATTTCTGATTCGATCGCGTAGGGAAACTCCGAGCATAGCCTTCTCCATTGCCCTTTGGGTGACTTTAAGCCTTCTGATAAGGCCCATTGTGAGCGACCACGTTTCTGTACCATCACCAGTGATCGCAATAGGCTGACTATATTTGCCTAAACTTCGGAGAACAGAGACAGAAAGTGGAGACTTCCTTACGACTATATTTTTTTTCCCGGGATCCGTGAAAAATCTTCAGTAAGTTGAAAATAAGCATTATTCAAGATGTGTAAAGGCTATTTTTAACTAAACTTTGAATTACCAAATTTTCGGGATTTTCACGTAAAATCCCGCTAAATTTAATTCATGCATTCGAATTATATAATAACGATCCAACTAACTGTTGTATACATTATGTTTTGTCAATAAGTATATTTCGGGATTTTACGTGAAAATCCCGAAAATTTGGTAATTGCAAGTTTAATTAAAAATAGCCTTTACACTTCTTAAATAAAGTTTATTTTCAACTTACTGAAGGATTTTCCCGAATCCCGGGGAAAAAAAATAGTCGTAAGGAAGTCTCCACTTTCTGTCTCTGTTCTCCGAAGTTCAGGCAAATATAGTCAGCCTATTCCGATCACTGCGACTATCACATACTTGTTCATATTTAATACATTGTCGTGTCACCGACACGACGAAGAATAAGTTACTTTAATAAAAACGAAGTTATAATAACAAACCATTACATTTTATACTTTTTCACTGCATAACAAAGACTTTAACTTAAAATGATCTCCTTCTCTTCTTGTTTGGAGAAAATTCCAAATTCTCAAGTACCTAATTTAAACTTCCCTTTAACTACCCCCATTCTTCTATCTTGTCGTGTTAAATTTTACCTGAGCACGTACTTTACTCGTAACTAAGGTACCTCGTAAATAAATCATTATGAAAAACAGCATTTTTTTTAAATAATGGCTAATTAAATCACTTCACAAAATACAAAACCCATATTTACGTCGTTTAGACGTGCTAAAATGAATCATCGTTATAATTAAAGCAACCATTACATACCATAACTTCAATCTAAGTTAGTATAATACCTCCTTAGAGCCTCACTCAAGTGAGCGCACACAATTCGAAAACGAACTCATTTGTTTTTATCGTAAATCATCGCGGATTCACCACGATACAACTGCACCGTTCCAATTTAGAAGTGATATGTCGATAACAATATAGATACACCTCTGCCTGACCATTCGGGGAAAGAAGGCGTAATATTATGAATAGAATAGAATAGGATTTTATTTTGCAAATATGGGTAGTACACAATCGTTGTTAATATACATTAAAGGTCAGCAATATTTTACCATTCGGCATGCAAACATTTACATTATTTATGTAAGTTGTACTTACATTTGAAACCACAGTAATAAAAAATAAAATAAAAAATCGTTACAATTATCATAATCAGTAGAATTATCATTTCAATTACAATCATCATTACAATTATCATCCATCACTACAATTATCATTATAATCAAAATTACCATTAATTATATCGATTATTCAACTAATACATTTTTCTCTGTTAGAAACTCAGTTACATCGTAGTACGTTTTATCTATCAAAAATTTACGACGTCTACTCTTAAACAGCACTGTATTTAAATCTTTCCAACCACTTGGTAATTTATTGTAAATAAGTGAGACCATGCAATAAACACTGTTACGCATCAAAGTGGTTTGACATGATGCTTGACATAGCTTGCTATTGTCTCGCCTATTCCTGGGGAATACATCAGCCAGGCGTTCAAAACGACTTGGATTCTGCTTTACAAACAAAGCTATTTCGAAAATATAAATACAAGGAAGTGGTAAGATATTGTATTGTTTGAAATATGGCTTGCAACTGTCTGTACTTTGCAGTTTAAATAATGATCGGAGACATCTCTTTTGGGCCTTGAATGCTGTATCTTTATCAGTTGAATTCCCCCAGAAAAT
The DNA here is from genome assembly GCA_949987655.1 of Polymixis flavicincta. Lineage (NCBI taxonomy): Eukaryota > Metazoa > Arthropoda > Insecta > Lepidoptera > Noctuidae > Polymixis > Polymixis flavicincta. The sequence continues at coordinate 6,831,980 of OX465199.1, read as the reverse complement.
GATGCCGTAGCGTATGTGAGATTCAACTATGTCGTAATATGCCGTAAGACGTGTTTTGAGATCTACTATGGAGGATAATCTATATAAGACATACGCAGATGAACTCAGTTTTTTACACATAATATCTAAATGCCCTTTCCAATTTCAGCTGTAATCTATTTGTAATCCTAAAAATTTGGTATCTCCTGCTTCACCAATATTGTCATTTTATAATGTATGTGAAGATTAGTTACGCTGGGCGTACGCTGTTTAAAGTGCATTTTATTTGTCTTACTTAGATTTATATTTAAGTTATTTTTGTCTAGCCATTTAATTAGTGAGTCAAGAGAAATATTAATGTCATTTTCATATGTAATTGCGTTTTTACAAGGGATCGTTACTGTGCTATCGTCTGCAAACATAGTTATAGGTTGTTCAAGGGACATGGGCATATCATTGACATACAATATAAACAAAAACGGGCCCATAACGGTTCCTTGTGGCACACCGTATGAGATTTTACGTTCTTCACATCTTGTTATCTCTTCATGTTTATTAACTATATTAATGCGGCTAACTTCGGTTATTTGTGTTCTATTTTCTAGATAAGATTTTATAAGCTCGAGCACGTTACCTCTAATGCCGTATGCTTCAAATTTATTAAGTAATATATTATAGTGGACATAATGACACCAACATAATATATATTATGGTTACTATTTTCTCACCGCACAACAAAGTCAATATCGCAATCACTGTGCATTCCAAGGTTGCCTGGAAGAGATCGCAGAAAGCGATATGGCCGCCCATTGTATGTTTTTAGTTTCAAATGTTTTATTTTTGTTATGTTTTTTTTGGGTGTACCTATAATAAAGCATAAATAGTACCTTTTGGCACTTTTCCTGATCCCGTGTATTAATTACCAAGTGCCTCACGGGCGAATCAGCGGGCAAAACCTTAAATAAGAACAAGTTTTCGTTAGCACTATATGTATACAACAATTTAATCGGTTCAACGTTCTGCTAAGTGGGATTAAGTTACAAAATATGACTCCGACCAAGATATCTTATCACAAGTACCTACGAAGTGTACTCGTAAGTGATAGTTAGGGTTGCCAACCTCACTCTAAAATAGAGTATTGTACTCTTTTACTTACGGTTGCACTCTAGTCTATAACACTAAAAGAGTACGCCAGAATCTCTTTTTTCAGAATCTGTTTTAGGGTGACTGGTAATTAGTGACCGATATTTAATCACATGATTGTACTCATAATTATGAACAACTTTTACTATGGGAACAAACCCAAAATCGCGAAAAAAAAATCATCTGTTCCCATTTTGTTTTTTTTCGGATAAACCCAAATATTTGCATGTCACAGTATTATGACTAAATGTTTTGGACCTATATAAATATTTATGCTAAGACCGAAATTGTACCAACACTTATGGCAAATAAATTGATTGAATTGATTAATAAAAACGACTTTCTGCGGTTTTTCTATATTTTTCACTGTGAGACTTGACTATTTTGTAGGGCATGAATGTGAAGTGGCGAGAAGAGAAGAACAGGGCTTTATAAATATTAATGTAGAATTAGGATGTTTGGAGCCCTTACAATTCTTTTAAAATCAATAAAAAAAATTAAGTGCCGCAAAAAGTACTAGAAAATACATAAAGAACAAATGAATAAATGATACTCTATTTTATAAGTCTGTACTCTTTACTTTACTCTTTCTGAAATGAGAAATACTTTACTTCTTCTAGAAAAAGTTGGAAACCCTAGTGATAGGGTAGTATTTAATACGACAGGGTATAGTATAGTAGGGAATTACCCCCATTCATTTAAAGGGAAGTTTAAATTAGGTACTTGAGTATTTGAAATTTATTGATACTTTTCTCCAAATAAATAAGAAAAAAATAGGAAAGGGGTTTTTTTTTTTTTTTGGGTGGGATATCATCAAATAACTTCTCCCGCTCTGGGTGGAGCAGGAGGGCGTGTCAGACTTTTACTGACTAAAACCCACCCGTGTTCCTTCAGTAGCCCTTAAGCCAGGGGCTGCGGTGTCTCTTTCGAACAAACCCGCACCCCTGGCAGGCATCGACCCTTGCGGGTCCCATCACTATTTGTGCTGACATCTCTTTGAGGCGCGCGTGGAACACAACGCGCCGTCGACTTGGGCTTGGTCCTTACCGGACAGCGAGCTACCCATTACTCGCCGTCCGCAAGCCCATGCCTACGGTGGCCGGAAATCGGCCTGGGATTCCCGACGCCCAGGGCGTCTCCGTATCCTGCGGCGGCTGGGGTCGCGAGGGCGCATATGCTGCCTCTCCCTCACGTGCGCCGCCTCCCTCTTCGCGAGCATCACTGCTTCGCTGAAGGAGGTGACGGCTCCCCGTGCCCTCTCGCTCCGTACCATGGCCTGGACCAGGGCCGGACGCGAGAGATCGCCGCCGCCGATCGCCTCCACGAGGACACGGCGGTGCTCCGCCCAAGCAGGGCAGACCGCCACCGTGTGCTCCACCGTGTCCTCAGGGCGATCTTCGCAGTGGAAACACCCGGGCGTTTCCTCCCGCCCTATCCGAAACAGGAACCTCCCGAAACAACCGAAGGGGGTACCGTTTGATCTTATAAGTAGATAATAGTCAAGTCAACTTCGATAGTCTAGGGTTGCAAGCGTGACTGCTGAACTTAGCGGTTCGAATCCCAGGTCAGACAAAATTTGCTATTAGGAATTTTTCAATATCAGCCAGCATAGTTTGGATTGGGCCTCTTTGTGGCAATGGACGCGCTTCTTATTCATCATCATTTCAGCCGATAGACGTCCACTGCTGGACATAAGCCTCCCCCAAAAGAGGGGGATTTGCCATAATCGCCACGCTTGGCAGGCGGGTTGGCGATCGCAGTATGGTGGTAAAATGCATAGAGAACGCTGCTGCCCATTCTCTAGTAAGTCTCTTAGTCGCCTTCTACGACACCCACTGGAAGAAATGGGATCCTAATACATTGGACTTAAAAACTGGCAAAATGTATCATACGCTGACCTTAACATTCGGGTGATACACGTGTAATGTTATTTAAATCTATACATGTAAAAAAATTACCAATCGATTTGAGAACCTCCTCCTTTTTGAAGTCGGTTAAAAATGAATCCCTATTTCCCTTGATCATGGCATCACATATAAACGACGAAACGGTTCTTATTAGTGAAAAAATTAAGAAAGTTGCGCGTAACATAAATGTATTGCTAAAACGCAAATTCAATATTCATATTTAAGGAGACACTCGTCCACATTTTTTCCATACAAACTTCGGGAGGGTTTTACTCCACTGTTTGACTATCTACATCAAAAATTAAACATTTTATGGTTTTGTCTCATTATCAATATCGTCAGTACGGAAACAGAATACTAAAATAAAAAGCCATTAAAAAGTTATGAGCCAACAAAGATTCGTTTTTCTTGCTAATATAATCTAACTTTATGTTTAAGTAATAAAAGAAGTGTGAAATCTCCAAAACCAAGTCGGTACCGACAAAGTTCAATTATCGATAAGTTAAATAAACTTTATTGGTCATTGATATGCCGTGGTTTTTTCATAAACCCGATCTTCCGAAAGACTTTTCTTAATTTTTACGTTCCTGTTTTACTATAGATGATCCTGCATCTCACTCAATAACGTTGTGCGTGTAGACTAACGTCTAACTGCTTATCACTGATACTACCTCTGTCGGACACGAAGCCTGGTGAGACAGCGTGCTTTTTAGCCAGGCCCGCCAGTGAGTTCGAGCCAGCGACTTGGTTACCCTTAAGACAGGACAACGTCTGTCGGGTCAGTTTTTTTTTTGGGTTTTGCCTATGTGCCAGGCGCGACGGTATCTCTTTCGAACAACCCGCACCCCTGGCAGGGTCAGCTAGTTCTTAATAGTTTTTATTGCGTAATACGGCCTAGGAAATGAGAACATAAACGTGCTAATTACTGCACTGGGGCTTTTCAGGACAGCACTTTCAGAATTCAACACTTAACATTTTGTATCAACCTTACCAGGCTTATTTTAAAACAAATTCAAAAAGGAGGAGGTTCTCAATTCGTATGTATGTTTTTTTTGGAGTGAAATTCATTGTTAATGGTTGCGATGTGATGCTGGAGAAAATTCTTTGGGGTATCGTGGAACGAGTTTCGCACCAACACCTCTATACGCCAAGAACTCAACATCAAAAAGCGTCTCTCTATTCTGGTCCAAACGCGCATCCCCAAATACTTCGGACACGTCTCGAGGAGTGACGGTGACTCTATAGAGCGCCTTGTCGTGCAGGGTAGGGTGGAAGGCACTAGATCATGCGGACGCTCACCCATAAGCTGGACAGAAATCCGCAGCCGGCGATCCCTTGTATAGATGCACAATCAACTCCAAAAATCGGAGTAGATGGCGAGAAATCGTGAGACGAATTAGATCAGCCCCTAGACAAGAAATTTCATGAGGACCACTACTGACAAGAATGACAAGAATGTTACGGATAAGAATACACGCACGCCCAGTGAAAGTACTATGCACCTGAATTTTCTGAAGAAAATCACCAAAAAGGTCAATACCAATAAGGACCTCAATCCTCCTATTTTCGGAAAGCTACCTCCAGAACAGTCTAAATCAAAAGATCAAATAAAAACCCGCCTCCATTAAATTATCTCCTTGTTGATTGGTAGACAGATAACTCCAGTTAATTTGTTTAATCAACAAAATTCTAGCTGTTTGCTTTAATTGTTGGTTTACGGGCTCCTAAACTACCTTGGTAACTTTTGTCCTTTTAGTTTAACTAATTTAACGTCACGGCTAACCTCTAGCTAGGGGATGATTAAATTTAAATTTTACACTTTCGAGTTTGTTACCTTTTTGCAATGAAAATTTCTTAAGAGAGTTCATGCCGCGTGGGCTGGCAACTCAAACTCAAAGCATTTATTTCAAATAAACCATTTACGGGCAGTTTTGAATTGTCAAGGTCGGTGAGTTAGAAAGATGAAGCTAGTTGCCCATTCCAAAGCGTAGGTACCTATGGAGAAGAACGGGAAAGAAACTCCATGGACATTCTTTTAAAATCCCGTTATCGTTACAAAAAGTTGGTTACATGATTATGTTGAAATTATCAATGTGAGGACGATGTAAAAAGATGAGCACATTAAAAGTGTCCGTAATTAAAACAACGTCGATTATTTTATTAATTATGAATCAAAGTACAATTTTTTTTTTTTCATTCAAGCACTAGATCGTTTTTATTTATAATTATTTTCAACTTTTACTATTAAATAAAAACATTTAATTGTAATAAGTAGTACCATAACCAAAACCAAATTCCATACTACTGTATACTTTATTCATTTAAAATTGAGTCTTGTCGCCTTGAAATAAGATTGAATTTTCTTTGGCTCAATCGGCGGTAGGTATGGCAAAATACATAGTTTATGAAAAAAAAAATACACATTAAAAGTAGCTGAAAACGATTCTGCAATCAATTATGAACAAACTTCTTTAAGGACTTGCGTTTATTGCGTTTCACTTTGAACACTGGCTATTTTCTTAGTCACCGTCCTTTTTCAAGATGATTAGTACTCGTAAGTACCCCGTGAAATTGAAAACTTTCTCCAAGGAACAAGAATCGAAATATGAAAAAAACAATTGGATCTCTCATACAAAATCGATCAGCTGACTATTGATTTTGCATGGGAGGTCCGTTTTAAGCTATTGCATAGCTTTTATCACGGGCTTTGAGCGTCGGCGACCGAATCAAGAAATTCCGTAACGAAAATAAAACCTATCACGCCCCCACTCCGCCTACCATGTAGCTCGGCCGAGCGTTCGCTTAACGTGTATGTATATGGTACGACTGTACGATATAATAAAATTTGTTTTCTTATCGGTCACCACGCTCAAAAAGCGTAACTTGAATTAATATCAAAGAAAAAGAAAACTTCATAAATAAAAAATAAATAAATAATAATAATTGCATAAATTGATAAAAATGCTATGCAACAGCTTTACCGCGGCAGTCCCCGAGTGCCAAACGCATTTTTTGACGTGACAACGTCTTATAATTCGATGGAGCCGGCTGCACGCACGAAAAAACATGACTCATGCGGCATTACCTCGCTCTGGGGCGTTCCATTTAAGGCTTGAAGTGCAAGCGAGAGCGCGGAACGAGCGACAAAGAGGCACAATCGGCCTCCGCGTTCAGCAGCGTTCGACATCAGTCTCTCTCCTACTTGAGTAAGCGATGCGTCTGCGTGGACAGCTGCTATACAATAATATATGTATAAACAATAGTATTATCTTATGACGTTGTCACGTTCAACTATCGTCAGTAAACCGACTTTACAGGCAACCGATTTTTTTTTTTTCATATTTTTACCCATGTGTCCTTGGAGAAAGTTGTTCAATTTCACGGGTCACTATCACCCTGAAAACTTTGAACGATGACTAAAAAATAACTCTGTATGCTATTGGCGGGCCCAGTGCGGGTTGGTAGATGTCACATGTCTTCGAATTTTTGGTTCTAGGACATGCCGGTTTCCTCACGATGTTTTCCTTCACCGTTTTGAGAGCAGTGGTGACGAAATAACTTACACAAAGTAAAGTGCTGCACTGAACATACATGTGAACTGTTTAAAAGCCAAAATTATTACCATCTATCTATATAAATAAAAAAGAAAATCCTGACTGACTGACTCATCAACGCCCAGCCCAAATCCTTGGACCTAGAAAGCTGAAGTTTTGCACAGAGGTTCCCTTTATAATGTAGATAAGGAATAAGGAAGGATTTTTCGAAATTCAATCCCTAAGGGAGTTAAATAGGGGATGAAAATTCCGCGCGGGCGAAGCCGCTGAAAAAAGCTAGTTTTCATATACTATCGCATCTATCATTCAAAAAAAGATTTCTTCTCTACATAAAATTATAAGCGAAAGATACTCGACTTCAACCCCTTTTAAAATACAAATGGAAATTTTAATACAAAATTATATGAACAGAGGGGTTTTTGTGTGAGGTAGAGCATTTTTCCATTTGCTTTTATTTTTCGCCAGATGTAGGTCTGCGAATAAAAAAATGTGTTGAGTACATTTTTATGTCGACAGCAATTTTACTAACAGAAAAAGTATTATGGAGATACTCCAAATGGTTTTTACATGTATTGTTTACCCTACATGGGTCTGTGATGGCAATAGGCGCTTCCCATAAACATGGGACTATAACACTGGCGAATTTTAGATGTTATGTACGCCCCTACCTAACCCCTCGGAAAATGATCAAAGATGATCAAAAACATAAAATATTGCTTATCCCAGTGATACTAAATCGAATCCATTTAATTTGTTTTGTATTGTATTGTAAAATGACATACCATAATTCAATTTAATCAATAACTTGACATGACAAGATTGTACCTATCATCATATCAGCTGAAAGACGTCCACTGCTGAACATAAGCGTCCCCCAAAAAGGGGGGATTTGCCATAATCGCCACGCTTGACAGGCGGGTTGGCGATCGCAGTACGGTGGTCAAATGCATAGAGAACGCTGCTGCCCATTCTCTAGTAAGTTCCTTAGTCGTCTTCTACGACACCCACGGGAAGAAATGGGATGGTGCTATTCTTTTACGTCCAGCACCACACTGATTGTACCTCTATGTATTACCTATTCCATAAATTATTTTATTCTACTGGTCCACTACCTACTCTTACTACTGTAATCTAAATAAATGTGACTATATGTGTGTCATCATCATCATCATCATTTCAGCCGAAAGACGTCCACTGCTGGACATAGGCCTCCCCCAGGCTCCTCCACTTCGACCGGTCTTGTGCTTCCCACATCCAGCGGATACCCGCGGCCTTCACAAGGTCATCGGTCCACCTTGTCGGAGGCCTTCCCACTCTACGTCTTCCGGTACGCGGTCGCCACTCCAGAACCTTTCGGCCCCATCGGCCATCTGTTCTGCGAGCAATGTGCCCTGCCTACTGCCACTTAAGTTTGGAAATTCTTCGGGCTAAGTCGGTTGCCTTGGTATTCCTGCGGATCTCTTCATTTCTGATTCGATCGCGTAGGGAAACTCCGAGCATAGGCCTCTCCATTGCCCTTTGGGTGACTTTAAACCTGATAAGGCCCATTGTGAGCGACCACGTCTCTGTACCATAGGTCATCACTTGCAACACACACTGGTCAAAGACTTTCGTCTTGAGACACTGTGGTATTTGGGACGAGAATATATTGCGAAGCCTCCCGAACGCTGCCCAGCCGAGTCGGATTCGACGATTGACCTCTTTCTCGAAGTTGGACTTACCCAACTGGACAGTTTGTCCTAGGTGTCCAGTTTGGTGGTGGTTTGTCCAGTTTGTTTTATGTGTGTGTTATTGTATAATTATTTATAACTGTTAAATGGACATCATAATGACTTCGAGGAATGTTTTTTGTTTTTTTTTTTGTTTTATCTTTTTACTGAAATGTGTTGTTTATTTTGAATTGAATTATTAACTAACACAAGTTAGTTAATACTTCGTAATAATTTCAGGACTATTGTGGCCAATGAGCCTGACATTGTGGTGATAGATCGCCGAGAGCGTTGCGCAATGATTGTTGATATCGCTGTCCCTCACGACGACTGACGAGAATCTCGTGAAAGCTGAGCAAGATAAGAAAATCAAGTATCTTGACTTACCTCACGAGGTTGTCGACATGTGGGACGTGGACTCAGCAATCATTGTACCCATAATCATTACAGTACATGGCCTAATAGCGAAGAGCCTCGACCAACATCTCAGGAGGCTCTCATTGCGTGGCTGGATCAAGGGCTTGATTCAGAAAGCAGTACTCCTAGACACGGCACGCATAGTCAGGAGGTTCCTGTCTCTAGAGCCCTGACCGATGGGCCACAATTTTTTATATTTTTAAATGTTTTGTATTTTTTTTTTTAATATTTAAAAATATACTTAATATGTACAAAAGAAAATAAAAAATAATAATATTATTGTCGTTAATAGTTGGTAACTGTGTGATAAGTTAATTATATTAAATGTACATTAAAAACAAAACAAAATGTCAATACAAACCAATATTATGCTTTGCAGTGCCCTGACAGGGTTCATGTACAAAAACCGACAGTAATTTATTGTAAAATGTGTGATGTGCAGATATTGTAAAAGATCATAATCATTCTCCTGCCCTTATCCCAATTTATTTGTGGTCGGCGCAACATGTCTTTTTCTTCCACACTTCTCTATTAGTCGTCATCTCCGTAGTCACACCCTTTCTAACCATATCATCATTCACACAATCCATCCATCGTTTCTTTGGTCTCCCCACTCTTATAGCCAACAACTTCAACACAACAGATATTGTAAAAGATATGAGAAAAAAAAAAAAAATAGGCTTGATGTTATTTGTGAGTACAACAAAACTAGTCGTCCGACCATTTCTTTTAAAAAGTTAATAGAAATGCCAACACATATTTACGTTGTGTATGTGTGTTACGACACATGTTTAGTATCATCATGATCATCTAGATAGACTTTTCCCCTTAAATAAAATAATATATTAATAATATATTCTGTTATTGACGTGACAACGTCTTATAATTCGATGGAGCCGGCTGTACGCACGAAAAAACATGACTCATGCGGCGTTACCTCGCTCTGAGGCGTTCCATTTCAGGCTTGAAGTGCAAGCGAGAGCGCGGAACGAGCGACAAAGAGGCACAATCGGCCTCCGCGTTCAGCAGCGTTCGACATCAGTCTCTCTCCTACTTGAGTAAGCGATGCGTCTGCGTGGACAGCTGCTATACAATAATAAACAATAGTATTATCTTATGACGTTGTCACGTTCAACTATCGTCAGTAAACCGACTTTACAAACAACCGTTTTTTTTTTTTTGAATTTGTTGGTATAATGGCAATAGAAATACATCATCTGTAAAAAAAACAACTGTCTATCACGGTTCATGGATACAGCCTGGTGACAGACGGACAGTCAAACAGACGGATAGCCAGCGGAGTCTTAGTAGTAAAAAAATGAAACTGACACTCGCAAAGTTAAGACAAATCGATTGACTTATGATTTATGAATCATCAAATCGGCCCACGCGTTTACTATCTAGAGAGCCACAAGGGAACAAACATACATACATACCTACGTCGATGTATGCATAGGCTAACAAACACATTACCCTCCTCTGCGTCGCGCAGTCGGGAAATAAAATCTCACATTGTACACCCAAGTTTTGCAACCCAATTACAGATTATCCTTGTACCCAATTTACGTTACCTCTATAATGAAAATACCATTATTTTGCGGACGCTACTTAGTCTTAATTGGAACTGTAATGAATATAGGTAAGCTGGATAACATGAGAAGAACAAAATACAAAAGGATTATGTGATTAATTAATCGTTTTAGTGATTTACGACGATGAAGTTTAAATCCTAAAGATCGATTTTCAATTTAAAAATTTAGCAACTCATTTTTTTTCCTAGACTTTGCCTCACTCTAGGAATATCTCCTGTATCGTTTGTGCGTTTACAAACATTTAAACACACATACACAAACAGCCAGACCCGGAACAACTACTTATAAGTCATACAAATGTTTGTTCCGTCCGGGAATCGAACCCGCGACACGCAGCGCAGCACTCAAAATTACATAAGACAGACCCCCAAAACGCCCGCCCTTCACGACTTCCCAGTGCTTTAGCTGGGAAGAAGAAGTGGCGCAACAAACTCCCCAGCAGCACAGCTGTCTGTTAAGTAGGAAGAACTTGATTCTATACAATAATGGCTTAGTAATTAACATTCAACAAAAAAATAAAATTTCAATAAAAACAATCAGTTTATACAGTCAAATAAAATAAACAATGATATGGAGTAACTCATATGACCTGTCAGTAGGTAAGCTAATTCTGGTGAAAGAACACAAACTTTGTCTTTAGTTAATCACAGCTACCAACAATTCTTATCGTTTAAGGCGGAGATTACTTGAAAAAGTAAAATGGTTTTTTAAACCAGTGTATCTCTTTAACCGTAAATAATTTTGGAAGCAAAAAATTATATGATATTTTCAAGTCTTTTTTGCATACAGTGATCGAACTCAAAACATAATTAAACATACTTTAATGCATCAAAAAAATTCATCAAAGTCACCTGTGAATTATCTTTAAAACCAGTTTATCCCTTCAATTTAGCTATAAATGCATTAAAATGTAAATCTAGCAAAGAATGATAATGGAGTCGGGTTTCGTTCTATCTGATTTTACATGGAGAAACTCCCTATTTGACCTCAATAACCCAGGTACTAACACAATACCACTTAGCAAGACTGGTTGTCAGACTTTCGGGCTTCTGATGACCCGTAACGACTGTCAAACATCCACAAATGATAGCCGGGACCAACGGTTTAGCGTGCAATCCAACGAATGGAGGGTACACGAAATGTAATCTATGATAAACTATCCATAAACTGACTGTCGCTAGCGTAGCTTAACCTTCAATCGACTTCGAATCGGCTGTAGAACTGAACTTAGCCACGAGCCCCTCTCACAAACAATAGCGAGTCATTTGTGAAAATTATAATTATTCCATTTATCTAATGCTAACATTAAGCCCAATCTAAGCCATACATACTAAGTTAAATTGCCTAGACTAGACCCAGGTAATCTAAACATATAAGCTGGTCTAATCTTCTTCTATGTATATAAAAGGAGAAACTGACTGACTGATCAATCAACGCACAGCCGAAACTACTAGGACTAGGAACGTGAAATTTTGCACACGGCTTTCTTTTATAATGTAGGGAAGCACTAAGAAGGGATTTTTGGAAATTCGACATTTAAGAGGATGAAAAGGGGGGATTTTGTTTGTATTAAAAATCTTATTACTTGAGTTAATAAACTTGAAACTTGGCGCAAATACTTATCTAAGTAAATTATAAAGTTGGTTATTTATTGTTTTTCTAAACTACCCCCTAAATGGGGATTGGGGGGTCTCAAAGTTTGTATGGAAGAATTTTAACGCGCTCTCTGATTAACTCGAAACCACGTTGGATACTTTTTATCCCGGTAGTACCTACGTTCCCGCGGGATAATATCCGACTTCCACACGGGCGAAGCCACGGGCGGAAGCTAGTAACTAGATATTTAGGAATCTAGGTCGTAATCCTAAATATACATTTCACAAATGAAACCCTTTTGTTTTGTAACTAAAGTAATTTTAGAACGAATTCGTATTTGGGTACCTACGTGTACTATAAGAGGACGAATTCAGACATTCATGCATATAGGAAGATACTCCAGGCCGTATTTCGGTCACGGCGATGGTGGCTAATCTCAACGGAATCTAGCCTTCTCGGACCAAAGCGCAGTCATGCATGAGTGTACCATATACAGCTTTTAAAGTTTCCACTGCTAGGATACAGAAATCTGTGGGAGAGCGCTGGAACTTAAGGTGAACCTAGTCCACATTTTTCCCTTAAATACTTCGAGAGTGTATTACTCCACTGTCCGACAATGCATCAAAAATTAAACATGGTACGGTCTTGTCTTATTATTAATATTGTCTGTACGGAAACAGAATACTAAAATTAAAAACCAAAGTTAGGAGCCAACAAAGATTCGATTTTCTTGCTAATTGAACCTACATTTGGGCGTGTTTAAGTGAAAGAAGCGTAAAATCTCCAAAACTAAGTCAGTACCGACAAAGCTCAATTATCGAAAAGTTCAATAAACTTTATTGGTAAATTGATTTACGCCGTGGTTTTTTCAGAAAACCCGATCTTCCGAAGGACTTATCTTAATTTTTTACGCTCCTGTTTTACTACAACTGATCCTGCAGCTCACTCAATAATGTTGTGCGTGTAGACGTCATTTAGCGTCTAACTGCTCATCACGGGTTACTACCTCTGTCGGACACGAAGCCTGGTGAGACAGCGTGATTTTTAGCCAGGCCCATTAGTGAATACGAGCCCGCGACTAGGTTCCCCTTAAGTTCAACTTTACTTACTTCGTTCTCTCTTAAGATAAAGTTAGAAACTACATGAGGTTGCAAAGGTGTTGAGAACATTGAAACTAATTCTAAATAACATAAGTTGAAGCTAAGCAAACGGTCTGAGTGGGAAACTTTTCGTTTCACTTACCTTAAACCCAAGATACTTCTAGTAATTTAGTTTGTGAACTTTGAGGACTGTCTCAAGAATTGTGTGTTTATTTTTTGTTCTTAACTGAAGTTTTTTCTTTCAACAATATTTTGTAACTAACTATTTGCCCGCGGCTCCGCCCGCGTGGATGTCGGTTTTCGCGTAAAAAGTAGCGTATGTCTTTCTCCATATACCTGGTTATCATCATCATCATCATCATTTCAGCCGATAGACGTCCACTGCTGGACATATACCTCCCCCAAAAAAAGTAGGGGGTTTGCCATAATCGACACGCGGCAGGCTGGTTGACGATCGCAGTATTGTGGTAAAATGCATAGAGAACGCTGCTGGCCATTCTGTAGTAAGTCCCTTAGTCGTCTTTTACGACACCCACGGGAAGAAATGGGATGGTGCTATTCTTTACGTCCGGCACCACACGGACTGGCTATATCTCTGCCAAACACGACAATCGATTCAGCGGTTTTGCTGTGAAAGCATAACAGACTAATAGACAGAGTTACTTTCGAATTTATAATATTAGGGGCTTGTGGCTAAATAACGATCGCTGCACGGGTCGATCGACCAGTTTAAGCTACGCTTGTAGCGGTTAGTCCGTGGATAGGTGACCATCTTTACATACCAAGACCCCTCCGTGCCTCGGAAAGCACGTTAAGCCGTTGGTCCCGGCTGTCATTTGTGGATCTTTGATAGTCGTTACGGGTCGTCAGAAGCCCGAAAGTCTGACAACAAGTCTTACCAAGGGGTATCGTATAACCCAGTAACTGGGTTGTGGAGGTCAAATGGGCAGTCGCTCCATGTAAAATACTGGTATTCAGCTGCATCCGGTTAGACTGAAAGCCGACCCCAACATGGTTGGGAAAAGGCTAGGCAGATGATGAATATTAGTAAAAATGAAGAAAAATATCATACGGCAACATATCGAAAATTCGTAGACATACTATAACATCCACCAACCCACACTGCACCCACGTGATGGTTTACAGCCCGTTCCTTCTCACAGAATGGAGGGACTATGTCTCAGCAGTGGGAAAATTATAAGCTGATGTGATGAACTACGGAACCTTTCATTGTGCGTGGTCAAACACGCACTAACACGCACTTGCCCGGTGTTTTTAAAGTGTGTCGTCGAACTCACTGGGGAGCGATCAGGAGAAAAACTGAAATCGTGGCGAGTGGCGAGCCAGTGATTCCTTACTCAAACCAGTCGTTCCACCTGCTGAACATCTACCACATAGACATGAGTTTCTTGGACCTGCAGGCTTAGCACGAGCACCGATTCATGACTATTAACTAAATGATGTACGATAGAAGAAGATAGCTATGTTTCTCTATTAATAATCACACACCAAATTTGTTGCGCCACTTCTTCTTCCCAGCTAAAGCACTAGGAAGTGTCGAAGGGTGGGCGTTTTTGGGGAACTGTCTTTTGTAATTTTTGACGTTCAAAAAGTGCTGATACCAGCCTAGTTTGAATAAATGACTTTTGATTTTGATTTTGACAGTTATGCGTTCTAAACGAATCATGATTTTGTAGGTAATCGTATATACTTTGTGGCCGTCGAGTAGAAATATTCTTCTGAAATAGTCTACATTTATAAGGACCTAGACAAATATCGTTTGAAACGAAAGAGAAAATGACTGATTGTAGAAGGATATCTACGGTGCGATGTCAAAAATGGAGAAACTAAATGTCACTTTGTATTGAAAAAGCACTGTCTATTCTTCGTAGAAATACAAAGCGTCATGTTAAGCCCGCAGGTGGAGGTTCATAGAGGACTCCGCCCTGGAGTATGCCGGACGGGTCAATCGATGGTAAGACTGGTTGTCAGACTTTCGGGGTTCAAACGACTGTCAAAGATTTACTAATGACAGCCGGGACCAACGGCTTAACATGCTTTCCGAGCTACGGAGGGGTCTTAGTACGTAAAGATGGTTACCCATCCAAGGACGATCGATCAAGCTGTTCGGCTGTTGCGAGCTGGCTATTTTATTTCACACCATTTGAGTGCAAAAACCACTTGAAGTGAAGCGATGCGAAACCATTTTACTCCTTGCAATAAGAGTAACTTTTTACGAAGCAATATAAAAGATAATTCGGAGCCACCTGAAGCTTTAAACTGAAAGGTTAAAGTTGTAAATACACTTTATAAGGGAGCGTTAAATGTTTTTTGTGATGTTGATATTGTTGCGCCGTTACCACTAGCGCCATCTAATGTCGAGTAGCAGAATTAATAGTCAAGATCTCAGAAAACTACGAAAGCGATCTTCAAGTGCGACTAAGAGTGATCAGTAGTGCAATTGTGTTGTGTAATTAGTTTGATTAATTAAAGTGTCATTTTGGTAATTTATATCGGCAGTTTTTAATTGTCACGAACCCCAAGCTCGTAACAGTATTAACAAAAATTAGGTTTCTTGGACAGACAGGCATACATTTTTTTGGAGTGAAAGCTTCTTTAGGCGTGTTGGGATTTTTTTGAGATTGAAAAAAACAATTGAACTCGCGACACTGTTACCGACACTACTGACAACACGAACGTACGAGCGAATAACGTTGAACGTTGTTTAAGTATTAATCTGACGATTCAGAAAATATTTCCTGACGATTAAAAAAATACACACGTATTGTAATTGTTTAAGTTTTCACTTCTGTCGGCACACCCGGAGTACCACTGTTTTTTTTTACTGTATCAATACATTGGATTATTACAAATTAAAATTAATCCGAAAACCTATAATTATTTTTAATCCTTGTAAGGTCAGCAGGCTTAGCACGAGAAGCGAAGACAAGCATTTTGTCGTCGGAAGAGTAGACAAAAATTCCAGTTTCCATATAGACAGTTGGCAGTTTTTTACCGAGAAATGTAGACAAGCGATTTCTATTCTACAGTAGAGTAGTTTTTTTTTTTTTTGTCAAAAACAAAACAATCGTCTTCCGGAAAAACACCACAAAGTGAAAAATAACTTTAATTTCGGAAAAAGTTTTTATTTTTCACTTTTTAGTTATAGTATCTACTTACCCCACACCATTTCGAAATTTCATTATCCTTGGGATCAAAACAATGCATATTAATGCGATAGCAGCAATCGCGGTTTATTTGCTGTCATTTTTTGAAGAGTTCCGTTGTCTGTCTCCGAAACGCACCATCAGATCTAGATGAAACTTAAATGGGACCATTTCGAAATAAACCCCTCTTGCAAATTGGTCTAAATATGACGGAGTTATGCCCGAACCGCAACCTAACTCCTAACCGTGAAAGAGTTGTACCTTCCTTCATCAGCTCAGCGTCATGAGATGATGATGACCATACGCAAATGTCGCAATAGCTTTAGAAAATATATGAAAAACATTGTTAATAGCTACCCGTAATCCACAACGCGGGCCCAGTGCGAGTTGGTAGATGTCATATGTCTTCGAATTTTTGGTTCTAGGACATGCTATTCGTCACGATGTTTTCCTTCACCGTTTTGAGAGCAGTGGTGATGAAATTATTTACACAAAGTAATATAACCTTTTAATTTCGTAGTCTTTGCCATTTGTCTATGGAACCCAAAAAACCCGCACCAAAAAGCTATCTTCACAAAATGGCCGTGACAGAATACGAAGTAACATATTTTTAAGGGTCGTAACACGTCATCACATTAAACATGACAAGGGTCCGTTAAATGTCAGCGTTTTTGGAACATGTCATCTCTTCTTGTTATTTATTTATAATTTTGCCTTGAAGGCATATTGAAATGGGTTGAGGTAGGTTTAAAAGGTTGCGCAGTGAAGGTTCTGGGTCGAAAAATCATTTTGGTTCATCTCTACAGCTCCCGTGGGTGTTACAAAGGCGATTTAGGATTATATCTTGAGGATTTATGATCGTCAATCGGTTTGACAATAGCTGTGGTGTTTAAAATTTCATGAGTGTTCAGAGAGCAGTGCCCAGTGTTATTGTTGTGAGTTCGAACCCAGGTATGCACTTTACTTTGTGTATTTAATTTCATTACCACTGCTCTGAAAACGGTGAAGAAAATCATCAGGACGAATAGCATGTCCTAGAACCAAAAATTCGAAGACATGTGACATCTACCAACCCGTACTGAGCCCTCGTAGTGGATTACGGCCTAATCCCTCTCACAGAGAGGAGGCCTATGTCCCAGCGGTGGGAATATTATATGTCGATAGTTCAATTTCGTCACCATCCATCTAAATGTCCGTATGTCCACCTATCCGATGACATTTTTGGGAGACTATTAGCAAATAGCAATGGAAATTGAAAAAAATGTTTATTCTGTGAACCACTAAACAATGGTGAAGAGAAAGTGCCAACTCTCCACAAGGAGCGTACCAATAGAAAATGGCGTCTAAGTCACGGATCAAATTTGCACTACCTCGTCGTAAATTTTCTTCTCGGTCGACACTGAGAAATGCTAGGTCGCATAATCTTTCCTTTCTTGACCAATTATAGCCTTCAATCACGAAGGTATTAATTAAACTTTCAACTTACAAATTGCAATGCTGTAATTTTAAGCAGAAATTGAATAGAAATAGGCAGATTTAGAAATACGTTTAATTTTTTTTTTTTTTTTTTGTGTATGGCATCTCGCAGTTGACCTTGAGAGGCCGTGACTGCTCAACCGGACTTTCCTGTGAAGGTTTTTAGGAATCTAAAAGCCTCCAGCCAGGGCGTAAAACCTACTTAAACCTAAAACGACTGCGCACTAAAGGCACCCCCTGTGGGGTACGAACCTCGGCTCAGGGAGTCGCTGGCGGGGGAGGGGCAGCTAGTACTATCAGGGACAGGCTGGATCAAGATATTTTCATTATTATTAAATGGGGAATTTAAAGCTACTGGCTCAGCTGCGGCGCGGGCTGGCGCATCAACGAGCAAGGGACGGTCGGGGATATATATACGTTTTCATACCCATACTGCACAATACATTCAAGTAGCTCTTTAGGTTTCTTAGATCAGTATGAAATGGTATATTGAAGTATTTTTTTTTTTTTTTTGACTTTTGCGTCCCATTCGATAGGCGCCCGGGGCTCGAGCCCTGCCTGACCCACCCTAGTTACGCCTCTGCTCTACACACATAACGGATAAAAACATTAAAGTACACAAACGTGTAGATTATTGTTGCATCAATATTTGCTGAGAAACGAGATATTTTCGGAACAACAACGTAAATAATTTAATAAACTAGGTGTATTCAAAAAATATTATGAAACACAAACTTATATATTTTATTTCAATCTGATTGCATTTTGTGTAACTCTATAATTATAAACTCTAGGGCTATGGGGTCCTTGTGCCCACTTAGTTTTCCGAGACATTTCCAAGCGGTTGGTCGACTCTTCACGTTACCAAAAGGCTGGCCTATTTTTCGGCCAAAGAATCACCATTGCCATACAACGTGGCAATGCTGCCAGCCTTTTGGGCACTTTGCCCATTGACAACGATGCGGACGTATTTTTTGATGCCTTATGATTATTTTCATTTTTATATGCCTGTAATTGGTTTATTTAAAAAATTATAATATTCTGGTCTCCTTCAGTAAAACACAAACTAATTTTTGCAGTCTATAAAATCAATTATGTGTATTAGTAAATATTCATCTCCACTACGGAACCCTCCACTGTATGTGGGCCGACACGCTTGGCCTATGCTTTTGCGTGGTGGCAAGATTTTAAATAGTATTTATTTGGAACCTAGGATCTATTTGGCCTTACAACGTAAAAATTTGCCATAGACAAATAGTTTAGTTTTCTCACTCCAATAGTGTACCTATGTAAGTACGTCTGTCACAAGTTGAAAATGTCACGAAACAATGTTTTTTAAGACAAGTATTTTTGAAAAAAAAAATCAAAAACAACGTTTCGAAAAATAATTTAACAAACAAACTTTCAACTTTATAATATTAGCAGGCAGTATGATTTCATTTCTTCCGCTAAGTAACAGCAAAAAATAACAAAATATTCTATTTTTAGTCCCTACCAGTCTTTTTAATCCGAAGAATAATCCTTCAAACGCCTTAGTAAGGTAAAAGGCACAATTATCAGACTCCGTGACTAAGGTCTTTCCTCAAGACGTTTAATTAAGGGAAGCCCCAATTTAAAATAGGTAGTAATTTAATTTATGAATTTAATTTCGTTAATTAAAGATAATAAGTAAGTGTTGTGATAATGGTGGGAATGAAACAAGTGAAATAAGACGGTTTTATCTACGCGGACAAGACATTTTTTCTTGTTATAAAATAGGTTTATCTTTTTTTTTATACGGGAAATCATCAAATGACTTCCCTCGCTCTGAGCAAAGTGGGAGGGCGTGTCAGACTTTTACTGACTAAAACCCACCCGTGTTCCTTCAGTTGCCTGTGCCACGGTAGCTCTTTCGAACAAAAATGCGATCATGGCAGGCATCAGCCCTAGCGGACCCCTTCCATTGTTGCTGACATCTCATTAAGTCGCACGTGGAAACACAACGCGCCATTGACCCGGGCCTTACCGGACGGCGAGCTACGCATTGCTGTATAGCAAGCACATTTTGATAGCTTTGACTATCAAAGATATGAACAGAAAAGCTTACGATAGACGAGATAAAGTAAATAACATCAAAATCATTAGATTTTGATGTTATTTACTTTATCTCGTTAACTGAACAATGTGCAACCGTAGGTGATACCTATTAAGGTATCACCTACGGTTGCACATTGTTCAGTTTAGTTCTATGCATAGAAATAAAAAAAGGTTCTATGTCTCATGTCCTACGCCCCACATGACAGGATTGACAGATCGCATTGTGTACAAAAGAACATTATTTTCGTTAGTAATTAATCATTTACCGAACATGTATCCACATGTTCGGTAAATGATTAAACAATTTTATGTCTGAATATTCGAATGTTGTGAATAAAAGTCTTGTTCGTAAATAAGACTACGTGAATCTACCACGTCGTCGTCAGTCTTTTTGGCGCAGCTGTGAGTTATTTATTTTCACTTTTTTTTTTACTTTGTTAATGTATTTTGTGTTTCACAACTGTGTCCAAAGAAACGGTAAGTATTATTTATTTCTATCTTTCAATCCTTTTATTCAAGGGTGGACGTAGCTCATGTAACGGTTGTCCGCTAAAGACGACCTTATGTTGTAATATTTTAAGCCTAATGTGGCATTTTAATCCCGGAAATTTTCTATTAAAATTTTTCTATTTACTTTTTCCATCATTCGGGGCTAACTTACCAGGGTGAACAGACAAACCTTTTCCTTCTAGAAATTGCCACACGTGTGGACTACATAATACACACCTTCACGAGGTATTCTCATAGAAGATTCCTACAGTAAAATTCACACAAAACAACAGAAATACAAGTCACAACAAGGCTATGTGTGGAAGTTTCCATTTCCCCTTCTGCCGATCAAACTTGTGACAATAGGCAGCATGTATTGTGTCTATTTCAAGAGACAGACATCTTTGTGTGGGCAGCAATGAGGCTAGGAACGATCGGTTTTGAATTGCCTTGGTTAGATAATGGGGTCCTTCCTAAATGTTACGATTCATTAATGGGAACATCGATGGAAATTTGTGATCGTTTTCGGCAAATAAAATTAGATTCGACCGTATTTTTATTTTCGTCCATTAAGGTGAAACAAGTCCACATGTTTTCCATACAAACTTCGGAATGGTTTTACTCCACTGTTTGACAATGTACAACATCAAAACTTAAATACGGTATGATTTTGTCTCATTATTAATATGGTCGCTACGGAAACAGAATTCTAAAATAAAAAGCCATTAAAAAGTTATGAGCCAACAAAAAATCGTTTTTCTTGCTAATTTAACCTAACTTTGGACGTATTTAAGTAATAAAAGAAGTGTAAAATCTCCAAAACTAAGTCGACAAAGCTTAATTATCGAAAAGTTCAATTTTATTGGTAATTGATTTATGCAGTAGTTTTTTTTAGAAAACCCTATCCCCGAAGGACTTAAAAAAAAATGCAAGCCTGTTTTTCTATAACTGGTCCTGCAGCTTACTCAATAATGTTGTGCATGTAGACTAGCGTCTCACTGCTCATCACTGATACTACCTCTGTCGAAAACGAAGCCTGGTGAGACAGCGTGATTTTTAGCCAGGCCCATCGGTGAGTTCGAGCCCACGACTAGGTTCCCCTTAAGAGCGCTGTCACAGGTCCACTAGCGCCACTCCTTTAAAAAATATTATCTCGTGACTGAAAAAGAATAATGAAAACAGCCTCAATCAGCTGTCTCAGTAAGTGTGTCTAGAATTTTCTAATACCTTTTTATAAAGTTTCATATTGAAGACGCGAAGCAAAAAAATTCGATCCAAAGAAAAACGGCCACATTCCTCTACATCGTATTTTGTTGCTTCGTGTCTCAATATGAAACTTTATAAAAGGTATTAGAAAATTCTAGACACACTTCGCTGAAACTTCGCTTTGGTTATAATTTAAACAAAATTGACGTATGACACAGTTTTTGTATGAAAAAACTGTAAAAATGTCACGGTTAGGTCCCTCGTTTAAAAATAAACCTGACGCCCTAGCTTTAACGCGGATTTACGTTGCATATATCTGTTGTAGGATTTTTCTAATTAGGCACAGTTAGTGTCACAGACACGACCTGCAAATGGCAAAAAAACTGAAGAAATTTTGAATTTCGCGGGTTATTTTGACTCTTCCCCTTAATACAGCTTATGATGATAGTATAAGAGACCGGCACCCTAATTGCGTAACTCACGATTCATCATAATCTGTATCGTTTTGAAACGGATTGTTAAACCATTGCTTCATATGTTCGAAAAATGTGTCTGTTCGACAACATAAATAACGCAATGAATATTGTTTAACTGTGAAGACGAAACCAATTATGATCAATCGTAAGTTACGCAATTAGGGTGCTGGTCAAGATCGCATTGCTAAGCGTTTAGGGTTGTAGGTCTTTCATTTAAAAACACAAATTTATCTACGCCACAACTATAATTAGTCAGTATCCCTACGTCCACGTTTTTCCCATACAAACGAAGTAAAAAAAATAAGTAGGTAAGTTTACATTCATTCATGCGGGTCAAAATCGTATAGTGGCCGGTTTTACCCCGTACGATTTTGACCCACGACTCAATGTATATTATTATTTCATTCACTATTACAAACCAGTGGCGTAGCGTGCCTTGTCGGGGCCCCGTATAAAAATTTTTTTGGAGGCCCTTATATGGAGGTAAAGATTTTTCACAAAAGAAAAAAAATATTGTGAGAAGTAATATTTATTTATCACATAATTTACCCATTTTACAAATAAAAATCGAATTTTAAATATTCACTCTCCTTGCCTTTTTATCGGCAAACTGATTTATTAAATCATTTATGGCTGATGATGATTTTAGTTTTTCTAAAGTTTCTGCCTCTATGGACAATAGTGAGATGTCTGACAGCCGTTCTTGTCCCATCGAAGTTCTTAAGTAATTTTTTATTAGTTTTAATTTTGAAAAACTTCTTTCTGCCGTTGCGGTTGTAACTGGAAGGGTCAAGAATAAAAAGCATGCTGTGATTACCTCGGGAAAACTGGATGCAAGACTATTGAATTTTACTAGCAATAATTCAATGAGTTCTTTAAATTTTTAATTTAAAGAACTCATTATTATAATTAACTTATAATTCTTTTTTGAAATTTTTAATTTCAGAATTTAAGCATGTTTTTAGAGCCTTTAATTGGTCACAAAGATTAAGTGAGATGTCTTTACTGTATTTAGCAGACAGTTTTCCGGAAGCGTTTAATATCTCTTCGCTTGAAGAAGATAGGAGTTTCTCCGGTTGTAATATTTCGAATATACTACTCAGGTTGCAAAGGCTCTGAAATCTTTCTTTAGTTTGAGAAATTAATATATCTAAACAGCAATAGTATACATTGACTTTGAAATAGGATTCCGGGTCGGAAATTCTCTCATCTTGTGATAACTCATCAAAAAAACGCTTCGTTATCTTTCGCCTACTGTTTTTAAAAACAGTTGTTACCCCCCACTTTTTTGCTAAATCTTTGGATTCATTTAGCAAACTATTAAATGAATTCTGATTTCTTAATTGGCACAGTCTATTTAAAAGATTACTTAATAAAATACTAGATTTCTGTAAGTCATTATTATCATGCTGTAGAGCTTTAGAAACAGGATTAATAATTTCAAATAGTGAAGAAAAAAATGTAACGAGCACTAAGAAATCAAAACTCTCTAAAATATTAATTATACTTTTACATTCTTCACGTTCATCTTTTTTATTTGAAATTAAATTTAGTTGGTACAAAGTTTTCATGATTAGTAAAAAAAAATTCTTTACTGCTAATAAAGCGTCGTTCCTAGAAGACCATCTGGTAGGACATACCTTTTTAAGGGTAATCAAATATTTTTCAGATGAATCGTCACTTAGCATAGCCCAGCGTTTTATACTATTGCCAAAAAAAGTATATATTTTTTCTAAATTATCGAAAAAAGTCGATACTTCACGAACATGTCTCGCAGCATCGTCCAAAACCAAGTTTAAAGCGTGCGCAGCACAATGAACATAATCGGCATTTGGAGCATGCTCTTTTATTAGGGTTTGTAATCCTCCATACACACCCGACATAACATTTGTTCCATCGTATCCCTGTCCTCTACATTTAGTCAAATCAATTCCATATTCTTTAGTCAAATTTAAAATGACAGTTTTCAGACCTGCAGCACTGCAATCGGTTACTGCTATGAATCCTAAAAAGGACTCACAGATTTTTATTTCTTTAGGCACATTATCATCATTTTCTGTAACCGAGATATATCGAAAAACTACAGATAGTTGGTCAATTTTTGACAAGTCTTGTGTTGTATCCAGAATTATTGTCAGAAATGGAGCTTTTTTAATTTCTGAGATAATACTGTTCCTAACGTTAGTACCAAGCAAACTAATAATTTCGTTTTGAATCGTAGGGCTTAAATAATTTATTTCACCTTTCGGTTTTAGAAAAAGTTCTTTTAAAGTTGCATCATAGTTAGATAGCAGACGTGAAATTGCCATAAAATTGCCAGAATCAGAATCATGCCCCCTCAAAGGTAGATTACAAGATACTAAAGTAATTATAACATTAATTATACGATGCAGTACATCTCTCCAGAATGTAAATTTACTATCGATTTCACTTTTCAATAGAGTATCGATGGTATTTCCTTGCAACCAATTATTATAAGAGAGTGAGGCACTAATATGCTGCTGTGACTTTTCACGGTCAAGAATAGTTTGTGTGAAATTGCTTCTAACCGAAACACCGTTAACCCAAGCAGAGGAGTACGATTTGTTTTGACGATCTGCTAATAACCAACAGAAGTGACAGTACGGTTTGTTTAAAACGTTAGAATAACATAACCATGGTCTTATAATTTTTATGCCTGCCTGATTGAAATATGAATAATAATAAGCTGAAAAAGGTCGGTTATTTTCTGAAACTTTTGGAAATGGTCCTTGTGGTTTAAATGGACCCAATTTAAAAATTATTTTTCGTTCGCATTCAGTTAAATTGTCACCAAAATTTCCTCTATCTGATGAAATTATATTACAATCTGCATTATCTGCAGATATATCAGAATCGTTGACTTGGGGTTCCTCGATTTCTGGATGGACATCCGATAAAGTATGTGCTTGGCTTTCTTCTATTTCCGGATGGATATGTGACGAAGAACATGCTTCAGAAGAATCTAAAAATAAACGAGTAATTGTTAAAAAATAAATACGAATGCTTTGATACTAAACTAAAAAGAGTTATATATAAATAAATAACGTTACTAAGGGTCACAGTTAGAGAGTGTTCAGTTCAGACGCACACAGATTCTACGCGGATTGTGCTCGTACCTATTAGTAGATACAAAATCACCTGCAGCCCGTCCGTGCATTACTATACACCTGCGTGCTATTTAAACGCAGCGCGTAGTGTAGTGGCCATACAAAACGAGAACCCGAAAGCGAGTCTGCACATCTGAAGTTCTCAACACGCAATTAACGATACGATACGGACTGATAAACAAACAACAAAACAAATCGATCCTATACATAAGTTAGAATTTTGTTTTTTTAATCAAGGCACGGAACCCTAAAAACAGTATAATTGTGAAAATCGAGGGGGGAGACAACTTTTTGTGATGGACAGATGGACAGACCGAAATTAAAAGATTTCCTTGTTTATCACTACGGGCCCCTAATAAATGGGTTGGGTAGTAGTGTAGTACTTACCTTTCCAATCTAAATCACTCACAGTATCTTGTCTCTGAAAAAATGAAGAAATTTTGGGCACTTTTTTTATAACCTCGTCCCTTTTCTGTTTAATTTTTCTTTTCTCAGCGCCGCTGGGATAATCTCTTTTCCTTTCACTCATTTCTTTTACAAATCGTTACTAATACTGCTAAACCAGAAGAACAATATTGTTTGTACTGAATTACAATGTAATGCACATTTATATAAAGCGCGTAAATAAACAGTGCACTGCACTCCGTGGTTTAACATCCAATGCAAAGTACAACAACGTACACGTACATCGCGATATCGATGAAGGATTCCCGGGGATTCCCCGCTGAGTTGAAGATGAAGTAAGTAAAACGGGGAAGTCCCGCAGCCCGCCATAACGATGTAGTGTTGCCAACTTTTGAACGCACGCTTAAGGCGGGAAAAAAAGGAATTGCTTTATAGAATTTTGTCATTTGTAAAATAAAATAAATTAGAAAGTTTTTATTCTTTTTCCTTACACACTTTGGGGGCCCCCGTGGCCCGGGGGCCCCGTATAATTGATACGGCAAATACGGCGGTAGCTACGCCCCTGTTACAAACGCAAAACAATTATACCTACTCAAATATTTATTAATTACGAGTAAATTCATGCATTTTGACATAGTTGATTGGATACGTAAATTTCACTATTATTGATTGAATTTTCACAAAAATAAGATAAAATACGCCGAAAAAATATAAAATCGAATATTTTGATAACACGCGTGCATGCAGCGCCAAGTGTTTGTTGACAAATAGCTCCCATTGGTCGAAGCCGGTGAGTATTTGCGCGGGGAAACTTTGAATTATTGACAAGAATAGACATGCTGTACTGTTTTATCCCGGTACACGGTTTTGTGCAGGTGAAATCGCCGAAATCACCACGCTTCGGATTTCTGTCGGATTGAAGATTTTTCCTCTGCAGGCAAAAGGTCATGCATGTACTAGGCCCATTTTCGATCCGATTATATAACAGATGGCAATATATTTTTGCAGCGAATCGCTTGGCCAGATAAATTTTCCTTAGCATACTACAAAATTAATAAAAAAGGGTAGAATATAGAAAAACGGCTCAATCATAACGTTTTACTAATTTGAATAAACAAATAATATCCTTTGCCTTTTCCCAACTATGTTGGGGTCGGCTTCCAGTCTAACCTGTGCTGTGCAGCTGAATACTAGTATTTTTATATGGATCGACTGCCTATCTGACCTCCACAACCCAGTTACTGGGTAATACGATACCCCTTGGTAAGACTGGTTGTCAGACTTTCGGGCTTCTGACGACCCGTAACGACTGTCAATAAAGATCCACAAATGACAGCCGGTACCAACGGCTTAGCGTGCTTTCCAAGGCACGGAGGGGTCTTGGTATGTAAAGATGGTCACCCATCCACGGACAAACTGCGGCAAGCGTAGCTTAACCTGGTCGATCGACCCGTGCAGCTATTGTTATTTATAAACAAATAAATCAAACATAATTAAAAACAAACCTGAAGTTCGATAATTAAAAATAAATAAATAAAGTTTTGAAAGATTAATAAAAGGCTTCATTGGACCCAGGCGGCGGGGTTCGATATTTAAACATTGTACCACGCAGACGATTTTGTGTCCTATTGCGCAAAGAAAAGGTCGATTTAATCTTGAATCTTGATCCTAGTTTTACCCAGATTGAGGCCGCAGGATTTTGAAATCTCGACAAGCGATTTTAAACTTTGAATTTAGTGCACTAAAGCTCCTTACAGCTTGGATTTATTTTTAATATAAAATAGATGGGCTTTAGATATTAAATGAAAACAATGTTCTCTGCTTTTCTAATAAAGTGTTTGTGGGACAAAAAATTTGGCGCGAAAAGAAAGACATTTCGACTTTTTTATTAGACTTTAAAAGGATTCTGTGATCTTTTATTAACTTTGCGGTGGCGAAGATATCTTTTTTCAAAGAAAACTGGATTAAAGCGTTCAGCTTTTGTATTATAAAAGTTATATATTTAAGTTCTTATTATAATTACTTTATTTTTATTTTTATTACATTTCAGAATATTAACTGATATTTTATCATAAATTAGCCTATAATCTTTCCACTGCTAGGACACAGGACTCCTCTTTATGAGGAGTGGGCCATAATCTACCACGCGAGCCCAGTGAGAGTTGGTAGATGTCAGATCTCTTAGAATTTTCTCTTAGAAGTTTGTAGCAGCCATCTTACTTTGCATAAATTATTTCATCACCACTGCTCTCAAAACGGTGAAGGAAAACTGTGAGGAAACCGGCGTGTCCTAGAACCAAAAATTCGAAGACATGTGACATCTACCAACCCGCACCCGCTCGCTCCCTCGTGTTAGGGGGGAGTGAGGTGTTAAACTTCCCCCTTACATCACAGAGAGACAGTCGAACGGTACGCGCCGCTATCTCGGGGCCTAAGAAGTAGGGGGCGACGGATTTCCCCAGATCCGTTGCCCCTGGAATCGCCCCTATTCGGTCGGGGTGCCCTGGTTTAGTTATTGCAACCAATTCACAATTTATCGACAGTTCATAATCTCGCAAGATAGATTATTTGACTGTATAAACCATTTTTTTATTTTTTTTATTAATGAAATTTCCATTTTTTGATGAAATTTAATTACTTATCTATTACTGTATAGAATCAAGTTCTTCCAACTTATCAGACAGCTGTGCTGCTGGGGAGTTTCTTGCGCCACTTCTTCCCAGCTAAAGCACTAGGAAGTGTCGAAGGGTGGGCGTTTTTGGGGGACTGTCTTATGTAATTTTGACGTTCGAAAAGTGCTGACTCTCAGCCTAGTTTGAATAAATGACTTTTGATTTTGATTTTTGATTTTGATTATAAACTAACGGAGTTCACAATCATACGGTGACAAATTTTATGATATAGATTTAAATAGAATAGACTTAGATAACTGGCCAAATGAGCATGTAAGTACACCTCTGTCTGCCTAACTCTTCGTGTATTACAAGCGTGATATTATTTTAATATTCGACAGCAGTACCTATTATTCGAATAGGCAATTTATTTGCTACACTAACACGTCGAGTTCCGCCTCTATGCCCGGATGTGTGGCAAAACATGTCTCCGTGACGTCACAAGCTGAGAGAATATGTAATGTTACGCTTGTGAACTATGAACAAGCTCTTGTACGTACTTATGATAGTGATGACCTATGGAACTGAAACGTGGTCGCTCACAATGATCCTTATTAGAAGACTAAAAGTCTTCAATTACTCGTCTTAAATTATATTATAGAATCTCTAAATCGTAAACTCAACTTTGATTCGAATCTTTTCAATATCATTCTAGAAAATGGGACTGTTCTGACTGTTCTAGGTATGGTCCGCGAATATTTTCTTATCAAATTGACACATTGTTAGGTTTCGTGTAACAGTCAAAGAATGATCGTAGTGAATTTAAAGTACGGACAATTTCATTTGGTAGTCAAATTATTATTTTTTATTTTTAACAAACATTTAAAAAATAATTTATAGTTTAAAGAAAAAGCACGCAATTACAATTAAAAGTTTTAAAAATGTAATTATAAATTACGATCTCAGTTTATAATTACAAATTTTAATCAGAATTATATATCTGTCTGGACTTTAAAAGAGACTGTGACCTACGCGTTTGTTTCGGCCTTTCTTCTCAGAGTAGTCAGATAGGAAACGCCGACCTCATCTAGTTTAAAAAAAATATGATTGACGTGTTAAAGTGTTTGTACAAACCTACTTACAGAAATAAAATCTTTTATCATTTATAAAATTCAATTACAATTTACAATGAAATTACAAATCTAGAGATTCGTGTTTAGTTTCGGAATACGTGAACTTTGCCATTGCTATTCGTCATTCATGAAGGTTGTATAATGTTGTGACGGTAAACTTACAAACACATTGGCACTTGAAATATTGTCTCATATTTTTGTTAGTTTTTTTTCAAATTCATGTTTTAATTTAAAACTAATATTATAAATACGAAAGTAAGTTACGCTTTCAGGCTAAAACGGCTGAACAGGTTTGGATGAAATACAGACAGAACATGATCTGCGTAAAGACAAACCCTACTTTCATCCATCCATGTGTAAATTTAATTACTACCTTAAACCTAGACCCCTTATTACAGAACAAGGTTTTTCTTTAGGTATGGTTTAAACCTTCGAGCCTGTTTTTTAAATAAGAACCTAACTGAAATCGAAATACAGCTCCTTTTACAAAACTGACAAGTTAGTCCTGTGCTAAATTGTCAGTTTTGGAAAAGGAGCTGTAATTCTATTTCAGTTCTAAGTTCTTATTTCAAAAACAGGCCCGACGGTTTAAACCATACCTAAAGAAAAACCTTGTTTTGTAATAAGGGGGAGAGCGTTTATTCTGAAATTTGGCAACGTCGCAAATAGCTGTCAAATATTTACCTGTTTTTATTAATTTGTTAATATGTATTACTGTATGGAATTACGCAATGTCGCTAACTAGTGAATAATGAGTGCATATGAATAATGATTTGCAATTATAACACTGAATTTTGATGTTGTAACCGTTTTAGGTGTAAAAAAGACATTTGGAAAATTTCCAAGTTCTTTTTTTTACATCTAAAACTAAATATTCGGTGTTTTTTTTTTTTTGGGTGGGAAATCATCAAATGACTTCTCCCGCTGAGTAGAGCAGGAGGGCGTGTCAGACTTTTACTGACTAAAACCCACCCGTGTTCCCTCAGTAGCCCGTATGCCAGGGGCTGTGGTATCTCTTTCGAACAAACCCGCACCCCTGGCAGGCATCGGCCCTTGCGGACCCCACCTGTGGTTGCTGACATCTTTGACGGCGCGCGTGTGGAACACAACGCGCCGTCCCGTCTACCACTTTTCGGCCGCAGGGGATAGGGAGAGCGGCTGACGCTATACCGACACTCCTCTTCCCCTGCGGCCCCACCGCGTCCGCCATCAAACGGTGGCGGCCCCGTCCAGGCCACGGAAGGGAAGAGCGCTGCTCAGAAGCACCGGCACTCCTCCTCTGCCGCAGCGTGTAACCCTCAGCCGCGATGCCTCCCATTCGACATCGCGGCCCACCTCAGTTGCGGTGCACCTCACCACAACCTACTTTTTGGCCGCTACGTCGTTGGCTTGAAGGTAAAAGCCCTGACGAGCGGCCCCACCCTTGGGTTCCTCTTGGCTTCACCGTGGGTGGGAGACCACGGTTACTGAGCCCCCCCGCAACGACAATGCGAGAACCCACTCGGGGGGGAATATTCGGTGTTAAGATGTTAATTATTGCATATCAAAATCAATATTTTACGTCACTAGTTAGCGATATTTCATATTTCCATACAGTAATATTGCCAAATTAATCAAAACAGTGAAATATTTGACAACTATTTGCGACGTTGCAGTTTATAAACTTCATACTGAGACACCCGTCATCAACTCTTTTACAACCAAACTGCATACATACGAGTAATGTAATACAAATACAGAAAGATGAAAGGGTTTCTTGTAATAACAGTCTTAGAAAATTATAATGACAATACTCCCCAAAATTATACCTCCAACATTAATACCATCAATTTTCCAACAGATCTGCAAAACCATTAACGTATTCCCATCCTAAGGAAGCCCACGTTTTGGCTATAAACCCTTTGAGCCAACCCTGATGTCCCTTAGGCAATAATAGCCAGAATAAAGGCCATCAGATGGACCTTCGACCGTTTATAGCCATTTTTATTTGTTTGTGATTGTCTGTCTGTTCCTATTGGGGACTATTTGGAGATTTTATGTATTGCAAGAGCTTTGTGCTGAATCTGGATTTAGTTTTCGATGAGACGAATAAATAAAAAAAATAAACCGCCGAAAAACCGAAAAGTAAAAAATAATAAACTTGCTTTGTCCAACCCCAATAACTAAGTTCGGAAGGCGGTGACATAATATAAGTAAATACATATCCAAAGTCACCGACTTCCGAACTTAGTTATTGGGGTTGGACAAAGCAAGTTTATTATTTTTTACTTTTCGGTTTTTCGGCGGTTTAATTTTTTATTAAAAAGTTTTTATTTTATATATTTTTGTGGCTATAATCTACTAATTACTACATGCTTAATTTTTGTTTACTTTTTGTAATACACAACTCAGTATTAAAATCTGTGAGTAAACAATCAATCATCCCCTGTTTTCTTACCCTTAGGGTTCGAATTTTTCTTCGAAATTTATATGGGACCAAATTCGGGGTATACCCTTTCCAATAAAAAATAAGAATTATCAAAATCGGACTACTCTGGAAAAAGTTATGCGTGGTCATACATAAAAAAAAAATACGCGTCGAATTGAGTAACCTCCTCCGTTTTCGTCGGTTAAAAATACGAAATTTAATAATGACACATATTATAAGATCGGTTGGTGGTTGTATTCTGTAAAGTTCACTGCTCACCACACTCAAGTGAGCGCACACAATTATTTGAAAGAGAACATAATTGTTTTTAAAGTAAATCATCGCGGATTTACAAACAATAAATTCAAAATTCGAACACCGTTGTATATGCGCGCTCAAGGCCCTAGTCACCGCAGGAGACGCCCTGGGCGTCGGGAATCCCTAGCTGATTCCTGGCCACCGTAGACGCGGGCTTGCGGATGGCGAGTAATGGGTAGCTCGTTGTCCGGTAAGGACCAAGCCCGGGTCGACGACGCGTTGTGTTCCATGCGCGCCTCAAAGAGATGTCAGCACCAACTGGTGGCATCTGCAAGGGCCGATGCCTGCCAGGGGTGCGGGTTGTTCGAAAGAGATACCGTGGCCCCTGGCACACAGGCAAGTGAGGGAACACGGGTGGTTTTTAGTCAGTAAAAGTCTGACATGCCCTCCTGCTCCACCCAGAGCGGGAGAAGTTATTTGATGATTTCTCACCGACAAAAAAAAGCGCACACAATATTATTCGAAAAGGGACTTATTTGTTTTAAAAGTAAATCTTCGCGGATTAACCAACAAGAAATTCAAAATGCGAATGGGGATACCGTTCGAATTTTGAATTTGTGATAACTGACCATTGATATACAAAAAACCCAAGATACACAACCAGCGTCTCAAAAATGGGCGCAAAGCGCGCAGGTGTCAAATAGTTTCGTCAGTCATCTTTCAGTCAGTGTTTTTGGACATTGCTTTGTAAAAACTCCTTTACGTAAAGTCGTCAAAGGTTGAATTTGCAATAAAACATTGTTTTAGTGACAGTTTTGTGTGTTACCTTTGTTCGAGAATGTGCATCTTGGGGTTTTTGCGTCAATGTTACTGACCAATATTTCATTTATTTGTTGTTACATAGTTAGATGACAAAAAAAATATTTATTTTCAAATAAATACAGTAATTTAGCAAATCGTTACACAAACATGCACCATTTACAAAGTTATCATCCAATTGACCAATATCTGCAATGAAACTACATGCTTATTACTCAACCACTGGGATTCCTACTTCTCCCCCTACGCAAATAACCTTGCAGATAACTGCGGTACTTCATCAGAAATTATGTAACTCAATACCTGACTATAACTGCTTTGGAGTTTAGTTAAGACTTAGTACTATAAAGCCAGGGATATAGAAGGAGAATTTAGCGGAGGAAAGACCACTTCCAGTCTTGAGGCGTAATTTAGAATGTAGTAAGCATAGCCCGAAGAACTGCTAAACTTAAGTGGCAGTGGGCAGGGCACATTGCTCGCAGAGCAGCTGGCCGATGGGGCCGAAAGGTTCTGGAGTAGCGACCGCGTACTGGAAGACGTAGAGTTTTTTTTTTAAATTTACACACTATCTTTACAGGAGAACCCCAATACAATAGTGGTTTGCATACATACCCCAAATAATTAGAAAATAAACTTAATCTAAAATGTAAAAATATAAAGAAACACAAATAAAAATAAAAAACATAATCAAACTTAACTTCTTAGATCCTATCCTTATATAATTAACTATAACTAACAAAATTTAACAAAACTCTTGCGAATTCACTCAAATTGCACGAAAAGATATCAATGCTCTCATGCACTTCGTTTAATACACATATAGTGCGGGTGAGGGGTGTTTTTGATAGCAGGTTAGTTTTGGCAGCAGGCACGGCCAGCAGTGGCGGTCGCCGCCGCCTCCACACGTACCGGTCTGGCACGCACAGCTTCAGGTGACGCAGCACACCCGGGTTAGTTAGAGGGCCTCCCACGAGGTGAACCGATGACCTTGTGACGGCCGCAGGAACCCGCTGGATACGGGAAGCACAGAACCGGTCGAAGTAGCGGAGCTTGCCGAGCTTGGGGGAAGCCTATGTCTAGCAGTGGACGTACCTATTTGGCTGAAATGTTGTTGATGATGAAGAAGGGTACCTGTTGAATAAATCGCTACCAAGGAGTTCGTTTAGAGGTATGAGGACCAGGCTGTAAAGAGACGAAGAAGACAGGTGTTGGACTGGTGGGCTTCTGCCCGACGATAGATGTCGGGATGTATGCTAGTTGGTGACGTCCGTATCATGCGTAGTTCGCATGTGGCAGTGTAGATACATGTATAGGATCACTTCGTTGTCTATCCGTCTGTAGAGACCCTTTTTCTCAGGAATGCGTAGAGTTCCAAAAAATTAATAAAAACTATGCAGGCAGCCCGCTACCAAGCTTACTGACTACCTAATCTTTTCAACAACGGAAGCTATTCACAAATACTTCATTCAAGCCGACTAAGAAGAAAAACCCGCTATATTACATAATCGCTCTGCTCGTCAGTCAGTTCTAAATGCGTAGCTTTAAACTACATTGGTGGTACGCGACTAAATTATACGACATATACGTGATTTGAGACTAAGTCTCTTTGTCATACATGTTCTAGATTCTGTGTGTATTGTGACGGTTCCAGTGTGTTTTTTTTACAACTGTTTTAAATTGTTTGATACTTTGCAGTGTTAGCACGAATGTATGAATCCCATCATTCTCCTGGGAGACCACCAGTACTAAGAAATACTAGATCATCATCTGCCTAGCCTTTTCCCAACTATGTCGGGGTCGGCTTCCAGTCTAACCGGATGCAGCTGAATACCAGTATTTTACATGGAGCGATTGCCTATCTGACCTCCACAACCCAGTTACTAGGTAATACGATACCACTTGGTAAGACTGGTTGTCAGACTTTCGGGCTTCTGACGACCCATAACGACTGTCAAAGATCCACAATTGACAGCCGGGACCAACGGCTTAAGGGTACACTAGTCGCGGGCTCGAACTCACTGCTGGGCCTGGCTAAAAAGCACGCTGTCTCACCAGACTTCGAGTCCGACAGAGGTAGTATCAGTGATGAGCAGTTAGACGATAGTCTACACGCACAACATTATTGAGTGAGCTGCAGGATCAGTTATAGTAACACAGGCGCGTAAAAAATTAAGAAAAGTCCTTCGGAAGATCGGGTTTTCTAAAAAACCACTGCATAAATCAATGACCAATTAAGTTTATTGAACTTTTCGATAATTGAGCATTGTCGGTACCGACTTAGTTTTGGAGATTTTAGACTTCTTTAATTACTTAAACATGTCCAAAGTTACGTTAAATTATCAACAAAAACGAATCTTTGTTGGCTCATAAGTTTTTAATGGCTTTTAATTTTAGTATTCTGTTTCCATACCGACAATATTAATAATGAGACAAAACCATACCATGTGGAGTAAAACCCTCCCGAAGTTTCTATGGAAAAAATATGGACTTGTTTCCCCTTATTGTGTTTTCCGAGGCACGGAGGGGTCTTGGTATGTTAAGATGGTCACCCATCCACGGAGCGCGAAGCGTAGCTTAACCTGCTCGCTCGAACCGTGCGGCTTTTGTAACTTAGCCACAAGCCCCTCGAAATAAATATATATTTGAGTTGTTCCTGGGACAGGCTTGCGACCACGGCTTTACCCGGCCTTTATACGGTTTACCATTTTTGTACCGGTCCATGTCTTGATTTCTGTCTGAAATATTTTCCTGTTTCGTTATTTTTTAGAGCGTGATTTTTCTTTAATTTGGATTTAGATTTCAACTTACTTTATATACGTTACTGAGCATACGAATTTATTAAACCTTTGAAGCAATTTATTAGAAATATCCTTCACAATCCCAATCCCATCTCTTCCCGTGGGTGTCGTAGAAGGCGACTAAGGGACCTACTAGAGACCTACTAGGGGGCAGCAGCGTTCTCTATGCATTTTACCACAATTTTTTTTTTTTTTTTTACCACCATACTGCGATCGCCAACCCGCCTGCCAAGCGTGGCGATTATGGCAAGGCCCCCCAAGTTGGGGGAGGCCTATGTCCAGCAGTGGACGACTTCTGGCTGAAATGATGATCCTTCACAACTCTCAGAGTGAGTTGTAGAAAACATAAATTGATATTTATTTCTGTTTATCCTAAAGAATCCTTTCCAGTTAACGGCCTACAAACTCTTATATCTGGAGAACTATTTGGATTGTAAAAATGTTTGTTAGACAGAAAGATAGAGAATTGTGAACTCTCATATATTCTATTTATGAGAGTTCACAATTCTCAATTCAAAATTTACCAGGGTTTTTTTTTTTTTTTTTTTTTTTTTTTTGGGTGGGAAATCATCAATTTCAATTTTCAATTTATTTATTTCAAAAAAGTGTGGTACAGTCTGTTACAATAAATATAATTTTACAATGTAGGGTTAAATTGAATAGAAAGTAACATTATTGAATCTGGCGTCCTAGCTAGGTTACATGGTAACCTGTATTAAGGTTCGCCAGCCCGGGTTCCCACAGGGGTACAAACATTTTAATAGACTGCTTAAGACTATAGGGTCAAACGCATTTGACTTATACTAAGTGTTAGTACGTGTGTGTATGTTTTGCGATGTTGGTGTGGTGCTTGTTTGTGTGTTTTGTGATGTAGCTGTGTGTGTCTGTGTTCAATGATGTAGGTGTAGTGTGTGTAAACGGAAGTGAAAGAGGATGAGTTTAAAAACGGAGTATTAGAGAAGTCATTACGATTGTGAAGTGAGCAGATATTCAGTGTCGTCGTAGTTTAAAGTGGTTAAAAAGTCTGTTATCAGTTTCTTACTCATTTCATAAGAGGATTGATGTAAAGGGATAGTTTTGTTTATTCTGTTATATAAAAATGGGCCAAGATAGTAAAAGAAACGTTTAGTAAAAGCAAAGCGTGTGAAGGGTACTTTGCAAATTTCGTTCTTTCGCCTAAGTAAGGATTGAGTTTGTGTAAAAGGAGTTTGTGTGTGTTGTTGTAATAAAGTGTTGAGAAAGAATGTTTGCCGGACCGTTAGAACTTTGCATTTTTTGTACAGCTCAAAGGTCGGGAAGAGCATTGGTCGGAAAGTAGCAACCTTAAGAATGGCTCGCTGAGCCACTTCCAGAGGTTTGAGGAAATCAAATAACATCAAATAACTTCTCCCGCTCTGGGTGGAGCAGGAGGGCGTGTCAGACTTTTACTGACTAAAACCCACCCGTGTTCCTTCAGTAGCCCTTAAGCCAGGGGCTGTGGTGTCTCTTTCGAACAAACCCGCACCCCTGGCAGGCATCGACCCTTGCGGGTCCCATCACTTTTTGTGCTGACATCTCTTTGAGGCGCGCGTGGAACACAACGCGCCGTCGACTTGGGCTTGGTCCTTACCGGACAGCGAGCTACCCATTACTCGCCGTCCGCAAGCCCATGCCTACGGTGGCCGGAAATCGGCCTGGGATTCCCGACGCCCAGGGCGTCTCCGTATCCTGCGGCGGCTGGGGTCGCGAGGGCGCATATGCTGCCTCTCCCTCACGTGCGCCGCCTCCCTCTTCGCGAGCATCACTGCTTCGCTGAAGGAGGTGACGGCTCCCCATGCCCTCTCGCTCCGTACCATGGCCTGGACCAGGGCCGGACGCGAGAGATCGCCGCCGCCGATCGCCTCCACGAGGACACGGCGGTGCTCCGCCCAAGCAGGGCAGACCGCCACCGTGTGCTCCACCGTGTCCTCAGGGCGATCTTCGCAGTGGAAACACCCGGGCGTTTCCTCCCGCCCTATCCGAAACAGGAACCTCCCGAAACAACCGTGTCCGGTGAGGACCTGCGTCAGGCGGAAGGTGAGGACGCCATGCCGCCTCTCGAACCACTCCTCAAAGAGGGGACTTACCGCCGCAATCGTGGCGTGCCCAAAATTTACCAGGGTTAACTCCTTTCTAGTTAAAGGACGGCAGATATATTCCCCATAAGAATTGTGTGCAGTCACCAAAATGAATCAGAAACCAGTATTGCCGGATATTGTTGAACCTTTAGAGGTATGAGCAATGGGTCTAAAGTTCACACAGTGGTATTGTTGCAGGATTTTGCAGTATTGCATTTTGTAGCAGTAATCGATTCCGCCACAAATCGATGTTTTTTTTTTCGAATTAAATATACTTTGATAAATGAACTATTTGTTTTATTTTAACTAAATTAAATTATATTCGAAAACATTCATCGGTTTCTTACTGAAATAATATCTCAAGTATATTCGACGATTGGTGACTTCTCTTTTGGTGACCGTAGTTGCCCGACAAAATCAACTAATTGGAACAAACGTTTTCAGTAGACACTAGTTGACATTTATCACTTGGACAAATAACTGGCAAAACAAACATGGACCCAGAGTCCTGAGAAATCCTTTTTTGTCCTAAACGCCGGAGGCTCGCTATTGGTTTATAAATCAAATGCCCTTGGCCTACATTTTGGAAACAGCTGACTATTCTGGTAGGTTCAATCTTTTGCTGGGAGACGCGTTTTTACAGTTACCGAAGCCGGGAATGTTAGCTCTAATAGCTTAAAAATAATTATTATACCTACATTACCACTTAGCCAGTGACCTATATTCCCCTTATACTGTGGTAATTTTGAAAACTCCGGTCTTATTCCTTGTCTACATCATAAAGAAACCTCTGTGCATATTTCTAGCATTTTATGTTTCTGGGTTTTAGCTGGTAAGACAGTGAGTGAGTCTGGACTTTATACCAGCTTTTGCGGGCGGCTTCGCCCGCGTTAACCAATTTAAACAAAACCTTAACAAAATAAACACCTAAACGTTGCTCTTGAATCAGTCTATCTATTGGTGAAAACTGCATGAACATCCGTTCAGTAGTTTTGAATTTATCGCGTGCAAACAGACAGACAGACGCGACGGAGGAGTTTGTTTCATATATAATATTTGTGGTGATAGTGATAGTTAGTTACCTGATTATTTTACACCGAAAATACCTTTTTTTTAAATTTCAAATATATTTTGGACTAGAATAAGTCTCGATTTCGTAAGAATATTGGGATAAAATGTACCAAATGTCCTACCTAAATCACGTTATGGTCAAACCGCCTGCCAACCGTGCCGATTCGCTAACCCCCAAAATAGGGTATTACACCCATTTTTGAAAAGTGTCATAATTAGATCCTAAAATGTTACTATAGTACAATAAATATTTTTATTTTTACTTAACCGGTTAGTGCAATAAAAATGCATTCAAATTTAACATTTTCATATTTCGCGCGTAATTTGACGAAAACGGACGCCATATTGGTCTGTGGGTATGACGTCATTTTGCTAAGTAAACAAATGCGCTAATATTTAATATGATAATTGTTTGTAATTCAAAAAAATAGTTATTATTTTACTTATCGTTGGTTTGCTGTTCCTGAATGTAAAATATTATTTCAATAAAAATTACTTTGGTTACGAAAATAATAAAACTACAAAGTTGTTCAGTTGATTATTTTATTCGGCGGTATAACGTAATAACATGGCGGCTACTATTTCATGGTGTTCAAAAACAGATTTAAAAAACAGAAATCTTTAGGTAGAATTTAAAATGTATTTTGTTATTTCATGAACTAAAACTCACATTTTCCGACTGCTTTTTTCCTAAGCTATTTCAATCATATATTTTAGATTCTTTCTCATATAGGGTAAAATACCCTATTGGGGAGGCCTATATCCAGCAGTGGACGTCTTTTGGCTTAACTGATGATGATGAACCTAATGAGCGCCATATCGTTCGTAACCAAACATTACATACGTTTTTATAATAATCTTAACGTTTCTTCGATGCTTTTCCTCAACTGGCTGGTACTTAAATCTTTATTATTTCTAATATAAAGGTGACAATTTTATGGTTCCCGGTCCCTTAATGGATAAATACTATTAGTAGAATGTATTGCGGTATTAAATCTTGATTTTACCTCTTTACAATTTAGCTAAAGAGTTCTAACATTAGAGTAAGCATTAAAAGCTACGGTTGAAACAGAATGACAGCTATAAACATTACTTTGAAATTCGAACGCTGCATCGTTGTGAATTCACAATGATTTACTTTTAAAAACAAATGAGTTCGCTTTCGAATTGTGTGCGCTCACTTGAGTGAGGTGAGCAGTGAACTTTATAGAATACTAGATACTTTGATATTTTACTACATATTATATTGTACTATATTTAATTCATCTATTGGTGATCATGTGTTTGAGATGGATTATAGTTATCTCCCACTAGGTACACACAGGCTGGCAGGTACATCGAAGCGCAACCTGTTACCATGTACCATGTATTCACCATTTATGATTCTGAACCACAAGTGTCGAAAATTTACGTCGGTCATTAGCAAAAAGTGGCTGTTCCATACTTTTTTACCTCAAGAATCTTGCATTTTTCAATGAAGTGAAAACTTCTTTAGGCGCGTTTGACATTTTTTGAGATAGGAAAAACAATTGAACTAGCGACACTGTTACCGACACCACGAACGCACGAGCGAACAACGTTGAACGTTGTTTACTCTGACGATTCAAAAAATATTTCCTGACGATTTAAAAAATATTTCCTGACGATTCAAAAAATATTTCCTGACGTTTCAAAAAATATTTCCTGACGTTTCAAAAAACATTTCCTAACGATTCAAAAAATACACACGTAAATTGTTTAAGTTTTCACTTCTGTCGGTACTCCCGGAGTACCACTGTTTTTTTTTTATTAATTGAATATTTTCTATTTTAGACTCTAAAATCATATGCTATTGATGGTTCCAATTACCCCCATATTTGAGTTCGCATTCAAATTGTGTGCGCTCACTTGAGTGAGGTGAGCAGTGAACTATACAGAACAGCACTACTAGATCTTTCTCTATTAGTAATAAAGGAGCCTTCAAAATAATGAATCTTTG
The DNA here is from genome assembly GCA_949987655.1 of Polymixis flavicincta. Taxonomy (NCBI): domain Eukaryota; kingdom Metazoa; phylum Arthropoda; class Insecta; order Lepidoptera; family Noctuidae; genus Polymixis; species Polymixis flavicincta. The sequence continues at coordinate 6,791,388 of OX465199.1, read as the reverse complement.
ATAATCCTTTGTAAATGTATACACCGTTATTAATCATGTTTTCTCTTTGTTTCATGTACCTTCACTTGGAACTACAGAGCCCAGCTTGAGTAAGTATTTACCTAATTATTTGCATTAATTATTATAATGAAATTCAGCGATGTTATTAATTGTTAAGCTGACAGTAAAGTATACGTATATAGATGGAAAAAATTACAGGGCATTAAAAAATATTCCACATCGCTGTCAATAAGAAAAGTGCCTAAAAGGCTGGCAGCTTTGCCACATTGTATGGCGATGCTCATTCTTTGGCCAAAAAAATAGGCCAGCCTTCTGCTCACGTGAAGAGTCGACCATCCGTTTGGTGATGTCTCGAAAAACAAAGTGGGCATTTGGACATAGGTCCGGCCATGGGCCTATTTATTCGAGCCGTTTGAGGTTGTTTGAGGTTGAAACTATAGGGTTTCAATCTCAAACAACCTCAAACGGCTCGAATAAATAACTTCCAACAAAATTGGAATTCATTTTATAATCGGACAGCTGATATTTTTTTTTAGCCTTGTGTTAGTGCTTAAACCGGCATACCTTTATTTATAGTAGATACACATAGGTCTTAGCTACAATAGTCAGCCAGCAGACAAACAAAATACCCTGCAACAACAAAATCCCTTGTCAACCCTTAAACGCCACCTCTCAAAAGGCAAAAATTAAACCCCAGAAGTTAGTCCTGGACATTACTTAATGAGTCTAATTCATCACATATTCGCTAAAAGCCTTTATGACACCCATGGGTGGGCGACATGGAAATTAGCTTAGCCATGGCGTGGGGAACGCCATTAAAATACCTTTTACACGTCTATTTTTAGGTTATTTTGTAAAGTAGGGTAATTTCATGTCGTATCTTCGTACTGGGCCATTGTAATTAAATAAGGGTCTTTAAATTTGATAGTTATGCAGCCTACTCAATTATCCTTTCTATGGTATTGTTCGTCGAATCGTTGAGCTCCTCAAGTTCAGAGTTAAGCTACACGATTGCTGATAAATGCGTGCACTGGCTGAACGGGTGAACTCAATCTGTGTGGTTCTTTCCACAAAATACTATTTTAGACACCAATCCACATGAGCTTCACATGATCTGACCAAGATTATGTCTAGACTTTGAAAAACACTGCGACCTCTGAGTTTGTATCGGCCTTTCTTCTCAGAATAGTCAGATAGGAAACGCCGACCTTATCTAGTTTAAAAAATGTGATTGTCGCGTAAAAGTGTCACAGAAATAAATCAAATCAAAATCATAATATTTTATTTCACCTACAAACATGGGCAATTTATGAAACGTCAGAAGCTAGGTGCAAATTTCTAATTGGTTCTCTATTACATAAGAGCTTAAATAAAATCATTTACAATTTGTTTATCATTTATCTTGTTGGCTCATAGAACAAATAAATAAAAACTCGATTCCAATAGTCAACTTTCCCGCATCGGTATGTTCCGCTGTGATTTTAGTCCAAAGTTAATTCGATTTGTTTGTGTACCGGCAAAATAACAAGCGTAAACTTTAACAAGAAAACAATTGGACCATATTCGGGAATATTTATTTTTTGATTGCCTGCCAGTGTAACTAGTGACTGAATATCAATATTATAAAGAGCGTAAGCTGTCATACATTGGTCCCGGCTGTCATTCGTGGATCTTTGACAGTCGTCACGGGACGTCAGAAGCCTGAAAGTCTGACAACCAGTCTTACCAAGGGGTGTCGTATTTACCCAGTAGCTGGATTGTGGAGATTAAATAAAAATAAATATTCCATCTCCACCACATCATGATCCCTACATAAATTAAATATCAAACTGCAATTCTATAAAGTTCACTGCTCACCTCACACAATTCGAAAGCGAACTCATTTGTTTTTAAAGTAAATCATTGCGGATTCATAACGAGACACCGTTCGAATTTCGAAGTGATGCTTGGAGAGCAAATAAGAACATGGTAAATTCATTTAGAATACACACATATCAAATGGCTTCTTCTTCCTACTTCATCTACCAAAAATATGTCCCACTAGCAGCGCTCTGCGATTTCACGCGCGTGGTTCTCGTTCCCGTGGGAATACGGGGATAAAATATAGCCTATGTCACCCGGGGATAGTGTAGCTTCCCAACAGTGAAAGATTTTCTCGAATTGGTTCAGTAGTTTCGGAGTCTATTTAATGCAAACAAACAATCAAATATTTCCTCTTTAAAATATTAGTATTGATGATAGTAGGTTTTATTCTAACTATCCACATAATAAAAGACACCATTCAATACTCATATACCCTCAAATTTTCACTACCCTCAGTTCTAACAACTTACCTCTTTACAGGACAACCTCAATAAGCTCCCCTCAAGCGAAGTCCCCAGCTGGAAGCAGCGCTGGAGCGGCTGCAAGCGCATCAACAGCACCTGGAGAGAGGACTCCAACAGCCCACAACAAACAGCTTCAAAATGTCAAGGGCCAAGACCACCCGCCGCATCCATCTGTAAGTAGAAGTTCTGGATTTGAAATAGGTAGTTTGTGTGATAGAAAAGATGAGTTAGTGGGATAGAAAAAGAAAGTTTGTGGGGTAGGAAAGAGGAGGTAGTGGGATAGAAAAACAAGAGTTTGTGGGATTTTAAAGGGGGAATGTGGAAGATAGTCAATATTGTTGTTGATAATGAAATGATTGTGTAGTTATGAAGTGTGATTGTGTTGTAATAAGGAGTTGGATGTAGGTGAAATAAACAGGGAATTTTGTGAACGTGATCTGTGTATAAATAAATAATATCAAATTTACAAAATACAAATCAGCAGAAAGGTGCCTTTTATTAAGTCTGTTTAGTATTTTCTATGAAAGTATGAAGATAAATGGATGCTTAGATAAGTCTGTATGTTGAATAGAAAAACTTTAGAAGAAGGATTTCATAAATAAGACATCTATGAGTTTATTAATGGCTATAAGTAGACATAGAACTTTTTAAAATCCATGAAGAACCTTTAGCAAATAAATAATTTTATTTCAAAAGAATTGGGAATTAAAATTATACTAAATATCAACGTAGAAATGAAATCGTGGAAAACAAACATCCACATCAGCAATGAGGAAACCAAAATAACATTTGGTATGTTTATTAAACATTGCGTTTATTATTAAGGAGAGACACTTAATTTAAACGTCAATTAGCTCGTATTTGATAAAGTAGGGAATAAGGAATATTCCTATATAGACAGAGAGAGATATTAAACAGAAGGATTTAGCCACTTAAGTGTGGTTTGGATACAACACTTCGCCCTAACATTTCGGAAAGCCTCTCAATTATTCAAATTATTCCATGAAGGCTTTTCGTTGCTCTCTATCTTCAAACATAAATATCTTCAATAGGACCAATATTAGGATTTTTAGTTTTGAATGGCCTACAATTTCATATTGTTGAAGAAAACTGTATTTACAGCTAACTAGCTGTAAATTTCCTGAATAAAATATTGCTCGGGAAACGAAATTATTTGGACGTGGAAAAAATCACAATTTAGATTTGACTAATGTTTTTTTTGTCTTTTATTTGGGGAATCGCTACGCAGATATTGTAGTAGATATTGTAGTGTTATTGTAGTTACAATTAATGGTATACCCGATTTTCATTTATTTTTAATTAAAAACTATTTAGGTAAGTTTAGAATACATTTCGGGGAATATTATTTTAATGGTTTTAGAAAAGGAGTATTCTGAAATTAATCAACCAATTTCGGAATGAAATAACCGTTATTTTCCAACTACATAGGTACTTGGAAATCTATAAAATTGGGAAATAAATTCCGAACGATTCAGAGAAAAAGGCAGAAGGCCCTTTTCAATTGTTAGTAGGAATAGACTTAAATTTAATTGTTTTTCGAAATGGAATTACAGTAGGCTAATTGGAAAATTAGAAAATACAATTTCAAATTATGTGAATTTAGACAGATAGTAAAAACCCGTTTAATATAAAAGTAAGAACCCGTTTAGTATAAAATTGAAGAAAGAATGAGAGGAGAATGAAAGAAATAAATCAATATTCAGAACAGAATGAAAAGTAAGAACATTATGAGAATGGTGAATAATAATTTTCTAAGTTAGGTCCACAGTAAGTAATTGACCTGTGATGTTAATCTTTAGTATGTGTGTCTATAATTAATTGTAATAATTATAATTATGTTTTTAGTCGATGTTCGATGTTACTGGCTGCTGTTATAATGAAATTGGATGTTTATTATAGTAATATAGATGTTTCCTCTAGGTGTTTCAGAAATATATATCTTACTGTTCTGTATCTATTTAATGTGTGTCTATAATTGTTTAGTTATTGTTGTCAGTCACAATTTACGAAAATTTTGTAATAAACTTACTACCTTGGGAATGAAAGTTCATGCCAAATCAAATAGTTTTATTTTTTTAATTTACAATGTAGGAATCCGATGTTTTCAACAAGTAATGAAAACCTCAATACTAATTCATTCAAATAATTATGTTTACGCTACCAGAAAGTTTACAAAAAATGGCTGTATTTCATTATCAAAATATGAATAATCTTAATAAAAGATAGCTATTTTAATTTTCAATTTGCATTTATTTCGCATTTCAAAGCTTTCCACATTTCAATTGCACTTTTCTCCTAGAACTGTTTGACTTACTAATAAAAAAATCGTATTGTTCAAAACATATAGTTCTGAGAGATTGATTACCAAACTGAAAAACAGAACAAAATGTCTGATTTTTCATTTTTAAATTAATATCAAGTTAAAAAAAATGTTTCATTCAAGATTATGTGACTGACTACAAGAACATAGATGTTTACCGAAAAAAAAATCTGTAAGGCTTTTCCTTATAATGTGTGTTTCGTTCAAAAAGAGGTCAATTCGGAAACTTTTACCTAACAACTTTCTTTCTTTAACATCTTTATACAACATTATTTTTACTACTTTTACAGCACTCTTATAACGTTTTTGTAGCTAAAAACTTTTATCCTAAACTTTGTTAGTTAATACTAATCCCGTTTTCACATGAATAAACACTAAAATTACGAAAGGCGTGAACGTACTACTTTACACCTTAAGTTAATCCTCAAGCTTTTAAGGAAATCTCAAAGTTTTATGTTTACGTAAGTTTTATTTAGTAGGTACGTTTTAGTTCATTAAAAGTTTGCTTTAAAAATGGTTTATATTTCATAATTTATTTGGTACTTTCTAACATTGGAACTTGTTTAAATATCTCTTCCACTACCTTCATATAAAAAGCACTTGGACAAATCCAACGAACCCAAAACGTATTTCCACAAGTCATGGAGCCAACCGAGTAACATTATCCAAGTCATGCCATACTTTTGAACGGGCTACCGTAATTGAAATTGTTAACAACATTTCGTACCTATTGAGGAGTTCCCTCATCCTCATCATCATCATATCAGCCGAAGATGTCCACTGCTGGACATAGGCCTCCTCCAAACGGGGAGGGAATTGCCATAATCGCCACGCTTGGCAGGCGGGTTAGGGATCGCAGTATAGTGGTGAAATGCATAGATAACGCTGCTGCCCATTCTCTAGTAAGTCCCTTAGTAGCCTTCTACGACACCCACGGGAAGAAATGGGATGGTGCCATTCTTTTACGTCCACTGGAGCCAATTCTGGATGCAGTAGCCGGGTCATGGTGGACTTTAAAACGGATTTTCAAAAAGAGGACAATTCGGAAACTTTTACCTTACAACTTTCTTTTAACATCTTTATACAACATTATTTTACTACTTTTACAGCACTCTTATAACGTTTTTGTAGCTAAAAACTTTGTTAATTAATACTAATCCCGTTTTCACATGAATAAACACTAAAATTACGAAAGGCGTGAACGTCCCACTTTACACCTTAAGATAATCCTCAAGCTTTTAAGGAAATCTCAAAGTTTTATGTTTACGTAAGTTTTATTTAGTAGGTACGTTTTAGTTCATTAAAAGCTTGTTTTAAAAACGGTTTATATTTCATAATTTATTTGGTACTTTCTAGCATTGGAACTTGTTTAAATATCTGTTCTACTACCTTACTACCTTCATATAAAAAGCACTTGGACAAATCCAAGGAACCCAAAACGTATTTCCACAAGTCATGGAGCCAACAGAGTAACACTATCCAATTCATGCCATACTTTTGAACGGGCTACCGTAATTGAAATTGTTAACAACATTTCGTACCTATTGAGGAGTTCACTCATCACCATTATCTATCGAGGGAATTGCTATAATCGCCACGCCTGGCAGGCGGGTTAGCGATCGCAGTATAGTCGTAAAATGCATACAGAACGTTACTGCTCATTCTCTGGTAAGCCCTTTAGTCGCCTGGTGGGAAATCATCAAATAACTTCTCCCGCTCTGGGTGGAGCAGGAGGGCGTGTCAGACTTTTACTGACTAAAACCCACCCGTGTTCCTTCAGTAGCCCTTAAGCCAGGGGCTGTGGTGTCTCTTTCGAACAAACCCGCACCCCTGGCAGGCATCGGCCCTTGCGGGCCCCATCATTTTTTGTGCTGACATCTCTTTGAGGCGCGCGTGGAACACAACGCGCCGTCGACTTGGGCTTGGTCCTTACCGGACAGCGAGCTACCCATTACTCGCCGTCCGCAAGCCCATGCCTACGGTGGCCGGAAATCGGCCTGGGATTCCCGACGCCCAGGGCGTCTCCGTATCCTGCGGCGGCTGGGGTCGCGAGGGCGCATATGCTGCCTCTCCCTCACGTGCGCCGCCTCCCTCTTCGCGAGCATCACTGCTTCGCTGAAGGAGGTGACGGCTCCCCATGCCCTCTCGCTCCGTACCATGGCCTGGACCAGGGCCGGACGCGAGAGATCGCCGCCGCCGATTGCCTCCACGAGGACACGGCGGTGCTCCGCCCAAGCAGGGCAGACCGCCACCGTGTGCTCCACCGTGTCCTCAGGGCGATCTTCGCAGTGGAAACACCCGGGCGTTTCCTCCCGCCCTATCCGAAACAGGAACCTCCCGAAACAACCGTGTCCGGTGAGGACCTGCGTCAGGCGGAAGGTGAGGACGCCATGCCGCCTCTCAAACCACTCCTCAAAGAGGGGACTTACCGCCGCAATCGTGGCGTGCCCAGCACTGGGTTGCGACAATCGCTCTCTCCATGTCACCATGAGATCCCGCCGGAGCTCTGTCCGCTGTGCCGCGATTTCCTGCGGCAGCGGACTTACGCCCCGGCGTTTGGCCTCCTCGCGCCACTCCCATATTTGCGCGAGGACCTTTGCCTCCAGATCCCATGGCGGTAATCCGGCAAGGAGGCCCGCCGCCTCGCCGGAGATCGTGCGATATCCCCGGATCATCCTGATCGCCATGACCCTATGGGACGCCCTCAGCTTGCGAGCTGGTTGGCGCCTCAATGTAGGCGCCCACACCGGCGCCCCGTATAGGGCCATGGACCGCACGATCCCCGCGTAGAGCCTCCGGCAGGAGGCGTTTGGCCCCCCTAGATTGGGCAAGAGCCGCTTCAACGCAGCCCCGGCCCGCTCCAGTCTGGGAGCCAAACGGCGGAAGTGCTCCGCGAAGTTCCACCGGCTGTCGAGGACGAGTCCCAAGTACTTCATCGTCGACTCGACGCCGATGTGAACCCCTCCCACCGTTATCTGGGAACCCGTCGGTGGCGCATTCCGAGGACCATGAAACCACATGGCCTCGGACTTGTGCAATGCCACCTCGAGTCCCAGTTGCCGGATCCTATCCACGATTGTCGCAACCCCGTGTGTCGCTAAGCCGGCCGCCGCCTGGTACGACCTCCCCTGCGCCAGGACCAGCGTGTCGTCAGCGTAGCAGACTACACTGACGCCGCTAGGGAGGTCGGCGCGCAGCACCCAGTCGTACCCGATGTCCCACAGATACGGCCCCAGGAGCCAGGTCATGGTGGACTTTAAAACGGATTTTCATAATTAAATACGTGTATAAAATTTCTTGTCTGTACCGTTGACCGTTATGAAGTTCCTTCGTAAGGAGCCAATCCTGGGTGTTGAATCATGTCTGTATTGTAAAAATACATTGTCTGCAAAGCAGAATCAATAGTGAAATTTCAGCTCCGTAGGAATAAGAGAAAGTGGTTTTTATTTAGCTTGCAAGATTTGACCCGATTAAACACACGTATAAACATTGCAAGTTAAAGAAAAGCTTTTAAAAACAAATGAGTTCGCTTTTGAATTATGTGCGCTCACTTGAGTGCGGTGAGAGGTAAATTGTATAACAGTACTTGTCCAATCGCAAATCCCGGCTGTTTTTCTTTTTATTTATTTTTTTGGGTTTTGGCTTCGCACGGTTTGTGCATTTAGCCAGTGTCAAGTAATGAATCTTCAAAAAAATCTTTTCGATCAAGTAAATGGCCCGTTATCAGGCACGAAGTTACAAAAAAGTCATAGTCGTCTAAAGTCAGTCAAGTCAAAGTTATTGTAAAGCGGTAGTAACTTTACAATAACCTATTAGGAGTTTTTGGGGGGAACACGAAAAGTCCAAGTTAGTCACTTATTTTCACCTTCACTACACTTGTGCACTCACACGTAACTAAATTGGATAATTCACTACCAAAATTATACAATTTAATTCGCTATTTCACAAAATTTAATGATAATGAAAATTCATGCGACATGTTCCAATGCGATCCCGCCAAAAACTCTCCGGCTGTGTTCCCCTTTTTTGGAGCAAAAACAAAAGAAAGACTAGCTGTCATTTTTGACAGCGACTTGCAAATTGGGTCTTTTGCGAGTATGTCACTTATATATGTGATTGACAGTTCCTCTGTTGTGCTGACAGGCTTGTTTAGGGAGCCATAAATACAAGATAAAGGGGTAAGAAAATAAATGGGAACTGCTATTGTTCTGAGAGCCTAGCCTACCTTCAACTTCGATTATTTTTGACAATACAAAAGTGCGTGTAAAAGGTTTAATTGAATTTAAATGCTTTGAGTTTGAGTTTGAGCCTTTGGCACGTCTTATCAAAACAATAAGTTGTCATTTTACTGCTAACTTGACGACTGACTATATTCCCGTGGGTGTCGTAGAAAGCGAAGGACTTACTAGAGAATGGGCAGCAGCGTTTTCTATGCATTTTACCACCATACTGCGATCGCCAACCCGCCTACCAAACGTGGCGATTATGGCAAAACCCCCCTTTTGGGGGAGGCTTATGTCCACCAGTGGACGTTTTTCGGCTGAAATGATGATAATGACTGAACAAAATCTATAAGTAGTAAAGTTTTGCCAAATATTTAAACCGCAATAAATTCACTCACGCACAATTCGAAAGCGAACTCATTTGTTTTATTAAAAACAAAACATCGCGGATTCACAACGAGACACCGGCACCGTTCGAATTTCGAATTGATGTTCCAAGATACAGTTCCGTTTGACATTTAACCTTTACGTCACAGATTCGGAATCCTGATTTTCAGTTTGATATTCGACTCGGAACGTCTCCATATATAAGTATATCTATAGATATGTATAAGAGTATCCTATATTAGCCTTCCTTAAACCGAGACACGTTCGAGACGAAATAAATAATTCATCTCGAGTAATAAAGACAACCTTTTAGCTGACACAGGTGGTGCCAAGAAGGCGTATGTGTTTTGTTTTCAGGGGTTTTTTTATCTTGTGAAGCGTATTGAATTTATTAAAGGAGGACTATTGGTAGCTAATTACGTATAAGTACGCCTGTTTTTCCTGAAGGGAAGATAGATTTACATTTAACAGTTATGTGTATGATGCTGAAAAACGTCCACTGCTGGACATAGGCCTCCCCCAAGCACCGCCAATTCGACCGGTTCTATGGTTCTCGCATCCAGCGAATTCTTGCAGCCTTGTGGGAGGTCTTCCAACGGTACGTCTTCCAGTACGCGGTCACCACTTCAAAACCTTTCGGCATCTGTTCTGCGAGTTATGTATCCCGCCCACTGCTACTTAAGTTTTCAAATCTTCGAGGTATTTCGGTTACCTTGGTTCTCTTACGGATCTCTTCATTTCAGATTCGATCCTGTTGGGAAACTCCAAGCATAGCCCTCTTCATTGCCCTTTGGGTGACTTACAGCCATCTAATGCCCATTATTAGCGACCACGTTTAAGTGCCATAGGCATTGGTCAAAGAATGTCGTCTTGAGACACTGCGGTGTTGTGGGACGAAAAAGATATTGCGTAGCTTCCCGAACGCTGCCCAGCCGAGTCGCATACGACGATCGTCGTTTCGGGGCTATTTCGAAGAATTTCTTGATGGGTTAACCCAATATAACCTTTCCCGTCATAGGGAACGCACTCATGACCCCTCTGATAAGCAGTAGAGTTTTTCAACTTAGGTAGGCTAGATTTAAACTAAGTTATTAAGTAGAAAGTATCTGTAAAAAGACACTGACATCCATTGAAACCCTGCAGGCTTAGCACGAGAACCGTCGAGAATCGTTTTGTCGACGGAAGAGTAGACAAAAATTACGTTTTCGTGTAAACTATTGACAGTGTTGAACCGAGAAATGTAGACAAGCGATTTATATTCTACGGTAGAGTAGAAATAGAAAACTTCATGCTAAGCCTGCTGGTAGTTATACTTTGCTCTGACTAGATATTTCACAAGGATCTCTCCTATTTGCTTCAAATATCCGCCCGCGCTCTTACTTCTTTTTACCCGACTGCGCCAGAAGGAGGGTTATGTTTTTCGAATGTATGTATGTATGCATATTTCTTTGGCACGCTCTGTAGCCTAAACGGCTTGATCGATTTCAGCTTGAGAGGTGCCATTAGATTCGTCTTAATTGTGAGAGTGACACTGGGTATACAAAAATTGAAAAAAAAAAACGATTTTTGGCGCCACATTGTGTTTTCGAAAAAAACATGTTTTTCTCAAAACCTATTGAATGGTGTATCAAAATAAAGGGTTTCATAAATAGCTTGCAAAAATTAATGCAATTTGGATGTTTACATGTAATTTGGAATGAAATATGCTAAAATAATAAAAAAGCAATAAAATAGTCAACGTTACAACATAAACTACATGAATATTCATTAATTACATTAAGTGTGTATGGCAGACAACTACAAAAATTAAAAAAAAATATATATATATTATTAAAAAAAAACATAAAACCCGACTGCCTAAAAGTGTACTACTAGTCGGAGGCATATTCTTAAATTTAACATTAAAGACCTTTATTGCCTCCGACTGCATGAGATTGCATATAGTATTCAGTCTAATAGTCATCCTTTTAAAACTAGTTTCTTGTTTCCATCTTTTTTAATTACCTAAAGTTCACTTTTTAGGCAGTCGAGTTTTATTTTATTTTATTAATTTTCTTTACTATGTCCGTGGCTTCTGCGGGTTGCAGCGTGATGTAAAGTTGCCTATAATGTTTCTCAAAAATTGTGTTATCAAATTGAAGAAGTTTTTTTTTCAAATCTGATCAGTAGTACCAGAGATTAGAACGTTCAAAGAAGCAAACAAACTCTTGAGCTTTATTATTAGTACCGAAAACAATCGATATAAAGTAAGTAAAGTTATCTAGGTAGGTACTGCAGCTTCTTGGGCTTAACTTTGGATGCCAAGCTTCAGTGGGGGCCCACATATAGTCAAATTATCGAAAAAGCTAAGCTCTGCAGCATACGCTGTTAGAAAAATTCGTAATTTAACTGATATAGAGACAGCCCGTTTAGTGTACTTTAGCTATTTTCATAGTGTAATGTCGTATGGTATTCTATTGTGGGGAAATGCCGCCGACATTCAGACTATTTTTGTCTTGCAGAAAAGAGCTGTTCGATCTATTTATAAATTAAGTCCGAGACACTCTCTCAGAGATAAATTTAAGGAGATTAATGTAATGACTGTGCCTTCACAGTATATTTATGAAAATCTTTTATATGCCCATAAAAATATTAAATTGTTTAAAAAATACAGTGATATCCATAGTATAAATACTAGGAACAAACACAAATTTGTTGTACCATCAACAAGGCTCAAAAATAGATAAGTCATTCAGATGACAATGTATACGCTTTTATAATAACTTCATATCCATGTTCAAGATCTAAGTCTCAATAAATTTAAATCATTCATTAAACGTAAGTTGTGCCTGAAAGCCTTTTATACCGTTAAAGATTATATTGAGGACAAAAAAGCTTGGGATTGATCTGCTCCAATTTTGCATACTGAATGTTGTTTTTCTGTTTTTGCTAACCTAACTCTTTGACGTTTGAAAATTATTACATATACTTTGACATGAATATTTACTTTGAGAAGTATAATTTTATTATTGTTTTAATAATTTTGAATGTGAAGTGTGTGTTTTGTTTTTGTTTTTCGTCTCTTTCTCAGTTAGTTTTTAATGTTAATCTGGCAGTTTGAGCACTTTATGCGGCCTACCCAAATGTCTTTTCTTTGGTATTGTTCGTCAAATTGTTGAGCTCCTCAAGTTCTGAGTTGAGCTGTATGATTACTGATAAATGCGTGCACTAATTGGACAGATCCACTCAATCTGTGTGGTTCTTTCCTCAAAAGACCATTTCAGACACCAATCCACATGGTAATCACATGATCTGACCAAGGTTATGTCTGGACTTTAGAAGAGACTGTGATATCTGAGTTTGTTTCGGTCTTTCTTTTCAGAGTAGTCAATGGAAAACGCCGATCTCATCTAGTTTAAAAAAATGTGATTGACGTGTAAAAGTGTTTGTACAAACCTACTTACAGAAATAATGCTACATTCTGGTACAGGTGTGTAATGTAGCGATTACCGCTGAGGCGCCATTGAGACCCGAACCGTCAGGCGAGGGTCTTAAGAGAGCTGAGGACGGTAACCATCACAACACACGTACAAGTTGAAATGATCTATTTAAATACGAAGTTGCATGAAATGAGCAAGCATTAGGTACATTAATTTATTTATACTATTGAACACGATCTTTTTGTATCGAAACTTTTTTTCAGAACAAAGCAACTCAACCAGAAAAAAACCCTATAACTCACTCGTGAATAATAGTAATGAAAAAGTCACAGTTTGATTATAAGTGTCATTATGTGCCTAATTGCGGTGAAATTAGAGCCATATTATGAGCAAGTGTGTTGAAAAATAGTTTATCATTTAGATACTATTGCAAACTTGTAATCAACAAAAGAGGTGTATTGTTATTACAACAACAAAGTTTGTAGTAAAATAACAACAATGTTTCAGTTTCTAGCTACTATTTTAGACTAATTTAGAACTAGTACTAACTATGAACGAGCGAGCACTACGGTTGAACTCATTTAAACTTTATTTCGGTGCTATCAGCGAGAATAAACTCATTTGCTTTTGTATTATTTACTAACTAATAATATGTAGATTCTAGAGTTATACAAGAATAGACAAAACGGTGGTATATTGATTGGCCTGACCGGAAGGTACGTAGCGAGGCCGCCATCTGACAGCGCACTGCTCAGGGTTCTAGAAGTTACCTAGTTATTCTCCTAGTATGATTTATATAATATCTGTACACAACAATTTCAGAATACTTGCAGGCTTAGCACGAGCACCGATTTGTCGACGGAAGAATAGACATGACTATTAAATAAATGATGTACAATAGGATAAGATAGCTATGTTTTTCTATTCATTATCACAGTTATGCGTTCTAAACGAATCATGATTTTGTAGATAATGTATATACTTTGTGGCCGTCGAGTAGAAAGTTTTGTTGTCAGTGTGATTTTCACAGTTTGGGAAGAAATATTCTTCTGAAATAGTCTACTTTTATAAGGACCTAGACAAATATCGTTAGAAACGAAAGACTAAATGACAGATTGTAGAAGGATATCTACGGTTTTTTTTTTTTTTGGGTGGGAAATCATCAAATGACTTCTCCTGGTGAGTAGAGCAGGAGGGCGTGTCAGACTTTTACTGACTAAAACCCACCCGTGTTCCTTCAGTAGCCCGTATGCCAGGGGCTGTGGTATCTCTTTCGAACAAACCCGCACCCCTGGCAGGCATCGGCCCTTGCGGACTCCACCGGTGGTTGCTGACGGCGCGCGTGTGGCACACAACGCGCCGTCCCGTTTACCACTTTTCGGCCGCAGAGGATAGGGAGAGCGGCTGACGCTATACCGACACTCCTCTTCCCCTGCGGCCCCACCGCGTCCGCCATCAAACGGTGGCGGCCCCGTCCAGGCCACGGAAGGGAAGAGCGCTGCTCAGAAGCACCGGCACTCCTCCTCTACCGCAGCCCGTAACCCTCAGCCGCGATGCCTCCCATTCGACATCGCGGCCCACCTCAGTTGCGGTGCACCTCACCGCAACCTACTTTTTGGCCGCTACGTCGTCGGCTTTGAGGCAAAAGCCCTGACGAGCGGCCCCACCTTTGGGTTCCTCTTGGCTTCACCGTGGCCGGAATCCACGGTTACTGAGCCCCCCCGCAACGACAATGCGGGAACCCACTCGGGGATATCTACGGTGCGATAACAAAAATGTAGGAACAAAATGTCACTTTGTATTGAAAAAGCACTGTCTATTCTTCGTAGAAATACAAAGCGTCATGCTAAGCCCACAGAGCTACGGTATTTATTATTAAAATATCGCAGCATTATGTTGAGATAAGAGCCTTTTTGGCGTCGCACAGGTTTTTATTTTTATTAGTTGCATGTTCACGTTGTATATTCGAAAAACATGTTAATTTGTTTAAAGGTTTTCCTGTGTCTGTTCCAAAATTATTTGACGGACATAATATAAACAAATGTTGAGAACGTTCCTGTGGATGCCAGTTTGTAATGCCACTTACATATTGAGTGTTTTGATTTGATTATTTTAATCAAACGCAAAATTCTAATCGTAAATCATATTTTGTCAACAGACGTTAATTACGGTATAGACATCCTCAATTTTTGTGGATAGTTAGTTTTGGGTTAAATATTTCAGGATCCTATAGTTGCGGGTGACAAGCATGCTGAACCATATCAATTTACTTAAAATAGTAATTATTTACATACACTCTGGTTTTTTATTTGCGAGACTTTAATTACAGCTTTTTTGTCAATTTGACAATTATGCAATATTGTCAGCTGTCATTTTGGTCTATTATATAAAAATCTGTCGCGTCCGGTCCTCGTCCAAGTCATGGTACGAAGCGAGAGTGCATGGGTAGCCATCACCTCCTTCAGCGAAGCAGTGATGCTCGCAAAGAGGGAGGCGGCGCACGTGAGGGAGAGGCAGTATATGCGTCCTCACGGCCCTAGCTTCCTCAGGAGACGCCCTGGGCGTCGAGAATCCCAGGCTGATTCCCGGCCACTGTAGGCGTGGGCTTGCGGACGGCGAGTAATGGGTAGCTCGCTGTCCAGTAAGGACCAAGCCCGGGACGACGACGCGTTGTCGAGGGCCGCTGCCTACCAGGGGTACGGGTTGTTCGAAAGAGATCCCGTGGCCCCTGGCACACAGGCTACTGAGGTTGTAGTCAGTAAAAGTCTGTCACGCCTTCCTGCTCCACCCAGAGCGGGAGAAGTTATTCGATGATTTCCCACCCAAGAAAAAAAAGCCTTTGTGGCACTGGATTCACATTTCTTACAGTCTTTTGTCTGACCGATATTTTTGCTCATCCGTTCTACCTCTTAAACTTAGTAAGACAGTTGGGCTTACAGCGTGTCATTTCTAATAAATTGCACGTGCTACCAAGCTGACGTAATCTCATTCATTCTATCAAGTTTCAAACTTCAAGTTAAATTAAATTTGCATACTTGGTCTCCTGTATTACGTAATGGTAGAGCGAGATGGATAGATTTTCAGTTTAAGTTTGTAATTATATAAGGTTAATTTTATTGGGATGGGTCAGTGTGGGGAAATTTGAAGTAAACAAAGTTTTATTTCAAGGAACTATATCGATGATTTTCGTCGACGCTTGACGATCTTTACATACTAAGCTGTTGGTCCCGGCTGTCATTCGTGGACCCTTGACAGTCGTTACGGGTCGTCAAAAGCCCGAAAGTCTGTTTTTAGTCAGTAAAAGTCACAAAAAAATAAAGAACACATTGGGCTCGCGTAGTGGATTTCAGCTCACTCTCACGCAATGGAGATATTGTGGGCTGATTGTGCATGTGATAGCACCGAAAATCCAAAGAGATGTGACACTTACCAATCAAGTCGCACTGGGCTCGCGTGGTAGTAGAAAAAAAAGAGAAACAGCCCACTCCCTGTCACAGTAAGGAGTGTGACTGTGTCCCAGCAGTGGGAACGTAATAAGCTACTAAGAAGATTATGCTACGTACAATTTAAAATGTTACAGTTACAAATTATCCTACTTCATCCTAAATGAAAAAATCAGAATCATTTATTTGCATAAATAAGGTACAGAAAATTCTTAAGGTATTACTCGATCGCTTATTATGCCATTAATGTCGGCGTGCAAATTTACATGCCTAAATACTATATTTTAAGAAATTAAAGTTAAATCATGCATGCGATTCGTAAATTATAATTCAATTCAATTCGGATACAATGATTAAATTGATTTAAATTTAATTCGGATACAATGATTAAATTCAATTAAATTCGGACACAATTATTATTAAATACCGCAATTCACAAATTACATTAAATACACACAATTCACAACAGTACACACAACTACAAAAAAAAAAAAATACACACCATTCACAACTTATAATCTAAAAATTCAAGTATACTTTAAAAGCATATATCATTGAGCATTTTTGTTAAGCTACTCTTAAATTTTAAAAATGGAATACTACTACTATACTACTAATATTATAAGTGTGAAAGTTTGTATGTTTGTTATTCAATCACGTCTAAAACGGCCGTAATGATTGGGATGAAATTCGGCACACAGATATCTTATAACCTGTTATAACACATAGTATACGTTTTATACCGGTAGTACGTTCCCGTGTGATAATTTCCGACTCGCAAAAGCTAGTTCAGATGCCAGCACATCAAACTACCCCAATTAGTCAAACTTTGATAGTTTTTCAACTTTATTACAAAAGAATAAGGTGCATGTTTAATTAAGAAAATTTGACAGTTTGGAATAGCTTTTATGTGCTGGAGTCTGTACATTAATAATTCTTCGATCAACCAGACAGGGCATCCATAACGTTTTCCCCACGAAAACATATCTTCGTCAGTGAATGCAAGATATCTTTTGAATTTGATGCGTATAAATTCTCTTCACCGTTTTGCAAAAACTGGCAAAAACACAAAAAGCACTTCACCGAATCTCTTACAAAACCCAATTGGTATAAAACGGAATGTATTACCATAATATTTCCGTTCTTCACAAACTAAATCAGTTTGAAAAACACTCGGAAAAGATGGCGGAGAACGCCGATATTCAATTGTCATGAATAATGGAGGAACTTGCACATTCATAGCCAGTAGCAAGAATATAGGGCCTTGTAATACGGGTAGGAGATAAAAAAATGGAGCTTGGAGTATGTATTTTATAGAGCGCTTTTTTGTAATTGTATGTTTTCTTTTGAAACGACGTTCTCGCAGCTTACTGTAGGTAGCTAAATTGTTGAAATCGTCACGAAACGAAAAATAATATATTCCGCTTTTTCGGCGGCCGGGAGGTCCCACCCGCGTGGAGGTCAAAAATGATCCCACGGAAACAACTGAGATAAAAAGTAGCCTATGTATTAATACAGGTTAGAAACTATCTTAGTACCTTTCATTCAAATTCGTTCAGCAGTTTTAGCGTGATTGGGTAACAAACATCCAAACATTCACATCCTTACTAATAATATAAACGCGAATGTTTGTATGTATGGATGTATGGATGTTTGTTACACTTTCACGCAAAAACTGCTAAATGGATTTGGATGAAATTTGGCACACAGATTATAACCTAGATTAACTCATAGTAGTGCGTTCCCGCGGGATAATTTCCAACTTCCACACGGGCAAAGCCATGGGCGAAAACTAGTTTACAATATTAGTAGGAAGTAGGATATAATAGCAAGAGACAGAGAGGTCAAAATGAGAATTCACGATGGTGGCTTCGAAAATTTTCACCACCCATGGTATTTTTTTTTTTTTTTTTAATGACACCCATGTCATTTTTAAGGTTTCGAGGGTGCTGAAGCCAAAGGTGAGGTCAAAATGAAAATCCAAGATGGCAGCTACGAAATTGTTTAGTGATTTTAATCATGAGTGTTATCATGGTGTTCGACAATCTACATATCATTATCGAATTACATTCGGAGTTGGGTCCTATGACTCCACACGTTTAACCTTACCCGTAGTATTCTGCCAGGAGCATTGATTAGCATGATCGTGAAGGTTCTGCGTGAAAATTTATAAATCAAACCAAAATGGTTTCAAAATCAAAAGTCATTTATTCAAACTAGGCTGAGAGTCAGCACTTTTCGAACGTCAAAATTACATAAGACAGTCCCCCAAAAACGCCCACCCTTCGACACTTCCTAGTGCTTTAGCTGGGAAGAATAAGTGGCGCAACAAACTCGCCAGCAGCACAGCTGTCTGATAAGTTGGAAGAACTTGATTCTATACAGTAATAGTTTGATTTATAAATTACACGCAGAGCCTATCAAACATTCCGTAGTACCTAATTGTGGTAACCCACAGCGTTGATTTCAATCATACGAGCGTCAGTATTGTAGCTGAAATTTCGTTGCTACTCCTCAATTATGTCTGATTGTACCTATACAAATGTCTTTATACAGGATAAGTTTTTATCCAGTGCGCAAATTTTAACCACGAATTCAGAATATCATTCTAGAGCCCCTAGCGCAGAAATGTTTAGCCGGTTATACAAAAAAAAAACAGCTGTTTCATAGAAAAGTGCAATACCTACGCGGTCAAAATGTATGGAACAGCTGATTTTTTTCTTTGCATAACCGGCAAAACATTTCTGCAGTAGGGGGTCAACAATGATATGCTGAATTCTTGGTAAAAAATTGCGCACTGGATAAAAACTTTTCCTGTATAATGAGGTACTTTAAAAAAAGCATTGCTTATGATAGTCAGACAGAGAGCAGTGGTAACCTAGTGGTAATGGCCGCGAGTTACGAGTTGTAGATCGTCCGTTCGAACCAAACAGGCGCTTCACTTTGTGCAAATTATTTCATCACGACTGCTCTCAAAACGGTGAAGGAAAACATCGTGAGGAAACCGGCATGTCATGGAACTAAAAATTCGAAGACGTGTGACATCTACCAACCACGGCCCGCGTGGACCGGAGGAGGCCTGTGTCCCAGCAGTGGGAACGTTAAAGGCTGATTATGATGACAGTCCCATCATACTCTATAAACAAACTGCTACGGATTACATTTGAACCATAAACCTAAACAAGCCCTACGCATCATCACCATTTGAAAAAAGTTTTTATATTGTAGATTCGTGGGTATTTAAACAAAGTCTCTGAACTGAGAAGCACATAAAAAATCTTATGCATTATTTATTTACGTATTCTTAAGCATTTATTACTAATATTCAAATATGTATCTATTTTCCGTTGCCATTAGTTAACTTTTATTTATTTATTTTACCTACGTCCGTGTGTCGCTGCGGGGTACCAACTGAAAACCAGCCCTGGGTGTCTCACGCCCAGCAAATGCTGAGATGGTAACCCTTTCGGTATGGACACGCTCAGCACAATTGATACTGAATGTTTTTTGTTATGTTTAACGTTATTTATTTATTTATATATACTTTATTGTACACCACAAAAAAAATCATTACAAAAAAGAAACAAGGTACACTACAAAATATACAATGGGCGGCCTTATCGCTTTCCGCGATCTCTTCCAGGCAACCTTAGCATGGACAGCGATTGGTCTGGATATAAAATGGGGATGTTGTTGGCACAAATAATAAATATGCAATATAATAAAATAGATACACAGATATATACATATCCTATCCTATATAATAGAGACATAGATACATACATATAAATATATAAGGAACGAAAATAAATGAAGACTTTACATCGAAAATTACAGTAAGGTATGAGAACCGGATTACAACGACAGGTAATGATCCTTGACAAGTCTTTTAAACACATATAAAGACTGAGCGCGTTTAATTTCAACAGGCAATGCATTCCACAAACGCGCGGCCTGGACAGTGAAGGAATGGTCGTTCTCTTTTTTTATGTGTTTGTTGCTGTTGTTTTGTGTCTATGTCGAATAAATGTTTTCTATTCTATTCTATTCTATGTTTTCTATTCTATTCTATTCTATGTTTTCTATTCTATTCTATGTTTTCTATTCTATTCTATTCTATTTACTTGTGACAGAATTTTATTAAAGCAATTCAGGCAAATAAAAGTTATTCTCATCCCAAATACCGCTGGGTCTCAAGATGAAAGTCTTTGACCAGTGTGTGTTGCCAGTGATGACCTATGGTACAGAGACGTGGTCGCTCACTCTGGGCCTTATTAAAAGGCATAAGGTCACCCAAAGAGGAGAGGGCTATGCTTGGAGTTTCCCTACGTGATCGAATCAGGAATGAAGAGATCCGCAGGAGAACAAAAGCAACCGACATAGCCCGAAGAATTTCTTTAAAACTTACGTGGCAGTGGGCAGGGCACATTGCTCGCAGAACAGATGGCCGATGGGGCCGAAAGGCTCTGGAGTGGCGACCGCGTACTGGAACACGTAAAATTGGAACGCCTCCCACAAGCTGGACCGATGACCTTGTGAAAACCGGAGAAATCCGCTGGATATTGGAAGCACAGAACCGGTCGAAGTAGCAGAGCTTGGGGGCGGCCTATGTCCAGCAGTGGACGTCTTTCGGCTGAAATGATGATGATAAATGATTTCAGGTTTAATAGTTCAATCTCAAGAACCCAAACAGATAAATTCGTAGTCGTTATCTAATTCAGACGTCAAGGTTTAACCAGTAACAATAAAACACTAGATAATACAGAAACGTAGACACTTTCCTTAGTAGCTATATTGTCACGCTTATTCTGTTGTACACTTACGTAACATAATAATCACGGCTTCATTCCCTGAAGGGTTAAGCAGATGTATACCGATAGTAAAAAATTTCAAGGTTAATTGTATTGGGTATTTATTAAAGATACTTTTAATTATATTTGTTACACAGACAGATCTGGATATGGACAAAGGTTTCTTTCGTCCGGGATCGCAAACGAAGTCAATCAAAATATTTAATTTCACACTAGCAGCGCTCCGCGGTTTCACCCGCGTAGTTCCCGTTCCTGTGGGAATACGGGGACAAAATCAAAATCAATCAAAATCAAAAGTCATTTATTCAAACTAGGCTGAGAGTCAGCACTTTTCGAACGTCAAAATTACATAAGACAGTCCCCCAAAAACGCCCACCCTTCGACACTTCCTAGTGCTCTAGCTGGGAAGAAGAAGTGGCGCAACAAACTCCCCAGCAGCACAGCTGTCTGATAAGTTGGAAGAACTTGATTCTATACAGTAATAGGTAAGTAATTAAATTTCATAAAAAATGTAAATAACATTAATAAAAATTAAATAAAAAAAATGGTTTATACAGTCAAAATAAACAATGCTATGGAGTAACTCATTTACCTGTCAGTAGGTAAGCTATAATTCTGGTGAAAGAACACAAACGTTGTCTTGAGTTAATCACAGCGACCAATAATTCTTATCGTTTAAGTAGTCGTTGATTGAATAGTATGCCTTAGAACAAAGATTTGATTTTACTTTAGCTTTAAACGCATTAAAATGTAAATCTAGCAAAGAAGAGGGAAGCTTGTTATAAAAGGTGATACCGAGCCCAACGAATGAGTTATGAACCTTATGAAGCCGGTGAAAGGGACCACGTAGTTTGTCCTTATTTCTGGTATTAATATTATGAATATCACTGTTTTTAGTGTATAAGTGTATATTTTGCCTAATATATAAGATGTTAGCGAAGATGAATTGTGATGGCACCGTGAGGATACCAATATCTTTAAAAAAATCTCTCAGAGAAACTCTAGCACCTAATTGGTAAATTGCACGTACAGCTCGTTTTTGCAGAACAAAAATATTTTGAATGTCAGCGGCTTTGCCCCACAGCAGACTGCCGTAGGACATAACGCTATGAAAATAACTAAAATAGACTAACCGAGCTGTATCAACGTCAGTGTATTGTCTTACTTTCCTGACGGCGTAGGCAGCCGAACTGAGCCTTCCCGCTAGGCTTGATATGTGTGATCCCCACTGAAGTTTGGCATCTACTGTTATGCCCAGAAAAACTGCCGAGTCTACAGTTTCAAGCACCTCATTTTCTAAGACGATGTTGGGTCCCAGATTTTTTACATTCGGCAAAGCGAATTTTATACATTTAGTTTTCTTAGCATTGAGAACTAAATTATTCGTGGTAAACCAATCCGTAACCATTGAGAGTGCACTGTTTACGTCGTCAAAAATATAGCCTATGTCACCCGGGGATAGTGTAGCTTCCCAATAGTGAAAGGATTTTTCAAATCGTTTCAGTAGTTTCGGAGCCAATTCAATGCAAATAAACAAACAAACAAACCATTAAATCTTTCCTCTTTATTATTAGTATAGACACCACAATGAAAAAAAACTACTACGCTACGATACTTAATAAAATTAAAAAGATATTTAAACAGAAAAAAAGTAAACTAAAAAATAGTTCAGTACGAAGCCACCAAATGCCACTATCTCAGCATGATGCTGCAACATTTATGTAAAGTGTCGCAGCGCTGGTATAACGTGACATTTCTGCCTACCCCTACATATAATAAAGCCATAATGTTACAATGAATGACATCGCAAAATGCGAAATGTATTCGTAGAAATCAGCGTCCCTAACAGAATTACGTCAAATTATATAAGAGTCCTCGTTAAGCTGAATTGTCAATGATTTGGTACTAAAATTACTCGTTTCATTGCAAATGAGAGTGGGCTTTGAATTATTCATTTTGTACATATAAGTTTGGCCTGGGTGTAAGGGGCTTAGCGAATGGGTTTAAGGTAGGAGACACCCTGGGCGTCGGGAACCCCAAGCTGATTCCCGGCCACCGTAGGCGCGGGCTTGCGGACGGCGAGAAATGGGTAGCTCGCTGTCCGATAAGGACCAAGCCCGCGTTGACGGCGCGTTGTGTTCCACGCGCGCCTCAAAGAGATGTCAGCATCAACTGGTGGGGTCCGCAAGGGCCGATGCCTGCCAAGCGTGTGGGTTGTTCGAAAGAGACACCGTTGCCCCTGGCACACAGGTAACTGATGGAACACGGGTGGGTTTTAAACAGTAAAAGTCTGCCCATTCATTCATTACAATGGGAATTTAAATTACGAAAGCTCCACCTCTTGTAACTTGTACCAATCTCAACATAGGTTCAACATAATTAGTCTGGACCTGTGCACTAGACCAAAATGACTTGGAATACTTTATTAGGGCCTAACGGTTAGGGTTGGTACTCTTCATTAGGGTTTTCATTAAGACCTTTATTTCATAGCTATTTGGAACATGCCGCCTGAGATAGGTAACTCCATAAGAGCTGTCAAATTGTACCATGCTGACAGCCGGTTGAGCCAAAGAAAATTAAATCTTATTTAAAGGCAATAAGACTCAAATGCAGTGGTGGCCCAGTGGTACAGGCCCCGACTTACGAGCTGTAGGACGTGGGTTCGAACCCAGCCAGTTGCTTTACTTTGTGTAAAACATTTCATCAACATTGTTCTTAAAACGGTGACGGAAAACATGGTGGGAAACCGTAATGTCCTAGAATCAAAAAAGACATGTGACATCTACCGACCCGCACTGGGCCTGCATGGTGGATTACGGGCCGCTCCCTCTCACAGAGAGGAGGCCTGTGTCTTACCATTATAGGCTCATTTCAGGTGAATCTAGTCGACATTTTATATACAAACTTCGGGAGTGTATTACTCCACTGTTCGACAATATTAATAAAAATAAGACATGAAATGGCTTTGTCTCATTATTAATATTGTCTGTACGGAAACAGTATACTAAAATAAAAAGCCATTAAGAAGTTAGGAGACAACAAAGATTAGTTTTTCTTGCTAAAACCTAACTTTGGGCGTGTATAAGTAATAAAAGAAGTGTAAAATCTCCAAAACCAAATCGGTACCGACAAAGCTCAAATATCGAAAAGTTCAATAAACTTTATTGGTCATTGATTTATGTAGTGTTTTTTTTTTTTTTTTTTCATAATACCCGATCTTGCGAAGGACTTTTCTAAAATGTTTACGCGCCTGTTTTACTGCAAATGATCCTGCATAACATACAATAACGTTGTGCGTGTAGACTAGCGTCTAACTGCTCATCACTGATACTACCTCTGTCGAACACGATACCTGATAAGATAGCGTCCTTCACCATTCAGTTCGAGCCTGCAACTAGATTCCCTTTAAAAAAAACGAGACGGCGGCAGCCCTACGAAAGAAATTACAAATGTCTAAAAACGTCTGCAAAATGTACGGGACGGGTTTTAGTTTTAAAAAATGCAAGAGTTTTTACTACTGAAAGTCAAATTAACTGACATTACTGAAGAATATTTTAGCGCTGTGCTGTTTAGGTATTCTTTTTACAAAGGTATGAGCCAGTGGGGTGATTACCTTGGGTGGCAACCGGTGCGGGTAGGTATTGTCACCCCATCGAAAGTTAAAAGCAATACATTTTATATGATTAACTTTGTAGCAATGTCTATTGCTTCTTTCTCAATATGACCCCGTTATTCTTCGATACAAAGACGAAGTTCCTCTATTTTTAACCCCCGACGCAAAAAGGGGTGTCATAAATTTGACCGCTATGTGTGTCTGTGTGTGGCACCGTAGCTCTTAAACGGCTTAACCGATTTGAGTGCGGTTTTTTTAATTCAAAATTAGGTTTTCTAGCGGTAGTTCTTAGATATGTTTCATCAAAATAGGTTCAGCTGTTTGAAAATTATCAGCTTTTTTCTGATTGATGAAGGGATTGCAGCACCTTCCACGGGTCTGATCGAGTTAAAATTTGGTATCCTATTACTTCAATGATATTAGACGAACAAAGTAACCTTGAACTGATGCTGTAGCAACACCTGGAATTTCCAGGATACCCAAGTTACTCACCAACAAACAGTAGAAGCATCGTGTTTGGGCTCATTGAATAGGTAATATAGGTAATAGGATAAATGGTGATCAGGACCAGGCATGAGGATAAATTAGTAACAAACTTCACTGTGGGAAACATACGTAAAGCTGCGCAGATTTAAGCGTGACATGCATCGATCGTAGCGTGATCACTATTAGGTACCTACTTAAAAAATCAGGAAATAAAAGTTAAATTAAACATTTTTTAAACGCCCGACCCAAAAAATAACGTCTAAAAAGTGGCCTTTTAAGTTGTAGATAATATTTAAATAGCCGTTAGTCAACAGCCACGTCTTTATCTTTGCAATACAATCTATGCAGAATTCATTTCTCGAAGACCATCATACCAAAAAAATAGATAGCATAAAAATAACTGCATATGGCTGGCATGAGGTTTAGACCAGCATCTCTGGTGTCTGCGCTGGAGACACCAAAGACACACATACAGTATGGATATGATTGAAGTTGTCACCCTCAAGATGTTTTCCTACACAATTAAAATAAAAGATGGAAAGTTTAAAACGCACATCAAACGTGTCCTTATCAAAAAAGCATATTATAAGATAAAAGACTACGTTGAAGACAGGTAAGTTTGGCATTAATTCCTTCTGCACATGTGGCTTCCCTGGTACCTCATTAACAGCATAACTATGTGAAAGTGTATTAACTGCTCTCAAATACAAAGTTCTTTTTTATTCTTTTTATTTTTACAATGCTGACATATTCTCGTCATTAATTGACATTATACAACAATTTTATTTAGGTTCATTTTATTTATGTAGATTATTTTACATATTGTGAATGAGAGATCGTTGTAGGCCTTACTGACTGTAGATTTGTAGACAATTTTCTATTCCTTATTCGTCTAAGTACCTGGTACTTATTGACAGGCCTGCGCTGTCCTCCCATACATTTTACCACTGTAATTTGTAAATATTGTTAAAGCCAATTATTTTTAAAAGAGTAACCGTGGAGTTTCTTGCCGGCTCTTCTCCATAGGAAACAACAATTTGGAACCGTGCACCTAGCTTCTGGCGTTTCATAAGTACCCATGCAGGTTTATATGAAATTAAAAAAAAAAAAAAGTCCTTGTAAAATAATTAAAATCAGTCACATCTGGTTACATGGTAAACCAACCCCAATCTATATGAGAAAAATCTAGATGGATATAAATAAAATAATATGTCAAGTAAATTTCAGCACAAACCGGAGGCCACAACGCCAGCGAGCGAGTCGGGCGAGTATCGTTTCAGCTCTTTTCATACTTCGGCTATCCCTGAACTACAGATATAAGCTACGTCAACGATACAAACGTTGCGAACGAAATCCGGCAATGCCAGCGATGCTTTACACATCGTTAGCGTAACTTTGTAGTTCTAGGTGTGAAACGAAGTAGGAAAGAAGGGAAACGATGCTCGCTCGGCTCTATGACGTGCGATATGCAACTGCACGCGAGTGACAATGAGCCGGAACGCTCCCCTCACTCTCGCGCGCGCTCGCTTTCTTGCCAGTCCTTCCGTAGTTTTCGGTGTGAACCCAACATAACTTAGCTCGCCAAAGCTTCGCTTACTTTATATAGTTTCAATCGCCTCCACCAGCTCGCTAGCTAGCGGTGTGGTGTGGCCTACGTTGGAATCTAGATAAAAAATATAGTATTTCTACCTCAAAATTCGACTCCGTCAATATTAAATCGCCTGGGGAATGAAAAACTAAATAAATTAAGGGTACCAGACGAAAATCAAAGAAACCTTTTAATAAAATCTTCAATAAAACGTACCGATTGCGCCCAAAAACGTAATAGGATTTCAATTCCAAGAATCAAATGTGAAACAAGTAAGTAGGTATGTGTAGATTTTCATCTTCTTTTCGATTGGGTTGTATTTGTCGATATATTATTGTTACATAAGCTAGGCATATGGCTAAGTTATCACAGCAGCACGGGCCAATCGATCAGGTTAAGCGACGCTAGCTGCGGTTGGTCCGTGGATGGGTGACCATCTTTACATACCAAGACACCTCCGTGCTTCGGAGAGCAGGTTAAGCCGTTGTTCCCGGCGGTCATTCGTAAATCTTTGACAGAATAGACCATTGACCATTGACCAACCACTGATCGACCATTATGAATTTAGCAGATTAGGAACTTTTAGCAAAATGACGATGGGATCGTGTTGGAATGACGAATTTATAAAAATAGCAGACTAAGGTCCCTGAACAAATGGATGCGCATTGTGATGGGTGTTGACTAACATAGTATATAAGATTTGACTAACACAATACTTATGATAATTTATTTCTCTGTTTTTAATTTATTTGTAATTTTTAGTTTAATAATTTATTTCTCTGTTTTTATGATTTGTACATTGTATGGATTGATTTTTAGGGTTCCGTACCTATAAAGGAAAAAACGGAACCCTTATAAGATCACTTTGTTGTCCGTCCGTCCGTCCGTCCGACCGTCCGTCTGTCAAGACCGTTTTTCTCAGGAACGCATGGAGGTATCAAACTGAAATTTCTATATGATACTTAGTTCTACTGTCCCTGGAAGCTGTAGAAAAATCAACTTTTTAAGTCAACGCAATCAAAAGATACAGCCATTTAGGCCGCAAAATTCCGCAAATTTTCGAAACTCGCACGGGAATCAAAACCTACAGGGTACTTCCCGTGAACTTAGAATCTTGAAATTTTGTACGAAGTCACGTCTTATAGTACAGATATAGAAAAAATTACGAAAACCGAAAATTTTTAGTTTCGGTATATAAAAAAAAATATTTTTGACAATTTTGAACTTTTACTTATATACCCACAGGTTTGTACGGAACCCTCGGTGCGCGAGTCCAACTCGCACTTGACCGGTTTTTTTTCTGAAATAAACTGATTAATTATAATAATATTACTATAGGTTATCAAGAAATAACTGGTGCAATATTTCTTTTAACCAACCAAATCGATACTAGCATCAAATAAAAATCTTTCTCCGTATAATTCAATTCGTTGCCCCGCTTTTTCTCTTTTGAACTGATTCAGCAGAAAATCCATGAAGTATGTCCATTGAACCGTTCGGTCAAAGTATTCAACTTAGTTACGACTTGCGTAACTCAATGGAAAAGCGGCCAAGTACGAGTCGGGCTCGCAAACCCAGGGTTCCGTACCACCGTCGCCGGCGATCGTACGGAGCGAAAGTGCATGGGTAACCGTCACCTCCTTCAGCGAAGCAGTAATGCTCGCGAAGAGAGAGGCCGCGTACGTGAGAGAGAGGCAGTCAATGCGCCCTCGCGACCCTATACTAGCCACCGCAGGATACAGAGACGCCCTGGACGTCGGGAATCCCAGGCCGATTTCCGGCCACCGTGGGCCAAAGAAAATGATGGGGCCCGCAAGGGCCGATGCGCCAGGGGTGGGGATTTGTTCGAAAGAGATACCACAGCCCCCGGCATACGGGTTACTGAGCGTGACGTCCTGTGTTTGATGTCCAGGTCGGACAAAGGGCTATAGGGTTATCTATCAGAAACTTCTTACCAGTAGTCTGGAGTCTGTATTTGTGTCCTATTGATGGCAATAGGCTTGCCCCTATTACCACTGGCTTAAGAGGGGACGGGGCCTGCGAGAAAATAGAAAATTAGGTATTTGAAGAAACTATTGCCGTCGCGCTGTTAGTAAGTCTGCCTTCGTAGTGTGTGATAGGGAGCTGCAGTTCAGACCGAAATTAACACAAAATTTTAGACGAGATCGACGTTTCGTATTCCCCTGTTTTCTTCTCGAAAACTAAGCCGATTCAACTATTTTTACAATAACATTTTAATAAAAACTATGTTTCGGTTCCTATCATTGTTTTTTATGTCAAAAACTATTCTAATTTGTCTGGTAGTCCTCTAATCACGGCGGTAAAACTAGGGCATTTTTTGTAATTTTAAGAGGGTCATAATTTCTTTACTAAGTTGCTGAAAAAAAGAAAACGACAGGGACGTTTTAACAGCAGACCTTGATCTTGTGAAAAATAAAAAATTCTCTAGAGGCATTATTCAGGAAGAAAAAAGGGGAATATATTTGAATGGAGAATATCACGCCCTATTCCATCAAAATTATTTTAAATTAACATTAGTAAACTTTAACAATTCACATAACACAAAACTACAGTAAAATATAGTACTATTATAACATCATCGATGGTACTAAGGATCAAATTAGGATCTCACGCCAAACTAATATCTGACGCAATTGCAGATCAAATAAGCTTGATCCATCACGTTTTTATCCAGTCACACACTAAGACTACACAAATGTAGAACTCTAACGAACAATAGTATCTTTTTTCGTAAAAAAAAGAAATAGATGTTATCTTTTTTTACTAAAAAGTGTGGAATATTTTTCAGTGTAAAAAGTTTCATCTTTTAGCTAAGTGTTTCCGAACTGTCCTTTTTTTGAACTGTGCTCCTTGTTTTTGTTTTTTCTACGTTTTATTTTCGGTGGAGTTTTTTTCTAAACTATGAATTCTCTTTCCATGCTTTCTCCTTCAAACATGGTAGGTAGAAGAGGTTGTATATGAAAAAAATAGAGAATGTTACGAAAAAAACGGCGAAACGCTTTTGGATATTCGCTCTTATTCACTTTTTTTTTTCAATATTATTAAGATGCTTAATTTTTTTCAGTGAGCCCGCTTGGTTTCAGCTGAAAAGCTTAAACATTTTGTAAATATTTGCTTTGCAAAAAGACAATAAATTAGCTTTTAAAAATAATTTTATAGCAACGACACAAAATTTTGACTTATTTTCTAAATCCCACACGAGAAGTGGAGTAGCATTTTTTTAAATTAAAGCTCTCAAATGATAAGTTAAACCTGTTATTGAATTTCACGGTTTTTTCACGATAAATTAATTTTAGATATAGAAAAGTAGTTAATAGGAAAATAGACTAGCTTAGCACTTACCACCCAAAATAAATTATTACAAATTCATAATTATTAGAAATTTTGTAAAATAGCTACACAAATAACACAGCGTGAGATTTCAAAAAGATACCATTTTTTCCAATAAAAGATAATACGTCAGGCATTTTATTTTATTTTATTGTTATTTTTGGAATCTCGCATTATTGTTTTGAATTTAAAATGAATAATATTCAGTTTTGAATTAAATAGAATAATGATATAGCACAAAAATCGAGCTATCAATACTTTTATAAAAGACATAAAATATAAAAAATATTGTAGTATTAGATCAAAATAGCTTAGATTAGCAATAGTTTGAATTGCTTATATTGCAAAATATTTCATTTTTATGAAAGGTCGATTTGAAGCATATTTTTGGTCTCAATCTTTTTTTCAAAAGCTCAAAATTAACCCCGGAGTTTCTAATAAAATCGTTTTTTACAAAAACTATGAAAGGTTTGTAAATAAATTATTTAAAACAGTTTTTTTCTTAATAGAACAGAGAAACTATTTTTGAAAGTTATGCCCCGTTAAAAATCTTGCATGAACCGACCCCTTTATTTTTGTGACGTCGACCCGCAATTAATATTATAAAAATTAAAAAGTATGATTTTTTTCATTAACAACAAAATAACCCATTTTGTAAACAGTGCCGTAGTTACCTCCATAATATTTATTTTATAAACAAGAAGAAAATCAAACTTTTAATTTACTTCATGAACCTATTTAAATAAGAAACTGAACCTGCAATATTTTACTTTGCACGAAAATAAGAAAGAATTTTGATAAAAACACAAAATAGACACGTGTTTACAATTTAAGTAATTAATGAGCCAATGTATTCAAAGCCGTTCCTTATTATGTGGTGTGACTACACGGAGAATATAATAACAACTCAAATGAGTAAGATTGTGATTAAGACATTTAGACTTCTCGTCTGTTAGGTAGACTCATCCCCCCTTATTACAGAACAAGGTATTTCTTTAGGTACGGTTTAAACCACCGAGCCTGTTTTTGAAATAAGAACTTAGAACTGACATAGAATTACAGCTCCTTTTACAAAACTGACAATTCAGCACTGGACTAACTTGTCAGTTTTGTAAAAGGAGCTGTATTTCTATTACAGTTAGGTTCTTATTTAAAGAACAGTCTCGACGGCTTAAACCATACCTAAAGAAAAACCTTGTTTTGTAATAAGGGGGATCGAGTCTGATAACAATAGAAAAGTAATTGTGCTAATTACTTGACACTTGAAGGTTTATAGAACTATATTTTGTTTAAAGTATCAATCATTATCTGTCCAACACCGAAACGTCATAAAGGTCAGTTTGACAGATCAGCAGGCTTAGCATGAGCACCGTTTTGTCGACGGAAGAGTAGACTAAAATGACGTTCCGTGTAGACAACTGTAGAAAGTATTCTACTGTCTTGCATGGCGATTACAAAATTAAATTGTCTTCACTACTTTAGACAACTATCAGCTATCAGTGAGCTGTCAATCATATTTTGACAGTTTGGAATAGAAAAGTCTACATAAAAAGGACAAAGATCGTTAGAAACGAAAGACAAAATGACAGATTGTAAAAGGATTTCTACTAGGCGTTTTCAAAAATGGAGAAACGAAATGTCACTTTGTATAGAAGGAGCTGTGTCACAATTACAAAAAAGTTTTTATCAAAATTCCGTCGCACACTCCGCTTCGAGACGGCGCCAACCCACACAAACGCTTTAAGTGTCCGATTTGTGCTGACAGATGGCGTTTCTGCAGAACCGCTCCATCTCGCTGGTGGACATGTACATCGACAACTCTGAACCATCGGAGAATGTCGGCCAGATCCACTTCAGCCTGGAGTACGATTTCCAGAACACTACTTTGATATTGAGGATCATCCAGGTATGTCAAATTTTTTAGAATCTTTAAATCTATCAGTAATTTTGTGTTTTCAATCTGATTGGTTATTTATTGTACTAGCAGCGCTCCGCGGTTTCATCGACATAGTTCCCGTTCCCGTGGGAATACGGGGATAAAATATAGCCTATGTCACCCGGGGATAGCGTAGCTTCCCAACAGTGAAATAATTTTTCAAATCGGTTCGGTAGTTTCGGAGCCTATTCAATGCAAACAAACAATCAAATCTTTCCTCTTTATTATTAGTATAGATATAGGGTGTAACTGTAATCATGAATTCAGCACATGAATCTAGACCCCCCAATGTGGAAATATTTCGTAGGTTGCAAAGAAAAACTGCTGTTTCATATAAAAATGCAATACGCGGTCAAAATGTACGGAACAGCTTTTTTTTTTTTTATTGAAACTTCTTTAGGCGTTTTAGGATTTTTTTGGACGAGAAAAAACAATTGAACTCGCGACACCGTCACCGACACTTCTGTTTTTTAATAGAGATATTTCAATAATTTAAGTCTCTAAAGATAGATTTATGTCCAGAACTAATATTCCAATTCATCATCATCATCATCATCATCATTTCAGCCGAAAGACGTCCACTGCTGGACATAGGCCTCCCCCAAGCTCCGCCACTTCGACCGGTTCTGTGCTTCCCGCATCCAGTGGACTCCTGCGGCCCTCACAAGGTCATCGATCCACCTTGTGGGAGGCCTTTCAACTTTACGTCTTCCGGTACGCGGTCGCCACTCCAGAACTTTTCGGCCCCATCGGCCATCTGTTCTGCGAGCAATGTAGCCTGCCCACTGCCACTTAAGTTTGGCAATTCTTCGGGCTATATCGGTTACCTTGGTTCTCCTGCGGATCTCTTCATTCCTGATTCGATCACGCAGGGAAACTCCAAACATAGCCCTCTCCATCGACGATTGACCTCTTTCTCGAAGTTTGACCTACCTAACTGGACAGTTTGTCCTAGGTAAACGCACTCGTCCACAACTTCGAGTGCAGCGCCTCCGACCGTTACGAGAGTGTGTGTTACATGGGCATTGGACATGACCTTTGTCTTGTCCATGTTCATTTTAAGACCCACTCTTTCGGAAGCTCTAATGAGGTCATCGAGCATTGTACTGAGGTCCTCAATGGTCTCAGCCATGACAACTATGTCATCGGCAAACCGAAGGTAAGTGATGAACTCGCCATTGAAATTCCAATTGGAATTATGAAAATCGGTTATCCTTTTTAGAAGATATGACTAAAATTATGATCATGAATAATGTGAATCCTGTATTGACGATTCAAAAAATACACACGTAGGTAATTGTTCAATTTTTCACTTCTGTCGGCACTCCCGAAGTGCCACTGTTTTTTTTTTTAGTAGCTGACGAATTTCAACACATGGGTTTCAGAATCATATACATATTATGCTGCATCCATTCAGACAGGTTGCGCGTGCGCCTCATTGTCTCAGCCATCCTGTATTGTATTGCAGAATGACAATTTTGAAAATTTGCTATTCTGTAGGCCTGCATCGCCATTTGTATCTTTAATTCGAATGCATTTACACTTTACTCCAAAGAAAAGCGCATATTATATAGGTAATTAGATACGCCTCAAACACGCAATTACGCTAATAAGACAGACTTATTCAAATGTAGGCGTATACACTGTAAACACGACGACACATCATGCCATACTTGGGCAGTTTTAGCTGAACTCGCATTGTAAAGGCTTTTCGTACAATGAGAAGTCAGCTTATACTGGAAATGTATTGCAGAGCATTACTCATGACTAGCAGCGCTCCGCGATTTCACCTGCGTAATTCCCGTTCCCGTGGGAATACGGGGATAAAATATAGCCAATGTCACCCGGTGATAGTGTAGCTTTCCAACAGGGAAATAATTTTTCAAATCGGTTCAGTAGTTTCGGACCCTATTCATTGCAAACAAACAAACAAACAATCAAATCTTTCCTGTTTATAATATTATAGTATAGATAATATAATACATGTCGCCGTGCATACATATTGAACAATCCTAATTGTACTAATATTATACCTGTGAAAGTTTGTGAGAATGGATGGATGTTTTGTTCCTCTATCACGCAAAAAACTTAACGGATTTGGATGAAATTTGGCAAACAAATAGTTTAAAGCCTGGATTAACACAAAGGATAATTTTATTCCGGTCGTACGTTCTCGTGGGATACTAGCCGACCTCCAGGTGGGCGAAAAATGCTAGTTCTGCAATATCAATGCTAATGGCATGTTCTTGTGTGCACCATACTTACGACTATAAATCGACTTTGATTTGAAAACTTTTACGGCACAATACAAAATTCTAACAAGAGGAGCCAAAAAATTCAATTGTTGAACTCCAGCCAAAATGTTAATGCTAATAGCTAAGATTAACACTTGTAAAACTCCTAAGTATAACTTATAAACAAATATTTTTATTAT
This sequence comes from Polymixis flavicincta, assembly GCA_949987655.1. Lineage (NCBI taxonomy): Eukaryota > Metazoa > Arthropoda > Insecta > Lepidoptera > Noctuidae > Polymixis > Polymixis flavicincta. Next base: position 6,757,029 of record OX465199.1, on the reverse strand, counting down.
ACTGCCTCTGATTTTCACAGTGTTTGTCTGTTAATTTCATAAACAAATAACAATCATGGTTTAGACTATTGTACCATCACGAATAGCCGTGGCAATTGTTTAAACAAATATACTTTGTGTGGAAAAATCTGTTGTGCTGATGTTTACCATATATTTTCATGGTTTGCTTGTTTCTTTAGAGGTATGAGGGACAGGGTGTAAGGTTAACTCACCCTGTATAGAAAAGGGAGGATTCTCTGACTTAACGGGTGATGTGTCTGGTGGGCAACTGCCCGATAATTGATGTCGGGACGTTGTATATGTGTCCGTAACATTATAAACATCGTCAGTTTATCTCAGGAGATTTCATAATATCGAAACATTGTGAACTTCAGACGAATGGTACCTTACGCTATTACTAAATAGCCAAGTAACTGCCACTAACTTGGAAGTAGCGCTCGCTGGCCGCTGCCGCGGCACCGCTCGCTTCGGTCGCTCGGCTCGCGCGCGTTTGGTCGCATTTCTAACCTAACCTAACCTATTTATATTGTAAGCACTATGGGTGCAGTTCACAATTTATCGACAGTTTATAATTTCGCAAGATAGATTTTAAAGTAACGGTGTTCACAGTCATACATATGCCAGTTGTACAGCAAATTCTGCTTGCGCGAGGCAGAATTTTGTGTGACGTCAGTATGATGCGTAGTTCGCATGTGGCGATGTAGATGTCGCCACATGTCTTACCCACTGTTTGGCATTACCTCCTCCTCTGTGTCAAATCATCTTGGATCTAAGTTAGTGTTATCTATTTTGGCATTAACAGCTTCAATCCCACAACATTATTATTTATATGCTGTTAGTGTACAGGCACTTTTGAATTGTCAAGGTCGGCGAGTTAGAAATATGAAGCTAGTTGCCCATTCCAAAGCGTAGCTATGGAGAAGAACGGGCAAGAAACTCCATGGACACTCTTTTAAAATCATGATATTGTTACAAACACCATTCATTATTTCCAGGGCAAGGAACTCCCTGCCAAGGACTTAAGCGGCACATCGGACCCCTACGTGCGGGTGACCCTCCTGCCAGACAAGAAGCATCGGCTGGAGACGAAGATTAAGCGACGAACTCTCAACCCTCGGTGGAACGAGACCTTCTACTTCGAAGGGTTCCCGATACAGAAGCTGCAGAGTCGGGTAAGACTATAGAGGATTTTTTTATGTCATCGTTGAGCAGGAGTCGGAATTGTTACCATCGCATAAGATGTCTGTTGAATTCAAAATATTTTAATTCATACTAGCTGAACCCCCAGACGTTGTCCTGTCTTAACTATGAATATTGAATTCGCAACTTTTTTACTTTTTTTCTTTCATAAGAATCTTCTTCTGACAATAACAAACACATCAAAAAAGGAATTAGCATTATTGGTTCAGCCGTTCACGTGTGATGCCGTGACCAAGGGAACAGGAATTAATAATAATAATAAACTAGCTGACCCGACAGACGTTGTCCTATCCGTCCAATAGTCATTCATACAAAATACCTACCTACCCTACCTAGCCTACCTACCTTCCCTACCTACCCTACCTAGCCTACCTACCTTACTACCTTACCTACCCTACCTACCCTACCCTATCCTACCTACCCTACCTACCCTACGCTACCTACGCTACCTACCCTACCTACCCTACCTACCCTACCTACCCTACCTACCCTACCTACCCTACCTACCCTACCTACCCTACCTACCCTACGCTACCTACCCTATCTTACCTACCCTACCTACCCTACCCTAAACATAAAAAAACCCTAAAAACCATCCATGGACTTCAACGAACATTTAAAAAAAAGAATTTGTAAAATTGGTCCAGGCGTTGTTGAGTTATGCGCTTACCAACACATTTTGCGATTCATTTTTATATTATAGATGAACGTTTATTTCTCTTCCACAAAGGCACCTTAATTAACTAAATGGAGATTACAACATACGAGTAAATCCTTTGTGGGAGACTGGTATCTGCACTAGGAAAAACCTGTCACACAGATTACCAGCCCCCCCCCCCCCCCCCCAAACTGTGTTTGAATATAAGTTAAATCTTCTATAATAATAACAAGTTTTTAACCTCTAGGTAGGTTACGCAGTGGCGAAACTAAAAAAAAAAACAAAAGAAAAAACGGAGGAGGTTACTCAATTCGACGCGTATATTTTTTTTTCTTTTTTTTTTTATGTATGACCACGCATATCTTTTTCCAGAGTAGTCCGATTTTGATAATTCTTTTTTTATTGGAAAGGCCTTATACCCTTTCCAATAAAAAAAGTAATAAGTAGATTATAGCCACAAAAATTATAAAATAAAAACTTTTTAATAAAAAAATTAAACCGCCGATAAACCGAAAAGTAAAAAATAATAAACTAGCTTTGTCCAACCCCAATAACTAAGTTCGGAAGCCGGTGACTTTGGAAATGTATCTAATTATATGTCACCGCCTTCCGAACTTTACTCTGTGATTTGTATTTATCTCGGGATTTTGTGATCGTGAACTTGAACTTGTGATTTGAATATGGGAAACCCCTGAAATGAATGAATTTTATTTTATTTACTTATTTATTTTAATAGCTTCCTCGTCAGTGGAACAGATGCCTAAGTCATGATTCCATAGAAAATAATTAAAATAACAGTGAAGGGTAGGGTAGCGAGCCCCTAACTCCAAATTGATATAAATTGACGTTTGGCATTGTGCGTGACGACGGGTCGTGTAACTCAGGAGAATACTAATTGGCTATTTCTTAGTTAACGTGTTTTAATTAAATTGGAATGGTTTATTTTACTTAGTGTTTGGGAATGGAATTATATTTTTTTATGTTAAACAACGCTTGCCACGGTTGATCAGTGAATGGGTTACCATCTTTACACACCAAGACCCGTCCGTGACTCGGAAAGCACGTTAAGCCGTTGACCCCGGCTGTCATTTGTGGATCTTTGATAGTCGTTACGGGTCGTCAGAAGCCCGAAAGTCTGACAACCAGTTTTACCAAGGGTCTGCGTATACGCAGTTGTTGCGGAGGTCATGTGGAGTGTAGGCCAGCCGGCGAGAAATATAAATTATTAAAGTAGAAAGAGGAGACGCACTCGGGCCCTATGACCAGACCGTTTCGACCCCAAACTGCTCAAAACTGTAGTTACCCATACAGTAGTAGTAAATTACAGTATGTACGCCGCTTGAGTCTCAGCAGCCGCAGCAGCAGCGTCAGCACATCCCGCCGTGTTAAGAACATGGGATGGCGCAAGGGTGTCGACATAGGTTGCGTCCCACACCAGAGGACTACCCACCTTCCTCTTTACGAAAAAATTCTTCCCAGTAGGGAAGAATCAAAAGTCATTCACTCAAAACGCTGGCCCCGGGCAATATAGCGGTAATATCAAAAATCGATTTTTATAGGAGAAATAAAAGAAGCTAATTTGTTTAAAGTGATACAGTTGATAGTACAGTGATCCAAAACAGGTGTTCAAAATGTCAAATGAAAGCAATTTTTTTACCAGTTTAACCTGTTAAAAATAATTGTAATGGTATAAATGTTTAAGGAAATAATTGAAAAAATGTTTAATACAAAATATAGACGATATTGTTTCAATTGCAACACCATTAATGACTTTATACACACGCCGATCACTGAGATTCAGGACTGTAAGAATATAATACGACGTATTTTCCGCTTTAGATCTCGAGCTTACCAGCCGATTACCACCTTCTTCAGGGAAAATGTTCCATAGAGTAATGCAATAATACAATTTTAGTCGTAAGAGAATTTTCCATGCAATAAAGGTGTTATTGTAATTTATTCTGAAGAAATATTAATTTAAAAAATTTAAATTAGAGTGACAGACTTATACTCAGAGAAGCCAAAAATCAAATAACATTAAAAAGAGCGTAACCGGCGTCTACCGTTATATTGCCCGGGGCCAGCAAAGACAGACAACCCACAGCCGTGTGTTCTCTATCAGTGAATATGTGAATAATTTAATATTTTTATTGAGTAGTTGCTTTTCTCTTTTGCAGGTACTCCATCTCCACGTCTTTGACTACGATCGGTTCTCGAGAGATGACTCCATTGGGGAAGTTTTCCTGCCACTATGCCAGGTAGTGTATCTTTATATTTGTTATCTCTTTCTTTCTTATTTAGGACCTTCGTCTTATCTCGTGCCAGCACGAGCTGTAAAGAATTTTCGTCATTCTGGGACGGTCGGTAAAAAGATACCAACTTAATTATGTAGGAATAAATCCTAACAGTGCATTATTATTTTTTTGTTGGGTGTTGGCTTCGTACGGTTTGTGCATTTAGCCAGTCTCATGTAATTTTTCTTTTCGATCAAGTAAATGGCCCGATATCAGGCACGAAGTTACAAAAAGTCATAGTCGTCTTTGGTCATTCAAGTCAAAGTTATTGTAAAGAGTTAGTAACTTTACAATAACCTATTAGGAGTTTTTAGGGGAACACGAAAAGTCCACGTTAGTCACTTATTTTCACCTTCACTACCCTTGTGCACTCACACGTAACTATGCTGAATAATTCACTACCAAAATTATAAAAATTTAATTCGCTATTTCACAAAATTTCATTTAAATTGAAATTCGTGCTACATGTTCCAACGCGATGCCGCCAAAAACCCCTAACATCGCAATTGAAAAAGTTTGTTTCAAACAAATTAAATAATAGTGATGGGCCATGGTTTTGGCCAATGAGCCGACTAGCTATAGTGACTAAGCCATTGGACATCATCAGATATATGTAGTTTAATTTATTCTCATAGTGTCGTGTCCACCTTGTGGCTGCATTTAACCCTCGACAGACGCCAGTCAGTGCTGACATCTGTCAAACGTAGCTATATAAGTGAAGACGTATGAACAATGAACAACAATAGTGCAGTGTTATTGAATTATCTATACATATATACGTGACAAAGCAAAAAAGTTGTACCCATTTTTACGAATATTACGCGGACGGTGGAGTGTGAAACACAGTCTTTTTTTTGAGGCATGGAAATCATCAAATAACTTCTCCCGCTCAGAGTGGAGCAGGAGGGCGTGTCCGACTTTTACAGACTAAAGCCACCCGTGTTCCCTCCAGGGGCACCCCTAGGGGGTTATTCGAAAGAGATACCGCCGCCCCTGGCATACAAGCTACTGAGGAAACACGGGTGGGTTTAAGTTTGATCGGGAGAAGTTATTTGATGATTTCCCAACCAAAAACAAAAGAACCGTGTTCCCTCAGTTGCATGTGTACCAGGGGCCACGGAATCTCTTTCGAACAACCCGCACCCCTGGCAGGCATCGGTTCTTGCGGAACCCACCAGTTGATGCTGACATCTGATTGCGGCGCGCGTGGAATACAACGCGCCGTCGACCTAGGGTTGGTCCTTACCAGACAGTGAGCTACCCATTACTCACCGTCCGAAAGCCCGCGCCTGCGGTGGCCGGGAATGACTCGTTCAGATCAGGGAAGCTGGGCACCATCCCTATTGGTCACAGTCACTATAGGGATTCTGCCAAGCTTTTCTGCCAAGCCTCAATGTGCTAGGTATAGTCTTACCCATTGCTAAGTATAAGCTTCGCTAGGAAGGCATATACATGCTAGGATTATAGACGAAAATAATCACGTAAATCGGACTTTTTAAGCCCAAAATACTAAAACATACAACAATCATGGTTTGTGTTAATTCTCACATAAGATAGATACCATTAAGACCCGTGATTAAAGATTAAGAGGGACCCTTTTAATGGAACCATAAAAACGAATCTATGTCTTTCTTGAATACTTAATTGTAAGGAACGAACCTTATTTCGTCCGTTGCAATAACAATTAACGTCTGCTCAAGTAGCTCGTAAAGAATTCTATAGTCTTCTTTGAAGATAGTTTTAACCTTGTTAAGTGTTACTACAATGAACAAAGAAAACTATCGACTTCTGAAAGCACACTACAAAGTGAAAAATATCTTTAATATAGGAAGTCGGTGTCTTTGGATATGTTTTTTAATCTCGTAGACTAAACTGACATTACGAGTGTTGTCAGTTTATTGCAATTCTTAAATAGTGATGTGGCACAACCGAAACTTAGCGTTAATAAAATTAAGTAGGTATGTATCGTTTTTTTATAATAAGTTATCCTGAAATAATGTGTAGGTACTTATTTGAAACTACCGTATTATCATAATTATTTAAAAAATAGCAGTTGTTTGTATGGTGTCAAGTTCCATAATTGCCGTATTTTTTAAGCTCTGCCGTTTTGTAAGAGAAAAGGGTTAAGATTGCCGTTTTAACGCGTACGGGAACAACACTTATGGCGTCTATCATTTTTTTTTTTGTTTAATTTTAAGGCATCTAAACATAGTCGGATTACGCATAGCGTTGCGTGGTGAGATTTCCCTGGCTGTTTGTAGCACGTCGTGCGGCCGTGTGTACGTACGTGAATTTTAAATATAAAACTTTGAATGAAAATAAAATTCGTCTAATAAAGATAAAAAGTTACGATTCAACAAAACGATATTGTAGGTACAACACTGCACAAAAGAGCTGGCAACATTATTTGTAAATTTGACATTTGCATGTGTCAATTTAGTCTACGAGATTAAAAAACAGACTTTTAAGTATTTTGGTTTTTGTCACCGAATTCTGAAAATAGTTTTTAGTTTACACTTTTTACTTAAAATAATACTAATAAATCATTTAATTCAGGCAACAAAGACCCATAGGACCCATACCATAAATACCTTATACACTAACGTACATAATTATAAAACACGACACATTAGTAGCATATTAATTCCTTCCGACCTCGCCGCCGAGGTCCTCGCGCCCCGCGTAGCTTTAAATTCCCCGTCTAATAATCATGAAAATAATATCTTGATCCAGCCTGTCCCTGATAGTACTAGCTGCCCCCCCCCCCCCCGCCAGCGACTCCCTGAGCCGAGGTTCGTACCCCACAGGGGGTGCGCTCAGTGCGCAGTCGTTTTAGGTTTAAGTAGGTTTACGCCCTGGCTGGAGGCTTTTAGATTCCTAAAAACCTTCACAGGAAAGTCCGGTTGAGCAGTCACGGCCTCTCAAGGTCAACTGCGAGATGCCATAAACAAAAAAAAAAAAAAAGCATCTTAATATTTTTCTTTCGTTTTGGAAGTCAAATTATATTAATTTCTCAAATGCATTGAAACTATAGTTTTGTACAATTTAGAAGCATTTTGTTAAAATTGTGTAAATATGAGTACCATGCATCCTTATAATATGTTGTTTTGATGTTCGTCGACTTGAAAAAGCGTGGTAGTCGAAAGTATGTCATGCTCATTTAAATGTCTCACTGATGGTGGCGCGTGTGTTGGATCATTCGGTTCCCTAGAAAATGGTTCAGCTGGATGGTGCTGATCCACGCGTCAAGTTTATGAACGGGCGCCGTCGGTTGAAGCTGGTCATCTCCTAACTGCCATGGCTTATTTTGAATCTTATATTTTTTACATTGTTCTCACATATAGAAGATTTTGTAATGCCCATGATTTAAAAGAGTGTCCTTGGAGTTTCTTGCCCGTTCTTCTCCATAGAGATCTACGTTTTGGAATGGGCACCTAGCTTCAACTTCGATTTTTTTTTTGACAATTCAAAAGTGCCTGTAAAAGGTTTAATTGAAATAAATGTCTTGAGTTTGAGATTGAGCACTTCACTTTGCACTAGCTTTCCCTTGTGCTGTCCTGTGGAACTTGTCCGCGGTAGCGACGGATTACCACATCCCGCGGCCAAAAGTCCTCTTCCATGACGATGGGCAGATAACAATTTGGCATGCGCACTACGAACGCCTCAAAGTTGACATTGCGGCGCGACTCCAGTAACTGCACCCTCGGCGTGTACCTTATCTTCTGGCGCACGTACTCCACGATATCCTCCGTCCTAGTGCTATAGTGCAGGCGGGAAATGTACACCGGAATATTCGGCATAGCGGCACGCAGGCTCAATCATAACGACATCACATTCATGGGTGATCATGGCCATTTAAATTTTATTAACTTTGCTTCGGTAGTTTTTGCGTTGATCTCGATAATACGTTTTTAATCCACTTTGTCTTTGTAACTCTCACATTGTGCTGCTTTCTGTCACTGATGTTTATACAGCAAGTCATGGTATACGAATTCCGAATTCGCAGTCCTGACGAAACCCCTTCAAAAGGTGCTCCAAATTTAAAGCCTATTCCAAAAAAATTCGCTGATTAGGGCATTGAGGTAATATGTACTAACGTACGATTAGGGTTGATAATAAAGAGGGTTTCGTAACGTACAGAGGAAGAAGTGGCGATCGCGAACTAACAAGAACCGCTGCGGCAAAGCTCCTGTGAGGCCCGAAGTGTAGTATTCTTGTGGAATCTAACTTTCTAAAACTTTCTTTTATTTTTTAAATACATCTGAAATTTTACCTTTTTCGTCTTGTAAAAACGAGGCCTGTTTCTTTTTCGTCACGTCTCGTAAAAACGAAGTCTGGAAATATTAAAAACATTACATTATTTACATACCTAGGCACCTACTTCTTTTGCTCGTGTCCCCACACGAGCAAAACTAGTATGTATTGTAAAAAAAAATTGCCGCATGCATTAAATTTTCATTTTATCAACATTGTTTTCAAAAAAAGCTTGTGGCTCCGTAATAATAGCCGCACCGGTCGATCCATCAGGTTAAGCTACGCTTGCCAGGATTGGTCTGTTGATGGGTGACCATCTTTACACACCTAGACTTGCCCGTTCTTCTCCATACGAAACTACATTTTGGAATGGGCGACTAGAATCAATTCTATTTTTTAAATGTAAATGTTGACGTTCAAAAGTGCCTTTTAAGTGCTTAATTGAAATAAATGCTTTGACTTTGACTTTGGCTCCGTGCCTCGGAAAGCACGTTAAGTCGTTGGTCTCGGCTGTCATTCATGGATCTTTGACAGTCGTTACAGGTCGTCAGAAGCCCGAAAATCTGACAACCTGTCTTACCAAGGGTTATCGTTTTACCCAGTTGTTGTGGAGGTCAGATAGGCAGTCGCTCCATGTAAAACACTGGTATTCAGCTGCATCCGGTTAGACTGGAAGCCGACCCCAACACAGTTGGGAAAAGGCTAGGCAGATGATGATGATACCATGTAACCGGTTACGCCCCATGCCTCAGTGTAACCAGAGCTTCAATCAATCAACTCACCCTATCGAAGTCCACTGCTGGACATAGGCCTCTCCTATGTTGAGCCACAACACCCTGTCCTCTGGGCACGCCACGATTGCGGCGGTAAGTCCCCTCTTTGAGGAGTGGTTTGAGAGGCGGCATGGCGTCCTCACCTTCCGCCTGACGCAGGTCCTCACCGGACACGGTTGTTTCGGGAGGTTCCTGTTTCGGATAGGGCGGGAGGAAACGCCCGGGTGTTTCCACTGCGAAGATCGCCATGAGGACACGGTGGAGCACACGGTGGCGGTCTGCCCTGCTTGGGTGGAGCACCGCCGTGTCCTCGTGGAGGCGATCGGCGGCGGCGATCTCTCGCGTCCGGCCCTGGTCCAGGCCATGGTACGGAGCGAGAGGGCATGGGGAGCCGTCACGGCTTTCTGCGAAGCAGTGATGCTCGCGAAGAGGGAGGCGGCACACGTGAGGGAGAGGCAGTATATGCGCCCTCACGGCTCTAGCCGTGGGCTTGCGGACGGCGAGTAATGGGTAGCTCGCTGTCCGGTAAGGACCAAACCCAGGTCGACGGCGCGTTGTGTTCCACGCGAGCCTCAAAGAGATGTCAGCACAAACCGACGGGGCCCGCAAGGGCCGATGCCTGCTAGGGATGCGGGTTGTTCGAAAGGCTAATGTGGGAACACGGGTGGGTTTTAGTCAGTAAAAGTCTGACACGCCCTCCTGCTCCACCCAGAGCGGGAGAAGTTATTTGATGATTCCCAACACAAAAAAAAAACCAAACTACAATAATGTCAAGTTCGTTTGATCCTCATATTTCAATCGAAATCGGTTACAAAGCAAGTATAATGGCTTCCTCGTTCGGTGTAACTACGAGTATTATACCAACTTCAAATATAACTTGTAATCGAAGGAGGGAGAGGAAGGTTAAAGGTGAATGTATTGTGTGAGAAATAATTGAAAGAGAAAAGAGATTGAACGATAGAGTGACGTTTGGCAGTGGAGAATGGAAAAAGAAAACTTGTTGCGTCGACCACGAGTAATATGTGAGAAGGATGCGAAGACGATGAGATGTTGAACTTATTCGTTATGGCGAGGGTGGTAATGGCTGATCTTTGCGTAAATGCTCGTGAACGGGTGCGTCTTGCTGACCACGATTTTGTTATTGTTGCTAATAATTACCTACTGTACGTTTATTTATGTAGGAATGGAACGTTGATGAGTGCATGACTTGTGTGAAAGAGCTGAATGCTAAGGTGAAAGTGAGCCAGATGACGTACGCCAAAGATCTATGCTTGGGATGACGTGGAAGATCATTAAAAAAAGGTAGAATGACAGGAAGAGAGATGAAGGACGTAAAGACGTGAAGACGGTTTTTTTTAAAGACGAATTAATTTTAGTTTTGGTTCATTAATAAAGATTGTTTAGTTTCCTGACCCTTTTTAAATCCCACATTTATATTACGTCGATGGTCCTAGGTTATCATTTGTGGCCTCGAGTTGTACCTCGGTTCGTAACAGCTATGTGAACATAATCCAGCATTGCAGTCACGCCCTTTATACCAGCAGGCTTAGCACGAGCACCGATTTGTCAACGGAAGAATAGACATGACTACTCGTATTAACTAAATGATGTACAATAGGAGAAGATGGCTATGTTTTTCTATTAATTATCACAGTTATGCGTTCTAAACGAATCATGACTTTGTAAATAATCGTATAGACTTTATGGCCGTCTAGTAGAAAGTTTGTTGTCCGTGTGATTTTGACAGTTTGGGAAGAAATATTCTTCTGAAATAGTCTACATTTATAGGGACCTAGACACAGATTGTTGGAAACGAAAGACAAAATGACAGATTGTAGAAGGATATCTACGATGCGATGCTAATAATGGAGGAACGAAATGTCACTTTGTATTGAAAAAGCACTGTCTATTCTTCGTAGAAATAGAAAGCTAAGCCTGCTGGAGGCTTTTATTTTTGTAGTATGCTTTGTTTAATTATTATTTTTTTGTGTTTGAGTTAAGTTTTCATTTTATTTGTTGGTATATTGGCATGACTAGCTGACATGACATGATGAATTATTTAAGTGAAGTTCTGTGTTTCGTAATGTTGATTACTTTGCCTACCTATGTATACAACGTGTTGTTTTGCATTCTCGTCAAATTTCAGGAGGCTGTTATGAACGACATTAATACTCAAATAAAATTACGATACTTGCTCACTAATGAATACATACTTGTTTTTTTAGTTATTTAAGTTTAACAGTATTTCAGAAAACACCTCTTTCAAAGAATAGAATCGCCCCATTCCGTATGCGGTAGGCAGTGTCGCACGACTATATCGCTGTGTGTTACAGTGCGGTATCACACGGGCCGCGTTTTAACATGCGTGTCCGAAAAAAAAAATGCCAAACGCCGATTTCCGAAAATATCGAAAAAAAAAAGTACTTATTTTATTATTGATGCGTGACGAGAATCATTAGCATAGTTACCTCCTTGAATTTGACGAGGATGCAAAACAACACATTGTAGAATCAAGTCTATTTAGCTAAACAGACAGCTGTGCTGCTGGGGAGTTTGTTGCGCCACTTCTTCTTCCCAGCTAAAGCACTAGGAAGTGGTCAAAGGCGGGCGTTTTGGGGGACTGTCTAATGTAATTTTGACATTCTAAAAGTCCTGATTCTCAGTCTAGTTTGAATAAATGACTTTTGTTCTTTTTTTTTTTAATGCATGATGGTAGGGAGATATCAGTGCGCACCCTGTTGCCATGGAGTTCGCGAATAATTCTAAATTCCCAGCGTTGATTTTTTTTGTCAGTTATCAAAAAGTATATTATCTGGTCCATAAACCTCCTTTTTTCGGGAAGCAGTGGACTGTGATCCACAAAGCGGGCCCATTTTTTTTGCATGGGAAATCATCAAATGATTTCCTCCGCTCTGAGTGGAGCAGGGCGTGTCAGACTTTTACTGACTAAAACCCACGCGTGTTCCTTCAGTTGCCTATGTGCCAGTGGCCACGGTATCTCTTTAGAAAAATCCGCGACCCTGGCAGGACCAATCGGGCCCAGTGCGGGTTGTTAGATGTCACATGTCTTCGAATTTTTGGTTCTAGGACATGCTGGTTTCCTCACGATGTTTTCCTTCACCGTTTTGAAAGCACTGGTGATGAAATTATTTACACAAAGTAAAGTACAGACGCCAGCACATCAAGCTACTCCAAGCTGTCAAAATTGTTTAATAGATTTTCAACTTTATACCGTAAGCATAAACTTCATGTTCAATTGGGAACATTTGACAGTTTGGGGTAGCTTGACCTGCTGGCGTCTGTACCTGTCCGGGTTCGTACCCTATGACCGACAACGAACACAAATAAAACATGTTAGTAAGTCACGAAACTGTTTAATATGTGTGGAATAATAATTTCGCCATAGCATTAATATGTAGTTTCCTTTAGGGACTAAAATAAAAAATTACCTTTCTTACCTTTGTGTAAATAAAAGTAATTTATAAAAACCCATTACGCGTTATCTTGAAAAAATGAGGCCCTAGAAAATTATTACAGGTATTTCATGTAACTAAGGAGATAAGGGGTATATACCGGTAAATTCAGGCAAATATTACCTGTACCTGAAGTTTAATTTCACGGGGAGTTTGCTGTGCGCTAAATTGTGTTTTATTATGTACATAAATTGTCATGATAATATAAAATTCTTTAGAAAACTTGCTTCTGCCCGCGACTTCGAAGTCAAACCTTCATACAACATCACCATCATAATTGCATAACACAATATCAGTCAGAATCTGAATCATTTCGAAGAATATTCAAAATCAAAATAAAAATATTTTATGTCACATAAACCTGCTTGACTACTTATGAAACGTCAGAAGCTAGGTGCACGGTTCTAATTTGTCGCTTCCTATAGAGAAGAGCCGGCAAGAAATTCCACGGTTACTTTCTCAAAAATAATTGGTATTTACAATGTTTTAATATCAAATTACAGTGATAATAGGTATGGGAGGACAGTGCAGGCCTGTCAATAATTACCAGGTACTTAGAGGAATGAAAATAAAAAATAGAAAATCGTCTACAAATCTACAGCCTGTGTTTATTGCTAATCCATTGTTTCATATATTGGCAATTTTTTTCTGCTCAGCAACGTAAATAACGCAATGAATGTTGTTGAACTGTCAAACAGAAAGCGATTCCTACTGTAAGTCTGTTACCCTACTGATCCTATGGCACTCGGAAATAGTTTAGCTTTCTATCAGTGAAGGAGTTATTGTAGTCGGATTGTGGCGGCATCTACAACGCCACATGCCAACTACGCATCAAAGACTTGAAGTCACACAAATCCTACATCGCGCAAGCAGAGTTTACCACGCGGTTCGTATATATACAAAATCCCGACATCAACCGTCGGCCAGTTGCCCACCAGACACAACACCCGTCTGGTTGGAGGATCTTCCCTTTTCCATAGAGTATGAGTGAACTTTACACCCTGTTCCTCATACCTCTATAGGATCAGTAAGTAATTCCAGATTTCCTTTTAGAAACCAAAACAATTTTACCTCATTACACCTAATATTAGTTTAGTTAGTGGAGCTTGTGGCCAAGTAATATAAGTCGCACGAATCGATCGATCAGGTTAAGCTGCGCTTGCCGCGGTTGGTCCGTAGATGGGTGACCATCTTTACATACCAAGGCCCCTCCGTGCCTCGGAAAGCACATTAAGTCTTTGGTCCCGGCTGTCATTTGCGGATCTTTGGCAGTCGTTACGGGTCGTCAGGAGCCCGAAAGTCTGACAATCAGTCTTACCAAGGGGTTAGCGTATCCCAGTTACTGGGTAATAACCCAGTAACTGGGTTGTGGAGGTCAGGTAGGAAGTCGCTCCATGTAAAATTCTAGTATTCAGCTGCAATCGGTTAGACTGGAAGCCTAACGCAGATGATGATGACCTAATATTAGTTCAGATAAAAAGATAAAGTATAAAATCAGAAAAACGTTCCGCGATTTAACATTAAGTATATTATTTTGGAATAGGTTTCTGGAACTGTCATTGCAATATGTAACAAGAACAGACGTAACAGGTGTCTCATTTTACCTAATACTTCGATAATACTAAGTAACAGTAACAGAATACTCTTATTCGAATAACATTTTAGTAGATTGCCAATACTTTATCAGTAACAGGTTGGTAATTTATAGGCTACATTTTCTTTATTATACCCTTGTATAATTAGTCTGCATCGGTTGATTTTTACTGCCGAAGCAAGATGAAAATATGAGAGCTTATAGTATGTGTTTTTTTTAAGAGTAATGTTTCAAATATAATTCAATATTTCAATGGTAAAGACTGGCTAAATAATAACAGCTGTAAAGGTCATTCGATCAGGTCAAGCTACCCTTGTCGCGGTTGGTCCGTGGATGGGTGACCATCTTTACATACCAAGACCTCCGTGCCTCAGAAAGCCCGGTAAGCGGCTGTCATTCGTATCTTTGACAGTGGTTACGGGTCGTCAGAAGCCTGAAATTCTGACAACCAGTCTTACCAAGGCGTATCGTGTTACCCAGTAACTGGGTTGTGGACGTCAGATAGGCAGTCGCTCCATATATTTTTTTAAATACTAAGCTGGTATTCAGCTGCATCCAGCTAGACTGGGAGCTGACCCCTGGACGTTGAGAAGAGGCTAGGCCATTCTGTAATTACAGGTAAATACAGGAAACTGTACGTTCTCTTTCAGGTATTACAGACCTCCTTATATCTTACAACGAGCAATAAGTTACTCCGTTGCAGAATGCTCAGTATTTTACGTAGAAAACACTTTAATAATACATAAATTGGTGCGCAAATAAATGTTCGTTTTCCTTAGCGTCCATCCCTTGAGTAAATTACGGTCACCTTGTATTGCGAACAATTGTTGCTAATTTTCTGAGGAATGTACTGAATTTTTCTGAATGGCTCTGTATGATATGGAAGCGTGCATTTTTGTACTTACGTGCTGCGTCGTAAGTTTTTGGGTAGTAAGGGATTTTGGTTTAACTAACCTGCCCCGATCTGTAATTTATTTCCAAACTTCAGTACACGTTACATCAATGATTATGTTAGAAGGTGACCTCATTCTTTATCCATGCGAGGCAACGTGTACGCGGTTGTATGTTCTGATTTTGGTTCAACTTAGAACTACTTGAAAAACGTAGGTACGTGTTAGTCCTACTCAAATTTGGAAATAAATTATAGATCACGGCACGTAAGTTGAAATCAAATCCGCCATTTTGGTTCAACTTACGTGCCGCGATACGTGGGCTAAGTCCAGCACCCTAATTGCGTAACTCACGATTCATCATAATCTGTTTCGTTTTGAAACGGATTGTTAAACCATTGCTTCATATGTTCGAAAAATGTGTCTGTTCGACAACATAAATAACGCAATGAATATTGTTTAACTGTGAAGACGAAACCAATTATGATCAATCGTGAGTTACGCAATTAGGGTGCAGGTTTCCTTAAAATGTTTCTTCACCGATGTCAGTAATGTCTAAGATAAAGTTATAACTATTTATTTAAGATGTAAACTGTAAAATATTCCACAATTCTAGAGAATCTGGGCGACCAAATTAAAAGCCATCGGATACCCAAATGAGTTTGTCATTCATTCGTTAATGAAATGGTCGAAAACAAATAAATTCAATCTCGCTAGTTGGATAGGACATGTTCATTCAATTACTTCGGTCTATTTGGATAGATTTGGTTGAAAAATGTTGTAAATCGAGTTGATACATTTTAGTAAAGGAATTAAGACGAATACGTGATTAAATAATATCAGGCCCACGAGTCGATCGAATATTAAGCTATGCTTGCTGCGGTTGGTTCATAGATGGGCAACTACCCATTATATAGTGAGACCCATAAGTGCCTCGGAAAGCACGTAAAGCCGTTGGTCCCGACCAGTGTACGACAGACACTACACCGAAAGACTGAACACGACAAGACTTTACTTCGACGGGACTCTTCGCCGACAGGACACTTCGCCGACAGGGCTCGCCGGCGAGTGCTACTATAGTGTCAGTGGCAGTTATTTGACTATTAAGTAATAGCGCAGTACTAACCGTCTTGATACCAGGTCACAATTTGACGGTTTCACTTCGATAGATTATAATCAACTGAAAAATAATGCGTTAAATTGTAAGCAGTATGTTACGTTTCAATCTGTCGACAGTTTACAATCTCGCGAGATAGATTATAATCTAAGGTAATCTGACTATCGGAGATAACTTGCGTCGCTGATGAGCCCTGTTAGCGAAGAGTCCTGTCGGCGAAGTGTCCTGTCGGCGAAGAGTCCCGTCGAAGTATTGTCGGTGTTCTGTCTGTCGGCGTTGTGTCTGTCGGCGTTTAGTCGTACACTCGGTCTTCGCTGCATTCATAGACCCCTGACAGACACTTTACTTAAATTATTTCATCGCCACTGCTCAAAAACGGTGAAGGAAAACATCGTGGGGAAACCGGTATATCCTAGAACAAAAAAATCGAAGGCCAATACATCTCTACCAACTCTCTCTGGCCCGCGTGGTGGATTACGGCCCACTCCCTCTGACAGAGAGGAGGCCTGTGTCCCAACAGTGGGACAATTATAGGCTGATTTAGATGAAATACAGACAACATAAACACTTAAACATGTTTTTCCATGACCGTAAACAAATAAATTAACTAAAACACATTGTTCCGTTTTAAACAAGAATGTGATAAATTATCCAGTGGTTTAAGGCAGGACAAGAACTATTCCATAAGTTGGTACACGGAAAACTAATGGGTTTTTCAGAGCGCAATATGTTTGGCCTACATTCCGGGCCTTGGGTAACTTGGGAAGCAGTGGGGAACATCTGTCATGAGAAAATAGGAATTACGTGCTTCTGCCGCGACTAGCGCGTATCCGGGTGAAGTTCCTTGTTTTAACTTTTAGAAAAAAAAAAATTTATTTATTTTGCACTTAAAAACGCACATTACGAAAAAAGTCACGTGTAATGCAAACATACAAAGTATCCAAAACCCCGTATTCAAGTAAATAAAAATAAGTTTTGCATTATTGTCCATTCTTTGTTGATGTCAAGGCTAGGGTGCAAAGACAAATTGATCTGCGTTACGACACTAGCAATAATATAAAAACGATCAAAACGAAAACAAATGCCGATTGCAGAGTGCACTGATGACTACTTTTGTAACAAACAACCACAATAAAAATTAAGCCGTGTGTCGTATCTGTGCAAGAACAGTTCTTTGCTCAGCAAAATGCTGTGACTTCGGACGAACCTTCGTCAACAGTACCTACTATCTTTAACTAGTATCACATTTATTTTCGTGGAAAATTATGCTTACCTGATTTGTTAGGACACACGATGAACGTCTCTATGTCATTTGTAAAGGTGCATGCTGAAAATCAGCGCCGTTAACAAAGGTTCGTCCGAAGTCACAGCATTTAGCTGTGCAACGACCTGTTCTTGCACAGATACGACACACGGCTAAATATATCTGTAATGCGGAATTTATTATAATTTTAAAATACTACCGCTCAAGATCGGCTAATGAGACACAATTGATTTTCTATTGTAATGGAGCCCCAAGGTTCCGCGCCGATGATGTCAACCGGTTAGATTAGGACTTTCATATATTTGATAAATAATCGTATTTCTGTAAGTAGGTTTATAACTACTTTTACACGTCAATCATAAAGATCTGGATGACCGACCTTCGCCTGGGTTTTTTGTTTTTGATTGATGTTTTCTAAAAATTAAACCTAGCTACATCGATTTATCGCCCCCGAAACCCCCTGCATACTAAGTTTCATGAAAAACGTTGGAGCCGTTTCCGAAATTCAGATTATATGTATAATATACTTATATACAAGAATTGCTCGTTTAAAGGTATTAGATTTAGATACAACCTGACACTGAACGGCAAATTGCGAAAAACGTAAGGAAATTTTAATTTCGCGGGCAATAAAGTATAGCATCTACCTATATCTTTATCTTTTAACTTGATTCTATACAATGGTAGGTACGTAATTAACGTTACGAAACAAAATTCAAATAGTTCTAGATAAATAATAGATCAATAGTCGAGGTCGCTAGCTAACGCTAAATAAAAGCTACATCTTGCAATATAACTCGTTATTTAAAATGAAATAAAATTGTAATTAGTAGATTATGTCAACACTAAGTAAATGAAAATAAAAACGAATTTATACAGTCAAATAAAAACAAACAATTATGTTAACAAAGATATGACCAGCCAGTAGGCAAGCAAATTCTGGTGAAAGAACACACACATTGTCTTGAGTTAATCACAGCGACCAACTATTCTTATCGTCTGTGTAGTCGTTGATAGAATAGTATGCCTTTGCGCAAAGGTTGGATTTTACTTTAGCTTTAAAAGTTGAGCCGTTCAAAATCAAGAGTCATTTATTCAAACTAGGCTGAGAGTCAGCACTCTTCGAACGTCAAAATTACATAAGACAGTCCCCCAAAAACGCCCACCCTTCGACACTTCCTAGTGCTTTAGCTGGGAAGAAGAAGTGGCGCAACAAACTCCCCAGCAGCACAGCTGTCTGATAAGTTGGATTCTATACAGTAAAAGGTAGGTAAATAAATTTCATCAAAAAAATGGAAAATTCATTAATAAAAATTAAAAAAAAATGGTTTAAACAGTCAAATAAAATAAACAATGCTATGGAGTAACTCATATAACCTGTCAGTAGGTAAGCTAATTCTGGTGAAAGAACAAACGTTGTCTTGAGTTAATCAAAGCGACCGTTGACAGCGTTGATATTACCCACTGCTCAACTTTATGTAGTTGAGCAATCTAGTTGAGCAGTGGGGAAGAAGGGAACCGTATCGCGTCCTCCTTAAGGAGACATTCACTCGGACGTAATAACATCGACGCTGGATTTTTTCGCGTACCGGTGGATCGGGGTTACACTGATTCGCGGGATGAGTTTGATGAAAACTTCCATTTCATATATAATCGCTAATTGCGTAAAATGAAACGCAACATGGTATCTGTTTTTCTAGTTAAGCAACACTAAAGAACTGTTAAATCGTTTCCTGAGAAATTCACTAACAATTTTAATTAAAAAAGTTAATTATTTTTCGTGTTTGCAGATTTTGATTTTTGTAATTGTATTGGCATTATAATTCTAACTAGAGTTACTTTATAACTAGGCAATAAAATAGGGGAGTATCACAGTAACCCTACATCGTACGTATAACTTTGATCAGTCAGTTTTATTTTTTTCTCATTATAAAGTAATATTTATTCATGTATTATTACAGGAATCGAGAGTTATAAAAAACTGATTATTTGTAATTTTTTGTATTTTTTTATAACCACAAATTTAAGAGATATGAACCTTCTAAGTTCGCAATATCTTCTCGTCCCACATACCGCAGTGTCTCAAGACGAAAGTCTTTGACCAGTGCGTGTTGCCAGTGATTACATATGGAACTGAAACGTGGTCGCTCACAATGGGCCTCATAAGAAGGCTTAAAGTCACCCAAAGGGCGATAGAAAGGGCTATGCTTGGAGTTTCCCTGCGTGATCAAATCAGGAATGAAGAGATCCGCAGGAGAACCAAGGTAACCGACATAGCCCGAAGAATTTCCAAACTTAAGTGGCAGTGGGCAGGGCACATTGCTCGCAGAACAGATGGCCGATGGGGCCGAAAAGTTCTGGAGTGGCGACCGCGTACCGGAAGACGTAAAGTTGGAAGGCCTCCCACAAGGTGGACAGATGACCTTGTGAGGGCCGCGGGAGTCCGCTGGATGCGAGAAGCACAGAACCGGTCGAAGTGGTGGAGCTTGGGGGAGGCCTATGTCCAGCAGTGGACGTCTTTCGGCTGAAATGATGATGATGATGATGAACCTTCAAAGTTCAATATTGATTAAAATAACCCCGATCCACGGTACTATATCACTTGCACAGTGCGCGAAAAAACCCCGCTGTGATTTTATTACGTCCGTGTTATTTCGACTAAGATACTAAAGTTATATTAACTTACCTATTCAAACAAACCGTTGTTAACCTTTTCTTACCAACTTGTTTTCCAATCAGTTAACATGTACTAAAACAATATGGCGCCTATTTTCCCTTACGAGCTGCCTCGGGATATTTACGAACATTCTCTTATTTCTGAACCTATTTCTAGGAATATTATGTTGGTAGATATATTTAGATAAAAGTTACCGACAAACAGGTGCTGATCCATGCGTCAAGTTCGTGAACGGGCGCCGTCGTCGGTTGAGACTGGTCATCTCTTAACTGCCATGGCTTATTTTGAATCTAATTTTTTTTTTTACATTGTTCTCACATATAGAAGCACCAAGAATAATGTTCCCAAGTTTTTGTAATACCCATGATTTAAAAGAGTGTCCTTGGAGTTTCTTGCCCGTTCTTCTCCATAGAGATCTACGTTTTGGAATGGGCACCCAGCTTCAACTTCGATTTTTGTTTGACAATTCAAAAGTGCCTGTGAAAGGTTTAATTGAAATAAATGCTTTGAGTTTGAGTTTTGAAACAGGGTGAACAGGGAGGGATGCAGGGGTGAATCGGGACGAAACTTTTAAATAGACTTTAACATTGAAATAAAACAGGATACATTTTCAACCAATGCTGTATGTGTTGATGTTGGGGAAATCGACTTCTTTCACAATATTTGTAAATATGTGAGCACTTTACATCTATCACTGGTCAAACATTTTAAAAGAGTGAATATGGAGTTTCTTGTCCATTCACCTCCATACGAAACTACCTTTTGCAATGGACTAAACACAGAATTCAGTGTTATTTTCTTGTTTCTAACGTTCAAAAGTGCCTAATGAAACGAATTTTTAGAATGTTTAGACTGTAACTAATTCATTGTCTTCTGCATTTTTCAGGTGGACCTCAGCGAGAAGCCGTCATTCTGGAAGGCTTTGAAGCCTCCAGCTAAAGACAAGTGCGGCGAGCTGCTGACCTCGCTGTGCTACCATCCCAGCAACAGTGTGCTGACACTGACACTCTTGAAGGCAAGGAATCTGAAGGCTAAGGATATTAATGGGAAATCAGGTACGTTGTTACATTAGGTACCTATGTTTCCAATCTAGTAATTTTACAAAACAAAGGCTTTGTAACAGAAAAGGAACGCTCATTCGTACTCTGTTAATCAATGCTCATTGGTTACCTTCTATCTATGGCATCCATAGAGTATTATAACCACTAGCCTTCCGGCGGGATCTCATGGTGACATGGAGAGTGCGATTGTCGCAATCCAGTGCTGGGCACGGCACGATTGCGGGGGTAAGTCCCCTCTTTGAGGAGTGGCTTGAGAGGCGGCATGGCGTCCTCACCTTCCGCCTGCCGAAGGTACTCACCGGACACGGGTGTTTCGTGAGGTTCCTGTTTGGGATAAGGCGGGAGGAAACGCCCGGGTGTTTCCACTGCGAAGATCGCCCTGAGGACACGGTGGAGTACACAGTGGCGGTCTGCCCGGCTTGGGCGGAGCACCGCCGTGTCCTCGTAGAGGCGATCGGCGGCGGCGATCTCTCGCGTCCGGCCCTGGTCCAGGCCATGGTACGGAGCGAGAGTGCATGGGTAGCCGTCACCTCCTTCAGCGAAGCAGTAATGCTCGCAAAGAGAGGCGGCGCACGTGAGGGAGAGGCAGTCTATGCGCCCTCACGGCCCTAGCCGCCGCAGGATTTTCACAGTTTGCAGTTTGCGCACTGGATAAAAACTTATCCTGTAGCATGGGCAGCAGCGTACTCTATGCATTGCAGCATTCTCTGCCGAGCGTAGCGATTATGGATTAAGTCCCCAATTGTTTTTTGAGGGAGGCCTATGTACGGCAGTGGATGACTTTCGGCTGAAATGATGATGATGATGGTATGCTCATTAGTTACCATACCATAGATTGTAACAATGCTGCATGAAACCAGAAAACACAATTCTAATGCCAATTTAGTTGGTCGGCCCAACATGTCTTTTTCTTCCACACTTCTCTCTGTAGTCGTCACCTCCGTAGTCATACCCTTTCTCACCGTATCATCATTGACACAGTCCATCCATCGTTTCTTTGATCCCCTTACTCTTATAGCTATCGACGATCATACTCAAAACTTTCCTTGACAGTTTCCTCATTCCTCCGTATCACATTCTCTTAGAACACATGGAGCCATGGACAAAAAAATCATTGGTAGGAATTTTTTAAGCAGTCTATATAGCCGCTGATTGCAATTTCCCTATCAGGGGCTTATTTAGGCGGTCTGGTACTCTTCATAATACTAAAATATAATTTATAAAAACAACCGACTTCTGAAAAAAACTGTGCCAAAAATTACTTTAATTTCGGAAGTCGGTGTTTTTTGGATATGTATTTTAGTTTTTTTTTTTACACTTTTAGTTATGGTGCTTACTCCACACCAATTCGTATTTAACACTACTCGCCATGAAAATTACAGTGCCAGGAAGTAGTACAATAGAATGTCTTCAACATAAATACAAAGTGGATTTTATAAACGTAATATCGAGGCTAACGCAAACACTATCCAAGCGAAGTTAATAAAATTTGTATGGGACCACCCCTGAGGCTTATCTAATAAACAATCCCCTCTAATCGAATAAAATGAATTTCAAAATCGACCCATAATCGCCGGAGATATCGAAGTACAAAAAAAAAAAATACAAACGGACGAATTGAGAACCTCCTCCGTTATGAAGTCGATTAAAAATACAAGCAATATCACAGAAAATTTCCATAAACACCTTGAAACTCTGAAATTGAAACATTTTTCAAATTCCACTTATTAAATTGAAGAAGGCACTTTTTATTAAGTTGGACTAATTCGCCCTTTCTAGGGCTGACCATAAATCAAGATAGAGATCTAAGGAGTTCGAATTATGGGAGCGTTCCATTCCATTTTCAACGGTAACTCGAGGCGCGGGAAAATATGGCGCGAAGACTTTTTTTTTGGCTTAATGATGGCTTCGGGCAGGGGTGTGCTGTATCGGTATGATTTAAATTGAAAATCTTCTTTATTGTTGAAAAGTGAAAGTTGTACGTGAAATTAATCTCTCGTCTTTATGGCAATGACACATCTCTGTTCATTTCATTTAATTGTTAAACACAATAATCAATTCTTCGTTTAGATTTGGGGCATTATTATAATTAATTATGCCCAAGACAAGCAGTCTTGGGCATAGTTAATTATAATAGGTAATGCCCACGTTAAAAGACTAGGTTTCCGTAAAAGCGTAAAACGTAATATCCTTAAGGTTTTAGGGGGCAGTATTGTGTCATACTTATTTAGTTAAATACTAGCTTTTGCCAGCGGTTTCACCCGCGTGGAGGTCGAAAATTATCCCACGGGAATGTACTACTGCGATAAAATTATCCTGAGTGTCAGCCGTTTTTGCGTGATTGAGTAACAATCACCTAAATATACAAACTTTTACATTTATAATATTAGTAGGAAAGTAGGATGTATCAGAACAGTACTTCTAGATATTACAAACAAACAAATAATGTTACCTCTTCATAATAATAGTTACCCTTATTGATATTGTTTTAAACAAATTAATAGGTATCAAGTTAAGAGCAAGCCCGCTACATTAAAATTTTCATACGTTTTTTTGCAATTGGCAGTTTGCGTTGATTAAAATATTATTCGCGACTGTTAAAAATATGGCTTTACAAAGTTATAATTATTAAAATTATCAATATAACCTTCTTAGTTCATTTAATTACATCGAATGATTTTTCATGAAATAGTTGTTAGTTATAAAAATTTCGCGGGCTATTAAGCACATAAACTTTATTTTCAGAAACGCCTTGAAAATTCAAATAGCAAGGAATTGCAAATCCTTGAAAATGTTAATAGCAATACAATGCTAACAAGCAAATTCTACAAACCAACACTAAGATCGTTTGTAACCACCTACTAAAATTCCCTTGCCTCATTAATTAAACCGCACTACAACATTTTTAAAACGTCCGGAATTTTAACCTTACATCAGGAATTTGTTCCGGAATTTCAACATACTTCGGACAACCCTTAAATTAAGGCGAGTGAATTTTATTCCTAAAGAATTTTCTCGAGAAAAATGTCTAGTAGAATACTGTCGGGTTCATTAAGATTTTTATTAGTAAAGGTACTTTTATTGCCGCCATATTTTTAAAATAGGTACTTGTATTTTACGATGATTGGCACACTGAGTTTATTGGTTGAGTCGTCTCATCATTATTTTTGAATTGTCTATAACTTTTGACTGTGGTCTTATTCTATTTGACGGACTCTTTGGTCTATGGGTCGCTTTAAGTTGCGAATGTGAAGTTCTGGGTTGGTATTTCAGGTCGGGCAAAGATATATCTTAATCAGCCAATAATGTGAGTGAGTGTGGTGGATGTCATATGTCTTTTCATTTTTGGTTCTAGAACATACTTTCTCACGATGTTTTCCTTCACCGTTTTGAGAGTAACAAGTTTTAACAGCATAACTATGTGAATGTCTATTAACTGCTCCTAAATTACAATGTTCTTTTTTATTCTTTTTATTTTTTACAATATTGACATATTCTCGTCATTATTTGACATTATACATCAATTTTAATATCGACTATTTATTAGTGATTCTCATGTAAATCATGTCACGTGGTTTAAATAGGTGTAATACCCCCGTACCTCGGAAAGCACGTTAAGCCGTTGTTTCTGCGTCTGATCTCTTACCGGTCGTGTCGGGTTGACGTCCCATCGGACTATGAGAGCCACACCATTCTTCAAACTACCCGTGATGACTGTCATAATGATAAATATTCTTAACATTGATCTAGCAGGGGACATAGTCCTCCCATAGGTTCCTAAACCACTCAACATCATCATCATCATCATTTCAGCCGAAAGACGTTCACTGTTGGACATAGGCCTCCCCAAAGAGGTTTTGCCATAATCGCCACGCTTGGCAGGCGGGTTGGCGATCGCAGTATGGTGGTAAAATGCATAGAGAACGCTGCTGCCCATTCTCTAGTAAGTCCCTTAGTCGCCTTCTACGACACCCACGGGTATTAATGGAATGGTGCTATTCTTTTACGTCCGGCACCACACGGAACACTAAAGCACTAAAGCAACCCAAACCCATAGCTCAATATATTTTGTTTCCATGTCTGCAATAGTCCTGCGACAATCGGGGGTTGTCCTTGGATGCACTTGCATAGTGCATACCAGGATTATCGTCGGTTGGTGCCTCCTCAGCCTTTAAAACTGTGCAAGGGGCCTCTGCGAGTTGGCTTCGGCTCCTCGTACGCCTTCCAAAGGTCCGGGACCCCAAGGTTCCGAGATATGTCAGTGACATTGAAATAATAATAATGTTCTTTTTTTCATATTTTTATATTCTAATATTTAAAAATGTCATTTTAAGTACATACCTATTTATAAAGGAAATTATAATCTTATCTCAACAAATCCATCTTTTAATTACAGATCCCTACGTGAAAGTTTGGCTGCAGTTCGGTGACAAACGCATTGAGAAGCGCAAGACGGCCATCTTTAAATGCACCCTGAACCCTGTCTTCAACGACTCCTTCTCCTTCAACGTACCCTGGGAGAAGATCAGGGAATGCTCCCTGGATGTCCAGGTCATGGACTTTGACAATATTGGCAGGAACGAGCTGATTGGCAGAATATTGCTGGCTGGTGAGTTGATAATTAAATTTAAACGAGCAATTTTTTGAGTTGATAATTAAATCAAATAATAATAATTAATATTAATAAATAATAATTACAATAATAACAAAAAAATAATTATATTAATTATTAATAATTAATATTATATTAAATACTAGCTGAACCGACAGACTTTGTCCTGTCTTAGCTATGAATATTGAATTGGCGTTAGCTATACAAACCTTGTCCTGACAATAAGGAACATAAAAAAAGAATACTCCAATTTGGTGCAGTCCTTCGGAAGTTATGCGCATACATACATTTTGGCGATTCACTTTTGTATGTATAGATTAGATAATATATATATATATATATATATATATATATATTAATCTGAATCTCAGAAACGGCTCCAATGATTTTCATTAAATTTAGTATGCAGTGGGTTTCAGGGGCGATAAATCGATCTAGCTAGATTTCATTTTTAGAAAACGTCAAACCAAAAAGAAACGAGCAAAGCTCGGTAATACCAGATATTATAATTATAATAATACTACACCGCGTGAACTTTCTTGTTCCCACCGTCGTTATCGTTACTTTTTTCTAACTTTTTATATATTTTGCTGGGTCCTAGTGTGATGTTTAATATCCAAAAACCGTCCTCTAGGAAATGGCTATCAAATTCTAAAAGATTTTTTAGTCGACTGTCAGTTTCTGAGATTAGGGCGTTCAAACAAACATTCAAATATAAAAACAAACGGAGTTTTCAGCTGCATTACTAGTATAGATACGCTTATTTTAACAGTGTTAAAAGTGGACCAATTAAGTTGTTTTATTTTTATGAAAAATAACACATACGAGTAAGACCGTCGTCTAGCCACCAATTAAAAAAGGAAAAGCGTTAAGTAAAGAATAATTAAAACACTAAACGAAATTATTCACATCGTTTTACAAAAAATAAAACCGAGTTAAGCTTTTCAAATTTGACCTTTACACAAAAAGGAAAAACGGTGAAGAATAATTAAGACACTAACGAAATTCTTCACATCTAGTTTTTCTCTAAAAAAAAAACATGACCTAATTAAGCTTTTGAATTTGACCTTGACACTTAAGTAGGTATGTATTTTGTGTTTGTGTTAAATTTAGGCGCACACTCTTCTATTCGTGTAAAGGTTATCAAGACAAGGAATTTACGAGTAAAATCTCCTAATACTGAAAAAACATTACGTCTTGTTTTCGTTGCAAAAACATGCAATTTTTCCGAGACCAAATAGCCTGGTCAATCAATTCTCTTTAGGGCCTATCAGATAACGTATACTGTAACACCTTCGGGACCGCTGATTGGCTAATCTAACCTGACTGTAGTTACCGTTATGAATACCAATAAGACAGAATAATATGGGGATTCCATATTTTGATGAAAATTACTTTAAGCCGTATTTAAAAAGAATGTTTATCTCTTCTTTTTTTTTTTGCTAAGACATCTAGCCTGTCTAGGTACTCAACATTTTTTAAACGGTGTCTCTGAAAACAACTTTTACTATTCGTAAAAGTTGTTTAATATTCTAAAATTATTAAAACAATGTGTACTTTTTTTACCTAATCTACAACAACAATAAACAGCAAATTATTTAAAAAAAATGCTTTTTATTTTCTTCAAACGTTAATCAGTAAATAATCCGCCATCTTATATTTTCCAGGGAAAAACGGCTCCGGCGCAACAGAAACGAAACACTGGCAGGACATGATCACGAAACCGAGGCAGACCATCGTGCAATGGCATCGTCTGAAGCCTGAGTGAACGACACTTAACAAAAAAATACAAAAACGTCATAAGACTGAACGGTTAACAAAATTTAATGGCACACCAATCTCTCTGAGCTGTCCTTGTATTGGCGTTGTGCTGAATATCTTTACCTTTTTTTAGTAAAAATGAAAACATCTTTTTTTTTTTGGCTGTGATGCAGCCAATACTTGTCGATTTTTTTTTCCTACATGGAATGTTAAGTTACTAGTGTCGAAACTTTTTATTTATTTTGAAAATTATTGGCTATTAGTTATAATTTGATTTCTCAAACTACAAAAATTCGTACCTTATGGAATAAAATTGTATTTTCTATTTAATTTATATTTATTATAAACACAGCAAAATTAAGTTTGCAAAGCACTTTATTCTATTTTCAAAATTTTCTCCTTCATCTAAGCACACGCTATTTCTCGAATCTTGACTATATTTAAAAGAAAAAATATTAAAATGAACTAAAATTAAAATCAAAATTGGTGATATTTCTAAAAAAAGAAAAATCAAAGTGTTGAACATTAACTTTTCCTAAAATTAGACTAACTTGAAATGCTGTTCTGATAAGTCGTAAATCCTTAGTTTGATTTGTTAAACATTTTATCTTTATTAAAAAAACCTAATTTTCTTCTGACTCCGATCTAATCTACGTCAACGTCTTCTACTTTTTCTGTAGTTTTTTTTTTCTCTTAGGCAACCTAATTTGTTGTTGTACTTTTTGCGATCTGTTATAAATTTTATTTAATATTTTTTCTTGAAACACGATAAGTACTTAGGTATCTTGACAGATGTCATACATATGACACAGCATTTCTAGCTAGTTTCGAGTCTTCATGCTATATTGACGTTTTACTAAATAAGTAATGGTTGGATGATGAATGTTAAGAATTTTAATAAAAAAATATTGTTAGAATTATAAAATTAATTGTTAAAAATGTAGTAATTATAACGAAAAGTCGGGTTCAAATCGCACAAAGAAGAGTAGATTTTTCTTTTTGTCCTTTTTTTTTTAATTTTTAATATGTAATATTCGATGGTTTGTCATCTAAGAAAGAATTTGCTTTTGAATTGCTCAATTAAGAGTCAACAAAAAAGTTAAAACTTTTTTATTAATATATAACATTTTTAAATAAATTGTAATCAATTCATCAGAGTAAATACCAAACTGCCAAATTGTTCCCTTTGAAAAAAAAAACAATTAAATGACATCTAAACGCGATTTTTGAGAAAAAATGTGTCAAAAACTTTGCTTTCTGCATTGAAGATGCTTGACGTGAGTACAGACATTCTAAATTAATTGTTAAAAATTAAGGAAGAGTTGCAAGTATATGAGGCTGGTCAATTTTAGGAGAGAATTTAAAAAAAGAGATGTAAGGAATGTCCAAAGTTGCAAGCCGTTCTTTGAAAATCATCTGCAACTTTCGGATATAGCTTTGTTTGATAGGTAGCAAAGTTTTTGTTAAATATAAATAAAAAGGTATATATAAATATTATATATAAACATTTTAAAAATAGTATCGAAATGCTTGTTGTTACATGTTAAAGCTTACATTCCGTAATAGTAGTTCGAATCGATGTTAAAAAGTATTGAGTAAAAAAAGTCATCAGAATCCAAAATATTGTATACATTTATAAAAGTTTTTTAGAAATTAGCGTATTTATAGGTGTACCATGTAGCTTGTTATTATAGATGTTAGACAGTTAAATGTTCATAATAATTAGTTGCGAAAAACAAGATCTGTTGAAAAAGCGAAAAAAAAACTTTTACCAATTTTACTTAAACCAATCCTCTAACTGAGCTTCAAAAACCGATTTTAGTGGGAAAATGTCAAGGAAACATAAAATTTAAGATGTAATTAAATAGATTTAGAGTTAAATAAATAAATCAGACAGTTAGCGACACCGATACTTAAGAGAACGACCATTATTAGACACTTTTACTTGTAAATAAGGAGAATTTCGTCAGCGGACTCAGTAAAAATGCTGGTTATAAGTAAGGGGCCATCCATAGAATACGTCACACGTTAAGAGCCACGTTAAGTGGGGACGGTCAATGAAATGCTACATTGTGTGACAAGGGACAGGGAGGGCAAAAGCTTCGTGAAGTCACATGTTAAAATCTTTTTGGCTTTATGTTAATTTTATTAAATATTATTTTTAATAGAAATAAAAAAAAGGAAAAACTGCTGTTTTAATTCCTTCTAAATATAATATTTAAAAATTTGTGTCGTCACACAAGGTGGGAGGGGGTTTCACAAATGTGACCACCTGTGACAAGGACGGGGGAAGCATAAAATTAATGTGACGTAATTTATGGATGGATGATAGAAATTTCCGTTGAATAATCTTTCGACATAAGTATCGATGTAACTGGCCCAGAATTGATACTAGTTACATGACATACATCAGTCCACTGTCTTAAATTCGCAATATTTAAATGTGCCGTATCTAATAATATCTAATTCAATAGAAAAAAAAACTTTAAAAAATCCAAAAAATCTGTCGGTTCGTTGTCTAGTAAAATAGCTGAGAACTATATTTTTTACTCTCGTGTTTATGCGAAGATAAATGTCTATTTTAAAGGGGTAAAAGAAACCTCGGTAACGCTTTTTCAATTATTTTTGCTATGCATATATTGTGTTGATTTGACTAAATGTACGCTAACGCTTTATTAGTTAGGTGACCACTAAATACTTTTCTCGATTAAACTGTCTTTTTTTTCACAAAAAAGTATTGCACTTAGTGCTAAACAATTGCAGTTCTAACTGACCCAATTTAAAAAACGAACGTTCAGGAAAATCGAAATTCTCGAAATTAGAACAACGATTGATTTCAGCTCTTTTTTAAAAACAAAAGCATATCCAGGTATTGGTAGGAAGGTAAAAATTAAAGAAAATATATTGTAAGTATAAAAGAAAGGTCAAAATGAGAGGAATTATTCTAATAAATGTACATAAAATAGGAAAATGTATTGATTGTCGTCATGCAAAGTTTGAGCTAATAACGAAACGTATTTCATTAAAATATACTTACACAAAATATTTAAAGAAATATTTTTGCATCTTCCGATTACTACCTCTTTTTCGCTTAATCAATATTTTTACTGTTGACTAGCAGAATATTTTTCAACTCTAATAATTACGAAAAAAATATTTTTCCATAATAAATACTGCTATTATAATTGAATGAATAAGCCAGTTGATTGACATAAATAAATAACATTTTAAATTATATAATATAAATTCAATCGATTAAATTATTGTTGTTACACTTCTTGGTAAAATTCTAAAATATTCTAAGCAAATTATATTTATTACAATTATAATATAATTATGCAAAACAACTGGTTTATTCCGCCTACATCTAAGCTTTTCGATTTCAAAATCATTGTGATGTACAATTATAACATATCAATCATTTTTTATTTCCAAAGCCTCCAAGGAATATATATTTTGGTGAAATGTTCTAAAAAAACTAATTAGATTAACACTGCGCACATATAAATTATTTTTTATCTGTATACAGGAATCCTCAAATTATAGCTAATCTCTTGTAAAATTATGAGAATCACAAGTTGCTAATGTTGTTACCTTTTTTTTAAACAAACGCGTCATTTTTTAATTCTACGTTTACGAAAAATTGCAAATGGAGACGAAAAATGGACGATTTTTTTTGTTATATTTGTTAAGTTTTGTAGAGGTTACTACCAAATTGGTGGCACACGCATTTCTTTTTAATCATATAACATTAATATATTTGAATGTTATCATGTAATCGCAAATAACATAGTATTGTGGCCGAGAAAATGAGTTACATTGCAAAATATGTAATATTTAGCGCGCTTTTGTCATCCGCCATATTAAAATTTGTCGTGACGCTTCGGGTTCGGTTCGTAAAAGTTCGGCTCAAACGATGTAACTTATAATCACGGTCTGTGTCTATTTTGTGCAATATAAATGTTATAAAATTAGGAAAAATGTGATTTTAAAAATATAGTTGATTATATTTTATCGTATAGTTAAAAAAAAATAACGTTTTAAAATATATGTAATATCATGTAATGTTAAGAAATCAATGTTTAGATTAGATAAAGAAGTTAAAAATGTATTTATAGACTGTTACGTTTAAAAAATAAGGATGTATTCGCTTCGAAAACATTTTGTTTTTTGTTTCTTTTTTCTTTTTTTTAATGCATAGATGTCACTGTTGTGTATTTTTGTTTTTTCATGATTAATTAAGGTTTTTAGGTGTACGGTTCATTAAATTTATTATATTATACACGTATTATAAAGTGTTGACAATCATTAATGTATTGTGTATTTATTAATTGTAATTAAATTCATTATTCCCGAATAAAATATTGAGTTAATTACTGGTGGTACTCATTTGGGTTTCTTATCAGTACATATTATCCAACTGTTCGACATTTCTTATCATTTTTATTTTATTTCGTATAATTTCAAGGAGTCTTATTTGTTCCTATGGATTTTTGTGAGAGGATACTTACTTTGGCCTAATTTCTTTCTAGATATTTTATTTCAAGCCCAACGATGACAGCTATGTCTGCAGTGGGTCTACTCTTAAGCAGAACTTTTCTTGTCTTAATATTATTTTGCATAACAGCGAATAGCATAAACTTCATTTCGCAGAAAATCGTTTGGCACACACTCATATAGCATGAATTCAAAACTCATCTTTAGGCATAAATTACATATCCATAATATTTTGAAAAAGTACAACCATCATATCGCAGAAAGTTCACAGTCAGAATCGTCTTTTGGCATAAGTAAAATAGGTAAAATTCGATTCTGGCACTCGCCGGCCGCTGCTGGGACAACGCTCGCTGCACTCGCTTGGTTCGTGCGCACGGGGTCGCAGTTCTAGCCTTTTTTTTTTCTTAAGGGGCGAAATCCTCATGGATGTCAGACTCGTACTGACTAAAACTACCCCAGTGTTCCGTCTCAAACTTGCACCGGGGATCACGGGAACTAGTGTGACTTCCGCGATCCCCGCTAGTGCGGGCCCGACTCTGCGGGTCACCTCGCGTTAAGGGCGGAGTGGGGTGTTAAACTCCCCCTCTACATCTAAGAGAGACGTGCGTGGAACGCTACGCGCCGCCATCTCAGGTCCTAAGAAATAGGAGACGACTGATTTCCCGACTGAGATCCGTCGCCCCTGGACCCATTTAGAGGGGCTGGAAGAGGGCATAGTCCGCCCTCCGCCGACGCCCGTTGTGTCTGCTGCGGACCGGGTTAGCAGAAGCATTGTCCCGCTTCTTCACCGCGTCCCAGGAGTCGCAGTACTAGCCTAACCAAACCTAATCTTTTATTGCGAGTGTTTAACATAATATTTAACCTAATAGTTCGGTTCCGGGTACCCTACTAAAATATTATCGCTCTAAATAAAAGTTATGCTAAACACAATTTATGCGGAACGATAACTTTGCCAAAGGTAATGCCAAATAAAATTCTGCCATCTTAAAAGTATGCCATTGTAAATTCGGACATATGTCTAAACATTCGGCCAAACAGTAATTATATTAAATCATTTTTGTGCCTTAAAAATATTTGTTTAAAGAAGATTACTTTTGCAAATAAATTTTGAAGGATCAAGATTCTGCCAGATAGAGGGAACCCGTCTGCACAACAGACGCTAGCACATCAAGCTACCCAAATCTGTCAAATTTCTTTGCTATATTTTCATCTTTTTTACATAAACATAAGTTTCATGTTCAATTGGGAACATTTGACAGTTTGGGGTAGCTTGATGTGCTGGCGTCTGTACCTAATTCAAGATTTCAGGAATGGATGAGGATAGAAATAAAAACCGGAATATAGAAATTTTGTATTTTTTATTGAATAACTTTTCTATTTATATTTATGTTATCAATATCACAAAGTATTATAATTAGGTAGGTATTCAAGTAAAAAAGCCGATAACTTCTAAAAACAAAACACACTGATGGAAAAATTTGCAAAACCTTTTTTTTTTTTAAGAAAACGTGCGTTAAAACGCCATTCACGATTTTTATTTTTTTCTAAATTTTCCCAGCTGCGCGAAATCATAAACAGCGTTCCATACATTTAAGTGTCAACAAACGCTTTCTATTGTCGCACGATGACTAAACCAACTGTTATCAGATTCATTTGTAAAGTTAATAAAGAACAGGAAATAGAAATCTACTTTCGAACTCTTTTGTGACTCGGTCACACCAAAAACGTGCTTACAAACCACGAAAATATGTTCTGCATGACTGATTTACTACAAAACTGATAAAAATCGAGGATCAATTAGTTTGATTTTTACCGACAGGGCAAGAAAAAATTGCATTTTCACAAATAAAAGAACCATAAAAAATAAATCTAACTAACATTTCGTGGTCAAAACTTATTCCAGTCGAACAGAACAGTTATAAAAATTTGGTATATTTAAGGAATATTTTGAGACCAATTTCATACGTTTTTTTCGATAAACGTATATCGGGCATTTTATTTTCCCATCTCTATAAAAATAACCAGCCAATGAGAGTCCGGCATTTGAATTATCGCATGGTTCGTAACCAATCACGTTGCGTTATTGTGCAAGACGGTAGTATTGTCTGTTATTGTAAAATGCCCTGACTTCTGGTAACTTCTTAAGACTTCTTTGCTTCTTCCTCTTTCTTCTCCGCTTCTGGGGCAGGAGTGGGGAGTTCAGGGTACTCCAGTTTCACACCTTCTTCGCAAGTGAAGATCGGACAGCAGCCGGGGAACGGCGCGGTCTTGTTGGTCTTTTCTGAAAATGGAGAAGAATATTATATAAATAATTTTTTATTTATGTGAAGGCATTGTTTCTGATATTATTGTCAGTATTTTTGTAATAGAACCCTATCAGTTATATTTTGCAGCAATATATTAATAGGGGCTTTGAATAACACAACTGAGAGATAAATGAGAATAAACAACGAGTCTTTGACGACTACAACTCGGGAGATGAATGGGAAATCAAGCACGCGTGCCCAGTGTGGTTTGGTAGACGCTAGACGCCAGTTTTTTTTTTCTTGTCGTGGTGGAAATGAAATAAATTGCACTAAGTTTACTGTGGGACTCGCAGAGGTCCCTGGTACCGGGGTTTAATAATAAAACAGTTTAGTGCAGTCAAGTTCAGTAATGATTCCTATAAATCATTCTACGGATTATATAAATCACTTCCTTCTTCGGCTTGTCAGCCAAATCTCTCTTAATATATCGTTTTTCTCTATTCTATTAAATATTAGTTTCATAATTCGAATGTTTTATAGTAATTTTATCCAGCCTATTAAATAGTAAAGTTATACAACCTCTACAGTACCTAGTCTCCCTGATTTCGAAATTCAAACCTACAACACGCAAAAAAATATGGCGGTCGAAAAACAGCAGAGTTTTTTGGCGGGATCCCGTTGGAACATGTCGCACTAATTTTCATTTTCATGAACTTTCGTGAAATAGCGAATTAGATTGTATAATTTTGGTAGTGAATTATTCAATTTAGTTACGTGTGAGTGGACAAGTATAGTGAAGGTGAAAATAAGTGACTAACGTGGACTTTTCGTGCTCCCCCCAAAAACTCCTAATAGGTTGTTGTAAAGTTACTACCGCTTTACAATAATTTTGACTTGACTGACTATGACTTTTTTGTGACTTCGTGCCTGATATCGGGCCATTTACTTGATTGAAAAGTAAAATTACTTGACACTGGC
The DNA here is from genome assembly GCA_949987655.1 of Polymixis flavicincta. Lineage (NCBI taxonomy): Eukaryota > Metazoa > Arthropoda > Insecta > Lepidoptera > Noctuidae > Polymixis > Polymixis flavicincta. Next base: position 6,721,680 of record OX465199.1, on the reverse strand, counting down.
TAAATGCACAAACCGTGCGATGACAAAACCCAAAAAAAAAAAACTTAACAGCAAAGTTTGTCGACCGCCATCTTTTTCTCGGTTTTTGTCACTTACCAGTGTCAAGTTTGCACTTGGGGTTGGCCAGCGGCAGTGGGCCGCAGTCCTCAACCAGCTCCAACAGCCTGGCGGGCAGGTCCTCGCCGACGACGCAGGTGCTGCGGCCACAGAAGGGGGCTAAGTCCCAGGTGTTGCCAGGCTCGACGGTTGCACAGCGGGTGGATGCGAAGCACATGCCCGGGAAGTCTGGAAATATTAAAGAGTTTTTTTGAGTTTTTTGAATGTGGAACTTTTTGGTCGGAATGTTATACGTTTTTCGTTGAAAAAGTTTTGTTCGTTGGTAACTCTGTTGCTGTCAATTACGTTACTTTTTTTTTGTGCATGATATAGGGTATAAAAGTTTTGTTATTCAAAAATAGGAAAAGTATTTTCACTGCTGTGTTGGAATCAGACCTTGAAGCAATGACATTAATTATTTAAAACGTTCAGATTAACAAGAAAATTTACATTATGTAAGTAAATAGAATTTAGACGGCACGGTTGGCGCAGCGGTTAAGCGATTGACTGAGCTGCGCTGCGTGTCGCGGCTAGTCGCGGCTTCGATTTCCGCTCGAAACAAATATTGGTATGACCTATAAGTAGTTGTTCTGGGTCTGTCTGTTCGTGTATGCGAGTTTAAATGTTTGTACATGTTTGCACCCACAATACAGGAGCAATTCCTAGTGTGGGGCAAGGTTTTTTTTTTTAATAAAAAAAAAGATTTCTTTTTTCACATAAATGTATGGTTCTCAGAAAACGCTTAAGTAAGATTAAAACATGCCTACGGTATGTACTTTGATATTTATTTAACATTCACACACGAGTAAAATATTGACATAAAGTCTTACGCCATCTAAAACTACCCACACAACATAAAACAAATATTTGAACCATGTACCAGCCAGTGAGAGGTGACTTTCTAAGATCTGCACTAGAAAGCTATGATTTCTAACTGTAATGAGTTTTGTCTATAATATATCTTGTAAGTCCATGTATGAAAATTTATAGGCAATGACAATTAAGATCTATGAATTGGTATAATTTTTATTAGCAATGTTAGTAAAATAGGCAAAACTTGTGTAAACTAAGCTTTACAAAGAACTTTACATCAGCTCTTCAAAGATTGTGGCCGAATAGTTTCAAGACCCTTTCCCCCTTATTACAGAACAAGGTTTTTCTTTAGGTATGGTTTAAACCTTCGAGCCTATTTTTTAAATAAGAACCTAACTGACATCGAAATACAGCTCCTTTTACAAAACTGACATTTTAGTCCAGTGTTAAATTGTCAGTTTTGGAAAAGGAGCTGTAATTCTATTTCAGTTCTAAGTTCTTATTTCAAAAACAGGCTCGGTGGTTTAAACCATACTTAAAGAAAAACCTCGTTTTGTAATAAGGCGGTTTGCCTTTTAAATTTGAATATTATAGAATAGAACGTCATTGGTGACGCCAAGGGAGAATACTTTTTGGCGGGAAAGTAGCATTACGGCATTTTGATCATGTGCGTGTGTGTGTGTGTGTGTGAAATATCTGGATGACCTGGAGCTTTTCTCGGTTTTTTTTTATTTGATGTTTTCTAAAAATGAAATCTAGCCAGATCGGTTTATCGCCCCCGAAACCCCCTCCCTGTATACTAAATTTCATGAAAATTGTTGGAGCCGATTCCGAAATGCATTTTTTTTTTTTTTACTTTTTCTAAAAATGAAACCTAGCTAGATCGATTTATCGCCCCCAAAACTCCCTGCTTACTAAATTTCATAAAAATTGTTGGAGCCGGTTCCGAGATTCAGATTATAATTATATGTATTTATAAATTTATATATAAATATAATAATTTATATTTTTATATATAAATAATTGCTCGTTTAAAAGTATAAGATTATTTTCAACTAGCTTTTGCTAGCAGCTTTCCCCTCGTTAACCAATTTACACGAAACCTGAACAAATTATAGGTACATCTGAACCTTCCTCACGAATCACTCTGTCGCGGGTGCTATTATTTACCCACAAGCCCCTCAACTATGGTAAGAATCCACCAGAAAATGGTAACAGGTGTTTATTTAGGCAAACCAAAAATATCTGCATTGTTCTCGAAACTAGGTAACCACACAAAAATTCACTTCGCAATTTCAATGCTATTCACACAGCAACGAAATATGCGAAAAACGCTATTCATTTTTGTTTCTATTTGTGTGGAAAATTCACAGACGCCCGTCATTTTTGTGGTAATGTTAATACAACGAACAATTGGGCGTTTTGTAAAAATTCTACGCGTTTCTGGATCAGGGTCAGTGCGTGTGAATGTGTGTCTGTGTATTGTATTGTGTTGTGTGTACAATGTGTTGTGAAAGGCTTTAGTACAAAGGGAAACTTTTGTTGACGGTATCCTGGTAAAACCGTGTCTGAAATCGAGCGTTTTTTTTAATCGAATGAAATAAAAGAAAAGAAAAGGAGGTTGTCCAATCCACCAGGTTCTTTTTCACACTAATTAGCCAGTGATTTCTTGGCCGATTTACGTCTACACACAGTGGGTGCCAAATATTTAATATCACTACTTTTTTTGAGAACTTTTTGGGTGAGTTCAGCAATAGATGTTCTATCTTACCTATGTTTCTGAGATTATTCTTTATAAAAATTGCCTAATACTGGATTGGTTGTTCTTTGGTGGCGCGGCTCTGCCTGCGTCTATGTTGAATTGTTTATACATACTTTTACTATTACTACTATTTCGCCACTTTACGGGGGCAGTTTCCTAAAATCCTTTCTTATCCGACGTCTCCTACTCATATTCTACCTCTGTGCCAAATTTCATCTTCGTAGGTCTAGCAGTTTTTGAGATTTAATGATTTTAACGTTTGTCGGCCGCTAGTTGATTTTAGTATTCGTGTTCCAGTCGTTGAGGTGAAATTGTCGAAATCTTTCAGACATCGCACAGGACTAAATCCTAAAATAGACAAAAGATTTTCTAGGTCATTCTAGTTTTGAAAGAATTGTCTAAATGCTGTCTGTTTCCTTATTAAAAGTGAATGGTCTTTTGTCACGTATTTTCGTACAAGTCTTTGTAATGTTGCGACTGACTGTGAGTCATTTTAAATGGGTTGAATCCTTTTGAGTACATACTGTCATCGCGCTAAGTGATTTAGGAAACATTATTTTTAGTTTTTTTGTACCTATTGTAATGCTAATGTGTCTTATGATTAAATTGTTAATTAGTAAAGGATGATAAGTGACTAGAAGGGCTAGGCTTTTGACTAGAAGGCTTGTAACGTCGTGATTTTAAACACTACCTTTATTTCTACTACTGACCTTAGGTATAAGTTCGTGTAAAGGTGCGGTTACACGAGCAACTAAAATTGCTCCATCCTTGGCAATTCTCGTCAAATATGACGTGACGACTACATCCAGTAATTTGAGGCAATGGCAACATGTAGCAACCTGTTGCCAGAGATACGACCGCGCAATATGGAGCAATATGGAGCAACTTAAAAACTAGGCAATGCGCCTACCCCGCCGCCTAGACGTAGTTAAACGTACAAACGAGATAGAAAGAAAATTGACAAAAAAAAACCAAACCGATTGGATATTCGGCAACTCATGAAATATATGGAGCAATCAGAAGCAATATTGCCGGAACACATCGGCAATTTATTGTTGTTGCTCCAGATTGCTCAGTGGAGCAACACTAATGGATCAATCTGGCTCCATCTCCATCTGATCCATTAGTGTTGCCGAGCAAAAATTGCTCAAAAAATTGCCCGTGTAAGAGCACCTTAAGTTTAACTAGCCTTTAACGTCCCAGTTGGAACACAGGCCTCCTCTCCGTGAGAGGGAGTGGGCCGTAATCCACCACGCGGGCCCAGTGCGAGTTGGTAAGTAGATGTCACATGTCTTCGAATTGTTGGTTCTAGGACATGCCCTATACCAATGATTAAGCATATTAAAATGTTACATAAAGCGAGCCTCCTTATATAAGGTTACTACAAACTAGTTTTTTAATCGATACCAAAATTATTTGTCTCTTGGTAATCATCTCAACCAACTAGGCCAGCTCTTAACCTCAATCTCGTCCTTTTAAACAGAGACTAAGAAAAATCCAAAAAAAAAACAATTGAATGGCCAATTCTTGATCTATCTACACCTACCATTAAATGATTACCAATAATATTAATGTGTAAGCTCGCATTTAGTGCAGACGGAAGGCACTAAGGCATTACGAAAGTGAAAGTATCTCATACATCTAGATTATGCTATGTGGGACGAAGTAGGGCTGCCCCATCGAGGAGTAGACTTATTGCAAGGCATAAATAATTAATTGTAACTAGACGACAGTAATTTCAACACCATAGGAAGAGAATATTGCTATTTTCACGTGGCACCTCACTCAAATGAGCGCACACAATTCACAAAGCGAACTCATTTGTTTTAGTAAATCATCGCGGATTCACGAGACAGCGTTCGAATTTCGAAGTGATGTTTAGGGAATAATAATTTAAAAAACTTGCAGGAAATGCAAAAATGTTTTTTTTTTGTCATTCATTCTATTTTTAAACATGACAGCTGGTTGACATCTGTCCAGCCGGTCTATTCTGTAAAAAATATCATCGTGAAAAGGTGAAGTGAGTTTGAAGTGAGCAATCTGGGCCTAGAGGCAAAACACATTTCTGTTAGCGTTCACTCCAAACGCTACGACAAAATGCATAGGAATGACATTACCTGTGGAAAGGACACGACGTAACCTTTCCGGAGGTAATGTCATACGGAGACGGATACAGGCTACTTTTTTACTCGCGGGCGGAGCCGCGGACAAAAGCTAGAAAATAATAATTAAAATGATGACAATGTTTTTCAGTAGCAGCTTGCAGCCAGGAGTCTGGATTTGTGCTCGATTGATGGCATTAGGCTCGCCCCTTATTACATAAGACTTAAACACGACTGGTGAAATGTGTGTATAACATAGATATACCTTTGCCTAACCCTTCGAGCATTTCAGGCGAGATGTTATGTAAAAATAAAATTGAACCTCATCTCCACTCAAACTACCTACTTAATATTCTGGTCACGTGGCAACGTGGTGGACACATGACATTTCTTGTTCCCCAACGACGTGACAACCTTGTTTCTGTCTGTACAAGTTAATCCGACGATGGATTAACTTTTGCAATCGTTGCGTAAGTTAAGTCGACCCGTGCGTGGTACATTTTTAGTATCCTTTTTTGAGAAGCCTGTTGCAATATGCAATATGTTATGTGCCAGACTGTGGCATGTTTCGTCTTTTGAATATGGAATACAGAACGTTGATTTTGATAAAGGAATCGAGCGTAGATTACTTGAACACGGCTTTTAATCCGTTTAAATATCGAACATTTCGACAGACTGTCGCAATATGCATTAGATTATGTGCCAGACTGTGGCATGCTTCGTCTTTTGAATATGGAATAAAGATTGTTCATTTTTGAACATCGACGGAGCGTAGATTACCTACTTATTGATCAGAGCTTTTAATCCGTTTAAATATGGAACATTTCGATAATCAAATATAATTGTAAGTGGCTTTGAAGTTTTGACTCAGTTATATATTTCATTTATGAATAAAATCAATAAACTTTGTCGTACATTGCTTGTATAGAATAGCGTACTTGGACTCATTAGCATCCCTCAAAAAGAATTTTATGTCATAATTATAGTAACTTAAATGAAATCTTAAATCGTCTGCCTCCTTCAAAACCGCAAGTTAACCGCAACATGCACCACTTGACATTTAAGTTCGTCAATTTATTTCTCTTTTTCAGTAGCAGTCTAGTCTGAATTCGTCCCCGGTTGATGACATATCTTATAACTAGTTGCTAATAATAGCTAGCTGCTGAAAATTTTAGGAGATTAGCCGCAACAAACAGACAGACTTATTTTTTTTTTTTTTTTATCAAGTCGCTACCGTAAATACGTTCATAAGTATTTAGTGAAAATCTGTTATTTTGACATTACAAACAGACACTTTAATTTTTAAAAACGAAGGAGGTTCTAAAGTCTACGCGTATTTTTTTTTTTATATGATCACGCATATCTTTTTTGTAAACAATGATAGTTTGTCCCTATTCGATACAATGGGAAGATAACTTGTGTAGCAAAATAGCGTTTCGACATCTTGCAAATTCAAATGACAATTTATAAATTAATTCTGCAACAATAGTTTTCAGGATTTCCGCTTATTACGTTCCAAAGTTACGTAAAGGTTATTTCCTTAATTCTCAATAGGTTACTGTGGTTTTAAAAGACAATAACAGTGAAAGGCAAACAGGAAGGATTAGTCGCGACAATCGCTGCTAAATGTCGTTGAAGATCGGATTTATTTCCTAGGAGAAAGTTAGCATGACTTGTTCAGGCGAAACGTGCATTCAGTCGTGGTAATCAGGCCCTGGTTTATCCGATTTTGTTAAAATGGAAGTCCAGTTATAAATGCTATTCTGAAAAGTTCACTTGGCAGTTGCCACCTAACCCAAGTGAGCGCACACAATTCGAAAGCGAACTCATTTGTTTTTAAAGTAAATCATCGCGGATTCACAACGAGACTCCGTTCGAATTTCAAAGTGACGCTTTGAGAGAATAAAAAAAAAATACCTTACTCGTACCGCAACAATAAAATTATCAATTTATTTTTTTGCAAACGGAACTCATTCTATTTTTAAACCTGACAGCTCGGTTGACTCCTGTCACCACTCACTGCCGAATAAAAAACAAAATGTCAGTTGAAATGTCATTTCCTTTGTTACTTAATCCGCTTTTGCCTTGGCCTTGCTCGAATTGGCAGCAGCAAAAAGTGCAAGTTGCATTTGGATTAAATGTTGAATTAAATGTCATCCCTTCTAATTCTAAATGGTAAGGTTAGTAAAAAGATATCTAATAAATATAAAACAAGGTGGCTGTATCGACGTGCAAACTGTAACCATCAATAAATTAAGCACATGATTCTAGTATGACTTTTTCATGAAAAAGTAATTCAATAGGATTATGTAAAGTTACGGGGTTGGTATTGATGACTTTAATCATTATAATTATATCAAGCCATATTTTTTGAAGCCGTAAATCATATTTAAATCAACACACAATCTGGCACTGACGAGCAAATTGCAAAAAAAATATGAAATTTTGAATTTCGCGGGCAGGCAATAACGCATCCATCTTAATCGGGCACAAATCCCGGGCTCTTTTCAGGGTGACAGTACCCGTGAAATTGAACAGCATTCTCCAAGGAACATGGGTCGAAATATGAGAAAAAAAACTGACCTGCCATACAAAATCGACCAGCTGACTATTGATTTTGCATGGGAGCTCCGATTTTTTTTTCGACTTTACCTATTCATTATTTTAAAGTATTTACTCAAGTCTTTCATCTCACGTCTACTTACAAAATGTAGACCACAAAGTCTTTACGTAATTAACAACGTGGAGCTTCACGGATAGTTTTAAAATCTCTTTCGCAATGTTATTCTGTATCTTAATCTTATTGTGATTCTAATGGCGTCAGCTGACATCATTGTGGTGCGTGTCCATTCATCGTTTCAAATGTTACGCAAAAAAATGTGCATGATCTTCGATACGCAGCAGCGTAAAAGATTCAGCTGAGCTGTTGAAGGGTTGAGTAAAAGATGGGTCGTTTTTGTCCTTCGAATCAAAATAGTGTAAAAGACTCGAGTTCCTTATTTGAAAAGTTGTAGTTGTCTATAGGTAGTGGAGAAGTCAGCCTGTTTGGCAAGCCTTTATTTATGTGTGGCAATATTTTGTTTGTTGTTAATTTTCCCTTACTAATATGATAAAAGGTGAAATAGTGAAACGTAGTTACATAATAATGTCTCGTTTGTCTAGTGGTCATCCCATTTCTTCCCGTGGGTGTCGTAGAAGGCGACTAAGGGGCTTACCAGAGAATGAGCAGCAGCGTTCTCTATGCATTTTACCACCATACTGCGATCGCCAACCCGCCTGCCAAGCGTGGGGATTATCGCAATCCCCTCTAGACATGGGTTGGATTAGGTAAAAACGATACCTAATCCACCTAAACCTAGTATTTAAAAATACCTAATCCATTTACCTAATCCGAATATTCATTCAATATTAGCCGCTGGCCTGTTACCGATATTATGTATCGTATGTGGATTGGGTAAGAAATATTCGGCATGGAGTATGGACGTTCCGTTTCTGATTTATTGTGGAACGGTGGATTCTACACATTTCGTTTTGTGTGCAGAGCACTAACTAGTCCAGTGGTATTCTACATAGATGGCGCTGGCGGCAGTGCTTATTAAAATTTAAACTTAACCCAACATTTTAAGGTACGAAATGTCTTCTATGTAGACTGTGTACGAATATTTTGTGCCATACCTAATCCTCGACGATTTGGATTAGGTACGGACTAGTATCGAAAAATACCTAATCAACATACCTAATCCAAAATGTATGCCTCACCTCTAATCCCCTCCCCGTTTGGAGGAGGCCTATGTCCAGCAGTGGACGTCTTCGGCTGAAATGATGGTCTAATAGTCACAAACGCTACTGCTCACCTTCGCTCGCTTCGCGATTCCCGGTTCGTGCAAAGTATTATTGAGATTTTCCATCTGGACATTCTCAACAGCAGTCTCTACTATTTGGACTATTTGTGCTCGGTAGCTATAGGCTCGCTCGCTTACGTGGAACCTAAAACATAAATGGCGAAATATGGGCGTGCAATAGGGACACCTCTGCGTTCTTTGACCTCTGAGTTTGTTCCGGCCTTTCTTCAGAGTAGTCAGTTAAGAAAGGCCGACCTCATCTAGTTTAAAAAATATGATTGACGTGCAAAAGTGTTTGTAAAAACCTACTTACAGAAATAAAATCATTTATCATTTTCCCTTCGGAGAATATAGGCTTGATTTTATGTGTTAATAATATTCTGTTTAAGTCTGATGATATATGTTTAGGTTAAGTAAGCCGACCTCGTTAATCCAAACTGCATAACTTAACTACATCAAGAGCAGAGCCCTAGTAGAATTCTAGATACTTTCAAGGTCCAAGCCGTTCACTTTTGAATGATTTTGTTTATGAGTCAACGTGTTTTTTATTATCATTACGCCTCTTACGCCTTAAGGCCACCAGGAAATGAGCTGTAATTAAATAATGAAACCGTTTCGTTACACTTCCAGGAAAGTGTAAAAGATACGAATTGATTTTTACGCGTTCTTTTTTAACGTTTTTTTTTTTTGTGATTCTTTTTTTGAATTCAAACTCAAAGCATTTGTTCCAACTAAACCATTGACAATCACTTTTGAACTGTCAAGATATCGGTCAGTCAGAAGTATGAAGCTAGTTGCTCATTCTAAAGCGTAGTAGGTACCATGGATTTTTTTTCATTTTTTTTTTTTTTTTTATAACGGTTCCGTTCTAGAGGCAGTTCAATTTAAAGAAGCATCAAATTAGATTTAGCTGTTACTTAAGTTTTCATATCATTAAGTAATATTATGTAAATAGGCATAATCACATGTCGTCAAGTGAAGATTTCTCCAGCTTGGTTAGTATTTGTGTACGTTCTATTTCACAAATATTTGTTTATTTCATTATTCCAGCTGATGGTGCTAGTACATCAACAGCATCATCAGCAATCATTTATGTAACACCAAAAGGTGCACCGAATACTTTTATAATTCATCTGATAAAATTATTATAAGTGCCTATAATATTTAGCAAACTCAAAGGTGGTTATTGATTTATGGTAGACACGATTAAAGAAAGAGATTATCTTAGCGAGAGGCATGGCTAAAAGGCAAACAAAATGAAAATAGACATGCCTCTTATTAAATTCACTGTTTTAATCCGTTATAATTATTAATAATTCAAACTCATAAATAACGTTATCTGTACAACAGTTACTTTTAAACAAAAACTAAATTAGCATTTTCGTACATGAAAACTTTAAAATTACATATAATTATACGTTGTTATAAAATTAAATCATTCCTCACTCAGGTCATGTAACTCGTTATAAAAGATACAATAAAAAAACAAATTTCGAGTTTCGCTTCGCGACCAGTTTTGGTGCCCAAAAAAGTTCATGCATTTCAGGGTTATCGATTACCTATATGAAAGTTTTTTATTATTATTTTGGCTTCGATCAAACTGCTTTAAATAAAGGAACTTGGATTTTATGCGTTTTTTTGTTAAAATCTGTATCTGGCTTTATTACTAAGAATGGTGAGGGAAGACTGAAAGGCGAGTATAGTATACATATTTGATACTTAACGCTTTTGATCATTATTATAGTGTTATAGGTAGTCATTATACATTAGTTGTTAAAAACTGTAAGTAATTATTTACAACAGTCTTGAAATAATTAATGCAATTCGTTAAGTAGGTACGAAATTCAAAAACGTATATTCATAAACTTGAACAACAACCCTAGTTTAATGTCACCGCCCTATTTTTAAAAGGTCCTTTATTTCAAAAGGATCAATAAACGTGTTGCAACCACAGGCATTCGATTTTTGAAAACCCAACCATCTTGAACTCCTTTCATAACGATGAACTTTTGAAAATGGAATCATTGCGTTAAATTTTAAATGGCATAAGTAAAAGTGTGACCAAAACCGGCTTTTGTCCGAAATCCATAGACAATGGAAAATTATTGTGAAGTTTTGAAATAAGCGTGATGCGAACTTTCCCGTCTAGATAGATATTGGATAAGAAAGTGCGACCACTGAAGATGAATCGACCTGTTTTGTAAATAACCTTTCACGAATAATTCGTTCAGCTTTTTATTACCACTTTCACTAATTGACAATTAATCATAGATGGTTCGACAAATAAGAACTTGTAATCATGGAAAATAATTGTAGAGGAAATGGATGACTTAACAATTATGTCAAAATAATTAGTTTGATAATCATCTTCTCATAGAGCATTAGGAATGAACGAGAACTGCAGTGACTTGGTGGCCCAGTGGAAACGGCCGCGACTTACGAGATATAGGTTGTTGGTTCGAACCCAGAAAGGCGCTTTACTATGTGTAAATTATTTCAACACCACTGCTCTCAAAACTGACCAGGAAAACATCGTGAGGAAACCGGCATGTCCTAGAACCAAAATATCGAAGACATTTGTCATCTACACCAACCCGGTCTAGGGCCGCTTGGTGGATTACAGCTCATTCACAGATAGGAGGCCTGTGTCCCAGCAGTGGGAACATTATAAGATGATTATGCTATACTATTATGCTGTTGATCACCATACTTGTTCACTGCGTGTTCAATTTTCCTCATCCGTTTATAGAAGTTTGTAGGTCCCATAACAGTAGCTTTTATTTTAATCTTCAGACTTCTTCGGATATCAATATTTATTAATCAGTTATTTTTACAACGTAAATAAACAAAAAAATGTTAAAGCTAATAATAAAGTTATCAAATTATAATATTTAATTGACACCTAGGTACATGTATGTACCATAAATTCAATTTGATTTTGTTATTAATTTATCGTTCAATCAACCGTCGAATCTTTATGTTCTATTTTTTAAATGTAAAAAGTAACTTTTTATTCATCATTTTTTTTAGTTTTATGAATTGTTTCTTTCTTTTTTTTTTCTCTTATTCCCTTTTGGAGTTGGAAGACTGCTTGTCGACCTAGCTGACTGGCAGATGACGAGAAAAAAAAATAAGCTAATAATTAAACTATTAAAGTAGTCCTTATACCTCTGCCTACCACTTCAAGCGGAATAGGCGTGATGTTATTTAACGAATTATTGCTGAAGACATTTACCTGCTATTCCATAAATTATAGTTTATCGCATAGATCCCGGTATACGGAAGAGTATATAAATGAAAGTGGATTGCGCTAGCGCAGCGAAATCGTAAATATTCGTAGCAATGAGCCAGGAATAGAGCAATCATCTTACAATTAAAATTTCAGTCATAACTATTCAGTCGACCTGCCTAGCCTTTTCCTATATTGGGTTCGTCTTCCAGTGTAACCGGATTCATCTAGATTCCAGTATTTTCCATGGACCGACTGTCTATCTCACCTCCACTACCCAGTTACTGGGTAATACGATACCTCTTGGTAAGACTGGTTGTCAGACTTTCTGGCTTTATTTTTGACAATATGTGCAGTCATAATTATTCATTAATCAATTTTAATGTGGTAAGGTGGCAATCTTTTAATTTACTGAAATTAGCATTAAATATTATGTTCAAGGAATTATTTGGTCTGCTTCTGATAGGCATTTTCAGCTGTTGCCAACAAAACGAATCAAGGTTTACTAAATCACTAGTGATTTAACGAAATCCCGGCTAACTTGTCATCAAAAGTTGGATGTTCTGTCAAAATTCAAATCTTCTTTCGTGTTGATACAATACATCTTGTAGATATTAAATATAAGCAACCGGAATCGAACAAAGTTTTAAAGTAAGTACCTAAATATAGTTGGTAAGTCACTATGCATAAAAATAAACACCCACATTCACAAAAACGCAAATGCCAATGCCACTAAAACAATCTACTATTTGCCATCCGACCAACAAACGTTACCGACAGAACATATTGCAAAACATCCTACCAATTGCGACAAAATTCTATTATGAGGTTAACGGCAAGAATCCTGCTTACGACACTTCCCTTCGGCCATAATGATAATACGTTGCAATGATAACTGAAGGGCAATTGAGTAAACAGAGGAAGCCTCATTAAAGTTCACTTGGCACCTCACTCAAATGAGCGCACACAATTCGAACTCATTTGTTTTTAAAGTAAATCATCGGAAATTCATTACAAGACACCGTACGAACAAATGTTTAGAGGTTGCCGGTTGATGATAGAAATCTTGAACGTATTACGTATGCAGGAAGATGTTAATATGAAATTATCTCTTAATGTCAGGATAGCTTGATGTGGTCTAGTAACGACGATGAATAGACTGATAATATCATAGTGTGATACCATCGGGTTGCCAAACGTTGTGATTATGGCAATACCAGTAACGATGGTTGGGACACAATGGTGTCAATATAATTTTTTGCTACATAATAGAGTATGAAAGTCAACTTTTTCCCAACTATGTTCGGGTCGGCTTCCAGTCCAACCGGATGCAGCTGAATAACAGTATTTTACATGGAGCGACTCTATCTGACCTCCACAACCTAAGTAATATGATATCTCTTGGTAAGATTTGTTGTCAGACTTTCTGGTTTCTGACTACTCGTAACGTCTATCAAAGATGAACAAATAACAGCCCAGACCAACAGCTTAACGTGCTTTACGAGGCTTGGAGGAGTCTCGATATGATATGGTATCCACGAACCGACCGCGTCAAGAGAAGTTTAACTTTTAATTGACCCGTGCAACTGTTCAGCCACGGGCTCCTCTTAGAGTATGAAAGTATATCAATAACATATACATTTTCATGTGTATCCTTACTGGCATTAACCTCATTCTTTCTGTGCACGTAATAAAATCCATTAGCATTAAAATCTACCTATTAGCTGATAAAATCTTAAATGAGTCCACTCATATATAATCATTGCTCGCTTTTATATAATTTCTTTTTATACTACGAAGATATATTATGTCATATTTCCACATCGAATCCAATTCATTTAAGCAGTATTACTTATGAAAATCAATTTCTTTAAGTTCATGCTGGATGGTCAGCATAAATGATCCGTTTTGTATGCAACTGAGATGAGAATGCTAAAAGGGATGTGTGGTGTTACACGGATGGATAAAATAAGAAATAAGTACACAAGAGGAAGTCTGAAAGTGGCACCGATAGCTGAAAAGTTGTGTGGAAATCGAATGTCACGGTTTGGGCATGTGATACGGAGGAATGAGGAAAATGTCGTAAGGAAAGTTTTGAGTTCGAATGTCGATGGCTATAAGAGTAGGAGGAGACCAAAGAAATGATTGATGGACTGTGTGAATGATGATATGATTAGAAAGGAGGTGGCTGCAGAGATGAAAACGAAGACTAATAGAGAAGTATGGAAAATAAAGACAGATTGTGCTGAAGTAGAGAAAAATGATGATAATTATGGTCCGTTTAACAGAGTTTAGCTAAAGTTCTATCTATTACATACTGCCATACAAGTTCCATTCTAGTTTTTAATTTATTTCTCGAACAGTGCCTATCAGAGCACTACAAAACAGGCCGTAAGGACTCCAGTAAATGAAGCTTCTTTCTTCATATACTCACTTAAAAGATTATACAACACTTCGATGCTAAACCTTTCAGTCTAAATCGTGACTGAATCATAAACTAGTTAGGCAAGACCGCAGTTAGATTGAATCAAAGATTAGTAAGCCACAATATGTTATAGGCGTGGCTGATCTAGATTTTAAATGTCAGTTCAGGGTTCAGAACGATATTAAAGACTAGGTTATTGTGAATAGGGCTAAGAAAGATGAAATAAGAATAAAAAACGTAGCTACTAATAAAATTAAAGATACAAATGTTACGTTTAATGAAGACTAGAATATAGGAAACGACAATAGTTCAAATGATTGAGTCTGGATAGTAGAAGTTATGAAAAACAGACTAATTTACTAAGCAATTCAACCGATAAAAGGGACGATAATTATGATAATTCCCAACCTTCTGACATGACTAATAACAATCGCAGTGATATGGATAGGATTCACAAGTTGTTTTGTGCAAAATATTGTTTCTCAGTAGCACCTTGATGAACTAGAAGAGGACTCTAAATTATTTGTGAAATGGCTACATAATGACGTGGAAAATAATTAGAAGATTCTTCATAAAAACATCGTGAGAAAACGAAATGTTCTTCATTTTTTTTTTTTGTTTTAGCTACAGCACACTCTCGAAGAGAGGAGGCTTGTATCTTAACATTGGGAATGGCTGATTATTTGTCGCATAAAACCATTATCGAATTACATCCTGTCATTAGTAATTTTGTGTTCAGAGCTGCATTTATTTTTCTACCATCATCCCTTTTCGCAGTCATTTCATTGTTTGCTTCTATCATAAGTCATTCTAAAACAAAACACAGCGTGGTAGTAAATTCAGTACTTGCGTAATTCTGAACCCCCGTGGTTTATAATAACCGAGGAAATTTCTTTGTTTGCGGGTCTAAAATCATGTCTTGTATTGAATTATGGTATCAGTGTGCGCTTCGATATATGTCACCCTGTAAGGCATCTTTTATTCTTGATTAAACATTAGTGTCATGGTCAAGATGTTTATTATTTTTTACTTTTTGCCATTCCGGTTATGGCTCAGAGATTTTCTTACACTCCTTGACCTAGTGACTAAAATTTTATGTAATTCTGTTTATTTGTTATGACCTTTTTATTGGTTTCTTTATTATTTCCTATTTTTATTTAAAAAGGTTATGTAAGTTCTTTATTTGTTTGAATGATATTGTCAAGGAGATTTGGGTAATCTCCTGGGTTATTTTTGTAACTTCAGTTTTGGTCAAAATTTTGTCTATTTCTTTTCAATTTTTATTTTAAGCTTGGTTAGGTTTTCGCAGCAAATTCTTATCATTCTTCTTATTTTTCTAAGGCTAATACGACTTTCTTATTTGCTTCATCGTCATCATCTGCCTGGCCTTTTCCCCCAACTATGTTAGGGTCGGCTTCCAATCTAACCGGATACAGCTGAATACCAGAATTTTACATGGAGCGACTGCTTATCTGACCTCCACAATCCAATTACTGGATAATAAGATACCCCTTGGTAAGAATGGTTGTCAGACCTTCGGGAGTATGTTAGACCTAGAATGTTAGCAGTCCTAGAGTATATTTTTAACTGTATATTTATAGAAATGTACTTCTTTTTTTACTTTACCCAATTAGAATGATGAATGAGGTATCATTTTTCATCACATGTAATCTGGCCACCAATCTGGTAGGACAAAACCTGCCAGTCTGATATTTCAAGCCCAAATATGGTTAATCCAATATTTTACATTAAAAACAATGTTACCTCAATCAGGAACTTGTAGTTTACACGCAATATAACAATAAACTGGTTTAAAAACCCCGACTATTCGTCAATTTCACTGTTAAATCACTTACTGTGACTGCTGTTATTGTTAGGGCCGGCATCGACAGTGTCATTTTATTTAGTTGCTGTGCTATTTATTTTCACGTTGTGTTCGGAGGAAACTTAAAATGTTTTATTTCTGGAATTCTTTGAAATCTGTATTCTTTTTTTATTCTATAATTTCTTTCTGTAGCTTTTTACAACTGGCTGGCTGTTTTTATTTTAGTCAATCAATTGCAGCAGACATTAGAATTTAATTAGGATTATTTGAGTTCATAATCTTTTCAAAAATGTAACGAATTATCTCAAGAAAAGTACATCAAAGATTTTTTACACAAATACTCTTAATTTTAATCTTGACAATTAAAAAAAATCTTAATAGTTCGAGTTTTCGAGTGCAAAATGAAAATGAGAGATTATTTTCCATAATTCGTAATGTAATTTCTATATGTTGGCAGCCCTGTGTCTTACCAACTGGGCCGTTACTGCCATCTGTTGCGTCATCGTGACACTTTTTTCACTCGAAACGCACACGCAACGACAAAACAAGACTGACTAATTGACGTGGTTTTATGTAAAAAAAAATATTATGTTTTCGTAATGTAAAATTTATTAGGTACTGAAGTGTGTGTGAATTATGAATGTGTGTATTAAACTGTCACTATAAAGGTAATAAATCGTTTAATAAAGAAATAATTTTCAATCAGTCTATTTAAATTATGAAAAAGTAAAAAGAAGATGAAAAGTAGGAACATACTCATAATTATTTATTTCGTTATGAAAATATTTATTTTGGTACTAATAATGAAATTGTTTTTAGCAAAGTCAATAACATTTATAGAAGTAAATAATACATCCTCAACTTGTATGTGTTTTTTTTTTTTTTGCAAAGAAAAACTATTCTTATATTGCTCAACCATTCACAATAGCTACCATGAAATAATTAAAATGGGACAGAAGATTTTCAGATAAAACATGGCTCGAATCCTACAATAATAGTTCAGTGCGAAAATTATTCTTTGGTTTAGATTGTCTAGACTGAGTACAATAGTAGTACTAAAGTTAGGTAGGAAGTTGACATTTTTATTATTATGAAAATAACTCTCTTTGTTCTTAGGAAGTCTAAAGGAAAATAAGAGGTACTATGTGCGAAGATTAACAGATGAAAGTACAAGTTAACTGCGAGAAATTATAACGAAAAGAATATTTATTTTCTGTGAGTACTTAATCTTTTTTTCCGATCTCAAATATAATTTTATTTTATTTTATTTTATTATTTTATATTATATATTTATCTGTATCGACAGTATTGTATTTATTTTATTTTGACAAACCTTAATTACTTACAATATAAAAGCTAACTCTAAAATGTAAATTTTATAGTATTTACAAGTACCTAGGATATATTATTTGAATATTAAAAAAAAATGTTTATTATTTAAAAATGGTGCCTAATAGCATTTTTTTTTATTGTTGCACTTTTTTGACAAAATCTAATAACTTGTAAAACCACACTTTAATTTACACAACCTGCATATCTACTTATATTTAGTGGGTAACTTATTAAGTAATAATGACTTAATCGCTGTAACGGATTACTTAAAACAACTTGACCGTAACTTAGCGTTCAACTTTTACTAACTACTAGAATGTTCGGCAGTTGCTAATTATTTGGTACAACTCTTACAACAAAATCTTAGTATGCTGTTCACACATCGAAGTACCAGTTTCAAAAAGAAGTTTAGTTTCCGATTTAATGTAAAAAAATATTTATGACGTTGTCCTGTTCGCAAGTTTCCAAAAAAAGAAGGTTTTATTCATGAATGTAAGTATTTGTTATGTCAAAAATTCATTATTACTTTTCTTCTGTCACTGTTTTTGTCTTTGGTCCTTTTTAATAAAAAACACAAAGGCACTGGTTCCAACATAAACTAAACAGCCCACTTCTTTATTCAAACATTCCACCCTTAATTTTGTTTTATAGGGCACACGTAATTTTCGTACGGTGTCTTTCCAATTTTATAAATTGTTTTTAATAAGCACTGACCTCTTAACACATCAGCCGGGATCAGTCTCTTGTACGTCGTCGGCTTGTCATCCTCCTTCTTCTCTTCAGCTGCGAAAGCAAGGGCGAAAACGGCGAACGCGACAAAGTACTTCATTTTGAACAACAACACCTTACGAATGCCGACTCAATAAAAAAAAATATTAAAAAAGGAACGATTTGTTTCGCGCGCTTTTTTGACAGTTACGTGTCAACGCCGCACCAAGACTGAGTCAAAGGTTCGAGTTTCCCGCCTTTTTATGCCAACTGACAGGCGGGGAGTGAGCGGCTAAGATGGCTGGCGATTTTTTTTCTCATACGTCTCAGGGTTGGCTTTTGTTGTGAAATTTTATTATTTTTTACGATGTTATCAGCTTTTTTGAGTCCGCTACCTAACGTCTTATTGGTGTAGGAAGATATCCTGATTTAGATGTTGCAAGCTGCAGTGGAATGAGTCACGTAGTCAATGCCTTTTATAAGTTTGTTGACATTCTTTTTCCTTATGATTTTAGGCACGATTTGAATACTTTTGCATATTGGGGAATATTAAAACAACAACGAATTCTCGTTATAACTGTATCATGTTTACAGAGTTGTGATTTTTTCCTAAAAAGATAGGAACAATTTCTAAAAACTTTTTTTTTTTTTTTTCAAAAGTCGCAGAACCTATTTACTTTATTATTTAACTTTACTCTATTTTCGTCATAATGTTTTTCGCCATTTAAATTGAAAAAAGAACACTTTTTCTAAAAATATCTACACGACAAAGAATAAAAACGTAGATACAATACCTGGAAGTACACCCTCCCACGCAAGTTGCGTCATTAAACTAAATAAACCAGAATTCCTATTAGTGTAAACTCTTGTGGACTACTGTTATAAATTCTAATCAGCTATTACATGAGTCATACAGTCATACACAATCCTTGTTTGAAAAGTAGTCACTTCTAGTATTTTATACTTTTGTTTTTACACAACACACGCCATTTTTAACCGACTTCAAAAAGAAGGAGGTTATCAATTCGACATGTTTTTAATTCATTGGTTTTCTTTTAACGCGCGATATTTTCTAACTTATTAATTAAATTATTAATAATTACTTTAATTATTTATTAACTTGCTCGGCGTTCCGCCCGCGTGAATGTCGGTTATCGCATAAAAAATAGGTACCCTATATCCTTCTGCATATCCCAGTCTATGTCTCTGCTAAATTTCATGACGATTGGTGCAACGGTTTAGGTGTGAAACCGCAACAGACAGACAGGCACACAGAGTTACTTTCGATATTATTACTTTTATATCATTATATTAAAAATATTAGTAGGGAAGTAGGCATAGTAGAATAAGCAAACGTGACGTTTTAACATGGCTTCTAAGGCTTCTGCTAACCTTCTATTGGATTAGGCGTTAAGACTTACCTATACATAGATGTTCTAGCACTTTCGCTTGTACATTTAATTTATGTATCTATTTGTGTTCAAAACTACTCAAGGACTGCTCGCTCAAGGCAGACTGCACAAATGGATTACAATCGATGAAATTCTATCTATACTAATAATAAAGAGGAAAGATTTGAGTGTTTGTTTGTTTGTATGTATGTTTGTTTGCATTGAATAGGCTCCGAAACTACTGAGCCGATTTGAAAAATTATTTCACTGTTAGGAAGCTACACTATCCCCGGATGACATAGGCTATATTTTATCCCCGTATTCCCACGGGAACGGGAACTACGCGCGTGAAACCGCGGGGTGATGCTAGTACTCTATAAATTTAGGTAGTTAAATAAAGGTAAACAAAAAAAAGACACGTGACTCATAGATGCGAAACTTTATTTCAAAAGTTAAAATCGTGTTATGTATAGTAATTTAATCAAAGGCTCTATTCTGAATCTGAATCAGAATCTGATGAATTTTCTGTCACATTAATAATAAATCGTTCCGTTGCATCATCAATATTTTTTCGAATGAAAATATTTTCTGTTCATCTTGTATTACATTTTATTTATTTATCGGACTAAACGTAATATCTGCCAGTTCTGTTGTCATACTACATTACAGTTATACTTTTAAATTTAGCACCGTTATTTAATCTGTTGTATTTTCTAAAAGGTTTAGGGAACCTGTCTTTTTGGGCTCTTTTTCAAAAGTCAAAGTCAAAGCATTTATTTCAATTAGGCACTTAAAAGGCACTTTTGAACGTCAACATTTACATTTAAAAAATAGAATTGATTCTAGTCGCCCATTCCAAAATGTAGTTTCGTATGGAGAAGAACGGGCAAGAAACTCCACCGTTACTCTTTTAAAATGTTTTACATACAATTTATCAATTTATCTTTACAATAGGCAGACTACAAAATAAAAAAATCTGCTCAAGTAGTTACATCTAGGAAGAAAAGTTTAAGAATAAAAATTGGAAAGTATAATACACATTAATAAAACAGAAAACTGTCCTATAAATCGAAAATAAATTTTATTTTGTCATAACGTATTTTTAAACAAGAAAGTGTCAATTATAAAATACACTTTTACGATTTGTTTATCTTTATTTAATTACCTAAACCGAAAGAGTATGTATTTCTAATTTATCCACATAGTTGTCATTGAAGTCTCCGGATAATTTTTTTAACTAGTTTATAAGACAACAGAAGGTATCAGTAAGAATATTCTTATACCTAAGAACAGCAAGGTATCTTCTTGTCCTAAAATACTTATTTATCCAAAAGTAGATCAGCAGAAAGCCTTGAAATTATTTCATCAAAATATTCAAGAAATTTCTTCCAAATTATTAGAAATAGAATTGTTTTTAGAAAAAAGAAAGTTTGACATTGTTCGTTTTACTGAACATTGTGATAGCGCTATAGATATTTATATCACCAACTATTAATTGAAACTACTTTGTACTTTTAACAATATGATAACTTCGAACTATACAAGGTGTAACGTAAATAACGCACAACCTCTTAACGGGTTATTGTACTCATCATTATGAACAACTTTTACTATGGGACCAAATCTGAAATCGCGAAAAAAAAATCAGCTGCTCCATACATTTATGTTCGCATAACTCGTCAAAATGTAGGGAACAACTGATTATTTTTTCGCGATTTCAGGTTTGGTCCCATAGTAAAAGTTGTTCATAATGATGAGTACAATGACACCTTAAGAGGTTGTGCGATAATTACGTTACAACTTGTATAATAAAGAAACAGGATGACAAGGGAAATATTTAACACATGCAACGACTGCCTCTTACAGCGGTCTCCGAAGTCTCAAAAAAAAAATCGGTTGTCTGTAAAGTCGGTTTACTGACGATTGTTGAACGTGACAACGTCATAAGATAATACTATTGTTTATTATTGTATAGCAGCTGTCCACGCAGACGCATCGCTTACTCAAGTAGGAGAGAGACTGATGTCGAACGCTGCTGAACGCGGAGGCCGATTGTGCCTCTTTGTCGCTCGTTCCGCGCTCTCGCTTGCACTTCAAGCCTTAAATGGAACGCCTCAGAGCGAGGTAACGCCGCATGAGTCATGTTTTTTCGTGCGTGCAGCCGGCTCCATCGAATTATAAGACGTTGTCACGTCAAAAAAGGCCCCATAGTTTCTATAATAAACTGGTTACGCTGCTCTTGTTTATGTTCCCATACTGATTTTGTACCCCATTTTATGAATGTTTACGTCCGGCTCGGGATACTGCAGCGCAAGCACCTCGTCGGCTGGAGGCCACCATGCCGCTCCGCTTATGTCACTCTTTACTTACTCTATCGCTTTACTACTCTTACGGCCGCCCTACTAGGTGCTTGTCCCACCAGGTACCCACGAGTTCAGATAAAGTGCTGAAACATAAATTATTAATAATTTTTCAGTTTGCCTGTTGCTCATGAATGGGATGTCTATCGAATGTTCAGGATTATAACTGCCATATTCATTACACATTATTTCATCAGTGTATCCGAGGGTAGGCTTCAATTAAAATAAGTCATGTGTGCTTAAAGCAACATGAATTAAAAGATCGATAAGACCACTTGCACTTAAAGAGCCTATAGCCTCACTTATGAGTACCAAGTTCGTCTTATTGTCACTTGCGCTCAAAGAGCATGTAGACACACTTAAACGAATTAAGTCCGTCCCAGAACCACTTGCATTCAAAGGGCCTTTAGCCTCACTTAAGCATACCGAGTTCGTCCCAAAATCACTTGCACTCAATAGGCCTTTATCCTCACTTAGCGTACCAAGTTCGTCCCAGAACCACTTGCACTCAAAGGGCATTTCCCACTTGAATAAGTTCGTCCCAGAACCACTTTCAGTCAAAGGGCATTCCCCACTTGAACGTTCCAAGTTCGTCCCAGAACCACTTGCACTCAAAGGTCTTTTATCCTCACTTAAGCGTACCAAGTTCGTCCCAACACCACTTGCACTCAAAGGGCATTCCCCACTTGAACGTTCCAAGTTAGTTCTTCATTTGAACCTACCACTCGTTTACGATATGGAACATTTATTATTCCTTAAAACATATTATCTTGACTCGCATATAGGTACGCCTACGATACATTTCAAATTACCATCACCAACACTGGCAGAAATGCTTTAAGTTAGATCGTGTTTATTTCATCTCCCAACCGTCAATGTGCCTCAATGTATCAATGGTTTCATGTTCTCGGCAGTGGTTAAGAGGGGACGAGGTCTGCAAGGAATTAGAAAAATAGGTATTTGAAGAAACTATTGCCGTCGCGCTGTCAGTAAGTCTGCCCCCGTAGTGTGTGATAGGGACAGCTGCAGCTCAGACCGTAATTATCACAAAAATTTGACGAGACCGACGTTTCTTATCCCCTTTGTTCGCCTCGAAAACTGAGCCGATACAATTATTTTTTACATTAAAATTTTATGAAAGAGTATGTTTAGGTTCCTATGATTTTTTTTATGTTAAAAACTTTTCTAATTTGTCTGGCAGTCCTCTAATCACGGCGGTATAAATAGGGCATATTTTCTAATTTATGGAGGGTCATATTTTCTTAACTAATTAGTTGCCGAAAAAAAGAAAATGTCAGGGACGTGTTAACAGCAAACCTTGATTTTATGAAAAAAATAATTGCTCTAGAGGCATTATTCAGGAAGAAAAAAAGTAATACATTTGTATGGAGAAGTGCGATTCTCCATACAAATGTGCCCTGTTCCCTCTTAAGCTTGTGCACTTTATAGTGCTTCTTTCAATGCCTTTTACATCCATCACCTCATATAAATCATTCTCCAATCGCTTATTTACATGAAAGGGGCAATGTTAATCGATAACAACTTCCGACTTTGCCCGTCATTGTTCTGGCTTAGTATTTTAATGAGTACCAGATCTCCTTCGACGTAACTCGTGCGTTTGTACGGTTTCTATCAAATCGCTGTTTTGGTGATTTCGCATTGGATTTATTATTTATCTCAGCCCTTTGGTCACGTGAAGAGTCGACCAACCGCTTCGAAATGTCTCAGAAACATTTCCGAGAGATTTCCAAGTGGTTGGTCGACTCTTCACGTGACCAAAGAGCTGGCCTATTTTTCGGCCATAGAATCAGCATTGCCATACAACGTGGCAATGCTGCCAGCCGTTTGGGCACTTTTCCCATTGACAACGATGCGGACGCATTTTTTGATGCCCTATGATTATTTTCTTTTTATATACCTGTAAATATTGGTATCAGGACACTTGCGCGAAAGACATTTGCGCGAAAGACACTTGCGCGAACCCACATGCGCGAAAAGACATTTCCGCGCATGGACTTTTGCGCGAACGGACTTTTGCGCGAAGGGACACTTGCGCGACAAGACATTTCCGCGAACGGACGTTTGCGCGACTGGACTTTTGCGCGACTGTACCTTTGCGCGAACGGCCATATGCGCGAAAGACACTTGCGCGAACGACAGTTGCGCGAAAAAGTTGCGGAAATGAAATTTCTTCATAACATCACGCCTATATTCTATCAAAGGGTTGGGCAGGGGTGTGGCAGACTGGAAAGAAACAGTCCAATTAGACTTAAATAGTATTCATCGTAGCCTTTTACGGCAATTTTTTTTAAATATCCTTCTTCATATTTGTAGGTACCTATCTAAGGTAACTCGTATATTTTCGAATTTTCCATCATGGGTGTCGTTTTCAGGGTATTTGGGGCCCCAAATACTCTGAAAACCACACCCATGATGGAAAATTCGAAAATTTTCTCGGGCGCCATCTTGGATTTTCATTTTGACCACCATCGGCTTTAGATGCTCCAAATACCCTGAAAACGACACCCATGATGGAAAATTCGAAAAAATTCTCGGCCGCCATCTTGGATTTTCATTTTGACCCCACCATCAACTTTAGATGCCCCAAATACCCTGAAAACCACACCCATGATGGAAAATTCGAAAAATTTCTCGGCCGCCATCTTGCATTTTCATTTTGACCCCACCATCAGCTTTAGATGCCCCAAATACACTGAAAACGACACCCATGATGGAAAATTCGAAAATTTTCTCCGCCGCCATCTTGGATTTTCATTTTGACCCCACCATCGGCTTTAGATGCCCCAAATACCCTGAAAACGACACCCATGATGGAAAATTCGAAAATATACGAGTTACCTTAGGTAGGTACCTACAAATATGAAGAAGGATATTTAAAAAAAATTGCCGTAAAAGGCTACGATGAATACTATTTAAGTCTAATTGGACTGTTTCTTTCCAGTCTGCCACACCCCTGCCCAACCCTTTGATAGAATATAGGCGTGATGTTATGAAGAAATTTCATTTCCGCAACTTTTTCGCGCAACTGTCGTTCGCGCAAGTGTCTTTCGCGCATATGGCCGTTCGCGCAAAGGTACAGTCGCGCAAAAGTCCAGTCGCGCAAACGTCCGTTCGCGGAAATGTCTTGTCGCGCAAGTGTCCCTTCGCGCAAAAGTCCGTTCGCGCAAAAGTCCATGCGCGGAAATGTCTTTTCGCGCATGTGGGTTCGCGTAAGTGTCTTTCGCGCAAGTGTCCCAGATCCGTAAATATTTAATATCTATTGAAATTTTAATAAATTTATTTGTCTCTGTCCTCTCACGTAATTCTAGTACATCCAATCTATGCTCGTTGCCAATCTCCAGAGCCAAACTGTCACTATCTCCTGTATATTATTAGCACCTACTGTTTATAGTGCTTCAAGACTGATCTTTTTTTAGAATTCCGTAACCAAATGGCAAAAAACGGAACCCTTATGGATTCGTCATGTCTGTCTGTCTGTCCGTCTTGGCAAGTAAACGCATTTTGTGAACCGCATTAAGATTTTCACACAAAAATAGAAAAAAAAACAGTAAATTTTTGGGGGTTCCCCATACTTAGAACTGAAACTCAAAAAAAAAATCATCTAACCCGTCTCTAATCTCTAAACAAAATAGTTTGCGCGAGAGACACTTCCAAAGTGGTAAAATGTGTGTACCTCCCCCCCCCCCCCCCTGTAACTTCTAAACTAAGAGAACGCTAAAACTAAAAAAATTGTGATGAAATTGTTTGAACGAGATTTTTTACCTTTCATTCATTTAACTCAAATATAAAAATAAAACATTTAATTTCATAAACATAGACCTTATGCATAAACCGTGAACCATTATTTTCTAATAATAATTCAGTAATAGGTGCCTAAGTAAATAATACGGAACCCTTCATGGGTGAGTTCGACTCGCACTTGGCCGCTTTTTTTAAACGCTCAACCTGGATATTAAAATAGATACAATTTTAAGCATACAATGTAAACGTACGTACCAACCCGCACTGGGCCCGTGTGGTGGATTGCGGCCCACTCCCTCGCACAGATAGGAGGCCTGTGTCCCAGCAGTGGGAACATTATAGGCTGATTATGATGCATGTAAACGTCGGCTTCGGTTGGTTTAGCTTGCCTTCCATACTTACACTCTTAATAGCATTACACCCACTCTCGATTACGACAACAATTAAATAGCTGTGTACATTCTTTGTCACTTTATTATCCTAGCCCGTAATAAACTCGACTATCGGCATCATACATATCGAACTTTATAAAAAATCTGTTCTTTTGTTTACAAATTGGGATTGCTTCCACGTGTAGATTGTTGTTGGTAGGAGTCATGGATTATCTATACGTTATCATCAGTGATAGGAATAGGCAGTGCCTATTTGCCTAAACTTCGAAGAACAGAGACAAGAAACGGAGACTTCCTTAGGACTAAATTTTTTTTCCCGGTATTCGGGAAATATCTTCAGTAACTTGCAATTACCATGTATTCGAATTATATTTACGATCCAACTAACCGTTGTATCAAATCATGAATTAAAGTTAGATTATTTATTTCGGGATTTTACGTGAAAATCCCGAAATTTGGTAGTTGTAAGTTTAGTTAAATATAGCTTTTACACATCTTAAATAAAGCTCATTTTCAACTTACTGAAGATATAATTTAGTCCTAAGGAAGTCTCCGTTTCTTGTCTCTGTTCTTCGAAGTTTAGATAGATAGATAGATAAATCGTTTATTTGGTGCATATAAAAGACACAACACAACAAACAAAGCACAATGAGAATAAAATTAATTACACGGAAATAACAAGGTGCCAATACACTAAGAAAAAAAAGAAAACAGGTTGACATAATTAGTGATGACACTTTAGGCTATGACACAGTGATTTAAACTTTAACATTCAAATGAAATAACGTGTGGTGGGAGTGCAAAAGCGAGGTGTGTGTCTCAAAGTTACACCAAATGGGAGTCCAGCTCAGCACGTGTCAGGCAAATATACCTGACGCTGATATTCTGCTGGATCCCTGTAGTGACCTACGGACATCGAGCAGATGAGATTACTACGCGAGTTATTATTATTGGTGTTGTGAATACTGAAATTTGCGGAGTAAAATTATGTAAGTACCTAAGTACCCGCAATGTTAAGTAATTTATTATACAGTAAAGCTTAGCATTTGGAAGCATTCTTGTTGATGATTGTGTATTTGATTACTTGATTGTTTAAATATATAAATGAATAATTGTAAAATCGTACGTGTGAGTAAAATAATGTTTGCAATAAATAAATAAAAGCAGGTTGTTTACAGATTTGTGACGGTAAGTTGCACGAAGAAAACAGAACGAAACGAGAAGATTATGACAGCCAGTTATAATAGGTCTTTACCTATGAAATTGCCGTTTTGTATGAAAAAATTTAAACGAATTTTTTTCATGAATTTTTTATTTGTATTAATCGAAGTAATCACCCATGCAATCAATGCATCTTTGCCATCGCAGTGGCAGTTTATTGATGCCCTTCTTAAAGAAATCAGCTGGACGGGAGGCAACAAATTCTTCAAAGGCATTTTGTACTGCCTCTCGGGTATTAAATTTTTTTCCCGCCAAGAAGTTATCCAAATTCTGGAAAAAGTAGTAGTCTGTAGGCGCAAGGTCTGGTGAGTAGGGCGGATGACGGAGAGCTTCCAACCCCAGTTCTTGCAACTTGGAGACCGTCTGCTGTGCAGTATGAGGTCGCGCGTTGTCGTGCAGGAGCAGCGGAGACGAGCGATTGACCAATGCTGGTTGGAGATGCGCCAGCTTCTCCATCATTGTGTTCAGTTCTTCACAGTACACATCTGCAGTAATGCTCACCCCGTTTGGTAAGAAGCTGTGATGAATCACACCGGCGCTAGACCACCAAACAGTGACCATCACTTTTCTAGGGGTAAGTTTTCGTTTAGGGCATTGTTTAGGTGCTGAACCAGGATCCAACCAACTTGCTGAGCGCTTACGGTTATCAAACAGAATCCATTTTTCATCGCAGGTAACAATGCGGTTCAAAATTCCTTCATTTGTGTGTCTGTTGAGCAGTGCAAGGCACGTCTCGACGCGTACTTCGCGCTGGCGATCATTGAGTTCGTGGGGCACCCATTTGTCAAGCTTTTTTACCTTGCCAATTTGACGCAAATGGACCAATATTGTTTTGACGCTAACGTCGAAAGCTGCTGCTAATTCAGCCGTAGATTGTGTATCATCAGCTTCCACAATCGCCTTTAATTCGTCATTGTCGACCAAAGTCTTCGGACGACCGCGAGGTTCATTTTTCAGGTCGAAATTTCCAGAACGGAAGCGAGCAAACCAATAACAGGTGGTGCGTTGGTTTGTAGTGTTAGCTCCGTAAACGTCGTTGATGTTGCGTGCCGCTTGTGCCGCGTTGCTGCCACGACGGTACTCATATTCCATAATTACTCGAATTTTTAACGTATCCATGATGACGAAAAAGATTGAAATGCGATGAAAATGTAACACTAATCAATAAAGAAATGACTACTTTTAGAAAAAAAAAACCATGTTTTTAAAATAAAATTAATTTGAAATTAGAATTCTTAGCCAAACAAAAATTATTTTGATTTGAAATGGCCAGTACTGCAGAACGGCAATTTCATAGGTAAAGACCTAATATTATGGACGTATTCGAAATTGTCATACCCAGTTTTTTCTGCGAGGCGATAAGAAACTGTCGCAGCCGAATTCTGAAGGTGTCAATAGATTTTTAGGCAAATAGGCACTACCTATTCCCATCACTGGTTATCATATTCTTAGTTGCGCACAAACTTTTAATGTAATAACTAACACTCGTCTGAAGTATTTTATTTATTTTTCTAATACAGATTTTTCTTCTCTCCATATAAAGACAACTCTTAATAACGCCATAAAAATGCAGTCACTGTTTTTTTTTTTTTTTGGTTGGGAAATCATCAAATAACTTCTCCCGCTCTGGGTGGAGCAGGAGGGCATGTCAGACTTTTACTGACTAAAACCCACCCGTGTTCCCTCAGTAGCCCGTATGCCAGGGGCGGCGGTATCTCTTTCGAACGAAACCATGCGGTTTCGTTCGAAACCGCAACCCTGGCAGGCATCGGCCCTTGGGGACCCCATCACATAAAACACAGTCCCTTCAGTGTCGTTGTATAGAGTTTTTACTGTATTTCTTTATGATATGTCGCGTTCTAGGAAAACAATACGGATGGCTTACTCGTTCTACAGTGTTATCAATCGCCCGAGGTCGTCATGACTACAATTAATTATTTGCTAGATACTTTTCTTTAAAAAAAATGGAGGCGGGATTCTCAAAGGGAACTGTTCAAAATTATGAATATCTTGTTTTTGTGAGAACATCATGTACAGACGCCAGCAGGTCAACCTACCCCAAACTGTCAAATTTTCCCAATTGAACATGAACCTTATTCTTATGGCATAAAGTTGAAAATCTATCAAATAAATTTGACAGATTGGAGTAGCTTAATGTGCTGGCGTCTGTAGGTCAGGAAAAAATCAAATCTTTTCAGTAAAAGAGATGAAAGACACACCATTAGGACTACAAATAGAGACCCATTAGTTCAGGCTTCAGACTGCCTAAAGTAGACTCATCCTCCATGGGGTACTATTTAAAATGTTACAATAAAATACCTCCTCACATACTTGGAACTCATCATCATCAGTTCAGCCGAAAGACGTTCACTGCTGGACATAGGCCTCCCCCAGGCTCCTCCACTTCGACCAGTCTTGTGCTTCCCACATCCGGTGGATACCCGCGGCCTTCACAGTTAAACAATATTCATTGCGTTATTTATGTTGTCCAACAGACACATTTTTCGAACATATGAAGCAATGGTTTAACAATCCGTTTCAAAACGATACATATTATGATGAATCGTGAGTTACGCAATTAGGGTGCAGGTCTCTATCGTTAAATTTAAGAATATGCCTCCGACTGCATGAAATTGCATATAGTATTCAGTTTATTAGTCATCCTTTTAAAACAAGTTTCTTGTTTCTATCTTTTTTAATTACTTGAAGTTCACTTTTTAGGCAGTCGGGTTTTTTTTAAATAGTATTTTTTTTAATATTATGATGCACATGTCAAAGTGTTTGTACAAACATACTTACAGGAATAAAATCATTTATCAATCTAGATATGTCATCTATTGCTTACTGTATTTGTCCAGATGAGTCCATTCAATCTGCTATAATATTTTTTTTTATCGTGAATCCCTTCTTGTTTTTATTTCAATAAGAATTGCTCTAAATGACAGGCCGCGTGACCGTATCCCCGTTATTGTATTGTCCCTGAGGAAGACTACGTCATTCAGTGAGTGTTGTTTTATACCACAGTTATATAGTGAATCTTACATAAGCCCTGTTTTGTTTTAAAGTGACGTTTATATAGTACACAGCTTAATTTATTTATTTACTAAAATCTTACCTACAGCTACCATTACAGATCTGCGATCCAATGCGATAGTGTGGCCTTACAAAAAAAAATTGCAACACAATACATCAACCCTCTCGTGAACCTCGTTCACCAAACGCATGGCTCTAGTGAGAGGAGTCCTCGCCAGTAAGTTGGTTCTGGCTGCAGGCACAGCAAGCACGGGCGGGTGTCGCCGCCTCCACACGTACCGGTCAGGCACGCAAAGTTTCAGGTGCCGCAGCACTCCCGGGTTATGCGACCCACCACGCAGTAGCTTCACTACATACGCTGCGATCATAAATGGCAACAGGATAACGCGGATGTGGAACGGGCACGTAGGGCGTTCGCTGTCCGGTGTCATATGTTGGCCCGCAGGTTCGCGCGTAGCAGTAATCAAGAGTCTGACAAATCAGGGGTATCATGTTTCCCAGTATTTTGGTTTTGGAGGTGGTGGAGATAGGCAGTCGCTCCATGTAACATACTGGTATTCAGCTGCATACGGTTAGCCTGGAAGCCGACCCCAACATAGTTGGGACAAGGCTAGGCAGATGATGATTTTGTCATGTCCACCAACAAAGTAATTTTATGTTCTCTCAACAAAACAGGGCCTCAAGTCTGCTATTACAATCGTGTTAGAATGGTGTATCATTGATTTTATAATTGTTGATTTTGACAAGTTTGCTAATCTAATAATATAATGGCGTCATTATGACTTTCCAATGGTCTGCCACTGACACTCCATTGAAAGAAATGGCATTTATTGGTAATCTCGTACATAATGATGACTTGGGCGGTAATCTGCTAAAATTTTGACAGTTCCTAAATTAATACCTATGTTAAAAAATAATATGTAATAAATATATATAAATGAAATCTGGCATGAATAAATGTTCAAATTTAGTAGTATTTTTTCGAAAATCATTACTACTAACGGGTTTTTATAATTACGGCAATACCACAATGTCATTTTAAAAGAATTCTATTACGAGAACATTGATCGATCATTATGAAATTATCAGATTACGAACTTTTAGCAAAATGACAATGGGATCGTGTTGGAATGACGAATTTATAAAATAGCAGACTTGGGCCCCTGTACAGACTGCATAGTGATCTAATAATATATACGTATTTAACCTTGAGGATTTGATCTAGAGTTCTAGACTAGATCGCCCACGCTTATTACCGCGAAGCGTGTCTTTGTTCCTTAACTTATGTAATTCATATGGCTGTATTTATTTACTTTGACCTTTGAATATGAAGTTTGTAGACAACTAGCAGCGCTCCGCAGTTTCACCCGCGTAGTTCCCGTTCCCGTAGTAATACGGAGATAAAATTTAGCCTATGCTACCCGGGGATAGTGTAGCTTCCCAACAGTAAATGAATTTTTCAAATCGGTTCAGTCGTTTAGGAGCATATTCAATGCAAGCAAACAAACAATCAAATCTTTCCTCTTTATAATATTACTAGCTTTTCCCAGCGGCTCCGCCCGTGTGGAAGTCGGTTATCGCGGAAAAAAGTAGCCTATGTTTACCATATCCCAGGCTATATCTCTGCCAAATTTCATGACGATCGGTTCAGCGGTTTAGGCGTGAAAGCGTGACAGGCAGACAGAGTTACTTTCGCATTTATAATATTAGTAAGGAAGTAGGGATAGTATCATCATCATCAGCCTATAATGTTCCCACTACTGGGACACAGGCCTCCTCTCTGTGAGAGGGATTGGGCCGTAATCCACCACGCGGGCCCAGTGCGGGTTGGTAGATGTGACATGTCTTCGAATTTTTGGTTCTAGGACATGCCGGTTTCCTCACGATGTTTTCCTTCACTGTTTTGAGAGCAGTGGTAAAGAAATAATTTACACAAAGTAAAGCGCCTGTCTGGGTTCGAACGCATGACCTACAACTCGTAAGTCGCGGCCGTTACCACTGGCCACCACTGCTCTCAGGGATAGTATAGAAGAGTCTTATTTTTCTTTTAATATCTGCTGGGACACAGGGTTCTTCTCTGTGAACATAATCTACTACGCGGGTCCAGTGTGGTTTGGCAGTATGTCACATGTCTTCGAATTTTTTGGTTCTAGGACATGCCGGTTTCCTCACGATGTTTTCCTTCACCGTTTTGAGAGCAGTGGTGTTGAAATTAAATAAATAAAATACACTAGAAAAATAACATTAATTTCGGAAGGCGGTGACGGTGACAAGAAGTTATTAAAATACAAAATTAAAGTTATTTTTCAATTTTTAGTGTTTTTTGGAAGGCGGTTGTTTTTGTTGAAAAAAGTTTTTATTTTTACTTTTTAGTTAAAGTACCTACCTACCCCACACCAATTCGAAATTTCATCATCCTTGGGGTCAAAACAATGCATATTTATGCTATAGAAGCAATTGTGGTTAATTTGCTATCATTTTCGAAGAGTTCCGTTGTCTGTCTCCGAAATGCATCATCCGATCTATATTAAATTTAAATGGAACCATTTCGAAATAAACCCCTTTCGAGCAAAAAAAGAATTTTGCAAATCGGTCTTATGACGGAGTTATGCCCGAACCTTCACCTAACTCCTAACCGTTAAAGAGTTGTACCTTCCTTCATCAGCGTCATGAGATGATGATGACCATACGCAAATGTCTCAATAGCTTTAGAGAACAAATGAAAAACATTGTTATTACCTACAAAATTTGAGCGTTGCCCTCGATTTCCCTGGGATTCTATCATCCTGACTTGGCCAATGGGACCACCTCAGGAGTATACTCTTTCAAATAAACAAATAATTTTGAGAATCGGTCTTCAAATGGGGGAGAAATCGAGTAACATACAAAAAAAAACATACAGTGGAACATATTACCTCCTCCTTTTTTAGAAGTCGCTTAAAAAGTAAAGTGCTTGCCTGGGTTCGAACTCACAACCTGTGGTAGTAATCAGTATTTAGAAATAACTGTTCTGCGAACGGACAGCTTACAGGGGCTTGTGGCTAAGCAATAGCTACCACATGGGTTGATCGATCAGGGGCTCAAGTCTGCTATTTTTATAAATTCGTCATTCCAACACGATTCCGTTGTAATTTTGCTAAAAGTTAGTAATCTGCTAAATTCATAATGGTCGATCATTGGTCGGTCAATGGTCTCGTAATAGAATTGTGTTATAATGGCATTGTCGTATTGCCATTAATATAAAACCCGTTAGTAGAAATTATTTTTGAAAAAATACTACTAAATTCTTGCCAGATTTCATTTACTTATATATATTTTTACATATTATTTTAGGAACTGTTAAAATTTTAGTAGATTACCGTCTAAGTCAGTCATTCATTTCAGTCAGATTAGCAATAAATGCCATTTCTTTCAATGGAGTGTCAGTGGCTGACCATTGGAAAGTCATCATGACGCCGTTATATTAGTAGATTACCAAACTTGTCAAAATCAACAATTATGCAATCAATGATAGACCATTCTAACACTATTGTAATAGCAGACTTGAAGCCCAGGTTAAGCTACGCTTGCCGTAGTTGGTCCGAGGATGGGTGACCTTCACATACAAAGACCCCTCTATGCCTCGGCAAGCACGCTAACCCGTTGGTCCCGGCTGTGCTTCGTAGATCTTTGATAGTCGTTACAGGTCTTCAGAAGCCCGAAAGTCTGACAATTAGTCTTACCAATGGATATCGTTTTATCCAACTACTGGGTTGTGGAGATCAGATAGGCATTCGCTCCATCTAAAATACTGGTATTCACCTGCATCCGGTCAGACTGGAAGCTGACCCCAACACAGTTGGGAAATGGCTAGGCAGATGATGATGTCATAAACTAAACTGGTACAAGCCAGTCATGGTAACAATTTGGTGCCTTTCTAGATTGAGGTCGTAATTATTGACGTCTGAGCTATTATTGATGACACGGTGAAAGTTCACTGCAGTTCGAAACAGTGATCGTCTTGTAATGTCTGCAATACTTACATGTAAGTAAGCTGACGTGACTGAAGCCAGATGCATCGTGCCGGATGCTCAATTCTGCCGTCCACGAGCTATAATGCCGTTATCCAACAAAATCATATTTCGAGTTATGGACAAAAAAAGCGCAGAAAAATATGGTAATGCATGCTATTTAATTATGCAGCGGATGGTAAAAATTATAGTAAAAATGTAAGTTATAAGCTCTTAGTCACTTTTTAGTTTAGTAATGTTGCTTACCTGCATTTTAGCGTAGTAAACAAGACAAGTTAACGGCATTTTTTTTTTATCACGGCATCCAGAAAGATGGAGTATTTTTTTCTGATTATGTTGCCATCAAAAAACGAAAATCGACTATATGCGAGTTAACGGCATTAATACTTGTGGACGGCAGAATTTTTCTCTTATCCCATTTATTTGGGGTCACCCTAACATGTTTTTCAATCGACTTCAAATAACGAGGAAGTTTTAAACTGGGTTATATCTTTATAGAGTATAAAACACAGTCGGTTTTCGTGTCTGTACACGGATTTTAACGCGGTTTTCTACAATTGGCAGACTGATTCAAGAAAGGTTTTTATGTGTAACTAGCAGAGCTCCACGGTTTCACCCGCGTAGTTCCCGTTCCTATATCACCCGGAGATAGTGTAGCTTCCCAACAGTGAAATATTTTTCAAATCGGTTCAGTAGTTTCGGAGCCTATTCAATGCAAACAAACAAAAAAACAAACAATCAAATCTTTCCTCTTGATGATATTAGTAGATACACTGACCTCCACGCGGGCGATACCGCTAACAAAAGCTAGTGTATGTGTACTAAAATTTATTTTTAACATTTGTTACCACAGAACTTTGTAATTTATAAACCGATTTGGAAAATTCTTATTTTGTTTCAAAGTGTATACCTACTTACCGAGTGGTCCCATATAAAGGCAAATAGGCGCGACGCAACTCATGTAGAACAATTTCTATGAAAACTTCATGGAAATAGTTCTACAAGTGACGCGTCGCACCCTTTTTGAAGAAGGGCAATTTCTAATTAGTGGTTTTTGAATTAGATTCAATGATACGTATTTTTGAACACGCTTTTATTAGCTTGGTATGTATCTATGTAACGGAATCTTTGAACGTGATTCGGATTGATTTGGAACTTTGCACACTTATTAAGGACCGATGACATATAAATAATTTCACAAATTTGTTCCATTATGCTGGCCAAAAAATATAAATACAGGATATGTTTTTAACCAGTGGCAAACTGTAACCATGAATTCAGCAAATCATTCTAGACCCCCAGCGCAGAAATATTGCGTCGGTTACACAAAAAAAAACAGCTGTTTCATAGAAAATTGCAATACCTACGCGGTCAAAATGTATGGAACAGTTTGTTTATTTTTCTTAACTTACCTATTCTGTATGTAAAAACATCAAAAAAATCACGCTTTTGTAGTTATCCGAAGTAAACAATAATGAAAACGTGTTTTTTAGTTTTTTTTTTTTTCCAATTAATGTTTGTTAATGATGTTAGGTATAATAACTTCCTATCACTAGGTAAGTGTGGCGAAGTTCCCAATGAGCTACAAGAAAATGATGATGAACTGAATCGCTCATATAGCCAATTGTTCAGCAACCGAGCCAGATTACCCGAATGACCTATCACGATCACCAAAGTCCTTACAATCAATCAAAAACGTAAGTATCAATTACTAATCATTCTTGTCACCCATCCGATCGGTAACCGGTTTCGAGGTTGCTTAACTTTATGCGTTCTGCGTATGAAATTGAGTTACAGACTTGCGCTTGCGACCTACTTGGTCGGAATCTTTAATACATGATCTTGTTTACTTGAGACATCTTTGCGATACACCCTAATTGCGCAACGAACTATAAATCAAAATTTGAATCGTTCTGAACGATAATTGACACATGGATTAGCCATGTGTTCGAAATATTCGTTTAGTCCACTCTCAACCCCTCGACCCCCAATTATTAATGTGTCCACTGGACCCCTGACTGTAGTTTATTCTCGAGAGCGGATTTTATTTTCCAGTCGAGTTTTAGTGTCCTCTCGACCCCCCAAAGTAGTATGTCTTATCTTACCTTATCCTTTGTATGAAAATACATTTCTTTTTTTTTTTTTTGAGGGTGGGATATCATCAAAGAACTTCTCCCGCTCTGGGTGGAGCAGGAGGGCGTATCAGACATTTACCGACTAAAACCCACCCGTGTTCCTTCAGTTGCCTGTGTGCCAAGGGCCACGGTATCTCTTTCGAACAACCCGCAACCCTGGCAGGAATCGGCCCTTGCGGCATCCACCAGTTGGTGATGACATCTCTTGATTACGTATGCCTTTTGGTTCCATACATGGGACGTTTATCGGATATCTTATAAATATCAATTCGATTCAAAACTGCTGACCACGTAAAACAAAAGAGGTCGTAATCATAAAAACACGACCTACATGTCAATCATACCATAACACGTTCATTCAGTCGTTCAATCGATTGCTTCATGCCGTAATTCATTGACCTGCTTGGGAACATTTCAAACAAAAGTTTATTGATGCAAGTTTTATTTTTTCATTATTCTATTGTTCTTATAGTTTAAATCACCGAGCTAATTGGCAAATAGAATAGGCTTTGCTTTGGTTGAGAAATATCACAATAATTTTTAACCGACTTCAAAAAGAAGGGGGTTAACAATTCGACGTTTTTTTTTTATATGTTCGGGCATAATTCTTTTTTTATTCGAAAGGAGTTTATTCCGAAATGGTCCCATTTAAATTTCATATAGATCTGATGATGCGTTTCGGAGACAGACAACGGAACTCTTCAAAAAATTACAGCAAATCAACCGCGATTGATGCTATCGCATAAATATGCAATGTTTTGACCTCAGGAGGATTTGGGGTCGAATTGGTGTGGGGTAGGTACTCTAAAAAGTGAAAAATATTTTTTTTTATAAAAAAAAACAATCGACATCTAAAAAAAAACATACACAGTGAAAAACTCACACTTTGTCTTGGAAGTCGGTTGTATTTTTTTTTATTGACTTCTCGCAGGTTAACCTATGAGGTTGTCGGGTGTTTAAACGGACTTGCCTGTGGTAAACTTAATAAAAAGGCTTCCAGTCAAAACTTAAAACTATAGCGGGTGCTCGATAAGGGACCTCGGCTCAGGGCATCGCTGGTGGCTATTTTAAATATTCATTTATATTTATTTATACATGCTTTATTGTACACCAGAAAATACATTTAACACAAAAAACAAACGATGGGCGGCCTTATCGCTTTCTGCGATCTCTTCCAGGCAACCTTGGAATGGACAGTGATTGCGTGGACATTAAAATGGGTTTGTCATTGGTGCAAAATATAGATACAATTTACTATAATAGATATATTCATTTATATTCTGTATAATAGATACTTATATACAGCATATAATATATACAATCATATTCCAACTGCCCTTTTATCTACTAAGGGTCAACTCACACCGAAAGAGCCGCGAAGGACAGCGAAGCGCAGCGACCCGCTTGGTAGAGAAGGCTCCGTTTATGGAATTCGCCGGAATTCCCGCGGCGCCGCGGGCATCCGCGCGACTCATTCGAGTTTCTCATGCAATAATAAGTATTATAGTAATGAAAATAAAGTTAAAATTCATATGACACTGAAACTGCGCTCCGCTTCGCTGCGCTTCGACGCCCTTTTGGTGTGAGTTGAGCCTTATCCTATACAATATTATGTAAAACTAGCTGACCTGACAGACGTTGTCCTGTCCGTCCAATAGTCATTCATACAGAATCCCTACCTACCCTACCTACCCTACCTACCCTACCTACCCTACCTACCCTACCTACCCTACCTACCCTACCTACCCTACCTACCCTACCTACCCTACCTACCCTACCTACCCTGCCTACCCTACCTACCCTGCCTACCCTACCTACCCTGCCTACCCTACCTACCCTGCCTACCCTACCTACCCTGCCTACCCTACCTACCCTGCCTACCCTACCTACCCTGCCTACCCTACCTACCCTGCCTACCCTACCTACCCTGCCTACCCTACCTACCCTGCCTACCCTACCTACCCTGCCTACCCTACCTACCCTACCTACCCTACCTACCCTACCTACCCTACCTACGCTATAAACCTCACGGAGCCCGAGACCTTTCCAACGAATGCAAAACCGTGGAAATCGGTTCGTGCGTTCTGGAGTTATAGCGTCAGGAAGGAAAACCCGACTTATTTTAATACAGGGTAATCTGCTGTTTCATAGAAAAGTGCAATACCTACGCGGTCAAAATGTATGGAACAGCTGATTTTTTTTTTGTGTATCCGGCGAAAAATTTCTGCGCTAGGGGTCTAGAATGATATGCTGAATTCATGGTTACAATTTGCGCACTGGTTAAAAACTTTTCCTGTATAGTAGAAGATAATTATCGCAACACTGCATACACCCCAATTAGAGTATTGCGTTAAAAGCATAATACGATGGTATTATTGAGAAAATTGTGTTGACCCGAGCAAGTGTTTTTAACCGACTTCAAAAAAAAGGAGGTTATCAATTCGACATGTTTTTTTTTTTTTTTTTTATGTATGTTCGGGCATAACTCCGTCATATGTAGACGGATTTGCAAAATTCTTTTTGTTCGAAAGGGGTTTATTCCGAAATGGTCCCATTCAAATTTCATATAGATCTGATGATGCGTTTCGGAGACAGACAACGGAACTCTTCAAAAAATGACAGCAAATCAACCGCGAATGCTGCTATCGCATAAATATGCATTGTTTTGACCCCAAGGATGATGAAATTTCGAATTGGTGTGGGGTAGGTAACTAAAAAGTGAAAAATAAAAACTTTTTTTCAAAAAAATAACAACCGACTTCCGAAAAACACTACAAAGTGCAAAATAACTTTAATTTCGGAAGGCGGTGACAAATAATTAAAATACACATCCAAAGTCACCGACTTCCGAAATTAAAGTTATTTTGCACTTTGTAGTGTTTTTCGGAAGTCGGTTGTTATTTTTTTGAAAAAAAGTTTTTATATGCATTTAAAATTGAGTCTCATTTGCCTTAATCTAAGATTTAATTTTCTTTGACTCAATCGTCAGCATGGCATATACATAAATAAAAAAATATATACTAAAAGGTACTGAAATCTATTCAGTAACTTTTAATATAGATTCAAATTGTGACAAAAAAAAAACAGCTGTTTCGTAGAAAAGTGCAATACCTACGAGGTCAAAATGTATGGAACAGAAGTTTTTTTTTTTTGTATAACCGACGAAAAATTTCTGGGGTTCTAGAATGATAATCTGGCCTGAATTCATGGTTACAGTTTGCGCACTGGTTAAAAACTTATCCTGTATACAAGGTCTAACAAAATATACGGAGACGCAAAACCTGACATAAGTTATTTTTATTTTTTTGGGTTTTGGCTTCGCACGGTTTGTGCATTTAGCCAGTGTCAAGTAATTTTACTTTTCAATCACGTAAATGGCCCGATATCAGGCACGAAGTCACAAAAAAGTCATAGTCAGTCAAGTCAAAGTTATTGTAAAGCGGTAGTAACTTTACAACAACCTATTAGGAGTTTTTGGGGGGAACACGAAAAGTCCACGTTAGTCACTTATTTTCACCTTCACTACACTTGTGCACTCACACGTAACTAAATTGAATAATTCACTACCAAAATTATACAATCTAATTCGCTATTTCACGAAATTTCATGAAAATGAAAATTCATGTGACATGTTCCAACGCGATCCCGCCAAAAACTCCTGAAAGAAGTTTGTATGTTCATGAGACTGACCAGTTATACAGGGTAAGTTTTATCCAGTGCGCAAATTGTAACCATGAATTCAGCATATAATTCTAGAACCCTTAGCGCAGAAATGTTTCGCCGGTTATACAAAAAAAAATCAGCTGTTTCATAGAAAAGTGCAATACCTACGCGGTCAAAATGTATGGAACAGCTGTATTTTTTTTTTGTATCCGGCGAAAAATTTCTGCGCTAAGGGGTCTAGAATGATATACTGAATTCAGGGTGACAATTTGCGCACTGGATAAAAACTTTTCCTGTGTAGATTATAGCTGGTCAGTCTCATGAACATAAAAACATTTTTTCGCAAAACTTTTTGAGTGACCTGCTACACCTCTGCCTAACTCTTCGGGGGTTGCAGCCGTAATGTTATGTAATATTAATGTCATGGCGCTTTAAACGTTGTTAAGTTTCAAGTTAACAAGTTATTTCTTAATACAGCTTTTTGTTTAACATCGTTATGTAAAGTCTTACCAATTTAAACAACGCATCATTGAAACACAAAAGCCGTATTCTTTCCATTTATATAAGTGAGTTGGAACATTTAAATTGTAAACGAGATTTGGTTTACAAAGAATAACAACATTAAATTTGTTGTTATTTTGATAAGAAACAGAAAACACGTTCACTGTCTCGTTCTTATGAGTGTATTTAGAAAGAGAGCGTAAACCCAATTATTTTTTAAAGAGTAACCGTGGAGTTTCTTGCCGGCTCTTCTCCATAGGAAGCGACAATTTGGAACCGTGCACCTAGCTTCTGACGTTTCATAAGTGCCCATGCAGGTTTATATGAAATAAAACATTTTGATTTGATTTGATTTGGTTGCCTTCACTTAGGTATTTAGAGTGTTGCTTCCACTTTTATCTATATGCTTCTTGGTTTACCTCAAAACCAACTCTTCAGCTTTTTATGTTTAGCATAGATAAGGGGCTTAAAACAATAGTAATATTAGCCAGAGGCGATGTCCGTTGCGGTAGGGGAATCTAGTCGCGGGCTCGAACTCACTGGGGGCCTGGCTAATAAGCATGCTGTCTCACCAGGCTTCGTGTCCGACAGAGGTAGTACCCGTGATGACCAGTTAGACGCTATTCTAATGCACAACATTATTGACTAAGATGTAATTGTAAAAAGTAACGAAAAGTCTTTCGGAAGGTCGGGTTTTATGAAAAAACTACTACATAAATCAATGACCAATAAAGTTTATAGAACTTTTCGATATTTGAGCTTTGTCGGTACTGAGTTGGTTTTGAAGATTTTACACTTCTTTTATTACTCAAACACGGCCAAAGTTTGGTCAAATTACTAAGAAAAACGAATCTTTGTTCGCTCATAACTTTTTAATGGTTTTTTTTATTTCAGTATTCTGTTTCCGTACAGACAATATTAATAATGAGACAAAACTATATCATGTTTCATTTTTGACGTTCATTGTCGAACAGTGGAGTAATACACTCCCGAATTTTGAATGGAAAAAATGTCGACAAGATCCACCTTACGTGGAGACCGTTAATCAACAAACGTATGGTAGAACGTTCTCAGGCCAGTTGGAGCGACAATCTTCGCAGGTAGCAGCTGGATGAGGATCGAGGAGTTGGAGGATCGAGTCAAATGGAGTACGATTAAAGAGTCCTATGACCAACATTGGACTGATATTAAGCTAATGATGATGCAGGTATGACAATTCATCCACTCACTGGCAGAGAACGCAGAACCTAAACCGCTGGGTCGAGAATCGTGTAAT
This sequence comes from Polymixis flavicincta, assembly GCA_949987655.1. Lineage (NCBI taxonomy): Eukaryota > Metazoa > Arthropoda > Insecta > Lepidoptera > Noctuidae > Polymixis > Polymixis flavicincta. The sequence goes on along the minus strand of OX465199.1, from coordinate 6,679,802 downwards.
TTTGCACAAGAGTTTCTTAAATACAATGTGTAACTGAATTATTGAACATTCAGAAACCATTTTCAGAATGAAGGGTACTGAATCGAATTCTGTCAACTTTAATATGTGGGTTGGTAGATGTCACAATGCCTTCGAATTTTTGGTTCTAGGACATGCCGGTTTCCGCAAAATGTTCCTTCACCGTTTGAGAGCAGTGGTGATGAAATTATTTACACAAAGTTAAGCGTCTGTCAGGATTCGAACCTACGACGTACAACTCCTAAGTCGTAGCCACTTCCACTGGGCCACCACTGATATGGACATGTTGTATATAACGTCGGTGAGCACTTAGGCAAGATTTTTGATAATTCTCTCCCAAAAGGAGTGTAATACGACGAAAGTTTCTATGGAATTTTGTAATCCGCATATGCTCTTTTTCAACTCTCAAAGAAAGTTAACAGTCAGGCTCTTTCCTCTTTCTACGGCGTACCATGGACTGGTTGCCTCTGTTTTGCGGTATGGCATCATTTTTTGGGGGCAGTCGACTGATAGGGAGCTGGTATTTAGACTGCAGAAGCGATGCATCAGTTCAATGTGCGGCCTTAGGACAACTGATAGCTGTGTTCCCTATTTTAAATCGTTAAAAATTCTAACATTGCCGTGTTTATAAATAATGGAAACTGCTTTGTTTGTGAAGTCCAACCCACATCTATTTAAACAATTATCAGAGGTCAGGAAAAATCCGATACGGACCCAATACATTAATCAATTATGTCAAGTAAAAAACTTTTTAATAAAAAAATTAAACCGCCGAAAAACCGAAAAGTAAAAAATAATAAACTAGCTTTGTCCAACCCCAATAACTAAGTTCGGAAGGCGGTGACATATAACTAAATACATATCCAATGTCACCGACTTTATTTATTAGAAAGTTTTTATTTTATAATTTTTTGTGGCTATAATCTATAATTGATTTAATACACAACTCAGTATTAAAATCTGTGAGTAAACAATCAATCATCCCCTGTTTTCTTACCCTTAGGGTTGGAATTTTTCTTCAAAATTTATGTGGGACCAACTTCGAGGTATACCCTTTCCATTTTCCATTTCCCTTCCATTCCATTTCCCTTTCCAAGAATGATCAAAATCGGACTACTCTGGAAAAAGTTATGCGTGGTCATATATAAAAAAAATTAAAAAAATACGCGTCGAATTGAGTAACCTCCTCCGTTTTTTCGTCAGTTCAAAAATGTTAAACTGCACTAATGCAAAAAAGGTTTTTTGGTATTGCCCCACTCATATAAAATAGAGTACCTAATAGTATAAAAAATATGACTACAATACAATTTAAAAGGGAGCTAAAAGAAATTGTAATTACGAAAACCTCTTACACGATTGACGATTTTCTTAATATGATAATAAATTCACTGACTGATTGACATCGTTACTCTGATTGACATAATAATTTTCATGCTGGTTTTTTATTTCTGTTTGACATTATTTAGTCTTTTTTATTGCTGTGACCACGCTGACATTTTTGATTTGTATTTTTTTTTTTTTTAACACCAATGTTTATTTTTGCATTTTGACGATTGTGACGATTTTGACATTTGACGGTAAAATATGGAGAACCTTATCATAAAAAAACATCTATGTACTATACCCATGTTTGCAAAGAAATAAATGATTTGATTAGATTTGATTTGTAATTTTTCCGGTGGAAAATCCTACGGCCACGGCTTGTAATTCCATAAATGAGCACAGTACCGACTAGCGTGTCGGTTTCAAAATCGTCATATAGGTAAATGTCTATGCGTACGCGCATAGGTAACTATACATATATTATTATTTCGGAATACATACGCAATTTGTGACGCCATTTCCTGCGATCATTTTAACGGTGAATGGTGACGGCAATATGTAGCTAAATATATACTGTATCTAATCACACATAGATCCTCATCTGCCTAGCCTTTTCCCAACCATGTTGAGGTCGGCTTCCAGTCTAACCGGATGCAACATGAATACCAGTATTTTACAGAGCGACACAAATACCTCTTGGTAAGACTGATTGTCAGACTTTCGGGCTTCTGACGACCCGTAACGTCTGTCAAAAATTCACAAATGCCAGCCGGGACCAACGTCTTGACGTGCTTTTCGAGGCACAGGAGTCTCTGGGATATGTACAGATGGTCACCTACCCACGGACCAACCGCTGCAAGCATAGCTTAACCTGATCGATCCATCCGTGTGGCTGTTGTTACTTAAACACGACCCCTTGGATGTTACTATACCTATATACTGAAGTAGCTTCCGCCCGCAGCTTCGCCCGCGTGGAAGTTGGAAATTATCCCGCAGGAACGTACTACCGGGATAAAAAGTATTATATATGTTAATTTAGGTTATAATCTGTCTGTGTGTCAAATTTCATCCAAATCCGTTTAGCCGTTTTTGCGTGATTGAGTAACAAACATCCAATCATCTTCACAAACTTTCACATTTCTAATATCACGGACTACCCTTTTTTACTTTTAGGGGTAGATTTTCGAGAAACCCTGATACATGTTATTCTTTATTTTTGGTTTAAGGTTTATACACTGAGTTTGGAGTTAATCAGACCGCGCGTTAAAATTCTTCCATACAAACTTTGACACCCCCTAATCCCCCTTTAGGGGGTAGTTTAGAAAAACAATAAATGGCCAACCTCATAATTTACTTAACTTAGTATTTGTGCCAAGTTTCAAGTTTATTAACTCAAGGAATAAGATTTTTCATACAAATAAAATCCCCCCTTTTCACCCCCTTAAAGGTCGAATTTCCAAAAACCCCTTCTTAGTGCTCCCCTACATCATAAAAGGAAGTCGTGTGCAAAATTTCACGTTCCTAGTCCTAGTAGTTTCGGCTGTGCGTTGATTGATCAGTCAGTCAGTTTCTCCTTTTCATCATTATTCATCTATATATACATATAGATGAATAATGTCAGCCACGCTAAAAATATTGTGTAGAAAATTCATCTAACCACTAGACGGTCATTTGTTTGTATATTCGTCAGCTGTAAAGGGTGGGTCAGAAGTCTGAAACTCTGCCAACCAGTCTTACCAAGGGGTATCGTGTTACCCAGTAACTGGGTTGTGGTGGGAGTCGCTCCTTGTAAAATAAGTATTCAGCTGTATCTGGTGAGACTAGAAGCCAACCCCAACATCTTTGGGAAAAGGCTACGCATGACATGGATTCGTAACATTCCCATCTCCGCTACATTAAAATTTCGTTCAAATCAAAATATTTTATTTCATTTAAACCTGCATGGGCACTTATGAAACGTTAGAAGCTAGGTTCACGGTTCCAAATTGTTGTTTCCTATGGAGAAGAGCCGGCAAGAAACTCCACGGTTACTCTTTTAAAAATGATTGGCTTTAACAATGTTTTCAAATTACGGAGATAAAAAAAAAACGTCTACAAATCTACAGTCTGTAAGGCCTACAATTTTCTCTCATTCACAATATGTAAAATAAATGTACATAAATAAAATGAACCTAATTAAACATAGTGACATGATTTACATGACAATCACTAAAAAATAATCGATATTAAAATTGATGTATATCAAATAATGACGAGAATATGTCAGCATTGTAAAAATAAAAAGAGTTCATCCATTTTCTTCATTCCGATATCGACAGGTGACTTCTAATGAATTTTTAAATGCTCCTGAAATTATAATGATGAATGAAATACCTTGAAAATGATAATGAAATGATAATAAAATCTCACGCTAAACAAAATTGACCCAAAGACTCATAAGTGAAGGACAAATCTAATTAACGTGGAAAAAGTCTCCCAAGTGTGTTATGAAACTCAAGCCATGGTGACGAGGCTGCCCCAGTTAAAATGGTGTTACTAAATAACTTGTTCTGACTGTGAAGACAATGGTATATAATGTTTATTTTCATAGGACAGCCAAGTGAATAGTTTTAGCTAGATATTTGTGATTTTATCAAAAACTGATTATTTATAACTCCATTTATTTGCATTAGAAAAAGAGGCTAGTAGAAAGAGGTGTGCAAAATTTATTTCAAAGTTATGATATAACCTGTTTAGAAAGATATTTAGGACTGTACTTAATACTGAGATAAACAATACCTACGTTGATGAAACTTCTTCGTTTTCATCAGCTAATTTAGTCATCAAACGTTCTCGATATTGTTCAGTCCTGATTCATTCAGGATTTTAGCATTAACATTTAAATTTTTTACTGGAATGAAATTCTATATCTAATGATAGCCACCATAAACAGTTAAAATGATTATGTTAAAGACAGTTTGACATAATTATTTTCTATACAAAACTTGTCAAACCGGCAATGTTTCCTCCTCAGAGTTATCTATAAAAGATCGAATAAATACTACAGAGACCATCACACTCTCCACATGACTCCAAATATAGCTGCTAAGCACAGACACTTGCACTCTATCAATCAGGGAATTCTGAGGGGACGGCGCGTACGCAGTCCCCACTATCTAAAATTACGCATCCGCGTTATCCGTATTAGGGATAATCGCAAGGGTCAACCTAACCGCAGTGCAATGGGAAGGCCTCGCCCTGGGGGAACCGCCTTCATGATCACGGTATCCCCTATGCCAGGTAAGTATGACTTTGCTACAAAACCGCGCGAGGGTCCTTCAACGGCGGAGAATCTTAACACCGCGATTCAGAAACATGACGTAAATGTAAAGCGCCATCTAGTTTGAAATCTCGGCACTTATTTGAGCGGCTTTTTAAATTACCGGGGTACTTTGTACACGACTTTTATTACCACACTAGCTGTGCCCGCGACTTCGTTCGCGTGCATGTCGGAAAACAATAATGTGTCGCTTTGACGGTGTAGGTACCACTCCTCCGATCTTCCGATCTATCCTGGTAGGAATCTACCACAGCTTTCGAATGCAGTCCAGAGCCTATAGACAAAACACATTACTCTTGGCGTTTACGCTAAACGGTACGCCAAAATGTATGGGAATGACATTACCTGCGGAAAGGACACGGTAATGTCATTCCCATATATTCTGGCGTAGAGTTTAGCCAGAAAGGTGTTTTGTCTAGGCCTGCAGGCGTCTTTAGGGGTTATAATGATATTGCGACGAAGTCTCACTCAGATTTTTAAGAATAAATATAGATCAAAGCGCCTGGTCGAGGCTCATTTTATAATAAATGTGCACCTGCCGTAGGTACAGTAAAGCTCTTTATTCGCGAGGTATACGTTCCGTAAAATACCTACCGCGAATACAGAAACCGTGACTATGGAATGGTAATTTATATGGGATTATAGGGGATACGTTCCTAAGTGACAAAAAAAAAAAAACAATTTAATTGAAGTTTTTGACCATATTGATTAATTGTATGAGCGTGATATCGATGCAAGCGACTCTCCAAGGCGTAAACGATCAAGCATTTCTATGCGTTAAACAGATTTTTTCGCGTCGAAAATCGTTTTTAAGTAAAAAAAAAATTCAACGTTTTGCAATAAATGGAAAGATGAAACAATAGGTAAAACACGCAAAGCGGCTCGTACCAAAGGATGGAATGTCTATTAAGTCGCAGCATTTATAAATGTGGGGGAGGCCTATGTCCAGCAGTGGACGTCTTTCAGCTGAAATGATGATGATGATGATATATAAATATACTTTATGGTGATGAGGTTGGTTTCATTATGTTTGTTTACATTCTCAAAAAACTTAAAAAAAAAAAATACCAACCGACTTCCAAAAAACATTACAAAGTGCAAAATAACTTTAATTTCGGAAGTCGGTGACGTTGGATGTGTATTTTAATTATTTGTCACCGCCTTCCGAAATTAAAGTTATTTTGCACTTTGTAGTGTTTTTTGGAAGTCGGTTGTTATTTTTTTGAAAAAAGTTTTTATTTTTCACTTTTTTGTTACCATACACCAATTCGAAATTTCATCATCCTTTGGGTCAAAACAATGCATACTTATTTATGTGATAGCAACATTCGCGGTTGATTTGCTGTAATTTTTTGAAGAGTTCCGTTGTCTGTTTCCGAAACGCATCATCAGATCTATATGCAGGGCCCAATCTAAGGGGGGGCAAGCCGGGCAAATGCTCAGAGCGGCAAAAATGAGCGGCGGCAAAATGTATACTTACAAACATACCTACTCTCATGAATTTTTGTATACTTGTTCAGAAGCCGTAGTAGACTAACGTATGTGAATATTATATAGTTAAAAGAATATCACATAATTATGGTCATACCATCTTTGATGGTGTTAGTGCAAAGGGCGGCGAATGTTATTTTTGCCCGGAGCGGCTAAATAGCTAGATCGGGCCCTGTTTATATGAAATTTCAATGGGACCATTTCGGAGTAAACCCCTTTCGAAAAAAAAAAAGAATTTTGCAAATCCGTCTATATACGACGGAGTTATGCCTGAACATACATTAAAAATATAAACATGTCGAATTGATAACCTCCTTCTTTTTGAAGTCGGTTAAAAACACCGACCGCGGCGAAGGCGGCTATTGTAGATGTCAAAGGCCGAACCAATACAGCGGCGATATCATTTGACAATGTACTTTAGGCGAAGTTGTAATAAGGTCTATTTCACTTTTTTATAGTCCATCTGACGACGCGTTTACAAAGGATATTGGGTTGGATACCTATTGGAATCCTTTTTGTTATTTGTTAATATGTATGTACCGATGTACCGATTAGACCCGCAAATAAATAAATCTTTGGCCGCGGATATAGGAATTGGGTCGCATTTTTTAATCCGCGAGTAGTGAAAACGCGAATGAAGGAAGCACGAATAAGGAGCTTTTACTGTACTTACTCAATAAATCGACTGCGCGTCTGGTTGAGTGTGCTGAAGCATTATTCCACGCGGGGGCGGGCGCCTATCTCGGCCCGTACAGGCGCGTGTCTTTTAGCTTTGTTTATCAAACGTTGACCACTGAATAAAACCACAGCAGTGGGAATGCTCTGCACGGACTGCGATAGGCCTCGACAGGTAGCAGTGCAGTAACACCTGACGCCACCTGTCAGTTAACGGCCCGTGGGACCATGGCGTTATCACGATGAAGAAAGATCACGCTGTAAAGGTGGATACTGACCGGCGTCGCGGGTCAAAATGCACCTAATATGTTACCAAGCAAGTATTCGTGCAGTCAGTAGTACCTACGGCAAAACATGCGAGCGAGCAACACTGATTTTAGCACACGGCGTAAAGACATGCTCGCTGCGAATGTTACCATTACCTACGCCCCGCAACGTCGGTCATTATCCACATTAAAAGCGCTGTTGAAAAAAAAACCAAACCAGGCAAAAAAAACTATTTAATTGTATAGCACGGGTTTTCTATGAACATAGTAAGTACGATGTTGTTGCTACGTAGTGCCATACCGCGCGCGCCCCCACCTCTCTCCCCGCTGCTGACGCAGGCAGCAGGAAGAGAGATAGCCCGATCCCGAGGATAATGGACGTAACAGAGCGATCCTCCGCGACTCTTAGTTGCGATGCCTTTTTATTGTAAATTGTAATCAAAAATGTTTCAGTGTTTCTTTTGTTCAGCCATACATTTATTTGTAGACCAATAAATAATTATATTTAAAGAAGCGACTTTAAAATTGTCAATATTTTACTATTGTGATTTCTATTGTTCCTGTGTAGGTAATGTATCCTTTGTTGGAGATGCCAAATGGATAAATAAATACATTTTTAAACTTGTTTTAACTAAGAAAATGCTTCTCTGTAAGCGATGTTGCTCGGAAGAGCATCGACATAACTACAGTTGCCCGTGTGAAAACCTATCTATTTACTCAAATCCACCAGTAGTTATGGCCGCAATTTAGGATTTATTTTTCCTGATTTTCACCATCCGACCTCGCTTGAACCCCTCCCCACCTCGAAAACTAACATCACGAAAATTAGCACATAAGTATTTATAACTCTTTACTCCCAAAACTCCCATTAATTGAATCGAGTAATGCTGTAAACACGCATTTAAATTTAACATTATCAAATTTCGCGCGAAATCAAGTTGTTGTCTTTGCATGTTTGCTATTCAAACCTAGATGGCGTTACTGACGATAGAGATTAAGAATTTCTATGGAGATGTTCCTCTAGCCGCTCTAATTTTGCTATATTATGCTAGATGGCGCTACTAAGACTTTTATCACAATTAAAAATGAGATTTCTTCCCCTCTATTTGTATTAATTTGATTGATAAAACTAATAAATATTTATCTAACATTGCATTCTAGGTATATGACTCAGAACACCACGTCAGTTAATATTATCATAACTTTTTATTTGAAATTCTTTTAGCTTTTTTGATTCGTGGGAATCAACCACCAACGGAAAGCGATTTTAGTAAAATAACACAGACACAGTAAGTAACTTAAATGAGAATGACGTGTTAATATTAAGTATTCGTTAGTACCGTTTCACGCCAATAGATGTCGCTAAGTGTTTCAACATTACGTAAATAAATTCTTCTTGAACACTTTAAATTATTTAGATAGGTTGACCGAAGCGATTGCGATGAAACAAAGACTAATATAAACTCTGAGTTATAAACAATATTTGAGTATGAAAGATAACCATATTAGTTTCGTTCTTTTGACGTGATACTTGATCTATTCAACATAGAAACTGAAAAACCGAGCTACAGACAAAAATTTTGATAAGGGTTAAAATGTCATCTGTTGATTATCCCTTACCACCCCAAGCAATTATTTTCGAAATATTTTAAATGTACAGAAAAAGTTCCTTTACAGATTTATTATATGTATAGATATAGATATTAATAACATAATTTCATTTATTATCAATGTCATAAACAAATGGGTTTATAAACAAAAAAAAACTAGTTGGATGGCGCAATCAAAGACATAATTAATATGCTAATAACCCAAATATGTCGCCTAACTTAAAGATTCTATAAAGACATAATAAATGTAGAACCGAAACGGCTATTACCACAAAAATAAAAAATAAACGTAAAAAAATATGACAGAACTTTGAATTTATACATTCGTATCAATTCTATTCAATGCTATTTTTCTATTCAAAACGGGTTTGACGCAATTGATTAGGGTCTTTCTAAAACCATGGGGTACCACAAAAGGAAATAACAAAAGGCAGTATAAAACTCAACTTGGAGATGATTTACAAATTTGAAACATCTATACGAGAATGAAAGAAAATACTGGCCATACTATCGGAATTGAAAAAAGTGATTTTTAAAACGAAACCAAACATGTTTAGAGGACCGACCACGGAGCAAAACCGACCTTAGAATAGATTATTCTAATCTATGCTCAGAATACAGAAAGAACCAGAAGCCGCGTTCAACTGATATTGCAAGCTGCAGGCTGTGTCCAAAAACAAAACAAGAGACCCCCGCTTGTCTCACTTCCCACTCCCGTAATATTGCTAGCTCAGACATTATTTGCCCATTTTTGGGGTAAATGTTGAGAGTATTGGGGTACGAAAATAGTAAATCAAAATTTATTGACCTTTTCTATACATGCATTAAAGACAGGTTTGAAAAAGACATTAGGATTCGGAGAAATAAGGAACATATTACAAGAAAAGTGTTGAACGTACGAGTATGTGTGAATGTGGATCATCGTCTTCATCATTTCAGCCGAAAGACGTCCACGGCTGTACATAAGCCTCGCGGATTCCTACAACCAGGTCATCGGTTAATATTGTGGTGCCTTCCAACGCTACGTCTTCAAGTATGCGATCGCCATTCCAGAACCTTTCGGCCTCTACCGCCATCTGTGCTGCCACTGCCACTTAAGGGTACACTTTGCGCGGGCTCGAACTCACTGGTGGGCCTGGCTAAAAATCACTCTGTCTCACCAGGCTTCGTATCCGACAGAGATAGTATCAATGGTGAGCAGTTAGATGCTAGTCTACATGCACAACGTTATTGAGTGAGACGCAGGAGCATTTTTGGCAAAAAAGTCGCGAAAAAATTAAAAAAAGTCCTTCAGAAGATCGCGTTTTATGAAAAAACCACTGCATAAATCAATGACCAATAAAGTGTATTGAATTTATTTTTAATTGAACTTTGTCGGTACCGTCTTGGTTTTCGAGATTTTACACTCCTTTTATTACTTAAACACGCTCAAAGTTAGGTTAAATTAGCAAGAAAAACGAATCTTTGTTGGCTCATAACTTTGTAATGGATTTTTATTTTAGTATTCTGTTTCCGTACAGACAATAATAATAACGAGACAAAACCATACCATGTTTAATTTTTGATGTACATAGTCAAACAGTGGAGTAAAACTCTCCCGAAGTTTGTATGGAAAAAATGTGGACAAGTGTCAACAAACTTAAGGTGACCCTTAAGTTTGGCAATTCTTCGGGCTATGTCGGTTACCTTGCTTCTTCTACGGATCTCTTCATTTCAAATTTTCTGATTCGATCACGTAGAAAAACTCCAAGCATAGCCCTCTCCATTGCCCTTTGGGTGACTGTCAGCCTACTTATGCGGAACATTTGAATGTGACTGGCTGTTTGAAAAAACCAGAGAAAAAAAATGGATTACCTATTAATACGTAAGATGATAATGGCTAGGAAGAATGTGACCTCTGAGGTAACGAATAACTTTGATCACCGTACTTGCTCGAAGACGGGTTGGCCATTTCAGACTTATATTAATTACTGTAGCTCTCATCATCATCATCATTTCAGCCGAAAGAGGTCCACTGCTTAACATAGGCCTCCCCCAAACTCCGCCACTTTGACCGGTTCTGTGCTTCCCGCATCCAGCGGACTCCTGCGGCTCTCAGATGGTCATCGGTCCACCTTGTGCGAGGCCTTCCAACTTTACGTCTTCCGGTACGCGGTCGCCACTCCAGAACTTTTCGGCCCCATCGGCTGTTCTGCGAGCAATTTGCCCTGCCCACTTAAGTTTGGCAATTCTTCGGACTATGTCGGTTACCTTGGTTCTCCTGCGGATCTCTTCATTCCTGATTCGATCACGCAGGGAAACTCCAAGCATAGCCCTCTCCATCGCCCTTTGGGTGACTTTAAGCCTTCTTATGAGGCCCATTGTGAGCGACCACGTTTCGGTTCCATATGTCATCACTGGCAACACGCACTGGTCAAAGACTTTCGTCTTGAGACACTGCGGTATGTGAGACGAGAAGATGATGATGATGATGACGGAACTCCCTTTTCCGCACGTAGACTCCCATTCGGCCCGTTGTGCGTGGGGATTCTGGCTAACAGAGCCAGCCTAGCTCCACCCAAAAGCACACAGCTGGGAGCTTCACAGGCTTCGCGGAGCGACCTCACTGCTCCGAGGATTTCTTCACGTTGAGAAGCCACGGCCTCGCATTCCAGGATGACGTGGGCGGCTGATTCCTCGGCGTCAAGGTAGCCCCTGCAAAGCGGGCTGTCTGTGGCGCCTATGTTAAAAAGGTGTTTGTTAAGTGTGTTATGGCCCGTAAATGATCCTATTATTATTCTAAGATTATTTCTACTCAGGCTGAGAAGTTTTTTGGTTAATCGCGGGTGTACAATCGGTAAAGCCAATTTTGACTGTCTACAGTCTGTTGCCCGTGACCATCTGTTGTTATGGAGTTTGGTCGACTTTTGGCGAATCCACGCACTAAATTGTGAGAAAGGCAGGGGAAGAAGTGGGTACGGGCCTAGCACTTTCATATCAGAGCCTGAGACGAGAAGATATTGCGAAGCTTCCCGAACGCTGCCCTATTGTGAACGTGGCTCTATTGTGAGTTAAAAGAAACTCACACTAGGGCCACTGGTCATTTTCATGGCCCTATCAAAGTTGTTCCGTTACAAGTTTACCTAATCGCTGATTATCATCGTATTGCGAATATAACACCATGAAGTTACAACGTGTAATTCATTGTTAATCTTTACGCCTTCCTTGGTTTGTGGGTGAAGGAAAGTTACAAGTTCCATATAGTTTGTAAATGAAAGGTACTTATGTAACATACAGAGGCGGACCCAGAAGAGATAGGTAGATATCTATGTTGGTACATTCGTAGTTTGCTAGTAAGTTAATAATAATTTTTTGGAACGAAGTTCCTTATCGCGCGTTGTGAAAGGGGGCTAGACGGAAAAAAGTCATACGAAAAGTTGTAACGACACTTTTTGCTATAGTAAGCTATTGTAAGCCGTGCGGCGTGCGCATGTTTCTCTGTCTGTCTCTCTCTCTCTTATAGAAAGCAATAACGATGGTGACGATGGTGAAGATGGTTACGATAGTGACGATGGGGACGATGGTGACGATGGTGACGATGGTGACGATAGTGATGATGGTGACGATGGTGACGATGATGACGACGATGACCATGATGATGATGGGCTTTAAAACACTGAAAACGCGAAGTTCCTTATCGCGCGTTGCGAAAGGGTTCTAGACAGAAAAAATTAAGACCAAAAAGGAACTTCGTTCCATCCGGGTGTCCCTTGACACCTCTCAAGTTTTTTATTTCAAAAAGTGTGGTACAGTTTGTTACAGTTAATATAATTTTACAATTTAGGGTTAAATCGAATAGAAATAAAGTAACAAGTAACGTAATTGAATCTGACATCCTAGCTAGGTTAAATGGTAACCTGTTTTAAGGTCTGCCAGCCCAGGTTCCTACAGGGGTACAAACATTATAAGAGAGATTGCTTCAAGCAATCTCTCTTTGCTTGGGACTATATGGTGCAAACGTATTTAACTTATTCTAAGTGTTAGTACGTCTGTGTTTTGTGATGTACACACGCAATCATCAAGCTACCTCAAACTGTCAAATTTTCCCAATTGAACATGAACCTTATGGTTCAGATTCTTTGATAGATTTTCAGCTTAATAAAGTTGAAAATCTATCAAAGAATTTTAACAGATTGGGGCAGCTTAATGTGCTGACGTCTCTACATAGGTATGGTGTGTGTGTGTTTTGTGTGTTTTGTGATGTACTCGTAGCTGTGTATGTATGTGTTTTGTGATGTAGGTGTGGTGTGTGTGTTTATGATGTAGCTGTGTATGTATGTGTTTTGTTATGTAGGTGTGGTGTGTGTGTGTAAACGGAAGTGTTGAGATAGAATAGAGTTTGAGTTTAGATACGGAGGATTAGAGAAATTAAAAAAAAAACTTGATATCTTGAAACAATTCGCTGCTACGAATTTTGATTTTGATTTAATTTGGTAGAGAGTTAAATTGTCCATTAGGGAAGTTCCGTAACACACTACCAGGAATGGCTTTCGTGTGACATTTGAACAACATTCATTGCGTTTTAAGATGTTAAGATTGATTTATCGCCATTTTCTCAATACATGGCAACCAATCCAAGCTAGACTGGAGGTTTGCGTATGGTTTTTTTTTTTCTTTTCTTTCCTTCATTCAACTCTTGCATCGGTGTCTAAAGCCAAATTTTGCGTCGATAACCTAAGAATACACACCTAATAAGTATTTAAGAAATTAGTGAGTAGTGAGGGAGCGTCAGCGACGGAGGTTCAGCAAGGACGAGGACGAACATTTCGAAAAAAAATATTTGTTGATTCAGTTAATATATGATAATGTCCTGATTTTGTTCTTGTTTTTTTTTATTAACTACGCCTGGGGCTCAGCCTCGTATATAATATGTTCGTAGTATTCAGCTGAACGATAGCCATTTTGCGTGGATGTGACGCATATTTTCCCCTAACTTAGGTATTTAAACTAAATGTCTTAAGAGGCCTACGTACAATGAACTGTCCATACATACGTAATACCTAAATCATTTGCAACTTGAGCATATTTCCATCATATTATGATGATATTCGGATTCAGACAGTATTTATCTAGGCTCGTAGGGTTTTTTTTTTCCAAAATACTTACCTGAAATGAAGTTTAAGCGAATTGCATTTCGCACATTTTTACAGCGTAAATGACATGTTTTCTCACTGTTTTTTTGGTATTATAACCAACAATTTCCGTAATATTGTTGTCTCAGAAGCATAGCTCATATTATCAAGTTGTAAAATGTCGAAAAAAATATTAAAATACAATAAGTTTTCATTCATCATTTTTAGTATTACGGAACACATCCAAATTCATCATAAATGGTCAGTAGCTAGTAGCGCTATCGCGTCAAGCCATTGTCAATGTGTGTGTGATCGTACTGCTCACTGTAGGTATGTATCCTCGAGAGGTACTAACACTAGCGCAACGATAGCAATTTTCAGACGAAATATTGTCTCCGCCCGAATCCTAGTTGCGAGCTTCGGTCGTAGGATTCTTAAGTTCTCGTTACCAAATGTACCCCAAGTAGGTCTAAACTTAAAACTTGATGGTAAGAAACTAGATGCTATTTCGGAAACTGTATTTTTGGGAATTACTTTAGATTCAAAATTGCAATGGGGTGCTCACATTAGAGCTCTTTCAAGTAGATTAAGCTAAGCTGCATACGCAGTAAGGAAGATAAGGCAGTTGACGGATGTAGCCACAGCTAGTTTAGTTTGCTTATTTTCTGACGTAGATTCAATTTTCATTTTACAAAAGAGGGCAATCCGCGCAATCTATAAAATGGGGCCTCGCGAGTCTCTTAGAAACAAATTCAGCTAAATTGATACCTATTCTAACTCTGCCGTCTCTTTATATCCTAGAAAATATCTTGTATGTTCGCAAAACCTTAGGCCTTTTCAAAAAACGATGCGATTTCCATAATCTGAATACACGTGGTAAAGATGAAATTGTGATTCCAAAATTTAGATCGACTAAAACTAGCAAGTCATTTCTAATAAACAGTATCCGCTTCTATAACAAGTTGCCAAAGTCAGTTACAGAACTTAGCGATGGAAAGTTTAAAACGCACATCAAACGTATCCTTATCAAAAAAGCATATTATAAGATAAAAGACTACGAGTACGTTGAAGACAGGGAAGTTTGGCATTAATTCCTTCTGCACATGTGGCTTCCCTGGTACCTCATTAACAGCATAACTATGTGAAAGTCTATTAACTGCTCTCAATGTTCTTTTTTATTCTTTTAATTTTTACAATGCTGACATATTATCGTCATTATTTGACATTATACATCAATTTTAATATCAACTATTTTCTAGTGATTGTCATGTTAATCATGTCACTCTGTTTAATTAGGTTCATTTTATTGATGTAGATTTTTTTACATATTGTGAATGGGAGAACGTTGTAGGCCTTACTGACTGTAGATTTGTAGAAGATTTTCTATTCTGTATTCTTCTAAGTACCTGGTACTTATTGACAGGCCTGCACTGTCCTCCCATACATTTTATCTCTGAAAACATTGTTAAAACCAATCATTTTTAAAAGAGTAACCGTGGAGTTTCTTGCCGGCTCTTCTCCATAGGAAACAACATTTTGGAACCGTGCACCTAGCTTCTGACGTTTCATAAGTGCCCACGCAGGTTTATATGAAATAAAAATATTTTGATTTTGATTTCTTTTTGTGTTTGTGTTCTTTCTTCATGTTATTTTATTCCTCTCTTAAGATGGCACATCCCAAAAAGTTTAATTGAAAACCCGATCGCGTTCTCACCCATAAACGCAGCATCTCTACCCAACTTCCAATGCTTTACCAGTCGTAATAATACTACTCATTGGTGACACATTTTCGTACCGACGACGACGGTAACGCCCAAACAGGCTCAACTGGTTTACTGATGTAACGTGGAAACTTACTGAGTGTTCAGGACCAGGTACGTAGTACGGATTACTAATGGTAAATTATTTATGTTCCCAAGATTTTGTAATACCCATGATTTAAAAGAGTGTCCACGGAGTTTCTTGCCCGTTCTTCTCCATAGAGATCTACGTTTTGGAATGGGCACCTAGCTTCAACTTCTATTTTTTTGACAATTCAAAAGTGCCTGTAAAAGGTTTAATTGAAATAAATGCCTTGAGTTGAGTTTGAGTTTAACAGGTTACTAGGTAATACGGGTGTTGGATTTATGGGAAATATTATTATGAGTAAAATGTTATCCTTTCTACAATAGCATAGTGATATTCATTATTGCTGGGCATCGTCTATTTGGCGTTTTCATTGGCCGTTCGCGACGTGACTATGCTTTGACCAAAATATTACCTACAACTTAAAAGGCCAATAAATATAGGTATAAATTTTATTTTTTTACTTTTTACTTAGAGGTTATTGTTTGGGTCGGGGTTTATTTTTTATTTAACTTTTTTTCCTGCTTTTAAACTTAATATAGTAATAGTAAACACGCTACAAACGACACATGTCACGCATAAATCTGAGCAGCTTTACGTATGTTTCCCACAGTGAAGTTTGTGACTAATTTATCCTCATTCCTTGTCCTGATCACCATTTATCTCATCATGAGCCTATAATGTTCCCACTGCTGGGACACAGGCCTCCTCTCAGTGAGAGGGAATGGGCCGTAATCTACCACGCGGGCCCAGTGCGGGTTGGTAGATGTCACATGTCTTCGAATTTTTGGTTCTAGTACATGCCGGTTTCCTGACGATGTTTTCCTTCACCGTTTTGAGAGCAGTGGTGATGAAATAATTTACACAAAGTAAAGCGCCTGTCTGGGTTCGAACTCACGACCTACAACTCGTAAGTCGCGGCCGTTACCACTTGGCCACCACTGCTCTACCATTTATCTATAACCTATTTATTGAGACCTTTTCAATGAGCCCAAACACGATACTTCTGCTTTTCGTTGGTGAATAACTTGGGTATCCTGGAAATTCCAGGTAATACTCCAGCATCAGTTCAAGGTTACTTTATTCGTCTAATATCAATGAAGTACTAGAATACCAAATTTCGACTCGATCAGACCCGTGGAAGATGCTCAAATCCTTTCATCAATCAGAAAAGAGCTGATAATCTTCAAACGGCTGAACCGATTTCGATGAAACATATCTAAGAACAAAATCAAAAGTCATTTATTCAAACTAGGCTGAGAATCAGCACTTTTTGAACGTCAAAATTAAGAAAGAAAATACATTTATTTACATAAGACAGTCCCCCAAAAACGCCCGCCCTTCACCACTTCCTAGTGTTTTAGCTGGGAAGAAGAAGTGGCGCAACAAGCTCCCCAGCAGCACAGCTGTCTGTTAAGTTGGAAAAACTTGATTCTATACATAATTAACATTCAACAAAAAAAAAATCATTAATAAAAGTATTATTGTGAACACAGGGAATCGCACTTACTTTTACTTTATTTATAATCTTACTTTTCTCAATATGTTAAGTGAACTGTAACGTTCTTTTTTTTTTGAGAAATAAATGTCTTTAAACCGTACAAAACCACAGCTGCGTACAGTTACAGCAGCCGTAACTGGCCATGGGTCATTTAATAAACATCTCTTTGTCATAGGAGTAACAGACAGTCCGCTGTGCAGGGCCTGCATGGAGGATGACGAGACAGCGGCTCATGTGCTGTTACACTGCCCGGTGGTCGCTAATTACAGGGCAAAATACTTCGGTAACCCAGGTACCGTACGTGAGATTGTCAGCAACACCAAGGCGTTGCTGGCCTTTCTCGAGGAGCTGAGGTGGATCGAATGACCGATTCTCCCACCCGTACGCAAAATACGCGCTTTGACGTGGAGTTGCGGACAACAGCCCGTTTTACCTATTATTACCTATTAAACCTGGATACATAATGGAATCATGGCAAATGCTTTCTCCTCTTCACGAGAACCGAGAGGCCATTGCCCGAAGCATACATATGAATATCAGATAAACGTTATTTTTAACATTATTGCTAAATGTCCTCTCGCTGAACCTGAAAACGTACTAACAATTGATATTGAAACCTATTGTACTACACAATGGAGTAAGTCATTGTCCTGTATAAGGCACGGAAGTGGAAATACTGACGTGGCCGTTAAGCTCAGTGCAGTAGACTGTAGTGAGTCAGATGATTTCGTAACTAAATAATCTACATTAGATATTATGTCGCAGCCATCCGGTTAATTGGACGCCTAGGCCGTTCATTAAACGCCGACATCCAATTAAATAGCTTAAGGACAACTAGCCAAGTCATTGAGCGCAACGTTTAACCAGATGGCTGAATGTCGTGTACCTAGTCATTTGGTTAAATTGGATAGTCAGGGTGACGATGAGTTCACAAATTATGTACGACTAGCAGCGCCCCGCGTATTCACCTGCGTAATTCCCGTTACCGTGGGGATCGGGGATAAAATATAGCCTATGTCACCCGGGGATAGTGTAGCTTCCCAACAGTGAAAGAATTTTTCAAATCGGTTCAGTAGTTTCGGAGCCTATTCAATGCAAACAAACGATCCAATCTTTCCTCTTTACATATTAGTATAGACTACTTTTTACTAATACCTACCACTAAGTAACTAATCGTGAAATGTTTTTAAATAATAAATAATTTTACTTAAATTTGCACTGCGATATTGACGCCATATTTGTTTGGGTGACTACTAGCGCCGCAGTGGAAAAAACTGAACAAAATTTAAATCACTTGGCTGAGTCTTGCTAAATGATTTTGTTTCTGTAAGTCAGTCATCTTCAAAGGGCTGACTTTCGGGTTAGTCCCGCTATGGTATGGTCCCGGTATGGCACCCTCTTAAAATACCTATCAAAAAGTCCCGCTATGGTACCCATCTTTTAGATCTACGTTAGACAATAGAAGGTACAACTGAAAAGAAAAGTGTATCTATAAATAAATACTTTTAGGAGTGTATCAATAAAACGTCTGTTTGCGATATTAAATCAGTCTTTTATTAATTCAAAATATTTATAAAAAAATATCAAACAGTAAAACGAAATATTAATTGCAATGTAATTTTTAAAATAATCAACAATATTAATTACCAATAATCAACAATAAAAAAAATATAAAAAAATCCACATCTCAGAAAAGTATTACTGTAAATATTATAAACTACAAATAAAAACAACATCCAGACATAAATATTAGTTACAAATAATCAACATTGAGAAAAGGCAGTAATTGTAAATTTATATAAACTACAAAAATAATCAACAACCAACTAGACAAATATATTAATTACAAATAATCAACACGGAGAAAAAGGCGCAAATTGTAAACATAAACTACAAAAAATAATCAACATCGAGAAAAAGTATTAAACATTTTAATAGGCTAAAAACAAAATTAAAATAAACTATTTTTTTAAATGTTCTGATCGAAATATTGACTTTGATATGTTAATCAGAAAATCACCAATGGAGATAGCTTTATTTTCGTAACTTTTTGTTAGCTTTTGAATCTGGCGGTCGATTTCTATACTTGTTCTTTTTCTTGAATTTATAGGTGATCTTTTTAGTCGAAAACTATAACAAAAATCATCAGTTATTTAAGTTAAGCTATATTTTTTTCAGTAACCGTCTGTAATAGAAGGCGACAACCAATAATATCTACCAAAATAAATAAAATCAAATCCATTTTCAAATTCTTCTATGTACTCGTATTATGTAAAAAAATATATATCTGCTTTTAAAAATATTATATCTGCTTAAAAATATTGTCTAAAAAATACAACTTACTTGGCTTGTTTTATATCAAAGTGACATGTGTCGTTGCCAATTGTTTGCAGAAACAATAATAAACTGGGATTTTTTCCAATAATTTTGTTGAATCTGCCATTCCATGATTCCGCCAAGTTAGTTGTTCTATGGCGTTCATTATGGCAACACCAAATGAGGTCTGGATATTCAAGCCACTGAGTGACAAAATAGTCATTGAATTTGGTCATAGCTTCATCGTCGAAACTGAAAAAAATACTTATTAAACGTTCGTACTTGTAAAGCAATGAAATTAACAGGTCCTTACTGATATTGTTGTTCTTTACTTTTTTGCCATATAATTAGAGTTAAGTACTCAAACATCATTTTGGAAAGTAACCAAGATATTATACCTATTTTCCATTATATGCAGCCAGCCGTCTTCAATATCTTGTTTTGGCAAAAACGCCAAGCCTATGCATTGCTTAACATGGTTCGAGGACTCTTCGTGTTCCATGAGATTTAAAGATTTCGCTTTTTTGATAACGTTCTTTTGAAAATGTACGTTACATCCATTTATTTTGATATCAGGAAAAATCTTCGCTGCTGCATTTATTACTCCTATTTCATAATCGAAGGTAAATTTCGATGGACGCCATTCAGGCAAAGTTTGTTTAATCAATTCGAAAACTTTTTCATAAGTTTTCCCTTCTTTGTTTTTTAACAGAATATAAAATAATGGTGCTACATTCGTGGATAACTCAGTGCTTCCCATGTCTCCATGAATGACATAAACTTGTTCGAATGGGTTTGGGCAGCCGTCGAAAGTGCCATCACCAAAGTAATGCGTTACACATTTTATATGTTCCTTTACTTCTGTCGAGGAAAATATAATTATTCGATTACAGTCTTCATTACAATAATCAGCCAATACATACTTATTAAATTCTTCTGGTATTATAATTTCTTCCACATTCTTAAATTGTGTTTTTGGTACGTTCAACGACTTATTTCGGTGTCTGTTTAATACTGTTTTTAATTTTTTATAGTCAGGAACATTTCCTGTAAGGTGTAACCCTTTGTCTTTTAAGTTACCCATGTGTTTTTCGAAAATTTTCTGTACTGATCCGTAATTTGAATTTACTTCTTTTTTGCACTCACTTATAACCATTTGAACTTCATTGTCTTCAAAATGTGGCACGCACTGATCACTGTGTTTATAATCTTTAATTATTGTATTATTGGTATTCTCAATAGTTATATATCCACTACATTTAATACTATTTCTCCTATTTACACAATGCCAAGTACTTGAATTTTTATTTTCTCTGCGTTTAATATATTTATGTCCGGCACGTAATAAAGTTTTTCCACCGCGTCGACTGTCAATAATTATGAAATTTACACCACGTGAACTACTTGACCCAGACATTGCAATAGATAAACTAACAAGCTATCCTAATTACTCATATCGCAAAAGTACAGCTGCAAATAGCAAACTAAACCCGGAATAATACTGTCTCTCTCTATTTTCATAAAAACAAAAGGGAAGAGCTAGATACGAATTCGAGGAAGGGCTCGTCTCTATTGTTTTACGAAAAACCTGAAGTGAAACGACAATTACCGAGCGTGATTTGTTTAAAAAATAGTATTAATAAATATTATCTTGCTTAACTATAATAGTTAAGAAAAGATATTTTTTATTAATACTATTTTTTTCTTAACGCATTGTATAACTTTTCTTTACAACAGTACCAAAAACTGAAGGGTACCATAGCGGGACTTTTTGATAGGTATTTTAAGAGGGTGCCATACCGGGACCATACCATAGCGGGACTAACCGTGACTTTCAATACGCCAAGTTGTTAAACGTTGAATGATTCTAGTTCGATTAACTATCGGTCTAGGTATCCGATTAGATGCCAGGCGTTAAATGAACGGCCTAGGCGTCCAATTAGCTGGCTAATTTAACTAGATGGCTGCGACATATACATACCTATATTAATACGTGAAGCAATAACTTATGCACCCCCTTTTTTTTGGGTGGGAAATCATCAAATAACTTCTCCCGCTCTGGGTGGAGCAGGAGGGCGTGTCAGACTGTTACTGACTAAAATCTACCCGTGTTCCCTCAGTAGCCTGTATGCCAGGAGCTGCGGTATCTCTTTCGAACAAACCCGCACCCCTGGCAGGCATCGGCCCTTGCGGGCCCCCACCAGTTGGTGCTGACATCTCTTTGAGGCGCGCGTGGAACACAAAATTACGCGGATAGAGCAATATGAAATTTGGCACAGTTAAAGTTTATAAAAAGAAGGAGTGCAGAAAGGTATTTTTTTATTTTATTATGGTCGAATTTGATTACTTGGGGACCATTAGTAGGTAAGTATTAAAAAGGTCATTCATAGGAATTCCGACCGATTTCATCTGCTTTGCGTTTCCCAACTATGTTGGGGTCGGCTTCCTGTCTAACCGGATGCAGCAGAATCACAGTATTGTACATGGACTGACTGCTTATCTGACCTCCACAACCCAGTTACTGGGTAATACGATACCCCTTGATAAGACTGGTTGTCAGACTTTCGGGCTTCTGACGACCCGTGTCGACTATCAAAGATCCACAAATGACAGCCGGGACCAACGGCTTTCCGAGGGACGGAGGGGTCTTGGTATGTTAAGATGGTCACCCATCCACGGACTAACCGCGGCAAGCGTAGCTTAACCTGATCGATCGACCCGTGCAGCTATTGTTACTTAGATTCCGACCGATGTGAAATACGAATAAGATGGCCGATGCAGCGCCATGAATACGGGTATGTATTACAGTATTCCTTCAATTTGTATTAGGTGACTAAACGTCTACGCAATCGTCGATTATAGTAGGTAAACAATTGATCGCCTAGTGAACGGCTCATTGGCTGCGTATGGACCGGAATGAGCGAAAGTGAGAGCAAAGATCTGCGCGTGCGCAATATATTAGCTGTAGCTAAGCTTTGAGTTTTTCTGCATAATGTCTAGTACTATTATAGGAAGATTGGTGTCGAAAGTGACTAGAACTAGACCAATATGAGAATACCAGATAATGAAACAGAAATCAAAAGTAATTTATTTAGAACTAGCTTTTTGCCAGCGGCTTCGCCCGCGCGGAACTTTCATCCCCTATTTAACTCCCTTAGAGGGGTTCTGCCAGGGGTGCGGGTTTGTTCGAAAAAGATACCGCAGCCCCTGGCATACGGGCTGAGGTAACACGGGTGGCTTTTAGTCAGTAAAAGTCTGACAAGCTGCTCCACAAAAAAAAAAAAAAACTGAATTTCGAAAAATCCTTCCTTATTCCTTGTCTACATTATAAAGGGAACCTCTTTGCAAAATTTCAGCTTTCTAGGGCCAAGGGTTGGGGCTGGGTGTTGATGAGTCAGTCAGTCAGGACTTTTCTTTTTATTTATATATTTTATAAGGAAATAGATAAACTGAGAGAATCAACACTTTTTGTACGTCAAAATTACATAAGACAATCCCCGAATCGCCCGCCCTTCACCACTTCCTAGTGGGATCCTGCTGTTTTTCCAAAATGATTTTGATAAAATTTCATTATCCAAAGAAACTTTAACAACCTTTTTATAGCAATTGATGCAATATTTGGAATGATTTTAGTACGCACATTTTCATTTGGTTAAATTTTTACTCGGCAGAATCATCATCATCATCATCATCATTTCAGCCGAAAGACGTCCACTGCTGGACATAGGCCTCCCCCAGGCTTTTTTAAACTATTATTTATTTTCCATTTTTTAGTTCGATCAAATTTTTATCGGGAAAATGTTTTTTTTTTTTTTAATTAATTAATTTTTTTGAAATTTTGAAATTTTTTATCGGTTTATTGCATTGTCATCGGCCCTTAAGACGTTTGCAAAGTTTCAAGTTGATCAGACGTCTAGAAACCAGTGAAAATTAGGCTCAAAGATTCCGTTACATACATAGATACATACATTCATACAACCCGCTACGCTAATAAAAGCGTTATAAAAATAATACTTTTCCAAATTCAAACATTGTAAATCCGCGATGATTTATATAAAAAAACAAATGAGTTTGCTTTGGAGTTGTGTGCACTCACTTGAGTGAGGTTCCCTATTTCAACTTCACAAAATAGCAATAATACAGAGGGGCTTATTGTTTGTCCAAAACCTATGGTCGTTTTAGCACATATTCTAATCTATTTCAAAATGGTAGCGATATCGCAACAAGATACGAAAGATTGGTAGTTATGTATCGCCATACCAAAGATGACGGAAACCGTCAAGCATTAACTATGCCACTTGCTATTCATTCCACTAGCTCGCTAATCAGAAACCAGTGTTCTCTCGTTTACTGCTTTCCTCAAGTGAGCGTATACAATTCGAAAGCGGACTCATTTGTTTTTAAAGTAAATCATCGCAGATTCACAACGACAGCGTTCGAATTTTGAGTTTTTTTTATAGCAGCAGAGCGAATATTGAAACGGAGCGAATCGAGTGTTTTCTATGGCAGCGATGGCGGGAAACTATAAAAGTGACATATTTTTTTATTTATTTTATTTATTCATAACTTACAACTATCATTACAGGTACAACTCAATGCAATAGTGAAGCAAACAATACGTACGTATATATAATTGAATGTCAGCCGTGATTGTATGTTTTCTAGAACACGACTCATGCCTATGAAATACTACATACATTCAAAATCAGCCTGTAATGTTCTCACTGCTGGGACACAGGCCTCCTCTCCATGAGAGGGAGTGGGCCGTAATCTACCACGCTGGCCCAGTGCGGGTTGGTAGATGTCACATGTCTGTGTTTGTTGTGTCATGTTTTGAGGGCACCAGTACATCCCACCTGTCAAAAAAATAATAAAAAATCAGACTACGAGGAACGGAGAGTTCTTGATATGTAAAAATGGTCACCCATCCACGTACTAACCCCGACCAGCGTAGCTTAACCTGATCAATCGACCCTCGCGGCTATTACTACTTTGCCACAAGCCCTTCTATGAATGAGCACTATCTAGTGAGCGCCCATTAGGTACTGATAATTAAATTAATGCTACAAATAAACGCGTTGAAATTAAAGACGTAATCACGATCAGGGGGCTTACTCTTGAAACTAATTTTAATTTCAATCTAAACCCAATACAATTCCAATGTCAATTTTGCAGTCACGTGATTCGGTACTCTTGAACACATTATTGTCAACATTGGATTGAAATTGGGATTGCCCCGCCATTATTTTATTCAACGTGAAGTTAGCTACGTTACGGGCCGCAATAGTGTTGTTCGACCCATTACAATAAACCGGTAATAGAGAATTAAAATGCTTTATCCTTTAAATAACGCGGCCAATAAATAAATATCTTATAGATAGTTGCTTAATTGAGTAATTGTGACGTAATCAATTCATTTGGGCGTAAGAAAATGATTAAAATCATAAAATTAACCATGACTTTGGCTGCATGCGGTAGGATCGTTGCCATGCCCTACACTATCTACTAATAAAAAAGACGGCGTAGAAGGTCTCAATTTTCTATAGTAAAAGTAGTCAAGTATTAGTTTGTTTAGAACAGTTAGATAATGTTTGCGTTTGGTTCCTTTGTAGTAAGAAATACCCAATGGCGTTCTTTATTTATGTAAAATAACAATATTGAGTGTGTCTAGTAATAATAAAAAAACCTAGAAGAAAACCAATGAAAATGTAGTGTGGTATATTTTCTCTTACATTAAATCTTGAATATCTTTGGAACCGTGATACGCTTTACACAATTCCAACTGTAAAAATGGTTTTATCCATAGATCTATCGTTTAAAACCAAAATAAATAAAAACTGTACATAAATAAGAAATCTCATTTTCAACTTACGTAATTATACGAGAACCTTACTTACATTATTTTCAAATATTCCGTATAAAACTCAAATAAGTACAACTGGATTTTATTATGAAAACTATGTAAGATAGTAATGAGATCAAATTAAATTAACTAGTTAATTAGAAACCTATACATTGAGTTGAGCCAAAATCTCTTAACATTTCTCGTCTTTGTTTCCATTCTTTTTTAGGGAATTACGTAAAACGCTGTTTAATACCGCTAATCGTGCCATATTAAACTCCTTTTACTTGTTTAAAACCACCTAAAATGCAAAACAATTTCAAAAAAGTTACACTTTTGCTATTGGAAAAATCACAATCTACAAACAATCCCAGCGTAATATTGATGCAATACACAGCTGTCAAAAAAACTCAAGAGTAGCGATTACCGCGCGCCAAGCCCGATCCCGATTTCATTTAGTTCTCCAAAAAGACACGCAATTTAAACACGATTTGGCGCTAGCGTCGAACTCAAGAGTACGAAAAGTCACAATTCCAATGTCGATCGATCGGAATTGAACTCAAGAGTAAGCACACAGTTCTGATCTATATTTCTTCCGTTTTCAAACAAGGCTAAAAAGATTTTAATCTCATATTTATTCCGGAATACGGAAAACGGTGTTTCCGACACACAATGACGCATAAAAACTAGTTTACTGCAATACTGCCGCTTGTTTGATTAAACTTACTTTATTTTAATAATCACCACTAAAGTAGGAATGTATATTGTATGTTTGTTAGTCTCAACTCAGCCTATCACAGTCCACTGCTGGACATAGGCCTCTAGAACTTCAACATCCAGTCTTTCCCAGCCACCTTTTTAAGGTCGCGGGTCCATCTAGCTGGGGGCGTCCCCCACTAAGCTCGTCGATAAGCGGTCTCCACTTTAGTTTCTTTGTCTATCACTCCGAAAAGGTTGAACATTAAAATGGATTGACCGATTAAGTGGATTTAATGGATTAAGTCCGCCTGAATATATTTCTGTGCTTGAAGTATTACATCTATATATACAAAAGAAAGTCGTGTTAGTTACTTCACTTATAACTCAAGAACGGCTGAACCGATTTAGCTGAAAATTGGCAGGGAGGTAGTTTAGAGCCAGGAGAAGGACATAGGATACTTTTTATCCCGTTCAGTTGTATCAGAAATAAAAAAAGTATCAAAGTGGAAGTTGGCTGTCGAAAAACGAAAATTTTCACGGATAGGATAATAGGGTAGATAGGGTAGGGTAGGTAGGGTAGGTAGGGTAGGTAGGGTAGGTAGGGTAGGTAGGGTAGGCAGGGTAGGTAGGGTAGGTAGGGTAGGTAGGGTAGGTAGGGTAGGTAGGGTAGGTAGGGTAGGTAGGGTAGGTAGGTTAGGTAGGGTAGGTAGGGTAGGTAGGGTAGGTAGGGTAGGTAGGGTAGGTAGGGTAGGGTAGGGTAGGGTAGGGTAGGTAGGGTAGGTAGGGTAGGTAGGGTAGGTAGGGTAGGTAGGGTAGGTAGAGTAGGTAGGGTAGGTAGGGTAGGTAGGGTAGGTAGGGTAGGTAGGATAGGTAGGGTAGGTAGGGTAGGTAGGATAGGTAGGGTAGGTAGGGTAGGTAGGGTAGGTAGGGTAGGTAGGTAGGGTAGGTAGGTAGGTTAGGGTAGTGTAGGGTAGGGTAGTGTAGGGTAGGTAGGGTAGTGTAGGGTAGCGTAGGTAGGGTAGTGATTTTGTATGAATGACTTTTGGACGAACAGGACAACGTCTGTCGGGTCAGCTAGTAAATAAATAAAAACAAATGCATCACTTTGAAATTCGAACGGTATCTCGTTGTGAATCCGCGATGATTTAAAAACAAATGAGTTCGCTTTCGAATTGTTTGCGCTCACTTGAGTGAGGTGCCAAGTGAACTTTACAGAATACAACTATTCTTACAGGCGAAGACACTAGTAAAACTAGTGCGAATATAGCTTAACATTTAGCAAGAGATTAGCACACGGTTCCCACCATGCAATGTTTTTTTATGCCTTTACACATGCGAAGACAAATTCAATGAATATCTCGTAACGTTTGAAAAAGCTGTTAATTTTCGTTTGTTATGCGGTTAAGCAACAGTTGCTTGTTGCTCTAGTTAATAATAATAGGGTTCCGTATGGCATCTTTCTATGCATGCAGAATTTTCTATTCCTTTTCATGTCGCCGTGGAGGTCATGCGCACGAATGTGCCACGGGTCTTGTTACAGGATCTCCCAGAGTAGATTGGTGTCAGTGCGTCTGGGTAACAGTGCGGCGCTCTTCAATGCCATTTTATACTGCCTCTCAAGCTTGAGCAGATTTGTTTTGCTGTACCTCGGCAGCAGTTGTATTACTCCGTAGTCTATCACTGGCAGTAGGCATGCTTGCACAAGTAGCTTGATGGACTGGAAGCCGACCCAAAAATTGTCAGGGAAAAAGCTAGATTGCTTTTTAATTGTTTATTTAAGGATTTCACAAAAAATCGCTCGAAATTTAAAACACCGGACAAATGACTAGGCCGAAAATGTAAGGACGGAAACCAAAAACCGAATTTATCCGGACAAATCCGGATACCCGTTAGTTTAGTTACCCTGCTCCTACAAAACTGAATAAATTAAATTCGATTCAGATTCTAGACTAGACTTTAAGTCTTGTATTACTCAATTTAAAGAGAATTATACTTGCTCAATGTAATTCATTACAAAGGTCAATTATTATATGCAATATATTTGCGGTTAATGTGAATCTTACGAGTATCTAGATATATAGACATTAATGGTAATCCAATCACTTTGTGAACGTCTCGTGGTCGAGAATGGTCAAATGCGAGATCTCCGCATTTGATTGATCACAATTTGAGATGCTCCGCCCGCGTGGGTGTCGGTTATCGCGTAAAAAGTAGCCTATGTCTTTCTCAATATCCCAGGCTATATCTCTGACAAATTTCATGACATCGGTTCAGCGGTTTAGGCGTGAAAGCGTAACAGACAGACAGACTCATTTATTTTCGCATTTATAAAATTAGTGGGGATTTAGGATCTCCAACAATAGATATACATGTCGGAAGATTTATGAGGACGGGATGTCAATTGATAACGTAACGCTGCCTAACATATACAACCTTATTTTTAGTATACTTAAATATGCGAAACCCGAAACACGTGTCTAGTATTCTTATGTAAAGAATCTATGTACAAAATTTCAAAGCTGTATCATGAAAAAACACACAAAGTTATAAGCTTGTTATGTTTCCTAGTTGTCTACACAAACATGGTCACCATAGGCACCACGCGCCGCCTGCGCGTCCAGCGTCGTATTGTGATCATTGATAATAATTAGGCAGTAGGTACTTAACCATATGGCAATTGTTTTGTAATTAACTGGTGATAACTATTTAAAAAAATGAGAAAAATATAACATGGTGTAAAAACTATTGGAATCGATTCAGTTCCTTATCCTAAACAAAGTATATTCAGGTTTCGCTTAAACTAAAAGTAATGTTGTATAGCCTGACGTTCGCGCGAGTCGATGAGAGTACTTGGGGGCGTCCATTAATTTCGTGAGGCGTTTAGGGGGTCGAGTCGAATATCATGTAGGTAATTAATATTTATTTAGTTTCCGCTAAAAAACAATGTAAAATTGCGAGAAAACTGGGTTAAACAGGTGTCTTTAAACATTTTGGAAGGGGCGACTAGAATCAGTTCTATTTTAATGTAAATGTTGACGTTCAAAAGTGCCTTTTAAGTGCCTAATTGAAATAAATACTTTGTCTTTGAGTTTGGCCACCACTATGGGTAAATCCTAGAAAATAGTATTTATCGCGGTTATGCACCGCCACAAAGTAGCACAATAGCTCCCGATTGAGAAACCGCCACCGGCCAGCCGAGCCAGCCAAACGCAGCGTATAAATCCTTCGCAAGTAGGTACGCACAGCTAAAAATACGCATTTTGAAATATTTCACTTGAGATTGGGGGCTGGGGGGAGAGTCATGCCAAATATCACGACAGCTCACCTGAGGGAAGGTGGAGGTCGAAAAATTGCCAAAATTGCCTCGCGTAATAAATGGACGCCCCCTTGGCAACTACATATTTGCTGACGGAAACTGGGCGAATCAGAACAATTACACAACACACTATTCTTCACAATCTTTGTCATTTTGACGGAGGCTAATCCATTGTTTCAAAAATATGTTCGAAAAAATTCGTCTGCTCAGCAACGTAAATAACGCAATGAATGTCGTTGAACTGTCAAAATTGTCATACTGTCAAACAGGACAGTCATTCCTACTTTACGTTAATGTTTTTACCCCCCTTTCCTCAACATGACAGGAACATCGTTGTGAGCTGCCTCAACCCTTATCTGCTTTGGGCACGCCACGATTGCGGTGATAAGTCTCCTCTTTGAGTAGTAGATCGAGAGACGCCACGGCGTCCTCACCTTCCGCCTGACGCAGGTCCTCACCGGACACGGTTGTTTCGTGAGGTTCCTGTTTCGTAAAAGACGGAAGCAAACGCCCGGGTGTTTCCATTGCCTAGATCGCCCTGAGGAAACGGTGGAGCGTACGGTGGAGGTCTGCCCGGCTTGGGCGGAGCACCGCCGTGTTCTCGTGGAAGCGATCATCGGCGGTGATCTCTCGCGTCCGGCCTTAGTCTAGGCCATGGGACGGGCGCGAGACACGCCCTCCTGCTCCACCCTCCAAAAAAAAACCGGTGAAGGAAAAAAGGGGTTTTTTGAGGGTGGGATTCATCAAATGACTTCTCCCGCTCTGGGTGGAGCGGGAGGGCGTGTCAGACTTTTACTGACTAAAACCTACCCGTGTTCCCTCAGTTGCCTGTGTGCCAGGGGCGACGGTGTCTCTTTCAAACAACCCGCACCCCTGGCAGGCATCGGACCTTGCGGACCCCACCAGTTGTTGCTGACATCTCTGACGGCGCGCGTGGAACACAACGCGCCGTCCTGCCTAAAACTTTTCGGCCGCAGGGGATAGGGAGAGGGGCCAACGCTATACTGACACTCCTCTTCCCCTGCGGCCCCACCGCGTCCGCCATCAAACAGTGGCGGCCCCGTCCAGGCCACGGAAGGGAAGAGCGCTGCTCAGAAGCAAGCAAGAAGCCGCGATGCCTCCCATTCGACATCGCGGCCCACCTCAGTTGCGGTGCACCTCACCGCAACCTACTTTTTGGCCGCTACGTCATCGGCTTGAAGGCAAAAGCCCTGACGAGCGGCCCCACCTTTGGGTTCCTCCTCGCTTCTCCGTGGCTGGGAGACCACAGCTACTGAGCCCCCCCGCAACGACAATACGGGAACCCACTCGGGGGGTTCCTTCACCGGTCAATTTTAAACGCAGATGGCTTTAAAAAAAGGTGAAAAAAACGTTACAGTAGATTATATTACTGTGTGGTCCTTTTAGAAAGACCTCCCGTACCTTCTGATTATATTTCTGGGTTCATATAGTTTCACATTATATGTATTCTTATATTAATTGTGCCAAACCTTCATAAAAGGAAGAACCTTTCAAGATATAGGTAGATACATAAACATTTCGCCAGTTATATTTAAGTTCAATGTAATAGGAGCGAGCTTATTGCCATCAACGGGCACAAATCCTTATCCATAGTAATCTTATCCAGTGCATTTTGTATTTTTTTTTAATTAATTTTGTTTGTATTTAATGAAATTTTCACTAAAAACCACTATAAATGCACCGTTGCCCGCGGGGGAGGAACCTTCTTAAATAAAAACATTTAATCGTAATAAGTACTGCAAATTGACGGTATGTCAACTTGGTCAGAATGGAATCATCAATTAAGATTAACCTCAAAAGTTTAAGTGATTTAAAAAGGTAAGGTCAACAGCACACAAGAATAACACTTGAACAACCAAAACGCCCTTACAGCTACGGATTAAAGGCGTTAACAAAGCTACCGTTGATGTCTGATTGACTGCACTGTCTTGTAATTACCAAATACTGCCCACAATTTGTTAATTACTACAATTTACGTCCTAAATAAGGTAATTTGTACTAAAAACATAATTATAGGAAGCAGGTTAAGTAATAACTAACTTCATTAGATATGTATCTTATGCTTAACATAACATAAACATCACGCTTACATTCGTCGAAGGTTTTTTTTTTTTTTTTGGGTGGGAAATCATCAAATAACTTCTCCCGCACTGGGTGGAGCAGGAGGGCGTGTCAGACTTTTACTGACTAAAACCCTCCCGTGTTCCCTCAGTTTCCCGTATGCCAGGGGCGACGGTATCTCTTTCGAACAACCCGCACCCCTGGCAGACATCGGCCCTTGCAGACCCCTCGGTCACCGTCAGCACAGTGGCCCCGCCGCCTACCACTATTCGGCCGCAGGGGTAGGAAGAGCGACCAACGCTATAACGACACTCCTCTTCCCCTGCAGCCCCACCGCGTCCGCCATCAAACGGTGAAGGCCCCGTCCAGGCCACGGAAGGGAAGAGCGCTACTCAAAAGTACCGGCACTTCTCCTCTGCCGCAGCCTGTAACCCTCAGCCGCGATGCCTCCCATTCGACATCGCGGCCCACCTCAGTTGCGGTGCATCTCTCCGCAACCTACTTTTGTTGGCCGCTACGTCGTCGGCTTTGATGCAAAAGCCCTGACGAGCGGGCCCACCTTGGGGTTCCTCTTCGCTTCACCGTGGCTGGGAGACCACGGCTACTGAGCCCCCCCGCAACGACAATGCGGGTACCCACTCGGGGGGGTCGTCGAAGGGTTAGGCAAACGTGAAGCGTACAGTCAGTATTATTTTGCTATATAAAACACGTGTGCGGTCGGGGACCTCCGTTAGGAACGAACTTTCTTCTCACGCGTGATATATAACAAAAGCAAATTTTCGCAGCCACCATCTTGAATTTACTTACATATACAAGAAAGTCGCAGGAGGACAAAAGCCAAATCAGGTTTTCGTAAAGTGGCATTTTCGAAACGATACCCTGAGGAATGGTCGTGAATAGCTACGCTGGTAATCGAAACCAGGACCCCAAGCTCAGCACTCGACCTTGCGACCACTAAATCAACGAAATTATAACACAAAATGGTATCAAGTACATGGTATTGTTATGTTCTTGAAGGTGACATAAAGTTACAAAAAAAACTCCGCTTTTTTGCCGTGATTTTAACTAGATTATTGTGGAAACATACAGAGCCGTAGAACGGACGGGACCGCTAGGTCATCTGCCTAACGTTTTCCCAACAAAATTGGGGGGGTCGGCTTCCAGTTTTACATGGATTGACAGCCTATGATTATGATACCACTTGGTAAGACTGGTTGTCAGACTTTCGGACTTTTGTTCGACTTTAGCACAGGTAGTGTAGTAAGATATTTTACTTTTTTTTACTGTTTTAATAGATTTTTTTTTTTTTTTTTTAATTAATTGGAGGTGACGTGAAAGTTACTGGATTTTATGATCCAACTAAGCGAGAAACCACAATCAATGCATAATTAATCCCCTTATCGCCAAAACAAAGATGATAATAATTTTATAATTCTGTAATATTAATGTGTGCATGATGCGCCACATCATTAAAAATAGGGAAATGTTTAACTGATGAATGATCCTTTAAAACGTATTCACCTACTCTAATGATGTACCTACACTTTTATAAATGAACTAGCAGCGCTCCGCAGTTTCACCCGCGTAGTTCCCGTTCCCATGGGAATACGGGGATAAAATATAGCCAATGTCACCCGGGGATAGTGTGGCTTCCCAACAGTGAAATAATTTTTCAAATCGGTTCAGTAGTTTCGGAGCCTATTCTATGCAAACAAACAAACAATCAAATCTTTTCTCTTTATTACGAGTATAGAAAAAAAAAACTGGTATTTTCCCACAAATTTTTTTGACGTTCAAAAACTGCCCCAGCCTAGTTTGAATAAATGACTTTTGATTTTTATTTTATTTTATTGGTCTTAGCAGCTAAGTTAGGATACATCAACCAAACGCGTTAGAATATGATAGAACTGTGACAAACCGTGAGCGAGCCGAGCGAGCAAAGCTAGCAGCTGTGCCGTAGCAGACCCGCCTAGCGCTACATCCAAGTTTGTCACACAGTCACTTGGCTATTTAATACTTTTACTGACCACAAAATAGAAATAATTAAAGATTCACTTAAAGATGCGACCTCATTAAACAGGATATGTTTTTTACCAGAACGCAAACTGTAGCCATGAATTCAGCATATCATTCTAGACCACCTAGCGTAGAAATTTTGCGTCGGTTAAACAAAAAAAAATCTGAGGGGCAATTCTGCTAATTTTAAGAACGTTCACAGTTTGATCTCAGTGTCAATCTGTCAAAAATAGCTCGAGTTTCCATATATTACGACGTTTACGGAGCTAACACTACAAACCAACGCACCACCTGTTATTGGTTTGCTCGCTTCCGTTCTGGAAATTTCGACCTGAAAAATGAACCTCGCGGTCGTCCGAAGACTTTGGTCGACAATGACGAATTAAAGGCGATTGTGGAAGCTGATGATACACAATCTACGGCTGAATTAGCAGCAGCTTTCGACGTTAGCGTCAAAACAATATTGGTCCATTTGCGTCAAATTGGCAAGGTAAAAAAGCTTGACAAATGGGTGCCCCACGAACTCAATGATCGCCAGCGCGAAGTACGCGTCGAGACGTGCCTTGCACTGCTCAACAGACACACAAATGAAGGAATTTTGAACCGCATTGTTACCTGCGATGAAAAATGGATTCTGTTTGATAACCGTAAGCGCTCAGCAAGTTGGTTGGATCCTGGTTCAGCACCTAAACAATGCCCTAAACGAAAACCCACCCCTAGAAAAGTGATGGTCACTGTTTGGTGGTCTAGCGCCGGTGTGATTCATCACAGCTTCTTACCAAACGGGGTGAGCATTACTGCAGATGTGTACTGTGAAGAACTGAACACAATGATGGAGAAGCTGGCGCATCTCCAACCAGCATTGGTCAATCGCTCGTCTCCGCTGCTCCTGCACGACAACGCGCGACCTCATACTGCACAGCAGACGGTCTCCAAGTTGCAAGAACTGGGGTTGGAAGCTCTCCGTCATCCGCCCTACTCACCAGACCTTGCGCCTACAGACTACTACTTTTTCCAGAATTTGGATAACTTCTTGGCGGGAAAAAAATTTAATACCCGAGAGGCAGTACAAAATGCCTTTGAAGAATTTGTTGCCTCCCGTCCAGCTGATTTCTTTAAGAAGGGCATCAATAAACTGCCACTGCGATGGCAAAGATGCATTGATTGCATGGGTGATTACTTCGATTAATACAAATAAAAAATTCATGAAAAAAATTCGTTTAAATTTTTTCATACAAAACGGCAATTTCATAGGTAAAGACCTATTATTTTCGACAAATTTTTGAAATTCGATTGTCGCCGATATGACACTGCAAACGTTTTTAATTAGGTACGAGAATTGGCCTTCTGTTGGTCCATACATTTTGACCGCGTAGGTATTGGCACGTACTTTTTCTATGAAACAACTGATTTTGTTTTAGTATACCAGACGAAAAATTTCTACGGTTTAGAATTATATGCTGAATTCATGGTTACAGTTTGCGCACTGGTTAAAAATTTAACCGGTATTTGAGTGTTCAATATTTTTTTAGGAAAACAAAATGGCAGTTATGAAAGGTTCGAAAATTTTACAAAACAAAGATTAAACGTTGGTTAGTAGAAGCGTCCCGTATTTAGTCAATCAACAACATAAAAACTCCATTTATCTTTTTGCCCACAATCATGTCTTGAGTGCATCGAATCAGAAAGTATATACAATTGTATATAATTCAGCTGTACTTAATAGCGAAGCAGGCGTGAAGTTAATCTGTCGACGATTTATAGTTGAGCAATAAAATAATTGCTTTGTGTACCAAGTGTGAGGGACGATGGAGGTTCTAGATTGGTTTTCAAGGTTTCAAGCTGCCTATCCAATGGAGCGGAGAAGAGCGGAGCCTTGCCTATATTAACCAATAATTTTTTTGCATCTATGCGGTGCACTCATACGGAGCGAAGCGGACTTTAAATTCTATCTATCCTTACTAATATTGTAAATGCGAAAGTAACTCTGTCTGTCTGATACGCTTTCACGCCTAAACTGCTGAACCGATCATCATGAAATTTGACAGAGATATAGCTTGAGATATGGAAAAGCACATATGCTACTTTTTTTACTAGATAACCGGTATCCACGCGGGCGAAGTGGGTGGCATAAGCAAGTAATATAATAAAACTGAGGAGTATGTTTGTTTGAACGCTCTAATCTCTGGAACTTCCAATCAGATTCGAAAATTATGTTTGTATATGATAGCCACATTTATTAGAAACCATACAAGCCCTATAATAATAATCTCGCAATCCATTAGGTATATTTAATGCATATTAATGTAATGGTAAATATTAGATACATACTCAGCCTATAACGTTCCCACTGCTGGGACACAGGCCACCTCTCAGTGAGAGGGAGTGGGTCGTAATCCACCACGCGGGCCCAGTGCGGGTTGGTAGATGTCACATGTCTTCGATTTTTTTTTTTGTTCTAGGACATGCCGGTTTCCTCACGATGTTTTTCCTTCACCGTTTGAGAACCGCTCTCAAACGGTGATGAAATTATTTACACAAAGTAATATGCGCCTGGCTGGGTTCGAACGCACGACCTGCAACTCGTAAGTCGCAGCCGTTACCACTGGGCCACCACTGCTCTAAATATTAGATAATAAATAATAGCAGTCCCATATGACGAGAACCTCGTGGAAGCTGAGCAAGATAAAAAAATCAAGTATCTTGACCTGGCACGCGAGGTTGTCGACATGTGGGATCTGGATACAGCAGTCATTGTGCCGATAGTCGTGACGTCCAATGGCATTATAACCAACACCTCTGGAGGCTCTCATCATTAATATGTGTATAACAACTGGATCATACCCGGAAAGTCTAAAAACTTCTATCATTAAACCCATCTTCAAAATAGACAACAAGCAGAGTATGAACTGCTACAGACCTATTGCTCTTATTCCTATAATTTCAAAAGTTTTTGAAAAATACATATTATATAATCAAATTTATAACTATCTAGAAAAATTCAACATTCTTACAAAAGACCAGAAAGGATTCCGCAAGAATAAAATAATAAACATGGCTATTTTTGATTTTATAAATAACGTCATGGGTAATACGGATAAAAGGACGCCGGTGTGTTCTATCTACTGCGATATGACCCAGGCTTTCGATTATGTTAATCATGACATTCTCCTCCGTAAGCTGGAGGCTTATGGCATCAGAGGCAATGTTCTTAATCTCATAGAATCTTATCTGAAAAATCGTAAACAATATACAGAAATTTCAATAATAAACATTTATATCAAAAAAGAAAAAACATATGCATCTAAAAAACGTATAGTTAAGTATGGAGTTCCGCAAGGGAGCGTATTGGGTCCTTTGTTATTCATAATCTATATTAATGACTTGCCATTGGTAACTAATTATCCAGTATCACTTTTTGCTGATGACAGCACAGTTACTATTAATTCTATAAATAAAGATAGGTATGAACATGAAATTAATAATACAACCAATTCAATAATTAAATGGTCAGATAATAATAATCTAAAAATTAATCTCGAAAAAACAAAAATTATGTTCTTCAGTCAGCGTTTAGAAGCACCAAATATTAATGCTCAACACAAATTAACGGTTATACAAAAGGTAGATACAGCGAATTTTTTAGGTGTAACCATTGACAAACGTCTGAACTGGAAA
Source organism: Polymixis flavicincta (assembly GCA_949987655.1). Classification (NCBI taxonomy): domain Eukaryota; kingdom Metazoa; phylum Arthropoda; class Insecta; order Lepidoptera; family Noctuidae; genus Polymixis; species Polymixis flavicincta. Next base: position 6,642,694 of record OX465199.1, on the reverse strand, counting down.
GCACACACAGAAGCGTTAAATAAAAAAGTATGTTCTTCTGCCTATGCCCTCTATAAACTAAAACCTATTATAAGTACCAATGCGCTTATAACGGCCTACCATGGTATTGTCGGCTCCTTATTGAGGTTCGGAATAATATTTTGGGGAAATTCTACTAATAAAGAAATCGTTTTTAAGTCACAAAAAAGGTGTATTAGGGCTATGTTTGGATTAAAAATAACAGATAGTTGCAAACAGTATTTTATAAAATATAACATTTTAAGTCTGCCTTCATTATTTATTTATGAAGTAGCAAATTTTATACAAACCAATCCTAACCTATTTAAGAAAGTATCGGACGTTTCTATTCGTAATCGACGGGATAATAATAAAATTTGCGTACCAAGATCAACCACGGCATTGATGCGTAAAAGTATTACTTGTTTAGCACCAATCATCTATAATAAAATTACAAAACCTATTAGACAAATGCCTTCTGCTCTGTTTAAAATACATTTAAAAAAATATCTAATTTCAAAATGCTATTATACCCTACCGGAATTTTTGAACGACCGCAAATTAATTGTGGATTCCTATAATTACGACATTTTTTCACAATTTGACCAAAAAAATCTGTAAATAGGTAAAATACCCTTTTTTCCCTTTATAATTAGCATTAGGATTAAGTTATTAATTTCATCGTTTGTTATGTAGACTCAAATATTTTATGGTATAATATCCCAAAAATATGTTATTTTGTACGCCATTAATGGCAAAACATGTAGATCTACCTGATATTTAAGACCTTGCACATTTATTTGATGTATACTCATGTTTTACAATAAATTTATTCTTATTCTTATTCTCTCGTTAGGCAGCTGGCTCAAGGGCTTGATTCAGAGAGCGGTACTACTGGACACGGCGCATATAGTGAGGAGGTTGCTCTCTCAGCAGCCCTGACCACCGATAGCTTGGACCCTAGTCCCGATTCCGGTGGGCTACTATTTTTTATATTTTTAACTGTTTTTTTTTAAATTTTTGTAAATATGTTTAAAAATATGCTTAATATGTATAAAAGAAAATAAAACGAAATAATATAACAAAAATAAATAATGAATCGTATAATAGCAATAATAATTATTCATATTCGCCTATAACAGGGCTTCCTCTCTCCTACCCTTTTGCTGTACCCTACAGGGTCCACAATGATCTCAATTATATAGTTACCACCTAAGTAGGTTCACCTTATAGTAAAGCAATAAAGATATTGAGTATTAAATATTTCACAACATGCTACAACCCTTAAAACCCGAACAAAATTAAAAAAAACATGTAGTAGCGCGGGCGAGCAATGTATACGAAGCGACGGGTTGGGCGCCAAAATTTCACGGCAGCCGTTTGTCCCAGCCACGTCCCGGCTGTTATTTTGCTTGTTTGTGTTAATTTTGTACGCCATTTACCTATTAATTTTATAAATACTAACCTTAGTTTGATAAGCTAACCAGTGGACCAATGTTGTCAGATCAAATAAAAATATATTATTATATTATATTATTATTGGCTAATACACATATTTTGGACAATATAGGTACTAACTGTAACCATACCTATGTTTAACAAAATAAATGATTGATTGATATTTGTACATATTTTACAGTCGCTACGCTTACTCAGAAGTACCGAAAGTCTTATCAAGGGGAATCGTATTAGGTACCCAGTAACTGGGTTTGGAGATCAGATAGGCAGTCGCTCCATATAAAATACTGGTATTCAGCTGCATCCGTTTAGACAGGAAGTCGACCCCAATATAGTTTAGAAAAGGCTAGGCAAGGATTGATTGATTTTTGACAACTGTAACCATGAATTCAGCATATAATTCTAGACCGTAGAGCGTAGAAATTTTTCGTCCGCTATACAAAAACAAAATCAGCTGTTTCATAGAAAAGTGCAATAAAAGTTATCGTCGATTATACAAAAAAAAGTCAGCTGTTCCATACATTTTGACCGCGTAGGTATTGCACTTTTCTATGAAATAGCTGGTTTTTTTTTTGGGTAACCGTCGACTTTTTTTTACGCTGGGGGGTTCAGAATGATATGCAACAGTTTGCGCACTGGTTAAAAACCTATTCTGTATATAATTATGTTTGTCTCTTTCTAACAACAGAACTCGGTGTAGGTATTTTCTGTTCTTCTCGTACTGTATGATTGTATAGTTGTATGTACTAGCAGGTAGCTACATTCATCGTTTACGCTGTTTTTGAGCACTCTTATGTTCGTGTAAGACGCGTCTATTTATAATACGTCATCGTCCACGCCCACAATTTCTTCCCGTATATTCCACAAACAAAGGCTACTAAAATATACGGCACAGACCGTAACACGGCCTGTGACCACATTATACATACATGACCCTTGTATTAAGGTCACTAATTATATTGTTCAGAATACATGGGTATTCCGCTAAATGAGGCCTCTTTTGTTCTACGTTTTTTTGGCAGAAAAAAAAAACGGTATTAGAAATATAATTGTGTGTTTGACAATGTGGAATTCCGTGGGTAACGAGATGTTTGTCATGTGTGTTTCACTTACATACGAGTAGGTACATAGAAAACTACAGAATGTTCGAAATTTCGACCCGATCAGACCTGTGGAATATGCTTAAATCCCTTCATCAACCACAAAATAGCTGATAATGCTCAAACGGCTGAACATAATTATTTTCATGAATCAGAGTTAAGAACAGTCTTGATTAAGTCACCTTTCATTAAACACAAAAAAAAAAAAAAATTGGTTCAGCCGTTTTGGAGCTACGATGCCACAGACAAACACACAGATGCACACGTTAATTTTGGTTGTCTATTGTTTGCCCGAAGATTATATGCCATAATCATCATTTTCCCGAATTTCATTTACCCGAATTTCATTTGCCCGAATGTTTCATTTGCCCTAAAAGACATATGACATACTTTTAATTGCCCGAATTTTAGATACCATAAGATACGAATGCCATAAGTATTGTTTGCCTTATTTTTATGTGCCATAATAATTATTAGACATAATATTTAAATGGCATACAAAAGAAGAATTTTTGCGTGCTTTAGCATCAAATTTGTTTGTGTTTTTCTGTGCATGGTTGATGGTGGGCTAGGTCGACTACTTCTGTGTGGTTTATAAAAAAATAACCTAACCTGTCTGAGTCGGGGTGCCCTAAAGTCCCAATTGCATCCAATTTCTCTTGATATAAACAACCGTTACACACCCGATGTCGATGGCAAATTATGTTATGGCATATCATAATTATGGCATGTGATAATTAGGGCTAACAATGATTATGACAAACGATGTTATGGTAAGTGACTTTATGGGAAACAATGATTCTGGCACGTGACTAATATGGCAAATGAGAGTAGGGCAAATGAGTATTATGTCGTATGATATTATGGCTGTTGACTATTATGGCAAATGATATCCTAATATCATTTTCAGCAAATAAAATTCGGGTAAACGGCGGTATACCGTTAATTTTATAACACTCCTCTTTTTCCGAGAGGGGTAAAAATTGAATAAGTGCTGCCTCGCCTTTTCCCAACTATGTTGGGGTCGGCTTCCAGTCTAACCAGATGCAGCAGAATACCAGTATTTCACAAGCAGCGACTGCCTATCAGACATCCACAACCCAGTTACTGGGTAACACGATACCCCTTGGTAAGACTGGTTGTCAGACTTTCGGGCTACTGACTACCCGTAACGACTGTCAAAGATCTACGAATGACAGGCTTAACGTGCTTTCCGAGGCACGGAGGGGTCTTGGTATGTAAAGATGGTTACCCATCCACGGACCAACCGCGGCAACCGTAGCTTAACCTCATCGATCGACTCGCGCGACTGTTAATACTGAGCCACAAGCCCCCAATAAAAAGCAATATAATTCGTTATTATTATAAATTATTAGTTGTGTAATGTGTGTGTGTGTGTGTAATTTATAATCTTTAACGTTCATAATGAAATCGAAAGCACCAGAGAATCGCGTGTCAAACGGAACATTAAAAAAACCGTTAAAATATTCAAATTTAAATCAAAACTGTTACATTTTCTTACATAATAGTAATTAATTTGAACAATTTCATAGATTTATGATCTGTAACGAATAGTGCGGAAGGAAATGTGACTACTGTCGTATAGACACGGTTTTGTAATTAATTTTCTAGTCAGACTGCCTCTTTTGTCTGGTGCTCGCAAGCGCTACTCTTGAGCATGGGGTCTTGGATTCAGTTCCCGGGTCAGGCAAAGTGTTATTGAGTTTTTATATCTGGAATTTCTCAGTAGCAACTCGCAGTCTGGATTTGAGCCGGTTGATGGCAATAGGCTCGCCCCCTATTGTATTGGACTTAAAGATAACTGGCAAAATATGGGTGTCTATAGGTACACCCCTATTCATCAATCAGCTTGGTTTTAGTACTTGGATTTGTAACCGTTTTGTGACGAGCACCCCTTACTTATATTGTCATGAAATTTGGCAGAGATATAGCCTGGGACATCATCATCATCATTTCAGCCGAAAGACGTCCACTGCTGGACATAGGCCTCCCCCAGACTGCTCCACGTCGACCGGTCTTGTGCTTCCCACATCCAGCGGATTCCCGCGGCCTTCATAAGGTCATCGGTCCACATTGTGGGAGGCCTTCCCACTCTACGTCTTCTGGAACGCAGTCGCCACTCCAGAACGTTTCGGCCTCATCAGCCATCTGTTCTGCTAGCAATGTGCCCTGCCCACTGTCACTTAAGTTTGGCAATTCTTCAGGCTATGTCGGTTGCTTTGGTTCTCCTGCGGATCTCTTCAGTCCTGATTCGATCACGTAGGGAAACTCCAAGCATAGCCCTCTCCATTACCTGGGATATGGAGAAGGATATAGGTAACTTATTTACGCGATAACCGACGTCCACGAGGGTGAATTTTGGGGCAAAACCTTGTATGACATAACTATTCGAATAATCGTTATTTTTAAAACAGCTACTTCTTAATACCTACATATATACATAAACAGCCGTTCTAAAAAGGCCGATATAAACAAGTTTTTACATAATATCACAGTTTGGAAGCTAATTTGATTTACTAATTAATGTATCTGTTGCTCTCGATCCATTTATTTAAATTGTTTAATTATTAAAATTTCACTTTAATACTCTAGTTGCCATGGCAACCTTTCTTTATTAAGCATCGAACGTAGCTTTAAATATTTATTTTATAGAGTTTACAAGACGATTTTCTGTTCTTTATTTTTATTCCTCAAAGAAGTAATAAGTACATATTGACAGGCCTGCACTGTCCTCCCATTCCTATTATCACTGTAATTTGAAAACATTATACAGCCAATTATGTTTAAAAGCGTAACCGTGGAGTTTCTTGCCCACTATTCTCCATAGGAAGCGACAAATTGGAACCGTGCACCTAGCTTCTGACGTTTCATAAATGCCCATGCAGGTTTATGTGAAATAAAATATTTTGATTTGATTTGCGTTGTGTTCCACGCGCGTCGTCCGAAATGTCAGCAACCACTGGTGGGGTCCACAAGGGCCGATGCCTGCCAGGGGAGCGGGTTGTTCGAAAGAGTTACCGCCGCCCCTGGCACACAGGCAACTGAGGGAACACGGGTGGGTTTTAGTCAGTAAAAGTCTGGACGGAGAAGTCATTTGATGATTTCCCACCCAAAAAAAAAGCGGTCATATACAGGTTGCCAGGGACATCGACGCACAAACCGTAACTATGAATTCAGCAAATTGTAAGATTTCTACATTACGAACTCGAGAATAATGAGCTTAAGGGTAATCTACTCGCGGACTCGAACTCACTGGTGGGCGTGGCAAAAAATCACGCTGTCTCACAAGGCTTCGTGTCCGACGTTAGACGCTAGTCTACACGCACAACGTTATTGAGAGGGATACAGAACCATTTATAGTAAAACAGGCGCGTGAAAAATTAAGAAAAGTCCTTCGGAAAATCGGGTTTCATGAAAAAAACTCTGCATAAATCAATGACCAATAAAGTTTATTTAACTTTTCGATATATGAGCTTGTCGGTACTGACTTGGTTTTATACTTCTTTTATTACTTAAACACGCCCAAAGTTAGGTTAAATTAGCAAGAAAAACTAATCTTCGTTGGCTTCTAATTTTTTAATCGCTTTTATTTTAGTAATCTGTCTCCGCACAGACAATATTAATAGTAGGACAAAAACCACATCATGTATAATTTTTGATGGTACATTGTCGAACAGTGGAGTTAATATACTCCCGAAGTTTTCATGGAAAAAAAATCGACAAGATTTACCTTAATTCATGGTTTCAGTTTCCACGTCGTTGCCCTTAAAATAGCTCATTTTCCTCAAAAATGACAAACAAACGTTTTTTTTTTTTTGACACACAACACCTTGTATTTTAAGTATTTTCCTTAAGTAGATATCAACCATATTTTTATGTACATAATGTGAGTCACTCAGTTCTCGGAACTTCTTGCAACTCAAAATAATATGATTTTCGGCCGTCATCGTAATATTTACCTACCTACTTATACCTATTAGTTCAATGGAAGCAAGCTTGTTTGCAAATGTAAAGGTCAGGAGTTGAATATCCGGTTCAGACAAAAATGAGTGACATTTTAAAAGTATGGGTATAATAGGTGGAATGGGAGAAGAGGTTAAGCTTCGCTTGCCGCGGTTGATCCGTGGATGGGTGACTATCTTTACATACCAAGACCTCTTTCTGCCTCGCGGCTGTCATTTGTGGATCTTTGACACCCGTTACGAGTCGTCAGAAGCCCGAAAGTCAACCAGTCTTACTAAGGGGTGTCGTGTTCCCCAATGACTGCGTAGTCGAGGTCAGATAGACAGTCGCTCCAATTAAAATACTTACTGGTAATCAACTGCATCCAGTTAGACTTATAACCGACCCAAATAGTTGGGAAAAAAAACTGTGTAGATGATGTTATGATGATAGTAGCCGGATATTTTGCATAAAGTGATGGTAAAAACACATTGTAAGCAAACTGGCAAGCCTTGAAACGAAATAGGTACTCGTATTCGAAGAAATGTGACACTCCGCACTGGAGTTGCGTGGTAGACTACAGCCCAATCCCTCTTACACAGAAGAGTCCTGTGTCTCAGCAGTGGGAACACAGACAGGACTCTTCGCCGACAGGGCTCAGTAATAGGTTGTTTTTTTTTTTTTTGGGTGGGAAATCATCAAATAACTTCTCCCGCTCTGGGTGGAGCAGGAGGGCGTGTCAGACTTTTACTGACTAAAACCCACCCGTGTTCCCTCAGTAGCCCGTATGCCAGAGGCTGTGGTAGGTTGGGTTAGAATTGCGACCAACCGCGCGCGAGCCGAGCGAGCGCTACTTCCATGTCAGTGGCAGTTACTTGACTAGCAAGGATGAGCCCTGTCGGCGAAGTGTCCTGTCGGCGAAGAGTCCCGTCGCAATAAAGTCTTGTCGGCGTTCAATCTGTCGGCGTAGTGTCCGTCGGCGTTTAGTCGAACACTCGTTTCAGAATCATTGACTGTATCGATGGTAACAGTTTGTGCGCCGCTACATAGATAGACCTAAAAGCAATATCATAATCTATCATCAACATCAATCAATCAACTCAGCCTATCGCAGTCCACTGCTGGACATAGGCCTCTCCCATGCAGCGTTGCAGAAGGTTACTTTTGTAACCATTTAAGTGACTTTTAACTCCTTCGACGGCAACGCTTCAAGCGCGTTCGGCGTTCCGATTGGTCCGTCACCGATTCAGGGCCAATCGGAGCGCCAAACGCGCTTGAAGCGTTTGCCACTGAAGGAGTTAAAAGTCACTTAAATGGTTTCAAAAGTAAACTTCTGGCATCGCTGCTTCCATGTTGCGTCACAATACCCTGTCCTCCGCCTTCCGCATTCAGTCTGTCCCAGCCACTTTCTTTAGGTCGTCGGTCCATCTAGCTGGGGGGTGTCGCACGCTTCGCTTGCCGATACGCGGTCTCCACTTCACAACTTGGCAGCTCCATCGGTCCTTCGACAAACATGGCCAACCTACTTCCACATCAGCTTGCTTACTCTGCAAGCTATGTCGATAACTCCAGTTCTTTTCTGGAAAAGGACATCATTCATTTTGTACCTAAAAATGAAAGTGCCGGCCAGAATAAAAGAATACTGGACTCTTATGGGAAATAATGTCCTGAAGATTTTTTACTATTACAAGAATCGTCTACAATTAACCCCCAGGCTGCTATTTGAGTTTGAAAATACAAAAAATATTTTTTTTTCCTACAATGTTTGGAGCATCACATTACGTTTAAAAGTTGACACACAACCTAGCTACCTGCTATTGTATTGTGTGTGCAAGGTCACGCCACATCTCGCACGGCCGGACCCCATCCCTTCACCGCGTACCCCTTCCTTCCCGCGTCCGTACGGCGAACGCAAGCAAAGACAATAGAACGAAGTGAAACGCAAGCACAAGTTAGTTATCCATGCTACTTATGTTGTATCTACGATTAACCCACAGGCTGCTAATTGAGTTTAAAATTACAAAAAGAGTAAGTGCGTAAGTTAATAAAAAATGTAAACTGGGATGTTACGGGAAATAACATCTATGGGATTTTTTTTAATGATAAGGAATGTCTGCGATTAACCCCCTGCTACACCGAGGTAGAGGGAGAATAAAAGACTTGAGCATTAGGTATACTAACGTATGATCATAGTAGGTAGTAAAAAATGACGACAAAAATATTGGGGGAATCTTTTTATTATTTTTACAGTTAGTTACATGTATGGTTAATATCGACAAGTCTCGTACTATGTGGGAATCTGTGAATTGTCTGTGAAGTCTTCCTGCAGATGTTACAAACACGACTGTTTTCGGATATTAGGAGATTATAACGGCCCAGCATTCTAAGTACAATATCATTCGGTATTTGGTACCTTGTACTGTTTCCACAATATTGGAAAACACCACTGTGCCTAGTGTCCGGAGTCCGCACATAACCAGGCTGTCATCTGAACTGGTTCTCCGCATGCAACTGGTTCCGTAGGTGGAACATCACCGGCGTCGTCTTCTTGACGTGCCTCTCGTATGTTTCGATGGTACGTTCTTTCTGTCCTTTGTCAATAAGGTCGACAAATAAATTCCGTAGTTTGAGCCTAAAAGGTAAAATAAACTTGTTAGACGAATTACATACTTATAGTAATATCAGAATTCGTTCTAAAAACTTGAAAAATTATAAGAGAGCGGCATACTCTTGTGAAACAGAAACAATAACCCTACTACAAAACGTATATTACCTACATCAAATAGATAGGTACATACCTGCTCCTCCAATATTTCTTGAATAGCGATCTGCGCTTTTCAATGTGCTGCTCCTCTCGGGAAGCCCAAGTGTATCTCCTACAACGGCTACAACAGATTCATGACACCATGTACACAGTAATTCCTCCATAATCATCATCTGCCTAGCCTTTTCCCATCTACTCCCACTCTGGATGGAGCAGGAGGGCGTGTCAGACTTTTACTGACTAAAACCCACCCGTGTTCCCTCAGTAGCCCGTAGGCCAGGGGCTGTGGGATCTCTTTCGAACAAATCCGCACCCCTGGCAGGCATCGGCCCTTGCGGGCCCCATTACGTTTGTGCTGACATCTCTTTGAGGCGCGTGTGGAACACAACGCGCCGTCGACTTGGGCTTGGTCCTTACCGGACAGCGAGCTACCCATTACTCGCCGTCCGTAAGCTCATGCCTACGGTGGCCGGAAATCGGCCTGGGATTCCCGACGCCCAGGGCGTCTCCGTATCTTGCGGCGGCTAGGGTCGCGAGGGCGCATATGCTGCCTCTCCCTCACGTGCGCCGCTTCCCTCTTCGCGAGCATCACTGCTTCACTGAAGAAGGTGACGGCTACCCATGCACTCTCGCTCCGTACCATGGCCTGGACCAAGGCCAGACGCGAGAGATCGCCGCCGCCGATCGCCTCCACAAGGACACGGCGGTGCTCCGCCCGAGCCGGGCAGACCGCCACCGTGTGCTCCACCGTGTCCTCAGGGCGATCTTCGCATTGGAAACACCCGGGCGTTTCCTCCCACCCTATCCGAAACAGGAACCTCCCGAAACAACCGTGTCCGGTGAGGACCTGCGTCAGGCGGAAAGTGAGGATGCCATGCCGCCTCTCAAACCACTCCTCAAAGAGGGGACTTACCGCTGCAATCGTGCCGTGCCCAGCACTGGGTTGCGACAATCGCACTCTCCATGTCATCATGAGATCCCGCCGGAGCTCTGTCCGCTGTGCCGCGATTTCCCGCGGCAGCGGAGTTACGTCACGGCGTTTGGCCTCCTCGCGCCACTCCCACATTTGCGCGAGGACCTTTGCCTCCAGATCCCATGGCGTTCCGAACTATGTTGGGGTCCAGTCTAACCGGATGCAGCTGAATACCAGTATTTTACATGGAGCGACAGTAATTCCTCCATAATGATAACAGCAAAATAAGAGCACAAGTAAACTGAATGGTAGCCGTCCGATGTAACATACGTCGCATGGATAACTAACTTGTGCTTGCGTTTTACTTCGTTCCATTGTCTTTGCTTTCATTCGCCGTAAGGACACGGGGTGGAAGGGTTACGCGGTGAAGGGACGGAGTGTGGCCGTGCGAGATATGGTGTGACCTTGGACACTTAATACAATAGCAGGTAGCTAGGTTGATTGTGAACTTTTAAAAGTAATGTTCCAAACATTGTAGGAAAAAATTTTTTTTTTGTTTTTTCAAACTTAAATAGCAGCCTGGGGGTTAATCGTAAATACAACATAAGTCGCACGGATAACTAACTTGTGCTTGCATTTCACTTCGTTCCATTGTCTTTGCTTGCTTTCGCCGTACGGACGTGCGGAGGAAAGGGTACACGGTGAAGGGACGGGGTGCGGCCGTGCGAGATGCGGCGTGACCTTGCACACACAATACAGTAGCAGGTAGCTAGGTTTTTTGTCAACTTTTAAACGTAATGTGATGCTCCAAACATGGTTGGAAATTTTTTTTTTTTTGTATTTTCAAACTCAAATAGCAGCCTGGGGGTTAATTGTGGACGATTCTTGTAATAGTAAAAAATCTCCAGGACATTATTTCACATAAGAATCCAGTATTCTTTTATTCTGGCCGGCACTTTCATTTTTGGGTACAAAATGTTCGAGACATGAATGATCTCCTTTCATTTCGGATTTTATCCGTCAAAGATTCCCCCCCCCCCCCCCCCCGAGTGGGTTCTCCTCCCGAGTGGGTTCCCGCATTGTCGTTTCGGAGGGGCTCAGTAACCGTGGTCGGGAGACCACGGTGAAGCCAAGAGGAACCCAAAGGTGGGGCCGCTCGTCAGGGCTTTTGCCTTGAAGCCAATGACGTAGCGGCCAAAAAATAGGTTGCGGTGAGGTGCACAGCAACATAGGTGGGCCGCGATGTCGAATGGGAGGCATCGCGACTGAGGGTTACAGGGTGCGGCAGAGGAGGAGTGCCAGTGCTTTCGAGACGCGCTCTTCCCTTCCGTGGCCTGGACGGAGCCGCCACCGTTTGATGGCGGACGCGGTGGGGCCGCAGGGGAAGAGGATTGTCGGTATAGCGTTGGCCGCTATCCCTATCCCCTGCGGCCGAAAAGTGGTAGGCGAGAAGGCGCGTTGTGTTCCACGCGCGCCGTCAGAGATGTCAGCAACCACTGGTGGGGTCCGCAAGGGCCGATGCCTGCCAGGGGAGCGGGTTGTTCGTTACCGCCGCCCCTGGTACACGAGTAACTGAGGGAATACGGGTGGGTTTTAGTCAGTAAAAGTCTGACACGCCCTCCTGCTCTACCCAGCGTTGTTCATGTTCATTTGATGATTTCCCACACTAAAACAAAAAAAATATTAAAAGACCTTCAAAGAAACTCCGAGCATAGCCCGCTCCATAGCACGCTGAGCGACCTTGAATTTATGGACCAGCCCAACTCTCAGTGTCCACGTTTCGGCACCGCTTATCATTACGTATCATCAACATATCGCGTGAAATTAACTCCTATAACATTACTAGTAGGTATAATATGTAAATTAGATTATTAAGTCATCTACCTAATTACGTTATCAACTGGTTTTCCGTTATTTATGTTCAACTGTCATTTTGTAAAGACGTGTTAGGTTTGGACAATGACTTATGACGTTATGACCTAGTTTGAACATGAAAAGTTACCAAACATCTGTATTTAGGAAGTATTTTTTACGTGTGAGTGACTGACGGATTACAACGTACAGCCAAAGTAATTTGGCCTCTGGCACACAGGCCACTGAAGGAACACGGGTGGGTTTTAGTCAGTAAAAGTCTGACACCAGTCCTGCTCCACCAAGAGCGGGAGAAATTATTCGATGTTGAACCCACCCTCAAAAAAAAACCTATGTAGTCTAAAGAAAATATGTACAGAGAAATACAACATGTCCCATGTTATACAATGGTCATTTTGATGACGATTACGCAACTCCGTTTTTTGATATATCATCTGCCTAGCCATTTCCCAACTAAGTTGGGGTGTTTTTTTTTTCTTTGGGTGGGTGATCATCAAATGACTTCTCCTGCTGAGTAGAGCAGGAGGGCGTGTCAGACTTTTACTGACTAAAACCCACCCGTGCTCCCTCAGCAGCCCGTATGCCAGGGGCTGTGGTATCTCTTTCGAACAAACCCGCACCCCTGGCAGGCATCGGCCCTTGCGGACCCCACCGGTGGTTGCTGACATCTTTGACGGCGCGCGTGTGGAACACAACGCGCCGTCGCGTCCACCACTTTTCGGCCGCAGAGGATAGGGAGAGCGGCTGACGCTATGCCGACACTCCTCTTCCCCTGCGGCCCCAAAGCGTCCGCCATCAAACGGTGGCGGCCCCGTCCAGGCCACGGAAGGGAAGAGCGCTGCTCAGAAGCACCGGCACTCCTCCTCTACCGCAGCCCGTAACCCTTAGCCGCGATGCCTCCCATTCGACATCGCAGCCCACCTCAGTTGCGGTGCACACCTCACCGCAACCTACTTTTTGGCCGCTACGTCAATGGCTTGAAGGCAAAAGCCCTGACGAGCGGCCCCACCTTTGGGTTCCTCTTGGCTTCACCGTGGCCGGAATCCACGGTTACTGAGCCCCCCCGCAATGACAATGCGGGAACCCACTCGGGGGGGAACTAAGTTGGGATGGGGTTACAGTGCAACCTGATGCAACTGAGTACCTACCAGTATTTAACATGGAGCAGCTGCCTATCTGACCTCCAGAACCCAGTTTGTAAGAGTTTGAGGCTTCTTAAAAACCAATAACGATTGTCAAAGATCTACGAAACAGCCGGGACCAACGGTTTATCGTACCTTGGGGCCTACACTCTAACTAAGCACGAAATCCGTAATCTCGGTCGAAGTTACGGGCGTTTCCTACTCCGTAACACTTACGGACCTACGATTAGCTTGTGGCCCAAATTAAGAATGAAATACGACACGATATGACAGTTGTCTCTACTCCCAACATGGTTTTACCCGTCCAAAAAAGTTAATTAGTCAGCTGTTGGAGTCACTTTGAAGTTTGGAACTGTTTTAGGACGGGCCCATATTTTCGTTGACGTATTTAGAGAGTCGCCTCTCAGGCTGAGGGCCTCAGCATAGGCACGGCGCGGCGGCGGGGTCTCGATATGTGATTAATGATGATCACTCATTCACGAACCTACTGTTATTTAGTACTTAGCCACAAGTGCCCTTTACGTTTTTCGATATCATCATCTGCCTAGCCTTTTCCCAACTATGTTGGGGTCAGCTTACAGTCTAACCGGATGCAGCTGAATACAAGTATTTTACATGGAGCGACTGCCTATCTGACCTCCACAACCCACTTACTGGGTAATACGATACCCCTTGGTAAGACTGGTTGTCAGACCTTCGGGCTTCGGACGACCCGTAACGACTGTCAAAGATCCACAAATGACAGCCGGGACCAACGGCTTAACGTGCTTTCCGAGGCACGGAGGGGTCTTGATATGTAAAGATGGTCACCCATCCACGGACCAACCGCGGCAAGCGTAGCTTAACCTGATCGATCGACCCGAGCAGCTATTGTTACTTAGCCACAAGCCCCTCTTGTTTTTCGATATGAGTTACTAAATTAAAATAAAACAAAGGCAGATAGACCGCGCGGAACACCCAGAGTGAGGCCAAAAAACTAAATACTAAAGCGTAAGTAGCATTGTATGTAACATACAACGCGACGCTTCGTGGCGTACTTTACTCGAGTTTTGAATCAGTATTTGTTTTTTGGCCTCACTCTTGGTGTTCCGCGCGGTCTATCTGCTTTTATTTTATAATCTGTGATCAGGACGTTCTCGGAATCATATGTGCTGCAAATCGCTATATTTCCACTTTGCCAGACCTGAGAGCCCTGATTTTGAACCAGGGGGCCTACTACCTAAGCACGAAGTCCGTGGTTTCGGTCGAAGTAACGGGCCTTTCTAACTCCGTATCACTTACGGACAGAAGATTAGTTTGGAGCCCGAACTAAGGATTAATGACAACACGATTTGACAGCTGTCCCTACTCCCGATATGTTTTTGTCCGTCCAAAAAAGTTAGTTAATTGGCTGTGGGATTCACTAAGATATAACGAAGTATTTTCGGACGGGCCCGTATCTTCGTTGACGGAGTTAGAGAGTATCCCTGGATCAAAATCCCAAACGATACAACAAGAAAAGTCAGGGATAATAAACTACTATAAATTAAACCACTCTATAAGACAGGGAAGTAGTTAAGTACTTACAATGCCTTAGCCTATGACCTCACTTAAATCTCTTACAATTCCTAGAACTAATCTATAGACTAATTAGCATTTTCATTACCCTTTATTCTTGCTTAATTTACTGCCTGGTTGGTGTACCGTCGCAAGCGCAATGTTGTTTCCCTTCCGGCCAAAATTATATTTGTTTTTTTTTTCCTTTTGCAGTTTTCTCCGTGGCAGCCTGCATCATTGTTAGGTCAAATACTCAAAAAGACAATTCCTTTTATTTGAAAATAATATTTATTACTTTTTTTTGCCCGTTTGGCGCTCCGATTGGCCCTGGATTGGTGACGGACCAATCGGACCAGAGATGTTTAAGGCTTGTATACACGCCAAGGACCTTCAGCATTTGGGCGCACTATATTTGTGGGCGAGTGCGGGATAATGTAGCCGTACAGTCTTTAATCGTCCGATTTTTAATTTATTATGACAAAAATAATGCATATTTGTAAAAAGTAACAAAATCAAATCATTTTCCTTTGTATTGCAAAGCAGTAGACATTTTTTTAAACTCTTTTGTTAAAAAATGAAGGAGTAAAATGGTTTCATCTCAACGATTTGGAGGTGATTTGGTGTTTTTTTTTTTCGCTTATTATTTGATACCCATAGAAAAGTTATGCCTAAACCAAATGACATATTATGTAGATTACTAACAATTTTTTTCAAATGTAATTTCTTTGTAAATGCCGACGAAAACTGGTTTCATTTGCATGCTGTTTTCAATCATTTTTTGAGAGGGCAGCCTTAAATGAAACTCAGACTAGGGCCACAAAGGTGGGACAGAACCTCGGTAGAATCAGCAATAGACTATCCATGCCACTGCTCCTAAACTTATTACATGGAACTTTTAACGAAGCTGGACCTACACCTTCGGGGAATTATCAGCTTCAAGCCCTTATCCGAATTTATTTGAGGTCTGCGGATACACCACATTTTTCATCCATACTTATCTATTCGATTTTCTTATGTGAATTATTATGTTATATTTTTTATCCTTTTTCCCTGTCTGCCCGGGTGTTCGAAAGAGATACCGTGGCCCCTAGCACACAGGCTACTAAGGGAACACGAGTGGGTTGTAGTCAGTAAAAGTCTGACACGCCCTCCTGTTCCACCCAGAGCGGGAGAAGTTATTTGATGATTTCCCACTCAAAATAAAACTATATCACCTGCCATCTGATCTCTTCACTGCCCTTGGTTGACTGGTAGAGAATGCCTATTATGGCATTAAGTCCGCCTTTGTACCTTTTTGTGTACGAAAAGTTTGAATAAATAAATATTAGTCATCATCTCAATAGTCAGTCCCTTTCTAGCCTTATTGCCTAGGGAATACAGCCTATTATGTAAGTAAACAAACAGACTCAGTGAGACGGTCCGCCTTCGTTTAAGAGTACCGTCATGTCGTCCCACGTTTTGTACTAGATGACGTCAGAGCCACTTTCTCTGTCGCGAGCGGATGCCGTGACTCACCGATATTGGGCTAGGAAACGAGCGACTTCAGTTTTTAACCCCCGACGCAAAAACGACGGGGTGTTATAATATAAGTTTGACGTGTCTGTGTGTGTGTGTTTGTCTGTGGCATCGTAGCTCCCGAACGAATGAACCGATTTTAATGTTGTTTTTTTTTGCTGATTAAATTAAAATAAAATGAAACCTCATAATCATAGATTAGGTGAGGGGGGTGAGGAGATAATAATCCACTGAAAATCCATGATAATCCACCACGCGGGCATCCTAATACGGGTTGGTAGATGTCACATGTCCTCGATTTGTTGTTCTAAGACATGCCAGTTGCCTTACGATGTTTTCCTTCACCGTTTTGAGAGCTGTGGTGATGAAATGATTTACACAAAGTAAAGCGCCTGTCTGGGTTCGAACTCACGACCTACAACTCGTAAATCGCGGCCGTTATCACTGGGCCACCACTGCTTACCTTCCACCGTCTGCCTAGCCTTTTCCTAACTCTGGACCTCGTGGCTGTTGGGCTACCATAAAACGAATGACGAATTGGCAATCGCTAATGTTATGTGTGTTGTGCAGTCAAAAATCAAAATCAAAAGTCATTTATTCAAACTAGGCTGAGAGTCAGCACTTTTCGAACGTCAAAATTACATAAGACAGTCCCCCAAAAACGCCCACCCTTCGACACTTCCTAGTGCTTTAGCTGGGAAGAAGAAGTGGCGCAACAAACTCCCCAGCAGCACAGCTGTCTGATAAGTTGGAAGAACTTGATTCTATACAGTAATAGGTGAGTAATTAAATTTCATCAAAAAATGGAAATTTCAATATTAAAAATAAAAAAATGGTTTATACAGTCAAATAAAATAAACAATGCTATGGAGTAACTCATATAACCTGTCAGTAGGTAAGCTAATTCTGGTGAAAGAACACAAACGTTGTCTTGAGTTAATCACAGCGACCAACAATTCTTATCGTTTAAGTAGTCGTTGATTGAATAGTATGCCTTCGAACAAAGATTTGATTTTACTTTAGCTTTAAACGCATTAAAATGTAAATCTAGCAAAGAAGAGGGAAGCTTGTTATAAAAGGTGATACCGAGCCCAACGAATGAGTTATGAACTTTATGAAGCCGGTGAAAGGGACCACGTAGTTTGTCCTTATTTCTGGTATTAATATTATGAATATCACTGTTTTTAGTGTATAAGTGTATATTTTGCCTAATATATACCTAAGATGTTAGCGAAGATGAATTGTGATGCCACCGTGAGAATACCAAGCAAAGTCGTCTTTGATCAACACCTCAGCCAATCCGCTCCTAGATTCATTCTCCCAAGTTAAATATCATTTGCCTAGCTCATTCCTAACTTTGTTGGGGTCGACTTCCTCCAAACCATTGCTTTTCTTTCTTGAATGTGCCTGCTCTTGACCTCGATCATGCCTGATGGAAAGCGATTGATGAGGTGTATGGTGGAACAAGCGTGCCCTGATGGGGGTTCACGGATGGCTCAGATCTCAAGTGCGTGTGCGGCACCTCCCCACAGACAATGGTTCACCTTCCATCCTGCGCCGCATGCCCTGTTACTTGTGCATTTGACGATCTTGTGACTGCGTCAGCGAGCGGAGTTCGCGTAGCCGAGTTTTGGGCCAAAGATGTTTGATTTATTAATTTTTTTGCCATCGATACGCTAAGAAGAAGCGTGCCCAGAAGATGCCTGTTCACCCTTGTTTTAAGATGGACGGGCTAAATGTGGAAGGGAACACAGACGCAGGCAGGAAGTTCCACGCTTTGGCTGTGCGCGTTATAAATGTAGAGGAGTAGTGTTGAATACGACTGGTCGGGATTTCAACCAAGTGCGGATGATACCCTGCAGTGCGTCTGGTAGTCCGGTAGTAAAAGGGCGATGGTGGGATCAGGTCGTAGAGCACCTGCGCACACTGCGGATGTACATGAATACCAGTATTTAAGATGCAGCGACTGCTATCTGAACTACAAAACCCAGCTACTGAATAATACGATATCCTTCGGTAACGCTGGTTGCTGGCTGGTTTTCGTGCTTCTGACGACCCGTAACGACTGTCAAAGATCCACGAATTACAGGCGGGACCAACGGCTTACCTTGCTTTCCGAGGCACGGAGGAGTCTTCGGGCCAGCCGGGATATGCGTACTGCTACCAAAACGGTGAAGGAAAACATCGTGAAGCAACCATCATGTGCCAGAACTAAAAAGTAGATTACAGCCCTCTCGAAGAGAGGAGGCATGTGTCCCAGCAGTGGGAATATTATAGGCTGATTATGCTTTTACTGTGACACCCACGGAAAGAGATTCTTTACGTCCGGCACATTTTTTATCCGGCGAGAAAGGGACTTGCTAGAGAATGGGCAACAGCATTCTCTATGCATTTTACCACCATACTGCGATCGCCACAATCCGCCTGCCAAGCGTGGCGATTATGGCAAACCCCCCTAAATTAGGGAAGGCTTAAATCCAACAGTGACGAGGCGTCACCGAAGGGAAGCCGGTAAGAATCGTATTTTATGGTGCTTTCGAAACTGATGGACTCCACGAGACAGGCTCGACCTACTGTGGAGTACGTAAGTAATATGTTTCCTTTGCATATTATACCTACCAGTTTTTTTTTCTTTTCTTGTAAACCTAGGTACTAATGTAGACTTTTAGGATTTTTAAAGCACTGTTTTGGCAAATAAATATCTTATCTATCACTTCTTATGTCGCTTGTCGAAGTAGATCCAATTAATGGACAAATCCAAAACCCTGGTACTTATTGACAGGCCTGCACTGTCCTCCCATAGATTTCATCTCTGTAATTTGAAAACATTGTTAAAGCCAATAATTCTTAAAAGAGTAACCGTGGAGTTTCTTGCCGGCTCTTCTCCATAGGAAACAACAATTTGGAACCGTGCACCTACCTTCTGACGTTTCATAAGTGTCCATGTAGGTTTATATGAAATAAAATAGTTGAATTGATTTGATTTGAAAACAGTCTCATTTGTATCGCCACTTTCATAGCTCCACAAACGCAGTCAGCCGGTCTCGGTTCTCGCAACAATGACGATAAAATCCTCAATATTTGGCAGTGCACGATAAATTCAGTTTCTACCAAAATGTCTTGTATTACATGTAGTTATGACACGGTCATTATTTTTGGCATTTTATTACATTATTTTGGTTTGTGTTCGTGTGTCGTCATGTCACACGCTTTCCATTTCTAGTAGCAGTTTTTTAGCAGCCCGGAATTACAACTTGTGCCCAGTTGATGGCAATAGGTTCGTCCCAAACATAACTGGTTGCTATTGATAGGTAGGCATAATCCTACTTCTTACTTATATAATAATACTAGCTTCCGCCCGCGAGAACGTCGGAAATTATCCAGCGAGAACGTAGTACCGGGATAAATAAAATAAAATCAAATCAAAATATTTTACTTCACATGTTTATGTGAAATAAAATATTTTGATTTGATTTGATTTGATTGAATGATTTGAGCTTCTGACGTCTCATAAGTGCCCATGCAGGTTTCTGCACGGGCACTTACGAAACGTCAGAAGCTAGGTGCACGGTTCCAAATTGGTGTTTCCTATGGAGAAGAGCCGGCAAGAAATTCCACGGTTACTCTTTTAAAAATAATTGGCTTTAATAATGTTTCCAAATTACAGAGGTAAAATGTATGGGAGGACAGTGCAGGCCTGTCAATAAGTACCAGGTACTTAGACGAATACAGAATAGAAAATCGTCTACAAATCTACAGTCTGTAAGGCCTACAACGTTCTCTCATTCACAATATGTAAAATAATCTACATAAATAAAATGAACCTATTTAAACATAGTGACATGATTTCCAGGGCCTCAAGTCTGCTATTACAATAGTGTCAGAATGGTCTATCATTGATTTCATAATTGTTGATTTTGACAAGTTTGGTAATCTACTAATATAATGGCGTCAATATGACTTTCCAGTGGTCAGCCACTGACACTCCATTGAAAGAAATGGCATTTATTGGTAATCTCGTACATAATGACAAATGAATGACTGACTTGGCGGTAATTTTTGACAGTTCTTAAAAATATGTTTAAAAATAATATGTAAAAATATATACTTATAAATGAAATAGTAGTATTTTTTCGAAAATCATTTCTACTAACGGGTTTTATAATAATGACAATACGACAATGCCATTATAACACAATTCTATTACGAGACCATTGACCGACCACTGATCGACTATTATGAATTTAGCAGATTACGAACTTTTACCAAAATGACAATGGGATCGTGTTGGAATGACGAATTTATAAAAATAGCAGACTTAGGCCCCAGGACAATCACCAAAAATAGTCGATATAAAAATTGACGAATAATGTCAAATAATGACGAGAATATGTCAGCATTTTAAAAATAAAGATAACGAGTATCCTATGTGTTAATCCAGGTTATAATCTATCTGTGTGCCAAATTTCATCCAAATCTGTTCAGCCGTTTTTGCGTGAAAGAGTAACAAACATCTATACTTACATCCATACATACAAATTTTCGCGTTTATAATATTAATAAGGATCACAAATGTGAAAGTTTGTCAAGATATTTGGATGTTTGTTACTCAACCACGCAAAAACGGCTGAACGGATGTGGATGAAATTTGGCACACTGATAGTTTGTCTGGAATAACACATAGGATACTTTTTATACCGGTAGTACATACTTACGTTCCCGCGGGATAATTTCCGATCTCGACGCGGGCGTAGCCGCTGGCAAAAGCTAGTCAGTCTATAATGTTCCCACTGCTGGGACACAGGCCTTCTCTCTGTGAGAGGGTGTGGGCCGCAATCCACCACGCGGGCCCAGTGTGGATTGGTAGATGTCGCTTGTTTTCGAATTTTTAAGTAATATTAACCGAACGGGTCGATCGGTCAGGTTAAGCTGCGCATGCCGCGGTTGGTCCGTGGATGGGTGACCATCTTTACACACCAAGACCCCTCCGTGCCTCGGAAAGCACGTAAAGCCGTTGGTCCTGGCTCTCATTCGTGCATCTTTCACAGTCGTTACGGGTCGTCAGACGCCCGAATGTCTGACAACCAGTCTTACCAAGGGGTATCGTGTTACCTTGTAACTGATTTGTGGAGGTCAGATAGGTAGTCGCTCTAACTGCTATTCAGCTGCAACCGGTTAGACTGGAAGCCGACCCCAACATAGTTGGGAAAAGGCTAGGCAGATGATTACGATGAAGGCATTTCTTCGAATTTTTGGTTCTAAGAGATGCTGGTGTTCTCACGATGTCTTTCTTCACCGTTTTGAGGTTATTGGTGATGGTGATTAATTATATTATTAGAGCACTACCAACTGCTAAAGGTGCGCTTACACGAGCAACTAAAATTGCTTCATCCTTGGCAATTCTCGTCAACTAATATGACGTCACGACTACATCCAGAAATATAGGGCACTGGTGACATGTAGCAACCTGTTGCCAAAGATGTTGCTTAAAAAACTAGACAATACGCACCTCAGCCCGCCGCCCCCGTCGCCGCCCGCGCCGACCGTTTCCTCTCGCAAAAACAACACGTAGGTACCTAATTAGATACACATCCAGACGAGATAGAAAGAAAATTGACAAAAAAAACCAAACCGATTGGTTATTCGGCAACTCATAAAATATATGGAGCAATCAAAAGCAATATTCCCGAAACATATCGCACACCTAGAACTAGACTGAGACAACTCAAAAAAGGTAATTTTTCAGGAGACGAAAAAACTTATATCTGCTTTTTTTCTTAGGGAAGCCATACAATTTTTATTTTATTCTAAATAATACATCAATTGTAAAATGTCACTGTTTATAAAACGGAGCTAAAATTTAATCTTTTTTATCGATAATCGTTGTTTTTTGAGTTGTTTCACTTTAGGGGGGTCACTATCTATGAAAAATAAACACCATTTAGATTTGAAACAGTTTTGTTGAATAATTTTGAGTTGTACTTAAATTAGCACAATTTTTTATCAACAACTATTCAAAGTAAAGTGTTCTAAACGAGTGGTGTAACATAAATTAATCATGAAAAAATAATAAAAACCACACCCTCAATGTTATAAATAAACGTACAGTTACTACCAAAGAAAAATGAAATTTCCAAAGTTAAAAGGGAACAAAATATTGAGATATTTTTCTCTCATAATCAAAAATGCTTTAATCTTAAACAGATAGATAAAAATAAAACTTTCATGTAAATCAATGCTACTAATAAATCACAAAAATCAGTCTCAAAATCTTAAAATGTAAATTTTAAGAATTTTATCCTAGTGTTAATTTAAAATAGAAACATCTTACAAATTATTAAATGCTAATAAGAATTATATTCTTGTACAAACTTCTTACAATACTAATAGGCATCACCTCTGAGATCAATAATTAATAACGAGAAATTATCACTTTCCTACTCTTAACAAAACATCTGTCTCCCTAACTAAATAACATACAAAAAAAAAAGGTTATAAATTCTTAGTTGGAAGGAAGGCTGCACTTACGTCAAAGGCACATTAGTTTATTTTTTTATAATAACACATAGAATTTGAAGAGTTTGATGACGTATTGTCACTTGAAGAAGATGAAGAAGGAATTACTTTACGGGAAAGAGTCTTCTTCCTTTGACGGACTTAACTTGGATCAGTATCAGAGTCGTCTACCAAATTTTCTTCACTTTGCGAAATAATAAAATCAGTTTCAATGTGTCTGCTATGGCCAGATTTAGTTATCACACTAGTGTTTATTGGAATATTTTCTTGATATTTTTCTATTTCTACATTAATTGTTGTAGTCAAGTCTTCTTCATTAGCTGGTAATGGGTTCTCTTTAAATCTTTCATTGATAATATTGACAAGGAAACGGCCTCGCTTCATTTTTCTCTGAAATAGAAAAAGCGGATAATGTCCATGTATCCAGCGATAGTGAGTTAACTCAAAAAAAGTCTTTAAATACAAAACGGTAAATAGTTTTATTAAAAACAGTATATTGGAAACAGTCAATTAATATACCGTACATGATTTTTATGAGACGTATGTAAAATGTCGTATTGGTATGGAAAAAACATTAAAATAAATTTGTTTCAACAATAGTAGGATAACTAGAAATTTACATGTTGATCCATCAAAACAAAGTCAAATCTAAATAATAACTGAATATGTACGTACCTTCTCAAACAAAACTGGAACAAGTCAAAATATCCTTAAGTCATGTGGCAGAACAATTCAGCAACACCGTAATAACTCTAATTAACTCTCGTATACGTTTCATCAAAACTATAACAATTCGAAATGTCCGCGTTTTCGTTCTTATTAATACGTGCACTCCTTATGACTTGTGAAGGTTAACTGACAATTAGGCATGGGTTCGATATATCAAAACGTAACTTATATCGGATATGTGTTTATTATCATACCATATCGATATCTAAATATACAAAACCGTTTTCACAAAAACTTCATCGAGCTATGGCATATCCAAAGCGCAACAACGAGAACGAACTACGAATAATGTCGAATAAGTAATAACGAACAAAACGCAAACTTCACATAACGAGCGATATGACATCGACGGTTTTTATTCGCTTTGTCTCTGTCTTACCATTCAATGTTTCACTGGCGTAAAAGTGATGAAGCGAATATTACGTAACTTCGGCTAGTGATTGGTTATTTGGTTAATAATAGTGCGTGCGTAATATCTATATCTTAACGCGCTAGCAATAAGGTCTAGTTTCTATTTATTTAGTTACAACAAATATTCCATAAGTTAACTTTCCGGCGGCTACTCGATATCAGGGAGAAATTCATTCTAAAAACTAACTAGTTTCGTTCGTTTCAGTTACTTGTGCAAATCGTACTACTGATATCGATATCTGAAAACGGTTTTCGAAATCGATATGAAAACTGAATATCGGTTACATATCCGTTAGCAACTAAATACGAAAACGCCCATGTCTACTGACAATAGACTTGTTTAGGTGGGAGAAGGTGACAGACGTTGATTCAAGAAAAGAAAGTTAACGCCATCTAGCGATTAATTTTATAAGCATTTATTAAATCTCTCATGTTGAATAATTGCGTATGAACACCGAGCATTCGAATACAAGCATAACTAAAAATTAACGTTTTTTGAGTTGTCTCAGTCTTGATCTAGGTGTGCGATATCCGCAATTTATTGTTGTTGCTCCAGATTGCTCCACTTAATTGATTCAGATTGATCCATTGGTGTTGCCGTGCAATAATTTCTCAAAAAACTGCCCGTGTAAGAGCACCTTAAAGTAGGCAAAAATTGGTAGGTACTCGAATTTGTATCACTAATTTCATTTTTCATTATACTCATCAAAATAACTAGGTAGGTACCTACCTATGATTCATGAAATCACGATCTAGCTAGCAGGGTAATCATTATATTTGGACAAACCATGTTTTTTTTTGTCTAATATCTTCACGCTATGTGCATTCGGGTGACGAGTAGTCTAATAACAGCCTTGGCATAGATAAGTACTCTACTGTGAAAATTACTATTATTATCTGTTTTCGTTACACGTACCTAAGTAGGATGTTCTTATTTACATTAAATTGTGATATTAAATCTGTTATGATATCCACACTTAATAATTGTCTGCCTAGCCTTTTTCCCCAACTATGTTGGGGTTTTTTTTTTTGTTGGGTGGGAAATCATCAAATACTTCTCCCGCTCTGGATGGAGCAGGAGGGCGTGTCAGACTTCTACTGACTAACTGACTAAAACTCACCCGTGTTCCTTCAGTTGCCTGTGTGCCAGGGGTCACGGTATCTCTTTCGAACAACCCACACCCCTGGCAGGCATCGACCCTTGCGGACCCCACCAGTTGACGCTGACGTCGCTATGAAGCGCGTATGGAACACAACGCGCCGTCGACCCGGGCTTGGTCCTTACCGGACAGTGAGCTACCCATTACTCGCAGTCCGCAAGCACGCGCATACGGTGGCTGTGAATCAGCCTGGGATTCCCGACGCCCAGGGCGTCTTCTGCGGCGACTAGGACCGTGAGGGCGCATATACTGCCTCTTCCTCACGTGCGCCGCCTCCCTCTACGCGAGCATCAGAAGGAGGTGACGGCTACCCATGCACTCTCGCTCCGTACCATGGCCTGGACCAGGGCCGGACGCGGTAGATCGCTGCCGCCGATCGCCTCCATCGGGCAAGGGCACGGCGGCAGTGCTCCGCCCAAGCCGGGCTGACCTCCACCATATGCTCCACCGTATCCTCAGCACGACGGCTTCCAGTCTAATCGGATGCAGCTGAATACCAGTATTTTACATAGAGCGGCTGCCTATCTGACCTCAAAAACCCAGTTCCCGAGTAATACGATACCCTTTGGTAAGACTAGTTGACAGACTTTTAGGTTTCGGTATTTAATGGATGATCTGCAGGGACCACATGACGCTTTCTATTTATACGAAGAATAGAGAGTGCTTTATCAATACAAAGTGACATTTATTCTCTCCATTTTTGACAACGCACCGTAGATATCCTTCTACAATCTTTTATTTTGTCTTTCGTTTCTAACGATCTTTGTTTAGGTCCTTAAAAATGTACATTATTTCAGAAGAATATTTCTTCCCAAACTGTCGAAATCACACTGACAACAAACTTTCTACTCCACGTCCACAAAGTATAAATACTATTATCTACAAAATCATGATTCGTTTATAACGCATAACTGTGATAATTAATAGAAAAACATAACCATCTTCTCCTATTGTACATCATTTAGTTATTAGTAATTCTCTATTCTTCCGTCGACAAATCGTTGCTCGTGCTAAGCCTGCTGCACTCATAGTAGAGTAGAATAGGCCTCGGGAAGTGTCGCTTCACCTCGGAGATGCCACGCGCCCATTTTCCCCCTTAACTTAACATCACGCCTTGTTTCCCCGAAGGATTGGGCAGAGCTGTAGGTACCTACAGTACCTAGTTACAGCCTACGGCCACATTTCGCCAGTTATGTTTTAGTGCCATGTAATTGGGGGCGGGCCTATTGCCATCAACCGGGCACAAATCAAAACTCTGGACTGCTACTGAAAAATTCCAGTTAAATAAAACCTAAAAACACTTTGTGTTGATCATACGGAGTGGGTAAATGTTCCCAGCTAGTAGTAAAGAAAAAAAAAATAGGTTGGCACAAACCCCAATCTGTGCCTACCTATTTTTTTTGTCTCATCAGCCTACCTCAAACTGTCAAATTTTTTGGCAATTGAAGATGAACCTAACTTGAAGATAAAGCTAACGTTTTAAGTTGAAAATCTATCAAAGAAATTTGACAGATTGGGGTAGCTTGATGTGCTGGAGTCTCGAAGTAAAGAAAAAAATAAGTAGGTAGGTACGCAAAGTTCCTTTAACGATATCGCTAGATTTCTAATCCTTAGTTTGTATTCATTTGAATAATCATAACATTTATTCAAAGGAATTATAGGCACAGTACGCACGGCTACACATCAAGCTATACATTTCCAGTATAAGCTGACCTCGTATTGTATAAGATTTCCGTACAGTGCGAGATCAGCGTAAACTGGAAATGTATAGCTTGATGTGTAGCCGTGTGTACCTATGTAATAACATTATTACAATTTGAATACCAACTAATTTTGCAATTCTAATTAGTCACTAGCAATAATTACGTAAAATGAAACAGGAATCAACGGCCAATTATGTATGCGAATTTAAAACGAAAGTGCATTTGTTTGTAATGAAAACAAATTACTGGAGCGACCATTTAAAATACTGGTCAGCTGCATCCGGTTAAAATGGAAGTCGACCCCAAAACTGTTGGGAAAAAGCTAGGCTTTAATTGCCAACTTTTGAAAGCCTAAAAAATATTGGATCCGCTATTTTGAACAAAATTTCTTATAACGCCATCTATACAAAACACTAGAAAGCTTTAAAAGACTGTCTTCCACGTGGTTTTCTAATGTCTCAACAGATGGCGCTACAAGCTACCTTATGCCAACATTACGATAAAAACTGACGCATGTTCGTTCAGAAATTAAATATTTCAAGTAACTTCAAAAAAATAACTTGTAATGTGTTTAGGAGATGAAATATATACACCATAATTATATACATAATTACATACATAATTACACACCCGTAAATCCCCGAAGGTTATGGCAGAATGTAATTATCACACTTGGCCTTACCATTCGGTGATTTAATTTTTTAAATTGCACTTCCTATGATGTATATTGTAGTAGCAGAGATTCATTTTTTAATTTGACCTACAAAACAATAAACATTATTCAATGGCCTAGCACATTTATGAATACCAAAAATGTGTACGAGTGGTACGTACGAGTACTTGGTACTTGGTGGATGCCTATTATATTTTTTATGTTATACATAATAGCTGGTTCTGGAAAGGTTCTGGAGTAGCGAGCGCGTACCGGAAGACATAGAGTTGGCAGGCCTCCCACAAGGTGGACCGATGACCTTGTGAAGGCCGCGGGTATCCGCTGGATGTGGGAAGCACAAGACCGGTCGAAGTGGAGGAGCCTGGGGGAGGCCTATGTCCAGCAGTGGACGTCTTTCGGCTGAAATGATGATGAAGATGATGATGGTACATAAGTAATAGCTTACTAAAACAAAACACACTATACTACTAGCAACATTATCCACATAATACTAATTTGTTGATTGCTAATGCTAGGTAGTATACGATAAATAAAAACAAACAGAAATTCGTGTGAGGTTAAATGTGTGTCCTTTTGTTTTTACTTGTGTAGTCAGTGCATTTAATTTCGTACCTAGTAATAATTGTATATATGCATTAATAATAATGTTCAAATTATGGTTCGAATTATTCATATTCTATTCTAATTATTAGTTATGGTTTTGAAAACTTTTCGAACGAAGTTTTCCGCGGTTTGACATTGACAGCCGCGCCAGTCTTCGTCAGACAGTACTTGGGGCATTTTTGGCAGCACTGTGCCGCGATTACTCAACGGCGTGATACGTTAGGTCATTGTCACACGCGAAACAATAAATTTTTAAAGTTATTTTGAATTGTAGTGTACGTGTGCAATAATAATAAAACAAAAAATATTTTACTGTTACAACTTGAAACAGTGTTGCAGTGGTATTGTGTTGAAAAAGTGTTAAAATAACTTTTTTGTTTTGTGTTTCAAAATAGTGAAGTGAATCAAGATGAGTAATTTCACAAAGTTTATCAAAACTACGCCAATCACAGAAGACTACAAGATCTCCAACACAGTACTCGGCCTTGGCATCAATGGAAAGGTAAGTTTTCTTTTGAAAAGTTCATAGAAAACTTTTAAAAACTATTATTCAAAATGTTGTTTACATAAGACGTCACATTTTAAAATTAGCCTGTCTTGTCTTTACCTTTATCTCATCGCGCCTGAATGACAAAAGTATTAAAATTAGCTCTGGTTTTACATAAATCTTCGCGGCGCGATGTTTGCGTCATTGAAATAATGTTTTTTACATCCTCTTGTTTTAAAACTTTGCGGAATACAACTTTAAGATGTTGATGAATGAATATCAAACGTACCTACATATTCAAAGTAATTTGAATAAACGTACCTTGCGTTACTTGCGCGGCAAAAAGAATACATTCATGGTTCAAATAGTTTTATTTGTTGTGTAATTGTACACTAGCAAAGGTCATGAGCTCATAGAGCCTCATATTATCAGATTTAGATAAAAAAATAATATGGAGATATTGCGCAATTATTGGCATTGGGAATGTACAGACATTACTGACAAATTCGTGAACTAGTTCTGATGACGAATAATTGAAACTCAGGTATTTCCTAATGTAGAAGTCAGGTTTTTCCAATTTATAGTTTTTTTTTTGTGTTAAAACCCTAGAACCTTTGTGAAAGTTTGATGCCTTTAATTGTTGTGTATTAAATAATGGACTCAGATGTGAACTCATTTCCTTTTCCTGTATATTGATAAGGTTAAAAAAAAACTTTGTAAGTAACATTAAATTTTGGTTTACTTGTAGCAAGTTAGATTATTACTAAAGATGATACAGAAAGAGATTTCACTTTAGTTGATAATAATTTTAAAAGAAGATGATATCTTCTATGTACCTATCAATTAAAACATTAAACAAAGAATGGTATCCTATCATCATTTACCTAGCCTTTTCAGTCAGCTCCCATTCCAACCGGATGCAGCTGGCTCAGAATTAATTTATGGTGGTTTGGTATCTACATTACATCACGCCTTGTTTACCTAAACGTTTGGACTGGGGTCTATCTTTATTATACCCACATTTCGCCAGTTATGTTTAGGTCCCATATAATAGGGGGCGAACCAATTGCCATCAACTGGGCATACAACCAGACTCCGAGCTGGTATTCAGAAATCTCAAATAGAAACACCCAATAACACCTTGCTCGACCTGGGAATCAAACCGAAGACCTCATGCTCACCAGTAACGCAACCACTAGATCAACGAAGCAGTTATACTCGTATGTATTTTCTATGGGTAGCTCATATGTTGAGGTGAAACAGTGGTGGTGTCTGCAACTCCATGTCAAAGTGCGTATTTTGTATGAGGGAAGAAAGATATGACAGTAATATTGAAATAAAGACTTCATATTAAAGTTATTGAACTCAATAATCATCTCTGTTGTACCTACATAAACAACTAACTAATTATATGTTCCTATTCCTAGTATTTCATTTACTGCTTTGCACTCAATTTACTTCTGAACAGAACAATGTAATTAACATGTCATTTCACACTCAATTTGAATGTGTTTAATGATTCTTTGATGACTTTACTTCGTCATCTTCCTGTCCTTGTCCAGTGGTTACTTGGGGTCGGTGTTTTCTTCAAAACGGCGAACATTTTCTTCCTCTGTCAACCATCATGCTATCATCTATCATTCAATCCATCCTCCTTCATATACTGTTCATGCCATCAGTTGGGACTGGTCATCTCTCACATGCCATATTTTTTTTGTTGTGCCTACTTATTTTATTCTGGATGCTTTTAACATGTAGGCACGTCTTTTAACATTGTACTCACATATGATTATAAATTCAACATTAATGATGTGGCTAGTATTTTAGAAACATTATCATTTAAAAGAGTGTTTTTCTTGCCGTTCTTCTCCATAGGTACGTACTGTGCTTTAGAAAGGGCACTAACTTCATATTTCTGACTAACCAACGCCTTGACTATTCAAAAGTGCCTGATATCAGTTGTATTGAAATAAATGCTTTGAGTTTGACCACTATCAGGTCAGGTTCCTTCGAGTGATTAACAATCATCCTATGATGTTCCCACTGCTGGGACACAGGCCTCCTCTGTGGGAAGGAGTTTGGCCATACCGTAATCCGCCATGCAGGGTCAGTGCTGGTTGGTGAATGTCACATGTCTTCGATTTTTTTTTGTGGCCACCACTCTTCTGAGTGATTATCACCCAGTAACTATAAAAAACAATTTATATGTCATGTTATACCACAGATTATAAAGTCATTCAGCGTGTGTAATATCATTTATCATAAAATAAACAAAGTATAGTAATAAATCTATCAATTTTAAATTTAATTGTCATGCTAGAGTAGCATTTTCCTTAATTTTACCAATATAATGGGTGTTTATTTTTCATTAGCAGCCCGGTGACTGGATTTGTGCCTGATTCATGGCATTAGGCTTGCACCTATTAACATGGGACTCAAGCATTATTAGCGGAATGTGGGTGCCATGTTAAATGAAAAGTTTTAGTGATTGTCATGAAAACCATGTCACTTGGTTTAAATAGGTTCATTTTATTTATGTAGATTATTTTACCATGAGAGAATGTTGTAGGCCTTACAGACTGTAGATTTGTAGATGATTTTCTATTCTGTTATTTAATTCCTTTGAGTACCTGGTCCTTATTGACAGGCCTGCACTGTCCTCCCATACCTATTATCACAGTCATTTGAAAACATTGTAAAAGCCAATTACCTACTTTTAAAGAGTAACCGTGGTGTTTCTTGCCAGCTTTTCTCCATAGGTAGCGACTAATTGGAACTTGGAACAGTGCACCTAGCTTCTGACGTTTCATAAGTGCCCAGGTTTATGTGAAATAAATTTTTTTTTTTTTATTTGATTTTAAAGGTGTGTTTAGGTAGTATTAAGGATTCTCTATTGCTAATGAGACAAATACCTAACCATATAATTAGACAACTAGTGTTATAAAAACTAATTACCTACCATTTACAGTTTTTGCTTACTAATTACCATTCAACTGTTATCAACAAAAGCATAATGTATTATGTAAGTAGACATAAAGTAGACATTTTATTATTTTAAAACATATTTGTAAACATGACTTGGAAAGCAACCGTTGTTGTCATTCATGGATCTTTGACCGTTGTAACGCATAGTCAGAAGACCGAAAGTCTGACAACCCAACCAAGAGGTTTTGTATTAGGTCAGATAGGCAATTTCCTGTAAAATACTGGTATTCAGCTGCATCCGGTCAGACTGGAAGCTGACCCAAAATAGTTGGAGAAATGGATACGCAGATTGATTTTTAGACATGAAGCAGACATTTTATTGTTTTAAAACGGTTTATCCCGGTCACACCATGTTCGACTAGTTTATAGGCGAACATGGTTTGACCGGGATAAACTGGGGGTGAAATTACAGCCCAGGATGCGCCGTACGTACAGTGGCGGCATGAAAAAGTTAGCCACATTGATAATGTTCCACTCCTTGCCATCTTTTGAACTGTTGACGGGTGGTTATCTGAAATTTGGTTAACTTGGTGTTATCATCAATTTTCACAATATTATACAAAAATTATCCAATATTTGAAACTACTAAGCGATGTTATAAAGTCCATTTAGTTCGGTCACTCATTTTGACATATATCACAATATTCTTTATTTCCAAAAATTTACATTTCTTACTCCAAATATCAGGCCCTAGCCATGTAAGATCTCCCGAATTTAGTATTCATTTCACTGTAATTATAATTCTTTAAGAATAATTTGATCAAACTCTATATAAATTCGTTTACTATTACATTACTAACATTGTCATTACGATTTTATTTATGATAACAATATTTTTCATCACATTATTTCAGGTCAAAAAGTGTAAGCGATAAAAAATATCAGGCCCTAGTCATTTATGAAATTCAAAAATACGTGGCATCCAAGCATATGGCTTTTTCATAACTCACTCAATACGATAGCCTCGGTGTGCAGTTAGTTGTAAACACGACCCAAGCCGCGACAGCCATTTCGTTATTAATGCGGTCGCCGACTTTGCTGCGGAAACACGTGCTGTGCCAGTCAAACTCTCAGGCCCTAGCTAAGTCATTTTAAAGATAGTTAATTACTAATTGATCTCATTACTTATTGTAAATATGATTTTGTCTGCTTTGTTATTTTGACCGCCTATTTATTTTGATGTTGATTATAAATACTAGGTTTCATTTGATTTTGTTTCGTTTCGTCAGTCCCTAGACCGTCAGGCCCTAGTCGTAATAGTGACTAGGGCCTGACGCCACATCTAGGGACTGATGGTCATACTGTGTGATGCATGGTTTTAAACAAAATACCAATGTATTTGTTGTAGAATATGGCACCTAGAAAGAAAAAAACATTGTCTAAAAAGGAAATTGCAAAAAAAAGGCAAAGAGGCGATTGGAAAAAAATAAAATGACCCTGTGCTGGCAGAGTACAAAGAAAAGGAACTTCGTCCGCGTAAAAGTCGAAAATGCTTCTAATAGGATTTTTAATTGTATTTTTACGTTATTAATTTTGTTATAGCATAAAAATTATTATGTTAAAATGTAAGCGCTTTTTAGCTGATACAATTATATTAGGTGTGCTCCTACCGAGCTAAGACAACCTGGTACTTCGAAGGCATAAAAGCCTTTTCGAGCTGACACAGCTACCTAGTATGTTAGGTGTGCTTCTACCGAGTTATGACAGCCTAGGACTTCGACTGTATAACGCGTTTTCTAGCTGACACAATCTATATATATAAAAGAAAGTCGTGTTAGTTACTTCACTTATAACTCAAGAACGGCTGAACCGATTTAGCTGAAAATTGGCAGGGAGGTAGTTTAGAGCCAGGAGAAGGACATAGGATACTTTTTATCCCGTTCAGTTGTTTCAGAAATAAAAAAAGTATCAAAGTGGAAGTTGGCTGTCGAAAAACGAAAATTTTCACGGATAGGATAATAGGGTAGATAGGGTAGGGTAGGTAGGGTAGGTAGGGTAGGTAGGGTAGGTAGGGTAGGTAGGGTAGGTAGGGTAGGGTAGGGTAGGGTAGGTAGGGTAGGTAGGGTAGGTAGGGTAGGTAGAGTAGGTAGGGTAGGTAGGGTAGGTAGGGTAGGTAGGATAGGTAGGGTAGGTAGGATAGGTAGGGTAGGTAGGGTAGGTAGGTAGGTAGGTTAGGGTAGTGTAGGGTAGGGTAGTGTAGGGTAGCGTAGGTAGGGTAGTGATTTTGTATGAATGACTTTTGGACGAACAGGACAACGTCTGTCGGTCAGCTAGTTACCTATATTAGGTGTGTTCCTACCGAGTTATGACGACCTGGTACTTTGAAGGCATAAAGCGTTTTCTAGCTGACACAGCTACCTAGTATGTTAGGTGTGCTCCTACCGAGTTATGACAGCCTAGTATTTCGACTGTATAGCGTTTTCTCGCTGACACAATTACCTATATTAGGTGTGTTCCTACCGAGTTATGACGACCTGGTACTTCGACGGCATATAACGCTTTCTAGCTGACAACTATGTTAGTTATGCTCCTACCGAGTTATGACAACCTGGTACTTCGAAGGCATAAAGCGTTTAAAAAGCTAACGTAACAAAATGTTACCCTATCTATATCACTTTTTGTATTAGATTGTAAAAAATAATTCTGATCATATCTATATATTTTTTATACATTTTCTTATATGCAAACCTTGTCCTGACAATAAGGAACACATAAAAAAAAGAATCATCCAATTTGGTGCAGTCGTTCGGAAGTTATGCGTACATACATTTCAGTAATTAACATTAGTTTGTAAGTACTCAAAGTACAATTTGATTGTTAAGAAATATTGATACATTATTTTCATGTGCATAATTAATAAAATAAATCCTGTGATTATAGTTCATAGAATTTGTGAACTTAGGAGATAATTTGTTGTTTCAGTTGATTTTGCAATACAAATGTGATTTGACATATTAATAACGGTGTTTGGCGTCAGTCCCTATCACGTCTCGTCAGTCCCTAGAACACTGATTTAAAAAAATTATAAATTTCTCTAAAAATATCAAGTAAAGTGACTGGCCCTTTTAGATGCAGCAAAGTAGATGTTATACCCACAGCATAGAATATAAACTGTTCTGATTTTTAACTAAAAACACTAATTTCAATATTACGTCAGAAGTTAACCAAATTTCAGATAACTACCCTGACAGTACCCTGTACCTGTCAGACAAATAGTTGTATTAGGTACTTTTTTAAGTCAATTTTGGAGTATGCAACCCTAGCAATTACTAAGAAAATACTTCTTTGAACGGGAAATAGGCGTAATTACTATCTGACTTATTTATATGTAGGTAAATGCTAATCTAATCTTATTCAGTCGACAATTTTTTTAAAGTACGTATTGCATACCTATGTCATTTTATATTAAGAAAATATATACTTAATAAGTATATATTTTCTTAATATAAAATGTGGCTAACTTTTTCATGCCGCCACTGTACGTACGGCGCATCCTGGGCTGTAATTTCACCCCCAGTTTATCCCGGTCAAACCATGTTCGCCTATAAACTAGTCGAACATGGTGTGACCGGCATAAACCGTTTTTGTGGTGTTTGACACCTAGTATGTAATTCTTTCATAGTTTCACATTAAGAAGACATGAAATTACAAATTAAATCTATGTTTGTTGCATAGACTCGCCCACATTTCTGTGCATACTACGATACACCACTGCCCACCCGTTTAGGGAATACTAGCGTAACAGCGTAACGTAATGCTCATCAGCAAATATATGGTACCCTATTCATAGCAGAATACGTGGTAACTATCCTAGTCTTATTTAAACAATAACAAACATAAAAAAGACGTTAACACATTATTTTGTTAGCGATGACTCAGACCCGGTTCTGCTAGTTTACAAAAAAATATGTAAAAATACGAAGAACGGACTGCGAAATATACCTACATTCTTAGTCATCTCATCATCTGTCCCATCGCGAGAAAGCTACTAGCTGTCGACGATTTTCTCGCTCAAGAAAATATAAAAAAAAATAGGTCCCGTGTACAGATGCCAGCACATCACGCTATCCCAATCTGTCAAATTTCCTTGATAGATTTTCAAGTTTAAAACAAAAGCATAAGGTTCCTGTTCAATTGGGAAAATTTGACAGATTGGGGTCGCTTGGCGGGTAGATTGGCGTCTGTACCTAAGTAATAAAAAAATAAGTATTGTTTTTTTTTAGTTTTAATTAATAGCTAAAAAATAATTCGGTAAAATAAAATCGGTAACCTGCATTAATATGTTACTCGCGCCCCACGATTTTATTTTAGCGAATTATTTTTAGCTTTTTGTTAAAACCGTTTACGTTAAAAAGAATATATTTTATTTTCAAGTTTTTAGTTTTTATTTCGTTACTTATTATTTCTCATTTTATTTAGTTGTTTTTTTTTTTTTTTAATTGTATTGTTATCAAAACGAAAGGTGTGTACCAAATATCAGATCAATCTGCCAGCAGGAAAGGTAAAATTTCAAGTACAAAATTTTGACCCAAACAAAACAAACAGGGTAAGCTAAATAAAACAGTTTAAAATCAAAACACCCGACTGCGTAAAAGATGGAAACTAGAAACTAGTTTTAAGAGGTTGATTATTATACTGCTATAAGCAGAAGAATGCTATATGCAATCTCATGCAGTCGGAGGCAATAAAGATCTTTATTGTTAAATTTAAGAAGAGTCCTCTGCATGAGATACAGACAAGGCCGGTTCCGGTTAAGCAGGCGACAACCTCTAAGGTTGACCTGCAAGATGTCATTCCAAAAAAAAACATGCACTGTTCACACAATCACTATGCCGCGCCCGCTTGCAAGTAATCGCTTGTCGGAGCGACAACAGCTTTAGTATTTTGTTTTTTTGGCCTCACTCTTGGTGTTCCGGGCGGTCTATCTTCCTTTGTTTTATAATCTGAGTTCCCAGGCACGTTTTTGAGGTTAGTGGTTTATCCCCACAGTATTCTTGCCTGTCTCCATTCCAGGATTCATCTGCTCCACCGGCCGGCCTTCGAAATAACATCAAACCTGATAACGTCGATCAATCGATATTCTTGAGGGTATTCAATTAAGAGTTTCAGCTCTTATACTACAAATCGTTTCTTTTTTGTGCAAATGTAAACTATGACATGACGCTATAAAAAATTCTACCCTACATTTGCACTACGCACATTTTCATTTGTGGAACGACGCTTTAAAAAGGTAAAGCCCGTAAATAAAATACAAATCAGTAGTCTTTACAGTTAACTTAAGTGGCAGTGGTCAGGGCACATTGCTCGCAGTACAGATGGCCGATGGGGCCGAAAGATTCTAGAGTGGCGACAGCGTACCGGAAGACGTAGAGTAGGAAGGCCTTCCACAAGGTGGATCGATGATCTTGTGCAGGCCGCAGGAATCCGCTGGATGTGGGAGGAGGACCCTGGGGGAAGCCTTTCGGCTGAAATGATGACGATGATGAGTCTTTGCAGTAAATATTTTGTACACATACCTATGTATTAGAAATCGGTAATGAGTTTTTTGTGGTTTCCAGCACAGGCTTCCCTCAAACCCTTCCACAGTGTTCAATCGTGATCTTTCGTTCTCCATGTCGCACCTGCTGCAGTTGATCTCAGGGCATAATCCAGGTCCTACGCCCAGGTGTTCATCTTTTTCTCTTTCCTTCTGTCGTAGATCATTCAACGACGTAATTCCTTCGTAAATACAATGTTGTTTAATTCTGGCGCTAAAGCTATATCAAAATGATACGTAGTTCCGTGTCCCATCAATTCTGCTTGATAGCTTATCTTTGAATTACGATTAAATGAACGATAAAGATATTACATCGGTATCTCTGGTGGTATACAACGTTTCATTTTCGTCAATTTACGTAAGTGTTAATAATCTTATAAAGTCCAAACCGTGAAATTCAATAATCTGTCTGTTTTTTACTACAATGTCCAATTGAAAATACGTCCCCTAAGTTTTTTCCATATAAGTAAGTAAGTACTTACTATTTTTTCTATGCCACTGGATTGAACCGCTTAGTTTGACCGAAGTGCTGAACAATTCTGATACCTAAGCTATTATTCTTTGTAATCGGTATAATATAAAGAAGAAAGAAAGAAAGAAAAAACGTTTATTTGCGGTAAACATGGCGCAAAAAGAACAGGAATACAAAAATAAGATAAGGTTGAGGGAAACATGCGTCACATCCACGCAAAACGGCTATCGCTCAGCATTATGCTGCGACCCTATGCAAAACAGAGCCCCAGCGCTGGTTTTCAGTGACAGCCGGCTTTGACGTAATGACGTCGCCCGGTGCCTCAAAAAAATATTATTAGGACACTGAAATAGTACAGCGAACTTATAGAAAAAATTGTAAAATTAAATGTAAATGTGATAGATAGAACTAAACAGGAATATAAAAATAAAAAGGAAATAGACAAACATGCTACGAGAATAATTATCATCCTCAATAAACATTTTGCGCCTTTTTTACTTTTTGTATATCTTTATACCGCTGTATAATAAAATATGTAGGTATTACTCGACTTTCGTAATTGCACCTACCACTGTTTGTCTTTGCATCGCCCAAATGTTGACTGGTAGAAACTACCTATGGTATTAATTCCGCCACTGTACATTTCTGTGTGTGAACTAAATTGCGTATCGGCAATTTCCTCACATTTTCCTTCCCGTAAATTATGGTCTCGTTATATCCTACTCTAAAGATCACAATCGGTAGTTTCGCAATAATAATGAGCCCATTATAAAAACCTACGTTTTCCTCAATTGACTTCTGTATTGCGCAATATGGCACAATTAACGGCATACTCGTATAGTGCAAGGACAAAACATGACTAATTACGTCGCGTCGACTTCCTTCAATGCATAATCCCACTGCTGGAACACAGACTTCCTCTCTTTGAGAGGGAGTGGGCTGTAAACTACCACGCGGGCCCACTGCGGGTTGCTACTTGTCACATATCTTAAGGTGAATCTAGTCCACATTTTTCCCATACAAATTTCGGGTGTTTATTACTCCACTGTCCGACAATGTACATCAGAAATGGTTTTATCTTATTATTAATATTATCTGTACGGAAGGAGAATACTAAAATTGAAAAGTTAGGAGCCAACAAAGATTCGTTTTTCTTGCTAATTTACCCTAACTTTGGGCGTGTAGAAGTGTAAAATCTCTAAAACTTAGTCGGTACAGACAAAGCTCAAATATCGAAAAGTTCAATTCAATAAACTTTATTGGTCATTGATTTATGCAGCTGTTTTTTCATAAAACCCGATCTTCCGAAGGTCTTTTCTTAATTTTTTACGCGCCTGTTTCACTATAACTGATCCTGCAGCTCACTCAATAACTCACTCAAATCGTATCGCCTACTTTTAAAGTTGCTCCATATTGCATGGTATTGTGTGGCCGTATCTCTAGCAACAGATTGCTACATGTTACCATTGCCCTAAATTGCTGGATGTAGTCTTGACGTCACAGTTGACGAGAATTGACCAGGATGGAGCCATTTTAGTTGGTCGTGTAAGTGCACCTTTACGCTCATGGGAAAAAAACCCATGCGTGAGTTTATGTATAATGGCATAGTTTTGCAATTGAGCTCATCTTTGAGCTTAGTTTCTCTTATCAAAGATACCTACACTAGATAAGAACGCAATTCTTACACATTATTGCGTAAAAAATGGCGATGATAATGCAGAAAGTGGATAAATATGACTCATCGTAATTTTATCATAAAATGTAGTTAAATTTTCACGTGTGTCTGAGCTGCAGAGTCAGCTAGCACTGTCAATAATTTATTATGATAATTTCTGACATTATCTAAATTATCTTTGATTAAAACTTGACATTCCAAAATCTTGTCTATAGGAGGTTTTCTACCGCTACGAAAGCGCTTTATGATTTTTAAGGTAATGTGCGCTTTTATTTTTATTTGTTTTATACAGGAAAAGTTTTTATCCAGTGCGCAAATTTTTACCATGAATTCAGCATATCATTCTAGACCCCCTACCGCAGAAATTTTACGCCGGTTATCCAAAAAAAATTGCTGTTCCATAAATTTTGCGTATTAAAAATTACGCACTGGATAAAAAATATACAAAATATTATGCATATACGTGTACGTTAAACGTTATCGTGGACGGAGAGGAGAATGGGCACCGAACTATAGGTTTCTGCCCTGAACAACGTTTGGAAGCTGATCGCAAAACCTTAAGAGGACACTATTTAGAGCATTTTGAGCCATACATGTGTTTGACGAAGTACGTTTTATAGCTGTTTTTTGAAGTGAAAACTTCTAAGCGCGTTGGGAATTTTCTGGGAAAAAACAATTGAACTCGCGACACTTACCGACACCACTGACAACAAGAACGTACGAAAGAACAACGTTGAACGCTCATATTATAAAAACAACGGTAGATAGACCGCGCGGAACACCAAGAGTGTCCAAGAGTGAGGCCAAAAAACTAAATACTAAAGCGTCGCGTTGTATGTAACGTAGGTATATAAGTGGCGTACTAACTCGAGTTTCGAATCAGTATTTGGTTTTTTCGCGTCACTTTTGGTGTTCCGCATCATCTGAAGTTAGACGTTGTTTAATCTGACGATTCAAAAAATATTTCCTGGCGATTCAAATAATACACACGTAATTGTTCAAGTTTTCACTTTTGCCGGCACTCCCGGAGTTCCACTGTTTTTTTTTTTTAATTATGCTACACTGTCCTGCTGAGCATTGCGACAGGATGGGTGACCATCTTTACATACCTACCAAGGTTCCTCCGTGCCTCGCAAAGCAAGTTAAGCCATTAGTCCCGGCTGTCATTCGTAAATCTTTGACAGTCGTTAAGGGTTCGTCAGAAACCCAGTAACTAGCTGTGGAGGTCAGATAGGCAGCTGCTGACTGCTCCGTTTAAAATACTGGTATTCAGCTGCATCTGGTCAGACTGGAAGCTAGCTCTGAAAGTTGAGAAAAGACTATGCAAATTATGACCTAAGTTGCTTCATAAACGAAATATTATTACTTACTTCTATGCCTATCTAGTCGGAGAAAGTCTATCTAACGTTAATGACACATATAAAGTCATTATCCTCATTTTCGGGGTAGTCCTATCGTCATTAGATAACTCGATTCACTTATGACAAATCAATAGATGACGGTTGGACTTTGAAATGTGACGATTAACGCCAGGTGATTCATTCGAATGTTTTCGACACATCCAAAGTCATTTGGGTGATGAGTTGATGACTGAACCGTAGGATATGTGGCGTCATTCGTTCTTTATTTCTATAGTTCGTTCACCTCAATTATATTTTTAGCCATTTTTCTTCAAAGTCGATATTCACACGGACGAAATAAAATCGCGGCTGGATTTTTTCGCGCAATTGATTTTCAACTCTCGGTAATGCACCTAGAATTGAGAATCCAACACGGTGCACACCGCATCGAAAATCGAACAGTGGGTGTTCGATTTTCAATTAGCTTCGTTTATGACGGTAAATATTCTAGTTGGTTTTGATAATGCCATGGTTTTGGACGAAGTAAGCAATTTTCAACCTTATGGCTTTTAGTAATAAAAAGGTTGAAGAGTTTCCCCAGCTCCGCTTTTGTAGACTTTAATTGACAATTTGCTCAGATTTAACACAATTAATGTATTATTAAGCATTGGTGGCCCAGTGGTAACAGCCGCGACTTACCGAGTTGTAGGTCGTGGGTTCGATCCCAAGCAGGCAATTTACTTTGTGTAAATTATTTCTTCACCACTGCTCTTACAATGGAAGAAACATACGTACACAGGCTGTTGCACACATAATCATCCTTTGCGTCGCGCAGCCGTGTAAAAATCGAATAAAAGTAGAAGTATGAAATTTGGAACTGTTACATTTAACAGTGGAGAAGGAGCGCAGGAAGACAATATTTTTTATATAATTTATAACAATAATGCAGCAATACATTTAAGGTTAAAATTAATTATACTCGCAATTGTAGTCGAATTTCAAGCACTGGTCGACCATTAGACCTATAAATTGACATAAGAATCACGTAAATCTGATTAGGTAAGGTGAATTAGCAGACAGACTCGTTCTAGATAGAAAATTAAGGAACTGGTAACCTTTAATATAGATGGTCCCCATCAAACAAACCGGGGCAGTGTAGGCGACAATAACAAAACACTATCAATATTCCTTCGAAACAATTCGAAACTTGACAAGAATCATGAATATTTAGCAGTAAACTGTCCAACTACCCTCCTAAAGGCTGTAAACAAAGTTTTAAAATAACCTTCCTTAGCAAGATCTATCAATCTTTGTTAAAGTCATAACAAACAGACGCTCGTTTGAAAATACAAAATTTAGATTCCGTTTTATGTCAGAATTTTCTCTAAAAAGCTAAATACGGGTTGTAGATCTAATAATAAAAGGTCAAAAGGAAATTGCCATAAACTTTAAGCTTTGTAGACGAATATTGATGGTCGCAACCAGTAATGATATTACCTTTAGATGCATTGTCGGCGCTCAAAATTGGAAGATAAATGCAAGGTAATTGCCTGTCATTAGTCACGTACCATCCAGTGACGCTGCGACACGCTAGTGATGTAACTAAATATATATATTTATCTCTTTCTAACAACAGGAATCGGTATGGGTCTTTCCTGTTCTTCGCGCACTGTATAATTTGTATGTTCTAGTAGGTAGCTACATTTATGGTTTAAGCTGTTTTCGTGAATGACGCGTCTATATAATATACGCCATTGGTCGCAACTTCTTGTAAAGGTGAAGTTCCCGGGTAGCGTGCGAAATTCAAATTTTCTTCCGTTTTTTTGCAATTTGCAGGTTGGTTGTTTATTAAAATACGATTCGCGTGAATCATATTTTAATCAATATACAGGTTACCTGCAGCTACCTTGGAGCTTCCACCTTCTTCAACTCCTAAGTGCTGAGCAACCGGCAAGTTCGTCATGCTCTCTTAGATGTCACTGCTTGCTTTAGCGTCGGGGGTCGGGTTGCCTCCTTCCCTCAAAATATGGCGAGGGTCTATGACTGATCTTTAAGTTAGCTGCTACCCTGGAGCTTCCATCTCGCTTAGCATCCGGCAGCAAGTTCGTCATTCTCCCTTAGATGTCACTGCTTGCTTTAGCGTCGGGGGTCGGGTTGCCTCCTTCCCTCAAATATGGCGAGGGTCTATGACTGATCTTTAAGTTAGCTGCTACCCTGGAGCTTCCATCTCGCTTAGCATCCGGCAGCTAGTTCGTCATTCTCCCTTAGATGTCACTGCTT
The DNA here is from genome assembly GCA_949987655.1 of Polymixis flavicincta. Classification (NCBI taxonomy): domain Eukaryota; kingdom Metazoa; phylum Arthropoda; class Insecta; order Lepidoptera; family Noctuidae; genus Polymixis; species Polymixis flavicincta. The sequence goes on along the minus strand of OX465199.1, from coordinate 6,599,864 downwards.
GCTTTAGCGTCGGGGGTCGGGTTGCCTCCTTCCCTCAAATATGGCGAGGGTCTATGACTGATCTTTAAGTTAGCTGCTACCCTGGAGCTTCCATCTCGCTTAGCATCCGGCAGCTAGTTCGTCATTCTCCCTTAGATGTCACTGCTTGCTTTAGCGTCGGGGGTCGGGTTGCCTCCTTCCCTCAAATATGGCGAGGGTCTATGACTGATCTTTAAGTTAGCTGCTACCCTGGAGCTTCCATCTCGCTTAGCATCCGGCAGCAAGTTCGTCATTCTCCCTTAGATGTCACTGCTTGCTTTAGCGTCGGGGGTCGGGTTGCCTCCTTCCCTCAAATATGGCGAGGGTCTATGACTGATCTTTAAGTTAGCTGCTACCCTGGAGCTTCCATCTCGCTTAGCATCCGGCAGCAAGTTCGTCATTCTCCCTTAGATGTCACTGCTTGCTTTAGCGTCGGGGGTCGGGTTGCCTCCTTCCCTCAAATATGGCGAGGGTCTATGACTGATCTTTAAGTTAGCTGCTACCCTGGAGCTTCCATCTCGCTTAGCATCCGGCAGCTAGTTCGTCATTCTCCCTTAGATGTCACTGCTTGCTTTAGCGTCGGGGGTCGGGTTGCCTCCTTCCTTCAAATATGGCAAGGGTTGATGACTGATCTTTACGTTATGCTTGTGAACGTGTGCTGCTTGTAATGACTGGTCGTCTTGGTGACCAGGTTTTGCGTCGATGTCCCTGCCTTCCTGGATATCGTCATCCTCTTGCCGGATCCTAATTGACTTCCTGGTCGACGCAGCAAGCCTCCTACATCTCTGTCAGCCATCACCTTAATATTCAGCCTCTTTCAAACTAAATTATCTTTCACACAATAAAATTAATCTAACGTTTCTTTCGTCTTCCGTAGCCGTCCAAATACGTGCCCAAAACTTTACTAATCATAAATGATCATATTGAGGACTAGTTAACTAGCTTTTGCCAGCGGCCGGTCTCTGGTTCCCGGCCACGGGAACACACTTCCGGGGTAAAAAGTATCCTATGCGTTAAACCAGGGTATAAACTATCTGTGCTCCAAATTTCATCCGAATCCGTTCACCCGTTTGTGGGTGATTGAGAAACAAACATACAAACTCTCAGAATTAAAATACTAGCAGGGTGTACTTACTCGGCAGTTATCATCAATCATTTTACAGTTACAGAAAACATCTGTACTCTGTAGGCCATACATGTAGGGTCAGTAACCGGTTCATTCAACTGGAGAGTCCCAACACCACATGTGGTAATCGTGACAAGTCGAAATAACTGCTCATTGTAGGATTGTGAATTCATCTCCATTCCTATTGAATCGAGCCATCATCTACAGTCGACAAAAAAGATAATATCCAGGGTCTACGGATTTAGTTGAAGTGTAGTAAGAAACCGATGTTTGTTTTTGAATGAAATTTAATTTGATCAAATAACTGTTTGTTTCTATTATTAAAATAAAAAACATATTTTTTTAACTTTTTTTTGGTTTTGTCTTCGTACGGTTTGTGCATTTTGCCAGTGTCATGTTTGGGAAAAAAAAACATTTCTTTGATTAAATTAAAGGAGTCTGCTTTATTTTTTTACTTTGTGGAAAATCTCAATGGCACTGTCCCTACCCTGGTTATTTGGGATCTAGCCCAGCAGGCTTAGCACGAACACCGATTTGTCGACGGAAGAATAGACATGACTATTAACTAAATGATGTACAATAGGATAAGAAAGCTATGTTTTTCTGTTAATTTTCACAGTTATGCGTTCTAATCGAATCATGTTTTTTGTAGATAATCGTATTTACTTTGTGGCCGTCCAGTAGAAAGTTTTATTGTCAGTGTGATTTTGACAGTTAGGGAAGAAATATTCTTCTGAAATAGTCTATATTTATAAGGACCTAGACAACTATCGTTAGAAACGAAAGACTAAATGACAGATTGTAGAAGGATATCTACGGTGCGATGTAGGAACAAATATCAATTTGTATTGAAAAAGCACTGTCTATTCTTCGTAGAAATACAAAGCGTCATGCTAAGCCCGCAGGACCCTACGCTCAGCCGCTTACGAGCATTAGGACTATGTGGCAGTCACTATAACTTTTCACTGCCAAAAGGGGCCGAAAATCTGCTCATTTTTGCAAACTCGCTTCGCACGGTTAAGCACTCGATCAGCCTTACATAGATCCATCATTCACTGTTACATGCTCATTGAACCGCGGTGCCCTACATTCGTCATCACGACTATGACTTCAGAGGACAGTCACAGCTCTAAAAACGTCTGTTTCATCCTTGCAAAACATCCTGTGGGTTAGAAAGAGTACCCTATGCTTTTTTCGCCTCTATCTCAATTTTTGGTATAGACAGTTGGTGACCAGGAAATCGGCAGGAGTATTACAGAATGCAAAATGTATGGAACAGAAATTACTTTTTTTTTTTTTTTTTTTGATAACTGGCGAAAAATGTCTACGCAGCAGGTTTCAGATTCATGTAAAGGGGTTGAATTCACTATGGCCACTTAATGTTTCCTTGCTCGTAACCACGTCAATCACACACTAAATCTGCTAATATCGTATTAATAATAACAAACACAAACAAACAAATTGTCTTGGAACATAGAGAATATGACATTTCGATTCCTTACCGTTACATTGGTTTCAAAAAACATGATAATATTGACGTAGTTTGAACGTCGTAAAATTCCGCGGGGAACCATTATAACCACACAGAATTTGGGCCCTGAGTTCATGGTAATCGGTTACGTTAGATGTACCTGCCACCCTGGAAGAGAAAGTCTGAAAGAGGCACCGGTAGCTGAAAGGTCGTGTAGAAATCTGTTGTCATGGTACGCACATATGATGCGGAGAAAAGAGGTAAATGCCGTGCGGAATAGTTCGAGTATGAATGTCGATGGCTGTAAGAGTAGGCAGAAAAAACGATATATGGTCTGTGTGAAAGATGATATAGTTAGAAAGGTAGTGATAGTGACCACTGAGATGACGACTAATAAGAAAAACGACATATTTATTTATTTATTATTTATTTATTTATTTTATTATTTATGTACACACAGTAAAATACATAGAAGAGACAGCATAAACAACCAATGAGTACAAAGGTACTGCTTATTTCTTTAGAAATTTCTTCCAGCAGACCTGCGAAAGGAGAAATGAAAAAGAAATGTAGACAATAGTGTGTGAGAACAAGGAGAGAAAATATGAATATGTGACGTCTTAAACTAAAATATACTTACACATATAATGCAGAAAATTTACATACTTATACTTAAATAAATACATAATGATAAAATATATAACTATTATATATATGTGCATATTTATATACATACACAATTAAGAGGAAAGGTAATGCTCTTTTACTCGACATTTGAATGTGGAAATAGTTTTTAAGTCACGAATGCTAGGCGGAAGTGAGTTCCACAATCTTACAGCATGGACAGAGAAGGAATAAGAATAAAAACTAGTTTTATGGGGATGGGACTTAAGGAGGGATCTAAGGTGTGATCTACACGGTGCGTCACTAGGACGAGCGTAAGAAAAACGCTCACGCAGGTAGGAAGGATAAGAAGGGTTGTGTAGGATGTTGAAGAGGAGACATAAAATCAGAGTGTTCCTGCGAAGGCGGATTGGGAGCCACTTGAGTTCCTTGCGAAGATGAGAAACGTGGTCATACTTTCGAAGACCGAAAACAAAGCGAATGCACAGGTTTTGCAGGCGCTCAAGCTTGTTTAATAGCTCCTCAGTAGCATCCAAGTAGCAAGCGTCGGCATAATCTATAATCGGCTGAATAAGTGTTTGTGCCAAAGAAATTTTAGTCTTCAGAGGCAGGAGACTTTGAAGGCATTTCAACGAATGAGATGAGAAATGTACCTTTCGACTGACCTCATTGACCTGAGCACGCCACGAAAGATTGGAGTCGATAACTACACCCAGATCTTTAGCGGTTTCAGTATAGTCAATGCGAACACCATCGAGATATAAAGGCATCAGAGATGCAACATCAGACGCATTGCGAACGAATCTGCTGCCTATGATCATGGCCTGCGATTTAGTTGGGTTAATTTGCAAACCAAATGACTTAGCCCAGACGCTGATGCAAGCCAGGTCATTATTCATTGCAGCAAGTGCAGAGCCCGCGCTATCTACAGTAAAATGCCGGTAAAGCTGCAAGTCATCTGCGTAGAGATGAAAATTAGAGGAAATTATTGTGGTAACAAGGTTTATGAAAATTGAAAACAATAGAGGAGAGAGAACACTACCCTGAGGAACACCCTCAGTGAGGCTACACCAGTCAGAGAAGGACTCCTCTAGGCGAACACACTGAGAGCGTCCTCGGAGATATGAACTGAACCAAGCTAAAGTGGAAGAAGAGAAATTGATAGATTGGAGGATACCTAGTAAAATGTCGAAATCCACTGAGTTGAAGGCGCTACTAAAGTCAAGCAATACAAGGACGGTAAGGGACTTATTCTCCATTGCCCAGCGGATGTCGTCAGTTACTTTAAGAAGCGCGGTTACAGTACTGTGACCCGAGCGAAAACCGGATTGGAAAGGGGAAATCAACGAGTTTGACGCTAAGAAACATGATAGTTGTCTATGAACTATGTGCTCAATAACTTTAGATAGGAATGGAAGAATAGAAATAGGTCTAAAGTGGATTAATAAAGTAGGATTATTCGTTTTGGGTAAAGGTATAATATGAGCCTGTTTCCAAACTGACGGAAAGGAGCAAGAAGAAAATGAGTGGTTGAAGATGTGAGTGAGAACAGGAAGTAACGAGGAAAGGATAAGAGTTATCATTCTTGAGCACAACTTATCATGACCGACTGCTGAAGAAGTAATTGCAAGAATAGATTTCTTAACGTCATCCTCAGTAACACCGCTAAGCTTAAAATTAGAACATTGTGGTAACGGCAGATTAGCAAGACCCTCTAGTGTCGCAACTTTGACAGACGGATCAAGAGAAAAGGGAAGGAGAGAGAAGTGCTTATTGAGATCATTGAGATTCACATCCTTACACTGATTGGCAGGTGACTTGCCTATACCTACAGATTTCAGAAATTTCCAAACGTCAGAAGAATTGCGGTTATTGAGTTGGTCGTGAAAATAGCGTCTCTTAGCATCTTGACACAGATGACTGCAGCGATTACGTAAGGATTTGTAATAAGACAGATTCAGCTCTGACGGTCTGCGCTTATATCTGCTCTTAGCTTTATCCCTGCGAGCCATAAGTTCTTTAATTTGCAGCGTTATCCATGGAGCAGGGTTATGCCTCACTTTGACACGTCGCATAGGAGCATGCTGATCATATAAGTCGAGAATGGTTGCATTAAAATAGTTCACCTTATCCTCGATGTCATCCTTCTCGACCAGAGGAGTCCAGTTGAGATTGCTAGCATCACGCTGCAAAGCCTCTAGATCTATGCCCTTGTAGTTACGGAGATATAAAAGTTGGGATTTACGCTTGGGAACACGGATACGATACGAGAGATAAATGAGATCGTGGTAAGAAAAATTAGCCGTAAGTTGACCATGGTAAGAAACATTATTAGGAGAGGAGACGATCATAAGATCTAAACAAGAGGGTGTACAATTAGGAAAATAGTGTGTTGCTGAAAGAGGCAAAACTTGAAGATTGAAGGAAGACAATAGTGAAAGGAGCTTATGAGAGCGAGAGTCATTTTTAATCAAGCAAGTGTTAAAATCACCCATTATAATAACGTGTTCGTACATAGGGCAAAGATCACTGAGAGTGGAGTCGAGGGAATCGAAGTAGTCAATGTGAAGATTAGGACTATAAAGCACTGCTAGCAAAACTTTTGTGTGATGAACAGTAATTTCAAGAAACAAGTATTCAGCCGACTCAGAATACCGTGAAGGAGATGAACTGACCACCCTGTAGGGTAAATCAGCACGCAAGTACATAGCAATACCTCCTCCACCTTTGCCGGTCCTATCGTTGCGGATCAAGACGAAGCCGGGGAGTGAGTATTGAGTAGAGAGGAGAGACGGCTTCAAAAAGGATTCCGATATCAAGAGCGCGTCCAGGTGAGCACTACTAAATGATGCCAGAAGGTCAGAATAGTGACCAGGAACACTCTGAGCATTTATATGAGCTATATGCAGATTTTTAGGGTCATTGGAGAAAAGAGAAGATAGTTTATCATGCAAAGTAAGAGGTAAGGAAGAATCACTGTCTGCACTAACAAAACTAGTAGAAGAAGAGCACGAGAAGAAGCTGTCGTTGAGATCAGCTACATCGTCCATGAAAATGCCTTAATTATAATATAAATACAAAAATAATATAAATATCTTAACAACAAAAATAAATTTTAAAATATCGTAAGAACTAAAACTAAAAATTACACTAACAATTAAAGATTTTCCTTTGAGAAAAACCTCCCCCACTCGCTGGTATATTGGCAGAAATTTTACAATAATAACCGAGTTACACAACAACAAGATCAATCATAGAAATTTAAACACATTAAAATGAAAACATCGCACTGTACAGTCACGAGCAATAATATGTATACGCTTACCAACTTTTAAAAGTGATTTTCTCCACTTTTACTAATTGTAATCTTATTTTATTATGAAAATAATATTTTGGAACCCACACTGTAATGAAATATCTAAGTTATCTCAAGGCTGCAATCGCTATTTAAAAGAAAATCGCTTTTGAACTTGGCGATGTGTTTACATATTATTGCTCGTGACTGTACGTAGAATGGAACGCGACACAGTGGCGAATGTTACGGAGCACTGACACTGACAGCTATTGTGAGTTTCCTAACGTGATCCAATTTATGAATGATGAGATCCCCAGAAGAACCAATGTAACCGACATAGCTGAAGAATTGCCAAACTTAAGTGGCAGTAGGCAGGGCATGTTGCTTGCAGAGCAGATAGCCGATGGGGCCTAAAGGTTGTATGCCTAAATGATGATAGTGGTGGTGTTCACGACTTTGGCCTTAGGCGACAGTCACAGCTGTAAACACGTCTCTTTCATCCCTACAAAACATCTTGTGGGTTAGAAAGAGTATCTTATACTTTTGTCTCCTTCAGCTCAATTTAGTTTTTAGACATTTGGTCACAATTCTATTTCCATGTCATTTGGCCATACAAATTGACTGCTTCTAAACAATCTTAGTTTTGTAAGCCGGTTTCAAAAGTGGCTTCAGTCTCGTAAGCCAACTGCCTCCATGCTACTTATCGCTCTGTGAAATATGACGTCACCCCGCAAAGTACATTGACATCAATTATATTTCCACCGCAAAGTAATACCTTGCATTACATGTACACATTATGTCGGTATGGAACTTGAGTTTCTTATAAAACTGGTATCTAGAATCTGTAATTTGTAAACAGTCTACTGATTTATGGGACAATGCCAAGGTTCTTACAATTTTTATTATAGACTGATCTGATGTCACGTTTTAGGATTGTCCTATTATATGTGAGTTAATACCGTCATTGCCTGTGTTATTTCTGGGAGTTTTGCCGTGCCCGTCTGGGATTAGAGGTTTGACGGGTATTGCTTTAATTAGCTACCTAAGGATGAGTGTCTTCTAAGTTTTAGTTCTAGGACATGCCGGTTTCTTCACTATGTTTTCTTTCACCGTTTTATGAGAAATGGTTATGAACTAATTTACGCAAAGAAAAGCGCCAGTCTGAGTTCGAACCTACCATCCACAACTCGTAAGTGTAGGCCGTTACCAATGACCACTTCTGCTCCACCTAACATTGATTGATGTTCGATTCGATACTTCAAAGGCACTTGCTGTGCCTTAACTAATAACGGAACAGCGGATACTCTGAATTTCTAAACAAATATAATAAATATATAATATTTTTTTTTTGTAGGTAATTGGTTCGCGTGCGAAACGCGACCATATATAATTATATAAGTTTTAATCAGCCCAAGGAAAATTGGTCCTTATTCGCTCGTAACAAATGACTTTAGCTACTGGCGTGCGTGAAAAACATCGTCGTTTTCACTCATTATGCCAGTATGTCCCAAAAGTGCTCTAGCGTGGGTAGACTAATTGCCTGTCCTTCTTCATCTCGTTTGGTACATACTTACTTTTGCGCTGAAGTAATTAATTTTGTACTTGTGTCTTTCCTACTTGTAACATGACTAAAATTACTCTCTCATTATCTTTGGTGGTTCTTCTTTGAAGATTTCAAGGGAATTAAAAACACTAGGCTTTGTAGCGTTACGTATATTATATCCCAGCTATTGAGTACCTCTTCATCATCATCAGCCTACAGCAGTCCACTGCTGGATACAGGCCTCTCCTATTGCACGCCATTCAATCAATTGAGGGGGTTCTTTGGCAAGTCCTTATAACCGTGCAATTGCGAGTCGCTAGTTAGTGTATAATTCATTTTGAAATAACAGGATGTTCGGATGTTCAGTGTGCCCTGGGATTTCGTTACCTCCAAGAAGCTTTCTGGCTGTCAAATATTGACCACATCATGAGCATCGATATCTCGACCATCTATGTATCTCGATATAGGTAGTATACTAGAGGAGTAATGGCGAAACACGCCTTCCGCCTTATTTACATTTTTTTATTTCTAGTGCTCGAGTTAAAATTTCATTTTATTTGTCGGTATATCGGGTTTTTCACTATTTGTGCAGCCTTTTCCCAAAAACTAATGTAACCTTCCAATGTGAAATGTATTGGTATTGTATAAAAAGATATTTTGTGTCAGTAAACTTATTTTATTTTAATTATATTGGCATGGCTGACAAAGTATTTAACTAATGATCTGTGTCTCGTAATGTTAATTACTTTTCAACACACTTGCTCATAAAATGGCTCTAATTTCACTGCAATTAGGCACATAATGACACCTATTATCAAACTGTGACTTTTTCATTACTATTATTCACTAGTGAGTTATAGAATTGGTTGAGTTGCTTTGTTCTTAAAAACAACGATGATTATGATGGTGATGATGATGATGATGACGATGACGATGACGATGACATGACGATGACGACGATGATGATGACGATGACGTTGACGATGACGATGACATGACGATGACGACGATCATGATGACGATGACGTTGACGATGACGATGACATGACGATGACGACGTGACGATGACGATGACGATGATGATGATTTTGTAGTATTATTTTCTTCGCAAGTGTGTTGAAAAACGTCGTATGATACACGTGTGTATTGATGATTATCGTCGTCGGCTCTACGTACTATTGCATATCTACATATGTATAGAACCAAGTCTATCTAACTATACAGGCAGCTGTGCTGCTGGGGAGTTTGTTGCGCCACTTCTTCCCAGCTAAAAAAGTACTAGGATGTAGTGATGGGCGGGCGTTTTGGGGGACTGTCTTATGTAGTTTTGACGTTCGAAAAGTGCTGATCCTCAGCCTAGTTTGAATAAAATGTCTTTTCATTTTGGTCAGAATTACTTTCATTTTGCCAGTTCAGCAATATTCATTGCGTTATTTACATTGTTCAGCAAACAAATTATGGCATAAAATAGCAAGCAATGGATTAGCAATCTCTCAAAATTCAGATTCTGGTGGATACTGTGTTTTACGCAATGAAAGTGCAGAACAAAAAAGAAAGAAAGATAAAGATGTATGTTAAATTTGTTTAAACATGTGTAAAAAGATACACATAAATATGCACATAAGGATGGTAAGTTTAAAATTGTAGGTTAAACATGTTTTGCCATATTCGGCGTACAAAATAGCATATAATATTTATATTTAGTCACAACCATAAATAAGATTTTTTTATTTTTTATTATTATACTCAAAATTAAAACAATTCAAACTAAAATATTTTTTTTTATTTTTATTTAATCTGATTTAGAAGAAACAGAAATATAACATAATAGTATGATTGTAAAATTTTAATTGCAACGGCAACGATGCCGCGGTTCCTTACACATGCCGCGGCGTCCTTAGGCATCATCATTGAGATAAGAATGTTATTTTCTTACATATATGTTATACTAGCTTATGTCAGTGGCTACGCCCGCGCGGAAGTTTCATCCCTTATTTAACTCACTTAAGGGTTGAATTTCGAAAAATCCTGCCTTATGTCTACATTATAAAGGGAACCTCCGTGCAAAATTTCAGCTTTCTAGGTCCAAGGGTTTGGGCTGGCCGTTGATGAGTCAGTCAGTCAGTCAGGACTTTTCGTTTTATTTATATGGATTCCTATTCGTCGCATACAAATCCCCTTGCCGAGCCGTACCTTTAGTGGGCGCAGGCCCTTAGCGAGCATTTTGCTCCAAAAGCTGTACTGTTTGATCTTTTAACTCAAAATCGTCGGTTTTCATTAAATCCTATGACGTAACTACTATATGGTTTAATACTAAACCACCAGGAAAACATTATACTAAAATGGTCTCGCAATTTGGATTAGCAATAACCGAACACAATCGAGCTAATATTGTTAAAAAGTCAAGGTATTTGAACACAATATGTTATTGTTAAAAGCCTTGAAGGTGTGTATTGATGTTTTGTAGATTATCATGTATGGACATCATGCACGCACGCAGACAAGCGCGGGTCGATCGAAGGTTAAGCTACGCTTGCCGCGGTCGGTTCGTGGATGGGTGACCATCCATTACTTATCAAGACGAACACCTTATTAAATGGTTGGTCATTTATAGATTTTTGATAGTAGTAACGGATACTTAGTCAAAAGCCCGAAAGTCTGACAACAAGTATTACCAAGGGATATCGTGTTAACCAGAAACTGGGTTGTGGTGGTTAGATAGGCAGTCGTTCCATAAAAAATAGTGGTAGTCAGCTGCTTCCAGGTAGACTGGGAGCCGACCCCAAAATACTTTGGAAAGGCTATAGGTATATTGTATTACTCGGGGACGTTATGTTAATGTGTTCAACTTCATGGGTCTTTTGTTTTTTTTTTCTGTATCGGCCTGCTTTTGACCTCGATCACGCTTGATGGAAAGCGATGAGGTCTATGATGGAACTCCGTCAAAATTAAAAACTTTACCCCCAATTTACGCCAGTTCAATTTACCGATCGGATACGGAACACGATACTGCGCTCAAAAACACAAATCGAAGACGTAACCCAAAAAGTAGCCAAGGTCAAATGGGACTGGGCTGGACACGTTTGCCGCATGTCGGATGTAATTGTGGGCTAAGACCACCACAGCATGGGTCCCAGAAAAAGTCCAACGGTATCGCGGTAGACCCAGGCTTAGATGGCGGGACGAACTTGACGATTATATGAGGGATTGGTCCATAGTGGCTCAGGATCGAGTAGGACGCCTTTGAGCTGCAGTAGGTCAATACAATATATAAATGATTTATTTTTTATTAACCATCGGCACGGCTTCTGTCTAATTACCCGACTTCGCCAGAAGGAGGGTTATGTTTTTCGATTGTATGTATGTATATATTTCTTTGGCACGCTCTGTAGCCTAAACGGCTTGATCGATTTCAGCTTGAGAGGTGCCGTTAGATTCGTCTTAGTTGTGAGAGTGAAACTGGGTATACCAAAATTGAAAAGTGCCCGATTTTAGGCGCCACATTGTTTTCGAAAATATATTTTTTATTCTCAAAACCTATTGAAATAAAGGGCTTCATAAAAAGCTTGCAAAAATTAATGCAACTTGTATGTTTACATGTAATTTGGAATGAAAAATGCTAAAATAATAACAAAAAAGCAACAAAATAGTCAATGTTACAACATAAACTACATGATTATTCATTAATTACATTAAGTGTGTATGGTAGAACAATACGAAAAAAAAAAAAAAAAACCGACTGCCTGAAAAGTGGACTATAGATCATTAATAAAGGTCTTTATTGTTAAATTTAAGAATATGCCTCCGACTGCATGCGATTGCATATTGTATTCAGTTAAGTCATCCTTTTAAAACAAGTTTCTTGTTTCCATCTTATTTAATTACCTAAAGTTCACTTTTTTTTTAGGCGGTCGGGTTTTTTGTGTTTTTTTTTTAGAGTTCATATTCAAATGGCAGATTTCCCAAATAGAAACGACCTTTTGCTGATGAAGACCCAAATTAAACGATGACCTTTTCCGAAGACAAAACAGGTGAAGCCTAACATTTTCTTAGGTAATGGGTTTCTGTAAGATGTCCCAAATAATAGAGACCGTTTTTGAACAAAAAACATGGCAGGTTACTTTACCCGTGTGATTTTAAACGGGATAGATTTATAACTAGCTGACACCAAATCTTCTTTTGATCTTGACTTCTTTGAACTTCAAAATAAGATAATAATATACCATACTCACCATTTATGGTTTTTAGGGATCCGTACCCAGAGTGCAAACGGGATTGAGACTCTGCTGTTCGTCCTCTGTCACAGTGTGTATCTACTACTATGGCCGCTATTGTAACAATTAAAATTAATTAAGAAAAAAAATCGGTGGTTTCATCGCCAAATAAACGCGATCCTTGTATGGACAAGAACCGTGTTTCTTGTCCATTTTTGGCGTTTCTTAGCACATCTTAAAAATATGACAATAAATGCAGACGTTTAAGGGTGTGTCCAGACCTGGCGAATGCGCCGCTTGCGAACTGTGCGCGTGTTGCTCGCGTGCTGTTACAGCCTATGTTTGGTGCGCCGCTCTAGTGCAACTCCGGTAAGGCTGGTGTGGGGCGAGCGTGCAGCGCGCGCGCTGCTCGTGCGCACATAGCTTTTTTCGCGTTTGAACTAAATATGTGAGCGAGAGAGGTGCACCACGAGCGGCACGCGCGCACCTCCTGCGCCGTTCGAGTACGGCGCGTAGCTTACGCGCGAGCGGCGAGCGGACGGCGCAGAGTCTGCGTACGAACATGAAATGCACGCGCGCAGTTCGTAAGCGGCTCGCGGGCGTCGCATATGCCAGGTCTGAACACACCCTAAAACAGGCTGCCAAGGACATCGACACGCCACCTGTTACTACGGATTCATTACATAACTCTGAACGAAGAAAAATTTCAACTTTGAAAACTTCGGTTATTTCAACAAAAAAAAAACGGTTTTTCATTCAATTTGACCATAGGAATTGCACTATTCTATGAAACAGCAGATTTTGTATTGTTAACTGATTAGAAATTTCTACCCAATCGGATCTAGAATCATATACTAAATTAATAGTTTCAGTTTGCCCGTCGATGTCCTTGCCATCCAGCACAACCATAAGTACTTAATCTTAAGTAAAACAATAAATTAGTGTTAAATATTTTACAGTGGTACGGAACACGGAACACTACGTGTGCGAGTCCAACTCGCACTTGTTCTTTTGTAGGATGTCCCAAATAACACTGACCCTTTCCAATGAAAAACCAGGTCAACCGGTAAAAGTATTAAATTCTTACCGACTTAGAAGCGACCTATTCCAATGTAAAACCAGTATACCCGTGAAATTTTAAATTTTTGTGGGTAGATTCTACCAAAAACATCTTTTGATCTTGAACCTTTCTTCCGAATTTAGATTTGTATACGCACCAGATACGTTGTAGGTACGTAACTACGTAATATCTACCTGACCTTTGCTTAAGGAGCCTCTTGTTTATATTAATAAAACCTATATCCAATATCGGGTATATTTAGATTGGATCTTGGTATCATAATATTACGCCTCCTAGAAAATTCTTTAAGGTCGAACAGTGCATCGCATCTGTCATTGGTTTACGTCACGTGATCGCGACGTATTCGCTGCGTACACAATTGAAAAAAAAATGTTTTGCGGCAAACATGATTCAGAGGAAGAACACAAACAGATAAATGTATATGTTGGGAGAAAATATGTGTCACCGGCACGCAAAACTGCCATCGTTCAGCATAATGCAACGACCCTATACGAAACAGAGCGCTGGTTTTCAGCATCAGCCGGCGTTGACGTACCTAACTACGTCAATCGGTACAACATCTGCCAGGGGTGCGGGTTGTTCGAAAGAGAAACCGAGGCCCCTGACACACAGTGACACAGGCAACTGAGAGAACACGGGTGGGTTTTAGTGAGTAAAAGTCTGACACGCCCTCCTGCTCCACTCAGAGCGGGAGAAGTTATTTGATGAATTTCCACCCTCAACAATAAAAAAACCGGTACAGCATACGATACTAAATATAGTTAAATAAACACTTTTAGTTCTAAATTAAACTCCTCTCATTTTCCTTTGGGGATAGCAGCAGTGGTGGCTAGTGGACCAGTCGTAACGGCCGCTACTAACGAGATGTAAGGTCGTAGATTCGAACCCAGACAGGCGCTTTACTTTGTGTACATTATTTCATTACCACTGCTCTCAAAACGGTGAAGGAAAACATCGTAAGGAAACGGGCATATCCTAGAACCAACAATTCGTAGACATGTGACATCTACCAACCCGCACTGGGCCTGTGTGTTGGACTAAAGCCCATTCTCTCTCACATAGAGGAGGCCTGTGTCCCAGCAGTGGGAATATTATAGGCTGATTAAGATTTTACAAAAAAAAAATATCCAAATAAACAAAGTAAACTCAAACTCCCATATTCCTCCCATGGGAGAAACGAGGTAGAAAAGAAACGTATATCCGTAATAATAAGATGAAAATAAAAACAATATGAAGTATCTCCTAGAGGAATTGTGACGCACTTACGATTTATCACAGGAAAACAAGAACTCGTGTGCGAGATCCTGATTTAGACCAGTTTCACGAAATACGAAGTAATATGCATAAAGTATAAACATATATCAGTCAACAACGATTTCGAATGATTCGCTGTAGTAAATGCCAATCCATATCCAGATCAACGTAAACATTTTGATTCGGATGTTAACATCCGTAATGGGACGTGACCCTGACTTCTCGCGGATGCTCTGTAGCATAAACTAAACATAGTACATCCTTGTTCATATATTTAGCCTACAATGTTCACACTGTTGGGATTCAGGCCGCCTCTCAGTGAGAGGGAGTGCCGAAATCATCCACTACGTGGGCCAATGCAGTTTGGTAGATGGCACATGTTTTCAATTTTTTGGTTCTAAAGGGCTTATTACACTTGGCTGAATTTAGTCACCTAACTAGTCATCTAAATTCAGAAGCAACATTAAAAGCTATGGATGCTAGCTTGCTAATTGCGATTATACTTGACTAAATTCAGTAACGACTGAATTAAGATCACTAAATTCAGCCAAGTGTAATAAGCGCTTTAGACATGCTTCATGTGTCAGAATTTCAGAATAGCTAATGTCATTTGAAATATGGCCCAAAAAATGATCCGGGGCCTTCATCTTCTTAGCGTGACAATATTCGATAGCCAGAATTTGGCTATGAACTTAGTTAGCACTTTCAGCAGCGTCCATCAACTCCTGTAGAGCGTAGACAGCAGGAGACTCTGGACCAGATTCGGGGCCTATCAAATGTACATAATTCTTCCGGCGCGGTTAAGGCATCAGATATTAAGTCATTTCATTTATTCAATAACAATTTACATTGTGTCTGAATGTTGTACAAAGATATTATTTATGAAATAATACGCAAAAAAAAAACAAGTTAAACACACAATTAAATTAGTTCAATAAAATCTCATTTTCTACCTACATTAATATTATTTACATTCATGAAAGTTCAAAATTAAAAACAATGTCAACGCGAAAAAAAAATATGTCATTGTCACTAATACCTACCTAATGACAAAAGAATGTCTGACTTATGCGGTAATCTGTTAAAATTTTGACAGTTCCGGATCGTGTTGGAATGACCAATTAAAAAAAAAATAGCAGACTAAGGCCCCAGGACTCTAGGCTTATCCAGACGAAGAAGGGTTTGGCAAGTCTTCAACTTTGTAAGTATTTGAAATGTATGCAATATATGCCAACCAACTGCTGAGGAGCCAAGAAAATCAAATATTTACCGACTCAAGTTTCACCGCAGTAACATCACGAAAATATCTTACTACACATAGAATAAATAAAGGGAAGTTACGCTTCATGCTACAGCTGAACTCAATTTATTTCATCAATAAGCAATGGTATAACAACAGACAGTATTATTATAACCTGATACGCTTAAGTTCTCTGGAACTACGCAGAATTTTTTATCAGCTAGGGCGTTTTTTCGCGAGCGAACGAAACGCGTGCGCTTCGGTTGATCGTGGTAAGGTCTCTGAAACGAATTTTCGCCATTATCTAGCAAATCCCAGTCACTGGTTAGTGAAAATTAACCAATAACTGAATTGTGGAGTTCAAGGGGGTCTTTCAGCTGTGAGTTTTTTACAGATTTGCCATACAAAATCTGTCAAAACTCACAACGGCAATGTAACGTTTGTAAATAAGTCCTAGATATACAGTCGCTGAACTGTAGAGAAGGAAATGAACTACTTTATAAAACAAAATAAACTTATCATTCATTCAGTAGTCATTCAAATGTGTGTGTGTGTGTAAGTAGCGAAAAGTAAGACTTCCTAACACCGAGTGTTCAGTCTTACTTTTCGCTCGCACAAACTGTGCGGATCAGTAAAAAAAAAAACAAAACACTACTTCTTAAAAATAGTTATTGCTTAAATCCGTATTTCAAATTTTCTAGGTTGACAGTCCTAAGCCTGTATGAAGTATGAAGGAAAATCGACATACGTATAAAACTGAACTAGTTAAGTACATAATTTGTCGTAACTTGTCAATCACTGTCGTCATCTTATTCTGATTTGTCTCGTTCCGATTTGCTGAACTAAATGAAGTACTGAAGTAAATGAGTGGACTACTTCGTTGAGAGAAAAGATATACCTATGTACTTCATTCATTTCTTTTTACTGGCACATTTTGCGCATCTCTACGCTGAAGTATTGGTTTTTATCTGGTTGCATTCGGAAAGACTGGATGCCGACTGCATTTTCTGAGTAAATCTGAGTTTCATAAACGGTCCAGAATTTCTCATGAACAACAATTTCACTCAATTGCAGCAGTTTTAATATCCTGGCGACACATCATCATCTGTCTAGCCTTTTCCTAATTATGTTTGGGTCCTTGGGGCATATCTGTCCTCCACAACCCAGTTACTGGGTAATACGATAACCCCTGGTAAGACTGGTTGTCAGAATTTCGGGCTTCTGACTACTCGTAACGACTGTCAAAGATCCACGAATGACAACCGAGACCAACGGCTTAACGTGCTTTCCGAGGCAAGGAGGAATGTAAAGATGGTCACCAATCCGACCGCGGCAAGCGTTACTTATCCTGATCGGTCGAACCGTGTGCCTACTTTTATTTAGCACGTTCAGCGTTTTCCCTGTCAGATCTGTACCTACCCTAAAGGAAAATGAACATGTAAACATGTCGTCTCGTAATAGAATTCCATGAAACATGATGCCTGTTCCTTCTGACGTTTATTGCCAAGTTCTGAATGTACGGGATGTCAAACAATGACGATGTCGGGTTTAATTGTATCTTTTTTGTTATGTTAGGGATAATTTTGTTGTTTTATTTGTTTCTTTTGTTCAGAAATGACTGCTAGCAAGGTCATCCTGAGTTCTTTTTTTTTGTTACTTCTTTTAATTAACTTACGCACGTGGGCCGTAGTTCCGTGTGGTGCCGGACGTAAAGAATAGCACCATCCCATTTCATCCCGTCGGTGTCGTAGAAGGCGACTAAGGGACTTACCAGAGAATGGGCAGCAGCGGTCTCTATGTACTTTACCACCATACTGCAATCGCCAACCCGCCTGCCAAGCGTGGCGATTATGGCAAACTTTTCCCTTTTGGGGGAGGCCTATGTCTAACAGTGGATGTCATGTATCATCATTATCATTATTTCAGCCGAAAGACGTCCACTGCTGGACATAGACCTCCCCAGGCTCATCCACTTCGACCGGTCTTGTGCTTCCCACATTCAGCGGATTCCCGTGGCCTTCACCAGGTCATCGGTCCACCTTGTAGGAGGTCTTCCCACACTACGTCTTCCGGTACGCGGTCGCCATTCCAGATCCTTTCGGCCCCATCAGCCATCTGTTCTGCGAGCAATGTGCCCACTGCCACTTAAGTTTGGCAATTCTTCGGGCTAAGTCGGTTGCCTTGATTCTCCTGAAGATCTCTTCATTCCTGATTCGATCGCGTAGGGAAACTCCGAGCATAGCCCTCTCCATTGCCCTTTGAGTGACTTTAAGCCTTCTGATAAGGCCCATTGTGAGCGACCACGGTTCTTTGCCACAGGTCAGGTAGTTAATCTTAATATGTATAAATTACGTGTCGCGTTGTTTGTCCGCGATGGACTCCTAAACTTCTTAACCGATTTCAATCAAATTTGTACACCGTGTGCAGTTTGATCCAACTTGAAAGATAGGATAGCTTCCATCTCAATTTATGATCGCAATATTATTTTATTGCAAATTATTTGTCTATTATTTGTCAGTCACAATTATCTGTTAGCACCAAACGATTTTAACAAATGGCGACATCTGTTGACTGGATTGAGTAAGTATTCAATAGATGGCGCTATGTGTATGTACACATGTGTAAGTATGTTTATTCCTATCTCTTCCTCAGACGGGCCTCAGAGTCACACAGACAAACTTAACAATAACTATTGAATAGGACAAGCACATAGGCTAAGATGAATGAAACAATACAAATGTAATTAATAACTGTTTTACCCAAGCTAAGAGAAATATGACGTCAATTGATATGATAACTCATTAATGTTAACTGGGGCTAACATTCTATTGCTAGTATTTTCAGTATAATCATATTTTGTTCAGCATACATTTTTGTTGTAATTGTTTTCAAGTGTAGCCTGACACTGTACACTTAAAAAAAATTGGTGAAATACCCTATTTGCAGGTCAGCGTATATGTTGAACGAAGTATGAATCGCGACCGTAAAAAATATAGCTTCACAGAATTAAAATCATCAATACAACGCGCAACGCTCAAAGTTCATTAAATTCCATTGAATAAAAATAAAAAGCATTCAACATCGCCATTCTATTTTTGTCCTCTAAACGGAATCTTAACAATCTGTATATTAAGAAACAATGCCACTTTTCTATTTATACATTATATGTACTTATTGCTTTGTAATGGGCTTTACGCAATCAGTATTGTCTTTAGTGCCGTATAATCCACGGTTGATTTCCGGTTAACTACCATTTTAATGACTAGGGCTGGCTCTGTTTTATTCCTAGCACTTAGCAGCCAGACCTTTCAGTCGTTACGGGCAGTCAGATGCTCGAAAGTCTGACAACTAGTCTTACCAAGCGGTATCGTACCCAGTTACTGGTCTGTGAAGGTCAGAGAAGCAGTCGTTCCACCTAAACTACTGCCAGATGCATCTTCAAGACTAGAAACAGACCTCAAGACAATTGGGAAAAAGCTAAGCAGCATGTTCGTGGATATTTTTATTAACCGACTTCAAAAAGAAGGAGGTTATCAATTCGACATGTTTATATTTTTTTTATTTTTATTTTTTATGTATGTTCGGGCATAACTCCGTCGTATATAGACGGATTTGCAAAATTGTTCTTTTGTTCGAAAGGGCTTTACTCCGAAATGGTCCCATTAAAATTTCATATAGATCTGATGATGCGTTTCGGAGACAGACAACGGAACTCTTCAAAAAATTACAGCAAATCAACCGCGAATGTTGCTATCGCATAAATATGCATTGTTTTGAGCCCAACGATTATGAAATTTCGAATTAGTGTGGGGTAGGTAACTAAAAAGTGAAAAATAAAAACTTGTTTCAAAAAAATAACAACCGACTTCGAAAAACAACACTACAAAGCTCAAAATAACTTTAATTTCGGAAGGCGGTGACAAATAATTAAAATACACACCCAAAGTCACCGACTTCCGAAATTAAAGTTATTTTGAGCTTTGTAGTGTTGTTTTTCGAAGTCGGTTGTTATTTTTTTGAAAAAAGTTTTTATAATTCATCCTTTTAACACTCACCACATTATTACATATTATAAAACAAAGTCCCCCGCCGCGTCTGTCTGAGTGTTTCTTCGCGATAAACTCAAAAAATACTGAACAGATTTTCATGCGGGTTTCACCAATAGACAGAGTGATTCATGAAGAAGGTTTAGGTGTATAATTTGTTCTGGTTTTGTGTAAATTGGTTGAAATATGACGATAATTTGTTGAAAATGTCGGAAAAAGCAAAGCCGCCTGGGAGCTTTCATCGAAAACGGTGCCTAATCCCTTCGAGATATAACAAAGCAATGTTAGTATGGTGCGATAATTATATTTTATAGGTCTACAGAAAAGTCCTCATCCCTAATAGCAATCCGCTGCTGGATCCTGGCCTGTTCAATGGCACGCCATTTGACGCGATCCACAGAAATCCAAAGGATGACAAAATACCTATGACACAAGTCCGCCTCTGTACATTTCTGTGCTGAAAGTATTAAATAAATAAATAACTGTCAATATAATGATATCATAAAAATACCTTAAAATCCGGCTTCCCCCCGTATTTTAAACCGATAACCCTATTTAGTAACATGACCTTTCATAAAAATAAGTTAAAAGTGCAAAATTTTATTCGCGACTGAGTGGACTTAACTCTGGCCTTCGCTCAAGGTTATGTTTTTTACCTAAACTAGAGTCGTATGTTTACTTGTAACATTTGTGTGTCTGGCTCGCTTTGTCTGGTTAAAAGTGGGTTATTTTAATAGTTTTTAGTAATTATTGTACATACGACACACTAAAATAGTGTGCTAATGTTGTAGTTGTACCGGGATGATTTATGTTAGTTCAGAGTCAATTTTGTGGAAATGTTAAATTAATTGGACTTTTTGGTGTCATTGTTACTTGAAATTTTATATACTAGCTTTGGCCCGAGGCTTCGCCTGCGTGGCTTTCGGAAATTGTCCTACAGGAACGTACTACCGGGATAAAAAGTAATCAATGTGTAATTTCATTGAAATCTGTTCTGCCTTTTTGCGTGGTTGAGTAACAAACATCCAATTTTTACCTCATAGAAATAAGTATACATTTCTGCTTAAGGAAATAAACTTCGTGTGAATGTGGAACTCTCAAGACCCTTTGTCTTGTAGTAATCGTTAACTACATCAAGCTCTCAGTTCTGTTGTAGAGATATAGGCTATATTTTTTCTTTGTGTACAGCATTTTCGAGTATTCACAATTTTTTCCAGAAAAACAAGGTTATTAATACACACATCGTCTTGTCTGTCTAACCCCACAGAAAGTCGTTAGCCCTACCTATTCTTAGCAGAGACCACACACGATTCACATTAATATGCAGATCACAATGCCAAAATCGTTAAACTTTTAACTGAGGTAACAGTGTTCAAAATGATTGAATAACAATAACAGCGGCACGGTTCGATCCATCAGGTTAAGCTACGCTTGCCGGGGTTGGTTTGTGGATGGGTGGCCATCTTTACTTACCGAGACTCGTGTCCGTGTGTCTCTGTGTTTCGGAAAGCACGTTAAGCCGTTGGTCCCGGCTATAATTCTTGGATCTTTGACAGTCGTTATCGTCAGAAGCCCGAAAGTCTGACAACCAGTCTTACCAAGGGGTATAGTGTTATCCGGTAACTGGGTTTTAGAGTTCAGATAGGCAGTCGCACCATGTAAAATACTCGTATTCAGCTGCATCCGGTTAGACTGGAAGCCAACCCGACATAGTTGGGAAAATGCTAGGAAGATTCAGTGTTACATAATATTGTTTAAGTCGACGGTAACAATATTGCAGCGAGATTCTTTCGACGCGCTGAGATGCAATATGTTGAGGAGTGCATCTGAGCACATGCGAAGAAGTTTCAAGATCCACCCAATCGAAGAAAAACTCTCTGAAGCGCCCCTGAAGTGGTATGGCCATTTAAGGCTTGTATACACGCCAAGGACCTTCAGCATTTGGGCGCACTAAATTTGTGGGCGAGTGCGGGTTGATGTATCCGTGCAGTCTTTAATCGGTCGCATTTTTAATTTACTGTAACAAGAATATTGCATATTTGTAAAAAGTAACAAAATCAAATCATTTTCCTTTGTATTGCAGAGCAGTAGATTTTTTTTAAATCTTTTGTTAAAAAATGAAGGAGTAAAATGGTTTCATCTCAACGATTTGGAGGTGATTTGGTGTTTTTTTTTTATTATTATTTGATACCCATAGAAAAGTTATGCCTAAACCAAATGACGTATCATATAATGTAGATTACTAACTATTTTTTTCAAATGTAATTTCTTTGTAAATGCCGACGAAAAGTGGTTTCATCTGCATGCTGTTTGCAACCATTTTTTGAGAGGGCAGCCTTAAAGAGAAAGCCCAAGGAACACATGACCAAGCAAGTCCTCCAAATGAATCCAGGTCCAAAAAAGTGAGGTAGACCTTTCTCACTTGGATTTCTGTTGTCAACAACGACCTGAAGCAAGTCCAAGTAAATGACTCGACGACCCGGAACCGAAACGGCTGGCGAAAAATGACTAGGATAGCCGATCCCAATTGAAATGGGATAAGGCTAGGCAAAGAGAGAGCTGAGATATACTCTGTCTGTCTGTTGGATTTTCAATTCTCGGTTCAAGACCGAGAGTTGAAATTCCATTGCTCGATAAAATCTCGCTGCGATATTTTTACAAACCAAAAGATGGGAAGAAGACCTGAAGAAAATAGGTGGTCCGATGTGGACCCGTTTAGCAAGAGACAGGAATACGTGGAAATCTTTAGAGGAGGCCTTTGTCGATAGACAAGCTGTTTCACACAAACAGCCAGTTGCCGATCACTCAAATGCAAGTTAGAATAGATAAAATCATGTTAGTTTTAGTAAGTAGGCATGTAATAATTAATTGTAAAGAAAGAAACATCAATAAAGGCTATTTAATTAATTTATTTAAGGCTAGGCGAACAGAGAGCTGAGATGTACTCTGTTGGATTCTCAATTCTCGTTTCAAGACCGAAAGTCGAAATTCCATTGCTCGATAAAATCTCGCTGCGATATTTTAACGTCTGTGTAAGTCGTCCTACACTATGAAAGAAAACGTTGTGCTAAGATAAGAAGTTAGCGTGTTGATGATAAAATCTATAATAGTGTTCTAGGCCCCAATTCTGGGCCTGAATTCACTATGAGCACTTAACGATTCCTTACTCGTAACCACGTCAATCACACACGACATCTGCTAATATCGTATTAGTAATATCGAAAAAAAATCTTGGGACATACACATACAGAATATGATATTTCAATTCCTTACCCGTTACATTGGTTTCTAAAAAAAACACATTGACGTAGTTTGAACGTAATAAGATTAAAGAAAAAGATAATTTTATTTTGCAATTATGGGGAACATGAAACGATGCCAACAAAAAATATTATAGTATGGCCATATTTTACCATGTAGGCATGCAAAAGACTTAACATCAACTTATAAACTAAATAAAATTTTAACATATTACACCCAAAATACAATTTAAAAATATTAATGTATAATTAATTAATTATGTATAATAAATGATTTAAAAATGATTAATTATACATAATTCATCATTATAACGATACAAAATTGGGGCCCTGTATGGTTATAAACTTATAATGATTCCCCGCGGAATCTTACTACGTTCAACGTTAATATCGTGTTTTTTTAGAAACCAATGTAACGGTAAGGAATCGAAATGTCATATTCTGTATGTTCCAAGACAATCTGTCGAAATTATTAATACGATATTGACGTGGTTTCGAGTGAATTCATGGCCTGGATCGATATCAGACTTCAAATTGTTTGATAAAGGTCTGGCCTTGAAGGCTTAAAATAGAACAATTGTAATTACAAGAAGTACACTAATACCTACTTCTAGATTACCTACTTCTTTACAATAGGGTTTTGCCCATTTTTTTTTCGATTACTGAGTAGAGGCCGATCCGGTTAATTTGCGTAATATCCCAATAAGTATATTTTTTATGTTGTTTTACGTGGTCATGGTTTTAAACAAATTTTAAACGGATTTTGTTTAAAAACTATTTATTTACAACTACATTTATAATATTTAGTAACCATGTAACAATAATAGCTGCACGGGTCGATCGGCCAGGTTAAGCTACGCTTGCCGCGGTCGGTCCGTGGATGGGTGACCATCTTTACATAGCAAGACTCCTCCGTGCCTCGGAAAGCACGTTAAGCCGTTGGTCCCGGCTGTCATTAGTAGATCGTTGACAGTCGTTACGGGTCGTCAGAAGCCCGAAAGTCTGACAACCAGTCTTACCAAGGGGTATCGTATTACCCAGTAACAGGGTTGTGGAGGTCAGATAGGCAGTCGCTCCATGTAAAATACTGGTATTCAGCTGCATCCGGTTAGACTGGAAGCCGACCCCAACATAGTTGGAAAAAGGCTAGGCAGATGATGATGATGATGAGTAACCATGTAGCCGTATCTCAGCAACAATGTTAGATGTGGCAATGACATCCTAACTAATAATATAAACGCGAAAGTTTATATGTATGGATGTTTGTTACTGTTTCACGCAAAAACGGCTGAACGGATTTGGACGAAATTTTGCACACAGATAGATTATAACCTAGATTAACACATAGGATACTTTTTATGCCGGTAGTACGTTCCCGCGGGATATTTTTCGACTTTATCGCTGGCGGATGCTAGTTATCTATAAACGTGTAACATAATTGACCCAAGACATATTCACAAATAGAGTATTGAGTTAAGGGGACACTTTGCGCGGGCTCGAACTCACTGGTAGGCCTGGCTAAAAATCACGCTGTCTCACCAGGCTTCGTACCCGACAGAGATAGTATCAGTGGTGAGCAGTTAGACTCTAGTCTACACGCACAATGTTATTGAGTGAGATGCAGGAGCATTTTTGGCAAAAAAATCGCGAAAAAATTAAGAAAAGTCCTTCAGAAGATCGGGTTTTATGAAAAAACCACTGCATAAATCAATGACCAATAAAGTTTATTGAACTTATTGTTAATTGAACTTTGTCGGTACCGTTTTGGTTTTCGAGATTTTACACTCCTTTTATTACTTAAACACGCTCAAAGTTAGGTTAAATTAGCAAGAAAAACGAATCTTTGTTGGCTCATAACTTTTTAATAGGCTTTTATTTTAGTATTCTGTTTCCGTACAGACAATAATAATAATGAGACAAAACCATACCATGTTTAATTTTTGATGTAGGTAGTCAAACAGTGGAGTAAAACCCTCCCGAAATTTTTATGGAAAAAATGTGGACAGTGTCACCTTAAAGGCATATGACGGCGCGGCGCATCGACGTTTTGAGAGTGTCAAGAAACGTCAAGAATAACAACGGACATTTTGACAAGCGCTGGTTGACGTTTCTTCACTCTGACGCGACGCAACCCCGTGCTCAAAGAGTACTTTGTATAGACTGAAATAGAGAGCCACCTGGGGAGATTTGGATGATAACAGATTAAAAAGCGCCCTCTGCTTTCAAAATACTAAACTACTTCCGTGTCAGTATATTACGCGCGTGACCTAGACCCCTATTAATTGGTCCAATCGTTTTATCTAAATATTCTTGTAACAGAGTTCATAAAATTATACCGAACTATGTATTCAAAATCTGTTACAAAATATTTAGATATTATTTGAATTACATTAATCTAAATTAGTGGGAAAGAAAACAATAATGATACTTTCATTTCTTTTTATTTTTGTAAGATGTATTGTAGTAGATTTCAGCCGTACTTTGAAGAACATTATTACTGTCGTTTCTTCTTTTTCCACATAAAACTTTATTAATATCATTGCAATAAGATCGTATATTCTATCTCACTGTATAGTTTATCAAAAACTGAAAAAGAATTTTGTGTTCATCACAAGTGGTGAAACACTTTGTATCAATATTTAACTCAACGAACTTGGCGGAGAAAGCGCACTACACACGTTTTTGTACAATAAATTAACACTACACACTTATGAGTCAACTTAGCGGTACAACGAACGATCACAGCAACAGCAAGCTGCAAGAGCAGAACGACATCAAAACAACAACACAACAGCCATTTTTGTTTATTACTTACCAGTGTTGCCAGGGCGTTTATCAAAATTTGCACCAAAGTATTTAGGATCTTTTTATTTCAACATTTTTTTCAGCAAAAATGACTTATTATCATGAACACCTATTTTTATATTTAATTTATTCTAAGAAACCCACATTTACAATAAACAAATTTGTGCCCTTATCTCCGTTACAACTTAATCAAACTTCTATGTGTAGCAAATAATGAATTAATTATGGCAACACATTCTTCATAGTACTACTAATATTATACCATAAAATTAAGGAGAACATTGTAAAACTTAGTGCAGTATTATGTTTTGTGTTTTTTTATTTTCCTATATTATACGCCACACCAGCGCCTCTGGATTCACAATACTAAACTACTCGATTAAAATACTGCGAAATTGTAAAGCTGTTAACTAGCAGGAAATATACCTTTGTACATGTCATCTGTAATAAGTTGGATTATCACGATGCTGTTGCAGGGTTTCAAGTACTAAGATTGTATGGCATGCCCGTGCTCTTTTGCATCTAGTGATGGGTAACTCATCAATTTTATGTGAGGATGAGGGAGCCCCTCAATTTGCTTCGCGAGGTCCTCACGAGGGACCCCTCATTTGAGGTGAGGAATCGTATGACGGCGTATTCGCCTCACGACTCGCGAGCCCGAGCCGAACTCAAACGAAGCTCCAAGTGAGCGAGGCGGGCGGGTGCAACGACGACTCACGAGTACTCACGAGTCACGACTCTCCGATAATCCGATTATTCACGTCCTCACTCTCTCACACACATCATTTTCTTTCGGTTATAAATTTTAGACCGCCAAAATAAACGAATCAATGACCCTTTATTACCAATCTAATGCTAATGCTTTTAGAGTTCATAATAATTAATCGTAGCTGAAATAATTTTAAATAATGTTTACTGTGCCACGGTGTTGTCCAAACTTCAAGATCACACCTCACCTCACTCATTCTCAATTCTCCATACAATTTTTGAGTCGGTTCATTCGCTCACTGAGCTCACTCAATTACTCAATCCTCATTCGCGAGTCACGAACTCGCTTGCCTCGATTTCCTATTGTCAATAATGTCAATGTCAATTTTTAAATGAGGGGTGATGAGGAATGAGGTGGTTCAATATTGAAATTCGAGTAACTCTTTCAATTTGCGATCACGAGTACCTCAAATGAGGGGCCTCATGAGTGAGGGACGCATCACTATTTGCATCGCGCTGAAGCAAGACGTGTTCGGTGGAGCGTCGCTGTATTTCTATTAATTAGAGAGTGCTGATTTGGTGCTGATTGTGATTCTGTTAAAATAATAATCGTACATTGTTATTCATTCTCTGCACGAGGTTTTATTTCTCCTCGCCCGCCTACCCACGATAGCTCGGCAGCTACAATGAACCCCGAACTGACTGATGATGGCCAGGTGCCGTTACATAATATTATAATGATTTATTTTTATTTACCTTTTATAAACTTTCTATTAAGAAAATCGTGTTGATTTGATCCTAGCATTACTTTATGCATAAAAAATTGAGTTTTATATGTGCGTCTCTTTTGTAACACCCTGTATATTCTCCTGGGGCGTCTCCTCCCGGCGTTTCCACTCATTGAAAATATCTCTCTCTTGTATTTATAATTTAATTTCTTATTTCAGGTACTGCTCCTCTTATTGCCTTGAAATAAGATTGAATATTCTTTGGCTCAATCGGCGGAAGGTATGGCAAAATACATAAATTTAAAAAAAAATATACCTAAGTATATTAAAAATGGCTGAAATTATTCAGTAGTCAATTATGAACGAACTGATTTCAGGATTTGCGCCTATTCTGTTAAAAATTGTATTAATACGTGAAGAAAAAAATTTGTAACTACAGGGGTACCTAGTTACAAAAAAAAAAAAACTACGAAAGTTACGCAGATGGAGAAGTATGTAATTTGGCGTTTTGACTATGGAAGAAGACTGCAGAAAGCTAATATTTTACACATACATAATATCGCATTAGAAATACATTCGATCAGCGTTTCCTAAACTTATGGGTCGCGCGACCCAATTGGGTGGGCTTTGAAAAATTGGGAGATGCGTCCAAGTGAAGAATTCATTGATATATATCAATGAATTCTTCACTTGGACGCATCTCCCAATTTTTCCTATATGAAAAAAAAATCTGTGACGTATTCTTCTGATATCAGAAGAATACGTCACAGATTTTTCACTGAATTCTATTTTCGATGGCAAGCCGCGAATTACTGGGTCTCAGTTGCTGACAACTATTCTTGCTTGTTGCCTGAAATTGACGTTCAAGCTAAACCTATAAGTTAAGTAGTGACAACAAAAAATTGGAAACAAATACATCCTTCTCTTTGAAATAGCACTCCTTGTAATAAGTTATTCTCGATTCTTACTGAATGTTTTTTTTTCTTATTTGAACAGAACTTCATTCATACCTAGTTATTCCCTTCTTTTCTCAATGACAGCCAAGAGATGAGTCCCGTATTTGAAAGTGTCCAGTCAACTTTGGGAACCACTGCATTAGATTAATAAAATAAAATAAAAACATGGTCGAATATCTACTGCTGGCCGACCACTTTTATCTATATTTAAATGGTCAATTTTTTCGCCGTTTCGTAGGATATTGAATGAGTTATATAACAAACATACAAAAAATCAAATCTTTAGAGTCGTCTCCTCATTTTAGCTCGGCATTGGCTAGGTCAGTTGATTGAACCGTATCGTGTTATGGGGTCATTATTTATAAATAGACGATCGCTTCCCATAAATGCTTCAAAGTCAATTGGCTGCGGCTAGAATTTGGAGAACGGTACTGGGGTTCAATAAAATGGGCTAAGCATATGATTAAAGCCATTTATTCAATACCATATATCATCCAAATTGATTAAATGACTTTCGATTTTGATTTTAGAGGGTAATGGACATTTTTAGCCACAGGAAAACCTACTTCCTACCATAACATTATAAATGTGAAAGTTTGTATGTTAATCAGTCAAGAACAGCTGAACGGATTTTGATAAAATTTGGCACACGGATAGTTTGTAACCTGGATTAATATATAGGATACTTTTCATCCCGGTGGTACTTTCCCGTGGGATAATTTTCGACCTTCGCGCAGGTGAAGCCTTGTGTGTATGCGTACGTGCGTGTGTGCGTGTCTGAGTGACTGTGATTAGTCTCTGATATACCACAAATTACTTATAACCCACATTGTGTATATCAAAGACTTGTGATGGGAAGTCCCTAGATAGAAAAGGGGGACACCTATGTGTCATTCGATTTGGTAATTTAATATCCTGCTAGGTAGTTTTATTTTGTTTTTTCAATGGTTCATGGACCCTTTTCGTGAGGAACAGCCAAAACTGCTTGCCTTTAAACGCTTTCCTAAAATTATAAAAGAAGGCAAGCAGTACCTATTGGCCGACTGAGACAACGACAGACATCCGTCATAAATGATTACTAATATTATTTAGTGTCGTAACAGTTTACAGTAGACGAAAAAAAAAATGCTGATAAAAATGTTAATGAAAAGAAAAATGAAGGCTAAAATGATAATGGAAAGAAATCGTTGATCCTTTGTCTTTATCTAGAGATACGATGTCAACTATCTACCTTTAATAAATAAATAAAAAATATCTATTCCCTACTAATTCAATTCCAAAGTTCTGTTTGTCTGTTACGCTTCACTAGACGGACATGCCCGCGGGCAGTTTGTACGGGCATGTCTGTCGCCAAGATACACTACACAGACTCGTCAGAAGCTCGTCAGTTTGTTGTCTCTGCCTCAACCGGCTACACGGTTTAGTTGTTACGATGTCAACGAGACGAAGAAAACTCATAATTGCTGGTACCGCCATCCATGGACGTAGCTAGGGATTTTATCTAGGGGGCAGCCGTCCGCCTGAATTGACCAAAGTCATTTAATGAGAGATCATAAATCATGCCTAGTAATAAGATGCCTATGCCTATTAAAACTCATTTTATTTTAATACCTACTCCATAGTTGATACATAAATCATAAAAAAAAAACGTCTGTACTGGTTGCTGTAGCTCTCAGGTCTGAGCTCTGAGAGCAGGCGGCCCGCGATGAGCATTCAATCATTCAACTCAAAATATTTTTATTTCATATAAACCTGCATGGGCACTTATGAAACGTCAGAAGCTAGGTGCACGGTTCCAAATTGTCGCTTCCTATGGAGAAGAGCCGGCAAGAAACTCCACAGTCACTCTTTAAAAAATAATTGGGTTTAACACTGTTATCAAATTACAGAGATAAAATGTATGGGAGGACAGGCAGGCCTGTCAATAAGTACCAGGTACTTAGACGAATACAGAATAGAAAATCGTCTACAAATCTACAGTCTGTAAGCCTACAACGTTCTCTCATTCACAATTTATGTAAAACGTTCTCTCATTCACGTACGGAGATGTCTGTACCGATATGTGCCCGCGCAGACAAAATAAGATCGTGCGGACGAGCATCGGGCCAGTCACAGTCTGCTAGACTTTGACTGGCCCGATGCTCGTCCTGCAAATTTGGCAGAGATATATCCTGGGATATGGTGAAGAACATAGGCTACTTTTTACGCGATAACCGACATCCACGCGGGCGGAGCCGCTATTGAAAGCTGGTCTAAAATATAAATGTAAAGTGTAATTTTTTTTTTTTTGTAAATTAGTTTTCGAGATGTATAAATGACAAAATACGCTTACCGCGGTTGGTCCGTGGATAGGTGACACTAAGACCCCTCCGTGCCTCAGAAAGTACGTTATGCCGTTGGTCCCGGCTGTCATCCGTGGATCATCGTCAGTCGTTACGGGTCGTCATCAACCTGAGTGTCTGACAACCAGTCTTACCAAGGCATATCGTGGGTGGTACACTGTAACTGGGTTGTGGGGGCCAGATAGACAGTCGCTCCATGTACAATAATGTTATTCAGCTGCATCCGGTTAGACTGGAAGCTGACCTCAACATAGTTGGGAAATGGCTAGACAGATGATGATGATGACGATGACAACTATCTACAACTGTTCTTGCTAAATGAAAATGAAAAAGCGTTTATTCGTTGTTACATCCGTACTACAAAATATTTTACTTCTGCCAAACTGTAAAACAGTTTGTTGGCAGATGTAGCTCCCATATACAATTATAATATTGATGTAACTATTTGTTAGTATTATATCAATAACAACTTTTACCTAAAACTAAACACACTTATTTTAAACAAAGGCTGACTATAAGCGTAAAGTTAAAACATTTTAAGTTGCGCAAGAATTTAAATTCACAACGGTGAAGCCGCAAAAATCAGATAGTTTTTTTTTTTATTGTTTTTTTTTTTTATAATGGCATCTCGCAGTTGACCTTGAGAGGCCGTGACTGCTCAACCGGACTTTCCTGTGAAGGTTTTTAGGAATCTAAAAGCCTCCAGCCAGGGCGTAAACCTACTTAAACCTAAAACGACTGCGCACTGAGGGCACCCCCTGTGGGGTACGAACCTCGGCTGAGGGAGTCGCTGGCGGGGGGGGGGCAGCTAGTACTATCAGGGAAAATCAGATAGTATGACAAATTTAAACAACAACAAACAATCATAACCGGAATCTACACATCTCCTTCCATCACCAGTCATGAAGTATATGCTATTGCAGTGGCTATGACTGGGTTATTTCTAAGTATTTCTACTTACGTTCGTCGTCTATGGGGAAACACGCGAGACCCTGACCTGGTTTGTGATGCACGGAGAGATTTCAATATGTTGTGCTCGTGCCTTTTTACGAACGTATACAACGTGCAACGGAATGGGTATACAGGGTTGGATTTAGAGGTCTGGAGGCCTCGGGGCAAAAAAGGAATGGAGGCCCCCAATTTAGGAAATAAGTAAATAAAATGAAAAAAAAAATTGCAGACTTTTCAGTAAATAATTTATTGTGAAACCATGTAGATTATTTTAGTATTGAAAAAACATATAAATATAATCGGAAACAAGAATTATCTGAAATAAAATTTTAGCGTTAACGAACGGAACCTTCCGACCTGTTTTCGCCGAATGTCGTTGATGATTTCGTCGAAATCCAGTTCTACTAAGTACTAAGTCTATTTCAATGCTCAGGAGAGAAAGCTTCGATAAACGGTATTGTCCCATCGTCGTTTGATATTTTTATAATTTTCATTTTCATTAATCATGTTTGTACAAAGGTATATGTAAAACGGCGAAAAAATATTAAAGGAAAAGTTGTTCACTAATGTTTACTAGTCGGAATTTGAAAAAAAAAATCTCTGAACTCTCTATTGTGGGGGCCCCTCTTTTGTGGAGGCCCCGGGGCTGTAGCCCCGGTTGCCCTCCCCTAAATCCGGCCCTGAGGATATAACATACCAGGCCGATTTCCGGCCACCGTAGGCATGGAGCTTGCGGACGGCGAGTAATGGGTAGCTCGCTGTCCGGTAAGGACCAAGCCCAAGTAGACGGCGCGTTGTATTCCAAGCGCGCCTCAAAGAGATGTCAGCACAAACCGATGGGGATGCTTAAGAATAGCAATAGGGTACACCCACCCATGTATAATATGGCTTGGATCTTTAGCTCTGTCCTTTCCCATTCAGTTGATGGTCGAATCCTCAAACCCAATTCAATTTAGACCTTTCGTATGGACGTAAAAATATTGCGGTAGGATTGTATCGCGCAGGGGATTTTCAACCCTCGGTAGTGAACCGAGCTTTTAGTATCCAACACAACGCATCATGATATTCATGATGAGATAGGGGTCTTTTGGCCTCGTACAGGAGTTTCTGTTTTTCAACGACTTAAAAAAAAAAATGTCAATTCGACATGTTTATAGGTATACATATTTTTTTAAATGTATTTCGGGCATAGACGGATTTGCAAAATTATTTTTTTGTTCGAAAGGGGTTTGTTTATTCCGAAATGGCCCATTTAAATTTCATACAGATATGATGATGAGTTTCGGAGACAGACGACGGAACTCTTCAAAAAATGACAGTAAATCGAGTTGCCACTTATCATAATCAGCCTATAATATTCCCACTGCTGGGATACAGGTCACACAGGCCTCTGTGAGAGGTACTGCTGCGGAACCAGCACGCGGTTCCAGTAGGCATTGGTAAAAAAACATGCCACTTATTATAAATCAAATGTGCGTCACAAACGGTACTAAAGTGTCTGCCGTGACGTCTCAAATGGGTCAAGAGAAACGAATACATTAAAATGGTGCAAAAATGCTTTTTTAAATTGTATTTTGTTATGCAAATATTTCTACTAAGCTTTTAACTAATATTTCTAGTGCTAAAGTGTGTCATGTCAACATAATATTTTCTTGGTAAATCCTTGAATTCCACCCACCCATTCATAAAAAAGCCACAGAGTGAGGCAGATAGAATTTTCACCTGGTTCAGAAAAGGACAGATATAGAATAGTCATTCCCTTTTTAAACTATTACTATTTCAGCTGCAATTTTGACCATTATAACATGACATCTGAAGGTATGTAAATAAAGGAAAATAACAACTTCTGTACATTTTTAATTTCAAGAGGCTCATCTTGAAATTAAAAAGCACCGCGGTTGGTCCGTGAATGGGTAACCATGTGTGACCATCGAAGCCCCTCCGTGTTTCGGAAAGCACGTTAAGCATTGTCGTAAAAATGCAAATAAAATCGTATAAAATTAGATATTTACAATTTGATAATACATAATCCATCACTGGATGTAGTTTGTTTGGCATTTAGAATTTTGTGGTATATTTTTAATTATAATAAAAATCGTTATTGAAGGGATAAACTGATTTTAAAAATAATTAAGAGGTGACTTTGATGTTTTTTTTGATGCATTAAATTATGTTTAATTATATTTTGAGTTCCATCACTGTATGCAAAAAAGACTTGAAAATATCATATATTTTTTGCCCTCAAAATTATTTACGGTTAAAGACATATACCGGTTTAAAAAAACCACCATTTTGAGCGTTTTTAAGAAATCTCCGCCTTTTTTTTTTTGGGTGGGAAATCATCAAATGACTTCTCCTGCTGAGTAGAGCAGGAGGGCGTGTCAGACTTTTACTGACTAAAACCCACCCGTGTTCCCTCAGTAGCCCGTATGCCAGGGGCCGTGGTATCTCTTTCGAACAAACCCGCACCCCTGGCAGGCATCGGCCCTTGCGGACCCCACCTGTGGTTGCTGACATCTTTGACGGCGCGCGTGTGGAACACAACGCGCCGTCCCGTCTACCACTTTTCGGCCGCAGGGGATAGGGAGAGCGGCTGACGCTATACCGACACTCCTCTTCCCCTGCGGCCCCACCGCGTCCGCCATCAAACGGTGGCTTCCCCGTCCAGGCCACGGAAGGGAAGAGCGCTGCTCAGAAGCACCGGCACTCCTCCTCTACCGCAGCCCGTAACCCTCAGCCGCGATGCCTCCCATTCGACATCGCGGCCCACCTCAGTTGCGGTGCACCTCACCGCAACCTACTTTTTGGCCGCTACGTCAATGGCTTAAAGGCAAAAGCCCTGACGAGCGGCCCCACCCTTGGATTCCTCTTGGCTTCACCGTGGGTGGGAGACCACGGTTACTGAGCCCCCCCGACAATGCGGGAACCCACTCGGGGGGGAAATCTCCGCCTTAAGGTGACACTTGTCCACTTTTTTTCTATACAAACTTCGGGAGGGTTTTACTATGTACATCAAAAATTACACATGGTATGGTTTTGTCTCATTATTAATATTGTCTGTACGGAAACAGAATACTAAAATAATAAGCCATTAAAAAGTTATGAGCCAACAAAGATTCGTTTTTCTTGCTAAATTAACCTAACTTTGGGCGTGTTTAAGTAATAAAAGGAGTGTAAAATCTCGAAAACCAAGTCGGTACCGACAAAGTTCAATTATCGAAAAGTTCAATAAACTTAATTGGTCATTGATTTATGCAGTGTTTTTTTTTTTTCAGAAAACCCGATCTTCCAAAGGACTTTTCTAAATTTTTTACGTGCCTGTTTTACTATAACTGATCCTGCAGCTCACTCAGTAATGTTGTGCGTATAGACTAGCGTCTAACTGCTCATCACTGATACTACCTCTGTCGGACACGAAGCCTGGTGAGACAGAGTGCTTTTTAGGCAGGCCCACCAATGAGTTCGAGCCCGCGACTAGTGTATCCTTAAGCTGCTGGTCCAGACTGTCATTCGTAGATCGTTCATGATGGTCGTTGCTGGTCGTCTAGAAGCCCGAAACTCTCCCAACGAGTCTTACCCGGTGATTAGGCCGTGGTGAGATAGGCAGTCGCTCCATGTAAATTACTCGTATTCAACTGCTTCCGGTTAGAAATCATCAAAAAACTTTTCCCGCTCTGGGTGGAGCAGGAGTGTCAGACTTTTACTGACTAAAACCCACCCGTGTTCCTTCAGTAGCCCTTAAGCCAGGGGCTGTGGTGTCTCTTTCGATCAAACCCGCACCCCTGGCAGGCATCGACCCTTGCGGGTCCCATCACTTTTTGTGCTGACATCTCTTTGAGGCGCGCGTGGAAAACAACGCGCCGTCGACTTGGGCTTGGTCCTTACCGGACAGTGAGCTACCCATTACTCGCCGTCCGCAAGCCCATGCCTACGGTGGCCGGAAATCGGCCTGGGATTCCCGACGCCCAGGGCGTCTCCGTATCCTGCGGCGGCTGGGGTCGCGAGGGCGCATATGCTGCCTCTCCCTCACGTGCGCCGCCTCCCTCTTCGCGAGCATCACTGCTTCGCTGAAGGAGGTGACGGGTCCCCATGCCCTCTCGCTCCGTACCATGGCCTGGACCAGGGCCGGACGCGAGAGATCGCCGCCGCCGATCGCCTCCACGAGGACACGGTGGTGCTCCGCCCAAGCAGGGCAGACCGCCACCGTGTGCTCCACCGTGTCCTCAGGGCGATCTTCGCAGTGGAAACACCCGGGCGGTTAGAGTTGTTGGAGATGATGTTGGAGTCGGTTTCCACCCGACTCCAACATAGTTGTGACTAGGTTCGGCAGATTGATTTTATATCGACAGGGATCAAGATAAATTGGTCCATTTTACTATGAGTAAATGACCACACAATTTTGTACGTTCAATTATATGTAACGGTATTTTTATAGCTGCTTTTGACGTCATAGATAACGTCATACAGGTCGCAATATTAGCATATAAGCATGGAGGACAACATATAAGGCAAGGTTTACAATCCTTTTCCGAGTTTTAAGAAACAAAGAATCCAATCGTGCAAGCATTTCGAAATTAATTGGAAATTACATCACGATGGTATTCGTTTACGGAATTTTAAGGCCAGAAAGTTACTAATACAATACAATATAAGCCAGGTTGACAAATATTAAGAAACGTTATTTTCTTCTTATACAGGAAAAGTTTTTATCCAGTGCGCAAATTTTAACCATGAATTCAGCATATCATTCTAGACCCCCTACCGCAGAAATTTTTCGCCGGTTATACAAAAAAAAAACAGCTGTTTCATAGAAAAGTGCAATACCTACGCGGTAAAAATGTATGGAACAGCTGTTTTTTTTTTGTATAACCGGCGAAAAATTTCTGCGGTAGGGGGTCTAGAATGATATGCTGAATTCATGGTTAAAATTTGCGTACTGAATAAAAACTTACCCTGTATATAAAATTCTCGTGTCACAATGTTAGTTACCTTACTCCTCCGAAACGGCTTTACTGATTTTTACCAAATTTTATATGCATATTCAGTAGGTCTGAGAATCGGCTACTATATATTTTTCATACCCCTAAGTGATAAGGGTTGTTCACTAGAAATTACCTGCAAAACAACGTTTGCCGGGTCAGCTAGTAAAAGATATAAAGGTCAATTATCATTCCAGCCGAAAGCCGTCCACTGGTGGACATAGGCCTCCTCCAAAGGTGGGTTTGCAATGGTGGTAGAATGCATAGAGAACACTGCTGCCCAATCTCTGGTCCCTTAGTCGCCTTCTACGACACCCACGGGAAGAAGTTTGATCGTCTTTTTGGTTGGGAACATATCAGGAAACCTATTGGTGCTATGGTGTTTAAATCGGTAGAATCGTTAGGCCATATCCCTCCATTCTCATTTGAACATTTCCTCACAGAAAACACTTCTTCCTTCAGGTTAGCCGTTGCGATATTCAAACAAAACTGCACGTCTTAAAATATCTGTTTTGAATAACAGTCACGGAAAAAATCAATCGATATCGCAGCAGTGTTCAAAGAAACATAAATTATCACATATACGCTCTATAAGGCCGTTGTATACAAACTTGTTCTCGGTAAAGCATGATTCATGCCTTCTAATACATCATTCAGTGTGGGCAGTAAAATCAGCTGGTTTCCTGCGTCTAATCGATGTTTACCGCCTTGCTTCCAGGATTCTGATCTAAAATGGTTGTGGGTTTAACAGTTAACAGAAAAGAAAATGTAGGAACTAGTGTTGTGTTGTTAGCAGACGAAAATTTAGCGTACGCAAATACCCCACTGACATAATCTTTCGCGACTTAAACGCCGTTATAATTGAGCACGCCATCATCTGTAGGGTAAAACCAGGGGCCTAAGTCTACTAATTTATAAACGTCACAATGGTCTCTCAATGGTAAGTTTTTGACAGATTTGCCATACAAAAACTGTCAAAAACACACCATTGAGAGACCATTGTAACGTTTATAAATTAGTAGACTTAGGCCCCAGGAGAGTTGCCCCGATTGTAATTACTCTAGTTTTGATGATTAATCGCATGCTATTTTATTAGTCTATCGAAAAACTCTCCAACTGCCAATAATTTGACCGTGTCGTATGACTCTGTGGGAAGGTAAAATTCGATCAGTTTTTGCAGGATAGATGTCTTGTTTCTCGGCGGTGCATCTATCCTAACGTAATTAATAAGGATACGGCAACTATCCCTTATGTGGTATAGATGTCTCAAAATATAGAGGTCTATAAAAATCGCCAATACCTATTCGCGAAATATTAAAGAAAATGTATTTTACTTTCATAAATTTGTAGATACAAAACCAAAGTCTCTGCCGGTTTTACAAATAAAGTATTTTGCTTTTTACACGCTTTTTATCAGCTTCACCTGTATGTATGTTTGTAACCGACTTCTTTGGGCGCGATTTTGACCCACTTTAAACGGCCAGATTTCGTTCAAACTTTGTAGATTTATCGAGGACCGATGACAATACTCTAATTTGATAAAATAATTCCATTTTTCAATTTGCAAAATATGATTTTTGCTAATTTAAGTCGATAAGGTAAGAAACTTAATTTTTAATTTTTTATAATTTTTCTCTACAGTCGATTAGACAGGACTTGATGTTAATTTTAATTTCCAATAATTATCTTTAGCCGATTTCTCTAATATTGACAAATTTTCGAATACTAAGGATAATTTTAATTCTACAAAACAAATAATAGTTTAAAAAAACTAAAAAACACGCTTTTATAGAAAACCGAACTAAAAAATAGAAAATAAATTTTAATAAATTTAAATTAAGAATAGTGTTAAAAATTTCAATAAATATAAATTTAATAATAGTGTGAATAAAAAAATTATTTAAAAAAAAGCGTGGGGTGCTTTTTAAGATATTATCAAAATGATAATATCACTCTACTGATACCTGTCAATCAAATATTTATAACTATTGACACCATGCACCCCACGCTTTTTTTTTAAATTTTTTTTTATTCACACTATTATAAATTTATATTTATTGAAATTTTTAACACTATTCTTAATTTAAATTTATTTTCTATTTTTTAGTTCGGTTTTATATAAAAAGCGTGTTTTTTAGTTTTTTTTAACTATTATTTTTGTACTTACTGAGGAGACATAAAGAGTGGTTTCAGAAAGTGTGGCAACCGTCTGGCTTTTTTTTACCCTATCTCAAACTACGTCAAACTAATCAAACGCCATAAATAAACAAACAACTCAATTTGTCGATCAATCAGTCCATTAAAGTGTATTTATAAAATTGATCTAAGCGAACTTTCCGTAGTATAGTAACGGTGTGTAGTAGACGCATAAACAACTCTATCCATTGTCTATTATTAGTCGGTAACGTCTTTTTTATGTTTGCTTGTAACCACGGCCTTTCGTATGCAAAATTACAATGTACTTACTGCGTCTTTCAAAGTTATTTCACCTCAGGGCCCCAAACATGTATGGTTATAATTATTCCCCGCGGAATCTTACTACGTTGAAACTACGTCACAAAATCGTTTTTTGTAGAAACCAATGTAACGATAAGGAATCGAAGTGTCATATTCTGTACGTTCCAAGAAAATTTGTCGATATTATTAATACGATAATCGCAGAATTCGTGTGTGATCTAAGGAATTGACGTGGTTTCGAAGTAAGGAATCGTTAAGTGGTTATAGTGAATTCAGGCCCTGATTTTACGTTACGTCGCGTGATACAATACAACATGACAATAGTGTGAAGCAAGAGACTTGATGCTTCGACTCTTAGGGTATTTATGGACGACTAGCTGACCTGACAGACGTTGTCCTGTCCGTCCAATAGTCATTCATACAGAATCCCTACCCTACCTACCCCTACCTACCCCTACCTACCCTACCTACCCTATAAACCTCACGGAGCCCGATACCTTTCCAACGAATGCAAAACCGTGGAAATCGGTTCGTGCGTTCTGGAGTTATAGCGTCAGGAAGGAAAACCTGACTTATTTTTATATAGTAGATAATTGTTGACAATGATATTTAAAATTTTGACATAATTGTATTTCTATTTTATGGTTTGACATTTTAATTATACCTACAGACATTTAATTTAATTTTTTTGTAAAATTATATTTCATTATTCTTGTATGTAATATTTGTATGCTTGCGAGTAGAATGCAGCGCACTAACATTATCATTATAAGACCTAATATAAACTATGTACCTGCTTTGTGACAAATAAAATGATTTGATTTGATTTGATTTGGTAGCAAAATGATAGTGATGGCAACAATGTACAATTGAATGAATAGGGAACAGTGGTGGCCCATAGATCTGAGCGCGACTCGCGAGTTGCAGGTTGGTAGTTCGAACCCAGACAGCCGCTTCACTTGGTGTAAATTACATCACGTCTGCTCTAAAGACGATGAAGGAAAACATGAGGAAACTGGCATGTCCTAGAACCGAAAATTCGAAGACTGCCACCAACCCGCAAGGAGCCCGCGTCGTGGATTACGGCCCACTCCCTCTCGCCGAGAAGATTTCTGTGTCCCAGCAGTGGAAACATTATTATGAAAAGGGCAACGTCCATCGGGTCAGTTAGAAGAGGGAATTTGGTCGTAACTTGTACAGACACCAGCAGGTCAAGTTATCCCAAACTGTCAAACTTTCCCAATTGAACATGAACTTTATTCCATTGTTATAAAGTTGAAAAACTATCAAAGAAATTTGACAGAAGCTACCCCAGCTTGATGTGCTGGCCTCTGTACTGAACGCCTCGGTTTAATTCTTCACGAAATTCGCCGCGTCATGACAGACGACACCA
Source organism: Polymixis flavicincta (assembly GCA_949987655.1). Lineage (NCBI taxonomy): Eukaryota > Metazoa > Arthropoda > Insecta > Lepidoptera > Noctuidae > Polymixis > Polymixis flavicincta. The sequence goes on along the minus strand of OX465199.1, from coordinate 6,559,373 downwards.
CAAAATTGTAAATCCGACTCAAAAGGCAAGCCGCCTAAAAGCCATTGATAAAGGAATTACACCATATTAATGTGGTTAAACCCCATTACATTGTGAGCTTGTTATCATGTGACGAGATCCTCTTGTTTGTACACTGATAGTATACCAGCGAAAACATCAGATCACCTTTAACGCTGCAGACTTATCAGTAAAGTACATATTAGCGTAGCATATTTGTTACGATAGTGGCGACGATACGATGTTGTGGTATATGTGTTTATATTACACATAGCCTAAGCATAATCAGAGAGAAGAGATGTCAGCATCAACTGGTGGGGTCCGCAAGGGCCGATGCCTGCCAGGGGTGCGGGTTGATCGAAAGTGATACCGTGGCCCCTGGCACACAGGCAACTGAAGGAACATGGGTGGGTTTTAGTCAGTACAAGTCTGACACGCCTTCCCGCTCCACCCAGAACGAGAGAAGTTTTATTGATGAATTCCCAACAAAAAAAAGGCCTTATCTTGGTGACAGGTAACGCGGGCCCAGTGCGGCTTGGTAGATGTCACATGTCTTCGAATTTTTGGTTCTAGGACATGCCGGTTTCCTCGCGATGTTTTCCTTCACCGTTTTGAGAGCAGTGGTGATGAAATGTTTTCCCAAAGTAGCACTTGTCTGGGTTTGAACCTACGACTGGAGAATAGCATAGCCGGTTAAAAGTCCCCCTACTCCTAGTCCACATCACTCTGTCTATTCTCTAGGTCTATTGAGGACCATTCAATAGAGATTCCATCAGATACACATTATTCTGCATGTGAAGATAATTGTGTAGTTGTGCCAGCAGGCTTAGCACAAGCACCGATTTGTCGACAGAAGAATAGACATGACTATTAACTACATGATGTACAATAGAAGAAGATAGCTATGTTTTTCTATTAATTATCACAGTTATGCGTTCTAAACGTATCATGATTTTGTATATAATCGTCTATTATACTTTGTGGTCGTCGAATGGAAAGTTAGTTGTCAGTGTGATTTTGACAGTCTGGGCAGAAATATTCTTCTGTAATAGTCTACATTTTTATGGACATAGACAAAGATCGTTAGAAACGAAAGACAAAATTATAGATTGTGGAAGGATATCTACGGTGCGATGTCAAAAATGGAGCAACGAAATGTCACTTTGTATTGAAAAAGCACTGTTTATTCTTCGTAGAAATACAAAGCGTCATGCTAAGCCTGCAGCAGGCTTAGCATGACGCATTTCTATATCTACTCTTCTGTAGAATAGAAATTGCTTGTCTACTTTTCTTGGTACAAAACTGTCAACTGTCTATAGGGAAACGTAATTTTTGTCTACTCTTCCGACAACAAAACGCTTGTCTACGGTTCTCGTGCTAAGCCTGCAGGAGTATATAACGAGTAACGCCCGTCTGATGAAAAACTGCTTACGATTGTAAAAAGAAATTGATGTCAGGAGTACCTGTATACTTCTAAAAATAACGACAGCAATAATATGTCGATGCTATCTTAAAATGGTACTTAAGATACAGTTATTTGCCCGTCTGTCTTTTATCTCTTTCAAAATGTTTGATCATTCAATGATTTTATCTTTATAGGTGAATACTTTTCTCTTCATCACTATCCACAGGCCGACTTCACTCACTGAATAACATAGATACGCTTTTCTTTTCTTTTTAAAAATTATTGGAATCGATTCAGTTACTACTATTTACTATTTTTTATTTATTTATTTCTCTCAAAAGGTACAAGTTTGGAACATGGTATTTAGGTTACAGGTAGATTCAAACCTTTGTGTGTATTACAGATCTCCAGGCTCACACCCTTAAAATTGCACTTACTTACTACAACATAAGTACTCCAAGTAGGTACTGAGAGGACGAGAATTTAATACAAAACAAAAGGAGATGTGCTAAATGTGTCTTTGAGGAGTGTTGTGTGTCCGTGAGTGCAATATAGGGGGCGCTGGGCGTGAGGACTTCCTCACGCCCAGCGCCCCCGACGGGCACGGGCGTGAGCACCTACTTGCCCGAGAGTGTGTGTGTGTGTATCTGTTTGTGGTAAACAGGTGAAACGCGATCTAAGATTTATTTAAGTAGGTAAATAATTCCGGTAGGTGAAAATTAATTTTGAATATTTTCAAATTTTCAGTCCCTGCATAATCCATTTCAAGTAGCCATTTCGTCACAGTGCTTTTACATTTTGATCTGCACATAGGGTATATATTTAAACTTTTATTAACCTTGTTGTAAACGTAGAGCTACCGAGGAAACGGAAACTACGTTGGGCCGAACGATGATAATGTGCGGATGGAGGGACAGACAGTATGTTTACGTCGTTGGGAACCAAATTTGCCTGGAACGTAGGGAGTTTGAGAGTGTGTGGTTAAAACAAGGCTAAGGATAAATAATTTGCGAACAGAGAGAACCGCGCATCTTTTATAGAGATCGGTGGTAGGAAAGCGATAGGGTAACCGCGATCCAACCTTTAGGAGTACTTAATCTGAATAAATTATATTCAGCACCCTTATTGCTTAATTCACGATTAATCATAATCTTTTTCGTTTTGAAACAGATTGTTAAACCATTACTTTATATGTTCGAAAAATGTGTCTGCTCAACAACGTAAAATATTCAATGAATATAGTTGAACTGTCAAATTGAAGCAGATTATGATTGATCGTAAGTTACGTAATTAGGATGCCGGTTTCGCATTATATACTAAAAATAATGTTGTATATCGTTGGGCCTACCGTGTGGTGCCAGACGTAAAGAATAGCACCATCCCATCTCTTCCCGTGGGTGTCGTAGAAGGCGACTAAAGGAATTACTAGAGAATGGGCAGCAGCGTTCTCTATGCATTTTACCACCATACTGCGACCGCCAACCCGCTTGCCGAGCGTGGCGATTATGGCGAGCCTCCCCAAATTGGGCGAGGCCTATGTCCAGCAGTGGACGTTTTCCGGCTGAAATGATGATGATGATGATGATCGTTGGTCGTAGGTTACATTAAAAACTAAAAACATAGGTATTAATCTCATGATTGGAGCTAGAAACGAAGAGGTGTTTTCCAAGTGGAGGTTTTAATTATAGACGGTAAATCAAGGGTAATAGATATTTATATAGGCATAAGAGTGAGCGATGATCTTCATAGTGTCGCAGCTGGGTGGGAGTTGCCGCGAATCTATTTTAATGGCGTCGATCGGAGATACGAGTATTTATGTCCCTAAATATGGTGAAGACAAACGGTGGGGATTTTGTTCTTTAAAAATGTTTAAAAAATCTATTCGAACACAACATACATATTTTATTTAAATTGTTTTGAATGTGAGGACTATGTGGATCCTTGTTTTTTCTCCGTTTTGAGTACCAAGCGGCCTACCCAAATGTCCTTTCCTTTGGTATTGTTCGTCGAATCGTTGAGCTCCGTAAGTTCTGAGTTGAGCTGCTGATTACTGACAATTGCGTGCACTGATTGGTGCATCGGATGGGTCCACTGAATCAGTGTGGTGCTTTCTTCAAATACCATTTCAGACAACATTCTAATAGTCTTTACATACAAGATATGTCTGGACTTTAAAAGAGATTGTGACATCTGGGTTTTTTTTTTTGAAGGTTGGCAATCATTAAATAACTTCTGGCGCAGGAGAGCGCGTCATACTTTTACTGACTAAAACCCACCCGTGTTCCTTCAGTTGCCTGTGTGCCAGGGGCCACGGTATCTCTTTCGAACAACCCGCACCCCCTGGGTTTGTTTCGGTCTTTCTTCTCAAAGTAGTCAGATAGGAAACGCCGATGCCAGTTTTAAAAATATGATTGACGTGTAAAAGTGTTTGTACAAATCTACTTACAGAAATGAAATCATCATTTATACGTTTTCACACTTCACAGCTTCACACATACTCAATAACAGATCAGCAATATTGTTCCTAACTACTTTATTTATTGTATATTTACTAATCCTGTCATAAATATAGTTACACCCGACATAATAATCAATTTATCACGCTCGTCTGATGTTGCGAAGGCTGCCACATTTTGACATATTAGTATTAATTGAAATATTTGTCAACCGTTACATGATTCCTGAGATTTCAAATTATTGCATTCTCAGATTATAAAACAAAGGAAGATAGACCGCGCGGAACTAAATTATTTCATTCTCAGATTATAAAACAAAAGCAGATAGACCGCGCGGAACACCAAGATTGAGGCCAAAAAAACAAATACTAAAGCGTCGCACTGTAGGTATGTAACATACAATGCGACGCTTCGTGGCGTAGTAGTTTGAATCAGTATTTGGTTATTTGGCTTCTCTCGAGGTGTTCCGCGCGGTCTATCTGCCTTTGTTTTATAATCTGAGATTGGATTGAAACAAGCGCAACCAGGGCACATTGCTCGCAGTATATACGGCCGATTTGGGCCGAAAGGCTCTGAAGTGACGACCGCGTGCCGGAAGATGTAGAGTTGAAAGGCCCCCCACAAGGTGGACCGATGACTTTTGAAGGCCGCAGGAATCCGCTGGATGCGGGAAGCACGAGACCGGTCGAAGTGGCGAAGCTTGGGGGTGGCCTATGTCCAGCAATGGACGTCTTTCGGCTGAGACGATGATGATTGAAACAAGTCCAATTGACGGTAAGCTGTCCCCGTTGCCTATTGATATCTACGCTCTCGCTGTTTCATAGAAAATTACAACACCTACGCGGTCAAAATGTATGGAACAGTATTTTTTTTTACAACCGACGACATAATTCATCGCATGTAAGTTCAAAATCTTACAGGATAAGTTTTTGACCAGTGCGCAAACTGTAACCACGAATTCAGCATATCATTCTAGACGAATCCTACGAAAAATTTCTGCGCTGGCGGGTCTAGAATCTTATGCTGAATTCATGGTTACAGTTTGCGCACCGGTTATAAACTTATCCTGTATAATGTATAACTGAATCTATGCTATTCTGTATTATACAAGTTGTTATACCTCTAGTCTCGCATTGTATTGTTGAGCTGTCATAACCAGACTTATCGTGTTAATAAACGTGCCGTTATAGAGTTACGTAAAATATTTGCCATATTTGTGCCTGAGAGAAGCGGGAATGACGTAGTTTTATGTGTAGTAGTGAAACATGCATTCAAAATTAGCATATCAAAAAAGCCAATACAGGCACTTTTGAATTGTCTAGCGGTCGGTCATGTAGATCGATGGAGCTAGTTGGGTTGTTCGAAAGAGATACCGTGGCCCCTGGCACACAGGCAACTGAAGGAACACAGGTGGGTTTTAGTCAGTAAAAGTCTGACACGCCCTCCTGGTCCACCCAGAACGGGAAAACTTATTGAATGATTTCCTACCAAAAAAAACCTAGTTAAAAAATATCGCATGCAGTCGGAGGCAATAAAGGTGTTAAATTTAAGATGATGCCTCCGACTGCATGAGATTGCATACAGTATTCGGAGTGATCCTTTAAAAAACAATTTCTTGTTTCCATCTTTTGACGTGACAACGTCTTATAATTCGATGGACCCGGCTGCACGCACGAAAAAACATGACTCATGCGGCGTTACCTCGCTCTGAGGCGTTCCATTTAAGGCTTGAAGTGCAAGCGAGAGCGCGGAACGAGCGACAAAGAGGCACAATCGGCCTCCGCGTTCAGCAGCGTTCGACATCAGTCTCTCTCCTACTTGAGTAAGCGATGCGTCTGCGTGGACAGCTGCTATACAATAATAAACAATAGTATCTTATGATGTTGTCACGTTCAACTATCGTCAGTAAACCGACTTTACAGACAACCGATTTTTTAAATTAAAGTTCACTTTTTAGGCAGTCGGGCTTTTTGATTTTGTAATTTTTGTTTTTTATTTCACAGTTTTTAGTTAATATAATTATTGTTGACGTTAATGAGACCTATTTATGAAACCCTTTATTTTGATACCCCACACAATAGGGATTGAATTTTTTTTTTTTTCAAGACCCTATATGGCGCCAAAAATCGGCCGTTTTAATTTTTTTCAATTTTGTCACTCTCACAATTAAGACGAATCTAACGCTGAAATCGCCTCTCAAGCTGAAATCGATCCAGCCGTTTAGGCTACAGAGCGTGCCAAAGAAATATGCATACATACATACACTCGAAAAACATAACCCTCCTGGCGCAGTCGGGTAAAAATAAATGAAGCGTTGACACGTTTTGTTTACATTATAGAAAGTTGGCAACGGTCTTGATGTTGATATTTCAATGGTAACTAAAATTGCCAGCTCACCTTCTGTTTATTTAAACTATGTCATGCCGTTGAACGTTTAAGCGATTTCGGGGCATGATTCAGCTCTGTAGCATCCCGTGGGAGTGGTGATATGACAAGGTATTCATACGACATGTAGATATAGGGCCTGGCCCTGGTAGACCAATTTCCAAGATTTTTTTATTCTAGAAATTGTTCTATTCGGGTCACATCGTGCCTGTCTGCGGGAGCCTTGTTAAATGATTTTATTTCTGTAAGTAGGTTTGCACAAACACTTCTACACGTCAATCATATTTTTTAAACTAAATGAGATCGGTGTTTCCTATCTGACTACTCTGAGAAGAAAGGCCGAAACAAACTCAGAGGTCACAGAATCTTTTAAAAGTCCAGACATAATCTTGTCAGATCATGTGAACACCATGTGGATTGGTGTCTGAAATGGTCTTTTGAGGAAAGAACCACACAGATTGGGTGGACCTGTCATTGGACAGGTCCACTCAATCTGTGTGGTTCTTGTGCACGCATGTATCAGTAATCATACAGCTCAACTCAGAACTTGAGGAACTCAACGATTTGACGAACAATACCAAAGAAAGGATGTTCAGGTAAGCCGCATATATTACTCAAACTGCTAGGAGTCCTTGGAAGGAAGCATTGAATAATGGCACATCGTGTAAGTGACAGATAAGGGGGCGTCCATTAATTACGTGAGGCGTTTAGGGGGGAGGGAGTCGAGTCGAATCTCACTCATTCTCACGTGGGGGTGAGGGGAGGTCTACGCAATTATCACGTAATTAAAAAAAAACCGTAAAGAAACAATGTAACATTACGAGAAAACCGGGTTAAATTATGTAAAACATATTTTTCCGCAAATTCGGGTAAATCCCACAAAATAATACTTATCGCGGTTATGCGAACGCCACAAAGTAGCACAGTAGCTCCTCGATGGTTAAACCACCACCGGCCAGCCAAGCCAGCCAAATGCAACGCATAAATCCAACGCAAATAGGCACAGAATAACGTTTTTACACTAATAGCACGTATTTGAAATATCTCACGTGAGATTATGAGGAGGGAGTGAGGGTCGAGCCAAATCTCACGACATCTCACCAAAGCGGGGGTGGGGGTCGAAAAATCGCCAAAATTGCCTCACGTAATTAATGGACGCCCCCTAATACATTTTTAGTAAAAATCTTGATGTGCCACGTACACGTGATGTGTACCTACTGTAAACATTCTTTCAAAACTGGATAATTTTATCTAGGGAGTTAATTTTCGCGAAAACTTGAAAGTACCAAAATTTCGGTACTCACAAGTTTTCGCGAAAATCCAAATTTTCCCATATCTTTTTAATTATGGCGGTACAAAGGGTAGGTACGGAACCCTCGGCGCACGAGTTCGGTTTTTTTACGTTCGGGTGTGTATCGATGTATGTGTCGTCCATAATCAAAAGCTCAGCCAATCCACTGCTAGATACAGCCTCCTCCTTCTCCCAAGATCAACATCAACTTATAATTGCCGACCTACAAATACAGTCTCAATTAATAAAGTTCAGTTACAATTATTTACTTTCGAAGCTTGTTTAACGAGAATATTCCGAGGTTAGTAATCAAAACGGATGGATCTGTAATCTGTACCTTCCACACGAGGTGTCGATTCTGAGTGCTTACTCTTGTCTTCTTAAAGGTCACGGATTAATGTAATCCCTGTGTAATTAGTGAAGGATCTTACTATATTTAGATTAAGGGAAAAGGGATATAGGCGTTGTGAGGAGGCTTGTGTGACTCAGTAACATCAGGGCTTGTAATCTTTGCAATCTTTTTACTGGTCCCTGATTGCTGGCCAAAGGTCCGATGGAATTGCAACAATTTAATTCATAAATACATATTTACGAAAGCAGCATATCTACCATTTCGTGTTTAATTTCCATGTTGTCAGACGATTTTGATGTTCATTCAATCTACATCCCATCACAAAACACATCTATGCACCGCATTCCAATATTACTCAACTAATCGATTATATTGGGAAATGTCACAAGCAACGCTGTGTTGTTTTTAAACACCGCAGTTTGTATATGTCGCAGGATAATCAGGGCTTGGCTACAAAAAATAGTACTTTATTTAAACCTATTAAGATAATCACGAAAAACCACTTGAAATTGAAATTGCGACGTTGCCAACCCGCGCCGGATGAAAGCTCTTAATGTTATTGGTTGGTAGATCTTGAACATTTGTTAAGCGTAGTCAGAAGCCCGACAGTCTGAACCACTCTTTCCAAGGGGTATCGTGTTACCCAGAAACTGGGTAAATTGAAAAACGTAAGTGAACGGTGTATTCCTTCAGTATTTATTCACGTGTTTATTAACCGTGTCTGGTTTGCGCAATGAATCAAGCCAGTTTCTGAATGATGTAAGTAATAAAAATTTTGTTGTTAAGGAATAAGATCAGGTTAAGCTACACTTGCCGCGGTTGGTCCGTGGATGGGTGACCATCTTTACATTTCAAGACTCCTCCGTGGTTCTGGAAACACGTTGAACACGTTAAGCCGTTGGTACCGGCTGTTATTCGTGGATCTTTGACAGTCGTTACAGGACGTCAGAAGCCCGAAAGTCTGACAACCAGACTTATCAAGGAGTATTGTATTACCCAATAACTGGGTTGTGGAGGTCAGATAGGCAGTCGCTCCATGTAAAATACTGGTATTTAGCAGCATCCAGCTGCACGTCGCAGACTTACATGACACGAAATTGTTATTTATACGTTTTTATGCTATAATTTTTACAGTTATTTTGGTATTCACTTATAATTCGCCATATTACGATTAAATGTTTTTATTTAAGAGTAAAATGTTAAAAATAATTATAAACACTTACCAAAGATCTAGTGCTAAGCTGAAAAAAAAAATTTAGAGTTTGGTGTTACGTTTAATGAAATAATCAAGAAAAACCAATATAAATGCGACGTTGCCAGCCCGCGCGGGGTGAACGCTCTTAAAATAAAACTTACGGAGACAATACTGATCGGAATTTCTTTTGATTGAAACCTGGGCACATAAATGACATATAAGTATTATGATAATGACATCATAATAACATACACTGACAATTGGTTAATATATTTCCTCTTACCATTTTCCGCGTTTGTTTTGGTCGTTTATATTCTCACCGTGTGCAGTTCCCCCCCGAGTGGGTTCCCGCATTGTCGTTGCGGGGGGGCTTAGTAACCGTGGTCTCCCATCCACGGTGAAGCCAAGAGGAACCCAACGGTGGGGCCGCTCGTCAGGGCTTTTGCCTTCAAGCCATTGACGTAGCGGCCAAAAAGTAGGTTGCGGTGAGGTGCACCGCAACTGAGGTGGGCCGCGATGTCGAATGGGAGGCATCGCGGCTGAGGGTTACGGGCTGCGGTAGAGGAGGAGTGCCGGTGCTTCTGAGCAGCGCTCTTCCCTTCCGTGGCCTGGACGGGGCCGCCACCGTTAGATGGCGGACGCGGTGGGGCCGCAGGGGAAGAGGAGTGTCGGTATAGCGTCAGCCGCTCTCCCTATCCTCTGCGGCCGAAAAGTGGTAGACGGGACGGCGCGTTGTGTTCCTCACGCGCGCCGTCAAAGATGTCAGCAACCACTGGTGGGGTCCGCAAGGGCCGATGCCTGCCAGGGGTGCGGGTTTGTTCGAAAGAGATACCACGGCCCCTGGCATACGGGCTACTGAGGGAACACGGGTGGGTTTTAGTCAGTAAAAGTCTGACACGCCCTCCTGCTCTACTCAGCAGGAGAAGTCATTTGATGATTTCCCACCCAAAAAAAAAAAAAAAAAAAAACCGTGTGCAGTTGAATATTTTAAAGCGACTTCAAAAAGGAGGGGTTTTCGGTACAGACGAATTGAAAACCCGTAAAAAACAATACAAAAAGAAACGTACCTACTATAACTCTGTACGTTTCTTTTTGTATATTTGTCACGCGATATCTCCGTCAATTGTGGATGGATTTCGAAAATTATATTTTTAATGGATAGGGTACACACGGCTACATATCAAGCTATACATTTGCAGTATAAGCTGATCTCGCATTGTATACGATTTCCGTACAGTACGAGATCAGCGTAAACTGGAAATGTTTAGCTTGATGTGTGGCCGTGTGTACCTATGCTTCTGGGGTGGATCGCATATAAATTGTATTTTTTAATCCACTTTATGTACCTTGATGACATTCTGCTGCATCCTGCCTGCCCTGTTCTGCCAATCCTGCCAATCCTGTTGGTAACATAGCAAGTATACGAATTTGTGTGGGGTAGGTAGGTACCTACAATAACTAAAAAGTGAAGAATAGAAACAAAAAAACGGAAGTCGGTTGTTTTACTTTTAATACCATAGTCTCACGATTTGCCTTTGTCGACGCGAAAGAAGCGACAAAAGACGTGGCAAAAATGCTTCCTGGCACAACCACGACACGACATCGCTTCGTGACTTGCTACGATGCGATGCGGTCATGTAACTCTGCGACGTGCAGCTGGATGCTGCTAAATATAAATATTTTACATGGAACGAGTGCCTATCTGATCTCCACAACCCAGTTATTCGGTGATACGATCCCTTGATAACTCTGATTGTCAGACTTTCGGGCTTCTGACGACCTGTAACGACTGTCAAAGATCCACGAATGACAGCCGAGACCAACGGCTTAACCAGCTTTCCGAGGCACGGAAGAGTCTTGAAAAGTAAAGATGGTTACCCATCCACGGACCAACCGCGGCAAGCGTAGCTTAACCTGATCTTATTACTTAACAGCAATATTACTATTACTTACATCATTCAGAAACTGGCTTGATTAATTGCGCAGACCAGACACAATCTTAATTAACACGTGAACAAAGGACACGTGTCTCGCCACGACACATGTTACGAATTAACGTTTGATGTAACCAGCGATTGATTGATGGAATAGCCCCCTAATTGAGTTAAGCAGTATTAATGAGGATTTCATTATGAAAATTCAGCTACATCCATTGTATCGGGTTTGTTATCGTGAAAACAGATTTTCGGCGTCGCATCGCATCGCGGTACTTCGCTTTTAACGTTCTTTCTGACTTTTCTTTTGCCCTGTTCCTTAGTCTTAGCTTGATGTTAAATAGCCTACAGGATAAGTTTTTAACCAGTGCGCAAACTCTAACCATGAATTCAGCTGCTTCATAGAAAAGTGCAACACCTACGCGGTCAAAATGTATCATCATCATCAGCCTATAATGTTCCCACTGCTGGGACACAGGCCTCCTCTCGGTGAGAGGGATTGGGCCGTAATCCACCACGCGGGCCCAGTGCGAGTTGGTAGATGTCACATGTCTTCGAACTTTTGGTTCTAGGACATGCCGGTTTCCTCACGTTGTTTTCTTTCACCGTTTTGAGAGCAATGGTGATGAAATAATTTACACAAAGTAATGCGCCTGTCTGGGTTCGAACTCACGACCTACTCGTAAGTCACGGCCGAAACCTCTGGGCCACCACTGGTCAAAATGTATGGAACAGCTGATTTGTTTTTGTGTAAGCGACGAAAAATTTCTACGCTACGTCTAGAATGATATGTTGAATTCATGGTCACAGTTTGCGCACTGGTTAAAAACTTATCCTGTATAAAAAGGCTCTTATATACAAAAATCTTTTTGAAGTGAAAACTTCTTGAGGCCCGTTGGGCATTTTTTGGAATGGGGAAAAAACAATTGAACTCGCGACACTGTTACCGACACCACTGACAACACGAACGAACAACGTTGAACGCATGTTGAAAGTTGTTTAATCTGAGGATTCAAAAAATACACACGTAATAGGGTATTTTCCGATTTGATAAAAACTGTTATAATATGAAGATTTGGACGATATATTTAACAGAAAAATAAAGATAAAATTATTATTACACATTTTCTAAATTATAAACGATTAAAATCTAATTTATTTCTCGTTGTTTTGAATTTACCGCCAAAATGCTCCTTACGATGACTTTTTATCACGTGACATGTAACGTCAACATTGTGTAAATGGTACCGGTACAAATACTTAGTTTGGCGCCGTTTTAGAAGTATGTGTAGAGGCACCGCACACCAGTAATATCACTTTCTATCCATTAAAAATCTTATTAATTATAAACTCGACATTCGCTTATTTACTTACTAACTACTTTAGTTTACACAAAGTTGACATCAGCCCTGAGGACACGGTGGAGCACACGGTGGCGGTCTGCCCGGCTTGGGCGGAGCACCGCCGTTTCCTCGTGGAGGCGATCTCTCGCGTCCGACCCTGGTCCAGGCCATGGTACGGAGCGAGAGTGCATGGGTAGCCATCACCTCCTTCAGCGAAGCAGTAATGCTCGCGAAGAGGGAGGCGGCGCTCGTGAAGGAGAGGCAGTATATGCGCCCGCACGGCCCTAACCGCCGCAGGAGACGCCCTGGGCGTCGGGAATCCCAGGCTGATTTCTGGCCACCGTAGGCATGAGCTTGTGGACGGCAAGTAATGGGTAGCTCGCTGTCCGGTAAGGACCAAGCCCAAGTCGACGGCGCGTTGTGTTTCACGCGCGCCTCAAAGAGATGTCAGCACAAACCAATGGGGCCCGCAAGAGCTGATGCCTGCAGGTTTGTTCGAAAAAAAAAAAAAGAAAAAAAAAAAAAAGCCCCTGGCATACAGGCTACTGAGGGAACACGGGTGGGTTTTAGTCAGTAAAAGTCTGACACTGCTCCACCACTCTGCTCCACCCAGAGTGGGAGAAGTTATTTGATGATTACCCACACAAAAAAAAACACGTCATCTACCTGAATGGTCATCGGATCATCGGCAATGGCCGATCCATTGCCACTTCAGCTTGCTTATTTTGTGAGCTATTTCGATAACTTTGGTTGTCTGACAGCCACCATCACTATTTAAATCGTAAAAAAACGCTTTTTCTTCAACTCCGAATGTAACCTGGTTTACAAACTAAACTTTTTGTGTCACTGTTGGCCTCAGCACCCTCAAAAACCATGAAGACTATCTGTCTCTCTCCGTCTCTGTATTGTATAATAAAAAGTCTCATGGGGTATAATGGCTTTTCGTTACGTAAAAAAATTTTGCTCCTACCGCATGCTGCTTTAAAGAATTTCGTTCCAAAAACTAAACAGTAATTCTCCATTTTGTGTATGTGCATAGTTGACACACTCGATCAAGCTAAACTGACGTAGGTACGTCGGCTCAGATTGAACTGCGCATATATGGCTTCAGCCTGATTAATTGTCAAATGAGTGTTTCATTTGTGAGTTTTGTGACCAATAAATCATCATTCTCAATAAGACGTTCTACGCACTATATTGCGCAATGTTTTCTACAACAATATTTTACTTTAATCTCAAGATTAAAGGCATAAAGCTTAATCAGTTGTGACTATTGTCATAAAGACACGACTAAACATCGTGATGAAGATCAGACTTGTCGTTTTCACAATTTGGATTAATCATAATAAAAGTTGAATCGTATAAACGTAAAAGTCAATGTCGACCTTTTATTTCTACGACTTTCAATCAAAGAGAATTTGGTTCGTAGCGCATATACATCTTCACATGCGTACAACGCATCATACTGACGTCACGGAATCCTGCATCGCGCAAGCAGAGTCTACTGCGCAACTAGCATACGTGTTTTTTTAAGTTAAAAATAATTCGGTAAAATAAAATCGTGGCGCGTAGCGTAACTTAAATAAAATGTTTCACGCGCCCCACGATTTTATTTTAATGAATTATTTATTAACTTTTAGATAAAACCGTTTAACTTAAAAAAAGAATTTACTAATTTATTTTCAAGTTTTTATTTCGTTACTTAATATTTCTCATACTACTTTTTCAATAAATTGTATTGTTAATAAAACTAAAGTTGTGTACCAAATATCAGATCAATCTGCTAACAGGGTGCTTACTCTCGAATATAATTCCGATAGATCGACATTGGAATTGTCAGTCAAACGTCAGGGATTGGCTAGACTCTCAACCAATCCCTGACGTTTGACCAATGTCGATCTATCGGAATTATATTCCAGAGTAAGCACCCAGAAAGGGGTTAAAATTTCAAGTACAGTCAGTCGCCAACAGGTCAAGCTATCCCAAACTGTCAAATTTTCCCAATTGAACATAAACCTTATTCCTTTGTAATAAAGTTGAAAAACTATCAAAGAAATTTGACAGATTCGGGTAGCTTGATGTGCTGGCCTCTGTACTAAAGACCCAGACAAACAAAAAACAACAACAAAGAGGGCTAGCTAAATAAAACTGTTTAATAAAATAACGGAAGGATTTTCTCCCGCATTGGATCTTAAACACATTGCTTAGCGTATAGAGTTGAAAATAGAACAGTAAAGAAAACACACTATTTGATTTTCGATGCGCTGAGATGCACGAATTATCGATGCTCGGTTAAACACTTAGTGCAAAAAATGCCGCCGTAATTTAATGCAACTAAATCTTCATCAGCCTAGTCCAGGGTAATGTAGTTCTCTTTTCTATGGGGGTAGAGTGAACTTTACACCCTGTTCCTCATCCATACTTCTAAAGGTTTAACTGTCTATGGCCATTATTTGTCAAGCTCGAGGGTAGCCGTCGTATTCCTATTTTCTTTTTTTGAGCCTTTGCGCATTGCATCTGCATACGAATTTCGAATAGAAATTATTCTAAATTCAAACGGATAGAATTCGAATGCAGTGCGAAGGATTGAATAAAGAACGACTTCATATGATTCATGCTCCAGCACCCTAATTGCGTAACTCACGATTGATCATAATTGGTTTCGTCTTCACAGTTAAACAATATTCATTGCGTTATTTATGTTGTCGAACAGACACATTTTTCGAACATATGAAGCAATGGTTTAACAATCCGTTTCGAAACGATACAGATTATGATGAATCGTGAGTTACGCAATTAGGGTGCAGGACAGCCCGCGAAATTCAAATTTTCTTACGTTTCTTGGAATTTGCAGGCCATTGTCAATTACTATAATCATAAAAATCATTTAATGGAATAAAATGAACACTACATTCCATCCGTTTGAATTTAGAACATTTTCAATTCGAAACTCGAATGCAGATGCAATGCGCAAAGGCTCTCATAACCAGGAAAAATTACATTCGTATTACACAAAGAAACGACACGGGAAATGATTTCATAATTCAACATCACAAAATGAAACAACCTTTTTGTTCGTGTCGTCATCGTTACTGACAATGTGGTCATTATTGTAACAAGTTCTGTGCGTCATTGTGAAACGCAGTGTCAATATACTGTACAAATACGTCATCCGTCATTCTTATCTCGGCTATTGCGACTGCTTTGTTTTTTACGTTCGAAGTAAATAGCCACAAGTTACAAATCCAAGGTTTCCGTTTTGAAGTCTTGTTAAAATAGGACATAGGAGATGGACAAACTGAGAAGGTCCGGTCTTAGCTGGAAGGAGGACGGACTTGCCAACTACCAAGACACCTCCGTACCTCGAAAGCCGGTAATTCACCGCCTACCTGGCGGTGACTTCGTCACGTGGATCTTTGACAGTTTTCGGGTCTTCAGAAACCCGAAGTCCGACAACCAGGGCCCCAATTCTGTATCGTTAAATGATTCCCCGCGGAATCTTACTACGTTCAAACTACGTCAATATCGTTTTTTTTTTTTTTTTAGAAACCAATGTAACGGTAAGGAATCGAAATGTCATATTCTGTATGTTCCAAAACAATTTATCGATATTAGCAGAATTCGTGTGTGATTGACGTGGTTACGAGTAAGTAATCGTTAAGTGGTCATAGTGTATTCAGAGGCCCAGTGTTACCAAGGGTTATCGTATTATCCAGTAACTGGGTTGTGGAGGTCAGATAGGCAGTCGCTCGTTAGATTGGAAGCCGACTCCAACATAGTTGGGAAAAAGCTAGACAGATGATGATTTTACAGTGAAAGACTGTGACCTTGACCTTCAATATAAAATGTTTATCACTGATCACCAGTGATCGGAGTAGGTAGATTGATTTGGGGTCAATGAACTGGCACGTATATATTAGTATGGATATGCCTCCGGGATTTTGAAATGATCTAAATTGCTTTTTATATAATTTTCACCTGTTTTCATATTCATAACTAGTTATTGCATTGAATGCGAAAAAATAAATCTATAGCATTCTATAAATTTCTAATGTAGTGGTTTAAAAATACAAATTTCATAATATTTGATTCAATCCCGTAAGTACCAAAATGAAATCCCGGAAAAAAAGCTTATCCATGTTATGATTTCTATGACTATTCATGATGCGAGTACGTAAAATCAATCTACCTACTCCGATCACTGCTGATCACTGTCTATTTCGCATTCATTAACAATATCCGGAAACATTTTTCATAAAGTACAAGTTTTCATAAAACACCCACTCTTAACCTTAAACTAAATAAATAAATAAAAATAAAAAAACGAAGCAACTGACAAGACGAGACATATTTCAGCTCCCGAGTTTTGTCACATCACCCAAACAAAATTTGTACAATACTCGTGACAAAAATCTTCGATGACACATTCTCGTATCAAGACGGCAAAGAAAGCTCTTAAATAAATGTGCCACGATTTAGGTCAAGTTTGGCGCAGCATACGTGCGCCAAAATTTTTGGCGTTGGCGTATAATTTATCACGTTATGTAATGAGCGATGAGATCATTCTTTAAGACGGGATTTCTTTAAGTCAGTGCTCACACTGTGTTGACTGGATAGAAAATAATAATCGGAATGGTATAGCAGACAGACGCCAACTGATCAAGCTACCCCAATCTGTCAAATTTCTTTGATAGATTTTCAACTTTATTTCCAACTAAATAAGGTTCATGTTCATTGGGAAAATTTGACAGTGTGGGGTAGCTTGATGTGCTGGCGTCTGTACTATGGAAGATCAAAATCCCGTGAATACGATGACTACATCTGTTAACCGCCCCCTACCTTACGCAGCCGAGCGCTGCAAGCAAAATACAAATCGCGGGCTCGAACTCACTGGTGGGCCTGGCTAAAAAGCACGCTGTCTCACTCACCAGGCTTCGTGCCCGACAGAGGTAGTATCAGTAATGAGCAGTTAGACGCTAGTCTACACGCACAACATTATTGAGTGAGCTGCAGGATCAGTTATAGTAAAACAGGCGCGTAAAAAATTAAGAAAAGTCCTTCGGAAGATCGGGTTTTCTGAAAAAAACCACTGCATAAATCAATGACCAATTAATTTTATTGAACTTTTCGATAATTGAGCATTGTCGGTACCTACCGACTTCGTTTTGGAGATTTTACACTTCTTTTATTACTTAAACATGTCCAAAATTACGTTAAATTATCAAGAAAAACGAATCTTTCTTGGCTCATAACTTTTTAACGGCTTATTATTTTAGTATTTTGTTTCCGTACCGACAATATTAATAATGAGACAAAACCATACCATGTTTAATTTTTGATGTATGTACATACATAAATAAACAGTGGAGTAAAACCCTCCCGAAGTTTGTATGGAAAAAATGTGGACTTGTTTATGTTGACTTGTCCGCGATAGTACATAGGTACATAAACTCACGCCTTTTGCCTATGGGGGTAGGCAGAAACTACGTTACGCCATCTGCAACGATCCTTACATACTCCTTTTGTCTTACGTTCATACATCAGTGGGCCTAGTGTGTTTCTTTAAACCATTTCGATCAAACGCATCGAGCGCGTAGCTTGATGTGCTGGTGTCTGTAGGTTCGAACCTACAACTAGTAAGTCGCGGCCGATACTCCTCGGCCACCACTGCCCCGATTTCAGCATCGCCAATTGTAAATCGAGGCTTACTGCGTAGACGATTCTTAACAATATTTTTTTTATTGATTTCAGGTCGTGGAATGCAAAGAGAAGACAACAGGAGCTAAGCGTGCATTGAAGGTTCTTCACGACAACACCAAAGCACGGCGTGAAGTTGAACTACATTGGCGGGCAAGGGGCTGTGTTCACATTGTTCAGGTAATTTTTGTTATTGTCCCTTTATGAACCAACTAGCTTCTGCTCGCGGCTCCGCCCACTGTATATCGGTTATCGCGTAAAAAAGTAGTCTATTTCCTTCTCCATATCCCAGGCTATGTCTCTGCCAAATTTCATGACGATCGGTTCAGTGGTTTAGACGTGAAAGCGTAACATACAGACGACAGAGTTACTTTCGCATTTATAATATTACATTTCCTCATTTTGTATTCCTCGTTAGTCTAGTAGTCGGAAGCGCTACTACCGAACACAAGGTTCTGGCTTCGATTCCCAGTTCGGACAAAGTGTTATTGGATTATAGTATCCGGAATTTCTCAGTAGCAGCTGGAGTAGGAGTTGTTCCGCGTGGTGCCGGACGTAAAGAATACCACCATCCCATTTCTTCCCGTGGGTGTCGTAGAAGGCGACTAAGGGACTTACTAGAGAATGGGCAGCAGCGTTCTCTATGCATTTTACCATCATACTGCAATCGCCAACCCGCCTGCCAAGCGTGGCGATTATGGCAAATCACCCCAATTGGGGAGGCATATGTCCAGTAGTGGATGTCTTTCAGCTGAAATTATGATGTTGATGATGACCCTCGAGTATGGATTTTTGCCCGGTCGATGGTAATAGGCTCGCCCCTATTCCATGGGACTTAATATAGCTGGCGAAATGTGTACCATAGGGACACTTCTCCCAAACCTACGGGGAAATAAAATCAAAATCAAAAGTCATTTATTCAAACTAGGCTGAGTGTCAGCAGTTTTCGAACGTCAAAATTACACATAAAATTACACATACATAAGACAGTCCCCCAAAACGCCCGCCGTTCACCACTTCCTAGTGCTTTAGCTGGGAAGAAGAAGTGGCGGAACAAACTCCCCAGTAGCACAGCTGTCTGTCTGAGAACTTTGTAGGCATACCTAAAGGGCGTGCTTGCTCACTTACAGTACAGGGTAATTTTTTACCAGTGAGCAAACTGTAACCATGAATTTTAACGTAGAAATTTTTCATTGGTTATACAAAAATCTGCTGTTTCATAGAAAAGTGCAATACCTTTGCGATTGTTTTGTTTTTATTAACGCACGAAAATTATACGCTAGGGGTCTAGAATGATATGCTGAATTCATGGTTACCTACAGTTTGCGCACTGGTTAAATTTTTATCCTGTATGCAATGCTGCAATATGTTCATATCACTACTACTTGAAGTAAAAAATGTTATACTAGTATCTTCGGAGTTAAATAAATAGTTAAAACTAATGACAATAAGAAAACCATGGTTAGCAAGACGACCAGTCACCACAAGCAGCACCCATTCATGAGCATAACGCAAAGATCAGCCGTTACACCCTTCGCTATATTTGAGGGAAGGAGGCAACCCGACCCTTGACGCTGCGGGCTTGCGGATGGCGAGTAATGGGTACCTCGCTGTCCGGTAAGGACCAAGCCAGAGTCGACGACGCGTTGTGTTTCACGCGCGCCTCAAAGAGATGCCATCATCAATTGGTGGGGTCCGCAAGGGCCGATGCCTGCCAGGGGTGCGGGTTGTTCGAAAGAGATACCGTGACCCCTGTCACACAGGCAACTGAAGGAACACGGTTGGGTTTTAGTCAGTTAAAGTTTGACATGCCCTTCTGCTCCACCCAGAACGGGAGAAAATAATTGATGATTTCCCCTCAAAAAAAAAAAAACCCTTGACGCTACCGCAAGCAGTGACAAACAAGGCGTGATGTAATTTTTACGTAATACACTTCATCATTCATTATGCACGATGTACTACAACTAAACGAAGTAGATCGAGTACCACGCCCACAAAATGATTGATTGCCAAAAAGATTGATGAGAAAGCGAATAAACAAACTTATTTTTCGTGAAACTACCGAAGACGTTGACTAAGAACAATGACTGGTCGAAAGTTCGGCGCATTAGAATGAGGTAATCAGTCAAAATGTTTATTTAGTTACTGTTCGTTTACGGGAAGGGAGTTATGCGACGTTCACATTAGGGTTGCCAGACGGTCGGGAATTGGCGGGATTCTCCCGAATTTTTGTATGTCCTCCCGACTCCCGACAAAGCAAATGATCTCCCGAAAAACAAGTTCGATAATTTTAAGTTCACATTTTCGTCAAACGAAACTTGCAAACCACTTGGGCGCTTGGCGCAGAGCGAAAAAACATTGCAATGCACTCCATTCAATGAGTTTAGCTCATCCTCTACGAAAACCGAGAAGCTAAAATAGTGATTTTTGTTTGCAAGTGTAGAATATAAAAACCTTCTTCGGCATGTCCCAACACGGTGGCTGTCACTTATTCGACTTTATAACGATAACTTCATGGATGGCCAGCCATAAAACATTACTTCTTGTTAAAAGGAGAAGATGAATGTCGAAAGGAAATATGGGACTTTGTATCTAAAAATCTTACTTCTTTTGATAATAATGAAGGGGTTGATGAATGTTACAGTGAGGGAATTTCTGAAGTGTATATATATTTTGTACATAACTTTATGTTAGAGTTTCAGACGGCGATATTGGCATTGGAAAATGATGGATGTACTGTCCTGGAAATAGATGGTATTATGAGAAAGCTGTTGAACCAGCTAAAAAGCCGATTACAGGACAAATTTTATGGCAGTAAAAATAGGTCCATTTTTAACAAAATTGCCAAACGCCGAAAAAGAAAACTTTAACAAAGAAGCAGAACAGTTTTTCCAAAGGGCCATCAGGTATTTGGAAGAACGTTTTAATTTTAGTGAGGAGTCTTTATTTATACAAAATGCTCTCTAAGTTTTAATTAAAAAAGAAACTTTGTTCACATGGAGTGAGATCTTAGAACTTATAGAAAAATTAAAAAAATTAAATGATATTTACACCGACCATTTGTACAGTGATTATTGTTCTTTATAAGAAGTTTTTAGTTTAAATCGCCTTCCAGAAGAAAAAACTAAAATGACAAATGATAAGCTATGGGCATATTTTATAAGAAACTGCGTTGAAGTTAAAAATTTAACCAAAATTGTATGTTTTATATTTTCAATTCCAGTAAGTAACGCTTACTGCGAACGCGTTTTTAGTATACTTAATAATTTATACTCAAAAGAAAGGAACCGAATGAGCATGGATTTAATAAAGGCGGAATTAATAATTCGTTTGAATTTTAACGAAAACTGTTAAAATTTTAAGACCTTTTTGAATAGCGATAAAGCTCAAAAGTTGTTAAACGCGGTAAAAAAAAATGACAAATACTTATGGCAAGAACAAAAACAATAAACATGCTCATTCGGTTCTTATCTTATGTGTCACAAATACCTACTATGTTTTTTTTTCTTATATCTACAGTGCAATGCAAAAATATGTTTGTGTACTTAATATATTATGTATAATTAATATTATTAACTTATTTTTTTATTTCTCCCGACCAAAGCCCTAAAATCCCGAAAAATCGGTTATTGATCCCGATAACAGGAAGAATCGATCTGGCAACCCTAGTTCACATGGACGTTAAAATATCGCGACGGCATTTTATCTCACATTGAATTTTTTGTTTTCTCATTTAGCAGTCTAGCTGTTTGAGTAATTTGCGGCCTATCCAAATCTCCTTTCTTTAGTGTTGTTCGTGGAATCGTTGAGCTCCTTAAGTGGAACCTAGTTGCGGGCTCGAACTCACTGGTGGGCCTGGCTGAAAAGCAGGCTGTCTCACTAGGCTTCGTGTCCGACAGAGGTAGTACCCGTGATGAGCAGTAAGACGCTAATCTACACACGCACAACGTTATTGAGTGAGCTGCAGGATCAGAAAGTAAAACATGCGCGTCAAAAATTAAGAAAAGTCCTTTCCGAAGGACTTTTCTTAATTTTTTACGCGGATCGGGTTTCATGAAAAAACTACTGCATAAATCTGAAATGAAAAAACTACTGCATAAACTGACCAATAAAGTTTATTGAACTTTTCGATAATTGAGCTTTGTCGCCTCGCCGACTTGGATTTGGAGATTTTAACTAGAGATGCGCCGAACAGTGGTTTCACCGAATAACCGACTACCGAATAATATTCGGTTAAGTTCTTACCGAACCGAATATACTGCCGGATAATTCGGTTCCCAGTTCTATAGTTTTGCCGCGCAAACAAGTTTATATCACGCTAGCGGCTAGATTTCCAATGGAGTGTTTGGTTCTTCGCCTCCCGCTACCTTCTGCACCCCGCCACGGTCATTGCATACGAAAACACAATACGGGTGCCAGATTTTAGTGCAGTTCTTGACTATTACATGCAGGATAATCTGCTGCCTAGAACCAATAGCTCTTATGATTGGTTGGCGAAACATAAAACTTATGCACATTTAGCCAATCTAGCCAGAATATTCTTTAGTACACCTGGTAAAAGTATATACAACGAACGTTTCTTTTCCGAGGCAGGAAATGTGTCTGAGGAGAAAAGAAATAGGCTTTTGCCAGATAGAACTGAGAGCTTGGTCTTCTTGCTTCATGCTTTACCGCCGCTTGATTCATCATCATCATCATCATTTCAGCAGAAAGACGTCCACTGCTGGACATAGGCTTCCCCCAAGCTCCACCACTTAGACCGGTTCTGTGCTTCCCGCATCCAACGGTATACTGCGGCCCTCACGAGGTCATCGGTCCATCTTGTGGGAGAAGGAGAAATTCTTACCAGACAAATCACTGCTCCAATATAGTCCCCCTCAGTCATGATGCGTTCGGTGGCCTAATGATGTGTACCTACCTTAATTTGTTCCATTTTTTTTTTTGTATTTTATGTGAAATATTAATGTGATTGTATAATTCTGTAATGTAAATCTATTTTTTATGTAACTGTTGTATGCCCTCTAAGACCTGTATTATGCATCTATGATCCACAATAAAGATATTAAGATTGAGTTTGAACATAATTGGGAAAGAGCTGGGCAGATGATGACGTGTAAAACTGTTCGTATAAACCTGCTTAAAGAAATAAATAATTATTATCATCCCTTTTCATCGTAAACATATGAAAATGGGCTTCATATCAGTGTGTTAAAGGGTTTTTTTTTTGGGTGAGTAATCATCAAATAACTTCTCCCGCTCTGGGTGGAGCAGGAGTGCGTGTCAGACTTTTAGTGACTAAAACCCACCCGTGTTCCCTCAGTTGCCTGTGTGCCAGGGGCGGCGGTATCTCTTTCGAACAACCCGGAACATACTTAATAGGCCTCCTACACATTTAATGTAGAAAACAAGTAACAATCCAGATAAATCGAACATGACTCAACTCTAATACCTGATAAGGACGATAGGCAGCAATTATGCATTAAATCTGCACTATCGATGTGGGCAGTTACTGATAAGAACGTAATTATTTACCCACCGTAGTTAAACTTTATTATACGGAAACCTACATTACTACTTATCCATCGTACCTTCGGGTCGGGCAATTTTTCGCGCACTGGAATTTCAACGCACTGCTTACGAGCCGAGGGTTCAAAATCCAATAGGTTTCTTTTTGACGCCCTGAGATACATTCTGATATTCTTGATGCTCGGCTCAGAACCCGAGAGATGAAAATCGAGTGTACCATAAAAATTCGCTCGTAGTTGCGCTTGGAGTACACGATCGTTAATATGGCAAAGCGAGTTCGCCTTTGCAGATCGTCGTTTCTATACAGGGAGGGTACATTTTTAACCAGTGCGCAAACTGTAACCATGAATTCAGCATACCATTCTAGATACCCCAGCGCAGAAATTTCTCGTCGGTTGTATAAAAAATATTAACTGTTCCATACATTTTGACCGCGTAGGTATTGCATTTTTCTATGAAACAGCGGGTTGTTCGAAAGAGATACCGTGGCCCCTGGCACACACGCAACTGAGGGAACACGGGTCGGTTTTAGTCAGTAAAAGTCTGACACGCCCTCCTGCTCCATCCAGAGCGGTAGAAGTTATTTGATGATGTCCCATCCACAAAAAAAAAAACAGGCTCAGCAGCGCGGGCTGGCTTATTTTTTTTATTTTTTATTAACGGTTTTATTATTTATGGTTATGTTATGCTTATCAAATTCTTTCTCAATTTTCTAGGTCATAGATGTGTATGAGAACACCTATGGTGGCCGAGGATGTCTCCTGGTAGTCATGGAGTGTATGGACGGAGGAGAGCTGTTCCAAAGAATACAGGACAACAGAGAAGGGGCTTTCACTGAGCGACAGGCCGCTGAGGTATTGCAAAAGTTTAATTTTCATTTAATCAATATTATTAACATCTTTCTTTTTTTTTTTTGGATTAGGTATTTATTTCTGCAAATGTAGTCACCAAAAGAAATGCGTAACCAGGGTCGTCGCATGTAGTCAAACTTTAGAAATAAACCGATAGCGGTTTTCCAATTATATTAAACTAGCTTTTGCTAGCGGCTTCGCCCGCGC
Source organism: Polymixis flavicincta (assembly GCA_949987655.1). NCBI lineage: Eukaryota > Metazoa > Arthropoda > Insecta > Lepidoptera > Noctuidae > Polymixis > Polymixis flavicincta. The sequence goes on along the minus strand of OX465199.1, from coordinate 6,534,734 downwards.
GGAAGTTTCATCCCCTATTTAACTCCCTTAGAGGTTCAATTTTGAAAAATCCTTCCTTATTCCTTGTCTACATTATAAAGGGAACCTCTGTGCAAAATCTCAGCTTTCTAGGTCCAAGGGTTTAAGGCTGGGCGTTGATTAGTCAGTCAGTCAGTCAGGACTTTTATTTATATAGATTTATTTAATGGAAAACAAACAGTTAATTTATAAAATTAAGTTGAATACGAAATCGTCTATCAGTTTCTTTATAAACTTCAATAAAATCCGACGATCCTAGTTACTTACTTACTTCTCTTTTGGTGACTATAGTTACATCATATAAAAGACAATTTTACTCGTAATTTATATATGATGTAAAAAAAAGAAAAGAAAAGAAGGAAATAATTTTGAGAATCGGTCCACAAATGGGGGAGAAATCGAGGAACATACATTAAAAAAAATACGTTCGGTGGAACATATAACCTCCTCCTTTTTTGGAAGGCGGTTAAAAAGACAATTTTACTCGTAATTTATAATGAGGCTTAAAAAAGGAGACACGCCTTTTAGTTTAAAAAAAATCCACATAAATATCGAGGTACTAGCTTCTGCACGTGACTTCGCCCACGTAGAATGTTGTACCCCAACCCACCTCCCATCGCCTACCCGAGCCTATATACCTTCGTTTTCGCTCAGCGTTCTTTCTCACTGTTTTTCTTTCTGCTCGGCTCCTGAAGATTCTAGCGTGATGTCAAATAGCCTATAGCCATCTTCAAAAATTGGGCTATCAAATGAAAAAGATTTTTTCAAATATGTCTAGTAGTTTCAGAGATTAGCGCGTTCAAACAAACAAACAAACCATTCAGCTTCGTTATTAGCTCTAGCTTCCATTTCTAATCATCTTCCCACTAATTAAATACCTTATTTCAATTACAGATAATGCACTCAATCTGCGTCGCCGTCCGTCACCTCCACGACTCGAACATTGCCCACCGGGACATCAAACCTGAGAACTTGCTCTACACGACCACACAACCGAATGGAGTTCTCAAGCTGACAGACTTCGGATTTGCTAAGGAGACCTTGACTCCTGCTGACACACTGCAGACTCCTTGCTATACACCGTATTATGTGGCGCCTGAGGTAAGAACCAAATAAAACAATATTGAGCTTTTAACCCCGGCTTTGCTTGTCTGGTCTATCCCAAAACGGACCAAAAAATCCTATGTAATTTTCTACCCCATAATCTATCTCTATGCAAAAAAACACGACGATTGGTTGATCCGTTATTGCGCAAAAGAAGTGCGAATCACCAAACACACTGGCGACATCTATACGGTGACATACGAACTACGCATGACATTTGACGTCACACGATTCCTACATCGCGCAAGCAAAGTTTTCCGAGAATAGTAGCAGAGTAGGCTGCATCCGGTTAGTCTTGAAACCGACGCCAACATAGTTGGGAAAGGGCTAGGCAGATGAGGATGAGTAGGACAGACTTGCGACTGACCTCAGATGGTAGGTAAGTGACTCGAAAATAGCCCACGGGGACATCAAACCTGAAAACTTGCTGTACACAAAGTCAGACGTAACATTTGAATAAATATTGACTATTTTACTCGCGTGCATTTTACTGGGATAAAAAGTACTTACAAGTTTTTGAAAATGGGATACTATACATCTCTGCCAATTCCTTCGGGGAAAACAGGCGTGATATTAAAATGTTTGTAATTTGCCCATCCGGGGTACAAGTTACCGTGGCCTGCTTGGAAAAGCTTAAACAGACTTCGTACCCAAGTAGATCACAGCAAGGACAAACTTCAAAAATGGGGGTTCATGGCCGGCTTAGACCTCTGGTGTGTATGCGGTGTCTCTCCACGGACAAAGGCTCACCTCTCATGTTCCACCAAAACCCGTCACCTTCACACGTGAGGACCTTACTGCGTCAGCGACCAGTATTCGCGTTGCTGAGTTTTGGGCAAGACAAATTTAAAACTATAGAATATATTTTTCGTGCTATTTTTACTAACTACAAGCTAAATTCTAGGACTCGTTATTTTAGTAACAATTTACTTACAAGCTTTTTTAATAATATGTGCATACAAAACACTAGGACTAAACAACTATGCTACATGTATATGCAGCTGGCTTAAAGTGTAGATAGGGCAAATCCAGCTTGCTAGCAATGACAACCAGGAGACTGTTGGAACTGGCACGCACTCTGTGCTGATGCTGCACGCTTGCGTCCGATCGCAGCGAAGCCGTCAGTTTGCGCGTACATACCCGACGCACTACAAAAGCGTGGCAGGCAACCTCAGCAACATTCAAAATGCATTGTTGTACTGCACGCGAAGAGCATTACAGCTTTTCCAAAGGCATATTAAATTGTCCCTTAAAAGTACATTAAAAAGTCTTATTTTAAAGAAGAAAAGGAGATTAAAATGTTACTTAATTCCATTTTGTTTGATTTCAGGTGCTAGGACCAGAGAAGTATGACAAATCCTGCGATATCTGGTCACTAGGAGTCGTGATGTACATCCTACTGTGTGGATTCCCGCCGTTCTACTCCAACCACGGACTTGCTATATCTCCTGGCATGAAAAAGGTGAGTGATAAAAGATCAGTTACACTTCAAGTAGGAAAACTGCCCATAAAGGTGCTGTGTCTGTCAAATTGTGAAAAAGAACTCATGGTGGCCGATGGGGCCAAAAGTTTCTGGAGTGGTGACCGCGTACCGGAAGACGTAGAGTGGGAAGGCCTCCCACAAGGTGGACCGATGACCTTGTGAAGGCCGCGGGTATACGCTGGATGTGGGAAGCACAAGACCGGTCGAAGTGGAGGAGCCTGGGGGAGGCCTATGTCCAGCAGTGGACGTCTTTCGGCTGAAATGATGATGATTATGATGTACGGTTAACTGTTCAGTCGATGAATGTTATACATACTATCAATCAGAATCGCGGGGCTTCTGGCTAAGTCGCTTGCCGCAGTTGATCCGCGGATGGGTGACCATCTTAACATACTAAGACTCCTCCGTGCCTCAGAAAGCGAATTAAGACGTTACGGGTCGTCAGAAACTCAAACGTCTGACAACCAGTCATAACTGGGTCAGGTAGGCAGTCGCTCCATGTAAATACTGGTATTCAGCTGCATCCGGTCCCAAAATAGTTGAGAAAAAGCAGATGATGAAAATTGCCTCGTCACGATGGGACTTCACAAAACTGGCGAAATAGTGGTGTACTTGTTATGACTTACTAAAATCTAATTTTTTTGAACCGACGAAAAAACGGAGGATACTCAATTCGACGCGTATATATATTTTTTTTTTTTTTTTTTATGTATGACCACGCATAACTTTTTCCAGAGTAGTCCGATTTTGATAATTCTTTTTTTATTGGAAAGGGTATACCTCGAAGTTGGTCCCATATAAATTTCGAAGGAAAATTCCAACCCTAAGGGTAAGAAAACAGGGGATGATTGATTGTTTACTCACAGATTTTAATACTGAGTTGTGTATTAAATCAAGAATTAAGCATGTATTAATTAGTAGATTATAGCCACAAAAAATTATAAAATAAAAACTTTTTAGTAAAAAAATTAAACCGCCGAAAAACCGAAAAGTAAAAAATAATAAACTAGCTTTGTCCAACCCCAACAACTAAGTTCGGAAGTCGGTGACATTGAATATGTATTTAATTATATGTCACCGCCTTCCGAACTTAGTTGTTGGGGTTGGACAAAGCTAGTTTATTATTTTTTACTTTTCGGTTTTTCGGCGGTTTAATTTTTATGCTAAAAAGTTTTTTTTTTAATTCAACCAACTAATTGAATTTGCCCTCAAATTCCAGCGCATCAGATTAGGCCAGTACGACTTCCCAGAGCCCGAATGGTCCAATGTATCCGCTGAAGCCAAGAATCTCATCCGTGGCATGCTCTCAGTTGATCCCGCTAAGAGATTGACCATACAACAAGTAAGTATTACATATTAATCACAAGCTTTTAGCAGCGGCTTGGTTCCGGAGGTCGAAAATTATCCCACGTGAAAGTATTACCGGGATAAAAGTATCCTATGTGTTAATCTAGGTTATAATCTATCTGTATGCCAAATTTCATCCAAATCCGTTCGGCCGTTTTTGCGTGATTGAGTAACAAACATCTAAACATACGAAGTTTATAATATAAAATTCATAGTAGGATTTATTTCCATTCTCTTCTTCGTTTTCTACGCAAATCATGTCAGTGAAATTGTTATAAAATTTTATTATTTAAATGATAAATGATTTTACTTAAGTAGGTTTGTTGTACCAACACTTTTACACGTCAACCATATTTTTTAAAGTAAATGAGGTCCGCGTTTCCTATCTGACTACTCTGAGAAGAAAGGCCGAAACAAACTCAGAGGTCTTTTTTTTAAGTACAGACATAATAATTATTATTTATTTGTTTGTACTTGTTATCCTGTCTGTGTCCTTTATGTATGTCTGTATATGAGTCTTGTTACTTGAATTAAACACATTTTATTTTATTTATTTATAATCTTGTAGATTGGTCCTTTGAGGAAAGAACCACACAGATTGAGTGGACCTGCAGGCCTAGACAAAATACATTTCTGTTAGCGTTCACGCCAAACGCTACGCCAAAATGTGTGGGAATGACATTACCTGCGGAAAGCACACAACGTAATCTTTCCGCAGGTAATGTCATTCCCATACATTTTGGCGTAGCGTTTGGCGTGCACGCTAACAGAAATGTATTTTGTCTAAGCTCTGTTCCGTCAGTACACGAATTTGTCAGTGATCGTGCAGCTCAACACAGAATTTTAGGAGCTCAACGATTGGACTAACAATACCAAAGAAAGGACGTTTTGGGACAAAAAAAAAAATCTGCCAAGTGCGAGTCGGACTCGTACGCGGTTTCGTACCACAAGGAAAAAAACGTCGAAAATACACGTTTCTTGCATGGAGACACCAGGAGACCTCAAATTTTTTGCTTGGTTTTTAGTTTTATTATTTGTTGTTATAGCGGCAACAGGAATACACACTGTGTGAAAATTTGAACCTATTACGGACAACGGAGGCTTAGCAGTAGGGTCCCGTTGGATACTCTTCGGGCACGGATGTCTAAAACGATCATGTTGCGTGTTAAACCCAAATTTCACTCAATTTGACCTAAAAAAAAAGATAAAAAAATTGAAAACTTTATCAAAAAATTCATCAATGAGGGTTTTCATGAATATTCAAGCCACCATTTGGCGCCACTTTGACAACAGGTCTTCCAGTTCAACAATGAACTTAAGATATTTGATATCATTCGTTTCATTATTTCGTTCACCATTCAGTCCGTAGGTGCTTTGACACTTTTGACAAGTGCCCGGACCTGACGTCTCAGTGCTGCCACCCAGTGAATGTCATTATAGAAAACCCTCAATAATAACAAACCATTATTTTTCCAGGTAATGTCAAGCCCCTGGATCCGTCAGTTCACCCAAGTGCCCCAAACCCCGCTATACACTCACACACTACTTCGGGAAAGCGGCGAAGTGTGGGCCGACGTACAGGACGAAATGACTCGGTCACTGGCCACCATGCGAGTCGACTACGATCAGGTGACGGCGAGTGTTTACACGTGTTTTTTTATTAGTTTTTTAGTAAAAGGGGCTCGTGGCTAATTGTGTCTTAAAAGAGGGGCTCGTGGCTAATTGTTGCTAAAAAGAGGGTCTCGTGGGTAATTGTGTCTAAAAATAGGGTCTCGTAGTTAATTGTGGCAAAAATGGGGCTCGTGGCTTATTACAGGTGACTGTGAGTGCGAGTGTTTTTTTAAATTAGTTTTTAGTAAAAAAGGGCTCGTGGCTAATTGAAGCTACAAAGAGGGACTCATGGCTAATTGTGTCTAAAATAACGTATTTTTTATTAATATATTTTTTAAAGGGGTCGTGACTAGTTGTGGTTAATAAGTGGGGCACCTAGCTAGTTGTGGCTATAAAGTAGGGCTCGTGGCTAATTGTGGCCAAAGACAAATGAGTTTCATGACAAAAAATGGGGCTCGAGGCTTAATAAGCAGAGGGGCTCGTGGCAAATTCTGGCTTAAGAGGTGGGACTCGTGGCAAACAATGGGTCTCGTGGGTAAGCTAAGAGGGCGTTGTGGCTAAATAGAGAGGGGACACTTGGCTAAGCTATGGGAGTCTCTTGGCTAAATAAACAGGGGCTCGAATTTCAATTAAGTGGGGCTCGTAGCTAAAAAAAGTGAGGCCCGTGGCTTAATTATGAAGGCTCGTAGATGAATAAGAGGGGCCTGTAACTAAATAGAGAGGGGCTCGTGGCTGAATGGGGCTTGTAGCTTAATAAAGAGGGGCTCGTGGCTAGGTACAAGGAGGCTCGTGGCTAAATGAAGACGCGCTCGGGCAGGACGATGACTATACATAGGCGTGTTTTAATATTCGTTTAAAATAATAGAAGTATTGAACAAAAATGCGGGTCGCTAATTCGAGATGAATATATTAAAATATAGGCTTAGATTTTCTTTTTAGTTGACAATGTAAATGTTGCTTTTCGTGTATAATTTCTATATGTATGTGTTGTTTTTTTTATGTGCGTTCTTGTGCTAAATTATGTAAAATAAGTTTAGAATAATTTGACATATTTATTATTTGTGAAATACCAGACTGTGTTCAAATCCCAGTTATGGTTGGTCCGTGGATGGGTAAACATCTTTACATACTAAGACCCGCCGTGCCTCGGAAAGCACGTTAAGCCGTTGGTCCCGGCTGTCAATTGTGGATCTTTGACAGTCGTTACGGGTCGTCAGAAGCTCGAAAGTCTGACTACCAGTCTTACCAAGGTATCATATTACCCAGTAACTGGGTTGTGGAAGTCAGATAGACTGTCGCTCCATGTAAAATAATGGTATTCAGCTGCAGGCTTAGAATAGAATATAATTTATTTTTCAACACACTTGCTCATAAAATGGCTCTAATTTCACTACAGTTAGGCACATAATGACACCTATTATCAAACTGTGACTTTTTCATTACTATTATTCACTAGTGAGTTATAGAATTGGTTGAGTTGCTTTGTTCTTAGTGAGTTATAGGTTGTTTTTTGTTTGAGTTGCTTTGTTCTTAAAAACGATGATGATGATGATGATTGATGATGCTGGATGAAGATGGATGATGATGGATGATGCTGGATGATGATGGATGATGATGGATGACGATGGATGATGATGAATGATGATGATGGATGATGCTGGATGATGATGGGTGATGATGAGTGATGATGGATGACGATGGATGATGATGGATGATGATGGATGACGATGGATGATGATGGATGATGATGGATGATGATGATGGATGATGATGGATGACGATGGATGATGATGGATGATGATGATGATGATGATGGATGATGCTGGATGATGATGGGTGATGATGAGTGTTCATGGATGATGATAGATGATGATGGATGACGATGGATGATGATGGATGACGATCGATGATGATGGATGATGATGATGGATGATGATGGATGATGATGAATGACGATGGATGACGATGGATGACGATGGATGATGATGGATGATGATGGATGATGATGATGATGATGATTTAGTATTATTTTCTTCGCAAGTGTGTTGAAAAACGTCGTATGATACACGTGTGTATTGATGATTATCGTCCTCGGCTCTCTTAAGACCCTCGCCTGACGGCTCGGGTCTCAATGGCGCCTCAGCGATAATCACCAACGTTACACACTTGTACCATAATGTACTATTTCAACACACTTGCTCATAAAATGGCTCTAATTTCACTACAGTTAGGCACATAATGACACCTATTATCAAACTGTGACTTTTTCATTACTATTATTCACTAGTGAGTTATAGAATTGGTTGAGTTGCTTTGTTCTTAGTGAGTTATAGGTTGTTTTTTGTTTGAGTTGCTTTGTTCTTAGTGAGTTATAGGTTGTTTTTTGTTTGAGTTGCTTTGTTCTTAAAAACGATGATGATGATGATGATGGATGATGCTGGATGATGATGGATGATGCTGGATGATGATGGATGATGATGATGGATGATGATGGATGACGATGGATGATGATGAATGATGATGATGGATGATGCTGGATGATGATGGGTGATGATGGATGATGATAGATGATGATGAATGACGATGAATGACGATGGATGATGATGGATAACGATGGATGATCATGGATGATGATGATGGATGATGATGGATGACGATGGATGATGATGGATGATGATGGATTATGATGATGGATGATGATGGATGATGATGATGATGATGCTGGATGATGATGGGTGATGATGAGTGATGATGGATGATGATAGATGATGATGGATGACGGTGGATGATGATGGATGACGATGGATGATGATGGATGATGATGATGGATGATGATGGATGACGATGGATGACGATGGATGATGATGATTTAGTATTATTTTCTTCGCAAGTGTGTTGAAAAACGTCGTATGATACACGTGTGTATTGATGATTATCGTCCTCGGCTCTCTTAAGACCCTCGCCTGACGGCTCGGGTCTCAATGGCGCCTCAGCGATAATCACCAACGTTACACACTTGTACCATAATGTACTATTTCAACACACTTGCTCATAAAATGGCTCTAATTTCACTACAGTTAGGCACATAATGACACCTATTATCAAACTGTGACTTTTTCATTACTATTATTCACTAGTGAGTTATAGAATTGGTTGAGTTGCTTTGTTCTTAGTGAGTTATAGGTTGCTTTTTGTTTGAGTTGCTTTGTTCTTAAAAACGATGATGATGGATGATGCTGGGTGATGATGGATGATGATGGATGATGATGGATGATGATGATGGATGATGATGGATGATGGATGATGATGGATGACGATGGATGACGATGGATGATGATGGATGACGATGGATGATGATGGATGATGATGATTGATGACGATGGATGATGATGATGGATGATGATGATGATGATGATGATGGATGATGCTGGATGATGATGGGTGATGATGAATGATGATGGATGATGATGGATGACGATGAATGATGATGATGGATGATGATGGATGACTATGGATGATGATGGATGATGATGGATGATGATGATGATGATGATTTAGTATTATTTTCTTCGCAAGTGTGTTGAAAAACGTCGTATGATACACGTGTGTATTGATGATTATCGTCCTCGGCTCTCTTAATGGCGCCTCGGCGATAATCACCAACGTTACACACTTGTACCATAATGTACTATTGCTTAGCATGACACTTTCTATTTCTACGAAGAATAGACAGTGCTATTTCAATACAAAGTGACATTTCATTTCTCCATTTTTGACATCGCACTGCAGATATCCTTCTGCAATCTGTCATTTAGTCTTTCGTTTTTAACAATCTTTGCCTAGGTCCTTATAAATGTAGACTATTTCAGAAGAATATTTCTTCCCAAACTGTCAAAATCACACTGACAACAAACTTTCTACTCGAAGCATATACTCGTACGATTATCTAAAAAATCATGATTCATTTAGAAAGCATAACTGTAATAATCAATAGAAAAACATAGCTCTTCTCCTATTGTACATCATTTAGTTAATAGTCATGTCTATTCTTCCGTCGACAAATCGGTGCTCGTGCTAAGCCTGCTGTAGTTGGTTAGACTGGTATCCGACCCTAACATAGTTGGGAAAAGGCTAGGAAAGATAATATTAGACGGTATTTAAAACAAAAATTGTTCATGATTATTTGATTCTCCTACTCCTATCCCAATGTTTTTGGGTCGGCGCAACTTGTATTTTTCATCCACACCTCTATTAGCCGTCATCTCCGTAGTCACACCCTTTCTAACCATTCACACTTTCCATCCATCGTTTCTTTGGTCTCCCCGTACTCTTATAGCCGTCTACATTCATACTCAAAACTTTCGTCACGACATTTTCCTCATTCTTCCGCATCACAGGCCAATACCATGACAACAGATTTCCACACAACTATTCAGTTACCTTCTGATAAGGCCCATTGTGAGCGACCACGTCTCTGTACCATAGGTGATCACTGGCAACACACACTGGTCAAAGACTTTCGTCTTCAGACACTGTGGTATTTGAATTGCCAAACTTAAGTGGCAGTGGGCAGGGCACATTGCTCGCAGAACAGATGGCTGATGGGGCCGAAAGGTTCTGGAGTGGCGACCGCGTACCGGAAGACGTAGAGTGGGAAGGCCTCCCACAAGGTGGACCGATGACCTTGTGAAGGCCGCGGGTATCCGCTGGATGTGGAAAGCACAAGACCGGTCGAAGTGGAGGAGCCTGGGGGAGGCCTATGTCCAGCAGAGGACGTCTTTCGGCTGAAATGATGATGATGATGATGATTTAGTTACCGGTGCCACTTTCGGACTTCCTCCAGACAAAAACTAACCAACAAAATTTACTTATTTACAGGTACAAATCAAAGCGCTGGAACAGACTAATAACACCCTTCTGACCAGGAGAAAAAATAAAGTCGGTGCCTGATCTAAGAGCGGCAGCCGTTTGGAGGCACGCCGTGAATATAAAAAGTGACGATTTGTAGTGAAAAAACATTGTTCGTGAGTTTATTTGCACTTTTTTGGTGTGCTAACACCAAAAAAGTGCAAATGAAATCTAGTTGGTGGTAGCCATCTAGTTGGTGTTGTTAGTGTTTTTTCGATGTTGTTTTTTTGTTGTTGATATTTTCCAATAATGTATTGTATTTAGAGCCTTTAGAAGGTACACAGTGTATGAGCAATAGAGAAGTCGGCTGAAAATCAGCAAGACTCAAAATCGCCTGCCCGTCACCACATCCTAGTGCTTTAGCTGTGACGAAGAAGTGGCGTAACAAAATCTGTTAGTGTGTTCATGTTCATATAATAACATTGAGTTAAGTACACAATACTAGATCCAGCGGTAGGAAGAGCGAACGAGACAGAAATATATTTTGTCCATCTCTTTCATGTATGCAAACTTTTTGGTCCGTTCCAAAGTAAATATAAATTCGAAAGTAGCTCTGTGTGTAAGTTACATTTTCACGCCTAAACCACTGAACAGATTTCCATCAGATTCGCAAGGGCATAGAAGACATTCTGGGGAAAGATATAGGCTACTTTTGGCCTTGGTAGCACGTTCCTGTGTGATAATTTGCACGCGAGTGAAGCCGCGCTCAGAAGCTAGTTTGTGTATTGAATGATGCATAATTGGAAAATAACAAAAAGATTGCGTAATAATAATTTACATAAATAAATGTTTAAAATAAAAATATGTTTAAAATTGTTGTCTAGTAAATTGGTAAATATAATATCGAAATTTATAGATTCAGAAATAAGAAGCACAGATAATATTTTTGTTTACAAAAAAACAGATGGTCTATTTTTTTCTATAGATTATTTTTTTACAATCACGTTCGAGATCACAATTATTTTTAGTGTATTATTAAGTAATTAGAATAGTTTAGTTTTTAAGGTTATTTTCTGTTTTCGAGACATTTAATTAATCCTAGATTTTTGAAAGCCTGTAAATCTTATTTCAAATCTTATGTTGACTGAAAAACATAAAAATCTGCATAGCCTGTCCCAACGGTATTGGGGTCAGCTTCCAGTCTAACCAGATGCGGTTGAATACCGGTATTTTACATGGAGCGACTGCCTATCTGACCTCCACAGCTCAGTTACTGGGTAACGGGATACCCCTTGGTTGTCAGACTTTCGGGATTCTGACTTCCCAGTAACGATTGTCAAAATTCTACAAATGACAGCCATTATAGAATGTTTGAATGAAGCAGGCTTTTTGAAAATGGTGGTTAAATTATAATTTAAGGATGTATTAATTATTGTAAATAAGAAAAGGTTACATGTCAACTTAAAAACTGGTTTTAGATATTTATAGAGACGTATTTTGCAATGGTGCCTGTTGATACATAAGTATCCATTTTAAGAAATGGTATTTTGAGAATGAACCCATTGAAGTATCTGTTAGGGGTGCGGGTTGTTCGAAAGAGATACCGCGGCCCCTAACACAGAGGCAACTGAAGGAACACGGGTGGGTTTTAGTCAGTAAAAGTCTGACGGACACGGGAAACGGGAGAATTTATTTGATGATTTCCCACCCTCAAAAAAAATACCAGTATTAAGAATAATCCAATAAAAAAAAAACTATTTTAAGAATTTGCCATTTGGTGAAATAATAATTTTTTGTCTAAACGGGAAAAGGCCTCTTCTCTTTCAAAGAAGATAGTTGAAGCTCTTCATAAGAACACATAGTATTTATAAATATCTAGGACCAAGTAACGAAACTAGAATCACCCTAAATAAGGGACTTCGAGTCTTAGAGTTAGTTCGACTTTTTAGAGTGGCGCCACTGTCGTTCATACTCTATCTTTCTAAACCTGGATCGCCCGGGCACTATAAATAAAATTGACATCACAATATTAAAACAATCAATGGCCGTACACATTATGTTGTGCAAAAAAATAAATTGTAGTGTAATATGGCCGGTCTGTTGCGCAGAACACTGCGTAGTAACATCTTTTAAGATCCAAATAGTGAAACCATTTAGTTCATACATGTATGTTTCTTTCTATAGCTTGATCATACGGGCACTGTTAATAAAAATGACATCACAATATTAAAACAATCAATGGCTGAACATTATGTTATGCAAAAAGTTCGTAATTAAATTGTAGTATAATATGGCCGATTTGTAGCGCAGAAAGCTGCGCAGTGACATTATTTAGGATCCAAATGGTGACACCATTTAGGATACCTGTGTGTCTTTGTCTATACCTCGATCACCCGGCACTGTTAATAAAAATTACATCACAAACACACACGCACACCGAAACCACGCCAGTCCGAAACTTGCGCAGAACGCTGCGCAGCAACATTTTGCAGCAAAGCCATATTTTTAATCGAACACAAAAAATTGCTACATGGAGGTAATCAAGTAACTTAAGCTGAGGACTGAGAGCCAACGAGGGTTTTCTGGCAGCACTGAGACGTCAGGTCCAGGTACCTGTCAAAAGTGTCAAAGCGCCTACGGACTGAATGGTGAACGAATGAACGAAACGAATGACATAAAATATTTTAAGTTCATTGTCGAACTGGGAGACCTGTTGTCAAAGTGGCGCCAACTGGTGGCTTGAATATTCAAGAAAATCCTCATTGCGAAAAAAAAAAAATCGCAAGTAACGTTTGCGCCAAGCCTTTGCTAAGTAAGACTTCACAAGTTCACAAGTTGTGATTACAATATAAATTAGTTTTTAATAATTAAATGTTACTTAATCGCTTATTTAATAGGACATTACTAGGAATAACCGGTCGATGTGTGGAATAACTGATTATGATTATTATTATTTTTTCTCTTATTTAAATTGACTATGTTCTTTTAGCTGGGGGCAGTGTTGTGTTTAACCAGCGAGGTAATTGCGTAAAATATCTGAATATACCTAGTTTCTTCAGAATAAGTACCTGAATCGATTCCAATCATTTTTACACCTTGTTATATTTTTTTCCAAAAAAAAATTGCAATAGTGTGTTGGAAAATGTTATCACTAGTTAATTACAATACAATCACCGTTCGGTTAGGTACAGAAGCCAGCACATCAAGCTACCCTAAACTGTCATTTTTTCCCAATTGAACATCAACCTTAGGTATATGATATAAAGTTGAAAATCCATCAAAGAAATTTGAGAGATTGGGGTAGCTTGATGTGCTGGCGTCTGTACATACTGTCTAATGATTATCAATGAGCACAATATGACGCTGAATGCGCGTGCGGCGCGTGGTGATCATGTTTGTGTAGATAACTAGGTAACATAACAAGCTTATTATAACTTTGTGACTTTTCATGATACAGTTTTGAAATGTTGTACCGACAAACGCCAGCACATCAAGCATAAATTGTCAAATTATCCCAATTGAACATGAACCCTAAGCTAATGGAATAAAGTTGAAAATCTATCAAAGAATTTTGACAGATTCGGGTAGCTTGTTGTGTTGGTGTCTGTACATAGATTCTTTATATAAAAATACTAGACACGTGTTTCGCATAAATACTAAAACTAGGGTGCAATGGCAATCGACCGCCCTTTCATTTTGGCAATTCTGTCACGTTTATTGCATTATTTACATAATATGTTGTTGAGCAGACGAATTCTTCAAACCTATGAAGGATTATTATTAATAGTTTGTTACGCAAATAGGGTGCAGGGCAATATTTAATAAAACTGACGAAGCGACATATTTGTCAGATCTTCTAGGTGTTTTTTTTTTATTATTAAAAAAATAGTCGGAAAAAATTTGCCTGTCTGACACCTGTCATCTGTTGGTTTTAACAGAGTTTTCTTTCCCAAAGCCATTCAGTATTTTGTGTCCGTAATATCATATTTTCTTTGACAATATTTCTAACAAAGAGGCTAATTACAATGTTTTTTTTGTCATATTGACAAAATTCTAGTTGTTACATCACTAAAAATTTAAATCACAGACATTTTAAATTTAGTTTTCTAAGATATTTATGAGTTTCAAGAATCATTCCAGTTTATTGTATTATCATTTCAAACAAAAATAATAAAATGTATAATATTACGGACCCTATAAACATTAAAATAAAGACTCGCTTTGGAAAAGACATTAAAATAAGTTCATACTAAAATACGCTTTAATTCACACTACAGTAATAGACTAATATTTATAAAAATATTTCATGTACAGAGGCCAGCACATCAAGCTACCCCAATCTGTCAAATTTCTTTGATAGTTTTTCAACTTTATTACAAAGGAATAAGGTTTATGTTCAATTGGGAAAATTTGACAGTTTGGGATAGCTTGACCTGCTGGCGACTGTACAATCATGGAAATGAATTGTTTATCAAATTCACACACTATGCCAATATGCCGTGTTACAGCGATTTCACACAGGTGTCAAATAATTGTAGTTGTCATTTGAATTTGAAACAGACAATTTTCTAAACAATATAATCTCCCTGACTTAATCTTCGAATATAATTTTTTTGTTGTTTTGAAAAATTCTTGTATCGCAATGTCTATAAATATTTTAGATTAAACTATCCCTTCCAAGATTAAATTGTGCTAGTGTAGGTACACGTCGGTAAAGCAGATATCAGACGCTTCTTTTTGTTCATTTTTGCAGCATCTTTCATTTGAATGTAACATCTGCTGGTCAATTCTGTAAAAAAGTCACCATAATTATTGGTAGGTGAGATGAGCTGTCAATACTGTCAATCTACGTATAGCATAACGTGTGCAAATAGCATGACAGCTCACTTCAAACCTACTTCATCGTGTGTTTTTATACAGCTTGACACAAAATGAATTAAATATGGAACCGATCCGACGATGTCTGATTTCGGCATCTTTCACTCGCCTTGCGAATGATCTAAAAATGAATGAGCAGATGAACATTCATTCCTACGTAATTTTGTCAGTGTGACCGTGGAATGAAACAAAAATGAACCTTCACTCGAGTGAAGCGTTTGAGATCCCGATCTATTCTTTAAAAATCGCACCGTGAAGACTTCAGTGAATTGACCTGTCAATAGATAGAAGCGAGAAAAAGTGAAATGACAGCTCACATCACCTTCCTTTTCACAGTGACAATTTGACAGAATAGACCTGTCAGCTAAGATGTTCTTTTGTCTAAAACCCTTCAAAATTGTCAATTTCTTTGTAAAATCTAAATGTCACATTGTGCGGTGCTGTCACAAATGTATTGTATACCTTAGTAAGTATAAAAAAGAATATTGAAATGTATGAGTGATTTATATGCTAATATGTATTGTAAAGAAATAAATAAGGCTGTACCCTATTTTTGTAGTTTTAATTATATCCTGCACCCTAATTTCTAGTTATTTATAACCTTTTTTTAAATGGATAACTCGGAATCCCTTTTTTTGAGATTTCGATCTCAGAAACTAGACGTCCTAGGCTGAAAATAATGAAATTCTCGTCGCCCCCTTGTATAACAACCCCTATTAGCGATGACATCTTTTAAAACTTGTCGTGTGCGGTCGCTATTAGTTCACTGACGCTACCGTAATTTTTGAAGTGGCGCTGGTGTCGCGGTTACTTCATGTTGCGCTCTGCATGTATTCAGCTGCATCAGGTTAGACTGGAAGCCGACCCCAACATGAGAGTACGACTAAACGCTGACAGACTGAACGCCGACAAGACTACTTCGACGGGACTCTTCGCCGACAGGACACTTCACCGCCAGTACTCTTCGCCGACAGGGCTCATCTTTGTTGCGCTGTTACTAAATAGACAAGTAACTGCCACTAACATGGAAGTCGGTTGGTCGCAATTCTAACCTTTTTTTTTTTGATGACGGGGGGAAATCCTCATGGATGTCCTCCGCCCCAAGGAGGGCGGAGGGGTCTGTCGGACTCTTACTGACTAAAACCACCCCGGTGTTCCGTCTCACACTTACACCGGGAATTAGTGACACTCCCGCGATCCCCGGCTAGTCCGCCTCTGCGGACCATCTCGCGATTGGGGGGGGGGGGGGGGAGTGAGGTGTAGCAATTCTATTACCTATCTGATGAACCCTGTCGGCGAAGAGTCCTGTCGAAAGTCTTGTCGTAGTTCAATCTGTCGGCGTAGTGTGTGTCGGCGTTTAGTCGTACACTGCCCCAACATATTTGGAAAAAGAGTAAGCAGACTATGACGATGATTAATATCATAAAAAATTAAACAAAATAGAAATTAAATAACAAAACGTTTATTATTCGATACAATGCACCAATGCGGGAATGTATAAATGTAAATTAACATATAAAAATTTAGTTACAAACACTCATAAGATGATGGACATACTTGACGAAATTCAAAGATTATTTTCATTTAACAAAATATTACATAGAAAAATCATTAAATCGCTTTCTGGGGCAGTCGGGTTAAATAACAGAGGCTTTGTCCCTTGTCACATAGTTTTTCGTTGACTTTTCGTTGACCCCTTCCCCTCCCCTTTAAATGTGTGACGTAATTTATGGATGGACCCTTTCTTTGGCGACATTTTTTGGATAAGAACACGTCTTTTATTTTGTGATATTTTCGTAGGACAATTCTGAAGCTAAATCTTTGAATTTCGTTTAGTAGATACATCTTTTTACTCGTCACATGTTTATAAAAGCCCATTTATACTTAAAATTATTATATTTACGAATGCACCTTATTCTTATTATTTTATATAAATTCTTATTATTTATAGTAGGTAGACAATTAGCATGGTTAAGAATAAGCTAAACCTAATATAATTCGAATTGCAAAGATTCCCTTTTATTTGATTTTTTAGTTACTAGGTTTATTTTTTGGGATAGTATCAAAATTATAATGTAATTACAATGTTTTAAAATGAGATTCCTAAAAGATTCCAAAATATCAATTAAATGAGATGTATGACATTTTCGAAGTAGAAAAAACTGAATTTGTGGTTAATTGCAATAGACTCGCCCCCTAATACATGAGACTTAAACGAACTGTTGAAATCAGAGTGTACAGAGGCCTGCACATCAAGCTACCCCAATCTGTCAATTTTCTTTGATCGTTTTTCAACTTTATCACAAAGGAATAAGGTTTATGTTCAATTGGGAAAATTTGACAGTTTGGAATAGCTTGACCTGCTGGCGACTGTACCTTGATGAATGAATGAAATGCATCGATCCCAGCGCGTTGACCAGACTCGAGTAATCGAATAAACCCCAAGATTTGCACTAGCCCCTGGAGCCTCATGCTTCATGGTGCTACAGAGACCATTGCATATCAAGAAGTAGACCGGGGGGCGCGGTAATGGTCAGGTAGACGTGCCCTTAGGATAGGAAAGGATTGTGAGTCTATAACATGTTTCAAAAATAATTGTCTCATACAAAACCTACTTCCTTAGATGCCTTCCTGCGATCCTATAACGGTTCCGTTCTTCCGTATATGTCGCTATAACTCATACTAATTCAGATAATACTTATTTTAATACAATAATACAAAAAGATAAATACCAATAATTACTCAAAAATGTTTTCAAAATCGTAAAAAAAAAGCACTTTAAGGTGCAAAATAACTTGAGTTTCAGAAGTCGGTAGTTTTCGTTTGATTCAATTTTTGCCACAGACTTCCAAAACCTGAGTTATTTTGCACTTTTTTTGAAATATGTTAAAAAATATATTTATAGGTAACCAAACAATATATAGATGACAGGGGCTATCCAGGCACAGTGTGCCAGGGTTAAGCCTGTCAGGCAAGCGAACAAATACCACAGCAGGCCAATGATGAAGAGCTGCCAGATCACGTGGAACACCAAGAGACTGGAACAAAAAAATAATTGTAGCATCAACACTGATTCGTCCACTTGCTTGAATTTTCACCAAGGTAAGTTGGTAAGTGCGATTTATACTAGAGATGACGCGAATAGTTGTTATGGCGAATAGTCGAATACCGATTAATCGCCATTCTCTCTATCTCGAATAGACGAATAACTCGCCATTATTATTCGAAATATTTTTTTACATTTTTTTTTTTGTTTTTAAATTATAGTGGGTATCATCCTTTGTCAGTCTTGTTAGTCTTGAACTTACATATCATTTATTTGTTACTGTAAACTAAAAAAAATCTAAGGTTACCAGAAAAGAGAACAATGAAGTTAAAGAAATCAGTCTAATATTGTACTGGTTTTTAAATGCTGGCAACCCTTTTATGGAGAATACTTCGTTTTGTATAACCCAGCAACCGTGGTGTCGATTAATACTTTCTTATTCATTCAAAGTTTATTTTAGACAACTATTCGCCGATTGTCGAATAAAACTAGCTATTATTCGGTCTTCGACGAATAGTAAAAATATATATCGGGTAAGCCGAATACCGAATAATAGCGAGTATTTCCGGCTTCTCTAATTTATACTTATACTTGTGTAGAAATCACAAAAAATAATTTAATTTACATGATTTAGGGCTAAAACAGTGATGTAAGCGAAGCAGTTTTGTGGTAAATAATGTCACAATATGGCTTCTACAATGACGACGTTTGAGTCCTATTATAAAATAGTTTAATTTTTATAACATTTTTGAGCAAAAAACCGTAGTAAAATTTAACTTTTAATACTTTTCATGGGTTTTATACGTCTGTATCTACATATAAAACCCATGAAAATTTTCCCAATTGAACATGAACCTTACGCTTATGTTATAAAGTTGAAAATCTATCAAAGAAATTTGACAGATTGGGGTAGCTTGATGTGCTGGCGTCTGTACTTCATTTATTACGAGAGAAAATAAATAACTCGTATATTCCCTATTAGTAAGCAGTTTATGATTAGTCTCAAAATCATCGTAATCAGCCTATAACATTCCCACTGCTGGGACACAGGCCTCCACTCGGTGAGTGGGAATGGGCCGTAATCGCGGGCCCAGTGCAGGATGGTAGACGTCACATGTCTTCGATTTTTTGGTTCTAGGACATGCCGGTTTCCTCACGATGTTTTCCTTCACCGTTTTGAGAGCAGTGGTGATGAAATAATTTACACAAAGTAAAGCGCCTGTCTGGGTTCGAATCTACGACCTACAACTCGTAAGTCGCGGCCGTTACCACTTGGCCACCAGTGCTTTAGAATTAGTATACTTACACCATATCGTTTTTCCGTGCGGCCGGTAAAGTAGACTCCTTTTCACGGTTCAAGTATCGTCTGACGCCCAAATGTAGCGTTCTGAAGTATTCTATCCACTGAAAACAAAATAAAGAGATTTAATATAGAACAAAAATACTTGCATAATGCATACTGCATGCACCGGCATCGAATAGCCTATGCCTTGGTACAAAATTTATTATTAAACAGACACATTTTTAGATATACAATGAATACCGACTTCCACAAAAATCACTACAAAGTGAAAAATAACTTTAATTTCGAAGGGGGTCTTTCGGGGCCCTAGCACTAAAGATAACAGCTGGTATAGAATCACTATACCATAGTTTCAGCTCAAAATAAAATACTCTAAGAATTGATACAAAATTTTCGGTTTCATATGTATCTTAAATTCAAATTATAACAAACGCGTCACCGCACTACGTAGGTCAATAACTTTCCACTTTACTTGCCAATAACACGATAAATCTCTTCCGAGTGATGCATTTATTTCAATTTGAAAAGTTCGGTTTCTGGTATCGTATTAGGGTAAGTATTAAAAATTCTCATAATTTCCGAACATGTAGGATTTAAAAACCCTTCCAAAATCCGGCTCGAAGGACCAAAAATAAATGTAAGGGATTCCTACACTTGGTGATATGATAACGGGCTGATTCTATTGGGTTGATGAAATAAAACCGACCGCCGTGAATGTTCGTTAAACACTGATTTATTGAAATCTATTTTTACA
Organism: Polymixis flavicincta; assembly: GCA_949987655.1. NCBI lineage: Eukaryota > Metazoa > Arthropoda > Insecta > Lepidoptera > Noctuidae > Polymixis > Polymixis flavicincta. The sequence continues at coordinate 6,514,342 of OX465199.1, read as the reverse complement.
TAATTATTATTTGCAATAATGGGTACAAGGTACATATGCTGTGTAAATTTGTAAAGTAATGTACGGTTCCGTACAGTTTGATATCATCCAAAGATGCCGCGCCCTTGGTATGTATATACTCTTCCCGTTACACGTTGTTGCTAAACCCATAATTTTTGTGTGACGTGATTTATGGATGCCCCTTATGACAGTTACCTTAGAATGAGATGAAAACTGTTACACTGTGACACCCTATTACATCGTCACAAGCTCATTCTTTTTGCTCGCATAGGTGTTGCACCGTAGTTGGAAAGAGAAGTTTGTGTACATGGAACAGGAACAGGCGGAACAGATATGCGATTTTACCTGGTAGTTTCAACCCACTCCTATTTCCACTTTAACAACCTGTTATTTTGGAACTGTTATTTACGTGGACAAGGAACAGACGGAACAGATAACTCACTCCTAGTCGGAAGCCAAAATTTAACGCGTACAAAGTCGTGGTCAGAAGCTAGACACACTAAAAATAATTACTTACATATAGCTTAGATATATCAATGTAGAACAGCTCTTTGTCCGTTTGATTCAATTTCTTAGCCAATTCTAAAGTGTTTGTGTTGTAAAACTTCCATTCGCTGAAGATAAATATTTCCAAGCGGTTGAGAGAGTTCCATACGTTCTTGTGGAGACGGATTAAACTGCAAAAGGAGATAAATTTATCAAAATTAGTCATTAAATATACAAGATTCATAACACAGTATTAAACGGATAACCTTGAAATGGTAGAACTAATGGCCATTCAGAAAAAAAACATTTTTTATTTGTATTTTTTCTGTAAACATCAAACTCATCTGGATAAAAGAAACTCATACTAGGGTAACAATGACCTATAACATATAATTATATTTTATAAAAAAAAAATATGCTTTGTTTAATTTCATATTTTTGTTTTTGTTTTTTATATAGTCTCAATTTTGTGTGTTATTTTATGTGAATGTGTGAAATAATATTGGGTAAGTGTGTATGTTTGTGTGTGTGTGTGTTCATTATTAATTCCGTGTGATTTTGCCTAGCATAATTGTTGATCAACCATAATATCTATAGTATCTGGCGGATATCACTCTAGTAGTTAGTTAGTTAATACATTGATACCAGAAACCGAACTGGTTTCTTATATCAATGTATTATAAATTCTCCGAACTTCCGAACATGTAGAGATAGGATTAAAAAACCCTTCCAATATCGTTTGATATCATCCAAAGAAGCCGTGCCCTTGGTATGCATATACCCTTTCCGTTACACGTCGTATAAACTCAATGAATTAAAATTTGCCAAAACTAGTAAAATGATACTCACATTGCTTTTCGTCCAGTGAGTCTCAACATCATGTCCAGCAACAACGCCGGGAAGAAATGTATGAAGATCGCAGAGATACGGAACATAAGGAGAGACGGCACGAACTTGAGGTGTGGGTACCTGAAATAAGTAATTATTATACGAGGTCAAATTAAATTTGCTGGCATTACTTTACCCACGTCTTGAGTCATCATCATCATCATTTCAGCCGATAGACGTCCACTGCTGGACATAGGCCTCCGCCAAAAGGGGGGTTTTGCCATAATCGCCACACTAGGCAGGCGGGTTGGCGATCGCAGTATGGTGGTAAAATGCATAGAGAACGCTGCTGCCCATTCTCTAGAAGGCAACTAAGGGATAGTTGCCTTCTATGACACCCACAGGAAGAAATGGGATGGTGCTATTCTGTACGTCCAGCACCACACGGAACAACGGAACATCTTGAGTATAGATATCAAAGTCGCGTGCTAGTACCTAATAATCTTAGGGCAGCGTTGTTCAGATCATCAAGGATGGGCTAAAACAGTTTGACCGGCACGTCAAAAATGCAAAAACGCGCTCTCGGCGTCAAGCGGCTTTATTTACGTATAAGAGCCCTTCACACTAGCGTTTGTCCAGCGTAGGCATTCGATGAACGTATACGCAGCGGAGACACCGCGACAACGCTACGCGTGCGTCGCATTGTCGTGGCGTTTCCTCTGCTGTTAATTGAACGCTCTGGGCCCCAATTCTGTATCGTTATAATGATTCCTCGCGGAATCTTACTACGTTCAAACTACGTCAATATCGTGTTATTTAGAAACCAGTGTAACGGTAAAGAATCAAAATGTCATATTCTGTATGTACCAAGACAATTTATCGATATTATTAATACGATATTAGAATAGAATAGAATAGAATATTTATTTGCGTAAAACATGGTATACAATGGTCTTAAATACAAATTGAGGCACAAGCATGTTTAGCCAGGATAAAACATAGCATGCAAAATTTTAAAAACAAGTTTAGCAACAACAATCTTTTTTTAAAAAAAAAAAAAAAAAAAACATCAACATTTTTTTTCTAGAAATTCTTTTAAACTATAAAAACTACACTCCAGTAACCACTTAAGAAATTTAATTTTAAATAATTTTGTATTTAAAGCTTTGAGATGCCTTGGTATTTTATTATAAATGCACACACACATTGCCAAACAGTTAGCATTATATTTAGACAGTCTAGGCAAATCATTTAACACTAGTTTATATGGATCTCGTCGGTTCCGAGGATTGACATCATTTGCAGTCTTAAATAGTTGCTTATTTTTCGTGACAAACACACATACTTCGTAAATGTAAAGCGACGGTAACGGTAACAAACCAAGTTTTTTAAATATTGGTCGACATGAGTCGTCGCTCGGGCTTAAGTCCACAAATTGCTCTCATACACTTTTTTTGAGCGATGAATGCTCTTTGGAAGTCAGTGCTGTTACCCCACATTATTAGTCCATAACGTAACAACGATTCGACGTACGCGTGGTATGACATTGCAGCAGTTTTTATATTAGTTACATTTTTTACTTGTTTTAATGCATATACAAATTTATTAATTTTAGTGCTAACATTGTCTATGTGCTCTTTCCAGTTAATGTCTTTATCTATTATAATACCTAAAAATCTGGTACGCGTTCCTTCAATGATTTTATTAATATTGAGTTTAATGTCATTTTTGGAATTATTTGATCGATTAAATTGGATGTAAACGGATTTGTCTAAATTTATCATCAAATGGTTAATGTCATTAGCAGATTACGTGTGTGATTGACGTGGATACGAGTAAGGAACCGTTATGTGGTCATAGCGGTCATAGTGAATTCAGGCCTTGCTAGCGCGGCGCAGACGTTACACAATTTCGTTGTCGTTTCGGTAGATATTATAATTTACAAAATGGTTTTCAACGAGGAAAGTCGATCGTACATGACACTCCAATAACGCGGCGCAGGCGTCAAAAACAAAATCTGCTGTTTCATACAAAACTGCAATGCCTCCCCATTCAAAATGTATGGAGCAGCGATTTTTTTTAAATGCCTGACGAAAACTTTAAAGTGAACCCGGTTGTGGAGGTCAGATCCAGTTAGACAAGAAGCCGACTCCAACATCTTAGGAAAAGGCTGGATAGATAATGATTATCTCATAATGTACTTACCACACGGCACTCTTCAAAGGATATTTATGCAGCATTCCGTTGACTGTGTTCTCAAGCATAGTCCACCTGAATGGGTTGGAAGTTGAGGACGAGCAGTGGTACACTGTCAAACCGGAACTGAAAAATAATAATAATAATATAATAATTAGACAGAATCTAGTAGCTAAGATTATCCACCAGCAACATGCTTTGAAGTACAACCTTGTGGAGTCTGAAGTACCATACTACAGGTATGTGCCCGACCCAGTTCTCGAGAATGGTCACGCCACATTGTATTGGGATCGATCTATAATCACTGACAGGACTATTGTAGCCAATAAGCCTGATATTGTGGTGATAGATCGACGAGAGCGTCGTGCAATGATTGTTGATATTGCTGTCCCCCATGACGAGAATATCGTGAAAGCTGAGCAAGATAAGAAAATCAAATATCTTGACTTAGCTCACGAGGTTGTCGACATGTGGGACGTGGACTCAGCAATCATTGTACGGATAATCATTACAGTAAATGGCCTAATAGCGAAGAGCCTCGACCAACACCTCAGGTGTTTTATTATGATTTTGTAAAAATATTTAAAAATATACTTAATAAGTTTAAAAGAAAATAAATGAGAATAATATAATAATTATAATTTTGTCTAATCTCTTGGCTTGTGGCTAAGTGACAGACAGGACGCTGGACAGAAACCGGTGGAGGCGGATCATCCGCTCCAGGTGCAACTCCGAAGCTGACCACGATCCTCAGATATGAGGGACCGACTACAGACAGAGTGGCTAAGTAATATCGTCGCTCGCATGACTAACGGTCCCATCTCATTTTTTAGCTGATTTGAAATAAAGTTTTCACAGTGCCCTATCTGTTTTCATGATTAAAAATATATGCTACTATTGAAAATAAATAAGTAGCTATATCGTAAAAATAAAGTACTATAAATACTCTTTACGAATAAATATTTAGGGGTATGAGGAACAGGGTGTAAAGTTCACTCATACCTATTATGCTGGTAAAGGAGGATCCTCCGACCAGACGGGTATTGTGTCTGGTCCGGGCAACTGCCCGACAGTTGATGTCGGGATTTTGTATATGTTCGAGTGTCGTGGAAAACTCTGATTGCGCGATGCAGAATTGCTCATTTAGTTCGCCTGTGGCATTGTAGATGGCGCCACTTTTCTTTTTGTGTTTCTCGATATTCGTTGCGAAACATTTTTTATTTGTAGTGCCGCTACAAATATAATTAAATGTTCAGAATTGCAGATAGATTTAAATTTTATCTTAGTTAGAAATGTCGTAACCGCAAAACGCTTTTCTTGAACAATTGACAATACGGAGATAGGGGATAGAGGACTTAGTCATGCGAGCGACGATATAAGCCACTGGTCATCTCTTAGCTAGTGAGTTTGCACAGGTCGATAGATCAGGTTAAGCTGCACTTGCCGCGGTTAGTCCGTGGATGGGTGACCATCTTTACATACCAAGTACCCTCTGTGCCTCGGAACGCACGTTAAGCTATTTTTCCTGGCTGTAATTTTTAGATCTTTGACAGTCGTTACGGGTCGTCAGAAGCCCGAAAGTCTGGCAACCAGTCTTACCCAGTAACTGGGTTGTGGAGGTCAGATCGGCAGTCGTTACATGTAAAATACTGGCATTCAGCTGCAACCGGTTAGACTGGAAGCCGACCCCAACATCATTGGGAATAAGGCTAGGCATCTATGAATATGAATTTTGACTGACCACAAAATATCGTCCGGACATAATACAAGTATAGTTTGAGAAAAAATGGCGATTCGGAATGCTATAACCATTGCGCCTGTCTGCCTGGCTTTGAACAATCATACGATACCACTGCCATAGCTATTTTAACTCTTTTTTAACTTTGAATAGGGTATTTTCCAATTTATTAAAAACTATTCTAATTTGAAGATTGGAACGAAATATGTAACAGAAAAATAAAAGTAAATTGATTTACATCCATTTTCTCAATTAAAAACGATTTAAACCAAATTTATTTTTCGTTGTTTTGTATTTACCGCCAAAACGCTCCTTACGATGACTTTTTATCACGTGACGTCAACTTTGTGTAAACTAAAGTAGTTTGTCGTCCAAAACAAGTGAGTGTCGTGTTTATAATTAACAAGATTTTTTATGGATAGAAAGTGAAATCACTGGTGTGCAGTGCCTCTGTGCACAAATACTTCTAAAACTGCGCCTAACTAAATATTTGTACTGGTGCTGTTTACACAAAGCTGACGTCACGATGCCATGTGATAAAAAGTCATCGTAAGAAGCGTTTTGGCGGTAAGTTCAAAACAACGAAAAATAAATTTGATTTTAATAGTTTTTAATAGAGAAAATGGATATGAATAAATTTATTTTTATTTTTCTGATATATACAGGATAAGTTTTTATCCAGTGCGCAAATTTTTACCATGAATTCAGCATATCATTCTAGACCCCGTACCGCAGAAATTTTTCGCCGGTTATACAAAAAAAAAAAACAGCTGTTCCATACATTTTGACCGCGTAGGTATTGCACTTTTCTATGAAACAGCTGTTTTTTTTTTGTATAACCGGCGAAAAATTTCTGCGGTAGAATAATATGCTGAATTCATGGTTAAAATTTGCGCACTGGATAAAAACTTATCCTGTATATCGTCCAAATCTTCAAATTAAAATAGTTTTTATCAAATTGGAAAATACCCTATTGCTTTTCTGTAACTTACGTAGTCTTGCCAGCTTCCCAACCAGCTACCAGCAGTTCATTGATGACCACATCCACTGGTATATAATCGGCTATCTTTTCTTTAGACAACGGTAAGCGACGGACTACACCTGAAAATATACAAAAATATAACAGGGTTACATTAAATTAGCTAGATAAACTCCGCAAAAGCGACGCGGCAATAGAAATGCACTCTGTGAAAATTTAACCGTCTACCTATTACGGTTCATGAGATACAGCCTGCTGACAGACTAACAGACGGACGGAGACTTAATGATAGGGTTCCGTTTGTCCCCTTTGTGTACGGAACCCTAAAAAGATTTAGCATTTTTTTGTTTCAAAATGTTTGCAATAGTCAAATTCAAGAAAACCGAATGTCTGTTTTTCTAAGGTATTTTTGTATGAATTATTGAAATTTTGTCAGGACAAGGCAGACCTTGTCTTGTCAAAATATCAAGTTTTAATAAAAACGTCAGAAATGAGGAAAAAAAAAGGAATTTTAACATTGTAATCGATGACGTAAGTTGTTTCAGTCGAAAGACGTCCACTGCTGGACATAGGCCTCCCCCAAGCTCCGCCACTTGGACCGGTTCTGTGCTTCCTCTATCCAGAGGATTCCTGCGGGCTTTACAAGGTCATCGGTAAACCTTGTAGGAGGCCTTCCAACTCTACGTCTTCTAGTACGCAGTCGCCACTCGAGAATCTTCCGGTCCCATCAACCATCTGTTCTGCTAGCAATGTGCCCTGCCCACTGCCACTTAAGTTTGGCAATTCTTCAGGCTATGTCGGTTGCCTTGGTTCTCCTGCGGATCTCTCCATTCCTGATTCGTTCACGTAGGGAAACTCCAAGCATAGCCCTCTCCATTGACTTTTAGTGGTCTAATAAAGCCCATTAAGTTGTTCCAAAACATGATAACTATCTGTGATGTGGAATTAAAGCTTACCTTTAGCAGCTCCCATTAGGAAGCCTTGTGGACCCACTTTGGAGCAAGTCCACCCTGGTACCGGTTCCTTCCAAGCCGCAACAACTGAAAAATTTAATATTTTCATTTATAATTACATATCATTTTGTAGCTAAGTAATATCAGCCGTGCATGGCGATCGAGCAGGTTAAGCTTTGCTTGCCGCGGCTGGTCCGTGGATGGGTGATCATCTTTACATACTGGCCGACAAACCACAGCCAAGAAGGGTTCCTCGCAACACAGACCAAGTCAAGTTTGTCAAATTAGTCGAGGCTGAAATAGGCAGATTACCCGCCCTTCCGGCTGAAATACCAGTAACCAACTTAGACGAACATGTAAACAACATCACATCCATCCTCCTATCTAGCTATGAACAGTCGTGTCCCCTCACGGTACCAAGGCAGGGAGCTCGCCATTCCTGGTGGAGTCCTGAACTGGAAAGACATCGACGAAAGCTGAGAAGACTGTTCAACAGAGCTAGGAACACACGGTCGCCGATAGATTGGGACCACTATACAACAGCTCGCAAAATTTATAAAAAACTGATACGCCTCAGAGGAAATAATAGCTGGAGGCGTTTCTGTACCAACATTGAAAGTAACAACCAGGCAATGAGGGTCAAAACCTGTCTTGCTCAAGAGACAGACCACTCAACAGGATGCCTGAAGAAACCAGATAATACGTACACAACAAACGACGCTGAAACAAGCGAACTAATCCTAACCACCCGCTTCCCAGGATGCCAGATTGCCACCCAGCAAAGTTGGGAACCACATAGGGAAAGAAGCACGTGCAGCTTAGATTGGGAAGTGGCGTTAGAAGTAATCGACAAAGACAAAATAACATGGGCAATCAACACCTTCTTACCTTTCAAGGCAGCAGGACTGGACGGTATATTCCCAGCTCTGCTCGGGTGGAGCCGTGATTTACTGGCTGATTACCTCGTCAAGGTGTTTCGAGCCTGCCTGGCCCACCGCTACATCCCCTTGAAATGGCGAGAAGTGAAAATAATCTTTATACCGAAGCCAGGTAGAGGCGACTACACCCAGCCCAAATCTTTTAGACCCATAAGCCTCTCCTCGTTCTTCTTGAAGACACTGGAGAGGCTGGCAGATAGAAAGATCAGATCGTAAATTTCGGTACAAAGACCTTTACATCCCAATCAACACGCCTACTGTGCAGGCAAATCAACTGAATCAGCACTCCATGGCGTAGTTTCACGCATAGGACATGCTCTCAAAGCCAAAAACCCAACCCTAGGCGCCTTCATTGATATAGAGGGCGCTTTCAATAAAACTAACTTCGCCAGCATCGAACAGGCATTTTTTCATTTTCAATTGCTTTTTTGGCGTTGTATTTTTTTTTTTTATTATTGTGTGGCGATGTAAACTACCAAAATAAAAAAAATGCATATTCTCTATTTATGTCATAGACAAATAAAATTGTTCGATAAAGCAATAACCTATACCTACTATTTATACGAATATCTTTTGAATCACTAATTACAATACACATTAAATTAATTGTGAAATGATGATTGATTTTAGGTACCCACAAGATCCTGATATAAAAAATATACGAATGACTGCAACCAAGCGAGAGAACTGGTTACCATCAACACATTGTGTAATATGTTCACGGCATTTTACTGAAGATTGTTTTAATATAATATTAAGAAATAGGAAGTTAGAAAGCCAATTAAATTAAGGTATGAATAAAAATTTATATATGTACTTTTTTAACAAAAAATATCGATACCTTCGTGTTTTATTTAAACATGTCCCAACTCTAGTGAGACGTAATGACCTTGGTAGGGCCAATCAGAACGCAGTACCCTGCTTCCTCATACCTCAGTTAGTTGACAGAATCGGTTTGGTGCGTTAGATCAAGCATTAGGCGTCTATTGGGATATATTGTCGCTGGGAACGTATAGTAGCCTACGTTCACACAAACGCCAAAATAAAATGGCTTAAATCTATACAAGATGTTGTTTTGCATCCTCGTCAAATTTCAGGTAGTTGTCATAAAAGACATAAATAATCAATTGAAAATACAGTACCGGGCAATAACGAATAAGCACTGCTTTTTTTTGTTGTTGAAATTTAACAGTATTTCAGAATTAAACCCTTAATTCAATACAAATAAAAGAGAATCACCCGACTACGCAACAGCGACAATGCAGCTGTGTGCGTGAGTGTCGACGTCTTACCTACCTACGAACCAAATTCAAGCGTGCGCGACCGAGCGGCGAGCAATAAATGACCTAAGCGACCGGTAGCAATAATTTTACCTAATTTTATTTCGAAAATCACCTACATTATTGTCATAAATTTAGTTTGATAATTACCTCTTTTTAAGCATCATTAGAATACGGAAATCTTACTAATGACAGTAATACTAGTGCGCCAAAGAAAAGTTCACTGACCTGGTATCAGATGATTAATAAAATGTTCGTTTTGCTCTAATGCTATCGTTCAGCCTAAACTTTTCGTAATGATTTTGTTTTTATTTGTGGATTAAATTGGTTGATTTGAAATTTTCTTTACTACTTAACGGGCTTAGGACCGGTAATAATACCTACCTACCTTAGTTGATGTACCGATCTACTAAGTTTAAAAATGTTTTTTAGGTTTGATGGAAATGGAAAGATTTGCTAGTTATGTGTAAGTAGGTGGTGATACTTTCGACTCTTAGGTATTATTGGCGTAGTTAAAAATTTAAAATCAACTTATTTACACTAATAAAATTGGTTAAGCTAACAACGTAGGTATTTACAAAATGTACAAATAAATAAATTACCTACTTAAGTTACCCGGAGGAGTTGTTCAAAGTTGCCACCTTCACACTCTTGGCACAATCGAGCACGACGTAGCTGGTTTTCCTTTAGTTTAGGTACGTAACACTAACACATTCGTTTTAAAGTGTCGAAAGCACTAATGATCCTTGCACGTACACTGTGGTGTGGTGCACTCCAAAGCGTCGACCAGCCTCCCGCGTGCTTGCCCGTGGTTCTCGCTGGAAGTATTCCAGGATGTCTTCCTGCAAGGCGACAGGCAGGCCTACCTACGCTGCCGCGAGCTTGAGCATGCCGGGGAACGTCAAACTGCCGATGATCCCGCAGTCTCTGCGTAGCAGCCAGCATGACGCTCTGTGATGGGGGTTCCCGATCGGGAAACATTTCCGTGAACATCCGGAAGGCTCCACGTAGGCTGTCTCCACTGATGGCATACAGGCGGACCATCTCCACCAACTCGACATTAGTGTAATTGTCCGTCATCTTGCACTTTGTATCGAATGACGTCTCAACAATTTACCGAGAACTGAGAAGCGCGCACGCACATTTCGGCGACATCAAACACACTGTTGGTTCGGGGGCGGGCGGGGGGCCGCGCACGCGGCGGCCGATCGAACGATCGCGCAAGCGTTGTGAATGGATGTAGGTATTGTTTGCGTTTATGTGTGAAAGCGCGGTTAGGCTAGTAACAGACGGGCCGCGTTTAAATACGGCTGGTTCACACTTACGGATTTTAGTAAACAGGTAAAAATATTTAAAAAAATACCTACCCATTTTATTGTTGATTTGGGTCGAGAATCATTAGCATAATAACGTCCTTGAATTTGACTAGGATGCAAATCAACATCTTGTATAAATAAAAAGACAAGTCCTGACTGACTGACTGATTGACTGACTCATCAACGCCCAGCCCAAACCCTTGGACCTAGAAAGCTGAAATTTTGCACAGAGGTTCCCTTTATAATGTAGACAAGGAATAAGGAAGGATTTTTCGAAATTCAACCCCTAAGGGAGTTAAATAAAGTTCCACGCGGGCGAAGCCGCTGGCAAAAGCTAGTAATTAATAATAACTCACTCATGGTAGGTCTGACAATGGTGCAGGGGAACAGATCTGCGCAATTCACAACTTCATGTTCAGCTAAATGCTTTGTGAATGTGTATGTGTTAGGGTGAGTCTTCAGTAATCTGTGGAATGAAGCAGAAATCTTCTACACAACGTGTAACATAATAGGGTATTACACACATTTTTGAAAAGTGTTTCTGTCAAGTTCGGCTAATGAGCAGTGATAGGAATAGGTAGTGCCTATTTGCCTAAACTTCGAAGAACAGAGACAAGAAACGGAGACTTCCTTAGGACTAAATTTTTTTTCCCGGGATTCGGGAAAAATCTTCAGTAAGTTGAAAATAAGCTTTATTTAAGATGTGTAAAAGCTATATTTAACTAATCTTGCAACTACCAAATTTTCAGGATTTTTACGTAAAATCCCAAAATAAATAATCTAACTTTAGTCTAGCTTTAGTTTAGTTAGATTGTAAATATAATTCGAATACATTAATTAAAGTTAGATTATTTATTTCAGGATTTTACTTGAAAATCTCGAAGAAAAGTGAAGAGAAAAGTTAAAAAAAAAGTCGTCAGAAACCCGAAAGTCTGACAACCAGTCTTACCAAGGGGTATCATGTTACCCAGTTACTGGGTTGTGGAGGTCAGATAGGCAGTCGCTCCATGTAAAATACTGGTATTCAGCTGCATCCGGTTAGACTGGAAGCCGACCCCAACATAGTTGGGAAAAGGCTAGAAAATCTCGAAAATTTGGTAATTGCAAGTTTATTTAAAAATAGCTTTTACACATCTTAAATAAAGCTTATTTTCAACTTAGTGAAGTTTTTTCCCGAATCCCGGGAAAAAAAAATTAGTCCTAAGGAAGTCTCCGTTTCTTGTCTCTGTTCTTCGAAGTTTAGGCAAATATGCACTACCTGTTCCTATCCACTGCTAATGAGACAATTGATTTTCTATTATATCGTACCCTATCGGGTGCGGCCGGGGCTTGACCGGTTTAGATTCTAAAATGCTAATAAACAGTAGGTAGGTAAAATAAAATGCTGTTCGTTAGTCTCGCTAAAACTAAAAAAACGAGTTAACGAGTGTTCTCCCAACGGCGCAATTTATGGTAGTTTTTCGTGACTATTTCATTATATACAAAGAAAAGTAAACATTTTTTTTCAGCTATGCACTAGATCGTTGGTATTTTCAAGTTTGTATGCTATTTTTTATTTACTTATAAAAATCGACATACCGCTTCATTATTTCCTATATGCGTTACTAAGCAAGATACGATTAAATCTTTTTATTAAAGACTAAATGTTCATAATAATTATAAATAAAAACAATCTAGTGCTTGGCTAAAAAAAAATAGTACTCTTTTTTGTATTTAGTGAAATAATCACGAAAAACTACTATAAATGCGTTGTTGCCAGCCCGCGAGGAATGAACGCTCTTAATCGATTTGATTACCCGCGTGTAGCTTCGTTAGATAAAACACTGTAACACCTAATTATTTCATTGTTTTAATGGTTTAAAGAGAATTCTATTTTCTAACTACAGTGGAGCGTCGATTATCCGAACGTCGCTCAACCGAACGACCGATTATCAGAACAGTAGTAACGCGCGGGTCAACGCGCCCCACCCCCACGCGTGCCTCGCTCGCGCCTCCTTCGCTGTAGTTTTCGCGCACTTGTCGCGACTCTTTCACTTGTTATTGTACTCTTATCTCACTTCCAAGTAACCACTAGTCGATAAACTAAATTTTGTCGCGTGAACTTTTACTACAAGATTTTCTGCGCTTTTTTTTGCTTATTTCCTATTTGTCATTAAAGTTACATAAATGTAAATATGGTTTTCATTTACCTGTACGTACCTAAATATGTCATAGCTGAATCAATATACATATAGGTAGTTCGATTATCCGAAAATACCGGTTTTCCGAACACCCATGTCTAAGACCCATGACCCAATTAGTTCGGATAATCGACCCTCTACTGTACAAATAAACTCACAACGTCAATTACTATAGTCTATAGTCCCAAAAGTCATACTCACTTAGGCTCAATCTCAAGTAAAGCTTCATCATTCAGTGTTGCCACTAAGGAAATCACCTTCTCCGCATCTTCCGGTGTCTCATACACCTTCTCTTGAGCTTCAGTCAGGAACGAGTTCACATAGGCTGACGAAACATGGATCATCACCTAGGAATTATATGGGAAAGTTATTGTATTTGCCATGATCATCATTTTAGCTGAAAGACGTCCACTGTTGGACATAAGCCTCCTCCAAGCGTTGCCACATCGATCGGTTTGACCGGTCCTGTTTGTCTCGCATACAGTCGATTCCTGTGGTCTTTGTAAGGATATCGGTCTGTCTTGTGGGAGGCCAATGCTGCTCTTTGCTTTTGTACTCACTTGACTATTTACTTTGCTTTGCTTTGTTATTGTACTAACTTGATTACATACAAGGCAATTTTGAAAAATCAAATCAAAATCAAAAGTAATTTATTCAAACTAGGCTGAGAGTCAGCACTTTTCGAACGTCAAAATTACATAAGACAGTCCCCCAAAAACGCCCACCCTTCGACACTTCCTAATGCTTTAACTGGGAAGAAGAAGTTGCGCAACAAACTCCCCGAAAACGATCGAAAACCTTTTTCTACCCGTATACATGAACAAGTTTTACTATGGAAACAGTTTATAATTCACAAAAAATAAATCGAAAATGGTCCCATCAGATATGTACGTAGACATAAAACTAATTTAAAACTGCACGCCCCTCCACTAAAATGTATGTACAAACATTTGATATGTGTATGCAACAGCAGTAGTGGGGTATGCAGTTAAAAATTAGTTGATCTCTACGGTATGGGATATTTATACCTACAGGAAAAGTTTAATTTTTTTCAATTGTTTTCAATGTCATATTGTTTTATAAAAAAAAAACGGTTTAAAGAGTATTCTATTTTTAAACTTCCAAAAAGGAAAAGGTTCTCAATTCGTTTAAAAAATATGTTTGTTATTGCAGAACTCCATCACTTATAAACTGATTTCAAAAATTCTCCTTTATTTATTTAAAGCTAGTTAAAATTAGTAAAATTACCTTTAAATTCTTAGTATCTTTACAAAGCTGCATAATTCTTCTGGTTCCAAGAAGATTAATATTGACCGTAGGCCTCAAACTCTCTTGAAAGTCCAAGGTGGCGGCTGAATGGATGACCACGTTGACATTGTCCACTATTGTCTGCCGGTCCTCAGGACTTAAACCCAGGTTCTCTTCACCGACATCACCAGCTATGGGGATGAGTTTCTGGAAGACGTCTGTTGTTTGGCTTTCAAGGAGTTTTTCGAAGACCTGGAATACATTTTTTTTTATCATTTATAGGTTGGCTTCGTTGTCTTTGGCCGTCTGTTGGTCTGTCAGTCTGCTAAGACCCTTTTTCTCAGGAAAGCGTGGAGTTATCGTTTTGAAATGAATTTCAAATACATAGGTCTCAAAACGGTGAAGTAAAACAATGTTTTACTTCACCGTTTTGAGACCTATGTATTTGAAATTTGAGGAAACCGGTATGCCCGAGAACCAAAAAATCTAAAACATGTGACACCTTCCAACCCGCACTGGGCCCACTGGTAGATAACAGCCTAATTTCCCTCGAAAAGAGGAGGCCATGGTGTCCCAGCAGTGCGTTGATGTCTTTTGGAAAAGTCCCTTTCTTTCATTAGGAAATTCTAATTCTTTTATCCCTTTCTTTCATTTGTATTTTATCGTAAAAATCTGTGCTGTTACCTTTAATGGCAGAAGTCGATCGCTCGTTGATCATTTTTTAAAGAGAGCGATCAGGACCCAAGGACCCAATGTGAAATTTAATACTCATTTTGTTAGTACTATTATTAATATATTATATTATTAATATACTTAATTAAAGTACTGTTTCTTAACCTACGCAGTGTCTTTTAAAATGGTTTCTTCATGAAAATAACCAACAAACAATGTAATTAAATTTTATGAAGCCATTATAATATATTTAATACCATTGTCTTATGTATGTTACAACAGTTTTTTTTTAACGAAATGTTGTCATTAGTCTAAAATTCTAAATGTTTATTTTATTACTATTGAAAAGTTAACAGTCTGAATGGTTATGTAAGCATGCTCAACGGCAAATACACTACGTACCATATATTTTTTTTTTTTTGATGAGAGAATTAACAATGAATAAATAAAAAATAATTATGAAAGAAACTGATTATTTTTATTTAATCTATACAAATACTTAAATAAAATTGAAGCATCAGTCTGTAATGTTAGAAAAACAACTTTTTACGACATGCATATGAAATATACGTCACCATAACAATTTTTTTATTTTTATCTATCGATCTTAGTATACCTGGATACAATAAAATTGAAGTGTCTGTTTTTAATGTCAAAAGGTTTATACTAAATGCATATAAATGAAAAAGTAAAACGCTAAGTACAAACCGTAGTTTTAACAAAAAAATTTTTTTTTAAGTTTGTCTGTCTGTTTGTTTGAATGCAGGCTAATCTCCGAAACGGTTGGACCAATTTTAACAAGACTTTAACTGACAGATAGCCGATGTTATACAGAGTAACATAGGCTTCTGGTCATATGTAGCAAACTTCAGCATTGTACCTAATTATGCAGCGGTTTTAATTTCAGCAGCAGTAAGACCATTAAGAGGGGCAGACCCGTCATAATTATTATACAAACGCTTGTACGTGATTATGGGGTTATAAAAATTTTTCCTCCAGATATTTTGAACACCCAGGTGTCTAGTGGTTTATTTATATAAGCGATAGAAACATTTTACAGGCCGATTATGCTGCTTTATGCAGTGGAATGAAAAGTAATTGAGACTTACATTTTTGTCTCTGGATATCAAAGAGTACTGAACTCTGCACATTCTAAGAAGATGTGAGTCACACTCTACAAAGAAACCAATTTGTGAATGTTCCCTATACACTGCAAAATACATTATTATTATTATTATTTGGTTAGACATACTAGCAGCTAATTAGCTGATGCATATGTATCAAGAAGCTTGTGGAGCCATCACAACATTTTCTGGGAGTCTATTCCATGCGGTTACAACTCTGTTAGACAAGAAGTGCTTCAAAGGCTTTAAGCTTAGATGAATTTTCCCATAACTTAAAGGAATGCCCACACAAATGTTTGTTGGCATTCAGAGTGTAAAGGATCTTGTCGCAGATTACGATGTTGACTGCGTATCACTGTTTGCAATGCACTGACTTAACAATACAGTCTAATAATATGGTGTCACTCAACGGAGACAGATAAAGCCGTTTAGAGTACGAAAAAAACCGGTCAAGTGCGAGTTGGACTCGCGCACCGAGGGTTCCGTACAAACCTGTGGGTATATAAGTAAAAGTTCAAAATTGTCAAAAATATTTTTTTTATATGACGAAACTAAAAATTTACGGTTTTCGTAATTTTTCCTATATCTGTACTATAAGACGTGACTTCGTACAAAATTTCAAGATTCTAAGTTCACGGGAAGTACCCTGTAGGTTTTGATTCCCGTGCGAGTTTCGAAAATTTGCGGAATTTTGCGGCCTAAATGGCTGTATCTTTTGATTGCGTTGACTTAGAAGGTTGATTTTTCTACAGCTTCCAGGGACAGTAGAACTAAGTATCATATAGAAATTTCAGTTTGATACCTCCACGCGTTCCTGAGAAAAACGGTCTTGACAGACGGACGGACGGACGGACGGACGGACGGACAACAAAGTGATCTTATAAGGGTTCCGTTTTTTCCTTTAGAGGTACGGAACCCTAAAAATATACATTTGAGCCATTTGTAGCATTTTGGCAATGTTGTAAACCGTTAAATATCATTTGGTTTAGAAAGGCTTTTGAAAAGTAAGAGGTCCAGATAGAGGGCTTCTCTTTAGAAAAACAATTTTTATAATATGAGCAGACTTTTTTATAATAAACTAGCTGACCCGGCAAACATTGTTTTGCAGGTAATTTCTAGTGAACAACCCTTATCACTTAGGGGTATGGAAAATAGATAATAGCCGTTTCTCAGACCTACTGAATATGCATATAAAATTTGGTAAAAATCAGGAAAGCCGTTTCGGAGGAGTTTTTTTTTTTTTGGGGTGGGAAATCATCAAATAACTTCTCCCGCTCTGGGTGGAGCAGGAGGGCGTGTCAGACTTTTACTGACTAAAACCCACCCGTGTTCCTTCAGTAGCCCTTAAGCCAGGGGCTGTGGTGTCTCTTTCGAACAAACCCGCACCCCTGGCAGGCATCGACCCTTGCGGGTCCCATCACTTTTTGTGCTGACATCTCTTTGAGGCGCGCGTGGAACACAACGCGCCGTCGACTTGGGCTTGGTCCTTACCGGACAGCGAGCTACCCATTACTCGCCGTCCGCAAGCCCATGCCTACGGTGGCCGGAAATCGGCCTGGGATTCCCGACGCCCAGGGCGTCTCCTTATCCTGCGGCGGCTGGGGTCGCGAGGGCGCATATGCTGCCTCTCCCTCACGTGCGCCGCCTCCCTCTTCGCGAGCATTACTGCTTCGCTGAAGGAGGTGACGGCTCCCCATGCCCTCTCGCTCCGTACCATGGCTTGGACCAGGGCCGGACGCGAGAGATCGCCGCCGCCGATCGCCTCCACGAGGACACGGCGGTGCTCCACCCAAGCAGGGCAGACCGCCACCGTGTGCTCCACCGTGTCCTCAGGGCGATCTTCGCAGTGGAAACACCCGGGCGTTTCCTCCCGCCCTATCCGAAACAGGAACCTCCCGAAACAACCGTGTCCGGTGAGGACCTGCGTCAGGCGGAAGGTGAGGACGCCATGCCGCCTCTCAAACCAGTTTCGGAGGAGTAAGGTAACTAACATTGTGACACGAGAATTTTATATATAAGAACTAGCTGACCCGGTAAACGTTGTTTTGCAGGTAATTTCTAGTGAACAACCCATAGAAATATAAAAAGCAGGAGAAGTGGGAAAGGGGCGTGTCTGTGTCCACGCGGTATGATCAGAATAATCATTCCTAAAGCAAATGGCCGTCTCCGCGAACTAGTGTGCTTTCGACCGTTGTCGTGATAAATTATAAGAATGCCGTGTTGTTCAGTGGTTTCTTGTAAAACCAAAGCCAAACAAAAACTTTGTGAATCATGGAATCACTTACCATAAATAAGTACAAGTATTTTTCTATATTTGTCTTTAAAATCATGAAAAACAAGAAATCGAAAAACATTTCTTGCGTTTACTATGTTATTTTTGTTTTCAAATATCACAGCGACTGTATTATTTTTGTACTAAGTACATTGCTCGTAAACCAGTACCTAAATATTTTGTCGCATTACGTAGTACGGCCGCTGGTTCTTGCGTCGAGCTAGTGATGTGCTCGTGCAGATCCACTAACGTAGGCTATCGATAATGTCGATTCGCGAATAAATTTATTGCTAGATTGATGTGAATGTTTTTTACTCAATTTGATTATTTTACAGCGTAGTAGAGAAATGCGTAAACAACAGTCGTAAAGTTAACAAAATTTTAGATGATGTCGGTGGAGTGTTATTGGGTTTGAATTATCGTATAATAAGTCTTATCCTCGTGCTATTTCCTTACTTTTTTTATGGCCTTGGCATTTTACTTACGTTAAAGTCTTCAAACGCTTCGTACGCGTTATTGTTATCGGCATTGTTCAGATAATATATTAGTGACGTATTACGGTTATCGTATTCATTTTATCTTATTTTCTGGACCCCAAAAAAAATTGAAGTAGTACAATAATAAATAGAAGTATCAATAACTTTCCGATTTAGTCAATCACTAGCGTATATGTAAAATAAATTGCTTTTGCACAGCACAACGGTAGCAACCGTTGTTTGTGTGAGTGAGTTGTACTTAAACTCACGCTGCGTTTGAAGGGATAAGGTCTATATTTGATTGTGTATTACGTTCTGATTTATAAATTGCGAGTGTGAGGGCGACTTCGTATCTATTGGTTTTACTAAATTGCATGTGTAGTTGTGGCACGGTAGTGGGGAGCAAGTGGAGACACCGGGTTCTGATACATTTTCAACTACTTGGCATATCTTCTTCTTTCTTATATCTATGGAACAACCCTTATCACTTAGGGGTATGAAAAATAGATAGTAGCCGATTCTCAGACCTACTGAATATGCATATAAAATTTTGTAAAAATCAGTAAAGCCATTTCGGACGAGTAAGGTAACTAACATTGTGACACGAGAATTTTATATATAAGATCACCAAAGATCTTTTAAGTGTTACCTACTATTATGTTACTTCTTTTTTGTTGTAAATGAAAATAAATTGCTTTATTTATATTTATTTAAAATTATAGCTACAGGATGAAACAATTTTATTCCATATTTGAATTTTTAAATAATGTTTTAAATGATTGCGACAATAATGTAAGTATATTAAATATATGGTAAAATTAGTGAATGAAAGAAAATTTGAGCAAGCATTTAAAGCATGCTCTTTGGATTCAATTAAAATGTAGCAATAAATACATTGTAAAGTTTTGCATGTCAAAAGTCTGTCTGTGTATTAGGAAATGTAATTACTGACTAGACCAACAATGTACCAACAACCTATTGCGAAAAAATTATTATGAAGTTCCAAAGTATGTGGCCATTAATATAATAGTGAAGAGTGCTAAAGGTCAGTTTTGTAAGTAAACAAAAATTCATCTGATATGACAGAAATCAAAAAGTTTTTTTTTACTTACCGGGTTTTTAGGAAACTCCTGCAGCCTCTCGGATATTTCTTTGCCTTTTTTGGGTCTCATTAACAGGTAGATCTTTCCGACATCAGGCATACATCGTAGAATCTTTTCAATTAAGCAGAGACCGACAAATCCAGTTCCGCCGGTGATAAAAAAGTTTTTGCCCGCATAAAATGCACGAACTTGTGAGTCGTCAGGCATTTTCGAAGGTTTTCTTCTATCTTTGGTTTAAATCCTGTAATCAAATAAAAGGGCCGAGTTTAAGATTATGCAAAAAGTTTTACGTGCTCGCGTTCGCACGCAAATTGCAAAACTTTTTCCGGTTCCTGTCAAACTCAAAATATGTCAATTGGTTGTTTTTTTTTTTTATTTACTTTACTAGCCTTGGCTTTCAGGACTTTTAGCCAAGAACTTCGTTACAATGAATCATAAGAAGTGTTACTATCTTACTAATTCAGCTATCCCTCTTTCATTGCATTTTCTTATATTACTTTTTTAACCGATTTCGAAAATAACCTTAATTTCGGAAGGCGGTTAAAAAAATTTATCCAAAGTCACCGACTTCCGAAATTTAAGTTACATATATTTCACTTTGTAGTGTTTTTCCGGAAGTCGGTAGTTTTTTTATATCCAATGAAACCCACCTACGACTGACGACAAAAACGTTAAGTATTTTCTTAATCAAGCATTATGTATCGTTCACGAAAAAAAAAACCCATACAAACATGGAAAAAAACTGCTTTGAATACTACTATAAAAATAGAAACGTTATGATACTATTAAAATTGCTAATGATTGATCAATAAAGAATTTTGCATGAAATATAGTGCTAGGCAAACCAGTATTATTATTACTCACATAACAAACATGGTCTAAAGTTCTATTTACTTGGCTTTGTACAAAAACAGGTTATGGGAAACATCTAGTTTCTTTAATTTGTTGTAGTTGTACTGGTTCTAGTGTATTTTTTTTTTTGGAATAGAATAAATTTATTTGCTTAAAAACATGGTACATACGTACTTATGTAATAAAATTATGATCTTTAAATCAAATCAAAATATTTTTATTTCATATAAACCTGCATGGGCACTTATGAAACGTCAGAAGCTAGGTGCACGGTTCCAAAATGTTGTTTCCTATGGAGAAGAGCCGGCAAGAAACTCCACGGTTACTCTTTTAAAAATGATTGGCCATAACAATGTTTTCAGAGATAAAATGTATGGGAGGACAGTGCAGGCCTGTCAATAAGTACCAGGTACTTAAACGAATACAGAATAGAAAATCGTCTACAAATCTACAGTCTGTAAGGCCTACAACGTTCTCCCATTCACAATCTGTAAAAAAATCTACATAAATAAAATGAACCTAATTAAACATAGTGACATGATTAACATGACAATCACTAAAAAATAAGTTGATATTAAAATTGATGTTTATTGTCAAATAATGACGAGAATATGTCAGCATTGTAAAAATAAAAAGAATAAAAAAGCACATTGAGAGCAGTTAATAGACTTTCACATAGTTATGCTGTTAATGAGGTACCAGGAAAGCCACATGTGCAGAAGGAATTAACGCCAAACTTCCCTGTCTTCAACGTAGTCTTTTATCTTATAATATGCTTTTTTGATAAGGACACGTTTGATGTGCGTTTTAAACTTTCCATCGCTAAGTTCTGTAACTGACTTTGGCAACTTGTTATAGAAGCGGATACTGTTTATTAGAAATGATTTGCTAGTTTTAGTCAATCTAAATTTTGGAATCACAATTTCATCTTTACTATATGTGTATTCAGATTATGGAAATCGCGTCGTTTTTTAAAAAGGCCTAAGTTTTTGCGAACATACAAGATATTTTCTAGGATATAAAGAGACGGCAGAGTTAGAATATCAATTTCGCTGAATTTGTTTCTGAGAGACTCGCGAGGCCCCATTTTATAGATTGCGCGGATTGCCCTCTTTTGTAAAATGAAAATTGAATCTACGTCAGCTGCCGATCCCCACAACAGAACGCCATAAGACATAATACTGTGAAAATAAGCAAAGTAAACTAACCTAGCTGTGGCTACATCCGTCAACTGCCTTATCTTTCTTACTGCGTAAGCAGCTGAGCTTAAATCTACTTGAAAGAGCTAAAGAGCTCTAATGTGAGCACCCCATTGCAATTTTGAATCTAAAGTAATTCCCAAAAATACAGTTTCCGAAATAGCATCTAGTTTCTTGCCATCAAGTTTTAAGTTTAGACCTACTTGGGGTACATTTGGTAACGAAAACTTAAGACATTTAGTTTTGTTCGCATTGAGTAAAAGATTATTAGCGGCAAACCATTTCGAAAGAACAGCTAGACTATCATTGACATGTAAGACATCTGTATCTTTTCTATCTATTCTAAAAATAAGAGAAGTGTCATCAGCGAATAAAATTATATCCGAGAAGTTAGCTATCAGGTAAGGAAGGTCATTAATATAAACTAGAAATAAAAAAGGGCCAAGAATTGAACCTTGAGGCACGCCCATCTTAACTAGAGACCCAGAAGACGTCGCCCCATTAACGTTTACTTTTTGCTGCCTGTTTGATAAATAGGAAAGTACAAGATCAGCAGCCTGTCCACGAATTCCATAGTGGTGTAATTTACAGATCAGTGTATTGTGGTCAACGCAGTCAAACGCTTTTGAGAGGTCACAGAAAATGCCAATCGCGTCCTGGGAATTCTCCCAGGGTTCCAAAATGTGACTGATGAGTTTTAATCCTGCGTCAGTCGTCGACCTACCTTTCGTGAAACCAAACTGTCGACTATGTAAAATCCCATTTGAGTTAAAATGTGACAACATCTGGTCTAGCATGATTTTTTCATAAATTTTGCTCAATGCTGGAAGCACAGATATAGGCCTATAATTAGAGGGATCACTCTTACCTGATTTGAAAATTGGTACTACTTTACTATGTTTCATTAAGTCAGGAAACGTACCGCTGTCTAAACATTGATTAAATATGCCTGTTAGGACAGGGGCAATTGTGTCAATGATATTTTCAAGAACCTTAACGGAAATCCCCCATAAGTCTTCAGTGTTTTTTATGTTAAGACTTTTAAATGCTGTTTTAATTGTGGCAATAGAAATGGGTTTGAATTCAAAACTTGGAATGTCCTTGCTGAAGTTTTCTTTAAGTAGAGATTCAGCTAATACAGATGATGAGGGGAGAGATTTCGTAACTTCTATTGGGATGTTGGTAAAGAAATTTTCTAGAGTCTCAGCAACTTGTAACTTATCTGAATTAATGATTTCATTATCAATTTTTAGAGCTAACTCATTCTGATCTCGCTGTTTTGTGTTTCCAGTTTCTTTGTTAATTACCTGCCACACAGCTTTTATTTTATTTTTAGAGATACTAATTTTGTTACTTATTAATTTAGATTTAGCGTGAGCGCAGACTCTTTTGAATATCTTAGAATAGTTTCTTACATAATTATGAAGGGCCTGATCAGAAGTCAATGATTTTTCGTGATACAAATTATATAAGATATCTCTGCTTTTTCTAATGCCAGTAGTGGCCCATTCGCTAAATTTTGGTTTAGTAGTTATCGTAACTTTTTTTACAGGACATGCTTAGATTAGTGATGTGCCGAGGGAACATACCCGTTCCCAGTAACTTCCCAACGGGAATGTTCCCATGTGCCCGGGAACATTCCCAGTTAGTGGGAACACTAACACATAAGTTAAAGATTTTTCTTTTTTGAACTTGTTAGATTAGGTTTCTTATCGCATATTTGTTAATAAAATAATAAAAGATAGAAATCTCACACCCATCATCCCCTCATCTTTTACACCCACTATGTGTTATTGAGAATTTTCGGCAGTTTATTATTAATGTAGTTGGAGAGATCTGATAACAAAAAAACTATCCTTTTAACTGTGCAGGTTTTTTTTTTTTTGGGTGGGAAATCATCAAATTACTTCTCCCGCTCTGGGTGGAGCAGGAGGGCGTGTCAGACTTTTACTGACTAAAACCCACCCGTGGTCCTTCAGTAGCCCGTATGCCAGGGGCTGTGGTGTCTCTTTCGAACAAACCCGCACCCCTGGCAGGCATCGACCCTTGCGGGTCCCATCACTTTTTGTGCTGACATCTCTTTGAGGCGCGCGTGGAACACAACGCGCCGTCGACTTGGGCTTGGTCCTTATCGGACAGCGAGCTACCCATTACTCGCCGTCCGCAAGCCCATGCCTACGGTGGCCGGAAATCAGCCTGGGATTCCCGACGCCCAGGGCGTCTCCGTATCCTGCGGCGGCTAGGGTCGCGAGGGCGCATATGCTGCCTCTCCCTCACGTGCGCCGCCTCCCTCTTCGCGAGCATCACTGCTTCGCTGATGGAGGTGACGGCTCCCCATGCCCTCTCGCTCCATACCATGGCATGGACCAGGGCCGGACGCGAGAGATCGCCGCCGCCGATCGCCTCCACGAGGACACGGCGGTGCTCCGCCCAAGCCGGGCATACCGCCACCGTGTGCTCCACCGTGTCCTCAGGGCGATCTTCGCAGTGGAAACACCCGGGCGTTTCCTCCCGCCCTATCCGAAACAGGAACCTCCCGAAACAACCGTGTCCGGTGAGGACCTGCGTCAGGCGGAAGGTGAGGACGCAACTGTGCAGGTGTGATGCTAATTTTGAGAAATGTTATTTACTTATCCTTTGTGCATGATTTATGGCCCCAACAAACCGGGTCGGCTTAACAAAAGAAGCAAACATAATAGGCAACTCCAGAAATGTAAACTTCTATTATCTAGCCTGCCGCTCATTAGTAATAAAGATAGCGCGGTCAACCTCAAACAAGTTACATGGAAAAGGGTCGGTGTATGTTTTCTGATTAAGTATACCATGCATAATTGAACGACAAGTTACTAAATGAGCACTTATTACATGCCACTTCTGCTTACTTACTAAATCTTACCAGTAACTTAGTATGTAATTGTATTTTTACTTTTATTATAAAAACATCCCGGGCACTGGAAAGATTCTTTCGGGAACATCCCCACTTTGGGAACATTCCCGGGAACGGCACATCACTATCTTAGATACATGTTTCGCCATGGACTGGCATACAAGTAATAGGATACAATAATCATGTAGAAACAAATGACACAACAAAAAAGTAGTTTCTACGTTGTTGTATGTTAATCGCAGTCTTATTGCTGCTCTTCTTCACCAGCTCAGTGCACCGAGAATTGGGAATAAGAAAACAAACATCCTGTTATCTTTTTTCACCCAACATACATGTTATCTTTTTTATAGCACATAGAATTACGTAGATTTTATGCCGGATTCGAAAAATATTTACTTACAGACATTAGCTAAATGTACCTGCTGGAGTATTTACTTTATAACCAGTTTGTTTGTCAATGTTAGTTTCAGATTTTATCAAAGAGTCTCTAAGTGGACTCTAGACTACGTCAATAACTTTAACGTTATGTATTTTGGATGTTGTATTAAATTAAATTATACACTGATTTTCATAAAGTGATGTCATAGGTACTTGTATTCACGTTTGTTATTAGGTATCACGTTCACTATTTTCTGTATAAATTTTCATCTTTATTCATTTATTTCATAACTAGTGACCCGCTCCTGCTTCGCACGCGTTTTTTAGGACTGGACAAAGATATTTATTTAGTGTAAGTTTCTTAGGAATGTATTTATTACCTATACCTACACATAAAGCTTCCAGAAACTATTCTTTAAATTATGGTGAAAACCGCATCGTGTAGTTCAGAAGAACAACGCTGTCACACAAGACACGAAACATAACTTTAATTTGTAAGTAAGGAAAAACAAATGATAATACAGTTGATGAAAATTCTGTTTCTTCTAGAAACAAAAAAAAAACAAACAAAGTAGCCAGATACCTACTATTTACAGCTAATTACTTCATGACATCTTGTACAATAAATTTGATTATTAAAAAAAAAAAAAAACTCTTAACCTCTTTGTATCTAAAAATAGCAAAATAAAGGTATTTTTCCTCATTATTTGGGAAGGTTTTATAGTGGTGAATGGCAGCTCTGTGCCAGTCAACCTTTTTCAAGGCGAGGCGAGCAAGCCCTGTGAGCGGGCATTTTGACGTCAGAAGAGGTCAAAGTCCGACAAATGCAAAGGATATTATTTTTATTATTTAAAAATATAAAACATCAAGGTCTATTTTTGTTTTAGGGTACTTGTTTTGTTTGTTTTGGGTGTTGAGGCCAATGTCACCGAGTGAAGTTTAAGTACCTACATACAGTCGCCAGCACATAAACTTATCCCTAACTGTCAAATTTTCCCAATTGAACATGAACCTTTTGCTTATCCAATAAAGTTGAAAATCTATAGTCAGATTGATCTTTGTCAGAAGTGGTTAAACAGGAGGGTAACCCGCCAAATTCAAATTTTCTTACATTTATTGCAATTTAGGTCACCGTCAGGTTGTACCTATGTTGAACAAAAACGCGATTTGGAAGATGTCACGTCTTCGATTTTTTGTATTTCAAGTTCATTCAATTTCGTTCATTCTTACACCACTTCACTATCTTTTTTTTTTTTGTCAAAATCTGGTAACCCTGCAATCAACTATTAAGTTACTGCATGCTTACAATAATATTATGAGTCGAAATATAGGACATACCGGTTTCGTCACGATATTTTCCTTCACCGTTTTGAGAGCAGTCAGTGGTGATGAAAAAATTAACACAATGTAAGCGCTTGACTAACTTCACGGGCCCCTGTAACTGAGAGGAGGCCCGTGTCCCAGCAATGGAAACATTATGCTGGTTATGCTATGCGACTTTACCACTGGGCCACCACATTGCTCTCTATGCTCTTATTGCTTTGAATCTATGCCAAGACTTAAGGCCCTGGTCATTTTGAATGTACTCATCGTATTGGCGTTATGAGCGATAATAGTTCTTACTGCAATCCGATATGGGTTAAAATCTGTTGTAATGAATTCGAATAATAAATGAGCAAGCATGGTCGTAAATATATGCAAATAAAATCGTATAAAATTAAATATTAACTATTTGACAAAAAATGATCCATTACTGGATGCAGTTTGGCAATTTGAATTTTATGGTATTTTTAATTACAATTATAATTGTTATTGTAGGGATAAAATGGTTTTAATGATAATTAAGAGGTGACTTTGATGATTTTTTTGATGCATAAAAGTATGCTTAATTATATTTTGAGTTCCACCACTGTATGTAGAAAAGACTTGAAAATATCATATACTTTTTTGCTTTCAAAATTATTTACGGTTAAAAAGATACACTGGTTTTAAAAACCACCTTTTTGAGCGTTTTCAAGAAATCACCGCCTTAATAGGTAGGTATTCATTCAGCCAAAAAAGTCATTAATTTTCTTCGGTCTTCGGTAGGTACCTATCACCCAAATGCGGTGTTTCCATTTCTGAGACGTATGGCAGCTATTTTTGGCAAACAATTTATATAATCATTCCAAACAAACATTGACCCAAAATATACCATCGTTAGTAATAAAATAACATTCAAATCTATAAATAAACGGCAATAATATGCATAGAAGAAATTTTTCTACTGGTATTTTTCCATGTTTTTGCTGAGTCGGTTGCAGTCTTATATAATTCTAAGAATATTTTATAGTCCGATTTGGCAATAATATTATGAATGGTTACAAAGCCCGCTTTAATGGATTTTTCTTTCGTCTTCTTGTTTTGTATACCTAATACCAACCTATAAATAAAATGAAATTGAAGTGTAACAGACTTCAATTTTTTATAAATGCATAGGTATGTACAGACGTCAGCAGGTCAACATAACCTAAACTGTCAAATTTTCCCAATTGAACATGTACCTTATTCCTTTGTGATAAAGTTGAAAACTATCAAAGAAATTTGACAGATTGGGGTAGCTTGATGTGCCACTGAATAAAAACTTTTCCTGTCTGTACTTAGACAGGAAAAGTTTTTATTCAGTGCGCAAAATTTTACCATGAATTCAGCATATTATTCTAAACACCCAACGCAGATTTTTTTTGTCCGTTTAACAAAAAATAAGTCAGCTGTTTCATAGGAAAGTGTAATACCGCGGTCAAAATATATGGAACAGTTTTTTTTTTTGTAAATCAGACGAATTTCTACGCTGGGGGTGTCTAGAAGCTGAATTCATGGTTACAGTTTGCGCACTGAATAAAAACTTATCCTGTATACGGTAGGTAGGTTCTACTTCTAACAATAAAGCGTTTTTTTAAATGTTTCTTCCTGTCTGTCTATTCCGGCTAATCTCCACAAAGGCT
This sequence comes from Polymixis flavicincta, assembly GCA_949987655.1. NCBI lineage: Eukaryota > Metazoa > Arthropoda > Insecta > Lepidoptera > Noctuidae > Polymixis > Polymixis flavicincta. The sequence goes on along the minus strand of OX465199.1, from coordinate 6,486,253 downwards.
GGGCCGATTTTGATGAAATTTGTTATGGGGTACTTTGAATCCTGGGGAAGAACATATTTTTTATCGGCAGAACACGCGGTCAAGCCACGGGCGGAAGCTAGTTCTTAATAGGTATGTCTGTTTTCTGCGTAAACTTCCACATTCTATGACAAATTCATTGCCATTTTAAATTCTATGTAGGTATTTCTGTGATCGGTTAACTTTCTATAGTCGTTAGAACTAGTTTTCCAGCCATCTAGGGCAAGATTCTTACCCCAAATGCCATATTTTTTTAATTCTAGAGCCATAAATACTCGTAGGTACCTAATTATATTCATAAATTTGATTAGGTAACCTGTAATTGGCAACTGTGTAAATCTAAGACTATTACCGTACTAACTACATGTGATATATGATACACAGTAGCTGTTGGTGTATCTTGGTAAATAAATAAATTAAAAGTGACTACTACGAAGGTAAAAATAAATCCGAACTTTAGATAAGGCTGTCAAAATGATTTCCTGAGCCCATTGATATTTACTGCCGCTTGACTTCCGTTTCGTCCGCCATGATTAATTCCCGCTCGTTTTTGGTTTTCTTTTACATTCTAATATTAAATGTCTGAAATTCTTAAAGATTTACTAGGTACCTTATTTTACACACTTTTAGGTTTTCAGCAATTTATTTTATAATCCGTTGCTATCACGCGAAACCTGTTGTTACTAACATCTGCTATATTTGGGTTACTACTACTACTACCGTGGGCGAGGTCCATATTTGTTATGTAAAAATCAATATTAAAATTTCACAGTTTAGTTAACAAAAACGACATTTTATGCAAAAAAAAATGTTTACGATTAGGTAAATGCATAAATTCCGACGGATTACACATTCGAAAAATAAATTCAATTTTGGAATTGTGGTACATTATTGTGTAGCTGTCTAGCAGCAGGCAAAACTGCCAGCTATTTATTGGCGTATTTTTTTAAATGATATCAGCCTACTTTTTATGCTGCTTAAATACTTAGATAGTACCTACCTACTTGCAGTACGGTTTCGATTTATATGATGAGAAGCGTATAAAAATGTACAGACGCAGGTCAACCTACCCCAAACTGTCAAATTTTCCCAATTGAACATGAACCTTATGCTTACGGTATAAAGTTGAAAATCTATCAAATAAATTTGACAGATTGGAGTAGCTTGATGTGCTGGCGTCTGTACTCTGTGATTGGAGATAATCCATTCTATTATAAAGCCAAATTTCTATGCAGATTGCAGATTAGTGTTTTTTTAGCAGTAGAATTTATAAGCCTAGTTTCTCAACAAAACGGCCATAAGTAAAATCCGGAGGATTTTGTAATTTCATTTTGTTTTTGCTACACACGCACAATGCGTTCAAAGGTCGCTGACCTTGTACCTTATGTATGCAGGATTCTCTGGCATTGAAAGTTGGTAAGTTCAACGCCCTAATTTACTTAGCATAAGGTGACAATTTAACTAACTGTGAAGTGTATTCTGACAGTCGATGAAAGGGAAATAAAGGATGTGGGTAGATCGTCGGCCATTTTTTTAAGTGACTTCTAAAAATGGGCTTATTAATCATCCTACTATCCTATGAATATTATAAATGTGAAAGTTTTGTTTGGATATTTCGATATTTGTATTTTTGTTCCTCTTTCACGCAAGAACTACTGAATGGATTTGTATGAAATTTGGCACGCAGATAGTTTATTACCTAGATTAACACATAGGATACTTTTTATCCCGGTAGTACGTTCCCGTGGAATTATTTCCGGATTTCCGACTTCGACGCGGGCGAAACCGCGGGCGGAAGCTAATATAAGTAGGTATTGTTTTCTGTAGGCGATTCGCCCGATTTGTGGGTGAATCGTCAATTCCAGAAATACGTAAGTATAAGCCAATTGGCATGTTTTTAATTTTATGCAATACTAGCAGCGCTCTGCGGTCTCACCCACGTATTTCACGTTCCCGTGGGAATACGAGGATAAAATATAGCCTATGTCACCCGGGGATAGTGTAGCTTCCCAACAGTGAAATAATTTTTCAAATCGGTTTAGTCGTTTCGGAGCCTATTGAGTGCAAACAAACAATCAAATCTTTCCTCTTTACGAGTATCTATTAGTATAGATATAGACAAAATAAAAAAAAAAGTTTTTTCTTACGAGAAAAAGGAGGATTTTCTCCTTTTTTATGAGAATTGAACTAATGTTATAACTTTATTTCATAAAAGAGAAATAGTGCTTAATTACTTTTAAAGCGTAGGCGTGTAAATTCCCGACAAATAAAGCCAAAAAAATATGCTTTTATTTGAAGCCTTTGAAGCACATGATTTTCCTGATTTAGGTAGTTGAGCTGCTCAAATTCTGAATCCCTTATTACAGAACGTCACTCAATACTCAAGCATTACTTAAAACTAGTTTCAACCTGCTTTTTATATTTCTATGGTTTCAACCAATCAAATGGCTTGAATCTAGTTTTAAGTAATGCTTGAGTATTGAGTGACGTTCTGTAATAAGGGCCTGAGTTGACATAGATTTTTTTTTAAACGTTGCCCCACTCTGGCAATTTCTCATGTATTGTAAGTGCGTTTACAAACATTTAAAACTCACATACACAAACAGCCAGACCCGGAACAACTAATGGTAGGTCATACAAATATTTGTTCCGTGCGGGAATCGAACCCACGGCACGCAGTGCAGCAGTCAAGTTAATCGCTTAACCACTGCGCCAACCGTGCATAATTACTGACAAATGCTTGAACTGACTGGATTGGTCCACTTACTCTATAATAATGCGCCGAGATTCGAAAAACGAACACTGTGTTTTTTCGCCGGGCTGAGACTCGTTTGCGCTGCATTGTTTTTTTTTTTTGTTTTTTGTTTTCGGTTTCGTTTCGCTTCACTCTCTTGGATTCTGAATGCTGAGTTCAGAACCGAGAGTTGACAATCCGATGCGCGATGAAAGCCCTCCGCGATTTTATTACTTGGGTCATTCTCAGGAGACTCATTATTTGGTTGACTTCGGTGTCATTTTTGTTATCTAATTTAGGCATGAAATATCAAATCTAGAGTTAACACTCTACCACTAACATGCTAATTAACTCTAGATTTGATATTTCATGTTAACAAGGCCTAAATTAAAAAAAAAAATGACACCGAAGTCAACCAAATAATGAGTCTCCTGAGAATGACCCACTTACGTCCGTCGCGCGTCGTCGCGTCGCACACTGATGGTCCCTTTCTACACGCTTTTTATTATGTTCACCTGTATGTAGGTATGTTTGTAACCGACTTCTTTGGGCGCGATTTTGACCCACTTTAAACGGCCAGATTTCGTTCAAACTTTGTAGATTTATCGAGGACCGATGACAATACTCTAATTTGATAAAATTATTCCATTTTTCAATTTGCAAAATATGATTTTTGTTAATTTAAGTCGATAAGGTAAGAAACTTAATTTTAATTTTTTCTCTACAGTCGATAAGACAGGACTTGATGTAAATTTTAATTTCCAATAATTATCTTTAGCCGATTTCTCTAATATTGACAAATTTTCGAATACTAAGGAGACCCCACGCTTTTTTTAAATATTTTATTTTTATTTTTTATTCACACTATTATTAATTTATATTTATTGTTTTTAACACTATTCTTAATCTAAATTTATTAAAATTTATTTTCTATTTTTAGTTCGGTTTTCTATGGCGTGTTTTTTTTTTTAAATAAAAAATGGACATTGATCCTAGAGCGCTGATATTTTTTTCTAATGTCGTCGCAGTGATAACAAATAATACAAAAAAATAATATTGTCGTACCTCAAATAATCCTCAAGGAATTAATACATTTAACTCGTATTGAATTTCTCAAAAACATGAAAAGATTTTGAGATGGCAAGCATATAATAATATATGTTAGAAAACTAATCATTCAGAGTAATTCGCTCGAAGAACTATTTGCTTATCTGTGCGTACTTTGGAGATAATGAGCATGAGACAAGACAAGTGTCAAATCAAATCGTCTCAAATCAAATCATTTAATTGCATATTACAGGTTCAGAGGATATTAAAAAAGGTTCATAGGGTACACTGTGTTATAACCATATTATGAGGTTTGCAAATATAGGTATTAGGAACATCATTTTACATAAGATGACGACGTCATTCACAATATTTGGTAGGCAGTACCGGTAGGCATTTGGTTTCAAAATTCTAGGTCAGTAGTTTTTATATGCTTTATTTTATTATATTGTTTCGAAAGTTAATAGGAGTAGGTTTATGTATATTTATGTTTATTAAGCTATTAGGTCAATGCGCTTGCGTGAACTCGCGTACAATGATTGTTTCCATAACCTGACATAACATATAACATGACATCATGTTCGCACGCACATAAAAATATTGGATTTTAAACTCACTGTGTTGAACTGAACATTGAGATTCCAACAGAGCATCTCAACTCGTCGTTAAGGTGACACTTGTCCACATTTTTTCCATACAAACTTCGGGAGGGTTTTACTCATAGATATAAGAAAGAAGCTGCTTTTTATATTTCTATGGTTTTACTCCACTGTTTGACTATGTACATCAAAAATTAAACATGTTATGGTTTTGTCTCATTGTTAATATTGTCTGTACGGAAACAGAATACTAAAATAAAAAGCCATTAAAAAGTTATGAGCCAACAAAGATTCGTTTTTCTTGCTAATTTATCCTAACTTTGGGCGTGTTTAAGTAATAGAAGAAGTGTAAAATCTCCAAAACTAAGTCGATACTGACAAAGTTCAATTATCGAAAAGTTATATAAACTTAATTGGTCATTGATTTTTGCAGTGTTTTTTTCAGAAAACCCGATCTTCCGAAGGACTTTTCTAAATTTTTAACGCGTCTGTTTTACCATAACTGATCCTGCAGCTCACTCAATAACGTTGTGCGTGTAGACTATCGTCTAACTGCTCATCACTGATACTACCTCTGCCGGACTCGAAGCCTGGTGAGACAGCGTGCTTTTTAGCCAGGCCCACCAGTGAGTTCGAGCCCGACTTGTGAACCCTTAAGACGAAAAGTTCGGACAAAAACTGAAAAGCTCGGATGGCTCCAATAACTGGACATCCAGAAGTTTCATAACCCTCTCTCGAAGCTCGGTTCAATATCGAGAGTAAAAAATTCAGAATGCTTTAAAATCCGGCCACGATATTATTACTAGGGATGCATCCGATACCGATGCCGATATATAGGTGATACTCGAAGTTTGCCGATATATCGGCAGCGGCGATATTTTTGTGGCCGATTCAACGATACTTTTCAAATTTCGCGATTTAAAAAAGTATAAACGCGCGTGTGGTCTCGTCTATTTCATTGCAAACGAGGCACAGACATACTGTTTATATGTCTGTGAAACGAGGCACGAACTAACGATGCTGCCTGTCTATAGTTTAAAAAGGTTTTATTTAGTTTGTCCTGTTATTTGTTCTTTTTATATTAATTAAAAAAATAACCCGACTTGTGTTTTATTTATTTTACCTTCATTTTTGAATTCAATAATCGTATCGGTATCGGTATCGCCGGTGTATTTGTATTGAAAAAGCACTGTCTATTCTTCGTAGAAATACAAAGCGTCATGCTAAGCCCGCAGGCGTAGGCGTAGCGCTGCGTAACCTGAGTAAATATGTTTCACGCGCCCCACGATTTTATTTTTACCGAATTACTTTTTAGCTTTTTGTTAAAACCGTTTAACTTAAAAAAAAAATTAAGTACGCACGGCTACACATCAAGCTATACATTTCCAGTATAAGCTGACTTCGCATTATATAGGATTTCCGTATTATACGAGATCAGCGTAAACTGGAAATATATATAGCTTGATGTGTAGCCGTGTGTACCTACTTATTTTATTTTCAAGTTTTTAGTTTTTATTTCGTTACTTAATATTCGTAAGTCGCGGCCGTTTCCACTGGGCCACCACTGCTCCCACGAGTTGTAGGTCGTGCGTTCGAACCCAGCCCGGCGCATTACTTTGTGTAAATAATTTCATCACCACTGCTCTCAAACGGTGAAGTAAAACATCGTGAGGAAACCGGCATGTCCTAGAACCAAAAATTCGAAGACATGTGACATTGTAGCGGCACTACAAATAAAAAATGCTTCGCAACAAAAATCGAAAAACGCAAAAAGAAAAGTGGCGCCATCTACAATGCCACAGGCGAACTATTCTTAGAAATTCTACATCGCACAATCAGAGTTTACCACGACACTCGAATAGATAAAATATCCCGACATCAATTGTCGGGCAGTTGCCCACCAGACACAATACCCGTCTGGTCGGAGGATCCTCCTTGACCATCATAGGTATGAGTGAACTTTACACCCTCTTCCTCATACCCCTAAAACATCTACCAACCCGCACTGGGCCCGCGTGGTAGATTACGGCCCACTCGGGCATGGAGTGGAGGCCTGTGTCCCAGCAGTGGGAACAATATAAGCTGAGTACTTATGTATGTATGTATGTACTTAATATTATTTTGTATTGTTATCAAAACTAAAGGTGTAGGTATACCAAATATCGAATCAGTCTGGCAACAGGAAGGGGGTACAATTTCAAGTAAGCAAAAAAAACAATAAACAGGGCAAGCTAAATTAAACCGTTTAAAAACCCTTCCAATAACGTTAGATATCTATATACATTTTCTATTACACGTTGTAGAAGTAGCAATCACAGGTAAAATTTGCTTACGAATATATTTTTAAGCCCAGTTAGACAATCAGAATTGCTATCATTGTTGAACATGAGGTTGAAAATAAGTTGCCCATTCCAAAGTGTAGTAGGTTTGGTTTAATTCATGCCACAGATAACAATAAATAAAGTGTTTTTTTTTATTGTTATTTACTAGAATGTAAATAAATAAATACCTAATTGGCAAAAATATATCATATGTTATAAGTAACTGTTATTAAATTAAAGTACCTACTTACCTAGCCTAAAATTTTCATAAAACAATTAATTTAAATAGCATTATAATGTTTATATGTAGAATTAAATTAAATGTTTGTTTTTGTGAAAGTCTTACGACTTAATACGTATGACCATCAAAGTAATTACACAATGCGTGTGCATAAAATAAAGTAAGTATAAATAAAAAAAAAAACTGGCTAAGTGCTAGTCGGACTCGTACAGGTGGGTTCCGTATCACAAGGCAAAAAAACGTCAAAAAAAAACACGTTTCTTGTATGGGGTCTCCATAACGCAAACGTATTTTTTTTTAGGCCTTTTATTTTTAATTTAATTTTAAATTATTTGTTGTTATAGCGGTAACAGAAATATACAGACTGAGCAAATCAATTGTCTACCTATTACGGCTTATGAGATACAGCCTGCTGACAGACGGATGAACGGACAACGGAGGTTTAATAACCGCTTCTTGAAACAAGCGCAACGCGACACTGTAGAACAATTTCCATGAAGTTTTCGTAGAAATTGTTCTAGGTGTGTCCCGTCGCGCCTATTTGAAGAAGCCTTTATAGAAACCCGTTGGCACCCATTGGGTACGGAACCCTAGATACTATCTCGGTTTAGAATTGCAATACCTACTTCACTTACTTTCGCTATTAGAGTGACCATTAGCTTCTCAATGATTGAAAGGAAACTGTTCATACTGTAAGTGGGACATCGGAATCACTTTTACACTAAAAAAAAATGGTCAGCAAGCCTTTCCCCGGCTATGTTGGTATCGGTTTTTAGTCTAACCAGCGGGCTTAGCATGACGCTTTGAATTTCCACGAAGAATAGACAGTGCTTTTTCAATACAAAGTGAGATTTCGTTCCTACATTTTTGTTATCGCACCGTAGATATCCTTCTACAATCTGTCATTTAGTCTTTCGGTTCTAACGATATTTGTCTAGGTCCTTATAAATATAGACTATTTCAGAAGAATATTTCTTCCCAAACTGTCAAAATCACACTGACAACAAAACTTTCTACTCGACGGCCACAAATTATATACGATTATCTACAAAATCATGATTCGTTTAGAACGCATAACTGTGATAATGAATAGAATAAAAACTTTTTTCAAAAAAATAACAACCGACTTCCAAAAAAACACTACAGTTTTTATTTTTCACCTTTTAGTTACACCAAATCAAATCAAATCAAATCATTTATTTGCATAATACAGGTAGGTAGGCAGGTATTTCATCATCCTTGGCGTCAAAACAATGCATATTTATGCGATAGCAACATTCGCGGTTGATTTGCTGTAATTTTTTGAAGAGTTCCGTTGTCTGTCTCCAAAATGCATCATCAGATCTATATGAAATTTCAATGGGACTATTTCAGAGTAAACTCCTTTCGAACAAAAAAAGAATTTTGCAAATCCGTCTATATACGACGGAGTTATGCCCGAACATACAAAAAAAAAAAAACATGTCGAATTGATAACCTCCTTCTTTTTGAAGTCGGTTAAAAACATAGCTATCTTATCCTATTGTACATCATTTATTTAATAGTCATGTCTATTCTTCCGTCGACAAATCGGTGCTCGTGCTAAGCCTGCAGATGTAGCTGAAAACCAGTATTTTACATGTAGCGACTGCCTATCTTACCTCCACACCCCAGTAACTGGGAACAGGATACCTCTTGGTAAAACTTGCCTATTCAAAACGTGGTAGGTAGAAATTTCTCCGGACTCCGGATATCAATCATTCCTCCGTTGCTTCATGACTAGAAAGCGTGCCAACTTACCGCAGTTCACGTAATGACAGGGTAACAACTTGTCCGCTGATGACACTTTAATAGATGGGAAAAAGTTGGTTTTGTTGCCAAATTGTAGGAGCAAATGTTTTAGTAATGCTTTATTGTTATGGCCGAAATAGAAAAAGAATAAATGTGTAACACACACTAATCATGAAGGAAAAGGGAGGCGGCGCACGTGAGGGAGAAGCAGTATATGTGCACTCACGGCCCTAGTCGCTGCAGGAGATGCCCTGGGCGTCGGGAATTCGGGCTTGCGGATGGCAAGTAATGGGTAGCTCGCTGTCCAGTAAGGACCAAGCCCGGGTCGACGCACAGTGGATCGTCCCCATACAAGAGGTGTGACATAGAATCAAAAATTGAAAAAGTATTTAATTTAAAAAAAAAAAAATATACAGTTGCATTCCTCTATTAAAGAACAACAAAAAAAGTTACTACGCTTTTTTTATTTGACCAGCACTTTCGGAACGATTCGATGAAAACTGTTATTTTTGTATGGAAACGAACACGAAAATGTCTGTATCTCATGATTCCCTCCTTGTTTCGATTTGCGGTTTTCACTAATGTTATTTACCCATTTTATGCCACATTTTCTTCAAGGACACATGGTGCCCCCAGAGTGCCCCTTCCGAGATATTTTGCCTATAGTAACCATCTTTGTTATTGTATTCCTGATGGAATGGAGGTACATTAAGTATACGTATTACTGAGAATAAGTCATCACTAAGTAGTTCCTTAAATAACAGGTGCATTTGTGAGTACTTTAATGACTTATGAACGCTTTTATTGCAATATAACAAAAGCGTTAATGAGTCAGTAAATAACGACTACCAGTAGTATTTGCTTAATCTAATTAGTTATTGTATTTACTGAGAATTACACTTAATTAAGTTAAATGAAGAAAAGGCATTAGTGAGTTCTATATATTGAAAAAAATATCGGTAATGAGTTGTGACATCGCAGTAACAAGTTGAAAAGAAAAGAAAAGTTTTATGGTGAATAAGAAAATGTGTATTAATATCTTTTTTATTTATATAATATAACACTGTAAAATAGCATTAAATCTTAAAGTAAATTACAATTAAACCTATGATAATTTATAAATAAACAATAAAACAACTACTAATAACTAAATTATAAATTCTAATTATAAAAAAAAAAAAAAAATACTACCATTTAGTCACTAAAATTATATTAGGTACTATAGGTAAGACTTAAACTATATTATTTTCTTCATCAAAATCATTATTGTCGTCATCTTCTTCAATGTCACTAGATTCCGAAACTGCTCCAACTATTGTATCAGTTGAAATGTCAATGAGCTCCAATTCACTCCGATCATGTATGAGCAAATCGTCCAGTTCTCTAAATGAAGATTTTTTTACTTTATTGTTCATTTTTGGTCGTAGGCTCGTTATAAGAGGATCGGAAGATAACAGGAGATTATGAAGGATGTCTTCATTAGTGGCGATGCTACTATGCTTTCGTGTATGATTTTCTCTAAATTTACGAAAATCCTTGTTTCTTGCTTCAGATGCTTCTTCAGACAAAAAACCTATAGGCACTACTGATAGGTGCTCCACTATCTGCGATCCATGAATCAGCAATTTATGTAAACTTGATGGCATGTTATACCATGGATATAACTGCACGAATAAATTTGCTGTTTCATCACAATATAATTTGAATTTTAGGATTTCAATTTTTTCGCCTGAGGAAATGCATTGCAAAATTACGGCGAGTCTTCTAATTAAGTTGACGTCTAATTTTGTAATTTCCGCAGTCATTTCAGGGTTTGCAAAAAACCTTCTAGCAGCATTTCCAGTGTTTGTATTGCCACTACCCTGCTTTACAACATCCAGAAGTAAGCCTGTGTTTCTTCGGAAAGCTGCTTGAATAGCTTCTTTCCTATCTTTAACAATTTTTTTATTGTCGTCACCTTTTGCTTGCCATGATTTTATGTCCATTCTGTAGGCAATGTGTAATAAACACTCCATAGAACGAATCCAAGCATGCAACGAACTAAATCCATGCTTGTATAAATCTTCATTCACAGGTTTAGCTCTCACTTCTTCCAATTTATTCACCTCGCTTGGGCAAGCTTTGCACAAATCACACACTGCTGCCGATGTTCCAGATATGATTGAATGCACCTTACCATCAATCATGGTTAACCACAGATTGTGCATAATAGTAGCATTGCCGCAATCAGTTGGGTTTAGTCCACGAATATCGGTCTGAAATATATCCATTTCAGCCTTTACATTTGCTTCAAAGTATTCTGTTTAGTTTCCAGGACATTCAAAACTGTTGAGACGTGTTCAGGATTTCTCAGCAAATGTTTCATAATTCTGGCCACATCATTTTTTCCGGCAGATTTAAGTGCACTTTCAACAGTATGTAAAAGCTCATCTGGACGACTGCAACTGGCAATATTTTCATCAACACGTCTTCTTTTCTGTCTACTCGATAAATCTTCAAAGCGTTTGCGAGGAGATTTATATGTTGAAGTTGATGCATCCGATTTTGATGGACTGATCACCTCTTCTGTCTCATTTTCAGCTTCTTCAGTGTGAACAATATTTTCCTTAAAGCAATCTGGCCAAATGATATCTGAACTTAACCACTCTCTGTTCTTGTCCATGAACTTGTCGACTGTCCTTCTTGATTGCACCCATTTGGAGTAAATCCGATAGCAAAATCGACGACACCAGTTCTTTAGATCTGACACATCATTTTCTCTTAACTGAACATTACTATTCGACTTCAGTGTGTTAAATAAATTTTCATAGTCACGAATATCTTTATGATTACGAAGAGCAACATAAAGATAGAGTAGAAAATCCACGGAAAGCCATAATGACAACACTTGGTAGAGGTTATAATTACAACTGAATTATATTTGCAAAACACACTAAAATATATAGGGCAGCAAGTTTGCAACTAGCAATTAATTTGATATGCTAATGATGACACGAGCCAATCGCAATGCAGAGCTTAAGGGCTGTTAACATAGTAATTACAATAACTAATTAGATTGAGCAGTACTGGTGGTCGTTATTTAATGACTCATTGACGCTTTTGTTATATTGCAATAAAAGCGTTCATAAGTCATTAAAGTACTCACAAATGCACCTGTTATTTAAGGAACTACTTAGTGATGACTTATTCTCAGTAATACGTATACTTAATGTACCTCCATTCCATCAGGAATACAATAACAAAGATGGTTACTATAGGCAAAATATCTCGGAAGGGGCACTCTGGGGGCACCATGTGTCCTTGAAGAAAATGTGGCATAAAATGGGTAAATAACATTAGTGAAAACCGCAAATCGAAACAAGGAGGGAATCATGAGATACAGACATTTTCGTGTTCGTTTCCATACAAAAATAACAGTTTTCATCGAATCGTTCCGAAAGTGCTGGTCAAATAAAAAAAGCGTAGTAACTTTTTTTGTTGTTCTTTAATAGAGGAATGCAACTGTATATTTAATTTTTTTAAATTAAATACTTTTTCAATTTTTGATTCTATGTCACACCTCTTGTATGGGGACGATCCACTGTGCGACGGCGCGTTGTGTTCCACGCGCACCTCAAAGAGATGTCAGCACCAATTGTTGGGTTCCGCAAGGGCCGATGCCTGCCAGGGGTGCGGGTTGTTCGAAAGAGATACCGTGGCCTCTGGCAAACAGGCAACTGAAGGAACACGGGTGGGTTTTAGTCTGTAAAAGTCTGACACGCCCTCTTGCTCCATCCAGAACGGGAGAAGTTATTTGATAATATCTCACCATTAAAAAAAAACGAACTGATTAGTTTTTTTTTTGTTTGTTTGATTCTGATTATTATCAGAATCTGAATCATTGCTTCATATGTTCGAACAATTAGTCTGCTCAGCAACGTGAATAACGCAATGAAAGTTGTCATTAGCCGTCCCCCGACTTGACAATGCCTTGATCAAAATATTACCTTTTCGTAGGTTGTCGGGGGTTTTTTAAATTTGTAATGTAATTTTTTTACTCCGCTCCTAAGTGTTTTAGCGTGATGATAAATTGCCTACGTATTTCTAGAGTTATCGATACGTCCATAAATAAATAAGCTTCGTGCGAATAGCCAAACGACAATAATACATTACAGCGGCGAGGTGTTAATTTTTCCAAGAGTGAAGCCGAAGTGAAGCCGGTTTCAAAAAATCGACTATTGACGACACTATTGACGTGCAATTTTTCAAAAGCGGTACAGATGCGAATCGTCGAAGGGAAGCCGGTAGGAATCGTGTTGTATGATACTTTCGCCACTGATACATTATTTAGAAGTGTCGAATCGCCCGATTCGCATCGTAATTGATTTTAACGCATCGGCGAGTAAATTCGTGCGAATGGACTACGTAACAAGCCTCCCCACCGAGATTTTTATTTATTGTTTATTGTTAATTAAAACGGTAACACCAATTAAACATTAATTAACATATACATTTAAACAGGTATAGCAAATAAAAATATTACAAATACTAACAAATAATAGAGGCCAACCTAGCATACTTACTCTCGCAAAACATCAGACAAACACGCAAAATTTTGCTCCATTCATCAGCAAACAGATCACATTCAGGATAGGCGGTCAGGAGGGCGTTAAGCATCCTTAAAGTACGACACACAGGAGACTCAGCTCTGGCGACAGTTTTAGACAACGGCGGCGCCGCGGCGCAAACAGATTGCGTCGACGGCTTTGACGATGACCGATGAATTTGTCGGGAACAAATAGTCGACAGAAAACATCGAGGAGTTCGCGACTGTCGATGCGTCCTCTGAGAGTTTTGCAGGCCACTGTGAGCTGTAGAAAGCCCCGTCTAACTTCCAACGAGTGGAAGCCCAAAGCACCAAAGAGGTAATTAGTCGGGTACATGAAAGGAAATAGATAAATTCATAACGGGTTGCTACAGTGACATTTTCACCGCCTATTATTATTAACTAGCTAGTTTTTACCAGCAGCTTCGCCTGCGTGGTGGTCGGAAATTATGCTTCGAAAACGTAGGTACTGCCGGGATAAATTACCCTATGTGTTAATCCAGGTTATAAGCTATATCTGTGCCAAATTAAATCCAAAATCGTTAAGGCTCGTATACACGCCAAGGACCTTCAACATTTGGGCGCACTAAATTCGTGGGCGAGTGCGGGATGATGTAGCCGTCAAAAATAATGCATATTTGTAAAAAGTAACAAAATCAAATCATTTTCCTTTGTATTGCAAAGCAGTAGAAATTATTTTTTAACTGTTTTGTTAAAAAATGAAGGAGTAAAATGGTTTCATTTCAACGATTTGGAGGTGATTTGGTGTTTTTAATTTTATTATTTGATACCCATAGAAAAGTTATGCCTAAACCAAATGACGTATCATATTATGTAGATTACTAACTATTTTTTTCAAATGTAATTTCTTTGTAAATGCCGACGAAAAGTGGTTTCATCTGCATGCTGTTTTCAACCATTTTTGAGAGGGCACCCTTAAGCCGTTATTGCGTGATTTAGTAACAAACATCTAAACTTTCACATTTAACATATTAAGTAGTACCGCGGCACGTATACGAAACAAATTAAACGCGAAACCTCTCATTTTACATCCATTACTGACACAATCAATAATATTTTCTCACAACTCGTCACGGTAACTCCGAACATCGGCCCTTCACGATAATTGTCATGTTTATCCATAAAAACCATGGTCAAGGCGGCTTTATTTAACCACACGTTACATAACACGTATGTTTAAGTAGGCATACCTTCACGTAGCTAAAAATAACTGTAGTCTCTAGGTAAAGTTCACTTGGCCCTCACTCAAGTGAGCGCATACAATTCGAAAGCGAACTCATTTGTTTTTAAAGTAAGTGGAGAGGTCAAAAATGAGTGGTGATTATGAGTAAGAATAATTTATTGGGACAGGTTTTGCCAGATGCAATACGGTATTTTCAAATTTAGTAAAAACTATTTTAATTTGAACATTGGGACGACATACTTATTTAACAGAAAAATAAAAATAAATTTATTCATATCCATTTTCTCAATTAAAGGATTAAAATCATATTTATTTTCCGTTGTTTTGAATTTACCGCCAAAACGCTCCTTACGATGACTTTTATCAAGTGACATCGTGACGTCAGCTTTGTGTAAACAACACCGGTACAAATGCTTAGTTTGTCGCAGTTTTAGAAGTATTTGTGCACAGAGGCACCCCACACCAGTAATATCACTTTCTATGCATTAAAAATCTTATTAATAATAAACTCAACATTCACTTGTTTACTTACTAACTACTTTAGTTTACACAAAGTTGACGTCACGTGATAAAAAATCATCGTAAGGAGCGTTTTGGCGGTAAATTCAAACAACGAAAAATTAATTTGATATAAATCGTTTTTAATTGAGAAAATGGATATAAATCAATTTACTTATATTTTTCTATTACAAATTTCGTCCCAATCTACAAATTAGAATGGTAAAAAAAAAAAAAAAACGAAAATAACCTATTTGTGGTTTATGCATATCTAACACAGCCTTATAATGCTCCCACTGCTGAGACACAGGCCTCCTGTCTATGAAAGAAAGTGGGCCTGTAATCCTCCACGCGGGCCCACTTCGGTTTTGTGGATGTTATATGTCCTTTTTTTTGGGGGTTGGGAAATCATCAAATAACTTCCCCCACTCTGGGTGGAGCAGGAGGGCTTGTCAGACTTTTACTGACTAAAACCCACCGCGTACCTTCAGTTGCCTGTGTGCCAGGGGCCACAGTATCTCTTTCGAACAACCCGCACCCCTGGCAGGCTTCGGCCCTTGCGGACCCCACCAATTGGTGCCGACATCTTTTTGTCTCGAATTTTAGGTTGTAAGCTTTCTAGGACATGCCGGTTTCCTCACGATGTTTTCCTTTACCGCTTGAGAGCAATGGTGGTGAAATTAAATACACAAAGTAGTCTGTCTGGGTGGAAATTTACATATTCATACGTGTTTTGCAGTAGGTCAGTGTCAGGCTGTATTTTGAACAAAATATGACTCGCGACGTCTCCTCAGGGGCCTTAGTCTGCTATTTTTATAAATTCGTCATTCCAACACGATCCCATTATAATTTTGCTAAAAGTTCGTAATCTGCTAAATTCATAATGGTCGATCAGTGACCGGTCAGTGGTCTCGTAATATAATTGTGTTATAATGGCATTGTCGTATTGCCATTATTATTTTAAAACACGTTAGTAGAAATGATTTTCGAAAAAATACTACTAAATTTAAACATTTATTCATGCCAGATTTCATTTATGTAGGTATATATATTTTTACATAATTATTTTTTAACATATTATTTTAGGACTGTCGAAATTTTAGGAGATTACCCCCTAAGTCAGTCATTCATTTATAATTATGTACGAGATTACCAGTAAATGCCATTTCTTTCAATTAAGTGTCAGTGGCTGACCAATGGAAAGTCATAATGACGCCATTGTATTAGTAGATTACCAAACTTGTCAAAAACAACAAATATGAAATAAATGATAGACCATTCTGACATTATTGTAATAGCAGACTTGAGGCCCAGGTATGTATTTAAATATAATTATAATAATTTTAAGTCGTCAATACAACCAGGGGTGCGGGTTAATCGAAAGAGATACCGTGGCCCCTGGCACACAGGCAACTGAGGGAACACGGGTGGGTTTTAGTCTGTAAAAGTCTGACACGATCTCCCGCTCCACGCAGAGCGGGAGAAGTAATTTGATGATTCGCCACCCTAAAAAAAACCCTATTCTAAGTTAAGCGACTATTTCATGAAAACATCATGCAATGGGCCTGGGGCCTAAGTCTACTAATTTATAAACGTTACAATGGTCTCTCAATGGTGTGTTTTTGACAGTTTTTGTATGGCAAATCTGTCAAAAACTTACCATTGAGAGACCATTGTGACGTTTATAAATTAGTAGACTTAGGCCCCTGAGTCAATGTCCATCTACAATTGTATGATAAACGAGATTCAATTATGTATGGTGTATATTGTATTGTATAGCTGTAGTATACCTAATTCGTCTCATACAGCCGAGCATAGCGCAGAGACAGCAAACCTTTGAATGGAGAGGTTCAAAATAAATTAACAAATGAGCTCTTTGTTTAACAGGGCTTTGAGGCTAAGTAATAAATAACAACCGCACGCTCGATCGGACAGGGTAAGCCACACTTGCCGTGGTTGTTCCGTGGATGGGTGACCATCTTTATCAAGACTCCTCCGTGTCTCAGAAAGCACGTTAAGTCGTTCGTCCCGGCTGTAATTCGTGGATCTTTGACCGTTGTTACGGGACGTTCGAAGCCCAATTCTGACAACCAGTCTTACCAAGGTGTATCGTATTACCCAGTAACTGGGTTGTGGAGGTCCAATAGGCAGTCGCACCATTTAAACTACTGGTATTCAGTTGCATCTGCACCCTAATTGCGTAACTCATGATTCATCATAATCTGTATCGTTTTGAAACGCATTGTTATACCATTGCTTCATATGTTCGAAAAATGTGTCTGTTCGACAACATAAATAACGCAATGAATACTGTTTAACTGTGAAGACGAAACCAATTATGATCAATCGTGAGTTACGCAATTAGGGTGCTGGTTAGACTGGATGCCGACCGCAAGATAGTTGGAAAAAGGCAAAGCTGTTTTTTTTTTCGAGGGTGGGGAATCATCAAATAAGTTCTCCCGCTCTGGGTGGAGCAGGAGGGCGTGTCGGACTTTTACTAACTAAAACCCACTCGTGTTCCCTCAGTTGCCTGTGTGCCAGGGGCGACGGTAACTCTTTCGAACAACCCGCACCCCTGGCAGGCAACGGTCCTTGCGGACCCCACCAGTTCAGCTGATGATGACGTCTTTGATATTAACGTTGCTTTAAGGTATGTAATGATTATAGGCGACTGTTTAACTTTACATTTTTGACGTTTAAACGTTTCTTAACTTTATGCAACTTTTATAAATAACCCCAATAGAAGAGTTACATAAATTATTGTTTGTTTAGTGTGCCACTCCTTGGGTAAAAGAGTACACTCGTTGTGAAAGTAATAACTGCAGTGTTTGTCTCTCTGTCACATGCGATTTTCTGTGAAAGTATTTTGTTGTTTGTGCAGATTTGCACGGTAGTGAATAATTTTACTAACTGGTTGGCTAATTAGCATTTTACAGATATTTATTTTGTGTGCAGATAAACGTTGTTATTAACGTCGCTGTTGCAAACTATTATACAGTTTTGAATGGTTGAATAATTTAAGGATGAAAACTTTTTTCTTATTTTTTTTAAATCATCATCTTACTTATTATTATAAACGTTGCTAAAAATTAAGTAAGTAATAAAAGAAAACATTTATTTCAGACACGATTAAAAATTGTTCATGTAATGTAAGTAACAAAGGTCTTAAAAACAATGTTAATATTGTAGCCTTCACGAATATAATCATGTTTTTTTAACCATACATTTTTGACGTTTACACATCTATTATCAATTAACGTTTATAAATAAATCCCTTGTGTTTAGGTTCATCACTCCTATTATACGTTATCAATGAATTAATTAAAAAAATCATTACAAACTGCATGTGGATTCTGCACAAATGACACCGCGAAAACTTGCGTGGAGTGAAGCGTCAGTGTCATTCAATTAATGCTAGGGCTTGACCAACCGTTGCATTTTTTTTATCTTTTTTGGGTGGGAAATCATCAAATAACTTCTCCCGCTCTGGGTGGAGCAGGCATCGGCCCTTGCGGGACCCATCGGTTTGTGCTGACATCTCTTTGAGGCGCGCGTGGCACAACGCGCCGTCGACTTGGGCTTGGTCCTTACCGGACAGCGAGTTACCCATTACTCGCCGTCCGCAAGCTCATGCCTACGGTGGCCGGAAATCGGCCTGGGATTCCCGACGCCCAGGGCGTCTCCGTATCCTGCGGCGGCTAGGGTCGCGAGGGCGTATAGACTGCCTCTCCCTCACGTGCGCCGCCTCCCTCTTCGCGAGCATTACTACTTTGCTGAAGGAGGTGACGGCTACCCATGCACTCTCGCTCCGTACCATGACCTGGACCAGGGCCGGACGCGAGAGATCGCCGAGGACACGGCGGTGCTCCACCCAAGCCGGGCAGACCGCCACCGTGTGCTCCACCGTGTCCTCAGGGCGATCTTCGCAGTGGAAACACCCGGGCGTTTCCTCCCGCCTTATCCCAACCGTTGCGTTTAGAATCATAGTAGAGATTTTTATAATATTTTTATGATAATTCTTTTGATCATTTTATGTTAAAACAGTTTATGGGACAATTTTATTATCGTGAAGGGCCGATGTTCGGAGTTACCGTGACGAGTTGTGAGAAAATATTAATTATTCTGTCAGTAATGGACGTAAAATTAGAGGTTCTGCGTTTAATTTGTTTCGTATACGTGTCGCGGCAATTAATCCTACAGATATTATAAATGTGAAAGTTTGTATTTATGGATATTTGTTACTCAATCACGCAAAAAAGGCTGAACGGATTTGAATGAAATGTGGCACACATTTAATTTATAACTTGGATTAACACATAGGGTACTTTTTATCCCGGTAGTGCGTTATCGTGGGATAATTTCCGTCCTCCACACGCTGGCAAGAGCTAGTTCTAATATAAAATGATCGAAAGACTTACTAAAATAGCGTACAAATATTATTATATCTCGATTATGATTGTAAATGTAACTAGGGATGACATGACACTGACAATTCACTCCACGCTAATTTCACCTAAAATGCTGCACACTAATAAGGGGTCTATTCATAAACTATGGTTAAAGTTAAGACGTGTTTTTTTTTTTTGGTGTGCAATCATCAAATAACTTCTCCCGCTCTGGGTGGAGCAGGAGGGCGTGTCAGACTTTTACTGACTAAAACCCACCCGTGTTCCCTCAGTAGCCCGTACGCCAGGGGCTGTGGTATTTCTTTTGTACAAACCCGCACCCCTGGCAGGCATCGGTCCTTGCGGGACCCATCGGTTTGTGCTGACATCTTTTTGAGGCGCGCGTTGAACACAACGCGCCGTCGACTTAGGCTTGGTCCTTACCGGACAGCGAGCTACCCATTATTCGCCGTCCGCAAGCTTATGCCTACGGTGACCGGAAATCGGCCTGGGATTCCCGACGCCCAGGGCGTCTCCGTATCCTGCGGCGGCTAGGGTCGCGAGGGCGCATAGACTGCCTCTCCCTCACGTGCGCCGCCTCCCTCTTCGCATGGTAGCTCGTACCATGGCCTGGACCAGGGCCGGATGCGAGAGATCGCCGCCGCCGATCGTCTCCACGAGGACATGGCGGTGCTCCACCCAAGCCGGGCAGACCGCCACCGTGTGGTCCACCGTGTCCTCAGGGCGATCTTCGCAGTGGAAACACCCGGGCATTTCCTCCCGCCTTATTCGAAACAGGAACCTCCCGAAACAATTGTGTCCGGTGAGGACCTGCGCCAGGCGGAAGGTGAGGACGCCATGCCGCCGCAATCGTGGCGTGCCCAAAGTTAAGTAGTTAATCAGTCGCTAATTTATTTACTTAACTTTAAGCATCGTTTCTAAATAGGGGTAATTGGTAGGTAACACATTATCAATCAGAATCTGAACTATTTTGAAAAATATTGCTAATCCATTGCTCCATCTGTCAAAATATTGCCTGCTCAACAACGTAAATAACGCAATGAATGTTGTTCAACTGTCAAAATGAAAGTCATTGTTAGTGTTAGTGTGTTACACAATAACCCCCCAGCAGGCTTAGCATGACGCTTTCTATTTCTACTCTACCGTAGAATAGAAATCGCTTGTCCACATTTTTCGGTACAAAACTGTCAACTGTCTACATGGAAACGTAATTTTTGTCTACTCTTCCGTCGACAAAACGCTTCTCTACGGTTCTCCTGCTAAACCTGCTGCTGTATAGATGGTAGAAAGATGGCCATTACGTACACATAAAAAAAAATTAAAGTCGCTGATCGTTCGTAATCTCATGACGTATATGCAACTGCTATATTATTGTCTTTCATGTTTTGACGGTAAATTTTTGGGCTTAATTCCGTGTTAAAAAAAAATACAAGTGTGTAATAATTGTATTGTAATGAAAGTTCAACTCACAAAAACGGGTTTTTAAATAATTACAAAGGTCATTACGGTAGGAGGAAGTATAAAGCCTAAGTATATTTATAATTAGTGTATATTTTTATCGTCCACTGGATTTTTTAATGCTAAGAGCCGAGTTTTGAAAATCCAACAAAGTGGAACTCTGCGCGTCGAAAAAATCCACCGTTGGATTTTCAACTCTTGACGCTGAGCAGTGCGGTGAAAATCAGTGTGCCAAGAAAAAAGCCTAGAGACAAAATACATTTCTGTCAGCATTCGTTCTAAAGATAATTTTGTTTTGTCTAGGCCTGCAGTTAAGTATTAAAAACAAAATATTAAAAACATGTCAAAGAACAAAATAAGTACACGCGGCTACACATATATTTCCAGTTTACGCTGATCTCGCACTGCAAGGAAGCCAAGGAAGGAAGGAGATCAGCTTATACTGGAATGTATAGGTTGATGTGTAGCCGTGCGTACATGTTCGCACAGACGTAAAAATATCGCGGATGGATTTTTTCGTAAGCTGGATTTTCAATGTATTGCTTAGCACCGACAGTTGATGTTAAATTATATAGAACCGTGTGTTTTACAATGAAATATAATTGACAGTAAAAATGGAATAGAATGTCAGTTCAATACAATATTCAAAAGAAAGTATTAGAACCTCTTCTTAACATTCCCTCCCTTCTTCACTTGAGGCTCATCAACTCAGTCAGATAGAGCAGCCTTGGCTTGTATAGTGGCTTCGTTAACATGTCAGCCAAGTTTTGCGCCGAAGTAACTTTATTAGCCACCAAATTATTATTTAAAACACATTCTCTCAAGAAGAAGTGTCTTCTTTTGACGTGCATATGCTTAGTCTGATGGTGGTTCTCAATCGGATTCTTGCTGAGTTTCAGTGCAGACTCATTGTCTATTAGCAATTTCACTATTGCTACGTCCATAGCCATGTCATCAATAATTTTCTTTAGCCACAAAACTTCTCGAGCAGCTTCACTCGCCGCTACAATCTCAGCTTCGGTTGACGAGAGTGCTACAGTTCTCTGGCGATTGCTCCGCCAAGAGATGACACCACCTGAGTACAGGCAAACCATGCCAGATGTCGATCTTCCTGTAGTGGGGTCACCTCCGTGATCTGCATCTGTGTACATAACAATATCGTTATGCTTACCTTTATACGTGTACGTGATGCCGTAGTCCAGAGTGCCTTGAATATAACGAAATATTCTTTTCACTCTTACTACATCTTCATTACTCGGGCTTTGTAGTGTTCTAGACACCACCCCCACAGCGAAAGCTATGTCTGGTCTTGTGCCAACCATTAAATAGGACAGAGCACCAACTGCCTCGCGATATGGAAATCGTTCCTTACAGTCTGTTGTTTTTTCTGTTTGCGGATACTTCACAATCGGTGTTGGTGCTGGTTTACAGTTTACCATGCCAAACCGTTGCAGTACTTTCCTTGCGTACGCCTTTTGGTCTATTGTGATAGATCCATCATCAGAAGTATTTATCTCTATTCCCAGAAAATAGGATGCGAGCTTGGTCGTGATTTTAAATCTTTTCCTTAGCTCGGTGTAAACATTTTCCACTTCATTTTCATCACTCGCAGCCACCAATCCGTCATCGACATACAAAGCAATTATAGCTTTCTTATCCCCTCTTTTCCTGATGAAAAGGCATGGATCCCCTGAACTTTGTTCGAACCCAATTTGGATGATATAATCAGTTATACAGGTATTCCAGCATCTCGGTGCTTGTTTCAATCCGTAAAGACTTTTCTTAAGTTTACACACCTTCGATCCACTCTGGTATCCTTCAGGAGGTTTCATAAAGATCTCTTCATTGAGCGTTCCATATAAAAATGCCGTAGACACGTCAAATTGTCCAATTGTCATTTTCTCATTTGCTGCAGTACTTAAGAGAGCTCTAATAGTGCTTGTCTTAGCTACCGGGCTAAAGGTATCGTAATAATCAAGGCCTTTTTTCTGCGAAAAACCTTTTATGACGAGTCTAGCCTTGTATCTTTCGATACTGCCATCTGGGTAAGTTTTTATTTTGTAAATCCACTTGCAAGGAATGGCTTTGCGTTTAGGTGGTAGATCAATCATTTCCCACGTGTCATTATCCTTCAGCGAATTTAACTCTTCATTCATTGCTTTTATCCATTTATCTTTGTCAGTACTGTTCATAGCTTCTTTGTATGTTCTAGGCTCCGGATTAACTTCATCATCTCTACTCACGGTCATAACAAAACCATCGTATCTAGAGGGAGGTTTGAGTTCTGATCTGCTTCTGAGTGTCTTGAGTCTTTCAGTTTCTATCTCTTGTGAAGATAAATACTCATCACTTTCAGGTTCTAACTCCATCTCTCTTTCCGATTCAATTGATCTGTCGAAATCGTTTTCAACACTCAAACTGTGATCATCATCTTCTTCATCAGTAACAGAAGGATGTTCTGCGGCTGATGTCGATGCGACTGGAACCAGGTAGGGAGGTTGAAGAATGATTTCATTACGTGGTGAAAAAGTTCGCTCCTGAAACGTTACATCTCGAGATCTTATGAGTGTACTGTTTTCTTTGCACCAAATTCTGTATCCATCATCATTGTCATATCCAATTAAGACTCCTTTTACGGCTTTCTTGTCCATTTTCTTTCTATTGCATTTTGGGATGTGGGCGTAGCAGGTGCTTCCGATAATTCTCAAATGTTTGATATTGGGTTTCTTGCCGAACCAGAGTTCATAAGGTGACTTTCCTTCTTGTGTCGGTCCAGTGCGGTTCAGAATGTAAGCGGCAGTATTGACAAGTTCAGCCCATAGGCCTTGAGGCATCTCTTCATGCGCATGCATCATGGCTCTTGCTGACTCTACAATTGTTCTATGGTCACGCTCACAACATCCGTTCTGTTCAGGAGTATAAGGCATTGTCAATCTTTGACGTACTCCGTTCTTGTGTAAAATTTCCCGAACTCTCGCATTGTCGAATTCACCGCCGTTGTCGCTAAGAATTTCTTTTACAATATGTCCAGTAGTTTTAGTCTCTGCCAACATTTGCTCAAGTTTTTCATGAACTTCTCCCTTTTCTTTCAGAAAATAGATTTGCCGATATTTTGTAAAGTCGTCTTTAAAAAGAACATAATATTTGAATTTGGAAAATGAATTCTTGAACGGGCCACATACGTCTGTGTGTAACAGCTCTCCAGGCTGTGACGCACGTTCTCTGGTGCCAAACTTACGTCGATGGGTTTTGCCAAATACACATCCTTCGCAGAGTTTACTGTCTACTTTCAGCGTTATGCCAAGCTCTGTCTCGACAACCTTCTTAACATGAAACTTATTTTGATGTCCCAGCCTCTCATGATATAATTGCATCTGGTCAGACATGTCTATGTGATTAATTTGATGAGAGCCCTTAATGTTTTTGACCTTTAGCTTGTAAAGACCTCCATTTTTAGCTCGCACTCCAATCAGTAGATGTCGTCCGCCTTCATACTTCATAATACATTCTTGGGTTCGGGATTCAAATATAGTGTTTGTTAATTTGTCCTGAGCTGACAGTACCGAAAACAGGTTCTTCTTAATAGATGGTACATACCACACGTCGTTAAGAGTAATAATCTCTTTAGTACCATGTACGTCAGCTTCGATATCCAGCGCTCCCTTTCCTACGGCCTGAATGGCTGTACCATTTGCAGTTGTAACTGTGTGCGACGCAGAGAAGTACTCAAAGGTTTTAAATAAGTCTCCTCGATTTGAAACATGACTAGTAGACCCATTGTCGACATACCAGCTGTCTTGATCGATGTCTTCCACATGATTTACAATTGCCATTAGGTTCATGTTGACGTTTGATGTACTTTGATTATTTGACGTGGGTTTGGGTGGTCTCCCATCGGCTAACCATTTCGGGCAAGTCTTGACTCTGTGCCCTAGCTGTCCGCAATAGTTGCATTTCCTTTTCTTGTCTTTCTGCTTGCTTTTGTCTTTCGATCTCAGTACTAAAGCTTCTTCAATAATGGTCTCTCTGTTTCCACTTGTTAAAGCCCTTTCATGAGCACACAACTGTGTCGTCAAGTTTTCGATGTTCCGATCGCTCTTATTCATTAACAGCCAGCTCGATTTGAAATGAAAATATTGATCAGGAAGTGTGTCCAAGATTTTGCAAATTAAAAGCATTTCGGGGAGATTATTACTTCCAATTTCTTTATTCAATTCGTACCAGATGTTTTTGAGCGTTGAAATGTGAGTAGCCATATCGTGATCTTCAGTCTTCTGAAAGCGGAAGAATCTCATGCAAAGTTCATAACTTCGATCCTCCTTGGCTCCATCATAAAGACGATGCAACTCTGTCCACATTTCACTTGACGTATTGCACCGCATGACCTTGTGCAGGGTTTCTTCTGTCATGTTTGTGGTAAGAATAAGCAAGGCATGACTGTCAAGGCTTTGGTAGTTATCCAATACCGTCTTATATTCCAACAACTTTGCTGGTAACGCCGGTGCCGCTGGTGGCTCTGGCTTAGTTACTTTACCCTGGATTATGTCTAGCGTACCTGGGGTGCTCCGTAAGAGCAGGGAAACTTTGTATTTCCACGTCTGCCAGTTTGTACTTCCTTCTAAGCGCCCAATCTCAAATTTCACAGAATTCATCTTTCTATAACTTCTTGATAGATGCGCACTTATAGGTCACAAAATCCAGTTTCAGCACGTTAAAATATCGTTTTTACGCTCTGCTACCATGTTAAATTATATAGAACCGTGTGTTTTACAATGAAATATAATTGACAGTAAAAATGGAATAGAATGTCAGTTCAATACAATATTCAAAAGAAAGTATTAGAACCTCTTCTTAACAGTTGAAAATCTAATAGTGAGTTTTGTCGACACGTAGCGATGTACCTACTCCGTTGAAAAGGAATCTCAAGTTCGGTTTAGCACCGAAAAAACTAGAAAAGCATATGCGCGATAAAATTCCGCGGCGATATTTTTACGTCCATGTAAACGTGGTCGAATGGTCACTATACTTATACAGGGTGTTTGTTTAGATAAATATCGAGGTAGGGAATTTATATAGGTTTGATAACGCTTTTTTTTTTTTTTGGGTGGGAAAGACGGAGGGCGTGTCAGACTTTTACTGACTAAAACCCACCCCTGTTCCCTCAGTTGCCTGTCAGGCATCGGCCCTTGCGGACCCCACCAGTTGGTGCTGACATCTCTTTGAGGCAATTTGGTTGCAAAAAAACCTGCGGATAATAATCGTTATTAAGGGAACAATTATTAAAAAATAAATATTCCGTTACTTTTTTTTAAAAGCCACCTGGAATGTTTTTTTATTCGCTTAAAAAAATAAAAACGTAGTTATTTACGTCACTGATAACTAGCTTTTGCCAGCGGCTTCGCTCGTCTGGAGGTCGATAATGATCCCACGGGGACATACCTACTACCGGAACAAAAAGTATTCTGTGTTAATCTAGGTTATAATCTATCTCTGTGCCAAATTTTATCCAAATCCGTTCAGCCGTTTTTGCGTAATTGAGTAACAAACATACAAACTTTCTTATTAAAATATTAGTGGGATAATCAGTATCACTTTAGTAACTATCGATAATAGTATTACGATAATAGAAAATACTATCGATAACTTTATTACGATCATAAGAATACTGTCGATAATAATACGACCAACAATAACGCTATAATAAGAAATTCCTTTGCGTGCTAAAAACAATAACAGATGAGTATACAGTTTCTATCACAGCTCTCTTGTGTTGCAATATTTTAATAGAACAAGATCACTTGCTTACTTTTAAGATCTTAATCGCACAATGTATCTTTTCACAAGAAAACGTTTTGCTATGGGAAAATAACTCTTAAAAATTAAAGAAAATAAAAGACAAAACTTACCGGTTGTCGTCAAACTAGAGTCCGGTTGTTTCACTTTGAATATTTAATTGTAACACAGACGTGCGCATGCGTCGATCGCGCAAGAGTCACTGTTTGGCGAAGCATCTCAGTATTCTCAGTGTACCGCGTTTTGGAGATCCTTGCGTTGAGAAATGAAACTGCTGGAGATTGTATGGAGATGGGTAAGTTTAATTTAGAATTTTACCTACATATTTGAGTAATATTTAACAGTTCGACAGTTATTTATAAACAATGAGCTTTGTATTAAAACAACACACAGCTCTACCCTACTTTTACGATTAATTGTTACATGATCGTTTTAGATTAGTTTATATAAATTAGAGTACCCACATATATTATACTTAGATGTAGGTATTTTATAAGGATCATGTGAGCCTTGCGTGGCGAGGGGACGGGTCGTCATTAGCTTGCCAAATCAATAACGTACACTGATGAGAAACAGCTGGGGTTTTAATTTGGGGGTGGGTTATCATCAAATAACTTGTCCCGCTCTGGGTGGAGCAGGATGTCAGACTTTTACTGATTAAAACCCACCCGTGTTCTTCAGTTGCCTGTGTGCCAGGGGCCACGGTATCTCTTTCGAACAACCCGCACCCCTGGCAGGACACTGGTAGGGTTAAGTGACACTGGTAGGGGCGGGATATGTGTTCTCTCCTACCTAGCATTCCCTGACCCGAGGCTTTAACATTGGAGTTCTTCGCCGAGAAGGGGAAACACAGACAACCGTCATTCCGACCTCGCCGCCGAAGTCCTCGCGCCCCGCAAAAATTCTGAGTTAACGATGCCCCCCCTGACCCTTGCTCGATGAAGTGCCTGCCCGCGCCGCAGCTGAGCCTGTAAATTTGAACTCCCCGTGTTTACAGGGAGTATTCTCTGTTGACATTTGACCCTGTATCATATCATCACTCTACATCCATCTAGATTCTTACCTATTCTCACCCAGCTACTACCAGCCACCCTGCGAAGATTGTCACTCCACCTGGCATGAGGGCATCCTACCTTAAATACGAATGCCGTAATACCTAATGGCGCCTCTTGAAAATCGGCGATCATACACCATAACCCGTGAAGAACTTACTCGGAATACCTAATCGCCGATCATCGTCTACGCTCGCCATATGATCGCAGCGATCCGTGAGTTGTCGCTTTTTTGGGCATTCATCAAAGGGAATTTCGGCTAGTTGCTTACACACGTGCTCACACGATTGCCGATCGCACGATCAACGATCATCCATCACCGATTGTGAAGAAGAGCCATTGTATCGAGGTTTGCTGCTATTACGCATTCATTCATTAAATGAACTCTTAATCTAGTCCATACAAAACATAATCACTATAATCAGCCTATACTTTTCCCACTGCTGGGACACAGGCTTCCTCTCTGTGAGAGGGAGAGGGCCATAATCCACCACGCGGCCCCATCATGGGTTGGTAAATGTGACATGTCTTCAATTTGTTTGCTTCTAGGACATGCCAGTTTCCTCACGATGTTTTATTTCACCGTTTTGAGAGCAGTTTACACAAAGTAAACCGACTGTCTGGGTTCGAACCTACGACCTACAACTGGTAAGTTGCGGCTGTTTCCACTGGGCGACCACTGCTCCTCCACCACTGCCAATCCAGTTCAAGAAAAACAAAAATTAAAGTAAATATATAAACCTACGGATCCACAAAACGAGGTTCGTTTATTTCCAAGGTAAATTAGCGGTAGCGGCACTTTACGTACAACGAGGCTGCATCGACAGTTTGTAGAAATAACGCCGGTAAAATACAATTTACCTAGATAATCATCACCTTTGTACCTACTTCAGTATTTCTTGGCAATTCTGCCTTCTAATTACCCGACTGCTCTAGAAGGAGGGTTATGTTTTTTGAGTGTATGTATGTATGTGGATTTCTTTGTCGAACTCTGTAGCCTAAACGGCTTTATGGATTTTAGCTTGAGAGGTGTCGTTAGATTCGTCTTAATTGTGAGAGTGTCACTGAGGCTAATAACTAGGAATTATATTGTAAAATTACATGCCATAATTCAATTTAATCAATAACTTGACATGACATGATTGTAAGTATGTATTACCTATTCCATAAATAATTTTATTCTACTGTTTTTACTACCTACCTACTCGTTTTACTGAAATGTATTGTATTGTGTTAGTTAATAATTCGTAATAATAATATTAGTTTTCGTTTTGAAGGTTTCGTCTGTGCAATTATGGATGAAGTTATCTTGACGAATAACTACCGGAGACATATTATGAAGGACGGGACGGTAGACGTGTGTCGGGCATGTCACCGTCCGGGTGAGTCCATCAGACATATTATCTCTGGTTGTTCTCGTCTGGATAACGGCGAATACTTGCACAGGCATAACCAAGTAGCCAGGACTATTCACCAGCAACTTGCTTTGCAATATAAACTTGTGGATTCGGAGGTACCGTATTACAAGTAAGTGCCCGACCCAGTTCTTGAAAATGACCATGTCACGTTGTACTGGGACTGATCTATCATTACTGACAGGACTATTGTATCCAGTAAGCCTGATATAGTGGTGATAGATCGGTTAGCGCGCCGCACAATGATAGTCGATGTTACCATTCCGCATGACGGGAACCTCGTGAAAGCTGAGAAAGAGAAGCAAATTAAGTATCTCGACTTAGCACACGAGGTTGTTGACATGTGGTATGTGGACTCGGCTGTCGTTGTACCGATTGTCGTACTGATGGCCGAAAGCCTCGAACAACATCTCTCGAGGCTCTCGTTACGCGGCTTGATCAAAGGCCTGATTCGGAAGGCAGTACTCCTCGATACGGCTTGCATCGTGAGGAGGTTCCTGTCTCTGGAGCCCTAACCACCGGTAGCTTGGACCCTGCTCCCAATATCGGCGGATCCCTATTTTATATATTTTAAAAGTTTTTTAAATTTTTGTTTTATAAAAATATTTAAAATGTATTTATGAAATATTATATATGAACTAAAATGAATAGAGGAATATTAGTTTCGTTAATTTTAATATGTGATAATTATGATAATTGATTTTCATAAACTCGAACACAAACCAACATTGTGCTTTGCAGTGTCCTGACAGGGTTCATGTACAAAAACCGACAGTTATATGTTGTAAAATGTGTGATGTGCATGAGACCAAATATATAAATAAAATAAAAAATAAAACGATTTATTTCTTTATTTATTGGTAAGTAATAATATTGTACAAAAAGAGTGGGCGGTGACCCCCAAACTAGGCATTTAAAATGGCCGACGAAACCTATCGAGTGGGCTAACGAAATAAAGGGTTTTATAAATAGGTCTCACTTAAGTAAAAAATAATTATATTAACTAAAAGTGCAAAATAAAAAATGTATTATCAAAAAAAAAAAAAAAAAAAACCCGAGTGCGTCATAAGTGAACTTTAATTTAAAAAGTTGGAAAAAAGAAAGTTTTGAAAAGGTTGACTATTAAACTGAATACTTTATGCAATCTCATGCAATCGGAGGCATATAGGTCTTCGTTGTTAATTTTAAGAAGATTATGCCTCCCACTGCATGAAATTGCATAAAGCATTCAGTACCTGTAGTAATCTACTTCTTAAAACAAATATACGACAAATATTTCCATCTTTTTAAAGTTCACTTTTGACGCAGTCGGGTTTTTTGCCATTTTAATTTTATGCACTTATGTGCACTTATGTGTACTTATGTAAACACGTGTCATTTCGGTGAATACGACGCATAGTACCTACGGTTTGACTGCGTCAACGACAACGAGCGGAATTCGTTCCCAACAAAATGGGGTTTATTTATAAACGTTGCTTAAGATTTACAAGATAAAATTAAATAAACTGGTAATCATCATCATCATTTCAGCCGAAAGAAGTCCACTGCTGGACATAGGACTCTCCCAAAAGGGGGTGTTGGCGATCGCAGTATGGTGGGAAATGCATAGAGAACGCTGCTGCATATTTCTCTAGTAACTCTAGAGACTAGAGTTCTCTAGTTGTAGTTGTAGCTGGCAATACTTTATTGAAATGAAAGGCCGTAAGCTGTTTTTTGTAAATTTTCGTGGAAAATAGATATATTTTATTAATTTCCAAAAATCAATACATAACCGTCGTTTGATTACATGTCAGTGTCATTTAAAGTGTAGGACAAAGTTTATTTACAAGGCAGTTTTAATAGTAAGTAAGTGAGATTTAAATTAACATCCAATAAATAAAAAACAAATATAATACTAACTTAACTAATCCTATTCACAAATAAAAAAATGGCGTCAAAAAATTAATCCTCATCGCTGTCGACTGGTAATGTTCCCAAGAGACTGTCAGCATTACAACGTTGTATGGCAATGCTTAGCCGCTGGCCAAGGTAGAAACCAGCCCTTGGGTCACGGGAAGTGTCAACCAGCCTTTTCGAGATTTCCTTAAAGAGGCCATGAGCACTCGAACCCCACGGCCCGAGGGTTTCAACCCCAAACGGCACGAAAATATAGTGACCATGACCAATTAGGTTGTTATACTTTCGCCGCTTGAGGTTAATTTACCAGCTAATTTAATCTACTCGCAGAACAGATGAACCGAAGACCTTGTGAGGGCTGCAGGAGTCCGCTTGGGGCAGCCCTATGTCCAGCAGTGGACGTCTTTCAGCTGAAATTATGATGATGATGAATTTAATTTGACCCAGAATATACATTTTCGTCGATTAAACAAACGTCTCTTAACTTACAGCATCGTTTATCAATAAAAATAAAATATGTATGTTCGTTAATAAACATAAAGACCTGTTTATATCAGCCAATGATATTAATCCAAGGAGCCGGCGTGATCCACAGAGACTCGTTCTGCATGATCTTCCCAAGCTTGCTAAATATAATAAAAGCTGCTTATATAATTGTGTTAGTATATAATAACATACCGAGTAGCATAAAAAACTTAAACTCCAGGTTATTTAAAGGAAAATTGTTTGACTGGTTAAAGTTGAAAAATTTCTATAGTCTTAAAGAATTTATGGATAACAAATTCCCATGTTAGTATTGAGTGAACATATGCATGCTAAGTACAATTCTGGCAAAACATGTAAGATCTTTATTGTAAATTATTGTAACACCATGTATACCATGTTTTATGCAAATAAATACTTACTTACTTACTTACTTAATAAAGTAGAATATTTAATTTTTCACTACTTTCTTATTTGCCATCGATAAGCTAAGAAGAAAATCGGTAAATAGACAGAAAATTAACAATATTCCCCACCCGGTTGATGCAAAAAAGGTCGCTCCTGACTCCTGGGACATAAACATCACTGGTGAAATGTAGATTTCCAGCATTTCCAGTTTATGCTCATTAATAAATACACCTTTTCCCAACTATGCTGCGGTCAGCTTCCAGTCAAACCGGATGCAGCTGAATACCAGTATTTTGCAAGAAGCGACTGCCAATCTGACCTCCACAACCCAGAAACTGGGTAATACGATACCGCTCGGTAAGACTGGTTGTCAGACTTTCGGGCATCTGACGACCCGTAACGACTGTCAAAGATCCACAAATGACAACCGGGACCAACGACTTAATGTGCAAAGGCACGGAGGGGTCTTGGTATATAAAGATGGTCACCCATCCACGAACTAATCGCGGCAAGCGTAGCTTAACCTGATCGATCAACCCGTGTAGCTGTTATGATAAATAAATCCAGTGCGCGAAAAAATCCCTCCTAGATTTTAATACGTTCGTGTGAATGTCAAATTAAGGTCACTAGGTATAATATATCCTTCTAGACTGAGTGTCCCCTTCCACTCACATTTGCCTTGTACCTAAATACCTGTTGTCATGGTTGAACATCTTTCACCCATCCACGGACCAACCGCGGCATGCGTAGCTTAACCTGATTCATCGACCTTTGAGACTGTGATTACTTAGCCACAAGCCATGCATAAGATAAGATATTTTTATTTGTTCAAAACATGAGTAGATATACATTACACACATGGCATGCAAGATGTTACATTAAACTAGTTCTTACATGTATATTTTGCCTCAACGGCGTACAAATATAAATAGACAAAATCATACCTTAATACGGACGGCACCTGCCAGGAGTGCGGGTTTGTTCGAAAGAGATACCACAGCCCCTGGCATACGGGCTACTGAAGGAACACGGGTGGGTTTTAGTCAGTAAAAGTCTGACACGCCCTCCTGCTCCACACAGAGCGGGAGAAGTTATTTGATGATTTCCCACCCAAAAAAAAAAAAAAAACGGTCGGCGCGATTGGTGACTGCTGTGCTGCGTGTCGCGGTTCGATTCCCGCACGGAACAAATATTTGTATGACAACTATACATCGCGTCAAACTTAATGGCGGCTCTGAAGTGAGCTACACGCTGCGCAGTACCCCACCCCTCAGCCCCGCTGACCCATGAATTTGTTACTGCGCAGCGACTCGCCTCGTGTTCCGAGCCGCCATAAAGTTTGAATCGAGCTGTACAAGTAGTTGTTCCGGGTTTGGCTGTTTGTGTATGTGAGTTTTTAAATGCCTAGTGTGGGCAAAGTTTAAAAAATAAAAATTGCATAGCAGGTATCAAAAAAAAGGTTAAAAGATGTAGTGACAATATTCGAATGAAAGTCGTTGATCCCGGCTGTCATTTGTGGATCTTTGACAGTCGTTACGGGTCGTCAGAAGCCCAAAGGCAACCAGTCTTATCAAGGGGTATCGTATAACCCAGTAATTGTGTTGTGGAGGTCAGAAAGGCAGTCGCTCCATGTATAATGCTGGTATACAGAACCAATTTATATAAATGCCAAGCATTCAAAACTCTTTATCCATTCTTCAAGTGTGCGCTTGCGCAAGTGCCGTCATCATTGCCTTTTTTGTTTATTCACTTTTTGTGCCGAGTGGCAAATCTTGCAATGACCGGATTTCTTAAGTACCGTATGTAGTACGTTAAGTCAAGGCAATAATTTGTTTATATTTACTGTGAACTTTAATTGTGTGTATATTCTTTACTAGCTTTTGCCAGCTGCTTCGCCCGCGCGGAATATTCATCCACTCCGTTAGGGGTTGAATTTCGAAAAATCCTTCCTTAATCCTTGTCTGCACTATAAGGGAACCTCGGTGCAAAATTTAAGCTTTTTAGGTCCAACGGTTCGGGCTGACCGTTGATGAGTCAGTCAGTGAGTCAGGACTTTTCTTTTTATTTTTAGAGATTTTTTTTTCAAAACAATACCGATTGTATAATCTTGACCTCGTATCTTCTCTTTTTATTTTTCTTTTGTTTAAAAAATAAATAAATTAATAAGTACCTATAATAATAATAAAATAAAAATAAAATATTTCGGACGGATAAATAATCCATAGGTAGATGTTAGTAGAGTACAACTTATGGAACTAGTGTTAGTACATTATAATTATTTATATCCTATGTGTCCCGTATGTGTTGCCGGTCGTAAAAGAATAGCACCATCCCATTTCTTCCAGTGGGTGTCGTAGAAGGCAACTAAGGGACTTACTAGAGAATGGGCAGCAGCGTTCTCTATGCATTTTACCACCATACTGCGATCGCCAACCCGCCTGCCAAGCGTGGCGATTATGGCAATACCCCCCATCCTGGGAAGGCCTATGTCCAGCAGTGGACGTCTTTCGGCTGAAATGATGATATCCTAATTTGGGTATTAATCCAGTGCTGGACGTATCGCGTGTTCAGCCTGGCCGCAATAACATCCAGGATGCTGTTGGTGCTGGCACGCAACCTACCGAGCGCCGCAGCGCAGCGCATCGCTTCCGGAGCACCGCGTGGAAACCGTAGACGTGTGCGTCCGCGAACATGCCCGACGCACTGCACCAGCGCGGCAGCCCCAACAACGCCCTGAACGCATTGTTATATTGGACGCGTAGGGCGCTTTAAGATCTTTGCGAATAATGAGCCCACAGGCAACACGTGTATAATGATGTACAATGGGCTCTGAACAATGTAATTTTAACTTGAGCATTACAACGTTTAAACCTGTGGGCTATCATGTTCGCTCGGATCGACAGCGCCCTACGCTCCCTGTCCATGTCCTTATCGTCACGTAGGAGATCGGTGACTATGTGCCCAAGATATTTAAAACAGGTGAAAACTTTCATGGGTGTTCCATTCAAACTCACGGGAGGAATCTGATTTGGCGACTTGGTACCTGCTTTAAATACCATGACCTCACTTTTTGTGACATTATACAGGATAAGTTTTTATCCAGTGCGCAAACTTTAACCATGAATTCAGCATATCATTCTAAACGCCCCAGCGCAGAAATTTTTCGTTGGTTACACAAAAACAATCAGCTGTTCCAAACATTTTGACCGCGTAGGTACTGTACTTTTTGAACCGACGAAAAAACGGAGGAAGTTACTCAATTCGACGCGTATATTTTCTTTTTTTTTATGTATGACCACGCATAACTTTTTCCAGAGTAGTTCGATTTTGATAATTCTTATTTTATTGGAAAGGGTATACCCCGAAGTTGGTCCCATATAAATTTCGAAGAAAAAATCCAACCATAAGGGTAAGAAAACAGGGGATGATTGATTGTTTACTCACAGATTTTTAATACTGAGTTGTGTATTACAACAAAAATTAATCAAAAATTAAGCATGTAGTAATTAGTAAATTA
This sequence comes from Polymixis flavicincta, assembly GCA_949987655.1. Classification (NCBI taxonomy): domain Eukaryota; kingdom Metazoa; phylum Arthropoda; class Insecta; order Lepidoptera; family Noctuidae; genus Polymixis; species Polymixis flavicincta. The sequence goes on along the minus strand of OX465199.1, from coordinate 6,450,808 downwards.
TAGCCGCAAAAAGTATAAAATAAAAACTTTTTAATAAAAAAATTAAACCGTCGAAAAACCGAAAAGTAAAAAATAATAAACTTGCTTTGTCCAACCCCAATAACTAAGTTCGGAAGTCGGTGACTTTGGATATGTATTTAATTATATGTCACCGCCTTCCGAACTTAGTTATTGGGGTTGGTCAAAGCAAGTTTATTATTTTTTACTTTTCGGTTTTTCGACGGTTTAATTTTTTTATTAAAAAGTTTTTCTATGAAGCAGCTGATTTTTTTTGTATAACCGACGAAAAATTACTGCACTGAGGGGTTTAGAATGATATGCTGAATTCATGGTTAAAGTTTGCGCACTGGATAAAAACTTATGCTGTATTTGAGGCCATGACTAGCCGCATACGTCTCACACACATTAACTAGTTTCTCAAGTCCGCCTATATTGTGTTTAGTTCTCTGTGATATTCCTGTGCGAGTCACAATAAATACTTTTTCTTTCTTTCTATAAAAGAACTATGATAGTTGGCCCGGAGGAAGTTGATGGCATTTATGATGTAAGTACGAGTGCCAAAGCACTCCTTGGACACTTACGTGCACATTACAAAAGACGGAAGAGATTTGTACCTATGCTTCTAGTTATAAAGATTCATTTTCTTACATAATATTCACTAGATTACATTTGATTAGATTAAAACGAAAATGATTTAAAAATATTTCTCCGCCGTATGTGTGTATGCGTAAAGAAAAAAATACAACCTACCCTCGCTTTACAACTTCAAAACAAAATCCCGTCTGCGAAACCACGAGCGGACTCGATCCACCACGAAGTTAGCCGAACGTCACCCGTTATTCAGCTTCAATATTACGTGTTTTTTTTTTAATTTGATGACAAGCTGCTGCCCACGCAGACGTCGGAATTTATCCCACGAGAACGTGCTACAAGGACAAAAAGTAGCCAAAGTAGTACTCCTTATATTGTAATATCAGCTATTTGCCGGGGTGAGTCACGTCAATATCGGTCCAGCCGTTTCGGAGATTCGCCGGTACAGACGGACAGAAAAAAATGTTTTACTGTTTTACTTTCATATGCATTCAATTGTCAACATTGACAGTCGTTACGGGTCGTCAGAAGCCCGAAAGTCTGACAACCAGTCTTACCAAGGGGTATCGTATTACCCAGTAACTGGGCTGTGGAGGTCAGATAGGCAGTCGCTCCATGTAAAATACTGGTATTCAGCTGCATCCGGTTAGACTGGAAGCCGACCCCAACATAGTTGGGAAAAGGCTAGGCAGATGATGATGCATTCAATAAAACGCTGTTATTTTGACGTTACACACAGACACTTTGTATAGATGTTATTGTACAGGGTGTAAGAGAAACTCTTCTGAAAACGAAGACAGTTGATAGGGCTAGTGATTCTCGCTACCTACAGATTAAAAAAAAAAACATTTTGTGTACACTGTGCTGTGAGAACAGTTAAACCATATTTTTCTTTTTTACAACTCTAGCAAGCAATGTATTCAAAAATAAAAATCAGCTGATAGGCTCACGCATAACCGCGCTCGCCGAGAGCCACGCGGCTGACGACCCCAAAACCAAGCGGCGACTTTAGGATTAGGCATCCATTGTAAAACACCGCCTAAATAAAATAAGTACGAACATTACAGAAGCGTCAAACGTTTTAAATTGATGCAAAATAACCAATTTAAGGCGAAAGGTATTCGTTTGCATTTAGGTTGTATATAACCTACTTTCTGGTTTCGGAAGCGTTCCCCTTACACCTTGTAATTTCTTGTCACTGATAGTTACTTAGCAAGTGAATGTTAATGATTTTTTGTGGGTTAAGTAAGTACAGTCACGAGCAATAACATGTAAACACATCGCCAAATTCAAAAGCGATTTTCTTTTAAATAGCGATTGCAGCCTTGAGATAACTTAGATATTTCATTACTAGTGCGGGTTCCAAAATTTTATTTTCATAATGAAATAAGATTACAATTAGTAAAAGTGGAGAAAATTACTTTTAAAAGTTGGTAAGTGTTTACATATTATTGCTCGTAACTGTACAGCAACTAAAAAGTGAAAAATAAAAGTTTAATAAAATCAACCGACTTTACAAAAAAACACTACAAAAACGGGAGTTTGTGGCCAAAAAATGAAAAAAAAAAACGAAAAACACCGACTTCCGAAATTAAAGTTTCACTTTATAGTGTTTTGTTTGTTGGAAGTCGTTTGTATTTTGTTGTCTGAGTAAATGACGTAGTTTCATAAAATAATAAAATAAAACTTCCATAATAAACATCTACACTTTAATTTTGTATCTTACGGAATACAAATTTTGTGGATTCTTACAATTAACTTGTAACTACATACTTATGACACCTAGGTCTTGCGACATAGGCAGACCTGGCGTCTGTAAATATAAGATAGGTATAATATTACGTTACATAATAATATAAATACTACAGTACAGGCTAGAGATTTGGACTTTTTAGACAGGTTCAGTCAAGGGAAGTATAAACTAAAAAGAATTGAATAGGTAATATTTTTAAACATTAATTTTAAATGAAATAAAACATCTGGGAAAGAAAATTGCAATTGATTTGTTGATTTTTTCTTGATTATGTAAAAGTTCAAAACAAAAAAAAAAAAACCTTTTTTAAACACACTGTATTTTTACCTTAATAATAATTATGAAAAATCAAATCCAACGTGTTGCATACTAAACATGTCTAAAATTAGTCACTAAATGTAATTAAAATTACTAGGTACTTTACTTTATCCATCTACTTAAAAGGAGATTTTCTAATTCATTAAAAAACATGCGATTTTGAAAAAAAAATAGTACGCATCTTTTATTATTACAATAGTAAAATTATTTAAGCTTACAATAAAATTCTAATGGTGCTATAATAAAAGGGCTTCCTGTCCTTTTTTAACAAATGAAAGACGACAAAATTTACAAATTATAAATTCCTTATTTAAAAAAATAAAACAATTTATTTTAGTATAAAATAAAATAAGAATAAATCCATTTTTTCTTGATAAATTCATTTTGGAGTATAAAACTAATATTACCAATTTTTTATTGACAGCCGTGTCTTTTAAATAAATCTGCCAAGTAGAAAAAAAGCTGAAAGTATCAAACTTTTCAGTAGGCAAAATAAAACCAAATTTTTAAGGTCCCGTACTCAAAGAAACCCAACGAGAAAGAAACGAGTTTTTATACTAAAATATTTAAAAAATACATATGGTTGGTAGGTTGTGGAGGTCAAATGGACAGTCGCTCCATGTAAAATTCTGGTATTCAGCTGTATCCGGTTAGACAGTAAGCCGACTCAAAAAATAATTGAGAAAATATACTTTCAGTTTTAAATATAGTACGGTGGTACGGAACCCTTCGATTGCGAGTCCGACTCACACTCGGCCACATTTTGCAAAATCGCTGAGAAATAACAGCTGAATTGGAGAAATAAATAATTTGTGATGTTTATTTAGTAATATGGCAAGAAAAAATACTAGCCTAGATTATTTTAAGCTTATTTTGTAAAGCTACTTCTATCCGAAATTGCACCCTAATTGCGTAACTTACGATTGATCATAATTGGTTTCGTCTTCACAGTTAAACAATATTCATTGCGTTATTTATGTTGTCGAACAGACTCAGTTTTCGAACATATGAAGCAATGGTTCAACAATCCGTTTCAAAACGATACAGATTATGATGAATCGTGAGTTACGCAATTAGGGTGCTGTTCTGTACTATCGACCATTAACAAGGCGATTTATTGTAGCCAATATTAATTGGTGAAACTTTAGAATTAACTGATTCAGGATGAGATTGGAATCACGAAAACTCGAACCTGTGGCATCTCGCCTCGAACAAATCGACCCCGAGACAACTCGATCCGTACATCTCAACCTAGATAACTCGACCCCGCGACAATGCGACAATGATACAATGCGATCCCGTGACAATTCAACCCCAGGACAACTCAACCCGGATAACTCCATTTAGTATTTATGTAGGTATATCTTGAAGGTTTAATAGGAATTTTGTGACCAGTCACACTCTTCAATAATTTCGCTTTCTGACTGGACTAGGTTTAGAGAAAGGACGTATAAAATCATATTTTACAAAAATATTTAAATAATACAAAATCTGTTACAAAAAAGATTTAAAATTTTATTTTAGAAATATCATTAATGTGATGTCGTTTATATTACTTATAATTTTAAGATCTAATAGAGATAAAGATTTCTAGATTCATTTACTTAGTCATTAAATTATATTTCTCTTTTTTTAATATTACTCTGATTAAAATTGTCTGCAATTATTGTATTTTTTATATTTTGTTTGTTTTTAAATAATAATTTTGTATTTAGAAACTATCGAAATAAAAAAATAAAATCACCTCTATTGAGACTTGACTAATTAATGTATACGTATAAATAAATAATAGTTATTCATTTATGTTATAATATTCTGAGAAGTTTAAAAGGTTTTTAAAGCCAAAAAATGACACTGAGATTCTGTGAAAAATATAGTTTTAGATCTTATGAGAGCTTTTTAATTATTATCATAATAATGGCGTCATATTTTTCCGAAATTAGAATGCTTATTTTAAATAAAACAGCATAGTCAGCCTTTAATGTGCCCGCTGCTGGGATACAGTTCTCCTCGCTGTTAAAGGGAGTGGACAGTAATCTACGAGTACCACGCGGGCCCAGTGCGGGTTGGCAGATGTCACATGTCTTTATATTTTTGGATGAACATGTCTCATGGTTTCATCACGGTGTTTTTTTCCAACGTTTTGAGAGCAGTGATGATGAAATAATTTACAATAAGTGGTGCCTGTTTGTTTGTTACCATGATCACATTCATTGACATGTTTGATTTAGTGTTATGGATGACATTTTTTTGAATTATTTGAGGGAAATTCGCTTTTGATGCACGCCATTTTGTGATGTTTTTCATATGAAAGTAAAATATATCGATTTTACAAATACTTACATACTAATTAAGTACTGGCTTGGAATGTATAGATACTATAGCTACGTATAATTGGAATAATATCAATTTGTTGGAAAAAAAAACACCACTAAAGTACACTGGAAAAATTATGACATTTCTCAGAAAAACACTTGGTTTAAAAAGAGATTCAATACGTTGAAGTATTTGTTGAATAAAACCTAAACTGTTCTCAATTAGTGTTTTTTCAAAAAAAAAATTTGTATAATAAGTTTTAAATTATAATTGATAATAATCCTTCTGATATGATATATGGCTCAACCATGGTTCGAAAATTATAAAATAATTTCAATATTTGAGTATTCGACTTACATAATTTCAAACAATACAACTTAAAACTAAACAAAAAATAAAGATTAAAAACTAAAAATAAAGCTGCAAAAATACTTAAAATAATAGTAAAATAAATTCTTTATTACAAAAAAGATCCTATTATGTACTAAAAATAATAATAGTAGCTACCACCATTTCTAGTTTAAATTGTATAAAAATATTATTTAATTAATAAAATTAAAAAAAAAAACAATCCAATTCCTTTAAATATTAAAAATTGTCACTTTTACTCAATCCCATTTGGGATAGGCTGTTTTCTAAGTCGTAAAACTATAGATTCATGCCGCTAAAAATTATATTTCCTAAAATCATAAGCATCACTCAAAATATTTATTGAAATTAATGTCACTATTTCTTGATGGCGTTATCATATTTCTATTAAAGATCCTCCATTTGTATTTGAGCTAAAATTAATTTAAAATATTTTTTTATAGCTATTGGCTCGGCCCTGTTACATGGGAGTTAAACTGAACTGGCGAAATGTGAGTGAATTATAGGTATACATCTGCCCTACTTCAGGGAATACAATCGTAATGTTACATTATTTTAATATTTGTTTTTAATCACAATGGTAAAAAGTAAGATAAAACAAAAATAAATAATTATGTTCTTGTTAAATTGTGACAGTTCATAATAAGCACCAACAGGCCGTTTTTCCAAATAGTAATATCAATATCAACCCCCAAATAACGTTGGTAGATTAAATAATGTTACCAAATGGTAATAATAGTAAATGTCAAAACAGGAATGATATTGCCAGGTATCAATGTCATGATAATTATAATGTCAATATAATAAGAGAAAACAATAGGCTGCATGTTTATAGCCGTTTTAGCTATTTTACGAATAAATAGCCCTTTATATAAAGGCTTTAAAATGGGCAATAATATTATATTAGGACGGATAATAATTACATAATTGCACTTATGGAATGTGTATTATAATAATAATAATATAATTTTTCACTATTCATATACCTAATAGTACTAAAATACTTAATAATACATATAATAATTGTGTTATTATTTGACCTTATTAATAAATGTTCAGTTTTTATAAATACATATTATTAATATGATGTTTTTTTTTTAAATTAAGTTATTTCGGAAAACCTGTTGGGTTCATAATATTTTAGAGAGCTGCCAAAACAATAACAAATTAAAATACATACATTTTTAGATTTTCCCACCGCCAACAAGGAAGCGCAGTCAAAGATTTTCCCGCTCAAGAAACGTACAAAAGATTGTAGTTCTCGTCTTACTAAAAAAGATAATATATAAACAGGTGATCGCTATCTGTTCACACCAGCTATTACTCGTTTGTCGACAGGAGCTATAATAGAGAGTACTCGCTTAGCAACGCTCGCTTGGCAGGTGGAAGCGAGTGCGCTTAGAGACGTCATACGCATACCAGCGAGCAATCGCGCTGCTCGTTGCTCGCCAACTAGTTTTTAGTTGCTAGCTCAACTCGCTTCTCGTTGCGGCAGTCGGACAATTTATTTATTTTATTATTTATGTACACACAAAAAAAAAAAAAAAAAAAAAATGTACACACAGTAGAATACATACGATATAATAATACGATTGAGTACAAAGGTACTGCTTATTTCTTTAAAAAAGCAGACGTCCAGAGCAATTTCACCCATTACACAGTCTAAACATTTATCAATAAGGTCATACAGTTTTATAATATCTATACCAATACAATTATATTAGTCTGTGACATTAGTTGTGACAATCCCTGTGGATACGTATGTTGTATTCTATGAAGGGTATCTTATGTTCGTTGATTGGGTAGCACAGGTCCTGAAATATAAATTCTGGAGTTAGTTTCCCACTGAATAAAATAATTTTACTTAGTTTTAAGCGAATCTACAGGGTCATATTAAATCTGAAAACAAAAAATTAAATGAGATTTTTTTGGGGTCAACGACCGCAAATTGTATTGTTACCTGCTGATTATAAGAGTTGAAAAGATACGTTCTTTTTTAAATATCGTTTTTGGATATCAATTGCCACTGATTCTTTTTGCACAAAAAAAGTTTTTTTTTAATAATTGATACTTTAACTACCTGCGGTTGATGACCCCAAAAAAACGTATTTTCACATTTAGAAACTAACCTTCTTACTAATACACACAAATAAAGTTTTACCAGGAAAAACAAAGGAATAACCATACATTTTCATAGGTTTAAACTCTAATAACTTTATTCTGTGTTTATAGTAAGAGAGTAAGACTTAAGCCACTCAATATTTATATAATTATTTGTTTGTTGCCAGAGCGGGAGAAGTTACCAAGCAAAACAGTAAATATTTTTAAGCCTCATATTTTTTTGAATAAAATGTTATTATGTTTATTATTCATGACGTAAGACTATAGTACCCACAAACCTTATTAGGGAACAGCATCTTCAAAGGCAGGAAGCTGGCCCTGACCCTCAGAACCCTGTCCACGTTGCACTCCAGCGCCATCTTGATGCTCCAGGTGTCATCAGCCAGTGCTGGCTTGGGAGGCTCCTTTGTAGACTGGCAGGATTTGGACGAGTCGTAGTTGCATTGTAAATCGCAGAGACGAAACTCCTTGATTTTTAGGGACCTGTGGGGAAGAAGACGTGGAATATACTATACGTCAATTTGAAGTGTTAAATATAGCTAGAGATCGGATAATCGGATGCATATTTACCTAAAGTTAATTTTTAGTTATGAAAGTATGGAAGTGGCTTCTTAAATTATATTTTTTGTAAAAAATATCCCGGGATTCCAGTAACACTGGGAATTCATAAAGCTTTCTATTGTTGAGCCGCACGATTGATGTTTGGTTACCACTAGCGCCATCTCTTATCGAATAGCGGGATTAATGGTCAAGATCTTTCTAGAAAGTTCGATGCTAGAACTTTCTGGAACTATCGACATGTGTTCGGTCAGGGCCGATATGTACTCGAACATTCTAGATGCTTCTACGGTAGAAGGTACTGGAACTATCCGAGGGTCCTATATAAGCGGGAACGGAGCGCGTCCCGGAGTAGTTCATTGGAAGCGATACATGCGAGAACATCTAAAGCGATCTTCAAGTGCGACTTGAAGAGTGATCCGTAGTGCTATTGTGTTGTGTTATTAGTGTGTTTAATTAAAGTGTTATTTTTGGTAATTCATATCGGCAGTTTTTAATTGTCACGAACCCCAAGCTCGTAACAATTGGTGTCAGAAGTGGGATTAAAATCATGCCGATTTTACCTAAAGACGACACGGAGGGTATCCGTACCCGGAGTCAACGCCAGCAGGAGACGGACCAGAGGCGATTTGGTGGAGCAATGCCACAGACGTCGGAGGGCCAGCTACCAACCACAGAGGCCGGCCCGTCCACAGCTGCTCCAGCATCACCAGCACCAGATTTTGCTGCTCTGATGATGATGTTGCAGGAGCAGGCCCGCCGACAGGAGGAACAGGCCCGCCGATTGGAAGAACAGCTCAAACGGGATAAAGAGGAGCAGGCCCGCCGACAGGAGGAACAGGCTCGCCGACAGGAGGAACAGGCTCGCCGACAGGAGGAACAGGCTCGCCGACAGGAGGAACAGGCCCGCCGTTTGGAAGAACAGCTCAAACGGGATAAAGAGGAGCAGGCCCGCCGACAGGAGGAGCAGGTGCACCGCCAGGAAGAGCAGATGCTCCTCATAAAGGACCTTCACGCAACCTTCGGGAAAGACATGAAGGAGGTGAAGGAGAAGGTTGCCCAGCATGACAACCGCTTGTCAGAAGCTGAAACTCAGATCAGCAAGTTTAGTGACGTCATTGCTGATGTGAAGCAAGAGTTGGGTAACCTCAAACTTGGGGATGGAATCGCAGCTCCCGTAGCTACAACACCTTCGCTACGTGGATTCAAAGTGCCGCCGTACGATGGGACTTCTTCCTGGTCGGCCTACAAAATTCAGTTTGCGGCTGTCATGAAGGCGAACGGGTGGAATAAAAGTCAGGCCATGACTGCCCTCACCCTAGGCCTGCGCGACCAGGCTTTAAATGTGCTGGAAGCTCTCGGTAAGGAAGTGACTTACGAGCAGCTCCTCGAGGCATTGGAGGCTAGATATGGCGACGCTCACCTGGAACACGTGTTTCGTGCGCAGCTCAAGGATCGTGTGCAACGCAGTAACGAAAACCTGCAGCAGTGGGCCCTTGAAGTGGAGAAGCTGGTTCGAAAAGCGTACCAGTCCGTACCTGCGCTTATTGATGGGAACCTGGTGCAGGCATTCATCGACGGCATCCGGGACCTTGAAGTTAGAGCTGCTGTGAGACTCGGTCACCACGGGACGCTTAAGGACGCCTTGGCCCATGCACTGGAGGTGGAAGCTGTGCGGCAGGATCATCGTTCCCATCGCGTCAGGGAGGTTGTAGCGGCTACAGTTCGTGATCGTAAGGGATACAGCCCTAGGTGCTACGGCTGTGGGGAAAGCGGTCACCTTCGATCCAGTTGCCCTAAGCGAACTGCAGACAGGGAAGATGGCCGGTCTCCAGAGGGTAGCGCGGCTAACAGTACTACCCAGCAGCAGCAGGGAAACGAGTAATAGCCAGGACTGCGGGGCGGGTGCTGGCTGATGTTCAAAGAGCCCCAAGGATTTCGATCACACAAACCCATGACGGGAACACCTACATCATCAAGGGTGAGATCAACGGAATGCCTTGTAAGCTGACCATAGACACGGGAGCCTCTCGTACGGTCGTCAGTTCCAAAGTTATGAGTCGGCTCCTTGGGGACTCCGCATACAACCGGGAACGCATTAATTTGGTGACAGCCACCGGTCAGCGCATACCCGTCCGTGGAGAGAAGGAGATGGAGTTGAAGCTAGGCAACAGGACCTACCTGCATAATGTCATCGTGGCTGATATAATGGACGATTGCATCCTGGGTCTTGACTTTATGAGGAAGAATTTTTGTGAGATTGACGTCAAGCAGGGAGTTATGAAATGTGGACGAGAGGAACTTTTTCTGGAAGGGGCGTTACTAGGGAATGTGTACAGCCTTAAGGAAATTGTTCTTCCTCCGAGATCAGAAACGATTGTGCCGGTTAGTCTTCCTCGGAATCCTGGGCAAACTCATCGTTGTGTACTCGTGGAAAGGGTAGACAATGACCTTCCATGGAAAGTGGCATGAACTTTGGTCAGAGCCACCGATATTTCAGGGGTACGTGTGCTGAACCTTTGTGATCAGGAACAGACTATTGAAAAAGGCACACTGATTGGTACTTGCGAGGAAGTGGATTGGCTGCGTCAATGCCAATATCTATCGACTGGGACCCCCAGCAAGGATGCACAAACGAGAGTGACCACACTTTTAGAAGAGTGTCGCAGCGCTCTGTCTCAAAATGAGATGGGCAAGGCGAAGAAGATGTTACTGAAGTACGCCGAAGTTTTCTCCCTAAACGATAGTGACATTGGGAAGACTGGCTTAGTTCAACACAAAATAAATACAGGCGACGAGTTGCCTATCCGTCAGCGGCCAAGGAGATTGCCGGTAGCGCGTGAAAAGGAAGTAGAAACCATGATTGAAGGAATGGTGAAGGATGGTGTTATTGAACTTTCATCTAGTCCATGGTGTTCACCTGTAGTGCTGGTAAGGAAGAAGGACGGCAGCATGCGCTTTTGTGTTGACTATCGTCGTCTGAATGACGTTACGAAGAAGGACAGCTACCCTTTGCCAAGAATTGATGACACGTTGGACATGCTTACTGGAGTAAAGTGGTTTAGCACGCTGGACCTGAAAAGTGGCTACTGGCAAGTTGAAATTGATCCCAAGGACAAGGAGAAAACAGCATTCTCGACAGGAAAGGGTCTGTGGCAATTTAAAGTTATGCCGTTTGGATTGTGCAACGCTCCGGCAACGTTTGAAAGGTTGATGGAACTTGTACTAACTAAGTTGATTGGCGATGCCTGTCTGGTCTACTTGGATGACATCATCATCGTAGGCCGTACGTTTGAAGAACATCTTCAAAACCTGGAACGCGTGCTCATGAAAATCCAGAGTGCCAACCTCAAGTTGAGTCCGAAGAAATGTTCACTATTCAAACGGCAAGTTAGCTTTTTGGGATATGTAGTGTCGGAAGAAGGTATCCGCACGGATCCTGAAAAAATCGCCGCTGTCAAGGATTGGCCAGTTCCAAAAGACAAGACGCAGGTCAGAGCGTTTTTGGGGTTGTGCTCTTATTATCGGCGATTTGTTAAGAACTTTGCGGATATTGCCAAACCCCTGCATAAGCTAACCGAGGAGAAGCGACATTACTGCTGGGATGAAAGTTGCGATATCGCATTCCAGGAGTTAAAGGACCGACTATGCAAAACACCTATTTTGGGGTACCCTGATGCAGGCAAGGAATTTATAGTTGACACAGACGCAAGTGACATAGGACTTGGTGGTGTGTTGTCTCAACGGAATGGTGATCAAGAGGTTGTGATAGCGTACTTCAGCAAGTCGTTGTCAAAGCCGGAGAGGCACTATTGTGTCACGAGACGGGAATTGCTTGCTATGGTAAAGTCATTGCAGCATTTTAGCAAATATCTTCTGGGTCGGAAATTCCACTTACGAACCGACAATGCTGCACTGAAATGGCTATTACAGTTCAAAAATCCAGAAGGACAAGTTGCGAGATGGATTGATCTACTGCAGGAATACGACTTTGTGGTCGAACATCGCAGCGGGAAATCTCATGGCAACGCAGATGCATTGTCAAGAAGACCTTGTCCTGAAGACTGCAAGCACTGTACTAGGCAAGAGAGTAAGGAAGTGGTACCTGTGAGGATGCTCAGGACAGACCTCAGCAACGAGTGGAAGGAAAGCCTACAACGTGCACAGCAGGAAGATTCGGACATCAAGCCGATTCTGGAGTGGATGAAGGCCAAAGCTCCTAAGCCCAGGTGGAGCGACGTCTCAGCAATGAGTTCGATCACAAAGAGCTATTGGGCCCAATGGGACAGCTTGGTGATTCAGGATGGAGTCCTGTGCCGTAAATGGGAAAATGCTCGGGGAAACAGCTGTCACTTGCAAATGGTTGTCCCTAAATCTCAAGTACCGGATGTTCTGCAGCTGTACCATAATGGTTGTTCAGGAGGTCACCTGGGAGTAAAACGGACTCTACTGAAGATACGAGAACGGTTTTACTGGGTCCACTGTCGGGACGATGTCGAGGACTGGTGTCGCAAATGTACAAGTTGTGCAGCTGTAAAGGGACCTCAGACGCGTAGCAGAGGTGCATTAAAATTGTACAATGTTGGTGCACCATGGGAGAGGATAGCCCTTGACGTTGCGGGGCCGTTTCCGGAAAGTGAAAGTGGTAACAAGTATTTCATGGTTGTAATGGATTACTTCACTAAGTGGCCGGAAGTCTTCGCCATTCCAAATCAAGAAGCTTCGACAGTTGCAGATAAATTAGTTCATGAAGTCTTCTGTCGTTTTGGAGTACCTTTAGAGATTCACAGTGATCAAGGAAGGAATTTTGAGTCCCAAATATTCCAGGAAACTTGTCGAGTTATGGGTACTCATAAAACAAGAACAACTTCTTACCACCCACAATCGGACGGAATGGTGGAACGATTTAATCAGACATTAGAGAGGTACCTAGCAAAAGTTGTGGAAAATCGGCAACGAGATTGGGACAAGCACATCCAACCGTTTTTGTTGTCATATCGAAGCGCTGTTCACGAAAGCACATCGGTGACACCAGCTTTCGCAAACTTTGGAAGAGAATTACGGCTACCTGCAGACCTGATCACCGGAATACCACCTGATGCCCCACGCAGTATAACCGATTATGCGAATGACTTGCGGAACAAGAAGAATGACATTTATGAGCACGTCAGACACTCAGGCCAGCAAATGTCTAAAAAGATGAAAACCCGTTATGACCGCAAAATGAACAATAAAGGGTTTGACGAAGGTTCACTAGTGTGGTTGCACAATCCCGTCCGCAGCAAAGGGAAATCTCCTAAGCTTCAAGCTAACTGGGACGGACCGTACCGGATTGTGACAAAGATCAATGACGTTACCTACCGGATACAGAAAGGTGCAAGAGGTACTCCAAAGATAGTGCACGTGGATCGACTGGCGCGTTATTATGGGGCCGATAATGCTCGGGACGAGCATTTCTTAGGTGGGGGCAGTGTTGAGCCGCACGATTGATGTTTGGTTACCACTAGCGCCATCTCTTATCGAATAGCGGAATTAATGGTCAAGATCTTTCTAGAAAGTTCGATGCTAGAACTTTCTGGAACTATCGACATGTGTTCGGTCAGGGCCGATATGTACTCGAACATTCTAGATGCTTCTACGGTAGAAGGTACTGGAACTATCCGAGGGTCCTATATAAGCGGGAACGGAGCGCGTCCCGGAGTAGTTCATTGGAAGCGATACATGCGAGAACATCTAAAGCGATCTTCAAGTGCGACTTAAGAGTGATCCGTAGTGCTATTGTGTTGTGTTATTAGTGTGTTTAATTAAAGTGTTATTTTTGGTAATTCATATCGGCAGTTTTTAATTGTCACGAACCCCAAGCTCGTAACACTATTCAGGTGTACAGTATGGAAGCGACTCCTAAATTATTAGGATTGCACTCAGAGACATATTTATTTAAAATTAACCCCGATGCAAGTAATATTTATGTATATGTAGAGTGTAAGTCTGTAAGAGAAGGAGTGGTGTAAGTTTTTTTTTTTACATTAAATTAAGATTTTTCGATAAAAAAGCGCGTTCTATTATCAGCCAACGCCTCAGCTTTAGGTGAATATGCATCCGAATATCCGATCTCTGGGTTATAGCATACAACTGTCAAAGAAAAGACAGTTGTGATTTTAATATACAGTGTGTTGTGTTAAACGAGGGGACATACTTTAATTAAGGTGAATCTAGTCCACATTTTTTCGATACAAACAGTGGAGTGTTTTACTTCACTGTTCAACAATGTACATCAAAAATTAAACAGGGTATGGTTTTGTCTCATTATTAGTATTGTCTGTACGGGAACAGAATACTAAAATAAAAAGCGATTAAAAAGTTATGAGCCAATAAAGATTAGTTTTTCTTGCTAATTTAACCTAACTTTGGGCGTGTTTAAGTTATTAAAAATGTGTAAAATCTCCAAAACCAAATCGGTGCCGACAAAGTTCAATTATCGAAAAGTTCAATAAACTTAATTGGTCATTGATTCATGCAGTATTTTTTTCATAAAACTGTCTGTTTTCAGGGCCCGATCTAGCTATTTAGCCGCTACGGGCAAAAATAATATTCGCCGCCCTTTACACTAACACCATATAAGTCATGAGCTTCTACCAAAGATGGTATGATATGTATGTGATATTCTTTTAATTATATAATATTCACATACGTTAGTCTACTACGGTTTCTGAACAAGTCAAAAATTCATGAGAGTATGTTTGTAAGTATAAATTTTCCCGCCCCTCATTTTTGCCACTCTAGGCATTTGCCCGGCTTGCCCCCCTTAGATCGGGCCCTGATTGTACGTAGGGACCGTTGATATTTAGTGATTTTATTTCTTCAGTTTTCGATACACCCATCAGGTTTCGACCCAATACGTGGGTAAAGTATTGCCAGCTAATGTCTATGAAATCCTTACCTGAAAGTCAAATCGACGTGCTTGTGACTTAAGCAGTGTGATAGCGGCACTGTGTACGTAAAGTTGTGAATGTTGTTGGCGCAGACGTGCTCCGTGAACAAGGACGAGTTGATGACGGACTTGCTGGAGATGCCCACGCGGACTGTGTCGCACTCTGGAATATGGAGAAGGTTGTGGCATAAGCATTCAGCCTCTAATGTTCCCAATGCTGGGACACAAGACTCCTTTCGGTGGAAGCCGAAGAATGTGATATCACATGTCGAGGTCGGCTTCCAGTCTAACCTGATGCTGCTGAATACCGTTTCTGGATAACACGATACCCTTGGTAAGTCTGGTTGTCAGACTTTCGGGCTTCTGACGACCCGTAACGACTGTCAAAGATTCACAAATGACAGCTGGGACCAACGGCTTAACATGCTTTCCGAGGCACGAGGGTACTTGGTATGTAAAGATAGTCACCCATCCACGGACCAACCGCGGCAAGCGCAGCTTAACCTAATCGATCGACCCGTGTGACTATTAGTTATTACTTAGCCACGAACGAACTTGCCGTAAAATCAATTAATTTGCTCGTCTTTGCCAAACTGTGTTGGGGTCGGCTTCAAGTCTAAGATACGAACTTGCCATAAGAATAAAATAAAATAAAACAATCTCACCATTTCCATGAGACCCACTGCTCTCATGCGAGTGCAGTTCACTCAAATGCATCTCCTCAGAACTGCTCTTCAACTCTTCTCTCGTCTCCCTTTTATTTCTGACATATCTCTTCATCCTACTCCCATTATCGGTCCCATTGTGTTTGGTATACAACAAATTTGCTAAAATCTCTTCATTCGTTTTGAATGAATCGTTGTTATCATTTCGCGATGGTTCTGATTCAGTTTTTAGAGAATCTGTGTTGTTCTTTTCTGGCATGTTGACTGGTATGTTGGGTCCCTTGTCCCTTGAGACAGGTTCTAGAGGTTTTATGAAAGTGTCGTTTTGCTCCTTTTCGGATTTTTGCCTTTCTAAAGGCTCTTGGTTGTCGAAAGTTTGGGGTGGGTCGAGGCCGCATGGTGACTGGAAATTTAGAAAGTTCATAAGTATTAAGTACGTGTTGTGAACAGCGAGCGCAGGAATTCGCTGGATGCGAGAAGTACGGAACTGGTCAAGGTGGCTTGCCTATGTTCAGCAGTGGACGTCTATCGACTGAAATGATGACGTGTTGTCAGATATTTGGATCGGAAGTTTTAACTGTGAGATTCTTGGGTGAAATGTTTCACTATGTCTTTAATTATAAATTGTAAAAGACAGATATTTTTAAATCAGTTATTCAATCAATCATTTAACCTCCCTTTCTATGCGCTAAGGTGTTGGGTATTTTAGTAATCACTATTGCAACACCAACATTAAAATGTATGTTTATATGCGATCTGTGGCAACAGTTCCCTTAACTGTGACACTGGTCCAATACACAAGTGAAGTTAAATAATCCGGCTCGAAGAACCAACGCTACTAGTACCTCATCAGCAACCATCACCTAATACACCATTCCATAAGTTGTTGGGTATTATAGTAATCACTATTGCAACACCAACATTAAAATCTAAGTTTATCTGCGATCTGTGGCAACACTTCCCTTCCAACTGTGACACTGGTCCAATACGCAAGTGACGTTAAATAATCCGCCTCGAAGGACCAACGCAACTCGCGAAATTCAAACTTATATTTTTTTTTGCAATTTGCAGGTCAGTGCAGAACAAAATCTTTTTTTTTATTTGACATAAACCTGCATGGGCACTTATGAACACTCAGAAGCTAGGTGCACGGTTCCAATTTGTCGCATCCTATGGAGAAACTCCATGGTTTAACTCTTTTAAAAATAATTGGCTTTTGCAATGTTTTCAAATTACAGAGATAATGGTGAAAAACAATGATTCCCGACCGTAACACGTTTACAGAATTATAGTCATTAAAATCATCATTGTAACCCTCTTAGTTCATTATAATCGCATTGAATTACTTTTGCATGAAATAGTGATTCAGTCATGTTTTGTTCAACATACAGCTAAGAAAATTTAAACTTCGCGGGCACACTTCTCTTACACTTCTCCCTTGATAAAATATTTTGGTGGACCAATGAAATTATATCAAACATTGGGAAATTATGAAATTGGGTTGACCAAAAGAAACTATATCAAGATTGGGGAGTTATGAAATTGGGGTGACCAAACAAATAACAGACAACTGTGCTGCTGGGGACTTTGTTGCGCCACTTCTTCTTCCCAGCTAAAGTACTAGGAAGTGGTGAAGGGCGAGCGTTTTGGGAGACTGTCTTATGTAATTTTGACGTTCAATAAGTGCTGACTCTCAGCCTAGTTTGAATAAATGACTTTTGAATTTGATTTTTTGAAAAAAATCCGGTATCGAAGTTCTAGCAATTTTTCTTCTCATCGTGTTAACTTTCGACCATTTTTGGACCGTATTTTTATTACAAAACGTGATCTAACTTTAGTTCTAGCCAAAAAATCTTGGGTAAAGTTTTTAATACAAAACTGACAATTTAGCACTGGACTAAGTTGTCAGTTTTGTCTATGGAGCTGTATTTCGATTTCAGTCAGGTTCTTATTTCAAAAACAGGCTCGATGGTTTAAACCATACCTAAAGAAAAACATTGTTTTGTAATAATGGGGTAAAAGACGTAATGCCATGAAAACTCGCCATCACACATTATAATTCTGAACAGTATAATAATTTCTTACCAATATTGCTCTGATCAGTGCTGTGATCCTTATTAAATCCTTTCGAAGCAGCGTGTAAATAATTTTAAGAATACAATATGATATCAAAATAATATTAGTGTAGCCAACGGTTGAACGTGCTTTCCGAGGCACGGAGGGGTCCTGGTACCTTTTTTTGGGTGGGAAATCATCAAATAACTTCTCGCGCTTTGGGTGGAGCAGGAGGGCGTGTCAGACTTTTACTGACTAAAGCCCACCCGTGTTCCCTCAGTTGCCTGTGTGCCAGGGACCACTTTCAAACAACCCTTGTGGTCCTGGCCCTAGCAGGGCCAGGACCACAAGTCCCTTGAACTGAACAGACCCTTCCACTGTAATTTTAAATTGACTACGAAATTCGAACGCTGTCTCGTTATGAATCCGCGATGATTTACTTTAAAAACAAATGAGTTCGCTTTCGAATTGTGTGCGCTCACTTGAGTGAGGTGCACAGTGAACCTTACAGAATAGCACAAATAATTGTCTATGCATATAGTTTTGTTACCTGACATTCAGGATCCAATTCGTTATTAGTGTTGACAGCAAATAGGCAGCCACCTCCAATGACGTCAGCGATTCTTGTTAGAGATATAGGACGCTCAGTTTGAAGAGATTGTAAGGTGGGTAGTGTGTCTGCAAAAAGAAGAATGTCTATGTTAATTGTAGGGGTTATTATTTTTGGTTGGTTTGAACATGTTAAAGGATTAGAAAAGAGGAGTTTGATAACTGGAATTTCTAAGACGAATGTTAAAGAAAAGGACGGGACTGCCTATACATATATCGTAGGTCAGGTGCACTCAAGTGTATGACACGATAATATAAACGTGTACGAATCTTTACCTACACGTGGTGATTTTTTATTTTGTGTAGGTAGTTACAGACGTCAGCGTATCAAACTATCCTAAACTGTCAAAGTTTCCCAATTGAACGTGAACCTTATGTTTTTGAACTAAAGTTGAAAATCTATCAAAGAAATTTGACAGATGCCGCAAGCACATCAAGCTCCCCGGCTAGATGTGCTGGGGACAGGCACATGACTAACTACAAAACGGAGGAGGTTCTCAATTCCTCTGTATATTTTATTTTGTATATATTTTCCAGGATATGCGGGCTCACTATTGTCTGGCTGTAACAGTAACTGTTCTTTACTTGGCCAGTAGTGTACGAATTAGTATGGGGTACCATAAATAATAAAATAAAAAATAGCATAGCAACCGACTTATCTCTTCTTCGTGAAAAATAACTTTGATTTCGATCTGTATTTTAAGGTTTTTGTAATTAAAGTTTTATTTGACTTTGGTAGTGTTTTATTTTGGAAGTCGGTTGCTGTTTTTTGACAAACGTTTTTTATTTTATTTAATACAGGTGGCTAAAGGCAGTGGTATCCAATTTATATTTAGAAGACCTTTCATAACCTCTAAGAAATCCCTATTAAAAAATCTCTGGCATTGCTTTAGTATTTACTTACAAGATTACTTCCATAGTTCTGGGTGCGATGTGCAGACCTTTCATAACCTCTAAGAATGACCTATTAAAAAGTATCTGGCATTGCTGTAGTACCTACTTATATGACTACTTCCATTCCATAGTTATTTGTAGGATGTGCAGACCTTTTATAACCTCTAAGAAGTACCTATTAAAAAGTATCTGGCATTATTGCAGTACTTACTTATAAGATTACTTCCATAGTTCTTCGAGGGATGTGTAGGATTTTTATAACCTCTAAGAACTACCTATTAAAAGGTCTCTGGCATTGCCGTGGCACTTACTTATAAGATTACTTCCATAGTACTTGGTGGGAAGTGCAGACCTTTCATAATCTCTAAGAACGACCTATTAAAAAGTCTCTGGCATTGCAATGGTACTTATAAGATTACTTCCATCGTTCTTGGTGGGAAGTGCAGACCTTTCATAACTTCTAGTTCTTGGTGGGAAGTGCAGACCTTTCATAACCTCTAAGAACTACCTATTAAAAAGTCTCTGGCATTGCCATGGTACTTACTTATAAGATTACTTCCATAGTTCTTAGTCGGATGTGTAGAAGTAGACACCGTATGTGGTGATTCTGTTGGCGCTGTCGTTATGTATTCCTGGGTCGTCTTGTGAGGACCTTTCTCTGAAATAATGTTTGCAAATAAGTGGGTTGAAAGATCTGTTAGGGTAAGCTGTGTATGCTGTGGCTAGTGCGGTTGATGGGTGAAATAAAATTATTTACAGAACATCGAGGTTTTGTTAAGACAGTGAGGCAGTTTAAACATTTATTTTGACAGAAGAATCTTCTATGTTGTTCAGTTTGTTGGTATGTTTAGAAAAGACCGGTTGATTTGTATACCCACATGATATTATTCACAAATAAACGATTCATATTTTTTTTTGTACAATAATAGCTTACCTTTTGCAGTTTTCTTTGAAGCCGTGTGTTGTGATGATTTTATATTCTGAAACAAAAGAACAGGTATAAGTTTTAATATGTGATCTGGCATATCTATCATAATTAAATACACTGGTGCTGGAGAAGAAATACGATGGTATGCTGATTATGGTAAAACACACGTTTATGGTTGTGCCAACATTCCCCGTAGTGGCAATTTCTCCGATTATGTCAACACGACTGATATTGGACAGGTCTTTGCGATGTATGCGGTTGTGCTAACATAACCAAAAATAAAAAACGGATTATGCTGATACGGTACGGCAATGTAAGAGTATGCCACACATTCATTCACATAGTTGAACATGCTAGTAGGTATTGAGTAGCGTTATTCAACATTTTCAATTCGTAGCCTTAGTACCTATGGGCACGCCACGATTGCGGCGGTAAGTCCCCTCTTTGAGGAGTGGTTTGAGAGGCGGCATGGCGTCCTCACCTTCTGCCTGACGCAGGTCCTCACCGGACACGGTTGTTTCGGGAGGTTCCTGTTTCGGATAGGGCGGGAGGAAACGCCCGGGTGTTTCCACTGCGAAGATCGCCCTGAGGACACGGTGGAGCACACGGTGGCGGTCTGCCCGGCTTGGGCGGAGCACCGCCGTGTCCTCGTGGAGGCGATCGGCGGCGGCGATCTCTCGCGTCCGGCCCTGGTCCAGGCCATGGTACGGAGCGAGAGGGCATGGGGAGCCGTCACCTCCTTCAGCGAAGCAGTGATGCTCGCGAAGAGGGAGGCGGCGCACGTGAGGGAGAGGCAGCATATGCGCCCTCGCGACCCCAGCCGCCGCAGGATACGGAGACGCCCTGGGCGTCGGGAATCCCAGGCCGATTTCCGGCCACCGTAGGCATGGGCTTGCGGACGGCGAGTAATGGGTAGCTCGCTGTCCGGTAAGGACCAAGCCCAAGTCGACGGCGCGTTGTGTTCCACGCGTGCCTCAAAGAGATGTCAGCACAAACAGTGATGGGACCCGCAAGGGTCGATGCCTGCCAGGGGTGCGGGTTTGTTCGAAAGAGACACCACAGCCCCTGGCTTAAGGGCTACTGAAGGAACACGGGTGGGTTTTAGTCAGTAAAAGTCTGACACGCCCTCCTGCTCCACCCACAGCGGGAGAAGTTATTTGATGATTTCCCACCCAAAAAAAAAAAAGCCTTAGTACCTAACAAAAAATAACCTATCTAGATTTTGACCAATTTGAGAAAACGAATAAATGAGAAAAAAATCGCGCGACATGATACATTAATGAGAATATAATTACAACGTCAAAAAGCTGTCGGCAAAAGCTCATCAACCACCATTTTAGAAATAAACTACCATCGAGCTATATAATATGCCAAAATAATAGAACCTGTTATTTTGAGATGGATAGTATACTTTTCTTTCCTTTTCCTTAACTCAAAATTGATCAAAGTTGAGCTAAAAATGTGTGTTACTAATGGAAGAATTATGCCAACATATCCGGTTATGTCTAAATTAAGGATAATGGTAATTTAATACGGTATCGTATTGTTACGCGCCACAATTAATGTCTGGTTACCACTAGCGCCATCTAGTATCGAGTAGCAGAGTTAATAGAGTCAAGATCTTTCTAGAAATTTCGATGCTAGAACTTTCTAGAACTATCGACATCTGTTCAGTCGGGGCCGCTATGTATTCGAACATTCTAGATGCTCCTACAGTAGAAGGTTCTGGAACTATCCGAGGGCTCTATAAAAGGCCGAAACAGATCGCGACCCGACCAGTATTGCATAAGCGATACATGCGAAAAACATCGAAAGCAATCTTCGAGTGCGACTTAGAGTAGTTCAACTGAGTTCTGTAATTAGTGTGTTTAATTAAAGTGTCATTTTCGGTAATTTATATTGGCAGTTTTTAACTGTCACGAACCCCAAGCTCGTAACAGTATTAAGGATAGCGTACCCCCTAACCAAAAGTTTCAGTATTCCCCAACCTTATTCAGTTAGTGGAAATAAATTTTAATTATTTCTTGCTATACGAATGAATACCTAAATGTTCTTTCTTTGGTATTGTCCGTCGAATCGTGGAGCTCCTTTAGGACAACAGCTCAAAAGACTATTTCCTACACCAATCCACATAATCTTCACATGATCTGAAGGCCAATTCTACTAATTAAAAACGTTCGCAGTGTCATCTCGGCGACAATCGAATTTCAAAAATTTGACAAAAATGTATGGGAATTTTTGACAGATTGACACTGAGATCAGACTGTGAACGTTCTTAAAATTACCAGAATTGCCCCTCTGAACATGATTATGTCTGGACTTTAAAAGAGACTGTGACCTCTGAGTTTGTTTCGGCCTTTCTTCTCAGAGTAGTCAGATATGAAACGCCGACCTCATCTAGTTTAAAAAAATATGTAAGTATAGAGTATTAGTGTTTGTACAAACCTTCTTGAAGAAATAAAATCATTTACCTGTATCTGGTTGGGGTCGGGGTGCGTCCTGTGCACGGGCGGGTCATTGTTCAGCTTGCCGTAGTGCGGGTAGTGAACCTTGTCGTGGACACGGGTCTCCTTCATCAATATCAGCTCTTGGTGTTCGCGGAAGTATAGGGCCGACATTACCACGAGACTGGAGTAAAAAGGATTTATTTAAAAAAGGTGTCAAATTTACCCAATAATGTAAAACATTATATTACAGAAATAAACATCTACCAATCCGCACTGGGCCCGCGTGGTAGATTTCGGCCCACTCCCTCTCATGGAGAGGAGGCCTGTGTCCCAGCAGTGGGAACGTTTATAGGCTGAGTATGTATGTATATTACAGAAAACTGTCAAGTTTGGCCAACAGTGAAAAAAACAGATGAATAAAATCTGTCAAGTTTGGCCAACAGTGGAATGAATGGATTACTGAAAACTGTCAGGTTTAGCCAGCAGTGGAAAACATAGATGACTAAAACTGTCAAGTTTGTCCAACGCTAGAAAAAAAGGAGACCAAAAACAATTTTACTGCCCAGCGGTATTATACCTACACAGCGGTACCATTAGGTTAACTTGTACAGTTTTTGGGCTTTAATAAAAAAACTGGCATCGCCAATGCGATTGTCAAGTCTATTATTCTTCCTAAAGTATGTTACCATATTAATGGACGGTTCAAAATACAACAGTACGTTTGCATTTCCGTAGGGATAGCCAGAGCTATATAATGGGCCACAATGAGGGTGTTCATGAATATTCAAGCCACCAGTTGGCGCCACTTTGACAAGAGGTCTTCCAGTTCGAAAATAAACTTAAATTATTTGATGTCATTCGTTTCATTCTTTCGTTCACCATTCAGTCCGTAAGCGCTTTGACACTTTTGAAAGGTGCCCGGACCTGACGTCTCAGTGCTGCCACCTAGTGAATGTCATTTCAGAGCCTCATTGAGCACAGCACAGTCATGGTATAAGCTTTACAAATAGAGTACGAGCTTAATCATTAACGTTACTGAGAACGTCCTAATTGAAAACATGAATGAACGAAAGAAATGAATGATGATGTTGAATGATTGACATGTCTTTGTTACTTGACATCTAATTTTTAGTGATATTTTTATATTGACATCAGTTTCATTGTTATTTTTACTTATTTGCTATATGATTTTGACTACCAGTTGCGTATAACTTGTTTAATATTATTTGACATACAAATGTTTATAAATTATTAAATTCAGATTTGATAATATTTGTACGCTTCACAGCAAAACATTAGAGTATTGTGACATCTCACACACCATGTAACTACCTATGTTTACAACTAAAGATTCTTATTCTTCTTAAAAACTTGGAGATCTGACAATCGGATGTTGCACTTGCAGCCATGTATTAAACAAAAAATTACACTCACCAAACAGCCATAATGAAAATCAATATGGTAATAACAATTTGCAGAAACTTATTAGATATCAATTCACTGCTGGTATCCCCATAATCTCTCCGACAGCAAATACCCAATTTAGAGTTGCCATATGAGAAATTATCGTCACTCTTCAACCACAGACAAGTATCCTTTTTCTTCGTCAACGTACTTTCATAACTTTCGTCTGGGTATTTTTGTATAGGCTCAGCATAAGTCGGATTTTCGACATTTTCCGGCTTTTCGAGTTTACTTGAATGGTACCTTACGCAGGTTTTATTATAGTTGTAGTATTTCCCATATTTCGAGTAGTTCCCGTGGCAGTTTTTGCACTGTTTTCTGGTATACTTCGGGGAGTTATGGCTTAGTTTATGGCAACACTCGTGCTTTCTGATGTTGCGTGCTATGTCTCTGATTTGGTCTATGGATATGTTTCCGTCGCTGTATAGGGATTTTGATGAGTTTGACATTGCTGAGTAACGGGAATCTGAAACAGAATAGGTCATTGAGTTTCCCAAGAGGCAGAAACTTAATCACCTTATCATTATCATCTGCCTAGCCTTTTCCTATGCTGGGGTCTGCTTCAGTCTAACCGGATGTAGCTGAATACCAGTATTTTACATGGAGCAGCTGCCTATCTGACCTCCACAACCTAGTCACTGGGTAATACAATAACCTTTGGTAAGACTGGTTGTCAGACTTTCGGGCTTCTGACGACCCGTAACGACTGTCAAAGATCCACATTGACAGCCGAGATCATCGGCTTAACGTGCTTTCCGAGGCACGGAGGGGTCTTGCTATGTAAATATGGTAAGACATCCACAGCGTATAGCGCTGATAGAATTTTGGTAAATATGAGGTTGAGCGAGGGACTTCTACTTCAGTGGTTTTTGGTTTCCAATGAAAAACCACGCCTTTAAGAACCGTTATTGGAGTGTTTGAAATGTCAAACTGAGTTCAAATTACCCAATAATACAATCCTGACAAGTTGAAAGTACCATATGTGTCGTAAATGTAGTATTTAACCATTTCGATCAAACGCATCGAGCGCGTTCGGCGCTTCGATTGGTCCTTCATCAATTCAGGGCTAATCAGAGAGCCGAACGCGCTCGATGCGTTTGATCGATATGTTAAAAAAAAATCACACTAGGGCCTCTGTATAGTTCACAGCTCACCTCACTCAAGTGAGCGCACACAATTCGAAAGCGAACTCATTTGTTTTTAAAGTAAATCATCGCGAATTCACAACGAAATGCCGTTCGAATTTCGAAGTGATTTATAGGACAGTCGGATTTATATTGTGGGGTAATATACAGCTTATATAACGTGTTTTGAACAAGAATTTTCACTTCTTTACGAAATATACAGGGTGTAAGGGGAAGGCTTCCGAAGCCAAAACGTAGGTTTTAAACAGTCTAAATGCAAACGGATACCAATAACCTTTCGCCTTAAATTGTTTAATTTGGACCAATTTAAAACGTTTGTCACTTCTGTAATGTCGCTACTTATTTTATTTTGGCGACGATTTACAAAGGATGCCTGAACCTAAAGTCGCCGCATGGACTTGGGGTCGTTTTTAAATGTGTTTAATCTCAAATAATGGTTCATTTAACTGTTCTCACAGCATGGGGTACAAAAAATGAAAATCGGTAAGAATACATTTCCCTTACACCCTTTATTTTCATTAAGGCATTTATATAAGTCTTCACTTACCGTTGCTAACACTGGACCGTGAGCTATCCCTCCTCTGCAAAATGCTGATCTTGCAAAGTTTCTTGTTGATCCTCTCGAGCTGGTCGATCCTGGACTCTAGGTTGCCAGTCACCTTGCACAGCTCCTTGACGGCACCCAAGTTTTCCATGAAGATTCGATCCTGGTAACAAAAGTGGAATAGATTCAGTATGTATACCTAATCCCATCTCTTCCCGCCGGTGTCGTAAGAAGCGACTAAGGGACTTACTAGAGAATGTGCTGCAGCGTTCTCTATGCATTTTACCACCATACTGCGATCGCAAAGCCGCCTGCCAAGCGTGGCGATTATGGTAACCCCCCCTTCCCCCCAAATTGGGGGAGGCCTATGTCCAGTAGTGGACGTCTTTTGGCTGAAATAATGATGATAATGATGATGTATTCCTAAACAAAGATTCTTGTTTGTCGCCTTTTTTGTTTTTCGAAATGACAATTCGAAAGTTCCTTTACCCATCTCAGAAACATCTTGTTCGATGTTCTAAATGGTTTTTTGGGTTTTTTCTTCGCTTTTTCTATGCGAAGAGGTATTTTGTACATATTTATATGTGTTTAAATTCTTATGGATCAGAAGCTCATTTAGTTTTTTTAAAGAAAACCAGAACTACCTTGAAGTATTTATTTAAAAATGCCAGAATAGAAAAAAAATCGCAATAAAGTGAAACCGCTAGACCCCGTTCCTAATAGGTACACGTCCATCACTTCCGAGCTCCCGAGCAAGTTACCGAGGTATGTAGGCGTCCTTCTCACACTGTGTCGCCCTTTCCACTAGCTGCCTCCTAATGGTCACGTGATGTTGTGGTCACTTGACAAATACTCTAAGAATATTATTAAACGCTGACTACTGATATACTCAATCATGATCTATTTCATTAGTAGTAAAGGGGCCCTAAACAATCAATTGTATTGCTCAACATTGCTGGCAACATTTATATCCACCGTAAAGTCCTTACTTTATTGACCACAAGAAACTTGTGAATAGTGTCTCCGTTGGGCAGCGTGACATCCCCCGCCTCCTTGACAGCGTCGGGCAGCACGCGGCGCACCTCCTGCGCGATGACGCCGGTGTCTAGCGGGGGCGCCGGGCGCGCGGGGTCGTAGCCCAGCAGGCCCGAGTGCTCCGCGAACGACGGGTCGTAGTTGAATCTGGGATCGAATACCATAAAAATTAAGAATTATGAAAGAAAATGGTTGGAAAACTGCCTCGTTGGTCTAGTTGTCGTGTGGCGCCATCTACAACGCCACATGCGAATTATGCATCGATGACCATAGTCAACAGTTTCTAATCAAACAATCCGGATAGTTTCCAGGATCAAAACCAAAATAAATAAATGATTTGAGAAACCTAAAGATTTTCAAGAACCTATTCAATGATACCCCACTTGACATAGTTCGTTGACTTTCAATATGGCGCCTGGTTGCCGCCATATTGAATTTTGATTACTGTCATTGATATTAATTGCAATTGCTAAATGCTGATTCTTCTTGATTCTGAACATTCAAATGAAAAAGGTTTGCTTTGTAACTTTTCTTTATCATGTCTACAATAGGGTATTTTCCAATTTGATGAAAACTTTTTTAATTTGAAGATTGGGACGATATATTTAACAGAAAGTAAAATAAAATTTATTGATCCATTTTCTCCATTAAAAACGATTAAAATCAAAATTATTTTTCATTGTTTTGAATTTACCGCCAAAACGCTCCTTACGATAACTTTTTATCACGTGAAATCGTGACGTCAGCTTTGTGTAAACAGCACCAGAACAAATCCTTAGTTTGGCGCAATTTTAGAAGTATTTGTGCACAGAGGCACCGCACACCAGTGATTTCATTTTCTATCCATAAAAAATCTTGTTAATTATAAACCCGAGACTCACGTGTTTACTTACTAACTACTTTAGCTTACACAAAGTTGACGTCACGTGATAAAAAGTCATCGTAAGGAGCGTTTTGGCGGTAAATTCAAAACAACGAAAAATAAATTTGGTTTAAATCGTTTTTAATTGAGAAAATGCATATAAATCAACTTACTTTTATTTTTCTGTTACATATTTCATCCCAATCTTCAAATTAGAATAGTTTTTGGAAAATACCCTATTGCCTTATGGCCGATTCCTATATTATACGGACCGTAGTTGGTTAAAAAATTTGTTAAAAACACAAAAAATTATAAAATAAAAACTTTTTAATAAAAAAATTAAACCGCCGAAAAACCGAAAAGTAAAAAATAATAAACTAGCTTTGTCCAACCCCAATAACTAAGTTCGGAAGTCGGTGACTTTGGATATGTATTTAATTATATGTCACCGCCTTCCGAACTTAGTTATTGGGGTTGGACAAAGCTAGTTTATTATTTTTTACTTTTCGGTTTTTCGGCGGTTTAATTTTTTTATTAAAAAGTTTTTATTTTATAATTTTTTGTGGCTATAATCTACTAATTACTACATGCTTAATTTTTGATTTAATACACAACTCAGTATTAAAATCTGTGAGTAAACAATCAATCATCCCCTGTTTTCTTACCCTTACGGTTGGAATTTTTCTTCGAAATTTATATGGGACCAATTTCGAGGTATACCCTTTCCAATAAAAAAAGAATTATCAAAATCGGACTACTCTGGAAAAAGTTATGCGTGGTCATACATAAAAAAAAAAAAAAAATATACGCGTCGAATTGAGTAACCTCCTCCGTTTTTTCGTCGGTTCAAAAATTAAGACTCTTGTATCTTTACCAATTATGAAGCAAATACTTCATAGCTTTGCATAGATACAGATTTAGTTTGGCAATAAAACATTCTAACATTGGTAGGTAAGCAAAATTATTAATTTATTTATAGGAATCAAGCATATATCTGCCTCCTATTTAGTGCTGAAAGAATCTAATTCTGTCTTTTGAAGATGATTACTTACTTGACAACTCTTATGCTCTGTATATTCTTCAGTTGTTGTTCCGAGTCCAGTTCCTCAATGTTGTGCTTGGCACGAGCGTCTGACGGGTGCAGAATGTGACCCATAACTTTCAGGTTACCTAAAGAATTAAAAAAATATTAGAAAAGAAAAATCAGGTCATGCATCATGCAAAATTGTTTTCGAAACATAATCAACATGAAAAATTTCAACTCCGTAGGATAAGAGAATGTACTGATATAGCAATGTGTAAAATGTGTAACTTATACCTAATTAGCACAACGAAACAATTGAACTAATCGAGGAAGAGCGAGGTTTATCCCATCACAAGTATCTTCGGATTACTTTCTGGGAAGCCCCGGCAACTTAATTGTCCTTAATCTAGATTTTATATAATAAACACATTTTTTTTTATGCAAGTTAATTAAACAAAGCTTGTAACGTGTTACAAGCTGAGTTCTTTCGCTGCCATCTGGCATGCCATGACGGCAAAAGATGCAAATTTTCTGCCATATTATAACGTTGTAATGCCATCATGATTTCAGTGCAAGAGAGAGATGTAGCTATACATGACCGATAGCACCATCCCTTTTTCATTGTGGAATCATGCCACTGCCAATTTTGGCAATTCTTCGGGCTAAATCGGTTGCTTTGATTCCCGTACGGATCTCTTCGTTTCTGATTCGATCGCTTAAGGGTACTCCAAACATAGCCCTCTCCATTTGCCCTTTGTGTAAGTCTTGTGCCTGCTCGGTCATTTTTGAGATCGCTCCGTACTAGTTCATTTCGGTCAGTGAAGTAGTTCATTCTATTAGTTCTATTAGCTCTATTCGGTCGTCGCTCTCAGACAGTACTTCCATAGATCACAGAGCATAAAAGTCTCATTGAAATCGTATCCGTCAAATTGGTCGCTGTGATTCTCGTTCTCGTTCGGTCATACGATAAGGCTCTTTGTAAATGGACGAGGAGCTATTAGAACTAATAGACCGATTAAAAGTTAGCATTCGGAAACGTTTCTTTTAGTACAGTGCAAAGAAACGGTTCCTATTCGTTCATCGTTCACGAATTACACAAGACTACTTTGGGTGGCTTTCAGGGTGAAACTATCAGCCACCTGCAGTACTATTCTTGAAAAAATACGCCATGAAAACTTCGGTGAAGTGAGACTTGAGTAAGCCATCAATAGTGTCAATCCCTACCATCAGGTGGAATGACGCTCACTTCAAGTTCACTTCACCTACGTTTTCACGAGATTTGCACAGAATAGACTGGCTGTAGTGCTATTTTGTAAAAATCTCACCGTGAAAACTCAGGTTAAGTGAGCTAGAAGTGAGCTGTCAATGTCAATAGTGTCAATTTCTAGTATCAGCCGATTAATTTCTATTTTTATTTATTTAAAAGGTACACCAACGACTTATTCACTAGGAACATTAACATAATAAAATAACATTGGTGAATTTGTCACTTACAGGCGTACACAGCACTTACTTAAAAAATAGCTCCCTAAATATAAGTTTTAACAACATTTAGTTGCAAAACAAAATCATAATCAAAATAAGAATTAAAAAAAAAAAAACTTAAGTTACTTATTACTAGAATCAAAATCAAAAAACAAAATCATAATCGAAATGAGAATAGAAAATTAAACAATCAAAAAACAATATCGTAATGAAAATGAGAATAAAAAAATAAAAATAAAATTAAATTAATGCTTGAATCAAAATTAAACATTAAAATTAAAAAATAAACAGTCAAATAGAAATTCAAAATTCAAAACGGTAGAACACGATAACAATTGAGTGCAAAGAGAACATTCCAAAAAAGTAGGTTAATAATTCTGTAAATGTTTTGCCGTGATTCATTTAGGTGAAGTGAGCTTTATAAGAACATCCCACCTGAAGCCAGGGATTGACAGCTCACTTCAAACTCACTTCACCCAAGTTATCAAGGTGAGATTTTTACAGAATCGCACTGCAGGTAGAATGACAGCTTACTTCACCTATGCTTTCACGGTGAGACTTCCACAGAATAGCCAGGCTGGGCTGATTGCCCCCTAACCCAGTTCAATTCTTACCGTTAACAACACAGGACTCGTCAGGCCTGTCAGTATTGATGCCGACCCTGCCAGTGAAGTGCACGCTGTTGTCTGACACTCCTCGTTGCCACCAGCTTTCTGTGCAGTCTGACTCGAACTGACCAGGATTTGAAGCCTGGGGGAAGAAATAGTTTGCGTTACTGTTGAAGCAGGTTGAGATGTTAAAGTAAGTTGCGGTGTAAGAGAGATATTCCTGTTTCAATGCTTCATCATCGGCCAACATAACACGCATACATGATCAGACTATAATGTTCCCACTGCTGGGACACAGGCCTCCTCTCTGTGAGAAGGAGTGGGCTGTAATCCGCCACGCGGGCTAAGTGCGGGTGGGTAGATGTAACATTTTTTCGAATTTTTTGTTTCTAGGACATGCCGGTTTCCTCACGATGTTTTCGTTCACCGTTTTGAGAGCAGTGGTGATGAAATAATTTACGCAAAGTAAAGCGCCTGTCGGGCCAAGCCTTTACCCAACTAAGTATGTTGGGGTCGGTTTCCAGTCTTACCGGATCTAGCTGCATCCGGTTAGACTGGAAGCCGACTTCTATATTTTACATGGTGCGACTGCCTATTATGACCTCCACAAACCAGTTACCCTTGAGAATGTTTCGCCATTAATTATCAAGGATAGTCAGACGACATCATCATCATCATCATTTCAGCCGAAAGCCGTCCACTGTTGGACATAGGCCTCCCCCAATTTCCCCCAAATAATTGCCACGCTTGGCAGGTGGGTTGGCGATCGCAGTATGATGGTAAAATGCATAGAGGACGCTTCTGTCCATTCTCTAGTAAGTCCCTTGGACTTATGACACCCACGGGAAGAGTTGGGATGGTGCTATTCTTTACATCCGGCACCACACGGAACGACATATTAGTTTAAAAACAAAAAATAAATAAAAAAATCGTGTGAACGTGTCCGATATCCTTTTTTACAAAATAAACAATTTCGTTTCATTTATTTTTCATTAACTTTCACTTTCATTCCTTTTCATTACATTTCATTTTCATTCCATTTCATTTCCATTCCATTTCGTTTCGTTACAGGGGAAATCAAGAGGTACAAATGTTAGTAGAAAAAGCCAATTTAACAAAAATATAATAATAATAATAAAATCAACAACTAACATGACTTACCCGCACAATGATCCTGTCGCTAGCTGACGCTGCGATGATAAAGTCAGTATGCCCAACGTGCGCCCTCAGAGCTACCACCAGCTGGAAGTGTCTCTGGTCAGGGTTGGGTCTGCCTTTCTTTCTCATATTGTTGTTTGTGGTTTCGGCAAAGTGGAGCCGCCCGACTGTCACTTTCGCACCTTCGCGACGGATTTCGACTCTGTTTGAAGAAATAATTTGGATAAGTAAAATGGCCCACAAGACTATTGTCGAAAATTACAACTATTTTCAGCCTGTATAGTGTAGATCAACCAGAAAAGCAACAATGATGTTCAACGAGTCCCAGGAATCTGGTTTATAGAGGTATAAGGAACAGGGTGTAAAGTTCACTCATACTCCATCCCCCCCGAGTGGATTCCCGCATTGTCGTTGCGGGGGGGTTCAGTAGCCATGGTCTCCCACCCCAGTGAAGCGAAGAGGAACCTAAAGGTGGGGCCGTTCGTCAGGGCTTGTGCCTCAAAGCCGACGACGTAGCGGCCAAAAAGGGTATGTTGCGGTGAAGTGGACCGTAACTGAGGTGGGCTGCGATGTCGAATGGGAGGCATCGCGGCTGAGGGTTACGGGCTGCGGCAGAGGAGGAGTGCCGGTGCTTCTGAGCGGCGCTCTTTCCTTCCGTGGCCTGGACGGAGCCGCCACCGTTTGATGGCGGACGTGGTGGGGCCGCAGGGGAAGAGGAGTGTCGGTATAGCGTTGGCCGCTCTCCCTATCCCATGCGGCCGAAAAGTGGTAGGCGGGACGGCGCGTTGTGTTCCGCGCGCGCCGACAGAGATGTCAGCAACAACTGTTAGGGTCCGCAAGGGCCAATGCCTGCCAGGGGTGCGGGTTTTTCGAAAGAGACCCCGTCACCTCTGGCACACAGGCAAATGAGGGAACACGGGTGGGTTTTAGTCAGTAAAAGTCTGACACGCCCTCCTGCTCTCTACCCCGGGAAGAAGTCATTTGATGATATCCCACCATCCAAAAAAAAGACCATGTGGATTGGTGTCTCAAAATGGTCTTTTCAGGATAGAACCACTCAGATTGAGTGGACCTGTCCATTTAGTGCACGCATTTATCAGTAATCACGCAGCTTAACTCAGAACTTGAGGAGCTCAACGATTTGACAAACAATACCAAAGAAAGGAGATTTGGGTACGCCGCATAAAATACTCAAACTGCCAGATTAACATTAAAAACTAACTGAGAAAGAGATGAAACACAAAAAAAAACATGACTCACATAGTCCTCATGTTCACAATAAATAAAACAATAATAATATTATACTTCTCAAAGTAAATATTCCTGCCAGTGTGATCATCATCAGTCTATTATGTTCCCACTGCTGGGACACCGTTTTGAGAGCAGTGGTGATGAAATAATTTACACAAAGTAAAGCGCCTGTCTGGGTTCGAACTCACTACCTACAACTCGTAAGTCGCGGCCGTTACCATTTGACCACCACTGCTCTCACTTGCCAGTGTGATATGTAGTTCGAATGTGGCGTTGTAGATGCCGCCACAGGTTCAACTCTCTAGCAACTTGGAACTATCTAAGCATATGGTCTAGTTATGGCACGCCTAGGAACAACATATTATTGCCACAATTTAGAACAATCTTTTCATAAACTCGGGTTGCTGGCCGAAGAATATCTGTCGAAGAGAAGTCAGGCTTTGGGATTCAGGACATATTTTTTTTAGCTTTCACTGGATTCTCAGTGCCACCGCTTATAACAGTAGCTCTGGATTATGAGAGGTCATCATCTGTCAAGCCTTTTCCCAACTATGTTGGGGTCGGCTTCCAGTCTAACCGGATGCAGCTGAATACCAGTATTTAACATGGAGCGACTGCCTATCTGACCTCCACAACCCAGTTACTGGGTAATACGATACCCCTTGGAAAGACTGGATTGTCAGACTTTCGGGCTTCTGACGACCCGTAACGACTGTCAAAGATCCACAATTGACAGCCGAGACCAACGGCTTAACGTGCTTTCTGAGGCACGGAGGGGTCTTGGTATGTTAAGACGGTCACCCATCCACGGACCAACCGCGGCAAGCGTAGCTTAACCTGATCGATAGAACCGTGCGGCTATTGTAACTTAGCCACAAGCCCCTCAATGAGAGAGGTTTTCTAAATAATACTTACGGTACTGGGTGAAAGGGTTTCTTAGTTCTGTCTGATTGACTTTGTTCTAAATAATACTTACGGTACTGGGTGAAAGGGTTTCTTTGTTCGGTCTGATTGACTTTGTTCTAAATAATACTTACGGTACAAGGTGAAAGGGTTTCTTTGTTCTGTCTGATTGAGTTTGTTCTAAATAATACTTACGGTACAGGGTGAAAGGGTTTCTTTGTTCTGTCTGATTGACTTTGTTCTAAATAATACTTACGGTACAGGGTGAAAGGGTTTCTTTGTTCTGTCTGATTGACTTTGTTCTAAATAATACTTACGGTACAGGGTGAAAGGGTTTCTTTGTTCTGTCTGATTGAGTTTGTTCTAAATAATACTTACGGTACAGGGTGAAAGGGTTTCTTTGTTCTGTCTGATTGACTTTGTTCTAAATAATACTTACGGTACAGGGTGAAAGGGTTTCTTTGTTCTGTCTGATTGAGTTTGTTCTAAATAATACTTACGGTACAGGGTGAAAGGGTTTCTTTGT
Source organism: Polymixis flavicincta (assembly GCA_949987655.1). NCBI lineage: Eukaryota > Metazoa > Arthropoda > Insecta > Lepidoptera > Noctuidae > Polymixis > Polymixis flavicincta. Next base: position 6,416,248 of record OX465199.1, on the reverse strand, counting down.
TCGGTCTGATTGAGTTTGTTCTCAATAATACTTACGGTACAGGGTGAAAGGGTTTCTTTGTTCTGTCTGATTGAGTTTGTTCTAAATAATACTTACGGTACAGGGTGAAAGGGTTTCTTTGTTCGGTCTGATTGAGTTTGTTCTAAATAATACTTACGGTACAGGGTGAAAGGGTTTCTTTGTTCGGTCTGATTGACTTTGTTCTAAATAATACTTACGGTACAGGGTGAAAGGGTTTCTTTGTTCGGTCTGATTGACTTTGTTCTAAATAATACTTACGGTACAGGGTGAAAGGGTTTCTTTGTTCGGTCTGATTGAGTTTGTTCTAAATAATACTTACGGTACAGGGTGAAAGGGTTTCTTTGTTCTGTCTGATTGAGTTTGTTCTAAATAATACTTACGGTACAGGGTGAAAGGGTTTCTTTGTTCTGTCTGATTGAGTTTGTTCTAAATAATACTTACGGTACAGGGTGAAAGGGTTTCTTTGTTCGGTCTGATTGAGTTTGTTCTCAATAATACTTACGGTACAGGGTGAAAGGGTTTCTTTGTTCTGTCTGATTGAGTTTGTTCTAAATAATACTTACGGTACAGGGTGAAAGGGTTTCTTTGTTCGGTCTGATTGAGTTTGTTCTAAATAATACTTACGGTACAGGGTGAAAGGGTTTCTTTGTTCTGTCTGATTGACTTTGTTCTAAATAATACTTACGGTACAGGGTGAAAGGGTTTCTTTGTTCGGTCTGATTGACTTTGTTCTAAATAATACTTACGGTACAGGGTGAAAGGGTTTCTTTGTTCGGTCTGATTGACTTTGTTCTAAATAATACTTACGGTACAGGGTGAAAGGGTTTCTTTGTTCGGTCTGATTGAGTTTGTTCTAAATAATACTTACGGTACAGGGTGAAAGGGTTTCTTTGTTCTGTCTGATTGACTTTGTTCTAAATAATACTTACGGTACAGGGTGAAAGGGTTTCTTTGTTCGGTCTGATTGACTTTGTTCTAAATAATACTTACGGTACAGGGTGAAAGGGTTTCTTTGTTCGGTCTGATTGAGTTTGTTCTAAATAATACTTACGGTACAGGGTGAAAGGGTTTCTTTGTTCTGTCTGATTGACTTTGTTCTAAATAATACTTACGGTACAGGGTGAAAGGTTTCTTTGTTCTGTCTGATTGAGTTTGTTCTAAATAATACATACGGTACAGGGTGAAAGGGTTTCTTTGTTCGGTCTGATTGACTTTGTTCTAAATAATACTTACGGTACAGGGTGAAAGGGTTTCTTTGTTCTGTCTGATTGACTTTGTTCAATTCTCACTTCTTGACTTGGGTCCTCCGCCTGTAATTAAACATTTGTATGCACATTTTACAAATTACAAGCAATGTTTTCGAATTCAACGACCAGTATATCTGATATTGATGCTGACGCTTTACTTGTAGCAGTATCATCATATCTGCCGAAAGACGTCCACTGCTGGACATAAGCCTCCCCCAAAACGGTTTTGCCATATTCGCCACGCTTGGCAGGCGGGTTGGCGATCGCAAAATGGTGGTAAAATGCATAGAGAACGCTGCTGCCCATTCTCTAGTAAGTCCCTTAGTCGCCTTCTACGACACCCACGGGAAGAAATGGGATGGTGCTATTCTTTTATGTCCGGCACCACACGGAACAGCAGTAGCAGTATACACGGTGACATTTTAATCGTTTTACAACAGCAGCCCATTTCATGAATCCAATGAATACTAATCATTTATAAAAATAAAATGTTATTAATTATGAACTTATGAATAATTTAAATAATTAAAATATCATTCACTAAGACGCATGACGTAGTTTGAAACATCCTGTTATGGAGATGGAATGAATGATGGAATGAAATGGAGATGGAATCTTATAAATATCTTCCATCGTTTAATACGTAAACATTATTAACAGGGTGTTTCATAATTCTTTTGCACCTATTATCTTAATTAATAGTAACATATTTTTTATCGCGCCTCGAGGTATTTTATGACGGATAGGTACATTTAGTGAACCACCTTTGTAAGACGACTAAAATGTCACGGTGTATACTTTTAACCGATTAGAAACCATCTCTGTGCAACGGCTGGTAGGGCTCATCTCTGGGGAGACTGTAAGGTAGACCCCTGCAGTCTCCCCGAAACCTAACTGTGCAAGTGTGCAAGGCAGCACGTGACCACTGTGTGCTGTCTTCCCTGAGGTCACATAGTGGACGGTAGTTACCTACCCTATAAGTAATTTAGTAGCTAGTTTCATTTAAATTTGGTTCCAACTAAAAATAGGATTTTTAGCCGAAAACTAAAATGAATCTTCGGTCTGAGTCAATTATTTTCGGCCAAAAACGAGTAATGAATAAGACTTAAAAATATTTAAGTTGCCGCTTTATGCGTGTATGCGCGTGAAGATAAAACAACGAAATCGCGTTCGTTTATATCAGCTTTGTGAAAACACGAGCGGGCTCGAATCACTCCAAACTTAGCCGTACGTCACCTGATAATGCCGAACTTTACGACATAGGCCGAAAGACGCGCGACAAACACAAACCAAACACCCACCCTCTCATATTCACGCACACACATAATCATATCACACACAGAGAGGACATCTACACAATATTAAGATCTTATTTTATTTTTATTTAACTTACTTTATTTTACTTACTTAGTTTATTTTAATTTTGCCTTTAATGATTGTATTTTTTCATTGAATCGAATTATTATGTTATTTATCATCACTTTTTTTTTCTTTGTTTATATATAAAAACGCTAACATTTCTACTTGATGGCTATTTATTTATGCGTAAATTTTTTGAAGGTTTTGGCGCTGATAGCCGAAATACAGGCTTTCGCCTAGTTCGGCTACAGATGTCTAATTCATTAGTAAAATGATAATATAGCCCATAAGATATTTGTATAATTTTAAATAATTATAGAAATAAACTTACTTACTTTGGCCGAAACATGATTCTTTGGCCGAAAATGAAAACGAAGCTTCGGTCAATCACTAATTTAAATTAAGCAACAATGGCAATGGTTTTCTCACCTTAACGCCATAGAAGTGCAAACAGAAGTTGCTGATCTTCTTGAACCCCTCGCCGGTCTTCACATAGTGAGGGTCGCCCTGCATCTGTATCTGGCAGGTGACCTGGAAGTGGTTCTTCTTCTGGCAGACGAAGGCCTCGTCTATTTGGGAGAAGTTGAAGCCTTTGTCGGCGCCCACTACGTAGGAGGGAGGTTGACTGGAAGCGAAATTGATTTATTTGGTTGGATAAAATGGTTGAGTTTTTAACACGCTTTAATTAGCCTCACCTGTATGTTTGTTTCTAAGCATGTTTGTAACCGACTTCTTTGGACTTGATTTTTGAGTCACTTCAAACGGTCAGATTTCATTTAAACTTTGTTGACTTATCGAGGACCGAAAATACCAGTTTACTAGAACAACGAAGCTGGCGACATCTATCAGTGAAAATAAATAATAGATTTAAAAAATCTAAAAAACACGCTTTAAAAACTAAACTAAAAAAACTTTTTTCAAAAAAATAACAACCGAAATTAAAGTTATTTTGCACTTTGTAGTGTTTTTTGGAAGTCGGTTGTTATTTTTTTGAAAAAAGTTTTTATTTTTCACTTTTTAGTTACCTACCCCACACCAATTCGAAATGTCATCGTCCTTGGGGTCAAAACAATGCATATTTATGCGATAGCATCATTCGCGGTTGATTTGCTATAATTTTTTGAAGAGTTCCGTTGTCTGTCTCCGAAACGCATCATCAGATCTATATGAAATTTGAATGGGACCATTTCGGAATAAACACCTTTCGAACAAAAAAAGAATTTTGCAAATCCGTCTATATATGACGGAGTTATGCCCGAACATACATAAAAAAAAAAATATAAACATGTCGAATTGATAACCTCCTTCTTTTTGAAGTCGGTTAAAAAGCAAATAATTATTACAAAAAAGTCTGGGGTGCTTGATATTAATTGATAAAAATACCTTAAAAACCACCACACGCATTTTAAAAATTATTTTCTGCTTTTTTAGTTTGGTTTTCAAAGCGTGTCTTTTAGATTTTTTAAATCTATTGTTTATTTTTACTGATAGATGTCGCTAGCTTCGTTGTTCTAGTAAACTGGTATTTTTCAGTAGCAGTCCAAAGTCTGGTATTGTACCCAGTTGATGACAATAGCCTAAATGGGCCCTTAACATAACTGGCGAAATGCCTAAATTACATCAGCTATCTGCCAGTGAAGGTCCCGTCAAAATCGGTCGAGCCGTTATAGTGATTAGACGGAACAAACAGACAGACAGAAAGACAAAAATTGAAAAAAATATGTTTTGGTATATGTACCGTGTTTAAATCCATAAGCATTTAGTAAAAAGCGGTTATTTTAATATTACAAACAGACACTCCAATTTTATTTATCTTTAATAGATGTAATCGATTTGCGCCATTGATTGACATCGCCATTGACCTTTTGCCAAAACCAAGTAATATGTGCCCCAGTCGGGACAAGCGATAGATTCTGATGAAATAAAATTCTCATACTCACAGTGGCTTCAAGTTGCAGTCATACAGCGAATGCCAGACGTTTTGCTGGAAGTTCCCAAACCGGATGCACTGCAGAGGTGCATCGTCACCCGCCTCAGAGCCGTCCACAGAGGGGGGCGCCGGACGGGGGACGTGGGTTACACTCTCTGGTGAAAGGGCCGCTGGGAAAAGAAAGATATTGTTAAATGTTCAGGATTTTTTGTCTTTTTGCTCCACATCACATCATGCATAGACTGTATTGAGCAATTCTTCAATTAAACTCATCGTTATAGAAGAACCTATATTAATATATTTCCTAGTGTAACTCATCGCGATGAGGACAAACTCAACTTATCTTGGGATGAAAATAGTCCGCCTCGATTCTTATGCTAAGTTCGAAGCGATATCTTAAAGGGTGAAATAATTTGAAGCATTAACTTCAATATATTTCACCCTGTTGTTGGGTCAAGTCAAATAAATAGTTTTGACCAGACCCTGTGACATCCGCGAACCTGCACTGGGCCCGCGTGGTGGATCATGGCCCACTCCCTTTCATAGAGAGGACGCCCATGTCCCAGCAGTGGACATGGGCGGCCCAGTCCAATGGGTGTGTAAAAGTTCTGCCGTCCTGTAACTAGAAAGGAGTCAACCATCACTTGGTAAATTTTTACTTTCTAATAGAATCTAAGAGAGTTTACGATTCTCTATCTTTCTGTCTAACGAACATTTTTACTATTCAAATAGTTCTCAAGATATGAGAGTTTGTAGGCCGTTAACTGGAAAGGATTCTTTAGGATAAACAGAAAGAAATATAATTTGATGTGTCCTACAATAAGTAACTGGAAAGGATTCTTTAGGATAAACAGAAAGAAATATCAATTGAAGTTTTCTACAATCAATAACTGGAAAGGATTCTTTGGGATAAACAGAAATAAATTTCAATTAATGTTTCGTACAATCAGTAACTGGAAAGAATTCGCGCGTTTCTTGCCATTTTCTCGGAAACAACTTTTAGGGCTTAACGCCTGTCGAATTAAAGGATGGCAGAGTAGTCAAAACTATCAGTTTGTATTCTTGACTGTTTTAGAATTAAAATTAATTTATCAACTTCTTCTGCTGTAAAGTGAATTACGTGCTATAAAATAATCCCGAATAACTCACCAGGCTCACATTTCACTTGAGAGCTTGTATCCTGTGAATGCTTCCTCTTCTTCGTGCTGGGTTCCTGCAGGCTGGTGTACACCGGCGTCAGGGTCTCGTGACCCAACGCCACCAGCTGTGGGTTTATCATGCCTTGCTCCAGCTCTGGCATGTCTACCCTCATCTGGCTGTATCTGGGGAAAAGGGTAAAATTGCCTCTTTTTTAACACGCTTTTATTAGCTTGGTATGTATGTATCTATGTAACGGAATCTTTGAACGTGATTTTCAGCTCCCCTTCAAAACGTCGGATCGATTTGAAACTTTGCACACTTATCAAGGACCGATGACGTTTTAATAATTTCATGATTTTTGTTCATAATTTTGGCCAAAAACAAAATTGATGAAAAATTAAAAAAGCTGAAAAATCACGCTTTTGTAGTTAGCCGAACTAAAAAAGTGGGCAATAAATATAGTTTTAAAACTAAAAACCACGCTTTGAGAACCCCAAAAAAGCGTGGGGTGTTTTTTGAGGAATTTTTATAATCAATTAATCTCAAGCTCCCCACGCTTTTTTGAAATTATTTTCTACTTTTTTAGTTTGGATTTAAAAGCGTGTTTTTTAGTTTTTTTATTTATTTTTATTTTGTATAATTTTCCAATTGATGGTACGAAACATCATCTTTTGCTATAGGAGTGATTTAGACTTCTACAGTAAGCAAAGTAGCTTGTAAGGTTTGGTGGATTTTCTGAAGTATAAGAAGATATTTGTGAAGAAGGCCTTTTAATTTCATTCTTATCCCTCTTCTGACACGAAGAAGACGATGACACGTGATTTTTAGTAAGAGGTATTTACTAAGAACAAAACCAGTTGAAGAAGACAATGACACGTGATTTTTAGTAAGACGTATTTACTAAGAACAAAACCAGTTGAGCTACTATTTATTTAACTTTTTCTATGCCCTCAGCCTTTACTTCAATTGAATCAGTGTTAGTCAGTGCGCACGGACAAAAAGTACTAGTCAATTCCCCACCACTTGGGGCCTTGACAGTTTTGACACATGTCGTGTTTAGTTTTAAAATTCATATCTAGCAAAGGTGGGGGCTACTGGCTAAGTAATAAACAACTGCACGGGTCGATCGATCAGGTTAAGCTACGCTTGATGCGGTTGGTCCGTGGATGGGTGACCATCTTTACATACCAAGACGCTTCCATGCGTCGGAAAGCATGTTAAGCCGTTGGTCCTGGCTGTCATTGGTGAATCTTTGACAGTTGTTACGGTTCGTCAGAAGTCTGACAACCAGTCTTACCAAGGGGTATCGTATTACCCAGTAACTGGGTTGTGGAGGTCAGATAGGCAGTCGCTCCATGTGAAATACTGGTATCCAGCTGCATCCGGTTAGACTGGAAGCCGACCCCTACAGAGTTGGGAAAAGGCTAGGCAGATGATGATCTAGCAAAGGTTTTTTAATACTGATTTCGTTCATTAATTTGTTGCAAATTAAAGAGCGAATTGAAGTAATCACCACGTTTGGCTTAAGTGTCTTTTCTCCGTCGCTTCCAGCAGGCTTAACATGATGCTTTCTATTTCTACGAAGAATAGACAGTGCTTTTTCAATACAAAGTGACATTTCGTTTCCCCATTTTTGACATCGCACAGTCGATATCCTTCCATTATATTGTTATTTTGTCTTTCGTTTCTAACGATCTTTGTCTAGGTCCTTTTATATTTAGAAGAATATTTCTTCCCAAACTGTCAAAATCACACTGACAACAAACTTTTTAATCGACGGCCACAAAGTGTATACGACTGTCTCCGAAATCATGATTCGTTTAAAACGCATAACTGTGATAATTAAATAGAAAAAACATAGCTATCTTCTCCTATTGTACATAATTTAGTTAATAGTCATGTCTATTCTTCCGTCAACAAATCGGTGCTCGTGCTAAGCCTGCTGTGCATTCAGCTACCATCTTGCTGATTGAGTAATTATTGGCTCAAGTATTTTACTCAGGGAGATAAAGAAAGCGTATTCACCTGTTCTGATAAACATCATCACCAAGCCCCAAATCATGTCTCACAGTCCTGATCCCAAGCTCCACAATATTAGAATCTTGGGGCAGCACCACCACATTGTTCAGATTACTCCTCAACACCTCATGATCAATATTATCTGTCTTCAACTCCTCGTAGATGTAGTCTCCATTTTGCTGCAGGATCTCGTGGGTAGGTATGTGGTCATGGACTAGCATGTAGTCAGAACTGAGGACTGTTTGGGGCACCGCAATGGCGTGGGTCACCTGGGTCTCTGATGGGCTGTAAGGATTCTCTGATCCCGAGTCTGGTGGACTTTCTGGGAGTTGGTGGCCCCTGAAATTGAAATAAGAATTGTATTACTTCACTAAAATAGTGATATTTTTTGCTTAGGTTCTGGAAAAAAGTATTTGTCGTGGGGAAATCTTTACGTTTTCACTGCACCAGGGGAAGGCAGTGCTAACAAGCTAGCGAGAGCTATACCGGCTATCTTCTTACAAACACCAGCGACCTTGGTACATGCCAAGGGATATCGAAACCACCAATTGCTCGTTGCCAGGGGCAACTATTCGTTTTACCTATAACTTTCGTGGGTTTCTGAGCAACAGTAAATTAACGCCTGGAGTATCTTTATGTACCATGAAGAGACTCCAAATACAAAGGCACTGACCTATGCGCGAAAGAATATAACCTATTAAGCTGTCTGAAAAGACCGAGTGCTTATGACCCTTTCGATATGGGCATGTTAGACCAACATGATTGTAAATGCGTAGACTGATTTGCAACGTTTGTTTGTAATGTAACATTGGAGGCGAGCTTGGTTACAAAACGGCGATACACAAGACGCGGCGAAAGCCTGCTTTGAGCACTTAACTCAAGCGTGTTCCATTTTTATTCAGATTGGCGGATGTAGAGATGTGTATTTACTTTGGATTTTTTATTTTAGAAAGTATAACGAGATACGATGTGCTTGCGACGACGCGTCAACCTGCATTGAGTTCGCTGCACTGACTACTGCAACGCATTACATTGACTTGATATATTACAAAGAAATGTTGCAATCCAGTTCCTTTAAGTTCCTTTATTTTATTCCTAAATGGACCTGTTCTGAGCGATTGTCTGTGATAGAACGAACGTGCCCGGAAGATGCCTGTTTACTCTTGTTTTGAAGGAAGACTTGTTATTTCTTTGACTTTCTGTCATCCCTATAGAATAAATTTTGTTCTTTGTCTGAATGGAAAATGTGCTTACCCAGTCCGGCGCGGGTCAATCGTCTGGGGCGCATAGCAGGCCTCGCCAACGGAGCTCATATACGCCTCAATGTCCAACTCTTCGATAAAGCCCGGACCTGAAACAAAAGGAATTATACACATTAGTTTTAATACGAGAAGAGTTGAGGAAGATCTTGGTAAACGTAGGGATTGAGAACTCCAAGTACAGATCGCGGCACGTAAGTTGAACCAAAATGGCGGATTTTGTTTCAAGTTACGTGCCGCGATCTGTTATTTATTTCCAAATTCAGTACACGTTACATCAACGACTACGCTAGAAGGTGACCTCATTCTTTTTTCGTGCGAGGCAACTAGTGCACGCGCTCCTTCCTACCTTCGGTTGTTTGTTCTAACTTTGGTTCAACTTACGTGCCGCGATCTACAGTAGAGTTAAAATAATGTTCAGGTTTCTGATATGAAGAAAAATACTGTTATTCTTTCGATAACAACGGGGAGGTAGCTAGTGTATTTTTTTTTTGAGGGTGGGATATCATCAATATATTTTCTCCCGCTCTGGGTGGAGCAGGAGGGCGTTTCAGACTTTTACTGACTAAAAAACCCACCCGTTTTCCTGCAGTTGCCTGTGTGCCAGGTCCACGGTATCTCTTTCGAAAAACCCGCACCCCTGGCAGGTATCGGTCCTTGTGAACCCCACCAGTTGGTGATGACATCTCTTTGAGGCGCGCGTGGAACACAACGCGCCGTTGACCTGGGCTTGGCCCTTATCGGATAGCGAGCTACCAATTACCCGCCATCTGCAAGACCGCGCCGCCGGTGGCCGGGAATCAGCTTGGGATTCCCGACGCCCAGGGCGTGTCCTGCGGCGACTAGGGCCGTGAGGGCGTATATACTGCCTAGGTAGCTAGTGATGCAGTTAAGATGGATACGCTAAGGGATTAAATGCGCTTAGAAGGTTGTATTGATAATTTTGTATGTTTTTGATAACGTAGACTTTTGTCGACTGAAGAATAGAAACATTTCTTCTCTTCTAAAACGGTAGAAATATTTCGACAATCTGTCATTTTGTCTATTCTTCCGTCGAAAGAACCCGTTTCTATGGTAGTCATGTTACACGTGCTGTATTGTATTTGACGTATTCAATCCATATGTATCGATCAATTAGCTCGAAGTCAATAACTTTTCATTTTCCGCCAATCACTCCGTGAAATCACTTTCGAAAACGCATATAAACAAATACTGTTAAGGTGATTGCCTCGTTTGTCTAGTGGTCGTAAGAGCTATACTGGTGATCATGATGATCTGGGTTCGATTCCCAGTTCGGACAAAGTGTCGGTCGGAGTATGCACACTAATTGCATAACTCACTATTAATCACAATCTGTTTCAATTTGACAGTTCAACAATATTCATTGATTTTTTTTATGTTGTTGAGCAGACACATTTTTCGAACATATGAAGCAATGGTTTAACCTACTGTTTCAAAACTAAACAGATTATGATTAATCGTGAGCTACGCAATTAGGGTGCAGGATTTCACCTTGGTTGATGGTAACAGGCTCGTCCCGTGTTACATGGGATTTTAACATAACTGGCGAAATATGGATGTACTGCATATCCTTCGGTGAATACAGGCGGGATTTTATGCTTTAATACTGTTATGGTATATTATACTTACGCGATTTATAATTTATTTTGCCCATCCCCTATTGTTGCACTAGAAAACTGCATAGGTAGACGAAAGAAATGAAATTAATATCGTAATAAATAGAATGAATGATGTAGTTTGGTATCTAGGATGGTCCCTAATGGCAAAAAGCGTGATTATGTTAATAGATTAGAATAGAATTGAATAAAATTTATTTCCAAATTTACAATTTATACAGAGCCGATAGGTTAGTAGGTACCGACTATGACAAATTTTTTTTTAGGACCTAATTAGGAGAACCATATTTAGCCTATAATGCCCCCACTGTTGGGACAGGGGCTTCCTCTCTGTGAGAGTGGGCCGTATACTCCACCACGCGGGCCCAGTGCGCGTTGGTAGATGTCACGTTTTCGAATTTTTGGTTCTAGGACATGCCGGTTTCCTCACGATGTTCTCCTTCACCATTTTTGAGAGCAGTGGTGATGAAATATTATACACGAAGTAAAGTGCCCGCCTGGGATCCATACTGGGACCAACAACTTGTAAGACAAGTTACTACTTACAAGTTCTACTATAGTCGAGGGCACTAGTGTGCCCTCGACTATAGTAGTGCTTAATCTCGAATAAATAATAAAAAATTCAAGAGTTATAAGAATAACGATCGCATATCATTAATATTACTTCACGTAGTAAGTCATCATTTCAGCCGAAAGACGTCGCTTGGCAGGCAGGTTGGTGATCGCAGTATGGTGGTAAAATGCAATAGAACGCTGCTGCCCATTCTCTAGTAAGTCCCTTAGTTGCCTTCTACGATACCCAGTGGAAGAAATGGGATTCTTTTACGCCCGGCAACACACACGGTTTTGATTTGATTTGCTTAAGTAAGTCAAAGCAAATCAAATCAAAATATTTTATTTCATATAAACCTGCATGGGCACTTATGAAACATCAAAAGCTAGGTTCGCGGTTCCAAATTGTCGGTTCCTATGAAGAAAAGCCGGCAAGAAACTCCACGGTAACTCTTTAAAAAATAATTGTCTTTAAAAATGTTTTCAAATAACACTGATAATAGGTATGGAAGGCCAGTGCAGGTCTGTCATTAAGTACCAGGTACTTAGAGGAATGAAAATACAGAATAGAAAATCGTCTACAAATCTCTACAGTCTGTAAGGCCTACAACGAGGATCTATCTAAGAATAGAAGGGACTCAAAAAAAATTGAGTCATTCAAAATCGTTACCTACACAAATGTGATCACATCAAATTCAACTGTGGCCAATAAGCTAAGGTTAGAATCAAATAAGCTTACGGCACCAAATATAGATTTTCACGAATTTCTGAAGTACTGGTCGCCGAGTGGTCGAAATTCTGCCATAACTAAATATTACGAAATTTGACTATTAATAAAAAATAGTTTTCTGCATTCCATCTCTATATAAATAATATTAACTGTGTCAAATTACGTACTCCTCCGGCCACGTAATTTTCTTAGAAAGGGGTACCAAGTATTCGCTTCACGCAATAATACGTAGAAGATGATACTCTACGACCTCAACGATATAAATTGATTGATAGAAGATTATCCTTTCCATGAAAGTCGGAAATAAAAACAAAAGAAATCACTACACTGCAAGATTCCACATCACAATTTCCTCTGAACCTTCAGAACTGAGAGAAAATAGACCATCGTACTCAAAACACACGCACAGTAAATAAAACTATACTTTTACTTAACTAAAGCACTACTTGCGCGGCTTGATAGACAATAGACACTGCTTGTTTATGCTTGCGAAATACACGCAATTGTTTACGCATTCGACCAGCGCTTCCGCACCCTCCCATTTAAGTGCGCACACGCATTATATGAACTACCGTGTGGTATATGAGATCTTATACACACTTGCCAGTGAGCTTTAACGGTGTGTATGACTGACTGAATTGCACACTGTCCTTTAAGCCTTCAAAAGTTACTGGGAGTCACTAAAGTCAGGGCTGATTTACTACATTTGTGTTTATTAAAAATATTTAAAAAAAAAAAAACTGTTAAACTCTTAAATTTAACCGTTAAATTCCCTCTTAAATAAGATTACCTCATCAGTTATCAAATCAAATCAAAATAATTTAATTTCACATAAACCTGCATGGGCACTTATGAAACGTCAGAAGCTAGGTGCACGGTTCCAAATTGTCGCTTCCTATGGAGAAGAGCCGGCAAGAAACTCCACGGTTACTCTTTTAAAAATAATTGGCTTTAATAATATTTTAAAATTACAGTGATAGGTATCAGGAGGACCATGGAAACAAATATTTATCTACAATGACATATATTTTTACACGCCATTTCTTTTTGAACACCGGAATATCAGCAGTCACCGTATTTATTAGTCTTCAATCGGGAACAGCTTTATTTTTTATCATTGATCGACAAACATGCGTTCCTATACGACACTTTCGACGATGCGTATACATCTACAATTGAAGCACTCAAGCAGACACAGAAGTTGCATGTTTAAAACATAACGGAATAATATGCGTAATGAGTTGAGTTCCTTATGTAAGTACAATTGCACAAGACACATAAAAGAAATGGAAGAAATACACATAAAGAACACATCAGACATACCAACATAATAAAGAGTATGTTATCCATCTATCTATGTGATAAGTTCTTTGCTTCGGCCCATTTGAGACTTGAGACTTCCAGCAGGCTCCACGAGCACCGATTTGTGGACGGAAGAATAGACATGACTATTTACTAAATGATATACAATAGGAGAAGATAGCTATGTTTTTCTATTAATTATCACAGAAGCATTCTAAACGAATCATGATTTTGTAGATAATGATATATACTTTGTGGCCGTCGAGTAGAAAGTTTGTTGTCCGTGTGATTTTGACAGTTTGGGAAGAAATATTCTTCTGAAACAGTCTACATTTATAGGGACCTAGACACAGATTGTGAGGAACGAAAGACAAAATGACAGATTGTAGAAGGTTATCTACGATGCGATGCTTAAAATGGAGGAACGAAATGTCACTTTATATTCAAAAAGCACTGTCTATTCTTCGTGAAAAAAGACAGCGTCATGCTAAACCTGCTTGTAAGCCAAGGCAACTCATAACTAGGTGCCATATTTTCAACGAATGGGTTTAGTAGGGAAGCACTATCTCAGTACAGTTTTAGCCTTCCCTTAGACCGGTCGCCAGTGGGTTCTAGGATAGTTTAAAAAGCTGTTACGGCGGATGATATTATCGTGTACAGGGTGTCATATGTCGGAAACCATCATGGCTCTTGCATATGCATACGAAAGTACTCAATGTATATGAAAGTACAACGGTACTTCAACTCAGCCTATCGCAGTCCACTGCTGGACATAGGCCTCCCCAGTCTGCGCCACAACACTCTATCCCCTGCCTTCTGCATCCAGTCTGTCCCAGCCACCTTTTTAAAGTCGTCGGTCCATCTAGCTGGTTGGCGTCCCACACTACGTTTGCCGAGACGCGGTCTCCACTCCAGGACTCGTCTGCTCCAGCGTCCATCGGTGCTTGTACTTGCAACGGTACTTATTTGTTTATTATTAGCCATTAAGAATCCTACGACCGAAGCTCGCAACTAGGATTCGGGCGGAGACAATATTTCGTCTGAAAATTGCTATCGTTGCGCTAGTGTTAGTACCTGTCGAGGATACATACCTACAGTGAGCAGTACGATCACACACACATTGACAATGTCTTGACGCGATAGCGCTACTAGCTACTGACCATTTATGATGAATTTGGATGTGTTCCGTAATACCAAAAATGATGAATGAAAACTTATAGTATTTTAATATTTTTTTCGACATTTTACAACTTGATAATAAATGAGCTATGCTTCTGAGACAACAATATTACGGAAATTGTTGGTTATAATACCAAAAAAACAGTGAGAAAACATGTCATTTACGCTGTAAAAATGTGCGAAATGCAATTCGCTTAAACTTCATTTCAGGTAAGTATTTTGGAAAAAAAAAACCCCTACGAGCCTAGATAAATACTGTCTGAATCCGAATATCATCATAATATGATGGAAATATGCTCAAGTTGCAAATGATTTAGGTATTACGTATGTATGGACAGTTCATTGTACGTAGGCCTCTTAATGTCCCACAGTGGGATGAAGGCCTCATAGTCTTTCCACCTTCCTTTATCCAGGGGGTCTACTCTCTAACCCCGTTAGAGAAGATACGGATCCGTCCGAAAGTAGTTCGTTAGTGAATCCTACAGCCAGGTAACGAACTTTTTTGGACGGGCGAGAACATATCGGAAGTAGGGACAGATGTCAAATCGTGTTGTCATTGATTCTTAGTTCGTGATTCAAACTAATCTTCTGTCCGTGAGTGTTACTTCGACATAAACGACGGACTTTGTGCTTATAGGGAGTAGACACCCCAGAGCTGCTAAAGACCAATCGTTATTAAAGGAGTCCAGCTCAACCCGCCATGCAGTCATACGTTATTTATGAAAATGAAAAAAAATCTGTGTGTTCGGTTTGGCCCGTCTAATCTCCGAAACGGCTGGAACAAATTTGATTAAATTTATGAAGATACTTTGAACCCTGGGGCAGAACAAAGTCGCGGACGGTAACCAAGTCACTAGTTAGCCAAGATTGAATATCTATCCTTGTTTTATGCGCACATTTTCTCCTACCGTCATCGTAAATCGGTTGCCCACGCGCATAATTTCAATAATCGTTGCTTGTACTATAGTTTCCACGACGCGGCAGTGCGTGACCGGTGATCAAGTAGTAACTGAATCAATTATCTAGATATTTGCAAATCCTATTGCCTTTGATCATGTAGGTGGGAAAAAGTTGGATGATCTGCGTTTTTGTTGTGAAGGTTCCGTACTTCTTAGCCATTATTCAACGCACTGCCTAATCGATCAGCCGTCTATTGATTTTGTGAGGTCTGATTTTTTTTTTATATTTCGACCCATGTTCCTTGGAGAAAGTTGTTCAATATCACGGTTACTATCACCCTGAAAAATTTGGATGATGACTGAACAATCGCTCTGTTTAAGTTTGTTTCTATGTGGGGGTGTATCTCTAAAACTATCAGTCGGATTCGTTTTTTTTTTTTGCGTTTTATAGCCCAACTCATGTGGAAGTTTATAGGCTGTATAACATTACGTTACAGCGTTAAGAGGGAACAGGGCGTGCGATTCTCCATACAAATGTACCTATTCCCCTTTTTTCTTCCTGAATAATGCCTCTAGAGCAATTTTTTTTTTTTCATAAAATCAAGGTCTGCTGTTAACACGTCCCTGACATTTTCTATTTTTTCAGCAACTAATTAGGTAGTAAAGAAAATATGACCCTCTAAAAATTACAAAAAATGCCCTATTTTTACCGCCGTGATTAGAGGACTACCAGACAAATTAGAAAAGTTTTTACCATAAAAAAAATGATAGGAACCTAAACATACTCTTTCTTAAAACGTTAATGTAAAAATTAATTGTATCGGCTCAGTTTTCGAGGAGCAAAAACGGAAATACGAAACGTCGATCTCGTCGAAATTTGTGTGATAATTTCGGTCTGAGCTACAGCTGTCCCTATCACACACTACGGGGGCAGACTTACTGACAGCGCGACGGCAATAGTTTCTTCAAATACTTAGATATTTTTCAAATTCCTCGCAGGCCTCCTCCAGAGGGGACGGGACCTGCGAGGAATTTGAAAAACAGTAGGAGCCGAGTAAAAAGATAAAAAAGAACGCTAAGAGAAATCGAAGTAATATCGTGACCGGGCGATGCAATGCTATAGGATATAATTATATTTTATGTTAAAACAAGAAATTACACGCCGGCAAAGTTACTAGCAGATTGTAGTAATCCCTTCTAACATTATAAATGCGAAAGTAACACTGTCTGTATGTCTATCTGCTACGCATTCACGCCTAAACCACTGAACCGGTCCTCATAAAATTTGGCAAAGATATGGCCTGGGATTTGGAGAAGGACATAGGCTACTTTTTATGCGATCAAAATCAAAATCAAAATATTTTATTTCATATATGCATGGGCACTTATGAAACGTCAGAAGCTAGGTGCACGGTTCCAAATTGTCGCTTCCTATGGAGAAGAGCCGGCAAGAAACTCCACGGTTACTGTTTTAAAAATAATTGGCTTTAACAATGTTTTCAAATTACAGAGATAAAATGTATGGGAGTAGATAACCGATATTCATGAGGGCGGAGCCGTGGGAAAAGCTATTGTGGCGAATATTTTTGACAAATCATAAGTTGTTCTTATGTTGTGCATGACACGACAGAATAACAAAATAACTGATCTACACAATATATAAAGACAGATGTCAATACCTCAACTTAATACATTAATTAAAGTGGCGTTATGCAACATTAATTACGATATTAAAATAATAATCTTAACCCCAGGGAACCCTGCAGATAAGCATATGAAGTAAAGTCATCGACACTGATTGAATGTATAAGTGATGAAGTAGTGAAAGGATCGGGGTGAACGGCTTGTGTACGATTGGTGTAATGTGGAGGTGGATGCAGAAGTACCATTAGGTACTAAGTGCTATAGCCTGACCGATACAGCTGTAGCGCGATTTAGGTATGCGCGGCGAGGCGGGGGACGGGACGCTGTTGGACTCAAAAACTCAAACTTAAAGCATTTATTTCTAATAAACCAATTACAGGCACTTTTTAACTGACTTCTAAAAAAGAAGGAGGATATATCTTCCACTGTGTGTTTTTTTTTTTCTCCCTCATTAGTGGACCGATTCTCAAAATTCTTTTTTTATTTGAAAGAGTATACTTCTGAGGTGGTCCCATTGGCACCAAATCAGGATCTGATGATGGAATCCCAGGGAAATCGAGGGCAACCCTCAAAATTTGTAGGTATTAACAATGTTTTTCATGTTTTCTAAAGCTATTGAAACATTTGCGTAAGGTCATCATCATCTCATGACGCTGAGCAGATGAAGGAAGGTACAACAAGGTACATGGTACAAGGTTAGGTGGAGGTTCGGGCATAACTCCGTCATATATAGACCGATTTGCAAAATTCTTTTTTTTTAGAAAGGGGTTTATTCCGAGACAGACAATGGAACTCTTCGAAAAAAGACAGCAAATTAACCGCGATTGCTGCTATCGCATAAATATGCATTGTTTTGACCCCAAGGATGATGAAATTTCGAATTGGTGTGGGGTAGATACCATAGCTAAAAAGTGAAAAATAAAAACTTAAAAAAAAAAGACATCCGACTTCCAAAAAACACTAGAAACTGAAAAATAACTTTAATTTCGGAAGGCGGTGACCAGAAATTAATAAAATACATTTCAAAAGTCACCGACTTCCGAAATTAAAGTTATTTTTCACTTTCTATGGTTTTTTTGTTTCTTGGTTGTTTTTTTTTAAGTTTTTTGAATTGTTAAGATCTGTGAGTTACAAGATGAATCTAGTTGCCCATTCCAAACCGTACTATACTCCGTTTAAAATAAGATAGGACAGTTAATAAACCTTTTTTTACAGCCCGTTCAACTGATTTTGACCTCTATTGCGTTGGAAGCGTGATAAATGGTATCTGCAGTAAACCATTGGTATTGTAACCAACTTTTTTGCTTTTAATGCCATCCTTATGCCTACGGAATAGAACTCAAAAAAGGTTGGACCGACTGTTAAAAAGGTTTTTTTTAATGTCTAATCTTATTTCAAATGGAGTATAGGTACCTATGGAGAAGAACGGGCAAGAAACTCCATGGACACTTAGTGGTGACGGATGACCGGCTTGTACCCCCTGTCGCACCGCACCCATATCTAAGGCGCGGTATCGGTCAGGTAATTATATTCCTGAGCGGCAGGCGCGAACTTGTCTTACCTTCGAACCCAAGCAGGCATTTTACTTTGTGTATTTAATTAAATATTTTTTTTAAGGCGGAGATTTCTTGAAAACGCTCAAAATGGTGTTTTTTTTAAACCAGTGTATCTCTTTAACCGTAAATAATTTTGAAAGCAAAAAAATATATGATATTTTCAAGTCTTATTTGCATACAGTGATGATCCTCAAAACATAATTAAACATACTTTAATGCATCAAAAAAATCATCAAAGTCACGTCTTAATTATCTTTAAAACCAGTTTATCCTTTCAATAACAATTATTATTATAATTATAATTAAAAATATACCATAAAATTTAAATGCCAAACTGCATCCAGTGATGGATAAAATAGTTAATATCTAATTTTATACGATTTTATTTGCATTTTTACGACAATGCTTGCTCATTTATTATTCGAATTTATTACAACAGATTTTAACCCATATCGGATTGCAGTAAGAACTATTATCGCTCATAATGACAATACGACGAGTATATTCAAAATTACCAGGTCCATAAATAAATTAAGTGGAAAAAATAAGTATAAAAAAGTTAACTCAAAAACCACTAAACAAATTTGACCAAATTTGACCAAATTTATATAAGACAGGTAACAGGGACAAGTAGAGTATAACTCTTTCAGACCACGGAAGAGTTTTTCAAATCGGTTTATAAATGACGGAGTTATCAGGTACTTAAAAAACATTTAAAAATACAACTGAATTGAGAGCCTCCTTCATTTTGTGAAGCCTGTTCAAAGGCTACTCAACAATGTAAAAAAAAAACGATGTAATAGCGCATGGCACTTAGGTATCCAGGGTAAAATTTTAACCAGTGCGCAAACTGTTACCATGAATTCAGTATACCATTTGCGTATATGTTACCGAACTATAAAGACGTTATACATCAAAAAGTTCCAACTCTATTCAATTGTTTCAAGTGTTGTATTAACTAGTACTTCTGTCTTTTCTTCACTATGTAGTTACTTATTACTGAATCTTCAACGTGGTGTGTTGTCATTGCGCTCCCGGTAATGGTGCATTCATGTAAATTGTAAGTTATTTTATTTAAACTTCAGATCTTAGGAAAATATGCATAATGATTGTATTAATAAATATACAACATTATTTTTAGTATATCAATTATCTGCCTAGCCTTTTCCCAACTATGTTGGGGTCGGCTTCCAGTCTAACCGGATGCAGCTGAATACCAGTATTTTACATGGAGCGACTGCCTATCTGACCTCCACAACCCAGTTACTGGGTAATACGATACTCCTTGGTAAGACTGGTTGTCAGACTTTCGGGCTTCTGACGACCCGTAACGACTGTCAAAGATCCACAAATGACAGCCGGGACTAACAACTTAACGTGCTTTCCGAGGCACAGAGGGGTCTTGGTATGTAAAGATGGTCACCCATCCACGGACCAACCGCGGCGAGCGTAGCTTAACCTGGTCGATCGACCCGTGCAGCTATTGTTATTTAGCCACAAGCCCTAAGCCCTATTATTTTTAGTATGTACGAAACCTAAATATAGTGTGTTCATAATAAGTAACTGAATCGATTGCAATAATGACCAAGCCCTGTTCGACGGCGCGTTGTGTTCCACGCGCGTCTCAGAGAGATGTCACCATCAACTGGTGGGGTCCACAGGGGCCGATGCCTGCCAGCGGTGCGGGTTGTTCTAAAGAGATACTGTGGCCCCTGGTACACAGGCAATTGAAGGAACACGGGCACGTTTGAGTCAGTAAAAGTCTAACACGCCCTCTTGCTTCACCCAGAGCGGGAAAAGTTATTTGATGAATTCCCAGCCTCAAAAAGAAACCGTATTGTCTTACACACAGTTATTTGACTCTTCATTAACTATGTTTTATGATTGTTTTACTACCCAAACCGATACAAAAATACAAGATTTTGGTGCAAAAGTATACATAATAAATTAGCACTCTCGTGTCATTGATTGCCTTGACCTGAAATCTGAGATGATATCATACTCGATACGAGTTTAGTCAATGTTTAGTTACTGATAATATCTATCTAATGTTTAATGTCTTTCTCATAATAATTATTATTCTAGTTTGGTTTGATTCTTTTCAATTACGCAGTATTATGAAGCGAGATTGCTTCTTATTTTAACGGACGATAAGGTTATAACGTATAACGTTTTTTCGTCGGTTACACGACGCATACGCACACGCATAACTTTTTTCAGAGTAGTCCGATTTTGATAATTCTTTTTTTATTGGAAGGTGTACACCCCGAAGTTGGTCCCATAGAAATCCAACCCTAAGGGTAGGAAAACAGGGGATGATTGATTGTTCACTCACAGATTTTTTAATGCTGAGTTGTGTCTTACAAAATGTAAACGAAAATTAAGGATGTAGTAATTAGTAGATTATAGCTACAAAAAATAATAATTTTTTTTTTTAAGAAAAATTAAAACCGCCGAAAAAACTGAAAAGCAAAAAATAATAAACCGTTTTTGTTAAACCTTAATAACGAAGTTCGGAAGTCGGTGACTTTCGATATGTATTTTAATTTCATGTCACCGCCTTTCCGGTTTTTCTTTCCAATATCTTTTGCCGTCTATTTCTTTCTTTAATTATTTTCAGCTGATGTAAACTGTAAGCTTTGCCTTTGCGCATCTATACTTATACTTTCTTCGGAGAGCGTGTGTGTTTGTTTGAACGCGCTAATCTCCTAAAATGCCAGACGGATTTGAAAAAAACTTTTTATATTTGATAGCCCAATTCTTGAGCAACATTATTAGGTTATTTAAAATCACGCTACGACTCTTAGGAGTGGGGTAAACAAAAAGAATGGCAGAAAGAACGCTAACTGAATACGAAGTAACAGGCGAGCGATGGGATGTGATTTTACTCGATGGGCCGACTTCCTCCGCTTACATTTTTGGCCCCCGAGTCGCTACTCGGGGGCCAAAAATGCAAGCGGAGGAAGTCGCGGGCAGAAACTAGTAGGTATATAATAAAGTTAAAGGGTTTGTTTGTTTCCTGTTGTTTTTTTTTTTTGCCTTTTTGTAGCCCAATTTTTGAGGAAGGTATTTAACATGATGCTACAACTTTAAGAAGCCGAGCACCACGGGGCACAACTAGTCATATTTGTAACTGGAATACCTCGTATATCACTTTGGCCAAGGATTCAGGGGCTGGTGTAAATCTTTGAGTTCCTTCGATTAATCACACCTGGTCAAACCACGCCGGGATCTGTGCATTTCATTCATTCATGGTTAGATGAACTATTTCTCATGAATCATTGCTACTGCTAAATAAAAGGCACCTGAACTACAATAGGTTCACAGAAGCTTTCGTCAGTCGTGTGGCAATTTAAAAACCTAAAGGTGCTCTTACATGGGCAATTTTTTGAGCAATTATTACTAACTAGCGGCGCTCCGTGGTTTCACCCTCGTAGTTCCCGTTCCCGTGGGAATGCGGGGATAAAATATAGCCCATGGCACCCGGGGATAGTGTAGCTTCCCAACAGTGAAATAATTTTTGAAATCGGTTCAGTAGTTTCGGAGCCTTTTCAACGCAAACAAACAATCAAATCTTTCCTCTTTATTATTAGTATGAATCAATCTGGATCAATTAAGTGGAGCAATCTGGAGTAACAACAAAAAATTGCCTATGTGTTTCGGCAATATTGCTTCTGATTGCTCCATATATTTCATGAGTTGCCGAATATCCAATCGGTTTGGAGATTTTTGTTCAGCTTTCTTTCTATCTCGTTTGTACGTGTAACTACGTCTCGTTTTTGCGAGAGGAACCGACAGGGCGGCGGGGAAGGCGGCGGGGAAGGCGGCGGGGAAGGCGCATTGCCTAGTTTTATAAGTTGCTCCATATTGTGTGTCCGTATCTCTGGCAACAGGTTGCTACATGTTGCCATTGCCCTAAATTGCTGGATGTAGTCGTGACGTTATATTTGACGAGTATTGCCCAAGATGGAGCAATTTTAGTTGTTCGTGTAAGCGCACCTTTAGACGTTGAAATCGCATGAGTAGGTAATGATATTCAGTATCCTAGCAAAGTAATCTGATGAGACGTCATGAGTTCACGACATATGGTGGTTTCGATTCTTTTAGGTGGATGCTCTAAGGTAGGAATCCGCGAAAAATTCAATATTTCTTGCGTTTTTTGCATTTATTCATAGTGCTTGTCATTTTGGGGGGTTTGCCACAATCGCTAAGCTTGGCAGGCGGGTTGGCGATCGCAGTATGGTTTTAAAAATATAAAGAACACTGTTGCCCATTCTCTAGTAGTTCCTTTAGTCGCTTCCTACGACACCCACGGGAAGAAATGGGGAACCGACGACCTTGTGATGGCCGCAGGAGTCCGCTGGATGCGGGCAGCACAGAACCGGTCGAAGTGGCGGAGCGCGGGGAGGCAGTGGACGTCTTTCGGCTTAAATGATGATGATGACGTTTTTTGCAATTTGCAGGTTACAAAGTGTGCTTTTTCTTGAAATATAACCATTACCTATACGATTAAATGCACTTAGATACAAAAAGTGCCTGTTTGGGATCGAACTCACGACCTACAACTCGTAAGTCGGGACGATACCGCTGGGCCACTACTGCTTTAATAAATCTATATAGGGTTAAAGGTTAAATCGACCTACCTACATAAAAATTAATTGACTTTTGTTCATAGATAAAACCTATGCGTTTGTTAGTCTCATAAAAACTCGACAACGGCTGGTCCGATTTGGATCATTTAGTTTTTGAAATATTTGTAGAACTCCAAGGAAGGGTTAAAAGGTGAGAAAATATAAAGAAAATCCGTATTATATTTATAAAAAAGAATTGACGTTCGCTAATCTCACAAAAAGTTCAGACAACTTTTATTGGCCGTATGAAGTTCGCCGGGTCAGCTAGTTATTTTATAATATGTAAAATCGAAAACGTCATTTCGAAATTGTGTTAATAAATTATATAATAATTATTGATATACTAGCTGACCTGACAGACGTTGTCCTGTCCGTCCAATAGTCATTCATACAGAATCCCTACCCTACCTACCCTACCTACCCTACCTACCCTACCTACCCTACCTACCCTACCTACCCTACCCTACCCTACCTACCCTACCTACCCTACCCTACCTACCCTACCTACCCTACCTACCTACCCTACCTACCTACCTACCCTACCTACCCTACCTACCCTACCTACCCTACCTACCCTACCTACCCTACCTACCCTACCTACCCTACCTACCCTACCTACCCTACCTACCCTACCTACCCTACCTACCCTACCTACCCTACCTACCCTACCTACCCTACCTACCCTACCTACCCTACCTACCCTACCTACCCTACCTACCCTACCTACCCTACCTACCCTACCTACCCTACCTACCCTACCTACCCTACCTACCCTACCTACCCTACCTACCCTACCTACCCTACCTACCCTACCTACCCTACCTACCCTACCTACCCTACCTACCCTACCTACCCTACCTACCCTACCTACCCTACCTACCCTACCTACCCTACCTACCCTACCTACCCTACCTACCCTACCTACCCTACCTACGCTATAAACCTCACGGAGCCCGAGACCTTTCCAACGAATGCAAAACCGTGGAAATCGGTTCGTGCGTTCTGGAGTTATAGCGTCAGGAAGGAAAACCCGACTTATTTTTATACACGGTTAATTTTAGATCGTTCTGGAGCCGAAACACAGTAACTCCAAATGAGTAATAGTTACTATTGGCATTGTTATTATATTTTTAAGACGTCTAATAAAGAAGTTAGAAATTTATCACTTTTTTTCTGTCATTCGAGTAAAATTTTAGTAGCACTTTCACTGTTTCATTCATAAACGCAAGATCGTACGCGATCCGCTCGGTGATGACGTAGCGCGGCACAGCTGTGCGTGTGCGAATCAGTTGATTGCGTAGGTACCTACTCGCGGTGGGTCAATAGACGTCGGACGAAAAACCAGCTGCAAGTAAGTACCTACACAAACCTCAATCGTTGGTTGGTGTAAGTTCATTTACCTCCATCATCTCATTGTATCGGAAGCACGGGATTTACAGTCTCCTCGTAAACGAGAGAAATTAATAGACATTTATCTCACCCCTCTCGCATCACGATATCACCTAGTACACAAGGCTATACATCAAGCGATACATTTCCGGTTTACGCTGATCTCGTGCTGTACGAAAATCGTTTACAATGCGAGATCAGCTTATACTGGAAATGTATAGCTTGATGTGTAGCCGTGTGTACTACCCGTCAACTAGACACGACGAGTACGCTTGGGAGTTGCATTTAAGGCCTTGAATCGAGTGTCGACCAATCGAGCTAATAGGTACTTAATAAACATACGAGTACCTACCTACCATAATACTGCCTAAAACATTTTTTTGCGACAATGCTTGCGGCGGCTTCTACAAAGGCAGGCAATTCAAACAGAAAAATGAATCGTTTAGTGAGTCGCATAGAGTTCATTATTAGTTGGAGGTGTCCCTTACTATGAAAACATTGAACCGAATTAAGACCTTATTTAAATAACTTTAACCGCGTAATTCGGTTGTGAACCTTGAACCCTTGTACAGCCCGGTCGGACACGAGACAATAGATTTCTCAGAATATTTTTAGTAAACTGCGGACCTACTAACCTAGTTTGGTGAAATTTCTATTTTTCCCCGTTAACGGTTATGAAATAAAGTCTAAATTCGCTTATCTTATTTTATTTGTGTACCTATTTAACGATTGCGTATTTATTTAAAAAAAAGTCGGCGCGTAGGCAAAGGTAGCGGCGATCAGCGAACTCTGTCATTTGTGAACTAGGTACCTACGCTTAAATAAATAGACATAGTAAAACGGCAGCCATAGGTTTAGAAACACGTACCTATGGATGTAATTTAATCCATTCGAATTCATTTTCCATATTTACTACTATTGGCTAATTGGTCCCGTGTGTGTTGCCGGGCGTATAAGAATAGCACCATCCCATTTCTTCCCGTGGGTGTCGTAGAAGGCGACTAAGGGATCTACTAGAGAATGGGCAGCAGCGTTCTCTATGCATTTGATCACCTCACTGCGATCGCCAACCCGCCTGCCAAGCGTGGCGATTATGGCAAAACCCCCCCTTTTGGGGGAGGCTTATGTCCAGCAGTGAACGTCTTTCGGCTGAAATGATGACTATTGGCTAACATTGAATCGCCTGGCCGCCATTGTGGTACTACGACGTGGGTACCTAGCGTTCGAAGTACCTACCTACTCCAGTATATCTTCCTCTAACGCGGTCCGCGTTGCACGTGTGCGGGCGCTCGAAACTGTCCATGATCGAGGAGGCGCTGAGTTGCGGCCAGAATGGTGGAGGTGAAGGGAACTTGAGGGTCGTTGATTCCACGTGCGCGCAGTGAGTTCAGGTATTCCGGCTGAGCTTACAATCCTCTAGCCTCTTCCAAGTTATGGTTCGCAATCCCATAAAAATCCACATTTCACACACAGATTGCACTCATTTTTGGCGCGTAATTAGGTTGCGCGTGCGGTGTACGTGACCTAATACAGCGAAACGCGACACAATACTGGGAAGGAATTCGGAACAAGGAAGGGCGGGCGGTCGGCTAGACGGGGGTCGGGGGCGTGGCTAACGGATCATGCTGTCTGATCGATGAATGGATTTTTCAATGGATATCGTTCGCATGTGTTGCCGTTTGTCGATACGTTTTATACGCACGTATACATTGATCGCAAGGAAGCGTTACTTCGAGTTCTCATTATTTCACTCAAGAAAACAATAAATTTAATGATTCGTGTTTTTTTTTTTGTTGTTTATTTAAAATAATAGTCTCAATCGATTCTAGTTCGATGATCGAGTTCATGGCTTTCGGTTCCAGAACGACCTAAAATTAACCGTGTATAGTAGATAATTATTGATTGATATTTAATTATAATTATTGTTCAGAATATTGCGTAAACAATAAACAAATCTAACAATAACATCATTAAGTCTCAATTGCAGAGGTTATCTATCACTAAATAAGTAAACAATCCTTGACCAAATATTCTTATCATTTCACACTTAAAATTAATTTCTGGGGCAGTCAACATAATTCTAAAAATAAATATAAGTATAACATAATCTCGATTCTTACCCGTGCCATCACGAGATATAGATACGACTAGAGATCAATCGACAGGCCATGGTCAAAAGATTTGCAGTCAGGTAGGGATGACTTGACGATTTTAAAAGTTTATAAATGTTTTATTTATAAAATTCTTCTAACGTTTTTTGCAATTTACAGGCGTCAGGCTGTAGATAGTATAACTTTAATTTCGAAAGTCGGTGTCGTTGTTTTTCTTTTGTCAACGACTTCCGAAATTAAAGTAATTTTTCACCTTCTAGTGTTTTTTCGGGAATCTGTTGTTTTTTATCGTTAATTGTCACTTTGTGTTATGGTACCTACCCCTACCTACCCCAAACAAATTTTTATACCACTTCTTGCTATCTAAACAACAGTGCAGCAAATGAATAGGGTATGCGCCCTATTCATAAAAAAAAACATTTTTTCCAATCGATTTACAATTGCCGGAGATATCGTGGAACATTAAAAAAAAACATAGATGAATTGAGAACCTCCGCCTTTTTGAAGTCGGTTAAAAGTATGATTGAATTACTATTTCATGAAATAGTCATTCTGGAATTTGCGAGACTGGAGACCGCAGATTGCATTCCCATTTCCATCCTATAGAAGAATTGATTGGTCGAGTTTATATTTTTTTTAATCATCATCCGTCGTGTTCTTACCACCAACGTGGTGCCAGCTGTTCTAGAACCCAATGGCTTGGCACACGACGATGGGAAGAGACCAAACGAAATTACCATAATGCCTTGGAAGTCAAGTCGGCCATTGGTGTGGGATGCAACATGTGTCGAAATCCTTGCGCCATCTCATCTTCCTAGCACGGCGGGTGGTGCTGAGGCGGCTGCTGCAGGTGCGGAAAACTTCAAACGGCGCAAATATTGAAATCTTATTGGAACCTACACGTTCGAGTCGTTTGTTAGACCACGTAGTTTTCCGAGACATCGCTAAGCGGTTGGTCGACTCTTCACGTGACCAGAGGGCTGGCCTATTTTTCGGTGCAGAATTGCCATTGTCATACAACGTGGCAATGTTGCCAGCCTTTTGGGCACTTTTCCCGTTGACAACGATGCGGACGAACTTTTTGATGCTACACACACACACACACACACACACACAAATGGTATATGGCTACGCATAGAGAGAGATGCAAAGAAACTAAAATTCTACAGCATATTACAAATCACTTTTATCTACTCTATGAAACAGAACCATAACGAAAACTACACCTGTTTCCCCTCAAAAACTACCCTTTTCAAAGGTAAATAATGTTTTATTTGAGCAAATCACACAGTTGACCGAGCAAGCTAATATTGTGGACACCCCACGCTAATTTGTAAACTAAATTGTGTACACCCCACGCCAGGGGTTGAAAACTAGTGATCCGTGAAAATGCATGTGATATTAATCGTTTGTAATTTTTGAATTATTTTTGTGGAATAGTGTTGTATTGTTAAATTTTCATAATTGCACATTTTTATCCTGAATGACATTTTTCATCAAAATCCGTTCAGCCGTTAAAAGTGTAATTCATTAACGCTCATGCATAGATCGATCAACCGTTTCAAATGACTAATAATAAATTTACGTTCTCATATTTTTTCAAGATAAAATATTCAATTTTTATCTTAACGTTTATAAAGGTCAAAATGTATCAGCCTTTTTGACCGTAACAAACACTACAAATACCAGGGATTTCGCTGTTTATCAATGGATGTTGATGTCCATTCACAAAACGGTCAACAAAAGGCCAATTGACCAATCATTTATAGTAGTATCAAATCGGTATTGTCATTGAAATTTATGAATGGTTCAGACACATGATAAGACGGTCAAAATGTTGTCTTGTTGTTGTTGCTACGAAAATTACTTCAGTCCTGATCTTATTGCGCCCAAATATCCTTTCGCCTCATCGTTCAGCTCCTAATATTTTGAGTTGAGCTGCACGATAATTGACAAATCCGTTCACTGAGTGGACAGGTCCTCTCAAAAGACCATTTCAAACACGAATCCACATGGTCTGACCAATATTATGTCTGGACTTTGAGACTGTGACCTCTGAGTTTGTTTCGGCCTTTCTTCTCAGAGTAGTCAGATAGGAAACGCCGACCTCATCTATGTGGTTTTTCTTTTTTAATATTTTTGACGTGTAAAAGTGTTTGTACAGACGCTAGCACACCAAGCTACTTCAAACTGTCAAATTTTCCCAATTGAACATGAACCTTTTGATTTTGTAACAAAGTTGAAACTCTATCAAAGAAA
The DNA here is from genome assembly GCA_949987655.1 of Polymixis flavicincta. Classification (NCBI taxonomy): domain Eukaryota; kingdom Metazoa; phylum Arthropoda; class Insecta; order Lepidoptera; family Noctuidae; genus Polymixis; species Polymixis flavicincta. The sequence continues at coordinate 6,387,384 of OX465199.1, read as the reverse complement.
TTTGACAGATTGGGGTAGCTTGAAGCGCTGCTGCTGGCGTCCTTACAAACCTACTCACAGAAATAAAATAATTTATCATTTATGTCTTTTTCTTGTACCTACACTTTTCTATTAGTCGTCATCTCTGTAGTCACCACCTTTCTACACATTTCATCTTTCACACAGTCTATTCAAAATTACTACAATAGGTACCCAGGCGCAAATATAGCACCTCTTCTATCTAGCCTTTTTTGAACTTTGTTGGGGTCGGCTGCCAGTCTAACTGGATATTCAGATGCATATCAGTATGTTACATAGAGCAACGGCCTATCTGACCTCCAAACCCAGTTGCTGGCTAACACGATGCCTTTTGGTAATACTGGTTGTAAAACCATTCGGGCTTCTGACTACCCGTAATAACTGTCAAAGATCTGCGAATCACCATCTTGGGTTTACATTTTGACCTCACCAGCGGCTTTAGCACCCCCAACACTCATGACAAAAACTATGAAAATTTTCATGACCGTCATCTTGGATTTTCATTTTGGACAAATTAGACTTTTTCTGTCCCTCCTCCTCCTTTGTCCCTAGAGAGAGAAAGACATAAATGGAGGGGGCATAACGCGTGACGATTAATTCTACCAGTCAACTCCGACCTTAAGGGTACACTAGTCGCGGGCTCGAACTCACTGGTGGGCCTGGCTAAAAAGCACGCTGTCTCACCAGGCTTCGAGTCCGACAGAGGTAGTACTCGTGATGAGCAGTTGGACGCTAGTCTACACGCACAACATTATTGAGTGAGCTGCAGGTTCAGTTATAATAAAACAGGCGTGTAAAAAATTAAGAAAAATCCTTCGGAAGATCGGGTTTTCCGAAAAAACCACTGCATAAATCAATGACCAATTAAGTTTATTGAACTTTTCGATAATTGAGCTTTGTCGGTACCGACTTAGTTTTGGAGATTTTATACTTCTTTTATTACTTAAACATGTCCAAAGTTACGTTAAATTATCAAGTAAAACGAATCTTTGTTGCCTCATAAACTTATTAATGGCGTTTTATTTTAGTATTCTGTTTCCGTACCGACAATATTAATAATGAGACAAAACCAAGCCATGTTTAGGTTTTGATGTACAGAGGCCAACACATCAAGCTACCCCAATCTGTCTTTCTTTGATACTTTTTCAACTTTATTACAAAGGCATAAGGTTTATGTTTAATTGGGAAAATTTGACAGTTTGGGATAGCTTGACCTGCTGGCGACTGTACATTGTCAAACAGTGGAGTAAAACCCTCCCGAAGTTTGAATGGAAAAAATGTGGACTTGTTTCACCTTGAGCCGCGATAAAGAACTTTGTTCCAAAAACTAAAATAAAGAAGCGAAAAGATATACAAGTATATACAACACTAATTTGAGTATATGCGAAACCCGAAACACGTGTTTAGTATTTTTATGTAAAGAATCTATATACAAACTTTCAAAACTGATTCATGAAAAATCACAAAGTTATAAGTTTGTTATGTTTCCTAGTTGTCTACATAAACACCACGCGGCCCCCGTACACTGGTTCCGATTTAATAAAACATGGACATTGATCCTAGAACGCTGATATTTTTTTCTAATGTTGTGACAGTGATAACAAATAAGACAATAAAATATTACTGTCGTACCTCAAATTCGTTCGTAGAAACTGCTTATCTCTGCTTACTTTGAAGATAATGTTTACTACTCAAACTGTAGTTTGGTACGAGTTGAACGTTAAATTAATGGTAAAAAAAAAACTTTTTAAAAACAAGCTTTTATTTAATTGCCCAAAAAAGAGGAAAATAAACTTTAAATTAAACTAATTCTGTTAAAGAAAATGCGTCCTATAAAATATGCAAACCTCGCGACAAGCTTTTATATCATTTAATAGATTGTGTAATACACGTACTTAATTGATTGGTTTGATTTAATTTAAAGTTTCAATTTCTCCTTTTTAGGGCAATTAAATAAATGTTTGTTTTTAAAAAGTTTTTTTAACCATTAATTTTTATTTTTTAGTTATGATGGGCAATGTTCATTGTCACAAGAACCAAACGTGTGTGCCAAATTTCACCCCGATAGCTTTAGTGGAAGTGGGTGAAATATTGATTGCAGTATTCCAGGACATACATAGCTACAAGTGAAGTTTAATAAAAGTTTTTTTTTTATAGGATCTTTGTTGATAATTAACAACGTAGCTAACAACTCACACATAACAGGAAGTTATTCATCCACTAGCGCCACCACTTAATTTTCATGAATTGTGGTGAATTGAGGACTTCTAGACAAAAACTGTTTTGTAGAAAGGTAAAGGTTATCGGATAACTACATGTTAATTAATTTTTTTTTTACAAATCTGTTTGTAGACGCAAAACATACTACACCTTTATAATTATAGATACAATAGGTCCGAAGGCCAGCAAAATGTTCTGCGATTGTATTGCCATGAACTGGTGATAACATTTTTCGTCACACAACTTGCAAAACATTTTTTTTTTTTTAAATTATAACATGGTGTAAAAATTATTGGAATTGATTCAGTTACTTATTCTGAACAAACTGTATTCAGGTTTCGCTTATACTAAAAATAATGTTCTATAAATAAATAACTAAAAGTGTGGCAGTGAAAAACCGGTGATGTTTATCATTGCACGTTCAAAGAACCATGTTGGGTTTCCCCAAGACTACAAACGCAATTCCTACCTTTTTTTCTAATTATAATTTATACATAACTATTGACGTATGCAGTATGCATCGAAGTGGTTTTCAAGCACGATTTTATTTGAAAAAGTCGCTGGACATTTTAAAAAATACAGGGTAAGTTTTTATCCAGTGCGCAAATTGTAACCATGAATTCAGTACATTATTCTAGAACCCCTAGCACAGAATTTTTTCGCCGGTTATCCAAAAAAATATCGGCTTCTTCATTGAAAAGTGCAATACCTACGCGGTCAAAATGTATGGAACAGCTGATCTTTTGTTGTGTATCTGGCGAAAAATTTCTAAGCTAGGGGGTCTAGAATGATATGCTGAATTCATGGTTACAATTTGCGCACTAGATAAAAACTTTTCCTGTATATATTGCTATTCGACCGTAAATTTTATTTAAACAAGATTAAAGTTCAAATTATTTATTTGTAGGTAGTGAGTTCGAACCTACGCAGGCGCTTTACTTTGTGTAAATTATTTCATCACCACTGCTCTCAAAACGGTGATGGAAAACATCGTGAGGAAACCGGCATGTCCTAGAACCAAAAATTCTAAGACATGTGACATCTACCAACCCGCACTGGGTCTTGGATTACAGCCCACTCCTTATCAAAGAGAGGGGGCCTTTGTCCCAGCAGTGAGAAAATTATAGACTGGTTAATGATTTATTTTAAGCTAGCTGTTGCCCGCGGCTTCACTCGCGTGGAAGTTGAAAATTATCCCACGGGAACGTAATACCGGGATGAAAACTCTCCTATGTGTTAATCCAGGTTATAAACTATCTATGTGCCAAATTTCATCGAAATCCGTCCAGCCGTTTTTGCGTGATTGATTAACAAACATACAACCGTCTTCAAAAACTTTCACATTTAAGTATAATATTAGGTAGTATTGGCACCGTTTTTTTTTTTTTGGTTTGGGTAATCATGAAATAACTTCTCCCGCTCTGGGTGGAGCAGGAGGGGGTGTCAGACTGTTACTGACTAAAACCCACCCGTGTTCTCTCAGTTTTCTGTGTGCCAGGGGCCACGGTATCTCTTTCGAACAACCCGCACCCCTGGCAGAGGATTGGCACAGTAAACTAAGACATCAAATATCAATTGCCAATTTGTTGATTTTTATACTTTTATAATGTTATTTATTTTAATTATTTTCTATTGTAAACTTAGTTTATTTAATTTATTCTGTTATTTGATTTTGAGATTTCTGTTTTACACTATTTTAATGAAAATATATTGTAGGTATAAATAAATTAGTACATGTGGTGTTAGCCTGTAAGTAACTGTTGCACTTATAAATTGTAAATAAGTGCACGCACTTTGAAATTAAATGTAACGTGTAAACATTTGTAGGCTAACCAAAAAAAAAATAAAAAAATACAAGAAGACAGAATTGATTCTAGGCTCTTCTTCAGAAGAGAAGAATGGCCAAGAAACTTCACAGTTAGGGATAATAGGTACTCTTTTATAATATTTGGTAAACATTACGCTAGTGGTGGATTATGGCCCACTCCCTCTCACAGAGAGGAGGCCTTTGTCCCAGCAGTGGGAACTGCTGATTATTCTAGAGAGGGACTCGTGGCTAAGTAATATTAGGTCTTTACCTATGAAATTGCCGTTCTGCAGTACTGGCCATTTCAAATCAAAATAATTTTTGTTTGGCTAAGAATTCTAATTTCAAATTAATTTTATTTTAAAAACATGGATTTTTTTTTCTAAAAGTAGTCATTTCTTTATTGATTAGTGTTACATTTTCATCGCATTTCAATCTTTTTCGTCATCATGGATACGTTAAAAATTCGAGTAATTATGGAATATGAGTACCGTCGTGGCAGCAACGCGGCACAAGCGGCACGCAACATCAACGACGTTTACGGAGCTAACACTACAAACCAACGCACCACCTGTTATTGGTTTGCTCGCTTCCGTTCTGGAAATTTCGACCTGAAAAATGAACCTCGCGGTCGTCCGAAGACTTTGGTCGACAATGACGAATTAAAGGCGATTGTGGAAGCTGATGATACACAATCTACGGCTGAATTAGCAGCAGCTTTCGACGTTAGCGTCAAAACAATATTGGTCCATTTGCGTCAAATTGGCAAGGTAAAAAAGTTTGACAAATGGGTGCCCCACGAACTCAATGATCGCCAGCGCGAAGTACGCGTCGAGACGTGCCTTGCACTGCTCAACAGACACACAAATGAAGGAATTTTGAACCGCATTGTTACCTGCGATGAAAAATGGATTCTGTTTGATAACCGTAAGCGCTCAGCAAGTTGGTTGGATCCTGGTTCAGCACCTAAACAATGCCCTAAACGAAAACTTACCCCTAGAAAAGTGATGGTCACTGTTTGGTGGTCTAGCGCCGGTGTGATTCATCACAGCTTCATACCAAACGGGGTGAGCATTACTGCAGATGTGTACTGTGAAGAACTGAACACAATGATGGAGAAGCTGGCGCATCTCCAACCAGCATTGGTAAATCGCTCGTCTCCGCTGCTCCTGCACGGCAACGCGCGACCTCATACTGCACAGCAGACGGTCTCCAAGTTGCAAGAACTGGGGTTGGAAGCTCTCCGTCATCCGCCCTACTCACCAGACCTTGCGCCTACAGACTACTACTTTTTCCAGAATTTGGATAACTTCTTGGCGGGAAAAAAATTTAATACCCGAGAGGCAGTACAAAATGCCTTTGAAGAATTTGTTGCCTCCCGTCCAGCTGATTTCTTTAAGAAGGGCATCAATAAACTGCCACTGCGATGGCAAAGATGCATTGATTGCATGGGTGATTACTTCGATTAATACAAATAAAAAATTCATGAAAAAAATTCGTTTAAATTTTTTCATACAAAACGGCAATTTCATAGGTAAAGACCTATTATTAGCGAAACGGGTCGATCGATCAGGTTAAGCTACGCTTGCCGCGGTTGGTCCGTAGATGGGTGACCATCTTTACATATCAAGACCCCTCCGTGCCTCGGAAAGCACGTTAAGCCGTTGGTCCAGGCTGTCAATTGTCGATCTTTTACAGTCGTTACGGGTCGTTAGAAGCCCGAGAGTCTGACAAAGGGGTATCGTAGTACCCAGAAACTGGGTTGTGGATGTCAGATAGGCAGTCGCTCCATGTAAAATACTAGTATTCAGCTGCTCCGGTTAGACTGGAAGCCGACCCCAACATAGTTAGGAAAAGGCTAGGCAGATGATTATAGGCATTTTTACCACGTAGGTATTGCACTTTTCTATAGAACAGCAGATTTTTTATTTGATAACCGACTCAAAATTCGCTGTCGCTAATCTAGAATCATGTGCTAAATTCATGGTAATAGTTTGTGCGTTGATGTCTATGCTATCCTGTATCAAAACAAAACTAACAGAATCATTTTGCGTCATGCCCTGACGTCATTGGCGCCATTTTGACACTGTGCAAAATACGTGGAGATAACCAAAACATTTGAGAGCTTTATCAAAGCCAGATTGGCATTTTTGTGACGTATATTACGCCATTGGAATTCCTGAGTATGTGTCATTGTGTACCAAAATCGCGAATCGATTTTTAAAAGACAATTTGCGAGGCGCAATTTTCGTAATTTAAAAAAATTTAACAGTCTGATCTGTTTCAATTTGTGAGCTTGTGATGTCAAAATGTTGTGAGAAAAAATAAGATTGTAATTTGGGAGCAGTTAATAGACTTTCACATAGTTATGCTGTTAATGAAGTACTAGGGAAGCCACATGTACAGTAGAAATTAATGCCAAACTATGTCTTCAATATAGTATTTTATCTTTTATTATAGAGATAATTTAAAATTTACATAGATTTGAAAGATAGAAATAATGAAAGAAAATGAGTTTGTTTGCGGTAATCATGACGCAGAGAAAGAACAAACACATTATAGAACAACATGGCGGAAAATGTATTTCAAGCATATTGTGTGAAGCATACACCAGCAGGCTTAGCACGAGCACCGATTTGTCGACGGAAGAATAGACATGACTAAATGATGTACAATAGAAGAGATAGCTAAGTTTTTCTATTAATTATCACAGTTACGCGTTCTAGTTCTAAACGAATCATGATTTTGTAGATAATCGTATATACCTACCTACTTTGTGGCGGTCGAGTAGAAAGTTTGTTGTCAGTGTGATTTTGACAGTTTGGGACGAAATACTCTTCTGAAATAGTCTACATTTATAAGGACCTAGACAAAGATCGTTAGGAACGAAAGACAAAATGACAGATTGTGGAAGGATATCTACGGTGCGATGTCAAAAATGGAGCAACGAAATGTCACTTCATATTGAAAAAGCACTGTCTATTCTTCGTAGAAATACAAAGCGTCATGCTAAGCCTGCAGATGACCGATGGGGCCAAAAGGTTCTGGAGTGGCGACCGCGTACCGGAGGACGTAGAGTGGGAAGGCCTGCCACAAGGTGGACCGATGACCTTGTGAAGGCCGCGGGTCTACGCTGGATTTGGGAAGCACAAGACCGGTCGAAGTGGAGGAGCCTGGGGGAGGCCTATGTCCAGCAGTGGACGTCTTTCGGCTAAAATGATGATGATGATACACCATCGTCAGTCAACTGCAACATCTCATAGGTAACATCAGATGAGATAGTGGCCAACGCAAGTCTAAGAAAAAAGGAGGATATAAGGAGAAGTTATATTTATCCATCCATTAATAAATAATGAACACTACAAACACGTATCTCAATTAAAAACTGTGTGTACTAACAAAATCTAAACTGTAGGACATCGGCACGGCCTTATCTTCTGCCAGACGGATCGTATTACCGACCAGTCCGTAATGCCAGGAGATATCGTGAAATATCGTCAGTTCCACTATTACTCTTTGCTGTTTTTTTAATGGGAAAAAACACATTCAAAATATTTCTTTATTAGTGTTTTAACTACTTCTATTAAATTGGCAACGTCATAAATGCCCAATGATTATGTCCATTACCTCTTATGCACTAGGTCGTCCGCTCAAATCCCGGGTTTGGAAATTCGTACATAATCTCTAAGTTGTTCCACGAAAAATAAAAAATAAAAACATCTGAGTTATCTACGCGCGCCTGGATGACACGATTCGCTGACTGATTACGTGCACTTTCGCTCATAGCTACTGTAATTTTTCGTGGAACCATAACAGTGAAATCGCCTCACCCACCGCCATGAGCAAATGTGGTGATGAATGGTCATGCCTTCTCTGTATGGGCAGCTGCCTTACCCTGTAGTGGAAATCGCGTCCGGCCCTGGTTCAGGTCATGGTACGGAGCGAGAGTGCATGGGTAGCCGGAGCTTCCTTCTGCGAAGCAGTGATGCTCGCGAAGAGGGAGGCGGCGCACGTGAGGGAGAGGTAGTATTTGCGCCCTCACGGCCCTCGTCACCGCAGGACATGCCCTGGGCATCGGGAATCCCAGGCTGATTTCCGGCCACCGCAGGCGCGGGCTTGCGGATGACGAGTAATGGGTAGCTCGCTGTACGGCAAGGACCAAGCTGGGGTCGACGGCGCGTTGTGTTCCACGAGCGCCTCAAAGAGATGTCAGCACAAACTGATGGGGAACTCAACGGCCGATGCCTGCCAGGGATGCGTGTTGTTCGAAAAAGATACCGTGGCCTTTGGCACACAGGCTACTGAGGGAACACGGGTGGGTTTTAGTCAGTAAAAGTCTGACACGCCCTCCTGCTCCACCCAGAGCGGGAGAAGTTATTTAATGGTTTCCCACCCAAAAAAAAAGCCACGCGGCGTCAGTGTGGGTTGGTGGATGTCGGAAGTCTTCGAATTTTTCGCTCTAGGGCATGCCGGTGGCCCCGTTGAGAGAGTTCGTTTAGCTTCACCGCTGAGAAAGCAGACTTGGTGATGAAATAATTTTCACAAAGTAAAGTGCTTGTCTGGGTTCGTACCTATGACCAATGATGAATGAATGGATGAATGATGATCCGGTACAACAGGCTTGCTACCTCCCCGTTACCGTTCTTCTTCAGCATTTCAGCAGACACTCTGTCGTACCTTGAATCTTTCCCAACTTACATCCCTTTCAGCGCTCTTACAATCTCTTCTATTTCATTCTCTTCATCTAAGTCTGAGTTTTGGTCTTCAAAACTGGCGTGTGCCCAGTTACAAATGTGAAATTTTGTGAAGATGGATGGATCAATGTTTGTTACTCTTTCACGCAAAACCGAATGAACGGATTTGCATACAATTTGGCACACATAAAAAAATAAAATAAAATAAAAATTAAAACTTTATTTTATAAACAAATACAGATTTAACTTGTTTTCATAAAGACAATTAAAATGAGCTTGGGTAGTAACACAATGCAATACAAATCTAGGAGTTGAAATCTGTACACAATATGGAAAACCCTGGATCTCAAACTAGGTAACCTGTATCTTGAGAGATACAGGATACAGGACACAGGATACTTTTTATCTCGGTAGTACGTTCCCGTGGTATAATTTTCGACCCTAACGAGGGCGAAGCTGCTGGCTAAAGCTAGTCACATATAAAGGCCACGAACCATCTGAGATTTTTACTACAGTACAATAATTATGATAATTTGATTACACAAAGCCAACACGTGCACACATGATATTGCGTTATATCTTGCAATAGTGCGCAAATAGTAAAGTAGGTATAGTTTTTATTAGATATTATGTGGTTCTATGAATTAATAATTATTAATAATTTATCAAGTAAGAGCATCTGTTAGGGAGCGGTAAAATGGGTAATTGCGTTCACATTATGAAGATAGTTACGTAAGATAACAAGCCGTTTGCGCGATGGGATTTCCCATTGGATAAAATGACAAACTTCTACACAGTTTCATCCAGTATTCATCCAGTTTTGGGGAATTCCACTTTTAGTACACTTTTGTTAAAATAATAATTCTCTTTTTACAAAAAAAAAAAAACGACACTACAAAGTGAAAAGTAACAAAATTTCGGCAGTCGATGTCTTTGGATCTGTATTTAAGATTTTTGCCACTGGCTTCCGAAATTAACGTTATTTTTCATTTTGTACTGTTTTTTCGGAAGTCGGTTGTTTTAGTCCTAATAATATAAACTCACGAATCATGATTGTCCTCTGTCGATGCGAAAGAAGCGACAAAAGATGTGGATAAAAGCCTCCCGGAACGCGTAAGGCCCTAAACACATAACTATGACACGACATCGCCTCGTGACGCAGTTAAATACCAATATTTTACACGGAGCGACTGCCTATCTGAACTCTACAACCCAGGTATTGGGTAATACGATACTCCTTGATAAGTCTGGTTGCCAGACTTTCGGGCTTCTGTCGACCCGTAACGACTGTCAAAGATCCACGAATGACAGCCGGGACTAACGGCAACATAATCATATATTAGCTTTTAAAACTTCTCCATCAAGATCTAACTTTTGACTGCCCTCTCCACCTGTTTACCCCGTTAGTCGGTAGATGACCGCCTCAGTGATCAAGCGGCTAATTATTTAATTACCGACATGTCAAGTTTCATCAGGCAATCGGAACCGGTCACCTACTTACTGCGGTACCGGAGAATCGTGACGTATGTGACATACGTCACGATTGCCATCCGTCCGGGTTTCCCCGGATTTGTCCTAGTTTAGAGGGCATCCAGGGAGCGTCCGGGGGTGCCGTTTTTATAGATAAAGCTACGGAAGCCTTCGTACGTGAGTCCGACTGGCACTTGGCTGGTTTTTTAGATTTAAGGAGCTTTAGTTTGTTTTGTAGTCTCTAATAAACAAAGAAAATAATAAATTTCACCTGAGCTTATTAAGTAACATTAACTACAGCGCTGCGACACTTTTTAAATGTCGCAGCATCGTGCTAAGATAGTGGCCTTTTGGCCTTGTACAGGATCTTGTTTTTTTTTTTTTTGTATAAATCTAATTTTTATTTTATTAACTACCTAGCGTAGCGTAGTAGTGTTTTAGTTTTTTAGTGTTTAATTTTGTTGTGTTGTAGTTATGTTTGTGATATTCCTTTGCGAGTCTAATATATGTTTTTTCTTTCTTTTTTACTTTTTACACCAATCTCACAATATACCTCATAAGAGGGCTGAAAATCACCCGAAGGGGAATAGAGAGGGCTATGCTTGGAGTATCCCTATGCGATCGAATCAGAAATAAAGACATCAGTGGGAGAACCAAAGCAACTGACATAGCCCGAAAAATTGCCAAACTTAAGTGGCAGTGGGCAGGGCACATTGCTTGCAGAACAATGGCCAAAGGGGCCGATAGGTTCTGGAATGGCGACTGCGTACTGAAAGACGTAGTGTTGGAAGGCCTCCCTCAAGATGGGTCGATGATCTGGTGAAATCCGTTGGGTACGAGAAGCACAGAACCGATCGAGGTGGCGGTGCTTGGTGGAGGCCTTAAAAATAATAAAAACTAATACATATTATTAAGAAACTTAGTAAAACTATAACTGTACACGTAAAGTGGTTGGCGGCATGTATGGCTTTTTTTTTTGGGTGGGAAATCATCAAATAACTTATCCCGCTCTGGGTGGAGCAGGAGGGCGTGTCAGACTTTTACTGACTAAAACCCACCCTGTTCCCTCAGTAGCCTGTATGCCAGGCTGTGGTATCTCTTTCGAACAAACCCGCACCCCTGGGAGGTGAAGCGTGAAGAAAAAAAATCGTCCTCGGAAACGTCGATATACGACACCTTTCGGCCAAAGGTCCTCTTTCAAGCAGGTCTGTAGATGCTGGGTTGGAACTCGTACCACGAATGACTTAAAGTTGACGCCGTGGCGCGATTCCAACCTTTCGACCCTCAGAGTCCAGTTGGTCGAGGTGGCAGTGCTTGATGGATGACTATGTCCAGCAGTGGACGTCTTCCACCTGAAATGATGATGATGACGAGCGTGGACTTATTTCTTTTCGTAAGTGTATGCAGCTATAGTTTCTTTTGGAGTCTCTTACAAATCAAAGTACCTATAGTAATGTAGACAAAAAATCGCCTCACGCTTATTACGCCAGTTAATTGGGTTACGTTAATTACATTGATTAGTTAGCTGAAGCGGTTTAGTGTTTATTGTTAAATACTGTAATAACATATCACGGTTACTTCAATGCTTGATTAAAGTTAACTGAAAGGTTAACTATTTTGTCGATAATTAAACTGTATTACTGCCTTAGTTCCGTATATTGTATTTTATATGATTTCATACCCAATGCAGCCGTCTCTTATTGCTCTCTTCTAGCGATGCCCTACGCCGAGGTCCATACCCCCCAGAGGGTGCCCTTAGCGTTAAGTTGCTTCATCATCATCATTTCAACTGAAAGACGTCCACTGCTGGACATAGTGCTCCCCGAGCTCCGCCACTTACACGACAGGTATTTAGAATCGAGACCAGTGTCGTCGTTTTTGAGACGTGAACATCAAATACCTACTAGTTAATTTCAAGCGGTGATCTGAAGGCGAATTCTCGTAATGAAAAAACGTTCAAAATCTAGTCGCAGTGTCATCTCAGCGACAAGCAAATGTCAAAAATGTATGAAAAATCGAGGTATTTTTGACAGATTGACACTGAGATCAGACTGTGAACGTTCTAAAAATTATTACTTATTACTAGAAATGCCCCTCAGATAGGCTCATTCAGCGCCATGCAGACGAGTCTGCGTCTGCGACGAACAAAAAATTTGCGAGGCTTCCTGCCTTTTGTAATGGAGTTTTTGCATCTGTGTTAACTCATACTTCTCCATTGAATGTGTTATGTTGAACGTACTGTTTATATTTATTATGTTATCTATATTGACTTTATTGACAAAGGAAAATTAAAGTTATTTTGAACTTTGTAGTGTTTTTTTGGAAGTCGGTTGTTATTTTTTTGAAAAAAGTTTTTTCCTATGCCATGCTATTCTTTGAGTTTTTTTTTCATTGCAATTCTATGCAAACCAACCAATTCAACGGGACCATTTCGGAGTAAACCCCTTTCGAACAAAAAAAGAATTTTGCAAATCCGTCTATATACGACGGAGTTATGCCATACATACATAAAAAAAACCTTCTTTTTGAAGTCGGTTAAAAAGAAGATTCCCATACGGTCAAAGAACGGCTGCATTACAAATAAAAATAAAAAATAAAATTCTTAATTCAAAATACCTATAACATGAGGACAAAAAGGTAGACTCAATAAAAATTGCGCACACTCCATTTACACGGCACGATGGTCATATCGATCGTATTAACGAAACCGGTATGTATGTACGAATTAATAATTCTATTTAAATACTCAGTACGAAAGCAGGCAACGCTCCATTAAGTAGCCTGTGTGATATTCTGAAATATTTTGCGGTAAATGCGGCTATGGCATATTTTTGCAGAATTAGTTTTCGACTTTTCGAGTTCGGTTTTAAACAAAATTTTTAACAAAATTATTCCAGTGGGTTTCCCAATGTACAGACGCCAGCACATCAAGCTACTCCAATCTGTCAAATTTCTTTGATAGATCATCAACTTTATACCATAAGGATAAGGTTCATTTTCAATTGGAGAAATTTGACAGTTTGAGGTAGCTTGATGTGCTGGCGTCTGTACACAAAATGTCGCTTCATTGAGCTTTGCCTGCACAGTCCATCGTTCCTTTGGTCTTCCCCTACTTTTACAGCCGTGTGGAGAAGATTGATGAAGGTACTAATAATGGCAAAAGTCAAAGTCAAAACATTTATTTCAATTAGGCACTTAAGGGTAATAGTCGCGGGCTCGAACTCACTGGTGGGCCTGGCTATAAAGCACGCTGTCTCACCAGGCTTTGTCCGACAGAAGTAGTATCAGTGATGAGCAGTTAGACGCTAGTCTACACGCATAACATTATTGAGTGAGCTGCAAATTAAAAAAAGTCCTTCGGAAGATCGGGTTTTCTGAAAAAATCACTGCATAAATCAATTACCAATTAAGTTTATTGAACTTTTCGATAATTGAGCTTTGTCAGTAACGACTTGGTTTTCGAGATCACCGCCGTCACCTCCTTCAGCGAAGCAGTGATGCTCGCGAAGAGGGAGGCGGTGCACGTGAGGGAGAGGCAGCATATGCGTCCTCGCGACCCCAGTCGCCGCAGGATACGGAGACGCCCTGGGCGTCGGGAATCCCAGGCCGATTTCCGGCCACCGTAGGCATGGGCTTGCGGACGGCGAGTAATGGGTAGCTCGCTGTCCGGTAAGGACCAAGCCCAAGTCGACGGCGCGTTGTGTTCCACGCGCGCCTCAAAGAGATGTCAGCACAAAAAGTGATGGGACCCGCAAGGGGTTCGGGGGTTCGGGTTTGTTCGAAAGAGACACCACAGCCCCTGGCTTAAGGGCTACTGAAGGAACACGGGTGGGTTTTAGTCAGTAAAAGTCTGACACGCCCTCCTGCTCCACCCAGAGCGGGAGAAGTTATTTGATGATTTCCCACCCAAAAAAAAAAAAAAAAAAAAAAACCTGCTGGCGACTGTACAAAAAGAATGCAATAGAAGCAGTACAGATAAATTAATTTTATGATAGAAACATGGTGCTCACATATTTACAAACATTATAAGAGTAAGTATACGATTTTCCTAGAATATTAACAAGTAATAAGTCAGTGTGAGCAGTGGCAAAAAGACACGTGTATCTCACCTTCTACCGTAAGGTTCTTCGTCAACTATAAACTATAATACATATTTTTTGTTTTTAATACTATGGGAATGCCATTTTTTAAAACAAAACGCATTCATTTGTTTGACCATCTACTAAGGTTTGTAATTAATGTAGTCTGTATGTTTGATTTCTATTCTATTCTTGTTTTAGCTCTGTCTTCTGTAACCTTTCACGCTTTAACAGCTGAACGGATTTAGATGAAATTTGGCAAACAGACAGATCATGACCTAGTTTAAGAGGTATAATACTTTTAAATATGGATAAAACGTTTTCGTGGGGAAGTTCCGACCTCCACGAGGACGACGCCCGCCACCGCGCCGCGTGCAAAAGGTTTATAAAAATCTTTAAACGATTTAATTATATTATCATATTATACCTTGGCTTCTGCTCTGCGACCGGGTGGTCCGAGAGCTCGATTCCTGTCCGGCCTCCTCCATGTGCCAAGTATATTCCATCTTAGTTCAGAAAACACTCATTTTTTATCTGTATTTAATTCACGTGGCATCGAGAACGAACCCGATATGACACATCGCGGGAAACGTCAAATTTTAAATATATTTTTTGTATTCTATTTTTAAAGTTCTTAGAAACGGTTAAGCGTAAATTTATTACTTTTCCACTATGTAGTTAATTGTTACCACATCACGTGCGTTTATTGTTTTTTTTATAGAATTGCGTTTTCACTTTTAAATCACATTTCACAGTGAAATTAGTATGAGCGTCGGACCGTCACGATTCGGCCAGTGTGTAGCGAATTTAAATATGACACAAAAATATTTATTCACTGTTTTTAGCACTTGTAATAGGTACTCAATCCTTTTTTATTTACTTTTATTGTTCTTGGTTTAAAATTTATTTTGTTTGTCTCCGTACGTCCGTCATTAGTTTAAACTTAGAAGGCACTGACAACAAACGTCAACACATTGTTTCACCCCTTGTGATAAAAAGAGACGGAAAGAAAGTTAAGCTACCGTGACGGTGAGTTAGAAAGGGATAGCTATATTTGCTTTTTCACGGTTTCCACGGAAAACATTGGTGGTTTGGAGGGAAAATGTTGACCAATAGCGTGATTTTCCTTTTACGAGTTAAACGGTAGGGGGATGATTTTCGTAATTTGAATATTAGGGTGGACGATTATTTACATGGCGTGTGTAATAAGTAAAATAATATTTACTTATTTTAACATGTTTGTCGAGATTTTCCAGCAATTTTCTTTAGTAAGTATTTATAGGTTTGTTTGTATTTGGATGCGCATAAGTCAAATCAATATGCCTAGCCTTTTCCCAACTATGTTGGGGTCGGCTTCCAGTCTAACCGGATGCAGCTAAATGCAATATTTTTACATGGAGTCACTGCTTAACAGACCTCCACAACCCAGTTACTGGGTAACACGATAGCCTTTACAAATACTGGTTGTCAGACTGGACTTCTGACGACCTGTAACTTGTGTCAAAGATCTATGAATGACACTGGGATTAACGGCTTAACGTCTTTCCGAGGTACAGAGGGATCTCGATATATGTAATGGATGGTCATCATCATCATCAGCCTATAATGTTCCCACTGCTGGCACACAGGCCTCCTCTCTGTGAGAGGGAGTGGGCCGTAATCCACCACGCGGTTCCAGTTCGGGTTGGTAGATGTCACATGTCTTCGAATTTTTTTTTTCTAGGACATGCCGGTTTCCTCACGATGTTTTCCTTCATCGTTTTGAGAGCAGTGGTAATGAAATAATTTACACTAAGTAAAGCGCCTGGCTGGGTTCGAACTCACGACCTACAACTCAATAAGTCGCGGCCGTTACCACTTGGCCACCACTGCTCACCGCTGGATGGTCACCCATCCACAAATTGACCGCGGTAAGTGATTGTGATGTGTGTGATGAAAGATTAATCTTTGATCGATTTTGCAGCTGCAATTTCGCCACGAGTATCGTAGGAAGCGCAGAAGTACTTCAGGTATAATTAAGCTCTGCTCCGCTGTCGTTTATACATAGGTTCTTAAATACAGGCGCGACACGACTGCAACTAGAACAATTTCTATGAAAATTTCATGGAAATTCAACTTAAAGAGTCTCGTCGCGTTGGTCTGCAGGAGCCTTAATGATGTTCAATCCTATAATGACTCGATAGCCTTGATTAGACTTACCTATCCTACAAATATTATAAATGTGAAAGTTTGTATATTTCGATGTATGTTTGTTTGTTACTCAGTCACGCAGCACCGGCTGCACGGATTTGGATGAAATATATACAGAATAGCTTTTACCAGCGGCTTCGCTCGCATGGGGTTCTAAAGTTATACCACAGTAATGTACAAACGGGATAAAAAAAATAAAAAAAAAAACAACCGAAAGTCGGTGACTTTGGACATGTAATTTATTAATTTCTTGTCACTGCCTTCCGAAATTAAAGTTATTTTTCACTTTGTAGTATTTTTTCCGGAAGTCTGTTGTTTTTTTTTTTGGAATAAGTTTTTATTTTTCACTTTTTAGTTATAGTACCTACCCCACACCAATTCGAAATTTCCAAATCGGTCTATATGACGGAGTTATGCCCGAACCTCCACCTAACTCCTAACCGTTAAAGAGTTGTACCTTCTTTCATCAGCTCAACGTCATGAGATGATGATGACCATACGTAAATGTCTCAATACCTTTAGAAAATATATGAAAAACATTGTTAATACCTATAACATTTGAGGGTTGCTCTCGATTTCCCTGGGATTCCATCATGGGAACACCTCAGGAGTATACTCTTTCAAATAAAAATAATAATTTTGTAATCCACAAATGGGGAGAAATCGATGAACGAACATACATTTAAAAAATACAGTCGAACATTATAACCTCCTTCTTTTTGGAAGTCGGTTTAAAATATCCTATGTGTTTATCCGGGTTATAATCTATCTGTGTGCCAAATTTCATCCTAATCCGTTTAGCTTTTTTTGCGTGATTGAGTAACAAACATCCTAACCTTCACATTTATAAGGAGTAGTAGGATAGTAGGATTTTCCACTATCTTTTAGCGGCTTCGCCTGCGCAGAGGTCGGTGTAATAAACATATATACCTTCCTCTTGAATCACTCTTTCTATTCGGTGAAAGCCGCATTAAAATCCGTTGCGTAGTTTCAAAGATCTTAGCGTACAAACACGAAAAGCGACTTTGTTTTACACTATGTAGGGATATTGGTCTATCGTCCGCAAGTAACACAGACCCAATACTTCTTTGCCCGATTTGGGAATCGAGCCTATGACTTCCAGCCCAACAGTGTAGCCTACCAGTAAATACAACAAATATCCATTTAGCTACTATGCCTCCCCCCCGAGTGGGTTCCCGCATTGTCGTTGCGGGGGGGGGGCTCAGTAACCGTGGATTCCAGCCACGGTGAAGCCAAGAGGAACCCAAAGGTGGGGCCGCTCGTCAGGGCTTTTGCCTTCAAGCCATTGACGTAGCGGCCAAAAAGTAGGTTGCGGTGAGGTGCACCGCAACTGAAGTAGGCCGCGATGTCGAATGGGAGGCATCGCGGCTGAGGGTTACGGGCTGCGGTAGAGGAGGAGTGCCGGTGCTTCTGAGCAGCGCTCTTCCCTTCCGTGGCCTGGACGGGGCCGCCACCGTTTGATGGCGGACGCGGTGGGGCTGCAGGGGAAGAGGAGTGTCGGTATAGCGTCAGCCGCTCTCCCTATCCCCTGCGGCCGAAAAGTAGTAGACGGGACGGCACGTTGTGTTCCACACGCGCGCCGTCAAAGATGTCAGCAACCACTGGTGGGGTCCGCAAGGGCCGATGCCTGCCAGGGGTGCGGGTTTGTTCGAAAGAGATACCACAGCCCCTGGCATACGGGCTACTGAGGGAACACGGGTGGGTTTTAGTCAGTAAAAGTCTGACACGCCCTCCTGCTCTACTCAGCAGGAGAAGTCATTTGATGATTTCCCACCCAAAAAAAAAAAGCTACTATGCCTGAACTCGTAACCGAACCTAGGACACTAAACCATCGTTTGACTCAGATCATAAATATTTACTTACTAGTAAATAATTTATCGTTCTATTTTATATTCAATCCATAGTTTAGACAAAGTTTTGGTACTAGTATAGAATAATAAAACGGGCATACAATTTTATACTTATACTCCATTTATTGCTAAGTGTGGCCATGTGGCTAAGATGGGTCGATCGCTCAGGTTAAGCTGCGCTTGACGCGGTTAGTCCGTGGATGGGTGAAATCAGCTGTTCCATACATTCTGACCGCGTAGGTATTGCACTTTTCTATGAAACAGCTGATTTATTTTTGTTTAATCGGCGAAAATTTTCTGCGCTAGAATGACATGCTGAATTCATGGATACAGTTTGCGCGCTGGATAAAAACTTATCCTGTATATACAAGAATTGCTCGTTTAAAGGTATTAGACATTGCATAAAATACGTCTACAGAAAATTATATATCATTTAAAAGTTTTGATTCGCTCGTTTCGGGTGAGTAAATTCATGCGAATTGACTAATAAGCCCTTTTAGAATAGACTACAAATCCACTCATACATCTTCTAACTGACACTGTTTACTAGACCATATCACAGGTGCTCATTGGCCAATAAGTTCCTGTCCAGCATAGTTCACCGATTCGAATCAATGGTGCGTTACATCTCATAGGTACACGGTATAAATTAGGGTACATATCAGGTGGTGATCAAATCAATGAACTGTGACGACAGCTGTCTTTTGTTATTTTTTTTAAACCGTAAAAGAAAATAAACAATTTGGTGAAATGTTGCAAGTCATTGTTCCAATTTCGAAGTGTATACTAGAATCCACGGCGATGCTAGGAACCATTGATATACAAATAAATCCAAGATACATATCTGTATTTTAATGTTGCGATTAGTACCACTTATTTTAATTTGCACACCTCATTAGGTTATAATACAATGCACCTTTTATACTTACCTGTAACACCTTAGCAAATATTATGCAAATAAATTATTTGAATTGATTTGACATCAACAATCAGCGTCTCAAAAACGTACGCATAAATAGGACGCAATATGCGCACATTGGGCCCTATGGCTAAACGTTCCTATAAAGGAACGTTTAGCGGACTACCTTACCATCCTCTGCCTAGCCTTTTCCCTACTATGTTGGGGTCAGCTTCCAGTCTAACCGGATTAAGCTGAATATCAATATTTTACATGGAACGACAGCCTGGCTGCCCTACAAGACCCAGTAACTAAATACGATACCGCTTGGTAAGACTCGTAGTCGACTTTTGGGGTTCTGACACACCATCTGACACTCCTTTATCACGTTGTCACCTGTTCGACTCCACACCAAAAATAACATATATTATATTCAAAGCTAAACGCCCGTTCATATCAAAGGTCATCTGCTACCCAACCCCCTATTGTGTAGTCGTTATAATGACTGGCGTGGGAACACAGCAAGACTACTGCTGATTGTTTTTTTTTATAATTATCCGTGAGTTGTGACAGTAGCTAGACGATTGTTCGCGGCGGTTATGATGAATCTGTTTCGAGAGTCAAAATCAAAATCAAAAGTCATTTATTTAAACTAGGCTGAGATTCAGCACTTTTCGAACGTCAAAATTACATAAGACAGTCCCCCAAAAACGCCCACCCTTCGACACTTCCTAGTGCTTTAGCTGGGAAGAAGAAGTGGCGCAACAAACTCCCCAGCAGCACAGCTGTCTGATAAGTTGGAAGAACTTGATTCTATACAGTAATAGGTAAGTAATTAAATTTCATCAAAAAATGGAAATGTCTTTTTTTTTAATGGTTTATACAGTCAAATAAAATAAACAATGCTATGGAGTAACTCATATAACCTGTCAGTACGTAAGCTAATTCTGGTGAAAGAACACAAACGTTGTCTTGAGTTAATCACAGCGACCAACAATTCTTATCGTTTAAGTAGTCGTTGATAGAATAGTATGCCTTAGAAAAAAAAATATGATTTTACTTTAGTTTTAAACGCATTAAAATGTAAATCTAGCAAAGAAGACAGGCTTGTTATAAAAGGTGATACCGAGCCCAACGAATGAGTTATGAACTTTATAGTGATCGGCTATTTTCGGATTTACTATAATATTCCCATTGCCGGAGTGCCGGGACACAGGCCTCCTCTCTGTGTAAGGGAGCAGGCCGTAATCCACCACGCGGACCCAGTGCAGTTGGTAGATGTCACATGTCTTTGAATTTTTGGTTCTAGGACATAACTATTTCCTCACGAAGGTTTCCTTCACCGTTTTGAGAGTAGTGGTGGTGAAATAATTTACACAAAGTAACCGCCGCTCCGGGATTAAACCTACGACTCATTAATCGCGGACGTTAGCACTGGGCCATCACCGCTTACGATAACTTAATAATAAAGGTTATTATGAATAGTGGAGAATGTGTGCAGGATCTTTACGACCTGTGGCTCAAGTGTGAGCTTCACTTAACCATCTCGATCAAATGCATCGAGCGCGTTCGGCGCTTCGATTGATTCGTCCCCAATCCAGGGCCAATCGGAGCGACAAACGCGCTCGATGCGTTTGATCGAGATGGTTAAATGACGCTTGCACTAAGGCCTGTGATCCCACCATCGCCCTTTTACTACCGGACTACCAGTCGCACTGCAGAGCACCCCCACTTGGTTGATATCCCGACCAGTCGTACTCAGCGCTTCATCTCCACATTTATTATGCGCACAGCCAAAGAGTGGAACCCTCTGCCAGCGTCTGTGTTCCTTTCCACATTGAACCCGTCTGCCTTCAAAGCAAGAGCGAACAGGCATCTTCTGGGTACGCTCGTTGCATAATAGACCATAACCATCGCTTTCATCAGCCGTGGTCAAGAGGATCCGTGCCCACTCAGCAATAAAAAATATAAAAGTCTTCTAAAACAGTACTGAGGGCCAATTCTCGTTATTTTAAAACCGTTCACAGTCTGATCTTAGTCTCAATCTGTCAAAACATACCTTGAGTTTCCATACATTTTTGACAAGCTTTTGACATTTAGTAACAAAACTCATTTGTTGGGCTTGGTATAACCTTTTATAACTAGCTTCCCTCTTCTTTGTTAGATTTACATTTTAGTGCGTTTAAAGCTAAAGTAAAATCCAACCTTTGTTCTAAGGCATACTATTCTATTAACGACTACTTAAACGATAAGAATAAGTTGGTCGCTGTGATTAATTCAAGACAATGTTTGTGTTCTTTCACCAGTATTAGCTTACCTACTGACAGGTTGTATGAGTTATATTCATATAATTGTTTATTAGACTCTATAAATCATTTTATTTTTAACCGACGAAAAAATGGAGGAAGTTCTCAAATCGACGCGTATTTTTTTTTTGTATGACCACCCATGACTTTTTTCAGAGTAGTCCGATTTTGATAATTCTTTTTTTATTGGAAAGGGTATACCCTGAAGTTGGTCCCATATACACCAATTTCGGGTACACCAAGTTCAACCCTAAGGGTAAGAAAACAGGGGATGATTGATTGTTTACTCACAGATTTTAATACTGAGTTGTGTATTACAAAAAGTAATCAAAAATTAAGGATGTAGTAATTAGTAGATTATAGCCACAAAAAATATAAAATAAAAATATTTTAATTAAAAAATTAAACCGCCGAAAAACCGAAATGTAAAAAATAATAAACCTGCTTTGTCGAACCCCAATAACTAAGGCGACACCGCAAACCGCCGCGGTAGGCGGTGAAGCGGATCTCATGGCGCATTGGTCTCTAAGAAATCCGTTGATGCCTAACACACGTACACCGCCCGACCGCGCGGTCGAATTGTATGCCGCCGCGGCGGTGCGCGGTGCCGTGTGTGAATCGCCTAAGTTCGGAAGTCGGTGACTTTGGACATGTATTTAATTATACGAGTATGTCACCGCCTTCCGAACTTAGTTATTGGGGTTGGACAAAGCAGGTTTATAATATATACTTTTCGGTTTTTCGGCGGTTTTTTTTTTTTTACAGAATGAAGTTCTTCTAACTTAACAGACAGCTCTGCCGCTGGGGAGTTTGTTGCGCCACTTCTTCTTCCCAGCTAAAACACTAGGAAGTGGTGAACCACTTCCTAGTGCTTACTACAGTACCCCAAAAACGCCTGCCCTTTAGGGCGGGCGTTTTTGGGGGGACTGTCTTATGTAATTTTGACCTTCTAAAAGTGCTGACTCTCAGCCTAGTTGGAATAAATGACTTTTGATTTTGATTGTCGCCGAGATGAGACTGCGACTAGATTTTGAACCTTTTTAATTACGAGAATTGGCTTTTTGATTGAATTTAAAATATCCACGGACATCCCTGATCCCATAGCTAATTTCCCCAATAACCCTAGTATCATGAGTTAGGGGTATCACCAATTATGAACGGATACACGCGTCAAACGGGGTCGTGCGACTGACCTGTCAGCCATTACTACATTACAGTAATTAAGTAAATTGTTTGACACCCCTGTTTTTTTTAAATCTTAATCGATTATTTTAAGTTTGGGTGAAGTATTTACTCGTAGAAAAAGTAAAGATCTGGCGATATTTTTTATGATAGATCAAACGAATTTGACATAATATGGAAACTTGGTATTCTTCTGTATGCGTACATAATACGGTAATTTAGAAAGTATTGTATGATTTAGCACCTACAATCAGTCTACCAAGGGGTATAGTTTTACCAAGTAACTGGGTTGTGGAGGTCAGAAAGGCTGTTTGCTCTGTGTTAAATTCTATAATTCAGCAGTATCCGGTTAGACTGGAAGCTGACCCCAACGTGGTTTGACATTATACATCAATTTTAATATCGACTACTTTTAGTGATTGTCATGGAAAACATGTCACTATGTTTAACCGTATAGTTCGGAAGCGCCCCCGAAGGGACCCGAACACACGAACCTCCGTCGGCTCGGTAGCGGGTCCCAAAGGACCCAGGAATCACGACGTACGACAGCCTAAATTGATCATGTGAATATATTTAATACTACCCATCAAATCTTATAAATCTGCGTTAAATAAGGGAGTTGGATAAAAAACTCATAAGTTAACATGTATTTAATTATACGACCCCTAACCCCTCCTAAATATTTCATATTTAGTGCGCAAGTTTATTAATTCACCTTTTTAAAATGTAAGTCTGTAAATGCGATAATCGCCATTTTGGGGACGGTGGTGTTCGAGCCTAAAAACATAAAAACTGGACATTTCAAACATCCAAACTCCATCGCGGGGCAGTGGCAGCATACATCATTTAATTACTTGACAAATTTATCCATTGTTCAAGTTACATGAGTGGTGGTAATGAAGTTTTTTGATTTCCAAAGTCGAAGTTGCGCGCCAATCGTGCGTGTTTACATTTTACTTTTCACAAATAAAGCACACACAGATGTAGTTGAGTATTTAAATGTGACAAATAATATTTGAAATATTATGAAAAATATGAAAATGTCCAGATCTTAACGTAATATTCCAACACAAGTCCAAAATCACGTAATATTCATTACCACTACTCAATTTGTGTACAAAATTGCCGACCATTTTTGTTTTTTTAATTGTAAAGATGTCCGAAAGCGATTGTGCCAAACGATTTTTTTTATTTCGATCGACTCGATTCATTCATATGTCGAATGTCAGAAAATCGATACTTACTTGGAAATTGCAATAAAATTGGTTTTAAACATTAAATGCAATAAACATTGTTTATAATAATGTTTTATACGTTTCTAATATAATTTTGATATTTTTCGAATATTATATTGAAACCAAGTCAACAGTCAGGAGTGTCAGGACCTATGACCATAGGTACCTACCTCAATTCGCGCTGAATTGTTTCTCGATATGAATTCAAATTCCGAATCCGCTCGCTGTTCAAAATTATTTTTATTTAATTGTTGTGAATTTCGTTTTTGATACTTTTTGAAAGTTTGCTACAGAATGCCCAGTATACATTTTAGGTAGGTTTAGCAATATTTTGTTTGCGAATGATAATAAATTCATTTTCAAACTGAAAAACAAAGTTCATTCTACGCTTGTAGTCGGTTACAACTGACAACCGTAGCATGAACTTTGTTTTTCGTAGTCATAGAATTAATTATTAAATTCCCATATCTCAATAACAATTGGCTTAACAATCAAAGTCACTTAGAAAAACGTTAATCACCTAAAACCCCACACGCTTATGTGCATAGACTTCTTTTCTTCCCGGTTATATGTATGGGGAATGCCACACCTAATTAGTTTATCATAATTTCACTACACGATTGTTCTGCGGTGCAAAGAATAGGTACAACTTCTTTAAAATCATCGATATAATGTACAGACGCTAGCACATCGAGCTACCCCAAATGTCAAATTTCCTCAATTGAACATAAACCTTAAGCTTATGTTTTAAAGTTGAAAATCTAAAATAGAAATTTGACAGATTGGGGTAGCTTGATGTGCTGGAGTCTGTACTTAAATAGTTTCCGAGAGAAATGGCTCTATGGCACATGGACACGGGCGGGTCATGACAAAATTAAGGGTTCCGTGTTTTAGAGATTTTGGGTATAGAGTTAACAATCGACATGAACTTCCTACGAGTATCGAGGTGGCCGAGTGGTTTCATGGTCCTCGGAACGCGCCACCGACGGGTTTCCAGATAACGGTGGGAGGGGTTCACATCGGCGTCGAGTCGACGATGAAGTACTTGGGACTCGTCCTCGATAGCCGGTGGAACTTCGCGGAGCATTTCCGCCGTTTGGCTCCCAGACTGGAGCGGGCCGGGGCTGCGTTGAAGCGGCTCTTGCCCAATCTAGGGGGGCCAAACGCCTCCTGCCGGAGCAGCCTGCTCCTGCTCCGGCTCTACGCGGGGATCGTGCGGTCCATGGCCCTATACGGGGCGCCGGTGTGGGCGCCTACATTGAGGCGCCAACCAGCTCGCCGGTTGAGGGCCTCCCATAGGGTCATGGCGATCAGGATGATCCGGGGATATCGCACGATCTCCGGCGAGGCGGCGGGCCTCCAAGCCGGATTACCGCCATGGGATCTGGAGGCAAAGGTCCTCGCGCAAATATGGGAGTGGCGCGAGGAGGCCAAACGCCGGGGCGTAAGTCCGCTGCCGCAGGAAATCGCGGCACAGCGGACAGAGCTCCGGCGGGATCTCATGGTGACATGGAGAGAGCGATTGTCGCAACCCAGTGCTGGGCACGCCACGATTGCGGCGGTAAGTACCCTCTTTGAGGAGTGGTTTGAGAGGCGGCATGGCGTCCTCACCTTCCGCCTGACGCAGGTCCTCACCGGACATGGTTGTTTCGGGAGGTTCCTGTTTCGGATAGGGCGGGAGGAAACGCCCGGGTGTTTCCACTGCGAAGATCGCCGAGGACACGGTGGAGCACACGGTGGCGGTCTGCCCTGCTTGGGCGGAGCACCGCCGTGTCCTCGTGGAGGCGATCGGCGGCGGCGATCTCTCGCGTCCGGCCCTGGTCCAGGCCATGGTACGGAGCGAGAGGGCATGGGGAGCCGTCACCTCCTTCAGCGAAGCAGTGATGCTCGCGAAGAGGGAGGCGGCGCACGTGAGGGAGAGGCAGCATATGCGCCCTCGCGACCCTAGCCGCCGCAGGATACGGAGACGCCCTGGGCGTCGGGAATCCCAGGCCGATTTCCGGCTACCGTAGGCATGGGCTTGCGGACGGCGAGTAATGGGTAGCTCGCTGTCCGGTAAGGACCAAGCCCAAGTCGACGGCGCGTTGTGTTCCACGCGCGCCTCAAAGAGATGTCAGCACAAAAAGTGATGGGACCCGCAAGGGTCGATGCCTGCCAGGGGTGCGGGTTTGTTCGAAAGAGACACCACAGCCCCTGGCATACGGGCTACTGAAGGAACACGGGTGGGTTTTAGTCAGTAAAAGTCTGACACGCCCTCCTGCTCCACCCAGAGCGGGAGAAGTTATTTGAGGATTTCCCACCCAAAAAAAAAAAAAATCCTACGAGTATTGATTTAAGATATTATAATTTGGAATAGCCGCCATCTTAAAATCCAGATTGTCCATCTTATTTGATGGCAGCACTATCCCCCGAAAACCATGCCAAAAAATGGTCCAATTGCACAAGCCTCCATCTTGGATTTTGATTTTCGGTCTCAGCACCTACCCCAGAAAACATAAATACCGTAAATAAAAGTTAACCTTAAAGTTTTTTAACCGAAATACTTAAAAAAAATGATGAAAATAGACCATTTTTTTTTTTTTTTTTTTGGGTGGGAAATCATCAAATAACTTCTCCCGCTCTGGGTGGAGCAGGAGGGCGTGTCAGACTTTTACTGACTAAAACCCACCCGTGTTCCTTCAGTAGCCCTTAAGCCAGGGGCTGTGGTGTCTCTTTCGAACAAACCCGCACCCCTGGCAGGCATCGACCCTTGCGGGTCCCATCACTTTTTGTGCTGACATCTCTTTGAGGCGCGCGTGGAACACAACGCGCCGTCGACTTGGGCTTGGTCCTTACCGGACAGCGAGCTACCCATTACTCGCCGTCCGCAAGCCCACGCCTACGGTGGCCGGAAATCGGCCTGGGATTCCCGACGCCCAGGGCGTCTCCGTATCCTGCGGCGGCTGGGGTCGCGAGGGCGCATATGCTGCCTCTCCCTCACGTGCGCCGCCTCCCTCTTCGCGAGCATCACTGCTTCGCTGAAGGAGGTGACGGCTCCCCATGCCCTCTCGCTCCGTACCATGGCTTGGACCAGGGCCGGACGCGAGAGATCGCCGCCGCCGATCGCCTCCACGAGGACACGGCAAAAAATAGACCATTAGGCTCAGTAGTTTCGGAGATAAGGGGCTTATATCCGATTAGATGTTATTTAAAATTATCAAATACATACATATTAATTTGAGAAACCAACAAAGTGATCAAACATGTATTAAAGATATGTATGTCACACTGTACCTACATCTTGCAAAACTTTTTTTAAATTTTCTCTTTTTTTCCCCAAAAGTAAACCCCTCATTCAAAATTCATTTATATACGTTACACGTCTGTGTTTGGGTCATAGAATTTTATATGTGTCCTACCTTTCAACTTAATCGGTCCAGCAGATTAGAAACAAATTGGCCGTACTGTAACACATGGACATACCGTTTTTCATTCGGACGTACCGAACCCTAAAAAATTACACCTCTATCCTCACTACACGTGTCTATAAAATAATTAATAAAAAAAACAATTAATTAAAATCATACCAGTTTTTATTCATTTTCAAATTTTTTTTTCAAACCGATTTAATTGCGAGTATCGATTAGACTGAATACAACTTTTGAATCGAAAAAAAAAAAATTGGTGGCCGGTCAGCACTAAGAAGTGCCTTGTTGCAACACAATTTTTAGTATTTTTTGACAATATTTGATCGTGTTTTTATGTAGTTTAGGTATGAATAATGGTGAAAGTAAGAATGCAGAGCGAATTATTGTATATTTATTTTGTCCTTTTGCATATTTTCAGCAAGAGAGGACGCTGTTAATGTACATATTGTCAGCGAATTTATGATGCCTACGGTTTGGAGAGGTGTAGTAATACCTATTTTATACAACTTTTGCAGTAGACTGACGCAGATTGACCGGCCTCAATATATAATTAAAGATATTTGTCACAAACTTATTGTATATAATAGGCGTGGTAACATATTTTTCTTAATAAAACCGAATACTGAAAGTTGATGTTAAATCCTGAAATTCATGGCGTAATTTGCAACATCCCGCCGAGTCAGCTGATGTGTCATATGTCAAAATCTTGTCGAGCAGAGAGGTTAAATAGGTTCATTTTATTTATGTAGATTATTTTACATATTGTGAATGAGAGAACGTTGTAGGCCTTACAGACTAGATTTGTAGACGATTTTCTATTCTGTATTCGTCCAAGTACCTGGTACTTATTGACAGGCCTGCACTGTCCTCCCATACCTATTATCTCTGTAATTTGAAAACATTGTTAAAGCCAATTATTTTTAAAAGAGTAACCGTGTAGTTTCTTGCCAGCTCTTCTCCATAGGAAACAACAATTTGGATCCGTGCACCTAGCTTCTGACGTTTCATGAGTGCCCATGCAGGTTTATATGAAATAAAATATTATGATTTGATTTGATTTGTTCAGGAAAAGGGCTACGCGGATTAGTAGATACAAGTAGATCTAGAATGGAATAAAGAAAGCAAAAGGCATAAATAGTCAATCTAACTGAAGAAAAAACTCCTTCATGTTGAAAGAAAAATCGTAACTGTAGATATGAGCCCTAAATATTAATTGTCAGCAATTTCAGCCACGTCTTTTCAGTATAATTTCATAAACATTTGCATAACTAATTTACAAATTGTCAACGATAAAAGAAAACGTAGTTTAAGGTCAAAATCTCGGAATGAAATTAATACACGATTACAATCAGTCGTTTTGATTAGGAGGTCTACTTTTTGATTGAATTCAATATTTTGATTTGAATTCAGAACAATGACTGTAATCTTCAGTTTTTAACCGTCTTCAATAAGAAGGTTCACATTTTCAATTCGTCTGTTTTTTTTTTATGTATTGCCAGCGATATCTCCGATAATTGTCGGACGATTTTTTTATTTTATTGGATAGAGTATGCTTCAGATGTCGCCTCATATTTTTTTTTTTTTGTAGTTTTGGAGTTACCTTCGATAATACGTATTTTAATCTAGTAAGTGTCTCTTGATAATGTTCTCTAATACTTTCTGCCACTGCTATAGCAAGTAGTACGTAGTAGTTAGTAGTAATACGAATTGGTGCTGATTACGTACCATAAAAAAACGTGAAAAATGAAAACGTTTTTACAATAAAAAAACTTACAAAAAAAAAAAAACTCATCACACCATCATTTCCGCCGAAGACGTCCAGTACTGGACATAAGCCTCCTCCAAACGGGGAGGGAATTGCCATAATCGCCACGATTGCCCATTCTCTATTAAGTCCCTTAGTAGCCTTCTAAGACACCCACGGGAAGAAAAAAACACTACAAAGTGAAAAATAAGTATTTCTGAAGTCGGTGTCTTTGGATATGTATTTTAATTTTTTGACACCGACTTCCTAAACTAAAGTAATTTTTCTCATTTTTCGTGTTTCTTTTTTGAAGTCTGACATGAGAAGAAAGACACGAGATCGAAATTGTAAACAGTATGTAAGTACAGACAATATGTGCAAAAACTCCATGTCAACAAAAATTTCCTTGGTTCTAAAACCCTTAGTATACCTCCAAAACCTCACAACATTAGCCTTGCTTTACAACGTTAATTCCGATCGTGAACCACGTCATCGAATGCGAAACACGAAACCGTTGCCGCCACGCCAAAGCAAAGTTTGGTCGATAGGAGACTGAAGCAGCAATGTTCTGCCCATGACATTATAGAAGACTCGCTATGTTCAATGGGGCGTAGAATTTTGATATTTTGATATTACTGGTTGAAGCAAAAAGTAGTTACTTTGTTGGTTTTACGGTACCTATTTCATCATCATCACTATCAATTTGTTAGGGTTCTTCCTTTAAACACGTGCGGTTCCACCCGGGTAGAAAAGGGTAAGAAAAAAAAAAACTCGACACTCACGTGTGATTTCGAGCTGTGCTCGCGAAATCATACGCGAGAGTGACAGAAATTATGCTATAGGAACATGCTACTGGCAAAAAGCTATGTTAGTCCTTATAATTATAGCATCAGCTATCTGCCAGTGAATGTAAATTAAAAAAAAACCGACGAAAAAAGATCGCAGATGATGTGGATATTGAAAGGGAACGCAGGGCATTGTCAGTCAGAGCTAATATGCTAGCCCGTAGGTTTGCACGTTGTACTGCTCAGGTAAAAATAAGTTTATTCAAGGCATACTGTCAGTCTTTTTATACGTGTAGCCTATGGATGAAGCACACGCAGAAGACTTACAGTGCCCTGCGTGTTCAATACAATAACGCGTTCAGGATGTTGATGGGGTTGCCACGCTTTTGTAGCGCTTCAGGTATGTTTGCAGACGCTCAAGTGGATACCTTTCAAGCGATACATCGCAAAAGAATAGCGTCTCTGATGCGCCGCATACGGGGCAGCCCCAACAGCTGCCTGCAGCTTATTGCAGGGAGAATGGACGCAGATTGCTCCCTTATGGAGCATTGGACAAAACTACATGTACGAGTAGTGCGGTCCTGATCAAATGTTTAATGTTTCTACAATTCTGTGTCTATTTTTGTATTCCCTTTCTTATTATATTAAAAAAAACATGTAAGTATCTACCTATGGATGATAATTTATCTGAAATAAATGAATGGAATTTAATTGAATTGAAAAAGAAACTGAAAAGCATAAACTAAACATTTTCATCTGAGCTCCTAAATTAATGTGAACGACTAATCTTGGGTTGGCGCTAATGAATGCTGCAGATCAATCTAGCTGCAATTATTTTACCTACCTTGATGTTTGCTTGAGACACCTACTACGACTACTTTATCATTGCAGAAAGCTTAAAAAACCCAGTTCTCTGACATCTAAACTAATCGTTGCATTGTTCAGGTCTACACCCTAAAAATGGCTCACAATAAAACCGAGTTTATCAAACATTATTTTACCTTTGTACTTGATCTTTTGATCGGGTCACTTCGTATGTACTCGGCTAAAATCGTTAAAATTCAAGGTATTTGACTACCATACCAGCATCGACCAAATAATGGTAGCAACCTGTAGTTATATGTGGGCGGGGTTTACCCCTACCCTTTTGTGTAGTTTCCACCAATAGGGTGCAAGGATTTTAAATTGAGAACGCGTGCCGATGCGTCGCTACTTTACAATGTCAAAAATTGACGTATCGTCAAAACCAAAACAGTTGTATACAGGGTGGTATTGGTTTTTTCAGTAATATACCAATTTTTCTTGGCATTTGTTGCTGAAAAGGTTCTTTACGGAATTGTTATTGTTTGCGTCTAATACTCGGTCCCTATAAACATAAACGAATCTTTTTGCTTACCAATGGTAGCATTTTTTTTTTATTTGTCAAACCGGGCATATAAATAGATTCGTAAGCCAATGTTACCTGTGATAGCTACTTCTATATGGGAGGTTCTACTATGCAAAGCTATGAGGTCTTTGGTTTATTGTTGGTAACGATACAAGAGTAAACATTTTAGCCAATAACGGAACGTAAAATATAGGAGTCGGTCATAAGCAGTGATAGTAATAGGTAGTGCCTATTTGCCTAAACTTCGAAGAACAGAGACAAGAAACGGAGACTTCCTTAGGACAATTTTTTTTTCCGGGATTCGGGAAAAATCTTCAGTAAGTTGAAAATAAGCTTTATTTAAGATGTGCAAAAGCTATATTTAACTAAACTTGCAACTACCAATTTTTTTTTTACTCATCTTATACAGGATAAGTTTTTATCCAGTGCGCAAATTTTAATTTACTGAAGATTTTTCCCAAATCCCGGGAAAAAAAATTCGTCCTAAGGAAGTCTCCGTTTCTTGTCTCTGTTCTTCGAAGTTTAGGCAAATAGGCACTACCTATTCCTATCACTGGTCATAAGTCGATCGTGTCCTATTTATGTTATAGGTAATTTGCACCGACCGTTATTTTTTAAGTTTTTTTTTTAGTGTTTTGTCAGTGGAAATTTGCAAATGGTCTTCAGTTTCATATTGTTTAAGAGCTTTGTCACAGGTCCACTAGCGCCACTGCTTTAAAAAATATTATCTCGTGACTGAAAAGGAATTATGAAAAACGGCTCAATCAGCTGTCTCAGGTAAGTGTGTCTTAAATTTTCTAATACCTTTTATAAAGTGTCATATTGAGACACGAAGCAACAAAATGCGATCTAGCGGAATGTGGCCGTTTTAAAGAGTAAAAAAAAAGAATTTTGCAAATCCGTCTATTTAAGACGGTGTTATGCCCGAACATACATAAAAAAAAAATGTATATAAAAATTTATAAACTACTCCTTATTGAAGTCGGTTAAAAAGTTAATTTAAAAGAACTTAAATACAAGAACAAAGACATCGACTTCCGAAATTAAAGTTATTTTTCGCTTTGTGGTGTTTTTTTTTTTTAGAACCAATTGTTTTATTTTTGAATTACCTTTTTCACACTAACAACTCATGCGGAATCATTGTCCGCATGAAATGCCTCGTAAGTACAGTAGGATCCAAAAGCGGAGTACCAATCTCAAAAAGTAATAGATTGACACTACGGTTTAACTTACGACCTTCTTATATTAAGTAATTTCTATACTGTAGACACACACACTCTCATACGTCTACAAATGATTGTATTCCATAAATTCAACCGTTAAAGTAAATGACGTGATAGCTTAGTGGTTCCTGAACTTGGATTAGCGCCATCGTGCGCAACGAGTCTCGGGTTCGAATCCCACGCGCGGTGTGCTAGCCTTTTTATTGTTTTAAAAATCGCTTTTGACTATAGTTTCTTGTTCTATTCGTCTTGTTCACTAAACTCGTAAAACTTTATCAATATACCCACAGAAACCTAAAGAAATTTAAATGATAGTTAACTTACGACTCATTCGACGTGACATATAGAACGGTGTTGGTTGTTATTGTGTGCTAGTGACGTGTGTTTAATCTGTTAGCGGTCTTCTAGTTCATTTGAAAATTTAAGCAAATTGAATAATAGAAATGAAAGCGAATATTATTGCGCTGCATAAAAGCGGACTTAAATGTCACAAATAACTGATGAAACCGGCCTGAGTGTGAGTATTATGATTTAATTATTTTATTAAGCACTTATTTAAAGTATAACTGCTGATCCTTGTAGTAATTTTTAAACGTTTTATAAATATCATAACGTCTAAATAGAAGAAAAATATAAAATTTCAAAGTAAATTTATTTCCTAGATTAAATATTTATGTGAAATTTATATTTCAAATAATTTTGTTTCTAAATAGTAATACATATTAGTATGTATTTTGTTTAGTAGCCTAACAGTGCCCCTTTTTTGTTTTAGTGAAATACTGTGAGTCAGTGGATGAAAAGATATGAGGAAGGGGGTAGCCTTGCCCGTCGAAAGCAAAGTGGAAGACCCCAGCTTATAAAAGAAAGCGACAGCACAAGTGGTTTCAAAAAGACAAGACATTTTGCCAAATAATTCATAGTGCGCTGTGCACTCGACGCAGAAGGTTTGCATCATGGAAAACCAGCTCAAAAAACATAAACATTAACATTAAGATATAAATTAGAAATATTTATTATTATTGACTTTTATTGATTTTAGTAATATTCACATAATATTGTGTCATATCCGTAATATGGATTATATTCGAGGTTTAGTTTCAATCTTCTTTTCGTAATGAAAATGATTACTTAAGCTATAACTTCGATAAGTCCTATTAAATACAATTTGTTAACTTTGAGGTTTGAGAGAACTAACTCACTCGCAGTAGATTTATTCCAATAGTAGTACTACTGAGTCATTTAATTGTATTGTGACAACTTGTCTGCATTTGTTATTTTTACGTGGGTAGATTTGCGGAGAAAAATGTGATTTCTTTAGAGTACCGCACATTGTAGTAATTACAGCACAATATTATTATATTACTAAGATACAATAGCCTGATTATCATGGTTCACCAATTAGCTACTTTACTTCAATAATAATGTTCTTTATGAGAAAATAAACTGTTAACAAGAAGTTATTAGTAGTTATTTTTATACCTACTTCATAAAATTATAACGAATAAACATTTTGTAGTCACATAATCTTCTTAATCCTTTGTTTAAATAATAATTTAAGTAATTAAAAAAAAACATTCTCGTATAACGAATAATAAAAGAACTGATGAAATTGTTGAAAAGAAAAATAAGTCTCTTCGGGAGATTTGAACCCAGACTTATGTGTTTCTTAATCAATGACAATACGCTGCGAGCTACCGAGACTTGATATTAGAACGTGAATTTTAGCGATCGTATGAACCGACCAAGGTCATACGTAGTTACTACGTAACACAGTACAGACAGAGACAGAGTACTCTGTGCGACGGTATGTTTTTTGTATCTTTCGACGACAGTGGTGTGTGAGTACCTACTGTGGTGTGCGGTCTGGTTACATCACTTATACACACAGCTGTAGGTACGGCCTGGACCGCGAGTCATAGCAATATAACCCTTAGCATGAGAATGGACTCTTGACCGCGACCGTACATGACTCACTAACTTTTCTGTTGGAATTAAATAATAATATTCTAGTGTATAAGTTGTAGTATCTAACGTGTGTATTAACAAAATTGGTTCCTATGTTGTCCCGAATAAAACAATTTTATTATTATTTATTTAAATGTGAAAGTAACTCTGACTGTCTGTTACGCTTTCACGCCTAAACTGCTGAACAGATTACCATGAAATACACGCGGCGCGGAGCCGCGGCCTAAACCTAGTAAGAAATCATGTTGAAAATATTTTCTCAACGTCCTGTATAAGCTAATGACATCACAACATGATAAATTTTCACTGCCATGTTTTGAAGCGACGGTAGTATACACGAAACAACATAAATTAGATATTAATAACCAGTAGTTTTTCACAAACAAACTAATTGTAAGTTTTTTTAAGATATGAAGGACATTTTTGTTTACTCGTTATGACTGTCTGTGCCCCAATGGGGGTTGACAGGGGTCTACAGATGTACTACATATTTTTTTGGACCATATTTTTGTTATCACTTCAAAAAAGGAGGAGGTTTTCAATTCCGTCATCTATATAAATAAAAAGAACAGTCCTGACTGACTGACTCATCAACGCCCAGCCCAAACCCTTGGACCTAGAAAGCTGAAATTTTGCACAGAGGTTCCCTGTATAATGTAGATAAGGAATAAGGGGGATAAAAGAGTAACCGTGAAGTTTCTTGCTGGCTCTTCTCCATAGGAAACAATACTGTGGATCCGTGCACCTAGCTTCTGACGTTTCATAAGTGCCCATGCAGGTTTATATGAAATAAAATATTTTGATTTTTTTGATTGAAGGAAGGGTTTTTCGAAATTCAACCCCTAAGGTAGTTAAATAGGGGATGAAAGGTTTTATGGAAAATTTTCATTTTTGTAATTTAAATCATGAAAATTGGTTTCATTCTGATTAAAAATTAAAAACCATGTGTTTCAATGTTTTTGGGAAATCAGTCCCTGAGGGTAAAATAGAGGATGAAAGTATAAATGGGAAAGCCGTTAGTTTTGTAGCTCAAACAATGAAAATTTGTATTTACCCTCCAAAAATTGACGCTTGCATACTTTTAATCCCGGTATTAATCCCGTGGGATATTTTCCGATATCCACGCGGGCGAAGCTGCTGGCAAATGCTAGTATTTATAAACATGAAAAATTAAATACTTTTTATTTAAAACTTTATATTATAATATGTACAGGTATATAAAAAGAAAATAATCATAAGGCATCAAAAAATACGTCCGCATCGTTGTCAATGGGAAAAGTGCCCAAAAGGCTGGCAGCACTGCCACGTTGTATGCCAATGCTGATTCTTTGGCCGCTGCTGCAGGTGCGGAAAACCTCAAACGGCGCAAATATTCCAATCTTGTTGGAACCTATATCTTCGAGCCGTTTGGGGTTGAAACTCTAGGGCCATGGGGTCCGAGTGCCCACTTAGTTTTCCAAGACATTTCCAAGCGGTTGGTCGACTCTTCACGTGACCAAAGGGCTGGCCTATTTTTCGGCCAAAGAATCAGCATTGCCATACAACGTGGCAATGCTTCCAGCCTTTTGGGCACTTTTCCCATTCAATAAACTGATTTGAAAAATCCTTTACTTATTTGTTAATTTCTTAATTACCCTATAGATATAACCCTTTCAAACATGAAAAATTAATGAAGAAAGGAAGACCTGGTTCCATGTAAATTTGGTCATGTTCTCATGAGTGGTTTTTGAGTTAGCTTCAATAATACGCTTTTTTTTTTGGGTGGGAAATCATCAAATAACTTCTCCCGCTCTGGGTGGAGCAGGAGGGCGTGTCAGACTTTTACTGACTAAAACCCACCCGTGTTCCCTCAGTAGCCCGTAAGCCAGGGGCTGCGGTATCTATGTCGAACAAACCCGCACCCCTGGCAGTTCAATAATACGCTGATGTTGATATAATAACTAACTGTCACTATTTACTTAGCAAGTGATTAGATACCACAACTGAAAAGTGAAAAAAAAAAAAACTGAAGACTTCCGAAATTTAAGTTATTTTTCACTTTCTACTGTTTTTTTGGAAGTCGGTCGATTTTAAAATTTTTCGTTTGCGACTTGTTGGGACCCGTAGACTAACGAGCAGTCTTGAATTATTTCAATCATCAACACCATCATTTTAGCCGGAAGACGTCCACTGCTGGACATAGGCCTCCCCCAATTTGGGGGGGCTTGCCATATTTGCTACGCTTGGCAGGCGGGTTGGCGATCGCAGTATGGTAGTAAAATGCATAGAGAACGCTGCTGCCCATTCTCTAGTAAGTCCCTTAGTCGCCTCCTACGACACACACCGGAAGAAATAGGATGGTGCTATTCTTTACGTCCGGCACCACACGGTACTATTAATTATTTAAATAGTCTCATAGAAACCAAGGCTTATTTGTCTTCCTTACGGAACGAAGTCCGATGTAAAGCTTCCGATTAAAAAGAAATCGTTTCCCATTATATCCAATGGCTCACCACTGCCATAGTAACCCCCTCTATTGATATGTGTGGAAAACACCCTATTATGTTAATCAAATGGAGGTGAATCACTTTTCGTTTCTTTCTTTTCTTCAAGACAGGACGAAAAAAAAATACAGTGCTATCTAAGGCTCATTCCGATCCAGCCCTCGCTGCCCTGATCCAGCGAAGCCCTAAGACGAGGTCCATACCCGGAAAGCCCTCAGCATGTAGTCGCTTAGTTTAAATTTTTAGGCCCTGGCCTTACTACTGACTGAATACTATAAGCAATCTCATGCAGTCGGAGGCATCATCATCATCATCATTTCAGCCGAAAGACGTCCACTGCTGGACATAGGCCTCTAACGTTTCCAACTCCGTATCACTTACGGATAGAAGATTAGTTTTGAGCCCGAAATAAGAACCCCCCCCAGTGGGTTCCCGCATTGTCGTTGCGGGGGGGCTCAGTAACCGTGGATTCCGGCCACGGTGAAGCCAAGAGGAACCCAAAGGTGGGGCCGCTCGTCAGGGTTTTTGCCTCAAAGCCGACGACCGACGTAGCGGCCAAAAAGTAGGTTGCGGTGAGGTGCACCGCAACTGAGGTGGGCCGCGATGTCGAATGGGAGGCATCGCGGCTGAGGGTTACGGGCTGCGGTAGAGGAGGAGTGCCGGTGCTTCTGAGCAGCGCTCTTCCCTTCCGTGGCCTGGAAGGGGCCGCCACCGTTTGATGGCGGACGCGGTGGGGCCGCAGGGGAAGAGGAGTGTCGGTATAGCGTCAGCCGCTCTCCCTATCCCCTGCGGCCGAAAAGTGGTAGACGGGACGACGCGTTGTGTTCCACACGCGCGCCGTCAAAGATGTCAGCAACCACTGGTGGGGTCCGCAAGGGCCGATGCCTGCCAGGGGTGCGGGTTTGTTCGAAAGAGATACCACAGCCCCTGGCATACGGGCTACTGAGGGAACACGGGTGGGTTTTAGTCAGTAAAAGTCTGACTCGCCCTCCTGCTCTACTCAGCAGGAGAAGTCATTTGATGATTTCCCACGCAAAAAAAAAAGCCCGAACTAAGAATGAATGACAACACGATTTGACATCTGTCCCTACTCCCCACAAACTACATAGAGAAACTCCCAATATGTTTTTACCCCGTCTAAAAAAGTTAGTTAATTGGTTGTAGGATTCACTAAGAAGTTTCGAACTACTTTCGTTGACGGAGTTAAAGAGTAGGCCCCCTGGTCCAGGCCATGGTACGGAGTGAGAGTGCATGGGTAGCCATTTCCTTCTGCGAAGCGGTGATGCTCGCGAAGAGGGAGGCAGCGCACGTGAGGGAGAGGCAGTATATGCGCAATCACGGCCTTAGCCTTCGTAGGAGACACCCTGGGTGTCGGGAATGCCAGGCTGATTCTCGGCCACCGTAGGTGCGGGCTTGCGGACGGCGAGTAATGGGTAGCTCGCTATCCGGTAAGGAACAAGCCCGGGTCGACGGCGCGTTGTGTTCCACGCGCGCCTCAAAGAGATGTCAGCACCAACTGGTAGGGTCCGCAAGGGCCAATGCCTGCCAGGGGTGCGGGTTGTTCGAAAGAGATACCATGGCCTCTGGCACACAGGCAACTGAGCGAACACGGGTGGGTTTTAGTCAGTAAAAGTCTGACACGCCCTCCTGCTCCACCCAGAGCGGGAGAAGTTATTTGATGATTTCCCAACCTCAAAAGAAAGGGTCAAGGTCAGACATAATCTTGGTCAGATCATGTGAAGACCATGTAGATTGGTGTCTGAAATGGTCTATTGTACTATGCACAAATAAATTATACGTAAACAGTAATAATACGGTAATGTAATAAAACCTTTTTTTCACAATACGAAACCTTGGCATTGGTCAACCTTCAATTACAAATCCAACCACGACAACTGAAGACTTGGCACATTTCATACAGCCTCTAAAATTGCAACTTGAAATTAATTATTGCATAACGATGTGTTTTTTTTCTTCGTTTTTTCTGACAAAAAACAATTGAATAGTTGTAACTGAAGGTTGTAGTTAGTTTTTGTGCAATCTGTTCGTTCGTCAGTACCCTTGTATCTATAAAACGGCTGAACAAACACGGATAAAGTGCAATATTTAAAGCAGATTTTTCCTTTTTTTTGTGAACTTGACTTTGTTTTTTTATTGACCTAATGTTTTTTTTTTTTGCTAAATAAAAAATCAACCCTGTTCTACTATACATTTTCTTGAATTCAAGATTGAATTAGCTTGTTTAGTAATTGGAACAGCCTTTTTTTTTAGTTTTCACAATGGTGTGTCGGTCTGACTTTGGGAATCAGATTTTCATTTTTAAAAGACTATTGTAATGCATCATGTAATGTAAGACCCCGATACATACTTAAAAGTGTTATATTATGGATGTGCGCTCCAGAATTTTATTTTTAGGGTATTAAATATAGTTATTAAATTAAAAACACATTTTTGCCCACTTTTTTGACGTCATACAAAAAACGTGTTTTTTTAAATGTAATATAGGTACATAGACATATTGTACGGTCGTGTAGAATCCGACGTGTGGAAATCGAATTCGCACTTGGCCGGTTTATTTAAATTACGTGAAGTTAAAACCTTTTAATTAATAGTTTGCTTGTTTTTTATTTGTTTCATAGACTTTGCCAGTAACTATTGCAAATTAGTATTGTTTTAATTCCTTAGCTAACCTTGGAGACAATAACCACAAACGACGCCATATTGGATTCATTTCATCACACCTGAAGGTTAGAAACGTGCGCAAAAACATTTACCTTCCTCAATAAATTACTAGTCCGATTCAAAGTCTGTAGTTTAAGTAGTATAACCGTACCAGTATTCGCAATGCTGTGAATCTATGATATTTAAAGGTAGGGCAGCCATTGTGAATGGTATTGCACAAATTGCAGTACAATAGGCACGTCTGCTAAAAACTTTTGTTAAATTGCAGTGTACAGAGAGAGCTAATGTATTTTAAACTACGGCAAACGAATAAACTTATGAAAAAATATACGACCAGTATATTAAAGTGCATAAAATTCAAAACGTGCCTATTGCCCAATTTCATACGCATTTCTACACGTAAATCTAATAAATTAACTTCACGCGCGTCACCTATTTAACCAGTGCGAAAACTGTAACCATGCATTCAGCATATCATTCTAGAACCCCTAGCACAGACATTTTTCACCAGTTATTTAAAAAAATCTGCTATTTCATAGAAAAGTGCAATACCTACGCGGTCAAAATGTATGAACAGCTGTTTTTTTTTGTATAACCGGCGAAAAATGTCTACGCTAGGGGGTCTAGAATGATATGCTGAATTCATGGTTACGGTTTGCGCACTGGATAAAAAGTTTTTCCTGCATAGAAAAACTTTTTCCATAGAAAAAAAAACCGGTCAAGTGCGAGTTGGACTCGCGCACCGAGGGTTCCGTACAAACCTGTGGGTATATAAGTAAAAGTTCAAAATTGTCAAAAATATTTTTTTTTATATGACGAAACTAAAAATTTTCGGTTTTCGTAATTTTTCCTATATCTGTACTATAAGACGTGACTTCGTACAAAATTTCAAGATTCTAAGTTCACGGGAAGTACCCTGTAGGTTTTGATTCCCGTGCGAGTTTCGAAAATTTGCGGAATTTTGCGGCCTAAATGGCTGTATCTTTTGATTGCGTTGACTTAGAAGGTTGATTTTTCTACAGCTTCCAGGGACAGTAGAACTAAGTATCATATATAAATTTCAGTTTGATACCTCCACGCGTTCCTGAGAAAAACGGTCTTGACAGACGGACGGACGGACGGACGGACGGACGGACGGACGGACAACAAAGTGGTCTTATAAGGGTTCCGTTTTTTCCTTTAGAGGTACGGAACCCTAAAAACAACCGACTTCCGGAAAAACACTACAAAGTGAAAAATAACTTTAATTTCGGAAGTCGGTGACTTTGGATATGTATTTTATTAATTTCTTGTCACCGCCTTCCGTAATTAAAGTTATTTTTCACTTTGTAGTGTTTTTCCGGAAGACGGTTGTTTATTTTTTTGTGGAAAACGTTTTTATTTTTCACTTAATAGCTAAAGTACCCACCCCACACCAATTCGAAATTTTATCATCCTTGGGGTCAAAACAATGCATATTTATGCGATAGTAGCAATAATTGCGGTTGATGGTTTGCTGTCAGTATTGAGTATTGAACCCATGATTAGATCTATATGAAATTTAAATGGGAACATTTCGGATTATACCCCTTTATTTCACTCTGTTGGATTCTCAAACCTCTGTTCAAAACCGAGCGCTGAAAATCGAATGCTCGATAAAATTTTGCCGCGATAATTTACATCTGGCATCCATGGCCTAATACCTACAAGATTTAATCTTGAAGTTAAAGGGAAACTGGGTTTAACCCTAGTGTAAGTAGAGTTTATTTTGTGATAAAATCGAGCTTGCTCCGTTAACCACTTTTCCTCATCAAATCGAGGTCGAAAACTAGAATTAGTGAAAACTAATTTTAGATTTCGTCCTTCATGTTCCTTATCAATCCATTCAAAATTAAAATATCAATTAAAAATTTCTTGCTTTTTATACCTACATAGAACATTATCATCTGCCTAGCCTTTTCACTTTTTTTTTTGAGGCCGGGAACCTCTACCCAGAGCGGGAGAGGTCATTTGTGCCGTGTTCCGAAATGCAACAAAAGTGATTATATCGCGAACCCGACCAAATTGATTAGTCAAAAAATTTAAGAGCTATCAGATCATTAGTACTGATTTTTATTTTGGTTGGCTTCGCGATATTATCACTATTTGTCTAATACGGAATGCGCCCTTAATGATATGCCACCATCCAAAAAAAAAAAGGTAAGGAATCGAAATGTCATATTCTGTATGTTTAAGACAATTTATCGATATTATTAATACGATATAAGCAGATTTCGTGTGTGATTGACGTGTTACGAGTAAGGAATTGTTTTTATTTGGGTGGAGCAGGAG
Source organism: Polymixis flavicincta (assembly GCA_949987655.1). Classification (NCBI taxonomy): domain Eukaryota; kingdom Metazoa; phylum Arthropoda; class Insecta; order Lepidoptera; family Noctuidae; genus Polymixis; species Polymixis flavicincta. The sequence goes on along the minus strand of OX465199.1, from coordinate 6,345,428 downwards.
GGCATGTCAGACTTTTACTGACTAAAACCCACCCGTGTTCCCTCAGTTGCCAATGTGCCAGCACATGAGTAACTAAACGGAACAGACAAAGCTTTATACAACCGCGCGAATCGGTTGCACTACTACAAGCAAGTGGGCCATGTAGTTACTCATGTGGTGCCAGGGGCCACGGTATCTCTTTTGAATAACCCGCACCAACTATTTTGGGGTCGGCTTCTAGTCTAACCGGATGCAGCTGAATAGGTACCAGTATCTAAAAAAAAAAAAAACATTTATTCAAATTAGGCTGAGAATCAGCACTTTTTGAACGTCAAAATACCTATGACAGTCCCCCAAAAACGCCCACCGTTCGACACTTCCTAGTGCTTTAGCTCAGAAGAAAAAAAAAAATTAAAATTTAAAAAACCCCCGACCCAAACAAAAACTCTAAAGAGTAAAAAATAATATTTATAGGCCTTTTAATTTGAACGTAATATTTTGATCAGGGCATTGTCAAGTCGGGGGACGGCTAGGCCTCTGTTTGGCGTTTTCATTGACCGTCCCCCGACTTGACAATGCCCTGATCAAAATATTACGTTCAAATTAAAAGGCCTATAAATATTATTTTTTACTTTTTAGAGTTTTTGTTTGGGTCGGGGGTTTTTTTAATTTTAAATTTAATTTTTATTTCTTGCTTTTTAAACTTAATGTCTCCCTTAAATCACCATTTATCTATAATCTATTCATTGAGACCTTTTCAATGAGCCCAAACACGATACTTCTGCTGTTTGATGGTGAATAACTTGGGTTTGCTGGAAATTCCAGGTGTTGCTCTAGCATCAGTTCAAGGTTATTTTATTCGTCTAATATCATTGAAGTAATAGAATCCCAAATTTTGAGTTGATCAGAGGCTAAAATCCCTTTTTCAACCAGAAAAGAGCTGATAATCTTCAAACGGCTGAACCGATTTTGATGAAACATATCTAAGAACACTCCCGACTAATACACCTTTCAAACAAAAAAAAACTAAATCAAAATCGGTTCATTCGTTCGGGAGCTACGTTGCCTCAGACAGACACACACACACACACATACACACACACACACACAGACACGTCAAACTTATAATACCCCGTCGTTTTTGCGTCGGGGGTTAAAAAGTGGCGCAACAAACTCCCCAGCAACACAGCTGTCTGTTTAGTCGGATGGACTTGACTCTATACATACATAGGCAAAGTAATAAACAATAACGCATATTACCAAAAATAACGGAGCGACTGCGTAACTGACCTCTACAACCCAGATAAGGTAACACGATACCCCTTGGTAAGACTGTTTGTCAGACTTTCGGGCTTCTGACGACCCGTAACGACTGTCAAAGATCCACAAATGACAGCCGGGACCAACGGCTTAACGTGCTTTCCGAGGCACGGAGGGGTCTTGGTATGTAAAGATGCTCACCCATCCACGGACCAACCGCGGCAAGCGTAGCTTTACCTGATCGATCGACCCTTGTGACTATTATTACTTAGCTACAAGCCCCTTGTATAGGTACACAGACAATACCTTTCAGTTTCTAGTGTATGTACTCGAGATGTCTTTAAAGAGACACTAACAATTTAATTTTTATCATCGAATTTGATCAGCTGCTTCTTAGAGGGAAAGAGATAGCAACATTTCTCTCAGCACCTTACTTAATAATTCACAAACGATTAAAAGACTACTTATTTTTGGTCACAATGAAAATGAATAGCAGAAGTTCTAGTACATAATTTATAAGATCAAAGGTGTTAATTTACTTGATTACCAAGGCTACATTCCTACTATTAGTTAGTTCTGATGACAAATGACCGCCGGAACCAACGGCTTAACGTGCTATCCGAGGCAAGGAGAGGTCTTGTTATGTAAAGATGGTCACCCATCCACGGACCAAAGCGTAGCTTAACCTGATTACATTACTAATTCTTATACTGAAATTAATTTACGATCAATTGACAAAAACCTACCATAATTGTATATTTGTACGCCAATTGGCAAAACATAGAGAAACTGTAATTTACAATTGTACAGAGACCAGCACATCAAGCTACCCCAATCTGTCAAATTTCTTTGATAGTTCTTTATTACAAAGGTAATAAGGTTTATGTTCAATTGGGAAAATTTGACAGTGTGGGATAGCTTGACCTGCTGGCGACTGTACCATCTTGCATACTGTTGTAACCTATGTTTACAAATAAAGAGTACTGCCTGATTGATTGCTTGACCTGTAAATTGCAAAAAACTTAAGAATATTTTAATTTCGCGGTTCCACCTTAAGCGTTTTGTTTCTGTCGTGGGAAATATGTCTTCCATTATCATGGGTAGATATTTTTCTTTAACAATCGTATAAAATAAAATATTTATAAAACTACTACCAGACGTCATAAAACGCGCAATAATATTGTATTTTATGGATACGGCTTCTTAATATGCCATAAAACATATTTGCTGTCGGTTTAGGAAACACCATGTGGTAAAATATTGTTTATTTTCTCACGATAATTATACAAAAAATTGTTAGAAAAAATTTTTTGCTGTTTTATAGAAAAGTGCAATACCTACCCGGTTAAATGAACAGCTGAATTTTTTCTTTGTATAACCGACGAAATTTTTTTGCGCTTGGGGGTCTAGAATGATATGCTAAATTCATGGTTACAGTTTGCGCACTGGTTAAAAACTTATCCTGCATTGTCTTCCCTTTTTCTGTTTTTTTCTTTGTATACTGGCACCTTGTCATCGTTTTAATCTTATATTTATAATTGTTTATAGTTTTTTTGCATCATTCTCACATATAGAAGCAACAAGAATAATTTTCCCAAGATTTTGTAATACCTAACATGATTTAAAAGAGTGTCCTTGGAGTTTCTTGCCCGTTCTTCTCCATAGAGATCTACGTTTTGGAATGGGCATCTAGCTTCAATTTTCCAACTGATCGATTTTTTGACAGTTTAAAAGTACATGTAAATGGTTTAATTGAAATAAATTATTTGAGTTTGAGTTGAGTGCTTTTTATGCTGTTTTATGTACATATTTTGTGTGCAACAAACATTGATTTACAAAAAACCCCAGATACACAATCAGCGTCTCAGAAACGACCACATAAATTAGGCGCAATGTGCGCAGGTGTCAAATAGTATTGTCAATATCGTCAGTCATCGTTCAGTCAGTCTTTTTGGATATTGCTTTGTGGAAACCATTTTGAATTATGCGTGTAAGGTTGAATTTGCAAAAAAAAATGTTTTATCTGTTTCGAGTGTTACTTTTGTGCGAGACTGTGCATCTAAGTGTTTTTTTCTATATCAATAGCACCAAGTAAACGGGCTGTACGTCGCGTCGATAACCCTGCCTAATGCCCGACTTGTCCTACTGTTCCGTGCCTGTCCTACGCACTATTCCCACGTAGACAAAGACAATGGCTCACAAAACGAGCTAGAGTCAGCCATTGTGTCGCCGCTGATTACACGCCGACGTTATTCTAACCGAACACCTGCTGTTATGTGGCTATTGAGCTGAATTTCAGATGAAAACGTACGTGGAAATATATTTAGGAGCAGAGGCGTCTTAAAAATCTTAAACTACTACAGCAGGTTTAGCAGGACGCTTTTTTGTTTCTACTCTACTGTAGAATAGAAATCGCTTGTCTACCCTTCTCGAAATTTATTTTTCCCGAGCACCAGGTCACACGTAGACAGTGACTTGTCCATAACAACGGGGTTAGTCGCAAGTGATGTATTGATTACTACCCAATTTTACCGTATTTTTTCGTGTCGTTCTGAAACAAATAATATGAAGCTCAGTGTTTTAAAAGCGTATTCCCAGGCGCTCCATATTTTTTTTCCCGGCAGCTCCAAATTAAAAAAGCAATATAATAATAGGTATTAAATAAAATCTTTCCTGTACGCTAAAATTTTTGGAGCTCTTGGAATTAATGTATGAAGAGAAATTGTTTGGAGTACAATACGTTTGGAGCTCCTGGGAATAAGCCATTTTAAACTAATCTTTCTTCAATAACAAAACGCAAACGGTTTATTTGATAGTTTTATGACAAAGATAATGGCTGGTGCTCGCAAAATTAAAAACGCCAAACAAGTTTTAAAACACATTTAAGTATGTTTTGTGTATTATCTAGTGCCATAATTATACCATTTTGAAGGCGTAACACAAAAAGTAAGTATTTTACTTCGTATGTACATTGTTATTTATTGTTGTTGGTCAGAACATTCATCATTATCATCATCATCATTTCAGCAGAAAGACGTCCACTGCTGGACATAGGCCACCCCCAAAGGGGGGGGGGGTTGCCATAATCGCCACGCTTGGCAGGCGGGTTTGCGATCGCAGTATGGTGGTAAAATGCATAGAGAACGCTGCTGTCTATTCTCTAGTAAGTCCCTTAGTCGCCTCCTACGACACCCACTGGAAGAAATGGATGGTGCTATTCTTTTACGCCCGGACACCACACGGGTCAGAACATTATACAGGGTTATTTGAAAAACACCAATAACCTCTTAAGAGGTCATTGTACTCATCATTATGAACAACTTTTACTATGGAAACAAACCTGAAATCGCGAAAAAAAATCATCTTTTTCCTACATTTTGACGAGATATGCGAACATAAATGTAGGGAACAGCTGATTTTTTTTTCGAGATTTCAGGTAAAAGTAAAAGTAAAAGTTGCATAGTAAAAGTTGTTCATAATGATGAGTACAATGACCTCTTAAGAGGTTATTGGTGTTTTTCAAATAACCCTGTATATACGTATCTATATAAATTTAAAGAAAAGTCCTGACTGACTGACTGACTCATCAACGTCCAGTCCATACTCTTGGACCTAGAAAGCTGAAATTTTGCACAGAGGTTCCCTTTATAATGTAAATAAGGAAAAAGGAAGGATTTTTCGAAATTCTACCCGTAAGAGAGTTAAATAGGGGATGAAAATTTCGCGCGGGCGAAGCCGCTGGCAAAAGCTAGTTTAGTGTCTGAAGTGGTATTTTGTGAAAAGAACCACACAGATTGAGTGGCCCTGTCCAGTCGAAGTAAATGAATGATAAATGCGTGCATTGCATTTATCATTCATTCATTATATTGATTGATGATTAGCTAATAGTCTAATGGTCGTGTTGACAGACAGACATCAGGTAGGTATTTGTGTATCTCTTGGCCTTCTCTGTGAATGTGAACCGAACACATGCAGATAAGCAGGACGTGGTACAAGTTACAAGCGGCAGCGGTGTATATACGACAAATAGGCCTGACAGTTTTCTCTTTTAAAAATACTATATTTGGTGCAGTTATGGCCAGAACCACAGGATAGCTTCATATGAGTTCTCTTTTTCCTCGACTTGTATGAAAACCAGTTTGTTTTTTCTAAACGTGAAGATGAAACAGAGTCTTGTTTGATATATGTATTTTATTAGGTGTGAGCCGCATGGCTTATATACGACAAACTGCATAGTTTTTATGTAGGCTCATTCCTCGGCCAACATGTACGTACTTTTTATCATTCGCGAATCACTACAATACCTACTGACTATGAAAATACCTTATTTATTGTGAGAAAATAATATCACCGCCTCAAGAGATTTATATCTCCACATCAATCTCTGCAGTGCAGGTGTTTATAGACCTGTGTAATGGGTACCTAATGTAATTTATCGTGTAATTTGTGAACGGGATTAACAGCCATAAATATAACGCTCACGCTGATCCATCTGCGTTTCGCGTTGGGTTTGTTTACCGTCCACACAATTCGGATTACATTACACATTTTACACGCGTCTATGTACACGGCTTTCACGACAAGTTCTAAAACCCCACGTGCCAATAAGTACTTTCCATTAAAATATTATTCCACTACTGATATGCCAAACTCATTTTCGAACATTAAAAAAAAAACATGAAAATCTGCGCACTCCGTCCGCTTATGACCCAGACCACATCGCACCACACAATACAAAGTAGATAATAGCCGATCTGGTTCCAGCGTTCGTCCCATTGTCCCGCAGTTAGGGCAGACGAATTTCTAGTACCTTAGTCTGCCTTGACATCATTCGCATCATCATCCAATTGACGGATGACGGCTGTAAGATTATGTTAATGGTTATGGAATCTTCTTTTTATCAACACGAACTGTCGGTACTCAATTGTTTATGGGATTTCATACTGTTAAGTTAAGGGGAATCAAGTCGCGAGCTCGAACTCACTGGTGGGCCTGGGTAAAAAGCACGCTGTCTCACCTAAGCCTGCTATTTTTATAAATTCGTCATTCCAACACGATCCCATTGTCATTTGGTAAAAGTTCATGATCTTCTAAATTCATAATGGTCGATCAGTGGTCGGTCAATGGTCTCGTAATATAATTGTGTTTAATGGCATTGTCGTATTGCCCTTATTATGAAACCCGTTAGTAGAAATGATTTTCAAAAAATACTACTAAATTTGAACATTTATTCATGCCAGATTTCATTTACATTTATATTTTTTACATATTATTTTAGGAACTGTCAATTTTTTTGCAGATTACCCCCAAATTTCAGTCATTCATTTGTCATTATGTACGGAGATTACCAATTAATGCCATTTCTTTCAATGGAATGTCAGTGACTGACCACTGGAAAGTCATAATGACGCCATTATATTAGTAGATTACCAAACTTGTCAAAATCAACAATTATGAAATCAATGATAGACCATTCTGACACTATTGTAATAGCAGACTTGAGGCCGGCTCCGTGTCAGATAGAGGGTAGTACCCGTGATGAGCAGTTAGACGCTAGTTTACACGCACAATATTATTGAGTGAGATGCAGGATCAGTTATAGTAAAACGGGCAAAAAATAAAGAAAAGTCCTTCGGAAGATCAGGTTTTATGAAAAAAACCACTGCTATTAATGACCGATAAAATTTATTGATATTTGTCGGGACCGACTTGGTTTGGGAGATTTCACACATCCATTATTTATCACTTAAACACGCCCAAAGTTAGGTCAAACTAGCAAGAAAAGCGTATCTTTGTTGGCTCATAACTTATTTATGGCTTTTTATTTTAGTATTCTGTTTCCTTATTGACAATATTAATAATGAGACAAAACCATACCATGTTTAATTTTTGATTGTAGCCCCCACTAATGGTGCCCCAATCTCAAAAAGCAATAGATTGACACTTCGCTTTAACTTACGACCTTCTTATAATAAGCAATTTCTATAGGCTATAATACTATAGACACACACACTCTCATACTTTTACAAATGAATGTATTTCCTAAATTCAACCGTTAAAGCAAATGGCATGATAGCTGAGCGGTTACCGCACTTGATTATTGCGTTTGAGCGCAGCGAGTCGCGGTTTCAAATCCCACTCGCTGTGTGATAGTCTTTTTATTGTTTTAAAAATCACTTTTGAGTATAGTTTCTTGTTCTGTTCGTCGTATTCACTAAACTCGTAAAACTTTATCATTATACCCACAGAAACCTAAATAAATTTAAATGATTTACGACTCATTCACCGCGACTTATAGAACGGTGTTGGTTGATATTGTGTGCTAGTGACGTGTGTTTCATCTATTAGCGTTCTTCTAATTCATTTTAAAATGGAAGCAAATTTAAATATAGAAATGAAAGCGAATATTATTGCGCTGCATAAAAGTGGACTTAATACCTATATCACAAATACCTATGTGATGAAACCGGACTGAGTGTGAGTATTATGATTTAAATATTTTATTAAACATTTATTTAATTAAAGTATAACTGCTGATCCTTGTAGTTATTTTAAAACGTTTTATAAATATCATAATGTCTAAATCGTGGTCTAAATAGAATAAAAATATAAAATTTCGATGTAAATTTATTTCCTAGATTATAGAACGATGAAAATAACATTATACTTAATATTTATGTGAAATTGCCCTTTTAAATAATTTTGTTTCTAAATAGTAGGTAATACATAAAGTGTGTATTTTGCTTAGTAGCCTAACATTACCCCTTTTTTGTTTTAGTGAAATACTGTGAGTCGGTGGGTGAAAAGATACGAGGAAGGCGGTAGCCTTGCCCGTGGAAAGCAAAGTGGAAGACCCCAGCTCCTATAACAGGCACACGTTCAGCGAATTTGAAACAAGTGGTTTCAAAACGACAAGACATTTTGCCGAATTATTCGACACATCTTTACGAACCGTGCGCCGTGCACTCAACGCAGAAGGCCAGCTCGAGAATCTGCTCAAAAAACATAGTTAACGGAAAAAACATTAACATTAAGTTATAAATTACAAATATTTATTTATTTTAGTAATATTCAAATAATATTTTGTCTTATCCGTAATCTGGATTATTTTGAGGTTTAGTTTCAATCTTCTTTTCGGAATGAAAATGAACACTTAAGCTATAACCTCTTTAAGTCCTATTAAATACGATTTGTTAACTTTGAGGTTTGAGTTAGAACGAACTCACTCGCAGTAGAATAAAAGTAGTACTACTGAGTCATTTAATTGTATTGTGACAACTTGTCTGCATTTGTTACTTTTACGTGGGTAGATTTTTGTAGAATATTGTGATTTATTTAGAGTACCGACACACAGTAGTAATCAGCACAATATTATTATATTACTAAGATACAATAGCCTGATTATCATAGTTCACCAACTAGCTTATTTACTTCAATAAATTGTTATTTATGAGAAAATAAACTGTTTTAACAAAAAGTTATTATTAGTTATTTTTATACATTCTTCATGAAGTTATAACGAATAAACATTTTGTAATCATTTATTATTGGTAAACCTTTATTTAAATAACAATACGAGTAATAATAAAAAAATGTTACATTATTATTCTGGTATATTAATAAATCGAATAATAAAAGAACAGATGAAGATGATTGTTAAAAAGAAAAATTAAAGCTTCATCGCGAGATTTGAACCCAGACCTATGAGTTTCTTAATCCAAGACGATACGCTGCACGCTACCGGAACTCAAATTATAAAAGTAAATTTTAGCAATGGTATGAACCGACCAAGGTCATGTCTGTCGTCGCCGACGGTATGTATAAAATACATAGATTAACGCCAGTGTGTGAGTGGAGCGGTGAGTTTTGTGTTAATACATCACTTATACACACAGCTGTAGGTACGGCCCGGACCGCCACTTCATAGCAATATAGCCCTTAGTATGCGACTGCATTAGTGAATCTTGATAGTACATTGTCAAACAGTGGAATAATACACTCCCGAAGTTAGTATGGAAAAAAATACGACAAGATCCACCTTAAAGCTGCATAATCAGCTTATTAAGTTCCCACTGCTGGGACACAGGCCTCCTCTCGGTGAGATGGAGTGGGTCGTTATGCATCACGAGGGTCCAGTACAGGTTGGTAGATGTCACATGTCTTCTAATTTTTGGTTCTAGGACATGCCGGTTTCCTCACGGTGTTTGTCTTCTCCGTTTCGACAGAAATAGTTAGAATACTAGTATTAGGTAGGTTAGACTGGCATGGCAGCCAGACCCAACAATTGTTGGGAATGGTTAGGCCTGGGGCTCACTGTTACTGTTAGCTCGCATCATCCCACTGCTGGGCAAAGCCAGAGGGCTTGAGAGTCCCATGACTTCCCGTTCTTTCGATCCACAGCTAAAGTAGACCTCTGGTCGTGTTTTCCCCAGCTCGTAGCACCATTTTCTACGGGTTCTGCCGTCCGCCTGTTATTTTGGCGCACAGCTCATTGGGTATACGGCAGACGCGGCCAATCCAGTCCCACTTCAGCTTAGAGGCTTTTTGAGCAACGTCAGCAACCTGTATTTTGGAGCGCAGTGTGGTGTTGCGAATATGGTCTGTCAATTTGTCGCCTAGAATACGATGCCGTCCATAAGCTTTAATGCCGTTAACCAACAAAATCAGATTTCGAGTTATGGACAATAAAGCGCAGAAAAATATGAAATGCATGCTATTTAGTTATGCAACGGATGGTAAAAAGTCTAGTAAAAATGTAAATTATAACCTCTTAGTCACTTTTTAGTTTAGTAATGTTGCTTACCTGCGTTTTGGAGTATTAAACATATCAAACAAGGCAAGTTAGCGGCATTTTTATTGTTTTTATCTCGGCATCCATAAATAGTAGAAAAATACTACTTAGACAGAAAGATATCTATAGATTTATTTTCTGATTCTGATGGCATCAAAAAACGACAATCGGCCATATGCGAGTTAACGGCATTATAGCAAGCTTGTGGACGGAAGTACGTAACTTAAGGTGACACTTGTCCACAATTTTTCCATGCAAACTTCGCGAGGGTTTTACTCCACTGTTTGACAATGTACATCAAAAATTAAACATGGTTTGGTTTTGTCCCATTATTAATATTGTCGGCACGGAAACAAAATACTAAAATAAAAAGCCATTAAAAAGTTATGAGCTAACAAAGATTCGTTTTTCTTGCTAATTTGATCTCACTTTGGGCGTTTTTAAGTAATAACAGACGTGTGAAATCTTCAAAACCAAGTCGGTACCGACAAATATCGAAAAGCTCAATAAACTTTATCGGTCATTAATAGCAGTGGTTTTTTCATAAAACCCGATCTTCCAAAGGAATTTTCTTAATTTTTCCGCGAAAGTTTTGCTATAAATGCTCCTGCATCTCACTCAATAACGTTGTGCGTGTAGACTAGCGTCTAACTGCTCATCACTGATACTATCTATGTCGGATACGATGCCTGGTGAGACAGTGTGATTTTTAGCCAAGCCCACCAGTGAGTTCGAGCCCGCGACTTGTTTCTCCTTAAGTTAACCATTTTGGACTTTTCTATGGAACGAACTCGGATGACGCCTAGGTATCTATTAGAAACGGTAGGAAGATAAGAGCAGGAAATCCCACCAACACACTATACCTATAAGAATTCATACTGACTTTTCCTTATTCTCAAGAACGATACAAATATTAATGTAAAGTTTATGTTTAAGGGGACACTTTTCGCGGGCTCGAACTCACTGGTGGGCCTGGCTAAAAATCACGCTGTCTCACCAGGCTTCGTATCCAACAGAGATAGTATCAGTGATGAGCAGTTAGACGCTAGTCTACACGCATAACGTTATTGAGTGAGATGCAGGAGAATTTATAGCAAAACATTCGCGAAAAAATTAAGAAAAGTCCTTCGGCGTCCACGGCGAGTAATGGGTAGCTCGCTGTCCGGTAAGGACCAAGCCCGGGACGACGACGCGTTGTGTTTCACGCGCGCCTCAAAGAGATGTCAGCACGAACTGGTGGGGTCCGCAAGTGCCGATGCCTGCCACGGATGCGGGTTGCTCGAAAGAATACCGTGGCCCCTGGCACACAGGCAACTGAAGGAACACGGGTGGATTTTAGTCAGTAAAAGTTTGACACGCCTTCCCGCTCCAACCAGAGCGGGAAAAGTTACCTATTTGACGATTTCCCCCCTAAAAAAAACCGTAACAAACATGGCTTTATGGAATTATAATCGTTCATTTAATTCCATTGAAGGTTTTTTTTAATGAAGTATTCAAGAGGGATCTATTGATGATTTTAATGGTTTTAACCTAGGGTTGACCTGCTAAAAGTAATAAACGAAAGGAAATTTATTTCCCAACTATGTCGGTGTTGGCTTTCAACCTACCCAGAAGCAGTTTTTTTTAATTTTTTTATTCTGAATTTTTGAAGGAGGCTTTTACCCACAATGGTATGTCAGCCTCATCATAACTTAAACTTGCTTTATGCTACACTTACCAATACAATAAACATAATTAATCTCTAAACAAATCAATAAGTAGGTTTGCCATCTCAGTTGAAGGTTGCAGAAGCAGTTAAATACCAGTATTTTACATAGAACGATTGCCTATCTGACCTCCATAACCAAGTTACTAACTGCGTCTGGTTAGACTAGAAGCCGACCCCATATTGCGAAAAGTCTTGGCAGATTTTTCTTGATCGATAATTGCACACTTCCGTAATTTCACGGCTAGTCTCTATAGGGAAGAAAGGGGTAAAATAGAACATCGTGATTTTGTTAAATGTAACGTAACATGTTTTCTGATGTTGGATAGGCTACGTAATTAATTTTCCTAGGATTTTATTTAACATGAGTAGGTACTCTACTTATCCACGCAGGACGACAAAAAATTCGAGAAAAAACAGGTTATATCTAAGTAATTCAAATCTAACTCTTCAAACATAGTTCTTAATTAATTACATTCCACGTTACTTCATAGTTTAATGTTATTTCTTTTGAAGATATTCTCCCATGCCATTGTGTCGAAGTTTTTTAAATAACATTTAACATTTTTCTACGCAACTTGAATCAAGTTTTAGTTTTACTATTTTTATTTAAGTTACAAAACTAGTTTGCAATATGCGCGTATCTATTTCTAAACTAATAATAATATTATAACAGGTGACATTTGTGAGTTTTTGTAGGGGTAATCTTCGGAACTATAGATCCGATTACGAAAAAAAAATCACTAATGGGAAAAACTGTTTTTTTTTTTAAAGCACGCGGATTCATTCTCGAGCAGAACTTAGTATAATAGGATAAAATAAAGGCAATGTCGTAAGTTCAAACCCAGTCACGACTTTTCCATCGTGATAGGAACTAAACTTGTTTTAATATAATGCAGCTAGCATTATTATAAAGTATTATGAAGATGATGATTCATGAGCTATCAATAAATTCAACACATAAAATATTAAGCAAAATGTCTTTCATGCCATAACAGTAGTACGAACGCGAAATGGGTATCATTAGGTTACCCATAGCTGAGACTTTGATAGTAAACATAGGTATGTAATAATAACTTCGACGCTGACAGAGGCGCCACCTGGTATTAATCATCTACAGGTGCAAGTTTAACAAAGTCTTTACATACGACTTTTTTCTGTCTATTTTAATGTACTTACTTACGTGGTCAAATAATACAGATATAATAATAAAATTAAAAAATGCAGTGTTTTTTCCTTAAGTTTCTTAAAAATTAAGAAAAAACCAATCTCCGCTTACTTAGACAAACACGGTACGAGGAAACTAAAAAGACGTCGGGTCAGTCTATGACGTCAAACTTAGAAAAGGTCATAAGCTTATAAGTTTTCACCGGGAACAGTTTTAAAAACAACAAAAAGTGTTGGCCAGGCTAGCACCGTATGCAAATTCCACGAATTCCAATGTATGGTCATAGACCCTAATAGCGTGCATTGAATACCAATCAACTGTCAACTGACCCTTTTCCTATAGAAAGTCATACTCACTTAGAGGGGATAATCCAGTTATCACATCCATTTTTCTAATAGAACACAAACTACAAATGTTCTTTTCACTTTAAATGGATGTTTCAATCTGTCACCCATTTCTTTGACACTATTTTGCACATAAAACCAATATAATAAAAGTATGTTCACACATTATTACTGGTTATTGTTAACAAATGTCACTGATTGTACATTTTTCCCGTATTTATGATTAAATCACTAGACACTATCACATTGGTTTCATTCACCCGAGGTTTACAGGTCGAAATGACAATCACTTGCGTTCCCTTTACAAATTACGAGCAAAATCTTCTCAAAACACAAGTTGAACTTGGTTTTTATCAAATAGTAGTGATTGTTGCACGTTTATTTAGAAGAATTTCACGCTAAAATCACATAAACTTCTTCCCCGAATCACACACGACACAAAAACATGAGAAACGTCACTCTACTAAACAGCCAAACAGGTTTTGTTTTTTTTTCTTCTCGATCAAGTCCTTACCACGTGACGATATCGACTATTAGAGCGTAGTTCGGCCATAAATCGCTAGATGGCAGCACTTGCTGCGTAAGAAATCAAACCCAAAAGTAATTAAATCCAACCGGAGAGGTATAAAGATTATTTCTTCACGTGAATCAACCATGGAAATTTTATTGGCATATTGAATATTTTCGTATGAAATGAATTTCATTTTATGTTGATTAGAAATATTGGCGATAACGCAGCGGCCGACGACTTTTAGCTGTATGGTTATGTGTGTCTAGAGTTAATTTTAAGGTCAACTGTTGTTATTTATTAGATCTTAAAATTAACTTGAGCTTATAAAGACTTATTAAAATAGCCCTAAAGCTGTTGTTTGAAACTAAAATGTGTTACGTAGGTAACCTCAAATCTTAATTCTACCGGACTTGTTTTCCTTATACTCAAATCAAATCATTCATGATTCATGTACTTATAGGTCATCGAAAAAATTAGGCATAAAATAATAACTGACTGAAAAAATAAAAATATATAATTTGCGAGTAGCCGTTAGTTATTATGTTTATGCGACTAGCTAGGTTACAGGGCTACAACAAGTTTAATAAATAAGAAACAAAACTAAGTATTCCTGTTATTTTAATTGCCTACAAGAATAGTACTCCGTTAAATTAGTAGTCCGTTTAGTCCCCAACTCACTCTTGAAATTGTCACGAGGTAAACATGAAAAAAAAAAACTATGAAATAAATAAATAAAAAATGGGGAAATTATAAATCTGACTTTTCGTAACGACTATCAAAGATCTTTATGTTAAATGAAGGTTTTAATGTGTCCAGTATCAACCAAAATAAAAAAAAAACATGGATAAATGTCAATAATCTTGATATTTTTGTGTCAGTTGCCATAGCAACGCATGGTACAAACACAAGTCGGAGTATTCATTTTTTGTGGTGAGTTTTAAAACAGTAAATTCTTTGTATTTTTATTTAAATAAATAAGGTAAGTGAGTCGACTGATATTATAATCTTTTCCGTGACATATAAATTAACCATAACTTTGCAAAATGAGTTTTTTTCCGGGCCAAATTGACAGACCATATTCGCAACACCACACTGCGCTCCAAAACACAGATTACTCATGTTACGCAAAAAGCCACTAAGCTGAAGGACTGGGCTGGCCACGTCTGCCGTTTGCTCAATGAGCTGGGGGTCAATATTACCACTACGTGGAGCCCTGACATAGCCAGAAATCGTTGCGGTAGACCCCGTAGAACATGGCAAAACGAGCTTGAGAAAACACACGACCGGTAGTCCACTTTAGCCCCTGGATTGGAAGAGTAGGTCAATCATGGGGAGAAGTCTTTGTCCAGCAGAGGGATGATGCGGGTTAACAGTATTCCAAAGCCCTGAATTATAACAACCGTTCCGTGTTGAGGACGTAAAGAATAGCACCATCCCATTTCTTCCTGTGGGTGTCGTAGGAGGCGACTAAGGGACTTACTAGAGAATGGGCAGCAGCGTTCTCTATGCATTTTACCACCATACTGCGATCGCCAACCCGCTTGCCAAGCGTCGCGATAATGGCTCCCTTAGGCCTACGTCGAGTAGAGAGCGTTTTCGGTTGCAATGATCATGATGATGAATTCATCAAACAACGGTTTCATTATCATATCGATATGAGGTAACTACTTAGGGATGAATTAAAGACAATTGCATGCAGCTGAGAGACGTACGTGTGGTGGTGTTACACTAACTAATGGAAAGTTTAAGAAATGAGTACTTCAGAGGAAGTCTGAAAGTGGCACCGATAACGGAAAAGTTGTGTGGAAATCGATTGTCATGGTACGGGCAACAGATACGGAGGAATGAGGAGAATGTCGTGAGGATATAGGAGTAGGGGGAGACCAAAAAACGATGGATGGACTGTGTGAATGACAAGAGATTTTACACTTCTTTTATTACTTAAACACGCCTAAAGTTAGGTTAAATTAGCAAGAAAAACGAATCTTTGTTGGCTCATTTCTTTTTAATGGTTTTTAATTTTGTTTCCGTACAGACAATATTAATAATGAGACAAAACTGTACCATGTTTAATTTTTGAACTCACTCCCGAAGTTTGTTTGGGAAAAATGTGGACTAGATTCACCTTAACAGAACAGATTGGCTGATTACGATCCCTGGGAACTGTATGAAAATATAATATATAGCAGACACGGAAACCAAGAATCACATGATTCTAGATCCAGTGTAGAATTTCTTGTCTAGACTAATAATAAAGAGGAAATATTTGATTGTTTGTTTGTTTGCATTGAATAGGCTCCGAAACTACTGAACCGATTTGAAAATTCTTTTACTGTTGGGAAGCTACACTATTCCCGGGTGACATAGGCTATATTTTATCCCCGTATTACCACGGGAACGGGAACCACGCGGGTGAAACCGCGGAGCGTTGCTAGTCAGTTGAAAAAAAAAAAACTGCTGTTTCATAGATAAATAAATACATACGCAGTCAATGTAGGGTAAAAGCTAGGTAGTTGCCACACTTTTTGAAACCTAAATACTTTATTCGTAAAACTGGCCGAGACTTTGGTTTTGTATCTACAAATTTATGAAAAGGAAAATACGTTATCATTAATATTTCCTGAGTGTTAGCGATTTTTGTGGTCCTCTATATTTTGACACATCTATCCCACATAGGGGATAGTGCCGTATCCATATTAAATACGTTTAGGATGGATGCCCCGCTGAAAAACAGGACATTTATCCCGCAAAAACTTTGATTGCATTTTGCCTTCCCATGCAATTGCACAGAGACATACGACACGGTCAACTAAGTGGTATTTGGAGAGTCTTTTGATAGATAAATAAAAAAGAATGCAATTCATCCGCGAAACTAGAGCAATTACAATCGGGGCAACGATACCCCTGGGGCAACTATCCTGGTTTTACCCTGAACAACAAAATATAATCATGAACTAAATCCGTGACAGCTCGCTCCGCGTCAATATTCCTACCAACCTTATACCTTAGTCGCCTATTCCAGTTTAAACAAACTGGAATAGGCGACTAAGGTATTATACTATGGTTATAAGTAGAAGCGTCTTTCAATATTGATAAATGATAAATGATTTTATTTATGTAAGTAGGTTTGTTCAAACACTTTTACACGTCAATCATATTTTTTTAAACTAGATGAGGTCGGTGTTTCCTATCTGACTACTCTGAGAAGAAAGGCCGAAACAAACTCAGAGGTCACAGTCTTTTAAAGTCCAGACAAAATCTTGGTCAGATCATGTGAAGACCATGTGGATTGGTGTCTGAAGTGTTTTGAGGAAAGAACCACACAGATTGAGTGGTATACGTCGTTCGTTACAGCATTCTGAGGGTCTTTGTTGATAGGTTGGATGAGCCTACAATGGAGAGGTTTACCAAGCTACATATTGCCAACAAAGCCTGTTTAAACCTTCCTTTTTCTTTTTCATTCTTTTTAGATTTCCTGCATGTTACGTTACTAATTTACCTTATTTTTGTTCTGTTGGATGTATCACCCCGGATGCTTGAAATGTTTTAATTTACGTAATAACCATAAGTACGCAAAGCTGTTAAAAAATGTAGTTACTTAGTCTCTGTCTGTGTGACCGCGTTGATCTTCATCCCTGCGCAACGAATTTTGTTTCGGTATACATCATAATTTAAAGAATCTATTCCGGAAGCCTTATGTGTATTTTTTAATTAATATAACTGACTTAAAATTAAATCTCGATGTTTTGTAAAGTTGTGCGAAGCAGAGGCGAATTGCTAGTCTTTTAGATATGTAATTACGATTCTACCTGCCTGCTATAGGTACTGAATAACAAGATTATGATAATATGCCCAGACTCTTCAATCTAAGCGATAATTTAGACGAGATGAGTCAAGATTACAAGTAGCCGTTTCAGACTCTACATTGTACTAGTGGCGCCATCTATGCTACTGAGCCTGAACTTCTCTAATGTCGACTTGCAAACTTCGAGATGAGAAATAATCTATTAAGAAACAGCCTGAAATTTATGCTATTTACAGTTCTTATATAATAAATCCCTACTGTTCTTTATATTTCACGTACATAATTGAGCATGCAAATAAGATAAAATAAATATTTTTTTCAATTTTAGAAAATTGAATCAAACTCGTCAAAATGCCGGAGCTTATCGAGCAGATGTACTGCTCCCAGCAGATAGTGATACCACCGAAATATCCGTATATACTCAAGAGGTATTGTAAAGGTAAGCTTTAGAACAAACAGCATACGGCACGACCCAACCCCTTCTTATACAGTATGTTCACTTACATATTATGGTTTTCGTAGTCTAAAAACGCCAACATACCAGATAGCCCAGGTTGCTTGAGTCTGGATAGAAAGCCATGGTCGCCCAGTTAAATCGGCAGCGACTTACGAGGTGTTGAGGTTCAAAACCTGTCAGGCGTTTTATTTTGTGTAAATTATTTTTTCACCACTGTTCTCATAACGGTCTAGGAAAACATCGTGACCAAAAAAACTGTGAAATAAAAATAATAATTTACAAAATCAAAAACCCGTTCAATAGGTTTTGAGAATAAAAAAAATTTAAGACAGTATGGTGACAAAAATCGCAGTGTCACTCTCACAATTAAGACGAATTAACGGCACCTCTCAAGCTGAAAACGATCAAACCGTTTAGGTTACAAGGGTGCCAAAGAAACATACATACACTCGATAACATAAACCTCCTTCTGGCGCAGTTGGGTAAGAATTACAAGACATGTGACATCTACCAACCCGGATCGACGGACTCAATTAGGATGCTCTATTGTTTGTTTTTTCGAAGGGTTTATTTTTTAAATTGAATTGAATTAACTTTATCTTTGGTTTTTAACAGCCGCAATTAAAACCCAACCTTACGACCTTCTCCGCTGGTCATTCGAATACTTCAAGGCTTTGGCGGAGCACCGGCCTCCACCCGTCAAACTGAGGCTGGAGTACCCTATCTACAGCACTGAAGGGGGGCTCACCAGGGGCTGTCTAAAGGTGCTGGCTCGTCAGGTAAGTCAGCCTATATCGTTCCCATTTCTAGGAGCTAGGCCTCCACACGCCATACTGAAGCTGGAGTGCTCCATCTACAGCACTGAAGGGGGGGTTCACCAGGGGCAGTCTGTTGGTGCTGGCTCGTCAGGTAATTCAGCCTATATCGTTACTACTTCTAGGAGTTAGGCCTCTGCCCGTCATACTGAGGCAGGAGTGCCACTGAGAGCGGGATCACCAGGGGCTGTCTGAAGGCTGGCTCGTCAGGTAAGAATCAACGTCTTATTTTCCCATTGCTGGGACTCAGGCCTCCGCTCGTTGAGCTAGGGCTGGAGTACCCCATCTACCGCACAGAGGACAAGGGGCTGTCTGAAGGTGCTGGCTCGTCAGGCAAGAGTCAGCCTTTAACGTTCTCAGTTCTAGGACTCAGGTGTCCACCCGTCTAACTAAGGCTGGACTACCCCACGATACCACTGGGTGGTGACCCAGTGGTATCGTGTTCTGTCGTCAGTCGTGTGGTCGCCACTTAGTGTATTTACATAATTTCATCACCACAGCTCCCAAAACGTTGAAGGATATAATCGTGAGGAAACCGGCATGTCCTAAAACCAAACACTTCATAATGCATTAGGGACTTCCTGAAGTTGCTGAGTTGTCAGCTAAAAGAGAAGTGATTCTTTAAGTAATAGGAGAAACTTTCATACTGCTGTTCCAATTTATAGGTGTCTGTGACATAGCAGTCTTACATGAAGTTCTACTTACTTTGAAGTACAATCGACCCATTTGAATTATGACCCACCATAAGCTTATTTTCTTACAAACATTCAAATACAATTAGGTCGACATTCGCGTACACATACATTTCCATGGTAACGACCTTGTTTTCTGCCATATAAATATACCGTAATACACAGAGAATTATCTGTTGCAGTCTCCATCTTTATTAAGAGCTTTTACACACGAATACGATATAAAGCTGAATGCACACCCAAAATAAATCCGACCGTCCCTTGCTCGTTGATGCGCCAGCCCGCGCCGCAGCTGAGCCAGTAGCTTTAAATTCCCCGTCTAATAATCATGAAAATAATACCTTGATCCAGCCTGTCCCTGATAGTACTAGCTGCCCCCACCCCCCGCCAGCGACTCCCTGAGCCGAGGTTCGTACCCCACAGGGGGTGCCCTCAGTGCGCAGTCGTTTTAGGTTTAAGTAGGTTTACGCCCTGGCTGGAGGCTTTTAGAATCCTAAAAACCTTCACAGGAAAGTCCGGTTGAGCAGTCACGGCCTCTCAAGGTCAACTGCGAGATGCCATTCACAAAAAAAAAAAAAAAAAAAAAAAAAAAAATACGACGCGTACGCATTATCGTACTAAAAACAATGTGTTTCTAATCTAATATATCTGATTTATTATTTATTTTAATATGCGTTCAACTTGTGTGCTAGAAAACGAGATTCCGCCATCTTTGCATAAATCTTCACTGAATTTTGCTTGCAATGTGCGTTAAGGCAACAATAAGAAGTGGGGAAATAAAACTCTTGAAAATCTATAAAAATTATAATGGTGAACTCATAATTTTTTAACAATAGTTAATATCGGGTGTAACTACCTAACTACCATTGCTTGCAATAACAGCCAATAGTTTCAAACGCATTGATCCAATAAGGCGACTGCAAACGTCGTAACGTGCCGCAAAATATCGAGTTCCAGTAAACGGATCTTCTTCGTAATGATGACGCATGTCGGTTTTCTGTTGATTCGTGATTTGACGAACGCCATGATTATATCTTCCAGAGTATCCTCTTCTTCATATCGCTTGATCCAGGTGTTTCGAGATGTCCACTGTTTCGAGATTATACCTCCCCCTTAACTCTCGAGATATTTCTCGTATACCGTAGCGTTGCTTACTGAGAACTATAATCCGAGGTCTTTGTCTTGCCACTATACGATATAAATAAAAACGAACTATTTTTTATTCTCATAGGAATTATTATTTGACACCAATTTCTGAGTGACTTTTTGATGCTTTGTCATTTCATACTCGAAAGAGTTCGGAACATGGTTTAAAAAAAAAGAAACATTTGTTCTGAACTTCTGAGTAATACCAGTTAATTCCAAAGAGTTTGGATTCAAAAACGATTATGAATGCTTTACCTAAAATATTATCTATTGCAGTGATGACAAAGGTTAAAATTGCATTGATCTTGGACCCGTATTGACATAGCTTGCTTAATATTTAAAACGTCCTAAGTGCGGCATGCACTGTAAAGGAGGGAAATCTTTGTTATTTTGACGGTTTCAAACGATTAATCGGCAAAGTGGGTCATGATTCAAATTTGTCGACTGTACAAAAGCTTCTTCTCTACGGAAGTACTAATGCTATGTTGTGCGTCTTAAAGCAACTATCGCAGGATACGGAGACGCCCTGGGCGTCGGGAATCCCAGGCCGATTTCCGGCCACCGTAGGCATGAGCTTGCGGACGGCGAGTAATGGGTAGCTCGCTGTCCGGTAAGGACCAAGCCCAAGTCGATGGCGCGTTGTGTTCCACGCGCGCCTCAAAGAGATGTCAGCACAAAAATGATGGGGCCCGCAAGGGCCGATGCCTGCCAGGGGTGCGGGTTTGTTCGAAAGAGACACCATAGCCCCTGGCATACGGGCTACTGAAGGAACACGGGTGGGTTTTAGTCAGTAAAAGTCTGACACGCCCTCCTGCTCCACCCAGAGCGGGAGAAGTTATTTGATGGTTTTTACCCAAAAAATAAAATAAAGCAACTATCGCGCGAAAACGCTTTTACCAGCAAAAGAGATAGTAATCAGGGTCGTTAGATACACAAGAAACCGATGGATGATCATAAAAGATGATGTGAAAAAATAGCAACAAAGTAGCTAACAAAAATGGGGTCATTTTGTTATCTATAACATTTTCTTTTGCTACCAGCTATACGGCATGCACGAAATCCCAACATGTGTCCTGAAACAAGCCTGGCAAGGATTTTGCCTGGAACGAGTGGAATTGAAGAGGATTCTATGTCTCTGTGAGGTGCATCTTCGGGCGGAGTCAGTACCCTTCCTCCACTTCTTGGCAGTAGCTGGTGGGATGCTGACTAAGGTTGGTTTTTTTCGAGCAATATTGTATTATAAGCACGTCGTCTGCGTTAAATTTCACCCCCTGACCCATCGCGTCGGTTCCCATCGCCTTCATTCTTTTTCACATTTCGTTGCTAATCGACATAAAAAAAGGAGGAGGTCATAATTATGTTCCACTGTATGTATTTTTTTATGTATGTTCACCGATTTGTCCCCCATTTGTGGAACGATTCTTTTTTTATTTGAAAGAGTATACTCCTGAGGTGGTGGTCCCATTGGCACCAAGTGAGGATCTGATGATGGAATCCCAGGGAAATCAAGAGCAACCCTCAAATTTTATAGGTGTTAACAATGTTTTTCATATATTTTCTGAAGCTATTGAGACATTTGCGTATGGCCATCATCATCTAATGACGCTGAGCTGATGAAGGAAGGTACAACTCTTTAACGGTTAGGAGTTAGGTGGAGGTTCGGGCATAACTCAGTCATAAGACCGATTTGCAAAATTATTTTTTTGTTCGAAAGGGGTTTATTTCGAAATGGTCCCATTTAAATTTCATATAGACCTGATGATGCAATTCGGGGACATACAACGGAACTCTTCAAAAACTGACAGCGAATCAACCGCGATTGCTGCTATCGCATAAATATGCATTGTTTTGAACCCAAGGATGATGAAATTTCGAATTGGTGTGGGGTAGGTACTATAACTAAAACGTGAAAAAATAAAATATTTTGCAACAAAAAAAAAATTGACTTCCGCGAAAACACTACAAACTGAAAGATCAATACTGGCAAAGCCTTTGCACGTCAGACAAAAGCTTCTGTTAATCTATAAGCACGTCGTCTGCGTGAAATTTTGCCCCCTGACCCATCGCGTCGGTTCCCATCGCCTTCATTCTTTTTCACATTTCGTTGCTAATCGACATAAAAAAGGAGGAGGAGGTCATAATTATGTTCCACTTTATGTATTTTTTTTTATGTGTGTTCACCGATTTGTCCCCCATTTGTGGAACGATTCTTTTTTTTATTTGAAAGAGTATACTCCTGAGGTGGTGGTCCCATTGGCACCAAGTGAGGATCTGATGATGGAATCCCAGGGAAATCAAGAGCAACCCTCAAATTTTATAGGTATTAATAATGTTTTTCATATATTTTCTGAAGCTATTGAGACATTTGCATATGGCCATCATCATCTAATGACGCTGAGCTGATGAAGGAAGGTACAACTCTTTAACGGTTAGGAGTTAGGTGGAGGTTCGGGCATAACTCCGTCATAAGACCGATTTGCAAAATTATTTTTTTGTTCGAAAGGGGTTTATTTCGAAATGGTCCCATTTAAATTTCATATAGATCTGATGATGCAATTCGGGGACATATACAACGGAACTCTTCAAAAACTGACAGCGAATCAACCGCGATTGCTGCTATCGCATAAATATGCATTGTTTTGAACCCAAGGATGATGAAATTTCGAATTGGTGTGGGGTAGGTACTATAACTAAAACGTGAAAAATAAAATATTTTGCAAAAAAAAAAAAAAAATAGACTTCCGCGAAAACACTACAAAGTGAAAGATCAATACTGGCAAAGCCTTTGCACGTCAGACAAAAGCTTCTGTTAATCTAGTTTTATCTTCCACAGTGTCTGACCCACACAATGATCCTGCTCTGTGAATCCCTCACGAAGGAGCCTGATGGAGGATCAGCGGCTATACCAGTGGAGGAGTTCCTTACGATGTACCGGTACTTGGCTGTAATCGATGCCTCCAAGAACATCGAGTACCACGACGGGTTTAGGGAAGGTACCTATTTTATTTGTCATTTGTCTATACTCTTTACTCGTTCCGTGTGGTGCCGGACGTAAAAGAATAGCACCATCCCATTTCTTCCCGTGGGTGTCGTAGAAGGCGACTAAGGGACTTACTAGAGAATGGGCAGCAGCGTTCTCTATGCATTTTACCACCGTACTGCGATCGCCAACCCGCCTGCCAAGCGTGGCGATTATAGCAAAACCCTATGTCCAGCAGTGGACGTATTTCGGCTGAAATGATGACTCATGATCTGCTTAGTCTTTTCCCAACTACGTTGGGGGTCGGCTTCCAGTCTAACCGGATGCAGCTGACTACCAGTATTTTACATGGAGCGATTGCCTATCTGACCTCCACAATCCAGTTATTGGGTAACACGGTACCCCTTGGTAAGACTGGTTGTCAGACTTTCGGGCTTCTGACGACCCGTAACGATTGTCAAAGATTCACGAATGACAGCAGGGACCAACAGCTTAACGTGCTTTCCGAGGCACGGCAGGGTCTTGGTGTATATAGATGCTCACCCATCCACGGACCAACCGCGTCAAGCGTAGCTTAACCTGATCGATCGACACGTGCGTTGATTTTGATTTTATCTCCTCGAACGGCCAAGCGAATTAAATTAAATACCGTAAAGCGGCCACGATGACGTCATCGCACCCATTTGCGTCGTGGGTGGTCCGCCTCTTATCGCAAACTCGAAAAAAAACAAGGGTTCTTTGTTCGTGGAGTGGTTCGAACGTCTATTGCTTTGGAATTCTGAGTAAACGGACGATTTAACTATTCTTACTTTCGTTTGAATGAATGGTCGTAAAAAATTAAAGGGGGGTTGTAGTTTGCTCTTTTCTATCAATAAAATTATTCTACATGTGGGGTCGGAACCCACACCCTCCTGAATGGCAGCCATTTTTGTGTTTTGTAAAACTACAGTAACTTTGAAATATAAAGCCCAATTATCATTAAAAAAGTACTTTTAGCGACGGAAAAGTAATAACAATGGGTTAAATAACTCAAATAATAACATTAAATGCTGCATCATCTTGAAATAAAAAAATTAAGTACATCGCTTTTTTGGTTAATCAAGGTTAGTATAAAATTCACCCCGGGAAACTACCTTTTTTTTTACACGTCTAACAGATGTTAAGTTCACCTAAACAATGATACCAAAAACTCGATTCTATGACAAATGGTTTAAGAGATATTGTTGCTTGATTGCTGATTTAGCATTTATTTCAAGATGATGCAGCATTTAATGTTATTATTTGAGTTGTTTAACCCATTGTTAATACTTTTCCGTTGCCAAAAGTATTTTTTTCGTTGTAATTGGGCTTTAAATTTAAAAGTTACTGTACTTTTAGTATGCTCGCTCCATAAAAGGCGACCAAAACACAAAAATGGCTGCCATTCAGGGGGGTGTGGGTTCCGACCCCACATGTAGAATTATTTTATTGATGGAACAGAGCAAACTACCACCCCTTGAAGTTTGTACAGTCCGAATCCAGACATATTGTATATATACCTATATAAATAAAAAGAAACGTCCTGACTGACTCATCAACGCCCAGCCCAAACCCTTGTACCTAGAAAGCTGAAATTTTGCACAGAGGTTACCTTTATAATGTAGACAAGGAGATAAGGAAGGATTTTTCGAAATTCAACCCCTAAGGGAGTTAAATAGGGGATGAAAGTTCCGCGCGGGCGAAGCCGCTGGCAAAAGCTAGTAATATTATAAACGTGAAAGTTTGTATGTATAGATGTTTGTTTTTGCTCTTTCACGTAAAAACGGCTGAACGGATTTGGATGAAATTTGGCATACAGATAGTTTATAACCTAGATTAACACTAAATATACTTTTTATCCCGGTACATAGTATATTCCCGGGGGATAATTTCCGACTTCCACACGGGTGAAGCTGCAGGTGGAAGCTAGTTATTCATAAATCTAATTATATTCTAGGGACTAAACCAGTGTCTGAGCATGGAGAAGAAGAATCAACCCAATCAGAACATGTAAGTAAATTCTTAACGTAACTAAATCAATATCATTTATTCAAACTAGGCTGAATAACAGAACATTTTGAACGTCAAAATTACAAAAGACAGTTCTCCCAAAACGCCCACCACTTGCTAGTGTTTTAGCTAGGAAGAAGTTGCGCAACAAACTCCCCAGCAGCACAGCTGTTTGTTATACTAAAATAACTTGATTCTATAGGTACAATGTTAAGTATGTAATTAAAGTTACGAAACATGAAATAAATAAAAAAATCTAGATATGCATAATAGATCAGTTGTCGAGGTCGCTAGCTAACTACATCTCGCAATACAACTCTAATAATTCTACAGAACCATGTAAAAGATTTTCAGATCAACTGGTACCTAGGTTCTGTATAACAGTGTGTCACAGAGTTGGATCTGAACATTCTTTATTTGTCTACGTCCTGCGCGATGCCTCCCATCCGACATCGCGGCCCGCCTCAGTTGCGCTGCACCTCACCGCAACCTACTTTGTGGCCGCTACGTCGTCGGCTTGAAGGCAAAAGCCCTCACGAGCGGCCCCCCACCTTGGGGTTCCTCTTCGCTTCACCGTGGCTGGAAGATCACGGCTACTGAGCCCCCTCGCAACGACAATGCAGGAACCCCACTGGGGGGAGTTAGGAATTGTTAAGTGGTCGTAGTGAATTCAGGCCCAGGCGTGATCGAGGTTAAGAGCATAGTAATTAAATAAATAAATGATAGTTTAAAAAAACAAAAAAAACACGCTTTTATTGCTGACCGAACTAAAAAGTAGAAAATAATTTTTAATTACAAAGAGTTTATGTTACAGTAGTAGGAAGTCAATAATTCAATTCAGAGTAAAAAGCGTGGGGTGCATTTTCCTATATTTTCATGACTCGCCTCTCATAGATGGTTGCCAATAAAATAGTTGTAATAATTAAAATATCAAGGACCCCACGCTTTTTACTCTGAATTGAATTATTGACTTCCTACTACTGTAACATAAACTCTTTGTAATTAAAAAATATTTTCTACTTTTTAGTTCGGTCAGCAATAAAAGCGTGTTTTTTTAGTTTTTTTAAGCTATTATTTATTTTCCATTTTTTAGTTCGATCAAATTTTTATCGGGATTTTTTTTTTCGTTATAATTTTTTTTTTTAAATTTTGAAATTTTTTATCGGGTTATTGCATTGTCATCGGCCCTTAAGACGTGTGCAAAGTTTCAAGTTGATCAGACGTCTAGAAACCAGTGAAAATTAGGCTCAAAGATTCCGTTACATACATACAACCCGAGCTAAAAAAAGCGTTATAAAAAGAAGTGGCGAAGGGCGGGCGTTTTGTGTTTTATGTAATTTTGACGTTCAAAAAGTGTTGACACCAGTCTAGTTTGAATAAATGACTTTTGATTTTGAATTTTCGATACCTCTGATAATTTTTGGTGTATCTCATTAGATCTCAACGGACCACATGTTTAGGTACCTATTTCAATGACAGGCTGTATTGGCCCAGTGGTAACGGCCGCGACTCACAAGTTGTGAACTTAGGTCGTAATTAGGTTCGAACCTGTTCAGGCGCTTTACTTTGTGTATACCTATTATTAACCGACTTCTAAAAAAGAAGGAGGTTATATATTCCACTGTATGTATTTTTTTCATGTATATTCCCCGATTTCTCCCTCATTTGTGGACCGATTCTCAAAATACTTTTTTTATTCGAAAGAGTATATTCCTGAGGTGGTCCCATTGGCACCAAGTCAGGATCTGATGATGGAATCACAGGGTAATCGAGGACAATACTCAAAATTTGTAGGTATTAACAATGTTTTTCGTATGTTGTCTAAAGCTATTGAGACATTTGCGTATGGTCATCATCATCTCATGACGTTGAGCTGGTGAAGGAAGGTACAACTCTTTAACGGTTAGGAGTTAGGTGAAGGTTCGGGCATAACTCCGTCATATATAGACCGATACGCAAAATTTTTTTTTAGAAGGGGATTTATTTCAAAATGGTCCCATTTAAATTTCATATAGATCTGATGATGCGTTTCGGAGACAGACAACGGAACTCTTCGAAAAATGATAGCAAAGTAACCAAGATTGCTGCTATCGCATAAATATGCATTGTTTAGACCCCAAGGATGATGAAATTTGAAATTGGTGTGGGGTACATTTTTTTTTCAAAAAAAAAAAAAAAACAACCAACTTTCAAAAAAACACTAGAAAGTGAAAAATAACTTTAATTTCGGAAGGCGGTGACCAGAAATTAATAAAATACATATCAAAAGTCACCGACTTCCGAAATTAAAGTTATTTTTCACTTTCTAGTGTTTTTGTGAAGTCTTTTTATTTCATCACCACTGCTCTGAAAACCAAATACTTCGAAGACATGTGACATCTACCAATCCGCACTGGGCCTACGAGGTGAATTACGTAACACTCACTCTCACAGAGAGGAGACCTGTGTCCACAGTGGGAAAATTATAGTAAATCGGAAAATAACCGATCACTCTCGAAACAGATTCACCATTACCGCCGCGAATCATAGGCTGATTTTAAACTATTTTTTCTATTGTCTGTAGGATGTGGTCAAGCTTTTTGTAAGTCCTAAATATTTTTATTACATTTACATTGATTACTTTTGATCTCTTAGAATTATGTTCTCATTCCATATTATGTACGTATTAGTCAAATCTGTACTACTAAGTTGTCACAGAAGTCATACTATTCTATATAGTTCACTGCTTTCTCCACTCAAGTGAGCGCACACAATTCGAAAGCGAACTCATTTGTTTTTAAAGTAAATCATTGTGGATTCACATTCAAGTACCGTTCGAATTTTGAAGTGATGTTTAGAGATGATAAATTGGCAGTTCAGCTATGCTATTCTCTAAGAAACAATGTCTGGGCTGTACTCTACGACGAGCTCGTCATCGAAACAGGTATTCACTAATGCAGTTATTTTCGTCGACGAACTCTAGGCTGTAACCTCCCGTCGCTGTTTCGTAGATGACTTTAAAGCGTTTATTCGGAAAGTTGGCAACGTCGCAAATAGCTGTCAAATATTTACCTGTTTTCATTAATTTGGTAATATTACTGTATCGAAATATGAAATATCGCTACCTAACTAGTGACCTAAAATATTATATTGATTATGAAATGCAATAATTAATATCTTAACACCGAATATTTAGTTTTAGATGTAAAAAAATAACTTGGAAACTTTCCAAATGCCCTTTTTACACCTAAAACGGTTACAACATTAAATTCAGTGTTATAATTGTAAATCATTATTCATATTTTAGGTCAATAGTTAGCGATAAATTCATATTTCCAAACAGTAATATTAACAAATTAATATAACAGGTAAATATATGACAGCTATTTGCGACTTTGCCAACTTTCAGAATAAACGCTCTTACTCGTAAACCTTGCACAACAAAGGACGATGGCGACCATCTACTCCGTTTCCAATTTTCCGTTACGAGCTACATACTAACAAACCCATTTTCGGGGTAAATGTTGAGAGTATTGGGGGTACGAAAATAATAAAATTAAAATTTCACCGTCCTTTTCTATACACGCATTAATACATACGGTTTGCTTTGATAACATTATTTTTTCAACTCGTTTAAAAGATTTTAAAAGTAGTTTTCACTACAAGCTCAAAATTGGTAATAAAAAGAAAGGAAATCAAAACTCTTAAATTGGCAACACGTACAAGATGGACCCAGTTTTCACGATGACAATTACAAATTGAACAAATAATTCAATAATTAAATAAGACAATATAACTGTATGCGCTACTTGTACATGAAATGTGATCCCATCCTGTTTATTTTTTAGCCGACTGAATTTTTAGAGGTAGGAACGACACAAGACGGCATAATTTAAATAAATTGAACACCGGTAAAACGCGTCGCGCGATACGACATTCACAGAGTGACTGATCGGCTGCGCGTCAAACTACTCTATTTAAGAGTAGTTTTCATGACTTCAGTATTAGGCGCTGTCACGGTTTCTGGTTCTTTTTGTATTCTGAGGTTATTTCATATGAAATAAAACACGATAATAACCACCTTAAATAAAAACAATTCGATTTTCAACTATTTTTTAATAAAACAAACAAATTTTGGACTACAGTTGTACCATAACATTTTCATAATTTCCCTGAAAACCCCATTCTTTTGACGGTCGTCGCCATAGTAAAGAATGATATCGAGCTAAGCCCTTTTGAAAATTAAATGTGATAAGTCTCAAGCCTGTTTACTGAGTCTCAATTTTGAGGACGCAGGAGCTTGTTGATCTATCAATTTCAACTGAGAGTTATATGGGTTTCAATTATTTGAATTGAGTTGTTCCACTCACGCCCGTCGCAGCCTTGAGCGCTAGTGTAGGTACTAGCGAAAAAATCCCGGCGATACAACAGTCTGGTATTCTCTAAGGCTTGGAGAATGCCAGACTGTTGTATCGAAGGAATTTCACTGTATTTTGAACGTTTTGCTTAACGCCGAGAGTTCAAAATCACTATGTTTTTCGACGCACTGAGACACACTCGCGCTGCATTCTCTTGGATTCTCAACGCTTGGTATAACGCCTAGAGTTCAAAATTCAATGCGTGAGAAAATCCGGCCGCAATTTTATTACGTCCGTATGAATGTCGACTAAAGAGAATAGCACTGCTGGGGCTTCCGGATTAGTATTTTCCACCATTCGACTGTCATCTGTCTTGTAAATCTTATACAGCATATATTTCCTTCATGGCGTAAACATTTTTCGTTGGTTTTACAAAAAAAAAAAAAATTGCTGTGCCATACCGCGTAGGTATTGCACTTTTCTACGAAACAGCAGATTTTTTATATTACCAACGAAAATTAGCGTAGAAATTTTCGTTTTTTCCTTTGTCCAGAATGATATGCTGAATTCATGGTTACAGTTTGCGCACTGGTTAAAAACGTATCCTGTATGTTCCTAGTTTAGACTCTAGCAGACATCGTATGATAGCTAATAAATAGGGACAAATTAAATTAGCTGTCAATAATTTTTCTATGTGTTTGATATAGACATCGATAGCTAAAGAAAAAAAATGTTTTTTCGTCATTCCAACTTTGTTCAATACTGTAAGTGACACGGTGAACGACAGTTATCATCATCTGCCTAGCCTTTTCCCAATCACGTTGGGGTCGGCTTCCAGTCTAACCGGATGCAGCTGAATACCAGTATTTTACATGGAGCAACTGCCTATCTGACCTCCACAACCCAGTTACTGGGTAATACGATACCCCTTGGTAAGACTGGTTGTCGGACTTTCGGGCTTCTGACGACCCGTAACGATTGTCAAAGATCCACAAATGACAGCCGGGACCAACGGCTTAACGTGCTTTCCGAGACACGGAGGGGTCTTGGTATGTAAAGATGGTCACCCATCCACGGACCAACCGCGGCAAGCGTAGCTTAACCTGATCGATTGGTGAACGACTGTTATATTATACAAAATAAGTACTTTTTATTTCAGGCAAATTTGGCCCATACATATTGTTAGTAGAACGACATAAAACTATGTTAATATTTAAAATCAGAATTTAATTTGAGTATTTGCCGCCCTCTGGGGCCCCGGGCACACGCACTTGTGCTTGAAATTTGTAAATAAATATTTAAGTTCCACGAAAAACACTAAAACGGCTGACCCATCACGGGCACTGACCTTCGCTCATCGTCCATCGAATGATGAAAAATATTTTTGTTTTTATTTTGTTTCATTCGTTTTCGATATTGATACCGAAACACGTGGGTAAAGTATTGCCAGCTAATTTAAATTGATCCTACCTATCTTCCTTTTTTCCATCATCCCCAATAGCTAGTGAAATAATCACAGTTGCTCCGTGGAAATAATCCTTATTCCATCAAGTAGATAGTTACTAAACTCAATACGCATTGGATGAAATTCATCGCCATTTACACCAAAAACAGGGAGATTCAGATGACGATGGCTACTGGGATGGCAACGACCTGCAAAGAGTCTCCCTGATTAATGACAACGTGGACCGAACAGCTCGACTCAGCGTGAAATTAAACCGTCCGCCCCTGGGAACGATACAAAGATCGCCTTCCATTGAAAGGATGACAGAAATTGAAAGAGATAACTATATGAGGCAGAGGACAGGTTTTCTTGTTGTTTTTATCGGTAGCATAGATAGTTGATAGTTATGATAGTTGTACAAAACCTACATAAGACCTCTCTTGGAATATGCTAATGTCATCTGGGACCCATATTAAAAAAAAGACATCACACTACTTGATAATGTACGAAGAAGGGCAACCAAGATGGTTCGCACCATGCGTAATCTACCTTACGAACAGCGCCTCAAAGACCTTTGCCTTATCACAGTGGAACAACGCAGACAAAGAGGTAGGTAGGCTCATTGAAACGTATAAAATACTTTCAGAACACTACGAAGTGCCCAGCCTTCAAAACCTTTACACTCTGAATGCCAACAAACATTTGCGTGGGCATCCCCTTAAGTTATGGGAAAATTCATCCAAGCTAAAGACTTTGAAGCACTTCTTTTCTAACAGAGTTGTAACAGCAAGGAATAGACTCCCAGAAAATGTTGTGATGGCTCCCACACTTAACTGTTTCAAGAACAGATTAGACAGATTAAACATCTCCAAGCTTTTTGATACATACGCATCAGATAATTAGCTGCTAGTATGTCTAACCAAATAATAATAGATGTCATCATCACCACTGCTGGACATAGGCTTCCCCCAAACTGCAACACCTCTACTGGTTCTGTGCTTTTCAAATTCGGCGGATCTCTGCGGTCTTTAACAGGTCATCGGACCACCTTGTGGGACGCCTTCCAACGCTACGTCTGCCAGTACGCGATCATCAGTTCAACCGAAAGACGTCCACTGCTGGAAAAAGACCACCACTTCGATCGTTTCTGTGCTTCTCGCGTCCAGCGGTTTCTTGCGAACCTCACCAGGTCATCGGTTTACCTTGTGGGAGGCCTTTCAACGCTACGTCTTTCGGTACGCGGTCGCCACTCCAGAACCTTTCGGTCCCATCGGCCATGTGTTCTGCGAGTAACGTGCCCTGCCCACTGCCACTTAAGTTTGGAAATTCTTCGAGCTATGTATGTCGGATACCTTGGTTTTCTGAATCTCTTCATTTCTGATTCGATCACTTTCAATCTCCATCGACTTTCAGCCTTCTTATGAGCCCTATTGTGAGCGACCAGAATCGATGTTAAAATACATTTAGGTATGCAAAATTCCATTTCTTCCAGTGGGTGTCGTAAAAGGCGACTAAGGGACTTACCAGAGAATGGGCAGCAGCGTTCTCTATGCATTTTACCACCATACTGCTCGCCGATCTCCAACCCGCTTGCCAAGCGTGGCGATTATGGCAACCCCCCCCCCCCCCTTTGGGTAGGCTTAAGTGCAGTATTGGAAGTCTTTCGGCTGAAATGAAGATGATGACACAAAATATTAAGTTATACATCATGGAATGAGATTTCGACAGATAACGTCGTTAACGACGTGGTTTGTCTATTTGACTAAGTAGTACTTAGGTAAGTTGGCAACCCTATGTATGATGAACGATACTAAGGTATCGTCCATCATAGATAGGGTTGCCAACTTTTTCAAGAAGAAGTAGAGTATTTCTGATTTCAAAGAGAGTTATTAAAGAGTACCT
Organism: Polymixis flavicincta; assembly: GCA_949987655.1. NCBI lineage: Eukaryota > Metazoa > Arthropoda > Insecta > Lepidoptera > Noctuidae > Polymixis > Polymixis flavicincta. The sequence continues at coordinate 6,312,064 of OX465199.1, read as the reverse complement.
GCAGATGAATAAAATAGAGTACTAGAAAGTATATATTTTCTAGCACTGTTTGCGATACATAACATCTCTCTTATTGACTTTACAGGAATTGTAGACTCTAAACATTATAATTCTACATTGATAATATAAGATCAGGAGGTCATTTTAATCGAATATTTATAAAGCCCTGTTCCTCTACGCTCGCCACTTTACATTCATGACCGAAAAATTGTCAAGTCTCACGTTAGAAAATATAGAAAAAGTCAATTTTTGAAAAAAGAGTATTTTGGCATACCTATTCTATTAGTGTTACAGATTATAGAGTACACCCTTAAGAAAATGAGTACAGTAGTCTATTTTAGAGTACGGTTGGCACAACTTATCATAGAGGTTCTTTTGTTACTTTATATGTATTTTTCAGGAAGAGCAGAGCCGTCTGAAGAAGTTAATGTTAGTTTTATTTCTCGTTACACTACGTTTTAATGTGTCCATTTCATGTAATTTTAATATTTAATCTTCCTTTGAGATTAAATCAGTGGTAGAGTAGCCAACTGGTAACGGCCCCGACTTACGAGTTGTAGGTCCGTAGGTTGGAACCCATACAAGTGCTTTACTTGGTGTAAATAATTTCATCACCACTGCTCTCGAACGGTGAAGGAAAACATCGTGAGAAAACCGGCATGTCCTAGAACCAAAAAGTCGAAGACATGTGACATCTACGAACCCGCGCTGGGCCAGCGTGGTGGATTACGGCGCATTCCATCTCACCGAGAGGAGGCCTATGTGCCAGCAGTGGGAATCTTGAGATGTGCCATATTTACAGCCGTTGGTGCCAAACAGAACTGCAATAAATACTATTCAAATGTTTCAGAGAAGACTGAGGGAAATGAGTTCTATGTTGATGTCGGATACCGATGGTGAAGCCAAGAAAGATGGTGAGTTTACAAGTTTAAATTGATTTATGATGATATATTCATGACTAGTAGACGCGATCAGCCTATAAACAGCTGTCAGTGTAATGACATTGACAGTACTTAGACGTGTTAGGGGCCATAACTTACGTAACACAAATTTTATCGTTTTTTGACCCACCCCCGTCCTTGTCACAGGTGGTCACACTTGTAACACCCCCTTCCTCCTTGTGTGACGTCAAAAAGCTTTTGACAGTCCCCCCTAGGCTTTATCACACAATATCAGATTTCGTTGACCCCCTCCCCCCCTTAACGGGTGACGTAAATTATGGATGAGCTCTTAAGGACTGTCAGTATCATACTGACGGCTCTGTAACGCGGTTTATACCAATAAGCTTATGTTTAAAATTGGAGGCAACACTCTAAATACACAAGTGAAGACGACTGTGGGCTAAGGCTCTCTTTGTAAAAACACATAAGAAGGGATAGTGATGTGTGTTTTCTCTTTTTTATGTATGTATTCAGAAAGAGAGCGTTAGCCCACACAGTCATCTTCGCTTTTGTATTTAGAGTGACGCCTCCACTTTTATCTAGAAGTTTCTGGGTTTCGACGAGCGGATCACGTTCTGTATCATTGGTGAAATTCGCCCTCAGTGGCAGAACATGTGGCCCATGCCCTAATTTGTGAACGAACGAAACCTTTTCTATGGGGTTTTTAGATGAGCTTGTTGTGCGAAGTGAAATGTCTGAACACAAAATTAATCAAAAGTGAAGAATGAAAACATTAGTGAACCGATCCAACGATGTGAGTCGACGTGAATATACAGGGTGTAACAGAAACTTTATTGCTATCCTTAAGCACTAAAGATTACAGCTGGTATAGAATCACTATACGTAGTTTCAGCTCAAAATAAAATACTCTAAGAATTGATACCAAATTTTCGGTTTCATGTGTCTTAAATTCAAATCATAACAAACGTGTCACCGCACTACGTAGGTCAATAACTATCCACGTTACTTGCCAATATCACGATAAATCTCTTCCGAGTGATGTGTTTATTTCAATTCAAATTTTGATTTAGTTTCTGGTATCAATGTATTAAAATTCTCATAACTTCCGAACATGTAGAGATAGGATTTAAAAAAACCCTTCCATTATCTTTTGATATCATCAAAAGAAGCACTGCCCTTGGTATGTATATTACCCTTTCCGTTACACGTTGTATAGCGGCGGACTTTTATCGTACATTGAATTTTCAACTCTCATTGAGAATCCACCAAAGTGCATCTCAGCGCTTCGAAAAAACACAGTGTTCGATATTCAACTCTTGTCGCTAACCAGTTGAAACTCCAGTGCGCAAAAAAAAAATCGGCAGGTTTCACTAGCTTTCTTTTTTGAAGTGTATTTTGGCGCGTTGAGCACTTTTTGGGTGAACAAAAATCATGGCACCCGCGTCATCGTCACCTAACGCTTTCCATGAGCTATATGTATACTGTGTATTGGGTGAACGAGCACACGGATGAGTCGCGCGTTGATGTCTTTTGGAAAAGTCCCTTTCTTTCATTAGGAAATTCTAATTCTTTTATACCTTTGTATTTTTATCGTAAAAATCTGTGCTGTTACCTTTAATGGCTGAAGTCGATCGCTCGCTTATCATTATTTACAGAGGGCAATCAGGACCCAAGGACCCAATGTGAAATCCTGTATTGACGATTAAAAAAATACACACGTAATTGTTCAAGTTTTCACTTCTGTCGGCATTCCACTGTTTTTTTGGATTGGAAATCATCAAAAAAGTTCTCCTAAAAGGAGGGCGTATCAGTCTTTCACTGACTAAAACCTACCCGTGTTCCTTCAGTTGCCTGTGTCAGAGCCACGGTTACTCTTTGGAAAAAATCCGCGACCCTGGCCGGATCCCACTAGCTAGGTTTCAATGGAATGGGTACAAGAATTTTCATCCCTACGTCATTTTTTGATAGCATGTGAACGTGGAATGAAACAAAAATGAATTTTAATTCCGCTCAAGCGCCCGATATCAGAGGGGCAATTCTACTAATTTTAAGAACGTTCACAGTCTGATCTCAGTGTCAATCTGTCAAAAATTCCTATACATTTTTGTCCAATTTTTGAATTTCGATTGTCGCCAAGATGACACTGCGAACGTTTTTAATTAGTAGAATTGGCCTTCAGGTTTATACATAGAATAGAACTTTAAAAGTAGATTTTAATTAAAACTTGTCAATATTTTAGTAGAAAAACCGGTAGAAGAAGAAAAGGATCCTGAAAAGATAGATCAAGTTGACATATACGTTTACGATGAAGAGGATAAAGCTGTGGAATATGAAATATACGGTTTAAATGATTTCTTTTTTAATAAACCATCGCATGTTGCAGATTTAGTAAGATATGGGAGACTTACTATCTCAACTGTATTCTCTGTAGGGTTAGGTAGAGATACACATATAGTTCACCCACATTTCGCGGCTTATTAGTCGACGCGCATGGTCTAACACTTCTGAATCGGGCGAATCCAAAACTTCGAAAACTTAAGGAAAAAGTACACCAACTTTATTACATAAAATACAAAACGTGCCAGTTGCCTGATATGTATTTCTGGAATTGCCAATTCGCACAAAAATAAAAAAATACAAAACGTGTCAGATCCCTGATATGTATTTCTGGAATTGCCGGTTCGGCCAAAAATATAAAAAAATACAGAACGTGCCAGCTGTCTGATACGTATTTCTGAATTTTCCGATTCGCCCACAAATAAATTAACTTCGTGCGAGTCGCCTATAGAAAATATTATACTATTTTAAAGTGACTATTCGCCTGATTCCTACTAATAAGCCTATTCGCCAGATATGTTTAAGTCCCATGTAATTCAGGGCGAGTGTATTGCCATCAATCGGGCACACTATCAATCAATTGAGATGGGAGCCATTTTAGAAATATGTCTTATCCGTCTCACAAGGAAGTAAATGATATGACTTGACCTGTAAAATGAATTTCGGCAACATGGAAGTTTTCAAAATGATCTCAAAATAATAAAATAATTCTGAGATTTATTTTGTTTGTATTTTATGATAACGTTACATGGATCGGGTACATCTTCATGCTAAGGTATAAGGGTGGCAGGAAGGGACATCGAAGAGCAGCCCGAAACCTTGGATTCAGTACCATGTTGTTATCGCACTAAAAGACTCGTGGTTTGGGTTCATAATGATTTGTCTCCGATTCGTTCCTTTCAAGTAGAGAAAGCAGGGTGACAGATAGGAATAATTCAAAATAACATATTTTTACTATATGCATTTAAAAGTATATACGGTATAAACAGGGTAAATTTTGAACTAGGGCGCAAACTGTAACAATGAATTCAGCATATCATTCTAGACCCCCGTAGCGTAGAAGTTTTTCGTCGGTTATGTAAAATTTCATAGAAAAGTGCAATATAGGTATTGCGCGGTCAAAATGGCAGATTTTCTTTTTTGTAACCGACGGAAAATTTCTTTGCCCAGGCGTCTAGAATCATTTGCTAAATTTAAGGTTACAATTTGCGTGTCAATGTGCCCCTGCCTCACATGTAAAATCTGCAATTTGTGAATGGAATATTATTACCTAGTAGTTGAACCTTTTTTTCATAAAGTATTGTAAAAGTTGATTATTTTGTAACAGTAGTTTGTCAAGTACTTTTTTTCAAAGTAATTAATGTAAAAGGGTCGAGAATTTATAAAACAATAATACTAGGCATAGTTGATTAAAAGTAGACTAATTTTGTATTTGTTTTTTTTTTTTGTTGTGGACGTACCACATAAAATTTGCGCTTCGATATAATAATATTAATTAAGAAGATGTTACTAACGTAGTTAGATTGTAATCTGTAATAAATTAGTGTTTTTTTTTTTTGTATATTTGTGAGGCTATGAATTTAAAGTAGGTATTTAAGTAGAAGAAGCCGTTATATGTATTAAATTAGTCAGTAGTTTTAATTCTGGCAGATAATTAAATGGTACAGTATTGTCACTAAATTATTTTATTATTATTACTATATTTTACTTTGAATATATATTAAAATATAATCACGTGATCACGTCTCGTAGTGAAGAAGTAGATATACTAGACCAGCCGTGATGTACTTGAAGCTTACTGTGAGTTAGAAGTGAACTGTCCTCCCACCAGCAACTAGGAATTGACAGCTCGCTTCAAACTCACTTCACCGTTAAAATGATTTTACAGAATAGCATTACAGGCCCGATGTCATCATTGTGCCGTTTCCAAAGAGAGATGGCGTTATTACATTCTGTATAGCGTTATCTCTCTCTTGCAATGGATCAATGAGATGGCTTACCAAGGTCACATTAAATTATCTGGCGCTATTTTACCCACGTGTTATGTATCAATAAGAAAAAGAATGAAACAAAACAAAAAAAAAAGGAAATCGACTGGCGAAGCCCAATGCCCTAATCGATTAAGGAACTGCGTCGGGCAGGCGCGCGTGGATCGCTCAGCTATTTTGTAATGTTTAGTGCATTGACTTAGATATTTTTTTTTACCATAGCATAACAGTCATTTGGTTGCTTTAATTTTCATATAACAGTGTCATTTAAAGTATTTAACAAATTTCGAATGATGAAAAAAATATGTTTTGTATCATTCGTTTTCGATTTCGATAACAAACACGTGATGGTGTTATAGTATTGCCAGCTAATTTAATATGACCCTGTATTTAACATGTCATCATACGGCGCCAGGAGAACCAAAAGAAGATGATCTATCCGAGTCAGAACAAAAAGAAGGTGAAGAAGAAGTCTACGTTCCAACTGAAGCAGAGAAAATACGGGCCTATTTAGCTGAAGTAATGTTCAATGTCAAGTTTGCTGATTTATTTGTTCAAGCCTTACTTAAGACGGTAGACAGATAGATAGAAAAATACTTAAGAGGCCATATAGGATTTTTTTCCGATTTCGCAGATTTTCGTGATTTTATGGACACGATGTCACAGTTAAAATACTACATTTGCATTAGTTTTAATGCACAGTACGAAAGATGATTTCTAATTTTGATCAAATGAATGAGCTATTTTTTTGTTTTCGTTATTTGATCTCCCATTTTGTGGCCTCACATTAATACAAATATCTGGATGACCGAGTTTTGCTCGTTTTCTTGTTTTTTTTTTTTTTGTTTGACGTTTTCTAATTATAAAACCTAGCTAGATTTATTTTTTTGGGCGGGAAATCATCAAATAAATTCTCCCGCTCTGGGTGGAGCAAGAGGGCGTGTCAGACTTTTACTGACTAAAACCCACCCGTGTTCCCTCAGTAGCCTGTATGCCAGGGGTGGCGGTATCTCTTTCGAACTAACCCGCACCCCTGGCAGGAAATCTAGCTAGATCGATTTATCGCCCCGAAACCCCCTGCATATTAAATTTCATGAAAATCGTTGGGGCCGTTTCTGAGATTCAGATTATATTTACACAAGAATTGCTCCTTTAAAGGAATTAGATATTATGGAACATAGATTTTAGACAACTAAATGAATTCTTTTTTAGACAGACTACTACATAACTCCTTTCCATATTCCTTCATTTCTGTCCTCTCTGTCCTAGGTTGAAAGAGCACGCCAAGGACGTATACTGGACCTTGAGAATACCTTCGACGAAATACTTGAACTTGTTCAAAAGTTCAAGTCTGCTAACTATGATCTTGGTTAGAATCCTTTCCATCGACTACCATTTTATATTTTCCGACATCGAAAACCTTCGTACGTCTTCGGATCTCAACGTTTGGAACTCCAACCCGTTTTAGTATTATATTCGTCCTCCTTTTTTTTGTTCCGGTGTGGTAAATTCTCATGTATGTCCTCCACCCTGGGGCGGGCGGCGGAGTCTATCAGGCTCTTGCTGTCTAAAAATCAACCCGGTGTTCCCTTCTCACTCTTGGACCGCGGATCATGAAAACGTGTGCGCCTTCCACGATCCCCGGCTGGTTCTGGCACCTGCGATGGCGGGGAGAGTGAGGTGTAAGACTCTCCCTGCAACCTCCAATCCCATCCATTCTCTTGATCCGAAGACACCGATTTCCAAAAGTAAAGTCATCTTTAACCGACATCAAAAAGGAGGAGGTTGTCAATTCGTCTATTTTTTGTTTGTTTGTACGTTCGATAATAACTCTAGCAATTGTAGGTATAGACGCCAGCACATTAAGCTACCCCAATCTGTCAAATTTCTTTGATAGATGAGTTCATAAACACTTGGGAAAATTGGACAGTTTGGGGTAACTCGGTGTCCTGGCGTCTACACATCGATTTCCAAAATTATTATTTTATTGGATAGGGTATTCTTCAGGGCACCCATTTAAATTTTAATAACTATGCTTTGGTAATTTTAGCGTTAGTTTTGATAATATGTATTTCATCCACTTTGTATATCTTGATAATGTTCTAAAACTTCCTGTCATTCATAGAAACATAATTATAAAGTGATTAAGAAAAAACTTATTTACAAAAAAATAAAAACACTGACTAGACACCAAAAAAATACTAACTTACAGTGAAAAATTACTTTATTTTATAAATATAACTAGCAGCGCTCCACGGTTTCACCCGCGTAGTTCCCGTTCCCGTGGGAATACGAGGATAAAATTTAGACTATTGACATAGTCTAAATCCCGGGGATAGTGTAGCTTCCCAAAAGTGAAAGAATTTTTCAAATCGGTTCAGTAGTTTCGGAACCTATTCAATGCAAACAAACAAACAATCAAATCTTTCCTCTTTATTAATAGTATAGATAAAAGTGATTTTTAAGTTAGTGTATTATTTTCGGTAGTCGGTTTTTTTTGTAAAAAAATATTATATTGAATGAATTTGCTCATAGGAATGGTGGCTGGTCGTCAGATGTCGACAACGAGTGGAGAGTTCATCGTCCAGTACATTGAGAAGGAAATACTGGAATATATTGATGAACAGATCGCCATATTGCCAGACCCAGATTTGAAGAAGAAGAAGGTGAAAATAGTTTGTCTTTATGCATATCACAGACTGACAGACAGCACATACGTCGAGCCAAAATAACTACTATGTGGAGCCTTGAGCGTAGGTATTAGAAGGCGTCGCGGCAGACCCCGTCAGGTTAAAATGGCGGTAGGTACTGTAAAGATTATATATTTGTGGGCGAGTCGACAATTTAGAAATACGAATTAGGATAATGCCACGTTTTGAATAAAACGTTAAACATATAACGAAAGGTTATGGAAAACCTATACTAACTTATTTACATAAAATACAAAACCTGCCAATTGCCTGATCTGTATTTTTGGAAGTGTGGATTCGCCCACAAATTAAATACCTCGTGTGAGTCGCCTATAGAAAATAGGTAATAAATTAATATTTAAAAATAAAGATTCTCCCAGTTCGGGCGAGCAAAAGCCAAAAAAATAAGCCAATAAAATCAGTTGTAAAATTGTATAAAAAGTCTCAATATTCTGGAATTGTAATTTAATAAAAAATACCAAGACCCCAAAGAACTATTTTTTTATTAGAAATGACTTTCCGAAAAACTTTCTATAACAAAACATATTCTCTTGCTAAACAGGCAAAGCCAGAAGAAGTGGTTATGATTCGGGAACTCCTGGAAAAGTTCCTGGATTATAACATGGATCTAATTGTGCCAGAAGTTGAAGAGGTGGAGGAGGAAGAAGAGCCTGTGCCTGATGTAATGTCTTTAAATTCTATATATTTTAATTATTTAACTGCCCCGTTGTCGTTGGTCTCTTGGTCGCAGGCGCGACTTCTGGGCCTGAATACTCTACGACCACTTAACGATTCGTAACCACGTCAATCACGCACGAAATCTGCTAATATCGTATTAATAATATCGACAAATTGTCTTGGAACATACAGAATGACATTTCGATTTCTTACCGTTACATTGGTTTATAAAAAACACGATATTGACGTAGTTTGAACGTAGTAAGATTGCGCGGGGAATAACGATACAGAATTGGGGCCCAGAATTAGAACCCTGAGCGGGTTCTGCTCCTGCAGGCTTAGCACTAGCACCGATTTGTCGACGGAAGAACAGACATGACTATTAAATAAATGATGTACAATAGGATAAGATACCTACGTTTTTCTATACATTATCATAGTTATGCGTTCTAAACCAATCATGATTTTGTGGAAAATCGTATATACTTTGTGGCCGTCGAGTTTTGTTGTCAGTGTGATTTTGACAGTTTGGGAAGAAATATTCTTCTGAAATAGTGAAATAGTCTACATTTATAAGGACCTGGACAAATATCGTTAGAAACAAAAGACTAAATGACAGATTGTAGAAGGATATCTACGGTGCAATAACATAATTGTAGGAACGAAATGTCACAATGTATTGAAAAAGCACTGTCTATTCTTCGTAGAAATACAAAGCGTCATGCTAAGCCCGCTGCTGGGTTCGATTCCCAGGTCAGGCAAAGTGTTATTGGGTTTTTTAAATCAGGAATTTCTTAGTACCAGATCGGGGTTTGGAAGTTGGCGGTGTCATACTCCCGTGTCTCGGGAAGCACGCTAGCTGTTAGTCCTATGCCTGATCTCTCTCCGGTCGTGTCGGATTGCCGTCCCATCGGATTATGAGATTGAGGGAAGAGAGAGTGCCCCCGTGTCTGCATAGACGCTTGTGTACTATAATATATCTCCGCACCGAAGTCATGTGTCCATTGACATTGGCCGCCATGGCCGAAACACGGTCTGGAGGACTATTTATTTTTCAAGTTATGAAAGAGTTTGGAGATAATATATTTACATGTTACTGGAGTGAATTCGCAAAAGTACTATTGTTTATATTATGTTACAAAATGTTATGTTAAAAAATCTTTGTTGTGCTTTATTTTTAAGTTGCGTATGTGACTTATCTATCGCATTAGGTACTTATACCTGTAAGGATAGTTTTAATGGCTTTAAACAAGTAAATAAATAAATGATTTAGAGAAAGATAATTACTGTAATTTTAGATAACATTGGTATACGCCGTTCCTGGCATCGGGGGTCCAGTGGATATTGAAATCATTGCGGACTTTGAGGAGTATATCCACGAAGTCTGCAAGGTTCAAGCTGAAATGGTGATGCCTAGGAATATAAGGCACTTCCTCTGCCCACCGCTTGAGAAGTAAGTTAAGTCATCATTCACCGTTATTCTCCTGCCCTTATAGCGTATTTGTACGTCGAATACGTCGTCGTCTTCGTACCCTGAATACTAGCAAATAAAAGAAATGGGCTTTAATATAATTGTGATAATCTTTACATATTAAAGAAATTCTTTATTGCCATAAGGTTACAGAATAATGTGAGACCTTGACTACAGAGCTAGGTAAACATATTTATGTTTTAGGAGGTTTTACTTTTTCCTTTTAGGTTACAACTAAGCAGGGCCTCAAGTCTGCTATTACAATAGTGTCAGAATGGTCTATCATTGATTTCATAATTGTTGATTTTGACAAGTTTGGTAATCTACTAATAATAATGGCGTCACTATGATTTTACAATGGTCATCCACTGACACTCCATTGAAAGAAATTACATTTATTAGTAACTAGCTTTTGCCCGCGGCTCCGCCCGCGTGGATGTCGGTTATCGCGTAAAAAAGTAGCCTATGTCCTTACCCATATCCCAGGCTATATCTCGGCCAAATTTCATGACGATCGGTTCAGCGGTTAAGGCGTGAAAGCGTAACAGACAGACAGACAGACAGAGTTACTTTCGCATTTATAATATTAGTAGGGATCTCGTACATAATGACAAATCTTAGGGGGTAATCTGCAAAAAAAATTGTCAGTCCCTAAAATAATATGTTAAAAAATAATGTGGAAAAATATATACATATAAATGAAATCTGGCATGAATAAATGTTCAAATTTAGTAGTATTTTTTCGAAAATCATTTCTACTAACGGGTTTTATAATGATGGCGATACGACAGTGCCATTATAACACAATTCTGTCACGAGACCATTGAGCGACCATTATGAATTTAGCAGATTACGAACTTTTAGCAAAATGACAATGGAATCGTGTTGGAATGACGAATTTATAAAAATAGCAGACTTAGGGCCATCATATGCAGCAAACGGTGATATAATTATGTAATTTAAAAAGTTCCTGAAGTATTAAAAATAATGAGAATTAAAGAGGGAAAATGAAACAATCTCATTATATCAAAACAACTAAATTACAATAAAATCAGGAATAAGACAAAATTTGATTTAAAATTGAATGGAAAACATTTACTTAACGTTTTAATAGGTTCTTAGATCAACACCCTGCGTAACACAATATCAATCAAAATCTGAATAATTTTAAAGTTAACGCTAGTACATTGCTTCATGGAACGGAGTATTCTGGATATAAAACGACCATTCGTTCCATCATAAAGATAACGCCACGGTTCCAACAGTAGAGAAGCATTTTGTCGATGGAAGAGTAGACAAAAATTACGTTTCCGTGCAACCAGTTAATAGTTTTGTGCCGAGAAATGTAGACAAGCGATTACTATTCTACAGTAGAGTAGAAATAGAAAGTGTCATGCCAAGCCAGCTGATGTCACTTGGAAAGATGCCACATTAAAATTGTGCTGCACACATCTGTCATGTGTCAGACGATATGGGTCCCTATTAGTGGCATCGACATCGCGGTAGGCACAAACTGAGATGGCGGGATGAGCTAGACTCCTTCAACAAGAACTGATCCTTAGCAGCTTTAAACAGAGAGAAGTGGAAGAAAGGATGGTAGAGAGGCCTTTGCCCTTCAGTGGGGCATCACAGGCTTTTAATAATAATAATAATAATTGTTATCACGGGAACCTCGTGAAAGCTGAGAAAGAGAAGCAAATTAAATATATCGACTTAGCACACAAAAGGTTGACATGGGGAATGTTGACTCGGCCGTCATTGTGCCGATTGTCGTGTCAGCCAATGGACTGATAGCCGAAAGCCTCGAACAACATCTCTCGAGGCTTTCGTTAGGCGGGTGGACCAAGGCCCTGATTCAGAAGGTAGTACTCCTCAATACGGCTCGCATCGTGAGGGGGTTCCGGTCTCTGGAGCCCTAACCACCGGTAGCTTGGACCCTGCTCCCGATACCGGCGGACAAACAGAGGTCTTTTGTAATTTATCTTTTATGAAAATATTTAAAATGTATTTAATAAGTATAAAGACTAAAATAAAGATATTTATTTGTATATTTGCTACTTATATTTGATCGAAGCTTATATTTGAATAAAAATTATTACACGACTTACATGATAGCATCTGCCATTGTTTGTCTCTGCATCACCCAAAGGTCGACTGGTAGACAATGCCTATAGGTATATGGCATTAAGTCCGCCTAAGTCTTTTGTTAGAGAAAGTCTATTACAGCACTGACGAATTTCTAACTGACAAATTAATTTGACTTGTTTATTGACATCCTAATTTTATTAATAATTGCTTTAACATTTGTATTTTTCTGATTTGTATTACTTACTATGATGAGTCTATGACACTATTTTATTGTATTTTTGTTGTACCATTTAGTTATGTATGGTCTAAATTGGATTGTTTATTAATATATTATTTTCTGTGTCTAATGGACGAATTTAGATTCAATTGATGCGGTGTAGCGTCCGACATCTCATATTTGTACGCCGTTCACAGGCAAAACATGACTGTTTTAAACATAATTTGACGTAACATCTTGCATGCTATGTGTGTATACTCATGTTTTGGACAAATAAAACATTATCTTATCTTATCTGTACATTTTCGTGCGTGAAGTATTAGATAAAATAAATAATTAAATAATTGATTCATATACAGGATAGAAAATAATGTCTGCTCAGCAACGTACACACATAACGCAATAATGTTGTTGAAGTGTCAAAACGAGAACCGTTCCTATATTCAGTGTGGTAAGCTGGCATATTTTGTTGGAAAATTGAAATTTTACTAAAATTTTATTCATTCGCAGATACATTGAATCCGACTACGCAGCAAATGATGCGCCTATGAAAGAAGAAGTCGCTACAGGTGGTGTTATCACAGAATAAGAATTATGAACCTTTGTAACATTTAAATATAGACTAGTTTTTATTGTACTTCGAATAGAACGCCCCATTCGTCATTTGTTTATTCGATGGTTGGTTGATTTGGTAACGAACAGAAATTGTCGTTTTAATGTTAGATACACTGCCACTAGCCCATAGACATCAATATTCCTCCCAATCAATAATAAGTAAGGCATTATAGAACATTCGGAAAAGGCTCCAATCGTCCGAGTCAGTTGCGTAATTTACTATTTTTTATGATGATTCACAATCCGATGAATTTTGCACGAAATTCCTAATGCATTGGCCTCATACGCTCGATAACGTACGTAGCAAATGTTGTGAATTGTCAAAATAAAACGCTTCGCATTTGTTATGCAGCGGCTACACCACGGTCAACGTCAATGCCCAACATCGCGATAAAGAAAACGGTAAAGATTCCGATCATAAGGTATTTTCCAATTTATTGAAAGTAGTCTAAATTGAAGATTAGGACGAGTAACAGAAAAATAAAAGTAAATTGATTTATGTCCATTTTCTCAATTAAAAACGATTTAAATCGGATTTACTTTTCGTTGATTTGAATTTACCGCGAAAACGCTCGTTACGATGACTTTTTATCACGTGACGTCAACTTTGTGTAAACCAAAGTAGTTAGTAAGTAAGAACAAGGGAATGTCGAGTTAATAATTAACAAGATTTTTAATGTATAATAATATAATATAATAATAATAATAATTTTATTTATTTCTTACCACAAATTACAATGTTAATAATTAATAGTCTACAGAGACAATTTCATAATTAATTTGTGGAAGACTGGTGCCTAAACTAAGTTTTTTTACAAAACCTGTATGTCAGGTCACCAGGCCCCCTAATCATAATTTTACATTATTTTGGTTGCACTGGAGACAATCTGGTTCATATGTTAATCATATTGATATAAAAATGTCACAAATTTTAATATTACAATACTGCTTATTAAATTAATTTATAAAAATCGTAAAATATAATATTTATTTTTAAGAATACATGCAAGGGAGGATGTATGTAAATGTATGTGAAAGCGTGTGGGGTGAGTATGTGTGAAGTGGAGTGAGTGTGTGAGTGGTTTGGGGTGCTTGTGTGTGCGTTGCAAAGGGAATTTCATATCAAGATATAGTTTTGAAAAGATCTTCAATTTGTGTATAATCTAATGTAATAAGCCAGTCAGTTATTTTCCTTTTAAAAGCTGTTTTGTTTAGGTTATGAATAGAGAGTAAATCATTTAGACTGTTGTATAGAAATGGGCCAAGAAAAGAAAAGAAATTTCGAGCAAATTTGGATTTTACTGATTTAGGTTGGCATATATTCCTTCTTCTTCTTCTCATGTCAGAAATATGATCGGTATTTATAAAAGGAACAAGAGATCGTTGTTTCAAAACCACATGGAGAATAAAAAGCTGCCGAATTGAGAGGACTTCGGCAGACTTATAAACGTCCACAGTGGGATGGCGGAAGGGAAGGAATAATGCAACTTTAAGGACTGCCCTTTGAGCCCTTTCAAGTGCTATAAGGTTAGTTTTAAACGTTCCTCCCCAAGAAGTGATGCAGTATGTCAGGAGAGATTGGCACAAAGCACAATAAACAGATAGTAGCTGCTTGGAGTTAAGGATTGAACGAAGATTTTTAACCACAAAGATAAATTTCCGTATTCTGCTAGTCAGACAATTTATATGTTCGGCAAAGTTTAATTTAGAATCTAAGGTGACCCCCAAGTACTTAATATGGTCTACCTTCTGCAATTTGGAACAAGAACAATCACTATCATGAGGGGATGAACAGGTGTGAGCGAGAATAGAGAATGATTGAAGAGATGACTGCGGACTGTTCCTTAAGGAAAATGCAATGTATTTGGTTTTAATGGAATTTAAGGTGAGTATGTTAGTTCTTAGCCAATCATTCACAGTATTAAAACCAAACTGAGCGTAGTTATGCACCTCTTCCCATGAGTCTGCACTGAAAAGAAGCACAGTGTCATCCGCGAAGGTAATAATACGACCATTTTGAAGAGAGAGATTGCAGAGTTCATTAATATAGACCAGAAATAATGTGGGCCCCAGGATGCTACCCTGAGGAACTCCAAAAGCTACGGGTAATGTGTCACTAAAGTGGCTATCAATTTTAACAACTTGCGTGCGGTTAGTTAGGTAGTCTTTAAAGAGTGACAATTGATTTCCACGTATACCGAGGTTTTCAAGCTTACGAAGCAAGATCGGGACCGACACTGTATCAAAGGCTTTAGCTAGGTCTAAAAAGATGGCTAATGACTTCCTTCGATCATCCATGTTAGAAACAATAGAGTTTGTCAATTCGTGCACTGCCATGGCTGTCGATTTCCCTGCACGAAACCCGAACTGATACTGGGACAGCAGGTTGTTAGACTCTAGATATTTCACTAACCTGTTGTTCAATAGCCGTTCCAGAATTTTTGATAAGGCAGGCAGAATTGCTATTGGTCTATAATTATTAACACAGTGTCGATCCCCACTCTTGTGAATCGGATGGATAAGTGCCTTTTTAAACGCAAGAGGAAAGGTACCAGATTCTATCGCTAAGTTGCAGATATGTGTAATTGAGGGTACTAAAAGATTCTTATGTGCAATGAGAAGGTTTGAAGAAATATTGTCGCAGCCCACGGCGCAGTCGCGCTTGAGAGAAGAAATAATGGCACCTACCTCGTGCTCATCAACGGGCAGTATAACCATGGAATGGGAAAAGGGCGGTAGGTGGGTAATAGTAGGGGGGTCATCATGACCCTGCTGCTGTGTGGTTATTTTACTAGCCAGGGTTGAGCCAATATTGGCAAAAAAATTATTTACTTTATTTAAGCAATGAACTGGTTGATCTTGTGGGCTTATTAACTCGGTCGGTGATGCTATGGGTCTTGATTTAATCGAAACTTTATTTATTATTTTCCAGAGGCGGCGGTTGTCCTTTCCCGCCTTTTTTACTTCTTCTCTTTCAAATTCCCTTTTAACTTTTTTCAAAATTTTGTTGCAATAGTTTCGGTACCTTGTGTATGTTGTCTTTAGTATTAAATTGTCAGGTTTTTTATTTAGATTGTCTCTGTTCTTTATACATCTTAAGAGCCCTGGAGTGATCCAGGGTTTAATAATTGTTTTCCGCGAGGAGACGGTAATTATTTTAGTGTTTGACTCTACTACAGTTTTAAGGATGTGAACCAGTTTGTCAGCAGCTACGTTTGCATCATTTGTCGCGAGAACTGGTTGAAAGTTTGCTTTATTTAAGTCGGAACGTAATCCAGCTGAATCTATCCGTGAGATCATGTGTTTCAAGTGTCTAGGAAAAGTTTGATTCAACGAAAGGATGACAGTGTAATGATCTGTGAGGGTAGTTTGGGCTATAAAAACTTTTGCGGGCAATTTTGTTTTCAGAATGACGTGATCTAGACATGATTTCCCGTGTGTAGGAAATACGTGAGCCGGTAGCAAGCCGTGAAACGATATCAGATCGAGGTAAGCTGAAGCATTTCGATCACGATTTGAAGTACTGATATTTATATTTATGTCACCGGTGAGAATAATGTTTCTACAAGAAGAATAGTTTATTAATAATTCATTTAAGGATTGGAGGAAATTTGATATATTGTTATATGATGGTGGGCGATAAATAGCTAAAACAACGGTGTCATTATTAATTTGTATTGCTAGACAATTTGCGTCATGAAAGTCAGGTTCGAGAACATTAACATGCATACCATTTTTTACGTAAACAACTACACCCTCGTTTTGACTTTTGTTTTTGATAGTTGAGTAACAGTTATAGCCATTTAATACCGGAAGATTTGAGGTATGCGGTAACCAGCATTCCGTGAGAATTAACAGGTCCCACGAAACTCTCGATTGTGCCAATAGAACATTAAAACCTGACATGTTGCAATTTATGCTTCTTATGTTTTGATTGATAATTTTGAGACGTTTTTCATTACTCGGGATGAGGTCTAAGCAATCACCCAGGTCACATATAGTAGAGTCAGCGATTGAAAGCTGGTCAATGTCATTGTTTATTAAATTAGAACGATCGAAGAGTACGGCTTAAATGACAGAGGCAGAAAATAATGTGCATAGCTGTACAGATCTGAGAGACATGACATGTCATGAACGATCGCTCTCCCACCGAAAATCTTCCTGACTGAAGATTTTCGGTGGGAGAGCATACAAAAAACTGAAACATACAAAATAACAATCCAAAAAAGTTATAAAAGTACATGCAGGGCTTTAATGTTAATGAATATTGGCCAAATAGTCACTTTTCAATTATTTTAGCAAAATCTGTTTCCGAGTTTACAGTGATGCGTTGAGCGCCGTCTTCCCTGCGAAGGTAAACTTTACCAAAGGCGGACCAACAATGCTTGTAATTATGTTGGGAGGCGAATTCTCTTGCCAGGAAGAACAACTTTCGAGCTTTAGCGGGGAGATTATCCGATATGTAAACGGGTACCTTTGGTCCGGGGATTCGTAGATGTGTTGTATTCAACTTACAGCTTTTATTATTTTTATTAAAGTTTCTGACTGATTGCAGTATCTTGGTTTTAAGTAACACTGTAGTGAAGTCAACTATGATGGTGTTATTCATAGAATTGCTTGAGTTAATCCTGTATACGTCCTTTATATCTGATTCTGCAACTGATGTGTCTAGAGTGGTACCAACATTTGTGATCACATTTAACAGATCCATTTTTGATTCACTCTCAATTTTAGGTATATTTTTAATTTCCACTGTTGTAATTTTCGACTGTTTTTCAAGCTGATCTACCCTGTCTTCCAGTTTCCTGATATAGTCTCGATTCTCCTTCTTCTCGACTTCGTATTGTTTCATTTTGTTTAGCATTTCATCATATTTTTTGGCCGTAAAATCGACTGAGTCTTGTAGTTTGCTGTATTGATTTTTCACTTCCAACATCGTCGACTCCATGTTAGAGTAGAAAACCTTTTGTTCCTTTTTAAGATCCTTTATTACACCCGATAGTTCATCTTTGAAATCATTAAAATCTTGTAGATAGTCTTGGTCCGGGCGTTTCCTTTTATTGCGACAGGTAACGTTTGAGGGATCCATTGAGACTTCAATTATTTCCGCAGATGTACTTATGTTTGGCTCAGATTGGTGGTGGACGGGAGGTAACTGACTTAATACAGCAGGTGATACTGGTGGAGTTCGGTTTAGCGGCATTTTTTTAAAGTAGTTTATCTAAGTAATTTAGGAATGTGATTTTAAGAAATCTAAAATATAGAAAAAGTATGTTACGAGGCGGGGTTTGAACTTGCGACTCTTTACGCACAAACCGGAGTCATACGCCACGACGCCAAGTTGACACTTAGGGTTGCGGTTTAAATTAGTAGCCGGTATTTCCTTGCGCGAACTATTATGGTAGGTAGGTGATTAGCGCTCGAGCAGATTCTTTTGTGTTCACTGACGAGTCCAAAGTCCAAATTAGATAAAATTTTAGAATTTTGTGGCCGTTTGGATGTTAATTTTGATTTTTGAAGATGATGCACTTGGTATTTTACAATAGTTTTTTCACAGATTGTCACTGGTACACTGAAGTTTAATATTGTATGTTTCTATTTATATAAAAAGCACTTTTTTGTCGTAATATGAATTAAATGTTCGGCGAGTACTGGAAGCACGTCTGTTTACAACAACGTCACGGCGGCGGGGGGGAATAGTATAGAAAGTGGAATTACTGGCGTACGGTGCCTTGTGTACAAATACTTCTAAAACTACGCCAAACTAAGTATTTGTACCGGTGCCGTTTACGTCACAATGTCACGTGATAAAAATTCATCGTAAGGAGCGTTTTGGCGGTAAATTCAAAACAACGAAAGCAAAATTTGATTATAATCGTTTTTAATTGAGAAAATGGATTTAAATAAATTATTTTTTATTTTTCTGTTAAATATATCGTTCCAATCTTCAAATTAAAATAGTTTTTATTAAATTGGAAAATACCCTAATAACGCGATAAATTTAGTGGCCGCACTACGGTCAACGTCAATGCCCAACATCGCAATAAACAACGCGGTAAAGAATCGGCTAATAAGCTCGCCGTGGACAATGAGAAACGCTGCTTTATCGCAATAATTTTCACGTTTTGTAACGTCAAATGGCAAAGCAATGTGAATGCCGTTGTAGAATTATCGCGATAAGTTGTGGCTACACCTACGGTTAATGTCCAACATTATCGCGATGTTGGACATTAACCGTAGGTGTCAACGTCAACGGCGTTTCTCGTAGGTGTAGCCGCACCATTAGTGTGTCACTCAATTATCCGGCGGCGTTTCAAATCTGCACGTGAATTTGATCGAAGTTAAGGGAATATGACAGTGTAGAAGGACAGTTCGTTCTACCTCGGCTCGCTTCGGACGACTTCCGATCGCTGTCGTTTTTTGCGCCCGAGTCAAAAGATTCGAAACGTCCCGTAGTTCTTAGCTTGAGTGTAGTCACGTACTTCGTGCTTCGATCGATTTCGATTAATACTTCGTCGAAGCGACTTCGTTAGCAGTAGATTTTTTGAGAATTAGTGAAATAATGTACACCTAAGTATGTATTTCTATTATTCTTAACCAAAACGTTGTTAGCACTGTTAATCATTTTAGCTATATTACTCTTTTGCCTCACCTTTTCCAGCTAAAGTAGTCTCTGCTAGCTGTAGTATTTTTATTTAAAAGGTGCATGTTTTTTCTAACAAGAACATATCATAACATCACGCCTTGTTTCCCTGTAGGGTTGGGCAGAGGTATACCTTTAGTACAGACGCCACCACATCAAGCTATCCCAATCTCTCAAATTTTCCCAATCAAACATGAACCTAATGTTTTTGTAATAAAGTTGATAATCTATCAAAGATGTGCTGGTGTCTGAGCACCCACATTTCGCCAATTATGTTTATGTCCTATATAATAGGGGGCGAGCCTATTGGCATCAAACAGGCAGAAATCCAGACTCGGAGCTGCCATTGAATTTCAGATAGACATACCCAATAACACTTTGCCCGACCTCGGGAACAAACTCAGGACCTAATGTTCAGCAGTAACGCAGGTAGTCGCTCTCTCGCTAGTCGTCATCTAATAATTTAAAGCAATATTTTAGCCTGAAACCCATCGAGTCCAAAGTAAGATGTGCCACACCGAAGCCATTATCTGAAACGGATCTTAAACCCTTTCAAATTGAAGATTTTCGAGGATAATTATTATGCATCGTTTTGAAAGTAGCAAGGTTAACGCACTTACGCTTCCAGCACCCTAAGGCCCCGTTCCCTCTTGTGGTGACGACAGATTATCGTGTCGTTTGAAACGTCGTTAGTAACTGTCGTCCACGACGGTTTTTGCAGTAACGACAGTCATAAAACGATGAAAAAATCGTCACCGCTTGTCGTGACGGCAAATCATGAGTCGTTATTGCCACTATCTGTCGTTTACATGTGTTGTCTTCTCCCCTCACGCCCGTATAAAAATGTCGTCACGATCCAATGGGAACAGCTAGATACGACAGTCGTTCAACGATAAAATATTTCGACAACACAGTAACGATAAGCAGTAGTTATAATTGGAATAGCTAGAGACGACAGTCGTCCAACGACAAATTTATCGTAACGACATAGTAGAAACGCGCCCTAATTGCGAAACACGCTGTCAATCAGAATCTGCACTATTTATGGCTTCATCATCTGCCTACAATTCTCCAACTATGTTGGGGTCGGCTTCTAGTCTAACCGATTGCAGCTGAATACCAGTATTTTACATGGAGTGACTCTCCCCATCTGACCTCCACAACCCAGCACCCTAATTGCGTAACTCACGATTAATAATAATCTGTTTCGTTTTGAAACAGATTGTTAAACCATTGCTTTATATGTTCGAAAAATGTGTCTGCTCAACAACGTAAATAACGCAATGAATATTGTTGAACTGCCAAATTGAATCGGATTATTACCTATTAATCGTGAGTTACGCAATTAGGGTGCAGTTCGTATAACCCAGTCAGTGGTAATACGATGACTGGTTGTCAGACTTTCGGGCTTCTGATAATCGGGACTAACGGCTTAACGTGTTTTCCGAAGCACGGAAGGGTTTTTGTGTGTAAAAATGGTAACCCATCCACATACGTTAATAAGTAATGTCGAGACCACAAGCCCCTTCGTCCACCGTTAATCCATTGCTTCATATGTTTGAAAAAATAAAAAAAAAAACAGTGGCACTCTGGGAGTGCCGTCAAAGTGAAAACTTGAACAATTACGTGTGTATTTTTTGAACAGTGTCGCGAGTTCAATTGTTTTTTTCTCATCTCAAAAAATGCCCAACGCGCCTAAAGAAGTTTTACTTCAAATTCGTAGGTACAGAGTAACGTCGATAACGGTACCGGTAACAGTGACGCGAGTTCAATGGTTTTTTACCATCTCAAAAAATGCCAACATGCATGTGTATCTATGTATGTACATACACAATATATATACACACTTATATACAGAGATGTTGGTTACGGTAACAGTGTCGCAAGTTTTTATTTCAAAAAATCTGCTCAAACAATGAAAGCCGTGCCTACTGTTATGTGTTACAACAATTGCCCAGCTGGATAACCAGTGCAGAGGTGAGAGCAGTGGTGGCCCAGTGGTAACGGCCGCGACTTACGAGTTGTAGGTCGTGTGTTCGAACCCAGCCAGGCGCATTACTTTGTGTAAATAATTTTAACACCACTGCTCTCAAACGGTGAAGGAAAACATCGTGAGGAAACCGGCATGTCCTAGAACCAAAAATTAGAAGACATGTGACATCTACCAACCCGCACTAGGCCCGCGTGGTAGATTACTCCCTCTCATGGACAGGAGGCCTGTGTCCCAGCAGTGGGAACGTTATAGGCTGAGGATGAGTCAAGAAATACAATTAAACAACTTAGAGCATCATTCCACCTCGACGGCCGTTGTCTTGAAAGGAGAGTACGACTAAACGCCGACAGACACTACACCGACAGACTGAACACCGGCAAGAATTTACTTCGACGGGACTCTTCGCCGACAGGACACTTCACCGACAGGGCGTATCCTTGCGCTATTACTAAATAGTCAAGTAACTGCCACTAACATGGAAGTAGAGCTCGCTGGTCGCTATAACGGCACCGCTCACTTTGCTCGCTCGGCTCGCGCGCGGTTGGTCGCAATTCTAACCTCACCTAACCTATTACTTACTTGCGGAAACCCGTCAGCGAAGAATCCTGTCGGCGAAAAGTCCCGTTGAAGTAAAGTCTTGTCGGTGTTTAGTCGTACAGAGGCCAGCACATCAAGCTACCCCAATCTGTCAAATTTCTTTGAAAGTTTTTTTAACTTTATTACAAAGGAATAAGATTTATGTTCAACTGGGAAAATTTGACAGTTTGGGATAGCTTGACCTGCTGGCGACTGTACAATGTCTTGAAAAATGGCTGTGAATGCATAAAAGAGCATCATACCACGTCGTCCGCCGATGTCTTGAAAGATGGCTGCGAAAGCATAAATAGAAGCCAAAGCCAACCGAGTAATTCCGTAACACACATTAGGAATGGCTTCCAATCTGAGAGTTCAACAACATTCATTGCATTATTTACATTTTTGAGCGAAACATTTTTCGAACATAATATGAAGCAATGAATAAGCAAATAACTTTTACAATGATCCAGTTTCTGATTAATTTTGTGTTAGACAATTAGGGAACGGATTTGGCTGTTCACTGCACAGACAAACAGTCCGTATTTCATTCGAATTGAGCTGCAGATTTGCTTCTAGTCAAGCATAATAAATATTTATCTCTTTCTGCACCATATATTGTAACCGTTTATGTCTTTTTATGTGTAGTTTAATCATATTCAACTGTTAATTAAATAAATTATTCAACATTTCTTACTTTCGTTTTATTTTACTTTACACTAATAGCCATGTTTTGAAACAACCCATAAATGAGGTTATTTTTAATAGGTACCTTTTTCAGTATTTTAGGGTTCCACGGGAAGGAAAAAACGGAACCTTTAGTGTCTGTAAATCTGCAAAATAAAAAGATTTAATTTTGTCATTCATATCAGTCTCTGTGAAACGACTTATTCGTTTCTACATTTTTTTTTACAGGCTCTCCGTATTCGAGTCACACAATTTCATATGTCTAGATATTTAATTTAAATTTAATCGACCCAAGATTCAGTGCAAATTGGCTGTTAAGAACTTACAGACATTATAGGTTAAAAATGTAAAATTTTTAAAGAAAACAGAATAGTTCTATACTTACTTTTAGTTCCCAGGATAATCCGTGGTAGTAACATGGTAAGTTAAGATAATGTTTATTTTACCAAAAACAGTGCTTTACAACTCCTTAGAGTCTATATTAGTGCCTAAGTTAACAAGGAAGAAAGAAAAAAACCAGGAATAAGACGCAAAGGAATCATTTTGCTTATGAACTCCACACTAGGTCAAGCATGTGCATTTGGATTGAGTGATCTTTTTTTATTTCGTGACAAAATCTGATTGTACATTTAGTCAAAAATAGTCAAAACTCATAGCCCAAAGTAAAAAAAATTGTCACTCTCAAGGGTCTTCAGTTATTGGCCAAAGTGTGGATCACTCAATTCAGACATTTTGCAAAAACGGCCATGAGCTAAATTTCAACAAAAACTTACTCTACTGACTAAGTTTATGTCTCAAAAATTTGTTAGTAAATTGTCACAATGTTTTATAAAACCATCAAGGCATTTAAAGCTAATTCCGTGTTTCTATGACAGTATCATTGGATCACTCAGTAGGTACAGACACCATTTTGTCTGAGAGATCGTTGTAATAAAGTTTAGGTTGACTTTTTCTGTACATCTATTTTTTATCCTAAAATGTATGTTCCGAATATATTTGTACAATAAATATCATAACACAAATACCTTTTGTTAAAAAGTTAGGAGTTTTTAAATTTGCTGAACTGAGTGATCCTTATGAATACTTAAAGGTAACTACACACTTCGTATTGATTTACACAAACAACGATTAATTTTTGTACAACTTTATGACTAAAGTTTTACATAAAAATCATTTACTTATACAGCTTCATTTATGAGATATTAGATTTTTAATTTTATGGTCAAGGAAAAGCGCAGTAGGGTGACCATATATTATGAGATCATCGGAAATAAAAATGATACAGTACATTTAAGCTCGTCTCTTTTATTTAGAAAGGAAATTCATTCATTCATTTCAGCCGAAAGACGTCCACTGCTGGACATAGTTCTCCCCCAGAATGGAGGGTTTTGCCATAATCGCCACGCTTGGCAGGCGGGTTGGCGATCGCAGTATGGTGGTAAAATGCATAGAGAACGCTGCTGCCCATTCTCTAGTAAGTCTCTTAGTCGCCTTCTACGACACCCACTGGAAGAAATGACATGGTGCTATTCTTTTACGCCCGGCGACACATACAGGACAGGAAAGGAAATATAAATACAATATTACTTACAAATCATAAACTGCGTAAATAAGTTTATGATAATAACGTGGTAAATTTGTACTATCATAAGTTTTAGCCAAATTATCGTCATAGCAAACTATTTGTCCATTTATACAGCCATGCGCTCGATAATGACCGATGCCGTCAGGATGTTGAGAAGCAATAAATTCAATACCTCTAAGTAACCTGTACGATCTACTTTTCATTATAATTACTAGCTAAGCGTAGTACCGTGTAATATGCGTTAATCCAGGTTATAAACTGTCAGTTTGCCAAATGTCATCCAAATCCGTTCCAATGTACGACTTAACGCCGACAGACACTACACCGATAGACTGAACGCCGACATGACTTCGAATGGACTCTTCGCTGACAGGACACTTCGCCGACAGGACTCTTCGCCGACAGGGCTCATCAGCAACTTAAGTTACCGTAAAATTGTAAATACCGTTAGATTATAGTCTATGTCGCGAGTTTGTAATCTGTCGATAAATTATGAACGATGATATGCACAATACTGCTTACCGATCGAATAAGTTAGGTTAGAATTGCGAATAACCACGCGCGAGCCGAGCGAGCGTAGCGAGCGATGCCCCGGTAACGGCCGGCGAGCGCTACTTCCATTTTAGTGGCAGTTTCTTGACTATTTAGTAATGGCGCAAGGTCCTGTCGGCGAAGAGTCCCGTCGAAGTAAAGTCTTGTCGGTTTTCAGTCTGTAGGCGCTTATCCGTTCAGCCGTTTTTGCGTGATAGAGTAATAAACATCTTCACAAACTTTCACATTTATAATATTAGTAGGATTTCGGGCACATCGTGTAAATTTACCTGTTTTGTTCCATTCAAATCCATGAAAATAACACTTGAAAGTTTAGAACCATATATAGGATTATTATTACATGAAAGACAAGTCTCCTCGTAGCTAAAAGAAATTCCATCACACATAATTATATTGTCACTATCACGTAAGCTCACGTACATATGTGCACTAAATCTCGTAAAAAATTAAATTTAAAATTTAAAAAACCCCCGACCCAAACAAAAACTCTAAAAAGTAAAAAATAATATTTATAGGCCTTTTAATTTGAACGTAATATTTTGATCAGGGCATTGTCAAGTCGGGGGACGGCTAGGCCTCTGTTTGGCGTTTTCATTGACCGTCCCCCGACTTGACAATGCCCTGATCAAAATATTACGTTCAAATTAAAAGGCCTATAAATATTATTTTTTACTTTTTAGAGTTTTTGTTTGGGTCGGGGGTTTTTTAAATTTTAAATTTAATTTTTATTTCTTGCTTTTAAAACTTAATGTCTCCCTTAAATCACCATTTATCTATAATCTATTCATTGAGACCTTTTCAATGAGCCCAAACACGATACTTCTGCTGTTTGATGGTGAATAACTTGGGTTTCCTGGAAATTCCAGGTGTTGCTCTAGCATCAGTTCAAGGTTATTTTATTCGTCTAATATCATTGAAGTAATAGAATCCCAAATTTTTGAGTTGATCAGAGGCTTAAATCCCTTTTTCAACCAGAAAAGAGCTGATAATCTTCAAACGGCTGAACCGATTTTGATGAAACATATCTAAGAACACTCCCGACTAATACACCTTTCAAACAAAAAGAAACTAAATCAAAATCAGTTCATCCGTTCGGGAGCTACGTTGCCTCAGACAGACACACACACACACACACACATACACACACACACAGACACGTCAAACTTATAACACCCCGTCGTTTTTGCGTCGGGGGTTAATAAAACTAAATGAAACATGCGACGCTGCAAAAAACAATCAAATATGTCGGGTAGAAGAAAAAATATTCAATAAAAGTTAAAATCATATGTAACAACACTCAACTTCTTTAAAAAAATGAAGTTCTAATATCTCATAAATTAAGCTGTTTATATAAATGATTTTTATGTAAAACTTTAGTCATAAAGTTGTACAAAAATTAATCATTGTTTGTGTAAAACGATACGAAGTGGGTAGTTACCTATAAGTATTCATAAGGATCACTCAGTTCAGCAAATTTAAAAACATTGAATTACTCCTAACTTTTTAACAAAAGGTATTTGTGTAATGACATTTATTGTACAAATATATTCGGAACATAAATTTTAGGATAAAAAGATAGATGTATGGAAAAAGTCAACCAAAACTTTATTACAACGATCTCTCAGACAAAATGATGTCTGAACTGAGTGATCCAATGTGACTATCATAGATACCTGGAATTAGCTTTAAATTCCTAGATGGTTTTATAAAACATTGTGACAATTTTATGACTAATTTTTTAGATATAAATTTAGTCATTAGAGTAAGTTTTTGTTGAGATTTAGATCATTGCCGTTTTTGCAAAATGTCTGAATTGAGTGATCCAGACTTTAGGCAATAACTGAAGACCCTTGAGAGTGACAATTTTTTTACTTTGGGCTATGAGTTTTGACTATTTTTGACTAAATGTACAATCAGATTTTGTCACGAAATAAAAAAAGATCACTCAATCCAAATGCACATAGGTCAAGCCTGTCTCCTGGAGTCCATGGGTGGTATTACCAGATGGTGAAAAGCGTACCTATTACATGAAACTCAAGGATTGCTATTCTCGAGAGGCACATAAAAATGCCTTTAAACTAAGTAATGATATTAGGTGATTAAACATTGTCTAGGCTTAACAATAAAGTAGGATGAAGGAATATTTTAGCGCCATTGTGCACTTTGCGTAAGTGTGTATGTGTGTGAGAAAGAAAGTGTGTGTGTGTGTGTATTGTTGTTGTGTTATGACATTACCTTTAAAAGAGATTCAGATTCGGTGTATGATTGAGCTAGCAGCCATTTGCGAACAATCTTTTTGACTTGGTTTTGCCTAGAGTTGCCGATGCGACACATTGTTACGGCTTTGTTGTATAAGTGACTAAGCAAGAATTCTTGCATGTGCTGTGCGAAAGTTGTACGCGTCCTTATAGAGGCACACTTAAAAACTCGACTGTTGAGGAGCTGTGAGTATTCTGGGGTCTGGGTTACGATTTTATGCTGTTTCAATATGATTTTAAAGATATACAACTGTCGTATAGTAAGTACTGCGGCTTCTTTGTACAAAAGGGCTGTCAGGTGTCTGAAAGGTTTTTTGAGCATGACTTTCAGAACCGATCGTTGAGCTCGTTCACTTTGGATCATGGTGGTGATTCCAACACCGCCCCACACTGTTATACAGTAACATAGAATTGGTTCACACAATGCCACATATACCATGTTTAGAGTTTTTTTATTGGCAGATTGTTTTTTTATTTTTTTTTATTGAGATTTCTGCATTTTCTTTCAATGTGAAATGAATATCATTTAGTTATGTAGATGATGAATAAGGTCGGACCGAGAACACTACCCTGTGGAACTCCAAAGATCACATCTTTTTGACAGCTAGTGTTCTTTCACGCACTGACGTCTGTTAGTTAGGTAGGTTTTAAACCAGTCTAATGTCAGTCCTCTGATTCCAATGACCTCCAGTTTCTTGAGAAGTATGGGTATTGCAACGGTGCCAAAGGCTTTGGCTAGATCAAAAAACACTCCCAAGCACTTTTTGTTATTGTCAAGATAAGATGTTATAAGTTTTGTCAGACGGCTCACTGCATCTTCAGTGGATGGTAATTCTCTAAATATTGTGCGTACACACATTCAAACTGCAACTATAAGTTTGTTCTTTATGCCAACTACAGAACCCTTCATTGTGCGTGGACCAACACGCACTTGGCAGGTTTAATTTATATTCCTTGTAAGGTGTAACTTATCATTCCTATTATTATCACAAATTGTTACGGCTAAAGACATAATTATACCTATCTAAAATAATTATTTTAATTTAATACATAAGCTTATCACAAAAATGTTAAATAAATAACTAAATAAATAAAAACAAAAGGGCACTTAGGCTTCGAAGTATTCGTCCGCATCGCTGTCATCAGGAAACGTGCCCAGAAGACTGGCAGCATTGCCACGTTGAATGGCAATGCTAATTGTGAATTCAAATGAATTCAATTGATTAGGTCTTTTTTTTATTATTATCATATTAATGAAGGATCTCATTGAACTTCTGTCTAAGCCTTAAAACCTATGAAGTATTTAGGTATTTTCTTTTTATTAAATGTACACACGGCTACTCATCAAGCTATAACATTCCAGTTTACGCTGATCTCACACTGTACGGAAATCCTTTACAATGCGAGATCAGCTTATGCTGGAAATTTGTAGGTTGATGTGTAGCCGTGTGTACCGTACCTACCACAAGACAAAGACACAGGGTGTAAGGGAAACGCTTCCGAAAACGAAGAAAGGTAATAGGCCTAGTGATTCCCGATACAGTACCATAAAACATGAAGTTTTTTTTTGTGATTTTTACTTCTACAATTTTTTATATATATATTTTTTAGAATTTTTTAGTACACTATGCTGTGAGAACAGTTAAATGAACCATTATTTCAGATTAAACATATTTAAAACGACCCCAAGTCCAGGCGGCGACTTTAGGTTTAGGCATCCTTTGTAAAGTACCGCCAAAATCAAATAAGAAGAAATATTACAGAAGCATCAAACGTTTTAAATTGATGCGCGAAAAGTTATTGGTATCCGTTTGCATTTAGGTTGTAAATAACCTACGTTCTGGCTTTGAAAGCATTCCCCTTACACCCTGTATAATATCACGCGTGTAATCCTCGAAGGGCTAGACAGAGGTGTACGTACTTATAGTACTCCCACATTTCACCAATTATGTGCTTATCGCCATAGTTCAGGCATTAATCCAGACTGAAGCTGTAAAATAATTACTGATTGAAATACCCGATTCTAATTGGGTTTTGTTCGCATTTGTAAACGGTATTGTCATTAGTATTCTGTTGATGTCCGTGGCGGATGAGCGTACTGACTGGACAGCTCCAGTCAATGTGTGTGGTTCATTCCTGAAAATACCATTTCTGATATCAATCTACAAGGTCTAACATGATCATGTTTGGAGTTGAGACCTCAGAGTTTCTTTCGGCCTTTCTTCTCAGAGTTGTCAGATAGAATATCCACATCATCATCATCATCAATTCAGCCGAAAGACGCCCACTGCTGGACATAGGAAAAATCCACATATAGAAATAAAATCATTTATCATTTATGCATCCCAAAAAAGTTACCCTATGATGGATTCACAGGACTTGCATGTCCGAGAATTTAATTCCGTTTATTCAACGAGGCTTGGGGATCCTCGGACATTAACCCATTAGGTGTTTCAATATCTTGTCTTGGTCCTGCGGATCAGACGTTCGCTATGTCACATCGTTGTGGTCAGCGATACTTTTAGGTTGGCGCACACGCAGCAGAAAAAAGCTGCAGCATGTTCGTTGCTGTTCAATTAGCTTAACTACTGACACGTCATATGAGCTACTTCATATCATTGTTTATTTTATTTGACTGTATAAACCATTTTTTTTTTTTTTATGATATTTTCATTTATTGTTGGATGTTTACTACTTACCTCCAACTTAACAGACAGCTGTGTTGCTGGGGAGTTTGTTGCGCCACTTCTTCTTCCCAGCTAAAGCACTAAATGAAGGGCGGGCGTTTTGGGGTCCGTAATTTTGACGTTCAAAAAGAGCCGACACTCAGCCTAGTTTGAATAAATGACTTTTGATTTTGATTGCATGTTTGGAGTGAAATTATGTGCGAGCCAGCTCGAATACACGCAACAGAGAATCAACAGCGGGCTTAGCATGACGCTTTGTATTTCTACGAAGAATAGACAGTGTTTTTTCAATACAAAGTGATATTTCGTTCCTACATTTTTGTTATCGCACCGTAGATATCCTTCTACAATCTGTCATTTAGTCTTTCGTTTCTTACGATATTTCTCTAGGTCCTTTTATATGTAGACTATTTCAGAAGAGTATTTCTTCCCAAACTGTCAAAATCACACTGACAACAAAACTTTCTACTCGACGGCCACAAAGTATATACGATTATCTACAAAATCATGATTCGTTTAGAACGCATAACTGTGATAATGAATGGAAAAACATAGGTATCTTATCCTATTGTACATAATTTATTTAATAGTGTTGTCTATTCTTCCGTCGACAAGTCGGTGCTCGTGCTAAGCCTACAGCTCTTGCAAGTTATTTTAAACTCTGTACATCATTTTCAATTTACTAATGAAGAGCCGCTCAAGAATTTTGCTGCTGTCTGCGCTAATTTTTTAACCGACGAAAAAACGGAGGAGGTTACTCAATTTGACGCATATTTTATTTTTTATTTTTCTATGTATGACCACGCATATCTTTTTACAGAGTAGTTCGATTTTGATAATTCTTCTTTTATTGGAAAGGCAATACCTTGAAGTTGGTCCCATATAAATTTCGAAAAAAAAAAACCAACCCTGAGGGTAGGAAAACAGGGGATGATTGATTGTTTACTCACAGATTTTAATATCGAGTTGTGTATTAGAAAACTTTTTAACAAAAAAAATTAAACCGCCGAAAGAACTAGTTTAATTTTTTTGCTAAAAAGTTTTTTTCTATGTTATATGGGATTTCGTTGAATTTAGGAATTAGGAAGGATTCTTGGACTTTCAATTGGTTAGGTTTCCAATGAAACATTATAAACTTTACATTCGTTTTATTACATTATGGAATAATAAATAAACCCCCCATGTATATACCGACCTATCACCGAGACACGTTTCTCCTGCCTGCGGACTATCGCCGTCCTTTTCTAGCTGGGCATTTGCGTATAGCGTTGTCTCGCTCTAGTAGAATGTTGCAGGCTTTCCAGGGTGTTGGAACTCTTCTCCATAGGAAACAACATTTTGGAACCGTGCACCTAGCTTCTGACGTTTCATAAGTGCCCATGCAGGTTTATATGAAATAAAAATATTTTGATTTGATTTGATTTGGAATTATTGATTTGCGATAAATGCATTATTAGATGATATTGTTTTGGTGATAATTTACGTTACCATGTTTTTATTAATTAGATAGACACTACAAAATAAAAGCAAGATGAAAATGCATAAGATTTCAATTAAATGCAAAATAAAACTATCTTAAGAATTTCAAAATATCACTTAATTTTTTTGGACGTTCCCCAATTTCGTTTTAAAGATTCCAAATATATTATGGATAGTAGTTAATCATTCAAAATGCCACGCTATACCCAGCCAGTAGAGACGAAGACTTTCAACCATTGAGCATATTTCTTTCCTGCACTATTTTGTCATCCCATCATGGTTTTACTGAATTACCATAGCCATTAACCGCTGGCGTCTAAGCAAAACAAATTTTATTTAAAGCATTATTATGCGGTTTTCGAACTTTAGCCGCCATCTTTAACTGTCAAAATTTCGGCACGATCGTATAAAATTTCGAACGACATCCAATTTATCTCATGTAAATAAATAAACAGCAATATTTTATTTAATATGGTTCGTTACATTTTTTGTACTATTTGTTAGTTCAAATTTTCAGTTAAAGTTGGTAAAATTTTAACTACTCAGCCATTAAAGTAGAGAAAAATACTTCCGAAATAACATCTAAGTTCTACCAGGTTTGTTAGCCATAAACCTTCTCTCATATACAATTACGAAAATTGTGAAATACAAACATTGTTTTTCAATCTCAGTGAATAACGACCGCCATATTGAAAGTTCGTTCGAAAACCGCCAAAACCTTATACCACTCCAAAACATGTCTACATTATAAAGATACAGCGAAAAAATGAAAAAATATTCCCGCATGTATATATTTGGATTTAACTTTGGGTAACTAAATTCTATATACACAATAATAACTCAGCACAGACAATTTTACCGGAAGTCTCTCGAACAATATCTTCTTATCTTAATTAAATACAAAACAGTACTAAACAGAAAGCGTGAAATAATAACAACATGACTGAAGTATTTCTTTTTCAAAATGTACATATAATATACTTACAGACAAAAACAAATATTTACGTACGCACGTAGTTTCATTTTTATTTATCGAAGTCACTGACTGTAACAATTTAATCAATGACTTCGCTAAATTCTAGTTCGACCATTCTCGAATTTACTTCCATTTTTAAGGAATCTATAAGTTTTAAATTTACACTAAGAGAACTTAAATTAATTCGACACTGGAAGAAAATTGGAACGATAATCGCAAAGTTGGGATTGAGTTTGTTTATATCTTTCTAGTTTTAAATAAAGATTAGGTTATTACAAAGTTCAGAAAAAATAAATTAGGGATTCATTGAAGAGGGATTGGAGGAATTCGAAGTAACTTCGATAGAACAAAAGAAACAAATAATGATTTAGAAGCAACAATGGATTAACAGCTAGGGTAGATATATCATTAAAATAACGATAATCTTTAAACGATAGATTATTCTAATGAATCCATTTTAAGTACTAGCATATTCAACAAATCTTAGTAAACAAAATATGCTATAACACAATAGGAAAAAATTACTAAGGCCAACTCGAGAATGGAGTGGAAGTTTATAAAACATTGCAATTTATCAATGAAGCCGTGGCGTAAATGAAACCCCAACTTTGCGAAAACTGTCCATCATTTACTTACATTTATTGTGATATAAGAAAAACAGTGAGAGCCAAAGTGTCCTGCGTTAGACTTATACAATAAGAAAAAATGCTAACACTTAAATAACATGTCGTATAAACTTAGGCATTACTTAACAAGTACCGCTTATACCGATTATTATGGGATTACGAAGACAACTTGCGTTTGGTAAGAACAACCAAGATATATAAGTACGCATTGGGTATAGTCGAGGGGCAGAAGTCCTGTAGTCTACAGGTATCCTAGCATAGATATACAAACTGAAATTTTTACATTATATAAAAAATCAATAAATACCTACGTTAATAATTATCACTAAGGAAGCGTCATTTTGGAACGAATTTTATTTTTATTTATTTTTAAAAAATGTTTGCTTGCGTTAACTAAGCGCATAGAAGGACCCATGTCATGTTTTATTTTTTAAATAATTAAATATCTAGCTGACTGCTATCTCTAAACGTGAAAATATTTTCCATTTCAGAATGGAAGTTCTAGACACATCCATCATTCTTGAGGTATGTCTTTAGAGAAAGGAGTTTTCCACTATAATATTTCGTTTTCATAACAATGGTAAACATTCCCAGCATTTAGGGTTGCATAATATTGTTACTGAGTGACAAAAGGATCTAAAAATATATTTTCACGTACATTTAACAACTATTAAGTCATCGAGGTAAACAACAATTTAAATAAACTCAATATTAGAAGTTTTATTTTTGTGGTTAAGATTGCTAATTTGTTAGAAACGGATGATAATCAACAGTTTTACACATTAATTGTCACTCATTTGAATGGTGACAACTGGATTTTCAATCCTTTTCAATCCATTTCAATAGTTAAAGGTATTTGGAAGAAATCTGAATCTAATTCTAAGATCAATGCAATAAAAATCTACATAAATCTTGTCTATTTCTTATTAACTTTATAGGCCTCAGGCATGTTGAATTTGATCATTGCATTAATTCCTATGTTTCAAATTCCCACGTATTCTGTAATATCAAAATTTATGACATGGGATCTCCATTATTTTTCAAAAATTTGTTACGTATAAATAGGCATGGTGTGATACACACGCCTTTATGTAAAAGCCATTCAAAATAGCATGTGAATAAGGAAGAATATGAAATTGAGCTTCATAACAGCCAAAATAAGGAATAGTTGGAGCCAAATTATCAATTGCAAAGCTTCGATCATGATTAATCAAATTTCAATCGGCCGCAAATGGCTCCTGCGGGGTATCGAAATTACAAAATGGAAAACTTTTAGGACATAGGTAAATAAAACCCATAAGAATATCTTTACAAATTCTTCAAAATGGGTTTCTCAGCGTTGGCGGTAAACCATTCTAAAAAATCACGAGAGTGTGAATTTCCGCATTCTTCTCATTGCGTTCCTACATTTCATACATAACCACGAACCACTACGCTCCTAGCCGCTATCAAATCGCACGATCCTTTAAAATCATTACTTTATGACACCTTCTAATAAATTACCAATATTATATTTCTATAGAAATCGTAAGAAATTCTAATTTTTCTACTTAAGACTTTCGAGAAGCATCTATGAGATGGCCAAGAACTGAATATATATTAAGAAGAACTGTTGGATTTAGCCTAAGTCCAATAGTAGACAAAACTAGCATGATATATGACAAAAAGATCTTACAAATTATATTCATCTTGAACATTGAAACCTATACACACCAAGCCAGTCTACTAATTGAACTAGTATTTAAATCTGACATTTATAAGGCCACCCATCGATTGCAAACTCATTTTTTTTTTCATATAATATAGAAGATGAAGATGCAAAAGATATATTACAAGTAGACAATAAATTAGAAGATGCCACAATTACACTTCATAAATATTTTCACTAAGTCGTTTGTTTAACAATTTTATTTTGGAATCTTTATTTTACATGGCTGCTTATATATAATATATATTTCTGCGTTTAAGAACAACTCTATGTATTTAGCAAGTGTTCAAAGTGTTATATTAATTATAATAATATATCAATATGTACGAACAATTGTGATAAATCAGCTCAACTAATTCTCAAGACTAACATAAGAGTTGTTCTTTAAAACGAATGCATTTGACTAGTTCATAAATTTCTATTTATTATTGAGCCATCAGAAATACTAATTGCGATCTTGGAAAAATATACACGCGTCCGCTAAACGTCCCTTAAACTTGCTAAAACATCAGAATGAATCTTCAGCGGGTAACAGAAAGCATTTCAATCAAAAACATAAGGCTTAAAGCATTCGCTTTTCAGGCTACATATAGCCTCAAAATTTACAAACTTTGACTATGTCAGTTAAGTGCTGGTCAATTTTTTTGTCTTGTGTCTTAAAACCGTCCACCTAAATTGATTCTTTGAATATTATATCATCAATATAGACTCAAAGATTCGTTAATCAACATTACCGATGAGGGCCAACCAATCCAAAAGCCAGTCGGTGAGTAGTTTTAAATGACATTTCATGGAAGCATGACAATTAAATTAATCGAAGACTTCGAGAAATTATTGGCACAATAACCGACTTTAAAAATATAATCTCACGTGTTTAACATGAACATCAATACAATTCGCTATTGTTATTTAAAACTAGGCGATAACAGATTTTGAATTCATTAGATATTGAGCTGTTAAAGGTACAAAATTATTGGAATCACTATTACTTATAACGATCCGTAACTAAGAGCCTAGCGCTTGGGAAGTAGTAGAGATACACTGTGTTATGGAAAATATGGTCATTATTAATGCTTTTTACAACGACCAAGATTCTATTATTAATA
This sequence comes from Polymixis flavicincta, assembly GCA_949987655.1. Taxonomy (NCBI): domain Eukaryota; kingdom Metazoa; phylum Arthropoda; class Insecta; order Lepidoptera; family Noctuidae; genus Polymixis; species Polymixis flavicincta. The sequence continues at coordinate 6,276,205 of OX465199.1, read as the reverse complement.
ACCAACGCCTCTAAAGTACTTAGGAACAGATTTCAACAAGTTTTTACACAGGAGACAGTAGTTGTTACTATTATACAATAATAGACCTATTTTTATCTTAACTTTTATACATGAAAGACTATAGGGAAGAATAGGATTTGTTATGTTAAGTTTCAGTACTGGCCATACCTATATGATGCACGTCATATTTTTTCAAAGAACCCACGTCGACCATTGCAACAATCACAATATACATTTCTACACAACACAGTGTAAAACCCGAAGCAAATATAACAGCCCCGTAAAAGCTTATTTTTAAAGAGGAAAATATATTACCTAAATTATTTGCCTGTGTACTTAACAATTATCTATTGGTGTCAATGTTGAATTGGCGGGAGTCGCCATCTTGTAACAAATGTCAAACGAATGTCAAATGTCTAAATTGGTTTGTCGTGGCGTGATTGGAAGCTTGAAACGAAGAGGCGTTAACGAGGATAGCTTCGTTTGCAGAAGACATCAGGCTATAGCTAAGAGTCGAGCTGCCCTCGTTAACAGTTCTAGCACACGTCGCCAAACGTTACGCAGCGCGTTGGAGCGTGAAAACAGAAATCTCCATAGGAAGAACACCGTAGCCACTTGGGTTAGAATGTGGACTATGTGTAATCTGGAATTAAAATCATATTGTTATATAGTTCAATATTGAAGTTATGATGACTGGCTTTAATACATCCGAAAGTTGTCTCAAATATGTGAGGCCGCCTGCATGAGGGGTAAATGCACAATAGACTATCAGCAAAAATCGCTTTAATCTTGACAGCTTCACAACATTCATGGCGTTGTTTATATTATTAAGCAGACAATTTTTTCGAATATATGAAAGAATAGAATATAGTCCGCGCGGAACTAGTTGGTCGTGCCTTAGGTTGGGGACAGGGGTGAGGCGACGGGTCGCCTAGTGTTCGCAACGCACATGAGATTATAGACAATGATGACTAATCTCGAGATATCGCACTTATAAAATAGAAGACAGATGATGCCTAGTAAGTGAATAATAGACGTGAATAATAAAAGAAAACACTTAAACTTTTAGAAGTTTATATTGTAATTATTTAGTAATTTAAAATAAACGAAAAACAAATTATATGAAATTATTCTGACATATCCTCTAAATCACTTGATTTTGGACTTTCTGAATTTTGAGTCTGAATCATCTTATAAGTTTATAATGATTTCGTCCATCACAGCAGGCATCATGATTCCAGTATTTTTGTAAAAAATTTTGTACATGGTCATCACAATTCTGTCATTTTTCGGCAGTGAATTCAGAAAATAACCAGCGGACTCATGTTGCTATTGCAATCTCATGTGCGTTTTATCTAAACTAGCCGGCAATTTTGACGCGAGTTGCCGTCGCGAAGTACAGCGCCATACTGAGTAATGACAGCAAGTGCCCAGCCCCTTCGTCCCTCCGCTCACATATCTAAGGCGAGGCCAACTAGTTCCGCGCGGACTATAGTAATAACCATCAAAATAATTCAAATTCTGTTTAATAGCGTGTCACGTAATTGACTGACCACGATATAATTGTATGGGCTCTGATTTTGTTTCAGTGTTGCTTGAATTGTCGGCTAAGAAACACCGACCTCATTTAGGTTTTTACAAAAAAAATCTCGGAAAAAGTGTTATTATTTAACCAAATCATTTATCATTATCATTTATTTGATAATCTCAATAAAATTAATTCAAAAACTCAAGAAAAGGTTGAATTCATATTAAGTTTCATAAACTTCCAACACTTCGACATATTAGAGATTGTTGTTGAAATCTCTTCTTTTTCTATTCAAGTCGATGGATTTGGTAACTGAATTGAACCCAAAAGCTAGTAGCCAGTAGTATAGGTAAAATTATGTTAATTAAATGAAGATATACCTTCGCAGCACGGTCCTGGACTTGGGCAACGTGTCTGGGCTCTCTTTGAAGAGGAACCTCCTGATGCCGAGCACGTACGACTCGATGTATGCGTCCCAGTCGATGTTGCGCACGTTGAAGTCGAAAGTCCTGGACAAAGGGAGGATTTATGTCAGAAGACTATTATTATAAAGGACGCTGAACAATCCTCCTCTAATGCCGTAGCATGTGATATTGTCAACAATGATGATATTTAAGTAGGTATATAACCCCTTAGAGAAAGAAACATTGGTACAGTGGTAAGTTATATTTCACAAGGTAATTAAACAGTGTGATTCTTTATAATGTGCACATATCAAAATGAGGAAATGTATGCTTAATTTTATCGCCAGAAAAATTATGAAAAAAGTGTTTTTTTTTTACATTTTTCAGGCAGTATAAAAAAAATGGTTCGCTACATTGACCCTAGTGTAAACAAAACGTTGTAACTTTTAAACTAAATGATATATCGTGATGAAACCAACTCCATAATGATTGGAAGTAATTAGGCGTCCCCATAAAATAAAAATTGTTGAAAAAACTACCCTCAATTGAAAATAAACATGTTTTTTAATCAAAATGCAGTTTTTTTTTCTCATAATTTTTTACAAGAATCATAAAATTGCTCAATAACACGTTTTGTTTACACTGAGGTCATAGTAGCGAACATTTGCTTTTTTTTTTTCAAAAAAATATCAAAAAATTAAGATTTAATTATTTTTTTTAATATTTTTCCGGTCATCAAATTAAGCATATATTCCCTCATTTTGATATGTGCACATTATAAAGACTCACACTGTATATCATCATCGTCTATGCCTTCTTGTCACCAACACACATGATGTGTAAATGCGACAATTTCTGTTCTGTGCTCATGATTATAGTATTTTTTTCTTTATTGATAAATTAAACTATTTCGTTTTTCTTCTCTTACCTGCGATCGTCAGGCGAAAGCGATGCACAGAGAGCCTGCACGTTATCATCGGCGAAGGCCCACTGACGCGTAGTGAAGTACTCCAGACATGCAGCTGCTTTCTCTAACTTGTTCTGTACGCGGACCATCCTGGAAGACAAAGTGGAATTGAAGGACATCGTTTTATAGGGAAACTAAGAAATCCTCAAGACACCGCGTTTGGACTCAATCCATTGATTGGAGAACATAAGACCAAGAAACTGATAAAAGTCGGTCTTTGAAAACAATTTAAGTTCGTCTCACATCATAATTGTTTAGTGTTTGATAACATTATGTCATTAAAAAAGGATAAATGTATCTTTTAGCTTTTAGTGGTTTTAGTCAAAAATTAATCAGCTGTTTCATAGAAAAGTGCGGTTAAAATGTATGGAACAGCTGATTTATTTTTGTAAGTCCGACGAAAAATTTCTACGCTAGGGGGGTCTAGAATGATCTGCTGAATTCATGGTTACAGTTTGCGCACTGGTTAAAAAATTGTTCTGTATAAAATTACTCCTGTAAATGAGTAATAATAACTAATAGTAATAACTTTATATGCTTAGAGTGAAATCAACTTATTGCAAATAGTTGGCATGGACTCGTTATAAGCCGACGGAAAATTACTACGCAGGATTCAGAGTCATGTATTGAATCTTTGTTTTTAGTTTGCCCATCGATGTCGATGTGAACCTGTATATTTTCAGAAGAAGTTTAATAAGTTTTAGTAATAAAATCTCAATTAAATATGTCTTCTATTAAGACAAAATTCTGATTCATAAAACGAGTTTTGCTTATTCTGAACGGAAGCAAGGGTGTCTTTTTTAAGTTTGTAAAATTAAATAGTTCTCAAGCCAAGTATAAAGGAGTTAAATGGTATAGTTATTGCATGGTGTACATACATGGGTTTCTTGCCCGTAGCAGTGGCAACGAGATCCATGATGGCGGCGGGCGCGCGATGTTGCAACAGCGACAGCGTACCGTGCTTCAATCTATTGCTTGTTATGTCTCCTCCTGGGTACCATAAGACTTCGTCTGAAAGTAAAATGTTTATTATTAATGACTATTTGACTTTCCAAACCTTTGAAGAAAACTTTAATTCAAGATAATCAAAAAGACGATCTCAATATTGGTCCCAAACAGCGCAATGAGACACATATATGAGCGGTGACCCCCGGGGTTCATCTTTTCCTTAACAGTTGAATGTTCTAATATAAAACTGAACCCGGATTGCGTAACACATTTTCAATTCCCAAACCGCAATGGTCAAATTCCTAAACCATTGCCTTATGTGTTTAAAAATTCGTCTGCTCCACAACGTAAATAACGCAATGAACATGGCTGAACTGCCAAAATGAATGCGATCAAATGTCATTGTAGATAAGATAGTCATTTAAGTGCCCAAACATGAGTAAGAGTAACAAGACATATAACACAAAATTGTCAGCATGCAAGAGATGTTCATTGTAAACATAAAACAGATCATCACGTTTGCCTTAAACAATGGCATGCAAATATGCAAGGTAATACAATAATACATATAATTATAATGTCACTCCTAGTTGTATGTTTGTTAAGCAAATAACCCTGCAGATATTATACAATTCATTCCACAAAGGAGCGGCCTGGACAGTAATGAAATTGTCACGGAAAATTATGAAATACATGGGCATTTTAATCTTCAAGTTACTTGATGATCTTAAAATTTCCGTGTGGGAGTCACAAATAAACTGAAAATGTTTCTTGAGATAGAATGGTGGAAGAGGAAAAGAGCACATTATACAAAAGTGAAAGAATATGAGCAATCCGTCAAAGACTATATTGTGTGTGTCGAAAAGTATGAAATGTTGAGCCTGCAGAAAGGCTTCCAGCGGGACACCAACTGCTATGACACACCTGGAAATCTCTTAATCCACTATGAAGCCAATTGGTCGCTGTCGTCACAACATGGTCAGGTGGGGAGTACGCCGATGACACGCAGTGCAAGTGTGGAGCCAGATTGCAAACTATGTGGTGTGGACCACCACCTCTTGTCGTGCTCTCTCTACACCACAAACACTTGCACTATGAAAGACCTTTGCCAGGCAAATGATAACGCTGTTGAAGTGGCTGAATTCTGGTCGAAGATTATTTAAAACCAACAAAAAGAATCATCGAAACGAAGAAAAAGAAGAAGTATGAAATGGCTTATATACTTACTGAACGGATGTTTCCGCATGTATTTGAAACTGGTCTTCACAAATCGTTGCCACGTGATGGGGTTCTGTTGGCCGGTGCAACAGTTGTACACCACTACTCCCTCACCTCTGTAAATGAAGAATGTATTTATTTCTGTAAGTAGGTTTGTACACACGTCAATCAGATTGTTAAAACTAGATTAGGTCGGTGTTTCCTATCTGACTACTCTGAGAAGAAAGACCGAAATAAACTCAGAAGTCACAGTCTTTTTTAAAGTACAGACATAATCTTGGTCAGACCATGTAAAGAACATGTAGAAAAAGATCTTATTTTTGGTAACAATGTTTGTTACAAGCGACATAAATATAACTGGCAAAATGTGATTTGATTCCTATAGGGGGGAATCATCATTATCATCATCATTTTATTCGAAATACGTCCACTGCTGGACATAGGCCTCCCCCGGGCTCCTCCACTTCGACCAGTCTTGTGCTTCCCACATCCAGCGGACTCCCGCGGCCTTCACAAGGTCGAATAGTGGGGAATACATGCGATAAATTATATTCACAAACAAAACTCTGATTTTTAATTAGATGATAGCTGCCATCCACCTATGACATCAGTCAGCTTCTCACAAAGTTCGTGCAAGTTCTGTTGACCATTACCTATACATACATTCGGACATTCTTCACTAAACATATTCTACATATTGGTAGATTTTCCATCTTTAAACTAAAAATATATTGCTTAAATATATTTGATCGCAGCTGTAATTATGGTCAAGCAAATTCATGATCAGAGTTTATTTATAAAAGACACGTCAGAGCAGTGTCAAACCAAAATTAAAGTCCTTGAGATTTGGAGTCCTAAATATTAGCTCAAAAAAATTAAAGAGAAGATAAAGGTGGCATTTAAAAAAATCTTGAGCAACCTTAGAACCTGCTCATACTATACGATACAAATAGCAACGTCAAAAAGACGATAGACACTATAATTGTGTGATAATGAAAAGATTACTGGAATACGATTGTCTAATAGGCCATGTAATGTGACAAAGTCCAATACTAATCAACAATTTAGTCAAGTGATTGTACATTGGATTTGGCTTAGCAACGCTGGCTTAGTCATAGATTATCCGTATCTTGCTTTATTAGATTTAAGGACCAATAAATCGTAATGAAGAATTAATTGTATGCCTTTTCATCAAAGACTATATTCGACGGTCCCTACGTATAAACCCCTAAGTGGTAGATAAGTAATTTGCATGTTTTGTTGTCGTGACCTTCAGGTCAGCTACTATCCTTTAGTTTAACAAAAATAAGTCTAAGATGGCAAATTGCAATTCAAATCCATCACGAGATTACATTAACTAGAACATCATATGTAACACGTGTTTGAAAATTTGTAGCGCTCTCCTGTAAAATTTGTTATTTGTTGTTAGGGGATTATACGTAGGGACCGTCGATTATAAGTAGTTGTAGTTTGGCTCTAAAATATCGCCGTCTAATTTTAGTTTCTTCCATATTTATAATCAGCCTACAATGTTCCCACTACGGGGACACAGGCCTCCTCTCTGGACGAGGAAGTGAGCCGATATCAACAACGCGGGCCCACTGTGGGTTGGTGGATGTCACAAGTCTTCGGATTTTTGGTTGCAAGACATGCGGGTCTTCTCACGATGTTTTCCTTTCCTGTTTCTTTAATTAAACTTTTAGTCAAACTTCCTCGATGACTAATATTGGATATTATCGCCATTGTTGATAGGGGATCATCATCAAAATCAAAAGTCATTTATTCAAACTACGCTGCGAGCTTTTTGAACGTCAAAATTAATTAAGACAATCCCCGGAAAAACGCCCGCGCTTCACCACTTCCTAGTGCTTTAGCTGGGAAGAAGAAGTGGCGCAACGAACTCCCCAGCAGTACAGCTGTCTGTTATGTTTTAGAAGATCCGTCATCTTCTCCTTATTCCAACTTATTTGGAGCCACGGCAGCATGAATTTTCCTTTCATACGCCTCTATTAGCCGTCAGGGACTTCTAGCCATTTCGTCTTTCTCAAACCATGCATCGGCATCGTTTGTCTTCCTTAGACTTATTTTTAATTTTATCTATTTATTAGCCTACACTGTCCCATTGCTGACCAAAGGTCTCCCCCAAATCCTTTACTATATACTTTAGTAGTGCCGTGTGTTGCCCGACATAAAAGAATAGCACCATCCCATTTCTACCCGTGGGTTTCGTAAAAAGCGACTAAGGGAATTACTAGAGAATGGGCAGCAGCGTTCTCTATGCATTTTATAACCATACTGCGATCGCCAACCTGCCTGCCAAGCTTGGCGATTATGGCAAATCCCCTTCTTTTGAAGGCTGAAGTGATGATGATGATACTTTAGTAGACCCTTTTTTTCTGTAGGGTTTTCTCATTGATACCTTCGCCTGGGAAGAACGGAGAGTTATGTCGGACTCCTACAGACTAAAACCCTACTTTTCCTCTTAGTATCATGTATCGGGGACTCAGAAGATACTTGTACATTCGCCGCATAATCGATTGATATCAGCCCGTCATGCCTAGCGGGCCACATCATCAAAGGCTTAAGTAGACCTAGCCAGTTTCACAAATATTTCAAATCTAATATCACTTACCGTCTCAAATGCGTCCTCCATGCGCAAACAATCATTAGATTGATAACAGTATCGACGGGTACCAAGTCTGCAACCTTCGTGCCTGTTCCCAGCATCGTACGGAAGATTCCCTTGCCCACCGCTGCGATGATACCGTTGGGACCATTCCAATTGTCCACCCAACCTTTTACTGGCTCTCGGAGTGATGAGAGCACTGGAAAAGAAGGAAATTAGCTTTTAGATAGCTGGAGTTATATGGCTTCGTTCGATCACTTTCAGCCATTCGTAACACTCTTATGACCACAATCCCTTTATTTTTGTATTTTATGCTTGATAAATTCGCCTACCAGATAAAGAAATAAATGCAACGGATACGTTTTGATTTGCAAAAAGAACAAGTGATTGTTACGCAATATGCTGTTGATTAAAGAACGACATGAAGAATATAATATCATCAATTGAGAGAATAACAAAACAAAGACGATACTTTAAAGGAAACGTTGAGCAGTTGACTGCGCTGTGTCTCCCATAGATACTACAATTCTCAGTATATTCGAAGATAGAACATCCTGTTATAGGTTACCCTTTCTTATTTTTGGGTAGGAAATCATCAAATAACTTTCCTGCTCTGGGCGGAGCGGGAGGACGTGTCAAAGTTTTACTGACTAAAACCCAACCGTGTTGCTTCAGTTGGCCAGGGCCCAGGTAACTCTTTCAAACAAATCCGCAATCCTGACAGGATATTAGGTTACTCTACATTACATTATCCTAAGTATTTATGCAGCACGTGACAAAGAATCAGCTGATCACATTACGTAATTCCTATCTACATACTTCAGTATAAAATTACATAATCTTGTCTCGATCTTGAAACACTTACGCCTCCTCGATTCATCAATGATAAGGCAACGCATTTCTTAACTTATAAATATAATATAGATAAAATACTTAGTAATGATAATGATTATTTTTGTTTAGTTATAAGATTAGGCGAAACATATCCTGGATAAAAAAAAATAGTTATAATCTATATAGTATTAAATTTTAACCAGTGCGCAAACTGTAACCAACTGTTCCAATACATTTTGACAAAAAATCAATCACCAAAAAATAAGCTGTTCCATACATTTTAACCGCGTAAAAAAAAAACTGAATATTTATTTATTTATTTATACAACGCAATATTTCTATGCTAGCGTGTCTAGAATGAAATGCAGAATTCATGGTTACAGTTTGCACACTGGTTAAAATTTTATCCTGTATTTAATACCTTAGGCAAAAAATTTGTACCCCTTTTAAAGAGTGGACGTGGACAGATGAGTATAAAATTTTCCACAGTTAAAGTTTTATGGAGATGGTATGCATTAAACTAATACGTTAATGTAATAATGCATTAGAAATACATTCAGTTTTATTGAATAATGGTCGATTTTTTTTCTTTTTTGTATTGTTTATTTATGTAACCATTTATGTACACACTAAATCAACAGACAAGAAGATTAGAACAGAAAAATAGGTACAGAGGTGATGCTTATTTCTAAAGAAATCTCTTCCAGCATACCTGCGATAGGAGAAAACATAAAGAGATGTAGACAACGTGTGTAAGAGTTAAAGGGAAAATAAACTACATTTATAACCAAAACTAATAATTCACTAAATTAATTAAACAAATAATAATATACTAACATACATACTTGGATCATACATACTTACATACATACATACACCTACCTATTACTGGGAGACCACTAATTTACATCAAAACCTGAACTTTGAAGTAAGGTGTGCCCCAAGGAACTATCTTCGGCCCCATAACGAAATCAATTACTGTTAAAATCAAAGTTGAAGAGGTAAAACTTTTTCAGGTTGTGTACGTAGAGTGTAATTTTTTGAATTAGTGATCCGAATCCGAAAATTCTTTCAGTAATCGGAAGCTCCAGTATTACCGAGTATCGCCAGAATTAAGAGTAACAGGATTTATTTCAAGTTAAAACAAGACATTTCACGATGAGATGTCGCGGCCAGAAGATAAGTAGTGAAGTCTTTTTTAGGGTCTCAAAAACTCGCTAGACACATTTTTAGTATTTTTGCGAAATCTGAATATAGTTTGTTCAGAATAAAGAAATGAATCGGTTCCAATAGTTTTTACACCATGTTATATTTTCTTTCAATTTTTTTTTTAGTTATCACCATTTAATCACAAAACAATTGCCATACGGTACTGCCTAATTATTATCAATGAGCACAAACCAAGCTGGACGCGCGGGTGGCGCATGGGCACTATGGTGACCATGTTTGTGTAGGCAACTAGGTAACATAACAAGGTTATAAGTTTGTAATTTTTCATGATACAGCTTTGAAATTTTGTACATAGATTCTTTACATAAGAATACTAGACACGTGTTAGGTTTTGCAAATACTAAAAATAAGGTTGTTATAGTATATGAATTATTTAAGGACAATCAACGAAACTATTCATAACTTTATGTATGACATACAGGGATACAGACATACTCAGCCTATAAACGTTCCCACTGTTGGGACACAGGCCTCCTCTCGGTGAGAGGGATTGGGCCGTAATCCACCAACGCGGGCCCAGTGCGGTTTGGTAGATGTCACATGTCTTCTAATTTTTGGTTCTAGGACATGCCGGTTTCCTCACGATGTTTTCCTTCACCGTTTTGAGAGCCGTGGTGATGAAATTATTCACAAAAAGTAATACGCCTGGCTGGGTTCGAACGCACGACCTACAACACTTAAGTCGCGGTCGTTACCACTGGGCCACCACTGCTACAGGGATACATCCTTATTTAAATGAAGATATTAATGACTAACCGTAAACGAATGTAACTAAAAGAATGATGAATACAAACGTTGATGGATAGAAAGGGAGAGGAAGATCAAGGAAAATATGGATGGACTTTTGTGTGGAATGATTTCAAAGATGAGGGAGTGAATGATAGCGTGACGGCTGATAGAGGGGAATGGAAGACCAGAAAGTTTTGCGCCAACCCCATGTAACATAAGCCAAGGGTAGAAAGATGATGAATGACACAACGCTACATAGTCATAGAGTTACATAACAACACTTGCAAGAAAACCAAGGTAACCAACATAGCCCGAAGATTTGCTTAACTTAAATGGCAGCGGGCAGGGCACATTGGTCGCAGAATAGATGGCCGATGGAGCCGAAAGGTTCTGCTGTGGCGACCACGTACCGGAAGACGCAGGTGTTGGAAGGTCTCCCACAAGGTGGACCGATGACCTTGTGATGGTCGCAGGCATCCGCTGGATGCGGGAGGCACAGAACCAGTCCAAATAGCGGAGCTTGGGGGAGGACTATGTCCAGCAGTGGATGTCTTTAACTGAACTGATGAGGATGATGATGACTTGCAAGAATAAGGAAAATTGAGAAACTGTCATGTTTTTTTTTAATGATCTGCCTACAAGCAAATTTGAATTCGTACGCTATGACGTCAATTTCAATACAACGTCAATATGATACGTCGAATTGATAAAACTATTTATAAATTAGCAGTATTTTTAATGTATGACGTTATATATTTTAGTACTAGTTACTACCCATTCTTCTACATACGAAACTACCTATTAGAACAGGCAATTTAATGATCTACTTGAAATGATTTTTGAAAATGTATTAAACTCCTTTTTTCTAATATTTGAAAAGGTGGTCGAGGCTTAAGATTAGATAATTATCAAAAATAGACCATATTGTAGATACAGACAGCTACACAGTTAAGTAGGTCAGACGAGGAAGAGGTCAACATAGGTATTAAACCAATGGAAAAACAAATGAATGTGATAATTTACCCATTATAATCAACAGACGTCATTGAACACAACATTGATAGTTTTGATAAAACTATATTAACATTACCTATTAGATAATGTATTAGTCACATTTCAAGTGGGGCTGTGAATGACTGTGCCAGGAAATTCGGGAAAAGTCGAAAAAAAGAAGCACATTGAGGTGTTAGAGCTAGTCTTGTAATTCTAGATCACTACAGATAATTTCAGATACAAAATTCATCTTAGAATGCAAAGCAACACGGGTCCTATTATATCTACCGTCCACTAATCTTACCTATTAGCTTCTACCGCTCTATGCAAGCTATCTAGGACAAACCAACCAATGTGGGAAGAGAAGTATCCAACATCTCCTGACTTCGTTTAATTCTAGGAACATATGCCTCCCGGACGTGATTTGCAGTAGCATATATGAAAAGCTGGATTACAAACCCAAGTAGGCCGCTGCAGATACCATTTATTGAAGAATAATGACCCATCCAACACCCAGAGGGAGTGCGGTGCTTCTCAAACCCTACCCCACTTGCTGGAGTATCCAAAGTGCCCGTTCACTTAAACCTCAGATGACTTAAAGAATGACAGTGATTCCGAAGTAACTTGGCCACCTACTAGACTCAAACTATTTTGAAAAGACGAAGAAGTGTACAATGGACACGAAAAGACGAAGAAGACTCGGGGACAAAGAACTAATCATAGTTGATGAGACTATTGTGTAAATTAGCTGTCAGCGTGTGCCTTAAGAGATAGCAATTGTCTTTGAAAGTCACTAGTCAACTGGTACTGTCTAATGTAGTCGGGGAATACTTTCCAAAGAAATCGGTGATCACCCAGTTTTGTTGGGCCACGGTTGTGCTTCAGTCTATGGGTCACATCTGGGACCAAACCACTTTGCGTAAGTGAAGTAGATTGAGCAAATATATTTGTCTCGTTTACTTTTGCTACTGAATATAAAAAGTGTGTCCTTGTCTCATCATTATTATTATTTAGAGACTTCTCTATTGCTATACTCTTTCTACGGCTCATCATCTGCTTAGTCTTTTCCAAACTAAGTTGGTTGGCTTCCAATCTATCTGGATGTAGCTGAGAACCAATATTTTACATGAAGCGACTGCCAATCTGATCTCCACAACCCAGTTACTGAGTTACACGATATCCTTGATAACAGTGGTTGTCAGACTTTCGGGCTTCTGCCAACCCGTAACAACTGTTAAAGCTCCACGAAAGACAGCCGGGACCAACGGCTTAACGTGCTTTCCGAGGCACGGAGGGGTCTTGGTAAGTAAAATTAGCCACCCGTTGTTAATAAGCCACAAGCCCCTCTGTCTACGGCTGTTGCATTCATATTTTCAGATACAACTGGAAAAAAAAACTGCGAAACTAATCATTGCTGAAAATTTATCCTTGCATTTCATTTATGCAACCAGCTAGCCTAAAAGCAGTATTGACGTCATTGTAGTATTTATCATTCACCCCAAGGCCATTTGCAAATCGATTTAGGCGAATATCCGATAAAATTAACGAAACAAACAGTCTGAATACTAACATAGGTAAGTCTATTATCAAATCGTCATATATTTTACAAGCATTTATGTATGTATATATAATAAAGTCAAGTAATATGAAAAAGTTTCTAGTCATGAAGAATTTGCAATTATAATCAATTCATAAAAATTGATCTTTAAAAACTAGTGGTCGCCCAGCGGTGGAAATTCGACCGTTTTTAGATTAAATGCATTTTTTTATATCAAAATATTATATTTCTGCACTCTATCTCTATGTATATAATAATATTATATAAACTTGAACCAATTTTTTTTGTACACTATGTTGTGAGAACATTTAAACGAACCATTATTTGAGATTAAACACTTTTAAAAACGATCCCAAGTCCGGGCGGCGACTTTTTTAGGTTTAGGCATCCTTTGTTAAGCGCCGCCAAAAAATATATAAGTAGAAACATTACAGAAGCGTCAAACGTTTTAAATTGATGCAAAATAATCCATTTAAGGCGAAAGGTTATTGGTATCCGTTTGCATTTAGGTTGTATATAACCTACGTTCTGGCTTCGGAAACGTTCCCCTTACCCACCTACGCACTATGCGGTTAGCCGGTATGCGGTTGTACTTGTGGTTAGCCGGGTTGCGAGTAGCCGCAACCGCAACCGGAACGAAACCGTCGTGGTTTGCGGTTGTTTCGACTCATTTCGAAGATGGACGTCGAAGAAGTCGCAGCTATTTATTATATTTACTCGCGTTATATAAGGTTATACTAAGGCCTATTTTGTATCTCAATTATATTTTTTTCTGTATCAAAATCCATAGTTAATTATGTTGTCATCAATAACATGCACGAGCGTCGGTGAACACGTACACCGTCAATAGCGGGCAATCGCAAACTAGGACTATCCGCGTAGTGTGTATAGCAACCGTCCGGCTGGCCGTCGGTCAAGCCGGAGCGCTCAGAACGACCGGAGCGGTCGGCGGGCAGCCGCATCGCAGTTCGGATAAAACGACTTTCTCGTACATATTTTTGATTGCGGTCAACTGGACGGCTGACCGCATTCCGGCTAACCGCATAGTGCGTAGGTACCCTTACACCCTGTATCGATAACCAATTCTAAACAAAAATCAAAATTTTACCAATCTGTACAAATAAGAATTAAATGCATTGACAAGCGCAGCACTTGAGAACGCCTTTTGGCTATTTGCTGACCGATCGACAGAAAGTAAAATTGGAAAAGTTTTCTTTGGCCTTCCTCTCCATTCATCAACATCTATATTCACCATTCTTTCATTAACATGTGTTTCTTCCCACCTCGCATATTTAACATTGAAAACTAAGTTATAAATATTATAATAATCTTACCGATAGAAGGCCGAACTATAGAGATGGGTAGGTTACCGCTCTCCTTTATAAGCATATCCTCTGCTAAAGCCTTTGTGAATGTGTATGTATTAGGCCTGTCACCTGAAATGTAGAAGAAAATATATGTTAATATTGTAGTAGAAAGAAGAATTGCAGTTCTCTTCTGCGAAATGCATTCACAATCGCAAAATTAATGTGTGATCGACGGCACGTTAGTAGTAACAATTGCATAACGAAAACCACTCTTACTTCTACAAAATAAAGGCGTTGCCTGTTGAAGTTTAAGAACAAAACCTCATTTATTATGTGCAAGTCACATGTGCAAGAGTGTGTCCGTACTGATTTATTATTATCTTAAATGAATCTTATAAAGTTTATTAATTCCACACTCATAAACAGGATAAGTTTTTAACAATTGCGCAAACTGTAACCACGAATTCAAAATATCATTCTAGAACCCCCAGCGCAGAAATTTTTCGTCGGTAATACAAAAAAAATAATCAGATGTTCCATAAATTTTGACCACATAGGTATTGCAGTTTTCTATGAAAAGGCAGATTTTTCTTGTATAACTGACGAAAAATTTCTGCGCTGTGGAGGTTCTAGAATGATATTTTGAATTCGTGGTTACAGTTTGCGCACTGGTTAAAAACTTATCCTGTATAACACTGTCACTGTCGAATTGTTACTGAGGACGTTTGGTTGATTACTGTGCTACTGTTTCATTGGTTTTAGCGATCTTCGAGTCTGGAAAAGTGTTATTAGGGTCTTCCTTAACGACAATATAAGGAGCACCCTGAAGTCTGCCTTCATCATAATCATCCCAAAATGCTCCTGCTGGGACACAGGCTCAGGGCCCGATCCAGGGGGGGGGGGCAAGCCGGGCAAATGCCCAGAGCGGCAAAAATAAGGGGCGGCAAAATTCCTCAAAATTGTCTGTCGGTCGGTCGAAATATGAAAAAAAAAAATCGGACCTCCCATGCAAAATCAACAGTCAGCTGATCGATTTGGTATCGGAGGTCCGATTTCATTTTTTCATATTTCGACCTTTGTTCCTTGAAGAAAGTTGTTCACTTTCACGGGTGCTATCACCCTGCATGTACAGACGCCAGCACGTCAACCTACCCCAAACTGTCAAATTTTCTTAATTGATTATAAACCTTATGCGTATGTTATAAAATTTAAAATCTATCAAAGAAATTTGACAGATTGGGGTAGCTTGATGTGCTGGTGTCTGTACATACAGAATGACAGCACCCGTGTAATTTTGCACCGTTTGCATGTTTTTAAGTATGTACATAAATACTAGCAAACATGCAAACGTACAATCATACTCTCATGAATTTTTGTATAGGTACTTGTTCAAAAGCTGTAGTAGACTAAGGTATGTGAATATTATACAATTAATCACGTAAACTCATCGATCACTAAGTTCTTTATTAGTGATCGATGCGTAAACTATATCATCTCATCTTTGTAACAGCAAGCTCATGACTATGGTGTTAGTGTAAAGGGCGGCAAATATTATTTTTGCCCGGAGCGGTTAAATAGCTAGATCGGGCCCTGCACAGGCTTCCTCGTCGTGAGGAGTCGGCTGTAATCCACCACGCGGGCCCAGTGCAAGTTGGTACATGTCACATTTCTAAGATTTTTTGGTTTTAGCATATGCCGGTTTCCTCACAATATTTTCCTTCACCGTTTTGAGATCAGTGGTGATGAATAAATTTACACAAAGTAAATCACCTGTTTGAGTTCGGACCTCAGAACTACAAATCGTAATGACACGACGCACACACACAACCTACAACTCGTAAGTCGTGGCGGTTACCACCGAGGCCCCACTGCGCTGCCTGCATTATTTTGTCCTTATTTTCTTTTCGTTTTCGCTTCTACCACCTTCTTCATCGTCATCTTTTACGTCCTCATCACGTTCATCAACTTGTAGTGACTAAAATACCATCTTATCTGTTCACTCACCAACTAAATCCGGTGTGATTCTATCCACCAATTCATCCGGTAGCGTCTGGACGAGCGTCACGACGTGTTCTGGGTGCGCGGGCGGCGCATACACCGTCTCCTCGACACGCTCGCGCTCGCAGTTGCAATAGGCTGTAGATACGTGCACTAGTGCCTAGAATATTGAGAAAAATATATATGAAGAACTTGATGGAGACTTGATAGAAACTGGGATGGACTTTTCACTAAAGCTTGGTAAGACATACACCGTGACAAATAAGGTTTCGTATGTAAGATCCCTGATTATATCATAATCTGCTTAGCTTTTTCCAATTATATGTATTTTGATTTATGTATGTATGTATTAATTGGTTGAATATGAGGCCTTTGGCTACTTTGATTGTGTATATTATTATTGTTTTGTTAGATGTATGCGTTTTGTTTCTAATGACTGAAGTGTAGTCAAGGTGATTGAGGAAAACAAGTGTTCATTCCGGAGTTAGGTTTATTAACCCCTACTTAATATTAATAATTATTATAAATGCGAAAGTAACTCTGTCTGTCTCTCATGCTTTCGCGCCTAAACCGCTGAACCGATCGTCATGAAATTTGGCAGAGATTATAGCCTGAGATATGGAAAACGACATAGGCTACATTTTTACGCGATAACCGACATCCACGCGGGCGGAGTCGCTGGCAAAAGCTAGTATAGTATAAGCTTAGCTTGCGAATCGTGACGTCTTAATGTACCGGCAACAGTATTAATAGGGATCGGCAAAGGGATATCCTAACATGGCATTTGACAACAAATTTAGGTTATCAGAAAACTGTGGTTAGTCATAATGAAAATGTAATACTTTCAAGTCTTTTAGATTTGATTTAAATCCTATGTAATGATAAAAGTCACATAGTGACATTGATCGCTCTTATCGTTTTTACAGAGTAAAATGTTTCAATATTACAATCACTGAATTCCATGAATACGTGTATGACTCATTTCAAAATGATTAATTTAATAAGAGAGATTAACATTGCTAATCGCGTCATACAAAATTGCAATGAAATGTAGCCTAAATATTGATAAATTTACAACTTTTAACACGTATTTTTATAAATCTAATACCATACTGTACTATATTTTTACATAGTATGAAACAAAGTCGCATTTCGTGTCCAATACACCGACTTCCACGCGGGTGAAGTCACGGGCAGAAGCTACTCTATCATCATCTGCCTAGCCTTTTCCCAACTATGTTGGGGTCGGCTTCCAGTCTAACCGGATGCAGCTGAATACCAGTATTTTACATGGAGCGACTGCCTATCTGACCTCCACAACCCAGTTACTGGGTAATACGATACGCCTTGGTAAGACTGGTTGTCAGACTTTCGGGCTTCTGACGACCCGTAACGACTGTCAAAGATCCACAAATGACAAATGACAGAAGCTAGTCTAGTCTATATACAGGATAATTTTTTAACCAGTGTGCAAACTGTAACCATGAATTCAGCATCATTCTAGCCCCCCCTAGCGAAGAAACGTTTCGTTGGATATACTCGTAAAAAATAAAAATTGCTGCTCCATACATTTTGACCGCATAGGTATTGCGAAAGTAACCTTCCTTTCCTATGAAATAGCAGATTTTTTTTTGTATAACCAACACTAGGGGGTCTAGAATGATATGCTGAATTCATGGTTACAGTTTGCGCACTGGTTAAAAATTTACCCTGTTTAAGAAAATCTTTCCCTATTTCCGTTGGTCACAGCATCACACGTGAACGGCTGGACCGATTTTAGTTAATTCTTTTTGTGTTGTGTGTGTTATTGTCAGGAGAAGGTTCTTTTTTTTTGTTTAGCCTATACTGTCCCACTGTTGGGCAAATACCGAATTATAAATAAATTATAGCTATATGAACATAATGTAGCATTGCATATTGTGGGTGGGCTCTTTTATTTAGGTTTTAAGTTCTGTTGACGTTTTGTTTGTTACTCACCTCAAGGCTAAGCATACGATGGCAGAGCTGCACCAGCTGCTGCGTGCCTAGCATGTTGATGGTGACGGACAGCTTCAGCTTCTCGTCGAACTTCACCGTCGCCGCCGAGTGGAACACCACTGATATCTGGTGGAGAATAATGGAGAATATAGTTAACATTGTCATCAAATGCATAGCCTTTTTCCAACGCAGCTGAATGCCAGTATTTTTGACGTTTTTTTTATGTGTGTTCGTCATAAATAGACGGATTTGCTAAATTCTTTTTTTGTTCGAAAGGGGTTTATTCCGAAATATTCCCATTAAAATTTCATATAGATCTGAATGTGATGATGCGTATTGGACACAGACAACGGAACTCTTAAAAAAATGTCAGCAAATCAACCGCGATTGCTGCTATCGCATAAATATGCATCGTTTTGACCAAGGATGATGAAATTTCGAATAGGCGTGGTGGGGTAGGTATTATAAATAAAAAAAGAATAATAAAGGCTTTTTCCAAAAAAACAAAACAACCGTTTTCCAAAGTCACCGACTTCCGAAATTAAAGTTATTCTTCACTTTGTAGTGTTTTTCCGGAAGTCGGTTGTTTTTTTTTTTTGTTTGGAAAATGTTTTTATACATGCAGCGACTATTCCCAATCAGTCAAGGATTTCACAAACACCAAAGAAAAGAAATATGGGTAGGTCCCATAAAGTACGCAAATTGTCAGATTATCATTAAAACTATCTGAGAAAGACACAAAAAGGAAAAATATACAGGTGTGAGGAAAACACTTTCGAAAACAAAGACATGTAGGGCTAGTGACTTTCGATACAGTACCATAAAAAAATCGATTTTTTATTATTTAGTTGTTACCTAAATTTTTTTTGCATTTTTTGTACACTATGCTGTGAGAACAGGTAAATGAACCATTATTTGAGATTAAACACATTTAAAAACGACCCCAAATCCAGGCGGCGACTTTACGTTTAGGTATACTTTGTAAAGCGCCGAAAATAAAATTAGTAGAAACATTACAGAAGCGTCAAACGTTTTAAATTGATGCAAAATAATCAATTTAAGGCGAAATATTATGGGTATTCGTTTGCATTTAGGTTGTATATAACCTGCGTTCTGGTTTCGAAAGCGTTTCCCTTATACCCTCTATACAAGGTGTAACAAAATAGATACAAATCCTGAAATAAGTCTGTTCATGATTTACTACTGAATCGTACGGGTATTTCTTTTAAACGTGTATTTGACCATACCTACCCCCGATTGAGCCAAAGAAAATTCAATATTATTTCATGGCAAGAAGACACAATTTTAAATGCATAAATTCATGTTAGCGTCAACGCTATTTTTTTAATAATAACAGTTAGCTTTAAAAAACAAGAGTATGGTCCATGTATTATGTTTTTAACTCATCATTCTCCTGCCCTTATCCCAATTTATTTGTGGTCGGCGCAACATGTCTTTTTCTTCCACACTTCTCTATTAGTCGTCATCTCCGTAGTCACACCCTTTCTAACCATATCATCATTTACACAGTCCATCCATCGTTTCTTTGGTCTCCCCCTACTCTTATAGCCATCGACATTCATACTCAAAACTTTCCTCTCGACATTTTCCTCATTCCTCCGTATCACATGCCCAAACATGACAACCGATTTCCACACAACTTTTCATTTATCGGTGCCACTTTCAGGCTTCCTCTTATGTACTCATTTTTTATTCAATCCATTCGTGTAACACCACACATTCCTCTTAACATTCTCATCTCGGCTACATGCAATTGTCTTTCATTCATCTCTTTTGTGGCCCGACATTCTGACCCATACAAGACGGCAGGTCAATACTCTAATTGTGGTGTCTGGGGTCTTGCGTATATTAAGTTACATGTTGTATATGATATGACCCACATATTCCTCACATTCACAATAATACAAATAATATTTTGATACTTCTTAAACTAAATGACTTCCAGCAGATAACTGAGGGGCAATTCTACTAATTTTAAGAACGTTCACAGTCTGATCTCAGTGTCAATCTGTCAAAAATTCCTATACATTTTTGTAAAAATTTTGAAATTCGATTGTCGCCGAGATGACACTGCGAACGTTTTTAATTACGAGAATTGGCCTTCTTTTATAGTCTGATGAGGGTAATTCATTGATATACAAAAAAAAAAAAAAAAAAAAATACACAATCAGCGTCTCAAAAACGTCCGCATAAAAAAGGGCGCAATGTGCGCAGTCATCTTTCAGTCAGTCTTTATGAAGATTGCTATGTAAAAACCAACTTTAATACATGCGTGTAAGGTCGCATTTGCAAAATGTTTTTTAAATCATATAACTGTAACCACTGACGTATAATTGGGGACAGTTTTAAATGTTACTTGCGGACGGCGAGTAATGGGTAGCTCGCTGTCCGGTAAGGACCAAGCCCAAGTCGACGGCGCGTTGTGTTCCACGCGCGCCTCAAAGAGATGTCAGCACAAATAGTGATGGGACCCGCAAGGGTCGATGCCTGCCAGGGGTGCGGGTTTGTTCGAAAGAGACACCACAGCCCCTGGCTTAAGGGCTACTGAAGGAACACGGGTGGGTTTTAGTCAGTAAAAGTCTGACACGCCCTCCTGCTCCACCCAGAGCGGGAGAAGTTATTTGATGATATCCCACCCAAAAAAAAAAAAAAAAAAAAAAAAAAAAAAAAAAAAAAAAATGGGGTAAATAAAAGAACTACGTCTTACCTTCTGACAAAGCATTGCCTGATCTGCAGTGCTGATGCCCAGCTCTGGTTCGGTGATGTCACCAACTATAGGGACTATCTTGTTCAGCTCTTGGGGCCGCTCTCTCCGTAAAGTCTCGAACAGCTGGAGAAGAAATATTCTTTATCAGTAATAGGTTAAAGGTCCCGTATGTGTCTCCGGGCGTAAAAGAATAGCACCATCCCATTTCTTCCAGTGGGTGTCGTAGAAGGCGACTAAGGGACTTACAAGAGAATGGGCAGCAGCGTTCTCTATGCATTTTACCACCATACTGCGATCGCCAACCCGCCTGCCAAGCGTGGCGATTATGGCAAAACCCCCCATCCTGGGGGAGGCCTATGTCCAGCAGTTGACGTCTTTCGGCTGAAATGATGATGATGATGATGATGAATAGGTTATAGCCTCCGCAGGTGACGCCCTGGGCGTCGGGAATCCCAGGCTGATTCCCGAACGCTGTAGGTGTGGGCTTGCGGATGGCGAGTAATGGGTAGCTCATTGTGCGTTAAGGACCAAGCCCGGGTCGACGGCGCGTTGTGTTCCACGCGCGCCTCAAAGAGATGTCAGCAACAACTGGTGGGGTCCGCAAGAGCCGTTGCCTGCCAGAGGTGTGGGTTGTAAAAAAAATATGGAATTCATGGGGTACCATTAAGCATCCTCCTTAATACGATCAAAATCGAAACGGTGAAGGAAAACATCGTGAGGAAACCGGCACGTCATAGAACTAAAAATTCGAAGACAACTTAAGACAAGAGACATCTACCAACACACACTGGGCCCGCGTGGTGGATTACGGCCCACTCTCTCTCACCGAAAGGAGTTTTCCAGCAGTACGAACATTAAACGTCCAGCAGTGGTGGCCAAGTGGTAACGGCCGCGACTTACGATAGGTCGTGAGTTCGAACCCAGCCAGGCGCTTTACTTTGTGTAAATTATTTCATTACCACTGCTCTCATAACGGTGAAGGAAAACATCGTGAGGAAACCGGCATGTTCTAGAACAAAAAATTCGGAAGACATGTGGCATCTACCAATCCGCACTGGGCCCGCGTGGTGGATTACCACCCAATCCCTCTCACAGAGAGGAGGCCTTTGTCCCCAGCAGTGGGAACATTAAAGGCTGATGATGACGAACATTATAGGCTGATTATGCTATTGCTATTATAGATCGTACGTACGAATGCAATAAATCCTTGCAGTCCAAAGTCAAAAGGCTTTTGTCTAAACCTCTAACCAAAGAAGACTTCGTTTAAGGGCGGAAAAACCACAACTTACTCAAGTAAATACTTCATAAATGCATAAAATATGAATACATAATGACAACACTTTTGAACACAATGCAAATGTCAGTCCATTGGAAAAAATAAATGGGAAAATAAATTGCATCTTTGACATGAGGAAGATAAACAATATTGAAATTATCGCCACTATTTTAATCCTAAGTGTTAAAAGTACATGTTAAGTACTTATGGACTTTAAAGTACACACTTGCAATATCCTAATGATGCTTTGTCTTGAAAAGCTGACAGCAAAATGAACGAAAGGGAAAAGGACACAATTCAGGCTACGAACATTTAGTACCCAAAAATTAAAATGGCCGGCCAGCAAAAAACAATATTTTTGGAAATAACTCCCTCCACATTTTTTACCATTACAACGAGAGTATTCAATTAAAACTTCCGCTGTTATTCAAAATGAAAATCAAGTCATTTATTCAAATTAGGCTGAGAATCAGCACTTTTGTCGCGTTAAAATTACATAAGACAGTCTTTCAAAACACCCGCCCTTCACCACTTCCTAGTGCTTAAGCTTAGAAGAAGAAGTGGCGCAACTAACTCCCCAGTAGCACAGCTGTCTGTTAAGTAATTAAAGTGCAAACCTTGAAGACCGACGCGTGTAGCTGTTTTTTTTTTTGCCACGAGCCCCTCTTACAGTTAATTTAGTTGGTTAATGAATTCATAGGATTGTTTCATGAACAATAGTACTTAATGAATTACTTAGATACATTTCATTATGCAAAGCCTGAAGCCGAATTGATAAATGAACCACAAAATCTATTTTTAAGACAATCAATCGCCGCATGTATGACAGATTTGAACCGGCTTCAAAAAAGTATTAGTTTCTCAATTTGGTTGTTTTTTTTAAATATAATTGTCAGGGACAAGGGTTCTATCACTGATATTTTTGGTAAACCCCTCCCCACTCAATCGACTTCTACTCCTACTCCTTCACTGTGCACGCGGTTCGGTTGTGGAATTCACTTCCGCCTGACATTAGGAACTGCCAAACTGTGTAGCAGTATTTAAAAGAAGAGTGAAAGAACACTATCTCTCCACTTTGTCATAAGTTGCATTTGTATTTATTATTTAAATTACATTATAATTATATATATTTTGTTGATATTTATTTTAGTAGTATGTATGTATGTTTGTATGTATGTATATTCTTATATGATATGTGTATTTATAAATTAGATTAGATATAATTTGTGCTATTATGTTTTCCCTTCTATTATTATTACACGCGTTGTCTACATCTCTGTTATCTTCTCTCCTATCGCAGGTGTGCTGGAAGAGATTTCTGTAGAAATAAGCATTACCTTTGTACGTATTTTTCTGTTCCTTTATTCTTGTCTGTTTATATGTGTGTGCATAAATGGTTAAATAAATAAATAAACCCACCGAGTGGGTTGGAAATTTGACTGATATTTTTGTTTGAAAATCTCAATAAAAACACATGAAATTCACCCGGGGCAGCTACTAAATAATAACAACTAAATCAGTTAAATATTTTACATGCAATTACATTTCATGAATAAAAGATGAGTTTAATTTTGAACGAAGATTTGAATGATGAATTTAACAAATCCGACGCAACGCACGTATGAGATAGAAACAAAGGAAAACTCTTTTAGTCCGAGCGGAACTAGTTGGTCGTGCCTTCGGTGGAGACAGGGGTGAGGCGGCGGGTTGCCTAGTGCTCGCAACACACATGAGATTATAGACACTGATGACTAATCTCGAGATATTGCACTTAATGAAATAGACAACAGATTTACCATGCCTAGTAAGTGAACCATACAAGTGAATTAATTATTAAAAAAACACTTAAACTTCTAGAAGTTTTTATTGTAATTATTTAGTAATTTAAAATGAACGAAAAACAAATTATATGAAATTACTCTGACGTATCCTCACTTGATTGTGGACTTTCTGAATTTGAGTCTGAATCATCTTAAATTATAAGTTTATAATGATTTCGTCCATCACAGCAGGCATCATGATTCCAGTATTTTTGTAATTTTTTTTGTACATGGTCATCACAATTCTGCTATTTGTCGTCAGTGAATTCAGAAAATAACCTTTTTAGTAAAGATCAATGAATGAAAGCCGGGACATGGCTTAACGTGCTTTTCGAGGCACGGAGTGGTCTGGTCCATCTGTATGTTGATTAAAATAGAATAAAAAATAGGAAATGAGTGCACAACTGACCGGTGACTGTGTTAGCTCGGTGAGACGTGAGGCAACATCCTGGCCTCGCTTCGGCCTCATCAGTAGGTAGATCTTCTTAATTTTTGGACAACTTCTTAACAGTTTTTCAACCAGCACCTGTGGAACAGATATAGTGGTAAATTTAAAGAAATGTGACAATGTGTGAATATGGCATATCGATTTTCAACAAAAGTCCTACTTTTTGTAGAACGTTGTTAAGGCCAAAACATATATAAACAGGATATCGCATCGTGACACGACGTCGCAACATGCCAATGATGCGATGTCGTGGCGTGGGCGACGTGCATCGTAAAAATTCAGGAGAAGACGTCGCATCGTGGTACGATGCACGGTACGTCGTAGTATCGTGAAAACTATTTATATAAGTCGCATCGTGGCCCATTGCGACGTCATGTCACGATGCGATGTCGTCTCCTGAAAATCTACGTAGTGCATCGTAAAAATTCTCTCTCTGTATGTAAACTATTCACGCCTAAACCACTGAACGGATTTCGATAAAATTTAGAAAGGAGATGGACGAAATCCTAGGGAATAACATAGTTTGCGACACAGGCCCACCCTCACATCCTATTGGTGTTCCGTCAAGCTAGACCCACTTTAGCAAATTGGATACGGTTCAGGGACTTCCAAATTGATAGAGATGTTTAGAGATCATCAATACTTGGGCACATAAGTGGCAGTGGGCAGGGCACATTGCTCGCAGAACAGATGGCCGATGGGGCCGAAAGGTTCTGGAGTGGCGACCGCATCGGTATGCTAACGGTATGGTAACTACATCCGGTGATGTAGTTAGAATTCCTCCCACAAGGTGGACCGATGACCTTGTGAGGGCCGCAGGAGTCCGCTGGATGCGAGAAGCACAGAACCGGTCGAAGTGGCGGAGCTTGGGGAAGGCTTATTTCTAGCAGTGGACGTCTTTCGGCAGAAACGTTGATGATGACCATTCGGGGCAGTCCCTACCGAAGGTCATCAGGGTTTCTACGTCATCAGCCGATTATTCAAATAATTAGGTTACTAGTATAAAACAACGTATCCCGTTACCGAAAGCGAACAGATTAGATAAAGCCAACGTAGTGCTGATTATGACAAACTAGTTAATCACTTAAAACTTTCATTGATAACGGTATTATCAAATTAATATTATATGGATAACATTATCGGTTTTTATGAAATGTAATGTATATTACATAATTTTGTGCTGTTTAGGGACAAAGTACACGACTAAAGTTGAAAACAAAAAGTTTGTCATGAACTTTTACATAGTTAAAAAAAAAATCGATTTGCGAGAAACATGACAAATGTAACATAAATATCAAATTCATTCGCTGGCAATACTTTACCCATATTATTATGTTATCAAATCGGTATCGAAACGTAAATGTTTTTCTTTTTTTTTTTCAATTTATTTTTGTAGTAACAAAAAAATATTGTAGTGTAACGGAATAACGTGAGTGACGTTTACGAGATGTTAGAAACGAAACACGAAATGACAGATTGTAGAAGGATTTCTGTGGTGCGATTTCAAAAACTGAGAAACAAAATGTCATTTTGTTTAGAAAGAGCTGTGTCTATTCTTCGTAGAAATGTCATATTAATCCTGCAGCAGGCATTCTGTAGTTTCTGCCTACAACCATGGGAAGATTGTATGTGTGTATTTGACAAAGGTTTTCGGAAACTGCAGAAACGTACAAGAATCAAGAAAAATGCGATGGATCGTTCATAATTTCACCCACACACTGACATCATACATACAGTCATCACATACACACACTCTTCACATATGCACACATACTTTTGGTTACGTTTTAGTCTTGAGTTTTAGTGAATTATATAAACCCTTGCTTTTGTTTACTTATGTCATAATTTCATCCGTCGAAAGACACTGGATCCGGCGACAGAGGATATCCTAGTGCGGTATCCGGTGTCACACCTCAATATTGTAACACTTCTTTTAAGAGCCAATAAACTACTCATCATCATCTGCCTAGCCTTTTCCCAACTATGTTGGGGTCGGCTTCCAGTCTAACCGGATGCAGCTGAATACCAGTATTTTACATGGAGCGACTGCCTATTTGACCTCCACAACCCAGTTACCTACTGGGTAATACGATACCCCTTGGTAAGACTGGTTGTCAGACTTTCGGGCTTCTGACGACCCGTAACGACTGTCAAAGATCCACAAATGACAGCCGGGACCAACGGCTTAACGTGCTTTCCGAGGCACGGAGGGATCTTGGTATGTTAAGATGGTCACCCATCCACGGACCAACCGCGGCAAGCGTAGCTTAACCTGGTCGATTGACCTGTGCAGCTATTGTTATATGTTATGTTGAGCCAATAAACTACTATTACTACTATTTATGTATTCACTAGCTTTTGCCAGCGGCTTCGCCCACGCGGAACTTTCATCCCCTATTTAACTCCCTTAGGGGTTGAATTTCGAAAAATCCTTCCTTATTCCTTGTCTACATTATAAAGGGAACCTCTGTGCAAAATTTCAGCTTTCTAGGTCCAAGGGTTTAGGCTGGGCGTTGATGAGTCAGTCAGTCAGTCAGGACTTGTCTTTTTATTTATATAGATTTTCTCTCAAAAAGGCACAAGGTTGGTAAATGGTATCTAGGTTACAGGCAGAGTCAAACCTTTGTGAGAGCTGGGGTCTATACTGGGTTCAGAACCTGTATGAAATATCTCCAGGCTCACCACCCGTAGAATTACAATTTTAAAGTGCACTTACGTCCTAGAACATTGTAAAAGCTCCAAGTACGGAGAGGACGAGAATTGAATACAAAACAAAAGATGTGCTAAATGTGTCTTTGGAGAGTGTTGTGTGCCCGTGAGTGAATTAGGGGGCGTCCATTAATTACGTGAGGCGTTTAGGGGGGGGGGGGAGGGGGTCGAGTTAAATCTCACTCAATCTGACGTGGAGGAGAGAGAGGGTCTACGCAATTATCACGTAATTAAAAAAAAAACCGCAGAGAAACAATGTAACATTACGAGAAAACCGGGTTAAATTATGTAAAACATGTTTTTCCGCCAATATGGGTAAATCCTACAAAATAATACTTATCACGGTTATGCGAATGCCACAAAGTAGCACAGTAGCTCCTCGATGGTTAAACCGCCACCGGCCAGCCAAGCCAGCCAAATGCAACGCATAGTTCCAACGCAAATAGGCACAGATTAACGTTTTTACACTAATGGCACGTATTTCAAATTTCTCACGTGAGATTATGAGGAGGGGGTGAGGGTCGAGCCAAATCTCACGACATCTCACCAAAGCGGGGGTGCGGGTCGAAAAATCACCAAAATTGCCTCACGTAATTAATGGACGCCTCCGTATAAGTCTTGCACCGCAGCTACTTGCCTGAGAGTGTATGTGTGCTAAAGTAAAAATATTGTTTTTCTTACCTTCCCCATGAAACCGGTCCCTCCAGTAACAAAAACAGACTTATCCGCATAAAACTCAGCAACTGGCACGTACTCCTGGCTCCCAGGTACATAATGCCCACCAGACAAACAGGACGCCATCTTGAATTACTTTCCCTTCACAAATCTCACGCTTGAACACTTGCTAAATACATCAAAACTTGTCTAATTCCAGTTAACATGTGCGGGTTTTCACAGGTTCTCAGGTTGTATTGGTCTAGTGTATCAACAGGTCGGGGGTTGTTTCAACATGGTTGTTTGTTTACACCTGGAATGAAAGAAAAATAGGTTATTTGGTTATTTAGGTAATAATAATATTGTTATCCTCCCTAAAGATAAACAAATCAAGTATCTTGACTTGGCTCGCGAGGTTGTCGACATGTGGGGTGTGGACTCAGCGATAATTGTGCTGATAGTCGTAACAGCCAATGGCTTTATTGACAAGAGTCTCGACAAACACCTGGGAAGCTCTCGTTGGGAAGCTGGATGCTTCTATGGCTGGCTTCATTCAGAAAGTGGTACTTCGGGACACGGCTTACATTGCTAGGAGGTTGCCCACTCTGGAGCGTAGACTCTGCTTTCTTGGACCCTGTTCCCCATACCAATATTTTATAAATTTTTTTTTAGTTAAAAGTTTTATAACTTATACGTACTTACGTAACGTACTATATTCTAATATTTTATAATATAAGAAAGAACGCTTAGCGAAAACGAGCTAATGGCGCGGCAGGCGATGTGATGCGACGAGGTGGGTCTGGTCGGAGAATCCTACTATTTCTACGGAGGTTGAGTAAACTTTACACCCTGTTTTCCTCATACCTCTAAATTACCTCAAATAAATACAGAATCTATTTTAAAGTAAACTATAATACAGCAGCCAGTAGCGACCTTGCACAAGTGCTGTCGTCTCATCGCCTTCGACTATTTCTGTATAAATAACCCTGATTATTTGACAAAATTTAACACCATAATTAGTTTATCTATCTTAACTGCATATCATAAATAAATAGGAAGTATAAACGTAACTACAACTTCGAAGCTCAACCTTCAAATATATTGCAACAGTTAACAAAAATCATGATTCTTTATTACCTAATGATCCTTGCGATCATAAGGCCGACAAGTTTGCTAAATCTCATAAGTTCATTAGCTTTGAACATGGATTTATTTTCTAAATATACACGTGTCTTTATATATTGAAAAGATAAACCACTTACAAAATGTTAGCATACCTATTATCGATTAGAAATAGAACAAAGTTAACAATGTACAAAAAAGTTGTACTTCTGTTTTTGGTAAATCAATAAAGAAATCAAATGAAATGAAACTTAAAATTTATTACAAAATAAGCATTAATATCTGTAGAAGCATCTCAACGATTATTCTAATATGACATAATAATATACCGATGATAAATTATGATAGATATATCGATATCTCCTTGTGGTACGAGCAGGGACCGGCCGGATACTCGTTGAAAGGGTTTTGGAAGGGGTTTTTTTAAGCGCTTAAAAAATAAACCCTTTGATACATGTTACACCCTCGAATGGGTGCAATGTAACCCCTTCCGAACAAGTTAACCTTTCAATACCCTGTAACACTGTAACAGGGTAAGCCATTCCATTCCAACACATTGTAATATCCACTCTTTGTAATCGACATTAGTTTGAAAATTGTATATCTACGACCGCACGTGACATCTTTCGCCCGGCGGCGCCAAGGTTGCATGTACCGAAGGACTTGTATACATGGAATACTAATTATTGCCTATATGATTTTACAGTTCAATTTTGTTTGTCGCACATGCTAAACATTGTAATAGGTACTTATTTCTTTTTCGTGTCTATACTTGTTTACATTCTCATCATTCGTCATTTAATTCGAAAATCGGACGGAACTACTTAGCTGTGTTTTTGTTTGAGTGTGTGTGGTATTACTGCCTATTATATTTCTTATTATTTTATTTAGTTACTTTTTCTGTGGAAATGCCACAGCCGAGTCGAGATGCTGGACACCGTATATAGCCCAGTCAAATTAGCCCGAAAAATACGTGTACTCTTGCATAAATTCCCAAGAAGCATAATTTTTGCATGAACGTTAGGAATAGGTACCATTATATTGAAACTGTGAAAGTCGTCCCCATCGTTCCTCTGTGTGATTTTTTTTTAAACAAGGTCATAGTTCGCAAAGATGTTTGTTTTTTGCGAAACGGTTAGTTTTATGATTAAATTACCTCATTCACAAAAAATGTAGATCATGCAATTATCTAAGTACATACATAAATTATCCTTACACTTTATACCCTTTTTTTTTTTTTGGATGGGAAATCATTAAGTAACTTCTCCCGCTCTGGGTGGAGCAGGAGGGCGTGTCAGACTTTTACTGACTAAAACCCACCCGTGTTCCTTCAGTAGCCCGTATGCCAGGGGCTGTGGTGTCTCTTTCGAACAAACCCGCACCCCTGGCATGCATCGACCCTTGCGGGCCCCATCACTTTTTGTGCTGACATCTCTTTGAGGCGCGCGTGGAACACAACGCGCCGTCGAGTTGGGCTTGGTCCTTACCGGACAGCGAGCTACCCATTACTCGCCGTCCGCAAGCCCATGCCTACGGTGGCCGGAAATCGGCCTGGGATTCCCGACGCCCAGGGCGTCTCCGTATCCTGCGGCGGCTAGAGTCGCGAGGGCGCATATGCTGCCTCTCCCTCACGTGCGCCGCCTCCCTCTTCGCGAGCATCACTGCTTCGCTGAAGGAGGTGACGGCTCCCCATGCCCTCTCGCTCCGTACCATGGCCTGGACCAGGGCCGGACGCGAGAGATCGCCACCGCCGATCGCCTCCACGAGGACACTTCGGTGCTCCGCCCAAGCAGGGTAGACCGCCACCGTGTGCTCCACCGTGTCCTCGGGGCGATCTTCGCAGTGGAAACACCCGGGCGTTTCCTCCCGCCCTATCCGAAACAGGAACCTCCCGAAACAACCGTGTCCGGTGAGGACCTGCGTCAGGCGGAAGGTGAGGACGCCATGCCGCCTCTCAAACCACTCCTCAAAGAGGGGACTTACCGCCGCAATCGTGGCGTGCCCAACACTTTATACCCTAAGATTCAACATTTCTGAGAAAAAGCGATTCTAAAATATACTCTCTGTCCGTCAGAGCACCCCCTACAGAAACCAAACCGGTTCCGATCAGATTAGATCCGGCCCCTCTCTTGCCATGTGCTGAATGAGAGGGTTTGCAATAATTCTCTCGAAGAGTTTTTCCACCTCATCCAGCAACACAATGGGCCGGTAAGCGGATGGAGAGCCCGCAGGATACCCTTCTTTTTTTATCAGGACCAGCTTTCCAGTCTTTCACTAGTGTGGAAACTGTCCCCTCTCCAGACATGCACTCAAGAGTCCTACTTAGCGGGGCCAGAGAGCCTTGATGGCCAGAACCCATGCACGGCCAAGAATGCCGTCTGGTCCTGGAGTGCTTTTGGCCTTAAGCCTTTGTACTGCCGCTGTCAGTTCTACCTGGGTCACTTCAAGCGCGTCGTCATCCTCGTTTTCCGTGTTGGGGACTATAGTAGGCGGAACCATATTAGGTGGTGTGAGCTCCCCTTGAGAGGGGAATAAAGCGCTCACCACTCTGTCTAGCAGCGCTGGAGGCTATGGGACAGTGGGGGCGCCCACGAGCGAAGTTTGCCCCTAACCAAACGGTATGGTCGCCCCCACGTATCCCGTTCTAGAATTGCCAGCAATGTACCATGAGCTTTGGCCTTAGCCCGCTTAATTTCCAGCTGAAGAGCCCTCTTGAGATAAGATATTTTTTATTTGTTTAAAACATGAGTATACACACACATAGCATGCAAGATGTTACGTCAAATTATGATTAAAGTCATGTTTTTCCCGAACGGCGTACAAATATAAGATGTCGGACGCTACACAGCATCAGTTGATTCTAAATTCGTCCATTAGACACAGCAAATAATATTTCAATTAGCAATCCAATTTACCACCCACCACCACCACTCCGCCACCGCCACTTTGTACACTTCACACCGTTCCACGCTCTTACTAGCGCTTCTGGTGTTCGTCGGCGCATTCGTCGGTGCCTAGTGTACGGGCGCCACGCTGCTACGCATGCGATGTGCAACTGCGCAATATCTTGTGACGTCCAATACACCTGGTGCCTGGCAGATGGAAACTTAACGCGGAGCAACACAGCATCACAGATTTGGGTTATGGCCTCCCGGAACCATGCTGCTTCGTCGTTTATATCGATAGACCTGACTTGTGAGTCCAACCAGGCATGCACCATTGAGACCACCAGATGAGCTTCTTGGTGCAGTCGCTTGACCACCCATCGTCAACAGTCATCCTCAACTCGGGCCGGGGCCGCTTGGACCGGGCCACTCGAAGTCTGGGCGGAAACATCAAACTGGGTGTATCTGTGGTCCGACAACGTCTCCACCTCCTACAATACACGCCAGTCCTGAACAGAGCGTGCCACAGCAGGACTAGCAAACGATAAGTCCACTATAGACCCACCCCACTGCTACACACATGTCTGAACGGATCCCCGGTTTAGGAGCAGTAGGCCTGACTCCATCGCCCACTCTTGTAATAACAGACCCCGTGCATCCGTTGCTGGGGAACTAAAAGTTGTGAACTCGGCGTTGAAGTACCCCATGACAAGGACGGGGTGAGGACGGCTTCGATTGACGACTGGGTTCGATTCCGAAATAAAGTCTCAAAGTCAGCGAGAGGTCGGTTGGGTGAGAAATAAATCTCCACGACCATATTTTCGACTAAGGCTGCTACAAAGCCCTGTCCCGACTGAAGGTCTCAAGGGACAGAGTGTCAGGGGCTCAAGATAAGTGTCACCAAGCCATCAATGTCACCCATCCTGTCATCCTTGGGAGGAACAAAGTATGTTTCGGTGGTGATGGCAACGTTGATCAACCACTTCGCCTTGCCTGGAGCAAAAGGTCCTGAGCCCTGGTGCAACGATTGATATTGGCTTGGAGAAGACGAAGGTCTGGCAATTACTCGGTAACTACCGCCTCCCCGTCAGGCCTTTCCTGGGCGTTATTGCCGGCGGGCGGTGAGCGAGCTGACTTCGAGGGCTCCATGTTACAATTTGAGTCAGCTTTTTTATCCCTCGTGCATGCCTTGCTGCCCGTCTGGTGGTCAGCCGGCCTGATCAATGGCGCTTAAAAAAAACGCGTCAAGTACACTACACCTCGTAGGTGGCGTGGAAATGTGTGCATATTATGAATGTAGAGTAAATTTTAGAGTCGATTTTTCTCAGAAATTGTGAATTTTAGGGGATAAAGTGTTCCAGCTAGTCCCGGGATACCGTCCAAAACTCCGGTGACGCAGCGAGCAACTTTTCCGGATTGCCACCATGAGATCTGGAGACAAAAAGTCTTGGCGCATGTGTGGGAGCGGCGCGAGGAGGATTACGGCACAACGGACAGCTCCGGTGGGATCTCATGGCGTCATGGAAAGTGCAAATGTCGCAACCCAGTGCTGGGCACGGAGGGAAAGAGGGGTCTCGGCGTCCTCATTCCGCCTTACGCAGGTTCTCACCGGACACGGCTGCTTCGGGAGGTTCTTGTTCTGGGTAAGACCGAAGGAAATACCCGGGTGTCACCATTGTGTGGATCGCCTGGAGTTAACGATGGAGGTCTGTCCTGCTTGAGCGAAGCACTGCCGTGTCCTCGCGGAAGCGATCGGTAGAGGCTATCGGCGGCGACGATTTCTCGCGTCCGGCTCTGGTCCAGGCCATGGTACGGAGGAAAGTGCATGGGAAGCCGTCACCTCCTTCAGCGAAGCCGTAATGCTCGCGAAAAAGGAGGCGGAGAGCGTGAGAGAGAGGCAATCCTTGTGCTCTCGCGCCCTTTCTCCGTCACAGGAGACGGAATGGGCGTCGGGACTCCGTAGCGGACTTCCGACCACCGTAGATGCGGGCTTGCGCAGTACGAGCAATGGATAGTTCGCCGTCTGGTACGGATCAGGCCCGGGTCGACGGTGCGTTGTGTTCCACGCGCACCTCAAAGAGATGTCAACAATAATGAAAAGGGTCCGCTAGGGCCAATGCCTGCCAGGGTCGCGGATTTGTTCGAAAGAGGTACCGTGGCCCTGGCACAGGCAACTGAAGGAACACGGGTGGATTTTAGTCAGTAAAAGTCTGACACGACTTTCCTATCCGTCCAGAGCGGGAGAAGTCATTGATGATTTCCCATTCAAGGTAAATTTTTGTAGATACATAATTGCATGATCTACAATTTTTATCTGACCTATTTTTATCATAAAACTAACCGTTTCCCAAAAAAAATCGAAAAATCCAATTTTAACGAACTTTGACCTTGAATGAAAACAAATTGTAAATGTGGGATCGAT
This sequence comes from Polymixis flavicincta, assembly GCA_949987655.1. Classification (NCBI taxonomy): domain Eukaryota; kingdom Metazoa; phylum Arthropoda; class Insecta; order Lepidoptera; family Noctuidae; genus Polymixis; species Polymixis flavicincta. The sequence goes on along the minus strand of OX465199.1, from coordinate 6,241,824 downwards.
GGAGAGTTTTCATTATAATGGTATCCCTAACGTTTATGTAAAAATTCAGCGTCTTAGGAATTTATGCAAGGGTGAATGTCTATTTTGACCGGACTATCGCTCTATCGTCACTTGTTGTCAAATTCGTAATAACTAAATAAAAATAGTAAGCAAGACGACAATGAGGCGCCACACCGCCGCGCGCCGCGCCGCTTCGCCGCTCGGGTACAAGTATAAACATGCACCTCAAGTTGATTAGGTAAGTCAGGGTTACACGAATAAAAGCTTTTCGTGAAGGTAACCCCTTCAAAGGCTTAAGACATTGAAGGGGTTAACCCCTTCACGTGGTTACCATAATAAAGGTGTTAACCATTTCGCTGGGTTTCGCGCATGTAACTCGAGCAAAAGGTAACACTGCGATATGAATTACCCCATGTACGGGTTACCCTGTCAAAAGGCTTAACTCTTAAGCGGGGTTGTCCGGTCCCTGGGTACGAGTTCCGCCGAAGATGCATGAAAAGTTCCCTGTCTGCCACTAGATTTTCGGAAAAGTTTTGTAAAGTCATTTTTCTTTTTAATTGTTATTATTATTTAAAAAAAAATTGTACATATTAAGTATATTTTAAAATATTAATTATTATTACTAACACTAGTTTCATAAGGTAATACGAAATAAATGATTTTTATTTATATCCCACAGTATTTAAATCTGGAGACTGCGTGGGCCAGTCCAAAGTTGCCACATTATGTTGCTGCAGCCACTGAGTTCCCACTCGAGCCGTATGTGTGTGTATTATCATGCATAAGCATAAAATCGTGACCCATTTGCCTCAACCTTATTGTAACGAGAATAAAAACCACTGTGAATTTGACAGAGAGGCAAATCAAAGGAAAAACTGTAGTTCTCAGACCGTGCCGCCATGATGTTTTAAAAATTCTTATTTGAAGACATGGCGCACACTGTGGGACATTCGACTGACTACGACAGCTCGGCAACTAGACGCAACCACAGACAATTCTCAGATGCTTTTTTCAAAGTTCCGCAAACTTGGGGAGTCTCAAGCTTTCGCTACTTGTAGCAGCGATTAGACCCACGATATACGCGTACGCGCACACCCAACGACAGTCACATGCGACAGCGTCAGTCTTCACATGATAAGCACCACATTTGTTTACTCACAAGGTGAAAAATATGATTATGACCAAATTAAAGCACTCAGGTTGAACGTGGCTCTACCAATTGGCATCCACATATCTGTGGAGGTATGAGGAAGACAGTGTAAAGTTCACCCATCCTCTATAGAAAAGGGAGAATTCTCCGACCAGACGGGGTTTGTGTCTGGTGGGTAACTGTTCGACGTTCGATGTCAGGAAGTAGAAGCGCGGTAAACTTTACTTGCGCGATGTAGGATTTTCTGTGAGTCTAATGCGTAGTTCACATGTAGCATTGTAAATGCATCCACAAATCTATTTGTTTACATTTTCATCACATAATTCTCGAACAGACCATACAGTCATTTAAGGGTGCGAATATTTTAATTTTGCCGGCTCTGCTCCCCTCCGTTGCAATGGAGTGTCGTGCCTTACAGGCGAAGCAGAGTGTTGGTAATTTTATTTAACATAAAACAATATAATCACCCTAAAACGTTGGCACTGCCGGGACACAGGCTTCCTCTCAATGCCCCAGGAGAGAGCCATAGTCCACTACGCAGGAATACGCAGAAAATACTAATAAGGATACATAATTCCAATGTAAAAATGTTCTTAAAATTCTCTGTCATCGCTAAATGCCAAGGTGTTAACAAGTTTAAGGCTAAGACAGATATAAGCTTTCTAGGTCAAATAAATATTCATCAAAAATAGTATAAAATATGCAATTACATAATTGCAATCGCAAAGTTCTTCCGGCAAAATTGAATATTGATTAAGGCCGTAAAAATGCCTATGATAATATAAATTGCCAAACACGAGCAGCTGGTAGCCATCGACTCGTTTATTACAGCCATTTTTAAATTCTTAATTAGTCTAAAAATAGTTTTGCAATGGTGGTTTCATTCAGAAAATAGAACTTGATTATGAATGAAATTACGTAACATAGATCAAAAATAAATTAGCTGTCAAAATCAATTCAGTTTTTTTTATCAAGGAAATGTTATCCAAGCCTTAAACTGTCAAGTGTCAATTAATTAACACAATTAACTTTTTTATTGTTATGAAACTCGATCAAGTCTGCCTAACAGACAAACGTTAATCTGAGAAATTGAATAACATCTACAATTGCAAATGTTTGCCTCCTGATTTTTTCATGAAATAGTCTTTAAATGGGATTAAAAGAAATTAGAGGGTTTTAGGTGTAGGGTGGGAATTCATCAAATAACTTCTTCTGCTCTGGGTGGAGCAGGAGGGAGTGCCAGACTTTTACTGACTAAAACCCACCCATGTTGTTTCAATTGCCTGTGTGCCAGGTATCTCTTTCGAACAACTCGCACCCCTGGCACGCATCGGCCTTTGCGGACCTCACCCTGTTGATGTTGACATTTTTCTGAGGCGCACGAGGAACACAACGTGCCGTCGACCCGGGCTTGGTCCTTACCGGACAGCGAGCTACCCATTACTCGCAATCCGGAAGCCCGCGCCTACAGTGGTCGGGAATCAGCCTTGGAACTTATAGGGTTGTATTTGATGATTTTAATTATATAAAACCATATTTTTTTACGGTCGTGACTCTATTTTTAATCAAGATACAACTTGACATGCACCTGTAAATAGCAAAAAAACAGGAGTAAATTTGAATTTAGCGGGTTACCCTATTATAAAACTTAGATTAAGCATATAAATCTTGATATTTTGACATGTCGACATTGCACCGTGCGAAGCAGGATCGGGTTCGCTAGTGGTTTTAAAAGATTCGAAAAATTAAGTACTTGAAATTACCAACTTTACGTACCTATAGAAATAACTAAAGAACCACCGTAGCGCAAGATAATCTTCTTAAAATAGACAACGTTCTGCAAAGAAATCAATTGAATGTCATCAATTCAAACTACTAAATTATTTAAGCAGCAACAACATTGTATCAATAGGCTATTTCCATTCAGGGACATTCTTTAAACTCATCTCCAGTCATCATTTCAGCCGAAAGACGTCCACTGCTGGACATAGACCTCCCCTCAAAAGGGGGGTTTTGCCATAATCGCCACGCTTGGCAGGCGGGTTGGCAATCGCAGCATGGTGGTAAAATGCATAGAGAACGCTGCTGCCCATTCTCTAGTAAGTCCCTTAGTCGCCTTCTACGACACCCACGGGAAGAAATGGGATGGTGGTATTCTTTTACGTCCGACACCACACGGAACGATCTCCAGTAAATTAAATTAAATCTTATTCTATTTCTGGATATGTTATGGACATGGAAACACAATCAAGTACTGGATGCTTAACAGAACTGTCAGCTGCTCGTCTTAAGAGCTACATTTGAGCGCACATAAATGTGGTATATCGTGTCTCATATGACGTAATCTTTGATGGAATATACGCAATCATAGTCAGCCTATAATGTTCCCACTGCTGGGACACAGGCCTCCTCTCTTTGAGTAGGACTGAGCCATAATCCACCACGCAGGCCCAGTGCGGGTTGGTATATGTCACATGATTATCTTCGAAGTTTTGTTTCTAGGACTTACCGGTTCCTCACGATGTTTTCCTGCATCGTTTTGGATAGCAGTGGCGATGAAATAATTTACACAAAGTAAAGTGCCTGTCTGGGTTCGAACCTTACGACCTACAACACGTAAATCGCGGCTGTTACCGCTGCCGCGCTAGGTGACCACTGCTATCCGATGGGAGATGGTTCGAACCAATTGCTTTAGGGTTTAACTAGTAAATTGTTGTTGAAAAGTAAACGAAAATGATTATTACAGAAATTCTAGATCATTGTCCACATTATTGCAAGCATTCATACACTAAATTTTTTAAAGTTTTATCAAATTTCAACAAAAACAACTCGATATCTATCTAGACAACTGAGAACTGGTTTGTGTAACATTCGTTGGTAGCTAGATCTTTGTCCAGCATTAGACAGCCATGGATTCATCACATAGATTAGTTGATTCGTCTGAACTCTTAACCTGTCACATAAATTGATGCAAGTTTCTAGGCAATAAAGAAAAATCTGAAAATCTAAATAAAAAACTCACAAAATCCATTCTTACCAAAATAGCCGTATAAAAAAAATTATCACTTTCTCCTTGAAACAACAAAACGTCAATATCATGTAGAATCAAAGTATACAACAGCCAAACCACTTGTATTTCGCTTTCAGATACATTTTTAATAGACACAAGCACGCCCCGATGTAAATAATATACGTTCATGTACAAGTTTATCAATTATTCACTTTTTATTTTATCGGTTTTCGATGGTAGGCGTAATCTATGACTTCATTTTGACGTCTTCAGTCATTTTTTTTATTTTTATTTTCTTGGTTTTGGCCAGTTTCAGAAATGAGGTTGTTGTTAACTTTGAAATAAATTCTCCTGAATTATGTAGGATATCAATAATTTGTAAATTAATTTGTTATTTTGTTCGTGAACGGACGCCATCGGTTGAGACTGGTCATCTCCTAACTGCCATGGCTTATTTTGAATCTTATTTTTTTTATTTTTTTACATTGGTCTCTCTCAGAAGCACCAAGAATAATCTTCCCAAGATTTTGTAATACCCATGATTTAAAAGAGTGTCCTCGGACTTGCCCGTTCTTCTCCATAAATATCTACGTTTTGGAATGGGCACCCAGCTTTAACTTCGATTTTTTTTTGACAATTGAAAAGTGCCTGTAAAAGGTTAATTTGAAATAAATGCTTTGAGTTTTTTAATTTATAACGGCAAGTTAATTAACTTACATTATCTTTACATGATTTAAAAGCTAAAAACGATAATTGTACTGCAAGTGTATAAAAAAGAAAAGAATTACAGAGCATCAAAAAATTCGTCCGCATCGCTGTTAAAGGGAAAACTGCCGAAAAAGCTGGCAGCATTGCCAATATTGCCATACGAACGTGGCAATGCTTCTGGCAATGATTCTAAGGCCAGCCCGCTGGTCACGTGAGGAGTAGACCAACCTAACCAAAACTAATTTAGCATCATAATTTTTCTCTGTTATGGATTGATTACTTTTTAAATGAACTTATCATTATTTTGCAATCGGTCATCATCTACCTAGGCTTCTGCAAATTATATTGGGGTCGGCTTCCAGTCTAACCGGATGCAGCTGAATACCATTACTTTACATGGAGCGACTGCCTATCTGACCTCCACAACCCATTTACTGGGTAACACGATACCCCTTGGTATGGTTGTCAGACTTTCGGGCTTCTGACGACCCGTAACGACTGTCAAAGATCCACGAATGACAGCCGGGACCAACGGCTTAACGTGCTTTCCGAGGCACGAAGGGGTCTTGGTATGTATAGAAAGTCACCCATCCAACCCATCCACAGACCAACAAGCGGCAAGAGTAGCTTAACCTGATCTATCGACACGTCCGACTGTTAATACTTAGCCACAAGCCCCGCTACTTTTTTTATCGGTACGTGAAGCAAAAAGTTTGTACCCATTTTTACGAAAATTACGCGGGCCTCATTAAAAGGCTTAAAGTCACCCAAAGAGCGATGGAGAGGGCTATACTTGGAGTTTCCCTGCGTGATCGAATCAGGAATGAAGAGATCCGCAGGAGAACCAAAGTAACCGACATAGCCCGAAGAATTGCCAAACTTAAGTGGCAGTGGGCAGGGCACATTGCTCGGCGAACAGATGGCCAATGAGGCCGAAAAGTTATGAAGTAGCGACCGCGTACCGGAAGACGTAAAGTTGGAAGGCATCCCACAAGGTGGACCGATGACCTTGTGAGGGCCGCAGGAGTCCGCTGGATGCGGGAAGCACAGAACTGGCCGAAGTGGCGGAGCTTGGGGGAGGCTTATGTCCAGCAGTGGACGTCTTTCAGCTGAAATGATGATGGTGATGACGCGGACGAAGGAAGGAGTCTGTTGACACAGTTGGGGACTACTCACAGTTATTCAGCTCTGTTCAGCTTTCGTCCATAGAAAACAACGATTTTGTATGAGATGCGAACGCATCCGTTCAGCCGCGGGAAGCTGAACGCACTCTATACAAAATCGTTGTTTGCTGTGGATAAAAGCTGAACAGCAGGCTTAGCACGAACACCGATTTGTTGACGGAAGAATAGACATGACTATTAACTAAATGATGTACAATATGAGAAGACAGCTATGTTTTTCTATTAATTATCATAGTTATGCGTTCTAAAGGAATCATGGTTTTGTAGATAATCGTATATCATTCGTGGGCGTTGAGTAGAACGTTTGCTGTCAACGTGATTTTGACAGTTTGGGAAAAAATATTCTTCTGAAATAGTCTACATTTATAAGGACCTAGACACAGATCGTTAGAAACGAAAGACAAAATGACAGATTGTAGTAGGATATCTACGGTTTTTTTTTTTTTTTTTTTTTTTTTTGGGTGGGAAATCATCAAATAACTTCTCCCGCTCTGGGTGGAGCAGGAGGGCGTGTCAGACTTTTACTGACTAAAACCCACCCGTGTTCCTTCAGTAGCCCTTAAGCCAGGGGCTGTGGTGTCTCTTTCGAACAAACCCGCACCCCTGGCAGGCATCGGCCCTTGCGGGTCCCATCACTTTTTGTGCTGACATCTCTTTGAGGCGCGCGTGGAACACAACGCGCCGTCGACTTGGGCTTGGTCCTTACCGGACAGCGAGCTACCCATTACTCGCCGTCCGCAAGCAGGATATCTACGGTGCGATGTCAAAAATGGAGGAACGAAATGTCACTTTGTATTGAAAAAGCACTGTCTATTCTTCGTAGAAATTGAAAGCGCCTGCAGAGCTGAATAAGTGTGAGTAGTGTCTTAGAGTTTATAATATGGAGACGGAATGCCGAAAACTGCTATTTTGATTTTTGTTGATTCATATTTTAATTAATATATATTATGATTATTATCATGAAATCACCTATAGACTAATATTATATCAAATGTTAAAAAAAAAAAAAAAATCTTTTCCCCGCAAGGTGGACCGATGACCTCGTGAAGGCCGCAGAAATCTGTTGGACGTGGGGAGTACAAGACCGGTAGCAGTAGAGGAGCCTGGGAGAGGCCTATGTCCAGCTGTGGACGTCTTTCGGCTGTAATGATGATGGATCTTTTCCCCTGACGCAATGAAGAGAACATTAATCATGAATTAATTTATTAAAGGTAATAATAATAAAGTAATAGCAAAGTTTACTGTATCCTTGGTTTAGTTCGGCTGTGTTCGGAAGTTATCGGCAATTTTCGGATGTTATAATAACTTTCAGTCACTAATATTTTCATAGCAAGTAGATAGTGGTAAGTATACGAATTTGTGGGGAGTAGATAGTCCTACCACAAAGTGAAAAAAAAAACAGAGAAAAATAAAAATTTCTTAACAAAAAAAAGCAACCGACTTCCAAAAAAATACACTACCTACAAAGTGAAAAACGCCTTTAATTTAATTTCGGAAGTCGGTGGCAAAAACCAAAGACATAGACTTCCGAAATTAAAGTTGTTTTCACTTTGTAGTGTTCTTTTTTAAGGCGGTGATTTCTTGAAACGCTCAAAAAGGTAGTTTTTTAAACCAGTGTATCTCTTTATCCGTAAATAATTTTGGAAGCAAAAAAAATATATGAATATTTTTAAGTCTTTTTTGCACACAGTGATGGAACCCAAAACATAATTAAACATAATTTAATGCATCGAAAAAATCACCAACGTCATCTCTTAATTATCTTTAAAACCAGTTTATCCCTTCAATAACAATTATTATAATAATTAAAAATATATCATAAAAAATTAAATACCAAACTGCATCCAGTGATCGATTATTTATTATCAAATAAGTAATATCTAATTTTATACGATTTTATTTGCATTTTACGACAATGCTTGCTCATTTATTATTCGAATTTATTACAACAGATTTTAACCTGTATCGGATTGCAGTAAGAACTATTATCGCTCATAACGACAATACGACGAGTTCATTCAAAATTACCAGGGACTTAAAGTGAGTTGTTTAAAAAAAAATTGCTCATTTAAAGGCGCGGTCTTACTGACGGCTATCATTTTGATTGATAACTGAAAAATTGGGGCCAGATTTCTTTGGCCTGTTATTTTATCACTATGCTCACACATAGGATTCCTATCGGCGTGTCTTATCGGTTGATAACCGATATCACACCTAAATATAGTGACCAACTGTTTGTGTAGGTAACACGTCAAAATGTATGGAACGGCATTTGTTTTTTTTTATAACCGTCGAAACCCAACTGATTTTAAATACAACTGGCGATGTTTACCTAGGTGTACTATAGGTATACGCCTCGGTAAACAAGGCGTGATGTTATATTATGAATAACCGACTAAAAATTCAACCCTAAGCCAGCGAATACGTGTCGTGAAAAATGCCCTCCTATAAATAAATACTACCCGTCTCTCCACTAGTCCAATGCATATCTGATAGACTCGCAATCCTTTCCTATCTTAATGGCACGTCTCCCGATCATTACCGCACCCCCCGATCTACTTCTTGATATGCAATGGCCTCTGTAACACCATGAAGCATGAGGCTCCAGGGGCTAGTGCAAATCTTGGGGTTCATTTGATTAATCGAGTCTGGTCAAGCCACGCTGGGATTGATGCTTTTCATTCATTCATTCATTCATTCAGCTGGGTTTAGAATTTCGGTAGTTAGTGGCAAAAAGGCAAACTACAAAATCAAAGACTTCCGAAAGTTATTTTTCACTTTGTAGTTTACTTTTTTGGAATTCTCTTTTTTGTAAATACGTTGTGTTACAGACACGTTCTCACGTCATCATCATCATTTCAGCCGAAAGACGTCCACTGCTGGATATAGGCCTAACCCAGGCTTCGCCACTTTGACCGGTCTTGTGCTTCCCATATCCGCGTTCTTCACAAGGTTATCGGTCCGCCTTGTGGGAGGCCTTCCCACTCTACGTCTTCCGGTACGCGGTCGCCACTCCAGAACTTTTCGGCCCCATCGGCCATCTGTTCTGCGAGCAATGTGCTCTGCCCACTGCCACTTAAGTTTCGCAATTCTTCGGGCTATGTCGGTTGCCTTGGTTCTCCTGTGGATCTCTTTATTCTCACGTATCGTTATCGATTACAATTTCAACGCAAGGGGTTCAGAATCATGTACTGACTGTCCACTTCCTCTTATAGATTGGAGGCCTGCGTCCCAGCAGTGGCCACATTACAGACTGATTGTATCTTATGAAGGACTATCGAGATGGTAAAATGAAACTCCCACCAAGCCCTCAGAGTGAGTTACACTTCTCTTGTACATCGCGCAAACCGAGCCAAATGCAGTATATTATTGCTTATTATTTTTAATGGTTGAACCCAAAGCTACCATAAGGTTTACCCACAAATACCATATTATTATTATTTTAATTTAAAACGAAAACACCCGCTTATCAGTAAATACAACATACATGTAACATAATTAAAAGTCCTCATACAGCCTAATTAGAGAATACACGCAATGACCAAAACTTTATTTTTTAAGCCATTTTTGTCCATATCATTACATTTAAAATTAAGTCGTATAACCTTGAAATAAGATTGTTTTTTTTTTTTGCCTCAATCGGCGGTAGAAATTGCAGTTTTTTTTTTTCCGAAAAAATACCCATATTGAAAGTTACTAAAACTGATTCAGTTATCAATTATGAACAAACAACTTTCGGTGTTTGCGTTAATCTGTAACAGCTTGTTAATCCTTATTAATATTACTAACGCGAAAGTTTGTATGTTCACGCAAAAACGGCTTTGGATGTTTGGCACACAGATAGATTATAACCTAGATTAACACATGGGATATATTTTATCCCGGTAGTAAGTAAGTACGTTCCCGCGGGATAATTTCCGACTTCCACACGGGCGAAGCATAAATAATCAGATACTCAGCCTATACTGTTCCCACTACTGGGACACAGGCCTCCTCTCTGTGAGAGGGAGTGGGCCGTAATCCACCACGCGGGTCCAGTGCGGGTTGGTAGATGTCACATATCTTCGAATTTTTGGTTCAAGGACATACCTGTTTCCTCACGATGTTTTCCTTCACCGTTTTGAGAGCAGTGGTGATGATACAATTTACACTATGTAAAGCACCTGTTTGGGTTCGAACCTGTGACCTTACATCACGTAAATCGCCACCACTGCGCACTGTTTACTATAAACACAGCGAAATTAATTCATATGACCGTGGCATAGTTTTTTTTAAATTTAATATCTACATAAGGTATTACGTATTACCGGATATACCTATATAAATTGACTGCCATATATACTCCTATTAATATTATGAAATTATTCACGCTTCATTTTTTAAAGGATGAGCAGAATTCAAGGTGGTCGAACCGGAGTAACTTGATTTTTGAATGTTATTATCAACTATAGCTTTTGACGTCGGAAATACATGTTTATTTTTCTGTGCGAAACATTTATTATTTTTCTAAATTAAAAGTAGTCCGGGTTACTCCTTATAACATCTGCTATCTGCTGGAGAAAATCCCGTCAAAATCGATGCAGCCATTTTGAAAATAAGCGGGAACAAACGGACGGACACATAGACAGACAAAAAATTGTTTTGGTAGTACTACGGTTATCATCATCTGCCTAGCCTTGCCCCAACTATGATGGGGTCGGCTTCCAGTCTGACTGAGTTCAGCTGAATACCAATATTTTACTCGGAGCGACTGCCTATCTGACCTCCACAACCCAGTTATTGGGTGACACGATACCACCAGTGGTGGTACATACGTACTTAAAAAATAAATATAAAATTGCTTTTTATTATATTACTTTCAAATGCATTTAGGAAAAAGCTATTATTTCGACATTACAAACAGACACTTCAATTTGATTTATTTGTGTGTGTGTGTATGTATAGATGTCGAGATAAATCTCATTGATGTCAAAAGAAATATGACTCATTTTGATGGATTTGGATGTCAAAACAGAAGGTGAAGGCTCGATTTCAGATGTCGCGAAATCTTAGATAGATGTTTTAATCCTCATTATCATTTATCTAGCTTTTCCCACCTAATGGTGGAGTCGATCCAAAGACCGTCTATCCTTATACAACATTCGTTTTTGTTTACCCTAAACCCGAAAACGGCTCATTGCACTCATCATTTTAAACAACTTTTTCTACACCATGAAATCGCAAAAAAAAAAATCCGCTGTTCCATACATTTTGTCGATTTAAGTGAACGCAAATGTATGGAACAGCGGATTTCTTTTTTCAAACTAACAAACGAATGTTGTGTAGTGTTCGAAAATAATACACTCAAATTCAATAGCGGTCCTCGCGAAATAATCCTTCCTTTAAACCGCTACAACTGAATTTGGCAGGATAATACCATTATTAGCAGTCTTGGCGTATGAATTAGGACACGTTTTCATATCGGTGGCACGTGCGGTGTTTTGTTTTGTATAGAGCTTGGTGAAGGATTACGCTCTAAACAGGCATAATATTAGAAAGGGACAAAATAATCAAGCGTCCCATACAATTGGGTCTAGAAGGTTTGCTATAAAGATAGTTGTTCAGAATTTGACCACAGCTTTCTGATCAATGTATAAGGTTGGTAGGGACATCCACGCAAAACCTGTGGTTTCTAGAGCCCCTAGCGTATAACTGACTTTCTAATCTGACTTTTCCCAACTATGCTGGGGTCGGCTTCCAGTCCAACCGGATACAGCTGAATACCAGTATTTTACATGGAGCGACTGCCTATCTGACATCCACAACCCAGTTACTGTGTAATACGATACCCCTTAGTAAGACTGGTTGTTAGACTTCCGAAAGATCCACAAATGACAGCCGGGACCAATGGCTTAGCGTGCTTTCCGAGCCACGGAGGGGTCTTGGTATGTAAAGATAGTCACCCATCCACGGACCAACCGCGGCAAGTGTAACTTACCCTGACCGAATGGCCCGTACGACTAATATTATCTAACCACAAGATTTCGTCAGTTATTCAATAAAAATAGCTCTTCAGTTAATTTTAACCGCGTGGGTAAACAATTCGGATTGGAAAAAATTGAAAACTGCAATAGTTTTCTATTTTTTCCAATCCGAATTGTTTACTTTTTTTATTTTAAGCTATTTTCTGTAAAACTTCTAAAGAAAATAATAATAATCAAGCATGTGATTTAAATTAAATGTTGTAAAATTATTTTGTAAATGCATGGAATAAAAGGCTTTTTTTATTTATTTTATTTTATTTATTTATCTATGTAGTCTGAGAAAGAGATCTGATTCCACCCATACCAGTATGAGAATTGAAGAAGAAGAGAAGTGCCCCAATAAGGCAGCGTTGCCACGTTGAATGGCGATACTATCTTATTCCGAAACCGAATCTTTTCTCTAACATTTGCCGACAAGACAAAGTGCCAGCAAACAACTCTCTTCACCCTCACAGTCACTCACCCTAACAAACATACACAAACACACACACACACACACACACACACGCACACACACACACACACACACACACACACACACACACACACACACACACACACACACACACACACACACACACACACACACACACACACACACACACAACATGATACGGTTTACTGAACTAGCCCTGTAAGTCGACATATTATCTTCCGCTCATTCGCACTCTGCCCCCCAAGATACAAGCCCTGCTTAGTTTGGGGGTCAACGCTTAACCATCACCTTTTCCTTTTTGCCAATAAAACTTTTTGTATTTTTGTATTTGTACTAATTCTTTGGCCAAAAATTTTGTCAAGGGAAGAGTCGACCAACCGCCAGAATACGTTCAGGAAAAAAAATCAAAAATCTATCATACAAAATAGGATTTCCCTATTCTTACGTCATGCCAAAAATCCCATATTATTTTTCCTAATGTGCGTTTCTGTTCTTCTAAATCTATAGGTACTAATGTCTAATAATAAAAAGAGGAAAGATTTGTTTGTAACGAATAATATCAAAAACTACAGGACTGTTTTTAAAAATTATTTCCCCATCACAATGCTACATTATCCTTGAGTAACATAGGCTTTATCCATTACTAGAAAATGTCCACCCGTGCGAAGCCGGGACGGGCCGCTGATACTAGATCAGATAAAAGTGTGAACAGAACTTCAGGTTATATTCTTACGCAAAATCACTAACTAAAGTGAATTAGTAACTTTATTTCCAACATATATGTATAGTTAGTCATCATCTGCCTAGCCTTTTCCCAACTACATTTGGGTCGGCTTCCAGTCTAACCGGATGCAGCTGAATACCAGTTTTTACATGGAGCGATTGCCTCTCTGACCTCCACAACCCAGTTACTGGGTAATACGATACCCCTTGGTTAGACTGGTTGTCAGACTTTCGGGCTTCTGACCACCCGTAAAGACTGTCAAAGATCCACAAATGACAGCCGGGACCAACGGCTTAACTTACTTTCCGAGGCTCGGAGGGGTCCTGGTATGTTATGATGGTCACCCATCCACGGACCGACCGCGGCAAGCGTAGCTTAACCTGATCTATCGACGTGTGCAGCTATTTTAACTTAGCGACATATATAGTAATTAGTATGACAGTATTAAATTGTAACCGAAATCATCGGCCAAAATTAACAGAAAATCAGTAAGGTGATTTAAAAATTAATTATATTTACACAATTGAAAAACCAAAAATTATAAGCACAAATTACCATCACCTTTGTAGGTACGGGTGCCAGCACATCAAGCTACCCTATTCTGTCAAATTTCTTTAATGGATTTTCATCTTTATTCCATAAGCTTAAGGTTCATGTTCAATTGGGAAAATTTTACAGTTTGAGGTAGCTTGATGTGCTGGCGTCTGTACCTATTTTACTGTTAGCTTCTACTTGTCTGTTTAAATATTATATGTGTGAATATAAATGGTTAAATCAATAAATAATTTAAATCACTCAATTTGTAAGTGTCGCTACCTCTTCTTCTAATTAACATCCAAAGATACGTTTTCAGACTCATCTGTTTACATTTTCGTTAGATCGTTTTCGAACAGACTATACAAAATGAAGAATCCTGGCTCTCCACTCCAACTAGAAAGCGTGCGTACAGTTAGGTGAATAGAATCAATAAGGACAAGGTCGTACGATGCCCCCACGTACCCGGCGTCGACGCCCAGGGCCGGGCGAAGGACTAGGGAACTTTATGTCCCGTTTACGCCCGGGAGAGTAACTGGGGCGACCTACTGGCTTACTGACACTAGCGCAGAGTGTTGATATTGACGTTTAAATGGAAAGAATTTATGTCGAAAGGGTTATTTAAAAAAACAGTCGCACCTCGTGAGTGCCGACAGAAGTGAGAACTTAAACAATTACGTATGTATTTTTTGAATCGTCAGTAAATATTTTTTGAGTAGTCAGATTAAACAACGTTCAACGTACGTTCATCTTTGTTCGTTCGTACGTTCGTGTTGTCAGTGGTGTCGGTAACAGTGTCGCGAGTCTAATTATATGTTTTCCCATATCAAAAATGCCCAAAGAGCCTAAAGAAGCTTAAAAAAAACACTAAACGAATCACTACGCTAGCTTAACGACGGCAATAAGAAAATTATCATTTGTTAAGATAAAAAGAGATTACTATTACTAGAGAATGGGCAGCAGCGTTCTCTATGCATTTTACCACCATACTGCGCTCGCCAACCCGCCTGCCAAGCGTGGCGATTATGGCAAAACCTCCCTTTTGGGGCAGGCCTATATCTAGCAGTGGACGTCTTACGGCTGAAATGATGATGATGATGATGATGAAGACAAAAAGCACTTTTATTTTGAAGAATGCGCGAAAACGATTTCAGTGATTTAGTCGACGTACGCGCTGACGTAATAAAATCACGACGGGATTTTTTCGCGCATTGGATTAAAACTCTCAGTTTAAGAAAAAACACAGTGTTTGATTTTCACCTCTCGGCGATAAGCAGTGAGTTGGAAATTCAATGCGCGAAAGAAATCCCTCCGCGATTTTATTACGTCCTTAAGGGGAAACAAGTCGCGGGCTCGAACTCACTAGTGGGTCTGGCTAAAAATCACGCTGTCTCACCGGGCATAGTTTCCAACAGAGGTAGTACCCGTGATAGGCAGTTAGACGCTAGTCTACACGCACAACATTATCGAGTGAGCTGCAGGATCAGTTATAGTAAAACTGCCCGTAAAAATATAAGAAAAGTCCTTCGGAAGATCGGGTTTTCTGAAAAAACCACTGCATAAATCAATGACCAATAAAGTTTATTGAACTTTTCGATAACTGATCTTTGTCGGTACCGACTTAGTTTTTGAAATTTTACACTTCTTTTATTACTTAAACACGCCCAAAGTTGGGTTAAATTAGCAAGAAAAACGAATCTTCGTTGGCTCGTAACTTTGTAATGGCTTTTTATTTTCGTATTCGTTTTCCGTACCGACAATATTAATAATGAGACAAAACCATACTATGTTTAATTTTTGATGGACATTGTCAAACAGTGGAGTAAAACCCTCCCGAAGTTTGTATGGAAAAAATGTGGACAAGTGTCACCTTATGAACGCCGACTTTCAGATAATTACTGTCCCGCCAGTACTAAGCAAGTCACTGTACCAATGTGAACGCGCTCCATCGTAACATTCAAATGCGTCTATGCGGGAAGTTGGAACGAAATGTAGAACCGAACTACTCAGTGTTAGGTAATCTTTCGTAGATAACATAATTATTATGTACGTATACGAGGTATAATAGAATGAACAAGTACTTTGTTGATCGATCTCAGTACCTTTAAAAAAGTTTTTTTTTTTTCTAATAATGTATTTTGTCATACCTACCGCCGATTGAGCCAAAGGAAATTCAATTTTATTTCAGGGCGATAAGACTCAATTTTAATTGCACAAAGTAATGCTAGGGTCAATAAAATAAGTTTTGCTCATTGTATTATTTATTACGCTTTTAACTCAATTAGGGCGTACCTATGGGGTCTTGTATTAATTGAGTTACTTAAATTAGATATTACTCTACTATCTACTAGATGTTTGTATTATATAATTAGATAAACTATTTTTGGAAGAATGACGAAAAAATTTCAGATTCGAAGACGACTAGACAAAAAATAATCAATAAATCTGCCTAGACTATTCCTAACTATGTTGGGGTCAGCTTCCAGTCTAACCGGATGCAGCTGAATACCAGTATTTTACATGGAGCGACTGCCTATCTGACCTCCACAACCCAGTTTTTGGGAAACACGATACTCCTTGGTAAGACTGGTTGTCAGACTTGGGCCTCTGCCGATCTACATCGACTATCACATATCTACGAATTACAGTCGTGACCGTTCCGAGCCACGAAGGGGTATTGGTATGTTTTGGTCACTCTTCCATAAACTAACCGCGGCAAGCAGAGCTTAACCAGCACCCTAATTGCGTAACTCACGATTGATCATAATTGGTTTCGTCTTCACAGTTAAACAATATCCATTGCGTTATTTATGTTGTCGAACAGACACATTTTTCGAACATATGAAGCAATGGTTTAACAATCCGTTTCAAAACGATACAGATTATGATGAATCGTGAGTTACGCAATTAGGGTGCAGGGCCCCAATTCTGTATCTATTATTTTAAATATTCCCCGCGGAATCTTACTACGTTCAAACTACGTCAATATCGTGTTTTTTTAGAAACCAATGTAACAGTAAGGAATTGAAATGTGATATTCTGTATGTTCCAAGACAATTTTTCGATATTCCGTGTGGGATTGACGTGGTTACGTCATAATGAATCGTTGAGTGGTCATATGTAGTGAATTCAAGCCGTGATCGATAGACCCCTGTGCGTGTTGTTATAGCTACAAGTCCCTCTCTGCAAGCTATATCGGTGAATTCATTTTCTTTGCCAGTAATTACGTTTCGGATGTTATCCTCCAAAGAAACTCGCGAGCAGCTCGCTCCACAACGCGCTGAGCGAATTTGAATTTGTGGACCAACCCCACTGAATTTGTCATCGTCATCATTATCAACATCATTTCAGCCGAAACACGTCCACAACTGGTCATAGCCCTCTCCCAAGCTCTGTCACTTTAACCGGTTCGTGCTTCCCGCATCCAACGGATTCCTGCGGCCTTCACAAGGTCATCGATCCACCTTGTCTTCTAACGCTACTTCTTCTGGTACGCGGTCGCCACTCCAGAACCTTTCGGCCCCATCGGCCATCTGTTCTGCGAGCAATGTGCCCTGCCCACTGCCACTTTAGTTTGGCAATTCTTCAGCTGACTTCGTACCGAATATACTTTAAATAGGGTTAATAGATTGCTGACTTTTTGCAATTAATGTTGCATATTACAATCGTGCCGTGTGATATGTCATCATCATGAGGAAGCCCGCACGTAGACTTCCAAATACGCACAACAAATTGATGATTTGACTTCTATCCTAGGTACTAAACGCACGAAACGTTTTTTAACGCTATAATTAGAAGTAACAATATCATTTAAAAGAGTGTCCATGGAGTTTCCTGCTCGTTTTTCTTCATAGAAACCTACGGAATGGGCAACCAGCACCCTAATTGCGTAATTCACGATTGATCATAATTGGTTTCGTCTTCACAGTTAAACAATATTCATTGCGTTATTTATGTTGTCGAACAGACACATTTTTCGAACATATGAAGCAATGGTTTAACAATCCGTTTCAAAACGATACAGATTATGATGAATCGTGAGTTACGCAATTAGGGTGCAGCTTCATCTTTCTGAATGATAGACTCCTTTGACAGTTTAAAAGTGCCTGTAGCATTAACATTAATCAGCCTATTATGTGCTCACTGCTGGGACGCAGGCCACGCGGGCCCATTGCGAGTTGGTAGATGTCGCATGTTTTCGAATTTTTGGTTCTAGGACATGCCGGTTTCCTCACGATGTTTTCCTTCACCGTATTGAGAGCAGTAGTGATGAATTACTTACACAAAGTCAAGCGCCTGTCAGGGTTTGAATCTCCCCACTGCGCCACCACTGCTCTAAGTGTTAATGGCTTAATTGAAATGAAGTTAACACGCACAAGATTCATGTAGTCTATACGGCCCAATCGCTATCACGGAGAGCTTGACTCCCAACAAACCCCGAAGGTGTAGCCATGCCAAGTTATTTTAAATTCCTTTTGAAAGCCGTCCATAGAAAGTATAGTGCCACTTAAACGATGATCTCTAGCGAGCGTATGCCACCCACGCTCCATTTCGGGTCTCATACCATTCGACGGATGACATAAACAGATAGTTAAATAACCAACCTACTTACGAATAAGTGCCATTTAAATCCACCTCCAGTCTGATGCTCACTTGTTTCATATTGGTGTTAAACTGCAAATCCCACAGTGTCTTGATTTTGTATTTTGTTGTTTTCTAATGTTTTCGGCGGGAGTCGAGTTCTGCGCTCAGATAAAAATTTTTGGTGCAATTTTGTGAATGAATTCGTATATATGTTGACAGAAAAAAATACTGATAAGAAGCTTCTACAAATATATGTGGTAAGAGTGAATTATGAATAGTTAGAAGCTTTACTCTTCAAGATTTTAACACATAGTACAGTGAATCCCAGACAAGTTCCCTTTTCACATGCTAGAAAATTGTACGGTCCAAATTCTAAATCTTAATTTCGAGCGATTGCTCATAAATATGGGGTAACTTACCTGTATCACAGCAGAAGCATTCTAGGCTGCATTTGCTATACAATACGATACGACGACAAAAATGTTACTGACAGGACTTTTTAGAGAGCAGTGGTGGCCCAGTGGTAACGGCCGCGACTTACGAGTTGTAGGTCGTGCGTTCGAACCCAGCCAGGCGCCTTACTTTGTGTAAATAATTTCATCACCACTGCTCTCAAACGGTGAAGGAAAACATCGTGAGGAAACCGGCATGTCATAGAACTAAAAATTCGAAGACATGTGACATCTACCAACCCGCACTGGGCCCGTGTGGTAGATTACGGCCCACTCCCTCTCATGGAGAGGAGGCCTGTGTCCCAGCAGTGGGAACGTTATAGGCTGACTATCTAGGACTTTTTTGAATTACGTACTGGCAGTCTACTCTATCAGCAATAATTTATAACCTGGCCATGACTCGGGGTATAATGGACGCTAAAAATAAGGTCGAATGCCTCTTCCCTTGATTTACGAACTACACAGTTCTGTGCCATTGTATTCGTCTTGCATAAACCTATGTATATAGCCAGTTTCGAGCGGTGTCGTGGTTTAGCTTAACTCTGCTGCGCTGTTCCATGCTCCTCTATGTGGGTTAACGTGGCCACAGGTTAGGTGGCATACAGCGCATTTGGTCAGTCGAATCCCAGAGAAGATTAGCGGCTTAACAAGTAACGTCAGTGATTTGTAGTTAGCGCAGTGTGGTGTTAATAATATTATCCGTTAGCATCTTAAGATGCTACGGTTCACTGCTTTTGCCGGAAATTATCCGACCAGCACCCTAATTGCGTAACTCACGATTCATCATAATCTGTATCGTTTTGAAACGGATTGTTAAACCATTGCTTCATATGTTCGAAAAATGTGTCTGTTCGACAACATAAATAACGCAATGAATATTGTTTAACTGTGAAGACGAAACCAATTATGATCAATCGTAAGTTACGCAATTAGGGTGCGGATCGTACTACCGGGATAAAAAGTATCCTATGTGTTTAATGCAGGTTATTAGTTATCTGTGTGCCAAATTTTATTCAAATCTGTTGGGCCGTTTTAGTGTGATTACCAGTGATCGCAATAGGCTGACTATATTTACCTAAACTTCGGAGAACAGAGACAGAAAGTGGAGACTTCCTTACGACAATATTTTTTTTCCAAGATTTCGGAAAAATCTTCAGTATGTTGAAAATAAGCTTTATATAAGATGTGTGAAAGCTATTTTTAACTAAACTTGCAATTACCAAATTTTCGGGATTTTCACGTAAAATCCCGAAATAAATAATCTAACTTTAATTATTTATGCATACGAATTATATTTACGAACCAAATAACCATTGTACCTAATCATGAATTAAAGTTAGATTATTTATTTAGGGATTTTACGTAAAAATCCCGAAAATTTGGTAGTTGCAAGTTTAGTTAAAAATAGCTTTTACACATCTTATATAAAGCTTATTTTCAACTTACTGAAGGTTTTGCCAAATCCTGGGAGGTGGTGATTACATAACAAACATCCAAAGAACTAAACATACAAACTTTTACGTTTATAATATTTAGTAGGATTGAACGCATTTTTCCTAAAATAACCTACTATGTTATAAATAAAAGTAAAAACACAATTGACCCCAGTTTAGGCAACCCACAGTCGGATATTTCTCAAAGAAACTTGGCACTGGAACGGATTAAAAATCGGTAAAATGCAGGTTGTTTTTGTGGAGCAATTTAATGGCTCCCGAGCGATTTGAGCCAGTGCAAAGCCGGGGGCTAAACCAAGCTTGTTTCACACTTTTTTCTCTGTTTGTTAGTTTACCGAATTTGTTACTGTATTTTTTACTACACATTTGGGTCTTTATGGGGGGCATTCCAAGAGGATTGTGGTTAAGTAATACCAGCTATACGGGTCAATCGATCCGGTTAAGCTATGCTTTCCGTTGTAGTTATATGGATGGGTGTCCATCTTTACATGCTAAGACTCCTCCGTGCCTCAGAAAGTACGATAAGCCGTTGATACCAGCTGTCATTCGTGGATGACATGACCTAGATCCAAAAATTCTAAGATATGTTACATCTACCAACACGCACTGGGCCCGCGTGGTAGACTACGGCCCATTCTTTCTCACAGAGAGGAGACCTGTGTCGCAGTGAGAACGTTATAGGCTGATTTTGTAGCAATGCGGCTGTAATTCTAGTGTTGTAACGGCATCTACATCGCCACATGCGAACTACGCATCACAATGACGTCACAAAAATCCTGCATCGCGCAAGCAGAGTTTGCCGCGCAACTTGAATATATACAACGTCCTGCTGCCAATCGTCGAGCACCCCCACCGACCCTTGCTCGATGAAGTGACAGCCCGCGCCGCAGCTGAGCTTGTAGATTTCAACTCCCAACAACCAGCCTGTCCCAACTTGGTGTCCCTCTATCAGTGACACCCTGAGCCGAGGCTCGTACCCCACAGGGGGTGCCCTCAGCGTGCAGTCGCTTATTAATATAAGTTGTTTTACGCCCGTGGCTTGGAGGCTTTAAGTTTTCTTAAGGCAACCACAGGATAGTCTGGTAAAGCAGTCACGGCCTCTCTAGGTACACTGCGAGATGCCATTCATATAAAATAATAAATAATAGTTTAAAAAACTAAAAAAACACGCTTTTATTGCTGACCGAACTAAAAAGTAGAAAATAATTTTTAATTACAAAGAGTTTATGTTACAGTAATAGGAAGTCAATAATTCAATTCAGAGTAAAAAGCGTGGGGTGCATTTTCCTATATTTTCATGACTCTCCTCTCATAGATGGTTGCCAATAGAATAGTTGTAATAATTAAAATATCAAGCACCCCACGCTTTTTACTCTGAATTGAATTATTGACTTCCTACTACTGTAACATAAACTCTTTGTAATTAAAAATTATTTTCTACTTTTTAGTTCGGTCAGCAATAAAAGCGTGTTTTTTTTAGTTTTTTTAAACTATTATTTATTTTCCATTTTTTTAGTTCGATCAAATTTTTATCGGGAAAATTTTAAAAATTTGATTTAATTTTTTTTTTTTTTTTTGAAATTTTGAATTTTTTTTATCGGGTTATTGCATTGTCATCGGCCCTTAAGACGTGTGCAAAGTTTCAAGTTGATCAGACGTCTAGAAACCAGTGAAAATTAGGCTCAAAGATTCCGTTACATACATAGATACATACATACATACAACCCGAGCTAATAAAAGCGTTATAAAAAGACAATCGTCGGGCAGTTGCCCAACAGGCAGCACCAGCACCCTAATTGCGTAACTCACGATTCATCATAATCTGTATCGTTTTGAAACGGATTGTTAAACCATTGCTTCATATGTTCGAAAAATGTGTCTGTTCGACAAGATAAATAACGCAATGAATATTGTTTAACTGTGAAGACGAAACCAATTATGATGAATCGTGAGTTACGCAATTAGGGTGCAGGTTAGACGATCCTCCCTTTTCTAAGGACGATGAGTGAACTTGTGTGATCTATGTTTCCACATTTATAGCCTGTTTCAGCCATTGATCGGATACAGATCCAGACTCCAGGCTGCAACTAGCAGTTGTGCTGATGTCAAGACCAACGAAGCAGGAAATCTAGGTCAACAAAAACGAAAAAAATAAACGTTTCAGCCTAATAAAATACTCTATGCGGTCAACGGATCGTTTGAAATTATTTAGGTGACACCAAAGACGAGCAATTTCACTTTCGAGACATTTAGAAAGCACTTGGAATTATCACAGCAAGGTTTAGTTGTATTCAATGTTTAAGTTTTCTGTGTTTTTAAAAACAGGTCAATGAGACAAGAAGCATTACCAGTCAGTCACATGAGTTGCGGTCTTACTTCTCTTCTTTCTAGTCGGTTAAGAATAAATTTGTAAATAAACAGTTTTGATTTGTTTACAACGGTTTAAAATAAAAACTTCAAAAAAAAAATACAATCGACTTCCAAAAAACACAACAAAGTGCAAAATAACTTTAATTTCGGAAGGCGGTGACAAATAATTAAAATAGACATCCAAAGTCACCGACTTCCGAAATTAAAGTTATTTTGCACTTTGTTGTGTTTTTTGGAAGTCACTTTTCACTTTTTAGTTACCTACCTCACACCAATTCGAAATTTCATCGTCCTTGGGGTCAAAACAATGCATATTTATGCGATAGCAGCATTCGCGGTTGATTTGCTATAATTTTTTGAAGAGTTCCGTTGTCTGTCTCCGAAACGCATCATCAGATCTATATGAAATTTGAATGGGACCGTGTCGGAATAAACACTTTTCGAACAAAAAATTTGCAAATCCGTCTACATATGACGGAGTTATGCCCGAACATACATAAAAAAAAAAAAATATACAGTGAAACCTGGTTAATTGGGATCTCAAGGGACCAAGGATTTTGTACCATTTAAAGAGGTTTTCATTTATCCAGTTTTCCAATTAGACAGGTTTAAAATTTAGTTGTCTCATTTACAGAGGGCCCGCTTATAGAGGTCGAAATGTACCGTTATTCCATTTATAAAGGTGGAAATTTTGTGAAAGAAATTCAAATGTTTATAAACAATCGTGTCGTAACCTGTCCCAACCTGATAAATTGTCTCACTTATAAAGGGAATTGAGCTCCAGAGTCCCAATTATAGAGGTAAACATCGAAAAAATCCTAGAAATCAAATCTCATTTAACCAAGTTCGAAAAGTCCCATTAATAGAGGTAATTCGATGAAAAAGTGCCGGGACCTCATTGTAGTTCTCAATAATAGAGGTTTCTCACTTATCCAGGTCCCACTTAACCAGGTTTCACTGTATATAAAAACATGTCGAATTGATAACCTCCTTCTTTTTGAAGTCGGTTAAATATGATTAGGAATAACTTAAAAAATTTAGTTAAAAAGCTGACTGAAATAATTTACCATTTTTATTTCTGAAGCCATAGAAAACTCGTACACTATTTTTTTAATTAAACACACTGATAACAATCTTGATATTATGTGTATTTATTAAAACTAGTAGTCACCCTGTTTTTTGCACTCCTTGTCCATTATCATCCGCCTAGCCTTTTCCCAACTATGTTGGGGTCGGCTTCCAGTCTAACCGGATGCAGCTGAATACCAGTATTTTACATGGAGCGACTGCCTATCTGACCTCCACACCCCAGTTACTGGGTAATACGATACCTCTTGCTAAAACTGATTGTCAGACTTTCGGGCTTCTGACGACCCGTAACGACTGTCAAAAATCCACAAATGACAGCCGGGACCAACGGCTTAACATGCTTTCCGAGGCACAGAGGGGTCTTGGTATGTAAAGATGGTCACCCATTCACGGACCAACCGCGGCGAGCGTAGCTTAACCTGATCGATCGACCCGCGCAGCTATTGTTACTTAGCAACAAGCCCCTTATACTTGCACTCCTTGTCAATATTAACTTTAAAACTGTGCCAAACAAAAAAGAGATACAAAAATTTTCTTCACGTATTAATATAGAGATACTTAGACAACAAAAAAAATGTAGTAGCGAAGTAAAAAAATAATCTGATTAAGTTTGCACCGTTTGGACGGTGGAGCAGACGAGTCCTGGAGTGGAGACCGCGTCTCGGCAAACGTAGTGTGGGACGCCCCCAGCTAGATGGACCGACGACCTTAAAAAGGTGGCTGGGACAGACTGGATGCGGAAGGCGGAGGATAGAGTATTGTGGCGCAGACTGGGGAGGCCTATGTCCAGCAGTGGACTGCGATAGGCTGAGTTGATGAAATTTGCACCGACCCCAAAAAAATTGCAAGACAATGACAAAGGGTAGAAGAATGAAAATCACACACAACAGGAAGAGGCTGTTTATACCAATTTCTAAACACTTCCATTAACCAAACCTACATAAAAAATGTGATAGCTTAGAATCGCTTATGGATATAGGAATAGGAACTGCTCACACGATTGCTAATGAGTCCGCATCGAATGCATCGGCTAAGCCGTCTACAATCATCTCTCACGATTCTTGTACAACTGTGTGGCAAAATTATACAACACACTGTAGAGGCCACACACAGCACGGAGTCTGCCTCGGCACTCGCCTTCTTTTGTTGTAGCTGGAAAATACCTGAATGAGGGACGCACTAAACTGGGAAGTATGGCAGAATAGAAAGAAGGTCTGGACTAGACCAGCAGTGGAAAAATCCAGGTGGAAATGGTGATGATAATATCCAACCCGTATTATCCAAATGCAGCAGGCTTAACACGAGAACCGTAGAGAAATGTTTTGTCGACGGAACAGTTTTGCACGGAGAAATGTAGACAAGCGATTTCTATTCTACGTTAGAGGAGAAATAGAAAGAAAGAACCAAGGTGTCTCTCTATTCCTTCCAATGGTAACGATTCTGCGGTCGTTTTTGGCAATTCTTAAGGAAGAGAACCAAGTTATTTCCACCATCTCCTTAGTGATTTACTATAATCATCTGCTTACGTTTATAGAGGTATGAAGAACAGTGTGTAAAGTTCATTCAATCTCCACAGAAAAGGGAGGATCCTACTACCAGACGGGTTTTATTTTTGGGTGGGAAATCATCAAATAGCTTCACCCGCTCTGGGTGGAGCATGAGTCAGATTTTTACTGGCTAAAACCCACCGTGTTCCCTCAGAAGCCTGTGTGCCAGGGGCGGTATCTCTTTCGAACAACCCGTACCCCTGGCAGGCATCGGCGTTTGCGGGCCCCATCGGTTTGTCTGGTGGTGCCCAATTAATGTCAAGACGTTGTATAGAGATGCTAGTTGCGTGTCAAACTCTGCTTGTGCGATGGAAGATTTTGAATGACGTCAGATGTGTAGTTCACATGTGGCAGTGTAGATGCCACCAGCACCTTCTGAAAGTCTGGGTTATGCAGGTCATAGGTACTCCATGTAAACTCAGTATTTTATATGGAGTGACTCCAGTCAGTCTAAAAATTCGACCCTGACGTAGTTAGGAAAATGTCTACGGAGATGCTGCTTGGTATTTAAGGCAGTGAAATCACGCGCGGGCTTGTGGACGGCGAGTAATGGGTAGCTCGCTGTCCGGTAAGGACCAAGCCTGCATCGACGGCGCGTTATGTTCCACGCGCGCCTCAAAGACATGTCAGCACCAACTGGTGGGGTCCGCAAGAGCCGATGCCTGCCAGGGGTGCGGGTTGTTCGAAAGAGATACCATGGCCTCTGGCACACAGGCAACTGAGGGAACACGGGTGGGTTTTAGTCAGTAAAAGTCTGACACGCCCTCCTGCTCCACCCAGAGCGGGAGAAGGTATTTGATGATGAACCCACAAAAAAAAAGAACTACTAACTAATTTGATATTTATTTCCCGGATCAGAGACGTTATAAAGATTTTAAAAACCAATTGTGAGTAAAGAGGAAAGAGTATAGCATAATATACTACTTTTAAATAATATTCTATAGACGCACAATTGTGAGTCAACATAGAACTTTAGAATGCCATAAAACACCGTTCTGTTTGCACACAAGACATGCTTAGGACCTTAGTCACCCTTTAAGAAAGCCGAAACGAGCAAGCGACTTTGACCCATATTACAAAACTTTCTCTCTATGTATGTAATCGTCCACATTATATACCGATGCTGTATGTTGAGCAGTGGTGGCCCAGTGGCCGCGACTTACGAGTTGTAGATCGTAGGATCGAACCCAGACAAGCGCATTACTTTGTGTTAATTATTTCATCACCACTGCTCTCAAAACGGTGAAGGAAAACATCGTGAGGAAAACGGCATGTCTTCGAACAAAATTGTGCCGGCAAGGTGGATTACGAACCACTCCCTCTCAACAAGAGGAAGCCTGTTTCCCAGCTGTGGGTACATTTAAAACTGATTATGTTATACGTGTACTTTATACATCAGCAATACACGCCGTTCTGATCGAGTTTGTGAGGTAAGGTAAAGCCTCGTACAACCGTAGCAATGCGTAGCCATTTTACCTACATGAGCTCAACAATACACATGATAAAATCAAAAAAAAAACATCTACACATATTCTGATACCAGTAATGAATGTAAGAAAAATCTCGATATTTTTGTTAAATCACTCAATTATGATGCAATAGAAAAACTTGTGGAAATTTAACACCTTGGAAAACACACACACACACACCACACATCACACCATCACCTTCCTTTACTACAGGTACTCATACACGCGGCACTTATCTCAAAATGTATTTTCATGTACATTTTTTCTTTATATTCTTGTTTTGTAATGTATTTTACAGTTTTAACCTTTGCAGTTTTTGTGTGTGTGTTTTTTTTTTGTTCCTAATAAACGATTATATAACTTTATGAAATTTCAGAAGCTATGTGCACGGTTCTAATTGGTCGTTCTCTATGGAGATGAGCCAATGATATTACAGTATTGTTTTAAGGGATATTGCAATAATCAACATAAATATTTAGCGTCATATTCACCCAAACCCAATAACTAAGTTCGGAAGGCGGTGACATATAATTAAATACATATCCAAAGTCACCGACTTCCGAACTTAGTTATTGGGTTTGGACAAAGCAAGTTTATTATTTTTTACTTTTCGGTTTTTCGGCGGTTTAATTTTTTTATTAAAAAGTTTTTATTTAATAATTTTATGTGGCTATAATCTACTAATTACTACATGCTTAATTTTTGATTACTTTTTGTAATACACAACTCAGTATTAAAATCTGTGAGCAAAACAATCAATCATCCCTTGTTATCTTACCCTTTAGGTTGGAATTTTTCTTCGAAATTTATATGGGACCAATTTCGGGGTATACCCTTTCCAATAAAAAAAGAATTATCAAAATCGGACTACTCTGGAAAAAGTTATGCGTAAAAAAAAAAAACTCGTATATACGCGTGGAATTGAGTAACCTCCTCCGTTTTTTCGTCGGTTAAAAAGCAATTGAATTCGCGACACTGTTACCGTTACCGACACCTCTATATATATAAGTATGTACATTTATTGTGTACTCGTACGTACATAGATACACATGCATGTTGGCATTTTCTGAGATTTCATTTCTTCAGTGAAGTTTAAGTCCCATGTAATAGGGGCGAGCCTATTGCCATTAGCTGGGCACAATTCTAGTTTCGGACTGCTACGGAAAAAATCCAAATGGTAAGATAATGAAGATATTATTATCCACCACGTGCCAATTAATCATGTGATCACGACGTCCAGAAATTAGAGTACAGTCAGTGAACAATTTTTTTTAAACAAACTAAAGAAAATTCTGTTAATTGTTCTGGCACAAAATATTAAAACAAACGTCTTTAAAATTCTCTGCCAATACAAAATGGTTTAGTAGGATATTGTGACAATTTCTACGAGTCCAAAGCGATCAGAACAATGGTCGCAATTGTCCAGAAATGGCGCGTGACTGTACCGACGTCGTACGGTGAATTTTACTTGTACGTTAAGCTGTGTCCACACTGACTGCCCCGGATTCCGAAGTGCGATTACCGAATCGATTGGGTAAGAATTATTTACATGGTAGTTTAAATGTTTACTCATGTTTTATCGTAGCTATTATTACTTCAGACTAGACAATAAAGGCAAGATCACAGATACCACTTTGACTGATGGTGAATGCGACCAAACTTTTAGATCTAGAATTAATCTTACTCGTCCAATTTCGACCATAATACATTTAAATTTTAATCAACAACAATCAAAAGCTTTTACACTCCTTCTCCATATTTTATATTTCTCCGTCCGCGTAATTTTCGTAAAAGTGAGTACAAAGTTTTTGCTTCACGTATTAATTAGTCTTAAAACTGAGAATACATTTTGCATTTTTGACAGTTTTCCAGAACAGAATTGACAGACACCTACCATGTTATTCCACAGATAAAGTATATATTTCATTGATAAGAACAGACCTAAGTGAAGTAAGCGTTTCATTCGAATAGTGTTCGAGTTGAGACGCTTTTTTTACTTAGTAAAGTCGGATTGTTGTGGATAACCCATAGTCAGTCCCATCAGTCACCTATTGTCATTAGCGCAGCATAATCAACCTATAATATTTCCACGGCTGGGACACAACGGTGTCGGCGAGTGGGCCGTAATCCCCCACACGTTCCCAGTGATGGTGGGCCTATTATCGTTTACCGGGCACAAATCTAGACTACTGACGATTTTCAATGGCACCCAATACAACTGTCCGGTCTTGGTCACCAGAAGTCTCCGCTCAGCAATCACAAGACTAGACCAATGAGGTAATCAGTAAGAAGTTACTGTTAGTTTTATTGTTCACTAGCAGCGCTCCGCGGTTTCACCCGCGTAGTTCCCGTTCCTGGAAAATACGGGGTTAGTGGAAATACGGGGATGAAATATAGCCTATGTCACTCGGGATAGTGTAGCTTCCCAACAGTAAAATATTTTTTCAAATCGGTTCAGTAGTTTCGGAGCCTATTCAATGCAAATAAACAAACAATTAGTATAGAATATATATCTAATAATTTTGAATATTTAAACATGTATAAATAATATAATTTAAAGTCGCATTTCGTGTCTACGATACTTAATCTTCTAAATTGCACAACGTATTTTGACGCAGTCTTCACTATTATTTAGATAATTTATTCCGAAAGGTTTATGTGTATAATAAATTATCATTAAACTTATACTTATTAAAGAAAACACAATGTTTTGTCAAGTTATAAAAACCTAGGAAACAAATAAAAACAAAATAATATGGCCAAAGAAATCGAACGTCAAATGAGTTCTGAATTAAAATTCGGAACGCGAATGATTGCTCAAAACAATTCTTCGTATGTCAGTCGTTGAGACCTCGCCTTTACAAGACGGATTCTATTCTACTGTACATTGACCTAGCAGAGAAAGTGCTCACGCGCCGGTACAGTCGAGCACAGCGGTGATTTGTCGAGAATGGAGATGTTTTTTTTTTTTGTTTCTGCTGCAATCTTGCTTGTTTTATTATGGCATTCTGTTTTAATTATCGTATGGTTACATGATGTTGTTTAATTTAAGATTCTTTCTATGTTGATGAAGACATCGTTTTGTAATTGTTGGAAAATTTAGTTTTACCACGTTAACA
The DNA here is from genome assembly GCA_949987655.1 of Polymixis flavicincta. Taxonomy (NCBI): domain Eukaryota; kingdom Metazoa; phylum Arthropoda; class Insecta; order Lepidoptera; family Noctuidae; genus Polymixis; species Polymixis flavicincta. The sequence goes on along the minus strand of OX465199.1, from coordinate 6,211,971 downwards.
GAGTTTAGGGGTCTATTCTCCTGTGCCTGACAGGTTTCGTAATGATCTCATTAGATTTTTATTTACGATCTAAGTTGGTGTACTTCACTTTTCAAATCATTTTTAAATAGTATGAAACAAAGTCGTTTTTCGTGTCAGTCTCTATGACCGCTTCATTTTCTATACTCCACAATGGATTTTGATCACCATTGTTTAGAGGGGGTCTTGTGGCTAAGTAATAACAACATCACGGGTCGATCGATCAGGTTAAGGTACGCTTGCAGCGGTTGTTCCATGGATGGGAAAATTAAGAAGAAGAATGATTTATAGTTGGTTCGATGTAACCCCACGTTCCCTCGGACATAATTAAATCACGGCGTGATTTTTTCGCGCACTACATCTTCAATTCACTGCCTAGCATCGCAAGTCGAAAAACGAACACCCGTTTTTACGACGCGCTGAGACTCACTCGCACCGTACTCTGTTAGATTCTCAATTCTCGTTTCAACATCATCATCTACTCAGCCTTTTTCCCAACTATGTTGGGGTCGGCTTCCAGTCTAACCGGATGCAACTGAATACCAATATTTTACATGGAGCGACTGCCTATCTGACCTCCACAACCCAGTTACTGGGTAATACGATACCCCTTGGTAAGGCTGGTTGTTAGACTTTCGGGCTTCTGACGACCCGTAACGACTGTCAAAGATCCACAAATGACAGCCGGGACCAATGGCTTAACGTGCTTTCCGAGGCACGGAGGGGTCTTGATATGTAAAGATGGTCACCCATCCACGGACAAACTGCGGCAAGCGTAGCTTGACCTGATCGATCGACCCGCGCAGCTATTGTTACTTAGCAACAAGCCCCTTATACTTGCACTCCTTGTCAATATTATCTTTAAAACTGTGCCGAACAAAAAAGGGATACAAAGATTTTCTTCGCGTATTAATATAGAGATAGACATAAAAAAAAAAAATAGTAGCTAAGTAAAAAATTAATCTGATTCTGGACAAACTGCGGCAAGCGTAGCTTGACCTGATCGATCGACCCTTGTCGCTATTGTTTCAACACCGAGACTTATAAATACAGGGCACGATAAAATCACGGCGTGATTTTATGACGTCCATGTGGACATCAACCGAAATGGGTAAAAGTATGTTACGCATAGAGGTCTATATGTTTGTGATCAGCTGTTGTCGCTTATGCAATTACGGTAATGAAGCCTACTCTTATGATGTATGTTTATGTAATGCTTGTTAATCTTCTTGTCTGTTTAAACTTTAAAGTTTACGCCATAACTAGTTTTTGCCCGCGGCCTCGTCCGCATGGAGGTCGGAAGATATTCCACGGGAACGAACTACCGGGACGAAAAGTATTACCATTTTTTTTTCTCATTTATAATATTTTCTCATCTATATATCTATCTATAAATAAAAAGAAAGGTCCTGACTGACTGACTGACTCATCAACGCCCAGCCCGACCCCTTGGACCTAGAAAGCTGAAACTTTGCACAGAGGTTCCCTTTATAATGTAGGCAAGGAATAAGGAAGGATTTTTCGAAATTCAACCCCTAAGGGAGTTAAATAGGGGATGAAAGTACCGCGCGGGCGAAGCCGCTGGCAAAAGCTAGTTTATAATATAACTACCTTTTGCCAGCAGCTTCGCCTGCGTGGAACTTTCATTCCCTATTGAACTCCTTCAGGGGTTGAATTTCGAAAAAAAATTATCCTAATTTGTCTACATTATAAAGCGAACCTCTGTGAAAAATTTCAGGTTTCTAGGTCCAAGGGTTTGGGCTGGGCGTTGGTGAGTCAGTTAGTTAGGACTTTTATTTTTATTTAAATAGATTTAATACAAGCTTTTGCCCATATTCGCCACCCCTTTGCATTGCATCGCATCCCCAGGCTATTATTTCGTATTCTCTTTCCGTTATTTCTGACTTTTTTATGTTTTTACTTGACTTCTGAGGGTCCTAGCGATATGTAATGTAGCCTAAAACCCACATAAACAATTAGACTATCAAATGCAAGAAGATTTTTTTTTATCTGACTACCCGAGATTAGCGCGTTCAATCAAACAAACTCGTCATATTTATTAGTAGCAATTTACATAAGTCTATAGCTTATTACGCGTACCTATAATTTTTTATAGAATAAAAACTTTTTTCATAAAAATAACAACCGACTTCCAAAAAACACTACAAAGTGCAAAATAACAAAGTGCAAAATAGCAGAAATTAAAGTTATTTTGCACTTTGTAGTGTTTTTTGGAAGTCGGTTGTTATTTTTTTGAAAAAAGTTTTTATTTTTCAGTTTTTAGTTACCTACCCCACACCAATTCGAAATTTCATCATCCTTGGGGTCAAAACAATGCATATTTATGCGATAGCAGCATTCGCGGTTGATTTGCTGTAATGTTTTGAAGAGTTCTGTTGTCTGTCTCCGAAACGCATCATCAGATATATATGAAATTAATATGGGATCATTTCGAAATAAACCCCTTTCGAACAAAAAAAGAATTTTGCAAATCCGTCTATATACGACGGAGTTATGCCCGAACATACCAAAAAAAAAAAAACATGTCGAATTGATAACCTCATTCTTTTTGAAGTCGGTTAAAAATTACCAAAATTGAAATCAAATAGCCTTTTTAACCTTTATTGTTTTAATGTTGGTTACAATATCTAGGTATATAACTATAATATTTGTTCAATAAATTCTGAAAGTGACATTGATTATTTACCAACAAGTATTAAGAAAACAATACTCTATTGACTACAAATATTACTTTGCTTACGTAAATAGGACATACAAAGGTTGAAATTACCTTTTCAACCTTTGTATGTCCTATCTACGTCTGTATTGTCACTCTTATTAATGTAACTGAATGCCTGTCATCAGTGGCGTATCTAGTTCTACAGGGGGCCCCTAAATTAAGCAATATTATCGTCTTTTTAAGCCTATAAACAATAATATTGCTTATTTTTATTAAAATCTAAAGTAAACAGCGTCGTGACTCCTGCAAGAGCGACATCATCAACAAGTATTTGAGGTGTTGAATATTTATTTTACATGCTGTAATAATAACGTCGGGGCTCTGGGGGGGCCAGTAGCTTAGCCCCGTATCGTTTATACAGCTGATACGGTGGTAGCTACCCCACTGCCTGGCATAGTCACTACATTGATAGGCCCAGCATAGTCACACGATGTCACGATGAAATTATTCCCTTATTAAGTGGTACAAATTACACGGAAATACAGGCTAAGTTTTTATCCAGTGCGCAAATTTTAACCATGAATTCAGCATATCATTCTAAACCCCCTACCGCAGATTTTTTTCGCCGATTATACAAAAAAAAAAAAACAGCGGTTTCATAGAAAAGTGGTCAATATGTATGGAACATCTGTTTTTTTTTTTGCAAAACCGTCTAAAAATTTCGACGCTGGGGGGGTCTAGAATGATATGCTGAATTCATAGTAAAAATTTGCGCACTGGATAAAAACTTATCCTGTATAATTTCCGTGTAATTTGTACCGCTTAATATGGGAATAATTTCCTGAAATAAATGATTATTTAATTTAATTTATAACCTGTATTTATGAATAGGATACTTTTTATCGCGGTAGTACGTTCTCGTGGGATAAGTTCTCTATGAACTGTCAAGTTACTGAATATAATTAAAAAAATGAACTAAAGTAGGAAATTTTCTACGAAAGTTTTCTATGAAAACTTTAAGGAAATTGTTCTACAAGAGTCGCGTCGTGCCTACCTTAATTAATACTCAATGTATTGTCCATGAATCAAAGTTGTCTTATAAATTAAGAATTTAGCCAACAGCAATCGTTTCGTTTAAAAAACTTGTTTATAGGTCGAAATTTGGAATATGTAACGTCGGGAACAAAAGTTTTACAGAGTCCGGAAAAAAAAAACCCGAGAATAATCATTATTATATGTGATTTAATCTTTCTGTGTGAACATTTCCAGAAAAATAATATACATTATAAGCGCTAATAGTGGTAATAACCTTTCTTGAAAATGTTTATAAAATATTAATTTCATTATATTCATATTTTAAGATGACTATCTTTTCAATATTGTGGGAATTTTGTAAAAAATTACTTACGTCAATATTATATTTTATTACTTGATTTAAAAAAAAGAAAAATTTCTGCGCTGGGGTTCTAGAATGATATGCTGAATACATGGTTGCACTTTGCGCACTGATTAAAAACTTATCCTGTTTATAACGACACAAAACTATACAATATAAAACAACTTTACTTATATTTACAAAACATGTACTCTCATAAGGAAACGCATTCTCAATTGACTTTTATAAAAAAAAAACACGGATACTACACTAGAAATCGCAATAAACTTGGACTCAGACCACCCAGAACCAATTACGGGACTAAAAGTTTTTAATACGAAGGAGCGGTACAGTACAACAAATTTTCAGATACAATTGTCAATGCAAAAAATCTAAATATTTAAAAAAAAATGTTAAAAGAAATCAAGCTAGAAAAAAAAAAGTTGCCTGCTTGTAATCACTTAACTTTTGTACGGAATTTAAGTCCTATTATTATTAGACGAGCCCTCTGTGTGTGAGGAATACTGTTAGCTACAATAAAACGGTAATTCGCGTAGAAATATGAAACTTTGTAACGTTTATTTCAAGAGTTCGAAGCTTACAAGGCCGCGCCTGTCAATAGAATGAAAGCTCCCGCAACAAAACCTATGTGAAAATAATGTTAATATTCTAGAACGTCCTGACTGTTCGAACATAGACAAAGCCCAATCGTTGGCTGCCAGTATGTGTGTGAGGTTGGCTTCGGTAGGCGAACAACCTTTACAGTACCTTGAAACTGCATGACTTATTTGTATATTTCATATTTTCACTGAACTGTTTGTGTTCTTTATGACTTTTTTTTTTATAACCGAAACCGAGATGAAAAGTCGCGTATTCACATACATCCAGTTAGACTGGAAACTGACCCCAAAAATAGTAGGGAATATGCTAAGCAGATTTATTTCGCTGAAGATACATATTAGACAGTGCTTTTTCAATACAAAGTGACATTTCGTTCCTACATTTTTGATATCGCACCGTAGATATCCTTCTACAGTCTGTCATTTAGTCTTTCGTTTATAACGATATTTGTCTAGGTCCTTATAAATGCAGACTATTTCAGAAGAATATTTCTTCCCAAACAGTCAAAATCTCACCGACAACAAACTTTCTACTCGACGGCCACAAAGTATATACGATTATCTACAAAATCATGATTCGTTTAGAACGCATAACTGTGATAATTAATAGAAAAACATAGCTAACTTATCCTATTGTACATCATTTATTTAATAGTCATGTCTATTCTTCCGTCTACAAATCGGTGCTCGTGCTAAGCCTGCAGTTAAGGAATTTTAGTTACTATACTACACTATACATCGTAGTACTTATATCTCGATGATGCTATACTATCTCTGGATTTTCACTAAGAGTAAATAATTGACAGATTAATATATTGAATTAATCGTTTCTGCAAGTGGCTTCGCCCTCGTGGAGGTCAAATATTATCCCACGGGAACGCACAGACAGACGCCAAGCACATCAAACTACCCCCTAAACTGTATTTTTTTTTCCAATTGAACATGAACCTTAAACTTAAGTAATAAAGATGAAAATCTATCAAAGAAATTTGACAGATTGGGATAGCTTGATGTGCTGGCATCTATCGGGATAAATAGTATCCTATGTGTTATTCCAGGTTACAAAGTATCTGTGAGCCAAATTTCATTCGAATCTGTTCAGATATTTTTGCGTGATTAAGTACAAAATATCTAAACGTACAAATTTTCACATTTATAATATTAAAGTAGGATTGTGACCTTATTGGCGATTTCTTCAGAAAAGTCAGGTCGTCGTCTGTGTATGACCCGATGTATAAACGAAGCAAAAAGAGTATGTTAGAATCGTTGCGTAGCGAATTGCTAAATAGGCCAGCTCTTGAGTTCGATCTCGCCTGGTGGAAAGTGATGGATGACAAGTCTTTGATGGATTGAGCAAGCCCAGAAGAAGTAGCCTAGTAGTCCTTTAAATAGCTTGTTTTCACAAAATACTGGGTAATACGATACCCCTTAGTTAGACTGAATGACAGACATCAACTACCCTTAAAAAATCTCCAATGCTGTGTGCATTGGAGATTTTTTCGGAACTTGATGTGTAATGGTTTGAGACCCATCTAAGAATCTTTGATCGATCCGTGTGGCCGTTACCATTTATCCACGAACCCGTCTTTCTTTATCGAAATATAGGCAAGATATTTCTTAATTATTTACTAACAATAATTGAATAATTTAATGTATTCGGAAATTAAATATTTGCACACCACATGTAATGGTAGAATGTAAATGGGCCACATTAATAATAACATCATACTACTTTGTACACCTACATTTTAGCAAATAAAGCATTACTTACTTACTTACTTACTTACTAACAGTTCAAAATGTGATGAAATTATGTGTGAAAAACTTTTGTTTCCGATGTTACTGCCCTACTTAGGAAGAACTTGAAGTAACTTAACCGAGTGAGCTATTTAAGGCGCGGTAAGAAGCATTTTTTTTTGTATTTGACAATAGCGCATCGCACCAACAAATAAGGTTCAAAATCGTGACGCGTTTGGAGTTAGTTGAATCGAATGACCACATAAATAAAAGTATTTTTTTTTAGTTTTAATAAAATAAATAAAAAATGCACGGCTTAGCGGAATATGTTTTAAGTTTTTATTTAGTTAATCGAATTTCCTTTATTATAACATAAAATATGACAGTATACGCTCAAAATGATGAGAATTATGCGACCAAAAATATTTTTTTAGCTCCGTTTTATGATTTTTACTGCGATACTACTTAATTTTTATGAAATATTTTTCAAGCATCTTTCTTTGAACAACTGACTTGTAACTATGCACACACGGCTACACATCAAGTTATACATTTCCAGGTTACGCTGATTTCGCACTCTACGGAAATCCTATACGATGCGAGATCAGCTTATACTGGATATGTATAGCTTGATGTGAAGCCGTGTGTACCAATATGCCTAGGTAACTGTTCAACAAAAAGCTGAACGTTTTACGGTGTCCGACGTTTAAGCAGCACCTTAAATCTAGAACGATGCACCGGGTTTTGTGGAATTAGCTTGCTTAAACTTAGAATTGCTTGTGTATCTTATGTAGTTAAGAACTCTTTTCTAGAGTTTAAATCTAGAAATGTTGGAAAAACGATCTTAGAAACACACCGATATAATTTTATAAACGAAACAAACATAAAATCTACAGACAGTGAAGATGATTATCTGTTTTAGTTTTTTCTCGAATAAACATCTATTACTTCCTAAAATAAAGGACTATTGACGACGAATTAATGTAAAAAAAAACTTACGATTAATATCGAAAAAATACAAGACAAATATAACTTAATTCACTTAACACTTTTGTTCGACATCAACTCATCACATAACACATTGACATCGACAGTACTCCCAAGTCAGTGATTGCCGCAATGAAGTTTACGTTGCGTTTGCGTTACGTTATCACACACATTGCTGACTTGCTGACTCAGTAACTCAACGAGCTTTCTCTGAGATTCATCGAGACTAAGAAATAACACGTTCGCACGGATTTAAAGATACCGCGTTGGGATTTTCCGCGTACTGGATTTTCAACTCTCGTGGTTGAACTTAGCATTGAAAATCCAACAGACTGCTTCCAGGGAGTCGAAAAAACGTAATGTTCGATTTTCAACTCTCGGCGTGGAGTCTCGTGCGTTGAATATCCAGTGCGCAAAAATATCCCGGGATATTTTTGCGTTCGTGCGAATATGGACTCAGAAGCTTTTTTCCTGCATGCAACATACTTTAAATTATTTGTAAAGATGACTGATGGTTTTCTCAGAATTTATTTCATCAGTATCGGAGATTGGTTTACGTAATGGCAAATTGGTCGTATGCTATAGTCTGTCTGATTCTATATTTTTTAAGATTCATTATTAACTACAGTAACTTGGTTAGTAGGTATTCATGCCGTTGACATAATATATACTATTGCTTTAACTTGTGCTTGTATACATATTAGGACCAGAGACAACTACCATTTTAGACTTTTATTATTAGTGAAATAACTGCCGCACTGGTCAATCGATCAAGTTAAGCTATACTTGCCGCAGTTTGTCCATAGATGGGTGACCATCTTTTCATGCCAAGACCCCTCCGTACCTCGGAAAGCATGTTAAGCCGTTGAACTAGTCTTACTTAGGGGCATCTTGTTACTTAATAAATCTGGGTTGTGGAGGTCAGATATATAGTGTGTAGCTGCATCCGGTTAGACTGGAAGCCGACTCCAACATGGTTGGAAAAAGGCTAAGCAGTTGATGATGAATGGCATCTCGCAGGTCACTAATGAGATGGTCGGGTGCTTCGGAAATCCTGTGGATGCCTTAAAAATTACAGTCTGCAACCAGGACATAATATTTTGAGCACGACTTCGTCTTACATTTTGTATTTCATCATTTTTGGTCCAGCTCAAGTCTCGGCAACTCTCATGCAGCTGCTAAGCTTATTAGTTACCCAAGATAATTTTTTAAAGTCATAAAATTCAAAAATATATTTACTAAAAAGGTTCAAATGGTAATCAAAGAAATCGGAAATTACCCAACCTTAATTCACAGGAAATGTCTGAGCTGTTATGATGACGTACTTCTTATCGATAATGATAAGCCTGTGATAACGACAATCAAATAGCCCACTTTTTACTTGGAGTGATGTAAGAGTTGAATCATTCAATAAGGGTGGAGCCGCAAGATGAAAAAACAAAATCCACAAGGCTGAGAGTCAGCACTTTTTAACCGACGAAAAAACGGAGGAGGTTACTCAATTCGACGCGTATTTTTTTTATTTTTTTATGTATGACCACGCATAACTTTTTCCAGAGTAGTCCGATTTTGATAATTCTTTTTTTATTGGAAAGGGTATACCCCGAAGTTGGTCTCATATAAATTTCGAAGAAAAATTCCAACCCTAAGGGTAAGAAAACAGGGAATGATTGATTGTTTTGCTCACAGATTCTAATACTGAGTTGTGTATTACAAAAAGTAATCAAAAATTAAGCATGTAGTAATTAGTAGATTATAGCCACAAAAAATTATAAAATAAAAACTTTTTAATAAAAAATTAAACCGCCGAAAAACCGAAAAGTGAAAAACAATAAACTTGCTTTGTCCAACCCCAATAACTCATCAAATCAAATCAAATCAAATCAAAATATTTTTATTTCATATAAACCTACATGGGCACTTATGAAACGTCAGAAGCTAGGTGCACGGTTCCAAATTGTTGTTTCCTATGGAGAAGAGCCGGCAAGAAACTCCACGGTTACTCTTTTAAAAATAATTGGCTTTAACAATATTTTCAAATTACAGAGATTAAATGTATGGGAGGACAGCGCAGGCCTGTCAATAAGTACCAGGTACTTAGACGAATACAGAATAGAAAATCGTCTACAAATCTACAGTCAGTAAGGCCTACAACGTTCTCTCATTCACAATATGTAAAATAATCTACATAAATAAAATGAACCTAAATATAATTGATGTATAATGTCAATTAATGACGAGATTATGTCAGCATTGTAAAAATAAAAAGAATAAAAAAGAACATTGTATTTGAGAGCAGTTAATAGACTTTCACAAAGTTATGCTGTTAATGAGGTACCAGGGAAGCCACATGTGCAGAAGGAATTAATGCCAAACTTCCCTGTCTTCAACGTAGTCTTTTATCTTATAATATGCTTTTTTGATAAGGACACGTTTGATGTGCGTTTTAAACTTTCCATCGCTAAGTTCTGTAACCGACTTTGGCAACTTGTTATAGAAGCGGATACTGTTTATTAGAAATGACTTGCTAGTTTTAGTCAGTCTAAATTTTGGAATCACAATTTCATCTTTACTACGTGTATTCAGATTATGGAAATCGCATCGTTTTTTGAAAAGGCCTAAGTTTTTGCGAACATAATAGGTCTTTACCTATGAAATTGCCGTTTTGTATGAAAAAATTTAAACGAATTTTTTTCATGAATTTTTTATTTGTATTAATCGAAGTAATCACCCATGCAATCAATGCATCTTTGCCATCGCAGTGGCAGTTTATTGATGCCCTTCTTAAAGAAATCAGCTGGACGGGAGGCAACAAATTCTTCAAAGGCATTTTGTACTGCCTCTCGGGTATTAAATTTTTTTCCCGCCAAGAAGTTATCCAAATTCTGGAAAAAGTAGTAGTCTGTAGGCGCAAGGTCTGGTGAGTAGGGCGGATGACGGAGAGCTTCCAACCCCAGTTCTTGCAACTTGGAGACCGTCTGCTGTGCAGTATGAGGTCGCGCGTTGTCGTGCAGGAGCAGCGGAGACGAGCGATTGACCAATGCTGGTTGGAGATGCGCCAGCTTCTCCATCATTGTGTTCAGTTCTTCACAGTACACATCTGCAGTAATGCTCACCCCGTTTGGTAAGAAGCTGTGATGAATCACACCGGCGCTAGACCACCAAACAGTGACCATCACTTTTCTAGGGGTAAGTTTTCGTTTAGGGCATTGTTTAGGTGCTGAACCAGGATCCAACCAACTTGCTGAGCGCTTACGGTTATCAAACAGAATCCATTTTTCATCGCAGGTAACAATGCGGTTCAAAATTCCTTCATTTGTGTGTCTGTTGAGCAGTGCAAGGCACGTCTCGACGCGTACTTCGCGCTGGCGATCATTGAGTTCGTGGGGCACCCATTTGTCAAGCTTTTTTACCTTGCCAATTTGACGCAAATGGACCAATATTGTTTTGACGCTAACGTCGAAAGCTGCTGCTAATTCAGCCGTAGATTGTGTATCATCAGCTTCCACAATCGCCTTTAATTCGTCATTGTCGACCAAAGTCTTCGGACGACCGCGAGGTTCATTTTTCAGGTCGAAATTTCCAGAACGGAAGCGAGCAAACCAATAACAGGTTGTAGGCGTTGGTTTGTAGTGTTAGCTCCGTAAACGTCGTTGATGTTGCGTGCCGCTTGTGCCGCGTTGCTGCCACGACGGTACTCATATTCCATAATTACTCGAATTTTTAACGTATCCATGATGACGAAAAAGATTGAAATGCGATGAAAATGTAACACTAATCAATAAAGAAATGACTACTTTTAGAAAAAAAAAACCATGTTTTTAAAATAAAATTAATTTGAAATTAGAATTCTTAGCCAAACAAAAATTAATTTGATTTGAAATGGCCAGTACTGCAGAACGGCAATTTCATAGGTAAAGACCTAATATAAGATATTTTCTAGGATATAAAGAGAAGGCAGAGTTAATATATCAATTTCGCTGAACTAAGTTCGGAAGTCGGTGACTTTCTATATGTATTTAATTATATGTCACCGCCTTCCGAACTTAGTTATTGGGGTTGTCAAAATGCCAGGACAGTCCTCGAGAACGCCCACCCTTTACCACTTCCTAGAGAAAAAAAGTGGCGCAACATACTCCCCATAAACTTAGAAGCAGAAAACATGTAAAGCCGTTGGTCAGTATAGGGTGACTGGTAATTAGTGACCGACCAAACCCGACATCACGAAAAAAAAATCAGCTGTTCCCTACATTTTGACGAGTTATGCGAACATAAATCCAGCTGATTTTTTTTTCGCGATTTCAGCTTTGGTCCCATAGTAAAAGTTGTTCATAATTATGAGTACAATCATGTGTTTTAATGTCGGTCACTAATTACCAGTCACCATATATACTGTAGAGCTAGCATTTACCAGATATTATTGTCCTTAAATAAGTTAAATGTGCCCTGGCGGCTGAAAAAAGTCATGCTCACTCAAATGTCTCGCTGACAGTGGCGCGTGAGTTGTATCATTTAGCTGCCTTCAAAATGGTTAAGGCGGTGATTTCTTGAAAACGCTCAAAAAGGTGGTTTTTTTAAACCAGTGTACCTCTTTAACAGTAAATAATTTTGAAAGCAAAAATATATGATATTTTCAAGTCTTTTTTGCATACAGTGATGGAACTCAAAACATAATTAAACATACCTTAATGCATCAAAAAAATCATCAAAGTTACCTCTTAATTATCTTTAAAACCAGTTTATCCCTTCAATAATTATTGTAAATTAAAAATATACCACAAAATTCCAAATGCCAAACTGCATTCAGTGATGGATCATTTTTTATCAAATAGTTTATATCTAATTTTATACGATTTTATTTGCATTTTTACGACAATGCTTGCTCATTTATTATTCGAATTTATTACAACAGATTTTAACCCGTATCGGATTGCAGTAAGAACTATTATCGCTCATAACGACAATACGATGAGTACATTCAAAATTACCAGGGCCTTAAGCTGAATGGTGCAGTTCCATGCGTCATGTGCGTGAGTTCCGACCGTCATTTGGGACCGGTTATCTCATGTCTGCCGCGGTTTATTTTACTAATTTTATTTTTGGATTATTTTTGTGTTTCTAATTGCTGTACTCTGGACTCTTTTATTGTATCTATTTACATCGTTCTCACATATAATTAAAAAATAAAATTAATGATGGGCCTAACTAATTATATTTGAAAAATTATAATCTATAAGTCTATACGTTTCTAGCCCTTAGGTACCTATTACGCTTTGAAATAGGCAAGTAGCTTCACTTTTAGACTGCAGACTAATAAAATTACCTGTACTTAAATGGTTTAATTGAAATTAATGGTTTTAGTTTGAGTTTGAACCAGTCTTACCAAGGGGTATCGTATTACCCAGTAACTGGGTTGTGGAGATCAGATAGGCAGTCGCTCCATGTCAAATACAGGTATTAAACTATAGCCGGTAAGACTAGAAGCCGACTCCAACATAGATGGGAAACGGTTATGTCAGATGATGATGATAATGGTTGAGGAGACCAAAATTACTTTTAAGAAGTAGAAGAAGAACTGATAGTCGTGATATGGGCATGTAATGTGCAGGAAGGACAAGTAGAGAAGAAGAATAAATGTGGATGGTTATAAGAAGTGAAAGCAGAAAGAACAAATGGATTGTTTAAAATATAGGGTGATATATCGACATCGACGCGTCATCGGTACCTAACCATGCATTCAGGTCATCTAGAACCACTAGCGTAGAAATAAAGAGGCCCGCCGTTTCATAGAAAATTGCTTTACTTACGCTCAAAAATACGCGTGGCATTCGGGGACTGCCGCGGTAAAGCTATTGCATAGCATTTTTTATCAACTTATGCAATTATAATTATTTACGTATTTTTTATTTATGCAGTTTTTTTTTCTTTGATATTAATTCAAGTTTTTATTTTGATATTAATTCAAGTTACACTTTTTGAGCGTGGTGACCCATAAGAAAACAAATTTTATTATATCGTACAGTCGTACCATCGTTAGGCGAACGCTCGGCCGGGCTACATGGTAGGCGGAGTGGGGGGTGTTAGGTTTTTTTCGTTACGGAATTTCTTGATTCGGTCGCCGCGCTCAAAGTCCGCGATAAAAGCTATAAAATGTATGAAACAGCAAGTTTTTCAGAATTATGTATAGAATCTATCATTTCATGGTAACAAGTTGCGCATCGATGGCCGCCAACCTGTATAATGTTGGCTAAGAAGGAAATTAAAACTGATATGACAGCTGACAGAGATGGATATAGAGAAAAGACGCACTGCGCTGACCTCAATTTAATTGGCATAGCCACAGGAGTATTTTTGAAGAAAACCAGAATATCCACCTTCAAAAATCATCACGTTCGATTATCAAGCAATTCTCCTGATATAATCATCTTTAAAATTATTATTTTATTATATATTCAAATAAACTACATAGCTATCTGTCTGCTCACCTCATATGGAAAGCAAAAGCGCAATGCAATGTAAATGTTAAACAGTATTGAGGAGTGTTCTATGAGCACGGAGTACGTATTAACTGGAGTGCCAGTAAGGACAAAATAGTATCTCCCTTGATTCTCGAAGAAGCAGAGACATTTACTGGTCACAAATTCATAAGATCATAAATTATCTTTAAACTTTTCGTTTCTAAATGCAGCAGAGGCACTATATTCTCCTAAACGGCCAATGTTGAAAAGAGGCCAAAGTTATTATATGAGATTGATACAGGAAATTGACATCGTCTCATATTTGAGTACAATGGTTTGGGTGACGTATGGGCCTAGCACGAACTCGGAACGTAACTATAACATAAAATCTATCAAAAATACAAATATCTCATACCATTTCGGTAAACTTTATTGTGATAAGAACAAAATCTGTGCCATACATTCAAAATAATGTCCTAAAAGGAAGCAGGTAATTGTTATGTGTGTTATTATTTTCAATTTTAAAATCGTTCGACAGGTCACCCAACTACATACATAATGTACTACGGGATAATTTATATTTTCCGCTAAAAACTCATATCATGATAATTCTTTATAACTTACAAATCTCATAAAATGTCGGTTAAAAATATTGCGATAAGCTCAAGATATGAATAAAGTCATATAACTAGATAAATATTCTGTGTATCAAACGAATTATGACATGAAACTATTGTTTTAAATATTAAAATCCTTCAATAGGTCATCTTACTCATATTGAAACTCCATCAATTACTGTAGCCTCCTTTCAACATAAGACGTTTAGGAGAATATACCGCAAACTACAACGCAGAGGCCAACGCGATACGCGCAGTTATTTGTGTCATTCGTGAGCACTCCGTTTACTCCATCCTCTGTGTCGGTGCGTGACTGGGATGTCACTTTCTACAGCATTAATATTGATTTCAAACGGCTATGTTAGTTGGCGAAGTATATATTCACTATATTTACCCTTGCAGGATAGGCAGACTGAATGATAAAGGGTATAGATTTGAAGCCTTGAGTTACGTCATACCCCTTTCCATTCAATATGATGAGACAAAATAGAATTAAATACTATACAAAATCGTTATTTGATTAATAGAATTACAGGCCACATGCTGAGAAACAGTCAAGACAAGTGGCTTTAAGTTGTGACTGAATGGTACCCCAGATTTGCCAAAAGGAACAGGGGAAGATAATATAAAATATGGGAAGATGAATAAAAGGTCAGCGGGTCCAATTTGGAGAAGAGTTACAAGAGGCCTTTTCCAAAAAGCACACTGAACTAAGAGACATTTTATGAACAACTGAAAAAATACTACAATGCAAAATGTTCAGAATCAAAAAGGCTTTAAATAGAACTATGATCTTACATGTTGTCCCATATGTGTCGCCGGGCGTAAAAGAATAGCACCATCCCATTTCTTCCCGAGTGTGTCGTAGAAGGCGACTAAGGGACTTACTAGAGAATGGGCAGCAGCGTTCTCTATGCATTTTACCACCATGCTGCGATCGCCAACCCGCCTGCCAAGCGTGGCGATTATGGCAAAACCCCCCTTTTGGGGGAGGCCTATATCCAGCAGTGGACGTCTTTCGGCTGAAATGATGATGATGATGATGATGATGTTGCGCCATGGACTGAAGCAATTGGTCGCAGCCGTCATTTGTAGATCTTTGACAGCTGTCACTCGTAGTCAGTAGCCCGAAAGTCTGACAACCAACCTTGCCAAGGGCTATTTTGATAGGTAATCACTATAATCTAGGTCGTGGTCGTCAGATAGGTGGTCCCTCCATGTATGCTGGTATTTCACTGCTTCCGGTTAAACGGTGATGAGTACCTACTTTTAAAAGGTCAGGTTCGTTACGTGGTAGGCCAGTGTCTGCGACAATATGTATGAGCGTGGACGCAGCAAAAGAATTATGTAAGGATCGTTACACGTGGTATGTACAGTTACTAGCATAAATAGGTATTTAACTGTGAACAGCTCCACAATTATCTGATTTCATTATTCATGTAACGATATGTAATCTTATTGAAGGCATAATATAGAAGTGGGTGCACAAAATTATATATGTGACATCGAAGGGACACCAAAACTATCTGACGATATAGAGGCGCCAAAATAAAGGTTGATGCATCGGCTTTAAAAAGTTGTGTCACCTCTTAGAATGCAACAATATCGGGCATGCCTTTGCTTTATAAATTCAGTCAGTTGAATTAAGATGAATGTGATACCTCGTTGTGATCAAAAATATCTGACATGACTTTGGCAGCTTAAAAACCTGACAGTATAAAGTTTCAAGTTCTATATCACAAACCACGCCACTCATATTGCAAAAATATGACACCCCACTAGAAGCATAAATATCTGACGTCAGAAAGTAGAAATGTCAATCATTATTTGTTTTCTTTTTGGCAACTGAGCCGATATCGACAATTCCACCAGTATTATTTACCTACCCATTTAAATATGTAACTATTAATTTCATAGTCAAAGCCAGGTATAAGCATAAAAAAATTACAAATGGTCTTCCTGAAATATATTTATATATTCCGGATATCGCCCTATGACCCTCAAAAAAAAAAAAAACAGGCCTTAACTACCTCACCTAGGCCGTTCAATATAGCCTTAGTTAAAATTCAATAGTGCAACATATTATTTTAGATTTGGCCTTAAAATACCTAAATAGTTTGTTATTGAATCTTTAATAACCATCTCGTGATATAGTCTTTGTTTAGCCACGCACATAAATCGGTCTAATCTAATTCTAATTGATGCTTACAAATAAATAAAGTGCTGTTAAAAGTTATTTTTCTATTATGCTAATCTTTGCTTCTTTTTTTTTTATTCTTTGTTATCAGTTATCTTCACTTCTTGAAAAAATGTCACATGTCACATGTCTTCGATTTATTTAGACAAAGTGAAGTGCCTGCCTGGGTTCTAACCCACGCGACCTACAATTCGTAACGTCGGGGCCGATAACCACTGGGGCACCACTTGTCAGTTTAGAGACGTTTAAACGCTAAAAAAATATCTTATGGGGAATCTAGTCGCGGGCTCGAACTCACTGGTGGGCCTGGCTAAAAAGCACGCTGTCTCTCCAGGCTTCGTGTCCGACAGAGGTAGTATCAATGATGAGCAGTATTAAGTGAGCCGCTGGATCAGTTATAGTAAAACAGGCACGTAAAATATTAAGAAAGTCCTTCGGAAGATCCGGTTTAGGAAAAAACCACTAGGTACATAAATAAATTACCAATAAAGTTTATTGAACTATTCGATATTTGCACATCCTTCTCTGTACCTATATAGGGTAAGTTTTGTCCAGTGCGCAAATTGTAACCATGAATTCAGCATATCATTCTAGAACCCCTAGCGCAGAAATTTTTCGCCGGTTGTACAAAAAAAAATCTGCTGTTTCATAGAAAAGTGCAATACCTACGCGGTCAAAATGTATGGAGCAGCTGATTTTTTTTTTTTGTGTATCCGGCGAAAAATGTCTGCGCTAGGGGTTCTAGAATGATATGCTGAATTCATGGTTACAATTTGCGCACTGGATAAAAACTTTTCCTGTAGGTATATGAGAAGAGGCTTCAATCCTGCCGTATGACAATTACTAATTAATCTTGGTCAGATCATGTTAAGACTACGTAGATTGGTGTCTGAAATGGTCTTATGAGGAAAGGAACACACTGATGGAGTGGACCTGTCCACGCATTTATTTATCAGTAATCATGCAACTCAACGCAGAACTTAAGAAGCTCAAGGATTCGACGAAGGATACCAAAGAAAGAACATTTTGGGTAGGCCGCATAATTGTTGTCTCCAAATTCTACATCATCATCTGCCTTGCCTTTTCAGTTTACCAGTATTTTACATGGAGCGACTGCCTATCTGACCTCCACAACCCAGTTAGGGACTGGGTAATACGATACCCCTTGGTAAGACTGGTTGTCAAACTTTCGGGCTTCTGACGACCCGTAATGACTGTCAAAGATCCACAAATGACAGCCGGGACCAACGGCTTAACGTGCTTTCCGAGGCACGGAGGGGTCTTGGTATGTAAAGATGGTCACCCACCCACGGACCAACCGTGGCAAGCGTAGACTAACCTGATCGATCGTCCCGCGCAGCTTTTGTTACTTATCCACAAGCCCCTCAAATTCTATATGTGACTG
The DNA here is from genome assembly GCA_949987655.1 of Polymixis flavicincta. Lineage (NCBI taxonomy): Eukaryota > Metazoa > Arthropoda > Insecta > Lepidoptera > Noctuidae > Polymixis > Polymixis flavicincta. The sequence continues at coordinate 6,193,877 of OX465199.1, read as the reverse complement.
CGATTTTTCCTTGTCTAGTTTTATTTCATTACCTACTCCGTAAAATTTAACATCTATTTCGTATAGTTTCCTAGATGTCTAATACAGTTTGCAGACTATTAAGGTCGTCTGCTCTTCAAAAAGTTGAGTGCGTCTTCAGCGGTCAGATAGCAGGCTGGAAAATCGATATCAGATAGACGAGCATGTTGTGTCTATACGCACATTAATCCTGATTTAAACTCCTGTACAAGTCTTGTCAGTAACTGGGTAGGTAATCCGTTCATACTTTAGCTTTTAATCGTGGCTTTCGACTACATGAAATTTCTTGTTAATCGACGAAAAAACGGAGGAGGTTCTCAAGTCGACGCGTATATTTTATGAATGACCTCGCATAACTTTTTCCAGAGAAGTCCGATTTTGATAATTCTATTGGAAAGGGAAGTTGGTCCCATATACATTTCGAAGAAAAATTCCAACCCTAAGGGTAAGAAAACGGGGATTTATTTATTTATTTATTTACGTACATACGCTACCATTACAGTGTCCCCAATTCGGTTGTGTAGTGTGTTAACTCACAGATTTTAATACTGAGTTGTGTATTACAAAAAGTAATCAAAAATTAAGCATGTAGTAATTAGTAGATTATAGCCACAAAAAATTATAAAATAAAAACTTTTTAATAAAAAAATTGTACCGCCGAAAAACCGAAAAGTAAAAAATAATAAACCTAAAAACCATATAATTAAATACATATCCAAAGTCACCGACTTCCGAACTTAGTTAATGGGGTTGGACAAAGCAGGTTTATTATTTTTTAATTTTCTGTTTTTCGGCGGTTTAATTTTTTTATTAAAAAGTTTTTATTTTATGTATCCTACACCTAGCCCCCGCGGTATAACTTCGTTTTCTCTTATCGTTATTTTTGACTTTTTTATTTTTAGTCGGTTACTTTGGGTCATAGCGTGATGTTAAATAACCTTAAGGTGACACTTGTCCACATTTTTTCCATGCAAACTTCGGGAGGGTTTTACTCCACTGTTTTGACAATTTACATCAAAAATTAAACATGTTATGGTTTTGTCTCATTATTAATATTGTCGTTACGGAAACAGAATACTAAAATAAAAAGCCATTAAAAAGTTATGAGCCAACAAAGATTCGCTTTTCTTGCTAATTTAACCTAACTTTGAGCGTGTTTAAGTAATAAAAGCAGGGTAAAATCTCGAAAACCAAGTCGGTACCGACAAAGCTCAATTATCGAAAAGTTCAATAAACTTAATTGGTCATTGATTTATGCAGTGGTTTTTTCAGAAAACCCGATCTTCCGAAGGACTTTTCTTAATTTTTAACGCGCCTGTTTTACTATAACTGATCCTGCAGCTCACTCAATAACGTTGTGCGTGTCAGACTAGCGTCTAACTGCTCATTACTGATACTACCTCTGTTGGACACGAAGCCTGGTGAGACAGCGTGCTTTTTTCTCTCTATCTATCTTACAAACCAATTTAAAATTAATCAATGATTAATTTAAATTTAGATAATATAGAAAATTAAAAATACAATCGCAAATATATTAAATTAATTCTATTGTAATTGATATAAAGCAGTGGAAAAAGTATAAATAATTTCCTTCCGGTTTTTCCTTAACAGTCTAAACTCCTATTTGACTTGAAGATTTTTATAGATTAATCTAAAGAAATGGAACATCAAAATTACACGCACGATTCACAATAACGTTAGTAAGGTACAATAAACCACATTATACTCGTTAGTAAGATTTCGAAATCATGATTTCGATTTCGTGACGAGATGATGTGAACGGCCGATTTGAGGGAAAGTTTCATGCATTATTAAAAATTAAATTAAAGGAAAATGTAGATTACAGTACTTATATCATTTTTCTTTATTGGAACGAAGAACGTAATCGCATGTTGTAACTCTTGGCGTATGGAAGCTGTACCGAAATAAAAAGTTTATTTAAAAGGAAGATTTTTGTTCTCAAATAAACTTTTTATTTTTTCGTTCTGGTACCTAACCCACAAAAATTCTGACACCCGGTCTTACCAAGGGGTATTACCACATGTATGGGGGGGGGGGGGTGGAGGCCAAATAGGCAGTAGCTCCAGATAAAATACTGGTGTTCAACAGCAGCCGGTTAGACTAGAAGCCGACCCCAACATAGTTAGGAAAAAGCTAAGCAGATGATGATGATGACCCCACACAAATTCGTTAACCTTCACTTGCGAAGTAAATAACAGTGCTAGGAAGTTTTTATAACATCAGCAACATAAACTAAGTCGAAAAAATACGTATTATTGAAGTTAACTCAAAAACCACTTATCAGAACTTGACCAAATTGTTAAAAAACCACTCCATAAGGGGTCCGAGCCCATTCGTCCCCTAAGATTCGCACCCTGTGCCCACTCGTCCCCTGGAACTTTTGAGGGGTCCATTCGTCCCCTGAAGAATATTTATTTTTATTCATTCATCTAATATAAGTACATGTATATGTGTATACTGCAGCTTGGTAGTCCTGGTACAGTCCCGCAGAAAAGGCTAAAATAGAAAATATAGTAATTCATTTTCTTTGTAACCCGTTTTTTTAACAAGCCATTCGTAGTGAGACAATTTTACATCGTAAGCCTATCGACAGGTTATATTATTATCATGACGGATTATCATTCATCATAGCTCTTTTTTCAATGATCTGTTATGATTTATTAAATTAATTCCGTTAATAAACTGTTCACAAGTGTACTATGTTAACCGTTTCTTATGTAAAATATAGCTAATTTTATCCCAGGGGACCAATAGGCCCCTGAATAGGTGCCGAATCTTTAACTTATACTGTATATATATTAGAGGGGACGAATGGGTACCTTAAAAACAATATTTTTTATTAAAATATTAATTGGTCCCCTACCAGGAGACCAATGGGCACCTATATAGGGGCCAAATCTACAACTTTTATGCTGGGGGACGAATTTTAGGGGACGAATGGGCTCTGACCCTCCATAAGTCCCTTTATTTTCACTTTTTATAGGTTTAAATCTAATTTTAATTTTATTAAGTACCGAGGCCAGCACATCAAGCTACCCCAATCTGTCAAATTTCTTTGATAGTTTTTCAACTTTATTACAAAAGAATGAGGTTTATGTTCAATAGGGAAAATTTGACAGTTTGGGATAGCTTGACCTGCTGGCGACTGTACCTAGCGTAGCGTGGTAGTGTTTTTAGTTTTTTTAGTGTTTAATTTTATTGTGTTGTAGTTATGTTTGTGATATTCCTGTGCGAGTCTAATAAATACTTTTTCTTTCTTTCTTTAAAAAAAAGAAGAATTTTTTAAATCGCTCTATGAATGAGGAAGTTCAGAGGTAAAAAACATAAAAATAAAACAGCAGATTTGAGAACATCCATCACTTTTTTAAGTCGGTTTTAAAGCGTCACATTTTGTACGTTGCGATATTTTTGACAATAATTATTAGTATGTGCAATTACTTTATCTACTCTCGAAAGTTGTTTATTGTGCCTGTTAATTTTATTAAGAAGTTAAATTTCTAAGTTAAGAAAACTTAGAATCTAAATGAAGAAAATCAATATTGGAAAGCGGTTGTAAATAATTAAAATTGCGCACGTATGCATGTGTTTTCTAAAGTCTGTTTTCCAATTATTTTATTTGTTAGTAGCATCCCAGAGTCTGGATGTATGTCCCATTGATTGCAATAGGCTCGCTCCCTATTACATGGTACTTAAACATAACTGATGGAATTAGGGTCAACTATTAGTAGGTACACGTCTGCTTAACGTCCTTCGAGAATCACAGGCGTGAAGTTATGTTAACTTTATTATTGCTTTTAAGTCATACCTACCCCTTTTTTTAGAATAAATAATTTTAAATTAACAAATTAATTAATTAAATTAACGTCCAAGAATATTTAAAATACAACCGCATATTTTAATTAAATCCATTTAAATTTTATTAAAAAAAAACTGTTTAAAAAAATAATCAACCTATGTCCTACAGTCTAAATTTCTATTTCAGTCATATTTTTTTTATAACTGGGTATTTTTTAAACGCTAATAGCTAAAACATTTACTTCAGGAAATCTAGATAGAACTGTAATAATTGACCTTACAGAGGAAAACGACATAAAAACTTACTTTGTGCTGGAAACAATTAAATTTAAAATAAGGATAATGTAGATAAATATTGTTACGGAAAGAAATGTATGGCAATTTTCCCTGAATTTGTCTTATTTCAATGTAAGTTGTGTTAATCTTTGTATTTAAATCTAAACTTTGCGATCGAGTTTATATTAATTTATTTATTTATTCGTAATCCTAATTGTCTCACGTTTTTTCTAACAATATACTAAACATTTTCTAATACCTAAAAAACTAAATAAAAATTAAAACTAAAATACCCACCGAATATAACAGAAATCTCCAGAACACACAGCACTCAAAAAATAAACTTTCCCAACAAAAAAAAAACTTTTCGAGTCCACGGGATAAAATCAATATTTTTTTTTCGAATCAACAGGAAAAAATAAAAATAAAATAAATTCTTTAATCACTTCCACTAGCACACGTGTCCACTATGCAAATTCGCGACTGGTACCTAAGTGAAACGCAACGTCGGTGTTCGGACGGAGCCGAGACGCAACTGACCGCGCGCGGGACCCACTATAGCTTATAATAGCCTAAGATAAGAGCAACTATAGGCCACAGCGAGATTTTTGACAAAGAGGGGTGCGTTATTGATGATGATGAATAAGGTATTTTTTTAATTTAAAACTAAGGTCAACTTTAAATATCTTTTTAAAATAATTATCACGCCTGTTTTCCTCGAAGCGTTGTGCACAGGTGTGCGTATAGCACGTCACATTTTGCCACTTCTGTTTAAGTCCCAAGTAATTTAGGTCGCGGCTATTGTTTACTACACAAAAGAATGGGTTAAGAAAACAAATAAGTTAGTATGAAGGAAGACGGCGGATACATATAGTATTAAGAATTCAATAAGCATGCATCTTCTTCTTTCACAACAGACCAATATCGCATTCAAAACTTCAAACTCAGAAGTGAAAAGCGCGACGCTCTATTGAAAAAGCCGTGCGAGCCACCTTTTGAAGGAATTAAAGGAATTCATAAAGGCATTTGCGACCAATGACCTACATACTGAGACCAGGGGCCTAAGTCTACTAATTTATAAACGTCACAATGGTCTCTCAATGGTAAGTTTTTGACAGATTTGCCATACAAAAACTGTCAAAAACACACCATTGAGAGACCATTGTAACGTTTATAAATTAGTAGACTTAGGCCCCTGCTCGATAGCGAGCAGGTTAATCTACAGTTGCAGCGGTTAGTCCGTGGATGGGCGACTATTTTTACATACCAAGACTCCTCCGCGTCTCAGAAGGTAGGTCAAGCCGTTGGTCACCGCTGTCATTCGTCGTGTTTTTTTTTTTTTTGAGGTTGAGAAATCGTTAAATAAATTCTCCCGCTCTGGGTGGAGCTAGGTCAAATCAAACTTTTACAGACTAAAACCTACCCATGTTTCTTCAGTTGCCTGTGTGCCAGGGGCCACGGTATCTCTTTCGAAGAACCCGCACCCCTGGCATTCGTAAATCTTTAATGGCGAGTAATGGGTAGCTCGCTGTCCAGTAAGGACCAAGCCCGGGTCGCGCGTCGTTTTCCACGCGCGCCTCAAAGAGATGTCGGGATCAACTGATGAGGTCCGCAAGGGCCGATGCCTGCCAGTAGTGCGGGATGTTCGAAAGAGATACCGTGGCCCCCGGCACACAGGCCACTGAAGGAACACGTGTGGGTCTTAGTCAGTAAAAGTCTGACACGCCCTCCTGCTCGACCCAGAGGAAGTCCGGCCAACTTCCTGAGAGGAACTGGGCCGATCCATTAAATAGACCCACACCAATGGAGGATCTGTACCTTTACCTTTTGTAAAGAAGTGGTGATGACATAAATTACATTTTCGACACACTTGCTCGTTAAGTGAGCCTTATTACATCGTTCTTAGGGCCATAAACCGAACTATAACACACACGTGCATAATAGAATCATCCCTACAAAGTTAAGTTACTACCTAACTGCAAATTATATGCGAGTAAACAGAGCATTTTCAATTTAACCGGGTAGTATAGTTTTTTTTGTAACAACAAAGAGGTTTTATGCCGCTGAAAATCCATTAAAATTTTTGGAATAAATAAATGTGGTCTTAATAAGACGAAAAAAAAAAAACATCATCATCATCAAATTATTTTAAATTCGCAATAATTTGTTATAAAATATTTGCATTTTATCACTAAAATGATATTTTTGAAGTAGGCCGTATGGCTATATTTAATCAATCACCGTGCATTTGGCGAGTGCAAAAAAAAAAAAATCTTGCGTGCCATTTCCCATAGTCTTCATATTTTGTTTGGAACGCATTTGTTGCTTTATGCAATACAGGTTTGTTTTTCCTCGCAAGTGTGTTGAAAAATTGCGTATGAAACTCGTTAGCAACTTGCTCACTACATACTCGGCTGATTTACGCCCTCGCCTATGGCTCGAGCTGCAACCCACAGCCTCGTGTATAATGAGCAACTTAGCTCACTTGTATCATAATATACTATTAGTCCACAATAACACCGACGTAAAAACACCGCGGTAGTATTTTTTCGCGCTCTCTATCTTCAACGCGAACAGTGGGTTTTAATAAGACCGTTGGTTTCTCAATGTTCGACTCTACACTAAGAGTTGATGATTATACAGTGCACGATAAAGCCCCCAGCGATATTATTACGGTTTCTTAGAAGAACGGCTCTGTCATATGACATAAAAGTGACAATATGCGGTCTGTATTTGGACAGATGTTATTGTCTTACCGTTTACCGCTTTTTAAGGAAACGAAAGCTGTAGAGAACCGCCCACCCAGGATTGAGTTTGAACCGACGCCGACGCCTGTTTTATAAACAATAACGTCCTCCAATCCTACAATTTTATAAATAAGTGACATATTTGTAAAGTTGTATGACAACTGCTGTTTAATAATAAACCTTACAATTAGGTAAAAAAATCACAAGTAAATTTATTACGTCTACATTTGCAAAAAATACCTGTAGATTTCGATACATTTGTAATTGTAAGTTACACATTACATAAAATGTAAGTTGTTGTTGAAGATTCTTCAATCGAGGGTAGATTTCGAAATCTTAGAATTTTAAAATATTTAGGATTTTATTTATAGAGTACCAAATTTTTCCACTTGTTAGATTTATAACGAAAGTCATGGGACAAAATAACAAAATCACGATTCTGTCTCTATTATGAGAATAAACCTAAATTATTCGGTCGGTTTAGTGAAACACTAACTCATGTTATAAAAATTAAAAAGTGGAAAGACCTCGCAGAAAATTTGAAATCTCTGGCCATCTATAATAAAGAGTGTTAATATTCGACGGTAATTCTGCAGACCCGATATTTTCGGTAAACGTAAAATCTGTCACTTCAAAAGTAAAGCTTATCCTTTTACGAAAAACTCGCCGTTGCGATTCACTCATATAGTCATCATCACTACTGTCACTATCGCTACTTCCTATACTAGTTGTTAGAACCATTGTTTAATATATAACAATTAAATTACGTCACTTATTACATTAAGGTACACAACTGCAAAATTCTGACGTAAGGCGAGTCCACCTGTCGGATTTTTTCTACAATTGACAAAATATGTAAAATTGTAATTACAATTATGCGTTCAATAAAACAGTATTCCTTACAAATATGTAAATTTTCACCTGTAAAAAGAAAATGTTTATTAATAATAATAAATTCGTTTATTTCATAACCAGGCCATATGCATACATTGTGACATTAAAAATATAAGATAAAATAAGAATTAATTAAATGATTACATAACAGATTAAACATTACTAGTCATCAATAAAAACATTATAAAAATAATAAACAAAAATATGTAAAATTGTAGCTACAATTTTACAATTTTGTCAGTTTTCCAACATGGTATATTTGTAAATTGTATTCTTTATTAAACAGAAACTTGTAGAATCGTAAATTGTAATAGTAACAATTTACAATTTGAAACGTTTATTAAACGTAAAACTATGTTCGCAAAAACTTAGGCCTTTTCAAAAAACGATGCGATTTCCATAATCTGAATACACGTAGTAAAGATGAAATTGTGATTCCAAAATTTAGACTGACTAAAACTAGCAAGTCATTTCTAATAAACAGTATCCGCTTCTATAACAAGTTGCCAAAGTCGGTTACAGAACTTAGCGATGGAAAGTTTAAAACGCACATCAAACGTGTCCTTATCAAAAAAGCATGTTATAAGATAAAAGACTACGTTGAAGACAGGGAAGTTTGGCATTAATTCCTTCTGCACATGTGGCTTCCCTGGTACCTCATTAACAGCATAACTATGTGAAAGTCTATTAACTGCTCTCAAATACAAAGTTCTTTTTTATTCTTTTTATTTTTACAATGCTGACATATTCTCGTCATTAATTGACATTATACATCAATTTTATTTAGGTTAATTTTGTATATGTAGATTATTTTACATATTGTGAATGAGAGAACGTTGTAGGCCTTACTGACTGTAGATTTGTAGACGATTTTCTATTCTGTATTCGTCTAAGTACCTGATACTTATTGACAGGCCTGCGCTGTCCTCCCATACATTTAATCTCTGTAATTTGAAAATATTGTTAAAGCCAATTATTTTTAAAAGAGTAACCGTGGAGTTTCTTGCCGGCTCTTCTCCATAGGAAACAACAATTTGGAACCGTGCACCTAGCTTCTGACGTTTCATAAGTGCCCATGCAGGTTTATATGAAATAAAAATATTTTGATTTTGATTTTGAAACAGGGCCGTTAGCACTAAGACACTCTTATTTGTTGATGTTTGGAGATGTTTTGTAAACTAAAGTGTTGTTTAGCACATTTTATGACGAACAATGGAGGGCGTCATAATATATAATAAAATAGCTCAGCTCCAAATGTAACGTCATTATCGACAACAGGTGATGATCATTATGTGATCATAATCCGGCATTGCATAAGTAAGCTATCACGAGGAGGCTTAGACACACACGAACACACACACATTATTTTGCTTAAATTCAACATAAACTGTGAATTGTCTTTTTTTAAGCTACCGGTTGTTGAGTTGACCAGTAAGGTGAGTACCTAGGTATTTTCTCGTGTTTCGATGGTTCGTTTTAACGTAACACAGAATACCTAATTAGTTGTGGGTAAGCGAAAATGACTTTGTGGCCTTGTAATTTTTTACAATTTATTTTAGGTATTTATTGTAGTACTTATCAGCTAAATAATACACTCATCTTCCTCATTATAAACAGATAGGATAGAACTGCTCGGCGAGCCGGCCGGGCCACACGCGTAGCCACCCGCCGCCGCGCGCCGATCATAACTATTAGAGTTGAGATTAATTGTTATCATGGCAAAGACCTAAATACGAGTGCCACTACCACGATAGTTTTTTGTGCATAAGCCAAAGTTGACAACCCTACTCTCTTTATTTTGTGCTTTTACTGACTAAAACCCACCCGTGTTCCCTCAGTTGCCCGTGTGCCAGGAGCGACAGTATCTCTTTCGAACAACCCGCACCCCTGGCAGACATCGGCCCTCGCGGACCCCTTGTTCATCTTGCGACGGGTCAGCCTGTAACCCAATTCAATTCAATTCAAATCTTTATTGCATATCACATGTTTGTACAAGATCTTAATATTATTAACAAAGTTCACATGGACCCTGTCGGGCACAACAATATGTACCCTCAGCCGCGATGCTTCCCATTCGACATCGCGGCCCACCTCAGTTGCGGTGCACCTCATTGCAACCTACTTTTTGGCCGCTACGTCGTCGGCTTTGAGGCAAAAGCCCTGACGAGCGGCCCCACCTTGGGGTTCCTCTTCGCTTCACCGTGCGTGGGAGACCACGGCTACTGAGCCCCCCGCAACGACAATGCGGGAACCCACTCGGGGGTTTGTTCATGAGTTAAGTTTTCATTTTATTTGTTGGTATATTGGCATGGCTAGCCAACTTATGACTAATTATTTAATTTATGTTCTGTGTCTCCTAATGTTATTACTACTTATTACTTTGCCTATGTATGTACAACTAAACAGACAGCTGTGCTGCTGGGGAGTTTGTTGCGCCACTTCTTCTTCCCAGCTAAAGCACTAGGAAGTGGTGAAGGGCGGGCGTTTTGGGGGACTGTCTTATGTATTCAGAAAAGTGCTGATTGTCAGCCTAAATTGAGTAAATGAGTTTTGATTTGGATTATTTCTCATAGACATTCTTTCTTTCTTTACGGAGCAGTGGTGGCCGTGACTTACGAATTTTAGGGCGTAGGTTCGAACCCAGACAGATGCTTTACTTTGCGTATCGTTATCATCACGACTGTTCTCAAAACGGTGAACGAAAACATCGTGAGGAAACTGGTATGTCTTAAAGATAAAGCTTTAGCTTTTTCCCTTACACACGTTGTCTAGATCTAGATGCTGGAAGGGATTTCTTTAAAAAAAAAAAAAAAAACTTACCTATCTTATCTTAGAAATAAGCATCACCTCTGTATCTATTTTTCTGTTCTAATCTTCTCGTCTGTTTATATAGTGTGTACATACATGGTTAAATAAATAAAGATAATTTTATTGAAATAATTAAAAATTGTTTTTTTTTTTGTTGACATTTTCCAACCCGCGCTGGGCTCGCGTGGTGGATTACGGCCCACTCCCTCTCACCGCAAGGAGGCTATTGTGTCGCAGCAGTGAGAGTTTTTATTTATGTAAGTATTGTGATGTGTTTTTGTAGTTTACTGAAAGCTACTATATCAATCAAAATGTAAATATAAACTAACTATCTGACCCGAGAGACGTTGTCCTGTCTAAACTATGAGTATTAAATTCGCTTTGGTAAAATATTAGAAAAGTTAATATGGTCGTTAAGTTTTCTTACATTTTCTGATGTTACGCGCAACTTTCTTATTTTTTTCTTTCATACACACGAACCTTCTGACAGTAACAATCACAACAAAAAAGAATTAGCAAAATTGGTCCAGCTATTCACGTGTGATGCCGTGACCAAGAAAAATAGGGATTCACATTTAACTAATAATGTTAAAATATAATATTGTTTTCCTTAATTGCGGAGTTGATACATAACTTTTTTTTTTGGGTGGGAAATCATCAAATAACTCAAGTCAGTCTTTTACTGACTAAAACCCACCGTTTTCTCTCAGTAGCTTGTGTGCCAGGGGCGGCGGTATCTCTTTCGAACAACCTGCACTCCTGGCAGGCATCGACTCTTGAGGGCCAGGGCCCATCAATTTGTGCTGACATCTCTTTGAGGCGCGCGTGGAATACAACGCGCCGTCGACCTGGGCTTGGTCCTTACCGGACAGCGAGCTACCCATTACTCGCCATCCGCAAGCCCACGCGTTCGGTGCCGGGAATCAGCCTGAAATTCCTGACGCCCAGGGCGTCTCCTGCGGCGACTAAGGCCATGGGGGCGCATATACTGCCTCCCTCACGTGCTATATAACTACCGTGTGAAAATACCTAATAGTAAGTATTGTATTGGTATTGTTTTCTGTTTCGCTTTACGTTTTGTCTAAATTAGAGTAAGCTATTTTCTCTCGCATACTCCATAACATACTTCCCCTGAAAATGAATGAATAAATGAACTTTAAATTAAATTCAATATTGAATTTTAAATTAAATTCTAAATTTTTGAGGAGTAGGTATGTTTTTGTTGTATATTATAAAATAATGTTTTTTCTGCTATACAGGTTTTGTCTCATGTTAAGACATTGAATTTTAGTATCTACGCGTACCTCTAGAATCTAACACATTCCTTATGTACTTTAGAAAATTACCAATTAACATACTCATAATACTATGCAAATTGTACTCTTTTTACTCCCCCAGCGGGCTTTCATGACACTTTCTATGTCTACGAAGAATAGACAATGCTTTTTCAATACGATGTCATTGCGGTCTCCATTTTTAACACCGCACCGTAGATATCCTTCTACAGTCTGTGATTCAGTCTTTCGTTTCTAACGATATTTGTCTAGTTCCTTATAAATGTAGACTATTTCAGAAGAACATTTCTTCCCAAACTGTCAAAATCACACTGACAACAAAACTTTCTACTCGACGGCCACAAAGTATATACGATTATCTACAAAATCAAAGGTTTGTTTAGAACGCGTAACTGCAATAATTAGTAGAAAAACATGCATGTCATCTTCTCCTATTGTACATCATTTATAAGTCATGTCTATTCTTCCGTCGACAAATCGGTGCTCGTGCTAAGCCTGCAGAAAATAACACACATACACCTGACACTCCCCCAAAATTACGTACAATTTCGGCTGACCGTGACAGTAAGCGATGATGTCAAATTCAAGTTAATTGCTGTTAAATAAATAAAATAATACATAGTAATATTTCAAGGTAATACATAGATTCGCCATGTATATGACATAACATAAGTAACCTTAGATTGACATAGATTTACCTTGAAATGTCATTTTGATTACATGTCTTATGACCATTTTATGACATTAATATTAAGCAATGGTAAACAACTTAAAGAAACCTTCCTGTTGTCCTTAAAGGCTAACAGAATCTTATAAACCGGTGAGACTAGGTCAAAACATTATTTGATTTCATGAACCTAATGATTAGCGACTGCTTAACCATACATTTTAACTTTTAGCATATCTTAAGGTGAAACAAGTCCACATTTTTTCCATCCAAACTTCGGGAGGGTTTTACTCCACTGTTTGACAATGTACATCAAAACTTAAACATGGTATGGTTTTGTCTCATTATTGATATTGTCGGTACGGAAACAGAATACTACAATAAAAAGCCATTAAAAAGTTATGAGCCAATAAATATTCGTTTTTCTTGCTAATTTAACCTAACTTTGGGCGTGTTTAAGTAATAAAAGAAGTGTAAAATCTCCAAAACCAAGTCGGTACCGACAAAGATCAATTATCGAAAAGTTCAATAAACTTTATTGGTCATTGATTTATGCCGTGGTTTTTTCATAAAACCCGATCTTCCGAAGGACTTTTCTTAATTTTTACGCTCCTGTTTTACTATAGATGATCCTGTATCTCACTCAATAACATTGTGCGTGTAGACTAACGTCTAACTGCTCATCACTGATACGACCTCTGTCGGACACGAAGCCTGGTGAGACAGCGTGCTTTTTAGCCAGGCTCACCAGTGAGTTCGAGCCCGCGACTAGGTTCCCCTTAAGTATAAGCAACGTTTATAAATGAGGGGGATTGAGTCCGGACAAATACTATATCCAACACACGAAATAATTAACCTTATTACTGGAACTTTTTAGCGCAGCCGTGAGGTACACTGTAATGCTAGTTTCTGACATTGCACTTACACTTTTTTTTACTTTTTGCTGTAAGTATATTGTGTCATCATCATTATCAAAATCAGCCTATAATATTCCCACTGCTGGGACACAGTCCTCTCTTTGGGAGAGAGCGGGGCGTAATCCAGCACGCGGGCCCCGTGGTTGGTAGATGTCACATGTCTTTGAATTTTTAGTTCTAGGATATGCCGGTTTCCTCACGATGTTTTCCTTGACCGTTTTGAGAGCAGTGGTGATGAAATATTCACACAAAGCAAAGCGCCTGTCTGGGTTCGAACCGACGACCTACAAAAGTCGCGGATGTTACCACTGGGCCACCACTGCTTCCTATAATACATTGTGTGCGTTTTAATAGTGCTAAATAATGTTTTTCTATTAAATATTTGGAATTTGCTATGTACGCACGGCTACACATTTCCAGTTTACGCTGAACTCGCACTGTACGGAAATCCGCGAGTCATGCGAGATCAGCTTATACTGAAAATGTATAGCTTGATGTGTAGCCGTGTGTACACAAAACAACGTGCTTGAAAGTAAACTCGTTTCATTCATCAATGTAGTCTCTTATACTTGTAATGCCAACACCAAATTGTGAAATGTGTACTTTGCACTTAATATTGTTATGTTCCACCTTTGTATTTAAGCTTCTTGGCGGGGTCCTGTAGGCTTGAACGCGCTAATCTCAGGAACTACTGGTCCGATTTGAAAAATTATATCAGTGTTAGATAGCCCATTTATCGAGGAAGGCTATAGACTATATAACATCACGCTAGGGCGCTTAGGAGCCGAGAAAAAAGAAAAAACACACGAATACGAAGTACTCGCACGGCCAGGCGATTCTATGCGACGGTGTGGGTTGAGGAGCAAGAAAGAAAGAGACGAAGTTGCGGGCAGAAGCTAGTACTGTATATTTCGATCTAGTCCATCCCTTGCTGCCCTCTTCCATCGACGTCCTAAGCCGAGGTCCGTGTCCTACAGAGGGTGCCCTTAGCGTGCAGTCGCTTAGTTGTAAGTTTGTAAATAAAAAAACTAACGGGTGTTCACGAACTTATGGTGACATTATACACCTGTGATATGTGCGTAATGTTATGTTTTCTTACAGCATTTTTTACCGAAGGTACAAAGATCACAATATTTAGCGAGCCCTACCACAGGATATCCTCAATTCAAACGAACATAAACAGGGACCCACAGTTATGCATAGATACTATTTGTACCGATGGCATAACAAGCTAACTAGCCAGTGATATTTGATATTGTCTATTACATGTATACAAATAAATAAAATCGAAGTGTCTGTAATGCCAAAATAACAGTTTTTTTTTACTAAATGCATTTGAAAGTATGTACGGTATTATAAATTATAACAAAATCATTATTTTTTCATTTTTTGTCTGTCTGTCTGTCTGTTTGCTCCGGCTAATCTCCGAAACGGCTGAACTGATTTTGCCGGGAGTTAAAATGGCAGATTAATAATATTTTAAGTAGGATACGAGAAGTTACGAGCAACTAATATGTCGTCAGTTTGATGAACCCAGATGATGATGATGTTGATGATGGGACTCCCTTTTCCCCATGCGCACTTCATTGGCTCCCGACTGATCCCTTTCTTCCTCTACTGTTTGTATGATATCGTTTTTGTTGAACATAGGTTGGTTTGGTGTTCTATCACACGGGGCAGCGATGAGTGGCTGGTACTCAATCGCCCGGTCCAGGATGTTAGCGTGTGGGCTGGTTAAATTCTTGCCCCATATGCCCAGATGCATTAGCCTGATAGCAGCTAGTGCGGCCTCCTGTTGTATGTACAGGTCCAGGGGAGTTAATTGAAGGGCTATCTCCATGGCTGCTGTTGGGGTGGTTCTCATGCAGCCAGTGGAAGCTGAACAGGCCAGTCGTTGGAAGCGCTGTAGTCTAGTAAAGGTGGTTGAGAGTTCGGACCCGTACGGAGGGATGAAGGAATCCTGGTAGTTGAGTGGAGCAGGTTGATGAACCCAGGGAGGCAGTTTATTTTGTGTATTTAATTACATCACCACACCACTGCTCTCAAAACAGTGAAGGAAAACATCGTGAGGAAACTTCGAAAATGTCTTAGTACCAAAATTTCCAAGACATGTGACATCCACCAATCCACACTGGGCCCGTGTGGTGGATTATGACCCACTCCATCTCATTGGACTGGAGGCCTGTGTCCCAGTATTGAGAACATTATAAGCTGATTATGACTACGATAGGTCAGCTTATCTGCCAATCCAGCTGTTATAATCAAATATACTCCATTTTTATTGCACAAAAGCACATCTGGTTATAAAAACTTGACCATAAAAATTGCTATAAAACCTATAAGAATGCGAATGTATAAGTTTTATTATAGGTAGTTTTTTTGAGTTCGCGTAGTGAAAACGTATTTTTACGGTCTTGATATTTTTTTTACTAGCTGTGCCCCTGCATCGCCCGCGTGGTGAAAAAGTATTATATGTTTATCTTTCAGTGAAAGTCCCGTAAAAATCAGTCCAGTTGTTTCGGTGATTATCCGAAACAAATAAACGGATAAAAATAAACAGTGATTTTTTGTTGTACGTACCGTATTTAACATATTTTCACATGTATTTAGTACAAATCTGTCATTTTCTTGACATCACAAATATGCACTTAAATGTACATATAAAGATATAGATTTGCATTTGCAAATGCCGTCATTATCTAATTAATATAGTTGAATAATCAAACAAAGATTTCCAAACATTGTCCAAGTCAACACTTGAACAATATTTTGGAAATCTTTGTTGCATCTCTTTATTTAATAGGCAAGTATAATGTATAATTAGGATTGTCAGATGAGAATTAAGGCGGAGCTAATGGAAAAATGACAAAAGCCTCATGGTGGCACGCGGGTACGCTGCCTCGGAAGACACGGTAAACCTAGGTCCCAGCTGCATCTTAAACCTGCCAGGGGTGCGGGTTTGTTCGAAAGAGACACCACAGCCCCTGGCATACGGGCTACTGAAGGAACACGGGTGGGTTTTAGTCAGTAAAAGTCTGACACGCCCCCCTGCTCCACCCAGAGCGGGAGAAGTTATTTGATGATTTCCCACCCAAAAGAAAAAAAAAAGCTGTTATCTTAAACAGTCGTTACCCGAAGCCCGAAAGTCTGACAACCAGTCATACCAATGGCTATCTTGTTACCCAGTAACAGGTTTGTGGAGATCATGATCAGGTAGGCAATAGCTCCATGTAAATAGGGTATTTTCCAATTTATTAAAAAACTATTTTAATTTGAAGATTGGGACGAAATATGTAACAGAAAAATAAAACATAAATTGATTTATATCCATTTTCTCAATTAAAAACGATTAAAATCAAATTAATTTTTTATTTTTTGGAATTTCCTACGATGACTTTTTATCACGTGACTGTACGTGACGTCAACTTTGTGCGGCGCCGGTAGAAGTACTTTATGTGGCGCAGTTTTAGAAGCATTTGTGCACAGAGGCACCGCACACCAGTAATGCCACTTTCTAACAATTAAAAATCTTGGTAATTAAAAACTCGACATTCACTGGTTTACAACTACTTTACTTTACACAAAGTTGACGTCAAGTGTGGTCACGTAATAAAAAAAGTCATCGCAAGGGGCGTTTTGGCGGTAAATTCAAAAAACGAAAAATAAATTTGATTAAATCGTTTTTGATTGAGAAAATGGATATTAATCAATATATTTTTCTTTTTCTGTCACATGTTGGTAAATACCCTATTACGGGTATTCAGCTGCATTGGGTGAGAATGGAAGTAGACTCTAAAATACTTAGGAAAAGTGTACCTATATAAATTGATTAAATTTTGATTTTACCGTTACATGCCATACTAAAATAAGAGAGGACAAAATAACTACCTAAACTGTCAAATTTCTCGGCTAATTAATATTTTGCAAACATATCAAGTTTTATCGATTTGTTTTTCACACTGATCGCCGAATTAATATTAATTTTCGGCGCAAACATTTGTTTTGCAGACCATACATTCAAAATTAATGTCAATAGGTCAATGCACTGCCTGTCAGTTAGTAATTTTTGTATTAATATTATTGTACAGATCGTGAATCTTTGAACTCGTGGTCTAGTTTCTAATGTGTTCGGCGGCCTTAACTGGCTCTTACTGTCGCATTCGTAGACTTTAATTACAATTAATGTACTATTAAGGGGACAGCGCCAGGACAGCCGCGGTTTTGGAATTTGCTTGCCATTTTTTTTTTTTTGGTGTTCAGTGTCAGGCGGTTTGTTTTAGAATATGTGATTTGTAACCGTAGCAAATATGGCTATAAAGAATTGTAATAATTAAAATAATCATTATGATCGTCATTCATTTAATCCCATTAATGACATTTTCATGAAATAAGTAGTTAATAGAAAAACCTGCAAAAATAAAACAAAAACTAAACAAAACATTAACTTTAAATAACCAATTATAATACGAATTTTATAAGTTCACATAGAATAAGAATAAACTGTAATTTTTCAAATTTTTTAATAATATTTTGCTGTGCCCTAACAGAGTCCATAACTGTACTTAGCTTTAAGCCTTATGTAACATCTATTATACACATTATGGTATGCAAATAAATGAAATGAAATGAATGAATGAATGAATTTGATTTTAACTGTAAAAAAAAAGATTTACATTTTCAAGAAAAAAAGCATTGTTTACCAGAAAAATGCCCCCAATAATATCTATTAACGCCGGCAATAATAACCCAAGGCAAAGTAGAGCAATATGGAGCAATTTAATAAACTGACGCATAGCCATTAAATATTCGGCAATTCCTTTCAGCGATACCTAGCAATAGATGGAGCAATTAGAAGCAATATTGCCTAAACAATTCAGGCTGTGCTTGGCAATTAAAAAAGCTTGTCCACTACCTCCGGCAATTACCGCTGTCTGGCAGAAATGTATGCGTCCACTGTTAAATAATAGGTTATTAACACAAAGTGCTACTGATGAGCATGGTCTTGGGTTCAATTCCCAGGTCAGGCAAAGTAATATTTAGTTTTTCTATCTAGAATTTCTCATTAGCAGCTCGGAGTCTAGATTTGTGCCCGGTTGATGGCAATAGGCTCGCCCTCTATCACATAGGACGTAGACTATATGGTCATGCTCACTTAAATGTCTGTGGCTTTTTTTTCTTTTTGATGTTGGGAAATCAACAAATAACTTCTCCCGCTCTGGGTAGAGCAGGAGGGCGTGTCAGACTTTTACTGACTAAAACCCACCCGTGTTCCCTCAGTTGCCTGTGTGCCACTTGCCACAGTATCTCTTTCGAACGACCCGCATCCCTGGCAGAATGTCTCACTGGTGGCGCGTGTATTGTATCATTCGGTTCCCTACAAAATGGTTGAGCTGGATGGTGCTGATCCATGCGTCAAGTCCGTGAACGGGCGCCGTCGGTTGAGACTGGTCATCTCCTAACTTAATTTTTAATGTTACATATATTTAAAACTAGCTTTTGCCAGCGGCTTCGCCCGCGCGGAACTTTCATCCCCTATTTAACGCCCTTAGGGGTTGAATTTCGAAAAATCCTTCCTTATTCCTTGTCTACATTATAAAGGGAACCTCTGTGAAAAATTTCAGCTTTCTAAGTCTAAGGGTTTGGGCTGGGCGTTGATGAGGCAGTCAGTCAGTCAGGACTTTTCTTTTTATTAATTTAGATTTTTTCTTCTTGTTTTTACATTTTTCACATAAGGAAGCAAGGAGAATATTGTACACAGGATTTTGTAATATCTTGATATAAAAGAGTGTCGTTGGAGTTTCTTGCCCGTTCTTCTCCACAGAAATCTACGTTTTGGAATGGGTAATAACTAGCTTCAACTTTCCGACTAACTGAATCGAGTTTTTAACAGTTCAAGAGTACCTATAAATAGTATAACTGAAGTAAATGCTTTGACTTGGTTGCACAACTTCAGTTCGATCCAGTCTGTCCCTTGCTGCCCACTAGTCTTGTGTAGTTCGTGAACGTTGAACGAATAGGAACCGTCTCTTTGCACTGTATTATAAGAAACGTTTCCGAATGTTGTCTTGTAATCGGTCCATTAGTTCTTATAGCTCTACTGTCTGAGAGCGAAGAGCGAATAGAGCTAATAGAACTAATAGAATTAACTAGTTCACTGACCGAAATGAACTAGTACGGAGCGATCTCAAAAATTACCGAGCAGGCACAAGACTACTGCCCACCACCAGCGACGCCCTAAACCGAGGTCCGACTCCACAGGGGGTGCTCTTAGCGTGTAGTCGCTTTAGTTTAAAAAAAATGCGTGTGGCACTCGGGGACTGTCGCGGTAAAGCTATTGCATAGCATTTTTATCAACATAAGCAATTATAATTAATATATATAATATAATTTATGCAGTATTTTTTTTTCTTTGATATTAATTCAAGTTACACTTTTTGAGCGTGGTGACCGATAAGAAAACAAATTTTATTATATCGTACAGTCGTACCATATACATACACGTTAAGCGAACGCTCGGCCGAGCTACATGGTAGGCGGAGTGGGAGGTGTTAGGTTTATTTCGTTACGAAATTTCTTGATTCGGTCGCCGCGCTCAATGCCCGCGATAAAAGCTATGCAATAGCTTAAAAATGTAAGCCTTGGCTGGAACCCACAATTTATTAAGGTTACCACAATAAAGTCCGGTTAAGCAGCCGACAACATTAAAGGTTGACAAAAAAGTTGCGCAATGTTATGTTATGTAATGTAAACGCAAACAAACGTCTGTGAATGCGGCGGTAACACCGAGATTTGTTATAGCAGTACTAAAAATAGACTCCTATTTTGTCATGAGGAATCTTTGTATCCTTTTGCGTCACTCAGGCAGAGAAGGCGGGACCATCCGTTTGCCTAACGCAATGATTGTAGCAATACCCTCGGCACCGTTTATAATGGCATTCTCTACCATTTTCTTTGAGTTTTAGACCTGCGGGCTTAGCACGAGAACCGTACAGAAGCGTTTTGTTCACGGTAGGGTAGACAAAAATGACGTTTCCGTGTAGACAATTGATAGTTTTGAACCGAGAAATGTAGACAACCGATTTCTATTCTACGGTAGAGTAGAAATAGAAAGCGTCGTGCTAAGCCTGCAGGTCCCTATAAATGTAGACTATTTCAGAAGAATATTTCTTCCCAAACTGCCAAAATCACACCGACAACAAACTTTCTACTCGACGGCCATAAAGTATATACGATTATCTACAAAATCATGAATCGTATAGAACGCATAACTGTGATAATTAATAGAAAAACATAGCCATCTTCTCCTATTATGTACATCATTTAGTTAATAATCATGTCCATTATTCCGTCGACAAATCGGTGCTCAAATCAAATCAAATCATTTATTGGTTTGCAAACATGGGTAATAAAGTACATAGATGTTGTATATATTTTATGAGTTCTCCATATTCTACCGTCACATGGGCATGCAAATCATATACCTATTACATTATTATTGAAATTACACAAATTAAAAAGAAAATTAAATACTGCAAACCACAAATTCATGTCAATTTTTTTTTAATTTCAGCTCGTGCTAAGCCTGCAGTAATAGTATGCCAGAATAACAATTGATGAATTCTGTGCGAGATTGTAATCGTTAGAAATGTCTTTTGACTATAATTATTACTGAGATAACGGTGTCTAATAGAAATGTATGGAAGACTAGGATTTAATCCGCAACTTCGTTCGGTAGACATAGATTAATAAGAAATAAATAACTGATTTATTTGAATAAGTTTTCATGCCATGTTTGAAGTTCATTGCCTCGAGGATTATGATTTTTCATACAATCTAATGTGGAAGGCATTCCATGTATTGCCGGACGTAGACCGCGCGTAACACCAAGAGTGAAGCCAAAAAAACAAATACTAAAGCCTTGCATTATATACAATGCGAGGATTTAGTATTTGTTTTTTTTGACTCTTGGTGTTCCGCGCGGTCTATCTGCCTTTGTTTTATAATCTAAACCAAAAAAAAAAAAAAAAAAATTCTAAAGCGTCGCATTGTTTGTTACATAAAATACGACGCCTTAGTACCTATTTGGTTTTTTGGCTTCTCTCTTGATGTTCCGCGCGGTCTATCTGCCTTTGTTTTATAATCTGAATGAAGGGGTTTATTTAAACAAACAACAGAAGAATTTTGCAAATCCTACTAATATTATAAATGCGAAAGTAACTCTAACTGTCTTTCTGTTACGCTTTCACGCCCAATACGCTGAACCGATTTTCATAAAATTTCGCTGAGATATAGCCTGGATTATGGAGAAGGACATAGGCTACTTTTTTACGCGATAACCAACTTCCACGTGGGCGGAGCCGCGGGCAAAAGCTAGTCGATTTACAAATGATGGAGTTCTGAGGTAACAGAGATAGTACGTCCTCTTAATTGAAGTTAGTTATAAACAAATGAGTTCACTTTCGAATTGTGGAGGTAAGCAGTGAACATTACAGGATAGCTCTAAAATCTTTCAGGGCATCACGAGATGGACACTATCATCATCAGCCTACAACAGTCCACTGCTGGACATAGGCTTCTCCAATTGCACGCCATTCGGCTCGATTCTCGGCAACTCTCATCCAGTTGCCACCAGTAACCCTGCGAAGACCGTCACTACCTAGTCTGAGGGCGTCCTACCTTACGTTTGCCGATTCGCGGTCTCCACTCAAGAACACGTCTACCCCAACGGTCATCGGTTCTACGGCTAATGTGGCCGGCCCATTGCCACTTCAGCTTGCTAATTCTGTAGCTATGTCGACCACTTTGGTTCTCTGCCGGATCACCTCATTCCGGATTCTATCTTTCAGAGAAACTCCGAGCATAGCTCGTTCCATAGCTCGCTGAGCGACTTTGAGTTGATGGACCAGCCGTACCGTGAGTCTCCACGTTTCAGCTCCGTAGCACTATGCGGGGTTCTAACTGCATATAACGATTGTCTAATTAAAACCATATCTATTTATATGCCAATACTGATTCTATTCCTGGATCGTTAATACGACGTTTAGTTCTCGGCAAAGAATAGACTGCCCTATAGAAATGAGCAGTGGTGGCCCAGTGGTGACGGCCGAGACTTACGAGTTGTAGGTCGTGCTTTCGAACCCAGCCAGGCGCAATACTTTGTGTTAATAATTTCATCACCACTGCTCTCAAACGGTGAAGGAAAGCATCGTGAGGAAAACGGCATGTCCTAGAACAAAAAATTCGAAGACATGTGACATCTACCAACCCGCACTGGGCCCGCGTGGTGGATTACGGCCCACTCCCTCTCACGGAGAGGAGGCCTGTGTCCCAGCAGTGGGAACGTAATAGGCTGAGCATGTATAGAAATAGTGTAACAGATGTTGAGGGGCTCGTGGCTAAGTAATTTCAGCCGCACGGGTCGATCGATCAGGTTAAGCTATGCTTGCCGCGGTCAGTCCGTCGATGGGTGAACATATTTTAATACCGAGACCCCTCCGTGCCTTGAAAAGCACGTTAAGTCCCGGGTTTCATTCTAGGATCTTTGATAGTCGTTATAAGGTCATCAGAAGCCCGAAGGTCTGACAACCAGTCTTACCAAGGGGTAAATGATTTTTGGAGATCAGATAGGAAGTCGATCCATGTAAAATACTGATACTCAGCTGCATCCGGTTAGACTGGAACCCGACCCAAAAAAGGCAACACAAATTTATTGGACTGTTGGACCCATCCAAAAACTTACCTCGTCAAACACAGCTTGAGGCGCAGACAGCCGACTTTTAAGAACTTTGTATTGAAGATCACGCCTAAACGGCTTGTCTTGTTTTCGAAAAAAAAAAATAAGTTAAACTAGACAACTTTTTTCGTCATTTGAAATGTGAATATTTTAAGTCCTTTTTTTATAACATAATGTAATTAATTGGTAATGTCTATCGCGGACATAAAAACGATAATCACGCAAAAACTACCGGGTGTATTTCCATAAAACTTTCACCATCTAGAAGACAATTTAACCACCTAAAATTTAGTACACGGTTTTTCTTTGAATTGTGTTTGATAAATCAACATGGGTTGTTTTTCGAAAAACTTGATGCGCGTTGAGGCGGGGTCTCTTGCGGGCGATGGGCGGCAGTGCATCGCTGTAGGTAGCTGTCATCTATCATCGCCTTAAACTACGGATTTTAATGTAGTTTCCATCACTAGACAGAGTGGTTCAAGAGGAAGGTTTATATGTATAATACACCAACCTCCAAGCGGGCGAAGCTGCTGGCAAGAGTGGCTAGTTCTCCTATACATCGTTTCTAACAATGACTGCCAGAAGGGGGTTACCTATTATTAGATTACAAATACATGCAAACAAATGTTGCCAGTAAAAAATATGTATTGTTTAAGCCACGGATACACTAGGAGACAAATGTCCCATGCAACTCAGATTCTACGTGTTGCTGCAACGTTCCCAAACTACCCCGAATTGTCTCTCAGTGTTTCGCGCAACATTTTACGTGACCCGGGACGTGTTTCGTGTTGACGCTCTGCGGGCAAAAAAAAACATCGAGTCCCGCGACAGTGTTGCGGCGTTTGTTCCCCTATTGTCAATAGTGTGGCGAAACGATACTGTGCTACAATTGATTGAAGTTTTGTGTCCTATTTTGCAATAGATGGTCCAACCATGTTCAATAAAATTTCAAAGTCAGATGGTGACATTCGCGAGAAATTTGCAAATGATCCGTCAGATAAAAACTTTTATTTGTGTTTCCCGACTTCGGAGGTAATTACGCATCCGCCACCTTTTGTTTCACTTCTTCTTATTTCCCGATAAAATAATTAGATACGGCAGCACTAATCAAGACAACCTCTTCGGGCAACATCCTTGCAACTACTGACTAGTTTGGACGCCTGCAAAGTCACGCAACATTGTCCCCGAGAACATCACGTAGTTAGTCAGCGACATGTTCCGCAACATGTTGCTCTATTCGTCCCCTAGTGTATCCGTGGCTTTATGAATCTGAACAATACATATTTTTACTGGCAACATTGACGGAGATGTATTTATAGTGCAGTGTGAATACACTGCACTATAAATACATCTCCGTTCACGAGGAGGAGCAAAACAATGGGGCTATTTTTCAATTCAAAATATCCATAACATTGCGCCTCTTTTCTTCAAGTTAGATAGAGGTGCACATATACCTAGTACTTCCACATTTCAAACAGTCTTACCAAGGGGTACCGTCTTACCCAGTAACCGGGTTGTGGAGGTCAGATAGGCAGGGACTCCATGTAAACTACTGGTATTCAGCCCACAGTTGGGAAAAGGCAGTTGATGGTTCTGTGTGGTGCAGGACGTAAAGAATACCATCATCCCATTTCTTCCCGTGGGTGTCGTAGAAGGCGACTAAGGGACTTACTAGAGAATGGGCAGCAGCGTTCTCTATGCATTTTACCACCATACTGCGATCGCCAACCTGCCTGCCAAGCGTGGCGATTATGGCAAAATTCCCTTTTGGCGGAGGCCTATGTCCAGCAGTGGACGTCTTTCGGCTAAAATGATGATAATGATGATGAAATAAAGCTTTGCTCACGCATTACCGTCGGAAAACAATTTAATATCGGAAGTATTGTGATCATCGGAATCTGTAGCCGAAATGAGTTTGAATGTAAGGGTCGAGAGCAGTGTTGGCCAAGATATAGGTTCCAACTTACAAGTTGTTATTTGTAAGTTCGAACCCAAACAGACGCTTTACTTTGTGTAAATTATTTCATGACCACTGCTCTCAAAACGGTGAAGGAAAACATCGTGAGAAAACCGTCCGAATGTCCGAAACCAAAATTTCGAAGATATGTGACGAAATCTACCAACCTGCACCCGCGTGGTGGATTACATGTGACCTCCACAACCCAGTTACTGGGTTACCTAGGCAACTATTGTGGAGGTCAGGACAGTATTCTATACCCCTTTGGTAAGACTGGTTGTCAGACTTTGGACAACTGACTACCTGTAACGACTGTCAAAGATCTACGAATGACAGTCGAGACTAACGGGTAAAGTGCTTTTCAAGGCACGAGCACACTTGGCGTCGCGGTGCAGTCGCAACTATATAGGGATACGCAAAATTTCAAAAGTATCGATACTTTACTCGATACCAGTATCGTATCAAAAGTATCGATACCAAAAAAGTATCGGTACAAAAGTATCGATATCTGAAAGTATCGAGTACTTTTTAATACATTAAAAAAAAACCTGAATGGTGTGTTGTTTGTGTTGCTAAGTTTCGAAAAAAATCTATCAGGAATGTGTCTCACAAAATTGCCACTAACATCCAATAGAAATACTTCTAAAGCCAAAAAAGAAAGACACTACACAGATTATTCAGCCCGTAAAATGTTTCGTAAATAAACTCCTGAAACAGCTCAAGAAATTAAATGGTACACGTAAGTGCTTGGCACTGAGTGGGAATTTCCCGAATCATGTTTTAGATTTAGTAGTATTGCGACAAATATTTTGTTTAAAGTATCGATCAACAATATTTCTTTATCACAAACTGATTTTTTATTACAAATGAGGAGAAGGAAAGTAGGCATCGATACTTTTAGAAAGTTTCGATACCTCAAAAATATCGGAACAAAAGTATCGATTCCAAAAGTTCTTGGTATCGAAACAAAAGTATCGATACCCTGTGGTATCGATACTTTTTGCGTATCCCTAGTCGCAATGACAGGCTAGAGGGGAGACGCACGCTCTTGCAAGCTTGCTGCTTGCCGTATCAACTAGACGTACGGTACTCTCGCACACCCGATGACAGTCGCATACTACAGTATAGCTCAACCTTATTTTAGGGAGCTCAACGGAATTGATTTCTTCGTCCTTTTTAAAGCAAAAATGACTCGAGTAGGTAATATAACCGATTATGTGCATCGCTAGTACAAAAGCTGGCTGGTAATACCTCTTAATTGGATGACATAATTCTCGAGAGTCTAACGTACTGGCGACACTGATCATAAATATATCACGGGACACAGGAGAGCAATTTTTTGGATAATTTATGGACGTAAGTCATTTTAAAAGGTGGACTGTTAATCGGAAATACGTAGTTGTTTTCAGAAGTCTCAAATACATAATCTGAGCTTCTACTGAACAATTCTTGATTGGGAAACCCAAAAACACTTTGTTCGACCTAGGAATCAAACCTCATGCTACGTAAGCAGTAGCTCTTGTGATCACTAGACCAACGTAGTAATTTTAAAATAAAATTATATTATGTTGTATGTAGCAGTGGCGAAATCACCATATAACTCGATTTTATGTATAAGTGAACATTTTTTAAGTGATAAATCGATTCATGTATTTAATCTTGAAAATTACAACTTAATCTCATACAATACCAGAAACAAAAAAATAAGAGGGGGTAGTCTAATCTTGGGGCACATAGACAGAAAAGTAGAAATTATAGATTATATAAACAAATTGTATAGGATGGAAGCCTTTGAAGTATGTTGTATTAAGGATACTAGTACTGGTATATACTTGTGTTGCTGTTACCGCACCCCAAATGCCAAGAATTTCGAACATTTTATGTTGAATATGGAGAAGCTTTTGGAATATTTGTTCAAGAGGAAAAGCATTATCTGTGGTGATTTTAATGTGGACTTAATGGTGGAGAGCAAAACCCGGACTGAATTCATTAGTTTACTGGCATGTTATAATTTCCGTCTGCTTATTAATACACCTACGTTTATTCGCAACAATTGTGCATCTTGTATAGACAACATTATAACTAATCTTCCAGATGATTGTGTGGAACAATGTGATGTAGACCACAATGGCTTGGCGGATGGACATGGTGCGCTGTTGGGCGACTTTTTATTAGATAATATAATTGATAATTCAAAGAAAAATAAGTATAGAGTTGTAAATAAAAGAGTCTTTAACACTAAAACCCGCCTAGCTTTTAGGCAAAAAATTCTTGAAACTGACTGGAGTGGTATGGGAATGAACACGTTTTTGAGGACATTTGCTACAATTTTCAGAACTTGTTACAGCAAGAGAGAACAAAAAATTAAACTCAAAAATGGTTTGAAATTAAGGTGGATGACAAAAGGCATTAAAACATCAAGCCAAATGAAACGTTTGCTGTGTGCTGGTGGTACTAATAAGCTGGAAGACAGTGTTCGGGATTATAAAAAAAAATACATAAGAATATACAGAAGGGTACTATCTAAGGCCAAAAAAATAACAATAACTGAAACCATTAAAAATTCTTGTAATTTAAGTAAAGAGGTTTGGAAAGTTATAAATAAAAGCACGAATAAAATTAAAGCACCGCATTCTGAAATTCTCTTGCTTAAATTTGACGGTAAAATTATAGATAATCCCTTAGATGTTGCAAACGTATTAGTTAATCAATTTAACTACAAATGTACTTTGAGTAATTTTAAGAATCTAGATCCCCATATTTTTCTTGAGCAAAGTACTAAAAGAGTTCAAAATGACATGGTTATTGCGCCTGTTACTCCTAATGAAATAGTGAAACTAGTTGATGGCATGGAAAATAAGAAATCATGTGGTTATGACGAAATTCCAATAGCAGTTATTAAAGATAATTTAGATATATTAGCTGAACCTTTAACTATTTTTTACAATAAATGCATTTCAGAAGGTATCTTTCCGGAACAGTTCAAAATAGCAAAAGTTATCCCACTCCACAAAAAAGGCTCTAAAACGGATCCAAGAAACTATAGACCTATTTCTTTGCTGCCCATTCTTTCCAAAATTTTCGAAAAAATAATTAAGAGTAGGCTTGTAGTTCATCTAAATTTAAACAAGGTTTTGCACTTGAGACAATTTGGATACCAAAAAAATGTCGGAACAGGGGACGCCATATATACATTGGTAGATGATATAATTAGTAATTTGAATAGAAAAAAGAGGGTAGCCGGCATTTTTCTTGATTTAAGCTCAGCCTTTGATACAATTGACCACAAATTACTCATTGCAAAATTGGAGCATTATGGGGTGAGAGGCAAAACTTTACAACTTTTATCTTCATATTTGAGTAACAGGAAAATGTATGTGGATATTAGCAAAATGCAAGCTAATGGTAATGGCATTTGCAGTAAATCTTCTATGCAGGATATAGTAGCGGGCGTACCCCAAGGATCGATTGTAGGGCCTATTTTGTTTATATTATTTACAAACGATTTAATTAATTACATTAATTCAATATTTTCTGACACACGGCTGACAGTATTTGCAGATGACACCAACGCAATAGTTGAAGCTAACGACATACAGGAGCTTTCCGCTAAGGTTAATGCAGTGTTAACAATTTTTAATTCTTGGTTTGAAAGTAACAAGCTAATTATTAACACCGAAAAAACCAAAATTATGTTATTTAGTACAACAGCTCGTAATAAAGACAACATGACGATCGCACTTAATGAAGTCAAGATTGATATAGTTAATGAGGTAAAGTTTCTAGGGGTATACATTGATAAATATTTAAATTGGAAAAGGGAATTGCAAGCAATTGATTCATATATTTCCTCAGCATGTTATGCCTTACGCAGTCTTAGGGACGAAATTAATATAAAACACCTTAAAATGGTATACTATGCTCTAATAGAATCAAGGTTAAGATATAGTGTCCAGTTTTGGGGAAATAGTTTTAAATATAACTGCCAGAGAGCCTTTGTACTCCAAAAGAGAGCCATACGAACCATGGTCCGGATATCACAAATAGAGAGCTGTCGGCCACATTTTATAAATTTAAAAATTCTTACTGTACCAAGCCTCTATGTTTTAGTATTGTTGGTGAATTTTAAAAAAAACTTACATAATTATGAAACAGATGAAGAGAGACAGTTGAGGGAAAGTACGCGCAGGAAAGATTTTAAAAACAAAATAAAACCCCAACTTAATATTGTTGAACATAGTCCTCAATATCAAGCAGTTCGGATTTTTAACAGGTTACCATTGGACTTGAAAACTTTAATTTACAAGAGCTCGTTTAAGTCAAGACTAAAAGCGTTCCTATTGGAGAAATGTCTGTATTCGATAGACGATGACATATCTACGTTTTAAAAATTTGATATTAGTTAATGTGAGACTGGGGAATATTAGTATGTAATAGTTGTAATTGATTTTGAATTTTTATTAGTATTGTTTTTTCATATTATTTATAATGTTATTGAATTTATTGTATCATGCATGAATGTGTTAGTTTATAATTTTAATGAGTTTGTTTGTGTTTTTATTTTAATGAGTTTGTTATTGTTTGTTTTTATTTATTTGTTATGTATGTTTTCAAACACAATATGAATTGTTCCTGAAAAATAAATTGAATTGAATCTACCGGCTTCCCTTCGGGGATTCGCATCGGCAACTTAATCGCTATAAAAAAATGGTGGGTCAATAGTGGTTACTATTGCCAAAAAGTATAGCTAAGTACACTACAGGTATTTAATTCACAAACAAAATAATGTAATTCTTTACATTCCTATATTAATTTCAGAATGATAGTAAGTGTTCTTTATTGATAAGTCAGTCAGTTGAAACCGATTTCACTTCGGCTTCTTTCTTAGCAAAAATTGACACCTCGCCGCCGCTGGTGTATGTATTTCCATTTTGCACTTGCTTTTTAAAGACTGTAACGTTTTTTCCCCTGCAATGTTATTTAAACTGCCTTTGGCAATCAGTGCTTTTTAATTAGCTACTACTATACAATACCAACACCTGATTTTACTCGACTGCGTCAGAAGGAGGGTTATGTTTTTCGAGTGTATGTTTGTATCCATGTATGTATGTGGATTTCTTTGGCACTCTCGGAAATTGATAGATTTTAGCTTGAAAGGCGTCGTGAGATTCGTCTCAATTGTGAGAGTGACAATTGGTACCTATATTTAATATTAGTTATGAAAATTAAAATGGCCTATTTTTGTCAAAAATCGGCCATTTTAATTTCAACATTCAATTTTTTTTTCTGAAAACTTATAGGGTTTCAAAAATAGGCGTTATTATTAAAGTGGAAAGTGTTAAATAAAAAAAAGAAACATTTAAAAAATCTAAAAACTGGACTACGTAAAAAGTTCACTTAAAAAAAGAAAAACAGAAACTTTTTTTAAAGAGGTTGATTAATAAACTGAATACAATAAGCAATCTTATGCAGTTGGAGGCAATTATACCATCCATGGTATCCATATAGATACCATCGATACCGTAATCAGACCTGTTACTTAGACTTTTGGCCATCAGAATACCCGTAATGGCACTGTTAAATGACACCTGGGACGAAATAGACAGAATATTTTTTTTTTAATCACTTCGCTTTAAACTGACATCCTGCTCTTATATTTTTGTAGTATTTGTGTAACTAAATAAAACTTAATTTAAATGCCATAAATCCATCACTACATTATGTTTTCATTTAAAATTTCATTCCCTTTTATTCATTGTGCTATTTAACACGGCCACAAGTGCACTGCACGTTAGGTCTAATTGGATGACACAATTTGTATGTCTGACTTACGACGGGCAACAGTGTAGCGGTCATTTTACGAAATTAAATCGTTAATCATCACTTTTTTTTTAATATCTTGATGATATCATTGTCTTGCTTACATTTGATGATGACGAAATAAATATAATTTTGGTGATAAAATCATTTCTGAAAACTCCCAAGCCGAAATGTGTTACATTAAAAACAGGCACAACATAAAGACATTATTATCAGTCATCATCATCATCATCATTTCAGCCGGAAGACGTCCACTGCTGGACATAGGCCTCCCCCAGGTTTTGGGGGGTTTTGCCATAATCGCCACGCTTGGCAGGCGGGTTGGCGATCGCAGTATGGTGGTAAAATGCATAGAGAACGCTGCTGCCCATTCTCTAGTAAGTCCCTTAGTCGCCTCCTACGACACCCACGGGAAGAGATGGGATGGTGCTATTCTTTTACGCCCGGCGACACATACGGGACAGTTATTTATCAGTAGATATTATAACTTAAAGGGAGAGAATTGTGGCTAAGTGATAACAACGGTACGGGTCGATATACCAGGATAAGCTTGCCGCGGTTGATCCGTGGATGGATTACCCTCATCACAACTATGTTGAGGTCAGCTTCCAGTCTAATTGGATGCAGCTGAATAACAGTGTTTTTCATGAGCCGACTGCCTATCTGACCTCCACAACCCAGTTACTGGGTAACACAATAGCCCTTGGTAAGACTGGTTGTCAGACTTTCGGGCTTCTGACGACCCGTGACGACTGTCAAAGATCCACAAATAACAGCCGGGGCCAACGGCTTAACGTGCTTTCCGAGGCACGGAGGTGTCTTGATATGTAAAAATGGTCACCAATCCACGAACCAACCGCGGCAAGCATAGCCTAACCTGATCGATCGACTATTACTTAGCTAGAGAATTTAATAACACTGCTATACATTTACGTATTTGCTTGAAAAAAGATATGGTGGTTAAACGTCCCAAGACCAGCGTCTTCAAAAGAAGTTTCGTTAAGAAATTATTACATTGGTAAACAATAACTTTGCTTAACTTACTCCTCAGAGGATACACCGTGACACTTTTTCTGAGATTAGAACTTTTGTTTTGTTGTTCAGTTTCAAAATCTCTGTATTGGTTGCTTAGAATGATTTCCCAATGGCATTCCTGAAAGGCAATCGGTATAAGTACAGCCTTCTTTCCATGACCTGTAGGGGCTCGTGGCTAAGTAATCAGAGCCGCACGATCAGGTTAAGCTACGCATACCAAGACCCCTCTGTACCTCAGAAAGCACGTTAAGCCGTTGATCCCGGCTGTCATTCATGGATCTTTGACATTCCTAACGGGTTGCCAGAAGCCCGAAAATAGGACAATCAGTCTTCTTCAGTCTGGACCAAATTTCGGCCATGAAGACCAATCTCAACGGAAACTAACTTTCGGTGCGGCGCAGGAGACATTATAGTACACAAGTGTGTGCGCAAACATAGTTGTCTCTCACTCCCATAGTCAGATGAGACGGCAATCCAACACGTCCGGAGAGAGGTCAGACGGAAAGCGGAGGACAGGGTTTTATGGCGCAATATGGAAGAGGCCTAAGTCCAGCAGTGGACTGCGATAGGCTGAGTTGGTTGATGGTCATGGTTCGAGGGGAGGGAAGTAGGGCTCAGCTCACGGGGCACAAAGTCGAACTGACACTTGATTGGATCGGAAGATCGATAGCAAAGCATCCACAACCTCATCAGCCACACAGGACGAACCTAATACCCTTATCCACTTTTTTGAATTTTTATGGTTTCTTGAAGTTTTGTAAGTACACTGTGGACCTGCCATAATTAAAGACAGAAACTGACAAGACCTAGGATGTCACTTCACTCACAAGACCAACGGCTTCCGAGGCACGCAAATAAATGTTTACTTTACTTTACCTTGAAAAATACCGCCAACTTCCAAACTAACGTCACACTCTTGCGCAACCTTGGTATACAACCGACCCCCCCGATCCGATATACCTACACGAAATAAATGGAAAACTGGAAATGAAATAAATGGAAGACTGTCTCGTTGGTGTAGTAGTAGCAAGTGCTAATGCAGATCACGTGGGTTTGATTCTCAAGATGAGCAATGTGTGTTTGGGTTTTTCTGTCTGGAATTTCTTAGCAGCCTATTAGGCTCGCCCGTTTTACATGGAACTTAAACACATAATGTGGGTGTACTATATGTACCTACCAATGGCGTAACTAGGGTGAGGCACGCAGCGAAAGAACCCTGGGATATCGATGGGGGCCTCAAAAAGTCGCCAAATCTATACATATAATAAATCTGTAAAGGAACTTTTTCTGTACATTTAAAATATTTCGAAAATAATTGCTTGGGGTGGGTAAGGGATAATCACCAGATGACATTTTAACCCTTATCAAAATTTTTGTCTGTAGCTCGGTTTTTCAGTTTCTATGTTGAATAGATCAAGTATCACGTCAAAAGAACGAAACTAATATGGTTATCTTTCATACTCAAATATTGTTTATAACTCAGAGTTTATATTAGTCTTTGTTTCATCGCAATCGCTTCGGTCAACCTATCTAAATAATTTAAAGTGTTCAAGAATAATTTATTTACGTAATGTTGAAACACTTAGCGACATCTATTGGCGTGAAACGGTACTAACGAATACTTAATATTAACACACGTCATTCTCATTTAAGTTACTTACTGTGTCTGTGTTATTTCAAAAAGTAATGATACTGATTACTAAAATCGCTTTCCGTTGGTGGTTGATTCCCACGAATCAAAAAAGCTTAAAGAATTTCAAATAAAAAGTTGTGATAATATTAACTGACGTGGTGTTCTGAGTCATATATGTACCTAGAATGCAATGTTAGATAAATATTTATTAGTTTTATCAATCAAATTAATACAAATAGAGGGGAAGAAATCTCATTTTTAATTGTGATAAAAGTCTTAGTAGCGCCATCTAGCATAATATAGCAAAATTAGAGCGGCTAGAGGAACATCTCCATAGAAATTCTTAATCTCTAGCGTCAGTAACGCCATCTAGGTTTGAATAGCAAACATGCAAAGACAACAACTTGATTTCGCGCGAAATTTGATAATGTTAAATTTAAATGCGTGTTTACAGCATTACTCGATTCAAATAATGGGAGTTTTGGGAGTAAAGAGTTGTAAATACTTATGTGCTAATTTTCGTGATGTTGGTTTTCGAGGTGGGGAGGGGTTCAAGCGAGGTCGGATGGTGAAAGTCAGGAAAAAAAATCCAAAATTGTGCCCATAACTACTGGTGGATTTGAGTAAATAGATAGGTTTTCACACGGGCAACTGGTAGTTATGTCGATGCTCTTCCGAGCAACATCGCTTACAGAGAAGCATTTTCTTAGTTAAAACAAGTTTAAAAATGTATTTATTTATCCATTTGGCATCTCCAACAAAGGATACATTACCTACACAGGAACAATAGAAATCACAATAGTAAAATATTGACAATTTTAAAGTCGCTTCTTTAAATATAATTATTTATTGGTCTACAAATAAATGTATGGCTGAACAAAAGAAACACTGAAACATTTTTGATTACAATTTACAATAAAAAGGCATCGTAACTGAGAGTCGCGGAGGATCGCTCTGTTACGTCCATTATCCTCGGGATCGGGCTCTCTCTCTTCCTGCTGCCTGCGTCAGCAGCGGGGAGAGAGGTGGGGGCGAGCGCGGTATGGCACTACGTAGCAACAACATCGTACTTACTATGTTCATAGAAAACCCGTGCTATACAATTAAATAGTTTTTTTTGCCTGGTTTGGTTTTTTTTTCAACAGCGCTTTTAATGTGGATAATGACCGACGTTACGGGGCGTAGGTAATGGTAACATTCGCAGCGAGCATGTCTTTACGCCGTGTGCTAAAATCAGTGTTGCTCGCTCGCATGTTTTGCCGTAGGTACTACTGACTGCACGAATACTTGCTTGGTAACATATTAGGTGCATTTTGACCCGTGACGCCGGTCAGTATCCACCTTTACAGCGTGATCTTTCTTCATCGTGATAACGCCATGGTCCCACGGGCCGTTAACTGACAGGTGGCGTCAGGTGTTACTGCACTGCTACCTGTCGAGGCCTATCGCAGTCCGTGCAGAGCATTCCCACTGCTGTGGTTTTATTCAGTGGTCAACGTTTGATAAACAAAGCTAAAAGACACGCGCCTGTACGGGCCGAGATAGGCGCCCGCCCCCGCGTGGAATAATGCTTCAGCACACTCAACCAGACGCGCAGTCGATTTATTGAGTAAGTACAGTAAAAGCTCCTTATTCGTGCTTCCTTCATTCGCGTTTTCACTGTTCGCGGATTAAAAAAATGCGACCCAATTCCTATATCAGCGGCTAAAGATTTATTTATTTACGGGTCTAATCGATACATCGGTACATACATATTAAACAAATAACAAAAAGGATTCCAATAGGTATCCAACCCAATATCCTTTGTAAACGCGTCGTCAGATAGACTATAAAAAAGTGAAATAGACCTTATTACAACTTCGCCTAAAGTACATACGCCAGCACATCAAGCTACTCTAATCTGTCAAATTTATTTGATAGATTTTCAACTTTAAACCGTAAACTTAAGGTTCATGTTCAATTGGGAAAATTTGACAGTTTGGGATAGGTTGACCTGCTGGCGAGTGTACATTGTCAAATGATATCGCCGCTGTAGGTATTGGTTCGGCCTTTGACATCTACAATAGCCGCCTTCGCCGCGGTCGGTGTTTTTAACCGACTTCAAAAAGAAGGAGGTTATCAATTCGACATGTTTATATTTTTAATGTATGTTCAGGCATAACTCCGTCGTATATAGACGGATTTGCAAAATTCTTTTTTTTTTCGAAAGGGGTTTACTCCGAAATGGTCCCATTGAAATTTCATATAGACAGGGCCCGATCTAGCTATTTAGCCGCTCCGGGCAAAAATAACATTCGCCGCCCTTTGCACTAACACCATCAAAGATGGTACGACCATAATTATGTGATATTCTTTTAACTATATAATATTCACATACGTTAGTCTACTACGGCTTCTGAACAAGTATACAAAAAGTATGTTTGTAAGTATACATTTTGCCGCCGCTCATTTTTGCCGCTCTGAGCATTTGCCCGGCTTGCCCCCCCTTAGATTGGGCCCTGCATATAGATCTGATGATGCGTTTCGGAAACAGACAACGGAACTCTTCAAAAAATTACAGCAAATCAACCGCGAATGTTGCTATCACATAAATAAGTATGCATTGTTTTGACCCAAAGGATGATGAAATTTCGAAACAAAAAAGTGAAAAATAAAAACTTTTTTCAAAAAAATAACAACCGACTTCCAAAAATCACTACAAAGTGCAAAATAACTTTAATTTCGGAAGGCGGTGACAAATAATTAAAATACACATCCAACGTCACCGACTTCCGAAATTAAAGTTATTTTGCACTTTGTAGTGTTTTTTGGAAGTCGGTTGGTATTTTTTTGAAAAAAGTTTTTTGAGAATGTAAACAAACATAATGAAACCAACCTCATCACCATAAAGTATATTTATATCTCATCATCATCATCATTTCAGCTGAAAGACGTCCACTGCTGGACATAGGCCTCCCCCACATTTATAAATGCTGCGACTTAATAGACATTCCATCCTTTGGTACGAGCCGCTTTGCGTGTTTTACCTATTGTTTCATCTTTCCATTTATTGCAAAATGTTGAAATTTTTTCTTTACTTAAAAACGATTTTCGACGCGAAAAAATCTGTTTAACGCATAAAAATGCTTGATCGTTTACGCCTTGGAGAGTCGCTTGCATCCATATCACGCTCATACAATTAGTCAATATGGTCAAAAACTTCAATTAAATTGTTTTTTTTTTTTGTCACTTAGGAACGTATCCCCTATAATCCCATATAAATTACCATTCCATAGTCACGGTTTCTGTATTCGCGGTAGGTATTTTACGGAACGTATACCTCGCGAATAAAGAGCTTTTACTGTACCTACGGCAGGTGCACATTTATTATAAAATGAGCCTCGACCAGGCGCTTTGATCTATATTTATTCTTAAAAATCTGAGTGAGACTTCGTCGCAATATCATTATAACCCCTAAAGACGCCTGCAGGCCTAGACAAAACACCTTTCTGTTAACGTTCACGCTAAACTCTACGCCAGAATATACGGGAATGACATTACCGTGTCCTTTCCGCAGGTAATGTCATTCCCATACATTTTGGCGTACCGTTTAGCGTGAACGCCAAAAGTAATGGAAAGCTGTGGTAGATTCCTACCAGGATAGATCGGAAGATCGGAGGAGTGGTACCTACACCGTCAAAGCGACACATTATTGTTTTCCGACATGCACGCGAACGAAGTCGCGGGCACAGCTAGTAATAAATATAAAAACATTAAAGGTAACAGCATAGATTTTTACTATTAAAATACAAAGGAAAAGAAAGGGATAAAAGAATTCACCATCATCAACATAATTTCAGCCGGAAGACGTCCACTGCTGGACATAGGCCTCCCCCAATTTAGAGGTGCTTGCCATGCCACGCTTGGCACGCGGGTTGGCGATCGCAGTATGGTGGTAAAATGCATAGAGAACGCTGCTGCCCATTCTCTAGTAAGTCCCTTAGTCGCCTCCTACGACACACACGAGAAGAGATGGGATGATGCTATTCTTTACGTCCTGCACCACACGATAAAAGAATTAGAATTTCCTAATGAAAGAAAGGGACTTTTCCAAAAGACATCAACGCGCGACTCATCCGTTTGCTCGTTCACCCATTACACAGTGTACCAATAGCTCATGGAAAGCGTTCGATGACGATGACGCAAGTTCCATGATTTTTTTTCACCCAAAAAGTGCTCACCGCGCCTAAAGAAGTTTTCACTTCAAAAAACATCAATAAACCATTTCATTACATATGAGTATCTAAGAAACCTGACGAGATAGTTGAATATACATATTGTGAAGTACGAGGATGAAAGCGTATTTCCAAATCTGCCTAATTCTATTCAAGTCATATTAAAATTGTAGTATTACAAGCGATTTTTAGCAAGTTGAAATTAATACCTTCGTTATTGAAGGTTTTAATTGGTCAAGAAAGATTATGCGACCTAGCTCTGCTTAGTGTAGACCGAGAAGTTAATTTACGAAGGGACGCAAATTTTATATGTGCCCTAGGCGCCATTTTTTATTAGTACGCCCCTGATAAGTGCACCTCTGCCAAATCTTTTGGGGAATAAGGCGTGATGTTATACCGGAACACAGCAAGTGTCGAAACAATGAATCATACGAAACTACTATTATATTAAAATAGATCGACATCTGGAATATTAGTCACAGAACAGTTATAAATAAACTCTTTAGAGTTTAATCTTATTTCTATTGTTCTGTCCTTATTTACAGAATGCGTCAGTGTGCAGTTCTGCCCTGCTAATTGTATCTGCAGCAATCGACACTTTCGGGTATTTACTTTTTTTTGCAGAAATGGTATCCTTAGAGGCAAACCGATATGGGAAAAAACTTTTTAATAAAAAAATTAAACCGCCGAAAAACCGAAAAGTTAAAAATAATAAACTTGCTTTGTCCAACCCCAATAACTTAGTTCGGAAGGCGGTGACTTTATAATTAAATACATATCCAAAGTCACCGACTTCCGAATATAGTTATTGGGGTTGGACAAAGCAAGTTTATTATGTTTAACTTTTCGGTTTTTCGGCGGTTTAATTTTTTAATTAAAAAGTTTTTATTTTATAATTTTTATGGCTATAATCTACTAATTACTACATACTTCATTTTTGATTACTTTTTGTAATACACAGTTCAGTATAAAAATCTGTGAGTAAATACTCAGAAAAATTCCAACCCTAAGGGTAATAAAACAGGGGATGATTGATTGTTAATCAATCATCCCCTGTTTTATTACCCTTAGGGTTGGAATTTTTCTTCAAAATTTATATGGGACCAACTTTGAGGTATACCCTTTCCAATAAAAAAAAGAATTGTCAAAATCGGACTACTCTGGAAAAAGTTATGCGTCATACATAAAAAAAAACATACGCGTCGAATTGAGTAACCTCCTCCGTTTTTTCGTCGGTTAAAAAATAAAAATATTTGGGTACTGGAAGTACGTTTTTTTGATAACGATATTCACAGTACTGGCCTGAAATTTTTACTTTTAGATTTTAGAAACCGCTTTTTTGCAAGTGCTGCATTTACAATTACCAGGGCAAATAGCAAATACTGTGTGTAAAATAGGGTATTACACCCATTAAAAAAATATCTTTATTAGATTCTAAAATGCTAAAAAACCACTAAAAAAACACAAAAAAAAATTATTAGGCCCTAATTTATTTCGTTATTTCATGAAATAAAACAAACATTTTTCAAAAATACTGGCTTTTTATTATTAGTATTAATGCTACGATTTTTCCCTTGTACACCCTTCCCTTGTCCCTACTCTTTTGACATTTAATTACATATCTACTTTTAATTATTAATCAATTTGAAGGTACCTAGTATAAATGAAATGTAATTTATGTATTTGCATTTAAGAATAATAAATTATTTGGATGTATACGTACAACGGTGTAACAGAAACCCTATTGCTATCCTTAAGCACTAAATATAACAGCTGGTATAGAATCACTATATATAGTTTCAGCTCAAAATAAAATACTCGGAGAATTGATACCAAATTTTCGGTTTCACATTCAAATCATAACAAACGTGTCACCGCACTACGTAGGTCAATAACTTTCTACGTTACTTACCAATATCACGATACTCGTAAATCTCTTCCGAGTAATATGTTTATTTCAATTTAATGATTAGGTTTCTGGTATCAATGTATTAAAAATTCTCATAACTCCTAGACACGTAGAGATAGGATTAAAAAACCCTTCCAATATCGTTTGATATCATCCAAAGAAGCCGTGTCCTTGGTATGTATATACCCCCTTTTTTTTTTTTTTTGTTTATACTTTATATAATGTATAAACGACCTAAGTCGACGTTCACACGGACGTAAAAGATCGTAGCGGCATTTTATCGCGCTCTGAATTTTCAACTCGTGGTGTTGAACCGAGATTGAGAATCCGGCAGAGTGCCGAAAACAAAAAAACACTATTCGCACACAGTGCGTTGAAAATCCAGTAATTTGGTTTTATAAATTTTATTTATTTTTTAATTTGACATTTACTTACTATTGTTATTTTTATTTTGACACTATCATGTACATTAAAATTTCAATTAATAAATAAAATCTGACATTGAAATGTCAGATTTTATTTATTAATTGAAATTTTATTTATTAACAAAAATATTGGTAACTGATGTAGTGTTGTGACATTTTTTAAAATTAATCAGATATTTTGTAAAGTTTTCAGTGATAACTGAAGGAATATTATGACATTTGAAATAATTTAATGTATTGTGAAATTAAATATTTGCACACCACATGTAATGGTAGAATGTAAATGGGCCAAATTAATAATAACAACATACTACTTTGTACACCTACATTTTAGCAAATAAAGCATTACTTACTTACTTCCTTAAGCATAAAATCCCGCCTCAATATCAAGATTTATAATTATATCGTTTATTTATAAAAGATGAGCAGATTTCGATAGAATTTGGCACATAGATAGCCAATGACCTGATCATTTCCGATCTCCAAGCA
Organism: Polymixis flavicincta; assembly: GCA_949987655.1. Taxonomy (NCBI): domain Eukaryota; kingdom Metazoa; phylum Arthropoda; class Insecta; order Lepidoptera; family Noctuidae; genus Polymixis; species Polymixis flavicincta. The sequence goes on along the minus strand of OX465199.1, from coordinate 6,153,224 downwards.
GGCGAAGCCGATGACAAAAGTTAATTCTTTATCTCCCAACAAAATATCGGCTCTCATAAAAAAATCTTGAAGTAAAAACAATATTTGTGTTTACATGAACAACTTCAAGGGTTCCTGAAACGCAATAATGCCTTTAGATATTCAACAGCATCCGGAGAGAATGGACCGGCCCCAACACAAGATAATTGGGGTTAGCCCGAGCGCATAATAACATAATTGTTTTGCCAACCATTGCCAAAATTCAACATTCAAAGGTCTGTATTGCTATTCTGTAAAGTTCACTGCTCACCTCACTCAACTGAGCGCACACAATTCAAAAAGCGAACACATTTTTTTTTTTTTTGCAAATCATCGCGTATTTTCCGTGAGATACCGTTCGAATTTCGAAATGACGTCTTAAAAACTGGTTTACAGCTGTATCATCTAAACTGCATTTTAAAATTCGAACCGAGTCTCCGTTCGAATTTTGAAGTTTCCACAGCTTGGGACACAGACCTCTCGGTGAGTGCGGCTGGGTAGATGTCACATGTCTTCGAATTTTCGGTTCTGGGACATGCCGGTTTCCGGACGATGTTTTCCTTCACCGTTTTGAGAGCAGTGATGATGACACAAAGTAAAGCGCCTGTCTGTGTTCATACCAATGACCTACAGCTCTTAAGTGGATGTTGTACTGTTTAATTTTGTAACGGTTCTGAAAAATTACAACGGTTCAAATAAATATAGAATGAAAAAATCTTAAGAACTTCCGGTTGCGCCATATTGAATTTCTTGCGAGGTCATATGAGTTAGGATTAATTAAAGACACTTTCTGGAGCAAGACCATACGTCATTATCTTGTTAAATTCGATTTAATAGTAGGTATGTTGAGTTAGGTATACATAATTATATTTATGGTAATTACTAAGTATATCTTAAATTAGATAACAAGACTGATATCCGATGAAAAATTTATTTAAATACTATTACATTTGTTTTTTTTTTTAAATCTGCTGTTTCATAGAAAAGTGCAATACCTACGTGGTCAAAATGTATGGAACAGCTGATTTTAGTAAACGGAGTTTCTTGCCGGCTCTTCTCCATAGGAAGCGACAATTTGGAACCGTGCACCTAGCTTCTGACGTTTCATAAGTGCCCATGCAGGTTTATGTGAAATAAAATATTTTGATTTGATTTAAAGTATTTTACATTAGGTACTAAGCTCAATTACTAGCTAACAAACTATCGATATCAACATTCTTACTATGTACATACTACTCTACTTTTTTTTATCTGACACAAATGTATTTTATTTAAGTTTGCATACACGAATCATGTGGCAGTATTAGTATAAAGCTGATTTACATGCGTCACCTCACATTTCAGGTACAGTTGAAAACTAGCGTCAGACACTAAGGGTATTATTATTATTCATAAACGATGATTAAAGTTAAATGATGTTTATACGTCAAAAATTTATGGTTAAACAGACGATAATCATTATTTAACTTTAAGCAACGTTTATGAATAAGGGGGTAAATGTGTGGCCTTTTTAGCGCAGCCGTGAGGCACACTTTAATGCTAGTTTCCGAGTTCTGACATCGCACTTTTCACTTATTTTTTTTTTGCTGTATATTGTATGCTTTTTAGTCTGTGCTAAATAAATGTTATATTTAATACATCGACGGTTTTTTCCTTAATCACCACTGTCAGATATAGGGCGGCCATATTTCTTAAACCACACGAAATAAATATGTTTGAAACTCGTCGAATGCAAAACCTGTCTTTTTTTGAAGAATAAAAATTGGGAGTGATTTTCAAGGTCAAATGATGAAGATGGTCCTATTAAGTTTATTACTAATTAGTCATTAATTAAACGTTGGTACATAAATAATATTGTCCTTAGGTGAGCATATTTAAGTACCTAACTGACAGTCTTACCAAGGGGTATGGTAGTACTCAGTAACTTTGTTGTGAAGGTCAGATAGGGAGTCGCTCCATGTAAACTAGTATTCAGCTACATCTGGTTAGAATGGGAGCTGACCCCTTGGGAAAAGCTAAGCAGAAGATGACTTCAGTAGGTAACTTCAAAAAAACCTACTTATTCTCACAAGCTCGACGGAATATACTTACAGCTAATTAATATTTACGTCATAAAATTACTCTTTGCATCGTACATACACTCCATTCGTCAAAAGTGACGCTATTTTTACCGAGATTGACGTATCTAATTGCGACCGAGTAATTAGCGCTTAAAAATAGGTCATATTTACATTAACCTATGATTCGAAATACTTTCTCGATCCTGAAAACAGAAGTGGTTTAGGTAAAGAAAGAATAAATATTGATTTAACAAAATTTTGTATGTCGAAATGAATTTTCGAAATTTTCTGAAGCCAAAATCATAACCTATTTCAGCTAAAAAAGAAACATCGATCCGCAAAAATTTTGTGTTCATAATCTAAGATTATTTAATACGATTACATGGTTACAATGACCAATAATCAGATTAACCTTACACGTAATTTGTCGTCACTCACACGTTCGCATCGGAATATGTGTCAACTTTGACATTGGCGAAAATTTCGCCCGTGAAACATGGAAATCCTCACTAAATCGTCCAGACATCACCAGGATAGAACAGCGCATGCTTAACACCCATTCAGGAACGTAGCCAGAACGAGACCGCAATAGGAGCCAGAGGGAGACAGCTATAGGATTCCTAAAATTCAGGGAAAACCACTTTGGCTGCCGAACATTGTAACACATTAATGTTATGTCATTCGTGCAATTTTAAAAATCCTTCAACTCGAATACGTCACACTTTTTTCGCAATTGGAACACTTGAATTCGAATTACAATTTTCCAGTTCAAATTAAAAGAAAATGCGGCAAACAGTAACCGTCACTTTTTTTTTTCTTTAGCTAACGCGGCATCGTCGACGCCTTAACATTTGTCGGTCCGTCACTAACTGCATTAGACAGATTTTAGGTCACACGTACTGAACTAAACTAGTGAATTAATTGAAGGATAATTTACTTACGTGTGCTGCATCGACCACGCGGCGACATAAAACACTTAAGTCTATGCATTTGTTAGAAAAACCGACGATTTAACATGTAATAACGATTAAAACACACGACACAGTTATAACCTGCCAGCTTTACACGTCAATTTATTTTTACACTAACTCGGTATGCGGTACGCGGTTAATTTTAAATAATTATTTAAACACAGTAAGGCTGAAATGTGTGTGGTTACTAGTTTCGTGGGGAAAAAAAATCAATTGCAGACGGTCCGTCGGGTAGCCATTTTGTCTCCGACTGGATAAGCAGGGCACTGTTTTGTACGCATGCGCCAAGAGCCGCCCAAATCTCTATGCTCGAATAGATGAGTGTACAACAGAATATACGGAAAACTTGAAACTCTCTTAACTCAATGTTACTATCGTCATTTTTTGAGGCTGGCCGAATTTTGACAGGAAATTCTTTTTTCGGTACCTAACAAAAGAAAGCGTTATCCAGTTTTGAATTTTATTGCCGGAGTCTTGTTGGTGTTTGATATTTGGTAAAAAGCAAATGACAATCGCTTTTACGGCAATTTTTTAAAGAAAATTGATTTTCTTACCGCCAGATAATTTCATCGATATATAGAAAAATGTAGGGCACACATAAAACATTTCAAGAAAAATATCCATTTTCTACAATGACAGTTTATTGACAGATATTTCCTAAACTTAACAAATAACTACCTTCATAATCATTGCTTTCTTGGGTTAGACAGTCCCGTGATAACGCAGTCACCCGAAATGTACTCGCCTCGAGTATGTGTTGCACGCTAACCAAGATAGATGGCGCTATTTACAGCTTGGTTACAAAATTATATTGTAAGACATGTTTTCAATACCTATGCGTAATTATAGTTTTGATATTAGGCACCTTTTATAATCCTCATATTGTGTGTAAATAGGTTAACCTATTTATAAAATAAACACAATTGTTTTGTACCTATGGGTTGGAATTGCCTCTGAACTAATATCTTCCTACTTTTTCCTGCTAAACGTTCTAGCAAAATTCAATAAATAAAATAATTTGGTTAACAATTTTGTTGTTTTTTGATTTATGTTTTTTATTCCTACTCCAGATAACAAACCGGTGGGTTTTTAATGTTTTTTATTGCAAACAATTGCTCCTATTGAAAAATTCCTGATGAAAAACCCAAAAACATTTTACCCAACCCGGGAATCAAGCCCAAGACCTCACGCTCAGCAATGGCGCAAAATGTCGTGAGGAAAGTTTTCAGTACGAATGAAGGTGCTCTTACACGGGCAATTTTTTGAGCAATTATTGCTCGGCAACACTAATGGATCAATCTGGATCAATTAAGTGGAGCAATCTGGAGTAACAACAATAAATTGCCGATGTTTTTCGACAATGTTGCTTCTGATTGCTCCATAAATTTCATGAGTTACCGAATATCTAATGTGTTTTGATTTTTTTGACAATTTTCTTTCTATCCCGTTTGTACATATAACTATGTCTCGTTTCTGCGAGAGGAACCGGCCGGCGGCGGCGGCGGCCGCGGCGGGGGAGGCGCATTGTCTAGTTTTTTAAGTTGCTCCATATCTCCACACAATATGGAGCAACCTGTTGCCAGAGATACCTCTGGCAATAGGTTGCTACATGTTGCTATTGCCCTATATTGCTGGATGTAGGTAGTCGTGGCGCCATATTTGATGTGAATTGCCCAAGATGGAACAATTTTAGTTGCTCGTGTAAGCGCACCTTATGATTAGGGATCTTTCCCTAATTGTGGACACCACAGAAACGATGGGAACCCCGAACACTCTGATTCGAAAACCTGTTTGAATGGTACGCTAGTGCGAAAGCCTTGGTATCGAAATCCACTGTAGCGAATAGCATTTGAATCTAAATTTGTCTGGGGATCAAACTCGCGACCAAGTAAGTGATTACCAATAACTACCTACACTACGATGATGAAACTGACACTGAGCTAGTTGACAACCTTTTTTTTTTTTTTTTGGATTGGGAAATCATCAAATGACTTCTCCCGCTGGGTAGAGCAGGAGGGCGTGTCAGACTTTTACTGACTAAAACCCACCCGTGTTCCCTCAGTTGCCCGTGTGCCAGGGGCGGCAGTAACTCTTTCGAACAGTTACCGCCACCCCTAGCAGGCATCGGCCTTGCGGACCCCACCAGTGGTTGGTGACATCTCTAACAGCGCGCGTGGAACACAACGCTTCGTCTCGCCTACCACTTTTCGACCGCAGGGGATAGGGAGAGCGGCAAACGCTATACCGACACTCCTCTTCCCCTGCGGCCCCACCGCGTCCGCCATCAAACGTTGGCAGGCCACGGAAGGGAAGAGCGCTGCTCAGAAGTAACAGCACTCCTCCTCTGCCGCAGCCTGTAACCCTCACCCGCGATGCCTCCCATTCGACATCGCGGCCCACCTCAGTTGCGGTGCACCTCATCTCAACCTACGAGTGGCCCCACCTTTGGGTTCCTCTTGGGTTCGCCGTGGGTGGGAGACCACGGTTACTGAGCCCCCCCGCAACAACAATGCGGGAACCCACTCGGGGGGGGGTGACTAACTCAGTTGCAGTTTAGTCATCGTAGCATTCAAACAGTTTTTCGAATCAGCGTGTTCGCGACAACGTCATTCGATTTTCGACTCAATGTGTTTTCGAGGTTCGCAATATCTTCTCGTCCCACATACCGCAGTGTCTCAAGACGAAAGTCTTTGACCAGTGCGTGTTGTCAGTCACTGACATACTATAAATCCGAAACGTGGTCGCTCACAATGGGCCTCATAAGAAGGCTTAAAGTCACCCAAAGGGCAATGGAGAGGGCTATGCTTGGAGTTTCCCTGCGTGATCGAATCAGGAATGAAGAGATCCGCAGGAAAACCAAGGTATCCGACATAGCCCGAAGAATTGCCAAACTTAAGTGGCAGTGGGCAGGGCACATTGCTCGCAGAACAGATGGCCGATGGGGCCGAAAAGTTCTGGAGTGGCGACTGCGCACCGGAAAGACGTAAAGTTGGAAGGCCTCCCACAAGGTGGACCGATGACCTTGTGAGGGCTGCAGGAGTCCGCTGGATGCAAGAAGCACAGAACCGGTCGAAGTGGCGGAGCTTGGGGGAAGCGTAAAGTTATTCGATAAAACGTGCATCACAATAACGTCATTCGAATCTTCATTTCACTCCCCTTTAAGTTATGTTGATTAAATGTAAGTACCTACGGAAGCATTATATTAATTGACTTATTAACTACGTCATACATGATTCATGTCAAGTTATTTCAAATAAATAACAATAACAAACGGTAGTGTGGAGAATACCAACCACGACGATTAGCTTTTGTTTTTGCATTCTTAGAAAAATAACTTAATAGGTACTGTAATGGAAATACCTTTTCAATATAAAGATTTACCTATGCATTTAAACTCTTACTTACAAACCTGGTATACAGCAATACATACCAAACTATTTAATTAGGTATTTAACATAATAACAATATAGACTTCTTGAGACAACCTTCCAATTTCGAAGCTCGGAGAGAACCAACTTAGAAAACTAGGTGATTCCACGGGACATCAAATTTCCATTCCGTTCCGTTAAAAAACCAGTACTTTTTCGATAACTGTCAAATGAGATATTTTTTAAACGTCACTACACTAATTAAAAATCATTTGCGGCAAATCATATACTTTCAATTTGATAATAAATATTTTTTCAACACACTTGCTCATAAAATGGCTCTAATTTCACTGCAATTAGGCACATAATGACACCTATTATCAAACTGTGACTTTTTCATTACTATTATTCACTAGTGAGTTATAGAATTGGTTGAGTCGCTTTGTTCTTAGTGAGTTATAGGTTGTTTTTTAATTGGTTGAGTTGCTTTGTTCTTAAAAACAACGATGATGATGATGACGATGACATGAGGATGACGATGACGACTACGATGGTGACGATGATGATGATGATGACGATGACGATACCATGACGATGACGACGATGACGATGACATGACGATGACGATGACGACGATGATGATGACGATGACGTTGACGATGACGATGGCGATGACGATGACGACGACGACGATGACGATTACGATGCCGATGACGACGATGACAATGACGATTACGATGACGATGACGACGACGACGATGACGATGACGACGATGACGATGACATGACGATGACGACGATGACATGGCGATGACGATGACATGACGATGACGATGACGATGACATGACGATGACGATGACGATGATGACGATGACGAAGACGACGATGACGATGATGATGATGAAGATGATGATGATGATTTTGTAGTATTATTTTCTTCGCAAGTGTGTTGAAAAACGTCGTATGATACACGTGTGTATTGATGATTATCGTCCTCGGCTCTCTTAAGACCCTCGCCTAACGGCTCGGGTCTCAATGGCGCCTCAGCGATAATCACCAATGTTACACACTTGTACCATAATGTACTAAAAATCACTACAAGTGTTATAATATTATTATTTAGAAATCATGAAAGTACCATTGCATAAACCATTGACATCATTTGTGTATTCTTAAAACCAGTGTACGACTAAACGCCAACAAACACTATGCCGACAGACTGAACACCGACAAGACTTTCCTTCGACGGGACTCTTCGCCGAAAGGACACTTCGTCGACAGGGCTCATTAGGAAGGTAATAGGTTAGGTTAGAATTGCGGCCAACCGCGCGTGATACGAGCGAACGATGCGAGCGGCAGCGGCCGGCGAGCGCAATATACGTCCATGTTATTAGCAGTTACTTGACTATTTAGTAATAGCGCAAGTATGAGCCTTTGCCGGCGAAGAGTCCTGTCGGCTAAGTGTCCTGTCGGCGAAGAGTCACGTCGAAGTAAACTCTTGTCGGTGTTCAGTCTGTCGGCGTAGTGTCTGTCGGCGTTTAGTAGTACACTCTCTTAAAACATCTCATCTGCGTATCTGCTTACCCTTTCCCTACAACCTTGAGGTCGGCTTCCAGTCTAATCGGATGCAGCTGAATACTAGTATTTTACATGAAGCGATTACCCATCGGTCGTCCACAACCCAGCTATTGGGTACCACGATACCCCTTGGTAAGACTTTCGGGCTTATGTATTTTTAACCCCCGGTCAATGAAAACGAGGCTTAGCATTTTTATTCGCCGTCCCACGACGTGACAATGCCTGGATCAAAATATTACCTACTACTTATAAGGCCATTTTTTTTTTAACTTTTTTCATTTCCAAATTCGAACAGTGTCTCGTTGTGAATCCGCGATGATTTACTTTAAAAACAAATGAGTTCGCTTTCGAATTGTATGCGCTCACTTGAGTGAGGTGAGCAGTGAACTTTATAGAATAAGCAATACTGCTTAATCAAGACGCCTGGGGCCTAAGTCTACTAATTTATAAACGTCACAATGGTCTCTCAATGGTAAGTTTTTGACAGATTTGCCATACAAAAACTGTCAAAAACACACCATTGAGAGACCATTGTAACGTTTATAAATTAGTAGACTTAGGCCCCTGTTTTGATGTCATCACACCGGACAAAATGTGTCGTGTCTTCAAATTTTTTGATTCAGACTGTCTTCAAATCAATACAAATAAGCACAAATTGACACGAAAAGTACTCAACGATTGACAATATAATACGGAAAAACCAATTACATGTTACACTATTTATTGTTCTCTATTTAAATCAGGATATTTTGGTTTTTATCCTGGTTTCACAGTCATGTGGACAGTTAGGGTGACCAGATTTGATTAATTACTTAGGATATTCTGTAACTTGAGAGAACACCATAAAAGGACATAGGTACACTACCTAGAGTGATTGACGATGCCATTTAAAAAAGCTATGTAGTACAGACGCCAGCACATCAAGCTACCACAAACTGTCAATTTTTTCCAATTTGTACATGAACCTTAATCTTATGTGATAAAGTTGAAAATCTATCAAAGAAATTTGACAGATTGGGGTAGCTTCATGTGCTGGCGTCAGCACATACTCGCTACCGGTGCACTTTTAAGAAATTACCAACGGGTATCCTGGTACCCAGCAACTACGTTGTGGAGGTCTTATAGGCAGTTGCTTCATGTAAAATACTGGTATTCAGCTCCATCTGTAAAGACTGGAAGTCGACCCAAAGGTAGCCAAAAGTAGGACCAATAGTGACACCATATAAACATTTAAAAAATCTCATAGAAGAACACGTTAGAAAACAACATTAACAATACAGATTGTCACCTTGAACTCCTAACTTTTTTTTTGTGAACACAGAAAATCGCACTTACTTTTAATTATAATCTTCCTTTTCTCAATATGTTAAGTGAACTGTAAAGTTCTTTTTTTTTTTGAGAAATTAATGTCTTTAAACCGAAGGTAGCACGGGAAATGAGGATGTAAGCAGTTGGATGTAGCAAAAAGAACAGGTATAGGTATTGGTGGTTTCATGTACTTCTGCTGACCCTAATGCTTTTTAGAGGCTCTCCACTGATCAATATTATAACTAAGTAGCGATGATGCGGATTCTACTTGCCTTAATTAATGTCATGTCGATGGAGTCACAGCAATGGAATCTATTGAAGATTCTATTCCTGTCATTTCACAGACTTTCAGGGGTCGCGGGGGGAGGCAAACACCTCACTCTCGCCAGATACGGGAGCTGCGTTGAAGAGTGCTTAAGTGCCCCCGTAGTCCTCGATGCAAGTGTGCGAAGGAACATGGGGTGCTTTTAGTCAGTAGAAGTTTGACAGACCTCGTCCACCCCAGGGCAGAGGACATCCACGAGGATTTCCACACGTTACCAAAAAAAAAAACTGCCAGGAGACAGGTCGTAAGTCCCGAGTTCTAGCCCCGGGGATCCATTGAAGTATTGACGTTAGCCCACGCGCCAAAGTACATTAAAAATTTTCACTGTTGCGAAGCTACACTATCCCCGGATGACATAAGCTATATTTTATCCCCGTATTCCCACGGGAACGGGAACTACGCGGGTGAAACCGCGGAGCGCTGCTAGTTATGTATTTGTATTTCGTCACCTGCCAAAGCTATTCTGAACTATGTTGGGATCGGTTTCAAATGTAACCGGATGCATCAAATACCAGTTATTTGCATGGAGCGACTGCTTTTCTATCCTTCACAACCCAGTAACTGGTTAATAAAACACCCCTTGGCAAGACTGGTTGTGAGACTTTCGAGCTTCTGATGTCCTGTTTCGACTGTAACAGATCCACGAATCACAGCGGAGACCAACGGCTTAGCGTGCATTCCGAGGCACGGCCTCTCCGTGCCTCGGAAAGCTCTTGGTATGTGAAGATCTTGAACGTCACCCATTCACGGATCAACCGCAGCAATCGTACGATCGAACCCTGTGGTTGTTACTTAGCCACAAGCCAAGCGCAGATTATACCTATACAACGTGTACGGCTTTTTTTGTTTTGTTTGGAAAATCATCAAATAACTTCTCCCGCTCTGGGTGGACCAGGAGGGTGTGTCAGACTTTTACTGACTAAAACCCACCCGTGTTCCCTCATTAGCCTGTATGCCAGGGGCTGTGGGATCTCTTTCGAACAAACCCGCACCCCTGGAACGTGTAACGTTAAATGCGCAAAACCTCATGCACCCCAATTAGAGTATTGAATTAAAAGCATAATACAATGACCAAAACCTTTTTTTTAAAGCTAACTGTTATTTTTAAGAAAAACGTGTTGACCCAAGCATTGCTTTATGCATTTGAAATTGAGTCTTACTGCCTTGAAATAAGGTTGAATTTTCTTTGGTTCAATCAGCGGTAGGTATGGCAAAATACACATTTTTTGAAAATAATACCAATATTAAAAGTAACTGAAATCAGCTGTCAATTATGAACAAACTATTTTCAGGTCTTGTGTCTTCTGTTACACCTTGTATAACATGTTTATCTTAAGTCTTTTTCTACATAAACTGCAAAAGAAAGTCTATTTACACATGGTACCGTTAATTGCATAACTTACAAACAATAGCAATTTAAAAGGCATTCCGTTGACATTTTTGTGACGTTTCTATATGCCAACCATACGTATGACGTATTTCAATTCAATAAGGGAATTTATTGTCACCGTAGTCGACCGCCATTTGCAGTATCTCCTATATTATTATACAGGGCAGTTGTGATTTTCTTTTTTTTTTTGTAAAAAGGGTTTAAAAATTAAAATGGTAATGCTCCTTTATTTAGTGTTTGTGTGTTCAAAGTTTTTGTTGATTAAGTCAGAAGGTGAGTTTGTTTTATTTTTTTATTAAGTCGTCCGTCGTATTGGTTGAAAATATTGAGGGAGACATATAAATAATTCGTAAAAATGTTTCATGTTAAACATGGTTTGTGAGTGATTATTTTTGGTTTATAAATCGAAGTTGAATTTGGTTTTCATTGTTTATTTTTAAGGTTTCGAAGTACTTTTTTAAAGGAAAATAGTGCGTTAGCGTAGGTTCCTCAAAATAAGTCAATGATCTGAGGGGTAATTCTGGTAATTTTAAGAACGTTCCCAGTCTGATCTCAGTGTCAATCTGTCAAAAATTCCCATACATTTTTGTAAAATTTTTGAAATTCGATTGTCGCCGAGATGACACTGCGAACGTTTTTAATTACGAGAATTGGCCTTCTGCTTAAAAATGGTCTACAGGACTACATTTCTTTTCTGCTTTGATCCAACATTACATAAAATAATTTACTGTAAATACACAGATATCTAATAATAATATGACATTTCGCAAGCGGGAAGGAAGAACCCATCCAACGCAATTTAGGTATCACATCGGGAAAAAAAAACATTTATTTATAAACTTTTAACACACAAAGTAAGTGAAAACTCTTTCAGGAAAATCGGAGTTACAACTAGTTCATGGTCTAACTGCGTGTTAAATTCCATCAAATTTTTTTTAGCCGTGACGGTAGAGTAATTATAAAATTAACTAGCTTCCGCCCGTGACTTCGCCCGCGTGGAAGTCGGAAATTATCCCGCGGGAATGTACTACCGGGATAACAAGTATCCTGTGTATTAATCTAGGTTATAATCTATCTGTGTGCCAAATTTTATCCAAATCTGTTCTGCCGTTTTTGCGTAATTGAGTAACAAAAATCCAATCATCTTCACAAACTTTCACATTTATAATATTACGGACTACTCTCGAAAAATTCTGATACACGTTATTCTTTAAATTTGATTTTAGATATCAATACTGAGTTTTGAGTTAATCAGACCCCGCGTTAAAATTCTTCCATACAAACTTTGACACCCCCCAAACCCCGTTTAGGGGGTAGTTTATAAAAACAATATATTACCAACTTTATAATTTACTTAGATAAGTATTTGTGCCAAGTTTCAAACTTACTCTAACTCAAGGAATAAGATTTTTCATACAAACAAAATTCCCCCTTTTCACCCCCTTAAAGGTCGAATTTCCAAAAACCCCTTCTTAGTGCTCCCCTACATTATAAAAGGAAGCCGTGTACAAAATTTCACGTTCCTAGTCCTAGTAGTTTCGGCTGTGCGTTGATTAAACAGTCAGTCAGTTTCTCCTTTTATACAGGAAAAGTTTTTATCCAGTGCGCAAATTATAACCATGAATTCAGCATATCATTCTAGACCCCCTAGCGCTGAAATTTTTGGCCGGCTATACAAGAAAATAACAGCTGTTCCATACATTTTGACCGCGTAGGTATTGCACTTTTCTATGAAACAGCTGTTTTTTTTTTGTATATATATATATATATATAGAGAAGATATCAGGTCCACTCAATCTGTGTGGTTCTTTCCTCAAAAGACCATTTCAGACACCATCCACATGGTCTTCACATGATTATGTCTGATCTTTATAAGAGACTGAACTCTGAGTTTATTTCGGCCTTTCTTCTCAGAGTAGTCAGATAGGACACCCCGACTCAGGCCGATTCGTGTAAAAGATTTTGTACAAATCTACTTACAGAAATAAAATCGTATTTAATATGGAATGAACTGCATCCGAAAGTCTGACAACCAGTCTTACCAAGGGGTGTATCGCATTACCCAGTAACTGGGTTGTGTAGATCAGATAGGCAGTCGCTCCATGTAAAATACTGGTATTCAGCTGCATCCGGTTACTGGAACTTGGAAGCCGAAAAAGGAAAAGCGAGGCCGAATCGCAAAGGCAAGAATGCTAAATTCGTAACCATATAGGGTTACGAATTTCGCTGCTACGAGGCTACGCCGTAGCAACAAGAGTCAGTCGCGCTACCACCTAGCCAGGGGTGAGGGTTGTTCTGGCATGGGTGCGGGTTGTTCGAAACAGATGCCGCCCCTGGCACACAGGCAACTGTGGGAACACGGGTGGGTTTTAGTCAGTAAAAGTCTGACACGCCCTCCTGCTCCACCCAGAGCGGGAGAAGTTATTTGATGATTTCCCAGCCTCTAAAGCAAATTAAAAAAAAACCAGCGTATAATTTTGCCTCCTATGAGAAAAAGGCCTTCTTTCTGTGATAGGCAGGGGGCGTCATCCACCTCATCGGATAAGTGTGGGTTAATAGTCACATGTCTTCGATTTTTGGTTCTAGGATATGCCGGTTTCCTCAAGATGTTTTCCTTCACCGTTTTGAGAGCATTGGTGATGAAATAATTTGCTTACGACCTTCCTGGATTAATAACCATATTTTTACCACGGCATATTTTATTTGAGAGCAGTATACGGCGGCCATTTCTTCCCGTGGGTGTCGTAGAAGGCGACTAAGGGACTTACTAGAGAATGGGCAGCAGCGTTCTCTATGCATTTTACCACCATACTGCGGGGCTTGTCGCTAAATAACAATAGGTGCACGAGTCGATCGGCCAGATTAAGCTACGCTTGCCGCGGTTGGTCCGTGGATGGGTAACCATCTTTACATACCAAGACCCCTCAGAGCCTCGGAAAGCACGTTAAGCCGTTGGTCCTGGCTGTCATTTTTGGATCTTTGACAGTTGTTACGGGTCGTCAGAAGCCCGAAAGTCTGACAACCAATCTTACCAGGAGGTATCGTATTGCCCAGTAACTGGGTGGTGGAGGTCAGATAGGCAGTCGCTCCATGTAAAACACTGGTATTCAGCTGCATCCGGTTAGACTGGAAGCCGACACTATGATAGTTGGGAAAGGCTAGGCAGATAATAATGATGATGATGATGATGACTGCGATCGCCAACCCGTCTGCACGTTGCGATTATGGCAAAACCCCCCTATTCGGGGAGGCCTATGTCCAGCAGTGGACATCCTTCGGCTGAAATGATGATGGTGATGATGATGTGGCGGCCCAGTGGTATTGGCCTCGACAAACTATTTGTAGGCCGTTAGTTCGAACCGAGCCAGACACTTTACCTCGTACATTGAATTTAATCCCTACTCTCAGAACAGTGAAGGAATACGTCGTGAGGAAACTGGAAACTGTTCAAGAATTTAAAAAAATACGAAGACATGTGGCATCTGCCAAACCGCATTGGGCCTGCGTTTTTGATTATGGCCCAGCAGTGGGAACATTATTTTATTTTATTTTATTAAATAGGAACAACAAACAGCTACATAATGGAATATTACAAAAAGAAAACATAAGTTACTTAAATAATAACGTAGCCCACAGCGCTGTTCTAATCTTAATATGTAGGGTGCCTGGTAATTAGTGACCGACATTTAAACACATGATTGTACTCATCATTATGAACAATTTTTATTATGGGACCAAACCTGAAATCGCGAAAAAAAAATCAGGTGTTCCCTACATTTTGACGAGTTATACGAACATAAATGTAGGGAACAGCTGATTTTTTTTTTACTAGGAGGTGAACTGTACATGCATTAACAGATTCAGTACCTAAACATTAAAAAACAATAAAGAAAAAGTACGAAAACTTTTCAAAGAACATGTACTCGTAAATATATCGATGTGTTCAAATGCTTCATGGTAAGTTGTTGCCATTCGCCGAATCGGTGAACGTGCACCGGTGTTAGTGACTGATTATGCATATTTTATTTATTCACATACCAAAAAAGGATATCATTAGTATCTACATTGGAATCCCGTGAACAATTACCAATATTTATAACTATTACCTATATGATTTACTATGACGTATTAGACTATAGGAAAACACACGAATTGTGGTTTATTTAAATTTATTGTTTCAATCGTTATGTCTGTTATATTGTGTTTAGGCGTTTTCCTTGACGGGATGGCAGTTGTTTGACTATTCGGCATACGTATTTAATCGAACTTCTATTCAATATCAAAATATTTTAATTCACATAAACCTGCATGGGCACTTATGAAACGTCAGAAGCTAGGTGCACAGTTCCAATTTGTAGCTTCCTATGGAGAAGAGCCGGCAAGAAACTCCACGGTTACTCTTTAAAAAATAATGGGCTTTTACAATGTTTTCAAATTACAGTGATAATAACCAATTCAAATAACCAAGTTTCTGTTTTTTTTTTTCATATTTGAATTTTCACATACATTTTGAGGTTATGTGAAAAAAGTGTGAATACAAAAGTTGTAGATCTTTGTATTACCTACAACTTTGCAATTTCACCTTTTCCATAGGCTTGTCGTTTTGCCGGACATCGAGATAGACCGTACGCACTCCCATCCACTTCCCGACCTCAGATCGCCCGTAAATTATTTTTCTCTCATTTTTGTTACACTTTCTTTTTACTTTTTACCATTTTCAAAGGTTTCAGCACTGGTCTAATAACACGACAGCTTGCTCCCGGTACAATATATTTATTTATTTAATACTTTAATCACACACATGTACAGAGGCGGACTTAATGCCGCAGGCATTTTCTACCAGTCGACCTTTGGGTAATGCAGAGACAAACAGTAGTAGGTGCAAAAAATTAGAGGAATAAATATAAGTGCTTAAAACTATTTAAACTAAAATATAATATTTATACCTATCTATGTACAAATATGAGCACAATTAAATATACATAAATAAACGAAACTACTAAACACAGATGAGACAAACAACGAGAGAACATTACCGTACATGCTGCCAAATTTTTTGGGAATGTGCTCCCGAACTTTAATTTTGAAAGTCAATCGGTTGGTTGCCATCCTGATTTCTTGGGGGAGCGCATGCAATGCCTCCGGGACTTACGTGTTTTAGCTGTCTTGCGCGTAGTAGTTCGCGATAGAGATCACTCAGTTTAGTTCGCCGCTCCTAAACGAACTAGTTCGCTCTTCTAGTTCGTCAGCTCCCAGCTCGAATCAGAGGAAGGCAGATCTTGTTTCAATACCGCTCCTGCACAAACTAAGGAACTATTAAGCGGGGAATGACGGAACTAGTTCGCGTAGTTCATCTGTGGTAGCGCTCTTACGACCTAGTTCGTTCGCGAACTATACAAGACTAAAAGGTAGTCCTTTTATGTTAATACCTACCTGACACCTATATCCAATTGCGTACCAATTACTGCACTGCTAATTTGTCATCAAAGTGAAAGTACGTCCAAAGCAAAATTTGATTGTTTCAACATGACTTTGACTCAACTGACACCCAGTGGAATGCTCTTGGTCAAGCCATGTCCCACATGTGAGTCTCCAAAATGTCCATACACCTGCATTTCTGAGGAGTTACAACGAAAATGTTGCCGCGATTGGCGTAGACCGTGAAATGAGGAACAAAGTTTTCGCTTACTATACGAACATACATTATCAATACCCAGTGAGTAGAAAAAATACGTATTATTGAAGCTAATGTAAAAATCAGTGATCAGAACTTGACCTTATCATATGGGACCACTCGATAAATACTTATCAATTATTATCTATCCGTTCCAAATGAAAGAACTTTTCAAATCGGTTTATTGTAAACCGATCTTTTTATGAAAAAAAAAAAGCGGCTAAGTCATAAGTCATAAGTCATAAGTAATTTATTTCATAACAATATAGGTACATTGTGTTGAAAATTTAAAACGGACTCGTATAAGAAGGGTTCCGTAGCAGCAAGTAACATAATACGATTTATGACGTATTAAAAAAAAACTACTTACCAGCTCTCGTTCAAACCAATTTTCGGTGGATCATATATATTTTTTTAGTTTTATTATTCTCTTATTTTAGAAGTTACAGGGGGGGGGGGGACACATTTTACCACTTTGCAAGTGTCTCTCGCGCAAACTATTCAGGTTAGAAAAAAATGAAATTATAAAACCTCAATATAATTTTGGAAGACCTATCCATAAGTACGTATGGGTTTGATAAAAAAAATAGTTTCAGTTCTAAGTATGGGGACCCCCAAAATTTTTTGTTTTTTTTTTGTAAGTTTGTGTCAAAATCATAATGTGGTTCACAGAATACATCTACTTACCAAGTTTCAACAGCATAGTCCTTATAGTTTCGGAAAAAAGTGGCTGTGACATACGGACGGACAGACAGACAGACAAACATGAAGAATCCATAAGGGTCCCATTTTTGCCATTTGGCTACGGAACCCTAAAAACGCTCGTGTTGAGAACCCTCTCTATTTGATGAAATCTTCAAAAATACTTGACAACAGGATCATCTCTTTTCCCTCACTAGTAACTACTATTCATATTTACTGAACGTCAATTCTAAACCACAAACACGCAAAAGTAATTCAATTACATTTTCTAACCGCTAGTCTGAAACCGCCCATCATAAACGAGTTTCAAATTAAAATCTCCAAAGACACGTGGCTTACTAAGACGACTATCAGACGGACGTAATAATGTCGCAGCGGGATGGTTTTAAGCAGATTTCGTCAGATCTTCAACGCGCTGTTATCGCCAAGAATTCAAAATCAAACAGTTATAGGGTAAGGAGCAATTAAACTTCGTTAGTAGGTACTTGTCTAATTATATTGTAAAAGAGTAGAAAACAAAAAGGTGAACAATAGTTTGGTATAAGGAATAATATATGAAGTAAAGTAATTTGAATATAAACAGACTAAAAGTGACGGACGACCGGTTCGACGCTAGGCGCAGCGTGCGTACGTACTTAGCTTAACGTAACGTTAGCTAGCTCGCGTAATACTCTACTGAGTCTCGGTGGTGCGCGGGGGCAGCGCAGCACCGACACGGGCGCAGATGCGGGCCGAGCGACGACTCGGTAGAGGGGCTTTAGGACTGCAGGCGTGTGGCGAACCGCGTAATATGCTACGCGCTACACAGTGTGTATTTGGCATCTCAATGCCATACAAATTTTATTAACTTTGCATCGGTTGTTTTTTATTTATTTATTGATGTGGCACTTCTTCAACAAACAATTATCACATACAGTTTTAGGAATTGTGAATTAGTCACTTACAGAAGTGCACAGCACTAGCAGAGCAATTTAGAGCACGCTTAGCACGAGCGCAGAATTGTCAACAGAACAATACATCAAGAGAGAGCCAGCAGGTCAAGCTATCCCAAACTGTCAAATTTTCCCAATTGAACATAAACCTTATTCCTTTGTAATAAAGTTGAAAAACTGTCAAAGAAATTTGACAGATTGTGGTAGCTTGATGTGCTGGCCTCTGTTCAATAGAAGATAGTTATGTTTTTTTATTAATTACTAGAGCAGTGCAGTGGTAGCCAAGTGGTAACGGCCGCGACTTACGAGTTGTAGGTCGTGAGTTCGAACCCAGCCAGGCGCTTTACTTTGTGTAAATTATTTCATCACCACTGCTCTCAAAACGGTGAAGGAAAACATCGTGAGGAAACCGGCATTTTCTAGAACAAAAATTCGGAAGACATGTGACATCTACCAACCCGCACTGAGCCCGCGTGGTGGATTACGGCCCAATCCCTCTCACAGAGAGGAGGCCTGTGTCCCAGCAGTGGGAACATTATAGGCTGATGATGATGATGAGTAATTACTAGTTTTGCCAGCGGCTTCGCTCGCGCGGAACTTTCATCCCCTATTTAACTCCCTTAGGAGCTGAATTTCTAAAAATCCTTCCTTATTCCTTGTCTACATTATAAAGGGAACCTCTGTGCAAAATTTCAGCTTTCTAGGTCCAAGGTTTTGGGTTGGGCGTTGATGAGTCAGTCAGTCAGGACTTTTCTTGATATTTATATAATTATATAGCTCACAGTTACGAGTTCTAAACCAATCATGATTTTGTAGATAATCGTATATCTTTTTTTTTTGCATTAGCGTCGATAAAACATGACATTCTACAGCTTTCTTGCAATGTTGTTTATATAGCAAATAGTGATAATATACGAATAGGGTATTTTCCGCTTTCATAAAAACTGTTTTAATTTGAAGATTGGGACGATATATTTAACAGAAAAATAAAAATAAATTTATTAATACACATTTTCTCAATTAAAATCTAACTTATTTTTATTTGTTTTGAATTTACCGCCAAAACGCTCCTTACGATGACTTTTTATCACGTGACATGTGTCGTCGACTTTGTTTATACGGCACCGGTACAAATACTTAGTTTGGCGCCGTTTTAGAAGTATTTGTGCACAGAGGCACCTCACACCAGTAATATCACTTTATATCCATTAAAAATCTTGCTAATTATAAACTCGACATTCACATAATTACTTACTAACTACTTTAGTTTACACAAAGTTGACGTCACGTGATAAAAAGCCATCGTAAGAAGCGTTTCGGCGGTAAATTCAAAACAACGAAAAAGAAATTTAGGTTAAATCGTTTTTAATTGAGAAAATGGATGGAAATCAATTTATTTTGATTTTTCTGTTAAATATCTCGTTCCAATCTTTAAATTAGAATAGTTTTTGAAAAATTGGAAAATACCCTGTTGGTGTGGTGCCCCACACCAAGTCGTATACCTACCAATACTTGCTGCCTTAACTAAAAAAAAAACTTTTTCCAAAAAAACTACATCCTTGAAAGTCGGCGACAAGAACTAATTAATATACATATCCAAAGACATCGACCGAAGTTAGTTGCTTTCGAAAGTCAGTTGTTTTTTTGTATTTTATTTTATTTTATTGTGTTTAGTTATTAAGGGCACACTTTGCGCGGGCTCGAACTCACTGGTGGGCCTGGCTAAAAATCACGCTGTCTCACCAGGCTTCGTACCCGACAGAGATAGTATCAGTGGTGAGCAGTTAGACTCTAGTCTACACGCACAACGTTATTGAGTGAGATGCAGGAGCATTTTTGGCAAAAAAATCGCGAAAAAATTAAGAAAAGTCCTTCAGAAGATCGGGTTTTATGAAAAAACCACTGCTTAAATCAATGACCAATAAAGTTTATTGAACTTATTGTTAATTGAACTTTGTCGGTACCGTCTTGGTTTTCGAGATTTTACACTCCTTTTGTTACTTAAACACGCTCAAAGTTAGGTTAAATTAGCAAGAAAAACGAATCTTTGTTGGCTCATAACTTTTTAATAGCTTTTTATTTTAGTATTCTGTTTCCGTACAGACAATAATAATAACGAGATAAAACCATACCATGTTTAATTTTTGATGTACATAGTCAGACAGTGGAGTAAAACCCTCCCGAAGTTTGTATGGAAAAAATGTGGACAAGTGTCACCTTAATAGACATCATGTGTGCGGAGGTTTGTTAGCTAATTTAATTTGACCTTAAATACATAACTAAATTTAGCACTTATGCAGGATTTGAGAAAAATTGTCCCCTAAAGTTAAAGCAGCAATAAAAGTTTGTATGGAGGTTCGTCATTGTTGCCGTATATATGGGAAATCCCATTGGACATACATGCGACTTGAATTCAAGACAACCGAGTTAGGTGAAAAAATCACTGTGTTATTTTAATTAGTCAAAAGTGATACGACAATTAATACCACAACAGCCTATTAATAACTGGAGTGATTCATAGAAACATAAGCTTTGTTTCATTCGCTTTACTGCACTGAATATAGATACTTATTCGCTTATTCACTTAAGAGGTATCAGGAACAGAGTACAAAGTTCGTCATCCTCCATTGGACAGAAAGGATTTTGACCTGTACAGAGGCCAGCACATCAAGCTACCGCAATGAGGTATTCCTCGAAGCGCTACCATGTTGAGGCGCACCTAATGAGGCGCTCCTTTTTTATTCCTCGGAGCGCACCTCTTAGTAGCGCTCCCGATAGCATTTAAAAATATTAAAATTTGATTCCTTGAAGCGCACCCACGTTTAAAAATAGGGAAGTGCATATTTTTGCACTCATTTGTGCATCATCATCATCGAAGTTGTGTAACCAAAAGTACGAAATTGACAGAAAAATATGGTTTTGCTTTCGGGCTACTGAAGGAACACGGGTGGGTTTTAGTTGGTAAAAGTCTGACACGCCCTCCTGTTCCACCCAGAGCGGGAGAAGTTATTTGATGATTTCCCAACCAAAAAAAAAAAAACACCAATGTTATTGTGTATTCAAAGAGTAACGTTGTTTAGTACAAATAAACCCATCAAAGTGAAAGGACGTTTTTTTTCTTTCGCTAATCACCTGTATTCAATAGTGAACCTTATTCACCAGAACATATGGTCCTTCGAGCGGATTAGCATAGCCGTGACCTATTTTAATTACGTGAATATTTGCAACAAAGGTAATATTGGAATCGAAGAAATACGGACGAGTTGTAAACAACAGTGAATAGTAGTAAACTAACTTTATAATATTGCGCGGAGTGTTACGAACATTTTATAGTGATTCTGCGAACTATTAGTGTGTTTTAACGCGAACATTTAACGTTTGGGTGCAAAAATCTCAATCTACCTACGTGAAAAAAGTTAGAAAAAAGTTTTCGTCGTAGTTTAGCGATTTACGTCTTTTATACATAATTTTATTGGTAAATCAAAGTGTAAAAGATGGAGAACATTGAAAAGCGAATTTTGCTTCAAGCTGATGTGTTTGAAAAGGTGCAGAAAGCCTACTCAAATTACAAAAAGTCGCCCAAGGACAGAATAACCGAGGGTTATTTACAAACTAGGATGGATACTTTAGAAACGTATTGGAAGGAATTTAAGTGCGTTCACGAGAAATTGGTAACGGAGGTATCTAAGAAAGACAAAAAGCAATTAGCGTATTTTGCAGAAGATAGTTGCGATTGTTTTGAAGAGTTGTATTTTGCATATAAAGGAGAAATGAAAACTGCATTAAATGAGTTGATATCCGACATGAAAAAATCGGATAAACTGGAAAAATTAGACGAGACTAGACCAACTGTTTCTAGTAGGGATATCAAATTACCACGAATTTCGATTCCTATCTTCGAAGGAAATTATACGGAATGGAGATCGTTTCACGACCTGTTTGTGGCATTGATACACAGAAATGAGTCATTGGAAGATGTACAAAAATTCATTACCTTAAGAGCAGCTTGAAAGGAGACGCAGAGGTTCTTCTGCGCCAGTTTGCCATCACGGGTGAAAATTATGCCGATGCGTGGTCAATTTTGAAGAAACGTTAAGATAACAAAAGGTACATTGCTAATTCTATATTTAAAAAGTTTTTGGTCAAAAAACAACATCTCAAGAGTCAGCTTTCTCGTTGAAAAATTTGGTGGATACGTCAGTCGAGTGTATGAATTCTATGAAAAACCTTGGCCTACCGACAGCGCAGTGGGATGCAATTGTGAACTATGTGGTTGTTTCAAAGCTGGATCCTGTAACCCATAAACAATGGGAGATTATTATTAGTGAAGATAATTCTGATGACTTACCTGGTTTTGAAAGGCTTAAGTCCTTCCTGGAGACTCGGTTTCGTACGTTGGAAATGGTAGAACCTGAAAATAAAATTAACAAACCAATTAAGCCCAAGACCTATCACGCTACTACCACTAGTGGAGAGAAGCACTGTCCCTTCTGCAAAGAAAACCATTATATTTTTAATTGTAAAGAATTCGCTAAACAACCCATAGAAGAAAGATACAACTTTGTCCAGAAAAACAACTTATGTTTCAACTGTCTCATTCCAAATCATTCCGTATTTAAATGTAAACAATCAAACACGTAAAATATGCAAAAGGCGTCATCATTCCTTATTACATCGGGATTTTACGAAACAAGCAGGTGATATAACAGCAACTAAAGAAGAAACTACAACAAATAAGGAAGAGGTTAGCAAGTTAACCGCACATGTTTCAAGAGGAGAACAACCTGGTCAACACATCTTGTTGGCAACAGCATTGATAGACGTGACATCGAGGACCGGACAATCACACGTCTTCCGTGCTCTGATTGATCAAGGCTCAGAGGCTTCGTTCGTGACTGCAAGAGTCGTCGAGTTATTGGGTCTGAAGAAGACTCAAATCAGCGGTGAGGTCTCTGGTGTTGGTGAAGGTAACAAACTTTGTATTAATCATTTAGTAGGCTTACACATTAAGTCGAGATATGAAAGTAATTTCTCTATTGATGTTAAGGCGTATGTATTAAAGTCATTGACTCGTAGGCTACCTTCTAGAGAAATAAGAGGTTACGACTGGCTTCAACTTAAAGATATGAAATTGGCTGATCCTACTTTTAATGTTCCGGGTAGAATTGATATTCTTCTCGGAGCTGATGTTTATGGTACAATAATAGTATCTGGTTTGTTAAGAGGACCGGGCAATATAATTGCTCAGCATACACACCTAGGTTGGATATTGTCAGGGGATATGTACTCACAACCCACTTGTGCACAAAACATTATTAGTTTACATGTTACCAGGCTTGTAGAAGAAGACAACAATCTTTTGAAAAAATTCTGGGAAATAGAAACAGAAGACTACACAACCAAGAAAGTATGGACAAAGGAAGAAGAAAAATGTGAAGAACACTACGTACAGACAACAACAAGAGATGCATCAGGAAGGTATGTAGTACACTTACCTTTGAAACAAAGTATTGTAGAGACCGTGCAGGCGTGCGGTGAGACTAAACAACAAGCTACAATAAGATTTAAGCAACTGGAAAGGAAATTTGCAAAACATGAAGATTTGAGGTCAGAATACACGAACGTACACATGAGTACTTGGAGATGGGTCATATGAAGAAGGTTGAAAGCGAGGATAGAAATAAAGAAATTTACTTAGCACATCATGCTGTCATAAGGGAGGATAAGGATACAACAAAGGTAAGAGTTGTTTTCGATGCTTCAGCCAAAGGATCTAATGGACAATCCTTAAATAGCAGCATGATGGTCGGCCCTACACTGCAACCTGATCTTCGCGTTCTTATCATTCGCTGGAGATCTCACAAAATCTGTGTTGTCGGCGATATTATAAAAATATATCAAGTAAGAATGACAAACAAACACACAGATTTACAACGTATAGTTTGGCGAGATAATGCGTGTGAAAACATTGAGAGTTATCAACTACTTACCGTGACGTTTGGGACAGCATCGGCTCCTTATCTTGCGGTACGATCTTTGAACCAACTAGCTGTTGATGAAATGGAAAGATACCCTCGTGGAGCGGCTGTCGTTAAGAGTTCATTCTATATGGATGATCTGATGACTGGGCATGAAGACCTATCTGAAATAAAGCTAGTTTGTGAGGAAGTAAACAATCTGTTGAAGGCGGGTGGTTTTGAAATGCAGAAGTGGTCCAGCAACTCTGATGAAGTCTTGACGTTTTTACAGGGAGACCAGGAAACTCCGGAATCTGTGAACAAAATAGAAATTAAATTAGATAAGTTCATAAAGATACTTGGACTTACCTGGGACAGGAAAAATTACACTTTCCAAGTTACAGTGAATCTACAGGAACCCAGGATCCCTGTAACAAAAAGGTTAGTACTATCTGATGTGGCAAGTCTCTTTGACCCGTTCGGTTGGCTCTCTCCAGTAGTTATCACAGCCAAGATTATGATACAGAGATTGTGGCTTAACAATCTCGGCAGGGATGATGAATTGCCGTCAGATCTAGTAGCCGAATGGCTTAACTACAGAGAGGAACTTAAAGAGTTACAGACCATTGAAATCCCACGCTGGACAAGGGTGACATCGCACTGTGAAGAAGTTCAGTTACACGGGTTTGCAGATGCTTCATCTGTTGCATATGCAGCAGTAGTTTACATAAAGGTGTTAGATGAAAATGATATGGTTCATGTCACAATAGTGGCGTCTAAGACTAAGGTGGCCCCACTGAAACAACTGACAATCCCAAGATTAGAGCTTTGCGCTGCGGTGTTGTTGGCAAAGCTATTGCACGAGGTATCTATCATATGGGATGTAAGTATGCATCAAGTGTATGCCTGGACAGATTCCATGGTGGTTCTGTCCTGGTTACAGGGTCAACCAAGTCGATGGCAAGTGTTTGTTGGAAACCGAGTGTCTGATATAATTCAATTAATAGACAATGACAGATGGAATCATGTTCAATCAGTCGACAACCCCGCGGATCTAGCGTCAAGAGGTGTAGCGCCGAGTGAGTTGGCAAACAATGAGATGTGGTGGGCTGGACCCAAGTGGCTGAAACATAAACAAATAGACTTTACAAAAAGGTCTATTCCTCAAACAGATTTAGAGGAAAAGAAATCATTTAACACATTAGAAGAAAAACCTGTTTGGGAAAGATTTTCATCCATGTCCAGATTGAAAAGAGTTTTAGCACAATGTTTAAGATTTTTAAAACCTAAGGAAGAAAAAGAGAAATATTTAACAGTTATGGAAATTAATGAAGTTGAAGAAAGATGTGTAAAATATTACCAATACTTAATATATGAAAATGAAATAAATGATCTGAAGATGAACGGAAAGGTTAAGAATAGAAGTTCTATAATTAGTCTCACACCTTTCTTGGATAAGAAAGAGCTACTGAGAGTTGGAGGGCGACTGGGTAAAGCCAATATATCAGAAGATGCGAAACATCCGATTATTATACCTTGTAAACAACATGTTACTCGACTAATAATAAATGAAGCCCACACAAGAACTTTGCATGGAGGTTCCCTTCAGATGTTGACATACATCCGTAGCAAGTATTGGGTAATTGGTCTCAAATCAGCTGTTAGAGAATTCATTCGTAATTGTAAAGTATGCATCATACATAGAGCGAAAACCAGACAACAGCTGATGGGTGAGTTACCAGCGTCTAGAGTAACTCCTAATCGTCCTTTTTTCAATAGCGGGGTGGATTATGCCGGACGTACAGCTGCGAACAGCTAAAGGACGTGGTCATAAGTCTACAAAGGGCTACATATGTGTCTTCGTCTGTATGTCTACACGAGCCATACATTTAGAAGCAGTTACAGATTTAACGTCACAGGCCTTCATTGCAGCATTCAGACGATTCGTTGCAAGAAGAGGTCACTGTTCCCACTTGTGGAGTGACAACGGCACGAACTTTGTGGGAGCCGACAAAGACTTAAAGAATATGTTTGAACGGGGCAAGGCTAATCTGGCATCAGAGGTGGCTGAACTTCTAGCAAATGATGGCACAACCTGGCACTTTATACCGCCAAAGGCACCAAATTTCGGTGGCATATGGGAGGCTGGCGTCCGGTCAGTTAAGAAACATTTAATTAGAGTAAATGGTTCCACAAAGTTGACTTATGAAGAGATGGCTACGTTGTTAGCCCAGATAGAAGCCTGTCTTAATTCCAGACCTATCTGTCACTCAGATAACACAAAGGAAACATTGGACCCGCTTACCCCGGGTAATATTTTTTAATTGGTGAGCCATTAATCAATGTGCCTGATATAAATTATGAACACAAGAATCTAAGTGTATTATCTAGATGGCAATTTCTACAAAACAGGATACAAGATTTTTGGCAAAGATGGAAATCCGGATATCTCAACACCTTGCAACAACGTCATAAGTGGCAAAACAGCGTGCCATCTCCGCGTGTTGGGGATATAGTTATAATTAAAGAAGAGGATCTCCCACCTGCAAAGTGGTTGTTAGGGAAAATCATTAATTTACATCCCGGTACTGATCAACTCGTTCGAGTAGTAACAGTACAGTGCAAAGGAGATAACATTCTTAAGAGACCATTATCAAAGTTAATATTACTGCCCAAGGCACCAGATGGTAACTAAATAGTAACGTGGTCAGTTAATTTCATGTTTATTTTTTTTTTTTGTTTTTTTACATGTGTAGTAAGACTTGCGAAATTTACTTAAATCATAGCACAAAAGCGCATACTTAACTCATTACCTATTAGTCACTGTAAATGAGTTATGCTAAAAGGGTCTTTGAACAATTGTGTTCTAAGTTCATTTTAATTTACTTGTGTTGAGGAACTTTTTTAGGTACAAGATAACGATCATTCTTTTCGTCAACTTTTGTATTAAATTTTGAACCTTAATGTTTAAGATTTTATGCTCATTTTTACTTGTTACTTTGTTTTTACTTGTTTATACAGTCCACTTAGCTATTACCTAAATGAATATTAGTTTATGGTGTTATGATTTCGGTTTGTCGTAGGTATTAATTACCTGATGAAGATTATAAATACCCGATGTTTGTTCATAATTTATCAGCGATCTAGTGTCGCGTATTTTTTAATGAATGTATGTAAGCTATGTCTATACCTACTATTGCATTGTTATTGTTATGTTTTTTTTGTAGTCTTTAAGTTTTACAATCTTCTTAATAATATGTGTGTAATTTACTAGTAAGTATCTAGTTATAATGAGTTAAGCGCAAATGTTTTCTTTAGACGATACAATGTAACGGAACGATTAGGTATTTAATGATAGGTAACCTAATAGTTTCCTATGCTCATTGAGCAATTAGTGTAAGTTATTTTGCGCTGTATTTCCATTTTTTTTTTGTTTGAACAAGTTAATATGTACCTACCTAAGATAAGAATACTGTCATTTAAGAAATTAGTAAAAAACTGTTGTTTTTGGAGGGCGGTATGTTTAGTACAAATAAACCCATCAAAGTTAAAGGACGTTTTTTTTTCTTTCGCTAATCACCTGTATTCAATAGTGAACCTTATTCACCAGAACAAACGTGTATTACGTTTACTTTATGCTCTTCCCTATTTTTAAACGTGGGTGCGCTTCAAGGAATAAAATTTTAATATTTTTAATTGCTATCGGGAGCGCTACTAAAAGGTGCGCTCCGAGGAATAAAAAAGGAGCACCTCATTAGGTGCGCCTCAAAATGGTAGCGCTTCGAGGAATACCTCACCACAATCTGTCAAATTCCTTTGATAGTTTTTCAACTTTATCACTAAGGAATAAGGTTCACGTTCAATTGGGAAAATTTGACAGTTTAGGATAGGTTGACCTTCTGGCGTCTGTACATTATAAAATTGTAACCAGTGCGCAAACTGTAACCATGAATTCAGCATATCATTCTAGTGTGGAATTTTTTGTCGATTATACAAAAAAAAATCTGCCTTTTCACAGAAAAGTGCAAATACCTACGAGGTCAAAATGTGTGTAACAGCCGGTTATTTTTTTGTATAACTATATTTACTATATATTTGTGGGTGTCGTAGAAGGCGACTAAGGGGCTTACTAGAGAATGGGCAGCAGCGTTCTCTATGCATTTTACGACCATACTGCGATCACCAACCGCCTGCCAAGCGTGGCGATTATGGAAAAACTCCCCTTTTGGGGGAGTCCTATGTCCAGCAGTGGACGTCTTTTGGCTGAAATGATGAATGATGATGATGACCCCGCTTGCGACTTCAGCGCACCTGACGTTTCTGAAGAAACCAATATGGTCTCTATATGTCTGCCTTTTTTTTTTTTGGGTGGGATATCATCAAATAATTTCTCCCGCTCTGGGTGGAGCAGGAGGGCGTGTCAGACTTTTACTGACTAAAACCCACCCGTGTTCCTTCAGTAGCCCGTATGCCAGGGGCTGTGGTATCTTTTATATGTCTGCCTAAAGGTGCGCTTACACGAGGAACTAAAATTGCTCCATCCTGGTTAATTCTCGTCATCTATGACGTCACGACTACATCCAGCAATTTAGTGCAATATGTACCAACCTGTTGCCAGAGATACGGCCACACAATGTCCTGCAATATGGAGCAAGTTACAAAACTAGGCAATACACCCCCCCCCCCCCAGCCGCCTCCGCCGCCGCCGGTTCCTACTTAGGTACAAACGAGATAGAAAGAAAATTTACTAAAAAAGTCCAAACCGATTCGATATTCGGCAACTCATGAAATATATGGAGCAATCAGAAGCCCCGAAATGTATCCGGAATTTATTGCTGTTGCTCCAGATTGCTCAACTTAATTGATCCATTAGTGTTGCCAACCAATAATTGCCCAAAAAATTGCCCGTGTAAGAGCACGCAAGGTCGATGAGCTTGTGGCTAAGTTACAACAGCTGAACGGGTCGCTCGATCAGATTAAGCTACGCTTGCCGCAGTTGGTTCGTGGATGGGTGACCATCTTTACATACCAAGACCCCTCCGTGCCTCGGAAAGCACGTTAAGCCGTTGGTCCCGGCTATCATTTGTGGATCTTTGACAGTCGTTACGGGTCGTCAGATGCCCGAAAGTCTGACAACCAGTCTTACTTACCAAGGGGTATCGTATTACCCAGTAACTGGATTGTGGAGGTCAGATAGGCTGTCGCTCCATGTAAATTACTGGTATTCACCTGCATCCGGAAGCTGACGATGATGTCTATATGATGTCGATAAGGCAGCGTTCTTCGTTCTTCCCAGCGTTTAATCTATACTAATATCATGAAATAGGAAAGATTTGATTGTTTGTTTGCATTGAATAGGCTCCGAAACTACTGAACCGATTTGGAAAATTCTTTCACTGTTGGGAAGATACACTATCCCCGGGTGACATAGGCATTTATCCCCTTATTCCCACGGGAACGGGAACTAAGCGGGTGAAACCGCGGAGCGCTTCTAGTCTAATAATAAAATCTTTCTATTGCAGTTCCTGGTGTTGTGGCTATAAATATAACAACCGATGAAAACTGTTATTTCACCAGTGGTGACAACTACACATTCACGGATGGACAAAATGTTACTGTTATGGTCACATCTCCCAGGACCATTAACTACGGCTGGTAAGAAAAAAATCTAAATATTTTATTTCGCATAAACCTGCATGGGCCATTAAGAAACGTCAGAAGCTAGGTGCACGGTTCCAAATTGACGATTCCTATGGAGAAGAACCGGCAAGAAACTCCACGGTTACTCTTTCAAATTATAGTGATAATCTAGATATGGAAAAGAAAGAAAGAAAGAAAAATAGTTTTATTTGTCACAGAAACACGTGCATAAAAAAGATGACAACATTAAAAATAAAGAAAAAAAAACATGATAACAAACACAGATAAGTATACATAGGCATAAAGAACACAAATAGTCGGCAGCTGCACGCCGTGACTGTGACAAGAAGGCTTCCACTCAGCTTGCTTGCTGCTGTATGGGAGGACAGTGCAGGCCTGTCAATAAGTACCAGGTACTTTGGTCTACAAATTTGCAGTATGCAAGGCCTACAACGTTCTCGCATTCATAATATCTAAAAGAATCTACCTAAATACCTACCTAAAATTAAAATATCAAAACCTATTTATACCAAGTGACATTATTTTCTTGACAACCACTAATAAAGAGTATTTTTTTTCTTTGGGTTTGGCTTCGCACGGTTTGTGCATTTAGTCACAGTCAAGTAATTATACTTTTCAATCAAGTAAATGGCCCGATATCAGGCACGAAGTTAAAGCGGTAGTAACTTTACAACAACCTATTAGGAGTTTTTGGGGGGAACACGAAAAGTCCACGTTAGTCACTTATTTTCACCTTTACTACACTTGTGCACTCACACGTAACTAAATTGAATAATTCACTACCAAAATTATACAATTAAATTCGCCATTTCGCGAAATTTCATGAAAATGAAAATTCGTGCGACATTGTTCCAACGCGATCCCAACAAAAACTCCGAATAAAGAGTTGATAATTAAAATTGGTGTATAATGTCAAATAATGACAAGGATTATGTCAAACATTGTAAAAAAAAAACACATTGTAATTTGAGAATAAAAAACAACAACGTAGGTAGTTGTTCTTTCCGAAGAAGTTTCATTTTGGAGCTGATAATTCACTTAAAATCTCACTGAAGGATCTCTAAATCTCTACAGAGACCATTACAAAAAAAAAAACTTTTTTTAACGTACTTAAGTACCGCTTATAAAAAACCGCCTTTTTGAAAAAGGCGGTTTCTTGTACCGACTTTAAAAAAGAGTTTCTCAATTCGTCTTCCGAAATTGAAGTTATTTTACACTTTGTAGTGTACTTTTATGCCACGAAGTTTCTATGGCGCTTCTGTTTTGTGACGTCAAATGGTAGCACTGCTGTCTCCGTCTAGCATAGACTTTAAAACTCTTACCTACAATATCGTCAGTTTTTGAGATATTATAAGTACGGCTCATTGATATACAAAACACCCAAGATACACAATCAGCGTCTCAAAAACGTCCGCATAAATAGGGCGCAATGTGTGTGTCTCAAATAGTATCGTCAGTCATCTTTCAGTCATTCTTTGGAAATTGCTTTGTAAAAACCACTTTATGTCATGTGTGTAAGGTTGAATTTGCAAAAAAATGTCATCATAATTATAACCACTGACCATAGATTTAAATAGTAAAGATACGGTTGTCCGAACATTTGACGGACGCGGTCGCCCTACAAAAAACACTAACGCCATCTATTAGAACTACGATGTCAATCGGCGTGTCTGCTCCTAGACCCTTGTAACCTTGTAAGAGCGGGGTGTGGTATTCTTCGAGGTACAAAGAAATAAAATAAAAACCTTATATTTTTCAAAATTTATATTTGTTGCAGTTTGTTTGTGTTATTAAGTTTTCATTGGCCTTCGAATAAAACAATTTAAAAAAAATCTTGTTTTTTTTGGTAATCTGGACATATTTTCCATTTTGGATTCGTAGTTTCTTCTGACGTTGGACATTTTAATTTGTTTTTAATAAACAATAAAAATCAATTTTGTACAAAATTTAATCATAGAGTAATATTATGAAATCTTTTCATTTCATCGGCTACAACGACCGCCGCTGCAAAGTTATGTCGCGCTTTTACGCGGCTTCGCGTCGTCTTTGCCAAAGGTTGAGACAAATAAGAAAGAAAATTGTTTTAAATAATGTTAGAAGTCGATTTAATGACATATTTTTAACTTACCGGGGATATGAAATGTTATCATTTTTTTTAATGTGCTTTTTGTCGTAGTTCACGGCACAATTTGGCATTTTTGCTTGCAAAAATTTACGACCGCTCCGATGACAGCCGATCGCGTTCTAAGTTCGCTTCGCTATAGGGAAGACCATTTTGGGACCAAGTTCGTGGCGTCATTGTAACGTGCGGTCCGCCCAGTCCTTTTATATATGTCAATGCCACTGACGTATAATTGGAGACAGTTTTTAGTGTTACTCTTGTTCGAAAACGAACTCATTTGTTTTCAAAGTAAATAATCGCGAACTGGCAACGAGAGACCGTTCGAATTTCAAAGTGATGTTTTGGTTTCGAATGGGGCTTGTGGAATAACAGCACGAAACGATCGATCAGGTTAAGCTACGCTTGCCGCGGTTGGTCCGTGGAGGGGTGACCATCTTTACATACCAAGACTCGTCCATGCCTCAGAAAGCACGTTATGCCGTTGGTCACGGTTGTCATTTGTCGATCTTTGACAGTTTTGACGAGTCGGCCAGAAACCCAAAAGTCCGTCAACCAGTCTTTCGAAAGGGGTATCGTGTTCCCCAGTAACTGGGTTAAAGATCCATTTTAAATACTTCACCCGGTCAGACTGGAAGCCGACCCCAAAATATTTGGGAAAAGGCTAGGCAGATTATGATGTCTTGCTTTCGAATTTTGCGCGGTCATTTGAGTGAGGTTTGGTGTGATTTTTAAGCTCTTTTTACACTGTACTTACTGAAGCATAATGTCGCGCGGTTAGACCCCAAAAACTTCTCAAACTAAGAATTAACTTTTTCTAACAGGTGGACACTTAAAACTGCAACTGGCTCAACAAACATATCTTCTGAATTAAAACCTATGGAAGGACAAAATAATAAGCCACTCGAACCAATTCACCATGTAAGTAAAATTATATGTAGTTCTAAAAGCCTTATTAGCTACCGACCGTGCCACTGCTACCAACCGTGCCAATGTTACTGACCATGCCAGTGCTACCGGCCGTGCCCGTGCTACGGTACTTTGTCTAAAACCCCTACGGAAATCAGGGTGGTGTAATAAAAGTAAGAGTGGAAGTTTTCTAAAAACACTTCACCTAAATATCGTGTAGTGCAATTGGGGTTTTAGACACAGTATCGTAGCACTGGCACGACCGGCAGCACTGACACGGCTGGTAGAACTGGCACGGTCAGTCGTACTGGCACGGTCGGTAGTATTGGCACGGTCGGCAGTATTGGCAACATTTAAATAAAATCACCCGTCTGAGGTGCATGTAGACCAAAATAAGATTCGCGAATGTAAACAATTTTATTACCTATCATAATAATTAAAAACATTAGATAGATAGATACACCAACACACGTCCCTAGGTTAAAAATAATTGGATGACCGAGCTTTGCACGGTTTTTTTTTTATTTTTGTTTGACGTTTTCTAAACGAAACTTATCCAGATCGATTTATCGACTCCGAAACCCCCGCATACTAAATTTCATGAAAATCGTCAGAGCCGTGTCCGAGATTTAGATTATATTTAAATAAGAATTGCTCGTTTAAAGGTATAAGATTGGCCTCAAATTACATAATGTTATGAAACTGTCATTGAGTGGGGCAATTTGAAGTTAGAGACAGGTTTCTGTATTATTTTTATCGCGAATCATATTTTGTTCAACACACAATGGGCAGGGTGAGTTGCATAACATACTAACAGGGCCTCAAATCTGCTATTACAATAGTGTCAGAATGGTCTATCATTGATTTCATAATTGTTGGTTTTGACAAGTTTGGTAATCTACTAATATAATGGCGTCATTATGACTTTCCAGTAGTCAGCCACTGACACTCCATTGAAAGAAATGGCATTTATTGGTAATCTCGTACTTAATGACAAATGAATAGCAATACGAAAATGCCAAATAATACAATTCTATTACGAGACCATTGACCGAACACTGATCGACCATTATGAATTTAGCAGATTACGCAGTTTTAGCAAAATGACAATGGGATCGTATTGGAATGACGAATTTATAAAATAGCAGACTTAGGCCCCAGTTGGAATGAGTCGTTTTGATAGTTCAACAACATCCATTGTATTATTTACGGTATTTAGCAGATATTTTTTTCGAACTTATGAAGCAATGTATTGTGTGTTGTTCCTGACCTGTAATTTTGCCAACTACTCGAAATATGGAAATTGTTTTTAATATTAAATACCTTAGTATTGATATACAAAAACCCAAGATACCTACACAATTAGCGTCTCAAAAACATCCGCATAAATAGGGCGCAATGTGCGCAGGTGTCAATAGTTTCGTCAGTCATCTTTCAGTTAGTATTTTTGGACATTGCTATGTAAAATCCACTTTAAGTCATACATGTAAGGTTGAATTTGCACAACAATTTGTTTTATCATTATGTGTTACTTTTTTCGAGACCGTCTTGGGTTTTTTGTATATCAACGCATAACAGCTTTGTAATTTTACACTTTTTTTTTTGTTACTTATTTTGATTATTCATATTTTATTTTCAGACATCTTCAGTCAACCAATCTATGGAAGGGACATGGGAGTTTAAATTTTATTTTTTAATTTACAATAGCAATTTGAATAACGTTATAACTTACCATAACAGAACATACGTTCAGTCAGTGTGCAGTACGAATGTGAAAATAGGTAAAGAAACACATACATCCCTAGTTTTAGTATATGCGAAACCCGAAACACGTGTCTAGTATTTTTATGTAAAGAATCTATGTACAAAATTTCAAAACTGTATCTTGAAAAATCACAAAGTTTTATGCTTGTTACGTTACTTAGTTGTCTACACAAACATGGTCACCACGCCTCGCACGCGCACCCCGCGCGTGATATTGTGCTCATTGCTAATAATTAGGCAGTAGGTACCTAACCGTATGGTGATTGCATTGTAATTAACTGGTGATAAGATTTTCCATCACACTTGCAAAACTGTTTTGGAAAAAAATATAAGATGGTGTAAAAAATATTGGAATCGATTCAGTTAGTTATTCTGAACAAACTATATTCCGGTTCCGCATGTACTAAAAATAATGTTGCATACATAATTATTATACAGGGTGTAAGGGGAACGCTTCCGAAGCCAGAACGTGGGTAATATACAACCTAAATGCAAACGGATACCAATAACCTTTCGCCTTAAATTGGTTATTTGCATCAATTTAGAACGTTTGACGCTTCTGTAATGTTTCTATATATTTTACTTTGGCGGCGCTTTTCTTAGCATGCCTAAACCTAAACTCACCGCCTAGACTTTGAGGTCGTTTTTAAATGTGTTGAATCTCCAATAATGGTTCATTTGACTGTTTTCACAACATATTGTACAAAAATGCTAAAAAAATAGGTACATTTTTTTTTTAACTTTATTTTTTGATGGTATTGTATCAAGAATCAATAGCCCAATCACCTTTCATCGTAATCGGAAGCGTTTCCCTTATGTATGTATAGTATAAAAAAAAAACATCACTAAGTCCACTTCGCAGTGACGTAAAAATATCGCGGTGCAATTTTATCGCGAATTGGATCGAGAACCGTAGACAAGCGTCTTGTCGACGGAAGAGTAGACAAAAATGACATTTCCGTGTAGACAAGTGACAGTGTTGTATCGGGGAATGTAAACAGAAAGCACCATGCTAAGCCTGATTGTCAGCGCCGAACATCGTTGCGATCGCCGTTGAAAATCAAACTGTGTTTTGTCGACGCGCTGGAACGCACTTTATTGGATTTCCAATGTTCGGTTATACACCGAGAGTGGAAAATCCATTACGCAATAAAATCCCGCCATGATATTTTCACGTCCGTCCGAGCGTGATCCGTAACCTGCGAGGTAATTGCGTGACACACTCAATCCCAATGCTTATCTGTTGCTTCATATGTTTGATAAATTCGTCCCTCCACAACTTATACAGGGTAAATTTGTAACCAGTGCTCAAACTGTAACCATGAATTCAGCATATCATTCTAGACCCCATAGCGTATACGTACGCGGTCAAAATGATGGAACAGCGAATTTTTGTTGTATAACCGTCAAAAATGTATTCGCTAGGCGGTCTAGAATGGTATTACAGTTTGCGCACTGGTAAAAAATTTATCCTGTAGAACAAAATAAATAGTGTTGAACTTTCAAAATGTAATGCATTGCGATTAAAAGTGTGTATTCACAATTACCTCGCAGGCAACGCTAATCCCGCGCCCTAACGCGATTTCCTACGTGGGCGATTCAACGCGAATGCGATTGCGAAGCGATCCGATGCATTTTACGCCAATTCAACGCGACGCTGCGGCTCTGTCCTACACGCGCTCGAAGTTGCCACAAAGTAGCCACCGCACCGCAAGAGTTCGCTCGAAAATATCAAACCAGTGACAGCGTCCGCTTTACTTCGCTCGTCGCCGCACTGTACCCACATGCGGTTGTTCACGTAGGCCACCGTTATTGCGCGAATGGAATAAACGCGCCGCTTTGCTTCGCGATCGCATTCGCGTTGAATCGCCCACGTCGGACACCTCATAACTAAAGCGAGCGGTCGCGCGAATATAAGATCGCCGCATTCATATGTCACATACTTATTCGGAAATTGCGGAAGGTGCCCTCTGTCGATGACGGTGCGACAACGCTTTCGGGGTCATCAAACTAAACGAACCCGAGGGTTGCAAATTGCGCGTGCGACATTGATGAAAGAAAACATTGAATCCTACTAATTCCTATTAATATTATAAATGGGAAAGTATGTATGTTTAGGGGTTTGGATTAGTGATGTACCACTACCGACTAGTCGGCTTTTTTTTATACCACCGACTAGTCGGCCCATTTTTACTTTAATTAATAGGCTTAAAATTTAAAAGACGGTGATTGAAATTAAATTGAAATCTTTCAGTTATATTTTTATTATAGAATCAGTTTTACAGTTTACTTTCCGTGCAATCAAGAAATTAGGATAGTATGAATAGAAACGAAAATATTTAGAAAAGAAAAGAAAATTAAAGAAAATATTCTAAAGCTAACAATTGGCAATATATACCTAAATAGGTTTGCCATTTTGAACATAGCCGATGTCACCCGAACTCAACCGAAATCAATGATCGGCTTGGCCGACTAGTCGGCTAGTCGGTCAAAGTCATAGTCGGCCCATCTCTAGTTTAGATGTGGATGAAAGGCACACTTAAAGTTTATAACCTGGAGAAAAAAATTCGCAAGTCTACGGTTTAGTTTGTGATATCCTAGTCAATAATATAACCTATATTTTTTTTCAGCGCCGAAATCAACAGACCCAGTTCAAAGCAGTAAGTTAATTAATTATTTGTAGGACAATTCTTAAGGACACTATGAAAAAGTCTTGATATCTCAACCTTGATATCTAAAATTCGTATAAACGACGACTTAGGTACAGCCCTATGCAAACTCTATGGCGGCTTTGAAGATGAGGCCGAGTCGATGCGCAATAACGAATTTAGGTGTCAGCGGGGTGAGGGGCTGCACCGTTTGTAGCGTACTACAGAGCTGCCATAAAGTTTGACGTGTACTATCATCATCATCATCATTTCAGCCGAAAGACGTCCACTCCTGGCAATAGGCCTCCCCCAGGCCCCTCCATTTCGACCGGTCTTGTGCTTCCCACATCCAGCGAATACCCGCGGCCTTCACAAGGTCAGCGGTCCACCTTGTGGGAGGCCTTCCCAATCTACGTCTTCCGGTACGCGGTCGCCACTCCAGAAACTTTCGGCCCCATCGGCCATCTGTTCTGCGAGCAATGTGCCCTGCCCACTGCCACTTATTTTTGGCAATTCTTCGGACTATGATGTCGGTTACCTTGGTTCTCCTGCGGATCTCTTCATTTCTGATTCGATCGCGTAGGGAAACTCCGAGCATAGCCCTCTCCATTGCCCTTTGGGTGACTTTAAGCCTTCTGATAAGGCCCATTGTGAGCGACCACGTCTCTGTACCATAAGTCATCACTGGCAACACATACTGGTCAAAACTTTCGTCTTGAGACACTGTGGTATTTGGGACGAGAAGATATTGCGAAGCCTCCCGAACGCTGCCCAGCCGAGTCGAATTCGACGATTGACCTCTTTCTCGAAGCCGGACTTACATAACTGGACAGTTTATCTTAGGTAAACGTACTCGTCCACAACTTCGAGTGTAGCGCCTCCGATCGTCATGGGAGTGGGTGTTACATGGGCATTCGACATGACCTTTGTCTTGTCCATGTTCATTTCAAGACCCACTCTTTCGGAAGCTCTACTGAGGTCATCGAGCATTGTACTGAGGTCCTCCATGGTCTTAGCCATGACGACTATATCATTGGCAAACCGAAGGTGAGTGATGTACTCGCCATTGATGTTGATGCCAGCCCCATTCCAGTCCAGAACCTTGAAGACATCCTCCAGTGCAGCGGTGAACAGTTTCGGAGAAATAACATCTCCTTGTCTCACACCTCGCTGCAGAAGGATAGGTTTAGAAGTCCGGTCCTGGAGTCAGACTGACATAGTGGCGTTTTCATACAGACACTTCAGCACCTCGATGTACCGATAGTTGATCTGGCACCGTTGAAGAGACTGCAATACAGCCCATGTCTCGATCGCATCGAAGGCTTTTTCGTAGTCCACAAACGCTAAGCAAAGAGGCAGGTTAAACTCTTCGGTCTTCTGTATAACCTGCCGCAGCGTATGTATGTGGTCTACGGTGCTAAAGCCTTTACGGAATCCGGCTTGCTCGGTACGCTGGAAGTCGTCAAACCTGCGCGCGAGACGGTTCCTGATGACTCTCTAAAACAGCTTGTAGACATGGCTCAGAAGTGAGATGGGCCTATAATTCGTAAGAGGAGTATTATCACCCTTTTTAAAGAAAAGTACCACCACACCTCTGTTCCATGCCTGTGGCGTTTTGCCCTCGAGTATGACGGAATCAAACAGCTTCTGGAGGGCCTTAAGAACGGGTTTTCTGCCGGCCCTCAGGAGTTCGGCCGTGATTCCGGCATCACCCGGTGCCTTGTTGTTTTTAAGCTGCTTCAGAGCCATCCTAATCTCGTACAAGCTAACGTCCGGGATGTCTTCCGTGTAGTGTCGATTCAATCTGGCTCTGGGTCGTGTACTATACTCCGTTTGCAATAAGATTAGGCATTTAACTAAACCTTTTTTACACTCCGTTCAACTGATTCTGACTTTTATTGCGTTGGGACCATGATACATGGCATCTGTAGTAAACAGTTGGTATTGTAACCACTTTTTTGCTTGTCATGCCATCCTTATGGGTACGTATTTGAATATCAAAGATTAAAATACCTACGCTTAAAATACCAATGTTTAAAACATCGAAAATTTTAATATCGATTATATCAAAATGTCGAAAATTGTTATACCTACGCTTAAAACGCCGAAGATTG
The DNA here is from genome assembly GCA_949987655.1 of Polymixis flavicincta. Lineage (NCBI taxonomy): Eukaryota > Metazoa > Arthropoda > Insecta > Lepidoptera > Noctuidae > Polymixis > Polymixis flavicincta. The sequence continues at coordinate 6,113,725 of OX465199.1, read as the reverse complement.
AAATGCCGAGTGATTAAAATTTCGAATGATTCAAAATATCGAATGACATTATGCCTAAGTTCAAAATGTCAACATTTAATACACCTAAGTTCATAATATCTACGTTAAAAATACCTACTAATTGAAAAACCCACCTAGTAACTGATTACCATCTAGCAAACAAGCATGCAGCAATCATGCAACATGCAAGCAAGCATGGTTTCTGTCACGGCTCCGGCGCTGCAGGGCTCCGGCAGTCCCATGCGAGCTTAACGTCGCAGATGGTCTAAACGCTCACCACCGCAGCTTCGGCTTCTTGGCCGGCTTCGCCGGCCAGCCTCAGCTGCGGCGGCGGGTGTTAAAACCACCTGCTCCTCAGCTCGCGGGCTGCCTCGCCCCTCCGCGCCTACGCGATTCTAAATTACACTCTAGGGGTAGGGCAGACACGTGGAGTCGGTTTTGCAGCAATACGTTTCTGTCACTAACTTTAGTAGCACAACATATTGACTTTCAAGAAAATATTTTAATTTAAAGACCTAAATAATACCTTCAAGATTGACCTATGCTTGTACACTAGACACTGATTTTCATGGATAAAATAGGTCGAAATTGTTCCAAAACCGAATTGGGGTACCCCGAATTTACGTAGTCTTTTGGCTGTTACCCCTAGAGTGTATTTAAAAATCCGGAGGCGCGAAGGGAGGGCAACGCCGGAGGCGACCAGCAAGCCGAAGCTGCGGAGGTGAACATGGGTGCCTATCCTTTGTTACGCAAGGGCGAAGGGGTTGCACTTCCCGCAGCGCCGGAGACGTTGCAGAAGCAACCTTTTTCCACTCATACTACTTATATCAAAATTGGTTTGATATTTTAACTTGTACGTATTTTTAGGGTGAATTAATGAATGTATTAAATGTTGAAAATTAACCAATTTTTACACGTAGGTATATTAATTTTCGATGTTCAAATAATATATATACCCATCGATTTTTAGGACGTTCGATAGTTTGTAGGTACTTCGATATTTAGGACATTCGATATTCTGTATTTCGATATTTGGATCTTTCGATGTAACTATTGTAGATATTTAGATTTTAGATATATTATATTGGACGTAGGATATTTAACCATTCGATGCTATAAACTTTCGTTACTTTAATTTTCGGTTTTATGGTCGTTCGATATTTCCATTTTCGATGTTTTGAACATCGATATTTTAACAGTAGGTATTTTAATCTTCGATATTCAAATACGTACCCATCCTTATGCTTACGGAATAAAAGTCAAAACCGGTTGAACGGGCTGTAAAAAAGGTTTATATAAATGTCTAATCTTATTCCAAATGGAGTATAGATTAAACACAGAGTGCTATGCTATGCTATGCCGAATTAACCTACGTTCTCGTGGAATAATTTCCGAAATCAACGTGGTTGATGCAAGCCCTTAATACAAATATTTTATATGCGAAATTAGCTCTGTCTATCTGTCTGTTACGCTTTCACGCCAAAACTTAGCGGTGCCATAGTGTCAAAGTCACTAATGGCATAGACAAGTAATAGATGTTACGTGGGGCGCAGACACGCGGATCACAATATTTTTTTTTCTATTTATGTGCATTTTTATTTTATTTTTAGTCACTAGACACATTTTATCTTATTAAATCTATTTCCTTTTTGTTTCTATATCTGTCCGTGACATTACAGCGGGCCCTATCAGAATACCAGTGCTGCGACACTTTTTAAATGTCGCAGCATCATGCTGAGATAGTGGCCTTTTGGCTTCGTACAGCACTTTTTTTTTTTTATCTTATTTTAATTTTATTATGTAGTGTAGTACCTATAGTAGTGTTTTAGTTTTTCTTTTTTATGTGTTTAATTTCTTTCTAAACCGCTAAACCGATCGTCATGAAATTTGGCAAAGGCCTGGGATGTGCAAAAGGACATAAGCTACTTTTTTTATGCGAAAACCGCCATCCACGCGGGTGCAGCCGCCGGCAAAAGCCAGTTTATTTATAAATGATATTTCAGTTTCAGATATTAACAAGTTCATCATTATTGCAAGTGCCGTTGGAGCGATCCTCTTAGTAGTCATAATCGCTCAAGCTGCTTACATCCTCTACCTGAAAGCGAAAGGTAAGGACCTCAGAATCAACACACACACACACACACATATATGCATATTACAGGGTCAAATTAAATTAGGTAGGGTGAGTCTGTTTAAGATTGAATAGGCATCTTCTGGACACGCTCGATCCAACATAGACCTCATCATTCGCTTCCCATCAGGCGTGATCGAGGTCAAGAGCAGACCTACCCAGTTATTTTTTTTAACCAGATAAAAAAAAATGGTTTCTCTGCCCGCCAGCCGTGGTTAAATCAAAATCAAATCATTCCACATAAACCTTCATGGGCACTTATGAAACATCAGAAGCTAGGTGTACGGTTCCAAATGGTCTTTTCCTATGGAGAAGAGCCAGTAAGGAACTCGACGGTTACTCTTTTTAAAATAATTGGCATTTACATTGTTTTCAAATAACAGTGTTAACAGTTATAGGAGAGCAGTGCAGGCCTGTTAAAAAGTACCAGGTACTTGATAAAATAAAAATTGGTCTACAAATCTTCTGTTTATACGGCCTACAACGTTCTCACGTTGGCACTAAATATAAAATAATTTAAATTTAAGTTAAATAAAATATAAAACCTATTTTAACCAAATGACATGATTACCATTACAACCACTAACAAAGAGTTGAAATTATAATTGTGGGTGTCGTAGGTAAAAGGTTATATAAAACGTACTTCTTTTACTGATTACTGATACATGCGTGCACTGAATGGACAGGTCCACTCAATCTGTGTGGTTCTTTCCTCAAAAGACCATTTCAGACACCAATGCACATGGTCACATGATCTGACCAAGATTACGTCTGGACTTTAAAAGAGACTGTGACCTCTGAGTTTGTTTCGGCCTTTCTTCTCAGAGTAGTCAGATATGAAACGCCGACCTCAACTAGTTTAAAAAAATTATGATTGACGTGTAAAAGTGTTTGTAAAAACCTACTTATAGAAATAAAATCATTTATCATTTACATAATATTCAGTAATATAAACAAAACTTAATAATTTGGGAGCAGTTAATAGGCGTAAATCCGGGGCTGCGACGCATCCAGCCATGATGTATATGCATCCAGCCGTTGGATACTTCAAGGATACAAATAATCGCAATTTACATTGGAAAACAGACGTGATATTACTTTATGTAATAATTTTAAGCATGACACCTGAACTCTAGCATCTCACTATTTTCTCTTACCCTTAAACTCTAAAGAGTTTTTTAGATCTAAAGATCTATAAAAATCTTAGGGCAGAAAACCTAAATATTAATTTTGATTTTTCAGCTCGAAAACTGATCACACTCAACACTCACAACAACCTATCAAAAAAGGCTGACTCTGTGAACAATGACACTGGTAAGTGCCCATAAACACAAGCGACACGTGCGTCGACAGCGGCAACTGCAGCCGTCGACGACAGTCAACGGCAGCCGTCAACGCTTCTGCGTCTTGCTTCGACTACATGCCGCTCGTGTATGTGTCGCAGCCATCTGGTTAAATTAGCCAGCTAATTGGACGCCTAGGCCGTTCATTAAACGCCGGCTTCCAATTGTATGGCTAGGCCGAAAGTTAATTGTACTAGAATCATTCAACATTTAACAACTTGGCATATTGAAAGTTAGCCCTTTGAAGATGGCTAACGACTCAGCCAAGTGATTCAAATTTAGTTCGTTTTTTTCCACTGCGGCGCTAGTAGTCACCAAAACAAATACCTATGACGTCACGTCAATACCGCAAACCGTAAATGTTAGTTTTCGTTCTTGTGTGTAAAATTAATGAAATTATTGATTTAATATTTTATTTATTAAAAAAATCGCTGTTACTAGTTACTTACCTAGTGGTATTTATTAGGTATCAAGAAACATCACAAATTCATCAATATCCAATTTAACTAAATTACTACACGACATTCAGCCATCTGGTTAAACGTTGCGCTCAATGACTTAGCTACTTGTCGTCCAGCTATTTAATTGGATGCCGGCGTTTAATGAACGGCCTAGGCGTCCAATTAGCTGGCTAGTTTAACCAGATGGCTGCGACATATGCAACGTGGCTGCTAGCTGGAGCACTTAATTTATTAAGGTACACACAGGCAACTCCGGTAAAGCATCCGACAACCTTCTAGGTAAATATTTGTACGCCGATACTAACGGCTAAACATGAATGGACTCAAACGATGTTTTCTAATATCTTGCATGCTCTTGTATGTATACAATGTTTAGACAAATAAATAAATCTTATCTTATCTTATCTTATCTTAACCTGCGAGATGTACGTAATTCCCAGAAAAAAAAAAAAACAAAAGCGTCCTGGCCGCCGAGGCCCGCCTCGACGTCCCAATCCATGTCCGCCCGACCCTTTGTCGAGCTTTAAACTCATTCCCAAATAATAATCAGGTCTGATCCAGCCCGTCTTTTACTGTCCAGAGAGAGATCAGATGCAGGACCAATATCTTAACGTGCTTTCCGAGACACGGAAAGAAAGAAAGAAGTTTTATTTGCTTGAAATGTGCATACACACTGAATTAAAATAATACATGCATGCAAGATCTTAAAAATAAAGAGTGATTCACGACATGTCTGCCATTTCTCATGGCGTGCAAATATCGCACGCCACGCGCACGCGGCTGAGAAGTTCATAACGAAAAAACCCACTACACCTTTTGTTCCGTGTGGTACCGGACGTAAAAGAACAGCACCATCCCATTTCTTCCCGTGGGTGTCGTGGAAGGCGACTAAGGGACTTACTAGAGAATGGGCAGGAGCGTTCTCCATGCATTTTACCACCATACTGCGATCGCCAACCCGCCTGCCAAGCGTGGCGATTATGGCAAAGCCCCTCTTTTGGGGTAGGCCTTTGTCCAGCAGTGGACGTCTTTCGGCTGAAATGATGATGATGATGATGAATAACACTTTTGCCCGGGTTGGGAATCAAACCCAGGACCACGCTCAGCAGACGCATTTGCGATCACGAGACCACGCTATTATGAAAAGTGCGAAAGAAACTGTATATTTGTGCGTTTTCTCGTTACGATTAAACCGTTGAGTTGAGCAGGTCATAATTTTTGAGAAAGAACTACTCTATGTCATCCATACTGGATGTAAAAGGAATATAATATGCTTTAAAAAGCCTTGCTTGACGTAATTCTTCAATCGGCTTCTATGATGATAGAATGGTTCAAACGAACGGCCTTTTTAAAACCCTATAGCTTTTAAGGACGAAAATATCTCCCCGTACTCTTGGTGAAATCCAAAATTGTCTTCTCTTAGGATAATCAACATATTAGAGGTTTCAGTGTCAGTCTGTTATTGAAGGCTCTCAGTCAGCCCATCACTGCTGGGACACAGGCTACCTCTGTGAGAGGAGTAGGCCTTTTCCTCACAATGTTTTCCTTCACCGTTTTGAGAGTCGTGATGATGAAATCAAATAGTACACAAAGCACCTTCACGGGATTGAAATCACGATACTCTCAGTGGTGTCTGCTGTCTTCCCTTAAAAATTCTTAGTAAACAATTTATTCTGCATGTCTTCAGCTCGCTACTGTACCAATCCTGGCCAGAAAATGATGAAACTAGCCGACCCTGTGGACGACGACAATCGCGATAGTGTCATCTATGAAGCACCTAATATCGAAATATCTGGGAATAGTAAGTGAATTTACATCGCCCATAAAGATCATCATTACCATTATACAGTAAGTTAGGTTAAACTAGGGAGATGCTTTAACGGGGTGTGTATGAAACTCATGAAAATAGACAACTTTTAATACAGGATAAGACCAGTGCGCAAACTGTTACTGTTATAGACCTCCACCGCAGAAATTTTTCGTTGGTTATATGACAAAAAAACAAAAAACAGCTTTTTGACCTCGTAAGTATTCTACTTTTCTATGAAAAAGCTGTTTTTTTTTTTTGTAAAACCGACGAATTCTGCGCTGGGGGTCTAGAATATACTAAAATCATGGTTATAGTTTGCGCACTGGTTAAAATCTTATCCTGTATATAATGGCCACCAAAATATAAATAAAAAAATTAGCTGTTCCCGCATTTTGCCCAATTATACGAACATAAATGTATGGAGCGGCTGGTTTGATGCTGATTTTGATGCTGGTTCCTTAGTAAAAGTCTTTCATTTCACTTTCATGAATACTACTCTCCCATAAAGTAGGTATGTCCCTCGTTTAACATAATACACTATATAGAGCATTTTGTCGAGATGATGCTTACGCTGGGAGCTGCAAACACTGCGCTACCGTACTTTCGGTGACAGATCTCGACGACAAATGACAGTCCAGGAAAGTGAGCCCTTCTTTCGGTGGTATCCCTGAGATCCCGATGGGTGTCTTGAACAGAAAACATAGCAATGCATCTAGCGAGATAGTTCAAAAATAATTTCTGCTTTATCCTGAGAGAACCCTTCGATGTTGATCGAGATTACACGTTCACGGACACAGATCTCAAGTGCGTATGTGGCACCTACCCACAGACAATTGCTCACCTACCATCCTGCGCCGCATGCCCTGTTACTTGTGCATTTGATGATCAGAAGGGTATCTGAAGGGCTTGCAAAACATGACTTTGAGAACAGCCCTCTGGGCCCTTTCTAATTTTAGAAAGTGTTATTTGCAAGCGCCACCCCATGCTGGCAAACAATATAAGAGAAGAGATTGGCAAAGTGAAAAATACACCAACTTTAGTGTATCTATGACTGCGGAACAGCGAAGTTTTTTGAAAATAGTTATGAGTTTACGAGTTCGGGCTATCAGGTTAGCAATGTGGCTAAACCAATTGAGATGTTTCTCAATCAGCACTCCTAGATATTTTATGTTTGACGTGATTGCTAAGGGAGGACACATACAAGAAGAATGCATTTGGCGCCCATGACTGATGTGGGCTTTAATAGTGAGTGATGTGCTTGGCTGAGATTGATTTCTTATAGAGTACGAGACTAATTTAGTTTTCTCTGCATTTAGGGTCAACAAGTTTTTGGTTAGCCAATCCATAACTGCGTCTAGAGCTATTTGAGCATACCTTTCTGTTTCACTCCAATCTTTACCGTGAATAAGTAGAGCTGTATCATCAGCGTAGGTAAACACCGAGCAGTTGGTTGGTGACAGCGAACACAGGTCGTTTATATATTTGAGGAATAAAGTTGGCCCTAGAATGCTTCCTTGTGGAACGCCATATTCAATTTTAGCCTTGTGACTTATTTGTATTTTGCGGGCGCATTTTCCTTAATAAAGATTGCTTTATTCGCAGCACGAATGCCAATGCAACCACCACAACCACCAGCGATAACGACTATGCCTCGTAAGTACTTTTTTTTCTCATGTTTTTAAAACTAGTACTCCTTTTAACCCAACCGGCTTCTGTTTTCCATATAGTTATCTTCAGGAAGATTCTAACACTAATGCTCTTATATCCGTCATTTAATCTACTTAGCTTTTTCCCAATTATGTTATGGTCGGCTTCCAGTCTAACCGGATGCAGCTCATCATCATTTCAGTCGAAAGACGTCCACTGTTGGACATAGGCCTCCCCCAATTTGGGGGGTTTGCCATAATCGCCAAGCTTGGCAGGCGGGTTTCCGATCGCAGTATGATGGTAAAATGCATAGAGAACGCTGCTGCCCATTCTCTAGTAAGTCCCTTAGTCGCCTTCCACGACACCCATGGGAAGAGATGGGATGGTGCTATTCTTTACGTCTGGCACCAACGGATGCAGCTCAACACCAGTATTTAACATGAACCGACTGCCTATCCGTATGTGTCGCCAGGCGTAAAAGAATAGCACCATCCCATTTCTTCCAGTGGGTGTCGTAGAAGGCGACTAAGGGACTTACTAGAGAATGGGCAGCAGCGTTCTCTATGCATTTTACCACCATACTGCGATCGCCAACCCGCCTGCCAAGCGTGGCGATTATGGCAAAACCCCCCATGACTGGGGGAGGCCTATGTCCAGCAGTGGACGTCTTACGGCTGAAATGATGATGATGATGATGATGATGATGACTGCCTATCTGACCTCCACAACTCAGTTACCCGGTAATATCCTCTGAGAAGACTGTCTGACTTTCGGGCTTCTGACGACCTGTAATGACTGTCAAAGACCCTGGTCCTTCATCAATCCAGGGCCAATTGGAACGCCGAACACGCTCGATGCGTACGATCAATATGGTTAAAAGAAACTTACACTAGGGCAGATAGGCAGTCGCTCCTTATAAAATACTGGTATTCAGCTGCATCCGGTTAGACTGGAAGCTGACCTAAGATAGTTCGGAAAAGGCTAGGCAGATGATAATTAAATTATTTTATTTTTCAGACAACAGTGATCCATTTTTGAACCGACGAAAAAACGGAGGAGGTTACTCAATTCGACGCGTATATTTTTTTTTTTTTTTATGTATGACCACGCATAACTTTTTCCAGAGTAGTCCGATTTTGATAATTCTTGTTTTATTGGAAAGGGTATACCCCGAAGTTGGTCCCATATCAATTCCAACCCTAAGGGTAAGAAAACAGGGGATGATTGATTGTTTACTCACAGATTTTAATACTGAGTTGTATATTATGCAAAAATTAAGCATGTAGTGACAAACCGCCGAAAAACCGAAAAGTAAAAAATAATAAACTAGCTTTGTCCAACCCCAATAACTAAGTTCGGAAGTCGGTGACTTTGGATTTGTATTTAATTTTATGTCACCGCCTTCCGAACTTAGTTATTGGGGTTGGACAAAGCTAGTTTATTATTTTTTACTTTTCGGTTTTTCGGCGGTTTAATTTTTTTATTAAAAAGTTTTAATGTTAGTATGTTAGGTACAAAAAATAAAAACTTAAAAGCTATATTAGTGTCTTATTTTAACTAAATACTAATTACAGATGTAATGAATCACTCCTGCCTAACCAATACTTGCATGAAGTGATTCATCATCGGTGAATCAGTTTTGTCCACCAAAATCCTCAGAGTGCCATTAGGGTTTGACCGCGTTCTCTCCAAAAGTGACGCGGTTTGTCTTCTCACCATAGCGTGGAAGTCGTGAACGCGCGCCTGAGCAAACATGCTGTTGGACCCTCAGGGCGTCCATTGTTTTCCGCGTGTAACTGGCCCACAGGCTGCTTGTGTAGAATATGACATAATGATGTCTTGCTTTCGCGTTTCGTGCACTGTTGAAAGATGTAAGTAATACAAATTATGTTTGCAGGAACACCCAGACAAGACCACAACATGAAGATTGGTCCACAAGCTATGTTGGTATCAGCATTGAACAGTCCTGCTCGCAGCCCCATGATAGACAACTTTCCTTCCAACTTTCAGAAGCCGAAACATGGTTAGTATTATATTCGTCCTTTAAAGAGTCTGAACGAATAACTGCTTCTTTGCCGTTTCATGCAAAAGTCACATAAAGACTTTCAGTCTTTTTCTTTATTTTGCCCGCTCAAAGTTTTGTCGTGGTTAGAGTCATGTTTTTGACGTGACAACGTCTTATAATTCGATGGAGCCGGCTGCACGCACGAAAAAACATGACTCATGCGGCGTTACTTCGCTCTGAGGCGTTCCATTTAAGGCTTGAAGTGCAAGCGAGAGCGCGGAACGAGTGACAAAGAGGCACAATCGGCCTCCGCGTTCAGCAGCGTTCGACATCAGTCTCTCTCCTACTTGAGTAAGCGATGCGTCTGCGTGGACAGCTGCTATACAATAATACAATAATAAACAATAGCATTATCTTATGACGTTATCACGTTCAACTATCGTCAGTAAACCGACTTTACAGACAACGGATTTTTTTTTTGGAGGGTGGGAAATTATCAAATGATTTCTCCGAACCCTCGCGAACCCCACCAGTTGTTGCTGACATCTCTGACGTTGCGCGTGGAACACAACGCGCCGTCCCGCCTACCACTTTTCGGCCGCAGGGGATAGGGGGAGCGGCCAACGCTATACCGACACTCCTCTTCCCCTGCGGCCCCGCCGCGTCCGCCATCAAACAGTGGCGGCCCCGTCCAGGCCACGGAAGGGAAGAGCGCTGCTCAGAAGCACCGGCACGCTTCTTCTGCCGTAGCCCAGCCAAGCCCAGGTCGACGGCACGTTGTGTTCCACGCGCGCCTCAAAGAGATGTCAGCACAAAGTGATGGGGCCCGCAAGAGCCGATGCCTGCCAGAGGTGCGGGATGTTTGAAAGAGATACCGCCGCCCCTGGCACACAGGCTACTGAGGGAACACGAGTGGGTTTTAGTCAGTAAAAGTCTGACACGCCCCCCTGCTCCACTCAGAGCGGGAGAAGATATTTGATGATTTCCCACCCAAAAAAAAACATCTAAGGATAGTCTGTTCAATTGCTACAACTACTTTTAACGGCACCGTTGCCTATCATTTCCCAACTATTCACTCATACTGTCTGTGTCGGTTTTCTCTTTCTAAAACTCGATGGAGGTACAGACGCCAGCACATCAAGTTACCCCAATCTGTCAAATTTCTTTGATAGATTAGAGACCCACATAAATCAATGACCATCCGCCATCTTTTTCTAGGCCGTCGCCTCAACGCTACCATCTTCATCATCATTTTTCTCCTGCTCCTATCACAATTTATTTTGTACTGGTGCAACATGTCTACTTCTTCAATACTTTCTCTATTAGTCGTCATCTCGGTACCTAGTAACCCCTTATTTTCATTTCTTCAGGAACAGTTGATTTATTCATTTATTTTTCTTTCAGACCGTGAAATCAGTGTGGCGAACCGACCTCCGCTACCGTTGCCTCTTCCAGGCCATCCTCTTTCAAGTCAACCTCATTCAGGTCATCCTCATCCAAGTCATCCGCATAACAATATGTTTCAAGAAGAGTACGAAGGTAAGTCCAGAAGAACACAAAAATATAATAGGTTTTCAATCTGTTCGGTTCTGAGACTTTGAGAGTACAAGTGTCAAAAAAAAAAAAACACTCTTACTTTGCTAATACTTTTTAATCGTACAACTTTACTCTTTCACAACCCAAAAATGACAAATTCACACTACATTTTACCATTTAAAATTACTTATGTGCCCCACCTAGAAATAACGATATGATAAATGATAAATGACTTTATTTCTGTAAGTAGGTTTGTACAAACACTTTTACACGTCAATCATATTTTTTAAACTAGATGAGGTCGGCGTTTCCTATCTGACTACTCTGAGAAGAAAGGCCGAAACAAACTCAGAGGTCACAGTCTCTTTTAAAGTCCAGACATAATCTTGGTCAGATCATGTGAAGACCATGTGGATTGGTGTCTGAAATGGTCTTTTGAGGAAAGAACCACACAGGTTGAGTGGACCTGTCCATTCAGTGCACGCATGTATCAGTAATCATACGGCTCAACTCAGAACTTGAGGAGCTCAACGACTTGACGAACAATACCAAAGAAAGGACATTTGGGTAGGCCGCATAAAGTACTCAAACTGCCAGATTAACATTAAAAACGAACTGAGAAAGAGACGAAACACGAAAACAAAAATACCACATAGTCCTCACATTCACAATAATTAAAGCAAAAATAATATTATACTTCTCAAAGTAAATATTCATGTCAAAGTGTATATTATAATAATCAAATGTCAAAGTGTAAATAATAATAATCAAATGTCAAAGAGCAAAACAAGATAATATTATAACCGTTATTTTATAGAAATAACGGTTATAATACTGTCGTTATTTCTTGCTGCCATATTAGAATAATACATTCAAGTGTCGGAGTTATCTAAATGAAAATACATTTAAAAGTATGTTAAAATTTAACTTTTTTGTACTTTGATAATGTTGCCAAAGTGGATATTGTAGTTCAGTACCTATCTAAAAATATATTTTTATTTAATTAAATCACCACTGTAGCAACAATAGATTTACCCCCATATTTATAAAAGTTGCTTAAAATTAAGAGATGTTTAAACGTCAAAAATGAATGGTCAATCAGTCGCTAGTAATTACTTTAACTTTAAGCAGCGTTTAAAAATAAAGGGGTTAATGTTTTTGCAATCCTAAATTACGCTACATTTTAATCAAAACAATATTATTAACTTGATCACAGAAATGGAAACTGAAGAGAACACTTATGAACCACCACCAGTTATCAAAACTACGCCACGTAAGTAACAAAATTCACAAATATATAATATCCACCTTTTCTGTGGTGGACCAATCCATCTTCATATGGCAATGATTCTGTTAAAATTTATACATGTGTACGCTCTCTTGAGGTTCCAAGTGAACTTTACACAGATGTACAGTCGCCAGCAGGTCAAGCTACCCCAATCTGTCAAATTTCTTTGATAGTTTTTCAACTTTATTACAAAGGAATAAGGTTTATGTTCAATTGGGAAAACTTGACAGTTTGGGATAGCTTGACCTGCTGGCGACTGTACATCTGTGTAAAGTTCACTTGGAACCTCAAGAGAGCGTACACAATCAATTTCAAAACAAATGAGTTCGTTTTTCGAATGCGAACAAATGAGTTCACTTTTCGAATGCGAACAAATGAGTTCGCTTTCAAAAAGCGAACTCATTTGTTTTTAAAGTAAATCATTGCGGATTCACCACGAGACAGCGCATCGATGGTTAGAAAATAACTTTAGGGCTGCCACTATCATAAATTTGCGTATCTGTATGTTTGTAGGCTCGTCTTTCATATATAGGACTTGTAGTGGACACTTAATTTCTTTTTGTGCAACGTGCTTATTATCTTGAACAATCTCCCGAAGTTTCAGATCTAGGAAAAAAACCTCAACATAATATGTACTATTTTAGAGAGTTTTAGTAATGAGTATTGATTTTGTATTAGATGAGGTTATAACAGTGTGATATATCCTGATAAAAAAAAAGTTAAGCATAGTAAATGGATAAACAAAAGTATGCCATGTTATATTATGTTTTAAAATTGTATGCAAATGGATAAGGAACTAGTAGGTCCGGCGGACTACCCCTCAGAGTGGGGTTTCTTCTCCGGGGACTCCCCAATAAATCAGGTCATCATGTTTTTTTTTATCAATGTTAGATTAAATCAAAATAAGAAAAACTATGCATTTCCTAAAGTTCCCCCTTCTCAAATATACATATATACAGGATAAATTTCAATCCAGTGCGCAAATTGTAACCATGAATTCAGCATATTATAATCATTCTAGCAGATTTCAACTAGCTTCATCTTTCTAACTCACCGACCTTGACAATTCAAAAGTGCCTGTAATTGGTTTATTTGAAATAAATGCTTTGAGTTTGAGGTCATAGAAAAGTGCAATACCTACGCGGTCAAAATGTATGGAACAGCAGATTTTTTTTTTTTGTATAACCGGCGAACTGGATAAAAACTTTTCCTGTATATGTGCCCGTATAGAAAAATCCTTCCTGTTTGTATATTTTTTTAATCTTTAATATTGCAGATCGACTCCCTGTGCCTCCAAAGAAAGTTCCTACAGGCAATCTTTTGGACGTGAAAGAAAATACACTGAAAATGAGACAAGGAAACAAGCCATCGGTCACACCAAAGCCGCAACCGTCCCGACCTAGTAAGTATTAATTATTATTTAAAATCATTTCAACTTTGACTGCCTTGTAGACGAGCTTTTATTTTGTTTGTAATACGTCACTCGCTCTTGTAGTCTGTATTCTCATAAATCTTAATTGACAAAGACAAAACTCGTGTTTATGAATGAATTTGAATCAATAGCTAGTTAAGAGTTTATCGAGGACATTCAGAAACAGGGTGTTCATCAAGTTTCATTCTCTAAACATCACTTTGTAATTCGAACGGTAGACACCGTTGTGAATCCGCGATGATTTACTTTAAAAACAAATGAGTTCGCTTTCGAATTGTGTGCACTCACTTTAGTGAGGTGAGCAGTGAACTTTATAGAACACCACTGATTTTCTTTTTCTTTTTTTCGTAGATCTCATGTCTACCAATGAATTCGAACAGGCTCTTAGGAGAAGGAACAACGGTGAGGATACATTTTTAATTTAAACTTTCATAATAAATACATCCTTTTTTCCCACAGCTTCTTTCACATTGAATTTTCAATGTGAAAGAAGTTTTACTTTCACGTTTAACCTGCCATGGTGGTGTTGTAGGGACAATGTAAATATGAATATGCATCAGCGGTTGACAGTGTGAGTGGTGCGATCGCTTTTAGATCTCACTATTATAATATAATATTTAAAAATGTGATTCGCCCGAATTGAGACATTAAATTTTTGCGAATCGACCAATAAGCCATTACAACAATTTAATAAACAAACTGTTCGGATAGCGTCAACTAGGTAAATAAAACATTATTTTTATTAAATTCATATTTTACAGACACAATACCAAAACCCAATCCGGGATTCTTGTCACCAATGCAGCAAGAGTTAGCCAGAAGGAGGCCTCATGGTAATATTTTTTTTTACAATTTTGGAAAACATTCAAAAAACTGTTTATTATATTCCGATATACTTGTAGGGGGTTCCTTCTTCGGTTCCCTACAAAATGATTGAGCTGGATTGTTCTGATCCACGCGTCAAGTTCGTGAACGGGCGCCATCCAGGGCTTATTTTTAATATCATATTTAGAATTGTGAATTCATTTCTTTACAGTGTTCTCCTATTTCGGAATCATCAAGAATAATTTACCCAGGATTTTATAATATCTTGATTTTCGTCATTCTTATTTAAAAGAGTGTCCTTAGAGTTGCCCGATCTTCTCCATAGATATCTACGTTTTGGTATAGGCAACTAGTTTCAACTTTCCGATGAACTGTTCGACTTTTTTACAGTTCAAAATAGTGCCTTTAAATAGATAGATAGTCGTTTAGTACATTAAGATTATGCTGAAGTAGTGTTAATGATAATAAATGTCTTTCACAGTTGATCCCCAGACCAACGAACTAGAGGAGGCTTTAAGAAGAAGGAACACAGGTGAGGACACTTCAACAATAATAGGTTTTTACCCATACGTGCCTAGTTCTCCGCATTCCACATTCAATCCCCACCAAACTTATTTAGGGTAACTATGAGCCGCACTCCGCACTTTTGTTCTCAACCGCACGTTATTCCATTTGAATGTCAAATTGTGTCAAAGCGTAAA
This sequence comes from Polymixis flavicincta, assembly GCA_949987655.1. NCBI lineage: Eukaryota > Metazoa > Arthropoda > Insecta > Lepidoptera > Noctuidae > Polymixis > Polymixis flavicincta. The sequence goes on along the minus strand of OX465199.1, from coordinate 6,098,546 downwards.
GTGTAAGTACTTATGTCATCCTTTCTTTCTTTTTTTAGTATATTGGCACCTTGTTCATTTCATGTAATTAGTTTTTATCTCATCGTGCTTTGTAAGTTGTATTATGTGTTTTGTATACACCAAATAAACGATTTATCTATCTATCAATCTGTCCGCCGCTTTTTACAAAGCTGTTAATACAAAGGTATTTTGTGTCGATAAACTTTTTTATTTTATGTTTTTTTACAGCTATGGCAGTTCCAATTGTTTCAATTCCTGATCCTTCATCGAAAGGATCATCAAAGCCTAGTGAGTATTAATTTTTCTTATTTAGTCCATCATCATCATCATTCATTCGAAAGACATCCATTGCTGGACATAGGCCTCCCCCATGCTCTACCACTTCGACCGGTTCAGTGCTCCCCGCATCCAGCTGATTCCTGCGACCTTCATAAGGTCCTTAACTTTGTGGGAGGCCTTTCAACTCTACGTCTTCCGGTACGCGGTCGCCACTCCAGAACCTTTCGGCCCCATCGGCCACCTGTTCTGCGAGCAATGTGCCCTGCCCACTACCACTTAACTTTGGCAATTCTTCGGGCTTATGTCGGTTGCCTTGGTTCTCCTTCATCAACCTCATTATTATTCTCTAAACATCATCATCTGCCTGATCTGCCTAGCCTTTTCAAACTATGTTGCGGTCGGTTTCCAGTAAAACCAGATGCAGCTGATAACCAGTATTTTACATGGAGCGACTGCCTATCTGACCTCCACAACCCAGTTACTGGGTAATACTATATCCCTTGGTAAGGCTTGTTGTCAGACTTTCGGGCCTCTAATGACCCGTAACGACTGTCAAAGATAAAGAAAGAAAGAAAGAAAATACATTTATTTAGCACAGACTAAAAGGCACACAATATAAAGCAAAATAATAAAAAAACCAACTAAAAAGTGTAAAGTGCGTCAAAGTGTGCCTCGTGGCTGCGCCAAAAAGGCCCAGTTCAGCATAAATGCCAGACAACTAGTGCCTGGCGCTGGTTTTCAACTGGACCTGACGTGTGAGGTGACGGATGTAAATCAGCTTTATACCAATACTGCAAGGTGACGTGTGTATGCATACTTAATTAAAATAAATTTGTGTCAGATAAAATAAATAAAAAGTAACGAGTAGTACTTATATGTATAGTGAGAATGTATATTTTTGTATATACCTAGTAATTGAGTTTAGTAACTAGTATAAAAATACTTGTAAAATATAGTAAAATAAATATTAGAGTGTGACATTTACTAAAATTGCGAAACAAACAAAACAAAATAAATAGGCCGGTAAATAAATAAATGAGACTGATGCATGATAGACCTTCGCTAAATGATCCACGAATCACAGCCGGGACCAATAGCTTAACGTGCTCTGCGAGGCACGGTGTTGGTATTTACAAAACATCACTTCGAAATTCGAACGGTGCTTGGATGTGAATCCACGATGATTTACTTTAAAAACAAATGAGTTCGCTTTCGAATTGTGTGCGCTCACTTGAGTGAGGTGAGCAGTGAACTTTATAGAATAGCACCTACTAAATATCAAAATGGTGTCATTTATATCTCTTTGTGTTGATTACTTCTCTCATTAATCTTATTTTTAACAGGACCACAACCTGCGCCTCAATCAAGGCCGAGAGGGCCACCAGTTCACCAGCCAGTACCAGAAGGTAAAATATTAACATCGTATTGAGAGTCGATTTATATTCATAAAATAACATCACGCGAAGATGTAGTTATGCAGAGGAATTTATGACACCCGTGCGATTAAGTTTTGCCATAAGTAGGTAAGTCCTTTGTATATAATGGAACAGCCTATTTCCATCAATTGCGTAGAAATCTAGACTCTAACAAACTGTTTCGTAGTTATGAAGAACAACGCAGTCACACAATTTTGCCTTATAGGTAGGTGCTTTCTATTAATTATTTTATTTTAAATATTGGGTAGTTATTTTTAACCGAGTTCAAAAAGAAGGAGGTTATCAATTCTCCGCCTTCCGAAATTAAAGTTATTTTTTATTTGAAAAAGTTTTTTAGTTTTATTATTCCAACCAGCCCACCTCCCTCCAGAAGTTAGCTATAACTCCTGGTCTGTTGAGTACATCCGTGTAAGATTTGGGTGCCCCGAGGTTTTCTGTTATAATCTGGGCTACGCCTGTGCATTCGAAAAGCACTATACATGCGCAACGTTTTCCTCAGCCTCCGTGCAGGCCCTGCACAGGTGTAGAAGTGTTTGTTTAGCGGGCAGTGTCCCGTGATGGTCCCAGTCACTAGACGCAGATCCTTTCTGTCCAGGCGTAACAGACGTCTGGTCAGCCTGCCATTCAAAGATGGCATTGCTTCCCTTGACTGCCTGCAGCCTGGTGTCGAGGTCCACCAGCTGTCTGATTGTGCGTGTCGCACTTACAAGTAATAAATAATTGAAAAACTGTTTATTTTTTTTTTCAGAAATATATTTCAACGATAATCAAGCATCTTCAGATGAAGAATGGACGTACGAGCCTCTGAAACCTTTGAACAGTTATGGCGAAAACATATACAGTGAATAATTTACCTTATCCTATTGAAAATTGGGTTTAAATTTAAATATTAAAGGGAGGCTTGGAAGATATACTCGTACTCGTATACTAGTCTGTAGCTGAACCAATGCATTCACTATGTATTGGCGATTCAGATAACAGTTTTCAAGTCCAGTCGACGTTTCTGTAATATTACTGATCAACCGAAGCTTTCGGCCAAAAATTCATGTTTCGGTCATATTTTCGTTTTCGGCCATAAACTAGTTGAAGCTTCGGCCAAGCCGAAAATCAGAAGTTCGTAAAGTGTTGACGTTTTCCTCAAATCTTCACATCACGTGCCATGACAACTTTCAGTAACCGGTGCAACCTCCAAAAAAGAAAAAGGCTTCCAGAAAAATAAAAAGGACAATGGACAAGTGACTATGGAACCGTGCTATGGAGTCACCATTTTTTTTAAATCTAACAGACTTCATTTTTGTCTCATATTTTCCGTTACGGGCTACATATATTAACAAACCGTTGGTTTCAAGTCTTAAAAATATGAAGTTTCCCGAAAAACGTCCTCTTTTAGTTCAATCTCTGCCAACACCTACGGGGTAAACAAGCGTGAATGTTATTTCATAGAAAATAAAATACCATAATTAAAAACAGTTACGATTTTCAGTAATCTATATATAAATAAATAAAAAGTCCTGACTGACTGACTGACTCATCAACGCCCAGCCCAAACCTTTGGACCTATAAAACTGAAATTTTGCACAGAGGTTCCCTTTTTATTGTAGACAAGGAATAAGGAAGGATTTTTCGAAACTTAATCCCTAAGGAAGTTAAATAGGGGATGAAAGTTCCGTGTGAGAGAAGCCTCCAGCAAAAGCTAGTTTTTTTAATAATCAAACATATTTTGTAAGTAAGTAGGTACTACAGTTGTACCTTAACATTTTCATATTTTCCCTGAAAACCCCATACTTTTGACGGTCGTCGGCATAGTAAAGAATAATCAGTAAGCTAAAACCTTTTAAATGTGATACGTCTAGAACCCATCGTGCTTCCAATTGTCATTGTCGTGGAAAAAATAGAGAACTAACAGAGTTGCTCTTCTGACAGGCCAAATCCAATCTCGCAGACATTTTGTCGCATGTGTACCTGCGACCTTATGGATTTTGCAATAGGTACTTAAACGATATACCATCGATTTATTATGTAGTTACTTTTAAGTAGGGAGGTAGGTAATACATCATTTTTACTGTCACTAGAGCTACGGTTTCCTTGAAGAGCGGTGGCCGTCATAATTTAACGGCTTTCATGAAAATCTGTCATTTGACATTGAGTTTAAAAATCAGTCTGGCTATGGCCAGCAGATATGAGAAGTGTGGAGTAAAACCAGGATAGTTTCCCCAGGGGTATAGTTGCCCCGATTGTATAGGCAATCGCTCTAGTTTCGCGAATGAATCGCATGCTATTTTGAACCGACGAAAAAACGGAGGAGGTTACTCAATTCGACGCGTATTTTTTATTTATGACCACGCATAACTTTTTTCAGAGTAGTCCGATTTTGATAATTCTTTTTTTAATGGAAAGGGTACACCCCGAAGTTAGTCCCATATAAATTTCGACAGATTTTTAATGCTGAGTTGTGTATTACAAAAAAGTAATCAAAAATTAAGGATGTAGTAGTAATTAGTAGATTACATAGCCACAAAAAAAAAAAAAAAAAAAAAAAACTTTTAAACAAAAAATATAACCGCCGAGAAAACTCGGTGACTTTCGATATGTATATTAATTTCATGTCATCGCCTTCCGAACTTCGTTATTAAGGTTAAACAAAAAAGGTTTATTATTTTTTTATTTTCAGTTTTTTCGGCGGTTACATTTTTTGGTGAAAAGTTTTTTATTAATCTATCGAAAGACTCTCCAACCACCACTAAGTTGAACATGTCCCATTTCTCTGTGCGATTTTGCATGGGAAGGTAAAATGTGATCAAAGTTTTTACGGGATAGATTTTCTGTTTCACGGTGAGGCATCTATCCTAAATGTAATTGATATGGATTAGGCAACTATCCCTTATGTGGGATAGATGTCCCAAAATATAGAGGTCCGCAGAAATCGCTTATACTCTGGAAATATTAAAGAAAATGATTTTTACTTTACAGTTTTTTTTTTTTTTTTGATTAGAGTATCAGCCACTTTTACAAGTAAAGTAATTTGCTTTATGTACTGAGGGTATAGAGTGATTGCAAAAATGTTGGCAAATATCCGGCTTTTACCCTACAGCAGGCTTAGCATGATGCTTTCTATTTCTACGAAGAATAGACAGTGCTTTTTCAATAAAAAGTGACATTTCGTTGCTCCATTTTTGACATCGCACCGTAGATAATCCTTCCACAAGCATTCATTTTGTCTTTCGTTTCTAACGATCTTAGTCTAGGTCCCTATAAATGTAGACTATTTCATTAGAATATTTCTTCCTAAACTGTCAAAATCACACTGACAACAAACTTTCTACTCGACGGCCACAAAATATATACGATTATCTACAAAATCATGATTCTTTTAGAACGCATAACTGTGATAATTAATAGAAAAACATAGCTATCTTCTTCTATTGTGCATCATTTAATTATTAGTCATGTCGATTCTTCCGTTGACAAATTGATCCTCGTGCTAAGCCAGCAGTTGGGGGTTCTGGACCACTCCTCGATTATACAATACTATCGTGATCTGCGATATAGTTAATTTTATAGATTGAGTAATGTGTTTCAATCACACATTGACTCACTTTGAAGTATGGTGCGAGGGTGCATATTGTATAATTAGCAGCGATCGGAATAGGCCGACTATATTTGTCTTAAATTCGGAGAACAGAGACAGAAAGTGGAGATCTTTACGACTATATGTTTTTTCCCGGGACTCGGGAAAAATCTTCAGTAAGTTGAAAATAAGCTTTATATAAGATGTGTAAAAGCTATTTTTAACTAAACTTGCAATTATCAAATTTTTTGAATTTTTATTTCAAGTAAAATACCGAAATAAATAATCTAATTTTAATTCATGTATTCGAATTATATTTACGATCCAACTAACTGTTGTATCGAATATAGTTAATAGTTTAAAAAAAGCTTTTACACATCTTAAATAAAGCTTATTTTCAACTTACTGAAGATTTTTCCCGAATCCCGGGAAAAAAATATATAGTCGTATGGAAGTCTCCACTTTCTGTCTCTGTTCTCCGAAGTTTAGGCAAATATAGTCAGCCTATTCCGATCACTGATAATTAGTAACTGTTTTAGACACTTGTTTACCTACATAATATTTTCCTTTCACATCGTTCGAATAATAGATAGCATTGAGGAAAATAGCACGTTCCATCCATGGATAATCGTAAATCTCCCAACCTTCTCTAACACCTCCACATGAGAAACATACCAAACTGGTTTTTCATTTACACAATTTCCACAGTAAAAATACCTTTGGTATAAACACTTTAAATTGTCAAATGTCAAGTACTTAACACAATTACTTTTCTATTGTTATCAGACTCAATGACTCAATGAGAAAGGGACAAATCCTTCACCCTAATAAAGATCGCGGCACGTAAGCTGAACCAAAATCCGCCATTTTGTTTCAACTTACGTGCCGCGATCTGTAATCTATTTCCAAACTTCAGTACACGTTACATCAATATCCTAGACGGTTACCTCATTCTTTTCTCTTCGGTTTTTTGTTCTGATTTTGGTTCAACTTACGTGCCGCGATCTATAATCTTTGTCTTTCTATTACGTTCAATACAACCAACTTGCCGTTTTTCTAGTTTCGTTAAATCGTAAAATGGAAATGGTTATTTAAGTGTAACCCTTCACCGCTCTTCAGAAAAAGCTTTGGACTTCTATTTGTAAAATTATTGTAGCTTATTAATTTAGGTACCAAATAAGGTTCTATTTCGACATCATCATTCAGTATTAAATAATTAAATTAAGAATGTAAAATATTTTATGTAAATAATTTTATTTGTAACATAGGGTAGGTAATTATAATATTCTAAAAGTAGCTGTCGACTTTATTTTTCTGTGAATTGCTCAAAATTGTATGTAAGATGTATATTCAAATAAAAAGATTCAAAACTTACTTTACGTTGTTGTCTCCTTTTTTTTGTGAATGTCGAATACCAGGTCTGCTTAAGAGGTTGTCGGGTGCTTGTGGTAAGCTTAATAAATGAATGCTTCCATCCAGGGCTTAAAAAATTAAAACTGTAGCGACTGCTTGCTAAGGTCACCCCTTGTGCTGATGTGCATCTGGACTGAGGGCCCATTTTTTAAACCCTTGCAAAACGAAATAAGACTTATAGGGAAATTAGTTAAAAATTAGTAAAAAAGAAAGCAAAGGGCCATACATTTCTTAAACGTGAATTAAAAATGTTATGACCAAATAACTTGGGCCCTCAATCCAGACGCGTGCATAAAGTGGCATAGCCTAAATCTGAGAAAGTACTATCTCTGGGTTAATAATGCTTATTTAAGAATTTAGTTAAGATTTTCTTAAAATGTTTTAAGAAATTCCCAAATCTGTAGAATATGAGATTACAGATTTATGGCGGTATTACTAGGGCCCTCAGATTCATTCATGTCATTACTGAGGAATCTGCAAAACATGAATTTATCTGAAGAAATACTTACATACGAGTTGAATATATTTTACTTAGATACCTCCGTGAATTAGTAACCTACGCTTTGGAATGGGCAACTAGCTTCATCTTTCTAACTCACCGACCTTGACAATTCAAAAGTGCCTGTAATTGGTTTATTTGAAATAAATGCTTTGAGTTTGAGTTTGAGTTAAAAAGCGATGCCCTAAGCCGAGTTGTGTACGGAACTCGGCTTAGGGCATCGCTGGTAGAGAGCAGCGAGGAATAGGCTGGATCGGATTGAGTTGTTTTCTCCACTCTTATCCTTCCCTTTATTGCTTCTACATTCATATAAAGGTACGTACTGCGAGCATATTTAAGTGATAATCTTTAAAGTTCACTTCTGTCCTTCGAATCACTCACAGAACTCAAGTGAAGGGAAGTCATTTGTTTTTAAAGTAAATGATCGCGGAATCTCGACGAGACATCGTTTGAATTTCGATGTGATTTTCAGAGAGTAACTCTTCTGTAGTTTAACATGTCAGTAAGGATTCGAGAAACCATGAAACCCCACAGATGATTCTTTTTAATTCAGTTTGAGAGGAATTCAGAAACATAAAGGTAGTACAGTTTTTAATATTATTTATTTACAAAACTTATTCCAGTAATATACATTAACATAGTTATCATTTTTAAACATTACAGTTTCTGATTTAGAAAAAGTGCGGTTTCGTAGAGTATCACCTCTGTCACTCATACAACCCGATTCAAAATGGCGGCTTGGAACATGAAGCTACTCGATGCGCAATAACAATCATGTGACAGCGCGGGGGAACCACCTTTAAGATTGAATTAGACTGTATCTGTGCGATAGCCTCTTTCTAAAGCTCTACTACATGTTATTTTTTCATTACTGTTATCTAAGAGATCATAATAAAAAATGGAAAAATTATAGCTTTTTGTAAGCATGCTCCAAAAAGCAAATATACTACCGGGCCATGTAGCGAGAAAGAAATTTTCTACATGTTAAATTATATACGTATCTACATATTAACAGTAAACATCGTGAGAAACTGGTATGTCTTGAAACCAACAATTCGAAGACATGTGACATCTACGTACTCGCACTGGGCCCACGTGGTGCATTACGGCACTCCCTGTAAGCGAGAGAAGGCCTGTGTCCCAGCCACGGGAACATTTTAGGCTGATAATGCTTTACGCTTTTGCTAACAGTATGAAATCGTCAACTTAATTCAGCAAGAATGCAACAATCAAAGAGATAATACAAATCTATCCAAACTAATATAAAAAAATAAGTTAAAATACGTAATCAGAGGAACTATTGTCATCATAATCTTTACAACCTGAAAACTGTATTGCTATTCTATAAAATCTCACCATGAAAACTTAGGTGAAGTGAGTTTGAAGTGAGCTGTCAATGGTGCCAATCCCTAGCGTTAGACGCCATGACGGTTCACTTCAAGCTTACTACACCTACATTTTTCCGATGAGATGTTTATAGAATAGACCGTCTGTACTAGTCTTACCGAGATATTACGGTTATTTTACACATTCTCCAAACATCCATTGCATGCAGTTACTTTTAAATATTGAATTAAATACCCTGTTTAACACATAAATAGGTTATTCTTTATGCATAAAATTAATTATTTAAAATTGATATATATACAATTGGGTCAAGAAGGCCCGATGTACACCTTAAAAAAACAATACTGGTATTCTGTCAGTGTTTGAAATTAAGTTACAGGTTATATTGGCAGACCAACCTGAAAAGTGCATACATTGCCATCCCAGAGAAAGAAAGCAGCAGTTATAAAGTGAATTAATCATTCTGCCCTTCGTTTTCCCAACCATGTTAGGGTCGGCTTCCAGTCTAACTAGATGCAGCCGAATACCAGTATTTTACATGAATCGACTGCCTATTTGACCTCAACAACCCAGTTACTGGGTAACACGATGCCCTTGGTAACACGTCCTACGTAGGCGATTCAACGTGAACGCGAACGCGAAACGAAGCGGCGCCAGTGGTGCGAATGGAAAAAACAATCGATACTCTATTGCGGTGGCTTACGTGAACAACCGTGACGTAGATGCGGTGTGGCGACGAGCGAAGCGAAGCGGATACGGTCAGTTGCTTTGATATTTTCGCGCGAACTCTTGCGGTGCGTTGGCTACTTCGGGGCGACTTCGCGCGCACCTAGGATAGAGCCGCCGCGTCGCAATTGAATTCACGTCAACCGCATCGGATCGCTTCGCAATCGCATTCGCATTGAATCGCCCTCGTAGGTCGCCGCGTAAAAGGCTTCTGATTTAACGTATCGACTGTCAAAGATATACTCTTGACAGCCGATAGCAACGAGTTAACGCGCTTTCCGCGGCACGGAGAGGGCTCTATGTTTCGCGGATCACGAACCAACCGCAGCGAGCATAGCTTCTAGCAACGATCCCCACAAACAGATAAGAACACACACACACATCCGTAATTAATTAATTACCTACATATTATGATAAGGTGTAGTAGAAAAATCTTTGAGGTATTTACTCGCTGGCTGCAACTGCTCATATTGCCATTCATCATCGGACAATCGACGATTGGACAACCGTGGGTCTGTAAAATAATATATTTTGTTAGTAAGTGTAATTCCAAAATGTCGATTGTTTAAAACCGTTTATTTCTTTATTTCCTTAGCTTTCATTATGAAAGTTCTAGCTTTTGCCAGCGGCTTCGCCCGCACGGAACTTTCATCCCCTATTTAACTCCCTTAGAGGCTGAATTTCAAAAAATCCTTCCTTATTCCTTGTCTACATTATAAAGGGAACCTCTGTGCAAAATTTCAGCTTTCTAGGTCCAAGGGTTTGGGTTGGGCGTTGTTGAGTCAATCAGTCAGGACTTTTATTTTTATTTAAATAGATAACTGAAAATCGTGAAGACTAGATTCTGCCCGCAACTTCGTAAACCCGTGAAATTTCTTGCTCTCCGACCCACCTCGTTGCATCTCGTCGTCTACCCACGCTATTATTTCATTCTCGCTAGGCATTCTTTCTGACTTTTAGTTTAGTAATAGCGTGATCTGAAATAGCTTATTGCCTTACTTAAGAATTAGCCTATCAAAAACATTTTTTTTTTAATCCGACCTATTTCCAGATAAAAGCGCGAACAAACAAACCAAGAAAACACAAACGAACTCTTCAGCTTAATCTTAATTATTAGTATATAGATTTTTCAGCGTACAGATCGTAGCACGTAAGTTGAACCGAAATCCGCCAGTTTTGTTTAACTTACGTGCCGCTATCTGTAATTTATTTCCAAATTTTAGTACACGTTACATCATTGACTACGCTACTTCCTTCGGTTGTTTGTTGTGATTTTGGTTCAACTTACGTGCCACAATCTATACACAATAAGGGTGCTGGGTAACCATAAACAAATGTAACAAACCTGGTACCCGACCAGGGGCAGGCGGCGGGAGTACTGGCAACTTTTTTGGAAGCACAGGTGGAGCAGGGTCTGCAAATATAAAATAATTTCCTTATTTACATTAAATAGGCAAAAATAACAATATTAACATTACTGGCGTTGACACAAATCTATCTACAAACTAGCAGGAAAATAATCATTAAAAAAAAAAAACGTTTTTTTATTTAAAAAATGTTTTTATTTTTCACAATTTAATATGTGAAAATAACTTTAATATCGGAAGTCAGTATTTTTGGATCTGTATTTCCGCTAGTGTTTTTAGCTAACAACATGTTTTTAGGTAGGAACATACAATCAATGTGTCTAGCCTTTTCCCAACTATGTTGTGGTCGGCTTCCAGTCTAACCGGATGAATACCAGTATTTTACATGGAGCGACCTGCCTATCTGACCTCCACAGCCCAGTTACTGAGTAACACGATATCCTTGCTTGTCAGAATTTTGGGCTTATATCGCGAACCTACATACAAAAAGAAACATATAGACGGTTCGAAAACGTCCACCTTTTTGTAGTCGGTTAAAAATGAAGCTAAGTAATGTAAATTCAGCGATTCTATTGGCTGCATGTTGTTATTTCTGCCACCCACTCAGTTAGAGGTCTATTGCATTTAAAAAAATAATGAATACTTAAAAGGTCTAGTAAAATTCCTTATTTCCAGTTATATCTTCTTCTACTAAACGAATATCAAATGTATGCAAGTGTAAATTTAATTCATTTTACAAAGACTACTAGGTTCTATTGAAGAAGTCATAAATGTTTGTATGTACACAATTGCACAATACGTGACGCCACACCACCTCCCTACGGAGAAGGATTTCTCCGATTTCTGTTAAACCGGTTCATCCTTCTCCGTGAGGGGGTGGTGTGGCGTCACGTATTGTGCAATTGTGTACGCACCCTAATACGTGGCGTTGCTTGTACCATGTTTAATTGTTTAAGTTTTGTGTTAGTTTGTCAAGTGGCAACACTGAGCTACAATTCGGGACGCTACCCTTAGCGTCCCTCTGTTAGTAGTCAACCGTCACGGGACACTTACTAGATTGAAGTCATTAGTTTATTCTGTCCCGACTACTTTAATTAGTTTTATAACCATGTTAGCGTGTGGACCTATCTGATTCTAAACTACGAGTATAAGACGTGTGTTACAATATACAATCGTACAATCAACAAGTTGCAGTTTCACTTCCGCTCTTCGACCACAACCTCACCTCCAAAAATCCTAAGGAGGATGCAGGTAGAATACCCTTCACCTACGTCCCCAAAAAGTTGTAACGCGAACTAAACTTTAAGTCTGGGTTTTTCAGTTACTATTCCAAAAACAAATATTTGTTAACATGTTTGGAGACTAAACCGTGAACGCACTAAGTACCTTTTCTTTGTGTGGGGTGAAATGGTGAGGCGTTCTCCGGTGGCGGTGAAGAGTTCCGTGGTAGAGGTTCTGCAAATATAACTATGTATTTTAGAAAAAAAAACATAAATTTTCCAAAGTAGTAGGTACTTTACGATACGTGTGACTTAAGTAGTCCCTTAAAATACGCGTGCAATAATGGACTAAGTTACACTAATTTTTGGAAAGACCTCTTGCAGGTTTTTTTTTTTGGGTGGTAAGTCATCGAATAACTTCTCCCGCGCTGGGTGAAGCAGGAGGGCGTGTCAAACTTTTACTGACTAAAACCCACCCGTGTTCCCTCAGTAGCCTGTGAGCCGGGGTGGCGGTATGTCTTTCGAACAACCCGCACCCCTGGCAGGCAACGGCCCTTGCGGGCCCCATCATTTTTGTGCTGACATCTCTTTGAGGCGCGCGCCTCTTGCAGATCAACCTAGGAGAATAACGGCTGCTTAAACGGACTTGCCTGTGGCTATCCCAATAAATTAAGGCCTCCACTTAAAACGAAGCGACTACACGCTAAGGACACCCCCTGTGGGGTACAGGACGACTTAGGGTGGCGGTGGATGAGGGCCGCAAGGGACTGGATCGAAAAGATTATTATTTGGGGACGAATTTAAAGTTACAGGCTCAGCGGTGCGGGCTGATTCGAGCAAGGGTCGGAGTCAAAATAGTATACGATACGACCCCGACTCGGGGAGTTAAGTCGCACGTATCGTATACTATTTAATAGCACGTTTGACCTAAGCCTAGCCTACCCTTAAATCACGCTTTTCTTTGGTCTGCATAAAATGTGCCTTTTTCGGTCACCTGCTTTTAAAATTTTTCGTGAAAACTTTAAATGACACTATGAGTGTCATTTAAAGTTGTTTTTGTTTTTTATTAGTAAAGATAATTTGACCCTGTATTTTAAAGTTACAAACAACTTTTACACGGGCGCTAATCTATATACAGGGTGTGTCATAAATATTGGATAACCCTGAAACTGTCGATTGGCCAGATTATTATCTATAATTTACCCCACTTATATCGCCTTATGCCCATGCCAAGTTATTTATAAACCAACTGATTTGATTTTACCAGATTTTACCGGAAGGGTTATATTTCCTCAGTCGCAACTGGAGAAAAAAAAATGGCGGTACGAAGTTCGCCGGGTCAGCTAGTAATTAATAAAACAGCTACACTTACTTGGAAGCTTAAAAGATTTAGAAGGGAGGACGCCTTTTGGTGGCAGTGGTGCTAGCTTAGCTGAAAAAAAAGAAACATAAATTTAATGTCATTCCAGTATCCCAACCTATCTTACTGTCTTAGGTAATTTTGACGTTCAAAAAGTGCCAACTCTCAGCCTAGTTTGAATAAATGACTTTTGATTTTGTTAAGTCTTTTTACACCCGGGCTACTATACCAGGATAAGTTTTTAACCAGTGCGCAAACTGTAACCATGAATTCAGCTTATTATTCTAGATCCCCGGTGCAGAAATTTTTGAGAACAGACCGTAAAAATGCTAGGATCGTCCAACCAAACAGGTTTTACATGCTAGTTGCACCACAATGTTAATTGAACAAATTAATAATTTTATATAGATTTTTACCTTCTATTTGTTTTCGGGTAAAACTGGGAGTCCTTAGTTCTTCTTGTGAATTATCTAAAGCTTTATAGCATAAGGGCCCCAGACGACCCCGTGTCTGGCTGGCACCCTTGGTGGCCTGCGACGGGTCAGCACAGTGGCCCCGCCGCCTACCACTTTTCGGCCGCAAGGGATAAGGAGAGCGGCCAACGCTATACCGACACTCCTCCTCCCCTGCGGCCCCACCGCGTCCGCCATCAAACGGTGGCGGCCCCATCCAGGCCACGGAAGGGAAGAGCGCTACTCAGAAGTACCGGCACTCCTCTTAGCCGCGATGCCTCCCATTCGACATCGCGGCCCACTTCAGTTGCGGTGCACCTCACCGCAATCTACTTTTTGGCCGCTACGTCGTCGGCTTTGAGGCCCAAAAGCCCTGACGAGCGGCCCCACCTTTGGGTTCCTCTTCGTTTCACCGTGGCTGGAAGACCACGGCTACTGAGCCCCCTCGCAATGACAATGCGGTAACCCACTGGGGGAGTGCTCAACTATGTTGGGATTGGCATCTAGTCTAACCAGATGCAACTGAATACCAGTATTTTACAGGGAGTGACTGCCTATCTGACCTCCACAACCCAGTTACTGGGTAAAACAATACCCGTTGGTAAGACTTGTTGTTAGTCTTTCGGGCTTCTGAGCTATCCGTAACGACTGTCTAAGATCCATGAATGACAGCTGGGACCAACAGCTTAATGTGCTTTTCGAGGCACGGATATGTCTTGGTATTTAAGTATCGTCACCTATCCACGGACAGCTCGCTGTCCGGTAAGGACCAAGCCCAGGTCGAAGGCGCGTTGTTCTACGCGCGCCTCAAAGAGATGTCACCAACTGGTGGGGTCCGCAAGGGCCGATGCCTGCCAGGGGTAGAGAGATACCGTGGCCTCTGGCATACAGGCAACTGAAGGTACCCGGTTGGGTTTTATTCAGTAAAAGGTCTGACATGCCCTCCTGCTCCAGCCAGAGCGGGAGAAGTTATTTGATGATTTCCCACCCTAAAAAAAAAACAAAAGCCCTCATGCTCAGCAGTTCCTCTTGAGGCCACTAGACCAATGACGTAGTCACATAATTAAAAAATAGATTTATATTCAAACCTTCTTGTCTTCGGGGAATGCCAGGGCTCCTGAGGTCTTCGTCTGAATGATCTAAAGCCTTATTTATATATGACCGCTTCGGTAACAAGGGACCTGAAAACAAAAGCTTTTTAATGGCGCATCCAATATTAGGCAGGGCACATTGCTCGCAGAACTGACGGCCATTGGAGCCGAAACGTTTTGGAGTGTCGACCGCGTTCTGGAATTCGTAGCGTTGGAAGGCCTCCCACAAGAACGATCCATGAACTTGTGAAGGCCGTTGGGTGCGAAAAGTACAGAACCGGTAGAAGTGGCGATGCTTGGGGGAGGCCTATGTCCAGCAGTGGACGTCTTTCGGCTGAAATGATGATGATGTCATCATCTTTCATCCCTCGGTCATCATTGACCGAGTACAATAATATATATTCAGGATGATGTTGGGGCAGCGTCTGTGTAGTGCATTGGGGATGTTCTCGGTATATCGCACTGATGATTAAAATGAATGTATGTTAAATATTGTACTTAAAACATTTCAAAACAGTGACGGTGGAGTTTCTTATTCATTCTACTCCATACGAAACTACATTTTGGAAGAGACGACTAAAATCAATTCCATTTTAACGTAAATTTTGACGTTCAAAAGTGCCTTTTAAGTGCCTATTTAACCGACTTCTAAAAAAGAAGGAGGTTATAAGTTCCTCTATACATTTTTTTTTTGTATGTTCCCCGATTTCTCCCTCATTTGTAGACCGATTCTCAAAATTATTTTTTTATTTGAAAGAGTATACTCCTGAGGTGGTCCCATTGGCACCAAATCAGGATCTGATGATGGAATCCCAGGGAAATCGAGGGCAACACTCAAAATTTTTAGGTATTAACAATGTTTTTCATATGTTTTCTAAAGCTATTGAGACATTTGCGTATGGTCATCATCATCTCATGACGCTGAGCTGATGAAGGAAGGTACAACTCTTTAACGGTTAGGAGTTAGGTGGAGGTTCGGGCATAGCTCCGTCATATATAGACCGATTTGCAAAATTCTTTTAAAAATTTTAGAAAGGGGTTTATTCCGAAATGGTCCCATTTAAATTTCATATAGATCCAATGATGCGTTTCGGAGACAGACAACGGAACTCTTCGAAAAAAGACAGCAAATTAACCGCGATTGCTGCTATCGCATAAATATGCATTGTTTTGACCCCAAGGATGATAAAATTTCGAATTGGTGTGGGGTAGGTACCATAACTAAAAAGTGAAAAATAAAAAGTTTCTAGTGTTTTTTTGGAAGTCGGTTCCTTTTTTTTTGGGAAAACGTTTTTTTTTTAATTTTTTTTTTTTTTTATGGCTTTCAAACCTTAACTTGCAAAATAATAATAGTCCTCCAGACCGAATTAAAAAAAAAACTGACAAATAACGCTTTTGTAGTTAGCAGAACTCTATAAAATATAAAATGAATAAGTAATAGATTAAAAAATCCAAAAGCAGAAAATAATTTCCAAAAAGCGTGGGGTGATTTTTGAAGCATTTTTATAATCAATTATTAACAAACACCCCACGATTTTTTTAAATTATTTACTGCTTTTTTATTTTGGTTTTTAAAGCGTGTTCTTTTTTATATGTTTTAATCTATTATTTATTTTATAATCTGCATCAGTTTAGCTACATCCCACTTCCCACCACCCTACTAATATGATTGAAAGTTTGTGAAGATGTTTGTATGTTTGTTACTCAATCACGCAATACGGCTCAACGGATTTTGATGAAATTTGGCAAACATATAGTTTGTAACTTGGATTAACATATAGGATACTTTTATCCCGAAAGTACGGACCTACACGCGGGCAAATCTGCTGGGAAAATGTAGTATTGTACATTCTTACCTTTCATTTGTCGCCGGGAAAAACCAGGACTCCTGAGTTCTTCGTCAGGTCTGTCGAATGGTTTTTTCATGTATGACTGGTTTGGCACCAAGGGACCTAGAAAACAAAGTTAAATATAGCCTTGACTGACTGTGAAGTTTCTCCAGTTACCTACTTGTACATTTTTTGAAGGTTTTGGCGTTGTTAGCCGAAATACAGGCTTTCGCCAAGTTCGGCTGCAGATGTCTAATTCATTTGTAAAAAACTTTTTAGCAAAAAAATTAACCGCCGAAAATACTGAAAAGTAAAAAATAATAAACCTTTTTTGCCAGAATCATCATCTGCCTAGCCTTTTCCCAACTATGTTGGGGTCGGCTTCCAGTCTAACCGGATGCAGCTGAATACCAGTATTTTACATGGAGCGACTGCCTATCTGACCTCCACAACCCAGTTACTGGGTAATACGATACCCCTTGGTAAAGACTGATTGTCAAACTTTCGGGCTTTTTTGCCAGAATATAGGTACTTAAATGGTAACATGGTAAAATAATTTTCGTCTCACTATAAGTATTCGACTAATATAGTCGTACAAATATTTAATTTAGGTACAAGTAGTTACATTATAATTATTTCTCACAGTTAAGATAGTTCATCAATTTATTGAGAAGATTCACAAATAATGTCTAAAATTTTAATTTTTAATAAGTGTTAGTAAATTTAAATAGTCATACCTACATCATGTCAGTTTAAAATTTAAATAATCATCTATTGAATAAAAACATCTATCACAAAGCCAATTGTTTAAATTTCTATTAAATTCTAAGTTATTCTGTTTTGTTATTTTTTCTGGTAGTTTATTATAAATATTCACCGCCATGGTGTAGCAGTTTCTTTCACTTAATTTTAATCTACTTCACGGTACTACCAGAGGTTTTTGTATTATTTTCCTTTTGAATTGGCCTTTATTATCCTGTTCAAAAAGTGATAGGTGATTTCTAACGAATTTACACATTTCAAAAACATACAGGATAAGTTTTTATCCAGTGCGCAAATTTTTACCACGAATTCAGCATATCATTATAGACCCCCTCCCGCAGACATTTTTTGCCGGTTGTTCAAAAAAAAACAACAGCTGTTTCAGAGAAAAGTGCAATACCTACGCGGTCAAAATGTATGGAACAGCTGATTTTTTTTTTTTTTTTGTATAACCGGCGCAAAATTTCTGCGCTAGGGGTCTAGAATGATATGCTGAATTCATGGTTAAAATTTGCGCACTGGATAAAAACTTTTCCTGTATAGAGATGGAAGTGTAAGTAAACATTTATCAATGAAAATTGGTCGGCACGAATCACTCCATTTGAAACTATAAATTGACCGTATATATTTTTTCTGGGCTATAAAAGCTATCTGGGTGTCCGTAGAGTTTCCCCATATGATTATCCCATACCTCAATACTGAACCTACATGACTGCGACAAGACTCGTGGGTAAAGTATTGCCAACTAATTTAATTTCATCCCGTATAGTTTTTGCTCACCTTCGAACTGTTTTCGGGCAAAACCAGGACTCCTTAAGTCTTCGTCTGAAGTCTTTAATGCATTACTTCTGTAGGATTGCTGTCTCAGTATGGGTACTGTAAATAAAAGTTTTAAAAAACCTCGTTCGTACGGACGTAAAATATCGTGGCGGGATTTTATCGCGTACTGGATTTTCAAAGTTAAAGCATTTATTCAAATCAATATCAAAAATCATTTATTCAAACTAGGCTGAGAGTCAGCACTTTTTGAACGTCAAAATTACATAAGACAGTCCCCCAAAAACGCCCACCCTTCGACACTTCCTAGTGCTTTAGCTGGGAAGAAGAAGTGGCGCAACAAACTCCCCAGCAGCACAGCTGTCTGATAAGTTGGAAGAACTTGATTCTATACATCAATAGGTAAGTGATTAAATTTCATCAAAAAATGGAAATTTCATTAATAAAAAATAAATGGTTTATACAGTGAAATAAAATAAACAATGCTATGGAGTAACTCATATAACCTGTCAGTAGGTAAGCTAATTCTGGTGAAAGAACACAAACGTTGTCTTGAGTTAATCACAGCGACCTACAATTCTAATCGTTTAAGTAGTCGTTGATAGAATAGTATGCCTTAGAACAAAGATTTGATTTTACTTTAGCTTTTTAAACGCATTAAAATGTAAATCGAGCAAAGAAGAGGGAAGCTTGTTATAAAAGGTGATACCGAGCCCAACAAATGAGTTATGAACTTTATGAAGCCGGTGAAAGGGACCACAAATAGGCAGATAAAAGGCTCTTTTGAATGTCAATATTTATATTTGAAAAATAATTTATTCTAGTCCAAAACATAGTTTCGTATGGACAAGAAACTCTATTGTTATTAATTTTAAATATTTCATAATATTTTGTAAACATTACCTACTATGCATTAAAAATAAAATTTCCATACCACAATAAACAAAAAGAATTAAAAGTAAAGCATTGACAAAATAAATTAAGTATTTTATAAATTTACATGGTGTGAGTTTTTACAAACATTTTAAAAGTGAGCATACGATTTTCCTAGGATTTTATCAAATACTTGACAAGTAGTAGATGGGTTAACGTAATGACAATTAATCTTCAATTGCATTCTTTTTGCCTATTTTGGTATTGTAATTTTATTCTGGGTGCATCGTGCACATAATTATATTATGATGAAAGTACCATGTTAAATATTGTACTTAAAACATTTTAAAAGAGTAACAGTGGAGTTTCTTGCCCATTCTTCTCCATGCGAAACTGCATTTTGGAAGGGGCGACTAGGATCAAATTTTAATTTAATGTTGATGTTTAATTGAATGAAATGTTGACGTGCAAAAGAGCGTTTTAAGTGCCTAATTGAAATAAATGCTTAGACTTTGACTTTGACACAAAATGTAAATCAATGTCATAAAAAATAATAATGCTTTTTTATAATTATAATTTAAAGACAGTTGACAGCGCTAGAGTGAGACAACATAATAAGGAAGTGACAGAAGACGATTGCGTTTCGTTTACATTTCTAACACTAGCCATTAGACAAAGAAATCATTAATTAAAACCGGCCCTGGTGCAGTGGAAGCGTGCTGGGCCCATGACCTGATGAATTTGGTAAAAGAAGAAGATTTCAGCCGAAAGACGTCCACTACTGGACACAGGCCTCCCCCAAAAGGGGGGTTTTGCCATTATCGTCACGCTTGGCAGGCGAGTTGGCGATTGCAGTACATATGGTGGTAAAATGCATAGAGAACGCTGCTGCCCAATCTCTAGTAAGTCCCTTAGTCGTCTTCTAAGACACCCACAGGAAGAACTGGGAATACTCTTAAATAAAAACATCTAATTGTTATTGCAATTAAATATTTTTACTAATTTAATGTTTTTGTACTGAAAATAGAAAATAATTCACGGTATGTCGATTTTTATAAGTAAATACCAAAATAACTATTAAAAATTGCATTCAAACTTATAAATACGTACGATGTAGTGATTGGCAGAAGAGAGTATTTCGAATAAAACTTAATAAGAAAAACACAAAAAACTAATTGAAATGCGACGTTGCCAACTCGCGCCTGATAAACGCTCTTAACAAGTTATACTAACCTTCCATATTACGCCTCTGTGCAAAAACAGGGCTTTTAAGTCCGTCGTCAGATCTATCTGGTCCTTTATTTTTGTATGACTGCGTAGGTTCAAACGAAACTGTAAATTAAATGTTAATCTATATTTATAAAAATGAATCGCAAAATGTGTTGGTAAGCGCATAACTCAACAATGCCTGGACCAATTTTACAAATTCTTTTTTTTTTAATGTTCGTTGAAGTCCATGGATGGTTTTTAGGGTTTTTTTTTAATGTTTAGGGTAGGTAGGGTAGGTAGGGTAGGTAGGGTAGGTAGGGTAGGTAGGGTAGGTAGGGTAGGTAGGGTAGGTAGGGTAGGTAGGGTAGGTAGGGTAGGTAGGGTAGGTAGGGTAGGTAGGGTAGGTAGGGTAGGTAGGGTAGGTAGGGTAGGTAGGGTAGGTAGGGTAGGTAGGGTAGGTAGGGTAGGTAGGGTAGGTAGGGTAGGTAGGGTAGGTAGGGTAGGTAGGGTAGGTAGGGTAGGTAGGGTAGGTAGGGCAGGTAGGGCAGGTAGGGCAGGTAGGGCAGGTAGGGCAGGTAGGGCAGGTAGGGCAGGTAGGGCAGGTAGGGCAGGTAGGGCAGGTAGGGCAGGTAGGGCAGGTAGGGCAGGTAGGGCAGGTAGGGCAGGTAGGGCAGGTAGGGCAGGTAGGGCAGGTAGGGCAGGTAGGGTAGCTAGGGTAGGTAGGGAAGGTAGGGAAGGTGTTTTGTATGAATGACTATTGGACGGACAGGACAACGTCTGTCGGGTCAGCTAGTATTTACATAATTGTGGCTTGTAGCTATGTCATAACAGCTGCACGGCTTCATGGATCTGGTTAAGAGCGTCCACCCGGCGCAGGCTGGCAACGTCACGTTTCAAGTAGTTTATATTAATTTATTATATTTAAATTAAATTATTTTGCTGTCAAGCACTAGATCGTTGGTATTTATGAGTTTTATGCTACTTTTTATAGTTATTTTGGTATTACTTATAAATTTCTATTTGCAGTACTTATTACGATTAAATGTTTTATTTAAGAGTAAACGATAAAATAAATATAAAAACCAACGATATAGTGTTTGACTGAATAAAAAATTGTCCTTTGATTTATTGCATATTTAATTAAATCATCAAACCAAACCACTATAAAAGCAACGTTGCCAGCCCGCTCCGGATGGACGCTCGTAACAAATTAGACAATTACCTTCCTTAATATGCCTCCGTGCAAAAACAGGACTTTTAACTCCATCACCAGATGTATCTGGTCCTTTTTCACTGTATGACTGCGTTGGTGCAAACGGAACTGTAAGTTAAATTTTAAAATTATATAATAATTGTGGCTTGTTATAATAGCCCGTGCGGGTGGTCCATAAACTGTCATGATGAATGACTATTTAAATTTACGAACACTTATTAAAATTAAAATTATTGACATTATTTATGAATCTTCTCAATAAATTCATGAACTGTCTTAACTGTGAGAAATAATCTAATCCATTTAAGCTAATTTAATATATTTTTTAATGTAACTACATATACCTACTATATAGGTTGACTGGTAATTAGTGACCGACACTTAAACACAATCAGAAAAAAAAAACAGGTGTTCCCTACATTTTGACGAGTTATGCGAACATGTAGGGAACAGCTGATTTATTTTTCGCGATTTCAGGTTTGGTCCCATGGTAAAAGTTGTTCATAATGATGAGTACAATCATGTGTTTAAATGTCGGTTACTAATTACCAGTCACCCTTTAAATAGTGAGACGAAAATTATTTTACCATGTTCCCATTTAAGTACCAATATTCTGGCAAATAAATTTCATTTCATTTAAGTAATCACAGCTGCACGGGTCGATCGATCAGGTTAAGCTACGCTTGCCGTGGTTGGTCCGTGGATGGGTGACCATCTTTATATACCAAGACCCTCCGTGCCCCGAAAAGCCCGTATAGCCGTTGGTCCCACTTGTTAACTGTGGATCTTTGACAGTCGTTACAAATCGTCAGAAGCCCGAAAATCTAACAACCAGTCTTACCAAGGAGTACCGTGTTACCCAGTAACTGGTTATGGAAGTCAGATAGGCAGTCGCTCCATGTAAAATACTGATATTCAGCTGCATCCGGTTAGACTGGAAGCAGAACTCAACATAGGGGCGGATGATGAATATCGAACTTGTATTGTCTTAAGGGGCAGGCAGAGATGTATACAAGGTGTAAGGGAAACGCTTCCGAAAACGAAGAAAGGGCTAGTGATTCTCGACACAGTACCACCAAAAAATGTATTTTTTTTACATTTATCCGTGAACTTAGAATCTTGAAATTTGGTACGAAGCAAGGTCTTACAGCAAAAATATTTTTTTTTTTTTTTTTTTTAGTAAAAACGTTGAAAATTGTAGGTAAATTTTGTACTCAGTACAAGTTTTCGTGAAAATCTAAATTTGCCCAATTTTTTTTATTATAACGGTATAATTAAAATAACATAACTTTTACTATATACCTACAGGTTTGTACGGAACCCTCAGTACGCGATTCCGACTCGTATTTGGCCGGTTATTTTACATAATTTTAACTAAGGACCTCTCGACGAGTATAGGCCTCCTCCATCTCACTCCACTTTTTCCTATCTTGGGCTGTTCTCATCCAGTTATAGAGGTATGAGGAACAGGGTGTAAAGTTCGCTCATCCTCTATTGAACAGGAGGATCCTCCGACCAGACGGGTATTGTGTCTGGTGGGCAACTGCCCGACAGTTGATGTCGAGATTTTGTAAATATCTGGGTGTCGTGGTAAACCCTGATTGCGCGATGTAGAATTTCTAAGAATAGTTCGCCTGTGGCATTGTAGATGGCGCCACTTTTCTTTTTGCGTTTTTTGATTTTGTTGTAAAGCATTTTTATTTGTAGTGCCGCTACACAGTCATTGTTTGCAAATTTTATATGTTCGTCTTCCCATCTTTCCAGGGGACGACCTCTTTTCCTTTTTCCGTCGGGGCCAGGGCCAACACATGTAGTAATTTTTCTAAAATTATTACATCCAGTATAGTGCCTACATTAAAAATTCACCAGTTTAAAATGGAGCGAGCCTATTGCCATCAACGGGGCACAAACCCCAGACTTCGCGCCGCTACTGAGAAATCCCAGATAGAAACATCAAATAACACTTTGCCCGACCCGGGAATCGAACCCGGAACCTCAAGCTCAGCGACAATCAAGGACTAAGAAAAAAGATCCAAAAAAAAAAATACAGAAGAATTGAGAACCTCCTCCTTTTTGAAGTCGGTTAAAAAAAGAACTTACCCGCTCCGGGATAGTTATAAGGATTTTCGACCGGCATAGGTGGTGCTGTAGGTGAAGCAACTGAAAATATACACAGTATACAGGATAAGTTTTTAACCAGTGCGCAAACTGCTACCATAAAATTCAGCATATCAATCTAGACAGCGCAGAATGTTTTCGTAGGTTTTACAAAAAAAAAAACTGCTGTTTCATAGAAAATGCAATACCTACGCGGTCAAAATGTATGGAACAGCTGATTTGTCTAGAATGATATGCTGAATTCATGGTTACAGTTTGCGCACTGGTTAAAAACTTATCCTGTTTAAAAGTATTAAATGAAAAAGAAGTCGAACCCATTCCCACTTAATTAATACGCGGTCAAATTGAGATCTACCAAAACGTAGGACATCGTTAAACGCTTAGTTTTTTTTTCGCACAATTAGGCGTATTAGTACCTACATATTGTTGCGCCGCACAATTAATGTTTGGTTGCCACTAGCGACATCTCGTATCGAGTAGTGGAGTTAATCGTCAAGATCTTTCTAGAAAGTTCGATGCTAGAACTTTCTGGAACTATCGACATGTGTTCGGTCAGAGCCGATATGTACTCGAACATTCTAGATGCTTCTACGGTAGAAGGTTCTGGAACTATCCGAGGGCCCTATTTAAGCGGGAACGGAGCGCGTCCCGGGGTAGTTCATTGGAAGCGATACATGCGAGAACATCTAAAGCGATCTTCAAGTGCGACTTAAGAGTGATCCGTAGTGCTATTGTGTTGTGTTATTAGTGAGTTTAAATAAAGTGTTATTTTTGGTAATTCATATCGGCAGTTTTTAATTGTCACGAACCCCTAGCTCGTAACAATATTATATTAAAGCAGGCCTAGACAAAACACAATTCTGTTAGCGTTCACGCCAAACGCTACGCCAAAATGTATGGGAATTATGTGACGAAAAAAAGAAAAAGGGTTGTGCTCTATTTTATAATGATAATTTTTAAACAAGTCTTTTCTTTGAACATTTGACAATACACGATTTTTTTCTGCCCTGGGCCTAGAGACAAAATACATTTCTGTTAGTGTTCACGCCAAACGCTACGTCAAAATGTATGGGAATGACATTACCTGCGGAAAGGTTACGACGTAACCAACATAATTTTCTAAGTTTTGAGCGTAAATTATCACTAATAGTATTTATAGGGAATTCAACCATCTAAAAAAATACCTAATAAATATTCCACGGAATCGTGCATTTATTTTTAATTTAATGAAAACTGCAATGGCTGGATCGATGCTTAAATTTCAAGCACCACCAATTCGACCGGTTCTGTACTTCTCGCATCCAGCAGATTCCTGCGGCCTTCACCAGGTCATCAGTCAACCTCGGGAGGCTTTCCAATGCTACGTCTTCCAGTACGCGGTCACTACTCCAGAACCTTTTAGCCCCATCGGACATGAAAACTTAAAGAAGGAATTGCATACTCACAAATATGGTGACGTTTTGGTACTGGCGACATTGGTAGCGGCGTCGGCTCTGTAATGATTAAGTGAATATTTATGATAACTATCAATAGGGTATCTAATACACCAATTTTTGAAAAGTGTCTTAATTCTATTCTAGAGTGCTAATATACCACTAAAAAAAACGACATTTTTTCACTCCTTGATTCGATTCCCGCATGACTTACAGATGGTTTTCCAGGTGAATCAGGATCAGAATCAGAATGCTTTATTAGTAAACATAGGTCAAATTACAATAGTGTATGAGATGTTACAGATGGATAGACCCTCTATGTTTTGCCCAGAGGCGTACGTGAAAGAGTTTGTGTATGTAAAACTTTTGTATCTGTTAACTTAGCACCCGCAATTAAGGAAAAAAGCAGAAAAGAGAGAAGAGAAAAGAGAGTTATTTTGAGCACACTGCTCAAAATAACTCCCAAAATAACTTGGAACATGCACATGCACATGTGGGGCATTCCCCACATGTGCATGTGCATGTTCCAAGTTCCCAGTTTTGACAAACATTTTTAGTGAAAAATGGTTATCAAAACTGGGAACTTGGAACATTACGGCAATCAAATGACTGCAGGACCTGCTTTGTTTAACCTTAATAAAAGTTCGGAAGTCGATGACTTTGGATATGTATTTTAATTTTATGTCATCAACTTCCGAACTTAGTTATTAAGGTTAAACAAAGCAGGTTTATATTTTTTTTTCTTTTCAGTTTTTTCGGCGGTTTAATTTTTTAGTTAAAACGTTTTTTATTCAATAATAATGCCACTAACTCTCACATACACTTGTGTTAGTAAATCTTCCCGAGCATATCGTGCTTTGAGCTCTTCAAGACATTGTTTACAACTAGCAGTTGCCAACGGAAAACTATCCACAAATGACTTTTCATCGGTTCCTTCTTCCATAGCTTGTGATTGGTATTTGTCGATTTCGTTAGTTTCAGGATTGTGTTCAACTTTTTGGAATGAGCCCCAGAAGGTCAACCAATTTTTTATGTTCCCGTTGAATGTTTTTAATTGTAGACGCGGTAATTTCACCTCGCGATCCCTGTCAGTGAATCTTGGAGAGGGCTTCGTCGTCGAAATCGATTCGTATCGGAGCGCCAAAGGCGCTCGATGCGTTTGATCGAGATGGTAAAATTAAACTCACACTAAGAACTCTGTTACTAAGTCAGTAAGTCAACTTTCACACGGACGAAATAAAATCACGGCGGGCTGTTAGATTATTTATTTTGATATTGTAATATTGTTTGGTGGATAATGTCATATGTCACATTAACGAAGCGTTGAACAAATGTACAAGTATATAATTTGACTACTTGTTTAAAAAATAGCTGTCTTAACTTTTGAAAATAACTTGATGTTGTTACTTTAAATGTTTACGTTTTATTTAATTATTCTTGTAATATATTTTGGGTTTTATATTGTTATTTAATAAAATACGCTGATTCAAATGACTGACACAATAGGATATAAAAAGGATTGTAATGACGGTATCGAGTCAGTTTCTCGGTAGATGTTCAGTGGGTTAGTTCTAGTGCCGTTGTTGTGTGGAATAGATCGACCAGATGTCATGTCGTGTTGCTTATTATAACAATATTGTAATAATTCCGAGTTATCTTGGAAAAAGATCCAAGAGTTGTAATTAAATGTATGTGGGAGAATGATAATTCATAGCAATGTAAGAGATGTGTTGATGGAATATATCAATACTGTTTCCATGGAGTTTCTTGTCCTTCTTCTCCATGAAGACCTAGCTTTGGAATGGACGACTAGCTTTCTGACTAAATAATGACAAGCCTAATTGAAATAAATGCCTAGTCTTGTCTTTCTGTGCTTCACTTCATGAAATCCTTTCCCTACGAACCAGATTCATAAGAACCATAGTACACAGTAAATAAGCAGTAACCATTCTGATATTCAAAGCTTGATATTTGTTTTATATTCACCACAAATTTAGTGCGCCCAAATGCTGAAGGTCCTTGGCGTGTATACAAGCCTTAAGAGGGAACAGGGCGTGCGATTATCCATACAAATGTATTCCCCTTTTTTCTTCCTGAATAATGCCTCTAGAGCAATATTAATTTTTTCATAAAATCAAGATCTGCTGTAAACACGTCCCTGTCATTTTCTATTTTTCAGTAACTACCTAATTAGTAAAGAAAATATGACCCTCTAATAAATTACAAAAAGTGCCCTATTTTTACCGCCGTGATTGGAGGACTACCAGACCAATTAGAAAAGTTTTTAACATAGAAAAAAATGATAGGAGTCTAAACATACTCTTTCTTAAAATGTTAAAAAATAATTGCTCTTTGTTAAAAATAATTGAATCGGATCAGTGTTCGAGGGGACTACAAAACATTTGTGATAATTTCGGTCTGCAGCGCTGTCCCTATCACACACTACGGGGGCAGAGTTACTGACAGCGCGACGGCAATAGTTTCTTCAAATACCTATTTGTCAAATTCCTCGCAGGCCTCGTCCCCTCTTAAGGTGACACTTGTCCACATTTTTTCCATACAAACTTCGGGAGGGTTTTACTCCACTGTTTGACTATGTACATCAAAAATAAAACATGGTATGGTTTTTTCTCGTTATTATTATTGTCTGTACGGAAACAGAATACTAAAATAAAAAGCCATTAAAAAGTTATGAGCCAACAAAGATTCGTTTTTCTTGCTAATTTAACCTAACTTTGAGCGTGTTTAAGTAATAAAAGGAGTGTAAAATCTCGAAAACCAAGACGGTACCGACAAAATTCAATTAACAATAAATTCAATAAACTTTATTCGTCATTGATTTATGCAGTGGTTTTTTCAGAAAACCCGATCTTCTGAAGGACTTTTCTTAATTTTTTCGCGATTTTTTTTCCAAAAATTCTCCTGTATGTCACTCAATAACGTTGTGCATGTAGACTAGCGTCTAACTGCTCACCACTGATACTATCTCTGTCGGATACGAAGCCTGGTGAGACAACGTGATTTTTAGCCAGGCCCACCAGTGAGTTCGAGCCCGCGCAAAGGATTGCGTTGAACATCCAATGCGCGGAAAAATGCCGCTGCGATTTTATTACGGGCAAAAGAAGAAACCCCCCATTTTGAACTTACCTTCCCTTAGTTCCTCGTCAGGAGGCAAAGGCTGCTGTGGACGATTAGCTATGTTTCTCGTTGGTTCTGTAAAAATAAAAGGTCACATTAAATTGACTAGCGGAACTTTACAGGATGATATCCTACCTACCTACTCAGCCTATAACGTTTCCACTGCTGGGACACATGCCTCCTCTCCGTGAGAGGGAGTGGGCCGTAATTCACCACGCGGGCCCAGTGCGGGTTGGTAGATGTCACATGTCTTCAAATTTTTGTTCTAGGACATGCCGGTTTCGTCACGATGTTTTCCTTCACCGTTTTGAGAGCAGTGGTGATGAAATTATTTACACAAAGTAATGCGCCTGGGTGCTGAGTTCGAACGCACGACCTACAACTCGTAAGTCGCAGCCGTTACCACTGGGCCACCACTACTCTAATTGAAGAATCATATAACGGGTATCAATATAACACAAAAGTAGTTTTCATGAGATTAAATAAATGAAAAACTAATAGTGGTGTTGTGTTATCTATTAAATGATTACAAAGAGGTCTTTGTGAGTTTTTATTAACCGACTTCAAAAAGAAGGAGGTTATCAATTCGACATGTTTATATTTTTTTTTTTTTATGTATGTTCGGGCATAACTCCGTCGTATATAGACGGATTTGCAAAATTATTTTTTTGTTCGAAAGGGGTTTGTTCCGGAATGGTCCCATATAAATTTCATATAGATCTGATGATGCGTTTTGGAGACAGACAACGGAACTCTTCAAAACTTTACAGCAAATCAACCGCGATTGCTGCTATCGCATAAATATGCATTGTTTTGACCCTTTGGATGATGAAATTTCGAATTGGTGTGGCGTAGGTAACTAAAAAGTGAAAAATAAAAACTTTTTTCAAAAAAATATCAACCGACTTCCAAAAAAACACTACAAAGTGCAAAATAACTTTAATTTCGGAAGGCGGTGACAAAGAATTAAAATACCTACACGTCCAAAGTCACCGACTTCCGAAATTAAAGTTATTTTGCACTTTGTAGTGTTTTTTTGGAAGTCGGTTGATATTTTTTTGAAAAAAGTTTTTTGTAGGAACTACTGATCCAATTCCAAAAATTCTTTTACTAATTGGGAACTACAGTACTAGCGAGTGTCATAGGATATACAACCCTATTTTAGTATATTCGAAACCCAAAACACGTGTCTAGTATTTTTAACCGACGAAAAAACGGAGGAGGTTCTCAAGACGACGCGTATATTTTTTTTTTATGACCACGCATAACTTTTTTCAAAGTAGTCCGATTTTGGTAATTTAAACTTTTTTTATTGGAAAGGGAAGTTGGTCCCATATAAATTTCGAAAAAAAAATCCAACCCTAGAGGTAGGAAAACAGGGGGATATTGGTTGTTTACTCACAGATTTTAATACTGAGTTGTGTATTACAAAAAGCAATCAAAAATTAAGCATGTAGTAATTAGTAGATTATAGCCACAAAAAAAAAAAGAAAAACTTTTTAACAACAAAAATTTAACCGCCGAAAAAACGGAAAAGTAAAAAAAAAAAATCTGCTTTGTTTAACCCTAATAACTAAGTTCGAAAGTCGGTGACTTTGGATATGTATTTTAATTATATGTCACCGCCTTCCGAACTTAGTCCGCGCGTCCATCGTCCTATTGTGCTCATTGATAATAATTAGGCAGTAGGTACCTAACCGTACGGTGATTGTATTATTAATTATCTGGTGATAACATTTTCCATCACACTTGCAAAACTTTTTTGGGAAAAAATATAACATGGTGTAAAAATTATTAGAATCGATTCAGTTACCTACTTATTCTGAACAGACTATAATCAGGTTTCGCATATACTAAAAATAATTTTGCATAGGTAGGTACAGGGTAAATTTTTAACCACTGCGCAAACTGTGTGTGTGTGTTTTTGTCAAAACAAAAAATTTCAACCGGACGAGGTTCGTCGGACGAAAATCGTCTTTTGGTTTCTCTAATTATTCGATTTGAATGATCATTTAGGATCTTTAACTGTGTATTTAAAGTTAAACCACCACGACCAGGTTAAGCTACGCTTGCCACGGTTGGTCCGTGGATGGGTGACCATCTTTACATACCAAGATCCCTCCGTGCCTCAGAAAGCACGTTAAGCCGTTGGTCCCGGCTGTCATTTGTGGATCTTTGACAATCGTTACGGGTCGTCAGAAGCCCGAAAGTCTGACAACCAGTCTTACCAAGGGGTATCGTATTACCCAGTCACTGGGTTGTGGAGGTCAGATAGGCAGTCGCTCCATGTAAAATACTGGTATTCAGCTGCATCCGGTTAGACTGGAAGCCGACCCCAACATAGTTGGGAAAAGGCTAGGCAGATGATGATGATGAACTGTGTATTTAAAGTTGATTTCACTAAGCCGATGATAAAGTTCTTATTTAAGGGTTTTATTGGCGTACAAAATTATTAAATTAACTAAAAAAATCGGTTGTTTGTTTTTAGGGTTCCGTACCTCTAAAGGAAAAAACGGAACCCTTATAAGATCACTTTGTTGTCCGTCCGTCCGTCCGTCCGTCCGTCCGTCTGTCAAGACCGTTTTTCTCAGGAACGCGTGGAGGTATCAAACTGAAATTTCTATATGATACTTAGTTCTACTGTCCCTGGAAGCTTTTTTTCTTTTTTTTTTTTTTTTTTTTTAAAAAACGTTGCCCCGCACTAGGAATTTCTCCTGTATTGTGGGTGCGTTTACAAACATTTAAACACACATACACAAACAGCCAGACCCGGAACAACTAATTGTAGGTCATACAAATATTTGTTCCGTGCGGGAATCGAACCCACGACACGCAGCGCAGCAGTCAATCGCTTAACCACTGCGCCAGCCGTGCCGTCAAAGGAAGCTGTAGAAAAATCAACCTTCTAAGTCAACGCAATCAAAAGATACAGCCATTTAGGCCGCAGATTTCCGCAAATTTTCGAAACTCGCACGGGAATCAAAACCTACAGGGTACTTCCCGTGAACTTAGAATCTTGAAATTTTGTACGAAGTCACGTCTTATAGTACAGATATAGGAAAAATTACGAAAACCGAAAATTTTTAGTTTCGTCATATAAAAAAAAATATTTTTGACAATTTTGAACTTTTACTTATATACCCACAGGTTTGTACGGAACCCTCGGTGCGCGAGTCCAACTCGCACTTGACCGGTTTTTTACTTTTAGTTATCGTACACACAAATTTGAAATTTCGTCATCCTTGGGGTCAAAACAGTGCATATACATATTTATGCGATAGCAGCAATCGCGGTTGATTTGCTGTCATTTTTTTAAGAGACCGCTGTCAGTCTCCGAAACTCATCATCAGATCTAATTATGAAAGACCATTTCGGAATAAACTCCCTTCGAACAAAATATAATTTTCCAAATCCGTCTATATATGACGGAGTAATGCCCGAACATACATAAAAAATAATTATATATATAAACATGTCGAGTTGATAACCTCCTTCTTTTTGAAGTCGGTTATAAAGTGTAAAAAAAATAAAAAATAAACCAAAAATCCAACTGCGTAAAAAGTGAACTAAAAGATTGAATCAAGCTAATTTTAAGAGGCTGAATACTATTATTAAATCGGTCAAAAACCAAGAAGCCCATGTGTTATAAGTAAGGGATCACTACCACCTATGAACACTTGCAACATCTTGTCTCATTTTGTATGATAACGAAGTCAGAGGGAGAAGTCGGAAGAGAGAAAGAGTAGCAGAAAATGATAAAAGGCTACTTACTGGATCCACGCTTTACTTTGGGTGACTTTGGTGATATTGGGTCTGCAAATATATTGATTTTGAATGACATAAGCAACAAAACCTCAATCGTAAGAGCGTTAGCGTATGTGCACTGCATTCGATCCAAATCTGGGAGTACTCTCTTTGTCCATCCACAAAGATAAGGGCCCGTTCAAAAGCAGCCGAAAAACCAAATTTTTCGGACAGGAAAATACACATCGGGGGTAGGGAGAACCGTCAAATCCTATTGTCATTCTTTCAAAAATTTTATCGGGCTCCTAACTAATTTTATGTCGACTAATACAGGCACTTCATAACGACATTTCTCGAACTAATGAATGGAGGATGAAGTTCTAAATATTTAAATATGTTTTGCAAATAATATTACCTTCGTCACTATTTCTGTTTCCTTTCCATCCTGAAGAATACAAATGTTAAGTAAGATTCCATCATCAATATTATAGTCACATTGTGAAGGTCATCACTCATTATAAAAGCACCGCCCTGACACTGCAAATAACTTGTCATTCAAGTTGGCATTTCAATCAACTGCATTAGAGTACATTTTACGATGACAATAAATAGTGGATAGCTCGTAGGCAGCGCGTTCATTTACCCGCGACTTACGCCCACGCTGTCGCGGCAACGACCGTGCGCTTCTAGCGAGCAGCCCGCTCCAAGGTGAACAAACCGCTGCTGCGCTATGCATGCCTCGACCGTACGCGCACCTCGCACAGCTCGCACGGCTGTCTCCCCGTCGACCGTAAATACTCAGACTCAGTAATGTTCGCAAACCGGTCTGTAATCTGAAATTAGCCGTTAGCGCGTGAAGATTGAGCTACCAACTCGTAAGTGGCGCGTGAACAACAAGCTATCACCTCACCAGTGGCGTGCCAGCAGCGACCTGTCGTCTTGCTGACGGCGCGTTGGTGAGAAGCGGGTTGAACAATTCGAGGTGGTGACGAGCATTTACTGCGCTGGAGCGGTACGGTTATAGTGACTGATGACCTTAACTAAGTCTTTAAATAAGTAATAAGTGCTATTCTGTTTAGACACTTAGAAGCTTACTCAAGTGAGTGCACACAATTCGAAAGGAGTTCCCTTTCAAAATCATTCACGTAGACGTAATCAAATCGTGGAGTGATTTGCAACCCTCGCCTCGGTGCTAAACTGAACATTGAGAATTCAACAGAGCGCGTCGAAAATCGAACAATGTGTTTTAGTGTTCGATTTCAAATGTCGTTGCTAAACAGTGCGCGAAAAAATCACGCCGCGATTTTATTATGTCGGTGAGAGCGTGGATTGACAACGAGACACGTTCGAATTTTAAAGCGATGTTTACAGAATAACACTTTTTCATTATATAGAATAGTGGTACGTACTTCTAACTTTTACGTATAATATAAATGATGATTGCACTAACAAAAGTATCCCAAGCACAGAAACTAATATTATTAGCAAATTATCACCACCACCTGAAAAAAACAATTATGAATAATTAATTTACTATCTATTTTAAACGGATAAAACTGTAGGTAAAGGGAAGATTTTTTTATTAGAAAGGCTGTCAGTTGCCCATACGAGTTAAAATTAAATTAGCTAGCAAAACTTCACAAACGTGATGGTTTCGATTACCAAATCAATATCATCATAATTTCAGCCTAAAGACATCCACTGCTGGACATAGGCCTCTCCCAAGCTCCGCCACTTCAACCAGTTTTGAGTTTCTCGCATCCAGTGGATTCCTGCGGTCTTCACAAGGTCATAGGCCCATCTTGTAGATGACTTTAAAACCCTACGTGTTACGGTACGTGGTCGCCACTCCAGAACCTTCTGGCCCCATCGGCCGTCTGTTCTGCGAGAAATGTGCCCGGCCCACTGCTACTAAAATGCCGTTAACTAAATATTTTGGTCAAGGACCATTGTCCTTTGACCATTCCATTGACCATTGGCCATTGTCAAGTCGGGGGACGGTCAATGAAAACGCCAAACAGAGGCCTAGTATTTTCATAAGCCGTCCCCCGACTTGACAATAGCTCGATCAAAATATTACCTTCAACTTAAAAGGTCTATAAATATTATTTTTTAATTTTAAGAGTTTTTGTTTGGGTCGGGGGTTTTTTAAATTTTAAATTTTATTTTTATCGTAAAAAGACATCGACACCCAAAAACAATTAAAAGCGATATTCAAGTAAAAAATATAAGTGGCGGTCGTCAAAAAATCATCAATTCTCCATCAACCCATCACGTATTTGTGGAGTTTCTCTAACTTATTTAATTTGACCTTGAATTGACACGCCACTCGCATGCACAATGATTACAGGACAAGAGTCGTCACACAAGGGTTGCCTCCCTGCCAGGGGTGCGGGTTGTTCGTAAGAGATACCGTGGCACCTGGCACACAGGCAACTGAAGGTACACGGGTGGGTTTTAGTCAGTAAAAGTCTGACACGTCTTCACGCTCCGCCCAGAGTGGGAGAAGATATTTGATGATTTCTCAGCCTTAAAAAAAGGGATGCCTTAAGATGGACTAAATTAACTTACCAGGACTACTCGTGGCGGGTACTGCCACTGTAATAAAAAAACATCATCTATACATGTCTACAAACAAAGCATAAAAAAAAAAAAATTGATATTTATTAATAATTTAAAAAATGAAAATATAATTAAATAAAATGCATGACGTAGTTTGAAACACCCTATTATGGAGATGGAATGATCTGCTCGACTCGTGTGCTTTCTATTTCTTCTCTACCGTAGAATAGAAATCGTTTGTCTACATTCCTCGGTAAAAAACTGTCTATTGTATACACGGAAACGTTATTTTTCTCTTCCGTTGACAAAACACTTATAAATGATAAAATGATAAATGTTAAATGATTTTATTTCTGTAAGTAGGTTTGTACAAACACTTTTACACGTCAATCATATTTTTTTAAACTAGATGAGGTCGGCGTTTCCTATCTGACTACTCTGAGAAGAAAGGCCGAAACAAACTCAGAGGTCACAGTCTCTTTTAAAGTCCAGACATAATCTTGGTCAGATCATGTGAAGACCATGTGGATTGGTGTCTGAAATGGTCTTTTGAGGAAAGAACCACTCAGGTTGAGTGGACCTGGAGTCCTACCATGACCTACTTAAAAACGATTCAAAAGCAAGACATTTCAGTTTAGGTTCCTAAACTGCATCGCTTCAAATTCGTACCATGACGTCAAATACGCTCAGCGGCATTTGGATCGCTAAAAGTGAACGAAAGATCGGAATTTGTAGCTGAACCGCGTTTGAAACGTTTTTGGTGAAAAAGAGACAACGCTATTAGTATTGTATAAGTTTGTTTCCCCCACATTTTACTGTCAGACACGTTCAGAAGCAAGTAACATTTTATTTGTTCTCGACTCAGTATTATTACTGTAAAGTAAAAAAGACACTCTACTGTTGTTTTCAATATTCTACGTTAATACGTTAATTATTGTTCAAATTATTCTTGGTCAAAGTAAATATTTATTTACCTTTTGCTATATATTATAGGTTTCTTTTTCTACGTAATATAGCGGAACGTTATTATATTTCTGTTTCGAACGTACCTGAGTAAAAAAAATTATACGTGAATGTTACTGTCAGTTTGACTGATTGTCTCAGTGCTGCCAACTTAGGGTAATTTACTCTAGATTTAGAGTAAAAGACGGGGTGGTAATTTTTGGGGCATTCGTTTTTTTAGGGTAAGGTCTGTTTCGAATACAATATTCAAGACTTCAATAATATTATTTCTACCCAGTGTGTATCCGATCCGAAAATACAGGAATGGCGAACACAATAAACAAAAACTTTTGGATTTATGAAGCATGCTGGAGATTAGAAGCAATTATCGTTAATTTAGTTTGCATTTCTGCAATACTACTTCAGATTTTAAAGTTATAATGTAAGTACCGACAAATTTTAATAAGGATTACTTTACACCGGTATATTTATACCGTTAAAAACAATGATAGATGAGTATTTTCATTTAGGTATTTCCAATAAAAAAGATAACGATGCAGTCGATACAGAGGAAACGTTTATTGTGATGCGCAAATAATATTTAAAAATGAAAAAACATCTAGCTGTTGTTTTATTTGTAAAGGAAGAAAAAACTGATGGAATTAATTTAGGGTATTTTTTCTATCTCGGGGAAATTGAGACTAAGCCTGGGGTAAGGTGAAAACCAAACCTGGCAACACTTGACTAGTTACGTAGTCTGCGGAGACCGGATTTGTGATTGCGGTGGGAAAATTTAAGTGAAGTGTATAGTTAAGCAGTTTTGAAAAAGTTTGAAAGTACACAACTATTTCAAGGAATGTAGTAAGTACTTAAACATTGTATAATTTGTATAGGTATTGAAACTAAATAATTCCTTCGAGAAGTCTGTAGATAAATCTATTATGAAAGTGAGTAAATAATTTCATGCTTCGAGAAGCCACTTAAGTTTTGGTGACACGAATCTGAAGTGCTTTTTTTGTTGCATTCTAGTCGAAAAAGGCGAGTTACATTTCATCAGCTCGAAACCCTGTGGGAGATTTTAAATGAAAATAGAGCTCTCGCAACTGGCTACAACAAGACTTGCCAGGCCAGAGCGGATTCCAAAAGGATGTGGCAGATCGCGGCCGACACTTTGAACTCCCAGGGTGATGGTGCCGAAAAGGATGGGAAGGGCTGGTGTAAGGTACCTAAGTAAATTTCATATGTATTACGTAACTGGAATTGCTTCACTTTTAATACATTTACTAACTTAAGTAATCTTTTCAGTACTGGAATGACTACAAAAGCAAGTTGAAATGTAAAGTCGCCAGTGCACGAGCCTCTCTGCGCAGAACTGGAGGCGGGCCATCTAACGAAGGAAGACTGTCCGATATAGAATTAAAATTCCTTGAAATATTGGGCACGGATTTTGGGGCAGGTCTTCCTGGGGTTAGAGTGGAACCATCAATTGATATTGTAAGTATGTGTACTTAATAGGAATTTGCTTGATTTTGATGATTCTTTATTCAACATATACCTAAATGAAGAGTGATGCATTTCTGACCTGTATGATATGATATGTCACAGTACCTATCTGATAGACAGTGTTTAACATCTTTCAATTATTAACAGCCAACAGATGATCGGACTGAGGCAGGGAGCGCTCCACTATTATTTGCTCATAGTGAGCAATCTGAAAGTATTCTGGCTCAGCACTTGACCATGGAGTTAATAGATGTACAGGATGTAGGATTGATTACTCCTGAGCCGCCAGCGGCATCATCTACAACACCCGCACCCGCGCTAGTTACGACTCCGCCTCCTCCAACAACCCCGGCAGCGGCGCCACGCGCCCTGTCTACTCCGCGTCGGCGGCAGCGGCAGCGCCGAGTGGTACCTATGTCTGCAGATACAGCAAGGCGCGCACTTGTTAATATGTCGGAGGAGAGAGTTAAAATTGAAGAAAGAAGGAACCAAATTTTAGAAAATTTAACTCTTGAACTGAGAGCAATAAAAGGCATATTAAATACTAGGTAAGAATATAAGTTTCCATTTCATAATACAATTAAAGATAATTCCTGTTATATAAAAAAATTAAACCTGTTACCAGTTGATGACATTCCCAATAACATGGCCAAGTGCGAGTCGGACCCGCACACGAAGGGTTCCGTACCACCGTACAATATTTAACACTACACACATTAAAAAAAAAGCTTCTCGTTCCTTTGCTTTCCAATATTTTACAACAAAAAATACAGTATTTATCGACTCGACGAGCTCTAAACAACGATACCCCACTCGATGGGGTAGTAAAAAAAATCGCGCCCCTTTAGCTGTATGGGAGCCCCCCTTAAAAAGATATAAAAATGTTTTTTGAAATTTGTATGGCTTTGGGTCAACAAGGTTGTTATACTGTGAAAATTTGAAGAAGACTTAGTTCTTACCATTTGGCGACGGACATGTGATGATGTGAGTGACAGCAATAGGGCACTGTTTGGACCCTTCGGGTATGGAACCTTAAAAATGATAACAACATTGCCACATTGACTGGCAGTGCTTGGCCTTTGTGCTTAGACACTTTGATGGATCTTTGAGTAAATAACCCAATGCTCTACAGTGGTAATATGTACATAATATATACAAAATGAAACAACTTAAAATACATTAAGTATTAAAATTTTATTTTTCAGGCTTCCCGGGCTGCCCACAGCCGATGAACAAGCCTAGCTCTTGTGGACGTGCCTTGCTGTAAGGTATTTTTATCTGGTGCAGCATCTAATAATGGTGTCATCATATATGGTCTTAGCGGATATCCAGAGACACCTGTAAAGAAACTAAATTTAATATTATGGTCTAAATTATTATTTATTTACGGTCCAAATAGTGACGTCAATAAAAAAAATTGGATCCTCATACCTAGGGACATCCGAAAATATCCCAGGTATGTTCTGCGATTTTTTATAGTTTAGTAGATATGAATATTTTTTCAAGTTTTGGGGAAATTCTTTGCGGACGAGCTCTTTTTATGCAACATATACCTTTTCATGCATAGAAAAATTCTGTAACATTAGCGCAAGACACTTTTTTTTATCGAAAATAAGAAATTTACATTATTAAGAATAAAAATTCTTATTTTCGGATACCCCTAGTTATGACGAATAATTTTTTTTTTATTGCGTTTACTATTTGGACTATCCTGTATTTGAATGCATTTTTTTTTAATAGGTGCACTAATTTTGCATAAGTACATTAATTATTTTATTTAACTTAAGTATATTACTTAGCAGTCTGGAGTATATACATACTGACTGCATTACACATAGAATATAACTTACCAAATCACACTGAGGTTTGATGTAGACTGGAGACATGTTCCTTTATTATAATTTAGGAATTATATTGTAGGAGCATTTCTTCAGTCTACATCAAACCTCTACAGTGTGTGAGTGTGTGTGTAGTGTTTATATTAGGTATGGGTACCTAATATAAGTAATTTCTTACCTAGAAGCCAAGTTGGCTCATCAAGTGCCTCTAAATATGCCTTTATTGGATGTTGATTCCAGATAAACGAGTCATGCGAAGCTCCACCGTAGCTGGCATCAACACTTGTGATGTACATATTAGCATCACATATCTAAAAAAAAGTACAAACTTAAAAGTAATTAATGTCCTAATATTATTATAAAACTTAAGTGTACTATTATAGTTTAATTCCCAGTTGAACATTTAAGGAATGATAGTATTTTCTACAAAAATATCTTTCTTCATGCTCATTGGGTCTTATGATGGCGATTTGCGTGCAGTCGATGCAACCCAAAACTCCTGGGATTCTAAATTGCTGATAAAACCTAGAATAAGATTGGTAATTTTACAAAACAAGCACGAAAATTATTTTACGAAATTAAAAGGTTGGTTGACTTATCCAAGGAATTAAGACAAAAATTATAGTAGGTACCTATAACAGATAAAATGAAGAGATGCATTGCAAGGGAAACATTTCTTGAATATATTATTAAACTAGGTACATAAAAAAATATGGATTGCAACCTGCTATGTTTTTTAGTTGTTATTTAGTGTAAGAATTTAATTAATTAGTACTAATAGTCAAAGATTAACCTGAAAATTTGTATTAGACTGTGATAATTATACCTACTTATATTTTCTAATTAATATTAAACAAAATATTTGACCAGTGCGGGGCATCAGCTAGTTAGTAATTAAATTGTTTAGATTAAGTATAAAACAAAACTTTGTTGAGTATTTAAGTGTGGTTCTCTACTTCTGCTTTTTATTAGGTATTTGATTATATTAAATAAAGTAGGTATTTTAAAAAGAAGCTTTTTATTTAACAATTATTTATATTTCATCATGAATAATTTCCAATATGCTGTTGAGGTTTGTTACATTTAATATGATTCATGCATGGAGAGGGAAGGCCTTGTGCCCTGCATTGGGATGTATACATGAAGTTGTGGATGTGGATCAGCTTTATGTTTCACATTTGTGCAGGAAAGCCGATCTTATAGTTTAAGCGTTAGAGTAAATGTAGTCTTATTTGTTATTTTTACTCTTCCCTATCATTTAGGTAATAAGCATTTTAGAAAGTGACCAGATGTTAGTTTCATGGCGACTCGGGAATTTTGGGTATTTGTTAATTGCCAAGCGTCATAATAGAATTCATTGTTTTACAGCGACCCAGGATTTTGGGTATATGTTTATTGCCGAGCGCCGTAACAGAGTTCATTGTTTAGTAGTTTCATTAATGTCTTGCTATTTGTGTAAACTAAGGTAATTGTAGGCGCGTCCATTGATAAAATATTTGTATTCCTTTTTATTCTTTAGTAAAGTATTATTTTAATAGTTTGTAAGAACAGTTTGTGCATGCATTGTTTGTCATCCGCCCCAGATGTATTGCTACAGTTTTAAATAAACAATAACGTAGATTTAGGTACCTTGTTCTCTAAGGATAAATCCGTTGACTTGAACATTGCAGGCTCTTTGAACATTGGACTCAACTCAGCGCACAAATCGAGCACTAATTCTTTGGACAGCCTGTAGCGCCTAATGAATTCGGCATCCTCAAAATTATTGAAGTGGTCCAACTGGCCACGTAACTGTAGTCTCTTACGTTTTTGGGTATATTGAGAGGCAGTATCTTCCTCCAAAAACTCAAATAAAAGTAGTTCATCAGACATCTGTTAAAGAAAAACAAATGCGATTATAAAAGGCATATGAAATAGGTATTTTAGACTTTATAGGAAAGATTAAAGTACACTTACACTGGTTTTTGTAAAATTCCACTAAAATAGCACTAAAAAACTTTGTTTTCGTCAATAATTCACCAAACGCTTCAGTTTATGTTCGAGAAATATTAACTTTTATTGAATCGCTTATTTTGACAGTTGAGCGTTTCAGTTGAGCTGCTTTATAAACGTCATGGTACCAAACTAGTACAAAATTGAATGAATGAAACCAAAACTTGCGACTCACTTTGGAACAATCGCTGTCAGATGGCATGGCCTAAATTGAATCGTTAAACTGACGTCATGGTACGAATTAGAAGAACAGTTCAGTTTAGGTCCTAAATTGGATCGCGTTAAGAGCTCGTGGTAGGCTTCCTGTCCATTCAGTGCACGCATGTATCAGTAATCATACGGGTCAACTCAGAACTTGAGGAGCTCAACGATTTGACGAACAATACCAATACATTTGGGTAGGCCGCATAAAGTACTCAAACTGCCAGTTTAACATTAAAAACGAACTGAGAAAGAGACGAAACACAAAAACAAAAATACCACATAGTCCTCACATTCACAATAATTAAAACAAAAATATATATATATATATTTTTTTTTTTTTTAAACGTTGCCCCATACTAGGAATTTCTCCTGTATTGGTGGGTGCGTTTACAAACATTTAAACTCACATACACAAACAGCCAGACCCGGAACAACTAATTGTAGGTCATACAAATACTTGTTCCGTGCGGGAATCGAACCCGCGACACGCAGCGCAGCAGTCAATCGCTTAACCACTGCGCCAACCGTGCCGTCTAATTCTATTATACTTCTTAAAGTAATTATTCATGTCAAAGTGTATATAATTTACATATATGGTTCTCGTGCTGAGCCTGCAGCAGCAGGCTTAACATATGACGCTTTCAGCAGCAGGCTTAACATATGACGCTTTCTATTTCTGCGAAGAATAGACAGTGCTTTTT